>OY728159.1:1632454424-1637454424 GCA_963277665.1 Viscum album
GCCGTTATGAATAGTAATAACAACTTTTTGAAATTTTATAAAATTTATTTTTCAAAATGGACTTCATTTTTGGATTCTGAATATCGAAATTAGTCTAGGGTAAAATTTTGGTATTTTTCTGAAAACATTCAATTTTTGATGAATAGTGAAACCACTAAGTTGTAGTTAAAAAAACTAAATTTTTCATATAACATAATTTTACTGCTTCTGTGAGTGGAGTTTCGAAAATCCGAGAGACACGGTTGATGTTAGTAAGTAAAATGTGGTTCAATGAGATGAAAATAATTTTTTGGTGGATAGTAACTTTTTACTTTTTTTACCACAGTTAAAAGTAAATAGAGTAATTAAGGGTAAAAATAATATTATTATTACCCTAACACATGTCCAAATTTTATTGGAAAAGTTTAATTAGACCAGAAACAACCTTAGGTATAAAATATGTCCATTTAGTCCCACTTGGATTAGATTAGGACATTTATTATTAATTTATTTAAAGAAGGGTTAAAATAGTTAAAATCAATGTTTAATAAGTAAATCATTTTTAATATGGGGTTATACATAAGATAAATTCTAATATAAATATTCATTAGAAAGATAAAAATATTTCCTACATAATTATATTTTATTTGTAATTTTTAGACATTAAATAATTTAATTTTTTTATGAAACAACGATGATGCAATAATTATCTTATTAATGATATATTGACATAATTGATGTTATAAACATGAAAATAAATGTAATTTGACACTTTTTATGAATTACACTAATTATTTAGATTAATATGACATGTTAGTATTGATTTAATTAACTTTTTTTGAACTAAACATTCTGTTATGATTTTCACAAAAATTAATTACTAAATAGTGTCAAAAATGACATAAAATAGTTTTTAAAACAAATATTATATTAGTAATTGTTATTTTATTCCTAAAAATCTAAGTTTCGGCCAATTGACTTAGATAATGTTATATATATTAATAATTAACAACTTGGGGTTCGTTTTGCTGCTTATAGTAAGTTTATTAACCTTATAGTATAAGAACACAAGAAGACACTGTAAAAGTAAAATTATTTAACTTAATGTTAAATCTAAATGATAAGGTTAAAATAGGAACCTAAACTTGTCTAAATTCTATTGGATGAGATTATTTTTACCCATCCCCCCCTTAGCTTCAAAATAAATAAATTTGGAGCTATTTAAAACCGAACGTGACTTTATAATAAAATAATATTTTTAGTTTTTCCAAAGAAGCCCCTCTCCTCCCTTATAAAAGGGCACCTCCTCCCCCTCTTCCTCACACCACTTTGAGCCTTAATGCTCGTCCAACCCCTACAAATTTATTCTCTCCACTTCCCTAGATACATCCTAGAGGTTTTGGTCTTCTTCAAAGACCTATTTTAGTGCCCTAAAAGGAGGTCTCAAAGAAGCACTTCAAAGAAGAGGTAATGTCTGTTACCGATTCTTTCATCTTTATTTCATCTTCCACTTCTTCTTCTTTAGTTTTTTCATTATGAAGTAATAAAATCAGTATCATGCATATACTGATATGTTATTATAAGTATGAAACAAACCTATTTCACCATCTATCCATCCTATGGAAAAAGAAATCACCTCGCGTGCGTACGTACGGAATACCGTCTCCACACCGTGGTGTAATATATTTTCCACCACCACCTTACTTGGATGGGTATAATGGTGTAAATAATGACTGTATATATGACTGTTATAAAGTGATACTAATTCTGAAATAGTATACATACACTCCAGTACAATTCCATGATAATAGGAACGATATCATCACTCGTGCGTACGTACGGAATATCGTCTCCACGATGTGATGCGACTCGTTCAACATGATCTTCATTTCAAAATGATTATATAAAAGAATTGAATGAATTAATATGATATATATTACACTAATACCATTCTGGAAATTAGGTATCTATATCCTAAAGAGAAGAATATGAATTTATTCGACAAAACACGCATAAGAACAAAAGGTTATAAACACCCGAATAACAAGTAGAAATGAAATATTACCACTAAGAAGCTAAGAATATTACCAAATATGATATCATAAATATAAGTATGATTCTGGAATAAGTCAATAACATTATTTAAATCATTATACAGGTGGTTCGGATACGTACAAAGCATATCGGACCTAAGGTAAGGGAAATATCACAATCTCATTTTTATCTGAGATTGTTTATACTTTAGTGTTTACTGGGGTGTATTTTATCATCCACATCCATGTTTCCTCAATATGTAATATTATTTCCATCCACCTACAATTTTTTTAATCCAATTTTACCCTTCGGTGAGTTTTTAGTAAAAGATATGAAAGGAATCTTTTGTCGTTTTTCGTACGAGGTACTTTTTGACTTTTCTAACAAAAGTACGAAGAATGTTTTTTTTAACTTATACGGCATGAATGGATTTTTAAAAAATTATTTCCAAGAAGCTTCCTTTACATGTTTTCATGTAAATTTTTAATCAACGTCTTTTTGTTTAGAATTGTATGACATGTTAAGAAAGGAAGAGTGTTTTTGAAGCAGAAAGGATATTTTCCTCAAGAATGGAGTTCAAGTGTTTTATCAAAAGTATTTTCCATCTAAGATAATAAAGGTTTCTATTTTTATCCCTATTATTACATTGATTTGATTATGTTGTGATGGAATTATATTTACGAATTCCTTTATCTTATATGAATTTCTTTATGATATCATGATGTTAAAAATTCCCATTTTTAATACATGGGTTATGCTATGATGTATGGTTTATGATTTTGTGGAACACATAAGAATGGTTTCATTATGAGTTGGGTGGGACCTATATATCCCTCCAATGCATTGGGTAAAGATTTTATATCTCATGAGATAGAAATGGATGGAACAGTAGGTTATACCGGTTCAGTGCAACAGGACTGAAATGAAGAGTAAACTCAGTTCAGAAATGGACTTTGTCCTCTAAGATAGTCTTGGGAATGAGTCTTGACTAATAATAAATGATTCTCTATGATTATGTGTGTATTACACAATGTTTCATATTTTATGTTATGATTATTGGGATTTCATTTCACTACTATGATTTATCCCATGATATGAAATTATGATCTCTTTTACAGGTTAAGATTTCCGAAAGATATGTTCTTATGAATATGACGTGATTGATATTTCTTTTGTTTACCCTAACTGAGAATTTGAGCTTCACCCTTTTGTATTTTTATTTCCCCAGGTTAAGAAGAAGGTTATTAAGTAGAAAATGCCAAAAAGGGACTCTAGATATGATGAAATAAATGGGAGGCAAAGTAGATGCTTTATGAACTAGTTGTTTATGTTTCCCAGTTTTTAAAGACACTATACCTATAAAGTCATTTCTTGGTTTTGTTATATGTTGTAATAAGTGTGCTTCAATTATGAAGTAATAACAATATATGTAAAGTATGGGTCGTTATAGTTGGTATTAGAGGGAAGGTATAGTCAACCTTTGGAAACTAGGATGTGAAATCCTTAGTAGGAACCCTAAGGATAAGTCTAAGCATAGAACACAATCTTAGTGTTTTAGAAATGGCCATGAATAATCTAGGATAAGACCCTAAGTGTGAAATTTTATTCTTTATTATGTGGTTTTCCTATTATAATTAGTGTTTCTCACACTATTCTTCTTGGTTTTTGTCAATGGATCGAACTCGAAGGAACCGTGTTAATGTGGAATGCGACGGGCAATGAAATGATTGTCCCCCTGAGCAACCAAACGTAATGGGAGATATGATGAAAAATCTTGTAGCCATGCTCACACAACTTTCTCAAGCTATGAATCATGTAGGACTTCCAAACGAGCAAAGGAAGGAGCAAAATTCTGTTGAATCCTTCATGAGACAGCGTCCACCTTCATTTAGCGGGTCTACTGATCCATTAGTTGTTGAACAATGGATTTGTACTACTAAAAAGATATTTTCAGTTCTTCAATGTTCTGAGCATGATAAAGTCATTTTAGCAGTGTATTATTTGGAAGGTGATGCTGATCAATGCTGGAATCTTATTAAGAATATGAGGAAAAGGGATGAAATTGAGTCGATGGAATGGGACGAGTTCAAGAACTTATTTTTCAATAAGTACTTCCCTCGTATTATCCGAACAAAGATGGAGAAAGAGTTTCTTGAACTAAAGCAAAAGGATGATAAATCTGTTCGTACCTATGAAGCAAATTTTACAAGACTTGCAAGGTACACTTCTGGTATTATTATCCAACCTGAGAGTAAGATCGTTCGATTCTTTAGTGGCTTAAAACCAAGTCTTTGAAGGGCCTTATCCATAAGGGACTTCAATAGCTATGAGGAAATCATTCGATGTGCTCTCAAAGTTGATATAGAGATTGGATTAACCCATCAGTCATATGGGTTTTATAAGAAGAGGAAAATGGGATTCAATGGAAAATATAAATAGCACACTGAAAAGAAGATGATCTTTCCCTTACGCTCAAAGTGTGGAAAGAAATATGGAGGGAGTTGTCTTAAAGGGACAATTAAATGTTTCAAATGTGGAAAGGAAGGTCATCGGTCATTTGAATTCCACGATAATGGGAAGAAGATGTATAATTATGAAAACAAAGGAAGGTATACATAGAATGACCCTACTAGACTTCAATGTTCAAGTTCAAGGAGATGGGACATTATGCCAATAAATTCCCTAATCCAAGGGTTGATGGTGATGGTCAACGTCAACAAACTCTTAAGGCTAAAGACAAAGGAAAGTCACATGCAATTTCTATCAGCGATGTGGAGTACGATAACGATGTGGTGAAAGGTACACTTACCATCCACTCTAAAGTAGCAAATGTTTTATTTGATTCTGGATCCACCCAATCCATTATTTCTGAAGAATTTTCTAAGGGTATCACCATATTACCTCAACAATTAGATGTTGAGTTATCTGTGACAACACCTAATGGAAGAACAGTCGCATCAAAAGTTTAAAATTCTTCTCCGATAGAAGTTTGTGGGAAATTTCTTCCTGCAAATCTTGTGATCCTTCCTATAGTGGAATTTGATGTGATTCTTGGCATGGATTGGCTTTATCTACATGGATCTCATATCAATTGCCAAATAAGGGAAGTCACATTTCATATCCCAGATCAATCCATGATCATCTATCGATGCAAGGATGAACATAACCTTCCAGTGGAAATTTCTTCCATTTTATGGGTATTGATTCCACTAAATGAAGGTCATTTATCTCAAATGGTTCGTGAGAAACTCACGATTAAGAATATTCCCATTGTATGGGAGTTTGATGATGTTTTTCTAGAAGAATTACCGGGTCTTCCACCGAATCGTGAAGTTTAGTTTTAAATAAAACTCGTACCGGGTGCTTTTCCTATTTCAAAGACACCTTATAGAATGGCCCCAATTGAGTTGCAGGAATTGAAGAAGCAACTCCAAGAGAATCTTGATAAGGGGTTCATACGCCCTAGTGCGTCACCTTGGGGAGAACCTGTTCTGTTTGTTAAGAAGAAAGATGGATCAATGAGACTCTGCATTGATTATCGAGAACTTAACAAGATCACTATCAAGAACAAATATCCTATCCCACGCATTGAAGACCTATTTGACCAACTACACAGAGCTCAATACTTTTCCAAGATTGATCTTCGTTCAGGGTATCATCAATTAAGGGTCAAAAGGGAGGATATAACAAAGACGGCTATCCGTACAAGGTATGGACACTATGAATTTATAGTGATGCCATTTGGTCTTACTAATGCCCCTACTATCTTCATGGATCTAATGAATAGAGTCTTTAGAGACTATCTTGATCAGTTTGTGGTAGTCTTTATAGATGATAATCTTGTCTATTCAAAGAGCAAGGAAGAACATGAAGATCACTTGAGAATTATATTCAAGACCCTGAGAAAGGAGAAGCTTTATTCCAAATTTTCCAAGTGTGAATTTTGGCATCAAAAAGTTTCATTTTTGGGTCACATAATCTCAAAAGAGGGGATATTTGTGGATCCAGCAAAAACAGAGGTTATCGAAAGATGGTCGAGCCGACAATAGTAACCGAGATCTGAAGTTTTCTTGGTTTGGCTGGATATTATCGACGTTTTGTGAATGATGTTTCACGATTATCTAATCCACTCACCAAGTTGACTCAAAAAGGAGTTAAGTTTGTTTGGATGGAGGAATGTGAAGAGAATTTCAAGGAGTTGAAAAGAAGTTTATCCAGTGCACTTGTGCTCACACTGCCTTGTAGTGGAGAATGGTTTGTCATCTTCAGTGACGCATCCAAGAAGGGATTGGGGTGTGTTCTTTTGCAAAATGATATGGTGATAGCTTATGCCTCACGACAGTTGAAAATCCATGAGCAAAATTTCCCAACACATGATTTGGAGTTAGCTGTGGTAATCTTTGCAATAAAGATTTGGCGGAATTACCTTTATGGTGAATGGTGTTATATTTATACTGATCATAAAAGTTTAAATTATATTTTCACACAAAAGGAGCTGAATATGCGCCAAAGAAGATGGTTGGAGCTGATTAAGGATTACGACTGCTCAATCCATTACAACCCTGGGAAAGAAAACAAGGTGGCAGATGCATTAGGTCGACAAGACCATGCTAGTTTATCCATGATGAGGATCACAAAAGATCCAATATTTATGGATTTACAAAGGATGGATCTTGGAATTATAATGAAAGGGAAAAAATCGTATCTTTCTCAAATGAATGTTCAACAATCTATACATGTGAAGATTAAAGAGGCACACAAAGAAGATGTCGAGTTACAAAAGTAGGTGAGAAATGTTCCTGAATTCAACATTGATTGTGATGGGATAATAAAGTTCAGGAATCGGGTTTGTGTTCCTCCCATCCCCGAATTAAAGGAGGAGGTGCTGGATGAGGCTCATAGTTCTTCATTCTCTATTCATCCTGGAAGCACGAAGATGTATAGGGACCTGAAAGAGTACTTCTGGTGGGATGGCATGAAAAGAGATGTTCCTGAATATGTCTATTGATGCTTGGTTTGTCAGAAAGTTAATGCTAAGAGACAGAAGTCTAAGTGGATGTTACAACCACTACCCATACCCGAATGGAAATGGGAAAACATCACTATGGACTTTGTCACAGGATTTCCTAAAACATCCAAAGGCAATAATGTTATCTGGGTCATAGTTGATCATCTTACAAAGTCTCCACACTTCATTGATATTCGAGAGGATTTCTCTCTTGATCAGCTTGCCAGGATATATGTAAAGGAAGTGTTAAGATTGCATGGATTACCACTTTCTATTATATCTGATCAGGATCCGAGATTTACCTCGAAGTTCTGGTGAAGTCTTCAGCATACTCTGGATACAGAGTTGAGTTTCAGCACTGCTTATCATCCTCAGACAGACGATCAGTCTGAGAGAATAGTTCAAACTCTAGAAGATATGTTGAGAGCTTGCTCTATGGATTTCAAAGGTGGATGGGATCAACACCTAATTTTGGTGGAATTTTCTTATAATAATAGCTTTCACTCAAGTATTCAGATGGCTCCTTATGATGCTCTCTATGGAGTGAAATGCAGGACTCCAACTTGTTGGGATGAAGTTGTGGAAAAAAGATATTAGGACCTGATCTCATTGATAAAATGGTAGAAAAGGTCAGATCTATTCAACAACACATAAGAGCAGCTCAGAGTCGATAGAAACGTTATGCCGACAACCAAATAAAAGACCCAGAGCTTGAAGTGGGTGATAATGTGTTCTTATGAATATCTCCCTGGAAGAGGGTTATGAGATTTGGAAAGAAGGGGAAGTTGAGCCCTAGATATATCGGTCATTTAGAAATACTGGATTGTGTTGGGAAGGTAGCTTACCGATTGGAGCTTCCACCGAATCTCTCTCAAGTTCACGATGTGTTCCATGTATCTCTCCAGAGAAAGTACATACCTGATCCTTCACATGTAATCAGCTCCGAAGTTGTACCGCTGGAGCAAGATCTTTCTTATGAAGAACAACCGATAGAGATTCTGGATCGTAGAGAAAAAGTACTAAGAAGCAAGACCACTTGATTGGTGAATGTTTTCTGGAGGAACCACCAATTAGAAGAATCTACATGGGAGCCTGAGGATATAATGTGGGAGATGTATCCTCATCCGTTTGTTACAAAGTGACGAATTTCGAGGGCCAAATTCATTTTAAGGGGGTAGAATGTAACACCCATGACTTTTATGTCATATAAATCATGAAAGGAATCTTTTTCTACACAACACTTTTTTGGATTGCTTTACACGAAATCGCAACCTTCCTCAACAGCTTGCGTCGTACGCAATACCCAATTTCAATAAACAATGATATGCTAATAAAATATTATTAAAACTAGCCATTATGAATAGTAATAACCACTGTTTGAAATTTTATAAAATTTATTTTTCAAAATGGACTTCATTTTTTGATTCAGAATATCGAAATTATTCTAGGGTGCAATTTTGGTATTTTTCTGAAAACTTTCAATTTTTGATGAATAGTGAAACCACTATGTGGTAGTTAAAAAACTGAATTTTTCATAAAACTTAATTTTCCGCTTCTATGAGTGAAATTTCAAAAATACGAGAGACACGGTTGATGTCAGTAAGTAAAATGTGGTTCAATGAGATGAAAATAATTTTTTGGTGAATAGTAACTTTTTACTTTTTTTACCACGGTTAAAAGTAAATAGGGTAATTAAGGGTAAGAATGATATTATTATTACCCTAAAACATGTCCTAATTCTATTGGACAAGTTTAATTTGACCAGAAACTACCTTAGGAATAAAATATAACCATTTAGGCCCACATGGGTTAGATTAGGACATTTATTATTAATTTATTTAAAGAAGGGTTAAAATAGTTAAAATCAAAGTTTAATAAGTAAATCATTTTTAATATGGGGTTATACATAAGATAAATTCTACTATAAATATTCATTAGAAATATAAAAATATTTCCTACATAATGATATTTTATTTGTAATTTTTAGACATTATATAATTTAATTTATTTATGACACAATGATGATGCAGTAATTATCTTATTAATGAAATATTAACATAATCGATGTTATATACTCAAAAATAAATGTAATTTGACACTTTTTATGAATTCCGCTAATTTTATAGATTAATATGACATGTTAGTATTGATTTAATTAACTTTTTTCGAACTAATCATTCTGTTATGATTTTCACAAAAATTAATTACTAAATAGTGTCAAATTTGACATAAAATAGTTTTTAAAACAAATATTATATTAGTAATTGTTATTTTATTCCTAAAAATCTAAGGATCGGCCATATGACTTAGATAAGGTTATATATATTAATAATAAACAACTTGGGATTCGTGTAGCTGCTTAAGTAAGTTTATTAACCTTATAGTATAAGAACACAAGAAGACACGGTAAAAGTAAAATTATTTAACTTAATGTTAAATCTAAATGATAAGGTTAAAATAGGAATATAAACTTGTCTTAATTCTATTGGATGAGATTATTTCTACCAATCCCCATCTTATCTTAGAAATAAATCAATTTGGAGCTATTTAAAACCGAAATTGACTTTATAATAAAATAATATTTTTAGTTTTTCCAAAGGAGCCCCTCTCCTCCCTTATAAAGGGCACCTCCTCCCCCTCTTCCTCACACCACTTTTAGCCTTAATGCTCGGCCAACCCCTTCCAATTTCAGATCTCCACTTCCCTAGAAACATCCTAGAGGTTCTGGTCTTCTTCAAAGACCTATTTTAGTGCCCTAAAAGGAGGTCTCAAAGAAGTACTTTAAAGAAGAGGTAATGTCCGTTACCGATTCTTTCATCTTTATTTCTTCTTCCACTTCTTCTTCTTTAATTGTTTCATTATGAAGTAATAAAATCGGTATCACTAATATACGGATATGTTATTATAAGTATGAAACAAACCTATTTCACCATCTATCCATCCTACGGAAAAAGAAATCACCGCGCGTGCGTACATACGGAATACCGTCTCCACGCCGTGGTGTAATCTATATTCCACCACCACCTTACATGGATGGGTATAATGGTGTAAATAATGACTATATATATGAATATTATAAAGTGATACTAATTATGAAATAGTATACATACACTGCAATACAATTCCATGATCATAGGAACGATATCATCACTCGTGCATACGTACGGAATACCGTCTCCACGATGTGATGCGACTCGTTCTACATGATCTTCATTTCATAATGATTATATAAATTAATTGAATGAATGAATATGATATATATTTCACTAATACCATTCTGGAAATTAGGTATCTATAACCTAAAGAGAAGAATAAGAATTTATTCGACAAAACATGCATAAGAACAAAAAGTTATAAACACCCGAATAACAAGTAGCAATTAAATATTACTACTACGAAGCTACAATTATGACCAAATATGATATCATAAAAATAAGTATGATTCTGGAATAAGTCAACAACATTATTTAAATCATTATATATGAGGTTCGGATACGTACAAATCATATCGGACCTAAGGTAAGGGAAATATCACAATCTCATTTTTATCTGAGATTGTTTATACTTTAGTATTTACTGAGGTGTATTTTATCATCCACATCCTTGTTTCCTCAATATTTAATATTATTTCCATCCACCTAAAATTGATTAAATCGAATTTTACCCTTCGTTGAGTTTTTAGTAAAGGATATGAAAGAAATCTTTTTTTGTTTTTCGTACGAGGTACTTTTTGACTTTTCTGACAAAAGTACGAAGAATGTTTTTTTAACTTATACGGCATGAATGTATTTTTAAAACATTATTTCCAAGAAGCTTCCTTTACAAGTTTTCAAGTTTAATTTTTATCAACATATTTTAGTTTAGAATTGTACGACATGTTAAGAAAGGAAAAGTGTTTTTGAAGCAGAAAGGATATTTTCCTCAAGAATGGAGTTCAAGTGTTTTATCAAAATTATTTTCCATCTAAGATAATAAAGGGTTATATTTCTATGCCTATTATTACATTGATTTTATTATGTTGTGATGGAATTATATTTATGAATTCCATTATCATATATGAATTTCTTTATGATGTCATGATGTTTAAAATTCCCATTTTTATTACATGGGTTATGCTATGATGTATGGTTGATGATTTTGTGGCACACATAAGAATGGTTTCGTTATGAGATGGGTGGGACCTATATCCCCCTACAATGTATTGGGTATTGATTTTATATCTCATGAGAATGACATGGCTGGAACGGTAGGTTATACCGGTTCAGTGAAACATGACTTAAACGAAGAGTGAACTCGGTTCAGAAATATACTTTGTCCACTAAGATAGTCTTGGAAATGATTCTTGACTAATAAGAATTGATTCTCCATGATTATGTGTGTATTCCACAAAGTTTCATGTTTTAAGTTATGATTATTGGGATTACATTTCACTACTATGATTTATCCCATTATATGAAATTCTGATCACTTTTGGAGGTTAAGATTTCCAAAAGATATTTTCTTATGAATATGGCATGATTGATATTTCTTTTGTTTACCCTTACTGAGCATTTGAGATCACCCTTTTGTATGTTTTATTTCCTCAGGTCAGGAAGAAGGTTATTAATTAGAATATGCCAAAAAGGGACTCTAGATATGATGAAATAAATGGGAGGCAAAGTAGATTCTTTATGAACCAGTTGTTTATGTTTCCTAGTTTCTAAAGACACTATACCTATACGGTCTTTTCTTGGTTTTGTTATATGTTTTAATAAGTGTGCTTCAATTCTGAAGTAATAACAATGTATGTAAATTATGGGTCGTTATAGGATGTACACACACCACTGGAAATAAATAAGTGGTGAACAATAGAAATATCACGGAATTAAAAGTGAGATAAGAAAGACATTACCTTGTATTTTTCCTTGGTTGAGGGTAGTTTAACCTCTTGTATAATGGTTAAATAATTGTTATTAAATTATTAACATGTAATATACATTAATATGATATCATATATGATCTTTTAATATTTTTTTGTTAATAATATCTTAGTATTATCGTTGTTTCAGGTGTTCACTTACTCATTTTATTTTATATGTTTTGTTACATAGGTCTTGTTTGTTATAGATAGGTTGTATTTTATTCATATCCATAATGATATAAAGTCCTTAAACATTATTCTTAACCATTAAATGAAAATTATTCTTAAATGGATACGATGGGGAATAAATCTCATCGCCTTCGTGGAGACGGTAGTCCGTACGTACGCATGAGCGAAAATATCATTATTTTGATATTAAAATAATATATAATTGGATTTTATATCATATATATTAAATAAATATCAGGTTATATTTATTATTTAATTCAATTACACATAATTATCATAAGCATCAAAATAATAATGTTTTGAAAAACAATTACACCACGACGTGGTGATGGTAAGCTGTACATATGCACGTATGGTGACATGTCATTCAAAGGGTGGTGAATATTGTTGTACCATATTTATAATAACATAATATTATATAGGATATTCTGGATTTATTATTTTATAATTTAAATAACAACGAAAGAAGATGTTGAAGAAGAAAGGAACTTGAAAGAGGGTGGTGAGAACATTACCTCTTCCTCGGGTTCTTCCATTTGATTTGATCAAAAGGGCTTTGTAGGATGGCTTTATGATCAAAATAATTCTACTAGGTCAAATTTAAGTATGTTTAGAGAATATTTGGGTAGGGTGTGGCAAAAAAAGGCTTTGAAGGTATAAATTTGAGAGAAGGTGTAGTTCCCTTTTATAAGAGGGGTGAGAGGCACCTTAGGAAAATATATAAATATTATTTTATAATAAATTAATCTTCGGTTTCTAATGGCTCCAAAGTAAATTATTTAATGTTTAATGAGGTTATGGGTCCCAAAATACCCAACCAACAGGTTTTAGACAGTTTTGGTTCACTACATTAACCTTATCTTTTAGTTTTAACTCTTAGTTAATTAATTTCACATTTATCATGTCTCTTTGTATTTCTATATTATATAGTTAATAAACACAGTATAAACTTTCAAGAGACCACCAAGTGGTCCATTAATGATACTAAAATCATTATATAATTCTATTGGTCGATCCAATGATTTTAAGGAATTTAAGATCAATTTATAATATAATCTGTTTTTTAAAAACTCTTTTATGTAAATTTTGACACTATTTGGTATTACATTTTTGTGAAAATAATAACAGAATTATTAATTCAAAAAACACATTTAGATTAATAATAACATGTAATATTAACCAATAATATTATTATAATTCATGAAAAGTCTAAAATTACATTTATTTTTGTATTTATATTATCAATTATTTTATATTTCATTAATTATGTAATTACAGCATCACAAATGTGTCATAAATAAATTAAATTATTTAACATGTAAAAATTATAAATAAAATACCATTATGTATGAAATATTGTTATATTTCTAATGAATATTTATAATCTAATTTATCTTATGTATAACCCTAAATTTAAAATGTTTTAGTTATTAAACATTGATTTTAACTCTTTTCACTCTTCTTTGAATTTAATAATAATAAATGTACTAAGCTAATCCATGTGAACCTAAATGATAATATTTTATTCCTAAGGTTGTTTATAGTCGAGATATACTTTTCCAATAGAATTATAACATGTATTAGTGTAATATTAATATAATTTTTACACTTAATTACCCTTTTTAGTTTTAACTGTGGTAAATAAAAGTAAAACGTTACTATTCACCAAAAATTATTTTAATCTTATTGAACAAAATTTTACTCCTTGATATTAATCATGTCTCTCGCATTTTCAAAATTCCACCCACATATGTGGTAAAGTTATGTTTTATGTGAATTTGCAAATTCTCTTAGGAGGTGGGTGAGAGATGGTCAAATTCAATAAAGAAATATATTTCTCCAAATTCTAAACATTGAAGTGGCATTAATTAATTTGAAATTAATTCTCGTTGTTAAAATAAATAGCGAGTTTTTAAGAAATAATAACTATCAAAAGATTGAATCTTGTTTATATCCAGTTTCAATGTGAAATTAATTCCAATAAAAAACATTGGATTAAATGGTAAAAATACAATCTAGTTATACTTCCAAACCATTAAAATGTATAATTTAACACTATAAATTATTTTGATTAAAAAATTTCTTTTCAGTTAAAATATATTATTTTTCACTATTCACCCAAATATGAATGTTTTTAGAAAAACACCAAAAATTTATTGAAACTAAATTATTATTTTCCGATCCCAAATAAAGAAGTTTATTTTGTCAAATTAAATATATGAAAGATTCAAATATTGTATTTAAAAAGGGTTCACCATTTAAAGAGGGTTAAAATGCATATCGTGAAAAATACTTCTTTTATCTGAAAAAATTGAATTTGTCCACACATTATGTATAAGAAACTAATAATATGGATTCAAAAATTATAAGGTTATATAAAGTTTAAAATTATGTTAATACGATTCATAACCGCTTTTGAATGGCTAGTTTGGTATGTCGGGGTGCGCTTGAACCCGTTTGTTGCTTGTAGTGTATGTTATTGAATTACTTTGAAACCCTAACGTACTATGAAATCATGGGGTGTTACATTCTTCCCTCCTTAAATAAATTGCATCCCTACAATTTTTAAAATTGGACATGGGAATATAATGGAAAGTCCACATTGGAAAAAGAGTCAATAAAACTATCACCTTAAAATAAAGAAAGTGAAGTACAAAGGTCACCCAAGATATCCCACACTAGGATTATAGGAAGAAAAACATGGATATGGAAGATAAAATATGTTTCATGTTCTGATGGAGTGGGATAGAAAACATGATCAGGAGAAAGTCAACAACAATAAAACCAACAACTTGTAATGGGGAAAATGGTCATTAGTTTCCCAGCATGAAAAGTAAACGGACAACATTTTTTTATGTTTTAAGATACATTTCCTAAATATGAGGAATTTATTTATGAGATTGACTAAGAACATAAAGATATATACTTACTTTTTAAGTAGATTTTCATACTTTAATAAATTTCTATCACTAAATAATTTGTTTACATTATGAGTATTCATGGAGACTTGGTCACACCGAAAGATATAGAATAAAACTCTTGTGAATAACATGATTCAAAAACGATAAACTATATATTTACATTGTCATTAGAAATTAATCCAAACCAAAATGGTTAGTACAATATCAAATAAAAAACACTAATATTAATTTCTAATATTAAGCCAACAATACACCAAAGTTAAATAAATACCATTCAATATACTATTGTCCTTAAAATCCCTCAATATAATCTAAACTAATATTGAAAACCAAAACATAGAATAATTTGGTTGTGTAGTCTTCCACATCAAATTGTATCTCCAAATGACAACAACAACTCTTAAAGTCACATACTAAAAATTAATTAACCAAATCACATATTCTCTATTATAGGTTAATCATTTACATAAATAACCCAAATCACTATAAATCCACAATAAAAACATAGATAAAAATCCACAATTACTTCTCAAATGAAATCTCATAGTATTCTATTTTCCTTAGGCATATAGTATTCCCAACAGACCGAACATATTCCAAAATAACATTTATCACTTTATCACCAAATCATTTTTCTATACTAAGGGTATTCATTTTATAAGATATAATATCCCAAAATAACTTATTATTGATCAATAAAACTAAATATAATTAGTCACAATAACCAGGGACTTCATGTAGTCCAGTGGAAGGTAATAAATCCTAGTCGCACTTTGGTTGTGGGTTTGATTCCCACAACTTTGTCCGACGCGATGGGTTTTCACATGGTCTGTGTGTTGTCCTTTTTTAAAAACAATATTTTATATTATTACCAAAATTATATAAATTACTCAAAATAACTATAACATTATTTAACCACAAATGTAATCTCATACCAATTATTTTCATCCCAAAATATAATAACCTGTAATTACCTCAATCCTAATGATCATATAAAACCAAATGGTTATTTATAACTATATCCAAAAGATAAAAGATAAGTCTTCCTCAAATATCATTCTCACATGGAAAATTTTAGGGATATAAATACAAGAGAAAATTATTCCAAAGTAATACCATAAACAAGGAGCACTAATACTTTTAAACATTTCTCAACCCATTTATTTCCACATATATTCTTCTTTGACCAAGAAAATATCCTATAGAATAGTGTATTCACTTGGTTAATGACCTTGTCCCCTACATTTACTCTAAATGGTTGTAAATGGATTCTTGGAACCATTTTTTTTTATTCCATAGTACTCATCAATTTTCCTCGGAAATTATACACTTTATGTCCTTCTTTCCCACATGTAATGCATTTATTTGTTCTATTGAGACACATTCCTGGGTGTCTCCTTCCACATTTCCTGCATGATGGAAGTTTAGGATTCTTTTCTCCATGGTCTTCACTGCTGGATCTCTTATCATTCATCACCTTTCTCTTATTTGTTGAGTCTGTTAGTTGGATAATATATATGTTGTTGATCATTTTTTTGGAAAACTGATTCGGCATGAACACGATATCTTTATTGCCTATCAACATTCCATTTTGTTGCTCATTTACTCCATCGTTCCTACCTTGTACATCATTCTCAATGTTACTATGACATCCTTGGAATCCAGCAATTGACTAAAACCAGAAATCATTGTGTGAGTAACAGTAGTCAGAAAATCATTTAGAGAATATCATGACACCATATTCTTAATTTGATACACCATAGGATAAACCAAGGTCATTTATTCTAATTTTATATTAAAATCCTTCAAATCGGTTTGTAAATAAAATGTAAATTATCCTAAGAATATCCCCAGGGAGTGTTGTAACAAAGAGTACAGCAAGGCCCATTGTCGTGCCCTAGTTCCTGTTCGAGTCAAGCTCAATGCAGTGTTTTCAGGTTTTACCCCTAGGTACATTTCTGCCAGAGCCGCCTCTACCTACCCGTATCCAGAAAAGGATGTATTGGTTTGAAAACTCACAATATCTATACAATACCAAAATTCTAGGAAGTACTTCAATAATAATCCTCAAATTTTATTTTAGGGATATGTTCTCTAGTCATATTTTATTTAAATCTAGTTTCCAAGGATTGTACTAAACTTACTCTGATACCAATTGTAACACCCCGACCCCAGTTTCCTAGAGTCAGTGCACTATTACATAACATTGGCATGATCACAAAAGATCAAGTCTCAAAAGACTGATTATTTTAGTTTCCTTGGAATTAATAGATACCTTCATCAAGAGTAAATTATATCATAAAATAAAAACTACAACATCATAGTCTCCATAGTCCGCAGTCATATCCCCTTAGACTATCCCTGCAGGTCAGTCATAAAATACTTCTTCACTTCCTGGGAAAAATAAAACATAAAAAGGGATGAGCACAGATGCTTAGTAAAGATAACAATATAGCGAAAACTTTAATAAATTAGGATAAAAATTTAATTCAATGTAAAACTAAAACAAAAGCCTTTTAACCTTGAACTTCAACATAATATGGAAAAAATAAAATTAAATAATGCAATTTACATATTCACATGGATATTCTAATAGTGGAATAATCACATTCAATATTATTAACCACATTTATTATTATGGAATGCATAATGTTAGACTATCATAACCACATAGTCAAGGCCTTCTGCCATCATAACCACATAGTCAAGGCCTTCTGCCAAGACTAAATTTTTTTTTCTCAAGACCCTGTTCCAAGACACTACTTTGTCTCATGAGACCTAATGATGCATTGAGGAGATATAGCGGGCTCCACCCATCACACACTAAGTCCAATGCATTCCTCATATGAACAGGTTTAATCATAACATAATCATTCTTTTTAAAACTAGCATATGAAATGTCATTACATTAAACACAAACCATGATTGGTATAAAAATAGCACATCCACAGTCAAACATTACTCATTCGGTACAATATGGATGATTTTATTGTATCATATTAACCTCAATTGAGAATAATGAAGGATATTGACATAGATGAAAATAATCCTCAAAACTATCAGAGAGAAATATCCCCCTTTTCTTGAAATCTTATAAAAGTCACACTATTTGACAAGAAGCCATTTAAAAATATATTATTGAATCAAAGTTTCCCATAAAACATAGAAATTTTAAAAGGAATTGAGATTTTAAAACATTATGGTCCATATATTGAAATCCTTAAAACTATTTTTAAAACCTGTACATTAATGATAAAGAATTGGAATAATAAATCTTTCAAACATTTAAAATGATATTTAAATTAGAGATCCTAACCAAAAGAGTGACACTTGAATAAATGTATTTGAGGTAATAAATACATTGTAATATCATGATAATAAAGTGATTCATGATATACTATGTCAAAGTACATTATATACACCATATAAAAGTTAATTGGCATACAACAACAAAGAAGTCTCAATAGAATGTAAATTGAGATGAAATTTCTTATAAAGATAGTATCATTAGATTAAGTATAAATCATCGACATAATTATGAGTGACAAATCTAAATACACTAAATATGATTGGATTTTATTGTAAATCAATCAGAGGACATTCACACATCTTATGGTAAAAACAACACCAATGAATTGGATATTTAACTCAACAAATAGAGATTGAGTTAAAATTACTCTTATCAAGTTCATATTGATGACTTGAGAATTTATAAATGGAGTGATTATGTGTATCAAACGTATATCCATAGAATGGGGAGTGGAAATTATGACATAAGAAAATGAATAGTGATTCCACACATAATATTGGAGTAAAATAATCAATGATGTATGCGTAAAGCCGAATGAGTTGAAATTGAAATTTCAAATTCCCTTATCGATTTTTTAACTTATGAAACATAAAACTATAAAATAAGGATCATAAAATGATGATTTAAATATCCATAAATTAATGTATATTACACAATTAATATAATCATGGGCAGTACACATACCACATATAATAAATATGTGGTGAACAATGGAAATCTCTTGGAATTAAAAGGGAGATAAGAAACCCCTTACCTTGTACTTTTCCTTGGATTAGGGTAGGTTTAACTCTTGTATAATGGTGAAATAATTGTTATTAAATTATACGAGAATAATTTATATTAATAGGATATCATATATTATCTTTTATCATTTCTTTTTTAATAATATCATACTATTATTATTGTTTCGGGTGTTAACTTACTCATTTTCTTTTATATTTTTTCTTAAATAAGTCGTGTTTGTTATGGATAGGTTGTATCTTATTCATATCCAAAATTATATCAAGTCCTTAAAAATTATTTTTAACCCTAAAATGAAAATTATTCTTGAATGGATATGATGGGGAATGAATCTCATCGTGTTCGTGGAGACGGTAGTCCGTACGTACGCATGAGCGACAATATCATTCTTCAGATATTAAAATATTATAGAATTTGATCTTATATCAAATATACAGAATAAATATCTTGTTATATTTTCTATTTACTTCAATTACACATCATTTTCATATCCATCTAAATACTAATGTTTTGAATAACAATTACACCACGACGTGGAGATGGTATGCCGTACGTACGCACGTATGGTGACATGTAATTCAAAGGGTGGATAGAATAATGAATATGGTTGTAACATATTTATAAAAACATCAAAGTATTTAGAAGATACTGGAGTTATTATTTTAGAATATAAATAACAAAGAAAGAAGAAGTTGAAGAAGAATGGAACTTGAAATAGGGTGGTGAAAACATTACCTCTTCTTCTAGTTCTTCCTTTTGATTTGATCAAAAGGGCTCCGTAGGTTGACTTTCTGATCAAAATAAGGCCTCTAGTTCTAAGTGAGGGAAGTTGAGAGAATATTTGGCCAGGTTATGGCTGAGCCAAAAGGATTTTAAGGTATGAATTTGAGAGAAAGGTGAGTGCCCTTTTATAAGAGGGGTGATGGGAACCTTAGGAAAAGCTAGAAATATTATTTTATAATAAATTAATATTCAGTTTATAATGTCTCAAAAGTATATTATTTAAAATTTAAGGTGGGAATGGGTCGACAACCACCCAACCAATAGGTTTTAGACATGTTTTGGTCACTATATTAACCTTATCTTTTAGTTTTAACTCTTGGTTAGTTTTTTTCACATTTATCATGTCTCTTTGAATTTTTATATTATATAGTTAATAAACTTACTGTAAACATCCAACTGACCCCCAAATGGTCCATTAATGATGCACATATCATTATATAAGTCCCTTGGCCAAACCAAATATTTTTAGGAATTGAATATAAATTAATAATATAATATGTTTTACGAACTCTTCTGTGTCAATTTTGACACAATTTGGTATTGGATTTTTTTGAAAAACATAACATCATGATTAACATGAAAAAACATAATTACATTAATACTAACATGTCATATTAACCATTATAATTAGTGGAATCCATTAAAAGTATCAAATTACATTTATTTGGGTATTTATATTATCAATTATTTTAATATTTCTATAATTAGGTAATTACTGCATCACCATTGTGTCATAAATTAATTAATTAATTTAATGTCTAAAAATTATAAATAAAATACTAATTTCTTATGAAATCTTTTTATCATTCTAATGAATAATTATAATCGAATTTATCTCATGTATAACTCTATATTAAAAATGTTTTAGTTATTAAACTTTTATTTTAACTCTTTTAACTCTTTTTGAATTAAATAACAATAAATGTTATAATCTAATAAAAGTTGACCTAAATGATAATAATTTATTCCTAAGGTTCTTTTTGTCAAGATACACTTTTCTAATAGAATTAGAACATGTTTTAGGGTAATATTAGTATCATTTTTACCCTTAATCACCCTATTTACTTTTAACAATGGTAAATAAATGTAAAAAGTTTCTATTTACCAAAAATTATTTTTATCTTATTGAACCACATTTTATTCATTTATATTAACTTTTTATCTCAGGTTTTCTAAATTACACTCACATAAGCGGTATAATTATGTTTTAGGTGAATTTGCAAATTCTCGTAGGAGGTGGGTAAAAAACTGTGAAAAGTTCAATAAAATTTATATGTTTAATGTTATTAAAAAATGACCCCAATAAATTAAAATGAACATATATGCGTATTATTTATCTATTTTTAACTAAAATAAAATTAAATTAAATAAATAAATATTTAAATAAATATTTTGTTTTAAATAAATACTTAGTGTTATCATTACTCATAAAAAATTGAATGTTTTCAGAAAAATACCAAAACATCACCCTAAGCTAATTTTGATATTTAAAAATAAAAAATGAAGTCTATTTTACCAAATTATAAACATATTAGTGGAATTAATTAATTTAAAATTAATTCCCCTCGTTAAAACAACTAGTGTGTTTTTAAGAAACAATAACTATCAAAAGATTGATTCTTGTTTTTGTCCAGTTTTAAAGTGAAATTAATTCCAATAAACAACATTGGATTAATTGGTAAAAATATAATCTATTTATAATTACAAATCATTAGAATTTAAAATTTAACACTATAAATTATTTTGATTAAAAAAGTTGTTTTCAGTTAAAATATATTATTTTTCAGTATTCACCCAAATATTAAAGTTATCAGAAAAACACCAAAAATTTATTAAATCTAAATTCTTATGTCATTATCCCAAAAGAAAAGTTTATTTTATCAAATTTAATATATAAAAGTTTCAAATATTAGATCTAAAAAGGTTTTTCCATTAAAAGGTGGCAAAATTGCATTTCTTGAAAAATACTTCTTTTATCTGAAAAAATGAATTTGTCCATATATTATGTCTAGAAAACTCATAATATGGATTCTAAAAATATAAGGGATATATAAAGTTTAGAATTATGTTAATACTATTCATAACCACTTTCAAACTGCTAGTTTGATAAGTCGTGGTGCACTTGAACCCGTTGTTGCGTGTAGTGTAAGTTATTGAATTATTTTGATGAACAAATGTACTATGAAATATTGGGGTCTTACAGTATAAATAGAATACCATATATAACATGATTTAAACTGATTTAGTTCTACATTCAAGGTAAGAATGCCACCCACCCGTGTTTTATTTTTTCTCATATAATGGTATATGAATTATAAAAAAAGTATAGAATAATAATATAGAAATAATGAATCTGGAATAAACTAAATGGAGAGAAATAAATTGTAAAAAATAGTTATATTTACCAACTAAATAGATTATTTATTTAAATATATAAATATGTTCTCATTTAAACATTATGATTATCTAGAATATCAATAATAGAAGATAACAGTTCTCCCTACAAGATACGAGCTATAGATCTTTACTATACTCAATCTTAAACATAAGTTGTGGAACTAAAATTTTGAGGATTCATGCATATATCTCCCAAGATAGAAAATATTGAATCCAGGGAAAACTCACTTTCTAATGCCCTATTTTTTTCTTCTTGATAATTGATGAATAGAGACCAAAAAATCCAATGGGGAACCCAATATGTTGAGGTGTAATGATACATGAATAGAGCATAATGTTGCAATAGAACAACATCCTATGGGAGGAAATATATGGGCAACCATCATTAACATTGCTGAAATAAGTTACCATCCATGGGACATTGTGGACATACATGAAAAGGGTCTTAGAAAAATGTATGAAATCCACATTGATCAAAAAATTAAATAAAAATTGGGGAAACCAATGTCATTAGATCAATAAATATTAATTAATGATAATAAATCTATGATTAATGAAATATGAATACAAGTGTGGAAGTAAAATCCAAATATAAGCAATATATAAACTAGATAAATCCAAAAATTATATTCAATGCCATACAAGTGATAATTGAGTATATAAAAATATTATAATAATTAATTATATTAAAAGGGAATTCCCGAGACTGGCCTTTTCAAACCCTCCACACAATATATAAAAATATTATATTAATGTGAGTAATTAGAGTATTTATACAATAAATAATAAAAATGTATGGTTATAAATAATAAATCAAAATAGAAATTATTTTAATTTATATATAAATTCAAGAGCACTAATATTACCAAATATCTCTCATTTATAAATGAATCTAATGGATTTTGACATTCACCTAGTTTAATTATAGTGGAACTATATTAAATATAGCTATATAGGGTATAAATATAGAAAAATTTATATCCTCAGTCAAACAATCATTTTGTTTTCAATGTTCTGTATCTTTTAGGAATACACCTTTCAACATTCAATAACCTCTCTAATAAAATTTATCATATTTTGAAGTTGTTTAGAAATATCATTGAAGTGAAAAATCATTGAAATTTATAAGGTATATTAGGAATTGGGAAAGTAAATAATACTAAAATTAGATAATCCAGGTTTAAAAACAAAATCATTTACCCACAAAACATCCATCAAAGATTTTTTCATTGAAATATATTGTGATTTAGTGGTTGATAGAGATATAATATATTTAATAATTAATTTATTGTATATGGTTATCCCATTAAAGTGAAAACATATATAGTAAGGGATTCTATTTCGTAAATATTTATAGAAGAGTCAGTTACAACGTAACATATCCTATTCTCATTAAGAATAACATTTCCTCCATAAAAATGTTATAGAAAATGAATAAAATAAATATAAATCGATATAAATTTTTTATCATGTCCGTGTTTCTTTCTCTGATAACCCATAAACATGATCAATTTGAAAATAGAAAAAGGAATTATTCAGTATAGTACATATTCTATAATATTTTTTGTTGCTAATAACATTAGCATGTCGAATTCTTCTCATAAAGACAACATCTTTAGTGGTTTTATATGACAAGGAATGTTATATAATAAAAGTTAAGGAAAATATCACACTAATATGCTTTAAATATATAAACACGCACCTATTAATAACTTCATGAAAAAAACAAGTTGATATGAATTGTGAAGTTATTCTTTTTTTCCATTAATATATCTATATTGATAATATACATAGCATAACCTGAATATTTAAATTAAATTTATTTTTTGAAATGTAGATTAACAATGTTGGTTGGTTTTATATTTCTATAAATGAGTATAATATTTATAGACTGGTATATTCATGCATATTATTGTCCAATATATTGATTTCTAATGTTTTTCAACGAATAAATTAATGATTTTAAATTTTTTAAATATTTAATAGTTAGTGTGCTATTTGGAAATAAAATGTCCTAAAAAGAAGAAATGGATTAGGGGTTGAAATTTTGATTATAATTTGTATATTAGATTGAAAATTAATTTATGTGTGAATTAATATTTTTTTCAAGTATTAAAAATTATCCATGCCCCAAAAAGACTACAATTATGGTCTACACAACACATAGCCAATCCAAGAAGTTTGGTCAGTTAGTGATCCCACCACGAGGGGCCACTAGAGATGGTGGATCATGGGGGAATCAAAAACCATGTAGTGGCACAAGTGGATCAATCCTGTAAGGATTAGAGGTACACTAAATCCCGATCACAACAGAACATGATGGTGACACCCATGAGGTATTGGTATTAGAGTCTCACCATATGATAAATACCACAATGGTGGTAGGAGTCCTATAACTCTAGTCTGACATATATGCCTAGTTATCACAATGCTCTAATATTTCTAAAGGTGCACCCCTATTCCTATATTTTTATATGGTATTTGAAAATGTGGACCTTGTTAATTTTTAGAGAGAATCCTACATATTCTTTTTCTTCCTCAGGTGCATCACCTTGGAAACCTAGCTCTTCCATCTTTCGCAGCTCTACTATTACTCGAGTTTCATTTCTTCCACCGAAAACACTGTGAACCTCCTTTGTTGACACCTCAGCACTTGAGGTTTATACGTTTTCTACTATCAAAGAACCTTGATTCCAGGGATCATCTCTTACACCCTCATATGATTCCATGAATATAATATCAGGTTCCCTCTGGCTGTTATAAAGGATGGGTAGGTTGAGAGACATCAGAGGTCCACCATTCCACTACTTCATCACTACATCCTTATGCACTATACCACCTCCAAGGATAAATTCCATGAATATAATGACTACTGTTCAAACATTCATAGTATATCATGAGCTAACATTGATCCAACAATGATTCATGATCCACTATTGAGGAGAAGGTGCCTTGAGAGTCATTGTTGATACAATGGTGGTTCGTGAGCTAGAGTTGAGACAACAGCTCCTCTCGATCCACTTTTGATATAATGATGGCTAATGAGTGACCATTAATCCATCAATTACTCAAAAGACATCATTGATAAAAGGGTGGATCATGAGGAACCGTTGAGTTGATGGTAACGTAGGAGACACCATTTATAGAACAATGCTATGTGTGTCACTATTCTACAAACTAGTTCTCACAAGCCGCCGTTGATTAGTTACCACCATTTGACACTGACCTCCAACTTCTAAAAACCAATAAAAAACCACTATGGATGTTTCTTGTGGATCAAGACTTGGTCTTAGCATAAAATTCTATAGAATCATCTTCAACCACTATTCCTAATCGGAGAATTTTTTATTATAGCAGCCATCATCTCTTGTTGATCACTTAATCCATTTAGAGGACCACTATTGAAGATTCCCCACTGCTAGACTTGCCTCCATGAACCCCTTACACAATATGAATTAGATATGGTACCATAGAACAATATTTTGTGTACTTTTTTATAACACGTATTCATGTCTTGAAATATTAAAGAACTTCTTATCACATCATGATTCTTCTTCTGTATAACATTGCACGTGTTAATATACTAAGTGTAGTAGTCGCTCTAAAAGTACAATGTAGTTCTCTCTATGATAAGAACCAGGAATTATTACAACATTATTCATAAAGAGAATATTTAGATCTGGATGATATTCTTTGAGGCCGAAAAATGATATAGGTTATCATGGGTAGAAACTCATAGAACTTTGTGGTAGCTTCTCATGGTGTATTCCCTTGGTAATATCCAGTTAGATATTATGAGAACAAGAAACTCTAAAAGAAAATCCACATTTCGTTTTTCAATTATATATACATATCTAGGGACATGCGTATTGATACATAGATAATAATATTTTTAATAATTAATGTTATTAATTTCTTACATTGATGTGTTGATGAAAACCATGATGGTAGATGTTCATGGTGAGGTAAGATTCATTGGGTGTGTGATGAGTAATATTGCACTGTTAAATAATGAGAGTAATGATTTATCCCTATGTTTTATCAAATGTTTATATCTCATGCCCTTTTATGGAAATGATATATCCTAAATAAATCCATGGCTATTGTGTGCTATAGGAAAGATCAATTTTTGGGATATCTGAGAAAGAATCATTGAGCACATGGGTTGATGACAGTAGAATCCAACCTTGTTGATTTGAGATATTCAAATAATTGGATTATATTACACAGTAAGCACCTAAATGAGGTATCAGGACATTGCAACAGTAAATTCATTTTCTAGGGGTTCATTTTTGTGTTTTTAGATATTGAACTTATATTATAGGCTGCTTTTCCTAATGCCAGTGAGATTGAGTTCTAGAGGATCACACACTAAGTGCTTCAAGAATATCAATTATATAATATATTTTTTATTGTTTAAAAAGTTAAATAAATTTTATTCCAACATACGGTTAAAAACTAATCATGTTTTCTTAATTGCATATATCATATCACAAATTTTATGAGAAAATATATTTTGGGTGTAATATTTAGTAAATATTTCTTTTTTATTTAAGGTAATATAATCTATATTTTTTCATTATAGAATAATTTAGTGATATTTATTTAATAAATAAATATTATTTATTCAGGTTTTGAAAAAAATAATGGAGGAATAGTGACCCATGATTATAGGTCTAGTGAGAAAAAAAAATATTTACTATTATTTTGTTAAATATAATTTAATTATTATTTTAATGTTAAGCCTATGTCAAGAAATAATGATAATATTATTATTATTTTACATGGGGATTCTCTATGAATTAATATATAATAAATGGATATTTTTCAAATTTTTATTTTAACCCTATTAATATATTATTCCTACCATGTTATTTTCACAATAGTACAATGAATTTTGTTTGGGTTGTAAAAAATGAAATTTGAGATTTATATCAAGACCTTATGATCTCTATTATCCAAGCCTGATCCAATGAATAGAGAGAAAGATTCCTCCACTAGATCAAGGAAATATCATTGGAAGAATTTATCATAGCGATCAATAGGGGACGATACAAAGGAAATTATCTATCGTGCAGCACCCAGAGATTCTTTCAGTGATGTCTGGAGATTCGTGGAACACATGTGTATCAATTATAGAGGAAATTTAAACATGATTAATACAAATCATTTATGGGTAATCTTATATCTATTTCCAGATCCATCAATGAAGAAATAATTCCAAGAAGGTAATTTATTATTTAATGAATTTAATTATAATTAATATTTGATGATCATATGTATCTGGTTCTAGTGAGATTACCCTTGTATTTTTTGTTTATCATATCCATATATCCTGACATTTATCTTCAAATAGATCTAATATTGGTCATCAATCATGAATAACGAAGTGTTGGGAACAATCCATCACATGCATCCACTACACCTTGAACATAAAAGTTGGATCAAAGAGGTCATAATATTATTTATATATACTTCATGATCATTGGTGATTTACACATTTATATTTAGTTTTTCAATTATATGTTTTTCATACATTTAATCTGAATCACAAGATATGATTATTCCTCATTCATTTCTTATAGATCTTATCAATATGATTAATCTTATAGAAAATCTATAATCAATTATCTTGTGAGGAGGTTGCAAGGATTCTGTATGGATAACATAATAATACATGATATGTAACTAGAGTTACATTTCATGTACATGTATTTAATGAATCAGGAATTTATTTAGTAATTAATTCACAAGTATTCATTGATTGCACATGGGGTAGTTAATTCTTAACCATATGTTACTAGGAAAGGGTGGTGCAAGGTCATCTGGAGTGTACACCGTATATCCTACATTCATGTATTCTTTTTTCCTTTGAGTCAAAGATGGGCCACATATTTCAATATACAGGCTACCTAACTGGTGACCATGTAATTAGAAAAAGACATGGCATGTAGCCTATAAAAAATGGGGTGTACTATGGTTTATGAGGTACGATTTACATGATTAATCTCTAGGCATGCACCTCTAAAAGATGGTGAGACATGTGCATGTCATGTAGGTTGGACGTACACTCCATTTAATTATAAAAAATTACACTTATCTAAAAATTTATTTCTTATACTCTTTAATCGTTGATACATATAATTCATGTGGTATTATAGAAAGAACACCCCATGAGAAAGGTTTTAATATATGTAAATATAAAATCTTTTAATTAATATGTGCATAATGTTCATATCTCCATATCATTAATGAGTAGTATTACAAGTTGTTAATCTACGTGAATTGGAGATATACACATGACTGAAAAATCATTTAATTCATGTAATCATCTATTAATTAGACATTGTGAAGGTACGTGATAAGTTATGTATTCCATATTTCACAAGTGTAAAATAGTATATGCGTATAATACATGTTAGGTAGATCATATGGGTATTCATCATGTAGCCCAAAGGTATATTTATATATACATAGTTAATTTTAAATAAATTTATTTAATATATTTAAAATTATAATCTGTGAAAATCTCATGGAAATTCTAATGGTAATTATGTTAAAACTACTGGTTAAATAATAATAATAATTAGTTAATTTTATCATTATTTATCTTAAATAATGAAGTTTAAGAATTGAATGATAGTTTTATTAGATACATAATTTTTTTTCATGAAATAGGATAATCAAGAGAATATACATGGCATTTTTTTTTGATCAGTTTCATTTCGTAAAATATATTATTAAATTAAATAGTTGGAATGTGTTCCTTCTCTACATTTATTATTTAAGGGCATGCATTCCCATGGTTTCATTCTTTTAATCCAATTTCCCCAACAACTGTGGGTGAGTAAAATGCATATGTAAAGGATTTTATTACCAAGCTAGTAGTGGTGATTCATGTGTAGAACTATGGAGAAACCAATTTAAGAAAGATATATAGGTGGATAGGTGGAATGCCATAACATGGCTGGAATTGGATCGAGGTGTTTTCTCCCCTAAGCCAAATGGTTGGTGTAAAAAAATAGATAAATGAAACAATAGTGAATGCTCATTATATACTGATTAATTATTTTATTTCGTTCATTTTAAAAGGTTATTTCATTATTAATGTATTGTTACATTCAAATAATTTAATCAATTAATAATAATTCAAGATAGAACAAAAATATATTGGCTTATGTTTAAATATTACCTAAGATATGGTAAATAACTTATATAAACCCACCTAATATTAACAAGTATATCATAAAGTAAATTATTGTAAATTTACCCTTAAATGGATCAAATCACTCAAGTAAATATTAAGTCAGTATATCCTTCCATTTCTTTGGACAAAATAAAACCATAGTTCAATGTTCTTAAGTATCCAATGTTGGGGTGATTTCAATTATAGGGTAATTCTAACATGATGTTTTTGGTTTCCTTTATATATTTCACATCAAGGGATGTCTATCAATGCAGGACATGGTGTGACTTGGAGGAAAATGTTGTGGAAACCCATTTCAATTATTTCAATATTAAGGAGTCAAATCAAAAGATCAACGTACTATAATATAATGTAGTTGGAATTTATAATGCTTTCCTAGAACCATTCAAGTGGTTTTAACAACCAATTTTGGGGTAATCAGAAGGGTAATATGATCCTTTCCAAAAGAATGTCCTATAAACATGATAATCAAAAGCTAGTGGTGAGTGATATTGGGTTTCAATAAAATAGTGAGAGACTAATGAAATTAATATATAATTATTTCTAAAAATGTTATCAGATAAAATAATAAAATTACACTCAATTGTTGTAGTAAAAATGTTAAAATGAGATAACACATATCACGATGATCCATACCTGTGAAGGATGACCATCCCACTATCACAAATTTCCAAGAGTTGAAAGGGCACATACGTGTTATAATTCACCATAAAAGTAAATTGTATGTGCTGGAAGATCCTTTTCCAGTTGCACCTGGTAATGAGTCAAGTGATGAAAAAAATGTATCTATGAGAAACATCTGAATTATTCTATCGATGTTCAGTGATACATGTTATCATCCATGTGAAATGATATTTTGATTCCATATGAGAACATTGATGCCTCTATCAAGATGTATCACTGTTAGCATCATTTTCAAGAGAAGGGATGACTAGAGAGGACAAGGATGCCTCTATCAAGATGTCTCTCCATTAGGACATTTATCAAGATAAGGAACAACTAGAGAGTAATGATATATACAATTCATTTTTTTACAACTATGATTAGAGAGTATGTCCTATCTAGGCCTCATGTGGTCAATATTTTTTGTTACATTGAATTATTAAAAATGTTAGGGATTGAATTCCAAAATGAGTTCTATTTATATCTTATACTTTGATCATATCTCAAGACCTTATGCTATTTTATTGTTAATTATAACCAAATAAATAATGAAAAGAGTTGTTTAAATCTTATTACTTTGTTAATCTAAGTGGATAAGGGCACATGGTTTGATAATCCTTCGGTATTTATGGTGAAAAAGACAGGGAATAAAAAGGAAAAGGGTATGTAGATATATAAATAGTTTTGATATCCTGAGAACCATCCTTCCAAGAAGAGGAAGATCCAGACAAAAGGAAAGGAAAAAATGTTGTCTATTTTGCGTGTGGAATGTCAGGACATAGGAAGAGGAATTTCACTCTGAAGCAAGGGGAAGATAAAGGTGCATTTGTTTTCGAGTTTAATCTTTCAATATCTAAACATTAGATATTATATAAGGATTTTGGGGATCACATCTGCATTCAAATATTGTAACGAAATAGATTCTGAACGAATTTTATAAGAGAGGTAGATTTAATAGCTACTATGTGGGAAAGGATAATTGATCTGGGCATTGGTGAATACCACCTTTCACTGCCAATAAGAATGATTTTGGTTTTTAATGATTTTTAGGATGTACCTATGGATCCAAAGAACATAATTTTCGTATCATGCCATCATGTAGAAGGGTTTATTTTTAAATTTCGAAATAAAGTAGTTTTATTTTATAAGGGAAAAATATTTTATTATATGGAGTATTTAAATAATGGTCATTAAATATTAAATTATGAAAACCATGTATTGTAAATTGATAACGAATCATGTTCCCAAGACTCATGCAACACCAATTTTTTCAATCTCCTTCTTGGTCATTTAAATAAAAGGTGTATGAACAGGTATATCAAGATGGCCATTTAGACTCATATGTTCTAATACAAATGAAAAATTTTATGCTTATTTACGAGAAAAAAAAGGCCAAACCACCTTTTTGGTGGGAAAGTTGAAAGAGACCCAATGCTTCTTGGATTGGTACACTATGATGTGTGAGGACCATTTCTAGTAGAATATTGAGGTGGATATTCTGACATCAATATTATAATGATGAAATTATTAGATATGTCTATGTCTATTTAATGAGGTATAATTCTTATTATTTTGAGAAATTTAAGGAATTAAAAAATGAACTTTAAAATAAACTTGGTAACAAGAAAAAAAAATCATTATTCAGATCGAGGTGGGGAATATCTTAACCTGGAGTTCATTGACTTTATACAAGGTTTTGTCATTCTATCTCAACACTGTCCACTATACACACCATAGTGTAATGGTGTTAGTGAAATGTGTAACCGTACCTTGTTTGACATGGTAAGGTTGATGATGAGTCATGATGTTTTTTAATTATCCATTTGGTGTTATTCATTAAAAACTGCATCATACACATTACACTATGTTCCAAATAAAGAAGAAAATATAATTCCATTTGATTTATGGTGTGGAAAGAAACCCATTTTTTCTTATACACATGTGTGGGGTTATATGGTGTTTGTTACAGCCTTATCATGCCAAAAACTAGCACCACCGGGAAAAAAGTGTATCATTATAGGGTATCCTATGTAAATAAAGGGATACTACCTATAAAATACCATACATAAGAAATTGAGTGTTTCCAGAATATCCTTTTTATTGAGTGGGAGAACATCCCCAAAAGGGATCATAGGAACATGATTGAATTAGATTATACTGATTCTCAAGATGCAATATAGTGGTAAAATGAATAGATTCCATAATTCCCCATGAAATAAGTAGTTCCTGAAACACATGTACTACATAAGAGCATATAATAAGTCAGATAACCTAAGAGATATGGTATTCTGGTCATTAAAGATGGTAACTCTTTATTGGTTCAACATGTTAAACCTCTCATCTACAAGTAGGTAGCTGGGAGAACAGAAGATGCATGATAAAACAAAGTATATTATTTAAAATTTAAGGTGGGTATGGGCCGGCAACCACCCACCCAATAGGTTTTAGACATGTTTTCGTCACTATATTAACCTTATCTTTTAGTTTTAAATCTTGGTTAGTTTTTTTCACATTTATCATGTCTCTTTGAATTTTTATATTATATAGTTAATAAACTTACTGTAAACATCCAATTGACCCCCAAGTGGTCCATTAATGATGCACTTTCATTATATAAGTCCCATGGACAAACCAAATATATTTAGTAATTGAATATAAATTAATAATATAATATGTTTTACGAACTCTTTTGTGTCAATTTTGACACAATTTGGTATTGGATTTTTTTGAAAAACATAACATCATGATTAAATAGAGAAAACATAATTAAATTAATACTAACATGTCATATTAACCATTATAATTAGTGGAATCAATTAAAAGTATCAAATTACATTTATTTGGGTATTTATATTATCAATTATTTTAATATTTCTATAATTAGGTAATTAATGCATCACCATTGTGTAATAAATTAATTAATTAATTTAATGTCTAAAAATTATAAATAAAATACTAATTTCTTATGAAATATTTTCATCTTTCTAATGAATAATTATAATCAAATTTACCTCATGTATAACTCTATATTAAAAATGTTTTAGTTATTAAACTTTTATTTTAACTCTTTTAACTCTTCTTTGAATTAAATAATAATAAATGTTGTAATCTAATAAAAGTTGACCTAAATGATAATAATTTATTCCTAAGGTTCTTTTTATCAAGATACACTTTTCTAATAGAATTATAACATGTTTTAGGGTAATATTAGTATCATTTTTACCCTTAATCACCCTATTTACTTTTAACAGTGGTAAATAAAAGTAAAAAGTTTCTATTCACCAAAAAATATTTTTATCTTATTGAACCACATTTTATTCATTTATATTAACTGTTTCTCTCAGATTTTCTAAATTACACTCACAGAAGCGGTATAATTATGTTTTAGGTGAATTTGCAAATTCTCGTAGGAGGTTGGTAAAAAACTGTGAAAAGTTCAATAAAATTTATATGTTTAAAGTTATTAAAAAATGACCCCAATAAATTAAAATGAACTTATATGCATATTATTTATCTATTTTTACCTAAAATAAAATTAAATAAAATAAATAAATATTTAAATAAATATTCTGTTTTAAATAAAAACTTAGTGTTATCATTACTCATAAAAAATTGAATGTTTTCAGAAAAATACCAAAACATCACCCTAAGCTAATTTTGATATTTAGAAATCAAAAATGAAGTCTATTTTACAAAATTATAAACATATTAGTGGCATTAATTAATTTAAAATTTATTCCCCTCGTTAAAACAACTAGTGTGTTTTTAAGAAACAATAACTATCAAAAGATTAATTCTTGTTTTTGTCCAGTTTTAAAGTGAAATTAATTCCAATAAACAACATTGGATTAATTGGTAAAAATATAATCTATTTATAATTACAAATCATTTGAATTTAAAATTTAACACTATAAATTATTTTGATTAATAAAGTTGTTTTCAGTTAAAATATATTATTTTTCACTATTCACCCAAATATTAAAGTTATCAGAAAAACACCAAAAAATTATTAAATCTAAATTCTTATGTCATGATCCCAAAGAAGAAGATTATTTTGTCAAATTTAATATATAAAAGTTTCAAATATTAGATCTAAAAAGGTTTTTCCATTAAAAGGTGGCAAAATTGCATTTCTTGAAAAATACTTCTTTTATCTGAAAAAATGAATTTGTCCACACATTATGTCTAGAAAACTCATAATATAAATTCTAAAAATATAAGGGATATATAAAGTTTAGAATTATGTTAATATTATTCATAACCACTTTCAAACTGCTAGTTTGATAAGTCGTGGTGCAGTTGAACCCGTTGTTTCGTGTAGAGTAAGTTATAGAATTATTTTGATGAACAAATGTACAATGAAATATTGGGGTCTTACAGTATAAATAGAATACCATATATAACATGATTTAAACTGATTTAGTTCTACATTCAAGGTAATAATTCCACCCACCCGTGTTTTATTTTTTCTTATATAATGGTATATGAATTATAAAAAAAGTATAGAATAATAATATAGAAATAATGAATCTGGAATAAACTAAATGGACAGAAATAATTTGTAAAAAATAGTTATATTTACCAACTAAATAGATTATTTATTTAAATATATAAATATGTTCTCATTAAAACATTATGATGATCTAGAATATCAATAATAGAAGATAACAGTTCTCCCTACAAGATACGAGATATAGATCTTTACTATACTCAATCTTAAACATAAGTTGTGGAACTAAAATTTTGAGGATTCATGCATATATCTCCCAAGAAGGAAAATATTGAATCCAGGGAAAACTCACTTTCTAATGCCCTATTTTTTTCTTCGTGATAATTGAGGAATAGAGACCAAAAAATCCAATGGGGAACCCAATATGTTGAGGTGTAATGATACATGCATAGAGCATAATGTTGCAATAGAACAACATCCTATGGGAGGAAATAGATGGGCGACCATCATTAACATTACTGAAATAAGTTACCATCCATTGGACATTGTGGACATACATGAAAAGGGTCTTAGAAAAATGTATGAAATCCACATTGATCAAAAAATTAAATAAAAATTGGGGAAACCAATGTCGTTAGATCAATAAATATTAATTAATGATAATAAATCTATGATTAATGAAATATGAATACAAGTGTGGAAGTAAAATCCAAATATAAGCAATAAACAAACTAGATAAATCCAAAAATTATATTCAATGCCATACAAGTGATAATTGAGTATATAAAAATATTATAATAATTAATTATATTAAAAGTGAATTCCCAAGACTGGCCTTTTCAAACCCTCCACACAATATATAAAAATATTATATTAATGTGAGTAATTATAGTATTTATACAATAAATAATAAAAATGTATGGTTATAAATAATAAATCAAAATGGAAATTATTTTAATTTATATATAAATTCAAGAGCACTAATATTACCAAATATCTCTCATTTATAAATGAATCTAATGGATTTTGACATTCACCTAGTTTAATTATAGTGGAACTATATTAAATATAGCGATAGAGGGTATAAATATAGAAAAATTTACATCCTTAGTCAAATAGTCCTTTTGTTTTCAATGTTCTGTATCTTTTAGGAATACACCTTTCAACATTCAATAACCTCTCTAATAAAATTTATCATATTTTGAAGTTGTTTAGAAATATCATTGAAGTGAAAAATCATTGAAATTTATAAGGTATATTAGGAATTGGGAAAGTAAATAATACTAAAATTAGATAATCCAGGTTTAAAAACAAAATCATTTACCCACAAAACATCCATCAAAGATGTTTTCATTGAAATATATTGTGATTTAGTGGTTGATAGAGATATAATATATTTCATAATTATTTTATTGTATATGGGTATCCCATTAAAGTGAAAACATATACAGTAAGGGATTCTATTTTGTAAATATTTATAGAAGAGTCAGTTACAACGTAACATATCCTATTCCCATTAAGAATAACATTTCATCCATAAAAAAGTGATAGAAAATTAATAAAATAAATATAAATTGATATAATTTTTTTATCATGTCCGTTATTCTTTCTCTGATAACCCATAAACATGATCAATTTGAAAATAGAAAAAGAAAGCATTCGGTATAGTACATATTCTATAATATTTTTTGTTGCTAATAACATTAGCATGTCGAATTCTTCTCATAAAGACAACATCTTTAGTGGTTTAAGATGACAAGTAATGTTATATAATAAAAGGTAAGGAAAATATTACACTAATATGCTTTAAATATATAAACACGCACCTATTAATAACTTCATGAAAAAAACAAGTTGATATAAATTGTGAAGTTATTCTTTTTTTCCATTAATATTTCTATATTTATAATATACATAGAATAACCTGAATATTTAAATTAAATTTATTTTTTGAATTGTAGATTAACAATGTTGGTTGGTTTTATATTTCTATAAATGAGTAGAATATTTACACACTAGTATATTCATGCATATTTTTGTCCAATATATTGATTTCTAATGTTTTTCAACGAATAAATTAATGATTTTCAATGTTTTAAATATTTAATAGTTAGTGTGGTTTTTGGCAATATAATGTCCTAAAGAGAAGAAATGGATTAGGGGTTGAAATTTTGAATTTAATTTGTATATTAGATTGAAAATTAATTTATGTGTGAATTAATATTTTTTTCAAGTATTAAAAATTATCCATGCCCCAAAAAGACTACAATTATTGTCTACACAACACATAGCCAAGCCAAGAAGTTTGGTCAGTTAGAGATCCCACCACGAGGGGACACTAAAGATGGTGGATCATGGGGGAATCAAAAACCATGTAGTGGCACAAGTGGATCAATCCTGTAAGGATTAGAGGCACACTAAATCCCAAGCACAACAGAACATGATGGTGACACCCATGAGGTATTGGTATTAGAGTCTCACCATATGATAAATACCACAATGGTGGTAGGAGTCCTATAACTCTAGTCCGACATATATTCCTAGTTATTACAATGCTCTAATATTTCTAAAGGTGCACCCCTATTCCTATATTTTTATATGGTATTTGAAAATGTGGACCTTGTTCATTTTTAGAGAGAATCCTACATCTTCTTTTTCTTCCTCAGGTGCTTCACCTTGGAAACCTTGCTCTTCCATCTTCCGCAGCTCTACTATTACTCGAGTTTCATTTCTTCCACGAAAACACTGTGAACCTCCTTTGTTGACACCTCAACACTTGAGGTTTATACGTTTTCTACTATCAAAGAACCATGATTCCAGGGATCATCTCTTACACCCTCGTATGATTCCATGAATATAATATCAGATTCCCCTTGGCTGTTATAAAGGATGGGTAGGGTGAGAGACATCAGAGGTCAACCATTCCACTACTTCATCACTTCTTCCTTATGCACTATACCACCTCCAAGGATAAATTCCATGAAAATAATGACTACTATTCAAACATCCATAGTAGATCAAGAGATAACATTGATCCAACAATGAGTCATGATCCACTATTGAGGAGAAGGTGCCTTGAGAGTCATTGTTGATACAATGGTGGTTCGTGAGCTAGAGTTGAGACAACAGCTCCTCTCGATCCACTTTTGATATAATGATGGCTAATGAGTGACCATTAATCCATAAATTACTCAAAAGGCATCATTGATAAAATGGTGGCTCATGAGGAACCGTTGAGTTGATGGTAACGTAGGAGACACCATTTATACAACAATGCTATGTGTGTCACTATTCTACAAACTAGTTCTCATAGGCCGCTATTGATTAGTTACCACCATTTGACGCTGACCTCCAACTTCTAAACACCAATAAAAACCCACTATGGATGTTTCTTGTGGAGCAAGACTTGATCTTAGCATAAAATTCTATAGAATCATCTTCAACCACTATTCCTAGTCGGAGAATTTTTTTATTATAGCAGCCATCATCTCTTGTTGATCACTTAATCCATTTAGAGGACCACTATTGATGATTCCCCACTGCTAGACTTGCCTCCATGAACCCCTTACACAATATGAATTAGATATGGTACCTTAGAACAATATTTTGTGTACTTTTTTATAACATGTATTCATGTCATGAAATATTAAAAAACTTCTTATCACATCATGATTCTTCTTCTGTATAACATTGCATGTGTTAATATACTAAGTGTAGTAGTCGCTCTAAAAGGTAAATGTAGTTCTCGTTATGATAAGAACCACGAATTATTACAACATTATTCATAAAGAGAATATTTAGATCTGGATGATATTCTTTGAGGCTGAAAAATGATATAGGTTATCATGGGTAGAAACTCATAGAACGTTGTGGTTGCTTCTCATGGTGTATTACCTTGGTAATATCCAGTTGGATATTATGAGAACAAGAAACTCTAAAAGAAAATCCACATTTCTTTTTTCAATTATATATACATATCTAGGGACATGCGTATTGATACATAGATAATAAATTTTTTAATAATTAATGTTATTAATTGCATACATTGATGTGTTGATGAAAACCATGATGGTAGATGTTCATGGTGAGGTAAGATTCATTGGGTGTGTGATGAGTAATATTGAATTGTTAAATAATGAGAGTAATAATTTATCCCTATGTTTTATCAAATGTTTATATCTCATGCCCTTTTATGGAAATGATATATCCTAAATAAATCCATGGCCATTGTGTGCTATAGGAAAGATCAATTTTTGGGATATCTGAGAAAGAATCATTGAGCACATGGGTTGATGACAGTAGCATCCAACCTTGTTGATTTGAGATATTCAAATAATTGGATTATATTACACAGTAAGCACCTAAATGAGGTATCATGACATTGCAACTGTAAATTCATTTTCTAGGGGTTCATTTTTGTGTTTTTAGATATTGAACTTATATTATAGGCTGCTTTGCCTAATGCTAGTGAGATTGAGTTCTAGAGGATCACACACTAAGTGCTTCAATAATATCAATTATATAATATTTTTTTTATTGTTTAACAATTTGAATAAATTTTATTCCAACATACGGTTAAACAACTAATCATGTTTTCTTAATCGCATATATCATATCACAAATTTTATGAGAAAATATATTTTTGGTGTAATATTTAGTAAATATTTATTTTTTATTTAAGGTAATATAATCTATATTTTTTCATTATAGAATAATTTAGTGATATTTATTTAATAAATAAATATTTTTTATTCAGGGTTTGAAAAAAATAATGGAGGAACAGTGACCCATGATTATAGGTCTAGTGAGAAATAAACAATATTGAATATTATTTTGTTAAATATAATTTAATTATTATTTTAATGTTAATCCCATGTCAATAAATAATGATAAAATTATTATTATTTTACATGGGTATTCTCTATGAATTAATAAATAATAAATGGACATTTTTCAATTTTTTTATTTTAACCCTAGTAATATATTATTCCTACCATGTTATTTTCACAATAGTACAATTAATTTTGTTTGGGTTGTAAAAAATGAAATTTGAGAATTATATCAAGACCTTATGATCTCTATTCTCTAAGCCTAATCCAATGAATAGATAGAAAGATTCATCCACTAGATCAAGGAAATATCATTGGAAGAATTTATCATAGCGATCAATAGGGGACGATACAAAGGAAATTATCTATCGTGCAGCACCCAGAGATTCTTTCAGTGATGTCTGGAGATTCGTGGAAAACATGTGTATCAATTATAGAGGAAATTTAAACATGATTAATACAAATCATTTATGGGGAATCTTATATCTATTTCCAGATCCATCAATGAAGAAATAATTCCAAGAAGGTAATTTATTATTTAATGAATTTAATTATAATTAATATGTGATGATCCTATGTCTCTGGTTCTAGTGAGATTACCCTTGTCTTTTTTGTTTATCATATCCATATATCCTGACATTTATCTTCAAATAGATCTAATATTGGTCATCAATCATGAATAACGAAGTGTTGGGAACAATCCATCACATGCTTCCACTACACCTTGATAATAAAAGTTTGATCAAAGAGGTCATAATATTATTTATATATAATTCATGATCATTGGTGATTTACACATTTATATTTAGTTTTTCAATTATACGTTTTTCATACATTTAATCTGAATCACAAGATATGATTATTCCTCATTCATTTATTATAGATCATATCAATATGATTAATCTTATAGAAAATCTATAATCAATTATCTTGTGAGGAGGTTACAAGGATTCTGTATGGATAACATAATAATACATGCTATGTAACTAGAGTTACATTTCATGTACATGTATTTAATGAATCAGGAATTTATTCAGTAATTAATTCACAAGTATTCATTGATTGCACATGGGGTAGTTAATTCTTAACCATATGTTACTAGGAAAGGGTGGTTCAAGGTCAGCTGGAGTGCACACCGTATATCCTACATTCATGTATTCTTTTTTCCTTTGAGTCAAATATGGGACACATATTTCAATATACAGGCTACCTAACTGGTTACCATGTAATTATAAAAAGACATGGCATGTAGCCTATAAAAAATTGGGTGTACTATGGTTTATGAGGTACGATTTACATGATTAATCTCTAGGCATGCACCTCTAATAGAAGGTGTGAGATGTGCATGTCATGTAGGTTGGACGTACACTACATTTAATTATAAAAAATTACACTTATCCAAAAATTTATTTCTTATACTCTTTAATCGTTGATACATAGCATTCTTGTCGTATTATAGATAGAACACCCCATGAGATAGGTTTTAATATATGTAAATATATAATCTTTTAATTAATATGTTCATAATGTTCATATATCCATATCATGAATGAGTAGTATTACAAGTTGTTAATCTACGTGAATTGGAGAAATACACATGACTAAAAAATCATTTAATTCATGTAATCATCTATTAATTAGACATGGTGAAGGTATGTGATAAGTTATGTATTCCATATTTCATAAGAGTAAAATAGTATATGCGTATAATACATGTTAGGTAGATCATATGGGTATTCATCATGTAGCCCAAAGGTATTTTTATATATACATAGTTAATTTTAAATAAATTTATTTAATATATTTAAAATTATAATCTGTGAAAATCTCACGGAAATTCTAATGGTAATTATGTTAAAACTACTGATTAAATAATAATAATAATTTGTTAATTTTATCATTATTTATCTTAAATAATAGAGTTTAAGAATTGAATGCTATTTTTATTAGATACATAATTTTTTTTCATGAAATAGGATAATCATGAGAATATACATGGCCTTTTTTTTGATCGGTTTGATTTCGTAAAATATATTATTAAAATAAACAGTTGGAATGTGTTCCTTCTCTACATTTATTAATTAAGGGCATGCATTCCCATGGTTTCATTCTTCTAATCCAATTTCCCCAACAACTGTGGGTGAGTAAAATGCATATGTAAAGGATGTTATTACCGAGATAGTAGTGGTGATTCATGTGTAGAACTATGGAGAAACCAATTTAAGAAAGATATATAAGTGGATAGGTGGAATGCCATAACATGGCTGGAATTGGATCGAGGTGTTTTCTCCCCTAAGCCAAATGTTTTGTTTAAAAAAATAGATAAATGAACCAATAGTGAATGATCATTATATACTGATTCATTTTTTTTCGTTCATTTTCAACGGTTATTTCATTATTAATGTATTGTTACATTCAAATAATTTAATCAATTAATAATAATGAAAGATAGAACTAAAATATATTGGCTTATGTTTAAATATTACCTAAGATATGGTTAATAACTTATATAAACCCATCTAATATTAACAAGTATGTGATAAAGTAAATTATTGTAAATTTACCCTTAAATGGATCAAATCACTAAAGTAAATATTAAGTCAGTATATCCTTCCATTACTTTGGACAAAATCAAACCATAGTTCAATGTTCTTAAGTATCCAATGTTGGGGTGATTTCAATTATAGGGTAATTCTAACATGATGTTTTTGGTTTCCTTTATATATTTCACATCAAGGGATGTCTATCAATGCAGGACATGGTGTGACTTGGAGGAAAATGTTGTGGAAACCCGTTTCAATTATTTCGATATTAAGGATTAAAATCAAAAGATCAACGTACTATAATATAATGTAGTTGGAATTTATAATGCCTTCCTAGAACCATTCAAGTGGTTTTAACAACCAATTTTGGTGTAATCAGAAGGGTAATATGATCCTTTCCAAAAGAATTTCCTATAAACATGATAATCCAATGCTAGTGGTGAGTGATATTGGGTTTCAATAAAATAGTGAGAGACTAATGAAATTAACATATAATTATTTCTAAAAATGTTATCAGATAAATTAATAAAATTATACTCAGTTGTTGTAGTAAAAATGTTAAAATGACATAACACATATCACGATGATCCATACCTATGAAGGATAACCATCCCACTATCACAAATTTCCAAGATTTGAAAAGGCACATACGTGTTATAATTCACCATAAAAGTAAATTGTATGTGCTGGAAGATCCTTTTCCAGTTGCACCTGGTAATGAGTCAAGTGATGAAAAAAATGTATCTATGAAAAACATCTGAATTATTCTATCGATGTTCAGTGATACATGTTATCATCCATGTGAAATGATATTTTGATGCCATATGAGAACATTGATGCCTCTATCATGATGTATCACCTTTAGCATCATTTTCAAGAGAAGGGATGACTAGAGAGGACAAGGATGCCTCTATCAAGATGTCTCTCCATTAGGACATTTATCAAGATAAGGAATAACTAGAGAGTTATGATATCTACAATTCATTTTTTTACAACTATGATTAGAGAGTATGTCCCATCTAGGCCTCATGTGGTCAATATTTTTTGTTACATTGAATTATTAAAAATGTTAGGGATTGAATTCCAAAATGAGTTCTATTTATATCTTATACATTTATCATATCTCAATACCTTATGCTATTTTATTGTTAATTACAACCAAATAAATAATGACAAGAGTTGTTTAAATATTATTACTTTGTTAATCCAAGTTGATAAGGGCACGTGGTAGGATAATCCTTCGGTCTTTATGGTGAAAAATACAGGGAATAAAAAGGAAAATGGTATGTAGATATATAAATAGTTTTGATATCCTGATAACCATCCTTCCAAGAAGAGGAAGATCCAGACGAAAGGAAAGGAAAAAATGTTGTCTGTTTTGCGTGTGGAAAGTCAGGACATTGGAAGAGGAATTTCACTCTGAAGCTAGGGGAAGATAAAGGTGTGTTTGTTTTCGAGTTTAATATTTAAATATCTAAACATTAGATATTATATAGAGATTTTGGGGATCACATCTGCATTCAAATATTGTAACGAAATAGATTCTGAATGAATTTTATAAGAGAGGTGGATTTAATAGCTACTATGTAGGAAAGGATAATTGATCTGGCCATTGGTGACTACCACCTTTCACTACCAATAAGAATGATTTTGGTTTTTAATGATTTTTAGGATGTACCTATGGATCCAAAAAACATAATTTTCGTATCATGCCATCATGTAGAAGGGTTTATTTTTAAATTTGGAAATAAAGTATTTTTATTTTATAAGGGAAAACTATTTTATTATATGGAGTATTTAAATAATGGTCATTAAATATTAAATTATGAAAACCATGTATTGGAAATTGATAACGAATCATGTTCCCAAGACTCATGCAACACCAATTTTTGCAATCTCCATCTTGGTCATTTAAATGAAAGGTGTGTGAACAGGTCTATCAAGATGGTCATTTAGACTCATATGTTCTAATACAAATGAAATCTTTTATGCTTATTTATGAGAAAAAAAATACCAAACCACCTTTTTGGTGGGAAAGTTGAAAGAGACATAATGCTTCTTGGATTGGTACACTATGATGTGTGAGGACCATTTCTAGTAGAATATTGAGGTGGATATTCTGACATCAATATTATAATGATGAAATTATTAGATATGTATATGTCTATTTAATGAGGTATAATTCTTATTCTTTTGAGAAATTTAAGGAATTCAAAAATGAACTTTAAAATGAACTTGGTAACAAGATAAAAAATCATTATTTAGATCGAGGTGGGGAATATCTTAACCTGGAGTTCATTAACTTTATACAGGGTTTTGTCGTTCTATCTCAACACTGTCCACTATACAAACCATAGTGTAATGGTGTTAGTGAAATGTGTAACCGTACCTTGTTTGAAATGGTATGGTTGATGATGAGTCATGATGTTTTTCAATTATCCATTTGGTGTTATTCATTAAAAACTGCATCATACACATTACACTATGTTCCAAATAAAGAAGAAAATATAATTCCATTTGATTTATGGTGTGGAAAGAAACCCATTTTTTCTTATACACATGTGTGGGGTTATATGGTGTTTGTTACATCCTTATCCTTCCAAAAACTAGAACCACCGGGCAAAAAGTGTATCATTATAGGGTATCCTATGTAAATAAAGGGATACTACCTATAAAATACCATATATAAGAAATTGAGAGTTTCCAGAAAATCCTTTTTTTTAGAGGGAGAACATCCCCAAAAGGGATCATAGGAACATGATTGAATTAGATTATACTGATTCTCAAGATGCAATATAGTGGTAAAATGAATAGATTCCATAATTCCCCATGAAATAAGTAGTTCCTGAAACACATGTACTATATAAGAGCATATAATAAGTCAGATAACCTAAGAGATATGGTATTCTGGTCATTAAAGATGGTAACTCTTTATTGGTTCAAAATGTTGAACCTCTTATCTACAAGTAGGTAGCTGGGAGAACAGAAGATGCATGATGGAACAAAGCAATGAATTAAGAAATGGATTCTATGTATCAATACCATGTTTGGGTTTTGGTCGATGCACCATTTGACATAAAGATGGTTTGCTGAAAATGGGTATTCATGAGAAAATTTAACATGTATGGTAAATTAAATACTCTTAATGAACGGATAGTGGATAAAGAGTTTAATCATTATCATGTATTTTATTATGATGATAATTGTTTACCGGTTTCTATTTATAAATCCATCAAAATTCTATATTTCATAGAAGGTTACCATAACTTTGAGATTTTTTATGTGGATATCAAAAATAAATTCCTCAATAAGAACCTTTAATAAGATTCCTAAATGAAACTAATAGAATGGTTTGTAACACAAGGAAACTTCAAATGTATTTTCAAGTAGTAGAGAACCATTTATGGATTGAAGTAAGGATACTGGTCAGGAAACATTTGACTCAATGAGGCCATAAAATAATTTTGTTTCATTGTGTATAAATGATTGTTGTGTGTTTACATGTTTTTAGTTGGAATGTGGTCATTATCCAAGTAGTATTTATTTAAGAAATATTATTTATTGGAAATGAAGTACCAGTATTAAAGTTAGTTAATGACTGGTTAAACAAACATTTCTCCGTGAAGGACATAGATGATGATGCCTAAATTCTAGGGATCAAGATCATTCATGATAGATCCAAGAGGTAACATGATCTAATTCAAATTACACATATTGACTAGATACTAAGGATATTTAGTATAGGACAATCCAAGAGGGGATTAGATCCAGTGTCGCATTAATAAAATCTTCCTAAGAATATGCACCCTCAAACTCAATAGGATAATGAGAGAATTAGTAATATTTCATTTGATTTTGTGATAGGGTTAATCATTTATGTCATGTTATGTACTATACATACTATTTTCTATTCACTGAGCGTAGAATGAAAATTTCAAAAAGATCAAGGATAAAATCATTGATATACCCATTATGTATATCGTTACGTATCTTTGAAAATATAAGGATATGTTTCTGGTGTAGAGAGAATGTGGGGACCTATCTGTTATAGGTTATACTAATGCGGTATTTCAGATAGATGAAAATCATTTAAAGTCATGGTTAGGATATGTTTTCAATCTCATAGGAAGATTTGTGACCTGGAAGTGTTCAAATAATCTAGTTTTCATCGATTCTATAGATCTATATGAGTATATAACAACTTATGATGTGTCCAAGGAAGATATTCGTATTTAAAACTTTTTCTATGAGATTTATGGGGTACTTAGTAGTAAAGACCCTTCCAAATTATATTGTGATAATGTTGTAGTGTTGTTTCTTGAAAAAGATACATGATCACACCAAAGGACAATGAATATACTATGAAACTATCACTACCTGAAATATTTATATCATAGGGGTGAACATGTATTGAGGAGTGTAACTAAAAAAGAGAACATAGTAGACCCCTCGACTAAAGTACAATATTAGATGAAGAATGGGTATCATGTGAGATCTAGAAGAATAATTTTTTTTAGTTCCAGCTCTAGTGAATGGGGGATTCTTTGGGAGTTTTTTCCTCAAAAAAAATCCTCTTTAATTTGTGACAACTTTCAATGAAAGATTTGAAAATTAATAATCTACATAAAACCTCATTATTTTTCTTATGTGTATCATTATATACGATAATGTTATAAAAGTATTTTTTTACATAAAAAGGTCATAACAGTTTACTACTATGATGAGAAACTATATATAATATGAAACTATTCTAAAATATATAATCTATAGCACGATTAAATCGTTTGAGGGAAAATGGAATCTGCTATCAGGGTTGGTGACTCATAAGACATTGAGGAACCTTCTTAGGGCGTATGCCCATGATAATATCTATTTGGATATTATCTGAAAGAGACATCATATTAAGAAATCATCATTTCTATGTGTCCTTGGATAATATTATATGAGGACACGTGTATAGTTCTGTAGGAATTAGGATTATTATTAAGCATTTTTACAAGTTGCGTACTTAGGTGTATTGATGAAAATCACGATGGTAGATTTTTGTGGAGAGGTATGATATGTTGGGTGTGTACCATGTAATATTTTATTAATGAATTATTTGAGAAAATATTTTCCCATTCAGTTTTAATGAATGTTGAGATATTATCCCCATTGAAGGATATGATATATCCTAAATAAATCCACGACCATGGTGTTATATAGGCATGTTCAATTTTTGGGAAATCAGTGAAAGACAAATCAATCATAGGGGTTAATGAAACTAGAATGCAATGATCTAATTTTGAGGTATTGAGCCAAAAGTATTATATTACACAATAATCATTCATAAGAGTTAACATTTTTTCTGGCATTATCTTGTTTTTCATATGTGTGTCTTGGAATGGTTCTTGATGTTATCCTTGGATATTATCTTTATTTTCCTAATCCAAATGAGATTGAGGCCTATACAATCACACACTATGTTTATCCAAAATCTTAGGTAAATAATATATTATTTGTTATTTAACAAGTTGATTGAAAATTATTTCCTCATGTAGTATAATATTTATTCATGAATTCTTGATCTAATATATCTCATCAATAGTTATTTGAGAGAATATATTATTATAAGAATATTTAATAAATAATATTTAATTTAATTGAATATTATATATAATTAATTTTTGGTGAATTAAATAGTGATTTTAATTTGAAAAAAAGTATACATTTGGTAAGGTATGATAGATACTATGGAGGAAAAGAAGATTGATATTCTATATCTGATGATAAATGATAAATATTGAATATTATTTGATTAAATAATATTTGAGTGTAATTTTAAATTTAGGAACATGATGAGGAATAACGATATTATTATTATCTGACATGGTGTTTCATTAGGATTAAAAATATAATTAGGATAACTTTTTCCATTATTTTATTTTAACCCTAGTAATATAAAAACCCATTTATGTTATTTTACCATTATAATAACACATTAGTTTGTGTTGTGCACAATATATTTTGATAATGTTTTCAAGTCCTAGTGATCTATGTTCTCTATGATCACTCCCAATAATGGAGATCAATCTTCTTCCACCTCATCAATGAGAACACATTAGAATCATTTTTCATTGTGATCAAAGGTGGATGACACATGTGTGTGGATCTATTGTGCTAGTACATAATGATTATTTTGCTGACGTATCTAGACTCATTAATGATGTATATATCACCTCTATTAGGAAACTGTAAATTGTTCATACTATGAAACAATGGTTCATTTCATACCTATTACTAGATATATTAATGGAGAAATAATTACATCATGTTAATTCTAAATTCATTAAATCTATTATAAATAATAATTTTTTATCATATCCGTAGTTCCGGAGTGACTACCCCTATCTAATAAAATTGATCTAATTATGTAGTAATTGTCATTTATTATCATGTATATTTGGTATTGGTCATCAATCATGAAAATTTGAATGTTGGGAACCATCCATTGCACAATTCATCTTTTCCTGAAACCTACACTATGAATCTACAATTTCATGACCACCATCCTACCCCACTGTATCTATCCACGCCTCCTTGCACCGTGCATGAACTATGCAATAAAATGATAAACAGTACCATATGTCCCTAACAAATAAAAAACACCATATACACTCAAGTGTATATTTGATGTTACACCATGTATATCTCAAGAATATTTTTAAAAATATTCTAATAAACATGTACCCAAGGATCCCATTGCAAACACTAATCTATAAATAGAGGGATTTTAAACCATATAAATGATTGAGTACCCAAAAAAGAGAACTCCCACTATTATTTGAAACTATAATTTCAATACATCAATTTCTATATTCTTATTTTCATTTCTTCTTCCTCAGATGTACCTATTTTTCCTTTTTAATGCAAGGGTAGACTCTTTTTGATATTGGATGAAAGGGATATGGCTTTTCTTAAAGATGGTGTCCTAGTTTCATAAAAAATGTTCTATGTATATTGGTTTATAAAATTTCTTTTAAATTATCATTTTAGATTTTCTATGGGATATAATAATATTTTTATTTAAAATTTGAAAATTCCTTTATTTATTTTGTTAATAAAATTATTCTCCCTCTTATTGTTATTGGAACACACCAAATGAGTAATATAGTGTTATAAAGAGAAGCGTTTAATGATTTCAAAACATGTAGGGAAAACCAAGTTGACTAATTTGAGAACATAGGTAAGCATTTCCAGATTTTGAAATTTTTATCAGATTTAGGTGAGATCCATTGTGCCTATCACACTTTGGAAATAGAATAGTCTAACCAAGGAGAAGGCTGTATTATTAATACTATCAAAATAATTTAATCAAATTTTGACTCAGATAAATGAATATTTATCCATTCAATGAACAAATGAATAGATAAAGGATTCAATTTGGGAAGGGTAGTGATATCATTTTAAATTGAAGACAAACGTAAAACCCGGTAATGTTTCTCAAATCTATTCATTAAAACCCAATTTTCTTTATCCTAAGTCATTACATTCAAGTTCATTATGTTACATTAGAATTCATGACATCATGACTCGAAATTGTACTCTTGGGGATGACATAGGTTATTTCTACTAATACACCATCAAAGGAAAATAATTAGCATTTCCTACACACCATGAGTGGGTGATGTCATAACATAGCACTGTTGATGGATATCAAGTATTATATCAAACCCATGAAACCTAAATTACGAGGACCATCATTGAGGGAATCACATCTCTTAGCTATAAGAGGGATATAATTGAGATATATATGAAATGGACTATTAACCATTAAAACCACATTGAAAAAATAAATTTAAAAGAATAATTGAAACATAATGTGCTCAATTGTAGCCAATAAAAATGAATCTTTTCCACAATAAACCTACATTCACCATTGTTCCCCAATTTTTAATAATTATAATAATAAAATGACCATTATTGTACAAAATATGATTCTATGTTTTGAATCAATATGAATATTGTGTATCCAATGATTAATGGACTTATAGGGTAAGACATGAATTGGTATATCCATGAGATTAGCTATACCTTTTTGAGATTCTAGGTAAGAGGAGTTGTTGATGAATAGTTCAAGAAGAAGTTAATTTTCATTTTAACTTGATGGAGATGAAATATAATAGGTGTATGTCCTAAAACCTATAGAGATCCATAACTAAGATGATCTCCATAGTTTTTTCATGAAAATATTACTCACATATTCTTGAATGACACCAATAAACAACGAGATATATTCCATTAGCAATATACTGGAAAGATTATCTAAGAATATTGAAAAAATTTAAAGATTGTGGGAATTTTTTTGCCACCAAGATATATAAAATAATAACATCGTTGTCTTCTTATACAAAAAGGTTCTTAATACAGAGATAAAACTCTTGGATGCATCATCCTAAAGAGTCATTATTGATAAATCAAACATGGAAACTACGAGCCTATTTGATGAGATTAATAAGAATTCATATCAATTTAGAACCAAATGTATTATAACTAGAGGAATCTATGAGGTAAATTAATCTTACTTGTCACCAATTATTGAAACCAAACATGAACAATATAAAATCCTTGTAAGACATATAATAGTGAAAAAATTCACCAAAACAACTACCCCACCAAAGTTATGTGGTTTATTTTCATCACCCCATCACTTCATTGATTAGTGTGAATAGGTACAAGGTTTAGAGATTGTGTATATACATTCCAGTCAATATATTTACAATAGAACCAACCATGGATGGAATGGAAATTGTAGTGGTGATATGATGGTCAACATAGAAAGACTATAGCCCATATTATAGTAGATATTCCAGAATCCACCCCCTTCAAAAAAGCACAGATGCTATAGTACAAACAAGAGCCAAAAAACCACTACATGTTCAAAAAACATCTGATTAAAAATCATCATCTATAAAACCGCCAGTCGAATGAAGGAACATAATGGATATAGAGAAGTTGAAAATTGTTGTAAATTTTTCACAATATTTTTTTGAATCTCATGGACATGCTGTCCAAAATCCAAGGAAAACTCCCAGATCAAAAAACCTGAAACAAAATGGAACATGTTAGCATAATCATCACAAGTAGTGGAATGAATATCTAAGCACTATATCCTATGGAAGACCAATGTAACCCAGAAGAAAGAAAATCTGGAATGTTTAATTGCTTTGTTAAACTGGATGTTTCATGCCCATGCTTGAATTTATCATTTACTTACCTGTAATGACCCAATGTTTCATTAATGGAAAATCCATCTTGATCTTATTAAATGCCTTTTTATATAAAATTTTTGTATAAAATGTCAACTTTATTGGTTTTATTATAATAATTGTGACCGTTACTTTTATATCCATTGAACAGTGATCACATGATTAGTATAAATATAGGGATTTAACGCATCCAATTTTACATAGACAAATGAATAAATGGCCTCATCCAGTAGAATTTCCCCATATGAAGCCCATATATCTGAGCTCATAAAAGAGGTGGCGTCCTTGGGATTCTCTCTTGACCAAGCCCAAGCTGTGTTTCACCACGTCAAGCCCGAACGAGACCATCTATGGGAGAAGTGGAAGTTGATAGAAATTACCACTCGACCGATGTTATCTGAGCCACCCCTAGAGTCTGTCACCATCGCACACCTTACCCTTAGGTCTTATGAGGCTATTTTATGGGGTTATGAAACTAATCTATAGTACTATGTTCATGTACATTATTTTTGTACATAATAATGAATATAATTTCTTGTCATTATTGATACATTGTAAATTGATTTTAAAGTACAAATGGTGTTTTTAGTTATCATTTAATTAAGAAATCTATTTTATTAAATTAAGGGATTTTTAATTAAATAATATTTTAATAAAATATTATTATTATTATTATTATTAGATTAATTTTAATATATAAAAATGATAATGTAATTGTATGAATGCAATTATTATTTTTATTAAGGTTTGAAAGCCATTTTTGTCAAAACTCGAGAATTTTTTATAAATGTCGGTTTTTATTTTAAAAGTGAAAAATAAAATATTTAGGAAATTATTTAAATAAAATAAATGTTATTTTTGGAATCAGGGGGTCAAAATTATCCAATGTTAAATTTTCCATAATTTTCTAACACAGTCAAATTGCTGACGAAAAATTAAATACCATTTAAATATATAATGTGATTTATGACACCATAATGACCCAATAGTGATGTAATAAAATACTATAATATTTATGTTCAGACAATATTTTTTTACCATTAAAATAATTTTATTTTTGATTTATTTGGATTTCTTTTCAAAGCATTAATGGACCCCTCAAGACTTATTAAACACCTTGTCTTTTTAAATTAACTTCTATGGGAGTGTGACTCACCTCCACATTAGCAACCTCATTATTTTAAGAAGTTAGGACCTTGACCTTATAAAATATTTTTTTCATCTTCCCTTTTCCAAAAACCATGAGCAAAAACCATGGGATGGTTTGTGGTTTGTATTAATTTAATATATGGGGTCCCAAACATAAATAATAAAGAATTCCCTCACCGTTCCTATATAAACCCACCCAAGCTCCCACTTCCTCCTCACTCAAAGACTTTCGAGTTTGTCCATCCGCTGACCTACTCTCTCTATAATCCTCCCAAGGTGCCCCAAGTTCCCAAGAAGCCTCTCACAAGCCTCTCTCGAGCCTTTGGAAGCACACTTCCAAGTAAGGGTTTTTCTTCTTTTCTCATTTTTGTCCAATTTTCATTAAGTTGTTTTTCCCTTTTAATTTCAATTATAAATGTTGAGGTATAATTTATCACCTCCCTCATACTTCTCTATATATTTTTGAATGCTGGGAGACCCTTTCTCTCTCATTAAATTCCTCCCTAGTACACCCATTACTATGTCGAAATTTCGAAAGAAACTTCTCTCTCCTCTTTTACATTCAAGGAATACTTTTGTATCATGAATCTAAATTCCATTAAAATTGTTGGAACATATATCTATATAGACTCCTTACTGTCCATTTCATGTAAATATTATGAGGAACCCCTTTCTCTTTCATCAACCATTTTTTATGAATTCTAATTTCACACCGTTACGCTGCCGAAATCACACCGATTCTCTATGCCAATGTCATTGTGTAATGAATACCATGCCCATTTCTCCATAAAGTGTATTCAACTTTATGAAAATTTAATTATTCATTATAATGTTTCATGTATGAATTCCACATTCCTTTATCATGGAATAAATTATTAGGTTTTATGAATCCATGTTTTATGATCCATGTGTCACACTTATGCATGAAAAGTAATGTTTAAAACGTCTGCGCCCATATAGCGCTCCAATGCATAGGGTAATGTATAGTATCATGATACCTCATGTGAAAGGAGTATGGAATCATGATAATTCAAGTGAAATGAGGTTTTACTCGTTCTTTATGTGCAATGAGTATTCACTCATGCTCCATATGCAATGAGCCTTGGCTCATGCTAATTCTATGTTAAGTGTTGTTGCCACATTTCCATGTTATGATTATCATGCATTATCATGCCTATATGTTCAAGTTTTTCTTATGATTTATTGATAATCCTATTGTCTAAAATGTATTGTACTCCTCATGTTATTCCATGTGTACTCCCTTACTGGGCTTTATAGCTCACCCTTTTCTTATTCATGTTCTCAAGTTATCCCATGCAATGCTAAGTAAGATGGAATGTAGTGGTCATGTAAAGGATGTTTTAAATAAAGATGTTTTATTTCATGTTTTAAGTTTTTATGTAATGATACTAAGCCCAAAGACACTAAACCTCTCTGTCTTCTTTGTTGTATGAAGTGATTATTTATGTAATAAATCATGTTTAAGTTGTAATAAAAAGCAGGGTTGTCATATTAGCAATCTTTGATAAATGAGTTTCTTAGGAATCCTTTTATTCCATGTTTTAGATTTTAATTTTAATTAGATTAAAGGAGTAAAATATAAAATTTTATTACAAATTGAATCATGGATATTTGAAATATCACTCATGATTTAGAAAACAATTTGATACATGTAAATGAAAATTTTTAACCATTTTTCATTATTTAATTTTAAGAAATTTATATGAATAGAATTATTTTTATACTCTATTACATAATATATTTTTTAATATCTTATTCTCATTCCCAGGAGTTTTTATAAACTAAGTACTCCATATTTATCTTGATCATACTTCTTGAGTGATATTCGCACAAGTCACCATCTAGAAGTTTCATTTGAACTTATCAATCCTATTAATATGAAAAACAAATTAAAATTCATATATATTCCATTGAATTCCATAATCCTTGAGAATGCATTTAAATAAATCCCTATTTTTCTTATAGATACCATGAATTTCGATAATATTGATGAGAAATTTTTCAATACCTTTTTATCCATTCATACACTCATGCTTGAATTTTCATGAAATTTTAATGTTGAAGTGTGAGGTAATGGGAGTCATGAAAAAATAGATGAATTACATTGTAATTGATATTTATGGAGGTTATACATATGAGTATTGAAACTTTTTTATGTTCCTTTAATTATTTATTGTATTCCCCACTTGAATGAAAATGGATAAAATGAAAAAAAAACAAAAAATGGAAACAATGGGTTGGGATTTGGGAAAACCAAACACCCCCATTTCTAAATTGTTGATTCTTATCATTTATTTTCAAGTGGTGGATGTGAGGCTAAATCTATGAAAAAAATAAAAAAGGGGAAAAATGAAAAAAAAATTAAAATGAAAATAACATATATAAGTAGTCAAAAAATCATGAAGGTACAGAAATAATTCATTATAATATAATTTAATCATGAACATATATAGATTTTGGGAATGTGAGTGTTTTTAACAGATTAATGAATGAATTTTAATATCCATTTACTTCTCATATAATACTTCATACATTAATAGAGAAACCACCTATTTGATCCTTATTTTTTAAAACATAAATTCCTTCCAACATTAAGCCTCAAAGCCATTATAAACATTATTGGGTTTCTATCATGATTTCATATAATTTTATTATTAACAATGTGAAGAAATAATATCCTTTACAAGATTATGCATATGAATCATGTTTTAATAATATGTACAAAACTCTACCTAAATTATGTAATTTGAGATGTGCAAAAAGATTAAAAGGGAGTTAGATTGTGAATTAATATGTTTAAAAATGATAAACTATGGATCATTAATGAATGAGTAATTAAGGTTCACAATTTTAAAATGGTAACAAGTAAAATACTTGATCTGATTTTTTCTTTTATCATTGAGAAGAAAAATTTATATATTATCTGTAATTATTAAAATTTTATTTAATAGGGATTTTTTTGTAAATTTTTTTATTTGAAATTTGAATAATGATTACATTTTTTTCCCTATGATTTTTAGTGTTGTTATTTTGTGATTGAGGGAAATAATTGTTTAAGTGTGGGAGTATTTGAAACACTGATATTTTTATACACATTTTTTTTCTATTCAATTAATTTTCAATGTTCTTAATAAATAAATTCTTGACTTTTAATGTTTAAATTAAATTATGGGTAATTTAAAATGATTTATTAAAATGGACTATAAATAATAAATTAGTAAGTGGTAAATTGGAAATTTATTTACCGAATTTTATTGAAAATTAATTTAAGTGCCAATTTAATTTTGCATTTATATTTTTCAGGTATAGAAATCGTCCAGTCCCTAGGATGAAATCAACTATAGTCTACACACCACATATCTAAAATAACAGTTTTTTCATTAACATAGCCCTATTGGAGGGAAAACTAATTAAATTGGATTCTTGGGAAATGAAGCTTATATATTTGATGGTGGGGGGATCAAGCATGTGGGGTGTAGAGTTGGGATGAATCCCGAGAACACCCGCTCGGGGTGATGAATCTAATGAGGCGGTGGGAGGAAAATAATATCGAGTGATCAATTATATAGAAGTTGTAGGAGTCCTTTGACTTTAGTACAGCTTATATGCCATATTACCGCCATGCTCTAATATATTTACATGTTCACCCCCACTTCCATCATTCACTGTGGGATAGGAAAACATGAGTAAAGTTCCCTTTTAAAAAAAACAACACCACTTTTCTCACTGTCTTGCGTACCTCTCCTTGGAAACATATCTCTTCCCACATCTATATCATAACCACCATTCAATATCATTATCCACCAATAAAAAAATTGGGAACCTCCATTTACAACATCCAAATTCTCAGTTTTTATGTTTTTACCTCTACTGAAGCACCCAAATTCCGTGGATCATTTCCTTCACCCACGTATGATTCTATAAAGATCATTACGAGTTCCTTAGATCCACTTGGAGGATAGATGGGTTAAGGGACCAAGGAATTTTGGTTATCAACTACATCATCGCTGCTGCAATCTTTACTAGACTACAACAATGGTCAAATTCCAATGCTACCCTAAGATCCACTTTAGCTCATGAGTAACTGCTAAGCCAATGCGGACTCGTGAGATGCCATGGGCCCGACAGTTTCTTTTGAGACACGATTGATCCAATGGTGCCTTGTGAGCTATCATTGATACAACTATGCCTCACATTCTACCACTGATACAATAGTGACTCTTGATCCACCATTAATCTGACAGTGTCTCATGGGCCACCATTGAGCCAATGGCGACTCACGATCCACCATTTTTTGGTTCCCACCACTGGATGCTGACATACACCATCCTTAAATCACCAAACAATCAACATGGGATCCATCATTGGGTCTTAGATTGAGATCACCATCCAACAATAGAGCTCTATCTTCAACCATTATTTCTACTGGAGGATCACCACAGGGGACACAATACAGCTCTTCCTGAGCACTTGTGCCTTCTAGAGGACATCTTTCAAATATTAATCACTGCCACCACATTCCTCAATAAAACCCTTAGACTCTAAGATTCCAAGATGTCATGAAACATGTGCTTCCATAATGGATCTTTACAAATCCTCATGATCCATAGAAAATTCATACTCACAAATAAAGATCATTGATAATAATATTTCTTCACCAAAGAAGGAAAAACTCGATATGCTCTAGGTGTATCACTGATGAGACCCCGAGAATATCTCAGGTATCATTTGAAAAATATTGGAATTGATTTTCACCAATAGATCATAATGAAAACCCTTATATATAAATAGAGGGATATTCTTCAAAATAATGGGTGGAATATCCAAAGGAGAGAACACCCATAATATCTTGGAATTACATTCTATGAATTTTAATTTATTTATTATTTTAATATATATTATTCCCCATCAACCCAAATTTTTTATTTTTTTAATTGAGTGGTGGACCCTTTATATGAATGGAAAAGGGGGGTGACCTATGGTAATGTTGGATTCCTAGTTTTATCAAAAAAAAATTGTGAATTTTGGTTTATTAAAAGGTTTTTTAATTATCATTTCCAAATTTTAATGGGATAGAATGGTATTTTTCATTCAAATATAAAAAATCTAAAAAATTGGCTAATAAATTATTTATTCTTCTTATTGGTGTTGGATCCCACTTATTAGGTGATCTAGTGTAAATAATAGAAGTGTTTAGTGATTTCCAATCATATGAGGCAAATATTGTGTTCTAATATGAGCACATAGGATTCTCAATTCGAAATTGGTAATTTCTTATGTTATCTTTGGTAGATTCCATGTGTCTTCAATAATTTAGAAGGATAGTATTCTATCCATAGAAATTGGGTGTATTATTCTAAATTTTATTAAATTTTAATAAAATGGGGTCAAGGATAAATGGTTGTTAATCTGTTCATTAAACTAGTTATTCAATACAAATGATTCAATTTGAAAAGGGATATGATATCATTATAAATGGGAAAACAACCCAAAAACCAAGTCACATTACACTAATTTGATATTCAAAAACCATGACCCTTGCTACAAAGTCATTAAATTATGGTTATTTAATTTAATTTTTTATTCAAGACATCTTGATTCAAATCACATTTTTTGGTTATTCCTACTATTACATATATAGTGCGGAATAATTAAATTATTCTAAACCACAGAATTGGGAGATGTCAAATATTTTATATATAATGTAGCATGATGAGAATACAATTATTATTAGATTTAACGTAAACACATGAATCAAACATTATTCAACTAAATTTATTTTACAACATGAAATAACTCAATTATATATACTATTTTATTGAGTATTTTTTAAAAATAATATAACTAAAGTGAATCATTATATTTTGATTGATTTTCATTGAAGAGAAAATCTATAATGTGGATTAATGTAATGTTTTTCTCCAACATTACAATGAATAAAAATGTTTTAATATAATATTGTTCTATATTTATACAATATTAAGTAGATAAGGCTTGTAGTACTATAAATTCTGAATTCATAACAACTAATTAAAATATCAAAGATTCAGAAACATGTTCATTTTTTATGGAAACCCTCAACTGTACGTTTTACCAAAATATTATTTATTTTTATTTATAGTTTTAATATTTTTACTTGAATACCCACTTACATCTATTAAACAAAACAAAATATTTCTTATTTATAATATACCATATTTTTTTTCTCTATATAATTCATTTTTTCATCCATTGAAGAGATCCAATTCCAATAATCATTATTTTTAACATACATTTTATAAATCAAGGTTTCCTCGGTACTCTGATCCTTGAAAATGTGAAATAAAACTTCATTCATATCAATATTGATAAATTGATATGGATATATAATGATAAATTAAACCCAATCACTAGGGAGGTGATAATCATTAGTATAAATAAAAAGTTACGTTTTCTGAATTATCATGAGACTCTGAATCGATGTGACCATTCAAAAAATTTTCATGGTAGAAGTCTCAAAAAATGATTCAAGATTAGATGGTAGATCAACCTAAATATCCACACATTTTTGTGTGTATTCTGTATCATCAAAAAGATATTTCAGATAAGGAACTTTTGTTTTATTAAACCTGACATCGATGTGAATGATGAATTTATAAAAAAACCTTTTGTTAACTAAAAATTTATAACCCTTCATCTTTGAGGATATTATATAATGAATAACATTTTTTCTCTATGTTTGAGCATTTTAGATTAAACATGGGAATAATTAGTGAACCTAAATACACTGATGTCTACAATAGAAGGTGGCCTACATTAACATAGTTCTTATTGGGAATTATACATATTGTTATTTGATTGCAACTTGTCAAAACTATAATTTTTCAATGTTCCATCCTTGACCAACAATTATTCTAGTCATATCAAGTAATTCATCATACTACAAACTGAATCCAAACTAGTGTGGTTCATATGAATTACTAGACTATTTTTTTTAAGTGTTGTAATTAGGGTGGTGAAAAATATTTCCATTAGACTCACAGAAAATAGTAAAGTCAGCCGATATGTATTCTAACTCATTATTTATTTTTCATTTCATTATCCTTGATCTCAAATTTATTTTTTATTGGAAACCTCATTAAATATACATTAACAAAATTATATATATTATAAATGATATAGATCCTACCATTGCAGAAAAATGGATTTTTTAGAGGACTATAAACATTCATCGTGGGAGGTAGTCTAAAAATGATGTAGAAAGACAGTGTAAACCAACTCTTGATGGATATTAACCATAATGATGGACTTATGGAATAAAAATATTTTTAACTACCCATAACAAAATCATCAAAGAATTTTTTGTTACTCAGTAAAATTTGACTCAAAAGGCACTATTTAGAAAAAACTAAAGACCTTAAACACTGACATGACATATTCTATAATATGTCACATCAATTTGTTTTCACTATTATTGACATTGGTAGTAACAAAATTATTAGCGTGAATTATTAAATTCAATACATAAAGACTACTAATAATATATCCTTTAAAGAATATTCATTTTCCACTAGAAATTAAAATACAACTATATTCATAATTTATGGAAGATCCCATTTAATCCAGAGCTCCCAATTAAATGAGGTTCCTATTTTCTAAGAGACTTTAATTACTTCATTCATGCTAAAAATATAGTATCTATCAGTCTCTAATAATGATAAACCACTCTTGATAACACAAAATGTTATTTTTTCTGAGAGAAACATCCCCATTGAATCCTTTAATATATTATAAAAATGAAAATTTTACATCACACATATTGAATGAATAAGTAGTGTTAAGGAATTATTCATCATATATTGTTTTTTTCTTATATTCAGAACCTTTGAAATAAAATTTCAATCATAAAAAAATAAATTTTGATAACTTGATTCTTTATTATTCTCACTAGATTTAAATTATGGGATCAAACTATAGAATCCCGGAACTTTTAATATATAAATACTATGACATATTAATGGAATATGTATTACATAATAATAACATACACACTATAAACATATAGTTTTAGTGGATTTTGAAACCTGGATACATAAAAATGTATTATATAAAAGAAACGCATCATCTATCAAATTGTACATCACAAATAGAACACTTCTTAGACGTATCATACATTAAACCATTGATAGTATCCTAGGACTGATGAAACACCAGAAAGGGTGAACTTAGATGCATAACAATGGTAAAAAATCAAATATCTATCAAAGATCATATTTAACCATATCATGGGAATAAGGGTATGATAACATGATATTTACATTTGGTAATAATCCCCATTAATATAGAGATTATGATATTTAACTCCATCCTGATATTTATTATTAAAATGACATTAGCCATAAGGCTGTTAAATTATCAATAATCATTCATAATCCATGATAATATATCATTAGAAAAATATAAATGTATATGGCACACAAAAAAGGATATAAAATCACTTTCATAGTCAAGGATAACTACCAAGGCGATCTTTGATCACAAATCCCCATAGAATAAATTCATACCAGTTCATTTTGTAATTTACCTTAGGAGTAACTTCAATAATGGTAGCACAATCATCTCTATGATGTTTATTAAATTCAACATCCCACAAGAGTGTTTCACTATATAATCTTTACCTAATTAATTTGAAATCTATAGAAGACCCACCCATCATTGGATTTTAATGTAACCAATTGTACTTTGTTAAAATGTGACCAGATGTCCTTAGTTTATAATAGAACCACCCATAAAATTATCATAATCATTTAATTTTATTATTACAATATTATGAAATCATTAATCATTATATCATATTTTATCCACTGAAAAAAAATCTATTTTCATCAATATTTAATCACCGTAACCATATATCATCAAGATATTGAATAAATATTGTATAATTATATAAAATCCCCCTAAAATCATAATAAATATCAAATGGAAATATTCTTTATGAAAATACCAAAAAAAATCACTGAAACAATTATTAAAAAACATTAATTTTCATTATGGCATAACATAATTAAAATAAAATGTATTATCTAATATAAATAAAATAATTGTCATTGAAATTATGAAAGAATATTTTCATCTAAGTTTCAAATAAAAGAGTTGTTTTGATAGATGAAATATCATTTCACTTGTTGTATGTAAAAAATTTCAATGCATATTTTTGGTAAAAAGTCAATTGTACCATATGTGGAAAACTATATTTATATTACCCATAATACTAGGAAATAATAAAAAATATATTAAAAAATTACTTAAAACAATTATAATATTAAAAAAATTCTTAAAACATTTTAAATGGAATATTTATATGGAATAAATGATGATTGGTGGAATTTAAATAGAAATATTTTTATCCTAAAAACTATTATTTCAATATATTGGGTATGTAATTATATAGAAATTAATAGATGGCATGTAATATAAATAAATAAATATATGAGAATAAGATACCTTATATTTTAGATATATAGGTCATATAATTTCACTATGGAACATTTATAATAAAAGACCTTGGTGAGGAGTGATATTATAATATAAACCCCATAAATCCTTGACAACATAGATTCATAATTCCCATGAAAGGAATAACACAAATTGAAACATTGGAAAACATTAAAATAATTATCTTAATGATGAAAAAAATATAATGGGTTTTAGATAAATCACATAAAAAATTATAAGTGTATAATCATAACATATGTCTCAAAAAATACATTTTGAGATGGTAAACTATTATCACATTAAAAAAATTGGAATCAAATAACATTCGATAAAATAAATTAAATTTTAAATTCAAATTGGATGAATTAATAAATATAAAAGATATATCATGTGATATGAAGCAGATATATATCTCATAAGCATAAATAGTTTCATAACATCAAATATTGTTCAACAAAACAAAATTTAGATTATTAACACATAATTCTGTAGAAATATATTAATTGAGGTTTATTGTTAGATTTGAAAAACAAATATGGATCAATAAATACCTTTAATAAAATAATATATCATTTCAAAATATTTTATTGGGAACTATTTACATCCTTGAAGTAAGAATACTTGGAAAATGTTTAAAATATGACTCAATGATGAGAAATTGAAAGAAAACCCTTACAAATTTGGTAAACTATTAATCAAAACCTCATCAAAGAGAGAAACATTTATAGGGATTTTTAAAGAAAACTAAATATCTATAAAATAATAACCAATTAATCTCATTGTAATTATATAACCCACACAACGAATAAAATTGGTGAATATTTCATTTCTCTTAAAAAATGTGAGGCAAGTAACCCTTACCTTATACTCAATATAATTCATAAGTCTCCTAAGAACCTATGTAAATACATTATTTTGATAATAATTATATAGAAGGATAACACTAATTCATATAATTTCATTTATTATCCACTAATATCATTTAAACACCCTTTTATAAAAAATTCTATATTAAAGATAACTTTCTAGGTGTTAAAAACCTCTATTTTCATGTTTGTTTTGGCTCGGCATTTATGGTCCCTCATATTTTATAATGGTTTCCTCATTATATAAATATAAATAATGATAAAAATATAATTTATATTCATTATATACATATTTTAACCACTTATATAAGGTGGTGAAGTTAAATTACATACACCACGTTGTGAATATGGTAATCCGAAAGTACAGATTCGTGATGTTTCTATTTTTTGATTGATAAAAAAAGAAAGGTCATTAATATCTCAAAATTAAATATGTTTTCATATATCAAAAATATAATATATATTACATGAATAAATTTATATTACCATCTATTTAAATAATAAATTAATCACATTGCTCTATAAAGACGAAAGTCAACACATACAACTGTGTGATGTTTACTTTTTCCATCAGATCATATGCTAAAAGGTATTTACGATATAATACTTATGGAATTGTAATTATGTCTTAAATATAAATTATAAACAATTATATCTTCATAATAACAATATCTGAATGATTGTGATGGAAAATGAATTTTATCGCTACGTGGTTATGATTGTCCACACATACACATAATTGAATCTTTTATTTCTATTTTGTTGGAGAAGGAGTGGTAAATTGATATAAATCCTAAAAATAAAATCTCAATATATTTCTGATACTATTTTAATTATATTTTATTTATATATTAATATTATTAATGTTTTAAGGATAAATAAAATCGAAATAGATTATTTAAGGTTTATACATCTTCTATTAAAGTCCTCCTTTAGATTACACGTTATGTCTTAAATGATTGGAAAAATAGGAATACCAAATGATCAATGACGAATAGATGTATTCATAATATATTTTTCTATAGGTAATGGTTGATATATAAATATGAAATTGTATGAAATGAAATGATAAAAGTTTCTCTTTTATTAGTGAGAGGATGGACACATAAGAATTTTTTAATGATTTCAATTATATAAGGATGCATTCACTGGGATGTGTATCTAAATGAGAATGGATTCTAATTGATGGGTATATTATGTTCTATTACCATTAAGAAATTAAAATTAGACTTTTTGGGGGTAGTAAAATTCCAATCTATTGGTTAAAACCCTAACAAACTCATTTTAGCTTTTACTATAGAAACAAAATATTATTTCTTTTACCACCCAATGAGAAACAATTAAGTTATACTATTAAATTATATTATTTATTTTGATTAAAACATGGGAATGGTTTTTCTACATTAAATTTTGTTAATAAAGATTATATAATTTCAATTAATTCTGAAAATCGTAATGAAAACAATTTAAAAAATCATTTTTAAACATAAATTCATTGATTTCCCTACAAAAGTAAAAAAAAAATTAATGAAACAAATATATGATTATATATAATCTATAAATTTATTTAAATGAAAAATAAATTAGTTAAATTTTATTTATTAACAAAAAATGACATTGTGCGGATTAATATTATTTTTAGACATGTGTGTTTACAGGCCCAAAATAAAATTGAAATCAATTATAATGTTGATTCCTATTTAATTAATTGTATTATTTTGAATTAAATTATTATTATGTTTCATTAATATCAATCTAAAATATTTCGGGACTACTACTTGAAAAAAATGACTATTTTTATAAAAATATGAAATTTTGTATATTTGTTAAAAAATATATCTTTTTATAAAATTCATAAATATTTTCTTCTATATAATACTGAAATTATTATGCTAAAAAATTATATCCATTATGGATAATATAATTTAGGAAAATATTAGAAATAAATATTAATTTTTGTACTTGGAAATCAATCTAAACAATTTTTGATGAAAATATATATTTTTAACTATAAACGGACATTATTGATAATTGAGTACTTATTTATTATGAATAAATTAAGACAATTTCATTATTAAAAAACTGTATAATTATTTTTCCTAATTTGGATATTACAATTCATACTACCAATTTATCATCTATGTTATAATATATCATGGTGTATTTTAACTTTATTGGAGTATACTGAGAAAGCTATGGCTTTTTTATAAGTTAGTTAAAGAAAAACATTATTCTAAAATCATCAGGTCTTACATTCTTCTCCATAAATAATTTTTCCCCCTAAAAAAGTTCATTTTTATCAATAATTAAATATTTAAGAAATAATTTTTTGAAAACATAAATTGTATAAAAGGATGTTGGAAAAACTACATTAAATAACATAAAGGGAAAGTATGTCATGGAATGATATTTTTAAAAAAAATTCACTTTAAATCTTGATTTTTCATTAAACAGTTCACTTTTCTATCCTTTTTCTGTTGTAGGGTATGTATTTAAATCAAAAAATGCACAAGACACAACAATTATACATAGTTCACCACACTGGTCTACGAACAAGGGAAATATGAAAGTAATGTTCCTATATACCAACTCTACTAAATCACTCTATTGTTACATTGTTCATAAAGTAATCATTGAATATCCTAGTTTACATCCAATGAAAATTTTAAATCTCACTAATCTCTCTACAAATGTCTTGTCAATTATATTTTATATATTTATCCTTTTGATCATGTGAATAAATATGTCTCACACCCCATTTGGTTCATCATTAATTTTTTCATTCATCATCTTGATTAATAACAATTTACTATAGATTTACATGAAAATCTCTTTTAATCGTATTCATGATTCTCACTGCTTTCATAAAGCTCACCCAACCACCAAAGACATAACAAATTCATCACAAGAACATATTTATTTCATGAACTCCAAAACATTCATTAAGCCCACCAGATTAATTAATCTCACCGCATTCATGAAGTGTAATCATCTTCAGGAAGAAAATTCCTTTCATGGTGCTCACATAGCCTTTGCAAAGCACACTCCTTTGGTGATGCCCACTTTGCCATTACAAAGCTGAATACTTTTTAAAATCATAGCAAATTTGGTCATCTAAAAAATCCTTCATTATATTCCTTTCTCATAAATGTTTTTGCAATAACAACATTTAGGAATTTAGGGCATTTAGATTTTTGATAAGGGTTTTTCTTTTTCAAATGAAGGGGTTGAGGAATATATGTAGCAAATGCCTTCCATTTGTGAAGCGTTCATTATTTTCATTACCTTTTCACAAGTATCTCCATTCTTAGTTCATGAACCATTATATATTTATGGGGAACTATAGAAATGTTATATTCATGAATCTTCTCATAGTCATGGATATTTATCATTTTTCCATCATGCATTCAAGATCCATCAAACATTTGTGACAACATATTCATTAACATAGGTCCAAATATTTCTAAGACTAAATTATTCTCAAAATTCATTCCATTCTAATAATATTATATTTAATAAATATAAATACAACTTTCATGAATCTTGATTGATCCTACAAATTTTGGAACCCAAAAAATTGGTATACAATTGGAAACAAGACCCCCTTGTATACAATGATTTCAATAGTACCTATAGAGTATCTATTACATTGACTTGGATCATATTCAATATACATAGTAAATAGTCTCTCTAGAACTCCGCAACTATCCTTGGAATCCTTCTTTTTTCAATGAACATAATAAGCCCAAAAATGCCACAATGTTACCATGAGGCATTTTTGACGAATAAGGGATAATGAATCATCCTTTGAAAAAGGGAACAAATAATCATAATAATTACCAGAAATAAAATATATCCAGGTTCCCATATTAGGAGAACGTTAGTAGTCAGTGAAAGTAAGGATATGGGGGATAATGATAAGGTCAAATAGGTAATAGATACTAACAGATACATGGTCATGAAAAATTTATGGACAAAACTATTAATCAATGAGGGGGAAATGATCATCCACTTCTATTTAATTATTATAAAAATAATACATTTTCTCTTCAAGATAATATTCCTAGATTTCAATGATTGTTTTACTATTAGGAATGAGTATATGTGAAACTATACTTACATTATTTTATTCCATTTCCTATTAACAATTTGATACTTTTTTTCTTTAATAAACATTCATTTATAACTCATATATTAAACAATGAAATGGATATTCAGGTAATATTTTGGATTCCTGAAGCACTAAAGCATGCATTTAAAGGGTCTGAAGATATAAAAAATAATGAAAAGATATTCCTTATGTATCTAAAAATTAACAAAAACCAAAATAGTTATCACATGTAATCCAATATGGATAAATCATCATATCCTTATATAATATGTTAATATCTAAAAAATAAACAATAATAAATACATAGTGACATAAAAAAATTTATAGAATTTTAACCATATGACCCCTCCAAAATGATTCTAACCAAATTCAAAAAACATTGTTTTAAAAATGTTCTTAAATTATCAGAGTCATCATAACGTTAATCCCCAAATAAAGTAACATATATAAAAAATTCATAAACCAAACACGTGTTAATCATGATCATATATTCTCTTATAACATGCTAACCCTTTCCGAAAATAATATAAATCACCATAAAAACAAAACCAAAAGATATATTATTCCAAACTTTTCCTATATTTTTATACCTTAAACAAAATAACAAACTATGAAATATATTACATAAATCAATAAATTAAATAATATTTATGAATGATAACTCAAATCAATTCACCATTAAATCCAAAATAAATTCCAAGGTTCCCAATAATATTTGATTTACATAGTCAATATTAATCATCTTTTTTTCTAACTACACATTATTATCTCAACATTAGAAAAATTATAATATTAATTTTTCCCTCAATCATATATTCTTTAAAAGTATAAACATATCACACAATCATTTTTAATTATTTTTGACACAATACAAACTATTATTGAAAATACAAAATGAAAAAATATTATAGAAAAACCCTTAGATTATTAATTTTTCTTATAATAAGAATACCTTTTATAAATAACATCTACAAAATTATTATTGAATCCCAGCACACAAATACTTCAATCATTTCACTTCAGTATTTTACCATTATCTAAGATTCATCACCTTATTCTATGAAAATTAAATCATAAAAATATTAATATTCAAATAAGATTTATTAACCTCAATTTATTCATGTTTATTACTTTAATCATATGAAATACTCTTAAAATAATTAATATGTTCCATATTTCATTTGTAGTATTTCTCCAAATACTATAAAAGAAATTACAGACACATCCATGTAGATTAAATTCTCGAGTTTTCCCTTTAAAACCTTGACTTAAATAATTCCATCAACATTTAAATATTTCAATTATCGAAGATAAAATATTGAAACTATTATTTCAATCCATATAGTTAACCAAAATTTTTAGTTTTACTTGGGGATTTACTTCATTATGATATAATTTTTAACACCTAAAACATTTTTATATTCCATAAAGACATTCCCATGAGTTCATGTTTCCAAATTATGGACATGGTTTCAATGTAATATTTTTTATCTATGGTCATTTCCCCATGTAATTTCATAAAACACTATTTTTATTTTTATTAGGTGCATTCAGAAAACCACCAAGTTTTATGTTGTTAATAATATGTTGATTTTACTTAATAGTCATAATCACAAGATTTGTCATTCTATCTACCATCCCACTTGTTCCATAATGAATAAAATCAATGCATCATCTGTCAAATTCAACAATAACATAATTGTTTCTAGTTCCACCAATTTCTTAAACTATGTTCAATAGTTTCCACAATACTTATAATATTGAGTAATAGTTTTATCATGAATTATTACTAATGTAATGTCAATATCTTGACACCATTCATTAAATTTGTTAATACATTGATTTAAGAATAATTTTCCATGGTTCTTATCAATTAAAATCTTTTATTATAGATTGTAAATAAAATTTTAATAAACACAGGAATATACCCAATGAGTGTATAGCTAGGTGTTCAGTCTTAAGAGAACTAATCATGCACTGATAAATTTCTAGTCAATACCAAATCCCCTGCATTCAGGGTTATTACCCTAGGGTTTAGGGGTTCCATAACCACACCAATATTATTGTATCCCTATATAGAGGTATTATTTTAGATATATTAACTCATTTCATTACAATAACATGTAAAATTTGAAACCATTTTCGCATATCCTAATAGTTTTCACTACGGTTTCCACATGCATGTAATAAAAATTAAATAATTGTTTTTCCTAATACACATTATAGAAAGATAAATAATTCATAAATAAATTACGAATATTATTAGAAATTATTTGTGATGTATTGTCCAGTATCATTCTATAATCGTAGTCATCCCGGTTGAATTAAGGCCTCAATTGAATCATTCTGTATCCCAGAGGATGTCAACTAGCATTGAGGGTTTCTGAGAGTATGGTTGGGAGATTATACCCTCATGAAAAAATAATGGTACAATGTTAAGATAACCACAACAAATTTTGGAAGCATAATATTTTAATAAATAGTAGTAGATTAATTAATATATATATATATATAAGGTAAATAAACTGGTAGAATCCGTATTCAATGTCAATAAAAAATGGTGATCTTTTCAATCTATTGGAAAAGTTACATCACATGGGAAAAAATAAAACATAAACATATACAATACAAGAATCTAAAAAAGGCCAAAAAAACTAAAACTCACTCTAAGACCATAATAATCCTATGATCGTTCAAGTGCTCCAAGATCCCATGAAATAATAAAATTAGGCATCCAGGACATTGAGAATTCTTTTTCCCCTACCATCATCCATGATGTTTTCCAAATGGTCGCCTAAACATTGTGATAGATATACTCAGTTGGAAATGACCAATTCTTTATATGAAACATAATTTTTATGAATAAAAGTGGTAGTAGTTTGCAGGTATAATAGTAATAAAAGATGTAAATGGAAAACAACATGATACCGTCTATATCTGTATGCTATACAAATTAGTCTATAATTGATGAATAATATTAAAACAAAGAAAAAAATAACCTATGGACTATTCCAACATGTCATGTTTCAAACAAGTATGACATATACTAAATAATAATCTATTAAACCTAAAAGTGTTATGACCAAGGGATATTGATCATGGAATCCTCATCGAGTCCATGAATCTCTCCTAATGTAAATTTATATAATTTAGACCTACTTGTTCATGGTAACATGGGCACATGGTAATGTTGTCTTCTTTGAGTCAATAGATCTCACTTTTATATAACTTATGGAAGACTTGGTAGGAGCCTATTTAGTGTGTCTGAGGAAGCCCAAAAAGCTGGATCAATGTAATAAATCATAGTTGTCCTATAAAATCTATAATTTTTTCATGGATTCCAAACCATACCACCCATTATCTATGTAATCTATATAATTATTTAAGGGGTACATGATAGTGTATATAACCTATATCAATGGAATTTATCATTATAAAATCATATACATGGGACAAGGTGGTGGCGCTGTTAGTTTCTAAGCCTTTAGTCAATTGAATTTTTCATATTCAATTCATTAATCGATTTACATAAAAGTTTTTAAAAGGAGAACAATGTTAGTGTCACTGAATCATCTGTAAAAATTACATAATTAACCATAGCTCAAAGGATTTTCCATTTCATTACACAACTACCACTAATACTATTTCATTACACAATTCATTTATAAATGAAAACGTTCTAAAACATGGTAATAAAACAATATGAATTAATTTAATTATTATGTGACTCCTATTAATAAATTTAGATAGTGAATCACTACATGAGTGGTGTAAATGTGAATAATAAAGTGAACCCACCTTCTGGGCAGTTTAGTTTGAAGTATAAAATCTCCAAACATGCATATGGTTATAATTTTTTTTTTCAAAATCATTTTTTAATCATCCAATTTATTATATTTATTGAAAGAGTAATGACTGAAAATTATGGTCAGTGATACTATGATGAAAACTATAATACACTGAAACAGAAATGGAAAATGCGTAGGAAACTTAATTTAGACTAGTATTAGACTACATGTCTAATATTAGCTTTTAATTCAGTCTAGAATGAATGAAATATAAGAAATACATGAAAATAATAAAAATATGAAATATGAGTTAACATGGAATCAGAATTCAATATGGTGAGATAACAAAAGTGGGATGTAAGATGATAAGATAAATTATTAATATGTGTCTAATGTGATGAAAAAAAATATGATTGATGTATTTTTGAAAAAAGTTCATCCAAGACAAGGTAAAGATGGGAGGAGGAGTTCCCAACTAATGGGGAATCTTATGCATGATAATTATGGTTAGAAGAGAAAAAATTAATTTTTTATATATGGAATATATAAAAGGTCATTTTACATAACTAATAAAGGGAACACAGTTTTCTGACCTGCTAGCCAAATCATGTGGAAACAGGGCACCAACATTGTGCAAGATCATAACATGGAAATGATACAACTAAGTGAGGTTTCAGAATGTAAAAGTTTCTCTCGTATCAGAAAAACCTCAGGATATGAAAACTACCTCATGTTCCCTCTATCCAGAACTGAATAGGTCACTGTTAACAATGTGAGTACATTCTCTTCATGATAGTCCTAATACTATAAATTCATATCATAAAATATATCCATCAACATCAACAATGTATTTTCCTCTTGAACTAAATGTGTCTATGTCTTCTAGCTCATAGAATCAACAATGTCATTTCCCATCCTGGGAGTATAAAAACCTCAAAGTCATTTGACTGTAGTTATTCAACCCATATTCAATTCATGATATTCATTTAATGTTGTGTAATTATTTATTAGAGGATTCTTTGTTTCAACTACACCCCAAAATTCTATCCATGTATTTAGTGCCTCTTATAATGTGAGGAATGAACCATAAATACTACCTCGAGATCATGTGTGGGGGAATTCTACTCTTGAGACCTCAAATGGTGACACTAGTGTGAAAAAATTTAATCATTGTACATAAAAAATAATATAATTATGATTATTGCAGAATCAAAACAAATCATGTAGCCCCATAATGGTATAGTTAATGTCTGGTTCAATGTTTAAGTCAATATCCCTTTCATATCATTGAACACTTTCGTAAAATATTAAGACCACTTAAACCAGATAACTTTATCACTCAATCTTATGAGTGATTATTTAGGAAAATAGAAATAATATAAAAATCTCCAATAATATATATCCATCCCAAAGTGACACTATGTTCCAAAATAATTCTTGGGATGCTCCCATGAAAATACGACTCTCACATTCTTTGGGTAAGCTGAAACTCCTATTTTTGATATAATATGACTAGGAAGTGGAGCTTATCAATACAGAAGTGGAATTTGGTTATCATTGCATGAATATGATCCACACTCAGTGTTCCTAGAAGTATTTCAAGAAGGTGGGTATGTTTTCTTTTATTATGTGAGTACACAAAGTTTTCATCAGTGGATACTACCACAAATGAATCTAGAAATGTGTGGAAAACACAATTCATAAAATCGATGAATATTTCTAGCAGATTCATAGGACCTGGTGGAATACACAAATTCAAAAACAACACATATGTACTATAAAAAGTTGTACATGGTATATCTAATTTTCTAACATGAACCTGATGGAAGCCTGACCTCAAATCGATCTGGGGAAACCTGAGATCCTCAAAGAAAGATGATGATCACATCTATACATGACAGTGTATATCGGTTCTTAAAAGTAAGATGTTCCAACTAATGGTAATCCATGATTGGATGACAGCATCATCCGCCATCATGAAGAAAATGATAATTCAAACCCATGGGAAATTTTGGGGCAATATAAAATCCCTTACTTAAAAATCCTTTACTAACCTCTTGAGACCCTCAAACTCATCTTTATCCATCATGTTAGGAGGGAATTTACAAGTGATACATCAAGAAATAGCTTAGTATAAAAATATACATCTCTTTTTGGAGGATGTCCTAAAATGTTTTTATTGAATACACCATTGAAGTGTTATTACACAAGAGGGAAATAACCTTTACATGTTCCCAAATCGTCCATATAATGGAAAACAATATTGACTAACACTCTACATATCCCATGATGATAATGTCCATATCAAATTTACAATACATCACATTAACAATTGGGAATATAATTATCTCCCAATGGAATGGTTAATGATTCTTTATGATGATATTAATCTATATTATAATGATATTTGACCAACTAGACCATCCTGAGGATTATTTAAAAAAAATTATTTTGAGGATAATGATTTTCCATAGAAATGAATAACCTAGGTAACTCCTTTCACTAGAGAACACCTTTAAATATAATTCCTAATGAGGAATAACGTTTCATTACAACCCAATAATACTGAAACATGATCTCTATTTTCTCCAAAATAGAAAAATATATGTATGATTGTTTAGATAAGTTTTCATCTATGGAAGACACTAAGGCAGAGGATACCTAAATCATAGTAGTAATTGTAGATAGATCAGAACTTTAGTAGCTTCGTATTGGTTATGACAGATATATAATTCCCTATCCATGGCCATGTATTACTAATTGACTACTCTGGTAGTGGAATCTCTTATGATTCTGTATATCCTAGTTCTAGATCTATCAACCATGAAAACTACCTCATCATGTACGACAATAAACTCTAAAACCCACTTTCTAACATAGACGAGTTCTTACCACTCTAGAAAGTGGAGATGGTTTTTATCCTCTTTCAATTTAAATATGTCGAATGGTCCCATAAATTTTTTTGAGGATGCCCCATCCTAGAATAATTCTTGCACTTTCTTGGTGATCTACTCACTGGGGTTTCATGTTGGCATTCGTTCGACACTAATGACTAACCATGTGGCTACCTGAGTAGATGCCCTAGCTATTTATTCCTACAATAAAAAGGACTATGTGATGTTTTGTTTCACTCGATTTAGAAGTCCTAGGTTTGGGATAAAATCGTTCATGTCTCACACCCACCACATCTGTAATGTTATGTTTAGTGATGAGTGCATGATTCAATGTCGTAGAGATGGTGATAGAAATAAACATGTTCACCTATGACTAGTTCTCGTGAAGGACACCATCCTTAAATCTAAAAGTACAAGATAACTCTTCATGGTTAATGATAGGTGTGAAATTATATAGATCCCTATAACAAGAGAATTTGTAAATAACTGATAAAGCACCCATATCTAGGTGAATAATCTCTTCAAATTGGTCACCCTTAATGTCTAGGGACATGAATAATCATACAAGTACAACTGCAAATCCCTCTAAATGATATCATAATAATGATATTTCTAGTTAATAACGTCCAATTATCTCTTGATGGAATCAAAAATCATATATGTATCATGAATTACTCTCATCTTATAAAGTGTTTCAATATTCTAGAAAATGGATAGCATGGCCTTCATCTATGAATTCATAATTTCTGGAACACCATACCCCAGGACACTTGGGTGGATGATACTACTAAATTTCACATGTCAACTAATACATTGTGTGGGAGGTCACAGAGATCCCTACATGGTCATTTTGAATTGTAAGAATCCCTCTCAAAATCGGGGTTCATCTACCTATTTGTCTAAAATTGACGATTCGACATGTGGAACTACTAGAGGTAATACTGGTGGCTCAGGGCCCACCACCTCCAAATCATGTCTATCACAACCCTCATTGAACACACCTAGAAAAAATCATGGTGTAATATCTATCATATTTTTATGTGCAAATATCAACTTATATTTTATAGTGAAGTAAATAATAGACATAAGAATTTTGCATGTACAAGTCTTCCTTTATATGAGTCACTCCCCTATAACTACTTCTATGACTTGGTATGGGTGTTATATATGATAAGTAATAATCACAAGAGATGCTCCCTACTTCCCATTATGAAGGTCAGTTCGGGGTCAACTTCTTTGATTCATAACGAGGCTTCAATTATATAATTTTTTAATTGTATGCTATAGGGAAAACACCCTTTATGATTCAATTGGAATCACTATTTCATAACATCCATTTAAATTATTCATTAAATATCAATGGTGATATATATATATATATATATATATATAATGGTCCAGTTAGATATTTAACCCTTTGTAATATATAGAGTAATTTATTTTTATGTATCAATTTCCACATCATGTAACTACAACCATACTTTTATATTTGCATCAAAGTACAATAGTTCATATATAATTGTTCAATTATATAAGATAACCTTCCAAATTTATAATTTCCCATACAAATTTTAATATTTTAATGTACCCATTTAAACATAAAGATAATTTTTTCATCTCATTAAACCAATGGTTGATGGATCAAACATGTCATGATTCTATAATTAAGGTTCATCCATCTTGTTTTATAGGGAAAACAATATTTATGTTGACGTAGGAACATTAATAAGAAATCTTATATCCATACTACTAAAAGGAATTCTATCATAAATAAAAAATACAAAACATAATAAAAAACATAGAATAATTCTATATATGTATGAATTTTGAATATAAACCAACTCAAACTATATTAATAAACATTGAACATATTCAAGAATCCTTAAAATTCAATCTACAGGGCATGGAATATGCATGACATGTATATCTCTATGTTCCTAAAATGGTTCATGAGTTCAATATCTCTATCATATTTTGATCCAATGGTAAATATGAATTCATATTGACATTAAAATATTCAATATATTAGTTGTTTCACTAAATGGTGACATCAATACACCAATAGTAGGAATAATCCTAACTACCATTCCCTTCCAAGATAATTTTGGACATTCCTTTTATGTGGGTTATATAATACCATGTACAATCTCATTTCTAAATTCTAACACATTACTAGTCTACTATCTATTAACACAAATGGTAAGATAAAATGAAATGGGGAGCTCTGATTCCACTTTGTGATGTCCTGGCCCAACTCACCCTAGAATAGTAGTATAACAAATGGTCACATGAGTATAAGAGTTTCTGCATGTATTTCGAGAGGCTACTAAATAGTGGTGAGGTTCTATAATAGTATGGTTAGGACCCTGTACCATAATGATCAGAGTATGATACTATTGTTAGATAAAAAAATAACAACAAATGAAAATAATAAAATAACTATCAGCAAAATAAGTAAACCATATAGATAAGATAATAAACTAGTAAAAAACATATCTACTGTCATATAAAAGTCATAAACACTTTATTCTATAAAAAATGAGTTGGTACATGAAAAATAATACCAAGAACATATAAAATACTGGTATCTCAAATAGACTAAAAAGACCAAAACTGTATCCAATAAAATTTTGATCCTAAGATCAGTCCTATTATCCAAGAGCCTATGATATAATTAAAGGAATAATACATTACTGGGAACATTAAATCTTCCCCAACTGCATCCACATTGTAGTCACGGGTTCCAAATGGTGGCCTGAATAGGTTGTTATATACACAATATAGTCCACAAATAATGGTGCCTATAACAAATCCATCTTATTTATATAAGCTGATGTAGTGACCTGGTATAATTTTAATAAGGTATTTAAATTACAAGTTATTTAATATAGTCTTTTATAATATGATATTACACATAGTCTATAAATGATAAATAATTATACAAGAGATCAATGCATCATTTATGGTCTCTATCGACATATCATGTGTTATGAATCTATGATATATGATTAATAATCATGTATCAGTCTAATGAGGGCCAATACATAGGTTTAAAGATCAATGTGTCCTCTTCAAGTCCAAAAAACTTGTAAGGCCCCTAATTTTCAATATATAAAACTATGTTATATATCATTTTTGATACACATCATCAAACTGAAACAAACAATGATTTTTTAAATATGTATTTTTAAAATTCCCAATAAATTTTCGGATATCATTAACATTAAGTAATTTATTATATCTATATATATTTCATAAATATATTGAAAAAATATTAGTAAAAAATCATTAAATATTTGGTAATGTCTTTATATTTCGCAAAAGAAATCATGAAAAATGATTTCTTTTTATAATTATTATCTATAACCTTTAGAAATTTTATTTTTTAAAACATACAACATTTTTTGAATCGCAATATCAAAATTAACTTATTGTCATATTTTTTGGTTTTTCAAAAAGTAATCCATAAATAATAAAATATCCTTTCTATGTAATCATGTCAATTATTAAGATAAATAATTTCATTTTAAAGCCCAAATATTGTTTTAATTTTAAATTAATGAACCATAAGTATTATCTTATTATATTTAGTTAATTTAAATATGTTTTAATAATCCTTATAATATATTTTAGTATATTTTTATTTAAAAAATTAAAAAGTCATTTTTTTCTTAAAACTATTTTAAAATGCATACTGTATCTTAAATTTAATTAAATAATGTATCCCCTAATGATAAATCATAAAAAATAAATTTCAATGTTTCATATCTATTTTTATGAATTTAAATTAAAATAAATATGTTATCTAGTTACAGAGTTAAAGTGAAATAATATTTTCCTTAAAAAATAAATTTTTTCATAAAACTACTTTTGATGATGATTGCAGATTTTATATTAAATGAAATTCATCACAAATTTCAATTTGATTTGATAAATAGATTCTATATTTACAATCATCATAATTATTATTATGTAACAAGGTCAAGTTAATGTTTTATAATAAGAATAGTAAATGTATTAATAATTTATTACCATGGTAAAAGAAAAATATGTTAATTAATGGTAAAAATAATTTAACAAAAAATAGATTCAATGTAAACTAATTATTCATATTTCTTCATTATTAAAATTATTATTAAGAATATTATTTATTATTTTTAATTTATAAATGAATAATTAATATTGTTTATAAAAATTATATTTTGATATAATAAAAAACTTTTTGTTTTGGGTAATATTGAAACTAAATTAATGTATTTTTGTAATAAATAATATTTTATAAAAAAATGTTATTAGAATATATTATTAATGTAACACCCTAGGTAAATAAAGAATATGACATTTTTATATTTATCCATATTTGTGAATAAAACATTAATATTACTTTAAAGGGGATGCTATGCTCGATGGAGTACCAAATACGCAACGAGTTTCTTGGGAATCTTACATTGCACTCTAATAATAAAATAATATTATTTTAAATGGTAGTTAACGCCAAGCCATTGTAATGGCAGGAATGATCAAAACTAACTACAAAATTATTATATATGTTTTTCATATATTTTTACTCTTTACAATAAATGTTAGAAGATTAAAAAAGCGAATGAATCCAATTTTATGCATAAACATTCTAATATTCTTTAAAAGGTCGATTAACCGCCTTTTGATGGAGAACATCATTTAAATCCACTTTTTGAAAATTTTATGTTTTATATTTGACAAAATAAAATTCTTATTTAGAATCGGGACATAAAAATTTACTTTGTGTAAATTTTTTGTATCTTTCCGATAAAGTTCATTTTTTAATGAATAGTGAAAAATGTTTTATTTTAATTCAGAACCTCTTTCTAATATAATTTATTTATATGATTAGAATATATTTTTAATTATTTTTAAAGTAAAATTAGAATATATTTTTACCATTTAATCCAATTGTGGTCGTTGGAATTAATTTCACATTGAAGTTGGACTAAAACTAGTGTCAATCTTTTGATAGTTATTGTTTCATAAAAATACGCTATTTGCTCTGACAGCGGGAATAAATTATTAAATTAATTAATGTAACTTATATGTTTTAAATTTTGAAAAATAGACATTATTTTTGAATTTGGTATATTAAATATAGCTTAGGGTGAAGTTTTGGTATTTTTCTGGAAAACTTCAATTTTTGATGAATAGTGAAACCACTAAGTGGTACTTAAAAAACTGATTTTTCATTTAAATGAAATTTTACCACCTCTGTGTTTTGAATGTCAAAAATCCAGCATACATGGTTTTCATTAAGAATTAAAATGTGGTTCAATGGGATTAAAATAACTTTTTGGTGAATAGTAACTTATTATGTTTTTAATCGCGATTAGAGGTAATTAGTGCAATTTAAGGAAAAAATGATATTATAATAAAATAAAAATACCTAGACACATTTCCTGCCCTTATTTGATGTTTCATGGCCAACAAAGAAAATCCATGGGGAAACTTGGGGACCCCATGGAGCCATTTTGGTAGGAAAATGTCATTATTATCTTTTTATTTAATGTTAAAATTAAAATGAAAGAAACTTGAGTTGTTTTACTAAAAAAATTTTAAATGTGGTTATACACGTCAAATTTTTGACTATAAATAGTAATTTGAATGATAGAAAGATTTAATACATCATAGTATTTTTGATATAATTTTTAGACATTAAATAAATCAAATTATTTATGACATAATGATGATGCAGCGATTAACTCATTATTTAACGCTTTAAATAAAATGACAAGATAATGTAAAATCTAAGACCTAAACTTGTCAAAATACTATTTTATGGCTATATTTAGAACCCTTATCACCATATCCTTTAATTATATCAATGTGGGTCCTTTTAAATCCGAATCTCATTTTAAAATAAAGTAACATTTCTTTACTTTCCAAGAGTACCCCTCCTCTCCTATTATAAAAGGCCCCCACCTCTACCACCTTACACACACCTCTCAAGATTTTGTCTCGTCCAAACGCTGCCTATTTAATCTCTCCACATCCCTATATTCATCATTGAAGCCTCACTTTGGGCAGAATCCTTTCCAAGGAAGCCTTTGAGGATAAATCAATGAGTGTTACCCATTTTAAAGATAGTGTTTTCTCTTGTGTTCTTATGTTTTATTTTTCTTCTCCAACCTCTTAAACTCTTTTTTTTCTTTTTCTATTGTAACAAAACCAGTATCTGAAGTATACTAGGATTTTGGTATGTGAATTATTCGAGCTACACTTACACACACCTTGTTCTAGTGGTTAATGAACATACTGTTTCTGTGGTTGGTGATTTTCTGCCTCACAAAACGATGATTGTTCAATATTCATTTAACACCTTTAAATGTGTCCATTATGATGTCACTATATTTTATATATGATATATATAGTATTTATGTTTACTATATGCTTCTATATTTTATATTTAAAAAATACCATTATTCTTTTCATGTTGTGCAAATGCGATAATTTCATATGAGGAAGTGTGGACTACCGCCCCCTCAAGTGATGTGACTCATACATGCAATACATGGAATTTATAAATAATGAAATTAATGAACATATGTGACCTATATAACATATAAATTATACTGTAATTATAATATATATACATATAATTTAATTTTTAATTCCATTAATATGACATAAAAAATAAAAGTAGCGTTCATGCGTACGTACGGCCTACCGTCTCCATGAACGGTGCTTTTCATTTTTTTATCTCCAAATGATAAGTAATAGTATCAAATTAATATTTACTAGATATATCTGATATTTTAATCATTAATACTATTCTGGAAATTATTTACTTATAACTACATGGGCAATCATTTTTCCAACAAGTTCATTTTTTACTCAAGTACAAAACATCGGCAAAAACATCTGATATGAACTATCATTATTAAACAATTATTATAACATTATAATATGTGATATGAACTGAATAATAATATTTAAAGTAGGTCCCTAGGAAATTTTAAATTGACCAATGTTTATTATTCATGAATATAAGGAAATGAACAAGACATGTCGGACTTGAGGTAAGGGATCCTACTCCTATCTTTCTTTTTATGTACAGTCTTTTATGTCCTTCATTTTAATCTCATCTTTCTTGTGATTGGGATGTTCTTTTATATTAATCTTACTGTAATTTTTATTTTCATATGATTATAGACCCTATTCTCTCTCATCAATCCATTTTGGATGTTTTGAGTGGCACCGTTAGGCAGCCGAATTTTCATAAGAGATCTAACATCTCTCTTTCTTTTTAAGTACTCTCCTTTATGTAACTTCTTTTAAGATCCACATTATTATTCTGGGGGATGTTGTTTTATATTTATCTTTATGTAAACTTTATTTTAATATGACTAGAGACCCTATTTTATCTCATCAATCCATTTTTTGTAAGTTTTAAGTGGCGTCGTTAGGCTGCCGATTTTTCATAAGGGATTTTCCATCTCACTTTTATTCCCATCAGATTTATGCTACATTGGCCACAATTTCCTTTAAGTTGTGTATGTACTGCTAATTATTTTACTCATTGTGTAATATAATTTCATTTATGAGTATTTAAATAAATTTTGTATTGTCCTTCTTTCACGGGGTGTATGTTTTGAAAGATACCCATGTCGGTAAGGGAACCTTTCACCCTCCTCTTTTTAAAAGACTTCTTTTGTTATGTCTTTTAATTCACATACTATTATGTTGGGATATGTTCTTATATATCCATATTGATTTAAATTTTATGTCCAAGTGATGACATACCCTTTTTATCTTGCATCAACTCATTTTTTAAATTTTGTAGTGACGTCGTTAGGCTGTCAAATTTTTGCAAGGGAACTTCTTAACCCAATTTTGATTCTTTGGGATAAACTTGTACTCCTTGATTATGTCATTCTATGAATATGTGTGAATAACCTTTGATATATTTACACTTAATATCCACATATATTTGGTTTATTCGTTTTTCACACATAATTATGTAATTGATTTATCCTTAGTCCAAGGATACCGTCTTTGTAAGGGACTTCGTCTCAATATCCATTCATTGAGGAATATTTTGTTTTATACAAAACGTTCTTTTATACGGTTTATAAACCCCTTTGACTTTTACTTTTATCCAAAAAAGAATATTTTTTATACGATGCGTTTTAGTAAATGACAAAAGGGAATTTTTTGGTCATACGTTTTCGGCGACAACGAATTCTCTGCCACCATGACCATTATTTGAGTTTCAGATTCATCTACAAGCCATACCTTCTTTTTAAAAGAAAAATAAATACCATGTTTCAAATCTCTTTTATTTTTTTATTGAAAATGGTTTTCATAATGTATGTATATCAATGTGTTGTATAGATATCTTGTGATTGAAAAGCGAAATGTTATGTTTCCTTTATGCATGTTTTATATGATACGATTATGTTATGTATCTTGGGAATTATTATGAAGACGGGTGGTTCTATGATAAACTAAGGGCGGGTGAGCCCGATATAGCTCTCCAATGCATTGGGTAATGCGAAGGGGTTAAATGTTATGGTTTCTCCGAAAAGATTTTGGAAATATACTGTGATGGGTATTCCAAACGTAACCAAGAGGGTTACTCCATACGTAAGAATGTTTTGAATGCCTCAAGTTACCTTTATGTATTATGATTTCTATGATTTATTCATGATTTTATGAGGTATGTTAAAGTGATTAGGTTTTATGTGTAAATTATGATCTTATTCTTATTTATACATGTACTCATGTTTCCTTACCATATTTTTATATCCCTTACTGGGATTTTTATGCTCATCCCAGGTTTTTGAAATGTTTTTTCATAGGTCAAGGGAAAGGTACATTATATGATGATAGTGTCAAGGAATTTTCAATAACGAATCCATGTTTTATTTTAAATATTTTTTCATTGATGGGAAAAAACGAATACTATCTTTTATGTAACCACTTTGTTTATATGTGGAATGTAATTCATGATTTATGATCTAATTATCTAAAACTATAAACCTGAAAAGATCCTCAATGTAAAGTATTCATTTAATTCAATATTAAGTAAGGTTTAAGGCTGGGGTCATATAGTTGGTATCAGAGGTCGGTTTAGACAACATTAGGGATTAGGAGTTTTTTTTAGACACATGATTACTCCCCATATGTATTATTTCAGTTAAATCCTTGTTTTATAACTTTTTTCAGGTCATGTATAGTCGGTTAAGAATGGAAGGAGAAGGATCTCAAACGACATTCCTATCTCTTCTTGATGACATGCTTGCAATAATTATTGCAAAGTCATGTTCGGATTATTGTGAAACTTTTTCTCACATACAACTCACTTGAAAGTAGTTGTTCAAGATATCAAACACCTCCAATATACCTCGTTATCATCGTGGATCATGGGTTGTATTTAAAAAAAAATACTATTTTCACAATATTCTCATATTTTCAAGAAAGGTAAATATTATCAAAGTATTTTCATATATTTTACCTTATCACAAGAATTTGAAGCATATTATGATATTAAAAACGGTGGTGAGGAAGGAGAACCTTTCACAGCCTATTTATATTTTCTTTTAAAATATAGTCTCTCAGCACATACTTATGGTATTTTAAAAGGACCAATAATATAAAGTTTCAACTCAAATTCAGTCCGACTATTTTATAGAAATCATGTTTTGTCAGATGTTTTGGAATTATATGTCATACATGATTATTTTCCAAAACTATTTTTCTCTGAACACCCATATGACCCATGTTGTACAAGGTGTATTTGGAGGAGGAAGCAAATTATTTTGAAGGATCTCTAAATCATTTTTGTAATGCATGGGAATTCTACCTATGTGATCTAGATGAAGATGAAACTGAGTGGACGCCATGATCAAGGTATTATGTTTTTCATTTTGGGAATCATTTTATTTCATCTTATGGTGGTGAAATAAGACTTCAAGAATTCAGATGTTGAGATCGTAATGAATTTGGATGAAAATGAGAGGTATAAAGACACTATTGAGATTAAAACATGTTACGGTTATTTTTGGAGTTTTATAAAAAGGAAAACACACATACCATGTGACAACCCATCACGTCGGACAAAGCTGTGGTAATCGAACCCACAACCAAAGTGCAACTGGTATTTATCGCCTACCACTAGACTACGTGAATTCCCTAGTTATCTTGACTGATTCTTTTTAGTTAGATGATTTTATTAATTATGAGTAAGTTGATTTTGGGTTATCTATGGAAATTTATTAACCTATCATGGATGATATGTGATTAGGTTAATTACTTTTCAATAAGAGACTTTAAGAGAAACTGATGTTGTTTGGAGATAAATGTTACGATTTAACCTGGAAGACTATGTGACTAAGTCTGTCAAATATTTAGGATGAAATCTTAGTTTGGTTTACTGTGAAGAATTTTATGGACAATTTTTTTATCGAATGGTCCTCATTGAACTTTTGGTTTTTTTGGACAAATTTTGGAGATTAATAATAGATTTTCTTTTTATAAAGGGTTATCCTTTTCTAGATTATATGATCTTGTACTAACCTTTTTGGTTTTGGTTTTGGTTAATGTTTAATTACATGGGAAGTATATAGTTCTCTATTATGGATTAGGTGATTCACTAAAAGTTGATTATAGTGCCTTTAATGTGAACAAGTCTTCCTAAATACTCGTCTTTTGGAGAAAATATGAATTTGTGTAAGAAATCTAATTTAAGTTGAAAGTCCACATGATAAGTGATTATCATTCCTTATGAATAAATTCCTCAATAAAAAGTAACTTAAAAAAAATGTTGTCTATTAACATTTCCTACCGGGGAATCGAATACCGTTTAACCCATCACAAGTTTGTGAGTTTCTTGTGGTTAACTTTCTCCTAAACATGTTTTCTATCACTCTCCATCTGAACATGACCCTATGTTTTCTCCTACATGTCCATGTTTTCATACATGGATTCCCAGTATGGGTTAACTCAGGTGACCTCGTACTTCCCTTTCTTTATTTTAAAGTTACTGTTTTACCGACTCTTGTTCCGATGTAGGACTTTCAAGGATGTTTCCAAGCCCAATTTTAAAATTGCGATGACACAATTCCCAAAAGGGGGCAAGGATGTAACACCCCAGGTGAATATAGAATATGAAAATTTTAAATTTATCTATATTTGTTAATAAAATATTAATATTACTTTTAAGGGGACTCTATGCTCGATGGCGTACCCAATACGCAACAAGGAGTTTCTTGGGAATCTTACATTGCACTCTAATAATAAAATAATATTATTTTAAATAGTAGTTAATGCCTAGCCGTTGTAATGGCGGGAATGAATAGAAATAACTAAAAAATGATTATATATGTTTTTCATATATTTTTACTCTTTATAATAAATGTTAGAGGATTAAAAATGCGAATGAATCCAATTTTAAGCCTAAACATTCTAATATTCTTTAAAAGGTCGATTAACCACCTTTTGATGGCGAACCTAATTTAAATCGACATTTTGAAAATTATATTTTTTATATTTGACAAAATAAAATTCTTATTTAGAATCAGGACATCAAAATTTACATTGTGTAAATTTTTGGTATCTTTCCGATAAAGTTCATTTTTTAACGAATAGTGAAAAATGTTGTATTTTAATTCAAAACCTCTTTTTAATCTAATTTATTTATATGATTATATTACCTATTTAATTGTTTTTAAAGTAATATAATAATATATTTTTACCATTAAAACCAATAGTGGTCGTTGGAATTAATTTCACATTGAAATTGGACTTAAACTAGTGTTAATCTTTTGATACTTATTGTTTCATAAAAACACACTATTTGCTCTAACAGCGGGAATTAATTATCAAATTAATTAATTTAACTTATATGTTTTTAATTTTGTAAAATATACATCATTTTTGAATTCAGAATATCAAATATAGCTTAGGGTGATGTTTTGGTATTTTTCTGGAAAACATCAATTTTTGATGAATAGTAAAACCACTAAGTGGTACTTAAAAAACTGATTTTTTGTTTAAATGAAATTTTACCACCTCTATGTTTTGAATTTAAAAAATCTGACATACATGTTTTTAATTGAGAAGTAAAATGTGGTTCAATGGGATTAAACTAATTTTTTTTGGTGAATAGTAAGTTATTAAGTTTTAATCGCGATTAGGGGTTATTAGTGCAATTTAAGGAAAATTGATATTATAATAAAATGAAAATACCTAGACATATGTCCTTCCCTTATTGGATGTGTCATTACCGACCATGAAAATCCATGGGTCAACTTGGGGTCCCCGTGGAGCCACTTTGGTCGGAAAATGACATTATTATCTTTTTATTTAATGTTAAAATTAAAATGACACAAACATGAGATGTTTTACTGAAAAACTTTAAATGGGGTTATACAAGTCAGAGTGTTGACTATAAATGGTCATTGGAAAGATAATAATATTTCCTACATCATAGTATTTTTGTTATAATTTTAAGACATTATATAAATTAAATTATTTATGACATCATGATGATGCAGCGATTACCTCATTATTTAACGATTTAAATAAAATGAAATGATAATGTAAAATCTAAGACCTACTATAACGACCCATACTATACATACATTGTTAATACATCAAAATTGATGCACACTTATTATAACATATGACAAAACCACAAAGGACCGTATAGGTATAGTGTCTTTAGAAACTGGGAAACATAAACAACTCGTTCATAAATCTTCTACAGTGTCTCCCATTAATTTCATCATATCCAGGGTCCCTTTTAGCATATTCTACTTAATATCCATCTTCCTGACCTGGGGAAAAGAAAACATTAAAGGGTGAGCTCAAATGCTCAGCAAGGGCAAATAAAGGAAATAAAAATCATATCATATCTTTTTGAAAATCATAACCTGCAAAAGTGATCATAATATCTTAACATGGAATAAATCATAGAAGTGAAAATGATATCCCCATAATCAAAACTTGAAACTTTGTGTCATGCACACATAATCATGGAAAATCATTTCTTGTTAGTCATGACTCATTGCCAAGACTATCTTAGTGGACAAAGTCCCTTCTAAACTGAGTCACCCTCGTTCCAGTCCTATTTTACTAAACTGGTATAACCTACCGTTCCAGCCCTGTCTATCTCATGAGATATAAAATCTTTACCCAATGCATTGAAGGGAGATATAGGTCCCACCCATCTTTTAATGAATCCTTTCTTATGTGTGCCACATAATCATAAATCATACATCATCACATAACACATGTAACAAAAATGGGATTCTTGAAACATCATGAAATCATAAAACAAATCATATAAGGCAAATGACTTCATAAAAATAATTCCCTCACAACATAATCAAATCAATGTAATTAAAGGGATAAAAACAGAATCCTTTATTATCTTAGATGGAAAATAATTTTGATAAAACTCTTGAACTCCATTCTTGAGGAAAATATCCTTTCTACTTCAGAAACACTTTTCTTTTCTTATCATGTCATACAATTATAAACTAAAAGAAGTTGATTAAAAATAATCTTGAAAACGTGTAAAGGAAGCTTCTTGAAAATAATGTTTTAAAAATCCATTCATGCCGTATAAGTTAAAAAAACATTCTTCATACATTTGTCGGAAAAGTCAAAAAGTACCTCGTACGAAAAAATGACAAAAGATTCCTTTCATATTCTTTACTAAAAACTCACCAAAGGGTAAAATTGGATTTAAAATATTGTAAGTGGATGGAAACAATATTAAATATTGAGGGAACATGGATGTGGATGATAAAATACACCCCAGTAAATACCAAAGTATAAACAATGTCGGATAAAAATGAGATTGTGATATTTCCCCTTACCTTAGGTCCGATTTGCATTGTACGTGTCCGAAGCTCCTGTATAATGTTTTAAATAATGTTATTGACTTATTCTAGAATCATACATATTTATATGATATCATATATGGTCATATTCTTAGCTTCTTGTTAGTAATATTTCATTGTTACTTGTTACTCAGGTCTTTATTGCCTTTTGTTCCTATGCGTGTTTTTCCGAAAAGATTCTTATTCTTATTTTAAGGTTATAGATACCTTATATCCAGAATGGTGTTAGTGTGACATATATCATATTTATTCATTCAATTCATTTATATAATTACTATGTATTGATGATCATGTAGAACGAGTCGCATCACATCGTGGAGACGGTATTCCATACTTACGCACGAGTGATGATATCGTTCCTATGATCATGGAACTGTATTGGAGTATATATATTATTTCAGTATCAATATTAATTTATAATAATCGTAAATAGTTACTCATTACACCATTATACCCATCCTTGTAAAGTGATGGTGGAAAATAGATTACACCACGGTGTGGAGACGGTATTCCGTACGTACGCACGCGCGATGATTTCATTTTTCCGTAGGATAGATAGAAGGTGAATTAGGGTTGTTTCATATTTATAATAACATATAAGTATGTAAGTAATACTGATGTTATTACTTTATCATGAAACAACTAAAGAAGAAGAAGTTGAAGAAGAAAGAAATTGAAAAGATCGGTAATGGATATTACCTATTCTTTGGAACGCCTCTTTGAATCCTCTACTTAGGGAACTAAGATTGGACTTTGAAGAATACCATGTCCTCTAGGATTATTCTAGGGAAGTGTAGAGGAGAAAATTGCAGGGGTTGGCCGAGCTTGAGTGCTCAAATTGGTGTGAGGAGGAGGGGGAGGAGGTGCCCTTTTATAAGGGAGGAGAGGGGCACCTTGGGAATATCTCGAAGTATTATTTTATATTAAAGTCAAAATCGGTTTATAATGGTTCCAAAGGGTCTTATTTCGAAGCTAAAGTGGGGATGGGTCTAAATACTATCAACCAATAGGATTTAGACAAGTTTAGGTTATTATTTTAACCTTATCAATTAGATTTAACTCTAAGTTAAATAATTTAACTTTTACCGTGTCTTTTTGTTTTCTTTCACTATATGGTTAATACACTTACTATATCATGCCAAACGAACCCCAAATTGTTTATAATTAATATATTTATCCATATATAAGTCATTTGGCTGAAGCTTAGATTTTTAGTAATAAAATAACAATTAATAATATAATATTTGATTTAAAAACTATTTTGTGTCAATTTTGACACTATTTGATATATGATTTTTGTGAAAGTCATAACAGAATTATATGTTCGAAAAAAGTTGATTAAATCAACACTAATATATCATAGTAACCTAGAAAATTATTTTAATTCAAAAAAATTCTCAAATGACATTTATTTTGGTGTTTATAACACCAACTATGTCAATATTTCATTAATAAGATAATTACTGCATCATCATTGTGTCATTAATAAATTAAATTATTTAATGTATAAAAATTATAAATAAAATACCATTATGTAGGAAATCGTTTTATATTTCTAATGAATATTTATAGTCGAATTTATTTTATGTATAACCCCATATTAAAAATGATTTACTTATTAAACTTTGATTTTAACTATTTTAACCCTTCTTTAAATAAATTAATAATAAATGTCCTAATCTAATCCAAGTGGGCCTAAATGGTCATATTTTATTCCAAAGTTTGTTTTTGGTCGAATTACACTTGTCCAATAGAATTAGGACATGTGTTATGGTAATAGTAATATCATATTTACCCTTAGTTACCCTATTTACTATTAACCGCGGTAAAAAAAGTAAAAAGTTACTATTCACCAAAAAATTATTTTTATCTCATTGAACCAAATATTACTTACTGATATCAACAGTGTCTGTCGGATTTTTGAAATTCCATTCACAGAAGTGGTAATATTAAGTTTTATGCAAAATTCAGTTTTTAACCTACCACTTAGTGGTTTCACTATTCATCAAAAATTGAAAGTTTTCAGGAAAAATACCAAAATTTCACCCTAGGCTAATTTGGATTTTCTGAGTCCAAAAATGAAGTCCATTTTGAAAAATAAAATTTATAAAATTTCAAAAAGTGGTTATTACTATTCATAACGGCTAGTTTTAATAGCATATTGTTGTTTAGTGAAACTCGGTATTGCGTACAACGCAAGCTATCGAGGAAGGTCACGATTGCGTGTAAAGAAAGCCAAGAAAGTGTTGTGTAGAAAAAGATTCCTTTGATGATTTATATAACATAAAAGTCTCGGGTGTTACATTCTACCCCCCTTAAAAAGAATTTCGCCCTCGAAATTCGTCACTTTGTAACAAACAGATGAGGATACTTCTCCCTCATCATATCCTCATGCTCCCTTGTAGCTTCTTCAAGTTGGTGGTTCCTCCATAAAACTTTCACCAATCGAGTGGTCTTGTTTCGTAGGACTTTTTCACTACGATCTAGAATCTCTATTGGCTGTTCTTCATAAGAAAGATCTTGCTCCAGTGGTACAACTTCTGAGCTGAGTACATGTGAAGGATCTGGTATGTACTTTCTCAGGAGAGATACATGGAACACATCGTGAACTTGAGAGAGATTCGGTGGAAGTGCCAATCGGTAAGCTACCTTCCCAACACAATCCAGTATTTCGAAAGGACCGATATATCTAGGGCTCAACTTCCCCTTCTTTCCAAATCTCATAACCCTCTTCCATGGAGATATTCGTAAGAACACTTTATCACCCACTTCAAACTCTAGGTCTTTTCTTCAGTTGTCGGCATAGCTTTTCTGTCCACTCTGAGCTGGTCTTATGTGTTGTTGAATAGATCTGACCTTTTCTGCCATTTCATCAACGAGATCAGGTCCTAATAGATTTCTTTCCCCAACTTCATCCCAGCAAGTTGGAGTCCTGCATTTCTTTACATAGAGAGCTTCATAAGGAGCCATCTGAATACTGGAGTGAAAGCTATTATTATAAGAAAATTCCACTAAAGGTAGGTGTTGATCCCAACCTCCTTTGAAATCCATAGAGCAAGCTCTCAACATATCTTCTAAGGTTTGAATTGTTCTCTCAGACTGACCGTCTATCTGGGGATAATAAGCAGTGCTGAAACTCAACTCTGTATCTAGAGTATGCTGAAGAGTTCGCCAGAACTTCGAGGTAAATCTCGAATCCCGATCAGATATAATAGAAAGTGGTACTCCATGCAATCTTACCACTTCCTTTACATATATCCTGGCAAGCTGATCTAGAGAGAAATCCTCGCTAATAGAAATGAAGTGTCAAGACTTTGTAAGACGATCAACTATGACCCAAATAGCATTATTGACTTTGGATGTTTTAGGAAGTCCTCTGACAAAGTCCATAGTGATGTTTTCCCATTTCTATTTGGGCATGGGTAATGGTTGTAACATCCCCTTAGACATCTGTCTCTCAGCTTTAACTTGTTGACAAACCAAACATCGAGAGACATATTCAGCAACATCTCTTTTCATGCCATCCCACTAGAAGTACTCTTTCAGGTCCCTATACATCTTCGTGCTTCCAGGATGAATAGAGAATGAAGAACTATGAGGCTCATCCAGCAGCTCCTTCTTTAATTCAGGGATGGAAGGAACACAAACCCGATTCCTGAACATTATTCTCCCATCACAATCAAGGTTGAATTCAGGAACATTCCTCACCTTCTTTTGTAACTCAACATCTTCTTTCTATGCCTCTTTAATCTTCACATGTATAGATGGTTGAACATTCATTTGAGAAAGATAAGATTTTTCCCCTTCCATTATAATTCCAAGATCCATCCTTTGTAAATCCATAAATATTGGATCTTTTGTGATCCACATCATGGATAAACTAGCATGGTCTTGTCGACTTAATGCATCTTCCACCTTGTTTGCTTTCCCAGGGTGGTAATGGATTGAGCAGTCATAATCCTTAATCAGCTCCAACCATCTTCTTTGACTCATATTCAACTTCTTTTGTGTGAAAATATATTTTAAACTTTTATGATCAGTATAAATATCACACCTTTCACCATATAGGTAATGCCTCCAAATATTTAATGCAAAGATTACCACAGCCAACTCCAAATCATGTGTTGGGTTATTTTCCTCATGGATTTTCAACTGGTGTGAGGCAAAAGCTATCACCATATCATTTTGCATAAGAACACACCCCAATCCCTTCTTGGATGCATCACTGTAGATCACAAACCTTTCTCCACTACAAGGCAGTGTGAGAACAGGTGCACTGGATAACCTTCTTTTCAACTCCTTGAAATTCTCTTCACATTCCTCTGTCCAGACAAACTTAACTCCTTTCCGAGTCAACTTGGTGAGTGGATTAGATAATCATGAAAAATCTTTTACAAAACATCGATAATATCCAGCCAAACCAAGAAAAATTCGGATCTCAGTTACTGTTGTTGGTCTTGACCATCTTTCGATAACCTCTGTTTTTGTTGGATCCACAGATATCCCCTCTTTTGAGATTATGTGACCAAAAAATGCAACTTTTTGAAGCCAAAATTCACACTTGGTAAATTTGGCATAAAGCTTCTTCTTTCTCAAGGTCTTCAATATAATTCTCAAGTGATCTTCATGCTCTTCCTTGCTCTTTGAATAGACAAGAATATCGTCTATAAAGACTACCACAAATTGATCAAGATAGTCTCTAATGACTGTATTCATTAGATCCATGAAGATTGCAGGGGCATTAGTAAGACCAAATGGCATCACTATAAATTCATAGTGTCCATACCTTGTACGAAAAGCCGTCTTTGGTATATCCTCCCTTTTGACCCTTAATTGATGATACCCTGAACGAAGATCAATCTTGGAAAAGTATTGAGCTCCGCGTAGTTGGTCAAATAAGTCATCAATGCGTGGGAGAGGATATTTGTTATTGATAGTGATATTGTTAAGTTCTCGATAATCAATGCAGAGTCTCATTGATCCATCTTTATTCTTAACAAATAAAACTGGTGCTCCCCAAGGTGACGCACTAGGGAGTATGAATCCCTTATCAAGATTCTCTTGTAGTTGCTTCATCAATTCCTGCAACTCAATTGCGGCCATCCTATAAGGTGTCTATGAAATAGGCAAAGCACCCGGTACGAGTTCTATTGAAAACTCAACTTCACGATTTGGTGGAAGACCCGGTAATTCCTCCGGAAAGACATCATCAAACTCTCGTACGATGGGCATATTCTTAATCGTAAGTTTCTCACCAACCATTTGAGATAAATAACCTTCATTTAGTGGAATCAACACCCATAAGATGGAAGGAATTTCCACTGGAAGGTTATATTCATCCTTGCATCGATAGACGATCGTAGATTGATCTGGAATATGAAATGTGACTTCCCTTCTTTGGCAATTGATATGAGCTCCATGTAGAGAAAGCCAATCCATGCCAAGAATCACATCAAATTCCACTAAAGGAAGTATCACATGATTTGCAAGAATCACTTTCCCACAAACTTAGATCGGAGAAGAATTATAAACTTTTGATGTTACTGTTGTGCCATTAGGTGTTGTCACAGCTAACTCAACATCTAATTATTGAGGTAATACGGTGATACCCTTAGAAAATTCTTTAGAAATAAAGGAGTGGGTGGATCCAGAATCAAATAAAACATTTGCTACTTTAGAGTGGATGGTAAGTGTACCTTTCACCACTTCATTATCGTACTCCACATCGCTGATAGAAATTGCATGTGACTTTCCTTTGTCTTTAGCCTTACGATTTTGTTGACGTCGACCATCATCATCAACCCTTGGATTTGGTCATTGATTGGCATAATGCCCCATCTCCTTGCACTTGAAACATTGAGGTATAGTAGGTTCATTCTATGTATCCCTTCCTTTTTTTGCATCATTAGACATCTTCTTCCCATTATCGCGGCATTCAAATGCCCGATGACCTTCCTTTCCACATTTAAAACATTTACTTGTCCCTTTAAGACAACTCCCTCCATGTTTCTTTCCACACTTAGAGCATAAGGAAAAGCTTATCTTCTTTTCAGTGTGCTCTTTAGATTTTTCATTGAATTCCATCTTCATCTTCTTATCAAACCCATGTGACTGATGGGTTACTCCAATCTCCATCTCAACTTTGAGAGCACATCAAACGATTTCCTCGTAGCTATTGAAGTCCCTTATGGCTAACACCCTTCGAAGACATTGTTTTAAGCCACTAAAGAATCGATCGATCTTACTCTCAGGTTGGATAATAATACCAGAAGCGTACCTTGAAAGTCTTGTAAAATTTGCTTCATAGGTACCAACAGATTCATCATCCCTTTTCTTCAGTTCAAGAAACTCTTTATCCAACTTTGTTCGGAGAATACAATGGAAGTACTTATTGAAAAATATGTTCTTGAACTCGTCCCATTCCATAGACTCAATTTCATACCTTTTCCTCGTATTCTTAATAAGATTCCACCATTGATCAGCATCTCCTTCCAAATGATACACTGCTAGGATGATTTTATCATGTTCAGAACATTGAATAACTGAAAATATCTTTTCAGTAGTACTAATCCATTGTTCAGCAACTAATGGATCAGTAGACCCGCTGAAAGACGGTGGACGCTGCCTCATGAATGATTCAACAGAATGTTGCTCCTTCATTTTCTCGTTTGGATGTCCTGCATGATTCATAGCTTGCGAAAGTTGTGTGAGCATGGCTACAAGATTTTGCATTCCAGCTCCCATATCGTTTGGTTGCTTAGGGGGACAATCATTGCATTGCCCATCGCATTCCGTATTAACACGGTTCCTTCGGGTTCCAGCCATTGACTAAAACCAAGAAGAATAGTTTGAGCAACACTAATTATAATAGGAAACCACATAATTCAAGAATAAAATTTTCATGCTTAAGGTCTTATCCTAGGTTATTCATGGCCATTTCTAAAACACTAAGATTGTGTTCTATGCTTAGAATTATCCTTAGGGTTCTTACTAAGGTTTTCACATCCTAGTTTCCAAAGGTTGACTATACCTTTCCTCTGATACTAACTATAACGACCCATACTTTACATACATTGTTAATACATCAAAATTGAAGCACACTTATTACAACATATGACAAAACCACAAAGGACCGTATAGGTATAGTGTCTTTAGAAACTGGGAAACATAAACAACTGGTTTATAAATCTTCTACAGTGTCTCCCATTTATTTCATCATATCTAGGGTCCATTTTTGCATATTCTACTTAATTTCCATCTTCCTGACCTGGGGAAAAGAAAACATAAAAGGGTGAGCTCAAATGCTCAGCAAGGGCAAATAAAGGAAATAAAAATCATATCATATCTTCTTGAAAATCATAACCTGCAAAAGTGATCATAATATCTTAACATGGAATAAATCATAGAAGTGAAAATGATATCCCCATAATCAAAACATGAAACTTTGTGTCATGCACACATAATTATGGAAAATCATTTCTTTTTAGTCCTGGCTCATTGACAAGACTATCTTAGTGGACAAAGTCCCTTTCTGAACCGAGTCACCCTCGTTCCAGTCTTGTTTCACTGAACCGGTATAACCTACCGTTCCAGCCCTGTCTATCTCATGAGATATAAAATCTTTACCCAATGCATTGGAGGGAGATATAGGTCCCACCCATCTTATAATTAATCCTTTCTTATGTGTGCCACATAATCATAAATCATACATCATCGCATAACACATGTAACAAAAATGGGATTCTTGAAACATCATGACATCATAAAACAAATCTTATAAGGAAAATGACTTCATAAAAATAATTCCCTCACAACATAATCATATCAATGTAATTAAAGGGATAAAAACAGAACCCTTTATTATCTTAGATGGAAAATAATTTTGATAAAACAATTGAACTCAATTCTTGAGGAAAATATCCTTTCTTCTTCAAAAACACTTTTCTTTTCTTAACATGTCATACAATTATAAACTATAATAATTTGATTAAAAATAAACTTGAAAACTTGTAAAGGAATCTTCTTGAAAATAATGTTGTAAAAATCCATTCATTCCGTATAAGTTAAAAAAACATTCTTCGTACTTTTGTCGGAAAAGTCAAAAAGTACCTCATACGAAAAAATGACAAAAGATTCCTTTTATATTCTTTACTAAAAACTCACCAAAGGGTAAAATTGGATTTAAACTATTGTAAGTGGATGGAAACAATATTAAATATTGAGGGAACATGCATGTTGATGATAAAATACACCCCAGTAAATACCAATGTATAAAAAATCTCGGATAAAAATGAGATTGTGATATTTCCCCTTACCTTAGGTCCGATTTGCTTTGTACGTGTCCGAAGCTCTTGTATAATGGTTTAAATAATGTTATTGACTTATTCCAGAATCATATATATTGATATGATATCATATATGGTCATATTTTTAGCTTCTTGTTAGTAATATTTCATTGTTACTTGTTACTCGGGTCTTTATTGCCTTTTGTTCCTATGCGTGTTTTGCCGAATAAATTCTTATTATTATTTTATGGTTATAGATACCTTATATCCAGAATGGTATTATTGTAACATATATCATATTTATTCATTCAATTCATTTATATAATTACTATGTAATGATGATCATGTAGAATGAGTCGCATCACATCGTGGAGACGGTATTCCATACGTACGCACGAGTGATGATATCGTTCCTATGATCTTGGAACTGTATTGGAGTATATATATATATTTCAGTATCAATATTACTTTATAATAATCATAAATAGTTACTCATTACACCATTATACCCATCCTTGTAAAGTGATGGTGAAAAAATAGATTACACCACGGCGTGGAGACGGTATTCCGTATGTACACACGCGCGGTGATTTCATTTTTCCGTAGGATGGATAGAAGGTGAATTAGGGTTGTTTCATATTTATAATTACATATCAGTATGTAAGTAATACTGATGTTATTACTTTATCATGAAACAACTAAAGAAGAAGAAGTTGAAGAAGAAAGAAATTGAAAAGATCGGTAATGGATATTACCTCTTCTTTGGAACACCTCTTTGAATCCTCTACTTAGGGAACTAAGATTGGTCTTTGAAGAAGACCAGGACCTCTATGATTATTCTAGGGAAGAGGAGAGGCGAAAATGGCAGGGGTTGGCCGAGCTAGAGTGCTCAAATTGGTGTGAGGAGGAGGGGGAGGAGGTGCCCTTTTATAAGGGATGAGATGGGCACCTTACGAATATCTCAAAATATTATTTTATATTAAATACAAAATCGGTTTATAAAGGTTCCAAAGGGTCTTATTTAGAAGCTAAAGTGGGGATGGGTCTAAATCCTATCAACCAATAGGATTCAGACAAGTTTAGGTTATTATTTTAACTTTATCAATTAGATTTAACTCTAAGTTAAATAATTTAACTTTTACCATGTCTTTTTGTTTTCTTTCACTATATGGTTAATACACTTACTATAACATGCCAAACGAACCCCAAATGGTTTATTATTAATATATATATCCTTATCTAAGTCATTTGGCCGATCCTTATATTTTTAGGAATAAAATAACAATTAATAATATAATAGTTTATTTATAAACTATTTTGTGTCAATTTTGACACTATTTGATATATGATTTTTGGGAAAGTCATAACAGAATTATATGTTCGAAACAAGTTGATTAAATCAACACTAATATATCATAGTAACCTAGAAAATTAGTGGAATTCATAAAAAGTCTAAAATGACATTTATTTTGGTGTTTATAACACCATTTATGTCAATATTTCATTAATAAGATAATTACTGCATCATCATTGTGTCATTAATAAATTAAGTTATATAATGTCTAAAACATATAAATAAAATACCATTATGTAGGAAATATTTTTATATTTCTAATGAATATTTATAGGCGAATTTATCTTATGTATATCCCCATATTAAAAATGATTTACTTATTAAACTTTGATTTTAACTATTTTAACCCTTCTTAAAATAAATTAATAATAAATGTCCTAATCTAATCCAAGTGGGCCTAAATGGTCATATTTTTTTCCTAATTTTGTTGTTGGTAGAATTACACTTGTCCAATAGAATTAGGACATGTGTTAGGGTAATAGTAATATCATATTTACCCTTAGTTACCCTATTTACTATTAACCGCGGTAAAAAAAGTTAAAAGTTACTATTCACCAAAAAATTATTTTTATCGCATTGAACCACATATTACTTACTGATATCAACCGTGTCTGTCGGATTTTTGAAATTCCATTCAAAGAAGTGGTAAAATTATGTTTTATGCAAAATTCAGTTTTTAACCTACCACTTAGTGGTTTCACTATTCATCAAAAATTGAAAGTTTTCAGAAAATTACCAAAATTTCACCCTAGGCTAATTTCGATATTTTGAGTCCAAAAATGAAGTCCATTTTGACAAATAAAATTTATAAAATTTCAAAAAGTGGTTATTACTATTCATAACGGCTAGTTTTAATAGCATATTGCTATTTAGTGAAACTCGGTATTGCGTACAACGCAAGCTATCGAGGAAGGTCGCGATTGCGTGTAAAGCAAGCCAAGCAAGTGTTGTGTAGAAAAAGATTCCTTTGATGATTTATATAACATAAAAGTCTCGGGTGTTACACATACACATGTAAAAAACGTATTTTATGGGTATATTTCGAACCCATATCCCCATATCCTCGAATTATAGCAATGTGGGACCTTTTAAATCCGAAACTCATTTTAAAATAAAGTAACATTTCTTTACTTTCCAAGAGTGCTCCTCCTCTCCTCTTATAAAAGGCTCCCACATCTACCACCTTACACACACCTCTAAAGCTTTTGGCTCAGCCAAACCTGCCCATTTTGTCTCTCCACATCCCTCTCTTTATCATTAAAGCATCACTTTGGGCATAATCCTTTCCAAAGAAGCCTTTGAGATTAAATCAAAGAGTGTTACCCGTTTTAAAGGTAGTGTTTTCTCTTGTGTTCTTATATTTTATTTTGCTTCTCCAACCTCCTAAAATCTTTTTATTCGTTTCTTTTGTAACAAAACCAGTATCTTCAATATACTAGTATGTTTTTATGTGACGTATTAGATATAAACATACACACACCTTCGACTAATTATTAAATAACATACTCTTTCTGTGGTTGGCGATTTTCTGCCTCACGAAACGATGATTGTTCAATATTCTTTTAACACCTTTAAAGATGGCCATTATGATGTCACTGTATTTTATATATGATATATATAGTATTTATGCTTACTATATGCTTATGTATTTTATATTTAAAACATACCTTTATTATTTTCATGTTTTTCATATGTGATAATTTCATATGAGGAAGTGTGGACTACTGCCCCCTCAAGTGATGTGACTCATACATGAAATACATGGAATGTATAAAGAATAAAATTAATGAACATACGTGACCTATATATCTTATATATTATACTGTAATTATAATATATATATATATATATATATATATATATTTTTTAATTCCTTAAATATGACAAAAAAATGAAAGCAGCGTTCATGCGTACGTACGGCCTACCGTCTCCATGAAAGATGCTTTTCATTTTTTTTTCTCCAAATGATATGGAATAGTATAAAATTAATATTTACTGGATATATATTATATTTTAATCATTAATACTATTCTGGAAATTATTTACTTATAACCACATGGGAAATCATTTTTCAAACAAGTTCATTTTTGACTCATGTACGAAACATCGAAAAAAACGTCTGATATGAACTAAAATTATTAAACAATTATTTTAACATTATAATATGTGATATGAACTGAATAATAATATTTATAAGAATTCCCTAGGAAATTATAAATTGACCAATGTTTATTATTCAGGAATATAATGAAACGAACAAGACAAGTCGGACTTGAGGTAAGGGATCCTACTCCTCTCTTTCTTTTTAAGTACACTCTTTTATGTCATTCCTTTCAAGCTCATATTTCTTGTGATTGGGATGTTATTTTATATTACTCTTACTATAATTTTTATGTTCATATGATGAGAGACCATATTCTCTCTCATCAATCCATTTTGGATGTTTTGAGTGGCGTCGTTAGGCTGCCGAATTTTCATAAGAGATCTAACCTCTCTATTTCTTTTTAAGTACTCTCCTTTATGTCACTTCTATTAAGCTCCTCTTTTTTATGTTGGGGGATGTTATTTTATATTTCTCTTGCTGTAAAAGTTATGTTAATATGATGAGAGACCCTATTTTATCTCATCAATCCATTTTTTTTACGTTTTAAGTGGTGATGTTAGGCTGCCGAGTTTTCGTAAGGGATTTTTCATCTCACTTCTATTCCTGTGATATTTATGCTAAATTGGCCAAAATTTCCTTTGAGTGGTGTATGTACTGCCCATTATTTTACTCATTGTGTAATATTCTTTCATTTATGAGTATTTACATAAATTTTTTATTGTCCTTCTTTCACGGGGTGTATGTTTTGAATGATACCCATGTCGGTAAGGGAACCATTCACCCTCGTCTTTTTAAAAGACTTCTTTTTTATGTCTTTTAATTCAAATACTATTATGTAGGTATATGTTATTATATATCCTTATTGATTTAAATTTTATGTCCAAGTTATGAGATACCCTTTTTATCTCACATCAAATCATTTTCTGAATATTGTAGAGACGTCGTTAGGCTATCAAATTTTTTGCAAGGGAACTTCTTAACCAAATTTTGATTCTTTGGGATAAACGTTTACACCTTGAATATGTCGTTCTATGAATATTTGGGAATAACCTCTGATTGTTTTACACATAATATCCACTTATATTTGGTGTATTGGTTTGTCACACATAATTATGTAATTGATTTATCCTTAATCCAAGGATACCGTCTTTGTAAGGGACTTCGTCTCAATCTACATTCATTGAGTCATATTTTGTTTTATACACAACCTTCTTTTATATAGTGTATAAACCCCTTTTACTTTTACATTTATCCAAAAAGGACTCTTTTTTATATGAAGCGTTTTACTAAACAACAAAAGGGAATGTTTTTGTCGTACGTATGCAGCGACAACGACTTCTCCGCCGCCGTGACCATTATTTGAGTTTCAGCTTCCTTTACAAGCCATACCTTCTTTTTATATGAAAAATAAATACCATGTTTTACTTTTCATTTATTTTGGTATTGAAAATGGTTTTCATAATGTTTTTATATCAATGTGTTGTATTGATATCTTGTGATTGAAAAGTGGAAATGTTATGTTTCCTTTATGCATGTTTTATATGATACGATTATGTTATGGCTCTTTGGAATTATTATGAAGACAGGTGGTTCCATGATAAAATAAGGGAGGGTGAGCCGGATATAGCTCTCCAATTCATTGGGTAATGCTAAGGGGTTAAACATTATGGTTTCTCCAATGAGATTTAGGGAATATACTGTGATGGGTATTCCAAACGTAACCAAGAGGGTTACTCCCAACATAAGAAAGTTATGAACACCTCAAGTTACCTTTATGTATTATGATTTCTATGATTTATTCATTATTTTATGAGGTATGTTAAAGTGATTAGGTTTTATGGGTAATATATGATCTCATTCTTATGTATACATGTACTCATGTTTCCTTTCTATATTTTTATATCCCTTACTGAGATTTTTATGCTCATCCCATGTTTTTGAAATGTTTTTTCACAGGTCAAGGGAAAGGTACATGATATGATGATAGTGTCAAGGAATTGTCAAGAAAGAATCCATGTTTTATTTTAAATATGTTGTCATTGAATTGGAAAACGAATACTATCTTTTATGTAACCACTTTGTTTAAATGTGAAATGTAATTAATGATTTATGATCTAATACTCTAAAACTCTAAACCTGAAAAGATCCTCAATGTGAATTATTCATTTAATTCAATATTAAGTAAGGTTTAAGTATGAGGTCTTATAATTAAATATAAATTACCATATAGTTTTTATGTAGTCAAAAGTAATTATTATAAGGGTTCCAAAACACTTATTATCAAAAAAAATGTAGCATTGTTCATTTAATGCTGATTATATTAAAAATTAAAAATTAAAATATTTAGAATTTTATTTGGATAAAATAAATATTATTTTTGGAATAGGAATTTAAAAACTATCCAATGGTGAGTTTTTAATTATTTTATCGTATAGTCAAATTCTCATGTAACAATTCAAAATAGTATAAATATACTGTGTATTATGACATGATAATGACCAAAAAATGATTTAATAAATACATATATTGTATAAAAGAACAATTATTTTTTTACCATTAATATAATTTTATTTTATTAATTGTATAAATCATTTTTAAATCATTATAAATATGTAATTTATTGTGAGGGTTTCATATAATTTCTTTAAGAGTATGACTCACTTCCTCCTCAGAAATGGTATTATTTTATTATGTTCATATCATAGACATATAAAATAATAGAATCCATTCTCGTTTGGAAGAAACCATGTTCAAAAACCATGGGAAGGATTGTTTTTTCTATAATTTTATTATATAGAGTCCAGATCCTATGTTTGAGAAATAATAAAGTATTTCCCACTCATTCCCGATATAACCCAACCCAAGCTCAAACATCTCTTCACTCAAAATCATTTTATAATTATATTAAACTTTCCTCACCTCCCTAAAGACGTCCCATGTGGCCCCCATGCTCTTAATAATCTCCTCAAAAGCAATTGGAGTTACCCTTTCAAGATGTGAGATTCTCCCTCTCTTGTTTTTATTTAATCACATCATTTATGTTATCTCTCATAATTTAAATTTTAATGTAGTTTATGTTCTTAAATATTCCCCTTAATATCCATTATATTTATATATTATGATAAACTCTTTTCTATCTTATTAACCCCCCCACCCCCATGAGACTTTATGTATACCCACTAACATGAAAAAACATTGTAAGGGTCCTCTCCCTCATCTTTTCAATTCAAGCATCTTATTAATTTTATGCCTCTTAGATTCCATTTTTGTTGATTCAATGTGTTTCTGTATAAAAATGTTACATTCAATTTTATTTATATTTGATAAGATACTACTTTCACTTTCATTATTCCCTCTGATGATCTTTTGTGAACAATCATTACCTTTTCAAAATTTAGCAAGGGAGTTTCCACTCTATTATTTATTAATGAACACCTTTTATTTTATGCACACTAAATATAATTTATTTCATTTTGATATATTTTATTCCATATCACCATTACTATAAATTTAATTTATAAATTATTATAAACTCCTTTCACTATCATTAACACATCTCATGAATCTCTATTTATTCCCATTACCAAGCAAAAATTTCGTAAGCATTATTTTCGTTATCCTAATTATTAAAGTATCATTATTATCTTATTCACTTCCTATCGAATTCCATATGTTGGTATATATTATTAAATATTACACTTACTTACCCTATTATTCATAGATTATCTGAGGCCCGTTCCACTCTCATTAATCTCTTTTATGAACATTTATACGCCCCTGTTTATCTTATAAAAACCATGGCCTTATTACACATTAATACATGATTTATTACATGATATCACAGTTAATAAAAAATATAAATATAAATAATTATATTGTATTTGGTAATTAGTTAAATTTCATAAGCACTTAAAACATGAAATAAGACATCTTCATTGAAAACCACTTTATCATGTTCATAATAATCATCCGTACTCAAAACAACATAGGATAACCAGGGGACATAAATAAAATAGGGTTGAGCTAAAAATCATAGTAAGAGAGTAAAAATTGGACAAAATGATGAATAAAATACATGTTAATCTATAGTTTCATCAATGGAGTGCAAAAGGAACATGAACATAGATGCATGATATCGTATGATAATCATAACATGGAAATTTGGCCACAACATCAAGCACTGCATCATAAACATAATCGAATTTGATAAAATGCTATCCAATAAAGCTGTACATATGAACTATAAAGGAATAAGATAAACTGATATCCCTGAATGATGTATCGTGATACTAAACATTTACCAAAGCATTGGAGAAATATCAGGGTGCACCCTTCATAAACATTTCAATATTATGCTTTAGTGTGCCACATAGTGTTGTACATCTCGTTCCCCTCGTTGTTTGATTTTCATGATCACAATCACCTTATTATTTGTCTAACCTTGTTTTTAAGTGTTGTGGATGATAGGCAAGAGATTGCCAAAGGAATGGCCCAAGAAAGAATCTCAAGTGGACTGAAATTCAGTCCACCGGACAACCGGTGTGATAGCACCGGCCCGCCGGTGGACCTGGCAGAGGCATTGCCCACTGCCAGGTTCCACCGGTCGGCCGGTGGCTCTGTCACCGGCCAGCCGGTGGCACCCAGATCAAACAGTGTGAGCTACTGTCTTGCCACCGGCCAGCCGGTGGCTCTGGCACCGGTCAGCCGGTGGAGCCTGGACCAAGTTCCTTCTCAACATCCAAGGCACCGGCCAGCCGGTGGCCCTGTACCGGCCAGCCGGTAGCCCAGTCAAACTAGCCGTTGGCTTTGACCAGTCAACCCTCTTTTGGCCTCCAACGGCTCCGAGGACTTCTCTAACGGCTCCGAAGGCCCCCAATGGGTTCCATGCCTATAAATAAAGGCCAAGGAAGCCCCGGACACCAACCGGATCATATACCAAGCGCCCGGACATATTGTTGCACATTTGGCGAACCTCCGGCGCTCCACCTTCAAGGATCCTCAAGTGCTCCAATCCAATTTCCAATCCACGGAGCACCTCAAGAATCTTGGGAGAGCACGCTACATCAACTCCATCATCCAATTGGCGCCCAAGTCTTCCTCCAATACGGGTTTTCTTGTTTATTTATTTTGAGCTTAAAATTGGGTTTGTGCCTACAAACCCCAAACCCTTTTCTCATCCCCCTTTCTTTTGGGTTTCACACCACCATTAAGGTGTGAAGAGGTTTCTTCAATCCTTTCCTTTTAAAAGGCTTGTGTTTCGGTGAGCTAGCTTCACCCGTTAAAAAGGCTAGTGGGTTCTTGCAAAACCATTAAAAGAAAGTGGGTTCTTGCTTAACCACCAAAAGAAAGCTGTAATAGGTCCTAGTGCTACCTCAAAGCCTAGTGGGTTTCTTGCTAAAACCATTGAAAAGCAAGCGGTAGGAATCTCTCAACGGTTGAGTTGGGAGCGGAGACGTAGGCCGGGTTTTTGGCCGAACTCCGTTATCAATTTTGTGTCTTGCCTCCTTTATTTCCGCTGCACTTTCACTTTGATTTTAATTTGTTTATCATTTTTTTAAAAGGCAATTCACCCCCCCTCTTGCCATCATTCCTCGTTTGTTCTGACCCTACAATTGGTATCAGAGGAGAGTTTGAATAATTCCCTAACCCGGTTTCAAATTTAAGATCCATTAAGATGGCATCAACCTCTTTCGCCCCCGAAGGCTTTTCTTTGGGTCGGGCTCCATTTTTTGATGGAACCGACTATAATTATTGGAAAACCCGCATGACCACTTTTCTTAGAAGTATAGGATATCCCATTTACAAAATAGTCATGCAAGGTTACACTTTGTCTACCCCCGACGAATCCAAATGGACCCAAGCCGACATTAGAAATTTTGAGCTTGATGGCAAAGCCATGAATGCTCTTCATTGCGGCCTTGACCGAAATGAGTTCAATCGAGTTTCCACATGCACCTCCACACATGAAATCTGGAAACTTTTGGAGGTTACAGATGAGGGGACCAACAAAGTAAAGGATACTCGATTGGACATGTACCGTCAGGATTTTGAGTCTTTTTCCATGCACCCAAATGAATCAATTTCTGAAATGTTTACTAGATTTACTGACGTGTGCAATGGGAGAAAGTCCCTTGGTGATGATGTTTCAGTTGAGACGATGGTCAAGAAGATCTTATGGGTCCTTTCGAGCTCATGGGCACCAAAGGTGACGGCGATCCAAGAAGCTAAGGACGTCAAAAATATGCCGGTAGAGGAGCTCATCGGATCCCTAATGACGTACGAGATCACGATGAGGAGGAAAGCTCAAAAGGAGGGCACACCAATCAAGACACCAAAGAACATTTCCCTCAAGGTACAAAAAGAAGTAAGCTCCTCCTCATCCTCATCTTCCTCATCTACTTCATCTTCAAGCGGCAACTCGGAAATGGAGAATCTCGCCCGCCAAATGCACAAGTTTATGAAGAAGCACAAGAAGAAGAAATCCCGCAAGCATCGAAAGCAAGAACCCACCGAAAAATCCGAGCCCAAGGTAAAATGCTACGGGTGAGGTGAAAAGGGCCATTACAAGCCCGATTGCCCACTCAATAAGAAACGGGCTAAGGAAAAAGGAAAGAAAAAGGTCCTTAAGGCGACATGGAGTGACACCTCCTCTTCATCATCCTCCTCCTCTTCCTCGAGCGACAACGGTACAAAATGACTAATGGCATTTAATGAGGTAACATCTTCCGACTCCTCCTCCTCTTGTTCCTCAAATTCAAATTCTTTAAATCATCTTTCTTATGAAGAACTCTCACACGCTAGAGATCAATTAGAAAATGGTTTTCATGAGCTTTCTTCAAAATTTGTTTCTTTGAAAAACAATTTCAAAAAACTCTCTTCCGAAAAAGAAAAACTTCTCAAAGAGAAGGAAGAGTTGTCCCTTAAAATCCAAAATTTTCCAAATGTTGATTCCATGGAATCAACCATCAAAGACCTTAGAGAAATCCTAGCTAAGTTCACACAGGGGGAACAAAATTTGAACAATTTTCTTGGTTCCCAACGCATATCTAGGACCACCCAAGGGCTAGGATATACCAATGTAGCTTCCTCCTCCCATACTCCAACTGTTTTTGTAAGGGGGAGCTCTAGTTTCAAATTTTGTAACTATTGCAAAAAACCCGGGCACCTTATTTATGAATTCAATTGTAAAAATTCCCGGTATGGTCAACCCAAAAGTTTTTTCTTTTCGGACGAATTTTATAAGAGAAGACTCGCTACAAGGCAAGTGTTGATTGAAAAATCCCTTTTGGCAAGTCTCTCCGGGCCTAAAATTGTCTCTTTTCAAAATCCCTCTCCCCGGTGACTTTTTGTTTTTATTTAGGGGGAGTTAGGTTTGTTTAAGCTTTTTTTATTCAATTCAAACTTTCAATTTCAACTCTTGGTTTCAAATTTTTCTATTCAAAATTTTCTATTCAATTTTGATTCAAAACTTTCAATCCAAACTGTTATTCAATTTTTGATTCAAAACATTCAATTCAAATTTCAAATTTCATTTGGTTTAAAAATCTCTATCTTGTTTTTCAAAGTTATCCCTCAATCAAGTTTTATGCCCCATTCTATTTTGATAATCACAAAGGGGGAGAAATTTCTTGATTGATTGGGGGAGAATCTTTTCTATCATGCTTTGATTTATTTTCAAACTATCCTTTAAGAATGTCTTTAATTTAAGTATTTTACTTTAATTTTTTTTGGTGATTGTGATCATCAAAATAGGGGGAGATTGTTGTACATCTCGTTCCCCTCGTTGTTTGATTTTCATGATCACATTCACCTTATTATTTGTCTAACCTTGTTTTTAAGTGTTGTGGATGATAGGCAAGAGATTGCCAAAGGAATGGCCCTAGAAAGCATCTCAAGTGGACTGAAATTCAGTCCACCGGCCAACCGGTGTGATAGAACCGGCCAGCCGGTGGACCTGGCAGAGGCATTGCCCACTGCCAGGTTCCACCGGTCGGCCGGTGGCTCTGTCACCGGCCAGCCGGTGGCACCCAGATCAAACAGTGTGAGCTACTGTCTTGCCACCGGCCAGCCGGTGGCTCTGGCACCGGTCAGCCGGTGGAGCCTGGACCAAGTTCCTTCTCAACATCCAAGGCACCGGCCAGCCGGTGGCCCTGTACCGGCCAGCCGGTAGCCCAGTCAAACTATCCGTTGGCTTTGACCAGTCAACCCTCTTTTGGCCTCCAACGGCTCCGAGGACTTCTCCAACGGCTCCGAAGGCCCCCAATGGGTTCCATGCCTATAAATAAAGGCCAAGGAAGCCCCGGACACCAACCGGATCATATACCAAGCGCCCGGACATATTGTTGCACATTTGGCGAACCTCCGGCGCTCCACCTTCAAGGATCCTCAAGTGCTCCAATCCAATTTCCAATCCACGGAGCACCTCAAGAATCTTGGGAGAGCACGCTACATCAACTCCATCATCCAATTGGCGCCCAAGTCTTCCTCCAATACGGTTTTTCTTGTTTATTTATTTTGAGCTTAAAATTGGGTTTGTGCCTACAAACCCCAAACCCTTTTCTCATCCCCCTTTCTTTTGGGTTTCACACCACCATTAAGGTGTGAAGAGGTTTCTTCAATCCTTTCCTTTTAAAAGGCTTGTGTTTCGGTGAGCTAGACTTCACCCGTTAAAAAGGCTAGTGGGTTCTTGCTAAACCATTAAAAGCAAGTGGGTTCTTGCTTAACCACCAAAAGCAAGCTGTAATAGGTCCTAGTGCTACCTCAAAGCCTAGTGGGTTTCTTGCTAAAACCATTGAAAAGCAAGCGGTAGGAATCTCTCAACGGTTGAGTTGGGAGCGGAGACGTAGGCCGGGTTTTTGGCCGAACTCCGTTATCAATTTTGTGTCTTGCCTCCTTTATTTCCGCTGCACTTTCACTTTGATTTTAATTTGTTTATCATTTTTTTAAAAGGCAATTCACCCCCCCTCTTGCCATCATTCCTCGTTTGTTCCGACCCTACAATTGGTATCAGAGGAGAGTTTGAATAATTCCCTAACCCGGTTTCAAATTTAAGATCCATTAAGATGGCATCAACCTCTTTCGCCCCCGAAGGCTTTTCTTTGGGTCGGGCTCCATTTTTTGATGGAACCGACTATAATTATTGGAAAACCCGCATGACCACTTTTCTTAGAAGTATAGGATATCCCATTTACAAAATAGTCATGCTAGGTTACACTTTGTCTACCCCCGACGAATCCAAATGGACCCAAGCCGACATTAGAAATTTTGAGCTTGATGGCAAAGCCATGAATGCTCTTCATTGCGGCCTTGACCGAAATGAGTTCAATCGAGTTTCCACATGCACCTCCTGACATGAAATCTGGAAACTTTTGGAGGTTACCCATGAGGGGACCAACAAAGTAAAGGATACTCGATTAGACATGTACCGTCAGGATTTTGAGTCTTTTTCCATGCACCCAAATGAATCAATTTCTGAAATGTTTACTAGATTTACTGACGTGTGCAATGGGAGAAAGTCCCTTGGTGATGATGTTTCAGCTGAGACGATGGTCAAGAAGATCTTATGGGTCCTTCCGAGCTCATGGGCACCAAAGGTGACGGCGATCCAAGAAGCTAAGGACGTCAAAAATATGCCGGTAGAGGAGCTCATCGGATCCCTAATGACGTACGAGATCACGATGAGCAGGAAAGCTCAAAAGGAGGGCACACCAATCAAGACACCAAAGAACATTTCCCTCAAGGTACAAAAAGAAGTAAGCTCCTCCTCATCCTCATCTTCCTCATCTACTTCATCTTCAAGCGGCAACTCGGAAATGGAGAATCTCGCCCGCCAAATGCACAAGTTTATGAAGAAGCACAAGAAGAAGAAATCCCGCAAGCATCAAAAGCAAGAACCCACCGAAAAATCCGAGCCCAAGGTAAAATGCTACGGGTGCGGTGAAAAGGGCCATTACAAGCCCGATTGCCCACTCAATAAGAAACGGGCTAAGGAAAAAGGAAAGAAAATGGTTTTCATGAGCTTTCTTCAAAATTTGTTTCTTTGAAAAAGAATTTCAAAAAACTCTCTTCCGAAAAAGAACAACTTCTCAAAGAGAAGGAAGAGTTGTCCCTTAAAATCCAAAATTTTCCAAATGTTGATTCCATGGAATCAACCATCAAAGACCTTAGAGAAACCCTAGCTAAGTTCACACAAGGGGAACAAAATTTGAACAATTTTCTTGGTTCCCAACGCATATCTAGGACCACCCAAGGGCTAGGATATACCAATGTAGCTTCCTCCTCCCATACTCCAACTGTTTTTGTGAGGGGGAGCTCTAGTTTCAAATTTTGTAACTATTGCAAAAAACCCGGGCACCTTATTTATGAATGCAATTTTAAAAATTCCCGGTATGGTCAACCCAAAAGTTTTTTCTTTTCGGACGAATTTTATAGGAGAAGACTCGCTACAAGGCAAGTGTGGATTGAAAAATCCCTTTTGGCGAGTCTCTCCGGGCCTAAAATTGTCTCTTTTCAAAATCCCTATCCCCGGTGACTTTTTGTTTTTATTTAGGGGGAGTTAGGTTTGTTTAAGCTTTTTTTATTCAATTCAAACTTTCAATTTCAACTCTTGGTTTCAAATTTTTCTATTCAAAATTTTCTATTCAATTTTGATTCAAAACTTTCAATCCAAACTGTTATTCAATTTTTGATTCAAAACATTCAATTCAAATTTCAAATTTCATTTGGTTTAAAAATCTCTATCTTGTTTTTCAAAGTTATCCCTCAATCAAGTTTTATGCCCCATTCTATTTTGATAATCACAAAGGGGGAGAAATTTCTTGATTGATTGGGGGAGAATCTTTTCTATCATGCTTTGATTTATTTTCAAACTATCCTTTATGAATGTCTTTAATTTAAGTATTTTACTTTAATTTTTTTTGGTGATTGTGATCATCAAAATAGGGGGAGATTGTTGTACATCTCGTTCCCCTCGTTGTTTGATTTTCATGATCACAATCACCTTATTATTTGTATAAACTTGTTTTTAAGTGTTGTGGATGATAGGCAAGAGATTTCCAAAGGAATGGCCCAAGAAAGCATCTCATGTGGACTGAAATTCAGTCCACCGGCCAACCAGTGTGATAGCACCGGCCAGCCGGTGGACCTGGCAGAGGCATTGCCCACTGCCAGGTTCCACCGGTCGGCCGGTGGCTCTGTCACCGGCCAGCCGGTGGCACCCAGATCAAACAGTTTGAGCTACTGTCTTGCCACCGGCCAGCCGGTGGCTCTGGCACCGGTCAGCCGGTGGAGCCTGGACCAAGTTCCTTCTCAACATCCAAGGCACCGGCCAGCCGGTGGCCCTGTACCGGCCAGCCGGTATCCCAGTCAAACTAGTCGTTGGCTTTGACCAGTCAACCCTCTTTTGGACTCCAACGGCTCCGAGGACTTCTCCAACGGCTCCGAAGGCCCCCAATGGGTTCCATGCCTATAAATAAAGGCCAAGGAAGCCCCGGACACCAACCGGATCATATACCAAGCGCCCGGACATATTGTTGCACATTTGGCGAACCTCCGGCGCTCCACCTTCAAGGATCCTCAAGTGCTCCAATCCAATTTCCAATCCATGGAGCACCTCAAGAATCTTGGGAGAGCACGCTACATCAACTCCATCATCCAATTGGCGCCCAAGTCTTCCTCCAATACGGTTTTTCTTGTTTATTTATTTTGAGCTTAAAATTGGGTTTGTGCCTACAAACCCCAAACCCTTTTCTCATCCCCCTTTCTTTTGGGTTTCACACCACCATTAAGGTGTGAAGAGGTTTCTTCAATCCTTTCCTTTTAAAAGGCTTGTGTTTCGGTGAGCTAGCCTTCACCCGTTAAAAAGGCTAGTGGGTTCTTGCTAAACCATTAAAAGCAAGTGGGTTCTTGCTTAACCACCAAAAGCAAGCTGTAATAGGTCCTAGTGCTACCTCAAAGCCTAGTGGGTTTCTTGCTAAAACCATTGAAAAGCAAGCGGTAGGAATCTCTCAACGGTTGAGTTGGGAGCGGAGACGTAGGCCGGGTTTTTGGCCGAACTCCGTTATCAATTTTGTGTCTTGCCTCCTTTATTTCCGCTGCACTTTCACTTTGATTTTAATTTGTTTATCATTTTTTTAAAAGGCAATTCACCCCCCCTCTTGCCATCATTCCTCGTTTGTTCCGACCCTACAATTGGTATCAGAGGAGAGTTTGAATAATTCCCTAACCCGGTTTCAAATTTAAGATCCATTAAGATGGCATCAACCTCTTTCGCCCCCGAAGGCTTTTCTTTGGGTCGGGCTCCATTTTTTGATGGAACCGACTATAATTATTGGAAAACCCGCATGACCACTTTTCATAGAAGTATAGGATATCCCATTTACAAAATAGTCATGCATGGTTACACTTTGTCTACCCCCGACGAATCGAAATGGACCCAAGCCGACATTAGAAATTTTGAGCTTGATGGCAAAGCCATGAATGCTCTTCATTGCGGCCTTGACCGAAATGAGTTCAATCGAGTTTCCACATGCACCTCCACACATGAAATCTGGAAACTTTTGGAGGTTACCCATGAGGGGACCAACAAAGTAAAGGATACTCGATTGGACATGTACCGTCAGGATTTTGAGTCTTTTTCCATGCACCCAAATGAATCAATTTCTGAAATGTTTACTAGATTTACTGACGTGTGCAATGGGAGAAAGTCCCTTGGTGATGATGTTTCAGCTGAGACGATGGTCAAGAAGATCTTATGGGTCCTTCCGAGCTCATGGGCACCAAAGGTGACGACGATCCAAGAAGCTAAGGACGTCAAAAATATACCGGTAGAGGAGCTCATCGGATCCCTAATGACGTACGAGATCACGATGAGGAGGAAAGCTCAAAAGGAGGGCACACCAATCAAGACACCAAAGAACATTGCCCTCAAGGTACAAAAATAAGTAAGCTCCTCCTCATCCTCATCTTCCTCATCTACTTCATCTTCAAGCGGCAACTCGGAAATGGAGAATCTCGCCTGCCAAATGCACAAGTTTATGAAGAAGCACAAGAAGAAGAAATCCCGCAAGCATCGAAAGCAAGAACCCACCGAAAAATCCGAGCCCAAGGTAAAATGCTACGGGTGCGGTGAAAAGGGCCATTACAAGCCCGATTGCCCACTCAATAAGAAACGGGCTAAGGAAAAAGGAAAGAAAAAGGTCCTTAAGGCGACATGGAGTGACACCTCCTCTTCATCATCCTCCTCCTCTTCCTCGAGCGACAACGGTACAAAATGCCTAATGGCATTTAATGAGGTAACATCTTCCGACTCCTCCTCCTCTTGTTCCTCAAATTCAAATTCTTTAAATCATCTTTCTTATGAAGAACTCTCACACGCTAGAGATCAATTAGAAAATGGTTTTCATGAGCTTTCTTCAAAATTTGTTTCTTTGAAAAAGAATTTCAAAAAACTCTCTTCCGAAAAAGAACAACTTCTCAAAGAGAAGGAAGAGTTGTCCCTTAAAATCCAAAATTTTCCAAATGTTGATTCCATGGAATCAACCATCAAAGACCTTAGAGAAACCCTAGCTAAGTTCACACAAGGGGAACAAAATTTGAACAATTTTCTTGGTTCCCAACACATATCTAGGACCACCCAAGGGCTAGGATATACCAATGTAGCTTCCTCCTTCCATACTCCAACTGTTTTTGTAAGGGGGAGCTCTAGTTTCAAATTTTGTAACTATTGCAAAAAACCCGGGCACCTTATTTATGAATGCAATTGTAAAAATTCCCGGTATGGTCAACCCAAAAGTTTTTTCTTTTCGGACGAATTTTATAGGAGAAGACTCGCTACAAGGCAAGTGTGGATTGAAAAATCCATTTTGGCGAGTCTCTCCGGGCCTAAAATTGTCTCTTTTCAAAATCCCTCTCCCCGGTGACTTTTTGTTTTTATTTAGGGGGAGTTAGGTTTGTTTAAGCTTTTTTTATTCAATTCAAACATTCAATTTCAACTCTTGGTTTCAAATTTTTCTATTCAAAATTTTCTATTCAATTTTGATTCAAAACATTCAATCCAAACTGTTATTCAATTTTTGATTCAAAACTTTCAATTCAAATTTCAAATTTCATTTGGTTTAAAAATATCTATCTTGTTTTTCAAAGTTATCCCTCAATCATGTTTTATGCCCCATTCTATTTTGATAATCACAAAGGGGGAGAAATTTCTTGATTGATTGGGGGAGAATCTTTTCTATCATGCTTTGATTTATTTTCAAACTATCCTTTAAGAATGTCTTTAATTTAAGTATTTTACTTTAATTTTTTTTGGTGATTGTGATCATCAAAATAGGGGGAGATTGTTGTACATCTCGTTCCCCTCGTTGTTTGATTTTCATGATCACAATCACCTTATTATTTGTCTAACCTTGTTTTTAAGTGTTGTGGATGATAGGCAAGAGATTGCCAAAGGAATGGCCCAAGAAAGCATCTCAAGTGGACTGAAATTCAGTCCACCGGCCAACCGGTGTGATAGCACCGGCCAGCCGGTGGACCTGGCAGAGGCATTGCCCACTGCCAGGTTCCACCGGTCGGCCGGTGGCTCTGTCACCGGCCAGCCGGTGGCACCCAGATCAAACAGTGTGAGCTACTGTCTTGCCACCGGCCTGCCGGTGGCTCTGGCACCGGCCAGCCGGTGGAGCCTGGACCAAGTTCCTTCTCAACATCCAAGGCACCGGCCAGCCGGTGGCCCTGTACCGGCCAGCCGGTAGCCCAGTCAAACTAGTCGTTGGCTTTGACCAGTCAACCCTCTTTTGGCCTCCAACGGCTCCGAGGACTTCTCCAACGGCTCCGAAGGCCCCCAATGGGTTCCATGCCTATAAATAAAGGCCAAAGAAGCCCCGGACACCAACCGGATCATATACCAAGCGCCCAGACATATTGTTGCACATTTGGCGAACCTCCGGCGCTCCACCTTCAAGGATCCTCAAGTGCTCCAATCCAATTTCCAATCCACGGAGCACCTCAAGAATCTTGGGAGAGCACGCTACATCAACTCCATCATCCAATTGGCGCCCAAGTCTTCCTCCAATACGGTTTTTCTTGTTTATTTATTTTGAGCTTAAAATTGGGTTTGTGCCTAAAAACCCCAAACCCTTTTCTCATCCCCCTTTCTTTTGGGTTTCACACCACCATTAAGGTGTGAAGAGGTTTCTTCAATCCTTTCCTTTTAAAAGGCTTGTGTTTCGGTGAGCTAGCCTTCACCCGTTAAAAAGGCTAATGGGTTCTTGCTAAACCATTAAAAGCAAGTGGGTTCTTGCTTAACCACCAAAAGCAAGCTGTAATAGGTCCTAGTGCTACCTCAAAGCCTAGTGGGTTTCTTGCTAAAACCATTGAAAAGCAAGCGGTAGGAATCTCTCAACGGTTGAGTTGGGAGCGGAGACGTAGGCCGGGTTTTTGGCCGAACTCCGTTATCAATTTTGTGTCTTGCCTCCTTTATTTCCGCTGCACTTCCACTTTGATTTTAATTTGTTTATCATTTTTTTTAAAGGAAATTCACCCCCCCTCTTGCCATCATTCCTCGTTTGTTCCGACCCTACAATTGGTATCAGAGGAGAGTTTGAATAATTCCCTAACCCGGTTTCAAATTTAAGATCCATTAAGATGGCATCAACCTCTTTCGCCCCCGAAGGCTTTTCTTTGGGTCGGGCTCCATTTTTTGATGGAACCGACTATAATTATTGGAAAACCCGCATGACCACTTTTCTTAGAAGTATAGGATATCCCATTTACAAAATAGTCATGCAAGGTTACACTTTGTCTACCCCCGACGAATCCAAATGGACCCAAGCCGACATTAGAAATTTTGAGCTTGATGGCAAAGCCATGAATGCTCTTCATTGAGGCCTTGACCGAAATGAGTTCAATCGAGTTTCCACATGCACCTCCACACATGAAATCTGGAAACTTTTGGAGGTTACCCATGAGGGGACCAACAAAGTAAAGGATACTCGATTGGACATGTACCGTCAGGATTTTGAGTCTTTTTCCATGCACCCAAATGAATCAATTTCTGAAATGTTTACTAGATTTACTGACGTGTGCAATGGGAGAAAGTCCCTTGGTGATGATGTTTCAGCTGAGACGATGGTCAAGAAGATCTTATGGGTCCTTCCGAGCTCATGGGCACCAAAGGTGACGGCGATCCAAGAAGCTAAGGACGTCAAAAATATGCCGGTAGAGGAGCTCATCGGATCCCTAATGACGTACGAGATCACGATGAGGAGGAAAGCTCAAAAGGAGGGCACACCAATCAAGACACCAAAGAACATTGCCCTCAAGGTACAAAAAGAAGTAAGCTCCTCCTCATCCTCATCTTCCTCATCTACTTCATCTTCAAGCGGTAACTCGGAAATGGAGAATCTCGCCCGCCAAATGCACAAGTTTATGAAGAAGCACAAGAAGAAGAAATCCCGCAAGCATCGAAAGCAAGAACCCACCGAAAAATCCGAGCCCAAGGTAAAATGCTACGGGTGCGGTGAAAAGGGCCATTACAAGCCCGATTGCCCACTCAATAAGAAACGGGCTAAGGAAAAAGGAAAGAAAAAGGTCCTTAAGGCGACATGGAGTGACATCTCCTCTTCATCATCCTCCTCCTCTTCCTCGAGCGACAACGGTACAAAATGCCTAATGGCATTTAATGAGGTAACATCTTCCGACTCCTCCTCCTCTTGTTCCTCAAATTCAAATTCTTTAAATCATCTTTCTTATGAAGAACTCTCACACGCTAGAGATCAATTAGAAAATGGTTTTCATGAGCTTTCTTTAAAATTTGTTTCTTTGAAAAAGAATTTCAAAAAACTCTCTTCCGAAAAAGAACAACTTCTCAAAGAGAAGGAAGAGTTGTCCCTTAAAATCCAAAATTTTCCAAATGTTGATTCCATGGAATCAACCATCAAAGACCTTAGAGAAACCCTAGCTAAGTTCACACAAGGGGAACAAAATTTGAACAATTTTCTTGGTTCCCAACGCATATCTAGGACCACCCAAGGGCTAGGATATACCAATGTAGCTTCCTCCTCCCATACTCCAACTGTTTTTGTAAGGGGGAGCTCTAGTTTCAAATTTTGTAACTATTGCAAAAAACCCGGGCACCGTATTTATGAATGCAATTGTAAAAATGCCCGGTATGGTCAACCCAAAAGTTTTTTCTTTTCGGACGAATTTTATAGGAGAAGACTCGCTACAAGGCAAGTGTGGATTGAAAAATCCCTTTTGGCGAGTCTCTCCGGGCCTAAAATTGTCTCTTTTCAAAATCCCTCTCCCCGGTGACTTTTTGTTTTTATTTAGGGGGAGTTAGTTTTGTTTAAGCTTTTTTTATTCAATTCAAACTTTCAATTTCAACTCTTGGTTTCAAATTTTTCTATTCAAAATTTTCTATTCAATTTTGATTCAAAACTTTCAATCCAAACTGTTATTCAATTTTTGATTCAAAACTTTCAATTCAAATTTCAAATTTCATTTGGTTTAAAAATCTCTATCTTGTTTTTCAAAGTTATCCCTCAATCAAGTTTTATGCCCCATTCTATTTTGATAATCACAAAGGGGGAGAAATTTCTTGATTGATTGGGGGAGAATCTTTTCTATCATGCTTTGATTTATTTTCAAACTATCCTTTAAGAATGTCTTTAATTTAAGTATTTAACTTTAATTTTTTTTGGTGATTGTGATCATCAAAATAGGGGGAGATTGTTGTACATCTCGTTCCCCTCGTTGTTTGATTTTCATGATCACAATCACCTTATTATTTGTCTAACCTTGTTTTTAAGTGTTGTGGATGATAGGCAAGAGATTGCCAAAGGAATGGCCCAAGAAAGCATCTCAAGAGGACTGAAATTCAGTCCACTGGCCAACCGGTGTGATAGCACCAGCCAGCCGGTGGACCTGGCAGAGGCATTGTCCACTGCCAGGTTCCACCGGTCGGCCGGTGGCTCTGTCACCGGCCAGCCGGTGGCACCCAGATCAAACAGTGTGAGCTACTGTCTTGCCACCGGCCAGCCGGTGGCTCTGGCACCGGGCAGCCGGTGGAGCCTGGACCAAGTTCCTTCTCAACATCCAAGGCACCGGCCAGCCGGTGGCCCTGTACCGGCCATCCGGTAGCCCAGTCAAACTAGCCGTTGGCTTTGACCAGTCAACCCTCTTTTGGCCTCCAACGGCTCCGGGGACTTCTCCAACGGCTCCGAAGGCCCCCAATGGGTTCCATGCCTATAAATAAAGGCCAAGGAAGCCCCGGACACCAACCAGATCATATACCAAGCGCCCGGACATATTGTTGCACATTTGGCGAACCTCCGGCGCTCCACCTTCAAGGATCCTCAAGTGCTCCAATCCAATTTCCAATCCACGGAGCACCTCAAGAATCTTGGGAGAGCACGCTACATCAACTCCATCATCCAATTGGCGCCCAAGTCTTCCTCCAATACGGTTTTTCTTGTTTATTTATTTTGAGCTTAAAATTAGGTTTGTGCCTACAAACCCCAAACCCTTTTCTCATCCCCCTTTCTTTTGGGTTTCACAGCACCATTAAGGTGTGAAGAGGTTTCTTCAATCCTTTCCTTTTAAAAGGCTTGTGTTTCGGTGAGCTAGCCTTCACCCGTTAAAAAGGCTAGTGGGTTCTTGATAAACCATTAAAAGCAAGTGGGTTCTTTCTTAACCACCAAAAGCAAGCTGTAATAGGTCCTAGTGCTATCTCAAAGCCTAGTGGGTTTCTTGCTAAAACCATTGAAAAGCAAGCGGTAGGAATCTCTCAACGGTTGAGTTGGGAGCGGAGACGTAGGCCGGGTTTTTGGCCGAACTCCGTTATCAATTTTGTGTCTTGCCTCCTTTATTTCCGCTGCACTTTCACTTTTATTTTAATTTGTTTATCATTTTTTTAAAAGGCAATTCACCCCCCCTCTTTCCATCATTCCTCGTTTGTTCCGACCCTACAATTGGTATCAGAGGAGAGTTTGAATAATTCCCTAACCCGGTTTCAAATTTAAGATCCATTATGATGGAATCAACCTCTTTCGCCCATGAAGGCTTTTCTTTGGGTCGGGCTCCATTTTTTGATGGAACCGACTATAATTATTGGAAAACCCGCATGACCACTTTTCTTAGAAGTATAGGATATCCCATTTACAAAATAGTCATGCAAGGTTACACTTGGTCTACCCCCGACGAATCCAAATGGACCCAAGCCGACATTAGAAATTTTGAGCTTGATGGGAAAGCCATGAATGCTCTTCATTGCGGCCTTGACCGAAATGAGTTCAATCGAGTTTCCACATGCACCTCCACACATGAAATCTGGAAACTTTAGGAGGTTACCCATGAGGGGACCAACAAAGTAAAGGATACTCGATTGGACATGTACCGTCAGGATTTTGAGTCTTTTTCCATGCACCCAAATGAATCAATTTCTGAAATGTTTACTAGATTTACTGACGTGTGCAATGGGAGAAAGTCCCTTGGTGATGATGTTTCAGCTGAGACGATGGTCAAGAAGATCTTATGGGTCCTTCCGAGCTCATGGGCACCAAAGGTGACGGCGATCCAAGAAGCTAAGGACGTCAAAAATATGCCGGTAGAGGAGCTCATTGGATCCCTAATGACGTACGAGATCACGATGAGGAGGAAAGCTCAAAAGGAGGGCACACCAATCAAGACACCAAAGAACATTGCCCTCAAGGTACAAAAAGAAGTAAGCTCCTCCTCATCCTCATCTTCCTCATCTACTTCATCTTCAAGCGGCAACTCGGAAATGGAGAATCTCGCTCGCCAAATGCACAAGTTTATGAAGAAGCACAAGAAGAAGAAATCCCGCAAGCATCGAAATCAAGAACCCACCGAAAAATCCGAGCCCAAGGTAAAATGCTACGGGTGCGGTGAAAAGGGTCATTACAAGCCCGATTGCCCACTCAATAAGAAACGGGCTAAGGAAAAAGGAAAGAAAAAGGTCCTTAAGGCGACATGGAGTGACACCTCCTCTTCATCATCCTCCTCCTCTTCCTCGAGCGACAACGGTACAAAATGCCTAATGTCATTTAATGAGGTAACATCTTCCGACTCCTCCTCCTCTTGTTCCTCAAAATCAAATTCTTTAAATCATCTTTCTTATGAAGAACTCTCACACGCAAGAGATCAATTAGAAAATGGTTTTCATGAGCTTTCTTCAAAATTTGTTTCTTTGAAAAAGAATTTCAAAAAACTCTCTTCCGAAAAAGAACAACTTCTCAAAGAGAAGGAAGAGTTGTCCCTTAAAATCCAAAATTTTCCAAATGTTGATTCCATGGAATCAACCATCAAAGACCTTAGAGAAACCCTAGCTAAGTTCACACAAGGGGAACAAAATTTGAACAATTTTCTTGGTTCCCAACGCATATCTAGGACCACCCAAGGGCTAGGATATACCAATGTAGCTTCCTCCTCCCATAATCCAACTGTTTTTGTAAGGGGGAGCTCTAGTTTCAAATTTTGTAACTATTGCAAAAAACCCAGGCACCTTATTTATGAATGCAATTGTAAAAATGCCCGGTATGGTCAACCCAAAAGTTTTTTCTTTTCGGATGAATTTTATAGGAGAAGACTCGCTACAAGGCAAGTGTGGATTGAAAAATCCCTTTTGGCGAGTCTCTCCGGACCTAAAATTGTCTCTTTTCAAAATCCCTCTCCCCGGTGACTTTTTGTTTTTATTTAGGGGGATTTAGGTTTGTTTAAGATTTTTTTATTCAATTCAAACTTTCAATTTCAACTCTTGGTTTCAAATTTTTCTATTCAAAATTTTCTATTCAATTTTGATTCCAAACTTTCAATCCAAACTGTTATTCAATTTTTGATTCAAAACTTTCAATTCAAATTTCAAATTTCATTTGGTTTAAAAATCTCTATCTTGTTTTTCAAAGTTATCCCTCAATCAAGTTTTATGCCCCATTCTATTTTGATAATCACAAAGGGGGAGAAATTTCTTGATTGATTGGGGGAGAATATTTTCTATCATGCTTTGATTTATTTTCAAACTATCCTTTAAGAATGTCTTTAATTTAAGTATTTTACTTTAATTTTTTTTGGTGATTGTGATCATCAAAATAGGGGGAGATTGTTGTACATCTCGTTCTCCTCGTTGTTTGATTTTCATGATCACAATCACCTTATTATTTGTCTAACCTTGTTTTTAAGTGTTGTGGATGATAGGCAAGAGATTGCCAAAGGAATGGCCCAAGAAAGCATCTCAAGTGGACTGAAATTCAGTCCACCGGCCAACCGGTGTGATAGCATCGGCCAGCCGTTGGACCTGGCAGAGGCATTGCCCACTGCCAGGTTCCACCGGTCGGCCGGTGGCTCTGTCACCGGCCAGCCGGTGGCACCCAGATCAAACAGTGTGAGCTACTGTCTTGCCACCGGCCAGCCGGTGGCTCTGGCACCGGTCAGCCGGTGGAGCCTGGACCAAGTTCCTTCTCAACATCCAAGGCACCGGCCAGCCGGTGGCCCTGTACCGGCCAGCCGGTAGCCCAGTCAAACTAGCCATTGGCTTTGACCAGTCAACCCTCTTTTGGCCTCCAACGGCTCCGAGGACTTCTCCAACGGCTCCAAAGGCCCCCAATGGGTTCCATGCCTATAAATAAAGGCCAAGGAAGCCCCGGACACCAACCGGATCATATACCAAGCGCCCGGACATATTGTTGCATATTTGGCGAACCTCCGGCGCTCCACCTTCAAGGATCCTCAAGTGCTCCAATCCAATTTCCAATCCAAGGAGCACCTCAAGAAGCTTGGGAGAGCACGCTACATCAACTCCATCATCCAATTGGCGCCCAAGTCTTCCTCCAATACGGTTTTTCTTGTTTATTTATTTTGAGCTTAAAATTGGGTTTGTGCCTACAAACCCCAAACCCTTTTCTCATCCCCCTTTCTTTTGGGTTTCACACCACCATTAAGGTGTGAAGAGGTTTCTTCAAGCCTTTCCTTTTAAAAGGCTTGTGTTTCGGTGAGCTAGCCTTCACCCGTTAAAATGGCTAGTGGGTTCTTGCTAAACCATTAAAAGCAAGTGGGTTCTTGCTTAACCACCAAAAGCAAGCTGTAATAGGTCCTAGTGCTACCTCAAAGCCTAGTGGGTTTCTTGCTAAAACCATTGAAAAGAAAGCGGTAGGAATCTCTCAACGGTTGAGTTGGGAGCGGAGACGTAGGCCGGGTTTTTGGCCAAACTCCGTTATCAATTTTGTGTCTTGCCTCCTTTATTTCCGCTGCACTTTCACTTTGATTTTAATTTGTTTATCATTTTTTTAAAAGGCAATTCACCCCCCCCTCTTGCCATCATTCCTCGTTTGTTCCGACACTACACATAGATCATATAAAATGGATTCATTTAACACCATAATTTATTCAATGTTAAATTAATGTGGAATAAATAAATTTACGTCCATAATAAATATGTATATTTTCATAAATTTGGGTACCCTAGATAAATAAATACATATCGTATTTACTACAGGATGATTTTGGCATGGAAAGTGATTATACACTTTTGGCAACAAAGCGACGTCATATAATAATTTATAAAATTGGTTCATGGGACAAAAAGGGGTATCTCATAATTCAATAATAATAATGTATGGGGAGTAAAAAAAAATTCCCCACCCTTTTTAATTTAAATTAAAATATTGTAATAATATAAGGAACCATGGATAAAAATTGAGAGAGGAATGAACTCTTACTTGAATGTGTGATCCTGAAGGCTTGGAAAAGACTTCTTGGGAGCTTGGTGGTCCATGGGGAGGTCTCTAGGGAGTACAAATAATTGTCTGGACAATATTCAAGTAGTTTCAGTGTATAGTAATGGGTTTTTGAGTGGGTTTATATAGAAAATGAGGGGGATTAATATATTATTTTGGTTTTGGAAACTATAAACTCAACTATTCAAAACCCTAAAGCATACCATCATTTATTCCCATGGTTTTTGTAAAAATGGGGTGGAAAATTATTTTATAATTCAAAGGGATGATGAAATTAAAATATGATCCTTGGATATGGGGAGGTGAGTCACAATGTCAACAACACTATTTTAAAATCTTAAAATATATAACAAGTCTTGGAAGATTCACAAAAGCTTTATAAAATAAATCAAAAAAATATAAAATCACATTATAGTAAATGTAATATATATATATATATATATTCCTAATATTACTTTTATATTATCTTAATACATCCCTACTAGGTCATTATGATGTCATTAAATATATTATAAATTTTTACGGTATTTAATTTTTACCCCAAAATTCAATTATCTAAAAAAAATGAAAACTTCAACATATGATAATTTCGACATTCATATTCAAACATTAATATTCATTTTATCTAAATAATTATCTAAATATGTGAATATTTTTTTTAAAATAAAAACCAATATTTATTGAAAATTGATGGGTTTTGACAAAAAAAATCATACAATAATTAAAATTTCATTTTACATCATAAAATTTATATTATAATTTATATTTAATAATATTAATTTAATAATAAAATTTTATTATTTATTAAAAAAATAAATTATTTAAGTATTATAGATTCCTTAACGGAATTCGAATGCTAACTAAAAATATTATTTGTTCTTTAAAAATAATTTACAAAGTAATAATAATAGAATGAATGTATATTTATTATTATACAAAAAAATAATATACAAATTCATAATTATTGAATAATGATAAATGTTTCATTATTACACAAGCATATTCCTTAAGAGTAAGGTTTGCGATGGTGGGGATTTAATGCTGGCATTCAATGAACATTTTTTGGGTTGTGATCTCGATGAGTTTGAACATTTACCTTAAATTTATTTCTCGCATTCTTATGATGTTGGATCTCAACAAGGCATTGCTCTAGGTAAATTCTATGAAATTTGATCCCCTCACAGTATCTGATAAATTGGCTTCATAGGGTATGTTCTAACTGGTTGAGGTCATTACTTCCTTTTTCGTTTTCAAAAGGATCTGTTAAAAACCTATATTTATTCTACATATGTGATCACTATTCAATGTATATATTATCAGTGGTAATTAAACTTTATGATCATTTAAATCCAATTGGATGTAATAAAAAATGAGAGTATGTGTTTTGTATATAATAAGTCATCTAATTAAATAAAAATGGGGAATTTTATGCATAATGGTTTGTTTCATTAAAACCTTCAACCCTAATAATCTTTCTCCCTCAAAATATCCTTTTCCCTATTTAAAATAGTTTAGGGTAACTCAAATTCATCACTTCCACTGGTTCCCATGTTTGTTCTTTACACTTTTGGTTTCTCAATAACACATTGAAAAGTGGCATTATCCTATTTTGTATAAAATTTTCCATATGATCTGATATCTTCACTGTATTCTCATCATATGAGAGGTCATTATCCAGTTCTTCCACCTTTGGATTGATTACATGTGATGGGTTAGGGGTGTACATCCTCAAGAGTGATGCAAGAAATACAACATGTTATTGAGATATGTTCAGTGGGATTTCATGTGGATAAGACACTATTCTGATGTGATCAAGGATTTTGAAATGGTTGATGTAACTTCAACAATGATTTAACTTCTTCAAAAAATCTCACTACCCTCTTCCATGGAGATATGTTTAGTAATACCATGTCTCTGACTTCAATCTCTATGTCACATGTGCAACTATCGACATGGTTATGTTGTCGACTCTGAGAAGCTTTGAGGAACTATTGTATGGTCTTAACCTTCTCTACAATTTCTTCAACCATTTTAGGGAATATAAGTTTATGTTTATAAACTTCATCTCAAAATTCCAGTGTTTTGAAACTCTCCCACTAATGATCTTCATAGGATTTCATTTAGATACATGATTGGAAGCAGTTGTTGTAAGATAACAAAACCAATAAATGATTTTTCTATCATCCACCTCTTATGTCCATTAGGAATTCTCTCAACTTATCCTCAAGTGTTTGGATAGTCCACTCAGATTTTCCAACAGTTTGAGGATGATAAGTTGTACTAACGATTATCTTAGTGTTTAGAGAATGATTAAAAATTTTCCAATACATAAAGGCCATTCTTGGATCTCGATCGGATAAAATCGATAGTGGTACAAAATTAATCATCACGACTTTTCTGATATATATCTATGTAGGTTGTTCTATTGAGAGATCCTCTCCAATAAAAATGAATTTTGCAGTATTTGTAAGATGACCCACAATGACTGAGATAGAATTGGTTCCCTTAGATGTATTTGGAAGTCCAGTGAAGAATTCCATGGTGATGTTTTCCTATTTCAATGTTGGCATGGGAAATTTTTGCATCATCCCCTTAGACTTCAACCTCTCGAGATTTACCTTCTGCCATACCAGGAACATAGAGGTATATACAAAGATCTCCTCTTTCATATTATCTCTCCAATAGTTCTCATGGAGAAGTTGATAAATCATCATGTATTCAAGGACTATGGAGAAATTCAAACTATGTGAATTATCCGAAAGTAATTTTATAAACTCATGTTTTGATGAAACACATAGTGTTGACCGATATATCACAATTCCATCTTTAGTAACACTCAACGATGATAATTTCCCTTTTTTTGATAGTTTCTACTTTCTTCTTAATTCCCACATCACCTCTTGGAGCATCCTTTAATCCTTTCAAAAGAGACCGTTGAGCATTTACTTGTCAAAATATTTATTATTTTCCCTAATTTATGATTATCGTGACCATATTAATCAAATATAAGAAGATTTTATCCTTTTAAATTATCAATAATGATATAATCATTGGGTCCTTTTTACATAGAGCATCCAGCACCTTGTTCACATTTCCAGGATGTTAATATATTTAATAGTTGTAGTAATTTATGAGCTCTAACCATCTTAATTTTCTCATATTCAACTATTTCTGTGTGAATTTATATTTGATCCTTTTTTGATCCGTATATATTCGTCACTTCTCCCTAAAGAGATTATGCTACCATATTGTTAATAAATAGATACCTGCTACCAATTCGACATCATACATGGGATAGTTATAATCATGAATTTTCCACTAAATTGAGGCATAAGCAATAAATTTATCATTTTTCATTAGTACACAAACCAAACCTTTCATTGAAGAAACAATATAAATTACAAAAAAACTCTCCACTTGTGGGTACTGTGATCATAGGTGTAAGGATAAGTAACTTTTTAACAACATGAAGATTTATTCACATTCATCATTTAATTTAAACATGGATCCTTTCTGAGTTAGTTTAGTTAGAGGGTTTGACAATCATGATACATTTCTCACAAATCAATCATAATATCAAGCTAACATAGTGAAGCTATGGATATCTATTATAGATATTAGCATCATCCATCCATAAATTTCCTTTTGACTTTAATGGATCCAAAGATATCATATTGTTTGTGATGATATTCCCCATGAATTAGACTTCCTTCAACCAGAACACATCCTTGTTCTAGTTTTCATAGATCTTCTCCTTTTGCATGTTTTTTATCATAGTTCTTAGATTCTCCTCATAGTCCTCCTTGGTTTGGGATTCTATTATAATATTTTTTATAAAGACTAACAAATCAATTGAGGTAATATCTAAAGACTATATTCATCATGTCCTTAATTATTGTTGGGTCATTGGTGAGTATGAATGGATTTACTATGAAGTAATAATTCTCGTACGTTATATGAAAATAAGTATTGGTGATATCATACTTCCTCACCCGTACATGGTAATATCCCAAAAGAAGATTCACCATGGAGAGCTATTCATCTCTACATAGCTGATCGAATAGGTCATTAATTGGGGGGAAGGATACATTTTCTTCATCTTGATTTTATGGACCTCTCAATTATCAATGTAATGGTGCATTGACCCTTTCTTTTTCATGAATAAGAGGACTTCTTCTCACCATGTTGAAGCACATGGTGGTATAAAACCGTTATCTATATTCTCTTAATGTTGTTTCTTGAGCTCCTAAATTTCAATAGTTACCATTCTATATGTAGTATTGGATATTATAAATTCCCCATGTATAAGATCAATAAATAATTCAACATCTCTTCTAGGAGGAAGTGCATGAATTTCCTCAAGAAACACATTATCGAATTTCCTCATAATCGGTATGTCTTTGAGGATGGTTTATTTATTATATTCAATCATATGAGAATGATAAACAAGATCATAGGGAAGTATTATCCATTCCTTAGATGATGGTTTTGAGGAATATGTGTCCTCCTCATTTCAAATATAGATAATTGGATGTTGATTCTCTAGAGGGACAATGATTTCCCCCTCACAGAATGTTATGATTTCTCTATATAGGGAAAGACAAAACATTCCATGAATTGCATTGAATTCCACTAGAGATAGTATGACGTGTTGCATTTGGAATTTCAGTCCACAAATTATGATAGGTGAGGAGGTATACACATAGGATTCCGTAATATTCCCTCATTTAGTTTTCACCAACATCAAAAAATTAATTTTTTGGGGTGGTGTTTTGATTATTGTACTAAACATTCGTGATATCAAAGAATTTATAGAACCAAAAAATCATTGTATTATATTCATGAATGAATAACCAGTGTACATATCACTATTTCAATGTCAGGATTCAATTTAGTGGTAGTGATGGAAACACATCTCCCTTACCACCATAGAGGTTGTTGGTTTCCTCTAATTACCCTTGGAATAGGGAACTGGTTCCCAAAGGGCCAATGATTATTAATGTTCTAGAAATGAACAACTCATTGAGGACCGAATGGAGTGATCATTTGCTCTGTCACTGTAGCAGGTTTTTCATATGGAAATCACTGGCTATGTGCCTTTCCATCCCTAACCTAAATCATTTCCTCTTCCCCATCAAGAAATTTTTAGTATTCTTCTTTCTACACCATTGTAAAGTTGGATGTGGAAATTTCATTGAACTGATAGATATCTCTATCAGATCACCAGAACATGACTCCACCTTCCACTATTTTCCCCATGATTCCCTTAAGATTCACTGATCACTATTTGGACTTTTAGGACACATCATATAGTTTCTGCATAGCTATCAAATTCACCGATCTCCATAGCATTATGTATGCTTGGTTTTATTCCACCAATGAAGTGGTGAACCTTTCATTCAGGGGTAACGATAAAGAAATATGCATATCATGAAATCCTTTTTTTTTCATCCCTCATACGATCTGATGGATTCATCTTATTTTTTTTTGTAGGGTAAGGAATTCACTATCAATTTCAATTCATTGAGTGTGAGGAAAATATTTTTCAAAATTCATTTCATTGAAATACATCCATTCCATAACCTCTATTTCTTCCCTATGATTTGTATTTTTTTCAATTTCCACCCTTAATCAGATTCACCCTCAATATTATAAGAATCCAGATGAACCTTCTCTTGTTTAGAGCGTTGAAGATGGAGAATATCTTCTCAATGGAGTTGATCAATTATTTAGGGATTAAGGGATCATATTATCCATTGAAAGTAAGATGTATTTATATAATGAAGGTCTCGATTCTGACATGTAATTTATTGGGGGGTTGATTTTTCATGTTTACCATGGTTTCCATTCAAAACTATATTTTAAATAGAGAGTATCATTACATAGTTTTGAATTATCACTCCCATCATATTGGAATTCTCAACAGGATAGTAGTCACATTGATCATTACATTGGTTATTAGCATGAATCATCTTATTACTGGCTATTATATAGAATAAAATTAAAATTTTGGGTATTTATATCAAACTATTAAACTCATAAATGGGAATATAATGAAATTAAAGGGATATCTTTTAAGTTACATTTATTTCCTTAACTTATGAATTTTCAGGCTTCAATCTATGATACCCATAATATATTTACAAACGTATATTCTTAGAGGATTTTTGTTCCCTTGATAATGTTTCATACTATATTTATGCATTTACCAAACCATATCACCATGGAGAGCCAAACCAAAAGTGTATCAAGGACTAATTTTGTGCAGCAGTTCTTGTTCGAGTCTAACTCAAAGTGGTTTTTTGGGCTACACCACTAAATAATATATTCCAGAGCCACATAAACCATTTCCTATCTTGGAAGGGAAATATTTTCACGATAAACTACTTAATATATACTCAAAATAGAATAGGGATTTTTTTCTTATTTTTATTCTTATCGATATGGCTTTCACATGATTTTTCTAATGTTTATCCCAAAAATAAATATAACTTACTTTGATACCAACTATAACAACCCTGATTTTGTTACACATTATTACATTATTTATTATATGAGATCATATATAACTCAACACAAAAATATTCATAATTATAATGTCATTATTAATTATGTATAGTAAAAAACATCATAAAATAAGGAATATAACATCTTTATTTAAATACTCCTTAACATGTTCACATTACTCCATCATTTTGAAAACTACATGTGATAACCTATGGACATACATAAGAATGGGATGAGCTATAAAGCACAATAAAGGAGTAAACATGGCATAACATGAGGAATAACAAAATCTGTAAATAAGAATATCAATGGAGAAAAAAATAAACATGAACATAAAGGCATGACACAACATGATATTCATAAAAAGGAAATGTGGCAATAACTAAATACACACCGTCATAAACATAATAGAATTAGGTAAACCATTATCCCAACATTGTGGAAAATTATCGTATAATGGAATCTGGTAAACCATTATTCCAAAATGGCATATCAGGATACTAAAAATTTCCCAATTCATTAGAGCACTATCAGGGTTCACCCATTATGATCATTTAAATTTCATGTTTAAGTGTGCCACATAGATCAGATAACATGGATTCAATTAACATAATCATTTATTTCATAATCAAGGAATATGTAATACATACATGTAATTCCCCAATAAGTAACTATATATTTATGAAGGTGAAAACCCATGATAGGGAAATGGGTATGGTATTCACTATAATATTATTTTTGTATGAAAAAATGTGGTGCTATTTCGATAGCATAACGATGTCATATGGGAATTCATAAAATGGGTTGATTAGAGAGAAATGGGTCTCTCATAATTTGAAAATAATAAGGGATGTATGGTGGGGGTGTTAAAACAAACCCCATCATAAGTAATTGAATATAAAAGGGTGTAATTGTATAAGGAAACATGGGAAAAAATCGAGAATGGAAGGAACCCTTACATGAATGAGTGATCCCAAAGGCGTGGGAGAAGGTTTCTTTGGAGATCGAGGGTGATATAGTAAATATCTTGGGAGTAGATAGTATAGTGTGGATGATATTCAAATATTTTGAATATTAATTGGTGCTTGTGTGGGTTTATAAAATAAAGAGGGGGGATTTCTCCATTATTTTGGTTTTGGACACTAGAATCTGAAATTTTCAAAACATCAATCCATCCATTGGATTTTGTCCATAGATTTCAGCCAAGGGGATTAGAAGAAACTATTTTATATGGATGAGGGACAAATATATTAAAATATGAGACTTTCTTATGTGGAGGTGAGTAACACTGTAACACCCTGTGATTTTATGAAGAATATTCTTTTTAATTTCATTAATGTATTGTGTTGTACGCTAAACCAAAAGAAGCTTACACAACACGCATCTTTGACTGTATTTTCATTACACACAAGCGCTACCGTCCGCGATAGCGTGTGTTGTACGCAATACCGAGTTTCGCTAAACAATGATATGCTATTACAATATTATTAAAACTAGTGGTTATGAATAGTAATAACCACTTTTTGAAATTTTGTAAATTTTATTTTTCAAAATGGACTTCATATTTGGATTCAGAATATCGAAATTATCTTAGGGTGAAATTTTGGTACTTTTTGGATAACTTTCATTTTCTGATTAATAGTGAAAATTACTAAATTTTAATTAAAAACAACCTTTTTAATCGAAATAATTAATAGTTATAAATTATTAATTTGAGTGGTTTTAAATTATATTTAGAATATATTTTTACAATTTAATACAATGTTGGTCATTTGATGTAATTTCACATTTAAACCAGACATAATCAAATGTCAATCTTTTAATAGTTATTATCTCTTAAGAACACGCTATTTGTTTTGACGACGGAAATTATTTTTTAAATTAATGAATGAAACTAATATGTTTTGAATTTTTTAAAATAGATATCATTTTTGTATTTATAATATAAAATATATCTTAGGCCTAGTTTTTTGTTTTTTTCTGGAAACTTTCATTTTTTGATGAATAGTGAAACCACTAAGTGGTAGTTAAAAAACTAAATTTTTCATAAAACTTAATTTTACCGCTTCTGTGAGTGAAATTTCAAAAATATGAGATACATGGTTGATGTCAGTATGTAAAATGGTGTTCAATGCGATGAAAATAATTTTTGGTGAATAGTAACTTTTTACTTTTTTTTACCACGGTTAAAAGTAAATAGGGTAATTAAGGGTAAAAATGATATTATTATTACCCTAACACATGTCCTAATTCTACTAGATAAGTGTAATTAGACCGAAAACAACCTTAGGAATAAAATATGACCATTTAGGCCCACTTGGATTAGATTAGGACATTTATTATTATTTAATTCAAAGAAGAATTAAAAGAGTTAAAATCAAAGTTTATTTATTACAACATTTTTAATATAGGGTTATACATAAGATAAATTCTATTGTAAATATTCATTAGAAATCTAATACGATTTCCTACATAATGATTTTTTATTTATAATTTTTAGACTTTTAATAAATTAATTTATTTATGACACAATGATGTTGCAGTAATTACCATAATAGTGAAAAATTAGAATAATTGATATTATAAATACCCAAATAAATATATTTTGAGACTTTTTATGACTTCCACTAATTTTCTAGATTAATATGACATGTGTGTATTTATTTAATTAACTTATTTCTAACTAATCATTATGTTCTGATTTTCACAAAAATCAAATACTAAATAGTTTCAAAATTGAGATAAAATAGTTTTTAAAACAAATATTATATTAGTAATTGTAATTGTACTCCTAAAAATCTATGGTTCGGCCAAATGACTTAGATAATGTTATATATATTAATAATAAACAACTTGGGGTTCGTTTTTCTGCTTATAGTATGTTTATTAACCTTATAGTATAAGAACACAAGAAGACACGGTAAAAGTAAAATTATTTTACTTAATGTTAAATCTAAATGATAAGGTTAAAATAGGAACCTAAACTTTTCTAAATTCTATTGGACGAGAGTCTTTCGACCCATACCTACCTTATCTTCGAAATAAATCAAATTGGAGCTATTTAAAACGGAATTAGTCTTTATAATAAAATAATATTTTTAGTTTTTCCAAAGGAGCCCTCTCCTCCCTTGTAAAAGGGCACCTCCTCCCTCTCTTCCTCACACCGCATTGAGCTTTCAAGATCAGCCAACCCCTGCCAAATTCCATTCTCCACTTCCATAGAAACAACCTAGAGTTTCTGGTCTTCCTCAATGACCAATTTTAGTGCCCTAAAACGAGATCTCAAAAAGGCGCTTCAAAGAAGAGGTAATGTCCGTTACCGATTCTTTCAACTTTATTTCTTCTTCCACTTCTTCTTGTTATGTTGTTTCATTATGAAGTAATAACATCAGTATCACTCATATACTGATATGTTATGAAACAACCCTATTTCACCATCTATCCATCCTACGGAAAACGAAATCATCGCGCGTGCGTACATACGGAATACCGTCTCCACGACGTGATGTAATCAATTTTTCACCACCACCTTACTTGGATGGGTATAATGGTTTAAATAATAACTATATATGATTATTGTAAAGTGATATTGATTCGGATATATTATACATACACTCCAATAAAATTCCATGATCATGAGAACGATATCATCGCTCGTGCGTACGTACGGACTACCATCTCCATGACGTGATGAGATACAATCTCCACGTTAACCATTCATGAATGATTATAAAGTATATATAATAAGTAATTCTGAAATATATTACATAATAATGATACTGTATTTATGTGTATATATATGTATGTCATCTATATAATTCCATTCAAGTCAATAAGGAAACGAAAATAGCGTTCATGCGTACGTACGGCCTACTGTCTCCATGAACAGTGTATTTCATTCCATTTACTAATATATTATATATATGTATATTCTGAATATATATTATATATATATCATGTTTTATATTCTGGAATTATGTAATCATGATCTAAGTAATTATATGAATAATTACAAGTCAAAACACGGATGAAAAATGAAACGATTTTACCCAAAACGCTCTTTAACATGGAATTTACAAAAGAACGGGTTATATAATGTCACAATTGAACCATATATTATATCATAACAATGATTATGATTATTTAATAAGTCAATGACATTATTTAAATCATTATACAGGAGGTTCGGACACTTACGAAGCAAATCGGTCCTAAGGTAAGGGAAAATATCACAATCTCATTTTTATCCGAGATTGTTTATACTTTGGCATTTACTGGGGTGTATTTTATCATCCACATACATGTTTCCTCAATATGTAATTTTATTTAAATCCACATACAATTGTTTAAATCCAATTTTACCCTTCTCTGAGTTTATAGTAAAAGATATGAAAGGAATCTTTTTTCATTTTTTGTATAAGGTACTTTTTGACTTTTCCGACAAAAGGACGAGAAGAATGTTTTTTTAACTTATACGACATGAATGGGTTTTTAAACCATTATTTCCAAGAATCATCCTTTACGAGTTTTCAAGTTTATTTTTAATCAACTTCTTTTAGTTTAAAATTGTTTGACATGTTAAGAAAGGAAAAATGTTTTTTTGAAGTAGAAAGGATATTTTCCTCAAGAATGGAGTTCAAGTGTTTTATCAAAATTATTTTCTATCTAAGATAACATAGGGTTCTGTTTCTATCCCTATTATTACATTGATTTGATTATGTTGTGATTGAATTATTTTTATGAATTCTTTTATCTTATATGAATTGTTTTATGATGTCACGATGTTTAAGATTCCAATTTTTATTACATGGGTTTTTCAATGATGTATGATTTATGATTTTGTGGCACACATAAGAATGGTATCATTATGAGATGGGTGGGACCTATATCTCCCTCAAATGCATTGGGTAAAGATTTTATATCTCATGAGATAGACATGGCTGGAACGGCAGGTTAAACCAGTTCAGTGAAACAGGACTGAAATGAAAAGTGAACTCAGTTCAGAAATGGACTTTGTCCACTAAGATAGTCTTTGAAATGAGTCTTGACTAATAAGAAATGATTCTATATGATTATGTGTGTTTGCCATAACGTTTCATGTTTTAATTTATGATTATTGGGATTACATTTCACTACTATTATTTATCCCATGTTATGATATTATGTTCTCTTTTGCAGGTTAAGATTTCCAAAAGATGTGTTCTTATGTATATGATGTGATTTATATTTCTTTTGTTTACCCTTACTGAGCATTTGAGCTCACCCTTTTATGTTTTCTTTTCCCCAGGATATAAAGAAAGGTTTTAGGTAAAAAAAGGAAGATATTTGTGGGAGATGTTGAAGATCTTTCACCATGATTAGAAGATTATATTCTGAGTTTCCAAAGACACTAAACTATTACGGTCCTTGTGTGAGTGTTTTTCTTATGTACTAAGTATTCCGCAAATGTAATGTAATGTCCATGTACGTTAAGCTTCGGGTCTCTATAGTTGGTATCAGAGGAACGTTTTAGTCAACCATTGGAAACTAGGATGAGAGAACATTAGTGAGATCCCTAGAGATATTTCTAAGGTATGTCTAGGGATGTCCCTAAGGATAAGTATACGTATAGGATATAATCCTAGAACTATGGTAACGATATTAGATTAAACCAATGATGTTAGATATCGAAGTTACTCCCGCTTTATTATGATTTTTACCTCTCACACTATTCTTTTTGGGTTTCAGATGATGGCTAGAACCTGAAGGAACCGTATTGATCAATGTAATGGACAATGCAATGATTTTCCTCCTGAACAAACAAATGTTATGGGAGATGGAGTAAAAAATCATATTTCTATACTTACACAAGATATGAATCATTCTGGACTTCCAAATGAGCAGAGAAGGGAACAATATTCTATTGAGTCCTTCATGAGGCAACGTCCACCTTCATTCAGTGGATCTTCTGATCCACTTGTTGCTGAACAATGGATTTGTACTACTGAAAAGTTATTTTCAGTTATTCAATGTTCTGAACATGATAAAGTCATCTTAGAAATGTATTGTTTGGAAGGTGATGTTGATCATTGGTGGAATCTTATCAAGAATACGAGGCCAAGATATGAAATTGAGTCCATGGAATGGGACGAGTTCAAGAACTTATTTTTCAATAAGTACTTCCCTCGTATTCTTCAAAAAATGATGGAGAAGGAGTTTCTTGAAATAAAGCAAAATGATGATGAACTTTTTGGTATATACGAAGCGAATTTTACAAGGCTTGCAAGTTATAAATCTGGATTTATCATCCAACCTGAAAGCAAAGTTGATCGATTCATTAGTGTCTTAAAACCAAATATTTGAAGGCCATTAGCTATAAGAGACTTCAGTAGCTATGAATAAATTGTGCGGTGTGCTATCAAGGTAGAAATGGAAGTTGGTGTTACTTATCCATCTCATAGTTTTGACAAGAAACGAAAGATGGAGTTCAAGGAGAAATCTCAGAATAATGGTGAAAAGAAGATGAATGTTTCCTTATTCTCAAAGTGTGGAAAGAAGCATGGTGGAGATTGTCTTAAAGGGACTAGAAAATGTTTTAAGTGTGGAAAAGAAGGTCATTGAGCAGCTGAGTGTCGAAGTAATGGAAAAAGGGTTTCTAATGATGTGAATAAAGAAAATACTGCAAAGAACGCACCACCAACACTTCAATGCTTCAAGTGCAAGGAAATGGGGCATTATGCTAATAAATTCCCAAATCCAGGGGTTAGGGATGATCGACATGAGCAACCACTTAAGGAAAATGACAAAGGGAAGTCACATGCGATCATTATTGGTGATGTTGAATATGACAACGATGTGGTGGAATGATTAAGTGTTTATGTAAAGGGATTCCAAAATAATGTTGTATATAGTATCATGGAATATTGGAATATTTATGTATTAGTCTATTGTGGTTTTCAATGGTACCGGTAACCATAGAATGTGATTGAGATATTTTTGGAAAAAAAGATGATATGCGCATAATGAAAGGAAAACGAGAAAATGAAATGTTTGACCGTATTCATGAGCTCATGACTGATATAAGGAGAAGGTTATATCATGGTTTGAGTATATAGAATTTTTGGATTTTGGTATGTGGAATGCGTTAACTTTTGACTGCATTCATGTTTTCACTATGGTTCAATTAATGGGTATTCATTCTTCAAGAGAATACATGATTAAGGTATTCATATGTTTGTAATTTGACCAACAAGATATATCTTATGATATATGTGGGATAAATGATGGCATTCACGTGATTGTTATGTGACATTTCAAATAATCATTTACATTATACTATGATCTTGGACCGATGTATTTTAGATAAACCAAAATATTGGAATAGATTATGTTGGACATAAGTGAGGATAGAACTTTTTTCGATATTATTGATGGGATGTTATAGTAATATAGCTTTAGAAAAAGGAAAACATGCTGGATGGGCGACAACCCATCGCGTCAGACAAGGCTGTGGGAATCAAACCTACAACCGATGTGTGAATGGCCTTTATCGCCTACCACTGGCCTACAGGAAGTCACTGGTTAGTAGAAACTAGTTTTATTTTATTACGCGGTATGATATATGAAGTATAAGTTCATTTTTGGAATCCTATACGATTATCCTCACCATAGATGGACTTATGTATATTTGATAACATTTTTTAACCTTTTGTTTGAAATAGATGGAATGACCCATCATTCAATCACATGATCTATTAACACTTCATGAATAACAAATTCAAATTCATTTATTTAAGAGAGGATGTGGAAATTGTTCAAAGCATGAACAACAGTGAAATTGTACCAAAATCATGTAAGTATTTCTTTTAATTCACCAACTTTAGGGAAATGAACTTGAAATACAAAAATGTTCTCCTAGTTCCCTTATATCTGGTTAATCAGATGGTACCTTAGATCATCGCAAATCTATGGCTTTGTGATTGTTGGCTATTTCAAAGCCATGTTCTCTACCACTCTCCATCAGAACTTGATGGTTAGATTTTTCTTCCATATCCATATTTTCACCTATGTTCTCCTACGTGGAAACCGAGTGATGAGTTAATATGGGTAACTGTTACATTTCATACTTTAGTTTTTAAAGCCATGTTTGGGTATTCCTTTTTACTATGTGGGTTTCTATTAAACAAACTTTCGAGTAGTAAACCATTTATAACCCCGATGAATTTTGAGGGTGAAATTCATTTTAAGAGGGGTAGAATGTAACACCCTGAGATTTTATAAAAAATATTCTTTTTAATTCCATTAATGTCTTGTGTAGTATGCTACACCAAAAGAAGCTTTCAAAACATGTATCCTTGACTTGCCTTGCATTACACGCAAGCGCGACCTTCCGTGATAGCATGTGTTGTACGAAATACCGTGTTTCACAAAATAATGATATGCTATAAAAATATTATTAAAACTAGTTGTTATGAATAGTAATAACCACTTTTTGAATTTTTGTAAATTTTATTTTTCAAAATTGATTTCATTTTTGGATTCGGAATATCGAAATTAGCTTATGGTGAAATTTTGGTACTTTTCAGATAACTTTCATTTTCTGATGAATAGTTAAAATTACTAAATTTTAATTAAAAACAACCTTTTTAATCGAAATAATTAATAGTGATAAATTATTAATTTGAGTAGTTTTAAAGTATATTTATAATATATTTTTACAATTTAATACAATGTTGTTCATTGGATATAATTTCACATTTAGACCAGACATAAACAAATGTCAATCTTTTGATAGTAATTATCTCTTAAGAACATGCTATTTGTTTTGACGACGAGAATTAATTTTTAAATTAATTAATGAAACTGAGATGTTTTGAATTTGATAAAATAGAAATCATTTTTGAATTTATAATATCAAATATATCTTAGGCCTAATTTTTTGTATTTTTCTGGAAACTTTCATTTTTTGATGAATAGTGAAACCACTAAGTGGTAGTTAAAAAAACTGAATTTTTCATAAAACTTAATTTTACCGCTTCTGTGAGTGGAATTTCAAAAATACGAGAGACACGGTTGATGTCAGTAAATAAAATGTGGTTCAATGAGATTAAAATAATTTTTGGCGAATAGTAACTTTTTATTGTTTTTACTACGGTTAAAAGTAAATAGGGTAATTAAGGGTAACAATGACATTATTATTACCCTAACGCATGTACTAATTCTATTGGATAAGTGTAATTCGACCAATAACAACCTTAGGAATAAAATATGACAATATAGGCCCACTTGGATTAGATTAGGACATTTATTATTATTTAATTCAAAGAAGAGTTAAAAGAGTTAAAATCAATGTTTATTTACTACAACATTTTTAATATAAAGTTATAAATATGATAAATTCGATTGTAAATATTAATTAGAAAGCTAATACTATTTCCTACATAATAAAATTTTATTTATAATTTTTAGAAATTAAATAAATTAATTTATTTATGACAGAATGATGATGCAATAATTACCATAATAGTGAAAAATTAGAATAATTGATATTATAAATACACAAATAAATATAATTTGAGACTTTTAATGAATTCCACAAATTTTATAGGTTAATATGACTTGTTAGTGTTGATTTAATTAACATTGTTAGAACTAATCATTCTGTTATGATTTTCACAAAAATCAATTACGAAATAGTTTCAAAATTGACATAAAATAGTTTTTAAAACAAATATTATATTAATAATTGTTATTTTAATCCAAAAAATCTATGGTTCGGCCAAATGACTTAGATAAGGTTATATATATTAATAATAAACAACTTGGGGTTCGTTTGGCTGCTCATAGTACGTTTATTAACCTTATAGTATAAGAACACAAGAAGACACTGTAAAAGTAAAATTATTTTACTTAATGTCAAATCTAAATGATAAGGTTAAAATAGGAACCTAAACTTGTCTAAATTCTATTGGAATAGATGATTTAGACCCATCCCCACCATATCTTCTAAATAAATTTATTTAGATCAATTTAAAACTGAATTTGTCTTTATAATAAAATAATATTTTTTGTTTTTCCACGGGAGCCCCTCTCCTCCCTTATAAAAGGGAACCTCCTCCCTCTCTTCCTCACACCACTATAAGCCTTCAAACTCAGCCAACCCCTGAAAAATTCCATTCTCCACTTCCATCGCAACATCCTAAAGGTTCTGGTCTTCCTCAATGACCAATTTTAGTGCCCTAAAAGGAGATCTCAAAGAGGCGCTTCAAAGAAGAGGTAATGTCCGTTACCGATTATTTCAACTTTATTTCTTCTTCCAATTATTCTTATTAGGTTGTTTCATTATCAAGTAACAACATCAGTATCACTCATATACTGATATGTTATGAAACAATCCTATTTCACTATCTATGCATCCTACAGTAAACGAAATCACCGCGCGTGCGTACGTACGGAATACCGTCTCCACGCCGTGGTGTAATCTATTTTCCACCACCACCTTACTTGGATGGTATAATGGTGTACATAATAACTATATATGATTATTGTAAAGTGATATTGATTCTGATATAGTATAAATACACTCCAATACAATTCCAGGATCATGATAACGATATCATCGCTTGTGCATACGTACGGACTACCGTCTCCACGATGCGATGAGATACATTCATCACGTTAACCATTCATGAATTATTATAAAGTATATATAATAAGTAATCATGAAATATATGAAATAATAATGATACTGGATTTATGTGTATATATATGTATGTCATCTACTTAATTCCATTCAACTCAATAAGGAAATGAAAACAACATTCATGCGTACGTACGACCTACCGTCTCCATGAACAATGTATTTCTTTCTATTTTATAATCTATTATATATATGTATATTATGAATATATATTATATATAATCATGTTTTATATTCTGTAATCAAGTAATCATGATCTAAGTAATCATATGAATAATTACAAGTCAAAACACGGATGAAAAATGTATCGATTTTACCCAAAACGCTCTTTAACAAAGAATTTACAAAAGATCGGGTAATATAAAGTAATAAGTGAACCATATATTATATCATAACAATGATTATGATTCTGGAATAAGTCAATGACATTATTTAAATCATTATGCTGGAGGATCGGACACTTATGAAGCAAATCGGACCTAAGGTAAGGGAAAATATCACAATTTCATTTTTATCTGAGATTATTTATAATTTGGCATTTACTGGGGTGTATTTTATCATCCACATCCTTGTTTCCTCAATATGTAATATTATTTCCATCCACCTATAATTGTTTAATTCCAATTTTACCCTTCGGTGAGTTTTTAGTAAAAGATATGAAATGAATATTTTGTCGTTTTTCGTACGAGGTATTTTTTACATTTCCGACAAAAGGACGAGAAGAATGTTTTTTTAACTTATACGACATGAATGGATTTTTAAAACATTATTTCCAGGAATCTTCCTTTAATAGTTTTCATGTTTATTTTTAATCAACTTTTTTAGTTTAAAATTGTATGACATGTTAAGAAAGGAAAAATGTTTTTTTGAAGTAAATAGTATATTTTCCTCAAGAATGGAGTTCAAGTGTTTTATCAAAATTATTTTCCATATAAGATAATATAGGGTTCTGTTTCTATCCCTATTATTAAATTGATTTGATTATGTTGTGATAGAATTATTTTTATTAATTACTTTATATTATATGAAGTTTTTTTATGATGTCACGATGTTTAAGATTCCAATTTTTATTACAAGGGGTTTTCAATGATGTATGACTTATAATTTTGTGGAACACATAAGAATGGTATCATTATGAGATGTGTGGGACCTATATCTCTATACAATGCATTGGGTAAATATTTTATATCTCATGAGATAAACATGGATGGAACGGCAGGTTAAACCGGTTCAGTGAAATAGGACTGAAATGAGGAGTGAACTCGGTTCAGAAATGGACTTTGTCCAATAAGATAGTCTTGGAAATGAGTCTTGACTAATAAGAAATGATTCTATATGATTATGTGTGTATTCCAGAATATTTCCTATTTTAAGTTATGATTATTGGGATTAAATTTCACTATTATGATTTATCCCATGTTATGATATTATGATCTCTTTTGCAGGTTAAGATTTCCGAAAGTTATGTTATTATATATATGATGTGATTTATATTTCTTTTGTTTACCCTTAATGAGCTTTTGAGCTCAACCTTTTATGTTTTCTTTTCCCCAGGATATAAAGAAAGGTTTTAGGTAAAAAAAGGGAAGATAATTATGGGAGATGTTTAAGATCATTTACCACGATTAGAAGATTATATTCTATGTTTCCAAAGACACTAAACTATTACGGTCCTTGTGTGTGTGTTTTTGTTATGTACTAAGTATTCCGAAAAAGTAATGTAATGTCCATGTACGTTAAGCTTTCGGTCTCTACAAACACTCTCTAGGAAATTGTTTTAAAATCATAAAATACACAATAAGTCTTCGAGGATAAAAAAAAATTTATAAAAAATATCTAAAATAACCTTATTTTGAAGTTAAAACATATATTTTGGAAAATATCCATTTTATAGTATTTTATTACAACACTATTGGGTAATTATGATGTCAAAAAACATAATATATACTTATGTGAAATTTAATTTTTACCAAAAAATTCTACTGTCTCAAAAAAATTAGGACCAATTCACTATTCGGTAATTTCAACTTCTGGATTCAAAAAATAATATTCATTTTATCTAGATTATTTTTAAATATGGGAATTTTAAATTTTAAAATTAAAACTGACATTTATTAAAAATTGATGTGTATTGGCAAAAATAATTCTCAATCCTTAATAAAAATTAATTATGAATTCATAAACATTATATGATAATTTATATTTATAAAATAAAATTTAATAATAATATTTTATAATTATCAATGTATAATTTTTAATTGAATTTTAATATCAACAAAAAATAATATTTATTCTTTAAAAATAGTTTACAAAGTAATAATAGTATAGTAGAGGTATATTAATTATTCTATAAAACAAATATGTTAATATTTATAATTCGAGGGTCTTGATACATATCCATTTATTACAATAGAATATTCCCTAAGGGTATGATGCATGATTGTGGGGATTGTATGGGTCTGTTTAGTGAACATGGTTTGGGTCGTGATCTCAATGATCCTTATGTTTTCATGTAAAAGGTTTCACACATGCTTAAGTTATTAGATCTCTGATTTAGATTGGTTAATCGAAGAGCCCAAAAATATTTCTCTCTTGGAAGCATTGATAAATGGGCTTAATAGGGTATAATCCTACTATTTCAAGCCATCACTTCCTTTGTTAATTCCAAAAGTATTATTAGAACCTTATATTTATACTTGTCATGTGATCATTGTTCAACGGTTATATTATCAATCATAATTAAACTTAATAGTCTTTTAAATTAAAATTGATAAAATAAAATAAATGTAGTTCATGTGTTTTATATATCCATAAGATATTTAATTAAATCAAAAAGGTTAATTTTATTCATAACAATTAGGGTCGTTACAATACTGCCAAAAATAAACAATGACGGTCCATTCCAGACAAATATGTAGTGAATACCAATACCTAATTCCAATAATGGGTGTTCACCGTTATGCACTTATGCCTCATTCATTGGGAAATTACATGAATTTTTTCAACCCTCATTAATTTTGTAATAAAATATGATGATAAATGATTCAATGTTTTATGATCTATGTGTAACACTTATGTATGAGAATAAAATTATTTTGATGGATGAGCCAAGAATTATATATCCCTCAAATGTATTGGGTACGGTTTACTATCTTGAAAAGTTGTGTTGAGAGAGGGAGTAAAACTGATTCCTTTTTTGAGATTTTCCCATGATGATATCTTGAAATTTATCCTTTTAATATGTTAATGATGAAGTGTTTAATGTTTTGTCTACATTTCCCATGTTTCCTTTATGTTATCATGTTATATCATGTCACATTTTTCATGTTTATGATTCTAACATATTTTATTCCCAGTTGATATTCATATTGTATAACATGTATTACATTATTCATGTTATTAAATGTCTATTCACTTACAGGACTTTGTAGCGCACGAATGTATTATTATTTTCCTTTGGTTATCTCATACAATGTTAGGATCAGTGGAATAAAAGGATCATGTTTAGGATGCTTTCAATAATATGATGTCGTGTTTTAAGTTGAGGTATTCCCCATTATATGTTTTTATGCAGTGGACCTAATTCATAAATACACTAGACGTCCAGATATTCAAGGATTTATTAAGTGTAATTTTTTTAATATGTCAGGTCTCAATGTGTAATAAATAGTAGGGTTATCATATTTAGTTTTAATGAAATTTATTTGTAATCCTTGGGATAGATATTTGAAAACTCTAGCAAAATTATTATGGACAATACTACTTTTAAGAAAACATCCCTAAATATGGGTAATGTATAGAGTAATGGGTTTATCAAGAAAATACATCCATTTCAAGAAACTACTAATTTCTGTGGATCTTCTGTAAATGTTCATATGGGTAAACTTCAAGAACACTATGTTGAGAATGACTCAGCTGGGAACTAATGCACAACAACAGTACTTTCTACACACCTGGTTGAACACTCAAGGGTGATATAATTTTGTAAATTCATGAGCTCATTATGAGAAATTATTTAGTGAAACAATACCTATAAAAATATATATTATGAAGATTACCATAAATAATATAGTCTGATGACAAGAAATTCATAGGTTAATGAAATACATGTAATTCACAAGTTATATTTTCATAGTCATTATATTCCGCATTATGTGATTAATAGTTTAATATTTCTCTACACTAATTTTTCCTTTATTTTATTCATTTGTTGGAAATGGGATCTTTCATGCTTATGTTTCCATCTTGGGGATTCAATTTATTTATGGGGAAGCATGTAACACCATTAGTTTTAAACTAGAAAAACTAGGTTAAATAGCATATGATATAAACAACACCAAACCAAAACAAATAATGATTATTTGAATATGATAGTTTTAACAGTTCCATTATATTTTCGTATATGGGCAGTATTATTTAGTTTATTATATATATATATATATCCTAAATATATTGATAAATTATTAATAAATAATCAATCATGTTTTGGTAATGACTTTTTATTCTTCAAAATATGATTTCCTCAACAATTATGTTAATTTTTTTTATTATATATATATTCTTGGAAATATATACATTTTAATTGATTAAAAAAATTCATTTTTTGTTTCATAATATCAAAATTAACTTATGCCCACATTTTATGATTTTTTTTGAAAATATAAATATTTCAGTGAATAATGAAAGACATTGTTTTCATGTAAACATGTCTTTTCTATTGAAGAACAAATTCATTTAAACTAAAAAATATTATTTTAATTTTATTTCAAGGGAAAATAAGTACTTTTTAGATATATTTAATTTAATTAATTTCATTTTAATTATCTTTATATCAGATAGTTTTACAATTAATTTTCAATGATTAAAACTGAATTTTATGAAATAACTTTTAAAATACACAATGAATCTCTTTCCTAATTCATTAAAATAAAACCTAATGAGAAATCATACAAATAAAATTTTTATATCATATATATTCATTTATTAATTTTAACTAATTTAAATAATATTAAAAGGTACTGATTTAAAATGAAATAATATTTTACTTAAAAAATGTATTTTTTGAAAACCCACTTTTCATCATCCGTACAAGTATTATATTAATCCAAATTAATATGACAGTATGAATTTATTTGGTTAAAATGGATTTCATCTTTATAATAATCATTATTAATATTTATTCAAATGGCCTTAATTTTTTTAAAATATGTTTCATAAATGTAGTAAATATTAATTACTATATTAAAAAAAAAATAGGTTAAGTAAGCTTAAATATAATTTTCCAATGAATAAAAACAATGTAACTATATTATTTATATTCCATTTTCATTAAAATTATGATTATATTTAATCCTTATTATTTATATTTTATAATTGAATAATTAATTATTTTGATAAAAATTATTTTTTGATACAATAAAACATAAATTATTTTGGGTAATTTGAAAATTCAATAGAGATATTTATTTTCAAGGATTAATAGTTTTTTAATTAAAAATTATATTATTAAAATAAAATTTTTATGTTACCTTTATTAAATATAAATGATCACATAATTTTTTTCATGTCGACATTAATTTTTATAAAGGTTTGAAACTGTTATTGTCAAAAAAACTCAGATTATCTCAATGAATTTCAATTCTATACTAAAAGAGAATATTCACGTGTTTATAAAAATTTTGGGATAAAATAAATTTTATTTTCAGAATGATAATTTTAAAATTCCCCAATGCTATATTTTTCAAAATTTTCTAAGAGAGTTGGATTTTTGGGTAGAAATTAAACACAATACAAATACAAGGTGTGTATTATGGCATCATAATGACCCAAATTGATGAAATAAAGAATATAAATTCTATATGTTTAAAAATATATTTTTTATTAAATAAAATTTTATATTATAATTATTTGGTTAATTTTATAAATCCTTTTGGAATCCACCAAAACCATTAATTTATTTGAAGGTTTTAAAATCATTTCTTTATGAGTATGACTCACTTACACATTATAAATGGTATAATTTTATTAAATGTGGAAAATATAATGATAGAATAATTAAACCGAATCATATTTCAACGAAGACATGGGAAAGCCATATGGTATGGTTTTTATGTTTGGTTATATTAATACATAGATTCCATAACCTATGTTTGAGAAATAATATAGAATTCTCCACACATTTCTTATATTTACCCACCCATGATCCAACATCTCATCCATCAATATCTTGGGAGAAAATCCTTACTCTACACTTCCATCAAAATATACCTCCTCTACTTCCACCAATATATCAATAGGAGCTTCCCATTCATTTTGAGTCACCCTTTTAAGGTAAGGTAATATCTCGCCCCTCTTTTTATTGAATACAATCATTAATGTTATCTCTGTTAATATTCTTTTTTTCATGTTGGTATATGTTCTTCCATGTTACCCTTACTATCCATTTAATGTCTAAATTAATAGATACCCCTTTCACACTTATTAATACCTCCTAAAAACCTTTATGTTTACCCATTAACATTCCAAATTCTAGTAAGGGACCTCTCCCAACTCATTTCAATTCACACATATTTTTCAGTTTTTCAACTTAGATTCCATTTGTGATTGTTTCGTAATGTTTTATTAAGAACAATATATAGTCATTTTAATTAACTTGTGATGAGATACCTCATTAAATCTCACTATCCCCTCCCATGAACATTTAGGAACACCTGTTAGCATGTCGAAATCTAGAAGGTGACCTCTCACTCTTATTTTTCATCAAGATCCTCTTTTAGGTTATACGTCTTAATATTTATTTTTTCATGTTCGGATATGTTCTTCCATTTTTTATTAAGTGGCAATTTTGTTTCTAAATGATTATATAATCTTTTAACTCTAATTGATCCCTCCAATTAACCTTTATGTTCACTCGTTACCATGCAGAAATTTTTTAATTATTTTTTAATTTCTCTTATTTATTCAAGTATCGTCATTATATTATTCCATTTTTTCGGGATTCCTAATGTTGGGATATATTATTCCATATCACCCTTACTTCCCTTGTGATACCAAAATTATGAGAGACCCCTTCCACTATCATGAATCCATACCAGAAACATTAATACACCCCTATTATACTAATAATATTTCACTATGATTTTCTATGCCAAACAAATGTATATTGAATACCCATACCCAATTCCTATTCAGGGTGTCAACCTTTATGCACTTATTGATATTTTATTATGGAGTTACATGGATGTACTGTACAGAAATTTAATTTTCTATTAAAATATGATATTAATTGATTCCATGTTTTATGATTTATGTGGAAAATTGAAGCATGAAAATAAAATGAATACAATGGGTTCACCCAGATATATATAGCACTCTAATGAATAGGGTAATGTTTAGTCTCATGAGACAAAATATTTGGATATGGAGTAAACTTGATTCCTTTATTTTAATTTTTTAATCATGGAATCTTGATAGTTATCCTTAAACTATGTTTATGAAGCCTTGTTTAATGATGTTTCTACATTTCCCATATTTCTATATTTTAATCAAGTTATATCATGTCTTTTTGTTCTTGTTTAAGATTCTCAGTCCTTTTATAACCCATTGAAAAGACTAATGTCTAACATGTATTAATTTCATCATTTTATTCCATCTTTGTTCCATTATTGGGCATTATAACTCAACAATTTCTTATGTATGTCCCCATTTTATCATATCTGATGTTAAGTAAAATGAGATAATATGATGACTTTATATAATTTTTCAATAATTTTGTGCAGTGTTTTAAGATGATGTATTGCATGTTTTAATTTTTTCTGTACTATACATGATTCAATGAGATACAATCATTCTCACTCTTAGGGGTTTTTATAAAGTGTAGTATTTTTTTAATAAATCACGTATCAAAGTGAAAAAAGAAGGGTTGTGAAATATTTTAAAAAAAAGGGGTTGTTATTTTTGGGATTAATATTATATAACTCTTGCGAAAGCCTTTTAGATAAAACTAAGTATATGAAACATCCATAAATATTGTTAATGTATAGATTTTGTGGTTTATCAATAAAATAATTCTTTGTATAGATACTGTATGCAGATGTGTCTCTAGAATAGATACACATAGAGGTAAAACCAAAAAGCACTACATTGAGCTAGGCTCAAAAAAGAACTAGTGCATGAAAATGGTCTTTGATGTACACTAGATTTAACACACACAAGGGATAAACATTGGTAAATTCATAATCACATTATGAACTATTATTAATGGAAACAATACCCATACAAATTTATTTTAGTAAATAAATCATGAATAACATATATTGAGGCCTATAAATTCATATGTTATGGAAATATATTTAATTTAAAAGTTTTCTATCTAATGTTATTTGATTCCCATTTTTGTGTATAATAGTTAAAAATTTCACAACCATAATATTGTCATAATTTTAGTTAATGGATGGCAATATTAATAACCAAATTTAATTTAAAATTATGAGGATATAATTTACTAAATAGGGTAATAATGTAACTCCCCATGTTTTTAAAAGAGAAAACTATATTTGATTGCGTATGTGATACACAACACCAAATCGAATCAAATAATGATTATTGAAATAAAACTATTTTAAACATTCTATTGAATTTTTATATTAGGAGTATGATTAATTTATTTATTAAATTCCTATTACTTGAATATATTGATAAATAATAAGTAAATAATTAGTTAATTTTTGGTAATGTCTTTTTGTTCTTCACAATATGATCTCTTAAAAATTATTTTATTATTATAATTATTTTCTAGAACATTTAGAAAATTTATTTCAGAAAACAAACTCTAATTTTTGTTTCTGCATATCAAGATTATATTATTGTAGTATTTTGTTATTTTTTAGAAAATATATATTTTTAGTGAATAGTAAAAATATTATTTTATGTATACATTTCATTTCTTTTGATAAAATATTTTTTTAATGTACAATTATTAATTTAATTTTATTTCAAGGTAACATAACTTTTATTTAGTAATATTTAATTCAACTAATTACGTTTCAATCATCTTTCTAATGTATTTTAGAATTATTTTTTTAAGGATTATAAACACATTTTTCTAAATCCGTTTTATAATGAATAATGTGTCACCACTTAAATTAATAAAAATAACACCTACTGATAAATAATAAAAATTAAACATTTTAGTTTGTATATTTATATTTATTAATTTTATTTAAAATAGATTTTATTACTAGTTATATAGTTAATGTGAAATAATTTATTCCTTAAAAATGTATTATTCGATTAACGCTTTTCATTAGACATGTAGGTTTTATATTAAATTAAATTCATCATTCTATGTGGACTGATTTGATGTGATGGATTTAACACTTGAAATAAAATTAATTGACATTATATAAAATGTAAAACTTATGTTTTTTACAATATTAACTACAATTTTAGTAAATATTAATTTCCACGATGAAATGAAAATATGTTAATTTAGGATAAAAATAATTTAACCGAGAGTAGAAACAATGTAACCCTATTATTTATATTTAATTTTCATTAAAATTTTGATTATGTCAACTACTCATTGTTTTTACATTATAAATTATTAAATAATTAGTCTGATAAAAATATTATATGTAATAAGAAAATACAAATTATTTTGGGTAATATTCAAATTAAATTAAGGAATTTATATTAATGAATTAATGGTAAGTTGAAAAAAAAAATATTTTTTTAAAATAAAATGATTATAAAATGTTTTTTAAATATAAATGATAATATACCTTTTATAAATTCCTACATATTTTTAAGGGTTTGAAAAATGTTAATGTCAAAAAATTCCATTATTTATCAATGAATATCAATTATATTTTTAACGGGAAAATTCATATTCTAATAAATATATATGGGTAAAAAAATATTGTTTTTAAATTTGGAATATCAAAATAATCCAATGGTGTTTTTAAAAAAATATTCTGAGATAGACACATTTTATACTAAAAATTAAATAAATTCTTAATATACGGTATGTATTATAACATCATAATGAACCCAAATTGTTGTAATAAATGATATGAAATATAGAAATGAAAAAAATATGTTTTTACTTTATGATAAATTTATTTTATTCCTATTTGATTAATTTTGTAATTCTTTTATGAGTCCTCCAAAGCCATTAATATATTTTATGGTTTTTAAATTATCTCATTAAGATTATGACTCAATTCCAAATCAGCATGGGTATTATTTTATTAAATTTGGCATGGGGATTTTTTAAAATAATGTAAACTAGTTCACTATGGTAGAAACCATTTTCTATAACCATGTTATGATTTTTGTTTTGGTTATTTTTTATATTGAGTCCTAAACCTATGTTTGATAAATAATAAAGATCCCTCACTCAATTGCTATATATAAACTCCCATGCTCCCATTATCTTCACTTAGAATCCTTTAATAACATCCTTAGTGTTCCCTCTCTATCAATAATCCTACCAAGGTTCCCCTATTCTTTCAAGAATCTCCTCTCCAACATTTGGTATCACCCCCTCATGGTAATGGAATCTCCCTCTTGTTTTTTTGTCAAGAATATCTTTTATCTTATCTCACTGAATATCATTTTTTCATGTGGGTATATGTTATTATATATTCTTTTTAATATAAATTTTATTTATAAATTATGAGATACCACATTAAAACTTATTTTGGGACCCTATAAACCTTTATCCACTACTGTTAAAATGTTGAATGTCGTTAAAGGACCTATCCCACAAAATTTAAATTAAACAATAGAATTAATTTTATTCTCTTGAGTTTCTAAATTCAGTATATTCGTAATGTATTAAAATAAAATATGTAATATCATTTCAATTAACATGTTGTGAGATACCCCATTCACTCTCATATGGCCCTCCCATGAACCTTTATGAATACCTTATACGAGGCCGAATTTAGTATGGGATCTCCAGCTCGCATTTTTATTCGACAATTACTATTATGTTCTGCCACTAAATTATTTTATTCTTGATGGGATATGTTCTTCCATGTCCCATTTTTGGTAAATTTTATTTATAAATGATTATATACCCCTTAAACTCTCATTAATCACTCTTATTAACCCATATGTTCACACATTACCATGATGAAATTTTTTAAGGGTTACTTTCTTTTTCCATAATATTCAAGTATCATTTTTATTTTATTCCATTTTTCGCCAATTTTTAATAATGGAAGGTATTCATACATATACATGTTACATCCATTATGATACCTAAATGATGATGTACCACTAAAACTCTCATTAAGTGGTTCCAAGAGTATTTATACGCCCCTGTTATGCTGATGAAATTTCAAGATGATGTTCAATTGAAAACAATTGTATAGTGAATACCCATACACAATTCCTATCAATGGTGTTCAACTATATTTACTTATATTTTTTTGGGGACTTACAAGTATGTATTATAAACTCATTAATTATGGAATAAAATATTACTATAAAGGATTCCATGTATTATTATATAAGTGGGATACTTATGAATTAGAATTAAACGAGTGTGATGTGTGCACTTGCAATTATATAGTATTCCAAAGCATTGGATAATGTTTACTCTCAGGGTAAACCATGTTTGGAAAAAGATTAAACTAGATTTTTTGGGAAATCGGTCTATTATTTCTTAGAAGTAATCATTCACCTATATTAATGTTCTTTTGATATTTCCCATGTTTTCTTCATTCTATCATGTTATATAATGTCTCGTTGTTCATGTTTCTTGATTCTCAATCACTTTTAGGCCCCAGGAATATGCCCACTGAATAACATAAATTAAATTCCTTATTTTGTAGAATGTTTATTCACTTATTGGGTTTTATATCTCACCAGATTATTATTTCTGTTCGTAGGTTATCCCATAAAATTTTATGTAAAAAAGAATTATATGGTCAGGTCAATAAATATTTCAATAATATGATATAGTGTTTTAAGATGATATTCCATGTTTTATGTTATTATGTAATGTACATAATACCCAAAAATAATATAATTATCAATCTTTTGGGTTGAATTAAGTAATGTATTATGTAATAAATCATTTATTAATGTGAAATTAAGATTAGGGTTGTCATTTAACCCATCCAAAGATACTCGGTATAATGTCAACCTACATGACAACAGAACCCAGGTCCCAGTGCCATGGGAAAAAATTTATATATATGGATCCCAATAATAGAATAATCAATAAAGACATTGGTATAGACCATAGACCATTTCTCTAGTTTTCCAACAATCCTAATGTGAGGAAACAATCCAAAGTAACCAATATAATATGTAAGTTGGTCTTCATTACCAAATTGTATCACCAATTATCATTGTAATCTATTTTATTATTCAAGGTGACCATGTTAGTTTCCATGCACTTCATCCATTTAATTTATCATAATATTTTTAGGTATAATTGAAAAAGGATAATTCCATGTTAGTTTCTATTCCATTAATCAAATGTAATTATCATATTCAATTATTTAATCAATTCATATATAGATGATAAAAAAGGAGGTCCATGATATTTCAATTAGACATCATTAAAAATTACACAATGAAGAATTAGTCATTGTATTGTAAATTTCATTCTGAAAAAACATTTCTTCCATTTCATTAATCCTCTAATTTATAAAATAAATATCTTTAAAACAACGTACTCTTCATTTAACAATCCATTTAGATTGTGTATGAACACAAATTAATAAATATTGAGCTTAACTCACCACATGGGTGGTGTAAATGTGATCAATATAATGATCCCACATCATGGGTGGTTTAGGATAAGTTTTACAACATAAAACCATTAATATTGATCTAATTATTTTATTAAATCATGGTTTAATCCTCAAAATTTACTGTATATTAATTTTATAGAGAAACACCTAGAGTGTATGACATGTGGTAGTCTGGAGGAGGCTATAAAAAAATGAGATATAAAGGGAAAATTTATATTCCACCAACCATAGATTTGTATTATACTCCTCATCCGATATTATCTTTTAGTTTTCCCATTAATGGTATAAATATACTAAATATAAGAACACCTTGAAAATAGGGAAAATAAACTCACTTGGATTTAGCATTCCTAATGGTGAGATAAATGAAGGATAAATGATAGATGATTAAATATATTATCAATATGATTCCACCAAGATGAAACTATTCCCATAAAATTCTACTTGAATGTTGTTATTTAATTTGTAGGTGAAGGTGGAAGGAGGAGATACAAAATTTGATATACTATTGTGCATTTGATGTGAGGGGGAAATATAGGAAAATTAGTTTTAATGTATGATTGGGAAAATGTAAATTTTACCCAATATTTAGAGGGTGTATGGATTGAGAACATAAAAAAAACCATTCACTAACCATGAACCAGCATTGTTAAAGGGGATCAATAACTTGAATAGTTAGGTTTCATGGTTTGACAAAACATGTACCAATTGTGCAGAGTCACTACCTATGTGACACTAACCGTGAGGCTAGGTGCATAGTTTATCCAACTATATATTTATTATTCTAGTCCCATATGAAAATCCATTATAGCTCCATAAATTATTTGAATCCTACATCACAAAAAAATCAAAATACACTACACATATTATGGGTCTGCGTGATTGAGTTTCATGGTTACATCTATTAAAGATCCAATCATGACGTTTGCGCATTCCCCCAAATATTGTTTCCATGGATATAAATGATAACCATAAACTCTTGAACACAAAATAAAACTCTAAATATCATCCTTTAGAATATATTTATTTATTTATTATGAAATGGAAATATTTCAAAACTGATTATAATTATTAGTATCTTATAATATTCATTACATATAAATTTTATATGCCCTAGAACTGGAATGGTTTAGTGTATTTGGAAACATAGATACATTAACAATTGGTATATAAATGATATCCATAAACTTATTATATATTCTTCATAATTATCAACCCTATTAAAAAATCATACTTATACTCTTTTTTCATATCCTTTGGAAAAGGAATCCTAAAAAATTGTGTGCTCACATGCTCAGCATGGGTAATAAATGGATACATAAACCAATGATCTTATGTAAGAAAATCATGAACAAAAATGTAAGAGATCATGAAATTAATGATTGATAATTAACCCCAATAATTCAATGATCATATTCCAGGACTATGACATTTTTATCAATCAAATGACATATGACATAATTGTGAAGAATAATGATCAATATATCATAATCCATGAGAACACATCATAATCAAATGAAATTATTATTTCTAAATTCCCATAATCATGTAATATAACTTCCCAAATCAAGGTCCACATATAATACTATCATTTTGGGATACAATGCAATTATTATGGACATATTTGGCCATTTACAACTTTCCCTTATGAGTATATTTCATACAGATAACTCTTTCTTTTCATTAGAGTTTATTAACTCAATAATCTGTTTAGAATTTCTCTACTGTATTATCATTACCTAATTCATTAAAAGTCTATAATGGGTCCACCCATAATAGGTTTTATCATAAAACCACCCATTCAAGGACTATATCATAACTCTCAATCAATTTTTATAATATAACTACCTTCAACAAAACCTTAATTCAATTATATGTATTGCAGAACGTGACTAAATTTTTCTTAGTTATATAAAATCACAACTCATGGAAAAGAAAGATAATTCTCATCATTATTTCATTATGAAAACATAAATCACCATGGTAATGAGTAAATATGGTAGTATAATATCACATCACATTTAAATTTTATGAAACATCCAAGGACGAAAATACAGATGAAAATACCGTTAAAAGTAAATAAAATAATACCTAATGAAAATATAGTTTTCATTTTGAAATTACAAATTTATAATCTATATAATTATAAAATAATAAGTGAAAAATATTACTTGAATATAACCCTATAATATATTTATGTAATGTTCATAGTAGGTAAAACTCATGATCGTATAAACATCCTTTCATTTGGTGTATGTTAAAAATATTAATTTCACATTTTCAATAAAAATCTAAATTACCATATTTAGAAGATGATATAGAGATTACTATTATGAACTGATAAAAAATAAATATATTGATATAATAAACTTTGAAACCCATTGAATAATATTATGCCTATTATTGTACACATTTTAATGAAAACATGGGAATGGAAGAAATGATTTCTATCTAAATAGATAAAGAATGTCAGTTTTCTTAAAAACATTAATTTAGAAACATTGGTACATAATGAGAACAAAGTGATAGGAGATAATTTAATATCAATAAATAAAAAATTAATAAAATAAGGAGTTATTTTTTGGAGGGATAGATCACGTAATTTCAAAATTGAAAATTAAGCATAATCAATCCTGGAGAAATTTGAGATTGTAACACAAACCCCTTACTGCTTTAAACCAATTTATTAATAATTCCCATGAAAGGAATAGAATAAAACGAAACATTAAAAACAATTTACAAAAGGATATTAATTATCTGTCATATAAATGGGTAAATAGAAACAAATTATAACAAAGATAAGTCTATAGTTAAAATATATATCCCAAAGAATAAATTTTAAGATGATAAAATCTTACAACATTAGTAACATTTGTCTTTTATCCCCTTAGATTAAAGATGTTTAATTTAAAATTTATGTTCATGGAGTGAATAATTATCAATTATATAAAATTTCAAAAGTTTAGTTTATACCATTCATAAACATAAATAGGTGCATAGCATAAAATATGTCTCAATGAAACCAAATCCACATCTAGGGGCCTTATAGATTATGAAATTTTTTAATATAATGTCATTAGAATCATCGTAAATAATTTTTTTACTAAATAAATTAAATAAAATAAATAAATATTCTAAAAAACATTCTTGGAAGTATATACATAATAGAAATATGAAATTCATGAATAACATAAAATGATTTATAAATAAAGAGAACTCCGGATGAAACCCTTACTACTTTGGTAATGTATTAATCAAAACCTAATTAAAGATAAAACCTCAGAAATATTTTTACACAACAAATATATTTATTTAAATAAATACTTATATTCACCCCAATATTGAAACAATTTTGGAATATGGAATATGCCTCACATAAAATAATATGAGTTAGGAAACCCTTACAATATACAGAACATGATTCATAAGCACCATGACCTCCCATTCAAAAAATTTAAATTTATTATAATTATATTTAAAATTATATTAATTAATATAATAATATATACAATCCACTTATATTATTATAACACCCCTTTATTAATAGTTCTGTTTCAAAGTGATCAATTTGTGTGTTAACTCCATTGTTTTTTATGTATGTTTTGGATCAATTATTATGGTCCATACACATTTATCATAGTTATTCATCAATATAATTTCAATAAAAATAATAATATAATATATAATAAGTATATATGAATCTTTATAACCATTCATATATTTCTTTGATGAAAAATAAATTACATCACTATGTTAAAAACATATTTACTATTTTAACTATTATGTTCAACCAAAAACCATGTTCCCCCAATTAAATTATATTAATTATTATGATTATAAATACTAACTCAATTTTCATAGGTTAAATTTATTTATTTTTTTGCTTAATTATTTTTTTATGTGTGAAAACTCTAACTGAAACTCGATATAAAAAATGTTTTTTAAGCATAAAAAACAATTTACATCCATTCCATTTCTTATAGAACCCAAAATATAAATGTTAAAATATATTATTGAAATTATATGCTATAAATTTCATTAAAACTCTTGTAATATCTTTTTTAATTTAATTTATTAACATAAACGTACACTCTGTGGGAAATATAATTTTTTAGAGAAATGACTTTTAATGCAAAAAATGAACATAAAAAATAAAAATGTATAATGATTATTACTATTTAATTATTTATATTCTTTAGAATTAAATGATAATTTTTTTATTTAATATTAAATGATAAACATAATTTCACTTTTAATTGAAATTAATTTTTTTTTACAAAATTGATATTTTTCACAATTCGCTAGAAAATATATATTTTTAAAAAATTATAAAAATTGATGACATAATAATACTGACATAGTAATTTAAGAAATTTTATTTATTACATGACATAAAATTTATCTAATTTCAATAAATTAATTATAAATCCTCCAGGTAAATAAAATAATTTTTTTAATGAAAATATATTATTTATGAATTAAAGGACATTACATAAAATTGAGTCCCAATTTAACGTACTTAAATAAATTCTTTATTATTATTTGGTACCAATATTTATATTTTTATAATATTTTATTACTATGATTACATTAAATTTAATGGTAATGATATAATATATCATGTTCCATTTAATGCTCGATGATGTGTCTCAAGGAATCTAGTGAACATTTTTACATTTTTTAAATAAATATATATTCTAAAATTTTTGGTTTTTCACTTTGGCCAAACATGTATGTTTTTACCATAGTGGAAAAATTTAACATCATTCATTTGAGGCATAAAATTACGACATTAAGATTGATTTTTGATATTTCATGTGTTCATGTGGTTATCTTTCATGATTTCTATCAATTCAGACCTTCATTTTACATTGAGTCCCTTCACAACCACCAAAACATTATTTTTATTTATAAATTATTTTTAATTTTTTTGTAGATTAATCATGTACTGATGTGATAGAGTCTTTTTCTTATATAATAATCTCTATATGTTTTTTATAAGAACTATTATGCTACATATGTAATAAAATGGCTGATACTTCATCACTAAAAATATAAAATTATTCGCTAAATCCTCCATTATTTTGTTCAATTCATTATTATATTTTTTTAGTAACCTAATGAATTTTAAATTTATTAAATCTAGTATTTTTATATAAATTTGTGAAAATAGAATACGTGATGAAATTTTTATTAAATTTAAATTTAATACTCTATGTATATGTTTTATAATAAACCTCCTGCTAATATTATCACCCAGAGTGAGTAAAATAGAACTATGAGATTTTTATTACACATCCAAAGTCACATCAACATCAGATTCCAGACATTACATTGGTGGATTGTCGTATAATTTAATCCTTAATAATGTTAATCATATAGATGTTTCTATTTTTTAGTGAGCACATATATCCCAATTAAATATAATTTAAAGACATTTCACCCAAATAACGTCTCAATTTCATAGTTAAACGATTTCTTTCCCACATCTTGGAGGCCCTGGTATATATTTTGGATGAACTTTTAGTAATAATTCCTCATAAAATTGCCCAATGAGTACTAAATATGATTTGGGATTATTCTAGGTTAAAAAAATCATTAAAATGATGTCAAATTATTATAAAAGAAACTTTTTTCATTTATGAATGGATGGATAATAATGAAATGAAATAGGTAAAATATATATGATGTATTGGCCACTGATTTATTCTGGACTAAATGGCATAAACAACACCCTTCCAATGTTCTATTAATTATTTAACAACAGAAATATTATTTGAGTACCATAAAATAAATAGATTGATTTATCATAAAGAAATACTGATTCTCTAATGTAATAAATAGAGATAAAGAAAACTTATAAATCACTTCAATTAAACAGCAGACTTATTTGTTATGGAAATTTTTTTGTGTTTTTTTTAAAACAATCATTTTTCTATAATTTCGAAAACAAATAGACTAGGATCACTAAATAGATTATCAGACACATATATGTTAAGTCCAGATATTTTACTAATGTAATGATAACTTAATATATGAACTTATTTTTCTATAATAAAATTATAAAATTATTTATTAGTATTTCCTATTTATATCATTTTAATAGTTTTGTGGTAAAATGTTTTATTTTTGGGAATCAACGGAGTTTTGATTATTTTTAGTGGGTTATATAAGAATATGGCCATGAACATGAAATTCTTAAAATGAAAGAGATACATAATGTTATTATTACTTTCCTATAGGATTGGATTTATGATTAAAAATGAAATATCCCTATAGGTAGGTCCAAACATAAGATATTATTCTGAGCTATATGTTGGAACATGTAAGAGTCTAGAGGAACATTCCCTAATATTCATAACAATTTATGTTTGAATAATTATTCATAATTATGAATTTTATTCATACCTTTTTTTTGATAATTTGAAAATGGATGGACAATACATGAGATGAATTCATGTCACGTACTAGGATGACATGACATGACTCATATAAAGATGGGAATGTATAAGAGTATATGAGAGTAGCACCTATTAAACATAATCTACCGTTCCATTAAGAATTTTAGATGTAGAATATATAACTCAATGTACTTTATTCTATTGTGCCATGATTATTAAGAGGTGTTCCCAAGAGAGTGAATTCTGAAATATTCTGGTCGTAGTGGTCATGTGTTGGAGTAACTATGATAGTATGTGGATAAAAAAGTAATACCTTTTAAATTTGATGTTATAGAGTTTTTTCCATGATTTAATAGATCTAACAAGGAATAGATTATAGGTAAATAATAATACCAATGGAATATGTAAACCATGACCTTCATGTTGATGATGATATACCATGATATCAAGGTTTATAAAATTGAATGTCTACGTAATTTAGGATATTATTCTCCATGCTGATACACCTCTACCATTTTTTGACCAGTTTAATGTTGTTGCAAATTATGACAACCCTGGAATTAAATCAGATATTAAATGTTCTATGATCATAAGTTGGATGTAAAATCAAAATAATGCAAACTTTCCCAATAATGTAGTAACCCATTTACAACATGGAGTTAGTCAATAATTCATGGAATGTCAAAGTTGGTTTTCTTCATGTGAAAATCACTTCTATTCACCATGGTGATGGTTTGGCTGTTTATTATAAAGACTTCCATGTTTGTGGAGAATTAATATTTTGAAATTTATTGAATGAGAAGGCAACTATAGGATGAATAATTTTGGATATGTGAATTTGATGTGGTTAAATAATCCTTTCATTAAGACCTCAATGCCCTGATTAATACTTGTGCATTGATATTGAAGTGTGTGTATGTTTTAATCATCATTCCATACATTCTGTTAATTATATAATTTCTATTCCGTTAATTCTGCTTCATGAATTTTTAATGTCTTCTTTTTCATTTGTGAGGGATGGAAAAATTATCATGAATAAGAAGATCCTTATGTGAGAGGGTATTATTATTAAAAGGATGGAACTTTAACCTATAACATGAATAATTTTTTTGAATAAATATTTTAATAATTATATTTTATTGATACTAATTTAATATTATCACTTATTATCCTAGATAGTGAGATAGTGATTAGGGGATTATACGTAATTTGATAAATGGTAATGGTGAAAAGATAATTGACATATATTGCATTATTTTAATTTGAGGCCAAATTAATGAATTAAGGAATAAGTACATCAATTTCAAACGAGGAATCAAATGGTCCTATGTAATTTTAATTTTTACAAAAAAGTATAATTTATTACTATATAGAATATGATATTTATTCCACATTCATTATTAGATAGATGAAAAAAATTACATTAAATATCCTATACAAAAATTCATCATCTCTATCATCATCAAATTTTTTAATTAATCCTATATTTTATTTATATATCCTCTTTCCTTATTCGGGATATTTTCCTCAGTAATTTTTTCAACAATTTTTCATCAATACATTTTCCCAAATTTATAATCAAGAATAGTTCAGTATTTTAGTATTCTCATGTCTTGGGGTTTTTTTACTCGTCACTTATAATTAATTTTTTAACCATATTGTGTGTCAAAAATAGTATCATGATGATTTAACAAAAATAGTGGATTGATTTTTTCTCTCTAATTTAGTGTCAAGAGATATATTGGTAATATCTATAATCAAGAGAGATCAGATAATTTTTCAAACCACTCTATTGATTCGAAAATAGTTTTGTCATCATCATAAACGAATTTATATTTATTCTAAGACATTCAAATTATCAAAAAATATTTAATATTAAATTAATTGAACATTATTTATTTAGAAATGTTATATTACTGATATATTCTTTTTGGAGGATTGAATTAAATTTATATCTTCTTCATTGGGTCTAGAACATGGGAGTTTTTCTTAGAAGTACTATAAACTAGTTTTGGGCATTGGGGCTGGGTCATGTCTATTTTTCTTCTATATCCACTTTTTGCATTCCATTTTTTTCTCTTGTCATTTATTCTTTTATCCATTCCTAGTTTTGGAATATTCCCCAACGTTGGGGATTCCTTTTCCATATAGAAAGGGATGTGAGTGTATGGGGATATAAAATTGATAAATAGGGGAAGAATGTGTTGTTGTGGGGGTCTGGTTTGGTCGGATCATCATGTGGCATCTGGGATCGCGAATTGGACCAAAGCATCATCAGTTCCCACCATGAGATATGACATCTTTCGTTTATCACTATAAACCATCTAGAGTTAATTTTTATTTAATTCTTGTTTTTTTGGATTTTAGAGACCCCTAGGGGGTCAATCTGATGGTTTTTGAGAGAATCGGGGGATTTGAGGTGGTATGGAGGGATTCCATTTTAGGAAATCTCAACCACATGATGTGCGGTTTGATGAAAAATATATCATGATTTTATCCATTTTCTAAACAATTTTATTTTCTAGAAGAACATTTCATGTAATTTAAGTACACTTCATGTAGTAGTGCTTTTCCATGAAACTAGCCATGTGCCCATGTGAATGGGCAGTGGGTTCATTATGGACTTCATGACGTGTACCGTTCGTACACCCCATGTAGTGGTACTTTTCCATGTATCCATGTACTTTGGTAGATAGATGTTTGATAATTCATTTTGATTACTATGATTATGTTACATGTAATAGGAATTGGCCATGTGTTCAGGTTCTTGGTTAGGAACCCCATGTAAAAGGGAATGACGATGTAAAAGTATACATATTCATGGTGTACATGTGTGCTAGTACATGGGAAGACCCTGATGTAAGAATGGTATAGAGTAAGAGGTTTCCAACCTCTGATACCAATTGTAGGATCGAAATATAATATGAGATGCTCAATATACAAGAGGGGGGGTGAATTGTATACTTTAAAAATTCCTTTGGAACCTTTAAAGTTAGTTATGAATAACTAGAGTTTCCTTAAGAAAAGGAAAGAACTAAGTTTAACAAAGTTAAACTAAGTTGATTCACAACACCTCTAACACCGAACTAAACTTGGAAAGAGATTCCAAAAGAAAGTTCCGGAAATATGGTTCCGGAATTTGAAACTTAACAAAAGTTACAATATGAGATTCTACCTTAAAGCGTATAGAATCTAAACTAATCAAAGTAAGTAAGGAAGTATAAAAAAATTATACTTTCCTTAAGATACAAAATGCAGCGGAATAAAACAAGTACAAGTAGAAGAACTACTAGTAACAAGATGATAGTCTTTTAACCCAAAGAGAAGGGTATCCAACAACCTTGGATAAAGGTCCCTTGATTTATACTTTCAAGCAAGTCTGTCTTACCCACACCAGGGTAAGCCCTCGATACGAAGATCGGTGTCTCTGTCTTGCTATCCCCGCAAGCCCTCAACTTCAAGGTAGTTGGCAACCTCTGTCTTTCTCGGCAAGAAAGCCCTCGATCTTTAAGGTAGTCGGCACCTCTGTCTTTCTCAGCAAGAAAGCCCTCGATCTTTAAGGTAGTCGGCACCTCTGTCTTCCTATCCCCGGAAGCCCTCGAATGTAATCACCAACATTCGGAGTCGCACGAAGCTTTGAGAGTTAATAAGAGACTCTCTCTCTAGAAATCACTTCAACAGCATGTATGCACAAAGTCCAAATGTTCATCCATCCATTGTGAGCTTTTTCAAATGAGCTCCTATTTATAGGTGAGGTCGGCTCCTTCTCCAACGGTCATATTTCCCTTAAAGTTCGGAGGGACCTGTACACGTGTCACTTAGACAACGGTTAGTTTATAACAAAATGGACGACATCGTTTTATAACAAAGTAAGTGTAACAGAAAGTACGACATCGTTTTAAAACCTAACATAAAGGTTCGGAATAGAAATTTCGGAGTGAAAGTTCGGAGTGAACAAATTCAGAGTGTATAAAACAATGATATCCAGATTCTGTTTAATGAGTGAATTCGGAATGAGAATTCGGAATAGGAATTCGGAATAGGAATTCTTCATCAGAAATCGTAATGAGAAATCGTCATCAGAATTCGTAATGAGAATTCGGAATGAGATTTCTTCATTAGAATTCGTAATGAGAATTCTTCATTGGAATTCGTAATGAGAATTCTTCTTCAGAATTCGTAATGAGAATTCGAAATGGGATTTCTTCATTAGAATTCGTAATGAGAATTCTTCTTCAGAATTCGTAATGAGAATTCGTAATGAGAATTCTTCATTAGAATTCGTAATGGGAATTCTTCTTCAGAATTCGTATCCTGAATCTGGAATAGAACTTAGTCAGAATTCATAACCGGAATTCGGAGTGAAACTTCCTTATAGTTCTTGTCCAGAATCCGAACCCTAAAACAGAATGCTTTTTATCAGTTTTAATGATTCCGAGAAAGTGAATCCGAATTTCATACTTAAGAAAAATATTAATGAAAATATGATAAGGATAAATTTTTCTTATAAAAGCGTTTTTCCTTAAGAAAACATTTTTCCTTATAAAAGCAATTTTCCTTACAAAAGCGATTTTCCTTAAAGATAAGGTGTTTGTGATTTTCAAAACAAGAAGGAATGGAAAAGTCATAAGGAAAACCTTATTGACTCAACAATCTCCCCCTTTTTGGAAAGCACAAACATCCTTACGAAAAAGCTATTTCTAGGAAGAAAGAAACACAATAAAGCTTATCTCCCTTGGTTTAAGAATATAGATGAATACGACTAACTCCCCCTTAGGCTTTGAATCTCTAAGGATCGTATTCATATTTCCGGAGTGATATTTCTTTAAGATAAAAACTCCCCCTTAAACAAACTCTTATTAGAGTTTTATCTCATTGGGTATTTTTCTTTCTCCCCCTTTGATAAGCACTTATTAGATTTCCTCTTTTTCTTAAGGATCTTTTCCTTCTCCCCCTTTGTGATTTTCAAAAAGAATTTCGAGGGAATGGAAAAAAAATAACAAAGTACCTGAAAGATTAGTAACAACAACAAAACAGAACAACAAGCACGATTCTCATTAAATTTGAAATGTCAGCAACAAAAACAGATTACAACAAAAAGATCGGATTGATTATTTCGGATCTTTCTCCTTTGACATAAGCCCCTTGAGAATAGTCTTGATCTTTTTGAGGTCCTTATGATCTTCCTCTGCTTGCTTTTCTAAGGCAACTATTCTTGCTGACTGAGCTTGAATGATTTCTTCCGGAGCCTTCAACTTTTCTTCCTGAGCTTCCATTTTCTCTTCCTGAGACTTTATCCTTTCTAGAAAATTGATCCGATGATCCCTTTCAAATTTCCAACTTTGATTAACAGAGTTGAGCTTTCCATTCAGATCTCTTACTTCCTGACTCCGAATGTTCTTTTCCTCTGCCAATTTCTCATCGAATGATGCAGTCATCTCATGAAACTTCTTATCCTCGGTTTGAAAAGCATCCTTAACATTCTCCTGAAACTCATCCAGCAACCTCATCTCTTCCACATTCTTCTTCGACCAGCTAGTCATCCTTTTGCAAGATCTTTTATGGGCTTCGTAACCAATGAAGAAATTTTTGAACTGGGCTTCTATCTCAACACACTTATCCATTACCATGGATACGGAATCGGTTTTCTGATTCAGCGTATGTTGGAGCATCTGGCACCGAGAATCAATACTGGAGAAAGTCGGAATGGTTCCCACCAACTTCTTCAAGGATTGAACAACAAAATCGTGCCCCAACGAAGATGATTCCGAATCTGACATCTTGCTAGGAGAATTTTCTTCTTCAATAAGCTCCAACTTCCTCTTTGAAGAACTACCAGCTTCCTTCCTCATACTCTTTTCTGAACTCGGGGTATCAGCAATAACTTGTTTCCCCTTATCTTTTTTCGGAATAGAAACCTGTTCCGGAGATTTCTTCTCACTGTCAGAAACTTGAACAACCAAATCTTCCTCATCAACAACTTCTATATTTTCTTTCTGAGCAGCATCAAGTGAAAGATGTTCTTCTTCTCCATGATAAGAAACTTCTTCCTCTCCTTCCTTTCCTTCTATTACTGGAGTAACTAGTTTTGAAGATTCGGCTTCAGAAGTTCGGAGCGACAGGTGTTCCGAAGGAGTTCCCTTGTATTCATCTACTTGTTTGAGCACATCTCCTGTCTCACCACTTCCTTCAGCAGCTTCTTCCACTTCTTCCACTAGCTCTACTTCCTCAGCATTCTTAGCAGCAGCCTCTTTCGGATCATCGAGATTTCTTCCTGGAGTCTCAGGTAGAGAGTCCAAAGAAAAAGTTCTCGGAACGGGAATGGTTGCTGAAACCATTTCATTAAACTTCAACAAGGCTTGCACAGCCTCAGCTTCTGACATCTTCTTCTTCAGCTTCTTTTCCTTAGCTTGCTTCTCGAGCTCATCAGCAGCCTTTTCTTTCAGAGCTTTAGCCTCTGCGGGATCCAATCCGAACTGCGGATCTCCTTCCTTCCTCTTTTCCTTGTCAGCTCTCCACTTCGCTGCAACCTCATCAGTATATGTCTTCTTCTTCTTAGGCTTAGGAGGTGCGGAATGGACTTCCTTAGACTTAGGTTCTTCAGCTTCACCTACCACTTCTTTCAGCTTCCTCTTCCTTACCGGCTTAGGCGATTCCGGATCAGCCACTTTCGGAGTCACTTCTTCTTGAGGAGGAAGATCAATAAACATGCCAGACTTCTTGTCAAAAGCTATATTCATCCTTTTAAGAGTTGCATCACTGAGCAACATGATCTTGCAAACTTTCGGTTTAGAACTGCAAGCAACCTTGAAGGACTCAAGGCACCGAACTATCAGCTTTGACAATATTGCCGGGTACATTACTATCTGAGCTCTCAGATTCCCTTTCTTTAAATTCTCAAGATTAAGAAGGATATGCTTCATCAAGTTGAACTTCCTTTGATTTATCAAGAAATCTAAGATGTATATCTCACTCTTCTTCAAGCTGTCCTTGTCTCCTTTTCTCGGTACAATAAGCCCTTGCACCCATAACTCCAGAATCCGGAAGTTTGTAGATAGGGTTGCAATTTTCGAAGCCTTATCATCATCCAGTCCGAGAATTTCTAAGGCTTTCTCCTTGTTGAAACTACCCAAGGAGTCTGGTAGAACATGCGAGATAAACTCAGCTTCCCCTTCATAATTCAACCCTACCAAGCTTGCAGCCTTGGTGTAAGATAGCTTATAAGTCTTGCCATACGATTTGAAGGAAAATTTTTCTCTATTGTCTTCCACGAAGAAAGCAACCGACTCATAAAACTCAACAAGCAAGTCTGGGTAAACTTCATCTTGGTTGCCAGTTTTTGATATCGCAACATCTTCCCAGCCATTGAGCTTGATATTCTTTGATATAATAGAATCATAGTTGCTGAAGAAATTCGGATGCACTAACCGCTCTCTGTAGACTAACCACTGTGAAATGGGCTTTGTTGAAGACATCTCTTGAGAAGCTAACTCTGCAGACATTCGGATTAGAAGTCTCTGAGAAGTTCGGAACTGAGAAGACTGAAGTTCGGAACTGGAAAACTGTAGTTCGGAACAGCCTTAAATCAGAGAGACAGAGCTTCAGCACGCAAGAGCTTGAGATCGATGTGGGACGAGAAAATAGGGTCCCCTTTATATAGGCTTTGGAATGACGGTTCAACTTCCTCGGTTGATCTAACGGTTTAGAATGATCTGAGATCAGATCTGACGGTTGAGAGGTTGAATCCGATCTTTTTGAGGTTTTATTAAAACAGAATTCAAGAAATTCAAAAAAAAACCGAAAACAAGCTATAAGAAAATGCCAGCAAGTAAAATATGATTACGAAAACTTCAGTAAGGAAGTCATACCTTTCGGATTAGCTTAGGAAAGTTATTCGTAATGGGTAATGTAAAGACGACTACGAAAAAAAAACTCAATACGAAAAACTTGATACGAAAAACTTGATATGGAAGATTCAATACGAAAGTTTTTCTATTATGAAAATACCAGTACGAAAATTTTCCATTCCGGAAATTTTCAATACGAATACTTTTATTCCAGAAGTATTTTGTATGGAAATATCCATTCTGGAAAATTGTAGTTCCGGAAGTTCCATTCCGGAAAATTTCGTTCCGAAAAATTTGAAAACAAATTTTGAAAAACTTTGTTAAATAAACAAACAAATGTACTCCCCCTATGAAAAGGAGTTTATTACTGTGAGAAGATTTTTCCAACAGAAAGTTAATTAAGGAAGATTACCTTACGGTTATCATTCCTAACTTCTGTTTAATATATTCAAATCTATCAGAAGGTAAAGATTTTGTGAAAATATCAGCAAGTTGATCTTGCGTTCCGATAAACTGAAGAATAATATCTCCTTTAAGTGTGTGATCCCTAAGAAAGTGATGCCTAATATCTATGTGTTTTGCACGGGAGTGATGTGCAGGGTTTTTACTTAGAGCAATGGCACTTGTGTTATCACACAAAATTTGAGTTTTAGTAAAACTCAAGCCATAGTCTGTGAGTGTGTGTTGCATCCACAACACTTGTGCACAACAACTTCCAGCTGCTACATATTCAGCTTCAGCAGTGGAGAGTGCAACAGAATGTTGCTTCTTGCATGACCAAGAAACTAATGAATCTCCTAAGAAATGACAAGTTCCGGATGTACTTTTTCTATCCATTCTACAACCACCAAAGTCAGCATCAGAAAAGCTTTTTAGAACAAAATCATTTCCAGAAGTATAAAATAATCCTAGATCCATGGTTCCCTTAAGGTAGCGAAAAATTCTTTTTACCGCCTTTAGGTGAGATTCCTTAGGATTGGATTGATATCTTGCACATAAGCATACAGAAAACATTAAGTCTGGTCGACTAGCTGTTAAGTAAAGTAGACTTCCAATCATACCTCTAAAAGATGTTTGATCTACTGGTTTCCCAGCTTCATCAAGATCTAAAGAGTTTGAGGTACCAATAGGAGTACTTATACTCTTAGTGTTGTCATAACCATACTTTTTAAGAAGATCTTTAATATACTTATGTTGGGATATGAAGGTTCCTTCTGGTTTTTGAGAAATTTGAAAACCAAGGAAAAATGTTAACTCACCCATCATACTCATTTCAAACTCAGATTTCATTAGACTAGCAAAAGAATCAGTCAAAGATTGCTGAGTTGAACCAAATATAATGTCATCAACATAAATTTGAACAATCAAAACATTTTTCTTATCTTTCTTTATAAAAAGGGTTGGATCTGCATTTCCCTTAACATAGTTATTTTGAAGCAAAAATCCAGTGAGTCTATCATACCATGCTCGTGGGGCTTGTTTAAGGCCATACAAAGCTTTGGTAAGTCTAAAAACATGATCAGGATGTTTTGTATCTTCAAAGCCAGGAGGTTGTTCAACAAAAACTTCCTCTTGAACATAACCGTTAAGAAAAGCAAATTTCACATCCATTTGAAATAGTTTGAAATTAAAGAATGCTGCAAAGGCAAGTAGAATACGGATAGATTCAAGTCTAGCTACTGGAGCATAGGTTTCTTCATAGTCTATTCCTTCTTGCTGATTATAGCCTTTAGCAACAAGTCTAGCTTTATTTCTAACAATGACTCCATTTTCATCACATTTGTTTCTGAAGACCCATTTTACTCCAATAACAGAAGTTTCCTTAGGTCTTTCAACCAAGGTCCAGACTTTATTCCTTTCGAATTCATTTAGCTCATCTTGCATTGCTTTGATCCAATCATCATCACCTAAAGCTTCATCAGTGCTTTTAGGTTCTAGTTGGGAAAGAAATGCTAGATGTTCTACTTCATTTCTTAAGGAACTTCTAGTCCTTACAGGTTGATTTACATCACCAATGATACTATCACTGGGATGATTCTTAAGAAACATCTGATTTGGGTTTTGTAAAACCTGTTCATCAACATAAGGTAGAAAGTCTTCTGGGGTAAATGTTTCAGAAGTATCTTCTAGAACAATTTCCTTATCAGAAGGTTCTTCTAACAAAGGTTGACAATCAGTTTTTGAAAACACATCCGAAGATGTAAGTTGGGAAGTTTTAAAAACAAAAGGATCTGACTCATCAAATTTCACATGTACTGTTTCCTCAACAGTACAAGTATTTTTATTAAAAACTCTATAAGCCTTAGAGGTTGTGGAATATCCTAAGAAAATTCCTTCGTCTGATTTTGGTGCGAATTTATGTAAGTTATCTTTAGTATTCAAAATGAATACTTTGCAACCAAAAACCTTGAAGTAGGAAAGCCTTGGTTTTCTACCATTCCATAACTCATAAGGAGTTTTATTAAGAAAAGGTCTCATGTTGTAGAAGAGTTCCAAATAATTCATCAAGAGTTATTTGAGTAACCTTCCTGTTCTCATCTATAGCTGTTCTCTTGGATTCCCACTCATTGGGCATAATGTCAATTATCTTGTCCACAAGAGCTTCATCATCTAAACCTTTCTCTCCCATAGACTGTAGACTATTGACGATTGTCATAAATCTTTGTTGTACTTTACAGATAGGTTCTCCATAAGGAAAATTAAAGCCATGATATTCAGCTCTAAGCATAGCTCTCCTAGTCTCAATCACTTTAGAAGTCCCAAAATGAGTAACCTCTAACTTCTTCCATATACAATTAGCTGCTTCACAAGAAGAAATTTGGCTATATATATTTCTGGTCATTGAACATAATAAAGTGTTGCGTACCTTGTAGTTGAGTTGATATTCTTGCTTCTCCTGGTTAGTAAAGGTTCTGACTTCCTTGTCAGGAATTTTGTAATCACCAGTAAGCATGACAAAGTTATCTACTCCAGTATTGATAACAAACGTCTTCATACGATCTCTCCAGTATTCATAATCATTACCATCAAATATTGGTGGCCTTGTAGGATTCAAATTGTCTATCGAACCAACATTCATTCCTGCCATACTTGAAAATAACTTGGAGACAAACTTGTTAATAACAAAAATTCGGAATTAAAAAGTTCGGAATAGGAAAAGTTCGGAATAGGAAAAGTTCGGAATGGATAATCCGGAATGAAAAAGTTCGGAATTGAAAAGTGAGCAAGAAAAACTTGAACGTGAGTACAAGTATTTCAGTAACCTTGGCTCTGATACCAAATGTAAGAATGGTATAGAGTAAGAGGTTTCCAACCTCTGATACCAATTGTAGGATCGAAATATAATATGAGATGCTCAATATACAAGAGGGGGGGTGAATTGTATACTTTAAAAATTCCTTTGGAACCTTTAAAGTTAGTTATGAATAACTAGAGTTTCCTTAAGAAAAGGAAAGAACTAAGTTTAACAAAGTTAAACTAAGTTGATTCACAACACCTCTAACACCGAACTAAACTTGGAAAGAGATTCCAAAAGAAAGTTCCGGAAATATGGTTCCGGAATTTGAAACTTAACAAAAGTTACAATATGAGATTCTACCTTAAAGCGTATAGAATCTAAACTAATCAAAGTAAGTAAGGAAGTATAAGAAAATTATACTTTCCTTAAGATACAAAATGCAGCGGAATAAAACAAGTACAAGTAGAAGAACTACTAGTAACAAGATGATAGTCTTTTAACCCAAAGAGAAGGGTATCCAACAACCTTGGATAAAGGTCCCTTGATTTATACTTTCAAGCAAGTCTGTCTTACCCACACCAGGGTAAGCCCTCGATACAAAGATCGGTGTCTCTGTCTTGCTATCCCCGCAAGCCCTCAACTTCAAGGTAGTTGGCAACCTCTGTCTTTCTCGGCAAGAAAGCCCTCGATCTTTAAGGTAGTCGGCACCTCTGTCTTTCTCAGCAAGAAAGCCCTCGATCTTTAAGGTAGTCGGCACCTCTGTCTTCCTATCCCCGGAAGCCCTCGAATGTAATCACCAACATTCGGAGTCGCACGAAGCTTTGAGAGTTAATAAGAGACTCTCTCTCTAGAAATCACTTCAACAGCATGTATGCACAAAGTCCAAATGTTCATCCATCCATTGTGAGCTTTTTCAAATGAGCTCCTATTTATAGGTGAGGTCGGCTCCTTCTCCAACGGTCATATTTCCCTTAAAGTTCGGAGGGACCTGTACACGTGTCACTTAGACAACGGTTAGTTTATAACAAAATGGACGACATCGTTTTATAACAAAGTAAGTGTAACAGAAAGTACGACATCGTTTTAAAACCTAACATAAAGGTTCGGAATAGAAATTTCGGAGTGAAAGTTCGGAGTGAACAAATTCAGAGTGTATAAAACAATGATATCCAGATTCTGTTTAATGAGTGAATTCGGAATGAGAATTCGGAATAGGAATTCGGAATAGGAATTCTTCATCAGAAATCGTAATGAGAAATCGTCATCAGAATTCGTAATGAGAATTCGGAATGAGATTTCTTCATTAGAATTCGTAATGAGAATTCTTCATTGGAATTCGTAATGAGAATTCTTCTTCAGAATTCGTAATGAGAATTCGAAATGGGATTTCTTCATTAGAATTCGTAATGAGAATTCTTCTTCAGAATTCGTAATGAGAATTTGTAATGAGAATTCTTCATTAGAATTCGTAATGGGAATTCTTCTTCAGAATTCGTATCCTGAATCTGGAATAGAACTTAGTCAGAATTCATAACCGGAATTCGGAGTGAAACTTCCTTATAGTTCTTGTCCAGAATCCGAACCCTAAAACAGAATGCTTTTTATCAGTTTTAATGATTCCGAGAAAGTGAATCCGAATTTCATACTTAAGAAAAATATTAATGAAAATATGATAAGGATAAATTTTTCTTATAAAAGCGTTTTTCCTTAAGAAAACATTTTTCCTTATAAAAGCAATTTTCCTTACAAAAGCGATTTTCCTTAAAGATAAGGTGTTTGTGATTTTCAAAACAAGAAGGAATGGAAAAGTCATAAGGAAAACCTTATTGACTCAACACCTGAGTGTTCCCTACAGATGTGTTAGTACCTGGTCAGGTGACCTTGGAGGGTACACATCATGTACTCGTAATTTCACACCTTTTACATTTTTTTTATAAGGGTTCCGGGGTGTCATCCTAACTGAGAGTCATAATTATTCTTTTGAGATGTAAATTATGAATTTTCCCATAAATCATCGTGGTGTAATAATTTTTGCATTTAATGCCCATATATATGGTGTTTCTGACTAATACAGATCAGTGGGATGATTTCCTCATTGGTTTTTTTATTTCTTATAGGGTTTAGTAATTGAGTGGTGCGAAATGCCTGATCCTATGAGTTATTTGATTTCCATGGAAAAAGATTATATTTGATATTGATTTTGGTTATATGGGAATATTTTGTTATGTGTGATCATGTTTTTTCTTGGATAGGATCATTAGTTTGATTGATTGGTTTATTGATTGTATCACTAAAATTCTGAACCAATGGGAGCCTTCGGGTAGGGATGAAATCCAGGGATATCATTTAAATCTGGGTAAGAATAGTTTGTGATAGGTCTGAGGGATCTATATAGTGGTTTCCCATTAGATATTGGTGCTCATTGGGGTTTCCTTCTTATTACTCTTGATCAAGTATTCCATTATGGGTAGGTTCTCTTTGGGAATGAGATATGGGACTAGCCACGGTTCCATTTATTGAGCATGGACCACTGTTTTTATTTTTCCAAGAGGATAATTTGTTGTGTTTACTTACTAGGAATAGCTTTGTCAGTATATTATTTTTTAGTGATTGCTTTTGTGCTCAGGTTTTGGAATCCATTTTTTATTCCCTGTGTTAGGTTTACCTGTGAATTGGATGGTACTCGATTTTCAGGTTTTAGTCAGAGGTAGTATGTGATATCCAACCGTGATACTTTTTCATATCGGATTGGAGGTTTAATATTGATCTAATGTAGGAATGTATTAGATAATAGACCATCAGTATTTTATTATACTTCTTCTGGACTATATTTTGACTCTATTTCTATCCTCTATTGTTTGGTTGGCTATTTTCAAGTGGGGATAGGTAGCTAATCGATGATCTCGATGACTGTAGTTGCCCTATATTATCATTTAGAGATGGATAGGGTTCATGGACTGTGTTTTCTACAACACCATGGGGACCAATTTATTTGATTTTTGGACCCATTCAAGTATCATGGTGATTCTATGATATGTTTATTCAACAATTTTGGTTCTAAAATACTTTTTGGAATTTTAATGTACTCTCTAGGTTGAAAAGAAGTAACTACTGCCAATTTAAATCATTAAATTAGTGTTTATGTGATTTATAGATGTGAATTTTTATTTACAATACTATTATGATATTCGAGGGTCTAGAATTCATTTATATCCATGATTTTTACATTGTCATTCCATCTTGATTAGGTAGAGGGGATTGATGTTGTGGTTGTGTGATCCATGCTTTGTGATTCATCTATATTGGAAAAAATGAGGTATAAGATTACTTATGGGTGTATATATAAAACCTTAAATATTATTGTTTTCCATTTTCAAAACCTTTTTTGGATTTTTCAATCATTTCTTTCTTTTATTCGGGTAGTCTTATTCAGAAAGGATTCCCATGATAGGTCTTTCTTGAACATGTTATGATAGAAGATGTTAAAACTATCATTTGGTGTAGCCTACTGAGATTTTTTTCTCAACCTGTACATATAAACCACAGTGTTTATGTACAACATATGTCTTTTTTTTGTTTGGGAATTGGAAATGGTGGATTTAAAAAAAGCCTTATGTTGTATAACCATGATGGATGGCTTGTATGGAGTTAGAGGTTCATGCTGGAGCAGTTCAACATTCATATAGACTGCGTATATGGTTCGTCTTGGAGTAGCTGTAGAGAATTTTGTATTTATTTTAATTCTAAATGTGTTCCTTCAAGTTGGATTCCAGTGCTTCTATTCTAGTCCAAGAGTTTGTAGGATACAATCAATTTGTTTTATTCATTTATTTATTTACATATGTGAAATTTGATGTTCATTGATATAGAAGTTTTTAGTTTGCATTCACTATTTTTGCAATATAATCCATGGGAGTATTATCCCCATTGTTTTCTCTTTCACCCTCTCCACTATTTTTCAACCTCTAGTGTACAAGGAGTAATTCTTGAGGCCTTGTTTTGTACTAGATCGAGTGACAGGTCAGATCAACCCATTCGATTCGAGAAAAATGGTAATAGAGGATTATTTTTTATAATCATATGTTTTTTGGATTCGACAGACAGATGATCTAGGAATGTCTAAAGGCTTGTTATAAATAATTTAATAGTGTATTATGAACAAAATTCATAATAGGAAGTCCATATTTCTTGTGTTATGGGATTGTTGTTCTTGGTTTTCAAAATTTTAGTTCTGTGATTTTCACCATTAGGGATGCACTTGTATTTGTGTGTTTTATGATTTATGTGTTTTTTGCTATTGTCCTAATAGAAAGGGGCCTATGTTGATGTACCATTCTGGGAACATAGGATGAATTTTTAGAATTTTTTTTTCACTGAAGATATTGGTTTAATAGTTTAATGTGTTAGTAAATTCTCATACGGTGTTTTTAAGGACCCTGGACATAGTAACCTGGATCTGGTGCCTTAGTTAATTACATTGGTACTAAGAACATGTGTTTGCATAAAATTAATATATATTTTAGTGTATTTTTAAAATAAAACAAAACAATATTAATTATATTAAAACCTGAAAATAAACTACATCTTCTCAATGTTATAATTTTATTTATAAAAAAACATTTAAGGGGTGAGTTAGAACCCTTGTAGAATACACTAACTTAAAATAATTATACTAACAGTCCACACTCCCCAAATTCCCCACTCATTAATACAACATATCAATCCCCATATGATATCATATAATCATTTAAAAGAGATTAAGCATATTGGAAGATTTATCCAAGTATAATTCCATTTCAAGTTATGCATCGTTGTTCCTTAGTCATTTTTTATTAGTTCTTCGAATAAAAAAATGAAATATAACATAGAAACACCATAACATATATATTTGAATCCTAAGGAATAATAATACATAATAAAGTTGTGATCATATATGCTCAGTATGGTTAACATATATATTGGAAGCTATAAACATAAATAATAGTCCATGGTGAATAACTACAAAACATTCCATTAAAACACAATATTGAGCATAATTTGGTAGGAATAAAAGCTGAATGAATAATACCAAAGAAAAAATAACATGAGAATGAAACATGAAAATTTATATTATAATAGTATAATAATCCCATGGGCTATAAATTAAACTATCATAATAAGGGAATTCATAATATCATACATCATAAAAATATTTTCAAGGATTCACCCAAGACACAATACATTATGGATAAAAACCCATTCTATTTTGTCTCAAGATACCTATAAATGCATCGAGAGGCTATAGTGGGTCGTTAACAGCACTTAAAAATCCAAATTAAATTTTCAAATGAATGTAGTGAAATATAAACATCATATATATATGAAATGTAAATAAAATTCCTAATTAGTAAACATAATCACTAATAATTATGATTAATACGGTGAATTGTATCAAGATAGCACATCCAGAATCAATCTAAACATAAAAATTTTAATAAAATATGGTAGATGATATCATAAAATATAAATTTCAAATAATAATAATATTCATTATTTGGTGTTGAAAAAGATGAAATTACTCGAAAAAAATAATTTTGAATTCTTGAGAGAAATACCTATTTTTACATTGGAAAAAAAAGATTTATTGGAAAAATAATTTCTAGTTGTCATAGAATTAGATTGTAAACATGTGTATCCCAAAAAATGTAAAGTGAAATTTTATTATCTTTTATTCATAAAACATATCCCACTCAATTGAGAACATGTAAAAATAGTTTTTAAGAAACATGGAAATGAGTCACATTATTGCTGCTGAAGAGAAAATATTAAAGACACATTAAAACTGAAAATGGATTAACTGTTTTCAAAATACTAGAAAATAAATAAGATATGTTTTCATGATTAAAATTATAATTTTATAAAAATAAATTTTCATTGAAATTTATTATGGTGTGTACTTGAATATTGGAATGAAATTTGAAAAGGTCCCTTTAATAAAGCTTGCTTATCAGGATGAAATTAGAAGGTAACCATCTAAAGAATATATATCCCCATAAAAGAAAGAAAACTAGTCTAGATAAATGTTTTCGGAACATGTCAACAGTAATCATAAAGTGTATTTGAAAATAATTATGATTTAAATTTTATTAATGATGAAAAAGCATACCCCGAATGAAAAATGATGGTTCGGGAAGAAACCCTTACATTGTGTATGACAATGTTCTTTATGTGTACTTAACATCCTGGATTACAAAATTAAATCAATTAATTAAATAATTAATAATAGTTTCCACCATTATTTGTTTATTATAATTTTATTATTTTTTTATATAATTTTTTATGAGATAAAAGATACAATTTTATCATTTGGGAACATTCATTTCCTTCGTTTTCATTATCTATTCAATTGTATACATGTATGGAAATTCGTCAGAAATTAGAATATTAGTATAAAATTGAAATTATATATTATTAATGAATTTAAATAATATTATATTCTCTTATATATCATTTTTTCTTGATTTTAGGATGATTACATAGATAATAAATTTGTGATTATCCTTCATATTATTTTGGAAATTTCTCGATCATTACAAATTTGATTTGATTCATTAATAAAAATCATTTGTGCATACAATTTATATAACCCTAAATATGATGTAATACCTATATTATAATCTTATTTAATAAAAAATAGTTTTATGACCATCTTTGAAATCATAATTAAAAAATGAAAGCACGTCGTCCATGAAAGTGGTAAATTAACATCGTAAAGCCTATGTTACCATCATTAGTATAAAAGGTAGAGGGTAAGTGGATTCATGGTTGATTTTACATTAAAATAATATAAAACTATAATATAAAATATAATGGTGTTATCATGATTGTTTGGGGTAGATGAGGTGAGGATAGTGTAATAAAGGAAAAGAATGTGAAATGAAAATAAAGAAAGAAAAAGAGGATTTTACCTCTTGGCTTCTTCTCCTGGGGAATCTCTATTGGGAAATTGGATTTGGAATTCTATTGATACTAGAACCACCTATAAATGGGTAGGAGTATTTTGAAGTGTATTGGTAAAAAATTGGGCAAGATTCAAGGCTGAAGAGCTGTGAGAGGAAGATGATGGAAGAGATTGTATTTATAGTGGAGGATATGGGTGTTTTCCCATTATTATATTGAATAGTTTATTATATTAGATGGAGAGTATGCATATATTGGTAATAATAACTAGAAATATTAAATTAATTAATGTGAGATCGATTTTATGGGCTTCCATCATCCATACATCATCTATTACCCAATGAATCATGTATTTGATAAATACTATAAATTTTCGTATTTCACTACACTCCAAAAAATCTACTATTTGGGGAAAACCCCAAAATTTACCATTACCATTCTTTGATGTGTATAATTCAAAAATGAACTCAATTTTATAAAAATAATTTTTTAAATATGAGAAAATTAATATTTAAATTAAATAATCATTTTTTTTAAAAAATATCAATTTTAAGATTATAAATGATTTTATAACACTTTGAAATTTTAATTAAGGTTTCATAAATTTATAATAGACCCATAAGACAATGAAATATTAATTTATGAATATATTTTATGAAAAGAAATTTTCTTTTAATTCATTAAATTAATTATACATTTTTAAATAAATAATTTTGTTTTAAAAAATACTAAAACCTAATTTTTCATTTTCTGAAAATTTATTAACTTATAATATTATATAATTATAAACTATTTTCATTTATAAGATACCTAAATTTTATTTATACATTCATAGGTGAAGTTACTATTCTATTGGTCATTTTAATAATCCTAATGGCCACATTACTTTTCCAATAGTCATACGTAATCGTATATTATAGTTTAAAACTCAATTATGTGGGAAGCCTAAAATATTTAATATTTTAAAGATTAAAAGAGACATAAAATATGATTTGGGGGTGTTATATTATACACTCTATTAAAAAAGGTCATCATCACAATTTCTAGAGAAGTTACCTCATAAATTTGTTTGAGTTACTCTTCTTCGTAACTTCATCGGGTTCCCACATTACTCTTTAATTTTATTATTTTACCATGGTACATTTACCATCCATGTAATCTAATTCCCCAACAACTGTTCTTTTGTGTCCAGAATAATGATAGCATCTTTCGGGTAAGAAAAATATGGTTATAATTCTATTCCTTTATAAGTGAGGACTTGTGTTGTCTTTGTATGTACATTCATAACAAAGACATGTGAAACACATTGTGTACTTTAGAAAGGGCAGGTTGCATCACAAAACAATAATTCACAACTCAAACTCTCTCATGGATTTCCAAAGGACAAGTGTACTTGGGGATTATTTTACCTTTCTTTCAAAACCATATAACACCCTTCCATTGAGACACTTTCATGAAAATATGATCTCAAAGTTGAAATTCCAAATCCATCAATAGATTATCAGCAGAGTTCTTTTTCCTACATTGAGCTGTGTTGATATGGGTTTCAAATGTATTTACCTTTGATTTTGTTTTACCCACATTTTTTGGGACGCTAATCTTCCGTTCACCCATGGATTACAAAAAAATGACAACTACTAGTGTTGTTGAATGGTCTCACAGCTATTTAAATAAATGCCTAATTTTTTTAGCATCGGTTCTTAAACTCACTGCATATTGCACGGTCCCTAGTAAACTAGAGGAAATTTTATTTTTTTAGAGAATCTTTTTATTTTTAATTTTTGGAAATATTTTTGTATTCTCGATATTTAATTAGAAAAACATTCATAATTTTAAAAAAAATCATTGCAAATAAAAAAATATTAACCATTTTAATGTTTGCATCAGTCTTGATTAGCTATTGTTAACCTCACCCCCATCTAAACACATAATATACTATATTTTTAGTGTTGGATATAACAAAACACCACAAAATGTGTATTCATTTTAAAAAAATATTATATAAAGAACTATAAATATACAAAAATTAACATAATATAAAATCAAAAATAAATATATGATAAAACCATTATTCATACATAACAAATACACAGTCATACACCCAACCACCATTATCATAACGTAAGTCTCTGTCTCCCAACAAATCAATAGATACATTGGTCATTAATATTTACATATAAAATTTTTATAGAAACATATCATACCCAATATACAACCATATCATGACCCACACTATATTTTTCTACCTCCACATCATCTCATCAACTAATACTAACCATATCATCTCATTAGTTGTAAAGAAAAATTAAAAAAAACTAAACATAATAAATCAAAATTACAATTGACTAAAAGATAAAATTTTAGAATACAATGAAAATTAAGAACTGTCGTGAATACATTCTAAATAATTTCTTGGATCAAAATGATAAACATCATTCCTATTACACACATCTTCCACCTTCAATGAAAAGAAGAACATTAAATAAAATAATTGCAAAAGTGAAAAGTCACAGAATATATTCAGAATGCTACACATAAAATTTTTCTTTTCTAAATAAAATAGAAAATATTTTAACTTAAAAAATAATATATAATGAAAAAATCCTTTAAAATAGAAAAACAACTATTTATGATAATATTCAATGCTGAAAATGAAAATGGATAAGTAAATATTCCAATATAATTTTAATGAGACATGTCGTGTATTTGAAAATTATATAATAAAAAATTAATGATTTTTTATCATAGAAAGTCATATTTCATGGGAAAAAACTAATTAGTAGTTTTTTCTTAATTTGACATCCATATTAGATCGCTTCATATAGTTTAGACCATTCTATGCAGGTTTGAGTGTTTAAAATCACGAGAAACAGATATATTTCCTTCTTAAGAGAAACGTTATTCATAATAATATAGTACCAGTTCCTACAGTTCAATATTAAATTTATAGTCATTTAATAGTAATTTTATGAAAAGCGGATACTTTTTACCTAGTTTTTACCATTCCATACACATTTTACTATTTTAAGATACTAAAAATGTATTTATGTCTGTAATAGGTAAACCACCATTTGGAATAAAGTTTTTCCTATTACTAGATTTCAAAATTAGAACTATTAGTGGTTTTCCGCTAATTTTAGGACAATCCGGTGTCATTTTTCTATTTTGACCACTCTATGCATGATTTAGTATTTTAGAACTCTAAAATGATTTTATGGACAAAACAAGAAATTTTCACTTTTAATGATGTTCTATCAGTTATAACATTTTAAAATTAAATCTTCGGCCATTTTTCCCAAATTTTATGATAATCAAAAATTGTTTCCCTAGTTTTGACCTCCTAACACTTGTTTTTATAAACATGTATATCTTTTATAAGTGTTTACTGAGTAATCCCAGTCACCCCATATGTCGGATTGATGTTTTTTCTATTTATACATGAAAAAATAAATATGTGGTTTTACCTTGATTTCTTGACAATACGATATTTTTTCCTTGGTTTTTACCATTTTACGCTTGTTTTAGTATTTTAAAACACTAATACACTTTTACAACCATAATAGGGAAAACCATTATGTAAAATGATGTGATTTAAGTTTCTATATTTTAAAATTATATATATGATAAATTTCATATGATTTAAGTACAATTTGATTTCATTTGTCACGTTTTGACCATTCCACACACACTTTAGCATTTTAAAACACTTAAAACACATTTACAGACATAAAAAAGGAAACTACCATTCAGAATGATGTACCACTAGTTCCTACATTTCAAAAATTATTTCTATAGCCATTTTCTATTAATTATAGAATAATTCAACATCATGTGCATTATTTTGAGCATTCCATGAATGTTTTAGTGTTTCAAAACACTAAAAACATTTACGTCCATAAAAAGAATACTTTCATTCAAAATGATGTTCCATCGAAACCAACATTTGAAAAATAAATCTACACTTTTTTCCCATAATTTCCAGACAATATATAATATTTTTCCTTTTTTATTATTCCATGCATGTTTTAGAGTTTTAAAATACAAAAAACCCTTTTACATTCAAAAAGAGAAAACCTTCATTTTTAATAATTTGTCATTGGTTCCTAAATTTCAAAATTAAATATATGGTCGTTATCCCCTAATTTCAAGAAAATATAACCCAATTTAACTAGTTTTGACTATTCCGTGCACATTTTTGTGTTTCAAAAAACTAAAAATAAATTTTTTCTATAATAATAAACCCAAAATTCCTAAAGATTTTCCATCTATTATTACATTTTAAATTTATTTTTGAGTCATTATCCCTTCATTTTAGGATAATCAAGCTTCATTTTTCTGGTTTTGACTGTTCCACGCGTGTTTTTGTGTTTTAAAACAAAAAAACGTGTTTATAGCCATAAGAGGAAAATGATCTTTCAGAATTATTTTTCATAAGTTTCTATATTTTAAAACTAAATATATAACCATTTTCCCCTTTATTTTAGGGAAATCTGACATTTTTTCCCTGGTTTGACCCTAAAACATGTTTTTAAAGTATTTTTTATCTTTCAAAAGTGTTTACGGAGTCAAAACTGAGAAAAAAATATTTTAATATTTTCAAACATATGAATAATGATCTATAATTTATTTTTAATGAGTATAAATCAAGCACACCTTAATAAAAAATAATATATTGTCATTTTAACTCGAAATAATGGTCTTCTATATAAAAGTGTAATTTTTATTTTTGTATGGTTGTTGTATGTGCTTTTTACAAAATCCATGAGCATGAAACAGAGCCTTTGACATCAAAATGGAAAAAAGTAATTACAAAAATTACACCTTATAAGTATATTATAAAATTTTATGGTGTTTTTTAAATTATTTATCAATGAATATCATATTAATATTACATTTACTTTATTATCAAAGACATCATTTTTCCAAGATGTAAAAATATCCCTATGAGATACGAATCAGCTATAATCAAGAAAATTGTTTGTTCTCTTCATTCTTGAATTTAAAATCATTAATGTATATTGAAAAAAATAATAAGAGTTTTTAAAAAAAATAAAAAATAGAACAATATATATATCTACAAGTCACATATCAATTAGAACATGTAATATAATTTCATTTCCAATTTATACATTTAATTATCTACATCTTCATTATCTTCATTGTAATCAACATCCATTGTGACAAGTCATTCATTTTTACCTTCTCTTGATATTTATGTCATTTTAATATTGTTATAAAATAACTATTCAGTATTTTTGGTTGATGATGTTCACTATCACCTATCACCATTTAATCTGCATCACCCATATCAAATAAATCGCATAGCTTTATTTGTGCAAAAACACTCTGAACTTCATGTATTTCAATATCCATAAAATAATACTTCTTCACTTATGATGGCAAGATAAATTGACCTTTTTATTCACACTCATCAGTATCGATTAATGAAGAGAAGTTCGCTTATGTAAAATGTAACAAATGATTTATTATACCTCTATCAATGTTGACCCACTTTCATTAGAATAAGAAAACTTAAAATATTAAATTATAGTTTATTTATGTAATATCAATCATATTCCCATAGTATCCCATCTCCAAAAATGTAAATACACTACTTTTTAGGGTTTTTATGTCTTCTTCATGATAAATTGTTCAAAATTCACATCCATGAATACTATCTTCATTGAATCTCTTAGACTGACATAGAGGACCTCGATCAAAGAAAATCAAATCAATCGATATTTATGCTCAATTGTAAACAGACATTATATAGACAAAAATAAATAAGTTGTTACTTTTATCATATAAAAAATAACTAGCCATCATTAATATGAATATTAGTATATTATTACATAAACAGAAAACCATTCGATAAGTTCCATAATTACAGATTTTGTTTATTCGAGCTCATTTTGAGCTCGACCCCATTGTAGCCTTTTTTTGTTGTTGCAATTATTCAACAAATGGATTTAAAATAAAATTATTGAGTAACACATATCTATGTTCTTATACTATCTCTAATTTAGTCAGTGTAAAATTTGAACCATATCTAGTTGGTCATAAAATTATTGGAAATACCAGATACTAATTTTCAGAACTCAAAGTAGTGGAGATGTCATCATCTCATCTATCACGACTAAATCTAGTCTGAATACCATCCAAAATCCCCGCACACAAGGTAAAACACCCTTTAAAATATCACCTTTTTTAATAGTTCTTTTTTTTGAGCTTTTTCATCACATATGATTTCATATAACTTAAGTACCAGATGAAAAAATAATAAATATATTAAAAAACAATACACAATGATTTAAGAAAAATTAATTATCAAAAAAAATTAAAAATTATATCACCATACTACACAATTGGATACATCCATGAATACTATACTAGTCCACCAATTTTATCTTCTTCAACCAAATTAATAGTAAAATGAATCATGACTATGAAGAATGAAGGGGGAAATAACATCACTAAATGACATAGTGTCAGAACAATTATTTCATGATGTTTATCAAGCATGATTGCATTTACCATTTTCCATAATGTTCTCAGAATAAATTATAAAACCCAACTAGAATTCTGATTCATTATGGTAAATTATTACGCAAATCCAAAAACATCAACTAATATATCAAAATATGTGAGTCATGAATTTTTAATCCATGTATCTTTTGAAATTTTATGTGAATGTATCTTGATATTTTACTTGATATCTATGACAACCCTGCTTTTTATTACAACTTAAACGTGATTTATTACATAAAACATTACTTGATAGAACAAAGAAGATAGAGAGTTTTAGTGTCTTTGGGTCTTAGTATCATTACATAAAAACGTAAAACATGAAATACACCATCTTTATTGAAAACTTCCTTTACATGACCACTACAATCCTTCGTACATAGCATTGCATGGGATAAACTGAGGACATGCATAAGAAAAGGGTGAGCTATAAAGCCCAGTAAGGGAGTACACATGGAATAACATGAGGAGTACAATACATGTTAGAAAATAGGTATATCAATAGAGCATAAGAATAACTTGAACATAAAGACACGATAAAGCATGATAATCATAACATGGAAATATGGCAACAAAACATAACATGGAATTAGCATGAGCCATGGCTCATTGAACAAGGAGCATTAGTAAATCCTCATTTCACATAAAGCATGAGTAAACCCTCGTTGCACTTGAATTAGCATGAGTCAATACTCATTGCAAATGACTTATCATGATTCTATACTTTTCCCAATGCATTGGAGTGCTATAAGGGTGCACCCTTCTTAAACATTTTATTTCATGCCTAAGTGTGCCACATGGATCATAAAACATGAATTCAAAAAACATAATCATTTATTCTACGATAAAGGAATGTGGAATTCAACCATTAAACATTACAATCAACAAGCAAATGTACATAATGTTGAATACCGTTGATAGAGAAATGGGCATGGTATTCACTACACATTAACATTGGCTTAGAAAATCGGTGCGATTTTGGCAGCGTAACGGCGTGACATAAGAATTCCTAAAATTGGTTGATGAGAGAGAAAGGGGTTCCTCATCATATTTTCTTGTAATGGAAAGTAAGGAGGTCATATAGATACATGTCCCAACAATTTTAATGTAATTTAGATTCATGATACAAATGAATTTCTTGAATGTAAAAGAGGGGAGAGAAGTTCCTTTTAGAATTTCGGCATAGTAACAGGTGTACATGGGAGACATTTAATGAGAGAGAAAGGGTCTTGTAACATCCCCAAATGATAAAAGGGTTAAATGAAAAAAATGATATGACTCATTTCAACAAGGTGCACCATCCTTTTCAGGAGCCTACCTGATTAGAACTCCACAGTTAAGCGTGCTTAGCCTAGAGTAGTGATCAGGATGGGTGACCTTCTGAGAAGTTTCCAAGGATGTGTTTGAGTGAGGACAAAGCACACTGGAAAGGACACGTGTTGGACTGTGGGGACTTTCATTAGTTATATGACCCGTTCAGGCATGTGGGTGGACCATTGGGTGGGGACCATGTGTTTTTGTGGAAACTGGCCGTACCTAGTTGGCCAGGACCTGACGGCCATGTTATGGCTGGGTGGTTGTGCTGTCACAGGGGCCTAGTTGTCACATTTGGTATCAAAGGAGGAACCCAGCCTTAAGTGCGGGGTGCACTTCCAGGGTTGACATGTAGGGCCCACAACGAGGGTGTTGTGCTCTAAGGGGGGGGGGGGGTGATTCTAACATCCCCAAATAATAAAAGGGTTAAATGAAAAAAATGATATGACTCATGTCAACAATGTGCACCTTACTTTTTGAGAGCCTACCTGATTAGAACTCCATAGTTAAGCGTGCTTAGCCTGGAGTAGTGATCAGGATAGGTGATTTTCTGGGAAGTTTCCCATGATATGTGTGATTGAGGACAATGCACACTAGAAAGGACATGTGTTAGCCTATGTAGACTGTCATTAGTCATATGACCCGTTCAGGAATGTGGGTGGACCCTTGGGTGGGGACCATGTGTCGGTGGGGAAACTGGTGGTACCTGGTGGGCCAGGACCCGACAACCATGTTAAGGCGGGGTGGCTGTGCTGTCACCAGGGAACAGTTTTCACAGGTCCCCCATCATTCAAACATAAAGAGGGCAGTATGAGGGAGGTTAAAAAATATACCCCAACATTTATAATTGAAATTAAAAGGGCAAAACAACTTAAAGAAAATTGGGCAAAAATGAGAAAGGAAGAAAAAACCCTTACTTGGATGTGTGCTTCTAAAGGCTAGAGAGGGGCTTCTGAGAGGCTTCTTGGGAGCTTGGGGAACCTTGGGAGCATTCCAGAGAGAGTAGGGAAGAGGTTGGAGGAACTACAAAGGCTTTGAGTGAGAAGGAAGTAGGATCTTGGGTGGGTTTATATTCGAAAGGTGAGGGAAATATTTATTATTTAGGTTTGGGACCCCTTATATTAAATTAATCCAAAACAAAAACCATCCCATGGTTTTTGTCCATGTTTTTGGGAAATGGAAGAGTAATATAATATTTTATAAGTCCATGGTCTGAGCATATTAAAATATTAGGGTTGCTTATGTGGAGGTGAGTCACACTCCCATGGAAATTAATTTAAAAAGACAAGGTGTTTAATAAGTATTAAGGTGTCCATTAATGCATTGAAAAGTAAGATAAACAAACCCGAAATCATATTATCTTAATGGTAAAACATATATTTGCCGATCATAAATATTATATTATTTTATTAAATTTATATTGGGTCATTATGATATCATAAAACACATTATATATTGAAATGGTATTTAATTTTTACTCAAATATTTGACTGTCTCAGAAAATTATGAAAAATTCTGCTTTGGATAATTTCAATGACCTGATTCCAGAAATAACATTTATTTTATCTAAATAATTTTCTATATATGTTAATTTTCACTTTTAAAATGAAAACTGACATATATAAAAAATTCACAGTTTTTGAAAAAAATGGATTTCAGACCTTAATAAAAATTATAATTGAATTCATACAATTACATGAACATCTATATATAATAAAATTAATCTAATAATAATAATAATAATAATTTATTAAAATGTTATTTAATTCAAAAATCCCTTAATTTAATAAAATATATTTCTTAATTAAATAATAACTAAAAACACCATTTGTACTTTAAAAACTATTTACAATGTAACAATAATGACAAGAAATTATATTCATTATTATATACAAAAATAATGTAAATGAAAATAGTACTATCGATTAGTTTCATAATCCCTTAAAACAGACGCATATGCCCTAAGAGTAAGGTGTTCGATGATGACTGATTCTTGGGGTGGCTCGGATAACATCGCTCGAGTGGTAATTTCTATCAACTTCCACCTCTCCCGTAGTTGGTCCTGTTCGAGATGGACATGGTGAAGCTCAGCTTGGGCTTGGTCAAGAGTGAAGCCCAAGGATGCGACCTCTTTTCCGAGCTCCGATAAATGGGTTTCGTATTGGAAATTCTTCTGGATGAGTCTATCGCTTCATTTTTCTAAGTAAAATTGGATGTGTAAAATCCATATATGTATACTAATCATGTGATCATTGTTCAGTGGATATAAAAGTAACGGTCGCAATTTTTATCATAAAACGAATGAAGTTGAAATTTTATAAAAACATTTTATATATAAAGACATTTAATAAGATCAAGAGGGATTTTCCATTAATGAAACTTTGGGTCATTACAATATTCCCCCTTAAGAAATTTCTCCCTCGGAATTTTCCTTTTCCCACACTAAAACAGTTTTGGGTAACTCAGCTTCATCCCTTCCTCCGATTCACAAGTTGTTTCATCAAACTTGTCGTTTCTCCACAACACCTTGACGAGGGGCATTGTCTTATTTCGTAGAACTTTTCCTTTATGATCTAAGATCCTCATTGGTTGCTCCTCATAATAATGATCGTCTTTCAATTGTACCACCATAGAAGAGAGTACATGTTAAGGGTCCAGTATGCACTTCCTTACAAGGGATACATGAAAGACATCATGTAATTTGGCTATAGTAGGCGGAAGTTCTAGTCGATAGGTCACAGCCCCGACACGATCAAGAATCTCAAAGGGACCGATGTACCTTAGACTTAACTTACCTTTCTTTCCAAACCTCATTACCTTCTTCCATGGAGATATTCATAGAAAACCCATTTCTCCCACAGTAAACTCAACATCTCATCGATGATTATATGCATAACTCTTCTATCGACTCTAGACTACGTTGATATGCTGTTGAATGGTTTTCATCTTCTCCACCATTTCCTCGACCATTTTTGGTCCAAGAAACATAAATTCACTGACCTCATCCCAACATGCCGGTGTTCTGCACCTTTTCCCATACCGGTCTTCATATGGTTCCATTTGGATGCTCGAGTGGAAACTGTTATTATAAGAGAACTCAACCAGAGGATGATGTTGAAACCATCCTCCTTTAAAGTCCATTGAGCATGCTCTCAACATAACCTCAAGTGTTTGGATAGTCCGCTTAGATTGGCCATCAATTTGAGGATGATATGCCGTACTAAAGTTCAGTTGAATATTCAGAGCATGTTGAAGACTCTTCCAAAACATAGAGGTGAATCTTGGATCTCGGTCAGACACAATAGATAATGGTACTCCATAGATCCTTACCACTTCCCTGATATATATCTGTGCCAATTAATCCAATGAAAAATCGTCCCAAATATCAATGAAGTGTGCAGTCTTTATAAGACGATCCACAACAACCCATATTGCAATGTTGCCTTTGGATGTCCTCGGAAGTCTGATGACAAAGTCCTTGGTGATGTTTTCCCATTTCCATTCTAGTATGGGAAATAGTTGCATCATCCCCTTAGACTTCTGCCTCTCTACCTTCACTTGTTGACACATTAGGTACTTTGATGTATATTCAGCAATCACCATCATCATATTACCCCACCAAAAGTTTTCTCAGAGATCTCGATACATATTTTTGCTCCTAGGGTGAATAGAGAAATTTGAACTATTTTCATCTTCCAAAAGTTCCTTCTTCACCTCCGGACTTGATGGAACACATAGTCTTCTCCCAAACAGCACAATTCCATCTTCAATATCATTAAACTCCGAGGATTTCCCTTTTTCTATAGCTCCCACTTTTTCTTGAATTCCCATAGCATCCTTTTGAGCATCCTTTAAACTTTCCACAAAAGACGTTTAATCAATCATTTATGAATGGATTGATGATGCCCCCTTCTCTATGATTCCCATATCCATCTTCATCAAGTTTAAGAAGATTGGATCCTTCTCAATTATCATCATTGATAGAATTGATGAATCCTTTCTCCTTAGGGAATCTACCACCTTGTTCGCTTTCCCAGGGTGGTAATGGATTGAACAGTCATAATACTTGATGAGCTCTATCCATCATCTCCGGTGCATATTAACCTTTTTCTATGTGAATATATATTTAAGACTCTTGTGGTCTGTATATATCTCACATTTCTCTGCATAGAGATAATGCCGCCATATTTTCAAGGAAAAGATCACCGCCACCATCTCTAGATCATGCATTGGATAGTTTTGCTCATGGATTTTCAACTGCTTTGAGGAATAGGATATCACATTATCATTTACCATCAGCACACATCCTAAGCCCTTCTTCGAAGCATCACAGAATACCACAAAAAGCTCCCCAGTTGTGGGTAAAGTGAGCACGGGCGTAGTGATAACCCTCCTTTTCAACTCCTTGAATCATTCTTCACATTCGTCACTCCAAGAAACCTTTACTCCCTTTCGAGTTAGCTTGGTAATAGGGTTGGACAATCATGAGAAATTTCTAACAAGTCGTCGATAATATCCATCTAACCCCAAGAATATACGGATATCTATTACCGATGTTTTCCTCGACCATCCCTCAATTGCATCTGTTTTGGAGAGATCCACATATATCCCATTTCTTGTGATGATATGGCCCAAGAATGAGACCTCCTTCAACCAGAACTCACACTTTCTGTACTTTGCATAGAGCATCTCCTTGCACAAAGTCTCTAGTATAGTTCTTAAATGCTCCTAATGATCCTCCTTGGTTTTGGAGTATATTAGAATATCATCTATAAAGACTACAACAAATTTTTCTAGGTAAACTATAAAGACTCTATTCATCATGTCCATGATGATTTTTGGAGCATTTGTGAATCCGAAAGGCATTACTTTGAATTCATAGTTCCCGTATATTGTATGAAAAGTAGTCTTGGGGACATCTTCCTTCTTCAACCTTACATGATAATATCTCGACCACAAATCTACCTTGGAGAAGAATTGTGCTCCACGCAGCTGATCGAACAGGTCATCAATTCTTGGGAGAGGATACTTTTTATTTTTCATGATTTTGTTATGTTCACGATAATCTATGCAAAGCCACATTGACCCATCCTTCTTCTTGACGAAGAGGACCGGTGCACCCCATGGTGAAGCACTTGGGAATATAAACCCTTTATCTAGATTCTCCTATAGTTGTATCTTTAGCTCTTCATGCTCTACAACTTCCATTCTATATGGAGTCTTGGATATTGGTAAAGCCCCAGGAAGAAGTTCAATTGAGAATTAAACATCCCTTCTAGGAGGAAGACCAGGCAGTTCCTCAGGAAACACATCAGTGAATTCCCTAACAATAGGCATTTATTCGACGATGGTTTCTTCCTTGGACTCAATCAACTGAGCCAGATACGCATGCTCATAAGGGAGTAATATCCATGCATGAGATGATGGAGCTAAAGGAAACTCATCTTCCTCCTTTAACTTATAAAGAATCATGGTTTGATTCTCCATATGGAGTGTGATTTCCCTCTCCCAACAATTTATCTTGGCTCTATATAAGGAAAGCCAATCCATGCCAAGAATTGCATTAAATTCCATAAGACGGAGTATGAAAAGGTTCACCAGGAAATTCAATCCATAGATTATAATAGGGTAGGAATTATATTCATGGGATGCAATGATTGCCCCATTTTCCGTACTCACCGACATCTTCACCTCCATGATTTGTGGTGGAGTTGGGATTGTTCTACTAAACTTTCGAGATATAAAAGAATGCATAGAAACTTAATCAAAAATTATGTTCACTATTCTTGAATGAATAACTATCGTACCTATCACCACTTCGTTGTCAGGGTTCACTTCATTAGAAGTGATGGAAAAAGATCTTCCTTGCTCTCTTGGAGGTTGTTAGATGTCTCCTAAAACCCTTGTATTGGGGAACTGATTTGAAAAATGACCTGGTTCATTACATTTGTAGCATTGAACAATGCTTTTAGGTTCGAACAGATCATTTCTATCCTATTTTGCAGCTGTGGGTCTTTCTTGCTGACAGTTAACAGCTAGGTGCCCTTCTCTTCCACACCTGAAGCATTTCCTCATCCTCTTAAGTCAATTTTCAGGGTGCTCTTTTCCGCACATTGGGAAAGTGGGGTGCTGGATCTTCGTAGCACCTTTGGATTTATCCATCGTCCCAACAACATTTAAGTCCACCTTACACTTCTTATCCCCATGATACCCCTATGATTCTCTGATCTCCATTTCAAACTTGAGGGCACATCGGACAATTTCTTCATAGCTGTTGAAGTCACAGATCGCTAATGCTTTCCACAGGCTAGGCTTCAGCCGACCAAAGAAGCTGTCAATCTTGCATTCGGGGGTAATGACAAAGCTGGAAGTGTATCATGCAACCCTTGTAAAATTTCCCTCGTACTCTCCAATAGATTCTTCATCTTTTTTCATGAGGTAAAGTGAGTCCCTTTCCATCTTAAGCCGGAGGGTGTGTGGAAAATATTTGTCAAAAAACATCGTTCGGAAATCCTTCCATTCCAACGCCTTGATCTCCTCCTCAGGCTTCATATATTTTATCAAAGTTCACCATTGATCAACTTAACCCTCCATACGATAAGCTTCCAGGAGAACCATATCTTGTTTAAAACATTAAAGGATGGAGAAGATCTTTTCAATGGAGTTGATCCATTTTTTAGCGATCGTGGGATCAGATGATTCACTAAAAGTAGGAGGCCTTTGTCTCATTATGATCTTGATAGGGACTTGTTATTTCATAGTGGGGTTTGGACATTCCTCTTGACCACTGCTTCTATTCAATGCTTGAGTTAGCTGAGAGAGAAGCGTGACAAAGTTCATGATTCTCGCTCCCATTGGATTGGGCATCTCATTAGTACAGTCATCACACTGATCTTCACATCAGTTGTTAGCCCGAGTTCTCCTATTACCATCCATTGGCTAGAATAAAAGGAAAGTTAGGGGTAACACATAAAGGGAAATCCGAAAAAAAAAGTTGATGACTTATAAAAAAACTTTCATTTCCTTAACTCATGATTCTATAGGCTTCAATCTATGATTTTCATGAACTAATTTCTAACATATATTCTTAGGGGCATCATTTTAATTCCCTTAACAATGGTTCATACTAAGATTGTGAATTTACCAAAGCATATCTTCGGGAGTGATGTGACCAAGAGTGCAGCAAGGGCCATTGTCGTGCACCAGCTCCGTTTCGAGTCTAGCTCAAAGCGGTGTTTTCAGTTTTTACCCCTAGGATACATATGTGCCAGAGCCCCCTCTACCTGCTCATATCCGGACATGGATGTATTTTCTTGATAACCCACTTACTCAATACTCACCAAAACATAGGGAAATTTTTATTGTACATAGTCTTGTATCAAAGTCTTTACTAAGGGGTTCTAATCCTAATCCCAAAAATAACCAAACCTATCCTTTGATACCAACATTGACAACCCTTCTTTTTATTACAAGTTAATCATGATTTATTACATAAAACATAACTTGATACCACAAAGATGATCGAGAGTTTAAGTGTCTTTGGGGCGTAGGATTATTACATAAAAACTTAAAACCTGAAATACAACATCTTTATTGAAAACATCCTTTACATGACCGCTACTTTCCTTAGTACTTAGCATTGCACGGGTTAACCTGAGGACATGCATAAGAAAAGGGTGAGCTATAAAGCCCAGTAAGGCAGTACAAGTGGAATAACATGAGGAGTAAAATACATGTTAGTCAATAGGCATATCAATAGAGCATAATAAAAACACGAACATAAAGGCATGATAAAGCATGATAATCATAACATGGAAATGTGGCAACAACACTTAACAGGGAATTATCATGAGCCAAGGCTCATTGAACATGGAGCATGAGTAAATCCTAATTGCACATAAAGCACAAGTAAACCCTCGTTGTACTTGAATTAGAATTATTCAATACTCATTTCACATAACATATCATGATAATATAGATTACCAAATGCATTGGAGCTCTATAAGGGTGAACCCTTCTTAAACATTGCATTTCATGCCTAAGTGTGCCACATGGATGATAAAACATGAATTCATAAAACATAATAATTTATTCCACAATAAATGAATGTGGATTTCATACATGAAACTTTACAATAAATAATTAAATGTGTATAAAGTTGAATTCCCTTGATGGAGAAATGGGCATGGTATTCACTACACAATGACATTGGCTTAGAAAATTGGTGCGATTTCAGCAGTGTAACGGCGTGACATAAGAATTCATAAAAATGGTTGATGAGAGATAAAGGGATTACTAATCATATTTAAATTTAATGGACAATAATGAGGTCATATAGATACATGTCCCAACAATTTTAATGGAATTTAGATTTATGATACAAAACTATTTTTTGAATGTAAAAGAGGAGAGAGAAGTTCCTTTCGGAATTTCGGCATAGTAACGGGTGTACATGAGAGGCATTTAATGAGAGAGAAATGTTCTACCATCATTCAAACATAAATAGGGCAGTATGAGGGAGGTGCAAAACCATACCCCAAAATTTATAATTGAAATTAAAGGGGAAAACTACTTAATGAAAATTGGACAAAAATGATAATGGAAGAAAAAAACCCTTACTTGGAAGTGTGCTTCCAAAGGCTAGAGAGAGGCTTGTGAGAGGCTTCTTGGGAGCATGGGGCACCTTCGGAGGATTCTAGAGAGAGTAGGGAAAGGTGGGAAGAACTCAAAAGGATCTGAGTGAGGAGGAAGTGGGAGCATATGTGGGTTTATATAGGAAAGTTGGGGGAATTATTTTTTATTTAGGTTTGGGACCCCTTATATTAAATTAATCAAAACCACAAACCATCCCAAAGTTTTTAACCATTGTTTTTGGAAAAGGGAAGAGGAAACTAATATTTTATAAGTCCAAGGTCCGAAAATCTTAAAATATTAGTTTTACTTATGTGGAGGTGAGTCACACTCCAATGGAAATTAATTTGAAAAGACAAGGTGTTTAATAAGTCTTGAGAGGTCCAATAATGCTTGGAAAAGTAATCCAAACAAACCCAAAATTTCATTATTTTAATGGTAAAACATATATTGGCCGAAAATAAAGATTATAGTATTTTATTACATCACTATTAGGTCATTATGATGTCATAAAACACATTATATATTTAAACTGTATTTAATTTTTACTCAAAAATTTGACTGTCTTAGAAAATTATGAAAAATTCACCGTTCAATAATTTCGACATCCTGATTCCAAAAAATACCATATATTTTATCTAAATAGTTTTTTAAATATGTTAATTTTAACTTTTAAGATGAAAATAGTCATTTATCAAAAAATCACGGGTTTTGACAAAAATGGATTTCAATCCTTAATAAAAATTGTAATTGCATTCATACAATTACATGATCATTTGTATATAATAAAATTAATGTAATAATAATAATAATATTTTACGAAAATATTATTTAATTCAAAAATCCATTAGTTTAATAAAATATATTTCTAAATTATATAATAACTAAAAACACCTTTTGTACTTTAAAAACTATTTACAATGTATCAATAATGACAAGAAATTATATTCATTATTATATACAAAAATAATGTACATGAACATAGTACTATCGGTTAGTTACATAATCTCTTAAAACAGCCACATAAGAACTACGGGTAAGGTGTGCGATGGTGACAGAGTCTTGGGGTGGCATGGATAACATCGTTCGAGTGGTAATTTCTATCAACTTCCACTTCACCCGTAGACGGTCCCATTCGAGCTTGACATGGTGAATCTCAGCTTGGGATTTGTCAAGAGTGAAGCCCAAGGGCGCCACCTCTTTTCCGAGCTCCGATAAATGGGCTTCATATGGGGAAATTCTACTGGATGATGCCATCGTTTCCTTTGTCTAAGTAAAATTGGATCTGTTAAAGCCCTATATTTATACTATTCATGTTATCACTGTTCAATGACTATAAAAGTAACGGTCATAGTTCATATCAGAAAACCAATGAAGTTGACATTTTATAAAAACATTTTATATAAAGAGAATTTTAATAATATCAAGATGGATTTTACATTAATGAAACTTTGGGTCGTTACAATATCCATCAAGATCATTTAGACTCTTTAAATTTCAATGGAATTCTTCATCATCAAGATTTTTCATTATAAAAATAGATGAAGGATATAATCCCTTATCATATTCCAACAAAACCATCTTTATATTCATTAAATCCAAATCCTTACAATCATAAATGTTAAACATAAATTTAGTTTATTCAATATCAAATGTAAAAACTACATTCTCACATATGATCTATCCAATATACAGTAAATAAATATTATGATGAATCAAATTAAAATCCAAATATTAAATTTTAAAAAATATACTACTTTTCTTCCATTTTTTTGTTCTAGATTCGTCAGATATTGTATCTCATACCCTTTTCCACCATTCTTTAAACAGATAAAATCATCAAAAAAAATTATAGACTTTCCTTAATTCTCTGAAGATTCTTGAACAAGATAACACCATTGATGTCATTCCCATTTCTATATCTCTATTGAATTGTGTCTTGTTAAACCTGATTTTATGAGAAGCATCTATATATGAATGATGACAACTAAAACATAATTTTTCTATGAGGTAATCATCAAGGTTGAAAATTAAAATAAAAAACATGTTAAGCCACTGCAGTATGACTATTCCTAGCAGATAAATTTCCTAGTCCAACAATGTTACTAATTTCCCATAGTAAAGAATAATCCATTTTGAATAGCTTCCACATTAAAGCATCATATGGTTCCATGCCATCATACAATAATTTTCAATATATTATATTAGAGATGAAGGTATATATAAAGGTCATTTCGTGCCAATATCATTCCAGGAATAATCATCAAAATAATGAAATAATCCTTATTCATAAAAATCAATGGAGTTAGATTATAAGGGATCAAAACAACATGAAAAATGAAATAATTAGTACATAAATTACTAAAAGGTTTAAAACCCTCAAAATCCAATCCCAAATATACATTCCTAGGATCTGCAGAAAAAATTAGATATAGTGAATCAATCACTGTCCTGGGTGTTGAATATATTGGTTGTCTCATAAAGCAATCCTTACTATCCTGATTATTCCACTTCATGTCATCTGTAGTTTTAGACAACAATAACAATATTTGAAATCATGGATTTAGAGGAAAGAAAAACAATACCTCTTTATGATATTTTTTAATCCATTTATTCATGGGAATTCATTTATTTATACTCTCACTATTTCTTATTGACTATCATCTACATGAATGAAATCCTTCACATTCTTCTCTACCAAACTCTTATCACTAGTAAAGTATGCAATTATTAGGGAATTCATGTATATTTTTATAATAAATTCCATGTTTTTTTATGATTTTCATCATCTCATAAAATTTTGTAGGTATCATAGCTTCACTGAATATATCCTGAAGAAACTCTAAAATCATGGATGTTTCTTTGAAATAATTCTCCATATACACTTTATATGATACCACTTATGTGGGAAAAACAATTTATAATACATGGAAGACCTATCACATAGTTCTTGTTTTCTATATTCAACTAATTCATAGACATCATTTTGTTTGTCAATGTTGTTCGGATCAAGATTAACCTATATAGGATCAACTAACGGTTATATATATCTATTGAAATCAAGCACTTTTTATTCTGAGAAAACAAATTCTTCACTTATCAAATTTCAAATTGAATTCTACACTTCATCTCCATGTTTTATTTTGATGATAGTATTTTAAATTTTTGGACTTTACAAAATATATGATTCTATATTCCAAAACAAATATACATATCAAGAACAAAACTGTTTCAATATCAAATGATCATATATATTGTTTCTATTCAACCATCACATGAATTTATAATGAGGACATGAACATTTTCTTCTTTTATCTAGTATTTGGTTTACAATTTCATAATCTAAAAATTATTCCAATCCCTTTGCATTCCATGGTGTGTTTCAAGGTATGTTAATCCATCTTTTATCAATTTTTATTGGATTTTATCCTTGATATACATAAAAATATATAAATTTAAATATTTAATCAAACATGTACAATCAAAATTAAAGATGAATCTATACGGGTTAGAATAAGACCCAAGATATTAGTATTTTAAGTTAGAAACAAGCATGGAACTATTAATATTTAATGATGAAAGTATTTAAAATAACCTCTAAATCAAAAATGATAAATATTTATCAATTTTATATATTTCGTATTTAGATGATATTTTTTTGGAAGAAAAAGATAATAGTGTGTTCTTTATTAGTGGTGTAACTAAGGAGTGTCCATTCCAATGAAAAATAAGGAACATTGATCTATGTCCAATCCATTTACCATTGTTTAACTAACACTACGAGAACCCCTTTAAAATATAAATGCAAATTATACATTGTTTGGATATCACATACTATTGTATGTATAAAACTGATAAACGTATAAGTTTTAGGTTGTTATATGTTCTTATTTGTAATTCTACCATTTATTGTCATTTTATATATGATCCTAAAATTCCTACAAAACTAGTTAGGGAAGGGAACCTTTTACTAGACACATAATACACTATAGTAGTTACACATTTCAAAGAAAAATATTTAAATTTCTAAAATTTCTCTATTTTGAAAAGTATGGATTCTTGATTCTTATTCATGTTAATGGAACTGTTACAAGGTATGTATTGAACATAGTGGAAGATTATCTTTGATAAATTAATACACGTTTCTTCTCAATGCAATTATTTTTTTATTTTTACCCTTTTGGATTACTGTATTCATAATGGGAATTTATTATAATTCAATGATGATCCATTGATATTCTACATTGTAGAATGTTATTAAATCAATGAATAATTTTTTAACTAAAATTCCATGATTTTGATTTTATTGTTGAAGAAAAACACAGTAAGAAAAAATGAATGAAGTTGATCAATCAAATGGAGTATAGTAAGTAGTGAAAAGATGATGAATAAGGAAGAACAATCTAGGTGTAAAATTTAAATTAATGTATAGTGATTTAACAATGTGTCATTGTTCCACCAATAGAGAAAATCATCCACTAATCTTCTACATCATCAATGTGGGAGACTATATTAACCTCCTAAACAAATGAAAATGTATACCATGGTTATGTTTGATGGTGTAGGCCATTCTTGACTACCTTTTTATTTCTAGAATCCACTGATATTCCATCCATAGAGACAATATGGACATTAAAGGAAAATATTTCAATGAAGAAAAAATACTTGCTAAACTTCATATATAACTAATTTCATCTACGAGTCTCTAGAAAAATCCACATGCAGTTCTAATAGACCGCATTGATTTTGTAATATATAAACATATCATCAATAAATACAATAATAAAATCATCCTGATAATCCATGAACACTCTATTCACGAGATTCATAAAAATAGAGGGCCCATTATATTATCCCAAATGCATTACTATAAACTCAGAATAACCGTACCTAGTTCAAAATATTGTCTATGGGATATAATACATCATATGTGATTGATGATATCCATATTGATGGTCAATATTTAAAAAATATTTAGCTCCTTGAAGTTGGACAAATAAATCATCAATGAATGGTAGAGGATAATTGTTCATTATTTAAATAACATTGATTTATCTAGATTTATTACATAGCCGTGTGGATCAATGTTTCTTATTAACATATATAATAGGATCTCCCCATGAAGAAACACTAGTTGTTTCATTAGATCTAATATGTCTATAGTGGCTATAATATAATTTTTATAATGGTGTCTTGTAGTAGGAATTAAATAAATAGAGAACTCAACTTCTGACTCTAGTGGATGTCAATGTAAATCCTCTTGAAATAATTCACTTCATTCGTGTATAATAGGTACATATTCAATTTGTGGATATCCTTCCTTATATATAGATGATGTTTTCTATTAATCCACAATAATTTTTTTAGAAGGGGTACTATAGGAGGATAAAGATATGAATCATATGATAAGGTTTGTTCCTGAAAGATAAGGGATTCTACAACTTTCTTAACAACCATAATTTCCTTCTTCTTATAATAGATTTTTAGCATCATATTTTGAAATCCCTCCTATAGTAAATATTATATAAAATTCATTCATAAGTATGATAAAAAGGTTAGAAACTAAGTATTTTTTATGTTTCATAATGGGCACTGACCAGCACATATTTGTTGCAATGGGACATACCATAGAAGTGTTGAATGAAAAATCAATCATTAAATCAAAATAGAAATGTATAATTTTCATAGAGAACTAAGAAAATATAAAAGAATAAGATGATCCAAAATAAAATAATTCATTGGAAAATATTTAGTAAATTATAAAAGTACCAGGTATTACATCATTAAGAACTCCAACTTCCGCAGTTGTGATCTCATAAGATTGGCCTTCATCCCCTAGCCATTTCTAGGAAAGGTTTACTTGATTCATATGCCAAGAATTATTGTATTGACTGTTGTTATTTTCTTTTATTCCATTAGAAAAATGCACTTAGTATATTTTTCCTCCACACTTGTAACAAACTCACATTCCCCTCATTCATGTACCGAGATATTTCTTCCCACAATTATCTAATGATGGAATTCAAATATTAACTTTTTTCCAATTTCCTTATTTTATTTCCCTTAATGTTAAACAAGACTCTTCTTCAATTTAATTCATTTATGGTTATAATAATTATATTTTTTTTTCTATCTTGATAGAACATGAGACTATATCTACATAGGATGATAAATATTTTGAGACATGTGCTCCTCAATGGAATGGTTTTAACCCATAAAAAATAAATAAAACTTTCCTTTTGGATTGAATATGTAAATCACAACATTCCTTATTAACCTTGTCAATTTGGGTTCATATATATAAACATTATCATCATCATGTTTTCTTAAATTCATGAATGTTCTGTCCATATCCTCTCAATGTTCATTAGGTAAATATTTTCCATGAAATGTTCTTTAAAATCCATCCATTCCATGTTTTCTATTTTACCTTCCTACTTTATGATTTGAATCAATGGCCATAATTTATTGAAATATCCTGATATATGATACATTCCCACGATAACCATATCCCTTTATAACCATCCTAAAGAAATAAATATATTCTCTCAAGAACTTATCTAATTTTTAATTATATGGATTTTTAGTCCCATAGAATGACAGAGATTTTTATCTCATGAATCGGTCTAACATTATCCACCCACATTGTGGTTTAGGACTCTCCATATAGGTATGGTTGTTTCTCATAACCTATTTCAGCTCTCCCAGTAATGCTATAAGTAATTTATCACCTATTTCTGCTCATGTTTCAACATCATTATCTTTTATAGTATGTAAATATTTACATTGATTACATTAATTGATATGGTTTCCATTCCGTCCACTACGATCCATTCATAAACAATGTAATACACTAAATTAGGTTATGAATTATAAAGAATACTTTTGAACTAGAATAACATGTAACATAAATTGGAATTTTATGCATAGTATATTCTTAAAAATATACATGGTTTTTTGGAAAAATATTTACTATTAAATAATTCATAATGGGTTTTAATGAAAAATTGAATTATCATATGTATATCCCATGGGTGTTTCAAACAATTTTCATAGTATGGACCATTTTTGTGTAATATTTTTTGTCGAGTCGGGCTTAATGCACCTTGTCAAATTTGTTACCTCTCAATACATATGTGTTATAATCAAGTCCAAATGTATTATCTAGTCAAGGATGTATTTATAAAAAGACCCACATTATCTCTACCATAAAAAAATTATAGAATGTTATTCAATATATATCCTCAAATTCTATCTTTGGGCTGTATCCCCAAATCTATGTTTTAATAATATAGTTTCTATAGTTTATACTAAACTTCTCATATACAAATGGTAATGAACCCAACCCCTGTAACCCAAATTTCGATCCACAAAAAATTACTTTGGTACTATCAACAAGTGGTTTTATCCCAATGGAACAAATAGTTTTATAGCTTTTAAGAAATAGATGCAAAAATAAGAATTAAATCTCAACTTGAAATGAAATAAAACATAGACAATCACTTGAAAGCACCAATAAAATCCTTGATTTTCCCAAAAAGTAAATAATAAAATACATTTATGAATCTTTGGGAAATATAAAACATAATACAATGGTGAGATTAGATTCTCAATAAGGGTATAAAATATAGTTGATGCTATAAAAATAAATAATATGGCATGGTGAATAACTAAAAAATCTTGTCATTAAAACACAATCATAAACAAGATATGGAAGGAATAAAATTTGAATAAATATTACCATATAAATAATTTAATGAGAATAAAACATAAACAAGAATATTTAAATAGTCTAATAGTCACATGGGATATCAATTTCTAATATCGTAATGATGGAATGTAAAATATCAGACATCAAGAAGATACCATCAAGGCACCAGCCAAGACACCAAACATAATGGGTAAAACCCCGTTACAGTTTGTTTCGTAAAACCAACGAATGCATTAATAATATATAGAGGGACATTCCCATCACATAATAAGTACAATTAATTCCTCATATTAATGGGGTGGATCATAAAATATATATACTTTTTCAATATAAATAAATTTCATTAATCATTAAATATAATCACTAACCATTCTGAGTAATATGGTGAATTGTATCAAGATATCACATCCACGGTCAAACTGATCACAAACCATTTAACAAAAAATAGTAGATTATATAAATTATATCAATCCAACTAAATAATAAAATTGAATAGAGGATATTGAAAAAGATGAAAATAAACTAATAAACTCATCAAGGAATTCTTGATATCAATACCATGTTTTTACTTTACAAAGATGTGTTATATTGGAAAACTCATTTGTATTTGTCATAAAATATGATTGTAAAAATTTATATAAAAAAAATGTATGTAAAATGAAATTATGTTTGAGAAATAATATATTTATAACTAATGCGAAAACATATAAAAATAGGTTTTACAAAACATAAAAAGGAGCCTCTTTATCCCAGTTTAATAGAAAATAACATGGTGTCGTTGGAATAGAAAAAAGATTATTAGTATTCATAAAAATATAAATGGAATAAGATGGTTTTTAAAAAAAATAGTTATTTTAAAAAAATTTCTTAAAACATATAATGTATTGTATGTGAATAAGGGATTGAAATTCGAATCGTTATCTTTAATCTGCATTGCTTATCGGGAGGAAATGAGATTAGAACCCTTTAAAACATATATTTTTTCATTAGATAAATATGAAATGATTAGGATACATCAGTTTGGTACATATATATAGAATTTATAAAATTCATATGAAAATAATTAAAATTACATTATGGTAAACATAGAGAAAGCATATTCCAAATAAATAATAGAGGTTTAGGAAGAATACCTTACCTTATGTATGAAAGTGTTTTGATATTTTACTTAACCTCATGGATAATAAAATTAAATCCATCATATAATTAATTAAAAACATTTTAGAAATTAATTTTTTATTATAACTTTATTATGTTCATTTATGGAATTTATTATGAGTTAGAAGATACAATTTTGTCGTTCAGTAGAATTCCTTTCCTTTGATTTGATAATTAGTTTACTTGTATACATGTATGGAAAATAAATTAATATGTGAATATGTGTACATAATTGAAATTATATGTTAATAATGAACTTATATATTATTAAATGGTCTTATATATCATTTTTATAAAATTTTTTATGATTAATTAGATAATATATTGATGATAATCTTTTATAATATTTTAGCAGTTTTTTTCCATAAGAAACTAGTTTTGATTTATTAATTAATATTATATATATATTATACTAATATAAAATTAATTATCTTTTAAACCATATATTATAATCATTTCTAACCATGAATTTTTTTTATAACCTGCTTTTAATGCATAATTGAAAAACAAAAACACATCCTCCATGAAGGCGGTAAATCGGGACCACTTGGACGATGTTTCCTTATATAAAACACAACGATGATAAAATTATCTTAATGATGGATTTTCCATTTATATAAATGAATTCAATTATATATAATATACTATAGTTATCATTCTTTTTATGATATAAGGGGTGATTAGGGTATAAGAAAAAAAATGTAAAATTAAATAGAGAAAAAAAAGATGAGTTTACATCTTGATGTCATCTCCTTGAGAACCTCCATTGGAAAATTGGGTTTGGTATTTTATTGAGAAAAAAACCACTTGGAAAAGTGGAATAGACTTTGAAATTTTTTTTGGGTTGAAATTGGATGAGCATCAAGGTTTAATGGGTGTCATGATAAGTGGTGTTGTGGGGTCGTATTTATATTGGAGGATATGGGTGTTTTGTCATTATTATAATCATTAGTTTATTATTTTATATCAAGAATATGAATTTTTTATAATTATCACTATTTATACAAAAATAATGAAATATAGTCGTGTATTATTTTCTTACATTATCTATACAATATCTACAACTCAGAAAGACATGTTTTTTTTAAATAACGTAAAATATCATATTTCACTATTCACCAAAAATTCAACTATTTTTTCAAAATTTCCAAATTTCAACCAATCCATTTTACGATATTTATAATTCCAAAATTAAATCCATTACAGGACAATTATTTTCAAAATATGACAATATTTTTTTAAATAGAATCATAATTTATTAAAAAAATAAAAATTTAAAAATTATAACTAAGATTATTACACTTTGAAACATTAATAAAGGTCTTCTAAAAATATCATATAATCAAAAGACATGAAAATATTATTTTATGAATATATTTTAAGAAAATAAATTTTATTTTAAATCATTATATTAATTATAAAATTGTAAATCGAAATTTATGTATCAAAAATACCAAAATGTAATTTATCATTTTGAAAACTTTATTTAATTATACTATTATATAATTATATAATATTTTAGTTCATAAGATACCAAGATATTATTTATAATCTCACAGGTGAATATACTATTATATTGGTTATATTACAATTCTTAAGGGTAAAATTACTATTCCAACAGTCATATTTATTATTATATTAAAAATTTAAACTCTGAGTTGCATGAAGAATAAAATATCGAAGTTGATAAATTATAAAAAAGACATACCATGAGATAATGGGGTGTTACAATTTTTTCTTGTATATTTACTTGGTGGGGAACAACTAAACTAGACCACATGCACTTTTCTTGTAATGGAGGTTCATTTAGATCTCATGGAATTGTGACATATGGTGGTAGAAATGCATTCCCTTTATAATGGGATGCATAGAAAACCTCATGGGTGGGTGCAGTCTTCTGTATAACCTTCTTCTATAGTTGGCTTGATAATGGAATGTTCTCCTGATTATGTTTTTATTTGGTTTGAGATTCCCTGAGGTTGTGGAAACCCTATGTAGTTTTTTGATTGGGATGTGGTTAAAATGGGATTTTGAGGTGGAGTGAAGTGAGTTCTCTATTTTTATGGTTATTTTTGGAGTCCATGTTTGGTTGGATGCATGGCCCATTTTTTTAGATTCACTTTTCACAGAACGAATGGAACATTATTGGGATCCCCTAGTATTAGTTTAATTCCCATGTGGTTGGTTATTTTGTGGTGGATCATATTATGAGAGATTTTAAATTTCATAAAGATACGAATCAATGGTTCTCTGGTTGTTTAGTACTAGCCTATAGTTGTAGCATATTTAGTGGTTTAGTCATGTTATCCTTGGTTTTTTAATTCATGGTTCATTTCACAATGATTTCTTACAATATATTCTGTATAGTATCACTATAACATGAAAGGAAGCATGGTGGATGGAAAATATTTTTGAGAAGAACCCATAATAAGTAAAGGAATGTGTGCACTGGTTAGCTGATGTGTTGGTTGGTTTATTAGGTCAAAATTGGTGGAGAGGTGTAATAGGAATACATTTTGAGGGGAGTTCACCATAGGCCACTTTTAATGACATGAATTTTCATGAATTTATTTTTATAAATTATCTAATATAATTCTAGGATCATGCACTAAGAAAGCGTGTGGTTCTGAGGCCAAGTGTTCCTGAAGTAATAATATGAAAAATGATATGTTTTTAAAGTGTTCTTTGAGTTTTTTTCCTAAAAAAATTGAATAACATCAAAATAGGTGCCTGGATCATAAATATGATGGAACCTTTTCATTTACAGCAGTGATTTTACCCTAGGCACAACTTAACATTGGCAGACATGGTTAACTGTGAAATTTTTTTTTGGGATTTGAGTGTAAGTAAACAAATTTAGTAAAAAAATTTTATATTCTAATCCTAATAAGTCTTAAATGGTAACTCAGATTGAAAATGGGATACCATCATTGCGTTTTTAATGGGTTTTTTTCCTTAGGAGGGGATCATCATAGGTTGGCACAGGATGGCTGTGAAAAATATATTTTTGACATAAATGTCATTAAAATAATTCAATAAAAATTATATTTGGCACAATGTTGTTTGTATTTGAATACTGACTATTTTCCAGAATCTAGTGTTATAACATATCCCTGGAAATCCTCAAATACATGTTTATGAATCTCTCTCCAATGAAAATTAATGGATTGGAAAATCCAATATCACAAACCTCTAATTCGAAAGATCTGGACCACAACAATGATGCGGTAACCGTTCTTCATCAGCAATCGAACTGAATCAAGGTTTGGAGTATTTTTATTCATGATTATCAATTTTATATATTTCATATGAAGAACTAGAACTATTCCAAGAACATATTATCCCATAGGTCGATCGTATGTTGTGGGAGGGATTTATTACAGGTAAAAAAGATTTCAATTTAATATGTTTTCTAACCCAAATTACCCAGATCATGATCGTTGGCCCAGAAAACTCGACCAACAATGTTAAAAAATTTCTATGTGTATCTCTCCCTATTTGATCCTTGTTTATATACCATTGGAACCCTACGGTTACATGCTTGATGTTGACAGGTGGTTCCAAGCATGATCAAACCCCTAGATTCATGGCAAACTGATAGTAGAGGCCGCATCAAGATATATTAAGACCTTAAAAGGATATATTTGTGACTGTGTAAATTTTTGGCATCAAAGAAGCCTTGATTCTATATAGAAGGTATTACAAGAGTTTCGACACTGACAACTAGGACCAGCAGAGGAATGCTGCTGGCAGAGATGGTGAGGCTGCCGATAGGGTGGATGAAGGCGGTAGCAGGACGTTGTACAGGATGGACTGCATGGGATCCAACGGATGGAGTGGGGCTGTGGGTGGTGACCAGGGATGCGGATCGATGCCGAGTTGGAGGACCCCATGGAGCTGGATAAGCAATAGGGTATGAAAATGGTAGGGTGACTGTGTGAAAGTGGTGCAACCCCTCATGTAGTCAGTGGGAATGTGGTCAGGGTGGACCGTGTGCGCCACACCGAGCCAGCCCAAAGCATGGGCCAGACCTAGAATGTCGGGCCACTCCATCAGCCCAGTGGGAAAGACCCATCTGGCCCATTAATATGTTTTGGTCCAGTTCGGGATGGGTTGGACAGGGTCCAGTCGGCCGGTGGGTAAGATCAAACCCAGACCAGACCAGGATCAGACCCATTTAAGTAAATAATCCATAAAATACAAACAGAGCATCCAATTGATGATCCATCTATGTAATTAGAAGCCTTATGATGAGACAATATTTTTGAGATTCTCTAAGTGAGTTTTTTTAAATGTCTGCGTGAAAACTAATGACATGGGTAGTAGGTTCTCCCAAAATGAGTGTTCTTGAGCTGATTCAGTGTAGTTCATATATTGAGATTCTATGGAGTTTACTCTTTTAATTTATTCGGGAATTGTTTTTCCGTAAATATCCTCAACGGTAGTGATTGGAATCCACCCATAGTAGGGCTCGTCAGCTACCTCTAGGTAGTTTCATTTGTGGAGTCGGTACGCCCGTGTTGGACCAAGGCATGGGTCCTCCATAGGTGTTGCTCGGTCAGAGTCAATACTCCCATATCATACTAGTGTATGGGTCCTCTATCCATATATTTATACTCCCCTACCATAAAATGGAGTGGGTCTTCTAGAATCAGTTTGTTACTTCCCTATCGTATTGGGGTGCTAGTCTCCTATAGTGAACGAGCTGGTAGAGTGATTACATCCATGTCGTATCAGGGTGTTGATCCTCTAGTCATTGAGTTGTAATCCATTATTAAATAAAGATGTGGGTCCTCAATATTCAATGTAGTACTTTCCTATCATATCTTGGGGTGGGTCCTCCATGAGTAGTACTCCTCTATTGGAACAAGGTTTCGGTCCTCACTTACCACGTTTTACTCCCCCATATCCGAGTAGCGGAGGGAAGTGGGTCCTCAATTTAAAATGGATCTCCACATACTATTATGAGTAGTGGGATCATTCAATCACAGTAAATGACACCTAGATATGATTCAGTTCTTCAATGATCAAATCAAGATTGGGAATGTCCTTACAACACTGATAGAGGTTTCACTTGATAGTCCGGAGCAGTTCTCCCTCAATTGTGCGTAGTGGCCGAGAGAGGGCCTCTTCTAATGTGTTTCTTTACTTTTCACTGGGTGCATGAAAGCGATGACTCATCCTTTGATACTGGGAACTAGAGTTGGACCTAGTAGGATGTCCCTAATGTATCACTTTCTCTCAGATTTACCATTAGGAATTTCAGATTTATTCCTAATGGAGTGCATCCCTCAGATGGGTTCCATCTAAGATTGTGGAGCTCATTGAGTTTTTCACCATAGTTATTTTGTTATGATTTGAGCCTGTGATTAAAATCTTATTTGTGTATATGACATTGGATCCTTATGATTAATTGTTTCTTTATCAATTATATCATGGTGTTCATGATACATGTGATATAGATATATATATCTATGTGGGTATGACTGTAATTTGTGTATTGAATTATGGTATAATTTATATATTTCAAAGTGGAATTACTTTGTGGTTTTCAGAGTGTCCAATTGAGTATTGTTTTACTTAGCCCTACATGGGATTTTCCCAAAATTTTCATGTGTTGTGCGGACGAATAACTATTTGAAAAATTCTAGGGAGGCTCAAGAAAATGGTGGTGTTTAGTGGGGGCTAGACAAAATGAGCCGTGTTCCAGATTCTTTCTAGTCTACAGCCATAGTACATATTTTGTTTAGAGGCTGGACTTGTGGTATAGTTCCCATTAATAGTGGGTTTTTATTCTTTCCCATTATACATTTCTTCACTTTGATTCCCTGTTATACTCCGTGTGAAATCATATTGGCCTGTATCCATTGTTTACTTATGATTTTTACAGTTCATAATTTGGGTTTTAGAGATGTGTGGAAGTGTTTGAGTACTTAGACTAGTGCTTCCCAATTGTTGGATATGAATACTCCGCGATAGTCACTATCCCATGTCTTATTTGAGGTGTGATTTTGGGTAGTCATAATATAGGACCCCCTGGGACGAGTAGAGACATAACTTGAGGATGGGGCCCTTATTCAAAGAAAAATTTTGGGTTTTAGTATTTTGTTTCCAGTGGGTTTGGAATTGATGATGGTTTTATCCCATCTTGGGGCTCTAGTGTGAGTGTTTTAACCATGTTCATCCATTATATTCAGCAATGGATTGAGTGTGGGACATTGATTTTGGTGTTTGGTGTTTGGTTGAGGGTTGAAAATATGGTTACCACTTTAGTGGGGATCATCGAATCAACCATGATAGATTTTCCTCATGTTGACAGTGTAGTTAATGTTGTATGACTAGTAAATGGATTCTTGTGGTTTCATTGGAGGAACGCTTTTATAGGTGACTCTTGGTAGATGGCTAAACACCAAGACATCATAGGAGACACATACATTAATGGTGGGTATCATTTCACGAACCGTACCATGATTTAATGAAAAACATATGCAGAATTTTAGTTTTTCTCTTAGCGGTGTTTAAAGTGGAATGTTATAATTTATTCTATTATGAAATCTTAGATAAATTTTATGACCACTCTTCTTGTCATATAATAGTATGATTACCCTAGGAAATAATTATGGTGTATGTTTGAGTATTTCATCTACTACCTTAATATTTAATAACATATTAAATAAATATTATGTATTCTTCCATGTTTTTTGTTATATTTTCTATTTATTGTATCACATATGAAGTCTAATTTTTCCATTGAGTCTATAATGTGGCGTTTTTTCTAGGAAAGGGATAACATTGCATCTGGAGTTGGGGTGGTGTCGAGACACTTTTTCTTCTATCTCCTTGTTTTCTTTTTCTATTTATCAAAATTTTTTTCATTTTTTTTGATTAATTTATTTCTCTATGATAGATTTAGGTGTATTACCCTCCTGTGGGGCTTACATTAGTCAAAGGAGTGGGGAGGGAGGGTAGAGGGAGAGTAGATATAAAGGTGGGTGGGAGAATTATGCACAGTTGATGAGCTCAAGTCAACTTAAATCATCATTTTGTAGTTAAAGGTCTCAAATCAAACCAAATATTTTTTATTTTCCACATGAAGGTGTACCATTTTAACTCTTTCATTGTAAATACTCATATTTTGTTTAATTTTAAATTATGATCTTATTTTAATTTATTAGAGACCTCTAGAGGTTTTTGTGGAGGCATTTGGGTTAATTGGGGGGTTTTGGGATGTCTAAAGTGATTTATTTGGGAAATACCACCCACATTTAATATGGTATGATGAAAAAACATCTTCTCTTCATACTATTTGGGGAAGATGTTTTTTATAAGAAGTTTCATTTATATTAAATAATATTTCATGTAGTAGTGCTTGGCCATCTACCTAGCCATGTATCCATGTACATGGGATGTTAGTGGTTTGGGGGATACCCACCACATATCCTAGGAACACCCACTGTGGTAGCACTTTTTTATGTGACGAAGTACTTGTGTATGTTATAATTTGATACTAAATGTAATGTACTGGGTTTACACATCTTTTTTATAAAACATTACATGTCATTGAGTGTATAGGAATTCACCTCATGTGAAGGGTCATTGATGTGTTATAGCATATGGGAAGAGGTCATGTCTGGGTGCAAGTACACGAGTAGACCATAGGTTTTCCATGTCCATATAGAAGTACATTTTGAGGTGAAACTTAGAGGGTACACCCTATGTATGTGGATTTAAATTCCCTATAATTAATCCAGTTAATTTATTTTTGATGTATTCAGGTCTTTTATTTAATAGGACTTGCGATTAGTCCATTCTATGTGTTAGCCTGATAGATCATATTAGTAGAATCCTTTTACTACTTAGATGATTTGCTAATTGTGTTTTGTTATGAGAGAATATTTTGGGGGGGATTATTTCATGGTTATGGATTTTTATTCCATACAACGGGTGGATTATGATTGGTGATGTAGGTTTGAGGGTTTATACTTTTTTATAAACTCATTTGAGGATTCCAAGTAAGTGTTAATGGTTTTTTGGATTGATTGTTGGAGATAGGATCGAGTGTCTTATTATATGAGATCATTATTTTTGTTTCTTATGGTCTAGATGTAGTCACTTGAGGATTTTAATGGTATAAACTATTGTTTTGGTACAAAACTGTGGGATTTTGACTATTACTAGGTGTCGTTGAGTAGAGCTTGACATAGGCTTGCTGGACAAGTTTTGAGGATTCCATTCAAAAAATAGTACAGGATGAGGTTTCAATTATGGAGCTGGGGATTGATGTTTACCATATAGGAAGGTGATATTTTTTTGAGCCAGGGGACCATCCACAGTTCAATTTAGTGGTAATGGACCAAGGTTTTGTTTTTTAGAGGATCCATTTTTATTGTGTCCTAATAGAGCCCAGTTTTATTGGGGGATCCAATTGTAGGTTATCCTACTATTCTATGGTTATATGAACCAAGGTATATTCCATATGTTTTTTGGTCTTGATTGATGTTCAGTTCTAGTTTTAGTGAATTTTTTTAGGGGATGGAGGTGTTAGCTGAAAATTTTACATGAGCTTACAGTCTTCAATGTTTTTTGTTGTTCTTCCCCATGACTGAATTAGAGTGGAGACCCAAGAGATATTATTTTTTCAAGCATTGGACCAATGTTTTAATATATTTATATCTAATGTGTTTATGATATCTTTTATTAGGTTGGGATTAGGAGAGAACAGATAATCTGGATGAGTACAACTTCGCTAATTTAGCTTTTCATACTAGATAGGCTTCATGGACCGTGGAATATAAATTACCCCTAGTGCCTGCATTATATGATCTTTAGGATGTTTATCTATATCAATGATTTGAAAATATTTATATTCATCTGATTAGTTTTTGATTGAAATTTTTTCTTGTTAGCATACTCTCAAATTCGATATGGTTTCCCAACCAAAAGTTCATATTTTTCCATTATAGTCCAAGATTATGGTAGATGTTCTTTGTTTTCAAATTTCTTGGATGCGATCCTAGGGTCTAGAAATCCTACATTTCTATGCATTGTACGTTAAACCACCCTCCTAAATAGGCTGAGTTTCTTAATGTTCTTTTTGTGATCCACATATCATAATTTTAAAGGCATGTCCCAGATGAATGGTATTTTTATTTAAAAGAGTCAGTCAAGCACCTCTGGTTTTATATTTATCATGTTTTATCCCTTTTATTATTTTTTATGTTTTATAATGGATATCACGTTCCACTATGCTATACATGATTAGTTTTTAATACACATGTTACGACAAATGTTTTTTGGACCAATGATGGGGATGACCTATTATGTTTTGTTTCAAACTAGTTACACGTTCAATTCAATGTACATTTAGACCTTATTTATACATTTTGATTGGGAATTGGATACGGTTGATCAAGAAAAAGAATGGTGTTTCATGATCAAGTGGGGTAGATCAATTAGGATTCTAAGGTAATATGTTGATCAATTCAACGTTCATGGTGTCAAGGTATTTGGTTTGTCTTAGAGTATCTATTGATCATAGTTTATTTGTTTTATTTATTTTTATTCCTTTTGTGGTCGACCAAGTGGGAAACCATTGTAATTTTTATTTTCCATAATTATGTATATTAGATTCTATTTATTAAATTTGTTTTAAGTATATATTTATATATTCTCACTCAAGAATTCATGGACCACATTCTATTTTCTTATTTTGATAAAATTCCATATCCGTTGTAAATTTGAAGCTAAAAACACCCTCCATCATCAATTCACACCCACACAAAACAAAAAATAATAAGTTCCAATTTTTGAAAAATTAAACATAGAAATCCACCCCACCAAGTTGTTCTCCTAATAAAAATTCAAAAGATACCCAAATCCTATAAATTCATATTATTGTGCCACCCAAGAAACTGACCCCATGTCACTGCCATCATCACATTGTTGGAAAACCAACCACATTAGAGTCACAACTGTTGCACTAACCACCATTATCATTAAAACACCACCTTAAACACCACATCTTTAGTGAAACAATAGAAAAACACTCCACCACATCATCGAACAGCCATCACAGATAAGACAACCATAATAATACATTATCAACATCAGTGCGTAACTGTTTGATTACTAATGGAAACAGAGAGCAATCACCCTCCTCATTCGAACGACATCATCCATACCCATAGAAAACACCAAACCACAGACATGAAGAAACCAATCAACCTCACAAACTAAACTAGAACATTCACTACACCCTTGAATACCAAAGATAATAAACACTAAACTAGAAAACCAAATTGATAAACTCTTCAAGATAACATAAAAGATTAATCATGAAAAAAAACCAAAAACAATAAATCTGGACACAACTAGATCCAAGATCCCCCCCCACCACAGATCCCAAAACCCTTATGGAGCTACCACACCAGATGTGAATGGGAGAGGTGATGAGTAAGGTGAAGTCAGAGTAGGTTTTGGAGCATATGAGAACTCAGAGAACTACCATAGTTATGAAAGATGAAACCTAGAACCAGGTTAAACAAAAATGAATAGTGTCTGATAGCACCCGAAAACTGTCGGCCAATGATCCGAAAAACCCATTGTCTCATTGTGACCACCACACCATTTCAGACCTATGATTTCGGACATACCTGAGTCGAGATTATAGTTAGATCGTTCTTGGGATTCCTAGAACACAAGTCTCAATGGGTGGAAATGATTAAAAGGAACAAAATCTAGTAATATAATGGGGGAATTTCAAAGAGAAGACTATCACCACCAATGAAAGCCTTATAAACCCTAGGGGGAAGCTGAGAGTGGAGATCCTTGTGTTTGGGGTGCCATCCCCTCATCATAATATGAAACTTTATCTGATGTTAATGAGTGTGTATGTGTCTTATTTACTTCTTCTATTATTGTGCTCTGATCTGGGGGAATTGTCTCCCCATTATATCCTCATAGGACCTCAGCACTAGTCCTTATCCACTTGTATATGGGGAGGCCTACTTGATTCCACATTGTATATCGGACCAGGTGATGGGTTAGGATGACTCGGTGTGGTTCCTGACATTTATTTTGTTGATTATGGAACCAAGTGTTAAAATGTTATACATAGACCCAATAACCCCAGAAATGTATGATTCCAAGAGACTATTGAGGTTTTTTGCTTCATTTATTGGGACACGATAATAAAACAATATGAATTATAAATGGATTTTTCATGATTTCATACATTTATTTTAACATTCAATTAGTGAATTGTGTTTGAATTTACATGAAAGAGTGTTTGTTCTTTTCTTTCATACCTCTCATTATTGACATACACTCCATACATGAGATTAACTAGTTTCAATTTAGAGGAACCTTATTCATTCAGCCTAGTTATCATGAATTATCACATCCATAACATGTAATGTGCCATTTTGTTACATTTTGGAAATTAAGAAGAAAATTTAACCTTTTTTTAAATTGGATTCAATGAAAATGGTTATATCTCTAGTAAAATATTTTCAAATAATTTTATGATTGTTCTATTGGTCATGGAATTGGGTGTTTACTCTAGAATAGAGGATTTTAAGTAATCTATGTCATTTTAGTATTAATGAAATATTATTATATATTTATTTATATATTAATTTCTTCATGTGTGTTCTACTGGTAATATTTTTTTAATAATATTATATTTTAATTCAAAATTATCACAGAAGTTTTTAATTTTTATTTTTTTCTAGGTGATACATATTCCCTTTATGGGTATCAGGGCTAGTCTAGAGACCTTTTCATTTTCTCATTTCCTTTTATTTTTTTTCACTTTTTTCAATTTTAATTTTACTTCCTCTCTAATGGATTATTTCGTATGCTACTTCTACCGTGCCCCCCACTTATGGTGTCCCAAAACTGAGATAGGAGTGGGGGAGAACATTGGAGTTGGAGTGAAGGATCTCACAGGGAAGCTCATATGGATTTAGATAAGATTTTAGTAGGTGTGTGGAATGGATCTACTTAAAAGCTTTATCATTTAAGGCCTAGTGGTATAATTTTTTTTAGCAATGATACATTTTAATTAACCGTTTATAGTAATTTAAAAGAACATTTATGGATCTTGGATACACCTTGATTGAGGATCTATGGTTTTTTTATGGAAAAATGGGTTTTGAGGAAATCACAATGGATTTTGGTTTCGGAAACGCATTTACATATCTTATAGTTTATAGAATTCATTTTTATGATATTTAATTAATGGGAGGTCATGAATAATAAGTCATATGGCTTGTGTGTTTGGGATACACCCTGTGTGATGAATTAGGGTGTGGAATATTGCTTGACCAGACACCCTAAAATTACTGAACATGGGTGTGTGAGTCATATGTTCAGTGCCCATGTGATGTTAATGGATAATGTTTATATGGGATACTTAGACAGACCCCAGAAAAAGTACTTGACTAGGTAACCAATGTGAATTTTACATCAAAGATTTTTACTACTCGTTATGTTCAATGGGATGTACACACCATGTTTCATAGAGGAACACAATCTAGGTTGATGGTTTGGGGGTACATTCTATGTACACATAGGGCACTATATCTTCTTCCCCATTTAAGAAAACATTTAGGTTATCTAGCACTATATTTTTAATTGGACCCATGTGTAGTCCATTGTAAGAACTTATATATATATATATATATATATTTATAGTTATACTATATTGGAGTGTATGGGTTGTATGGATGGGGTTTTTTATTTGGGTGAGTTTTGAGTGTAAAATTTCAATGATTTTTCAGATTAGAATCCTCATCCCAAATGGGTTATAAGATTCAAGACTTATGTTAAGTCGATGAGGTTGTGAGTGTCCTAACATTAATTTTATATGTTTATCTACATGAGGATATTTTGAATGATTCCCAAATATTGGACACAATGATGTCTTGGATTCATTCTTATTATACACATTTCATGAGTTTGTGACCCCTTATTTGTGGTCTTCATTAATTGGACCCTTCAAGATTCGATGACACTACATGGTGTTCCATATATCGTGGTGACATCAGGTTTATGTTGAGATGGGTCTTAGGGATCTTTTTTATATCCATTGGTAAATGATAATACCTAAGGATGATTTTATTAATGAAGTGATTTGGTCGGTAATTTATGAAATTATATTTTCATGAGGTTTCTATTAATCAAAATAATATAATTATGGGGTGTATTGTTCTTTGTGTTATTTTTACCACCACCTAAAATCCCATATCTAGTGAGGTGGATCTCTTTGAGTCCCTTATAGATAATTTGTTGATCAAGTATATTTAGTAGTCTAGTAGTGTTTCTTGAGAATATTCCTCATATCAGACTTTTTATGTTATTTGGATGTGATAGAGGACCCCCTTATAGTATTTCATGTTATATTTTTGTGGATTCAATTTTGGGTTGGTTAATGGTAATGGTTCATTACGGTTTCAAGTCATCATTGAGTGTTCACGTATCGATCATGCATGAAGTTTCAAATGGATGTGATTGAGGGGACTTTGGTAGCCCCATTTTGTTTATTTAGAGAGGGTTCAGTACTTACTCATAATTTAATATGTCTCGTGTCCCTTTATAACCCATATACCTTTGGTCAGATAACACAGTTAATGTTTTGAGATTCTAATGGATCATGGGAGCCCTGATCTTTTTTTACCATCAGATGGTTGGTGATGATGATTCTATAATCCAGAAAATGTTTTCATGTGTTGATTGACCTGCGCATTTTAGATGTTTTCCAGGATGTTTGAGTTAGTTTGTATTCAGAATATCATTCTAGTTTTTATCCAGTTGTGGTGAGATTGGTATAGGGAGCTACTGGAAAATCAAGAGGAGTGAATCTCTCAACTAGGATAGTGAATTTTTTCATAGATAGGGTTTGAGTGTCCCATGGACATTACATTTTCAAGAACCAAGTTATCTTATTTTCCCTTCATTGTAGTTTATTTTATAGATATGGTGGTTTCTATAAGAAAACCATATCACAAAAAGGTTTTATTACTGTCAATAGAGTTCATGTCACCACTTCAGATCATTTAATTGGAATCCAAGAGCATGATAGAGTTTTGTGTTGTCATTTTGGATGCCTATGGATATTCCATTGGTTTGAAATTCATACATGTTATATTGTAAGATGTATTATAGTCGTAGTTTGGATCTGAATGATTCAGTTGTTGTATTGTGTTTGGGTGGTCCATGTGTTATACGTATTCTAGCATAGGTGAGAAAAGGTGTAGATTTACCTTAGGAATCAATCTATAACCTATAGTTGTTTTTTTTCCTATTTATTTTGTCCCCATTATTTTATTTAGTAATTTATTTTATGTTAGTTGTAATTAGTTTTCAATCTAGTATTGAAATATCTAAATGGAATAAAAATATTATAATATCAATTTATAGACTCAATGTTGTGCGTGACATAATCATATTTTTTATCACCCCTATTGTTGAACCATGGTGTGTATACAAACCATAAATATACATTTAGGATATATAATAGGTTTGATAGTTTATCAGGTGAAGGCCAAATGATTCTTGATCCAATTATATATCTTGTTTGGATTATGATGTTTGGGATTGATCTATTCAACAGTTGTAAAAATTGGGCAGGTGATACAAACTATTGCTGGTAGTTGAGCATTATATTTTTTTCAATTTATTTATATGGTATAATTTATTGGTCTAGTGATTGATGTTTTGTTTTTTTCTTAAGAATGAATGTGAGTCTTTAATAATGTATGCCACATTTAATTTATTAAATATTAATATTTATTATTTTAGGTAATACTTGTAATCTAATAGTAATGTAGTATATTGTTTAGTTTTTCCATGATTTTAGCATTCTAACCAAGGTTATAATCTCATCCTCCTATTATATAGACCCTCATCACTACTCCAAAGTATATGGAATATGGGATGGCAATATTGAGGCCTTATAGTGAACCATATCTGTTGATTTTCCATGTTAAAAGTGTCTAGTAAATTTCAAAATAGTATCAAAGTTGTTCGGTTTTATGATTTGGAGAGTCGGTAGATAGGTGGTATAATCATGAGTCAGAATATGTGATGGATATCACACTAGTGTTCCATGATGATATTTTCTAATAACTATTATACATTTATAGGGAATGGTATTTTATTTTTTGGTTTCCAAAAGTATTTTTTTTATTCCACCTAGTATAATTCACATATGATTGTTGATTTTTGATTTATTTTGAGTTTTGGTTATTATACAATCTACAAGTGGACAATATACATGAATTATTCTAATAATGTTATATTCAAATGAGTTATGTCACTCTTTGTGTGATTTAACTAAAAATGGATGTCTAATTGTTTAAAGTGTCAATAAAAACCTATATGGGGTCATTCTATAAATATAAATGGTGGAATTATACTCAAATAAACTACAGACACATTGATATATATATATATATATATATAAATATTGTGAAAATACATGCGGATCTAATGGAATGGTGTTTTCTAGAAATTAGAATGTAGTGTCATCACTGAGAGATGCATGGACAACCTTATAGGTCATTGTGGGATCTTGTGACCTGTTGGTGGCTATGTGAGGGAATAGATTCCTAAGGGATGTTTATATTAGGATAATGATTCCCAGAGGATGTAGATTCAATGATGTTCCTATTTCTATAGGAATGGATGATGTTTTAAACCCCTATATGGTAAATGGATCGGTTCCTGCAACCTATTTATCTATCATGTCCTGTAGTGGGGATTGTGTTTCTATTTTCACTGGGGGCTTTGGTTGATATGGTTGATCATTCCCTAGGTTGGACCCTCTCTGATCTACTATTACTATGGGGTTATTTCATTTTTATTTTTTAGGTTGTTTGAAATGTGGATTTATTATTCTTTATTCAGGGAGTTTTTGGGGTTCGCCAAGTCTCATGGTTGGATTTATATTGTAGGTTTTGTTGGATACTAGGTTATAGTAACATTAAATCAGACATTAGGTAGATCAATCATTGTTTGGATTTATTCTCATTTATTTGTAAAAATAATTATATATTGGGTGTTCATCTGGTTGATTTTTGAATAAGGTAGATTCTTAAATTTTTAAGAGTACTATTGGGGGCACTCCAGTATGTTGGAAGTGACCTGCGTGGGGAGAATGGTCAGTGTTTTAGGCATGTAACAGTTTGATTGTTAGGACACAAAACATGTCACCATGACCCTTTTTTCATAGTAAGGTACATGGGATCATATAATAGATTCTTATAGAATCTCTCAATATGGGAGAGGTGAGTGGTATTTGGGGTGGATTTTGGGATAAAATAATATTGAGTGAGGGCATGTCCTATCAAGTTATGCACATTTTTGTTTGGGATAAGAGTTTGTCTATTGTTTTTAATCATGTCATGAGGAAAATTGACAATTATTTTAATAGTTTTGTTGTTGTGGTTAGTGCTTGAGGATATGTGTAATGAAATCCTTATACTTCATATATAACCATGATCTATTAGAGGATGTGATTCCCACTGTAGGTGGTTTTGGTTTAGGTGGATGTTCTAGTGTAAATTATTCAGCCACATGCATTCATTATGTTTTTTAACAGACAATGCATGGTTGGTTGATGTTCGAATTCATCTTGAGTCCATAATAAGGATCGTCTTATACTGGGGATCATCACATCTGTCATGGTTGAATGTCTCTTATGTGGGTAGAGTAATGGGTCCTAAAGATTCTATTTATTTATTGTCATGATATCATCAGTGGAGTATGTTTTTATTGTGTAATCATGGATTCTGGTCATCTAAAAAGACTTATCATGGGTTAAAAAATCAGTGTGGGGGTATTTTAATGAAAAAAAATATACCATGTGAGGAAAATCAGGAGGAATTTTAACCTTTTTTCCATGGTGGTTTACATGGAGAAAATTTTGTTCTCCACTCATATGATCTCAAATAATTTTTCTCTGTACTCCATTTATATAGGAATATGTAATATATACATGTATACATTTTTAGTGGTAATTATTTCAATTTTAGCTTTTTTGATTATTATATTTTAATTAATTAATTACTAATTCTTTTGGATTTGTCCATTAATTTATATATTATGAATGGAATGACTAATTGGGAATCAAACTCAAGGTTTATTTTGAATATAGATTTTTTCCTAGATGAGGCCTAATTCTATAATGGGTTTTAGTGAAAATATCAAGTCTTTTTTTATTTTTTATCCTCTTCTTTTCCCCCTTTATATTATTTTCCATCTTAATTTTCTCTCCTATCAAACGAATTTTTGTGTTTGTCCCCCATCCTCTGCACTCCCAGGGATGTTTCATGTCTGATAGAATAAATTTAGAGGGAGAGGGATAAGGGTTAGTGGATTTCATCAAGAATATCTTCAAATGGATGATTGGAGATAAGTGGATGTATGGCACAGATCTGGTGAAAAACACCATCATTTTACAATAATTTTTTTTAATATATGACGTTTTATCCCTGATCCTAGTCAACTATTCATTAAGTTTTAAACCACTTTTATGGTTTTTGGGGACACTTTATGTGTCAAAATATGTTTTTTTGTGGGGAAACTAGGGTTTTGAAAATATCAAAAGTGGTTTCCATTTAATAAACACATTAACATGACATGTAGTTCCGAGCACACACCTAGTATACTCTTTTATTCATGTTAGTGATGAAGAAGGTGTGATGAAGGATTTTTATGTGGGATATTCCCTGTGGGATGACTCTTGGAGTGGACTCAGGCACGAATACATTACATGTATCCAGGACCCATGGATGTGCGATGCACATGACTACTTCGTGTGTGGAGTGCATGTATAAGGGATATGTGGGGTACATAGCCAAATTCTGACTTAGATACATGGCTTGGTGCCCAATGTGAAGTTCACATTGTGTATGGTTTCTACATTCCATGTATATAAGGGAGTATATTCCATGTTATTTATAGGTGCACTATCTAGGATAATTTTTATGGGTACCTTCCATTTACATGGGATTAATTCCATATACATCCCATTTTGATAATTTTTTTATGGTTTCTCTCCCTGAAGATAGAGTTAGACTCATGAGTATTCCATTATTATCATTTTACCACGTTGACCATGATGGTGATATTATTTCATCATTTAGAGTCCATCTAGAGGGTGTTTTGGATTTGGGAGTGTTTTTTGGGAGGATTTATTTAAGGTTTGAGTTTAGAACCCCCTCTAACTTTGGGTTGTGAAAGTGATACCTGAGTGAGTTTTGGATTGTTTAGAGCATTTAAAAGGGGTTAACATTGTGCTTTATCAGGAAGAGTTACTTGAAAATGAGTAGATATTTGGATTCATCCCCATAAACCATTATTTTTTGAATATGAATGGGATAATACCTTATGATGTGGAATTTTCTAGGGTGGAAAGATGAGGTTTTCATGTGAGGTACTTTTCATGATGTATCACTTGTGATGAAGGATATGTTGATACAGATTCTCATTTTTTATTAGGTCATGAATAATACTGAAAATTCCCTTACTAGTGTGATAGTGTAAATGAATACTATTTTTTATGTTTTTTATCATGGATCATATGTGGCCTATTAAGGGATGATTCATGATGTTTCTCATTTTAGTATTCTCTTACTCTTTGGTTTTGATAGAGGATCCACTTGAATATTTTCATGTTCTATTAGTATGGATACCTCTATGGGTAGGTTGATGGTTTTTTACGGGTGAGGTGATGAGTCACCATTGAGATTTCAAGTGTCAAGTGTGGATCATGGTTTGAGATTGATGTGATAAACATGATAAAAGGAGCATGTTATTTTGTTTGACCATGTGAGCTGTTGGTAGTTGTTTATCATTACTGATGTTAACTTTCCCTTTATAAAAAATATACCAATGGGGTGATCCCATCGTGTTTCATCTAGTGTTATAGGGTACTAATTGATACTAGAGCTTTATTGACGTTTATATGTTCAATGATGACGAGTTAATAAATTTTATAATTGGATTGAAAGCCGATCGACCCCTTCTAGTTGGCCACTAGCAAGGATATTAAAAGTAGTTTCTATATAGGACCTATATGTTTTAAAATATCTGTGGAATATCATTAGATAGGGAATTTAGCTATGGTTTATATGAATTTCTCATATATTTTCAAAATTCTGTGGTTAGATTCCCTTAGGGAGATAATGGATAATCTCAAGGAGTGAAATCCTATCTTATGACAATTTATTTTTACCTGGAAATGAGTTTGGTGTCCTTTGAACATGTAGTTTTAATGACCTTTTTTATGATCCACTCTTTTAAACGATGTTCATTTTATGGAATTAGTGAGTTCTACAAGACTACCATATTAAGTAATAGTTCACTTATTGGTATTAGTGTTCCTATATCGAGTTCATATCAATCCTTCATAGTCATAGATCTTATTATAGTTTCAATTTTTAATTTTTGATGCATATAGATTCACCCTGGGGTCTTGAATTCAAGATGGTTACTCTGTTAGATTTTTTGGTCATCCAATGTAGATATAGTGGACACACATGATGTTTTGTAGCAAGGTGATCAATATTCTATACGATTTATGATGTGGGCCACATAGGGGTTGATTTACCTCAGTTTCCATACTAGAACTCATGGTTGGTTGATATATATTTTTTATCCTTTTATTTAATTATTTTATTATTATAGTTGTTATTAGCATTCAACTAGGATATGAATATCAAAATTTGAGACAAATTTTATGGAATCATATTAGAAGATATTTGTTAGGAGTGGCTTTATATGATTTATTTTTGACCCATATATGTGAACATTGGGGTACATGAGGACTATATATTTTCATTAATGTTAGATTATATCTTCTAAAATGGATCATGACGAAACCCATGGTTTCATCACATAGTGGGAACACTCATTCGATGTCTAATTTTTGGAATGGAGAAGCTTGAAAACCAAGTAGACTAGGTATGTCGTACAAATCAAAGAAGAAGTAGAACCTTTTTTACTATTTATTTTCAGTTTACATAATATCTATTTGTGATTTCCCAAGTGAGTGATTTATTTTTTTATGCTTTTCATTATATATTAATATATAATGAATTTAATTTATTTTAGTATGTTATTTCTTAGTGTATATATTTTGCGTACTATGAAGTTTATATTGTTGTAGTGCTTGTTTTATTTATAAATTTATAGCACTCTAAAAATTAGTATGGTCTCCAAACTTTATATTACAGACCCTCACAACTTTTCAGACGCCTTTTGCATATGGGTAGGTATCCTTGAGGCCTTTTAGTGAGCTATGCAATTTTTTGTTTCATCTCCAAAAAGGTTTATTTATTAAAAAACCAAAGGGTTCCAATGAAAACGAAGAAGCATAGAAATTGTATATAGAGAAAGAAAACATCCTTATAAGAGTTAAAACCAAAAACATGAGAGATAACAGTGATGTACTACTTTATTCTCTCCATAAATTGGCCAACTCCAAATATTATAGGGAAACTTATTCTATAAAAAACATTTAGTTGAATCTATATTTTCTAAAAATGATTTAGGATATTTACATATTCCAGGGAATGAATAATGACAATCATGGTAGTTAGTTTTTGTAAATTATCAAAAGTTATGATAAATTCCAAAATAATTGAATCTACAAAGATACTATCTAAATACATGCCATCCTATTTTCATTTATAGGGTTGATGAAGTCATGGATGAATAAATAAAATATAATATGGAATGATATCGCGATTTTATATATAGAAATAAGTTTTCCACTAATAAATAAAACAAAACTAAATAGGGAAATAAAATATATCACATGTTATTATGTAAACTGTACCTATTAATCTTTCGAGTGATACAATGGCGTGCAATAAGAATTCCTTCACTATGAAGTATGTAAATGGATGCACCTCCATATTTTGTTTTTTCTGATGAAAATATTCCAAGACTATAGTTTAATTATCCATTAGATGAGGATAGACTATAAATACCCCTACTAAACTATAATCCAATGTAGATGATAATGTGGATAGCAATTCACAATTATAAAGTCGTATCAGCTAGTGAAGAGAGGTGTATATTGGGTTGAAGTGATGACTATATTTTCAACTCAGATGAAGGCCTTTACTAGGAAAATAGAGATGTTTCTAGTTATCAATAGACAAGGGGACCCCTCAAATCCACCAAAAATGAATTCACATGACATGTGTAGAATTCCACATCTAAATCAGGTATTTTAATAGTGGTAAAAATAAGTCCTTATGTGAGGTAAACTATGTATACTATAAGTATCCTAACACATACATTCATAATGAGTATGGATAAGGGGAATGAATGATTTTTTAGAATACATCATGAGCTATAGGATTTGGAAAAAAATACTTTATTTACATAATATACTCTAGGTTCTCATCAAATATATAACTAATTCATACTAATTGGACTAAATTTTTATAATACACATACATGGTTTGTTATGTAATAAAAGAAACTCCAACGACTATAGTAATAAACCCAAACATCTTTTGAAGAGCCATTAAAATGTACAACATGGGAAAATAACTATTCCCTAAATATTTATGGTTAAATCCTAAAAATAATAAAATTATACTGAAAAAACTAGTGGATATTCCAAAAAACTGAGACACTACTGGGACATCATTCCCAAATGATGATTGAGGGTCCACTCTTGGATTTTTAAGAAATAATGTGGCAATTATAAATGAGGTGATGTTTCACACCATCTGATGTGGGTGAGAGAAACATGTTAATAACTTGATGAAGTCTCTATAATTATACTTGAAGAATAAATAACAATACTGATAATAGATCGACAAGTGGAAAGTAGTGAAGGAAATACAAGAAATGCAAGCGATCTTGGAACCAAGGTAATCGTAGAAGATGGAACTGCATATGTATTAACTACCACATCCTTTCTAGATAAGATATTTCATAGCATGATAGAAGAAAAATATAATAGTTTGTTAGTATCATCAATCTGTTTCACATTAATATTCTATTTATGGTGTCTATTTAAAAGATAATGGCATATACTTATTTTCTCAAGGAATAGTATTCAACGAAAAAAGTTCATGAAGATTTGGGTGTAAATTTGGATTGTGAAAATGTTTTTATGTCTTATTGTAAAGAAACATTTCAAAATATCAATATCATAAAGATGTATTTAATCTTTTCATGATGAGATCTTGAAAATTAGGTATGTCTCTTTTGTATTTTGGATCATATTTTAATTTGATTCTACCTTATGATTTCATGATGTTGAGATTGAGTATTATTTAACTCATAAGAATTTTATTGTAGTTAGTTGATATATCAATGATATATCATAAGGGAGTTATTAAATATATTGTGGTGATTGTGCTAAGATTCATCTTTCCTAAATACTTTTTGATTTTATAGATAGATGAAGAAACATGCATTTTGATCATTCTTGTTCACCTATTCAATACTAATAAATATTAAAAAAAATTATTTCATCAATGGTGGATGACTATAATCCATTAAATTCAACAAATAGGTGAAGCATGTATATGATCTATATTAATTTTATCTAATAACTACCACTAAATAAATATATTGATTTTTCTATACATAATCTACGGATGATGAATAATTTATTGGGGAATTATTTGACAATGAAGAGGAATGTTATAAATATTTTCATGAATAGGAAGGTATTTAGGATCTATAAAAGATTCAGAGTGAGAAATTACCTAAATAAAATCATATATTGTGAGTGACCAAAATCTATAAGTAAATAAACTCCATATTATTCCTTGATAACATTTCATAGAAGAAGGAGAGGGATATAGGTGATTGCCATTATTGTCCTTTTTGATTAATAATGGGGACGGTGCATTTCAATGTTGATGAAAAGTAATAATGAAATCATATTCAGTATTATAAATATAAAATGAATCATCCCATTAATTTACATCCAAATTTTAATAATATAAAAATTGATAAGAAATGAAAACCCCAAAGAAGGTTGACTCCACTTATAAAAGAGACTACAAAAAGTGATTCAATGCACTTGATGTGGGAATCATTTATCACATTTTATAGTGAATGCATGATAAATATCTAGGTGTTCCCAAATAAAAAATAAAATCTATGGTGATAAAGTATGAATAGATAATTTCAACCTAAATAGTTATTGGATGTACATTTTTTCATTATATAATGATCAGTGCTGCTAAATGGAATAATATTATCGCCTTATATTTATTTTTCAAATGATGGTCTCATTGGTTTTGAATGGATATCACTATTTCTTGGATGCCTATTTTGAGTGTGTTTAGGATCTCGTGACCCCTGAAGTCATAATGAAGATGTAATTCATTTTCAAATATGAATAATTTACCAACCAACAGAAGTCATTTTGAATTTTTAATACAGCCATAACCTTTTAGTGGTCCACTAAACATATGTCTCATGGGAGAGTGGAGGACCTACTTGATGTTCGAATGGATGAATTTTTAATTGATGGAATTTTTATTGGAAACAATATATCAATAAATGAATTGGTATTGTGAAAACCAAAATCAATGTGATTTAGGTTTTTCAATATCTGAAAAATTGGAAGAGATATAATGATTTCTAAGCTATTGAATTTTCTATTCAGGATTTCCAATGATTTCTAAAAAATAAATTGACCAAGAAGTGAAAAAATAGATAGATTTATAGAGTTAAAATTTGATAAATAGTATAAAGAATATTTTATTTTATTTATGGAATCATTTATCACTACTCCCATAATATTACTACTAAATTTGGTTGAACCATAGGAATAAATGTTCCATATTATTGATTATGTAGTGTGACTAGTTCTTGTGCAATGAAACAAAATAGTTTTTCAAGCAATCTATGATGCATGATAGACATTGAAATTTTATTCTCTCAATTATAACACTATAATGACGAAATTACATAACAAATTTTTTTTTGACATGTATTGACCCAACATCATTATATCCAAACTAGTAGTCCACACAGGTCAAACAACACTAATACTTTTAAAAAATATGATTCCAATACCTACATAACCAAGTAGATTATTTTATTTTAAAATTTCTCTTTTTAAATTTCAGATTATAAGGGGATTGAACTACTAAAAATTAGGATATGCTAATGGTTTGGAACTATTGGTATTGGTTCCCAAACAGTTTCATGATTTTCAATCTGGAATACCCTATACAAATGTTTTGACTTAACCATTAGTATAAGAACTGTTTGTATTGAAAATTTCATAAAACAATATAATATCAATGGCTTTCTAAAACTATTCCAATATGTTTCCTATAAAAAATCACTAATTTTTTATACAAGGAATATCAGGTTCTATACTAAACACATCAACACTCTACTGTAACTTCATTATTGTCTTTATTCATAAATGTATATATGTATGTATAAAAACTTATTGTGGAATTATATATTATTATTTTTAGTTATTACACTTATTTTAATATATTAATATACCCATATTGAAATATATAAATTAATAACGAAAATTTTATTTGTATATCATTCACATATTTCTAGAAAATTATTTGAACATAATATATAATAAATTTAATGAAAAAGTTACTATATAATTATTAAAATTTATTAGTTATTTATAGTATTATAATTACTATCAATCAATATAAATTTTCATTAAAAATATTTTTTATAAATAATCAATAAATTATTTATTCTCAAAAAATATCTTGACAATGGGATTTTAACATTAAATTAAAACAAAAGAATCATTTGGGAGTCTATTAAGGCTTCATGAGAAGTCATATAAAAGGCTTCAAAGATATCAATCCCATGATGTCCATGTGGGCGATGGGAATTGTATCTTCCAAATTCATAATGTCTTAAATGGATTTAAAAACTAGTTTCTCTATATGGAATACCCTATTTCATGAAAATATGATATAATTTCTATTCATTTTAGTAGGTCATCCTCTGTTATTTTAGTAGAGACAAAATATATTTCCAATACTTACATTCATATGGTTATTATGGAATTCAAATTTATTTCAATTCATAATATGTAGTTTTATTAATAAATTATTATTTATGTATATATATATATATATATTTACATATAAAACTTTAATTGTAAAAAATTTATTTAAATACATTTAAATTCAAGATATATTATTAAATATATAATCCACATAAAAAATTATTATCCATTTAGTTAAAATAAATATTTTTTGTAATATATATATATATATATATATATATAATGATAGGTGGTTTATAGAAAAAAAGTTAAATCTTATTTGATAAAATACATTACATAAATCTATAACTATATCAATATATATATTTATTTATTTAAATGTGTACTGTAATAAAAATATCAATGCATTATAAAACATTAAAAAATATTTATATTTATATATATGTGTTTGTCAATATATATACATAAAAGATATTCCTGGAATGTGTTAATGTTTTTAGAAATTAAGATGGAGGATCTATGATTAAAAAATTGTAATTTTTTATTGTGATCCAAATCCAATTGTTTGATATAATGGTTGGTATAGGTATCCAAAAAATAACACTTATACCAAAGGTGTTGTCAAACCACTGGTATAGGTGTCATAAATCCAAATCTATGGAAATGTTCTGGTCAAACAATTTGAATAGGTCCACCTATAATAATAATTTCTACAAAACATTGGTATTTATTAGTTGGTTAAAATTAAATTTCTTGTTGAAAAGATAATTTTTTCACTAACCATCATTCAAGGGTGGAGTTACCAGATATATATTGAGAACAAGAACTGGAGATCTGAGCTGAGTTCCTAGGTGAACATTTATTTTATGTGGACATAATATAGAGGTCATGTATCACTGATATCATTGACTACATGAAAAACATGAATATATACACATAGTTTTCCTACCATGAGAAGAAGTTTTATTTTGATGTCATCCAAAACTACTTCTAGTAAGACCCACATCAATTAAGAATTATGGTGATGAGATGATTTAATGATTCATTCCTAAATATAAAAATTCAATCTGTATAGGAGTTCATTCACTCCATACTAACTAGAGGACACCACTGACTGGACCACTTTGTGGCTATGATTATATATGGTGGAATTTTCTATCTATTATTACATTCATATGAATGGGGCAATTTCATTTCATGCTAAAATTTTCAACACATAAAGAATATTGGAAAAAGATTTGAAATTCCATAGTAACCAATCAAAGTTGTATTGGTTTTCATGTAGGGTGAATTAACTTCATGAACCCCCTCTCAAAAAAATTTGGCTTACAATACATCTTATAATTTGTTACCTATGTATCAATGTGGGTAAAATAAAAATACACCCTAACCAACACTATAAAATAGGTTAACATGTTTCGGAAGAAAATACATTTTCAAGGTTTGGGTTATTGATGTTGTTGATCCATTAAAAGGGAAATCATTTTAAAAATAATCCCCTGATATAAGTGATGAAATAATATAAGGCCCCGTAAATCACAGGAAACCAAAATCATCAATATATAATTTGATTGGTATAGAAATCAAAAATATATCTAGAAAATTCTACATTGGACCCTAAACTCAAGTCAAAATATTTGGTTTGGAAAACTCCATGATTATTTAAGTGGAAGTATGAAATACCTTTAAGTGATGGTAATGGATTAAACCATTTTTTGTATATGTTAAACCATTAAAACTCTCATTGGATATTTTAAAATAATAATTTTTTGATGTCAGGGTTATGTCATAAAGAGAAGATAAATCATTAAGGAAGAGTTTCCTAGAATTAGATAGTATTATAATGATATGAAGGAATGCTCATTAGAATTGTAGAATATATGTAGAAATGAAAATATAGTTTCATGATAAAATAATTATATGAAATAAGTTACACCCAATAAAAAATATACTATTCATTAGTATATGTTGTATATTATTTCTAGGGAAGGAACATCCAAGATTGTTAAGTTAAATAATGATCATCCAAGTGTTCCCTCATGAAGTTGTGAAAATTCAAAATTGTTTGGAGAAACATTTGAAAAATAATAGACAAATAATCATGATATATATTTACAAATCATGGGTAGGTAGTTTCCATTCACTGAACATTGTATGGGGATCCATTTTATGTATAGTTTTGACTATAAATAATGTTTTTATTGCATGGAAATTCTATTATTTTTTCATTTATGTATTTTAATTTTGAATCTTAGAGTAATTTTATTATGATTATAGATTATTTATTTGATCTCTTGGATTATTATTTTATTAACCCATTGTAAATTTAAAACATGGTTGTATGGTTATTTGTAAATGTGTCAATAGTAATATGAACTTTGTTTCCATCTTGTTACCATGCTACAGAGTAACACTTGAGTAAAATGATTAATGTGGAATTATAAAAGAAGTAATATTACCAAGATATAGTCCATACACTATTATGTTTATCATTAATTTAATTTAAAGGGGAACATCAGATTGTTCTATAATTTTTTTCAACTTTAAATCAAATTTCAAACTCCATGTCATGGGTCTCTATTTATTCTAAAAAAACAAACATGTTTCTTTCTTAGAAATTCATTAAAATATATTATGAAATAAATTTGATCATATATAATATTTTATAATTAATAGAATTTTTTATCTTAATATATAGTAATTACCACATATGTGCCAAAAAATTATTAGTGGGGAATAAGTTATAGAGTTAGTAAATTATCACATTTTTGAAACTTCACAAAAAATCCAATGGGAAACATTATGAAATATCACATGGAATGGAGGAGAATATATATATATATAATCCATAATAAAATATTGTATTATATATATGGACTAAAATAATAATAAATTTTCCTTAAATCACATAACCATGCACAACCCAAAGCATTTAATTTATTTTTGTCATTGGAAACATGTAATATAATAAACTAGTTATGTTATCACTATTCAAAAATATCCTAAAAATAATTTTCAAGAATTATATGATTAAATACATATCATTCATAATATTCTTCTTCATAACCATGTAAAATTGTAACTTAATAAAGGGTGAGTTTATATGCTTATTAAGGGATTAACATAAGAGGTTCCAATTGGAAGTCATAATTGATAAAATTATGTTCATATGGGTATGAGAACCAAATTGTGGTGTGTGGTAATAAGACAAGGATTTTGAACACAATAACACATGCATCATCAATCACGAACCATAAAATAGTAATTTTTACCTATAATAATATATTATTTAGTGAAATGTTGAACCATGAGCAAATAAACATGATCATTTGGAAAATAACATAGGAACATTTCATAACATAAGTTTTTAGAATAATACAGTGGAATAAAAATATTAATATAAATCATAACATATGTCATGTAAATCTACATATTCATAAATTTCATTATGGACTGGCTAACCACCATTTCATAACATAATGAACTTTCTCTAACCACATGTATCCTAAAGTATTAATGATATTGGCTAACCATACTTGTCTCATCCATATCACATGAGATAAAAACAATAACCAATTCATAGTTTGCATATAACGTACCCACCCATAAATTAATGATAAAACTGTTATAATTGTGAGAAAATAATGTGAAAATTATAATTTCCCATTATAGATTAACAAACACATGGGAACGAAAAATGATTCCTAAAAACATTATTAAGAAATTATCATAATACATAAAGATAATGAAGGCGGATGGAGAAATTGGATAATATCCATGATGAATAAGAACCATTAAATGATACATAAAATCATTAAAAATTATTTATAAAATCCATAGAATTTTTATTTTAAAATATTCCACTATTTTTTAAGAACATTTAATTTAATGTAAATATTTTATAAAACAAGGGGAATGAAAATTAAATTTTTAAAACCATGTAAATGTGTAATAATTAAAAAATGTTTATTCTGATAGGAAAATGATTTCTTAATAAATGTTTTTAAATAAAAGACCCATTTAACACTTTTATAATGAGTTTTAACATCAAGAGAGAATCACCTGTGTAGAAGATGTTTAAAAACATTCAATTCATTATTTTTTAAACAAATTCATATATAATTTAAAAAATGCCTCAATAAATATTTGAATTATAAAGACCAAAATTTATCAAATAATATAAATAATATCAACACAGATGAAAATGATTTATCATTGAAATACATAGGTAAGTTCAGTTCAATAGATAAGAACTTGTTTTCCAAAATTATGAACCAAATTGAAATTAGATGACAAGAAGACATGGAAACCCTAGATATATCTATTGCAGGGGAATGAATATGGTAATTTAAAGATAAAAAACATACAATTTACTTAAATATTAATTTAGGCATAACCAATCTTGAATTCAAATTTAGAATTGATAAAACACATACAACAGGTTTCTTCATAGGTAAATGTTCTCTAATATCATTGTTGACTTCAATATCATCTTAAGGACTCCACTTAAAATGAAGAGTTTTTTATATATTCAAGTTATATAGGTCACCAAATATCATAGATGATTTAGATGGTGTTAAAATCAATAGTGATTTAATATAATTTAAATGAAAGGTTTTGTGTTTAAATGAGTATCGGAGGTGTCCTTTCATATATTAGAAGGGGTTGATTTTTAAAAAAATCATTTCTTAACATTAATGGAATATAATATTCAATGAAGGAGGATGAAAAATAATTTTTAATGGTAAGATATGTAGATTTATACATATATTTTATTCACTCAACTTGATATATGTTTTATATGGATATTTGTGATATTATTCCTTAATTAAACACTTTTACATCATTTATGCCTTTTCCACGGTGACTAACATTTAACCATGAAAATTATTTTAATAAAAAATAATAAATAAACCATAATATACAATTAAAACATTATAATTCCTAATATAATTACCATTTTATCTATTATAATTTCTAAAAATAAGTAAAATCAGTTTTAAAATTAGGTCACATAATTCATAAAGTCAATTTTTAGAAAAATATATCTTGAACCATAAAGATATATTTATTCTTATTAATTTCCAAATAATATAAATAATTATATAATTATAAAATTTAAATAAATATATATATATATTATTAATTTCATGAAATATCATACTCTAAATATTAGAAATTTATCCATTAGATAAAACATATAACATATATTAGAAATATTTTTTCAAATAAAAAAAATTAGACATAAATCCTTATATAATATATCCCTATACTGACATAATTATTATTTGAAAATTATTATTTTATTTTAGTAATCAAATATAAATTTATATTTTATTGATATCACACTTTAAAAATAACATTTTTTTAAAACATAAACAATTCATAATACTATTTTCTCGTAAATTAATGATATTTCCCTAAGTGATTGAAAATATTAATTCAATAATATTTTTATAACATTATTTCCTTTTAAATATACTAATGTATTTAATATATTCTTTTATACGTAATCATATGTTAAAATGGTCCTTGCTATTAATTACTATTATAGCACACCAGATGGAATGATAATTAGTTATATATTTAAACATATTATGGAAAATATGTTTAAATAGATTATGAATTATAAATATATATTTATTCTTTAGTAATTTCATTTTATGCTTAAAAAAAATTTGTCTAACTATTATTTTGATCGAATTTTGTGCCTAGAAATTATATTTAATTCACAAAATTCTCAACATTTTATTTTGATAAAATGAGTACAATTTTTTGAATCATAATAAAAATATTAGTTTGTGGAGAATATGTTATGAAAATATCTATTTTTTATGTAAATTACAAAAAATACATATTTTTGTAAAATTGGCACATTTTCCAAAAGTCAACAAATTTAAAAGTATCATTATGTTTATAATTTGATCATAAATTAACATATGATTCAATTAATTATAAATATTCTAGATAATTACATTATAATTAACATTATACATTATTTTTGTAGAAGTTCATTTTTTTGAATAAAAACACATTCTTCTGAAAAGCATTTTCATTATATTCATTGAACTTATTCAAAAATTAATTTTTACCACATAAAGTAATTTAATAATTTAAAATTTATAGAATATTTTTAATAATATTAATTAAAATTATTTAGTATGTTCGACATAAATTTCCAGCATTATGAACTGTGACATTGGTAAAAAAAATTAGTTACCATGGAAAAAAGATAAAAGTTGACAATACAGTAAAAAGTAGCATTTTTATGATTAAAATTGACCAAAATACATTTATAAATAAAATTTCAAGGTCCTATTTCCATCCTATATCATCTAATAAATGATTTTATGTCTTTTTGGGACATTTTAATTGATAAGACCTTAATATATTTGAATATATTTAAATATTCAATGTCGATTTTCATCCTCACATGTAAAATGACACTAACAATTATCTATTATCCACACTTCAATACCCTCTTAGATTAACCAAAACCTACCCAAATTCATTCATAACATCCCTCCCAAATTTTTTTGGTCCTATTTTTTCTTAATACCATCCTAATAAGGCAATTGGTATAATGTTGGGTAGGTATTCTAATGAAGAGTTATAGTTATTTATTGACTGTTTTCATTTTATTTATTTTTTTCCTCATTAAAAACTCTTCAAACAATCTTAATATAGTAAAATCAATATATCCCATGTAAATATTTTATTTTTGTTAATGGTATTACCATTTATCATTAACGTATTCCACTAATAGAATTTGAAAACATCGTTCATGCGTACGTTCAGACTACCACCTCACGAAGACGATGTATTTAATTATTCATAAATGACTCTTATGGTTGGTCATAACGATGGATCCATTGTGTATATGTAATATTTTTGGAATAAAAATTCATTTATAATTATAATAAATTATTTAACCTCTTACATGTCTATTGATTGGAAAGTGATTACATCACTCCTACGTACATGTGTACCACTACCCCTACAAACCGATGTTATTAATTTTTCATAACAGATTTATATGAATAAATATAAATGTGTAAATGATTAATTGATATGATACATATGTTTTTATTATGATTCAATATATGATGAAACAATTACCATAGTGAAATTACCTAAACCATTGAATCGAAACATGCTTGAAAAATAGTCTAGTTTTCACCAAAATGATCATTTAAAATAAGAAATTATTAATATAATGATATTTTGACATTATATAAAAATAATAAATTTTATTTTATATATGAATTATGTTCAATAATATATTTATCAAAAATTACCTTTTTATTACTCTGGATATTTGAATGTGTAAGAATAATGAGGGCGCTTGAGGTAAAGGATTATGTTACAATCCCATTTTAGGCATTCTCTATGATAACTTTCAAATAAGGAACATTTTTTAGATCTTATCATTTAAAACCCATATATTGTTATCAAATTGTGTTCCTAAAATTAACATTTATGAGTTCCATTTTTATCTTTTTTGTACTTAAAATGACTAATACTTTTTTAAATAAAATCCAACCTTATTTTCTCATTGGTCATTGATCCTTTTCATCCATGTACTTAATATTTTAATTTTTTTATGAATGTTGTTACCTATAGTTGAAATATTTTAAAAATATCATTTTAACATAAATTTAAATTATTTATCATTTTCTATGAATGTAATACTTAAAAAACATTGATCAGATAGTAGTTTACTTATTAAAAATAACTAATAATAATGTTATCTTCCATAATCAGGACAATTAATTTATTTTAAGCTTCTATTTAATTTTTCATTGGTTATTTTAAAATAAAGGTAGTTTCTTATAGTTTTGAGAATGATCAGATAAAGTTTATCAATGCAAATATTATTTTTCTCTTATCATTATGTAAATGTTTGAATGATAATTTTAAGGTATTTTTGAAATATATCATCTTCCATTGTGTATTTTTATTCATTATTATGGATATAATCCAATTATCTCATTATTACTGTTTCATTGGATGAATTATTATTTTTATGAGATTTTTACCAAAACTTTTTTTTCTATATGTTTTAAAAAATGATATTTTGAATTTTTTATTCACTTAATGCACATATATATTCAGTATTATTATGTGATGGGTGATACCGAAATTATATAGGCCTCTAATGTATTATTTAAATCCTTATATATATCATTATATAATTATTCGAATTGATTCGATGTGCTCAATAAACTATGATAAAAATGTAGGAATCCATTATCCAATATGATATAAGAAACAAGTAGTGATGCCTAAGCCACTATAAAATGGTTTTTTATAACATAACCTTGAAATATGAAATAGATTATGTTCCTATAATGATGACCCACTGTTATAAAATGTTCATTTTCGTATTATTTTTTTGTATGACTAATTACTAATTTTTTTCATTAACCAATATTATTTCAAAATAAAATATTATATAAATACTCATAATTTAGACATATGAATTACTAGGTATGATTTCTATTGATAATAAAATAATCAGGAACACTATTTCTCATTATATGAAAATATATGATGATTTATTGATATCTCCCACAATTAACCTTACTGGTTATCTGATCTTACCCCTTAATATGTTCACCTCTCCCCATATAATGAAGAATATTACTATGTATGATCATTCTAGAAGGGTATCTTATATCAATAAAAATGTTTGAGATGATTAATATTTTTCTTAAATACTATATTTATGCACCTAGTGTCCATGTACACTACACATTTATGTATATTTGTAAGGTTTACTTTTGGGAATTATTAAATATTTGAAAAAAATATGTATTATCCTTCTATAATAATATTAGGTTAGTATAGATTGTATCAGATAAGGTTTTAGTTATTTTTAGAGACTAGATTATGAGAAATACGAGGATAGAACATAAAAATTCTTATATTGAACATAAATTGATATAAGGATAACCTTAAGTGTAAATGGTTAATAAGGTTTCATTATTTTGTACATAATTTGAATTATTTTCATGACTATATGATTTCTCAGTCTAATTATTATATCATTATGCATAATAAATCATTTTGGGTTTCACCTAATTTCATGAACTAGAAGGAATCATTCTAAAAATAATTATGATAGAAAATTCCATGATTTTCCTCCATGGAAATTAAATGATAGGATAGATAAATACATAATATTATTTACCTGATCACACAACATTTTCAAACAATGAATAATGTTGATCATCCAAAGGAACAAATAAGATAAAAAAATATTGATGAGTTATTCATGTAAAGAAATCCATTTTCTATTATTGTGTGTTCTAATCCACTATTGGTTGTGTGATGTATCAATACGATTTAAAAAGTATACTTTGTTTTATAGTTATCAAAACATGATTAATTTACATAAATTATTAATAATTTGGATGGAACATCGGATTAGTGGTGGAAAATTATTTAAAAAATGAGGTAAGAGGAGAAAATTGAATCAATATGAATAGATTAGTTTAAGTAGGCTTGTTTAAATAAGTAGTTCCTCTGAATTCTACATTCCAAAATAATAAGGAATTATTTAAGATTATGAATAATCATGATGAATTTATGGGTACCAATTAATGTAATTTTACACGAATTGTAATGTATGCCTCTATTATCATAACGTTCCAAAAAACAAAAATTAATATATGTTTTTGGGATTAAAACTATGTCTCTAAAAAAATAGTTATTTGATAGATCAATATATATGAAGAAATAATTTTATGTGTTTTCATTTTATATAATGAAATTTTAGATACCACCCATTCTCATGGTTTTTCAATGAAATATATAATCTATTCTTGAAAAAAAATGTGTAAATTATATAAATGATATAAATTCAAATTGACAGTGTGCTATAAATTTGGTAAAAAACACTGAGCGTATTTATTGAAGGGAATAAGGTAATTACAAATAAGAGGAAGGATTGGTCATAAATCCAACGAGTATTGAAAGGTGATAAATTGGTAATTTAATATTATAGAGTAAAAATCCATCTAATGCACTACATAATCTCAAATGATTTAAATTAAGTTAGTATGAGAATTACAATTACTAGTGTGTGAATATAATGGTAATTGATGATGGTCATAGAAAAAACCCTCTTAAGCTCTATGTGAAAGGGTCATATCACTTGATTATGACTGTAGATGCAGGTCATGAGAATGATGTACATGAAGATACACATATCATCTACTCTAGAAGGGAAAATTCATAATTTGTTTATTGTTCAACAACCTATTTTATATCAATTGGGTTTTGTAAGGGTTAAAAATTTCCATCTCAATTAATATATGTTTAGTTAGCGATGCGAAATACAAATGGTATGATTATTTCATGTCAAGTCTATAGGGCATATATAATAGAAATGTGAGTCAATGTTCTTAATTAAACTTATTTTATTATAGATCTATTTGAATTTATTGTGATTTTTTTAATATATTAGATCTCTCTATATAGACCCCATATCAATTATTGAGGATAAGAAGTCATGTATGATATTCTGAATCAACATAAAATAATATTTTAGTGTAGGGAGAACATGAACTTCCAATAAAATATACATCCATTATATGTTACTACTACCAATTCATGTGACATATTTATCTCAAATGGTAAGGGAGAAATAAAAACTAAAAAGTATGACTATTTTTTGGGACTATGTTGATGTATTTTTTATGAAAATCCTTGTCTTCCACCAAATCATGAAGTAGATTTTTCCATAGAACACATTCATATTGAAAAAACAATAAATGAAATGATATATAATTAACACGACTGATTTTCAAGAATTTAGGAATCAACTCAAGGATAATCTAGAAAATATATTCATATTCCCATGTTTATCACCTTCGGGACAACAAATTTTTTTTCTAATGAAAAAGTGTTGGAAAATTCACCTTTATATTTATAATCAGGAACATATTAAGAGGATCAGAATGAAAATGTATACCCTAACACATATCAATGATTTATTAAATCAATTAAGGAGAGATAAATATTTTTAAATTAATTATGTTCATTTTGGATAAAATCATACGAGGGTTAAAAATTAAGATATAACAATGATATATTTTAGTTTGATGTATTGGATGTATGAATTAGCAGCAATGCCATTTGGACTTACAAATTCTCTTACTATATTCACGGATATAAATAATTGAGTCTATAGAGATTACATTTATTAGATTTTATTATTCAATATAGATGATATTATTGTATATTTTATTGATAAATAATATAATAAAGAACATTTATGAATTGTGGTGAAGTCCCTGAAGAAGGAGAAGCAGTATGATACATTTATAAATATAGAATGTTTTCAATACAAAGATTCATTCATGGGTCATATAATGTTACGTTAGGATATGTCAATGGATCTCTCAAAGAAGGTAGTTATTATGTAATTTTCTAGACAAAAAATGTTAACATTGATCAATAGTTTTCTTGGGATAATTGAATATTAACGATTCTTTCTGAGAGATTTAACATGATTATCTTATCCACTAGATTGGTTGAATTATAAGGGAGGTAAGTTCTTGTGGATAGATGACTGCGAGGTGACATTCATGGAGATTAAGTGAAGGTTTTTCATCACATATTTGTACAAACTACCCAATGGTGGAGAAGATATTTTGATCTATAGTGATAAATAAATGAATGGAATGGGATATTTCATTATATAGAATGATATGTTTACTGAATATTCTTCTCTCTAAATAAAAATACATGAAAAAATTAACTGAATCATGATTTGGAGCGAGAATCGAGAAAGTTCAATGAACATGTTGATTCATTACCTTTATGGTGAACTATGTGACATATATATGAATCATGAAATTGAAATATATATATTCACATAAAAAGAGTTAAATATTGATAATCGAATATGATTAAATCGAATTAAAGATTGTTATTGCTAAATACATTCCTTCCCTGTGAGGGTGACAAAGGTGGATGATTCTCTATGTTAGTAAAATAATTATAGATTTTACAATAGGTGGATTGAATTATATAAAATACTTATGGATTATGAAAAATATGGAACATGAAATATTAAATAAGGGGGATATATTCTATCATTCATAGATTTATGTTCAATCATAAATCCATGTAATGATTAAAGAGGATCATTTTTAATATATAAATATATATAATAAAATGAAAAATCCTCATGTGGTAAACCATTATTGTGATTGAATGATAATTGTTTGGATTATATAATGTGTTCCATCAATACCATAATTAAATATTTTATTAAATGATGATCATAGTTGATCATTCTCTAGACAACATGGAATTATAAAAATTTATTGTGACCTACCAGAATATTATTAGTAGGACAATATAAAAAAGAGTTAATTTAATGTATGTATTTAAATTCATGGTATGTTATCAAGTTAAATCAATGAGATAAAAGAATAAGGATATGTTACAACCATTAACCATACACGAATGGAAATTGGAATGAAAAACCACCAAATGTTTTTATAGGTCTCCCAATGAAATATAATATATATAATTCAATTTTGGTTGTTGTAAAAAACATAAAAAAGTAATAATATTTCCTTTCTATTAGATAATATTTCTCATTTAGTCAACTTACTCAGATATATATTAAGTATGTAGTTATATTACATGGAGTAACTCTCTCAACTTTATGTGATTGGGATATGAGGATTACTTAAATTTTCATCAGGTGACTTCAAAATTCCTTAGATATAGAGTTATTATTCATTAATACATATCATCTTCGGATAGATGGTTAGTTTTATAGGATCTTTAAAACTATAGATAATATATTGGGATCATTCCTTATGGATTTTTGTTGTGGTTGTGATAAAAAATTCCTTTGTTAAATATTAATTTCAACTATAGTTTCCACTAAAAACATTAGATGACTACTTATGGAGACCACTATGCAAGGAAGTTTATCAATTTTACATTTAGGGATGTAGTTGAATACAAAAATCTATTATGACATGATCTAACTGAGGAAATTATATGTAGGTTTAGGTCAGTTCAATGACTATAAAGGGCCACTCGAAGTCGAAAGAAAAGATATAAAAAAAATCATCATTATAATCTAGTGTATGAAGTTAGTGAAAATGTATTCATAGGTGTATCTCTATTTTACATGTATATGATATTTTCAAATGAGGTAAATTTGATGCCTATATATATCAGTCCCTTCAAAATTCTTTTTTATATCTGGACGGTTGTTTATTACTGGACACTTCAACGGAATCCCTCTCAAGTTCACAATGCCTTCCATTTATCTCTATTAAGAAAGTATAAAGTTAATAATTCACATTTAATACACTGAAAATCTATAAAGCCGGAACATAATATTTCCTATGTAAAAAATGAGTTGAAATCATTGATCATAAAGAAAAAGATCTTTGGAAAAAGACCACTCACCTAGTTAAAGTACTTTTTAGGAGTAATATATTTGGCGAGTCGACATGGGATTCCATATATTTTATAAAGTAATTTTATCTAATTTTTTTTATTGTTTTAATTAAATTTAATGGTAAAATTTATTTTAATAGGTTTATAATGTAACACACTGATAATATATGTATATGTTTTCCTTCGAAATAAACATGAAGTATTCAATAAATTATTTTACATGGAACCCCAAGTATAAATAATTATTGACAAAGTATTATATTATAAAATAGATATTGTAATATAGAGTGTGAATAAAATAAACACAAAATTAAAATATATTTATAGGAAAATGTAAAATAAATAAGTTTTCAGTCTTCATTACAATAATTTTATGCTAAAAGACTGTGATTTCATATGAAATAGTTCTTTTTTGAGTTTTTTCTTAGGAAATTATAATTAAATTCTATCATATATGGTAACATAAATTAGTTTAATTAATATTATTTTTAAACATTTATTTACATAATATCATTATTTAATTTTTTATATTTTTAAAGAAATTAATTATTAAATAAATAGTGAAATTGATAATTACTGTAAAAAATTAATTTTGATCACTAAATAAAGTACCAAAAAATTATAATTCTATATTAAATTTGATAATAAATTACCATAAGCATCCTTTAATAATAAATATTGTAATTTATTATATATGAATAAACATTATGCTTGATTTTTTTATAAGTTCTTTTTTTGGGTTTAGAAATTCATTTCTCATAAAATGGGATTTGTTGCTTTTTACGTACATTTTAAAAATAATTTTTAAAAATTATAAAACATTAATCATAAAATTAAGCTCCAATATTTGGAATCATAATAATAAAAATTTAATTTTTTTAACTTCAATTTTTTATTATGAATAGATTTATGTATAAAAGTGATTTTTCGTGGTAAGATTATAAATGGGAAAAATGATTAAAAAAAATAATAAAAAAAAATTTACTGAAAAAATTCCCAAATCCTTTTTATGCTCATATGTAGACCTTATATCACCCTATAATTTATGATTAGTAAATTTATATCCACTTAATATAAATAAGACATTAATATATTTTAATCTTTTGAAAAATTCCAGCTATGTATTCTATATCAAAACATTCATAAAATTGTAATTTAATAACAAAATTGTCTCCAATGTGATGAAATTATAATATTATTATGTAATAACCCTTTTCTATCATCCTATACATATGATGAAAAAATTAAAAATCTATTGTGTCTTCATGCGGACTACTACATCACGATAACTATATATTTGTATTTTCCCCACCGACTCATATGGTTTCAAATAATGGTGATTAGATTTCTATAAAATATATGTATTTAATTATTAAAATTTTCTAAATATAATATCTTCTTTACCTTTTTATCTTTCCATCTGTTGGAAAACTATAATGTTTCTCAAGTGTTTATGTGTACTACCACCTCCATGAAGTGATGTGATTCCTTTTTTTAATAAAAAAATTATTTGAAAAACAATAAAAGTATATAATAAGACTAAATAAAATAATTATGTAGACATTATTATTATTATATGATGAAACCATGAGAATAGTACTTGTACTGAAACTATCAAAATGAAACATTAATAGAAAACAAATAGGTTTTAACCCGAATGATCATTTTAGTAAAGGAATCGTTAAAAAAAGACAATTTGAAATTATAAAGAAATGATGAATAATAGGTTTTATATGAATATGGTTTTTGAATAAATTTATAGGAAATATAAATTTTTGATAATTGATATTTGAATGTTTGTGATGAAATATTGCACTCTACGTAATGTTCTCTGTGATAATTCAATTTTTTCTCCAAATTTTCTGTAGAAAATATTCCTTGATGTAAATTCTATAGGTTTTATTATTTAAAAATCATTAATTTTATTCTAATTTATTAATTCCTCGAGTTCTCGTATATTATAACAAATTTATCTCTTTTTTAATTAAAAATATATATAATTACATTTTAAATAAAACACTGCCATATTTTGTATGGTGTGGATGAACATTTTCTTCCATGGCCTTACTATTAAATGTTGTTTTATTAATGTTCCTACTTGTACATAAATATTTTCAAAAAGGTTCTTTTCACTACCATTGGTTTTAATTACAATGGTTCAAAATGTAATCTTTCAAAAAGTTTTATGAAAAATTCAATTTATTAAAATTAAAAAAGGGTGAAAAATGGTTTCATTTTAACTAACGTAGAATGAACAGATTTCTGAACCATCATAACTATTAAATTATATGATTCTTCTTTTAAAATTATATATTTATATTTTCTATTAAAACATATTTTATCAATATTTTTTTAAATTTTAATTATAATTTTATCAAAATTAAAAGGATATTTTCTCATATATTCAATGAAATGTTAGAATGATTTTAAATTGTAAATTTTATTCAATGTCATCACACTTTAGTGATTTCTGGATTTAATAGGTATATGATGCAATTATATCACCTTAATTCATTATCTGGTTGTTTTAATTTTATTAAATGTTATGTTAACAAATCCTTCTTATTTCCCACATTTTACAATGTGATGATATGATGACTATTTTAGGATCTTATGGAACACATATATAAATCTTTCAGTATATGATGGGTTCTCCTAGAATAATATAGAACACAGATTCATTGGACAATGACTTATATGACATGAGATTATTATGGGAAATTATTTTATTTGATCAATCTGAAATGGGAAATTGGTTGGGATACCTGATCCACTGTGGTATTAGAAATTGGTAGTGATACATGTTCTATTATGAAATGATGTTATTGGTAATTAACCTTTTTATATGTTATCATATATATTCCGATGATTTTGTCTCACTATTATGAAATATTTATATGATTATGATTTTAATTCATTACTCCGTATTGATTTTTTGACCCCCCATTCTTGTTATATAGTAATTCTTTCTACCTTTCTTTGTGATTCTAATCTATGAATTATTATGTATGATTTAAATTTTATAAAAATATGTTATCATTCCCTTATAATCAAGATAATCTTACTTATGATCACAAATTGATATCTCTCATTATATCCTAGATCAAGAATCCTTCCCCCTTATATTCTTTTAATTTTTTCCTAGGATATGAAGAATGGTAGTAATTATGATGAGTCTAGAAAAGGGCATTATGTTTATAATTTTTTTTGAGATGATGATGATTTTACTTAATTAAGAAAATTATTTATATTCTTTAGGTACACTATACATTTATGAATAATTAGTGATTTTAGTTTTTATAAGTATTGAATATTTCATGAAATGATGTATTATTTATGAAAGTTGTGTTTGGGTCACCATAAGATGTTTTTAGTTTTCATACACAACTAGTTATTTATATATGAATGTTTCATTTAACTATCATGTACTTTGTTTCAATTATTATTATAATATCTCACTATGATTTTTTTTTGATATTTAATATATCCCAACATATTATATACACTAAATTTATTTTAAGTGAAATATATTTTAAAATCATTGGGTGTAAAATAAAACCATGCCTAAAAGAATTTCACCAATGAAATTTTGTTTATTTGATGAAATCAAATGAGTATATCTTTCCATAATTTATTCTCTAGGATCCCACATCACATTATATAACTTATTATATCTATAGATAACATTTACTAAGTTAGTTGTCCTATTTCATTGTATGTTATTTCTATGATCCACGATTTATAACAATTTTTCATCATAAGTTAGATCATTGTCCATGTTTATAAACTATGAGTTTAGTACAAGTTGTCATTTAGATATGTACATCCTACAATGTGATACATGGATCACATAATCCACATGGGAGATGTTCATTGGAAGTGTAAAGCAATAAGGAATCATCCACACGTAATAATGGATTTTGGAAGGGATAATTTATCAAGGTATAATGATTCCATTATTTCTAAATATCATTGCATTGTTACATGATGACATTCCTAATAATTCTTTGTCTATATATTTAATCTGAAAAAGTTTTCATTCTTTATTAACATATCTCTTTTTTTGATATTGTGCTTATTTTATTGGTTATTGAGTGGGTTCAAAATGTTCCATCATTTCATGAATAAGATTAGTTCATAGTATCTTCCTCAACCTAAATTCCACCCATCATTTAAAATTTAAGTATATCTTCCCATATAGTGACTCAAGTGGTTCCACATAAATTCCAAAATGAAAACAATTATTATTTGAGAACTCCGCCATGAGAGTTTTTTAATTCCAACCCCCTTTTAAATCCATTAAATATGATCTAAACATTTCATTCTATGTTTGAAAGGACCTAATATATTTACCATTAGTTTAAGGATGATATGCAACGGTGAAACCCAAATGTATGAAATTATTATAGAATAAATATCACGAACATCACGGTAAACCATGGACCCCAATATGATATAGTGGAAATTAATACCACATTAAGACATACCATTTCCTTTATGTATATCATGGATATTTGATTGAGTGATAAATATTGTTGAATAGTAATGTAATGATTCAACATTTAATGTTGGTTCATGATAACCCGAATGTAATTATTCAAATTATATGACTTGATAAGCATGAAAATTAAATACATGGTGATGTTATGACATACCATTGTAGTTTAGGTTAGTGATTACATTATCCCATTTGAATTCTGATATTCAGTTTTAATATTTTATAAACCAAGCATTGAGACACATACTTAGCAATCACCCTCATTACATTTCCCTGCTAGATATTATTCTTTAAATCCCATTATATCTTTGTGCTTACAAGATGGATAGATAATGATGATCTATATGAATCATCTAATATATATTTCTTCAACTATTGTGTTGATGGGATGCATACTTATTTCATGAGTCCCATAATTTCTTCATTGTAATGTTTGAATTGTGGAATATTTCTTACATTATTCTATAGCTATATATCCCTCTTTAATTACATTTAAATGTTAACATGGATTGATATTTGAGTGTAAATTTTGGAATGATGGGGTTTATATATATCACTTCTGATTTCATGTTCTATCATTTCAAAATCCATTGGTATTGTATATATTTTATTCTAATCATAGATAAGTAGCCCTGATCATTCCTAATTGAAGCATCATATATCATGCTGTCTTTTCCTCATTGGTAATTTATTTAATGGTCTTAGTCCTCAAAAATCTCTAACCATATCATGTGGCACATTATCAACACCTTCCATGTTAATATATACATTATTATGTTTTAAATTTTATATATTTGTCAATTTTTCCCATAATTATAATTCCTCCATATATTTAATGAGAATATCTCAATTACTAGCTCCAAGTCATGTGTTGGGTAATTATTCTCAACATCCATTAATTGACATAAGGAATAATCTACCACAATCTAATTTTTCATGATGAAACATCCTAGTAATTTTCTAGATACATCAATATATTTCATAAACCCATTATCTTTATAGTTTAGTGCAAGTACAGTTTTAATGGGAAACCTTCTCTTAGGATCATTGTTATTTTCATCACATTCCACTATCCAAATGAACATGGCTCCCATACATGATAAAATTGATATTCAGTTTTCAAATTATAAAAATTAAACATAAATAACTCATAGTAAAATATAAATCAATGAATACTATCGATCTTAGACAATGTGGTTGGACTGGTCAGTTCCCTTATTACCTATTTCATTGATGAATCCACAAACATAACCCAATAATGATGCATTCCATATCCAAAATTCAAACATTCTAAATATGGATGAAAATTATCCTTCCCCATAGTGTGTAGAATTATCCTAATTATCTTCCTTATAATTAGAATATATAAGAACATCATTTATAAATGGAAAAAATTGGTGTAAGTATTCATTAAAGTCATTATTAATCAAATATTATAAGACAGAAGATGAATATAAATGTATGAATGTCCCCACTAATATTTCATAATGTAAATATATTGTATATAATCTTGTCTTGGATATATCCACTCTTTTCACCAATTATTTATGACATAAAAAATGAAATTTAATCATTATGAATTATTGATATCCTTATAGTTGAAATAAAGATTCAAAAATATGGGTTATAGGTTACTCGATCATGATTATGAAAATTAGTAATTAATGTTGAGGCACATTAGACAGTAATATTTCATTATAAAGTGAAATAGAACTAGCCAGGTTTATAAAATTGGGCATATAATTTCCTTATCAAAAATCTAGAGGATTTTTTTAATTATAATATAATTGTTGGGTCATTCTGTTAGAATAATTTCATATTGGAATTTCACAAGATATGAGTTTTATTGAACTATAATCCTAACAATATGAGGTAAGACTGGGAAAAGCACATACAAATACATCATCATATTCATATAAAATAGGTATATCCTCTATATTGAGTGTCAATCCAATAAGATTCCCCATAAATACTTCATTCATAGGTATCGAGACCCATATAATTTGATCAAATTTCACAGGGAGATATTAGTCATCCTTGAATAAATATATGGTTATTGGTTACTTTGGGATATGAAATGGGATTTACATATCCCATAAATTAATATGGGATCTATGTAGAGGTATCTAATCCATTCCAAAAATCACATAAAATACAACATAGGGGAAAATAATAAGAATTTCTAGAATCACAAAATCAAAAACATAAATTGGAGAAGAGTATTAGACTTGAGATGAAATCATCGAAGCATTTAGAGTATTCACATATAATTAAATTTCTGTACATTTAATTGGTGGTGTTTTAATAATGTAAAACATTACATATATAAGTGATTGGTTAGAAACATAATCAAATTAGAAATTTATTATTGTTGATTTGAGGAAGATTGTAACTTACAACACTTTATTTTTGTAATCCACTTCCATGGTAGGGATTTCAAAGGCTTATACTTTATCCCTTATCTTTATTGGTTTTTGATGTTAGTTATCATCATTAACCCTATTATACAAGTTGAAATATAAATTATTAACAACATATTGGTGAATAGAACTTATTAAAATTTAATTAAACTAAAATAATAGTGTTATACATCCTGGTTAACATATCAATAAAACATCACCACTTTTGTAAAAACAAGAATATGTAATGATTTGTGTTCTTGAGTATCATCAATACCATAAAAATAATATAGAAAATTTGATTCCAATTTGGATCAACTAGATTCTACATCAATATTTATCTCTCCTCATCCCCTATAGATGAATGTAACTCTCTAAAACAAAAATTACGTTTTGAAAGGTTGGTAAATCTTTGTTTAGACACTAACTTTTTCTTACATTGAATCACAAACCAGACAATATATCATTCCCTATTATGGAAAAATAATAATTAAGAATAACTAAAATTATTATGTAGTTACACAGAAAAGATGTAATTATTTCATAGAATGTATAATTTGTACTGTGAGTTCTTTTGGAATAGAAATAATATACACCAATTTTTACATTTTTAACAAAAATGTATAAGATATTACAACATTAAAAAAATAAAAACAAAGAATGATCAGAATTTACAGGAAAATCAATGTAGTATCCCAATCCTTAGAAAATGAATATCACATTTTGTATTCCATATAATCATAGAAACAAAACTATAGTAAATGTATGAGAGATTCAATGCATCATATTAAAACCAGTAATATATCGTCATGTTGTTCCATTTATAGAGTAACCATGATGTTTTTTGTAAGAAATTACATCATAAATTTTTAGTTAATAATCATCTGGGATTAATTTCATGTGGATTTCATGGAAACATAAAAAACCACACAAAAAATTATTAGAAATAATATTAACATAGAAACACACTATTACATACATTTGGAATTACCATTATTATTCTAAGAACTATTTCATGCATTATTCGTCATAAATTTTTTTTGAAATCATTTAAATTATATTCATTATCTATTGTGAGTAAATTATAAAAAACATAATTAATAGAAAAATATATAAATTGAAATATATCAAAATAATATATTTATTTATATATCAGAAAATATAGTTTTAATAACACTATAAAATTAAAATATCAACATTATATGACCACAGAATTTAATAATTATATTTCATTTTTTATGGAATTGAATTTCATATGAGGTTGAGAAAAAAATTTACCATGAATTTGAAATCATATAAATTTAAGAATCTCAATTTGTTTGACATTGGAATTTTATGAAATTGTATAACCTTGAAATTTATGGACATTGATAAAAACATTTCATATGACTATGGATTTTATGACATTGACAAAATAATTTTTAATGAATTATCATACAAAGATATGAAATTGAAAACAAAATGTTAATACGACTATGATATGATATAATTATACATATAAGAAATCCTCAAACCATTTTAGTGATGTATTTTAATATTCAAAGAAAATTGTAAATCAAACAACCATAATATCTCTAACCATTAAAAATCACCATTTTAGATGAAAATACCCCTAAAATCTACCCTTATATAAAAATTACCAATAAAAAAACATTTTAAAAAATTTCTATCACTTTTTAAAATTTATCATAAAATTAATATAATAAAAAACTATTCAAAAAATTATTCAGATGAAATTTTTTTATCCATAAAAAATAAAATCCATTAATTGATGAATTCAAACAATTAATTTATAAACATATTATGTCCAGAAGATTTTAATTTGATTAACAACAATTTAAATACCAATTATCCTTGAAAAAATGATAATTCAAATAAAATTCCCCTAGAATATGTTCATATTAATTCAAATACATAACTGTATGAATAATACAACAAATAATTTTGTGAAAAAACCATTACGTACCAGTGTTATAAATATATTCCTGAAAAATGAATATAATATGATGAATAATAGAATAGTTTGAAAATATTTATCATTGGTAGAAATCAAAAAAAGTAAAACATTTAATATTACCTTTAATTAAAGAATAAATAAAAAAATACTAAAACAAATTCTAATATGTTGAAATCATTACCTATAAAAAAATTAAAAATACCTATCAACCAATCATAGAAATCAAAAAAAAGTAAACAATACTTCTTATTTTCTATTTTTTTGTTTTATTTTATCCACCTCCTCTACATCCAAATTTTTATTGAATATATTTGCATGCTTATAATGAGTTTAAACAAATTCTCAAAAAATGTTTCATTGATTAAAATGATCGTTGTAAGATCCTAACCATTTTGGAGATATATCATACTCTTTTTTATTGTTATTTTTCTTGTCTTTTGACCATAAATTAGTTGGGTATTGAATTATGATTGTTTCAAATGAATTTTTAGAATTTTTTAAACCCATGGGTTTGTGTATGGATAGTACAAGGTTAGGGAAAACTATGCGGTTTTCCCCAAGAAACTATACTTCCCATTTTGGGAAACAAAAATGGGGTACATGACATTAAGAAACAGTGTGGACACCATCCCCAAATCATAAAGCCTCATATATATAGAGATTTAATGTTTTTCAAATGGTTTTTTAAATAATTTACCCACCTAGGAGTAACCAAGAACCCTATAAATTATAGGTGCATGGTTAGGAAACATGGTGTTTCCAACAGTGTGACCCATAATGGAAAGTGTTAATGCACATTTTCAAACCACTGAAACATTATTTAAAATATAATAAATCCACATGTTGTATCATTAATCACCCTCTATCATCCTAAAACGAATTACCTTGCTTTAGGATGCTCTCGAGTGGATAACGAGGCTCCTCGAACATCTTTAAGTGAAAATTGATGATCTTTGGAAGGATTGAATTCAAGGTTTTTGTTTACTTTATTTATAGTTTTGATACCATTCCCTCCCATATTTCACCCCCTTTAGATAGAAATGGATTTAATTCGTTGTTTATTGTTTTGATCTATGTTCTAATAGATTTTTTATGGGATCTTTATTCTGGGTGTTCGTATAGATCATCTCATCCACTGTGAATTTAACTGTTCTACATTGAAATGGGTGATACGGTTTGGTGAGCATTTGTCAAAGATCATGAGGTAGGTGGTATAATTACTAATTACCATTTTATTTATTATCATTCTTTTTTATTTCATTGTGCCATTGTGTTTCCATATTTTAGTTTTTCATTTAAATTAAAACATTGAATTTAATTCTGTGAAACTCTAAAACACCTCATGGATCCTTTTGGACCAATTAGAGATTATGAAACCAGACATGGTTTTAACACATTGGGTGTGAATATTACCATGAAATGGTTATTATAATATGGGAAAGGATAAATATATTTATAATGGAATTAATCTAAATCCTTAATGAATTTTGGATAATGGGATTTATCGGTTTGATTGGATTAACCATTATAGGGTAATGAGATTTGAATAATTGATTATAAATAAAGTAAATGGGATTTATTTATGTTATTCCATGAGATTAATGTAAGCATACATATTTTTGATTGAAAATTGAAATGGATCACCATGATGTGATTTATTTATGATAAGGTTAATGATGTTGAACATTGATTTATATACTGTGATATATGTGACATTTTTGAATGATTTATCAATGAGATCTGGTTTAGTGAAAAATTGTCCAAATAAACATGGGGAGCTTGACTGATGTTCTAGTCCACTAATGCATGCATGTGAACATGAGTTTTTGTTCAGGAAAAGATGATATAAATACACAAGGGGGTCAATAATGTTTCTTTAGGCCACTAAGTTACGAGAATAAGACTAATGTTCCATGTTCCTAAGACATTTCTACCTTGACCGATGCACCAAGGTACCAAAGAAGAAATTACAATTAAGTTAATAATAAACTATCTTCATATAATGAATTATGTCTTTATTATGGTTTATGGATTAGACACAGGCATGGGTCAATGCATGTCTGACGTGGTTGACTAAAGATTAAAAAATCAAAAACCTTTTTAATTTTCTCATTTATTCCTTTTCATTATTCAACTATCTACTATGATATATAATTTATGTTTTTTTTACCATTTTGGTGATGGCCTACTATATTTCCCTCACACCCTACTTGGGAAGCCTAATTGGTACTCTGATAGACATTATGATCACATGACAGAATAAGGTAAAGGTCCCCATGTTGGATGCCTAAGTTACAATTTAGTTTGTGCATATATGAGAGAACTAGACATGATGTTAGGACCTTATTGAGATATTTCAGTGTAATTATATTGGGATTTCATAAAACACTAAATAATTGTATAAAAAAGTATCCACTACTTTGGTTAGTGTCTATTACCCATGTTTTGGGATTTCCATTTGACTTAGGACTTTATTGAAGATGGAATCAACCTGATATATATATATATATAACGAAATACCCTAGTTTTCGAGGCTCTTGAGAGGGTTACTAACCTCCATAAACCTATTCTAGTGTAAATAAAAGATCAATGTCACCGGATTTACACCTCCTTAAACATAACTAACATTCTCCAAGGGATACTCAAACTGGAAACCTACACTTATAAGACAAATTTGGAATACAAACATCAAAGGGTGAGCTACAACATCCAAATATGTAATCACCATAGAATCCATATATTTCATGTCCCAAACGAATTTACAATGTTTTTTGGAATATATATATATATATATCTTTTTCTCATTTTAATAAACAGAAAAACATTACCTTTTTCAAAACCACACACACTACATTCCCATTTACAAAATGGATTGCCATTTTAAAACCTAATCCCAAACCAAAATCCAAATATAATGATAAATATCAACCCTAATAATAAACAATAGTAAATAAGAATCCATGTAAAATATAATATATATAAGATCAAAATAATAGAAACCATTGGAATTAACTAAACATCTATAGAGAGATCCCTTGACATACTCAGATCAGGCTCACCATTGGGCATATAGTGCAACTCCATATCCAATAACACCCTGGTCAATCTAACTACTAATATTCTCATAATCCCAACTAGTCTCTATAATATAAAGGGGGTACTAACCCATCTTATTGGGGTCAACAATACATCATCACTCGACCATCTAAAAAAATCCCAGGAAACCTATTGTAATAGTAAATAGTTGTAGGAGGAGGCCCTTGCATAGATGAATCAAGTTACCTTACTTGAATGAACCTTCCAACACCAAACATCGATACCACCTACATGATAACCCACTCTTGAGGTATCCTCCAATGGGATTCCCATCTCACAAAAATCTTTCACATGTTCCAATCGGGACGTCAAATCACATTATCATTCAACCATTTCCCATATATTGATAATATTTTAACCATGAATTTGTTCATTGAAAAAAAATCATTTCTAAAACATTATAATGTGACGATTGAGCCTTCAACATTATCAATTTCAATACATCTATAAAATATTAGTGTACAATTTCTATAAAAACAGTTAAATAGTACTTTCATGTGAACAAATCCAAACATGTATTTACATTGGAAATAAGATTCCACTTCCAAAACCATATCAAAACCAAGATGAAAACACCAAAAATATATAATGGTTCAGAACATGATTTCTTATCATTTAGAGGTCAACAGTATTTAAAATCATTGAACATGCCATAACATAAAACATTTTTTGAAACCACATAAATGTAATTTTAGAAGCAATAGACTAATATCCAAGAATCAAGTAATTTAATATATAAATATGGTAGAGGGATATGTATTTTGAAATCTAGTCATGATGTTTCTAAATTAGATATAGTACCATTATCTATTGTGTGAACATACATGTGTTCACCCCATGCACACAAGTATGTGTCCAAATCCAATTGTATGAGCCACATTTGTATGAAATCACCCATAAAAAATATTTAATGAAACACAAAATACTTTAAAACCAGAAAAATAATTCACATGTAAGCATCAAAATGAAATTCAGAAATTTCCAAAAACGACAACATATTTAAAACCCAATCTGACTACCAAAACATAAATAAGGGAAATCACCGTCCCAAAACTCACATTTTATCATTAAAAGATGAATTAACATTTTATCGAACAAAATACATGCATTATGATAGGGTAATGTAAATTATGTTCTTTAAAAACCATATCACATTCATTTTACATCATAAAATTTCTACGAAAACTATAACTTGCACATCAAAATCATAATTATGATTTTTTGAAGGAATTAAAGGAACGATCAAGCAATAACATAATGTGTTAGAATGTAAAATGATGGAAACACCTACAATAATGGATTGTGAATTCAATGAATCTCTCATAGTAAGAATAGAACCCCCTAGGAATTTCCATAAACTGTAAAACCAAAAAATACAAGACAACATATCAACCTTGTCCTCTAGGGTTCAACCAAATAAGAACCCACCAAGGAATCAATAATAATCTAGATATTAGAAGTGAAATAGTATAAAACATGCCAAAAAATTTAATAAAACCACCTTAAAACCTTGGGGGTGCGTCCATGGACTTAGGAGAACCAAAGGTAAGGGGGTTTGAGACCCATTAATTCATTAACAAATAACCATGAGGGAGGGGGTTCGATTTAGGGTAAAAATAAAGGTGTGTAGAATAATAATTTTAAGATTTAAAATTTATGGTTAGGTCCCATAGTTTGATCATACAGTTTGACAAACCATGTTCCAACTGCGCACCAACTATTGGAAAAGTGGGGAACCACGCACAGGCTGGATATATGGTTACCAAATCGTACACCAATAGTGTTAATCACCTCTATCTCATTCCAAAACCAAACTGCACAGTTTCCACATAGTTTTTCATATCATGAACAACTCGTGTGCCTCACCATTGGACAAAAAAACAGGCCACACATTTACCTAGGCTGAAAAAAACTGTATCCCTTAACCATTTACTTACCCCAAACCTCTCTCTACCAAAGACAAAAAATTGATTTTTCAATGAAAACAAAAAAAATAAAATCGGGACTCAACCCAAACCTCAACCAAAGGATCCAATTCCATGAAAGAATAAAATAAAATAATTACAATCATTAGGGTGTTACAATTGACTACACCAATAAAATATTCTTCCCCCATAAAGTCACTGAACTGAAAGGTAAACAGGACTCGATACCATGACCAATCATATCAAAGTAAACCATAAAAAATATGGTGACCATTCAAATTACAAGTCAAACTCGACTAGTTATAAACAAAACCCCCACATCAGGACCAATGGGAGAACATGACAGGGTTATCACCACCACAAGAACCTAACAAACACTATGTAGCTACATTGAACTAAAGTAACATGAGAACTATCAACAACCCCACCAGAACGTGGACCCAGAATAGGTAATTCACCACACAACCCAAATCCCTCTAAATACAATAGTGAAAACCATTATGGAAAATCAAACAAAAAGAAGAACCTGAATACATGACCCAATCATCAATTACACAAAGTTCAAAAATTTTCAACTGAACACAAACTAAAACTAGAACAAACACACACAATGGCTACATAAATAGAAAGCGAACAAATTTTTTTGATGTATAAAATTCGGATGAGAATATCCACTTATATTACAAAAATAATAAATCCACGCCACTTTCAAAATAAGAATATGAATGTAAAAAAATAGAAGAACAAAAATAAAGACACTTCAAATTTCTTCACCTCATCATGGGAGGTAGGTTTGGTCTAATGTTTCCCCACACACCACTAGTTATTTCTTTTATATACATGAGCTTCACTCTATAGCCAATCGTTGGAGCCTTGATTTCTAAGGCATATACTACATTGCAATTAGGAGATAAAATCATCAGATGAAAACATCTTCATTGTGAAATTCTTCCTATGAAACTTATCCAGATTCCCCAACTAACCCAAACTATATAATATCATCAGAGGATTGAGATAAATTGTCACAAAATTCCTAAACTTGGTACATGAGAATCATACACGTGAATGGTCCGAAGAAAAGTTATTTGGAACCAATGAAGAAGAAATATAAAGAACAAGATCCTTTGGAATACATTGTTCTCCATATGAGAAACCTTCATTGGTGCTAAGAAAAACAATTTCATCAACTTTTACAAGTTTCTACCCAAGAACTAAATGGGATAAAATATTTTCATCCACAAACATGTCGAGAAAAATATTCTTAGAGGATTGGGCTCACACTTTTATCACTATACTAAGACCCATGATGAAATTAGAGGCCTTCAACTGATCCCGATATAATGTCTTCGAGGATAAAGAAACCAACTCCTTGACATGGTCAAAATCGGCCTTCACTAGACACTAGCATTGCTAAATACTCTTGAGCTCTTATATTTTCACCATCTTCACCAACACTAGGATAAACCATTATAAAAAACATACTCAAACACTTCCCAAATAATACCAACATACATTGATTATTGAAAGACCATATTCCACTTATCCAATAGTGATCCCTCAAACAAAACTAGAATAGAACATACTTTCAAATATTCCTGAGTTCCTAATGATATGAAGACACTCCAAATGTCCTCAGCCATCATACTGCCATTAATAGTCCTTGATGACAAAAATATATTAGAAACATCCATAAAGATTCAAAAACTGGTAAATCCTTGCTTGAATCATTGTAGACCTTTTTGGGAGGCATATTATGAACGATAGAAGCATGACAAAATCAGGTTCTGCATCAACAAAAAAATATAATAAAAATGAAAATCTAAACGCAAAAAAAATGAATTAGATGAAAAACACTACAAACACAAAAATCACTTTCAAAAAACATGTATTTTAAATACATTTCAAAAAAACCTTTATCAAAGGCCACCATCTTAATACCAAAATTATCTTTTCACAAAATAGAAACCCATATTACATGAAAATCCAAACCAAAGAACCATTTTCCACCTTCATAAACCATTTTGGAAAAACATCTATGCCACACATTTGATTCTAAATACTCACCCATGGAATCCTATAAACCATCATATATGTGTTCATCCACCTCCACATATATTATCCATGATCACATGTCAAATTGAACTTCCTCACATACCCACACATATGTGACCTTTAATATGGAATAAAAAGGGTCATACAAACATCTTTATCATCAAATTAAAATATTAACCCAACATTCAATTAACTTTTCCTCTATATTTCCAAAACATTTCAAAATGACAAAACACTCGTTCTTTTAAAAAATCTATTTTCCAATCTGAACACATTTGGAAAATTTAATTTCCATTTCAAAACAATTATCAATTTAAAATCCCACTCACACAAACCCAAACCTATAAAAATCAAAAATGACACCAAACTACTAGAATTACAAACCAATGGCCATGCATAACACAGATACAAGGTTAGTTGTCCATTCCCCAAGTAATAACTAACCACTATGTGGACCTTGAACCATGAAAATTTACTATAAATGGGTCACTATTCTATGTGAGGTCATAAGATGAAACCAGCTCACTTCCATTTTCATTCCTCAATCTAAAACGATACAAAAGACCCAAATCCCAAACAACCCTTAGGAATATCAAGTATCCTAATGAGAAATTGTTCAAAAATTCCTTATCATACCTACCTATTGAGTTCCAATAGTCATAGTGTCCAATATTACTGAATTTACAAAATAAAAGTACCTACTCTGATACCATTTATTCAATAACTAATCTGAGGTTTCGTCCAACCCGAAAGTCAACCCGGTCAGAGACATGGACAAAAAGGTGTTCCTGATCCCCACTGGCAAGGGACTAGTACCAAGAATCAAAATAATCAAAATATGAATGTTTATCCCAATAAAAAAATTATAATATATATACACTAATCATGTATCATTACGAATAAAAAATTAATGTCACTAAACCAACATTTGATCTGAATATAACCACTACTGAATAAAAAATGAACTAAATACAAAAACTAGAAATGTAACATGCCAACAAGATCTCCATGTGACCTCATGGTCACCTCTATCCACAATAACATCATTATACAAAGTAAAATCAAACCATAAACCAACAAAAATAAAACAACTCGGGTCTACCAACACATAATGGTACAAGTTTGGTGTGAGATAAAAGAGCATAGTAGGTATTCACCACCGAAACGATACATTACCTTTCCTAACATAATCCTAAAACACTAGTTCGGAATACATATATAAAAATAGTTTTATATCATTTTAATTAAAAAACACTAATTTCCATTTTTCAAAACAACTCACATTGAATCCCCATTTTCAAAAAATATTACAATTTCAAAACAAAATCCCAAAGAAGAATCTAAATAAAAAATTCCGAACTGTACTTATAATAAATTAGTAGAATAAATTAGAAATGGGGTGGAATAGAATATAAATATTCACATACCAATAAAAAATGTGCGTGTTTCCTAAATATCCCTAGAGGGATCCTTAGACATATTAATATCGGGCTCACCAACTAGCATATGGTGTAGCTCCATATTCAATAACATACTCGTCGTTCAAACATCCAATTAAGCAGCACAATCCCACCAAACCTCTAAAACATCCAAGGTGTACCAACTAATCTAATCTAGGTTAAGAGAAACCATCACTAGAAACTCTAAAAGGCACCAAGGAAACACATGGTATTATTACATGGTGAAATGAGGAGGACCTCACAGATTTGGCTCACCAAACCTATTGCAACCTCACATACCTATTCCAAACACCAACACAACCTACATGATAATCCTGTATCAATGAATCCTACAAAGGGGTTCTCATCACACAAACAATCATTTCACAAGCTCCAACTAGGAAATCACATAACTTGATCAATCAAAACATTTATCAAAAAAGAAAAATATTCCAACAATGAATTTTCAATTCCAAAACAACAATTATTTTTCCAAAACATCGTAAAGTGACAACTACGAGTTCAGCATTATCAAATTTAGTAAATATAAAAAATGAATCCAAACCATTTCCAAAAAAATGAAACACTACTTTCATGTGCATAATTTGAAACATGACTCTACATTCCAAATCCAATTACACTTCCAACACCATCACAATACCAGTATGAAAACACATAAAATATCCAATGGTCCTGAATGAGACATCATATCATTTAGGGGCCGACCATCTTTCAAATCCCCAAATGTGTTGGAATTTCAAATATAGAATTAAACCACTATATTAACATTTTAAAACCAATGGATAGTTAGTAAGGTATAAAAAATAATATGATTTATAGAAGGAGGAGGGATACATGTTTTGAAATTTGAGAATTATGTTCAAATAGTTTATTCAACACCGTTATCATTTGTGTTTCCATCCATGTATGTACTCAGTGAACAAATTTATGTGTCCACATACTATGTTACAATTCATGTATTAATGAAATCACCAAAAACCAGCTTTTAAGAAACACAAAATTCATTCAAACCAGCACAAAAAAAATCACTTGTAATCATCAGACAAGAATATCACCAATTTACACAAACCAGAACAAATTTACAATCCAAACATACTACCAAAACATGGCCAAGGGAAATCATCATCCCAAGACAACCATTTTCATTTTAAAGTTCAATTAACATTTTATCAAACACCATGCATATATAATATTGGGAATGGTTAAATAAATCCATTAAAACCCCATTTTGATCCCATTTTCCATCATAAATCAGCATTAAAATTCATACTAGAAAAAAAATCATCATTGTAATATTCTAAAATAATTTAATTCCATGATATACTAGATATTTCGTTAGACACCATTGGTGTTGGCATACTATGTGATACTCACACCCTACTAGGGTTTTCTGATATGTTCTATAATAAATGTTTTTTCAATACATGATAGAGTTAAGAGCCCCATGTTAGATGGTTGAGTTTGGATTCAAGATGGAACATGGATGAGGCAACAAGACATGATACCAGTACCGGCTTGAGATAGATCTGTGTCTATTTATTTTTTATTTTTAGTAGACACATGACACTTTTATGGCATGAAATATCTATTATGTTAGTTTATGGTCATTTCCCAGGTTTTGGATTTAAATCTAGTGATGGTCTTAATTTATTATGGTATTATAATTTTTATTGATTATTATCATTTGGATAATATTTATTGATTTTTTTTGGTTTACTACCATGGTAACGAATTCATAGTCTCCACTTGATACATATTAGACCTTCTCTTCCATTTATCATCCTCTATCATATAGGGAGTCTTGTCTGCTGACCTGTAATGAATCGGCTAATGGCACGAAGGTTGGGAAGTCACAAAGAGATATGATAGGAGTTTTTAATATTTTTCTTATTATTTGGGATAGGTACATAGGATTATAGTACCAGACTTGTCATTGTAACAAGATCATTCATGGTTTTATTTTACCCATGTGTGGGGGAAAATCCATGTATCCGTATTGGGAATTTTTTATTGATGTTTTATGTAACAGTGAGATTTTATTTCTCCTTACGTGAAGAATATTCTATGTAATGTTATTATTTTTTGAAATTTTACTGATTGTATAAAATGGAATGTTATTTTAGTATACATTCATAATTTTAGGTACATATAACTTCATATTACATGTATAATTTTTTGCATACAGATATAATCAAGTTATTAGTGGTTTTAGAAAATGAAAATTATTTTATTTAATTGTGTGTTTTAAATTTAAATGATTCCTAAAAAAGAATTAATAATAGTTAATGATACTAAATGTGGTAATTTGAAGGTGATCAAATGGGTGTATAATGGGAAATAATGAAATATGGAATTATTTTACCCTATGTTAGTCATGGCTAGGTTTAGGAGCGGTTAAGGGTACTGACCGTGCTTCGTTTATGATTATATAGCTGTGTGTGTGGGATTTCATGTTATGGATTTATGTGAAAATTTCTTTTAAATCTGTTAATGATGTGTTATTTTCCGTAACACATGTGTTTTTCATTATTGCGATTTGCCTCTATGATGACATTTTTAGATAGGAGGGTAGAAGGATATTGCAGGAAATGATCCATAAGTAGTGGGAAAAGTTCCCCCTATAGTTTTGGTTGAAGGGATCAGAGTTATATATTCTGTGAAAATTTTCATTTTATGTTGTTCATTGAAAGAGACCTAGGATGAGATGGTAGGAATATATCTGATCTGACATGGGACTACCAGTTGCTGCACCCTTTATCTATTATTGGGGATAGTGGTCCTATGGTAGTTGAGTTCGAGAGTGAGACTATCTAGATAATTTGTGTCCATTTAGAGGCTCCTATATAGGAGAGAGTCAATTTGGATGATTTTATATTATGTTGGATAGTGAAGAGTTTTGTGAAATTTTTTTCTTAGGATGACCAGCTAGAAGTCAGGGTATGAAAGGAATTCTACGATAAGTTTCCGAATCAGTTTTACCTGGAGTCTCTGAGAAAAGTGATGGATGAAGAGTTTTTTTGTTTACCCAAGTTGTATATTTATGATGGGATATACAAGTCACTTCACATTATTTCAATGCCTTGTTCTAGTGCTAGTAAAATTTGAAGCATCTGTGGTGATGCATTTTCATCATCAACATAAATATGATATTATGTCTCAGGTTTTCATCTTAGAATTGATAAGGTTTGTAGTGGTGATGAATGAGTCTCTCATTTCTGAGGGGAACTTAATGGAGTATTTTTATGGATGAAAGGTGGTATATAATAGAAAACATTTTTGTATATCTCTTGAGGTTAGGATGCATCTCTATGAGATCATTAAACTAAACAGTGGAAAGAACAGTTTTTAGTGGGAATGATTAGTTACTCAGTACATTACTCGACTTCATTACCATCAGTGTGGTAGTGTGGTTCACATTTGTAGATGGTTCTCATGACCACCAGGGTAGTGATGATATTAAATAAATATAGTGAATAATACAATTTTCTATAGGAACACATTATATATAGGTAGTGATGGAGGGGATATACCATTACAGATTATGGGAGGTGGTTTTTCTATAATATTCCATTCTGGTAGTTGGAGTACTATTGGGCATGATGGTTGAGGTGGTGGACATGATATATTAGGGTAATAACACCTATATCAACATATTATTGAAACTCAGGGGACACATACAATAACATTGGGTTGATGGATATCATAGTTAAATATTTTGCATCCTACACTTGTTGATAGAAAGGATGGACTGTCAATAGCTAGGGGTACTATTCTTATCAGTTCATTGATTTATAGCACCTTATTTGATACAAGGTCCACACATTCCTTCTTTCTACTCATATTGTTAGTTGTTTTAGTTTTATACTAGGGTTTTTTAGTGGGTTAATGATGGTCTACACACCATTGGGAGTGTGGTTGATGGACATCTATTAATACAAGGGGCATTCTCTCATGTTTGGTGAGTATCATTTCCCTTGAGATATTTATATACCAGACATATTAGGTTTGGAATTGAATTTTTGTATAGACTCTAATGTATCAAAATATTATAACATTGATAGTTACCTCATGATCATAACCTTTAAATATCCCCAAGGTACATTTTTGTTCATTGTGGAGAATGGGATATCCAGGAAATCCATGTTAGTCTAGTACAATAGAAACTATCAGAATTCACCACCTAGGTTTCTAGTATTTTTTGATGATGGGGGTGTGAAGCGAAGTGTCATTACACCCATGTTTGAATAGTTTTAGTACATGATTCTTGGGGGATTTTCTGGGATTCTACATGAGAGGGATTTTGATATCATAACTGAGCTCATGTCGGGAGTTGAACAAGATTCCATTCCACCTTACCAAATGGAACCAATAATGCCTCAACAGATTTAGACTCATCTAAAATAGTTTATGTATAAATTATATATCCATTCAAGTATATTTCCATGGGATTATCTATTATTTCTTTCCATGAACACATATGAAACATTACAATTGTGGGTTGATTACAATAAGTTTAACAAGATTCCATTTAATAATCGATATAATATTAATTGTATTTATTATCTCTTTTTCATGATGAGGGGTACCTATATGTTATCTAAGATATATATGATGTTATGTTATCATCATATGAGAGTGATACCTCCATATATACCACATAATACTTTTATAATATGTTATGAATTATAAGAGTTCCTCATGTTTTCATTCAAGTAAATAAATGCTCCAGTTATGTATATGTCCTGGAAGAATAGAATCATTCACCCATACAATGATCATTTTGGGGTTGTTTATTGGATGATATCTTGGTGTGATAGAAGACTCATGATGATCAAGCCCAATGTTTTAACATCTTCATAAGTATATAGAGTGGGAATTTTATATACATAAATCATTTTAAGTCTTAATCATAGATTAAAAATGTAAATTTATTAGGTCACATCATCTCTATGGAAGATGTGTTAGTTGTCCCAGGTAATGTTCATGAATTTGTTTCTTTGGAGAAACTCATGAATGCTTTTGATATCTAAATCTTTCGGGGTTTGGTGAGTTATTGTCTAGTATTTTTCATAGAATTTCAAAAATTTCATGCACTATATTAAGGTTTGACTAAAAGGGGTATAGATTTTTATTGGTCTATAGAATGTGAGAATTTTTTCTAGGAGTTAAATAAGTAATTTACTTCTATATAGATTTTAATCCACCCATTACCAATAAAGAGTATATCATGGTTTGTTATGCATCCATGATTGGACTTGGTGCTTATTGATTAAGGTTGACCAATTCATGGGGTATGGATCCGGATAGTTGAGGGAACATGAATGTAAATATCCTAACGATGATATTGAGAAAGATATGGTGTTGTATTCATTGATTTTTTAGAGAAATTACCTATTAGTATAGTTGTTTACATTGTATACACACACAAAAGTATATCTTCTCATTTTTAGATATTATCTTTCAGAATCATATCTGGGTTGTGTATGTGTAGTGATTTGTTTTTGGTATTTATTATACATGTGAAAATGGAAATAGTATCAAATATGATTTGATTCATAAGATATTAACATAGGTAGTCCAGCAGTCTAGTTTTGGGTGGAAGATGGTGACTTTTCTCACTGACATGAACAATGAATTTCAGGATGACCTATAGTTTCTGGCCCCATGTATCCTTATATATGGATTCCAATCCTATGAGATGGATCAAAGAGATAATTTATGAATATTTACAGTTTTTTTCCTTAAGGTAATTCCTTTAAGGTAGGGTATCACCTTCTAATTGGACTGTTGATGAAGATGAGATAATCTATGTTAGGGGACATGTTCTTTTTCCAAAGTGTATTCATATGGAGTTGATGTGTATGACTCATGCATCAAAGTGATTATTGTACCATGTTATTTCCAAGATGTATGATGAACATCATATATTGTTTTCATGATAGAGTATGAATGAGTAGATTATGGGTTTCGTGATATGATACTACACATATCGGGTGGTGAATGGTGACCATCAGTGACCAAAAAGTTTGATACAACCAATGAAAATTCTAGAATAGGAGTGGGATAATGATAACATGTATTTATTGGTAGTTCATTAGAGGATTAATTCGTATAATTTATCTAAATTTGTGATTTAGGACCAATTGATGGAAGTATCCCATTTCTTTCTAATATAAGATAATTTTTTAGTTCATCAGTTGGGTGAATTATTTGTTTGATAGATATTAAATTTTTATGGTGTGCCACAAATCATGGATTCAGATCGTGAATCATTCTATACATCCTGCATCTGGGAAAGATTATATAAGGTTTTAGGTATCCATGTGTTTCTATGTACAAAATTTCACCCACAGATAGATATTAAATCAAAGCATATAATTTGGGTACTGGATGACATGTTGAGGCAATGTATCCATGATTTTTTTGGATCTTGGGATATGTACTTAATGATCATTGAGTTCAATAATAAAAATAGTTATCAAGATACTATTTATATGGAACCATATGAGACACTTTATGGTTGGTTTTTGAGTTCACCTCTATGTAGAATGGTGGTTGGGGTGTCTGAGTTATTGGGGCTGAGTCTCACGCATCAAATATATGAATTAGTTCAGTTGATTCTGAATCATATGGCTATAGTTCAGATTAGAAATAATTCTTTTGATGATTAACATCATTGACCTCATGATTCTATAGTGGGATATTGATTATTCCTTTGTGTGTTACTCTGATTGGGTTCTCATAATATTCAAAGGTAGGGAATGTTGGCACCATGGTTTTCAGCCTTTTTGAGATTATGGAGGGGATGAGACTAATGTCATACTGATTGGTTGTTTCAGAGAGATATAGTTCAATTCTTGATGTTTTTCATGTGCCAAAACATTTTCAATATCTCCCCCTCCCTTCTCATTTGATCTATGTTGATGACATTGATCTTGAGGATGGTGTCTCCTTTGAGGAACATCTAATTCATGTTGTGGATTTCATATTGATTTTTTTGAGAAAACTATGTTTTTAGTCCATGTTATTTGGGAATATGGTCATTTTTCTGTAGGTATAATGGAAGAAGGACGAATAATGTATAGGCTCAATGGAAAGACCTTTTTACCTTGGAAACAAGTGATGATTTGGATTACATCTTGTGGATAATATATTATAAGGTGAGGATATTGTAACATTTTGACCATTATTGAGATGAATCATACTCATTTTCATGTATCATATTACCCATATTATTATAATACATTAATTGGGTGTTTATTTGGGGTTTTATGGGAATTTATAGAATTTTAGAAGCCCATGAGACTTTGTGCTGTTGTGACGCAGTTAGAGAAAACCATGCAGTTTACCCAAGAAACCATACACCACATTTTGGTCCACGTGAAGGTGGTATGCGATTTCACAAAATAGTGTGATCGTCCTCTTAAAACTATGCACAGTTGGATAGAGGGGTTCTTTATCATTGGAAGATGTTTTGGTAAATTGTGCAACCACCAAGGGCAATTCCCAAACCCAAAATAGTAGAAGCACAATGTTATTGTGCACAGTTTTTCAAATTGTGGACCCAATATAGGAAACAGATGATGTGGGTTTTCATACCCCTAAATATTTAATTAATTTTTTCGAACCCCGAAGTTATATCTCTATTCCCCCCCCCCACATGGCATAAAATGAATTCCCATGATTATGGATTCTAAATATAGGATTCCTATTATACACAAACCTCTTCTGGTGAAAATGAAAGATCAAATAGAAGGATCAATTTCCCTTTGAATATGTGATTTATTCCTCATTTACATTCCTCTCTCACCAATCATTCTTCTGGATGGGTGACATATGAATTTAATCCATTGTTTTTTTATATCTATATTTTTATAAATATTTTTTCATTCGATCATGGACATATTTATTTATTTTAGACATTATATATAATTGTGAAATTAACAATTTTATATTGAATTAATGGCTTTGGTTTGGTGATTTCTCGTCAATGATCATGGATTAGGTGGTCTATTTTCTAATTTTTTTAGTGCTTCTTATTATATGGTTTATTTTATTTTAGTTTTTCATTTCCATAATTTGAAATTTAATTTAAATTAAAATTATTAATCTAATTCCATGAAATTGAGAAACTCATAATAGTTCCCATGATACTAATATAATAATATTAAACTAGGCATGATGTAAACACATGGGGTGTTCAAATTCTCTTAAAATGGTAACTATGGAATGAAAGTATGGGTAATACTTGGTTTATGGAATTAAACTAAAATCATCATGAATATTTGATAATTTCCTTTAAACAGTTGATTAGATTATCCTATAAGATTTAATGAGATTTGAATATTTTTTAATTAATGGATTAATGGTGAATTTTTCATGTTATTTCTTTTGATTAAAGTAAAGAACCCTAGTTTTTCATTATAATTTAAATAGTGGAACGTGTATTGAATAATTGATGAAAATTTTAATGATGCTGAACCTTGATTTATATATATTGATATATATGATAATTTTAAATTAATTATTAGTTATGTTTATGATAGCTAATGATGTTCCAAATACCCATGGGATGCCATTCTGATTCTCTAGGTCCCAGTTCTTTCATGAGAACAGTGAGGTATGTATTAGGGATAGATGCTCTAAATACCCCTAGGGTGATAGAATAATGTTCTTGGCCCCCAAGTTATTAGTATTGGACTAATTATCAACGTGCATAAAATATTTCTACCTAGACTGATGCTACAATGTTCCAATTATAAAATTGGATATAAATTAATAATTAAATCCTATGAATGAATGAATTTTGAAATTACTATGGTGTATGGTTTAGACTTAGGAATGGAAGAATGAAATTAAGATGTGGATGACTAAATATAATACCCCGGCCTTAAACCTTAATTAATATTGAATTAAATGAATAATTTACATTGAGGATCATTTCAGGTTTAGAGTTTTAGAGAATTAGATCATAAATCATGAATTAAATTCCACATTTAAACAAAGTGGTAACATAAAAGATAGTATTCATTTTTACCCATCAACAGAAACATATTTAACATAAAACATGGATTCTTTTTTGACACTTCTTTTTCACTATCATCATATCATGTACCTTTTCCTTGACCTGTGAAAAAACATTTCAAAAACATGGGATGAGCATAAAAAGCGCAGTAAGGGATATAAAAATATAGAAAGGAAACATGAGTACATGTATACATAAGAATGAGATCATACTATACCCATAAAACCTAAGAACATTAACATACCTCATAAAATCATCAATAAATCATTGAAATCACAAGACATAAAGGTAACTTGAGGCATTCATAACATTCTTACGTAGGGAGTAACCCTCTTGGTTACGTTTGGAATACCCATCACAATATATTCCCTAAATCTCTTCGGAGAAACAATAACGTTTTACCCCTTTGCGTTACCAATGAATTAGAGAGCTATATCGGGTTCACCCGCCCTTAGTTTATCACAGAACCACCCGTCTTCATAATAATTCCCAAGAAACATAACATAATCGTATCATATAAAACATCCATAAATGAAACATAACATTTCCACTTTTCAATCACAAGATATCAATACAACACATAGATATAAAAACATTATGAAAACCATTTTCAATACCAAAATAAAATAAATGTAAAACATGGTATTTATTTTTCTTTTAAAAAGAAGGTATGGCTTTGTAGAGGAAGCCAAAACTCAAATAATGGTCACGGAAGCGGAGAAGTCGTTGTCACCGCATACATACGACGAAAACATTCCGTTTTGTCGTTTAGTAAAATGCTTCATATAAAAAAGATTCCTTTTTGGATAAACAAAATGTAAAAGAGGTTTATACACCGTATAAAGTAAGGTTGTGTATAAAACAAAATATGCCTCAATGAATGGATATTGAGACGAAGTCCCTTACAAATACAGTATCCTTGGATTAAAGATAAATCAATTACATAATTATGTGTGACAAACAAATACACCAAATATAAGTGGATATTATGTGTAAAACAATCATATTTTATTCACACATATTCATAGAACGACATATTCAAGGAGTAAATGACTATCCCAAAGAATCAAAATTGGTTTAAGAAGTTCACTTGCAAAAATTTGACAGCCTAACGGCGTCAGTACAAAATTTAGAAAATGAGTTGATGAGAGAGAAAAAGGGTATCTCATCACTTGGACATAAAATTTAAATCAACAAGTATATATAATAACATATCCCAACATAATAGTATGTTAATTTAAAGGCATAACAAAAGAAGTCTTCTAAAAAGAGGACAGTGAAAGGTTCTCTTACCAACATGGGTATCTTTCGAAACATGCACCCCGTGAAAGAAGGACAATACAACATTGATGTAAATACTCATAAATGAAAGTATATTACACAATGAGTAAAATAATGGGCAGTACATACACCACTCAAAGGAATTTGTGGCCAATGTAGCATAAATCTCACAAGAATAAAAGTGAGGTGAAAATCCCTTATGAAAACTCGGCAGCCTAACGACGCCACTTAAAACTTACAAAAAATGGATTGATGAGATAAAATATGCTCTATAATCATATTAAAATAAAGTTTAAAGCAATATAAATATAAAAGAACATCCCGTAACATAACAAAGAAGAGATTAAAAGAAGTGACATAAAGGAGAGTACTTAAAAAGAAAGAGAGAGGTTATATCCCTTACGAAAATTCGGCAGCCTAACGACGCCACTCAAAACTTCCAAAATGGATTGATGAGAGATAATAGGGTCTCTCATCATATGAACATAATAATTACAGTAATATTAATAAAAAAACATCCCAATCACAAGAATTATGAGCTTAAAAGGAATGTCATAAAAGAGTGTACTTAAAAAGAAAGAGAGGAGTAGGATCCCTTACCTCAAGTCCGACTTGTCTTGTTCGTTTCATTCTATTCCTGAATAATAAACATTGGTCAATTTATAATTTCCTAGGTAACTCCTTCAAATATTATTATTCAGTTGATGTCACATAATATAATTTTATAATAATTGTTTAATAATGTTAGTTCATATCAGACGTTTTTGCCGATGTTTGGTACATGAGTCAAAAATGAGCTTGTTTGAAAAATTATTTCCCATGTAGTTATATGTAAATAATTTCACGAATAGTATTAATGATGAAAATATCATATATATCCAGTAAATATTCATTTTATACTATCCCATATCTTTTGGAGAAAAAAAACGAAAAGCACCGTTCATGGAGACGGTAGGTCGTACGTACGCATGAACGCTACTTTCATTTTTTGTCATATTAATGGAATTAAAAAATAATTCATATATATATATATATTATAATTTCAGTATAATATATATGTTATATAGGTCACATATGTTCATTAATTTCATTCTTTATACATTCCATGTATTGCATGTACGAGTCACATGACTTGAGGGGGCGGTAGTCCAAACTTCCTCATATGAAATTATCGCATTTGCACAACATGAAAAGAATAAAGGTATGTTTTAAATATAAAACACAGAAGCATATAGTAAACATAAATACTATATATATCATATATGAAATACAGTGACATCATAATGGCCACCTTTAAAGGTGTTAATAATATATTGAACAATCATCGTTTCGTGAGGCAGAAAATCGCCAACCGCAGAAACAGTATATTCTTTAACCATTAGAGGAAGGTGTGTGTAAGTTTAGCTATAATCCCTCACATAACAACATCCTAGTATATTTAAGATACTTGTGTTGTTACAAAAGAAAATAATAAAAAGTGTTTAGGGGGTTGGAGAGGCAAAATAAAACATAAGAACACAAGAGAAAACACTACCTTTAAAACGGGTAACTCTCTTTGATTTAAGCTCAAAGGCATCCTTGGAAAGGATTCTACCCAAAGTGAGGCTTTAATGATGAAGAGAGGTATGTGGAGAGATAAAATGGGCAGGGTTTGGATGAGCCAAAATCTTGAGAGGTGTGTGTAAGGTGGTAGAGGTGGGGGCCTTTTATAAGAGGAGAGGAGGGGCACTCTTGGAAAGTAATGAAATGTTACTTTATTTTAAAATGAGTTTCGGATTTAAAAGGTCCCACATTGATATAATTCGAGGATATAATGATAGATATTCTAAATATACCCATAAAATAGGTTTTTTACAATTTTAGGTCTTATATTTTACATTATCGTTTCATTTTATTTAAATCGTTAAATAATAAGGTAATCGCTTCATCATCAGGATGTCATAAATAATTTAATTTATTTTATGTCTAAAAATTATTAAAAAAATACTATGATGTCGTAAATCTTTTTAGATTTCAAATTACTATTAATTTTCAAAAATATGACTTGTATAACCCCATATAAAAATAGTTTTAGTAAAACAATCTATGTTTGTGTCATTTTAATTTTAACATTAAATAAAAAGATAATAATTTCATTTTCCTACCAAAGTGGCTCCATGGGGTCCCCAAGATGACCCATGGCTGGTTTGGGTCGGCCATAACACATAAAATAAGGTCAGGACATGTGTCTATGTATTTTCATTTTTCTATAATATCATTTTTGCCTTAAATTGCAATAATTACCTCTAATCGCGATTAAAAACTTAATAAGTTACTATTCACAAAAAAATTATTTTAATCCCATTGAACCACATTTTACATTATAATGACAACCACGTATGTAAAATTTTTGAAATTCAAAACACTGAGGTTTGAAAATTTTCATTTAAACAAAAAATCAGTTTTTTAAGTGCCACATAGTGGTTTCAGTATTCATCAAAAGTTGAAGTTTTCTAGAAAAATACCAAAACTTCACCCTAAGCTATATTTGAAATTCCGAATTCAAAAATTATGTATATTTTAAAAAATTCAAAACATATAAGTTACATTAATTAATTTAATTATTAATTCCCACTGTCAGAGAAAATATCGTGTTTTTATGAAACAATAAGTAACAAAAGATTGACACTAGTCTAAGTCCAATTTCAAAGTGAAATTAATTCCAACGACCAATATTGGATTAAATGGTAAAAATATATTCTTATTTTACTTTAAAACCCATTCAAAAGATAATCTAATCATATAAATAAATTAGATTAAAAATTGGTTTTGAATTAAAATACAACATATTTCACTGTTCATTAAAAAATGAACTTTATCGGAAATATACCAAAAATTTACACAAAGTAAATTTTGATGTCCGATTCTAAATAAGAATTTAATTTTGTCAAATATAACACATAATATTATCAATAAGTGTATTTAAAAGAGTTTCTCCATCAAAAGGTGGTTATCGACCATTTAAAGAATCTTAGAATGTTTACGCATAAAATTGGATTCATTCACATTTTTAATCCTATAACATTTATTGTAAAGAGTAAAAATATATGAAAAACATATATAACCATTTAATAGTTAGTTCTGTTCAATCCCGCCATTACAACAGCTAGGTGTTAACTACCATTTAAAATAATATTATTTTATTATTAGAGTGCAACGTAAGATTACCAAGAAACACATTGTTGCGTATTGGGTACGCCATCAAGAATAGCGTCCCCTTTAAAGTAATATTAATATTTTATTCACAAATATGGATAAATATAAAAATTTCATATTCTTTATTTACCTGGGGTGTTACATCCTTCCCCCCTTCTGGTAATTGCATCCTCGCAATTTTAAAATTGGGCTTGGAAACATCCTTGAAAGTCCCACATCGGAACAAGAGTCGGTAAAACAATCACTTTAAAATAAATAAAGAGAAGTACAGAGGTCACCCGAGTTAACCCATACTAGGATTCCATGTAGGGAAACATGGACATGGAGGAGAAAACATAGGATCATGTTCTGATGGAGAGTGATAGAAAACATTTTTAGGAGAAAGTTAACCACAAGAAAATCACATACTTGTGATGCGTTAAACGGTATTCGATTCCCCAGTAGGAAAAGTTAATAGACAACATTTTTGTTTTAAGTTACTTTTTATTGAGGAATTTATTCATAAGGAAAAATAATCACTTATCATGTTGACTTTCAACTTTTATTATATTTGTTACACAAACACATATTTTCTCCAAAAGATGAGTATTTAGGAAGACATTTTAACATTAAGAGTACTATAATCAATTTCTAGAGAATCACCTAATCCACAAAAGAGAACTATATAATTCCCATGTCTTTAGACTTTAACCAAAACCAAAACCAAAAAGGTTAGTACAAGATCAGATAATCCAGAAAAGGATAACCCTTTATAAAAATAAAATCTATTCTTAATCTCCATAATTTGTCCAACAAAACCCAATGTTCAATGAGGAACATTCGATAAACAAATTGTCTATAAAATTATTCAAAGTAAAAAAAACTAAGATTGAAACCCAAATATTTGAAGGATTTAGTCACATAGTCTTCCAAGTTAAATCATAACATTTATCTCCAAACAACATCAGTTTCTCATAAAGTCACATATTGAAAAGTAATTAACCTAATCACATATCCTCCATGATAGGTTAATAAATTTCCATAGATAACCCAAAATCAACTTACTCTTAATTCATAAAATCATCTAACTAAAAAGAATCAGTCAAACTAACCAGGGACTTCACGTAGTCTAGTGGTAGGAGATAAATACCCGTTGCACTTTGGTTGTGGGTTCGAATCCCGCAGCATTGTCCGGCGTGATGGGTTGTCACCCGGTCTGCATGTTGTTCTTTTTTATAAAACTCCAAAAATAACCCTAACATGTTTTAATCTCAATAGTTTCCTTATACCTCTCATTTTCATCCAAATTCATTACGATCTAAACATCTTAATTCTTGAAGTATTATTTCACCACCATAGGATAAAATAAAACGATTCCCAAAATGAATAACATCATACCTTGATCATGGAGTCCACTCGGTTTCATCGTAATCTTGCTCACATAGGTAGAAGTACAATGAATTACAACAATGGTTTAGAGATCCTTCAAAATCATTTTCTTCCTCTATCCAAATACACCTTATACAACATGGGTCATATGGGTGTTCACAGAAAAATAGTTTTGGAAAATAATCATGTATGACATATAATTCCAAAACATTTGATAAAACATGATTTCTACAAAATAGTCGGACGAAATTTGAGTTAAAACTTTCTATTATTGGTCCTTTTAAAATAATATAAGTATGTGATTAGAGACTATATTTTAAAAGCAAATATAAATAGGTTGCGCAAGGGTCTCTTTCGTCATCACCATTTTTAAAATCATAATATGCTTCAAATTCTTGTGATAAGGTAAAATATTTGAAAATACCTTGATAATATTTACCTTTCTTGAAAATATGAGAATATTGTGAAAATAGTATTTTTCTAAATACAACCCATGATCCACTATGATAACGAGGTATTGTGTAGGTGTTTGATATCTCAAACAACTGCTTGCAAGTGAGTTGTATGTGAGAAAAAGTTTCACAATCATCTGAACATGACTTTGCAATAATTATTGCAAGCATGTCATTGGGAGGAGATAGGAATTTCGTTTCAGATCCTTCTCCTTCCATTTGTAACCGACTTTACATGACCTAAAAAATGTTATAAAACACAGATTTTACTGAAATAATAGATATAGGGACTAATCATGTGTCTAACAAAAACTCCTAAACTCTAAAGTTTTCTAAACTGACCGTTGATACCAACTATAAGTCCATGGCCTTAAACCTTCCTTAATATTGAATTAAATGAATAATTCACATTGATGATCTTTTCAGGTTTAGAGTTTTATAGAATTAGATCATAAATCATGAATTACATTCCACATTTAAAAAAAGAGGTTATATAAAAGATAGTATTCGTTTTTTCCATCAACGGCAACATATTTAAAAATAAAACATGGATTCTTTCTTGACACTTCCTTGACACTATCATCATATCATGTACCTCTCCCTTGACCTATGAAAAAACATTTAAAAAACTTGGGATGAGCATAAAAAGCTCAGTAAGGGATATAAAAATATGGAAAGGAAACATGAGTACATGTATACATAAGAATGAGATCATAATTTAACCATAAAACCTAAGAACATTAACATACCTCATAAAATCATGAAAAAATCATAGAAATCATAATACATAAAGGTATCTTGAGGCATTCATAACATTCTTATGTAGGGAGTAACCCTCTTGGTTACGTTTCAAATACCCATCACAGTATATTCAATAAAATCTCTTCGGAGAAACCATAACGTTTAACCCCTTCACGTTACCCAATGCATTGGAGAGATATATCGGGCTCACACACCCATAGTTTATCACGGAACCACCCATATTCATAATAATTCCCAAGAACCATAACATAATCGTATCATATAAAACATGCATAAAAGAAGCATAACATTTCCACTTTTCAATCACAAGATATCAATACAACACATTGATAAAAAAACATTATGCAAACCATTTTCAATACCAAAATAAAAGAAAACTAAAACATGGTATTTATTTTTCTTTTAAAAAGAAGGTATGGCTTTAATAGGAAGCTGAAACTCAATTAATGGTCACGGCTGCGGAGAAGTCGTTGTCGCCGCATACGTACGAAAAAAACATTCCCTTTTGTCATTTAGTAAAACGTTTCGTATAAAAAATATTTCTTTTTTGGATAACCATAAAAGTCAAAGGGGTTTATACACTATATAAAAGAAGGTTGTCTATAAAACAAAATATGCCTCAATGAATGGTGATTGACACGAAGTCCCTTACAAAGACAGTATCCTTGGATTAAGGCTAAATCAATTACATAATTATGTGTGAAAAATGAATACACCAAATATAAGTGGATATTAAGTGTAAAAAAATCAGTGGTTATTCACACATATTCATAGAATGAAATATTCAAGGAGTAAAATATTATCCCAAATAATCAAAATTGGGTTAAGAAGTTCCCTTCCAAAAATTTGACAGCCTAACTGCCTAACTACAAAATTCAGAATATGAGTTGATTAGAGATAAAAAGGGTATCTCATCACATGGAAATAAAATTTAAACCAATAAGGATATATAAGAACATATCCCAACAAAATAGTATGTGAATTAAAAGACATAACAAAATAAGTCTTTAAAAAAGAGGAGGGTGAAAGGTTCCCTTACCGACATGGGTATCTTTTGAAACATACAACCCTTGAAATAAAGACAATACAACATTGATATAAATACTCATAAATGAAATTATATTACACAATGAGTAGAATAAAGTGCATTAAATACCACAATCAAAGTAAATTGTGGCCAATGTAGCATAAATCTCACGGGAATAAAAGTGAGATGAAAAATCCCTTACAAAATCTCGGCAGCCTAACGGTACCACTTAAAACTTACAAAAAATGGATTGATGAGTTCAAATAGGGTATCTCATAATATTAAAATAAATTTTACATGAAGAGAAATATAAAATAACATCCCCAAACATATCAGAGACGAGCTTAAAATAAGTGATATAAATGAGAGTACTTAAAAAGAAAGAGAGAGGTTAGATCTCTTATGAAAATTCGGCAGCCTAACGACGCCACTAAAAACATCCAAAATGGATTGATGAGAGAGAATAGGGTCTCCCATCATATGAACATAAAAATTACAATAATATTAATATAAAATAACATCCCAATCACAAGAAATATGATCTTAAAAGGAATGACATAAAAGAGTGTACTTAAAAAGAAAGAGAGGTGGAGGATCCCTTACCTCAAGTCCGACTTGTCTTGTTCGTTTCTTTATATTCCAGAATAATAAACATTGGTCAATTTATAATTTCCTAGGGACCTCCTTTAAATATTATTATTCAGTTCATATCACATATTAAAATGTTATAATAATTGTTTAATAATGTTAGTTCATATCAGACGTTTTTGTCGATGTTTGGTACAGGAGTCAAAAATGAACTTGTTTGAAAAATGATTGCCCATGTAGTTATAAGTAAATAATTTCCAGAATATTATTAATGATTAAAATATCATATATATCCAGTACATATTCATTTTACACTATTCATTATCATTTGGAGATAAAAAAATGAAAAGCACCGTTCCTGGAGACGGTAGGTCGTACGTACGCATGAACGCTACTTTCATTTTTTTGTCATATTAATAGAATTAAAAAATAAATGATATATATATATATATATTATAATTAAAGTATAATATATATGATATATAGGTCACATATGTTCATTAATTTCATTCTTTATACATTCCATGTATTGCATGTACGAGTCACATCACTTGAGGGGGCGGTAGTCCACACTTCCTCATATGAAATTATCGCATTTGCACAACATGAGAAGAATAAAGGAATGTTTTAAATATAAAATACAGAAGAATATAATAAACATAAATACTATATATATCATATATAATATACAGTGAAATCATAATTTCCACCTTTAAAGGTGTTAAAAGAATATTGAATAATCATCGTTTCGTGAGGAAGAAAATCACCAACCACAGAAACAATATGTTCCTTAACCATTAGATGAATGTGTGTGTGTAATTTTAGCTCAAATAATTCACATAAAAACATCCTAGTATATTGAAGATACTGTTTTTGTTACAAAGTAAAATAATAAAATGAGTTTAGGGGGTTTGAGAAGCAAAATAAAACGTAAGAACACAAGAAAAAACACTACCTTTGAAGTGGGTATCTCTCTTTGATTTAAGCTCAAAGGCTTCCTTGGAAAGGATTATGCCCAAAGTGAGGCTTAAATGATGAATATAGGGATGTGGAGAGATTAAATGGGTAGGGGTTGGCCGAGCCAAAATCTTTAGAGGTGTGTGTAAGGTGGTAGAGGTTGGGGCCCTTTATAAGAGGAGAGGAGGGGCACTCTTGGAAAGTAAAGAAATGTTACATTATTTTAAAATGGGTTTCAGAATTAAAAGGTCCCAAATTTATATAATACTAGTATATGGTGATAAGGGTTCTAAATATTCCCATACAATAGGTTTTTGACAAGTTTAGGTCTTATATTTTACATTATCTTTTAATTTTATTTAAATCGTTAAATAATGAGATAATCGCTGCATCATCATGATGTCATAAATAATTTAAGTTATTTAATGTCTAAAAATTATAAAAAATTTCTATGATGTAGGAAATCATTTTATCTTTCCAATGACAATTTATATTAAAAAATCTGACTTGTATTGCCCCATTTAAAAATTGTTTTAGTAAAACAACTCATGTTTGTGTCATTTTAATTTTAACATTAAATAAAAAGATAATACTGTCATTTTCCTACCAAAGTGGCTCCATGGGAACCCCAAGTTAACCCATTCCTTGTCTTGGACGTCCATGACACATCCAATAATGTCAGAACATGTGTCTATGTATTTTCATTTTATTATAATATCATTTTTTCCTTAAATTGCACTAATTACCTCTAATCGCGATTAAAAACATAATAAGTTACTATTCACCAAAAAATTATTTTAATCCCATTGAAACACATTTTAATTCTTAATGACAACCATGTATGTAGGATTTTTTAAATTCAAAACATAGAGGTCGTAAAATTTCATTTAAATGAAAAATCAGTTTTTAAGTACCACTTAGTGGTTTCACTATTCATCAAAAATTGATGTTTTCTAGAAAAATACCAAAACGTCACCCTAAGCTATATTTGATATTCTGAATTGAAAAATTATGTCTATTTTACAAAATTCAAAACATATAAGTTACATTAATTAATTTAATAATTATTTCCCACTGTTAGAGCAAATAGCGTGTTTTTATGAAACAATAAGTATCAAAAGATTGACAGTAGTTTAAGTCCAATTTCCAAGTGAAATTTATTCCAACAACCACTATTGGATTAAATGGTAAAAATATATTATAATTTTAATTTAAAAACAATTCAAAATATAATCTAATCATATAAATAAATTATATTAAAAAGTGGTTTTGAATTAAAATACAACATTTTCCACTATTAATTAAAAAATGAACTTTATCGGAAAGATACAAAAAATTTACACAAAGTAAATTTTGATGTCTCAATTCTATATAAGAATTTTATTTTTTCAAATATAACACATAAAATTTTCAAAAAGTGGATTTAAAAGAGGTTCTCTATTAAAAGGGGATTAATCGACCTTTTAAAGAATATTAGAATGTTTACGCTTAAAATTGGATTCATTCACATTTTTAATACTCTATCATTTATTGTAAAGAGTAAAAATATATGAAAAACTTATATAATAATTTTGTAGTTAGTTCTGTTCATTCCCACCACTACAACATCTAGGCGTTAACTACCATTTAAAATAATATTATTTTATTATTAGAGTGCAATGTAAGATTCCCAAGAAACTCGTTGTTGCGTATTGGGTATGCCATCGAGCATAAAATCCCCTTTAAAGTAATATTAATATTTTATTCACAAATATGGATAAATTTAAAAATGTAATACTCATTATTTACAATGGGTGTTACACTAAAGAATAATAAATGTTAAATTTGTTTACAATTTTCATTTTATATTTATTCTTCATACATCAACATACACTTTTATTCATTGGATGTTGTTTTAAACACCGTTGGTGGAGGCCTATTGATTTTTATTCACACCAAGCACTGGATTCCTGATTAGTACTAGAATAGAAATTATGTTTAAATAAAAAGACAAGGTAAATATACCTACCTTAGATGGTTTAGTTGGGATTCAGGAAAATCATGGATGAAGGAATTATGCTTGATGTGGAGACCCTCTCCGGGAAGGTCAGTGTGTTTTTATTTTGGATTTTCATTAAACACATGACACTTTTATGGAATTACATATCTACTTTTTTGGTTTATGGTAATTAACATTTTTTGTATTTTTATTTTATGTTGGTCTTTATTGATTATGGAATTATCTTAGTTACTATTTATTAAAATTTTGTAATATATTATTGATATCCATTGTTGTGTTAATTTTATAATGAGGGTATAGTCCCCTAATGATACATATTAGACCCTCGATGGTATTAGGTATGCTATGGCATATAGGGAGGCCAATATGACATGAAATAATAAATTTTTTCAGGGTACCAATATTTAGATCCAAGGTTGGGATGTTATAATCACTTATATAATAAAATAAAACTTCTTTTTTTTAGTTAGATAATGTTGTTAAAGATTTTTTCATATTGAATTACTATATGTATTATCCAAATAAATATGAAATATATGAAAATAAACACTAATGTTTGATAGCTATTTTTTAATCCATAAATGTTAAGGATAAAAATTAGCATCGGTTATATACTCACCCCCATATACAAACAAATATACCAATACATTCCACATCGACTTCAATGAAATTAATATTTTACCAAGAGAATGTCCCATACAGAGTGTAATTTATCTCTCAATCCTACAACCTCAAAAATTAGAATATGATATTAAATCATAATATTTATTATTTGTATAGAATAATAAATTATTAATAATTACTTTATTATATCTTATTATCATTTTAACATATATTAAATAAAATTACTTAGGATTACACTATAATTTAGCACACAAAAAACTCTAAAAAATATATTATCTAAATAAGTAGTTAAATATAACAATGTTTTTATGATACATGTAAATATTTTATTATGTATATGTTTTCCAGATTAAATTCAATATAATTTATAATTAACACATATTGAAGTTCTAAAAATTTTACTTGAATCCCTTAATTATTTTATAAATAATTATTTTAAATATTGCTTTTGGTTTAAAATATTAAATCATTTAATTTATAAAAAATTAATACTAAAAATTATTCCAAATATCCCACTAAACTCTTATCAATTTTAGATTATATTAACATTGAAAATTCACCCCAATCAAAATCACATGAAGTTCTAAAAAATAGAATCAACGTATATTTTTAAAATTAAAATATCCATTTAAATCCTTTTAATAAAATAAGTAGGATTAAATTTTCCTTTACTAAATTCATTTAATAAAAATAAATATTGTCTATCATGAAAATCAATAGAATCTTGACTAAAAAAATACAATGATTTTGGTAATTTAAAAAAACATTTGGTAGTTTCCCATTTTCAAATTAAGTAGGTTGTTTAAAATATAATAACTGAAAAATATGAAAATTTAAAAAATTATTTTTAATATCCAATTGGAAAATTTTAAAACTTCTAATTAAAGAAAAACCTAATAAAATCATAATTGGTTCAATCCTTCCAACCTGAAAATAAAATAAATTTAAAATCTTTTACATCCTCCTAAAAAACCATTAATCAATAATTATATCATTATTCATAAATATATTTCCATATTAATCTAGTTTATTCCAAAATATCTATTTAGATCATATAATATGTTTAATTTAAAGGGAATAAAAAATTATAGAAATTAATTTATGAAAATTTATAATATTTCTTTTTAATTATTTTTATCCAATTATTATATTTTAATAATTATAAATATTATTAGGAAAAATATCAGAAATAATAGCAGGATTAACACAGAAATTCAAATATGAAATTATACTTCTAATTCCACTTTCAATTGATTTGATTTGATTTTTAAACAGGGTTACCCATATGAGATTTCAGACATTCAAGATCAGATATAAAATATATATGATGCCCTAAACTAAAAAAATATACATTTTAATTTCAACTTAACCATTGTTAATCTCTTTGAATTCATGATCATAATTCCCTAAACATAAATTTAACTTTAAATTATTTCTATTTTCAAATATTATTTTTATAGATTCTTCCCAAGTAAATTTTTCTTATTAAAACTCTAAAATCCCTACAATTTATTAAATATCCTAAAAAACATCCTTCATAAATTTTGGAATAAAATTTAACCAACTACCACTCATTTTTTAAATAAAAAAATTTCAACCCAACACTCTAAATTAAATAATTTTGGGGGCCCTTCAGTTATATAATTTGGAAAATGTTTTCTTTATAATTGTTTTAAATATAATTGTATGTAAAATATAACATGTTGTCTTTATATATTCATCCCAAACATACTATGGCTTATTATATTAACTTATAATATTTGAAAAAATTTCTTTTATAGTACTATTGCTAATCTCTTTAAGACTATTTTGTTTTAATGCACACGGGGTAGATAAATTAAAAAAATATTAGAAAGCAGCATTTTTGTATTCAATTTATACATTAAAAAATTCACTGCCACTATAAATTATGATAGAAGAAAATAAATGGCCTTTTTATTTTGAATTAGTTTAAAGAAATAAAAATTCATAGATGAATTTTAATTCTCATGTGTTTGGAAATAAATTATGGTTTATCTATTGAAATTATCAACACAAACACATGTTCAATTCAATATAAACATTATGTTTTTAAAGGTACATATAAATATAACTATGAAAAATAAAGTGGTCTAATAGTTCTAAAATCATTTATATATGTAAATATATAACACGCCTATATTTTTTAAAAATCATTTTATTCAAATGATTTTTATTTCTGTTATTGTATTTTTTACTCATAACATCGAGTTATAATGAAAAATGTTATGATTTTAAAATATTACAATTACATCCATACAATTGAATTAGAGGGAATTAATAGGTATACCTAAAATATTAAAAATATTTTTTTATGTATATATAGATTAATTATTTAGATATAAATTAAATAAAATTAAAAATAAAAATCTTTTCAATGTGAATGATATATTTTTCTAGAAAATTTTATTTATGAACAAAACATTTTTTTTATAAAAAAATTAAATTACTCACTATTTGTGAATGATTAAAATGATATATATATAGTATTGTTATTCAAAATTTTAAAAATTAATTTAATATTTATCTATTAATTGAAAAATAATAAATATTTTTTTGTTCTAAAAAGATGTTTTTTCTACATGTTGCATGGTATTTTCAAAATTTGTTTCCTCCTCCTCTAGAAATTAAATTTCATAAAGTGGATAAAATATTTGGATTCTTGTTTAATATATTTGTAAATAGGCCACTTTTAGTATTGGTCGATATAAATTGTAACCATGGTACAATTTATCACATTGGTAAGGGGTAAATCAAGTTAATATATGTTAAAAATAAGTGAAAATTCCATATTTGACATCATAATTATTATTGGATGATGTGAGTTAGAAGCTTATCAAATTATTTATAAAATTATGGGGATTAATTGAATCAATTTCCAGAAATTTTCTTTTTAAATATTAATGCAATGAATATTGCAAACTATAAATTACCTTGTTTTAATTATTTCATATGTGTCCACATATAGAGAAAACCAAGAAAATAATGGATCTAAATGTATGTATTGAGAATAATTAAATTATTTCTTTGATAGAAATTTATTTATAATTTTTATTAATTATATAATTACCATTACTTATTATGGATGACTGATTATGTATTTATTCAATTATTTGAAAAATAAAATAAATGAATACTGTTAAAATTAACATTAATAATATTTTTTCAATATTACATTTTATTTAGTTATTGAAATATTGTAAAAATCATGAAAGATGATAAGGTAGATAATTTATAGATTAATATTTTATCATTTGTCCATTTCTGATCCATTTTTCACCTTATATGTAAAATTATAACCCTTTAAGTGTTAACGAAACATTGATACAGTTATTGTTAAACTGGGTTAACTAAGGGGATAAACCCAAAAATAAGGTTTAAATGCCCACATGAACTTGTCATAATTTTATTCATTGATTTTATTTTAACACCATCCATTATCATCTTCAAATCTATGACCATTTTTAAGCATTGGGTCTAGAAAATGGATTTATTATATATTAATATTTTATTAAATTCTAAAAGATCCCCTCAAATCAACAATTAATGGGAACATCATTCCCACACATATACTCAATTTGAGGCATCTAAATTAACTACCTCTTAAATAAATCCTTTATTAACATCAGTATCCACATTATAGAGGTTTTAGTCTACTGAATAAATATAACCAACGCTATAAAAGGGGATATCTGAAGGAGTTCTTTAAAATAAGTGGTAATCACCTTAACCTATCACATTCATTTATTATTATTATTTACCACATATAAATATACAATTTTTATAATAAAATTTAAAATTCAGTACATTAAATATACTGAAATTTTATTATGAATAAAAAATCACCATTTCCACCCTTTTTCCCATCCTATTTGAAGGGAATGTATCACTCGGGTATACATATAACATTATATCTCTTTATAGAGATAATAGTCATTTTCCATAACAATATTTCATTTATATTTATTCTAATGGGTACAATGATTATATATTATTTTTATTCAATAATTAAACATGTGTAGTGATAATATCAAATCTATATTCTTACCTTCAAAACTATTGGAAGAAGACTACAACGCTTGCTCATACGTGTGGACTAATACCCGAACCATGTTATGTAATTAATATTTCATTTATTTTTTACTAGAATGGTAATAAGGATGTATAAAATTAACATATATGATATATATGACATATTATAATGATTCTATTAACATATATTATTATTTATCATTCTTTCCTTCAATATTCTAAAAATTGAAAACATCATTCATGTGTACGTATGACCTAACCTATCCATGAACGGTGTAATTCTATTTTCTATTTAAAAAATTTATGATTTATTATAAATAAATATATAACATATAAATGTATATATGATATTATAAGTAAGTATATTATTATGATATGGAATTATAATAATATTAAAATTTTTATATATGAGGTTTCAATGCATTCGAATAATGTATTACCCAAGATAAGGTATTTTTTTCAAACTTTTAATTATGTGAGACACATTATATATAAACCAATTGATTATTTTATGTGATTTATGTAATAACCATAAATTTATTTTTTGATCATTATTATAAATTTTATGGGGATTTCAATATACTTAAAAGGGTATTTTCCTCATTGGGTTTATGATTCAACTATTAACAAAGTGATAAAAGATTTATTTTACATTCTCAATTTAAATTAGGAATGTTTATGATTATATTTCATAAGATGATACCTTTTGATCTACCTCTAAATAAACTAATGACTTCTCAGCCACTCAATTTATTTCTTGATAAATCATTTTTTATCCATTTTCCTCTAATTAATTAATATGAATACTGATAGACCATTTTGAAGAAAAACTGACATTATTTCATTATTTGACACTAAAACATTTTCTTCCATATCCATGATTTCCAAAAAAAATTAGAAAACATTTTTAAGATTCTTATATAATGCTTTAAATTTATTTTTTACAGGTTCAAAATTTTCAAAAAATTTCTAAATAGAATATTTTTTATATGTGAAATTTATTAATTTTTGACATTTTGAATAAAATATGGAAGAAATATTTTTTCACTTATAATAATTTAATATAATTTAAAACCCTCATCAAAAAATAGTTCATTTAAAATTAATTTTCAGGTTTCCAATGATATTTCAAATGAAAAAAGTTTCTTTATATTTTACTAAACCTTTATGTTTTAATTTTCATCAATGTGAAATGGATATATTCCATAAGAAGTTTTCCACTGATCCATTAAATTATTTCTTCATCTATGATAACATCAATTGTTGCTCTTTATTATATAAATTGAATATTATCTAATAATACCATCCTAATTCATTCATTGTGTGGTTTTTGATTACCATAATATGATGTTTATGAGAGTTTTCCTTTTCATGATCAATTCTATGATGAAATATTTACAAAACCCTTTTCTTTTCATTATTCTTGATATGTTGAAGGTTTTATAATCTCGTAGGACAAATATATATAATTTTTTTTATTTTATAGGTGAGACCTACATCTCCCTCCAATGAATTTGGTAATTATTTGTATTTTATGATGTAAACATGACTGGATAGATAATGAACCTATTTAAGTTAAGGACTATGTCCACCAAATTTTTTAAGAAGTGATCCTTGACTACAAATTTTGTTTGGGGAGTGAATCCAATCCAAAATATATACTTTGGAGTAATGATTTTCTACTATGAATGTTTCGGGTGTATACATAATACAGGGTGATAGTCCTGGTAGTGAGCCTTGAAAACTAAGAAAATTATTTTCTATTATTCTGTGAATTCCATAATTTCATGTCTTTTGACAATGTTATACTATAAGGGTTCATTTTCTTATATTATTTTTTGATTCAAATATTATAACCTACCAATATTTTTTAGAGGAATCAAGATTATGATCCATGTTATGCAGGGTATATATCTAAAATGTTATGATCTAGTTCTCATACTATTTTGATAATTATATTATTATTTTAACATTTATATCTACCTTGTTTTCCATTAGTAACCATTTACGCTGACCATTTATTATTTTGTCATTCCCCGATTTATAATTAATGGTATTAATAACTATATACATAAGAAGGGGTCTAGCTATGAATAACATACTAGTTGAATCTTATAATATATATGTTTATGTTTCAATATTTTGAAAGATACAATACTTATACAATTCTTTTGTAGATCAATATTTTTGTAATTAATATTCATAGAAAAATATATAATATTAATTAATGAAATGAATAAGACTATGTAGTTGGTACCAGAGGATGGTTTAGTAAACCTTTGGAATATATGATCAATAATCTATTGCATGAACACTATGTATAATCATAATTATTGGAAACTCCTAATTTTTTGGTAATTATCATGGATAAACAAGGTTAAACATAAAACTCCATATATTGAAAATAATATTTCATGATATCGATATGGAATAAATAATATTTCTTATTTATATGGTATTTCACTAGGATTATTGTTTCTTACACTATGTTATTTCATTTTATTCAATGGATTAAACATGATGTAATTGTGTTAATATTGAAATCAATGGAAAATTTAATGATTTTCCTCCTGATTAGAAAAATTTTATGGGAGCTAGAATGAAGAAACTCAATTATTTTCTTATAAAACATTCTCTCTATATTAACAAAGATGAATATCTAAATGGGAAAATGAGGGAAATATTATATTTAGTTATTTACAAGGTAACATACACCATATTTTTGTGTATCTTCTAATTCACTGGTTACTAATAAATATATTAGTAACACTAAAATTATATTTCCAATTATGTAGTGTTCAAAATAGGGAAAATTAATTTTAGATATCTATGATTTGTAAGGTGAATCTGATAAATGGTTGAAACTTATCATTATCACAAGGAAAAAATTTAATTAACTCTATGAAGTTGTATTAGATTAAGAATATAATTTCCAATATGTAATTTCTTCAAATTATATTTGAGAAAAAATTAATTCCTTGAGTTAAATTAGAATTATAATGAATTCGTTGGAATTTATAATGAAAATTTTTAGAGACCATTGAGGTATGATTCAGGTATTATAATCCATCTTTAATTTAAGGATAATCAATTATTCAGTGGATTAAGACACAATCTCCCAAGTGTGTTATCCAAAAGAGAATTCAGTAGCTATAAATAAATTTTTGGATATATTGTCAAGGTGTAAATGGATGTTAGAGTTACCCATAAATTTCACTGTTTTGATATGAAATGAAAAATGGAATTCAGTTGGAATCCTAAATAACATAGAAACATAATTATGAGATTCCCATTTAGGTATAAGTGAGGAAGGAAATGGTGGAAAATATATTAAAGTGACATTTTATTGTTTTACATGTGGAAAGGAATGTCATCAAGAAATCAAATTTATTTATGATGGAAAATTAGCAAATGATATGAATAGAGAGAATGATCCACAGAATGAACCACCAACAATCTAGTTTTTCAATTGAAATGAGTATGGGAATTGTTCAAAAAAATTATAAAATCAAAAGGTTTTTGAAAATGATCAACACTAAAAACCACTTAATGCCACTTAAAAAGGAAATATGAGGATATAACTATTGTTGATGTGAAATAAGATAATAAATTGGTGAAATGTACACTTAGTATACACTCTAGAATACATGATTTCTTATTTTACTATGGATCTACCAATATATTTATATTTTATTAATTTTCTAAGGGTATCACAATATCATATTAAAGGTATGATGTTTAGTTTTTATTGAAAACCCATAATGATATGATGATATCATCTCAATTCTATGATTCTTCTCTGATTGATGTTTATGAAAATGTTCTTCCTTCAAATCTTTTCTTTCTCACTCATTAAAAAGTAGAAATTACCTTATAATTAGATTGGATTTCTCTATATAAATCCCACATAAATTTGAATGAATGGAATGTCACATTTTATATCCAAAACCAACATATGATCATCTATAACTATGATAATAAATATTAAAACATCATTGAAATAGAATACATTATATAGTTCTTGAATCATATTCAAAATGGTTTCTTTTCATTTATGGTCGAGGTGGAACTCACATAAAATATACAACAATTATGTTGGTGTTTTTTATTCCTTTCTATAATAATGTCATAGTGTTCCATTAAATTTTTAAGTTCAGTACTCGACAGAACTCATGCTTAGTTATACTCTTATCCCTAAGAAATAATAGAAAAAAACCACGATTGGGTTGTATGAATTTAAAAGAAACCCCATTAGAACCTCAAAAAATGATTCATTCATCAATGGGTGTCACATTTGGGTTCACCAGTTATTCTTTGCATGCTAAAATTTTGTTGATGAGTCCGCACATTTATTATTAGGAAATGATCAAAAAAATAACCTAAAAATATAATCTACCCATTAGTGATTAATTTTTTGGTCAAAATATTGGATATTGATACTTTTCAATGATTTACCTTCATTTTTACATAATTGGTTTGGGTTCAAGTAGTAGGATATACCCAATATATATTACCACACAAGGTATGAGAAATATGATTTTATTTTTATGTCATTTGGTCTCAATAATGACCTCACTATATTCATTGATTTAATGAATAAGTTATTTTAGTGATTACATTGATCAGTTTTTTGTAGTCTCTAGAAATTATATTATTATATATTCATGAAGTATGGATGTTCATGAAGACCATTTAATTATTTTTCAAAAGACCCTAAGTAAGAATAATCATTATAAAAAATTACCAAGTGGGCATTTTTGGATTAGTAAAGTATAATTATTGGTGAATGTAATCTCAATTGAGGGTATATATATAGATCCTCCAATGAAATAAATTATTGAACGTTGTCCCAAACCAAAAAATGTGATATATATATATATATTTCTTGATTTTTATTAATACTACCAATGTTTTCTTGGGATAATTTCTCCTTAATAACTATTTTTCTCTCCTTGTTTACAAAGAATGGTACTAAGTTCCTTCGGATAGATAACTGTGTGTAATATTTCAAGGATCATAATCGAAGGTTACTTATTAAACCTATCCTTAATTTATTCTATATTAGATAAGGCTTTCTAATATGTAGTGATTTATCAATTAATTGACAATGATACATTCTGAGGAAATAAAAATAGTGATAGGATATGCCTCCATCAATTGAAGGTTCATGAGAAAAATTACCCAACTCACAATTTTTAGTTAGATATAATTGGTTTTTCATTAATTATCTGAAGGAATTATATATATGGATAAAGGTATGATATATATATATATCTCATAAATTTTAAAATTATATTTTCACATAGAAAGATTTTACTATGCACTAGAGAATACAGTTGGATCTAATTAAATATTATGACTATTTGATAAGTTAACACCATGGTAATGTGAAGAAGCTGCAATACTATTTGAGTCAAAAAGGTGATTCTATACTTGAAATAGTGAGGATGAAAAAAGGATCCAATATTTCATGATTTTAAAAGGATTTATCTAGAAATCATAAAGGAAGTGGATTAATCTTATCATTCTCAAATAAGTGTTCAATCATCTATCTATGTAATTATTAATGAGGATAAAAAGAATATACAGAGCTATTGAAGAAGGTTTGAAAAGTTTCATAATTTATCTTTAACTGTGATGGAATGATAAGGTTCCTAAACCATTTATATTTTCCATTTATACGGAATCTGAAGAAGGTGCGACTGGTTATGCTCACAATCCATCTCTCTCTATTCGTCCAAGAAGTACACTGATTTATAGATATCTGAGACATTATTTATGGTGGGATATCATAAAGATATATATGTGTGATTTTTTATTTTAGTTTTTTATTATTTTATCATATTATTTATGACAGATATATGTATAAGGTAATGATACAAAAACATCCCATAGTAGAATAGAATTGGTAAATCATCACTATATATTTTTTCAATGGACTCCCTAAAAAATATAACGGGTATAATACTATAGGAGTTGTTTTTTTATCACCCTATTAATAAATAAATCATCATTTTAATTAAAGAAGATTCCCTTTTGATCTGTTTAATATAATTCATATTTAATATGAGGTATGTTTTCATAGAGTATAACATTCTATTATATCTAACCAGGATCAGGGATTTACCAGGATGTTCTATTGAAGAATTCAGCTGGATCTATGTATATAGGGTTAGGACCACATTGTGCATAATGATGTATTTGTTGTCAATAGTTGTAAATGAAGATGAAAGTGAAGAAATAGATGAAGTGCTTCCTGTTATAAAGTGATCATGTAACATCCTGATGTTCAAATAGAATCATGTAAGAGCATACTCGAAGAGTAGAATAATATGATTTGCATGAAGTAGAGAATGTTGCTTGAAGAAGAAGAGAGTGTGTAGAAGGGCTTGGAATTCTAATATGGCCATGTATTTCACATTATATCTATATTGGAGGATGACTTGATGATTTTTATTTACTAAATATCGTATGTTTGGAGAACTCTCTGATGCATGCGTTATGACCGAAAGGGGGAGAAAAGCTATTTTCAGTCATATTTTAGTTTTGATTGGATTGATTGTCGCTAAACAAAGATAGGGAAATGTTGTGACTTTGAAAATTTATTTTAAGCACAAGGTACTAAATCGCCTAATATTTGGATTGCAAGTGGATTTTTTAAACCAGCACTTCAATATTTTGAAAAGGAAAAAGGTATGAAAAAAAACTAGAGTTGTGAAAAAAATCGTAATCTGCATGGAAAATTGTAGTACACAAATTATCTGGTTGAGTTTCTTCATGTAAGAAGTGCCTCAAATTAGAAATACTAAAAATATAAAAAGGAATATGGTGCATGAAATATCATAGATGTTTTTCCAATATGCACAGATCATCATACATGTGCAAGTAAAATTGGTTGTGAACAAAATGTGGGTTTGAGGATTTATGTGCTAGGGGTCCCTCAGGATTAGAAAGAATAAAATAAATAAATGCATGAAGTTCATGAAATAATCCAGGATGTGCACAAAATTGGATATCAATGTGGGAAATAATCCATGATGAGTGCAATATAGGAAGTTGTGATAAATTCCAGTTTTATGCTTTACACGTAAGAGTGGATTCATTGTTAGAGTGATCAAAAATGACAATTTCATAAGGTCTGTGGAAAATCTAGGTGGTACATAAAAATAATGGAAGGTGCGCATAATATAAAGAAGCGAGAGACAGTTTTATGTAGATGAATGGGTTTTAGGTGTAATGTCAAAAACACATATAAATTGGGGGTGAACCCCTCCCATTTGATGATTCTCGACACATAGACAAATATTGTGCTCTGATGTGTGGAAAAGGTAATTTATAGAGTGGTTTGTGTAAAGAAAAATTGTTGCACAAAAAAGAAAGTATTGCGCGAAAAATAGAAGTTTTGCACGAAAAAGGAGAGTTGTGTTAAAATGATTTTTGGGCCAAAAGTTATTTTTATAGGAAAGGATTGAATTTTATGCACAAGATACATAGAAGTGTGCAAAAAATTACGGGACCCGCAGGCCTTTGATTCGTGCTTAGCACTCTCAAAGCATCTTTGCAAAGAATAATGTACCATTATCTATTTAGTTTTACGAAGAGAATCAGTACCACACACACATGACTGGTGTTTAACAACCTTTTCATGCATTGAGAATAGAAGATGAACAATATGTTCAACTAAAATTAGATCTGAACATAAATAAAGAAGTATACTGATGCACATAGGTATTGGTACTGAGAATTAATGGAAGAGGAGAAGAAGAAGAATATAGTGTACCCAACTAAAGATTGTGAATTATTTAGGGGTAGTAAAATTGTGATGATTATTTTCTATGATGAACTTCATTCCCTGAACAATGTCATAGGATTTTTGGATTCTATCCCCGATGAGAAGAATAAGATTTAGTGCATTTAGTTATTGAACTAATGTAAAATAATGATTACAAAATGGAATCAATTTAGGACTCTGATGTAAGCAATGTCTCTTGTTGTATAAGAGACAGTGACTCTGATGCTTATCTATTGAAGAGACCATCATATCTATAAACTGAGTGGGACTTCACCCAAGCTAGTGAGCTAGGTTGAGTCAACAAAAGTAAAATGACGGAAGTAGTGTTCTATCCCTGAATTGTTAGGCAGTGAACCTGGGATAGAGTGACTTTTCCCAAACCATGGTAATCCACAACTAGGGGAAAATAAAATAATTTGGTATGACCAACAACATGTCAGAATATTCTCCCCAGATGTAGCCCTTTGTGGTGAACTATGTAAAAAAATTTGTGATGACCTTCTTCATGTGAATGTTTTAATTACTGCACATATTTATCATATGGGTTTAAACGAGTGCCTATCGACATGGGAAAAAGATCCAATATTGTAGATAAAAGCATGACACCCTGATTCCCCCCCCCTCTCAGGGTTGTCTAGGATCCATAAATTGGTATCAAATCCAAGGTTTTATGTATTTGGGATACTCATCAATAATTATATTCCAATGAGGATTTGGGTTTCTTTCATAAATTCAACAACGAAGTGCAGTCTTGATGGAGATTCTATCAGCTCTAAGCAGAAGTCTACATCCAGCAAGACCATGAAAAATAGTAAAATCAAAGGGAAGAGATATTTGAAGAATTTACTCTTGACCAAAGAAGATGTAGTTTATGTTTCTTCATTTCCTTCAAATAATGAAGATATATCATGCATGGAAATTAAAGAGAAGGTGGATTTGGTTTCTACCTGATTAAAGGAAGAAACATTTATCTCATTTTCAAGTGATCAAGAGAAATTCGGAAACTATCTATATGATATTATTAAATAAAGAATTGTTTATTTTTTTTATAATATTTCAATTAATAAAGGCTGAGATCCCAAATCTATAAAGAAAAGATGATAATTTGGAAAAGGGCTTAGTATGAAAAAATAAAAAATTATTAAATCTCTCTAGATAGATTCAAGTATTAGAAAAGAAAGATTGGGTCAACAAGACTTTGGAAGAAAAGATCCATTAATATGAAGATGATCTGAAGAAGATCACTGAATTCAAGAGTATATATTTGGAAGAAACTATCATGAAATTCTCGGAACATGACTCTTTGTTACAAACCAATGTCATGTTGTGTGAAGTTGATGTTTAACGAATGAAGAATGCCCCAAAAGAGAATAAGATTATGATTTATTATTAGAAATTCATCCTCAATATAAAATTTCTATAACAATAAACTTAGTTGACTAGTATTGAGAATATACTTAATTTGTATTTACAAAAGAATGAATCATTTAATACTGGTAATTAGTGTCAACTGGAGGATTCTAATGTTGAAATACCTTCAACATGTGACAAGATGGTCATAAAAATTTTTTATGATCTATCTCAAGAAAAAATGTCTGTTTCTTCCCAATGATCACTGGAGGAACCTAATTTTCAATGTCCTCGAACACGTCATTAAGAGATCATGACATATTTTGAGAATATACCACAAGCAGAGGAGAGGAATACGGTACCATCCAAACAATCTTTCGCTTGTCTTTCTAAATATATTCCCACAAGTAGTGGAGGCTTGAAGATAGATTCAAAAGAAGTATTGATGAGGATAGGAGAGGAGTTACCTATCACCATATCTTAGGTTAATAGGAAGATTAATGTGAAAGTTGGGTCTCTATAAAGAGAAAAACAAGTCAAGAAAAAGGTCCATCAATAGAATACAAAGAAATAAAGATTTGTGTTTTAATTTTGTTTCTATAATATACGTGAGCACAATGAATTAAACTATTGGTAAAATAAATGGAATGTATAATCACAAAGAAGGCCTACCTCAAGGGGGAGAAATCTACAGAAGAATAAGTTGTATCCATAGGTCCAAAATCATGTTTTACCATAAGAAGATTTGGAATGATTAATATCATAAGTGATATATTAAATGGCAGTAGTCCCAAGGTAGGTACACAAACATCCCAATGTGGTTTAATTGTTTATAAGAAACGATGAACTCAAATGTCGGCTATGTATGTAGAATCTACCATGTGATAAATTACAAGAATATTTTCAAAACATATTTCCAAGAGAAGATATCATGTAGGGAAGCTGAGAAGATCCTTGATCTTAGATCTATGAAATTTATGGGAAATTTATACCCAAGGGAATATAAGAGCAATGATAGTAAGATGTGTAACACCATGACCCTAGTTACCGAGAGTCAGTGCATTATTACATAACATTGGCATGATCATAAATATCAAATCTTGAAATACCGATTAGTTTAGTAGACTTGTAATCACTAGACACACACATAAATTTTACATTACATCATAAAGTAAATCTTACATCAAAAACTTGTCTCCGCACTCATATACCCTTATACTATCCCTTCAGTTCATTCATTAAATATTTCCTCACATCCTGTGAAAATTAAAACATTGAAATGGGTGAGCTCAGATGCTCAGTAAAGATAACAATATAGAAGAAACTTTCATAAATAAACATAAACATTTAAGGAAATGTATAACTAAAAAAATCCTTTTAATCTTGAACTTCAGCATAATATGGAAAAAATAGAATGAAATAATTCCATTTACTTATTCACGTGGATCATCTACTAGTCGAATAATCACATTCAAAATCACTAACTACTTTCATAATGATAGAATACATAATTCCAAACTATCATAACCACATAGTCAAGGCCTTTTGCCAAGAATAAAAATAATATTTTTTCAAGGCCTTGTGCCAAGACACTAGTTTGTCTAATGAGACCTACTGATGCATCGAGGAGCTGTAGAGGGCTCCACCCGTCACTTATTAAGTCCAATGCATTCATCATATAAAAATGTTTAAATAAAACGTAAACATTTATATTAAAAAAAGCATTCGAAATGTCTATACATTTTCCATAAACAATGAATAGTATAAAAATAACACATCCACAGTCATACATATCTCAAAACATTGAATACAATATGGATGTTTTGTATCATAATAAATCAACATCAAATAAGCTTAAAATCCATCAAAGGATGTTGACATAGATGAAATAAAAACTATTTGGGAGAAATATCTCTTTTTTTTAAATCATTTAAAAGTAACATATTTATAAAACATTTACTTTCAAATTATCCTTATTATCTTGTAAGGGAATAATTGAAGATTTTATAACGGTGGAAAATAGACGAACATGCCATATAAGTTAAAAAGATACATTCATTCCATAATTCTGTCAAAAATGATAAAAAGGACCTTGTTTGGAAAATAATGGAAAGATTCAATAATAAAATTTCTATAAAAATTTAAACAAAGGTATAAATGAATTTAACCCATAGTCTGTAAAATAGTAATAATGATTTGAAATACATTTTTAAGAAACATGGATGTGGATGATAAAGAGGTCCCAGTAGATAATTACTTATAAACAACCTCGAATAATGAAGTTATTGTTAAATAAACCATTACCTTGTACATTTACTATGTTAAGGGTAGGATAACCTCCTATATAATGGTTAAATTATTGTTATTAAATTATACGTGAATCATAAATATTAATATCATATCATATATGATCATTTAACATTGATTTGTTAATAATATCTTTGTATTATCATCGTTTTGGGTGTTAACAGATTCGTTTTCCTTTATATTATTTGTTATGTGAGCCATATTTATAATGGATGGGTTGTATATTATTCATATCCAGAATGATATCATGTCTCTAAAAATTATTTTTAATCATAAATGGAAATTAAGTCTTGAATGGATGTGATGGGGAATGGATCTTATCGCGTTCATGGATACGGTAATCCGTACGTACGCACGAGCGACAATATCATTCTTTTGAAATTAGAAAAATATATAATTGGATGATATATAATATATACCGAATAATTATCATGTTATATTTATTATCTACATCAATTACACATCATTATCATACCCGTCAAAATAATAATGTTTCGAATAACAATTACACCACGATGTGGAGACGGTAAGTCGTACGTACGCACGTATAGTGACAAGTAATTAAAAGGATGGATAGAATAATGAATATTGTTTTAACATATTTATAATAATGTAAAATTATATAGAAGATATTATAGTTATTATTTAAGAAGGGAAATAAAAAAGAAAGAAGAAGTTGAAGAGGAATGGAACTTGAAAGATGGTGGTGAAAACATTACTTCTTCTTCGAATTATTCCTTTTGATTTGATTAAAAGGGCACATTAGGTTGAATTTATGAACAAAATAAGGCCTATATGTTGAATTGAGGGAAGTTGGGAGAATATTTGGGTAGGTTTTGGCCGAGGAAAAAGGCTTTTAAGGTGCGGATTAGAGAGAAGGGGGTGTTCCCTTTTATAAGAGGGGTGAGGGGAACCATTGGAAAAGCAAGAAATATTATTTTATAATAAATTCATATTCGGTTTCTAATGGCTCCAAAGTTGATTATTTAAAGGTGGAGGTGGAGATGAGACGTAACCATTTCAACCAAAATATTTTTGACAGGTTTGGGTCAGTATATTAACATTATCATTTATATTTAACTCTTAGTTAAATAGTTTGACATTTACCATGTCTATTTGTATTTTTATATAATATAGTTAATAAATATATTATATACCTCAAAAAGACCCCCATGTAGTCCATTAATGATAAAAATATTATTATATATGTCCTTTGGTCGATCCTTAGATTTTTAGCAATAGAATATAAATTAATAATATAATATATGTTTTAAAAACTCTTTTATGTCAAATTTTGACACTATTGGGTATTTTCTTTTTGATAATTTCATAAAAGCATTATTTATTAAAAAACAATTTATATAACCAATCAAAATATATCATATTAACCTAGAAAATTATTTGAATTCATAAAAAGTCTCAAATTACATTTATTTTGATATTTATAATACCAATTATTTTAATATTTCATTAATTAGGTAATTACTACATCACCATTGTGTCATAAATAAATTATATTATTTAATGTAAAAAATTATAAATAAAATACCATTATGTAGGAAATATTTTTATATTTCTGATTAATATTTATAATATAATTTATCTTATAAATAACCCTATATTAAAAATGTTTTAGTTATTAAACATTGATTTTAACTCTTTTAACTCTTCTTTGAATTAAATAATAATAAATGTCCTAATCTAATCCAAGTGGACCTAAATGATAATATTTTCTTAATAAGGTTATTCTTTGTCATGATACACTTTTCCAATAGAATTATTACATGTGTTAGTGTAATAATAATATCATTTTTAACCTTAACTACCCTGTTTAGATTTAACTATAGTAAATAAAATTAAAAAGTTACTATTCAGAAAAATTTATTTTGATCATATTGAACCACATTTTACTCCATGATATTAACCATGTCTCTCGTATTTTCGAAATTCCACTCATATAAGTAGTAAAATTAAGTTGTATGTGAATTTTCAAATTCTCCTATGAGATTGATAAAAGACGGTGAAAAGATCAATAAAAATTTTATATATCTAAAATTATTATAAAATGACTCCAATAAATTACATTAAAAATATATAGTTATTATGTATCTATTTTGACCTAAAATAAATCTAGATAAAATAAATAATATTTAAACAAAATTCGGTTTTAATCTATAAATCAGTGTTTTTTAACTATTCATCAAAAATTGAAGGTTTTCAATAAATTACCAAAAATTCACCCTAGGCTAATTTTGATATTCCAAATCCCAAAATGAAGTCCTTTTTGAAAGATAAAATTCATAAAATTTCAAAAAGTGGGTATTACTATTCATAACAGCTAGTTTTATTGGTTGTGGTGTGTTAGAATCACGAAGTTGCGTACAATGCAAGCAGTTCCATTATTCAATGGGAAACATACCATGGAAGCTTGGGGTGTTACATTCTCCCATCCTTCAAATAATTTTGTCCTCAGAATTTCAAGAATATTACTACATTAAATGACTCAGGTGGTTCTTCAACATATGTTCCTCGGGTTCCCATGTTTCCTCTTCCATCTTATGGTTTCCCCATTGAACTTTTACCAGACGAGTCATCTGGATTCTCAACACTTGTTCTATCGTATAAAGAATCTTGGAAGGATATTCGCAATAAGATAGTTTGGGTTCCAGTTCTAGTTCCTCATAGGTGAGTACATGCGTTGGGTTAGGCATGTATTTTCTCAATATTGATACATGGAACACATCATGAACTTTGGAGAGAGTTGTAGGCATTTCCAAATGATAAGCTACACCCAAATTTGTTCTAGAATTTGAAATGGATAGATGTACCAGGGACTCAATTTTCCTTCATGCCAAAATTTATAACTCCCTTCCATGGAGACACATTCACGAAATCATGATCTCCTACCTAAAATTTCAAATCCTTCCTTCGGTTATCGGCATAGTTATTCTGCCTACTTCGAGCTGCATTGATGTGGTTTTGGATTACCTTTCCCTTTTCCATCATTTCCTCCACCAGTTCGGGGCCTACAAGTTTTCTTTCACCGTCATCATCCCAACAGGTTGGTGTGCGACATCTCTTTCCGTATAATGCTATATATGGTGCCATCTAAATACTCGAAGGTAATCTATTGTTATAGGAAAATTATACCAGAGGTAAATATTGATCCCAAATACCCTGAAAGTCAAGTGAGAAAGATCTCAACATTTCGTCTAAGGTTTGAATAGTCCGTTCTGATTGCTCATCAGTTTGGGGGTGGTAGGCAGTGCTCAAACAAAGTTCATTATCCAAGGCCTTCTGAAGAATTTTCCAGAATCTTTAAGTAAAATAGGGATCACGATCAGAAATAATCAATATGGGTACTCCATGAAGTCTCACAACATCATTAATATATATTCTTGCTATATGTTAAAGTGGTATATATACTCTTATATCAAGAAAATATGCTGACTTGGTAAGACGATCAATGATAACCCATATTTCATCATTCCTTCTAGGAGTCTTTGGTAGTCCCATGATAAATTCCATTGTGATATTATTCAATTTCCAATCTAGTATAAGAAGAACGTGCATGACTCCTCCAGGTTCGTTCCTTCCAACATTCACTTGTTGAAAATCCATACATCTTAACACAAAAGCAGCAATCTCCCTCTTCATGTTGTCCCTCCAAAATTGTTCCTTCAAATCTCTATACATTTTGGTGATCCCAGTCTGTATAGAGAAATTAAAACTATGAGAATCATCCAAAAATTCCATTCCTAAATCATGCATATTTAGAACACCAAGTCTCCCCCCAAATTTCAAAATTCCATCTTTATACACAAAGTCAGTCAATATCCCATCATTCACAGCTTTAATATTCTTTTTAAACTCTTAATCATCCTCCTGAGAACTCTTTTTCCTTTCTAGTAAATATGGTTTAGCAACCCTTTGAAAAAGTAATTATGTTTCACCTTCCATGGTGATTCCCATATCCATCTTTACTAAATCCATGAAAATAGGATCCCTTTCAACTCTCATTTTGTCCAGAACTCCGTGATCCTATCTAGTCAAAGCATCTGTTACCTTATTTTCCTTTCCCGGTCGTAGTGTATCGTGCAATAATAATTCTTGAGTAGTTCAAGCCATCGATTTTTCCTCATGTTGAGTTCTTTTTGTGACAAAATATACTTCAAACTCTTGTGATCAGTATATATCTCACATTTTTCACCATAGAGATAGTGTCTCCATATTTTTAAAGAAAATATTACAGCAGCTAACTCAAGATCATGAGTAGAATAGTTTTTCTCATGAATTTTGTGTTGTCCAGATGCATAGTAAATAACCCTATCATTCTACATAAGGACACTACCAAGTCATATCTTTGATGCATAACTATAAATAACAAACCAATCATTCCCCCGATTATAGAGTCAATATATGTTCATCGACTAATCTTCTCTTCAATTATTCAAAAAATTCTTCACACACTTTTTTCCAAAAAAATTTAACCCCTTTACGTGTGAGCTTCGTTAATGGGCTAGCCAACCGAGAAACATTTTGGACAAAATGTCAATAATAACCTGTTAAATGAATAAAACTTCATACCTCAGTTATACTAGCTGGTGCTGACCATTCTTGTATTTCCTTGGTCATATAAGTATCAACATAGATTCCATCTTTGGAGACAATATGGCCAGGAAAAGAGATCTCCTACAGCCAGAATTCACACTTGCTAAACTTCCCATATAATTCATTTCTTATAAGTGTCTTCATGATAATGTGCATGTTATTTTCATGGTCTTCGTAGATTTTGGAATATACCAAGATGTCATCAATAAATACCACTACAAAATCATCGAGATATTCCCTGAAAAATATGTTCATTAGAACCATGAAAACAGAGGGTGCATTAGTTAGTCCAAAAGGCATTACTGTAAACTCACAATGCCCATACCTAGTTCAAAATGCTGTTTTCAGAATGTCTTCCTTCTTCACACACAACTGATGGTATCCAAATCGAAGGTCAATCTCTGAAAAGAATTTATTTTCATGCATTTGGTCTAATTAATCATCAATGTGAGGTAGGGTATAATTGTTATTTATTTTTATAGCATTGATCTCCCTATAGTGGATACATAACCTCAGAGATCAATATTTCTTCTTAACAAAAAGGGCAAGGGCTCCCCATGGAGAAACACTAGGGAGAATAAATCTTTTATTACTCAATTCCTCTAGTTGTTTGATTCTTTCAACGAATTACATAGTTTACATTCTATAAGGGGTCTTCGATATTGGATTTGATCCATGAATTAAGTCAATGGAAAACTAAATTTCTCCTTCTAAAGGATGTCCAGGTAAATCATCTAGAAACACATCAATATGTTCTCTCACAATAGGTACATCCTCTATTTGAACATTCCTTTCCTCACCCATAGTCATTTCATTCTCTTCCTCCCCAATAATTGAATTTAGTTGAGCTAATGGGGGTGGATCTAGATAAGAATTAGGTGGTGAAGATTTTGCTTTAAAGATAAGGTGTTCCTAATCCTCATCTTCAAAAATAATAACCTCTTTCTTCTTACAATAAATATTTGCATCATGGTCTGAATGCCAATACATACCGAGGATTATATCAAATTAAATTATTACTATAATGATGAGATCAGATGATAAAGAACATTATATGCTCTAATGGTGACTGATTCACAAAATTTTGTTGCAACGATACTTCCCTTAGGAGTTTTGACTGACAACTCCTTTGTTAAATCAAATTGGAAAAATCTAATTTTCTTAACAAAATGGGAAGATATAAAACTATGAGATGATATAGAATCAAATGAATAATTTTCTAAACTTGAGGAAACCATTGTATTACCCACCACCATGTCTTTCGGAGCTTCTACCTCAGCAGTAGTGATAGAATAAGCTTAGCCTTGATCCCATGGCCTTTTCAGAGGTAATTTTCCCTAATGCTTAGAACATTCATTTGCATAATGCCCCATCTCCCTATAATTGTAGCATTTAACATCGGTAACTTCTTTCTTCCCCTTGAAATCATGAGCTTGTTGGTCCTTTTCACCAAACTTGTAACTGACTTCCATTACCATAAATCAAGTACCATGGTGTTTATTCCCACATTTACTATAGGATGGATATTAAATATTTAACTTCTTACCCTTATTTCCATTTCAATATTGATCATTAGATCTCTTCTTCTATTTCTTTTATTTAAAGTCATAAGACTTAGAGAATTCTTTTTCTATCTTGATAGCACGTGGAACAATATCTTCATACGATGAGAAGGATTGTGAAACAAATGCTCGATGGAGAAATGGTTTTAACGCCTCAATGAAATGATCAATCTTACTCCTTGGGATACGTATATAATTTGTTTCATGCCTTGCTAACCTTGTAAATTTAGCCTCAATCATTGTGACATTCTAATCCTCCTTTTGTCTTAGACCTAGAAATTGCATTTCTATATCTGATCGGTGGTCACGAGGAATGTATTCTTCTAAGAAAATCTATTTGAACTCCCTCCATTCCATATTTGATACTTCATCGTCTTCCTTCTTGTTTTGAATCAATGACAACCATTTTTCAGCATCTCCAGTGAGGTGGTAAACTGCCATGATAACATTTTCCCTTTCACTACTCCCCAAGGCATGGAATATTTTCTCTAAAAAATTTATCCATTGCTCTACTACTAAGGGATTTTTACTCATACTGAATTTTGGTGGTTGTTTCCTCATGAAGTGATCTAACATTGAACCTCCATGCTGCTGATATGGGTGCTCCATATGGGTAAGGTTATTATTCATAACTTGAGTGAGTTGTCCCATTATAGTGATTAGGTGACCATCACCAGTTGCTTCACCAGCTCCACTGTAATTATCTTGAGCAAGAGGGAAATCCATACATGGAGTGCGTGCATTGATATGGTTTCCATTCCTTCCGCTATGCTCCATTTCTAAACAATAGAATAAACTAGATCCGTTCATTAATTAAATTACATAATTCCAAACTTGTAAAACAGTTAACATAAATTGAACAATTTATGGATATAATCCATAATCATAAAAAAAATGTTTTATTTGAGGAATTATATACTCATAAAGCCTTCATAATGTCTTTTAAAGAAAATGAGAATTATCTGAAGCATATCCCCTGGGAGTGTTGTAACCATGAGTGCAGCAAGGATCATTGTTGTTCACCAATTCCCATTCGAGTATAGCTCAAAACGGTGTTTTTAGGTTTTACCCCTAGGTACATCTATGCCAAATCCGCCTCTACCTGCTCGTATCAAGAAAGAGATGTATTACTGAGAAAACACACAAAATATCTACAATACCAAAATTCTAGGAAGTTCTTCTATACTAATCCTCAATGTCCATCTTAGGTCTATGTGCTCTAACCCGAGTTTATCTAAATCTAGCTTCCAAGATTTGTACTAAACATCCTTTGATGCCAACTGTAATGCCCAAACCCCAGTTACCCAGAGTCAGTGAATTATTACATAACATTTTAATGATAAAAAATATCAAATCATGAAATACCAATTAGTTTAGAAGCCTTGGAATCATTAGATACATTCATATAGTTTACATTACCTCATAAACTAAAAACTACAAGAACATCTTGCCACTACACTCGTATCCCCTTATACTATCCCTATAGGTCATTTATAAAATACTTCTTTACATCCTGGAAAATATAAAACATTGAAAAGGGTGGGCTCATATTTTCAGTAAAGATACAAATATAGCGTAAACTTTCATAAATAAATATAAACATTTACAGAAATGTATAACTAAAATAGAGGCCTTTTAAACATGAACTACATCATAATATGGCACAAATAAAACAAAATAATTCTATTTTCATATTCACATGGATATTCTACTAGTAAAATAATCACATGAAATATCAATATCCACTCTCATAATGATGTAATACATAATGCCAGACTATCATAACCACATAGTCAAGGCCTTATGCCAAGACTAAAAATAAGATTTTTTCAAGGCCTTGTTCCAAGACAGTAGTTTATCTAATGATACCTACCGATTCATTGACGAGCTATAGCAGGCTCGATCATCACTTATTAAGTCCAATTCATTCCACATATGAAATGTTTAAACATAACATAAACATTTGTATTGAAACAAGCATAAAAAATTTCAATACATTCTCAATAAACCATGAATGGTATAAAAATCACACTTCCATAGTCAAACATATCACAAAACCTTCACTACAATATGGAAGAAATGTATCATAAAAAATCAACTTCAAATAAGCTTAAAATCCATCAAAGGATGTTGAAATAGATGAAATGAAAACTATTTGAGAGAAATATCTCTTTTTTTGAAATCATTTAAAAGTCACATAATTATAAAACTTTTACCTTGAAAATATCTTTATTATCTTTTAAGGGAAGCTTCGAAGATTTTATAATGGCGGAAAATGGCCGCACCCACCGTATGAGTTAAAGAGAGACATTCTTACCTTAATCCCGTCGAAATAGTTAAAAAGGACCTTGTTTGGAAAACATCGGAAATATTCCTTTATAAACATTTTATAAAAAGTCAAACAAGGGTATAAATTAATTTAACCAATATTCTAAAAAATATTAAGAATTATTTGAAATAAATTTTTAAGAAATATAAATGTGGATGATGAAGAGGTCCTGGTAGATAATTATGTATAAACAACCTCGGATAATGAAGAGACTGTGAAATAAAACCTTACCTTGTACTTTTCCATGGTAAAGGGTAGGTTAGCCTCCTGTATAATGGTGAAATAATATTTATTAAATTATAAAAATATCATATACATTAATATTATATCATATATGATCTTTTAACATTCAATTGCTAATAATATCTTAGTATTATCATCGTTTCGGGTGTTAAAGGATTCATTTTCGGTTATATTGTTTGTGATGAGAGCCATATTTTTTATGGATGGGAAGTATATTATTAATATCCATAATGATATCATGTCTCTAAAAATTATTTTTATTCATTAAATTAAATTTAGTCTTGAATGGATACAATGGGGAATGAATCGCATTGTGTTTGTGGAGACGGTAATCCGTATGTACACATGAGCAACAATATAATTATTTTGATATTAAAATAATATATAATTGGATAGTATATCATATATAAAAAATAATTATAATGTTATATATATTATCTACATCAATTACACATCATTATCCTAGCCATCCAATTAATAATGTTTTGAATAACAATTACACTACAACGTGGAGACGGTAAGTCGTACGTACGCACGTATGGTGACATGTCATTCAAATGATGGAAATAATACTAAATATGGTTGTACCATATTTTTAATAACAACACATTATATAGAAGACACTGGAGTAATTATTTTATAATGGAAATAACAATGAACGAGGATGTTGAAGAAGAAAGGAACTTGAAAGAGGGTGGTGAAAACATTACCTCTTTCTCAGGGTTCTTCCTTTTCATTTGATCAAAAATGCTCCATAGGATGGCTTTTTTATTAATCTAAGGCCTATAAGTTGAAGTGAGGGATGTTGAGAGAATATTTGGTCAGGGGTTGGCCGAGTCAAAAGGCTTTGAAGGTGTGAATTAGTGAGAAGGGTGAGTGCCTATTTATAAGAGGGGTGAGGGGAACCTTTGGAAAAACTAGAAATATTCTTTTATAATAAATTCATATTCGGTTTTTAATGGCTACAAAGTGGACTATTTAACGTTTAAGGTGATTATGGGTCTAAATCCTTTCAACCAATTGATTTTAGACAAGTTTGGGTCACTATATTAACCTTATCATTTATATTTAACTCTTAGTTAAATAGTTTGAAATTTACCATGTCTCTTTGTATTGTTATATTATATAGTTAATAAAATTTCTATATACCTCCAAGATACCCCCAAAGTGTTCCATTAATGATACACATATCATTATATAAGTCCTTTGGCCGAACCCTATATTTTTATAAATAGAATATAAATTAATAATATAATATTTGTTTTAAAATCTCTTTTATGTCAATTTTGACACTATTGGGTATTTTGTTTTTGATAATTTCATAAAAGAATTATTACTTCGAAGTAAATTTATATAACCAATCCTAATATGTTATATTAACCTATAAAATTAGTTAATTCATAAAAATTCTCAAATTACATTTATTTTGATATTTATAATATCAATTATTTTAATATTCCATTAATTAAGAAATTATTGCATCACCATTGTGTCATAAATAAATTAAATTATATAGTTTCTAAAAAATTTAAATAAAATAAAATTATGTTGGAAATATTATTATATTACTAATAAATATTTATAGTATAACTTATCTAATGTATAACCCTATATTAAAAATGTATTAGTTATCTAATGTATAACCCTATAGAAATAGGACATGTTTTATGTTAATAATAATATCATTTTTACCATTAATTACCCTATTTACATTAAATTATGGTAACAAAAGTAAAAAGTTACTATTCAAAAAAAATTATTTTTATCTTATTGAACCACATTTTACTCCTTGATATTAATTTTATCTCTTGGATTTTTAAAAATCCACTCACATAAGCGGTAAAATTATGTTTTATGTGAATTTTCAAATTCTCTTAAAAGATGGGTAAAAGACGGTGAAAAGTTCAATAAATTTTTTTATATATCTAAAATTATTATAAACTGACTACAATGAATTACATTTAACATATATAGGTATTATGTATCTATTTTGACCTAAAATAAATTTAAATAAAATAAATAAATGTTTAAAAAAAATTTGGTTTTAAACTATAACTCAGTGTTTTTTTAACTATTCATAAAAAATTGAATGTTTTCAGAAAAATACCAAAAATTCACCCTAGGCTAATTTTGATATTTAGAATCCAAAAAAGAAGTCTATTTTCAAAGATAAAATTTATAAAATTTCAAAAAGCAGGAATTACTATTCATAATGGCTAGTTTGATTGGTTGTGGTATGTTAGAATCTCGAACATGCATACAATGCAAGCTACTGCATTATTGAAAGGGAAATGTATCATGGAAGCATGGGGTGTAACAAGATAAACCCATGTGGAAGATCCCAACTAGGTGTAATAGTTCTAAATGATATATTGGTCATCTATCCAGAAGAATTGAAAATAATGAGGAATGTTGAAGATGAAAAGGCCTAGGCTAGTGATATTGGAAAAGTAAAACTGTCACTTAATAACGATATAGAGCATGATAGAGTAAAAACCAAATGATAATATATATTAAAGAATTTATTTGTGAATTCCTAAATGCTGTAGTAAATAGGAGAACTTGTTTGAGAAAAACAACTCAACCATGCATCTAATATTGACCAAGCATGGAGGAAGGACCTTATTCCCTAAATCATTTGTTTATTCTATTTTTGTAGATAATACATGTAATTAATTGTAAAGCATGAACTTAGGAGGGGAACTAGAGAAGCAGTGAATGTTGTCAACTCTTGATTAATAAACTTAATAATTTTCAATCCTTGTATGATTATTCAATTGTTATGCAAAGATTAAGATGATGAAGGATCACCCTTGATTAAGATGACGAGGATTGTTTCCCTTTAGTGGGAAACAAATGAAGAAGCTTCCAGAATCATTATTTTATTAACTATAACCATCATTTGGTATTAAATTCAATTACATTGGAAATTTCTTTAATAACATGTTATTGGAAAATATATTACATTTTTCAATCTCTCATCCTCGGTTACTCAGAAATAATATTATTTTGCAAAGTGGGAGAATCTAAACTCCTAAGTGGAATAAGAAGAATGGTTGTAAACTAAGGCCACTTACCTTCTAATTTCACTTGAATGTTTTTTATATTCTTGTTGAAGTGAGTGAAGGATGTTCAAGTCTATTATCCCCTTTCACATTCAATATCATCATCCTAGAATTAATGAAAAAATCCCTTGAAGACAAAGTAAATGAGTTCTCATCTCATTAGGTATCATGATCAGTGGATAATGGACATCTTTTTTGTCTAAATCAAATAGTCTTGTTTTCTACATCGAGAATTTCTCACATTGACCAAAAGTGAAATGATTGGTGGCACAATGCTCAAGTATGGAATGATACCCTTTTCCCACGAACATTTTTTTTATTTTCAATAAGGGAGAGAGAAGTAAAATGAATGTTTGGAGGAGAGATATATGTATGGGGGGAGATAGATAAGTGTAATGGAAGTTTGGGAGAGAAAAAGAAGTAAGGGAGAGAAAATATTCTCATAATGATATTGACTCATTAATTTGAGGGGAATATTAAGGTATTTTCAAAAAAACACAATGGGGGTATTTTTTGGACCACCTTGTTTATATGGTTGTATTTTTTGTCAATAACCGTCAATGAAGATCGAAATGAAGATGGAGATGATGGGATTTATGTTATAAATTGATCATGTAACATCTCAATATTCAAATATTATCATGCAAGAGCTTACTTGAATAATAGAGTCATATGTTTTTTATGAAGAAGAGAATAATGGTTGAATATGAAGAGAGAGTTTAGAAGGGCTTGGAATTCTTGATATGGCCATTAATTTCACATTGTATCTAAATATGAGGATGCTTTGTCGATTTGTATTTCCCCAATATCATATGATTGGATAACTTCTGAAGAATGAATTATGAAGGAAAGGGGGGTAAAGATAATGTCATTCAGATTATTTTCTAGATTGGAAAGATTTTTTTTGCTGAAAGATAGGAAAATGATTTGACTTTGACCCAATATCTTAAAATCAAGGTACAAAATAGCATAATATTTCGAGCGTAAGTGGAGTTTTAAGATCAACACTTCAATATTTTTCAATGGAAAGAGGTATGAAAAAAAATAGTTGTGTGAGAAAAAAATTGAATGTGGGTCGAATTTTTTTTCTCAAATTAGTTACTTTAGTTTTTTCATGCAAGCGGTGTCTCATATCAAAAATATTGAAAATAGGAAAATGGAAGAGGCATGTAAAAAATCAGAGATGTCCGCGCAATGTGCGCGGAACATCAGACTTGTGCATGTAAAATTGGATATGTGAAAAATGTGGGTTTGAGGTTTTATGTGCAAGGGGTGCCTATGGATCAGAAATAAGAAAAGTTGAAAATGCATTATGTGCAAGATATAATCGAGGATTTAAGAAAAATTGGAAGTCGGTGCATGAAATAATCTAGGATGTGAAAAAAATTGGATGTTGTGCGAAATACAAGTATGATGTTTTACGTGAAAGAGAGGATTCATGTTCAGAATGATGAAGAATGGAAATTTCAGGTGGTACGTGAAAACTCCAGGTTATGTGTGAAAATAAAGGAAGGTGTATGAAATATAAATAAGTGAGAAACAGTTTTACATTTATGAAGGGGTTTTATGTGCAGGGTCAAAAATTCTTATAAATTATAGGTGACCCCAAATCATTTGATGATGCTCGACACTTAGACAAATCCGGACCACTTATTTGAAAAAAAAATTGAAGTATATATTGGTGCTCAAAAATAAGAAGTGATGCGTTAAAAAGAAAGTGTTTCATGAAAAAGAGACGTTTTGGGCGAAAAAGAAGAGTTGTGCAAAATGCCTTTTCTCACCAAAAAGTGTATTAATGTGAAAGGATTTAATTATAATCTTAAGACACCTAGAATGGTGAACAAAATATTTGGGATTCCCATAGGCAATTGACATGTTCTTAGCACTCTCTAGGCGGCCTCACAAAGAAGGAAGTATTGTGAACCGTTAGGTTTTATGGAGAGATCTAGTACCACACACACACAACATGTGTTTAACAACCTTGTTGTGATTTACAAAGATAATAAAAACAATACGTTCAAAAAAACATAGATATGAACAGGATAGATTGAATTATTTTCATACACATAGGTGTTGGTATTTGAAATTAATAGAAGAGAAGAAGAAGAAGAATAACATAGTGTATCCAACTAACGATTTTGAATTATTCAGGGCAGTACAATTGGGATGATGCTTTGCTAAGATGATCTTCATTGCATGAACAATGACATGGTATTTTTTAAGTGTGAACAAGAAGAGAAGAAAATTATTTATTGCATTAATTTATTTCACTAAAAGATAATGTTGAATAAAAAAGATCATCAATTCAGGACTTGGATGCATGCAATGCCTCTTGTTGAAAAGGAGAAAAAGACTTCCATGCTTATTTGTTAAAGATACCTTCTCATCTATGAACTGAGTTGGACTTCAGCCAAGGCAGTGAGCTAAGGGGAGTCAATGGGAGTGACATGTGGGAAGAAGTAAGCTATCCCTGAACTATTAGTTAGTGACCATGGGATAAAGTGATTGTGCCCAAAACATTGTAATAAAAAACTAGTGAAGAATAGTTTAATTAGGTATGACCGACAAGCTGTCAGAGTATGCTCCTTAGGTGTATCCCTTAGTGGTGAACCAGGTAAAAAATTGTTTTACTGGCCTTCTTCATGTGAATGTTTTAATTAAGGCAAATATCCACAATATAGGTTTAAAATAGTTTTACATACATGGGAACAAGATCCGATAATGTTGAGAAAAATATGACACCCTAATTCACCCTCCCCATTAGGGAGGCCTTGGTTCCTTCATATAGTTGATTTTCATCACTGCATATCATCATCATATAAATGGTTAGTCTTTTTGAACAATTTTAATTTAAAATTATATTTTTGGATCCTATTTTATGGATTTCAATGGTTGTTGGGATCAATGCCTTCCTCTATTGGAGTTTTCATGAAATAATATCATTCAGTCAATAATTCTTGTTGATCCAAATGAAGTGCCCTATGGAAAAAATTTATGAATAAAAAATCTCTTGGATTACATTACACAACTATTGTTTTTGGTAAATGGGGTAGCCGAGGAAATGATACATAATGTCATAACCATTCAGCATCACCACAAGGATTCTCAAAGTTGATTGTAAATTTTATTAGACAATCATCAGCATGAACTATAATATAATTATGAAGAAAAAGGTATTTCATTGAATTCCACCATAGAAAAAGTTTATTTGAATAAACAAATAAGGGAATGGTTCCCTATGTATATTTGACAATTCAAGATTTTTGATTGAGTAGGGACAATATCTTATCTCTTGGCCCTATCACCAAACCTCTCTCAAGTTCATGGTATGTTCCATATTGGTCCCATAAGGATCCACATACATGATCCATCATGTATTATAAATTTATTAGTCATATTAGTGGATAATCATATTTATTATGAATAAAATATTGTATAAATATTGGATTCTTTAGATACAGACTACTCACTTGGTAAAAGTTTTCTTGAGAAAAGAAAAATTCAATGAAGTTGCATGTGAACCTAAGGATTTAATGAAAAAAAGATGTCGAAGTTATTTTATTTCATACTGGTGAATATAGAGGTCGAAATACATTTAATGGTGTAACATCCCAAGATTTCATAGTATGTTATTTCATCAAAGTAATTCAATAACTTACACAACACAAAACTATGAGTTCAAGTGACCCACGACTTACCAAACTAGCCGTTCAAAAGCAGTTATGAATAGTATTAACAGACTTTTGAACATTATATAATATATATAATTTTAAAATCCATATTATAAGTTTCTTAGAGTTAATTTAAGGACAAATTCATTTTTTCCGATAAAAGATGTATGTTTCAAAAAAACACAATTTTACTTCCATTTAATGGAGAACCTTTTATAAATCCAATATTTGAAACCTTTATATATTAAATAATACAAAATATACATCATATTTAGGATCAAGACATAAGAATTTAGTTTCTATAATTGTTTTTGTGTTTTTCTGATAACTTTCATATATGGGTGAATAGTGAAAAATGCTATATTTTAACTCAAAACAACTTTATTAATCAAAATAATTTATAGTATTTTATTATACATTTTTATAGTTTAGAAGAATAATTTGATTAAATTTTTACCTTTTAATCCAATGATGGTCATTGTAAGTAAATTCACATTAAAATTGGACATAAACAAGTGTTAATCTTTTGATAGTAATTATTTCCTAAAAATATGCTTTTTGGTTATGACAACAGGAATTATTTTTAAATTAATTAATGCAACTTATATGTTTTGAATTTAATAAAATATAATTACTTTTTGAACTCAGAATATCAAAATTATCTTAGGGTGATTTTTTGGTTTTTTCTTGAAAACATTCAATTTTTGACGAATTGTGAAAAATGATGAGTTATATTTTAAAACCAAATTATTATTTAAATTATTATTTATTTTTATTTAAATTTATTTTACATAAAAATAGATACATTGAACATATATAAGTTAAATTTAATTCACTGGAGTCAATTTATAATAATTTTAGATATATAAATTTTTTAGTGAACTTGTCACTGTCTTTTACCCACCTTCTAGAAGAATTTTCAAATTCACATAGAACATAATTATCGTTTCATGTGAGTGGAATTTCAAAAATCTGAGATAAAATGTTGGTAACAGTAAATAAATTGTGTTGTAATAAGTTGATAAATTTTTTCCGTGAATACTACCTTTTTACTTTAATTTACCACAGATAAAATTTAATAGTGTAATAAAGGGTAAAAATAATCTTATTACTACCCTAACATATGTCCTAATTCTATTGGATAAGTACAATTTGACCAGAAACAACTATAGGAATAAAATTTGTACCTCTTTGGTCCACATGGATTAGATTAGGACATTTATTATTATTTAATTCCATGAAGAGTTAAAAGAGTTAAAAGAAACATTTAATAACTAAAACATTTATAATATAGGGTTACACATAATATAAATTCAACAATAAATATTTATTAGAAAGAAAAGAAATATATCCTACATAATGGTATTTTATTTATATTTTTTGGACATTAAATAATTAAATTTATTTATGACACAATGATAACGTAGCAATTACCTTATTAATAAAAGATTAAAATAAGTGTCATTATAAATATCCAAATAAATGTAAATTGAGACTTGTATGAATTACAATAATTTTCAAGGTTAATATGACATATTAGGGATGTTTAGATAAATTTTTTTCGAAGTAATAATGATGTTCTCATGTTGGAAAAAACAAAATACCAAATAGTGTCAAATTTGACATAAAAGTTTCTTTAAAACAAATAATATATTAATAATTGATATTATATTCCTAAAAATATAAGGTTAATCCAAAAAAACATACATAATGATAGGTGTATCATTAATGAACCACTTGGTGTTTTATTGGAAGTATATAGTATGTTTATTAACCATATAATATAGAAATAAAAAGAGACATGGTAAATGTCAAACTATTTAACTAAGAGTTAAATCTTAAATATAAAGTTAATATAGTGACCCAAAGCTATCTAAAACCAATTGGTTGAATGGTTCTCGACCCATCCCCACCTTATCCTTTAAAAATTCATTTTTGAGTCTTTAAAAACCGAAAATGATTTTATTATAAAATATGATTTCTAGCTTTTCCTAAGGTGCCCATCACCCCTCTTATAAAAGGGAACTCCACCTTCTCTCTAATTCACACCTTCAAAGACATTTGGCTTGGCTAAACCCTGCCAAAATACCCTCTCTATATTCCTCCATTCATCCTATAGGCATTACTTTAGTCATAAATCCATCCTAAAGATCCATTTTGATCAAATCAAAAGGAAGAACCCGAATAAGAGGTATATATGTCACACCATCTTTCAAGTTCCTTTCAACTTCCACTTAAATTTTCTTTGTTCTTTCCATTCTAAAATAATAAATCTAGTTTCTTCTATATACTGTGATGTTATTATAAATATGGTACAACCAAATTCATTATTCTACCCATCCTTATAATGACATGTTACCATACGTTTGTATGTATGACTTACTGCCTTGACGTCGTGGATTAACTGTTATTCAATACATTATTATTTGGATGGGTATAATAATGATGTTTAATTGATATAAATAAAAAATATAACATGATAATGATTCTTTATATATTATATACAATCCAATTATATATTATTTTAATATCAAAAGAATGATATTGTCGCTCGTGCGTACATATGGATTACCATCTCCACAAACACGGTAAGATTTATTCCCAATTGTATCTATTCAAAATTAATTTTCATTTGATAAATAAAAAAATATTTAATCACTTGATATCATTCGGGATATGAATAAGGTAGATCCCATCAATAAAAAATATGACTCCCATAAAAAATAATATAATGGAAAATGAATCCGTTAACACCCGAAACAATGATAATACTAAGATATTATTAACAAAGAAATGTTAAAAGATCATATGTGATATCATAATAACATATATGATTCTTGTATAATTTAATAATAATTATTTTACCATTATATAGTAGGTTAACCTATCCTCGACCAAGGAAATTTACAAGGTAAGGGTTAATTTCACAATCTATTTATTATCTGAGGTTGTTTATCCATAATTACCAACTAGGACTTCTTTATCATCCAAACCCATGTTTCTTAAAAATATATTTCAAAATAAATTACTATTTAATACAAAATGGGGTAATGTCATTTATACCCTAATTTTAACTTATATGTTTTGAAAGGTATATTTCTGACATTTTACAAAAACAGTACTTTATGACCTTTTATATAAAATTAAGGTAAGAATGTTTTTTTAACTTATACAAAGGGTGCGACTATATTATACCATTATAACATCGTTGAAGCTTCCCTTAAAATCTTATAATAATATTTTCAAAATAAAAGTTTTCTTTATAATTATGTTACTCTTAAATGATTTCAAAATAGAAAGATATATTTCTCCAAAAAAGTTTTTGATTTCATCTATTTCAACATCCATTAATGGATATTAAGATTATTTGAAGTTGATTTATTGTGATACAAAACTTCCATATTGTATTTAAGGTTTTGGGATTTGTTTGACTGTGGATGTGTTATTTTTACATATTTCATGGTTTATATATAATGTATTGACATTTTTTATGCTAATTTTAATACAAATGATTATGTTATGTTTAAAACTTTTCATATGAGGAATGTATTGGACTTAATAGGAGATGGGTGGAGCCCGCTATAGCTCATAAATGTATCAGTAGGTCTCATGAGACAAACTAGTGTCTTGGTAAAAGGCCTTGACCCAAAAAAAATTCATTCTAGGCACAAGGACTTGACTATGTGATTATGAAAGTCTAGCATTATGCATTCCATGATTATAAAAGTGGTTATTGATATTTCATGTGATTATTCATCTTGTAGAATATCCATGTGAGTAAGTAAATGAAATTATTTGATTTTATATTTTCCATATTATTTTGAATTTCATGTTTAAAAGGCTTTTGTTTTAGTCTTATACATTGCCTTAAATATTTATACTTGGTTATGAATGTTTCCACTGTATTTTTATCCTTACTGAACATTTGAGCTCAGCCCTTTCTATGTTTTATTTTTCCTAGGATACGAAGAATTATATTTTGAATGGCTATAAGGGATAGTCTATGGGATCTTAGTGTTGTATATGGAAACAATTTTGTTGTATTTTTAAATTTTATGATGCAATTTAAACATTATGACTGTATATAGTATTTCTAAGGTTACTAAACTAATTGGTCTTTAGAGACTTGATATTTTGTGATCATGCCAATGATACGTAATAATGCAAAGACTATGGGTAACTGGGGTCGGGGCGTTACAGTTGGTATTAGAGAAGTTTAGTAAAATCCTTGGAAACTAGATTTAAATAAACTCTTATTAGAGCAGATATCCCTAAGATATACTTTGAGGATTAGTATATAAGAACTTCCTATAATTTTGGTATTATAGATATTTTGTGAGTTTTCCATGAAAAACATACCTGTATGGATATGAGCTGGGAGAGGCTACTCTAGAACAGATGTACCTAGGGGTCATACTCGAAAACACCGCTTTGAGATAGACTTGAATGGGAACCGGTGCACGATAATGGGCCTTGTTGCACTCTTGGTTATGACACTCCCGGGGGATATGCATAGGATAGTTCTCATTTCATTAAAAACCATTATGAAGGGTTTATGAGTATATAATTCCTCAAGGAAAACATCATTACGATTATGGATTAAATCCATAAACTGTTCAATTTATATTAACTATTATACAAGTTTGGAATTATGCATTGTGATTTATAATCTAACCTAGAGTATGAAACTATTTATAAATGGAACCCAGTAGATGGAATGAGACCTCCAGCAACACGCATTATCTAAAGACTAAGAAGGATCATATATTTCATGGTATTAAGAAAACATTTAGAAGGGATATAGTATCTCATGTATTCTCAACATATGAATAAATAATATCATGTGTTAATAAGATAAGTAAATAATTCTCTAAGACCTATGGATTTTAAGGGAAGCAACAGAAGAAAAGGATGGTGTAGAGAAATATGGATAAAGAGAAGAGGAGAAAGAAGGATTTTCCATTATGTGATAAATGTGGAAATAATCACCTTGGTAAATGCTTGAAGGGAATGAGAGTTTGTTATAAGTGTGGAGAAAAAGGACACCATCCACAATCCATATTTTTATTTTCAGGAGACACTTTTAAAGGGTAAGTGTGAATCGAAAAAACGCCAAATGTCACAAATTCAACCACTTTAAAGAGTACCCACTTCATATTCAAATTTCAAAATACTGCTAGAAACTTTTCAAAATTCAAAATTACAACTGATCAAACACCACCATACTCGGACCATGATCCATCCCCTATGTCACGCTTTCACCATCGGTCACACACCGCCAACAACCACCTTCCTGAACACTGGAGGCGAACACATCCACACCGTCGAGAAACAGGCTGTCGTCACCATCTTCGTCCTAAAACTGCCTTCTCAAACACACATCCAAAAGAGCCATGAACTCCTCTATGCAGCAGCTCCACCACGAAGAGAGAGGGGGAATTATGGATCCATAGTAGTGAATGAAATGAGTTATTGAAGGCTGAAACAATATCTAGAAACCATGGAACCATCAACACAAAAGAAATCCAACACTTTTTCTGCCATCACAGTCAAACCCAAAACAACAATTGCACTGAAGGAGAGGTCGCACCACCGTTGTCAATGACCGTTGGACATCGAACAAAAGCCACATGAGCAAGACACCTGGATTCTCCATTCGCATTAGCCAAAACCATAAAATTATACTACCATCTGAGACACCACCAGAATTTACCCCACGGAATCCTTCACACCGACGACCCACACCACCAAGCAAAAACCAACAGAAAATTGGACCAAACCCATCACAGAAACAAAAAAAACATCCAAAAGGGATGAAAGCCCCATCAAAGAATGGAACCAAATACGGAACAAAATTTTGGATTAATCCCTAGGAAAAATGGGAAAACAGAGATAGAAGAAGATGGGGGATCATAACCCTAAAACAAGAAGGAGACTCTTGGATTTTACAACATTTTTGGATAGAAGGAGTATATCCATAATTCTATAAGGAATATGAAATCATGAATGTAATCAATATGGTTTTATGGTAATTTAGGATGTTGTATTGTCTTAAAAGAATACATGGCGAAGGTGTTCACATGTTATTACTTGGAAAAAAGGACCTTCATTGTGATTACCTTCCTTATAAATTTTGGACTGTGAGTTTGGACAGACGTATTTTGGATTAGTCTAGTTGGATATTATTTTTGGATTTCCATAAAAAAAATTCCACCTGGAGGTCGGACGACAACCTGTCGAATCCGGTAAGGCTGCGAGACTTGAACTCATAACCGAAGGTTGGCAAGCGTGTATCACCTACCCCTGGACCACGTGATGTACTGGATTGAATAATGTAGTTTTTTTAAGGACGGGTAGATGAATTATAAATCCATTTTTTTGGAACTCTATACCAATAGGATAAATAGAATATATTTATATGTTCTATTATCTTTTAGTGTGAAAGATGCGTTGTTGGTAGGAATTTGTTAAAGGATGGAACTCTAATTCTCAAGTATATATTTTTTTCTTCCCTTATTATTTGGTGAAATTAATTCTTAAACATTAGGTAAGGTATCATAAAACTAAAAATGATTTATCCTAATAACTTATGTTTTTTTGAACCGATTATATTTTAAATCATCATTGATTGATGGCTTTAAGGCCCTCAATTCTACAATTTTTTGTGACTGAGTACCTCAATCGCTCCTTAAAAATATTTACGTTTTTTCACCAGTTATCTGTCTCTAATTTAAACTAATTTTTTCATAATCAGGATCATAATTTGGGGGTGACTAATTCATTCCCCTTTTCATCATACTAAGAATAAATTTTATTAACCCAATTTCCAATGTGGGTTTTCCCACCAACGTATTTTCTATTTTCAACCTTTTATTTAAGAAGAACAATTTCAAATTTTGAGGATGAAATTTATTGAAGGAGGTAATAATGTAACACCCCAATATTTCATAGTACGTAATTTCTTCAAATTAATTCAATAGCATACACTACAGGCTACACTGAGTTCAAGCGCACCACGACTTACCAAACTAGCTGTTCAAAAGTGGCTATGAATAGTATTAACAGAATTTTGAGCTTTATGTAATATTTATAATTTTATAATCCATATTATGAGTTTCATAGACATAATGTATGGACAAATTCATTTTATTTTGATAAAATAAGTATATTTAAAAAAATGAAATTTTACCGCCTTTTAATGGAGAACCTTTTTTAAATTCAATATTTGAAACTTTTATATGTTCAATTTTAAAAAATAAACTTATTCTTTAGAATCATGATATAATAGTTTAGTTTCAATAAATTTTTTGTGTTTTTCTAATAACTTTCATTTTTTGGTGAATAGTGAAAGATACTATATTTTAACTGAAAACAACTTTATTCATCAAAATAATTTATAGTGATTAATTATAAATTTTAATTTTTTATAAGTATAATTGTACTATATTTTTACTATTTAATACAATTATGGTAATTGCAATTAATTTTACTTTTAAATTGGACATAAACAAGTGTCAATCTTTTTATAGTTATTATTTCTTAAAAATACTCTTTTGGTTTTGACAATCGGAGTTATTTTTAAATTAATTAATGCAAATTTTATGTTTTTAAATTAGTAAAATAGAATTCATTTTTGAATTTGGAATATCAAAATTCACTTAGGGTGATTTTTTGGTTTTTTTCTAAAAACTTTTAATTTTTGATGAATAGTGAAAAACAATGTGTTATAGTTTAAAACCGAATTTTTATTTAAATAATAAATTATTTTACATAAAATTATTTTAGGTCATAATATATACATAATACCTATATTAGTTCAATTTAATTCATTGGATTTAGTTTATAATAATTTTAGATATATAAAAATTTTATTTGACATTTCACAGTCTTTTACCCACCTCCTAGGAGATTATTCAAATTCACATAAAACATTATTTTTCGGCATTTGAGATTGGAATTTCAAAAATATGAGAGAAAAGGTTGATATCAATAATTAGAATGTGGTTTAATAAGATGAAAATAATTTTTGGTGAATAGTAACTTTTTACTTTTATTTATCACGGTTAAAAGTTAATAGGGTAATTAAGGGTAACAATGATGTTATTATTACCTTAAAACATGTACTAACTCTGATGGATAAGTATAATTAGAAAAAAAACCTTATGAATAATATATGAACCTCTTTTTCCACATGGATTAGATTAGGGTATTTATTATTATTTAATTCAATGAAAAGTTAAAAAAGTTAAAATCAATGTTTAATAACTTAAACATTTTTAATATAGGGGTACACATAAGATAAATTAGACTATAAATATTAATTAGAAATATAAAATGATTTCATATATAATGATAGTTTATTTATATTTTTTAGACATTAAATAATTTAATTTATTTATGACACAATGATGATGAATTAATTACTTAATTAGTGAAATATTAAAATAATTATCATTATAAATATCCAAATTAATGTAATTTGATACTTTTAAGAATTATACTAATTTCATAGGTTAATATGACATATTAGGTTTGGTTAGATAAATTATGTTTGATGTTAAAATTCGGTTATGATTTTATCAAAAACAAAATACCAAATATTGTCAAAATCGACAAAAAAGAGGTTCTAAAATAAATATTATATTATTAATTGACATTATATTACTAAAAATATATGGTTCAAAAAAAGACGTATATAATTATATTAGTATCATTAATGAAACTCATTATATTCTCTTTAAGTATATAGTATATTTATTATCCATATAATATAAAAATACCAAGAGACATGGTAAATGTCAAACTATGAAACTAAGAGTTAAATCTAAAAGATAAAGATAATATAGTGACCTAAACCTGTATTAAATCTATATTTTGAGTGTTTTTCGACCCATACCCACCTTATCCTTTAAATAATTCATTTTATCCATTAGAAACCTAAAATGATTTTATTATAAAATAATATTTCTAGAATTTCCTAAGGTGCCCCTCACTCCTCTTATAAAAGGGAACTCCCCCTTCTCTCCAATTCACACATTAAAAGCCATTTGGATATGGAAACCAAACCCAAATACCTTATGAACTGTCCTACCTTCATCATAGAGGCCTTACTTTAATCATAAATCCCACATAAGGAGCCATTTTGATAAAATCAAAAAAAAGAACTTGAAGAAGAGGTAAATATCTCACCACCTCTTTCAAGTTCCATTCTTCTTCCACTGACATTTTATTTTATGTTTCTATTCTAAAATAATAAATCCAATATATTCTATATAATTTGATGTTATTATAAATATGGTACAATGAAATTTATTATTCTATCCATCTTTTGAATGACATGTCACCATACGTGTGTACGTAAGGCTAACCATCTCCACGTCGTGGTGTAATTTTTATTCAACACATTATTATTTGGATTGGTATAATAATGATTTTTAAATGATGTAAATAATAAATATAACATGATAATTATTCTGTATATATTATATACCATCTAATTATTTATTAATTTATTATCAGAAAAATGATATTGTCGCTCGTGCGTTCGTACAGATTACCATCTCCACAAATGCGATGAGATTCATTCCTCATTGTATCCATTCAAGAATAATTTTCATTTGATAATTAAAAATAATTTTAAAATACTTGATGTAATTCTAGATATAAATAAGATACATCCTGTCCATAAAAAATATTACTCACTTAACAAATAATATAAAGGAAAATGAATCGGTTAACACCTGAAACAACCATAATACTATGATATTATTAAGAAAGCAATGCTAAAAGGTCATATATGATATCATATTAATGTATATGATTCTTTTATAATTTAATAACAATTAATTGACCATTATACAGGAGGTTAACCTACCCTCAACCATGTAAAATTACACGGTAATGGTTAATTTCAAAATCTCTTTATAATCTGAGGCTGTTTATAAGTAATTATCTTCTAGGACCTCTTTATCATCCACACCCATGATTCATAAAAATGTATTTCAAAACATTATTACTATTTATTAGACAATGGGTTAAATTCATTTATTCCCTTATTTGACCTTATATGTTTTGAAAAGAATCTTTCCGTTATTTTCCAAACAAGGTACATTATGACCTTTTCGACAAAATTAAGGTAAGGATATTTTTTTACTTATATGGCAGGTGCGGATATATTACATAGTTATAACTTTGTCGAAGCTTCATTAACAAGATTATAAAAATATTTTCAAAATAAATGATTTCATTATAATTATGTTACTCTTAAATGTTTTCAAAATAGAAGAAATGTTTCTCCAAAAAAGGTTTTGATGTCATCTATGTCAACATCCTTTCATGGATTTTAAGCTTATTTGAAGTTGATTTATTATGATACAAAACATACATATTGTATTGAAGGTTTTGTGATATGTTTGACCATTGATGTTTTATCTTTACACCATTCATGGTTCATGGATAATGTATTGACATTTCCTATGCTTGTTTTAATACGAATGTTTATGTTATGATTAAGCCTTTTCATATGAGGAATGCATTGGACATAGTAAGTGATGGGTAGATCTCGCTATATATCTTCGATGCATTAATGGGTCTCATGAGACAAACTAGTGTCTTGGCACAGGGCCTTGACAAAATATTATTTATAGTCTTGGAACAAGGCCTTGACTATATGGTTATGAAATTCTGGCATTATAGATTACATCATTATAAAAGCGGCTATTGATATTTCTTGTGATTATTTTACTAGTAGAATATCCATGTAAGTAAGTAGAGGGAATTATATGATTTTATCTTTTCCATTTAATGTATAATTTCATGTTTAAAAGGATTTTGTTTTAGTCTTACACATTGCCTTAAATTTTTATTCTTATTTATGAAATTTTCTACTGTATTTTTATCCTTACTGAGAAACTATGCTCACCCCTTTCTATGTTTTAATTTTCCTAGGATGTGTAGAATTATATTATGACTGACCTGTAGGGATAGTATATGGGATCTCAGTGTTGTCTATAGAAACAATGTTGTGGTAGTTTTCCATTTTATGATGTAATGTAAACCTAACGAATGTATCTAGTATTTCCTTGTCTACCAAACTAATCAGTCTTTCGAGACTTGATCTTTTGTGATCATGCTAATGATATTTAATAATGCACAGGCTCTGGGTAATTGGGGTCAGGGTGTTACCAAAGGGGCTATAATGAAACAACCTAATATATTATGATTTTTTTAAATTGAATTTTATTTCTTCTATAGATTGTGTCACATGAATCATCGAGTTTAAATGATCCTCAAGCTGATAATAAATTGTTATAGTAATCACCTAGCCATGTGATTGGTGGGTATGAATATAGAAAACTAAATTATGCAATATTTATACTTAAATATTTTTAAATTAATTATTTGTGTGTAAATTTGTTATAAACTAAATTTTAAATCATATGAATATAAAATAGGAATTTTTTAACTATTGATTTGTGTCAAATGAATATTAATCATAAAAAAATTAATTAATTCACTATTGGTAATTGATTTTAATTATATATATGTTATTGTTTTTAAAATCTATTAAAAATCCTTTAATTTCTTATGGGTATGGTATAATAATTAATCAATATTTATGCTTCAAAATTTATTTCATTAAAAAGTTACTTTTGTAAGTGTTGTGATATTATTTTGATGATAATTTCAACTTATTTTAGAAATTAAATTTGATAATATTGGTTCTATATTTTTAATTAAGAGATTTAATTTGGTGAATAGGCCCCTTTTATTTTCTCTAATAAGAGTATTGACCATCGTAAAATTTATCACCAAAGTAAAGGGTAAATCATGATAAGATATCTTAAAAATAAGTGTTAAGTCCATAATACACTATCCTATTGATTATTATATGATGTTAATTCGGTATTTACCACCTTATTCTTAAAGTTCTATGGTTAATTGAAAATTTTCAATGAAAATTTATTATATAATATTTAATGAAATGAAGGTTATATGGTGACCATAAAATATTACATAGTGATGATTCAATATTTATTCAATTATTAGAAAATTAATGTTAATTAAAATAAAAATATTAAAAAAATAATGTTATTTAATTGATTTTTAGTGTTGTGGGATTTTTATAGATGAATATGAGGTATTAGTGTTGTGTTAAATTATTATATTTTAATTTATGCTTTTCATTTATTCTATTTAATACATTATATGTTAATAGTGTAAAAATTTAAAATAATTCTATTTTTGGAAAATAAAATTTTATTTAATTATTTAGAAATCATAAAAATATTGAAAGAGTATAACGTGGATAATATATTGTCTAAAATTTATCTTGTGTTCATTTATTCCAATTATCTTATTTTATGAAAAATTATTACCCATTATGATTGAGAAAGACATTTCTACGATTTATGTTAAAATTCATTAACTAATGGATTAAAACAAAAGATAAGGTTTAAAACACAACCTAAACCTATAAATATTTTATTTTTTGATGGGATTACAACCCCGTCATATCATATCAATTAAAAAATTTCTAATTGTAATCATTTGGGGAAGATAATTGTTTTAATATATTTTTATCTTTTATGAAATTCCAAATTGCTCCTCACATCAATTATAAAACAAAGCCTACTCTCCTAAATTCATCTCACATTTCGGAAATTAACTTTGACCATACAATAAAAAATTAATTCCTCATATTCCTTATCCACATTATAGTGTTATGGTATTCCAATAAGACCAACCCTTTGATCCTTAAGAGGAGAAATGGAGGACTTCATTCAAATAATATGTAATCGCCTTAATAGATCACATCCTTTTTTACTTCTTCTTTACCTACACTAAGTATATTGTTGTAACAATAAATTAATTAATTAATTTTCCTAAATATAATAAATTTTTTTTGTTATTATTATTAATTCATCATTATCATGATCAGTTCCCATTAAATGGGAATTGAAATTATTACTTGTCCATAGGTACAGCTTACCATCTTCACATCGCAATACAATTCAATTTCCTTCACCATATAACATGGATGGATATTATGATGGGTATAATGTTAATATATGATTTTATTAAAACTAGTAATACTTTAACAGTGATAATATCATATCTACCATCTTACTATCCAATCTTTTGGAAAATGTTAAAATCACTCATGAGTATGTGTGGACTGCCAACTCCCCAAACCAGTGTGATTTATTTTTCATTTTTTTACATGGATGGTATTATGGATAGATTTAATAAATAAATAAGATATATATGATATAATACTTATTCAAAAATGGTTATTTATTATTTTCCTTATTTTTTTCATCTATTAAAAATTGAAAACAACGTTCATGCGTACATGCAGCATACCATCTCCAAGAATGGTGTAATTATTTCTTATATTCCTACCTTATATGAATGATACAAAATATGAATATAATGGATTTATATGAAATTATAATTATTTAAATTATTATCATATCAATTTATAATAAATATAAATTTATTATGTAAGATGTTAGAATGCCTTCGATTCAACAAGAACACAAGGTAAGGTATTTTCATCTCAAATTTATTTTTTTGAGACACATGATATATTCACCACTTTTTTTGATTCTATTTTTTATTTACTAACTATTAAAATATTTTATGTCACTTATTATTAAGTTTATTTTTATTTACATATCCATCAAAATTTCTTTCATTCACTGTGATTACGATTTAAGTGCTACTATAGAGGGAAGGGTTTTATGTTACAATTTCATTGATTATTAATATTATTTATAATTTAGTTTCAGATGATGAAATATGAAGATCTAACTCTAAATGAACTTTCTAATTTTACTCTATTATATATAATTATTTATAATAATTTTTATCCACTAATTTTCCTCGCATTTAGTACTCAAGTGATCGAGTGAACAATTGTAATGAAAATAGACTTAATTTTTCAGTCCTATCAATACAAACATTTTCATCCAAATACATGTTTTCTAAAAAATATAAAAAAATGTTTTATACTATTTAAGATTATTTTTATAATTTATTTTCACACATAATTTAATTTTTAAAAAAATGAACATTTTTTTCATCTCCCAAACATGACACATTTTTACTTTTAATAAAAATTTGAATAGAGTATTCTATTTTGACTTAAATAGTATGAATTGAATTTCACAACATCATAAACAAAATTATTTTTAAAATTCCTTTATATGTTTTCTTGGTTATTTTGAAGGATAATTTTTTCATTACTATTTTGGAATATTTTCTAATTTAAAATGGATATTACAATGTGAAAATGATAATTTTCACAATAATTTTCTTGTGGTTTATTAAATGAATTTTTTATCTATGATAACATACAATTATCATACATATTATTTTGATAGGATATGATCCAATAAAAAAGTTTTAATGATTTTTATAGGTGGCATATGTTTAGGATGACAAGTTTTTTATGAAACATGTTTCATTCATACAGGTATGCTATAATGAAATGTTTATGAAGCCCATTTATTTTAATTGGTTCTAATATGATTAATGTTTTTTGATTTTGTGGAACAAATATATTTTATTTTCCATATCTGATAGGTATAAACTATATATACCACCATTTAATAGGGTAAATATAAGTATCTCTTGAGATAATTAGGGCTGGAGTGGGATGTGGACCCAATTTAGCAAGAGACTTCATCAACAATGATAGTCTTTAGAGTGAAACCGGACTACTAAAATGGTTTTGAGAGATAACCCCATCCATGATAATAGTATTGGGAGTGTATCTTGAATTATAATATGGTTTTAAGAGTGATCCCAATCCACTATTATGTTCTGAAGTGTGAACCATGACCACTATGATGATTTGGGGGAGTAAACCTGATCCAAAATGATATTCTTTGAATTCTGGCTTGACTAATAAAGAAATTATTTTATATGATTATGTGTATTACACAAGTCCTTGTATTATACAAATATTATTCTCTCATGGCTCATGTTATTTTATTTCGTTATGATTCCTATATTATTTACATCAAATCATTATGACATGACTCAATATTATGATCCATGATATGCAAGGCATGACTTTAAAATGTGAAACTATTGTTCCTATACCCTTATTCTAATTTTTTGATTATCTGATCCTTGATATATAAATTTTTTAACTTTTTCAGCATATGCGAACACCTTTTATTATATCTCTATTCACCATGATATGAAGTAGGTTTTATAAATGATATGTCTAAGAAGAGTTTATGTAATAATGAATATAATAAGAGACTCTTATGAAGATGTTCTTTATGTGTCTAATTTTCCAATGACAATAGACATATATGATTCTATAATTGACCATTATATTATGTTGTTAATATTCATCTGAAAAGAGGAAATATGTATATATGAAAAGTATCGGTCATTTTAAAAACATTAATTTTTTTACCTTTCAATCATGAATAAAAAATAAAGAAAAAACATATATCTTGCTACTGAAAATAAAAAATATGTCCTTTGTGTTTTTGAAAATGATTTAAATTTTCATTTAATAGACTTCAATTTTATAAAATTTCATTTGTTTTGAAAGAATTTCAACATATAAAATATTTTTTAGTTAGATCATAAATATTAATTTATTCAATCCTATATTTTATATTTTCATTAAATAAAATTACATAATTCTCATTAATTAAATGTTTTTCATTATCAAACGTAACATACATTCTATCATCACAAAGTTGTGATATACAAATACTTTTTTTAATATATAACACTTATGAAATTATTATTGTTTCATAAAAACCTACATTATCATAATATTGACTTTTGACTTGTCCATGAATAAAAAAATGCGTCCAAAATATTGATTATATGATACAAACACTGATGGATCATAGGTCACGTGTTTGGAACAAAAAATTTCATCATATCATGTCGTTTAAGACTTATATTTGTTATTTTTTTAAGAAATATATCAATTATAATGTTTTTACCTAGATATTTTGGGTCCAACCTAATTAGTAATAAGGTTTATATGAAACAAATACATATTTTGATCATTTAATAACTGGTATTATACCTGGAAAATTCTTAGAAATCAATTTTTTTTTTGACAAATATATGGTTTAATTGTCAATTAACATTCATTTTCATAATACCGTTGCATTATAACCAAGGAAAATGTAACATATGAAATAATTCAATTATATAATTTTAACAAATAATGATTTATTTTTCACTAGGTAATTGATTATCTTTAGTAAATCAACAGTTTTCGTTGTTTGGTGTCATAATATCCATTATATTATCATATTTTTCATTTCATTGAACAAAAATAGTTAAATTTTTTTAGCTTATAAATTTCCACTCTAACATTTCATTTTTATTTTTTTAATTTTATAAATTTTTATAGAAATTTGTATTTGAAAATTAATATTAATTTCCAATTTTTTATTAAATTACTTCACATGTTTCTAATATTTGTACTCAAATTGTGATATTTCATTCAAAAACATACTAAATTTTTGTTTTCCCCTTCATTATTCTTATAATGAAATTCCTAAACCTATCATTATCATCCTTGAGTTTCTAATAATATGTCATGGAATTTTTAATTCTCTCTTTTAGATTTTCATCCTTATTTTCTTTAGATCTTTATTCCCTAAATGTGAAGTTATTATTATCCTGAGTAAACATATTTTTAAATAAAATTATTATACCTTTTGAAGATATTTTTTATTTTAGAGATTCAAAAAATATATTATTATAAACTAGTGAAATGAGATTTTTTTTAATATTAATTTTATAATATAAAATTGTATATTAATTCAAATGAAACATTGATCCAAAATGGAAAAAAATTGGACAGATATAAGGGTTATTTCAATCAATCCATTCACCTCTCATTTAATAATAGGGTTTTATGATATTTTTTGATTTATCTTTTAATATAACCCCAATTAACAATTTTAACCTTCAACAAAATGACTAACTATTATTATCATAATTTTTTTATTAAATATTAAACTGAAAATACAATTTAATTTTAACATTATTATTATATATGATAAACCCATTTTAAAATATTAATTCTCTTGAGGGTATAAAAATTAATTTTAATATTATAATACTCAACACAACCAAAATAATATTTAGAAAAAACTAATTTCAAAGCATTGAAATGAATTTACATAAAAATAATATATAATGTAGAGCTCCATGAAATTTTATTATTATTATTATTAATTATTGAAGTGTTTTTAGAAATTCAATGCAAGAAAAGCCAAATTGATCAGTTTGAATTCTTAATTCAAGGAAAATGACCAACAAAGTTTTAAAATAAAATTAACTATAACTTATGTTCTGAAATTCCAAAAAGTTATTTCAAAATATAAGTTAATTTTTTTAAATGAATTATTTTTATCATTAAATTCATTTTTTGTTTGAGATAATGGTTACATATATTTTTAATTCTATATTACATTATAATAATGGCATAAAATTATGGTATTTGTAAAAATAGTATTTTCTGTATTCCCAAAAAACTAATCATTTCCTCAAATCTATAAAATTTAATCATAATAGTTTTTATAAATAACAAATTTAGAAATGAATTTCATTTATTAAAATTAAAATTTTAAAATTTATATTAATATATTTTAAATGAAAAAAAAACTACTTTTAAATGAAAAAGCTTTCAAAAATCAAGTGTTCCTTACCATATTTCCTATCATTTATCAAATAATTTTAACTTAATTATTTAAAAATTAAGAGATATTTGTATAATAATTCATTAAAAATGGTCAATTTATTTTAAGATAAACAAACAACTCTTTAATAATTCTTTTTTAGAAAATATCATTTTTTTGAAATTATATTATTATAATCACATCCAATTTATTATTTATGAACTAACCATTACATTATAATAAATTAATTATTATTAAAACACATATAGTAAATTATTGAATTTTCAAATTGTATATAAAAATTTAAAATACATTTTCTATAATAGTCCATTTTATTATCATTTATTTACATACGGGTATAAGAATTTTATATTTTTATTAATGTTGTTTAACTTTGAATACTGTTAATTAATTAATGATTAAAATGAATTATGATAAGTAATATAATGTATTGTTTTAGTTTAGTGATTCATGCAATAAAATTCACTCATAAAAAATTTTAAGTAATAGAACTCACTTAATAATACTTCAACATGTTATATTCTACCCCATAAAGAAATTGTATCCTCTTAACATTAATTTCTCTCACCACTAATGTTATATGAGGGTGTTCATAATATAGTCATTATTAAATATATAATTTCAAAAGTTTCATCAACCTTACTATCATGGGTACGACTAATGTCTGACCTCATAATATACATTTAACTATATTCCCATTTTTCATAACTTTTTTTACAAAATTTACTGCGCTAATTATAAGTATATGTGATTTCGAAAAAAATACCATTTATATATTAGTTTTTATAAGATTTTATACAAAATAAACTAATTCCAAAAAGTTATGTGCACAATTAATAGACACAATAATATAGAAATTCATTCATAATATGTGTTATCAAATTAATCCTTCATTTTAACTCATTCTATATTTGATCCAATAGTTGATTCAAATAATAAATAATTTATTTTCACTCATGTTCCCAAAAATTCCATCCTCTTAATTATAATAACATACTCCCTAAAAATATATAAACCCAAATATATCATGATATTACTATATTTTAAACATAAAAAATCATGAAAACGTATTAAAAAAGAATTCAACATAACATGACTACCTAAAAAACATTAACCAATTAAAAAATACCATACAAATCAATATATACCATAATCCTAAATAATCATAAAAACTTAATAATACATTCCCAAAATATCATAAGAACCCTTGTGTAAGATCTTTAGAATTTCTATAGATTTATTGAGATCATCTATAGATAATGTTGTTATTTTTTGATTAATTATTGTTTGTGTTTTACAATTTGGTGTTTTTGGTTAAAATAAGTAATTTTTGGAAGAAATATGGGTTGTGCATGATTGGCACATGGTTTCTCTAAACCATGCACCCACCCTAGAAAACTAGTGAACCTAAATAGTTGTGATTCACAAGACTGGTGCATGGTTTTTTAAAACATATTCCCTCTTAGGAGTAACCAACTGACACCCCAAGGTGAGGAGCATGGTAAGGGAACATAGTTAGGGGAAATAATGTGCCCTTTATAGAAAACCATGCATATAATATTTTAATCCCTTGAAAATTAATAAAAATACTTTGATCCCATATTCATACAACTAAACTCCCTACTCAACCATAATCATTTTCTCTCATTCTTGAAGGATCTCAAAGGAATTTCTAGAGCTCATGACCTCTATTCTTCATACTTCATTTATCATATTGGATAACATCACCTCTCTTAGTTAGATATTCAAATTCATTTTTGTTTCTTATCTTCTCCCTTCATTCTATTATACTTGAAATGGGTGTTTTCCACTCTTGGTGTTGATCTAGATATATGATATTATATATCTAATCTATTTGATCTTGGATCTTGGTTTTGGATCTAGATATCATTCTTCATTGTGATCTTAATCATTCCACTAAATTTTTTTGAATTTTGTTGGAAAGTGTTTATAAATGATGTTGAGGTAGGTGGTCAACTATACAATTCCAAAAGTCTTGATTTTAATTTTGTTTATATAATTATATAATTTGTAACAATCATTTACCAACTACATTTTTGTAAAATGAATCAATTAATTTAGCTAATTTATTAATTGAGTGATTGGTGAGTTGGTTTATTATTTAGGTTGTGAAAATGGTCAACTAAGGGATTGCGTAATTTCTCAATTATTATGGATTAATTAATTGGTTAATTAATTAATGGGATATTGGTATGGTGAGTTAGGATTAATTAATTAAAAAAATAATTAATGAGTTTAATTGGTATATGTATATAATTGGATTAATGGTGATTTTTTATATTATTCCATGTGATTAAATTTAAGAAACTTTTTTTTGTGATAAATTTTGGTGGTGACACAATGTTAAATGTTTTTAAAATAATTAATGTTTATTAATATTTATTGATGAGATATATGCGATTGTGTGATTAATTGAGAAATCTGTGTGGGACATGAACTGCTTCTTCTAAATACCATGGTCATAAATTGATAAATGTATATAGTACATTGAATGCTGCTTCAAAATAATATAGTGATAAATGAGTGTGGGATAGGTAATGCTTCTTTAAATGCCCATTTGTGTGATTGTTTGATAAAATTGTTTTATAAATGACCTACTGATCTAAAAGAACAATTGTGTGATTGTTTGATTAATGGGTGTGGGCATAGACTACTGCATAAAAATCCCACTAGTTGGATTATTTGATAAATAAGTTTTTGATCATGGAATGCTACTTCAAAAACACATGGGGTTCTATGTATGTTGATCTAGACACAAAATTCTTGAATTATACATTGCTTCCAAATAGAAAAAAATTCTAAATTGAAATGGAATGGTAATTTATAAACATTTTCTTATTATATGTAGAATCCCTTAGGGATAATTTAGAATCCAACATAGACTAATGTAAGTATTAGGGTTCATATTTCCCTGTAACCCACACATTTAAGTGGTTTATTTGAAGAATAATTAATGTGATAATTTTTCACTTATACACTTTACTTTATTCATTTTAAAATTATATACACTATTACTAATTGGATATTATCTTTGATGTTTTTGGGGGTGGCATACTGAGTTGTACTCACAACCTACTCGGGATACACTAAATATACTTCATGTATACATGATTGGATTTGAGAAAGATTCGATGGTAGATGGATGAGTGGGGTTAGAGCATGGATGGGTGTAAAAAACATGATTCAGGGAAATATTTGGATTTTTCAGTGTCCAAAAGTATTTTTAGTTTTACATATTGACACTTGACTTTTATTTAACATGAAAAATGTACTTTTTAATTTGGGTATCTTCATTCCTATTTTAGTAATCATGACATACTTTTTTGGTATGTTTATTTTTATTGTGTTTTGTTTATTCATACCTATTTCCATTATTATTCTAAATTGATTGAGACCGTATAGTCTCCCCATGATCGATATATAACCCTCGCTATTATTTGATAGGCTGTAGTATATTGGGAGATAGTACTGAGGGCATGTTACTGGCCATATCGGGCCACTGGTATGTGGAGCCTAGTTCAAGATGTTAAAAAGTTGTATGATAGGTTTTTTTATTTTATTTTCAATTTTATTACTATTTAAGAAACGTATAAAGGAGAATATGATAAGTTTGTCCTAGTTTAAGATATTTATCATGGGAGTAGCAAAATCATGTATAATGGAAATTCCAAGTACCAAATGTTGGATTTTTTTATTGATATGTGTTGTTATAGTAGGTTTCTAGTTCACCTTGATGGATACACTTGTTTCGTGATGTGATTATTGTTTTTTAGATTTTCTGAGAATTTACTTATGACATGGTAGGGAATGAGAGATCATAATTCATGCAACATTATAGGCACTTAGTATTATGATTATAACATGTATCATTGTTATGAACATAGGAGAAAACTGGTTTTGTGAATGTTTTTTAACATAACATTATTTCCTTGCTTGTGTAATTGAAATTATAATGGTGATTAATGTGAAACTAAAAATTATAAAATGATGAAAAATGTGGAAAATGAGACTCTAATGAGAACCATGTGTAATAGAAATTAGTATAACCTTATTCAACCATGACCAAGATATAAACTTATTAATGGAGGTGATAATAAATATGCTTTATGGGATCATAAGGGGTGAGACTCTTACTTTCTCAAATCTGGGGTTCTTCGCTCCTCCTCTATGGATATGGCCACTTCCCATGGCTCGATGTTTCTTCCCTCTAATTCTTTAACCTTCCTACTTAAAATAATCCTTGACTAAATTGTGACTGAGTGATATGGGTATGAGATTTTATTTGAGGATAAGGGTTTGGTCCTTGGCCATTGGGGATCACTGGTGTAAGAACAAGGTGTGGTAATCGTCTTCACCCATGTCAATTACATAGGAATTGATGGAGTCTATAGGAACAGTCTACTCTAGTGGTTTCCCCTTCCCTTTTCATGTCATTTCCTCGATAATAATGTCTGGTTTTTTAGGTTTTTAATCTTAATTTTGTGTAAGATGAGGTTTTAGATGGTGAACTTAAGAACACTCTTTGTGTTTTCTCTCTCTTGGCCACTGTGTTTGGATGATTCCTTTTTTGTCCCACTTTGTCATAACCCGTTATGTGATCTAGTTGTAGGGAGATTCAAAATTCTCTACTAGTATTTGGTTCTGGAAACAAGTGTTTCCTTCATAGTATTTGGAATACTGGAGGCCATTCAAGATGGCATTGGGATTCGGCCCATTGGTTGTTCGATCTCGATGGTGCGGTGGGGCATGAGTTTCGTCAGTGTATATTGTCTGACGACTAGTGGGGTGTCTCAGTCACATTTAGTGTGTAGAAATATGTTCAGGGAGGCACTGGGAGTGATGAAGGGCATGATTTTTATGATCCATAATAAGGGTGGGTGATGCTATAATTTGTTGTGTGGCAGAGGTTCATTGCACCTTAATGGTTTTTATTTGGGGGTGGGGGTGGGTCTTGGACTGGGTTCCTTGATTGACCCATTTTTTCTCATGTATGTAAGGGTGGATGCCTAGATAATGTTTCTATGAATCCCGTTCCATTCCCACATTACCATAAAAGGATTTCATTTTTATGTTACAAACAAATAGTTTGGCATAGAACCTCAATTTTTACCACATGGCGATGTTTGGGGTAGTGACTTTTTGTGGAATATTCTGAATCCATAATTTGTAAATGTGTTAAAGTTTTCATTATTTCCTATGATGTTTTTTTGGAATTTTAGAGATATACCACCAAGATTATGATTTTTGGGAGGATGACAAGATGAGATAGATGGAAATGATCTCCTAATAGAGGAACTTAATGCCAAGATAATGTCAGTTGAAGAATTCATAGAATAATTCTAAGAGAACTTTTCCTACTTCATGTTGTTCATAGAAATAGATACCAGGAGGGTTTTGAAAAGCTTTTCCAAGATGACGCAAGATTTTCAGTTACATCTTTATGTGACGTTTATCGGAGAGGATGTACCTAAGGCAGATATGTTCTCAATTGAATGTATCTAGAGTATACAAGACCACTTAGAGATTCAAAATAATAAGATAATCAAATTAGCTACCAATATGTGATGTCACCTAGATATGTGTTGGTGGGAAATCCTAAAATAGGATATAAAAATGAAAAATTTGGATTATAATGTCTTTTAGGTGATGTTCTATAAGAACATTTACCGATATTTTCTCATGTTGGAGAGAGATACTGGGATTATAATGCTGAATCGGGTTAGTATGTTCATTATGGACTATGTAGGTCACATCATAGTGTTGTAGCACTTTTTTCTAGTTTTGGGAGGCGAAGATATGACTACGGAAAATTTAGTTTCTTGATCAGATTATTTTTTAAATTAATTCCCCTGTGATTATTTATAGGATAATGATGTTTTTAGAAGTGGGGAATCAATATCTCATTTTTTAGGGGAACCTGAAGGAGGCTTCAGGTGGAGCAATTGTTTTTTCTTATAGATGGTCTAGTGGTATGATATTTAACTAAATGAAGTGGATTTATGAAAATGTTGACTAGGGATATGGAAAGAAGAGTATTTGGTGGGATGATAATTTAAAAATGACATTTCTTGGGTGATCTACCAACCATACAATGGGTGGGTCATTTTCTTTAATGCTTCCACTAACCACCAGTAGAGTTTCAAGCATATGTATGGATGGGAAAGCTATAGAGGTTCTATAGAATCCCAAAAGATATGACTAATGAAAAATAATCAAGAAAAAATCAGAGTGTGGGAAGGGGATCTTCTACACTATATTATTCTGGAAGATATAGTTATAATAGCCATGGTGGAAGAGGTAGTGGATTTTGTGATTTTGGGAAAGATAAACCCCATCAATATATTGGTGACGTTTAGGGGACTCATGCTACATCGTAGTGAAGAGTATTGGGATAGTTTCATGACACTCATCATATACTAGTGGATAGTGAGGTCGGACCATCGATAATTAGAGGAACTATTCTTTTAGCTTCTATAGATTCTAGTTCCTTATTAAATACTTGTACCTCTATTTCATTTATATTTTCCCAAATTTTGAATTATTTATTCTTATTGGAGGAGTTTATGAGTGTTTTTATGAAGATAAAAACACCTTTGATAATATAGTCAAGAGACATATGCTTATTTAAGGTATGATGGTTGGGGAGTATCATTTCAATTATGACCTTCATATTCTTGACATGTTTGAATTTTATCTAATTATTGTTATGGATTAGTTAGTTGCATACCAAGTCCGTAATGATTTATAATGAAGTATAGTGTATTCAACATATCCTACGGGTTAAATTTATACTCATCGAGGAGAATAGGATATCTAGATGAGCCAAGGAGGTTCAGTTCATTAGCAACTGGGGGGACTACAAGGCCTAAGATTCTTGTCATTTTCTAGATATAGGAGGACTAATGAATGGTGTCTTTCCACATGTAGTGGATAAGCTTCAAAATGTAATTCCTCAAGACTTATCAGGGTTTCCACCTAAAAGATATGTGGAATATAAAACTAGGAACATGTCTATAGCTGGGCTTGTTTCTATTCCACCATGAAAAATGGAGCCAATAAAGTATCAGGATCTCAAGATGTACTAGGAGGAGTTGATGGATAAAAGGATTATTTATTCCTATATGTATCCTTGGGGATAACAAATTTATTTTTTAAGAATTAGTAAACTAATATTTACTAATGTGTAGATTACAAAAAATTGAGAAGGATGACTATGAAGAACCAATATCCTCTTCCACGTATTGAAGATATTTTTGACTAGTTTAGGGGATCATGTGTTTTCTACAAGATAGACATAAGTTTTGGGTAACATTTTCTGAGTTTAAAGCCTTCTAATATACATAATATTTTATTCATAAGTAGGTAGGTCCTTTATGAGTTTTTTATAATGTAATTTAGGCTGACAAACACACCAATATTGTTAATGGACATGTTGATCCAAATCCTTCAATAGTACTAAGATCAGAATGTTGTATTGTTTTTGGATGACATCTTGGTGTACTCCACAACTCATGATGATAATTCCCAGCATCATAAAATCACCATGAGTATAATGAGGGAGCATCAAAAATACATTGAACTATCATAGGGTCATTTTTGGATTGACCATGTATGCTTGTTGGGTCACATCATCTGAAAGAAATGTCTGTTCGTAAACCCAAATAAAGTTCAGGATGTTGTTTCTTTGGACCATCCAAATAATTTTTTTATATCTATAGATTTTTGGGTCTAATGGTATATTATCATAAGTTCATTAAGACATTTCCTATTTTAAAGACCCCATTTCGTGCCTCTCTATAAAAGAGGTATTTTTTCAATGCTTGAAAGTATGTGAGAATGTTTTCTTTATATTTATGAAGCCTTTGATGATGACGCCAATATTGATACCACATTATCCAGGTGAGGATTATACCATGTTTTTGATGCTTTTATATTTTTTTCATGTATGATTTTTGATGTAATAAATCGAGTTGTGGCTTATGGGTCTTGATAGTTGAGTCCACATGAATGAAATTACAATAAACATAATCTATTTTTAGTTTTATTGTATTATTATTTGAATTTTTGGAAGTATAATCTGCTTGGAGTGAATTTACTATATATTGCCATAAAATCATAAAATATATCATTTCTTATCATGATTTGAATCTTCTTATATTGGATTTATGTTGATTATATTCGGTCATTTGATATTGAGATGACATATATTCTCGGGATTAGAAATTGTTTTTCTAAAAAATTAAGAAGAAAAACATAGACTCATATAGTTTAGGATTCAAGTGTTATGTGGAAACAAATTTTTTACTAGGTCTAATGCATGTTTTGGTTGTGGATGTGGAGGAGAAAATGACTCTCATATCACTTTTAGTAGAGTCTACACATTTGAGTTAAATTAGAGATGGATTGTTTGAGGATCCAGAGTTTTGTTCATGAGGGAAATCCCTAAAGGTGTGAAGCCACCTTCCAATAAGAGTATATAAGAGGATCAGATCATCTATGTTAGGAACTGGATTTTTATTCCTAAGAGCATACAAGAATAGCTGATTCATGGATATTATGTCTCAATGTAGGTGGTTCATCCTAGTGCGACCAATCAGACTGTGGCCAATCATTATAGTTTTGGTTTTTGGATATGAATCATAAGATTTCATAGTTTGTGACACGATGATACACCTAAAAATATGTGAAGGTAGAGCATCAAAAACCCAGTGGTTTTCTACATACATTTTCTATTCCATAATGGAGGTGAGAATATGATACCATTGATATTATGGTGGGTATCCTGCTAACACCTTGGAATTATGACACTATTTGGGTAATTGCGGAACCCCTGAACAAAGTAACACAGTAATTCTTATACAAGAGGCTTTACCAATGGATTAGTTGGGAGGATTATATGTTTAGTAGATAGTCTATCTACATGGAGTTCCACAAAGTATTATTTCAGACCATGACTCAAATATTACTTCTCACATAAGCTATGGATTTCAAAAATATCTTTGTACGTAGGTTTTATTGAGTGCAGATTTCCACCCTTATATAGATGGGTAGTCAGAGTTAACTATACAGCTTCTCGAGGATATGATTTGAGAATGTGTCAAAGTCATTGGTGGGTCATGATAGAATCCCCTAACTATAGTTTAGTTTCTTATAAAAATAATAATTACATGATTATAAAGATTAAAATATATGTGTCTCTTTTTGGTAGGCCATGAAGATCTATTCTATGGTAGATAGAGGCAAGTGGGTCAGAGATATTTGGACTTGGACCCTTGTAGTACATGTTAGAAAAGGAACATCAAATTCGAAAGCATATTTATATATCTTCAAGTAGAACAAAAATCATATGTTGATAGAAATATTAACCCCTATAGATTATAGTGTGTGATCATGTATCCTTTGGGGGTCTCTTAGATTGGCTCTACATAGGATTTGTAGATAGGTTTTTCTAGTACCCATGTTCGTTGGACCGTTTCATTTTTTGGAGAGGATCAGTCTGGTGGTTTATGGGTTGGCTCTTATGTAGAGGAAAAATACTCTACATGATGTTTATCATGTGTCAAAACTTCATTGGTATCACTCCAACCCTTCCTACATGTATTATGTAGGTGATGTTGATCTTGAGACTGATGCATCTTTTGACGAGAATTTGATATGTGTATTGGATCGTAGTGAGATTGTTTTCCAAATTTGTGAGCCAAATTTAGAAGACCGTGAAAACCAAAATAATGGGGATTCACATGGTTGGAACATAGTTGTTTTAATCTATGAACCCTCTTAGGATTAACCAATGAAACCCCTAGGTGTGTCTCATGGTTTGGGAATACATTTTGGGGTAATCGTGTTCCCCAAGGAAGAAACCATGAATAAGATATTTTAATCCCCCTAAAATTATTACATTTTTAAACAAACATTTTATATACCTATGCACCAAATGTGATGATAATCAGGTTCTCTAATTTTTTTAGGCTCCTTGATGAACTCCTAAGGCTACCTACATCTGTTATTCATGATTCAAAGCCTCGATTAGAGATCATTACCTCTCCTACTATGTGATTCTCCTACCTTTGGGTTTTCTACATTTTCTTAATCATGAAAGGGAAAAAATTTTAGGTTATTTTGGATCTAGATCTATTTTTTAATATTCCAAATACATTTAATTTGGGATATAGGATTCAGATATATATATCATTCTTCGTCGTGTTATTTTTCATTCCGCTTTAAAATTAGGATTTCTTTGGGTGATCAATTTTCAATGATCTTGAGGTAGTTGTTCTATTATTCAAATCACAAAGTCATTATTTCAAATAAATATATGTTATTTTAGAATTGATGTTTAATATTGAAAAATTTGTATTATTGAAATTAATTAATTAATTTGGATAATTAATTAGGGATTGTGGAATTGGATGATTATTTGGGTTATGAACTTGGTCAGTAAATGGATTGTGTAATAGTTTAAATATTCTGGATTAATAAATTAGTGAATGAATTAATGGGTTATTGGGATTTATTGTTTTGGATTAATTAATTATTCAATTAATTAATGATTTAAATTTTTAAATGTTCAAAAATGGACTAATGGTGATTTATTTGTATTATTCCATGTGATTAAATTAAAGAACCATGTTTTTTGTGATAAATTATTACAGTTCCATAATGTGTAATGTTGTAAAAGGTATTAATTTTGATTGTGATTGATTAATGTGATATATTTGATTGTTTAACTCGTTGATAAATGCGTGTAGGGCATGAACTGCTGCATCAAAATCACATAGTGATACATTTATAAGCGTGTGGGGGGTGGAATGTTGATTAAAAAAACCATAGTGATAAATGAGTTTGGGACACAGACTGATGCTTCAAAATCCAACTTATGTGATTATTTGATAAATAAGTGTGGGACATATACCACTACTTAAAAATACTACCTGTGTTATATTCTGATAAATTATTGTGGGACATGGACTTATGTTTCAAAATCCCCCTTGTGTGACTATTTGGAAAATGATTTGTGGGTCACAAACTACTTAATCGAATAGCCATAGGGTCCTATGCATTGTGATCTTGGAAAACATATTTGGCATTGGACTATGGTTTTTAATATCTATATTATTTATTGAAGGGAAATGATAATTTATAACAATAGTATGATGATATGTAAAATTCCATAGGGGTAGTCCAGCCTATGGAAAGGGATGAAGTAAGTATTTTGGTTCAGGTTTCATCGAGAACCTAGTGGTTTATGTGGTTAATTTAATTAATAGTAAATGTGATAAATATTTTACCTTTCATAAATAAACATTAACATTTAAGGCAATGTATAACTAACACAAAAACCTTTTTAAACTTGAAATTCAGCATAATATGGCAAAAATAAAATTAACTAATTCCACTTAATTACTCACATGGATATTCTACTAGTCGAATAATCACATGAAATATCAATAACCACTTTCATAATGATGGAATGCATAATGCCAGACTATCATAACCACGTAGACAAGGACTCATGCCAGGAATACAAATAAGATTTTGTGAAGGCCTCATTCCAAGACAATATTTTTTCGCATGAGACCTGCCGATGTATCGAGGAGCTATAGCGGGCTCCACCCGTCACTTATTAACTCCAATGCTTTCCTCATATGAACAAGTTTAAACATATCATAAACCATAACATAATCGTATCACATAAAACATGCATAAAGGAAACATAATATTTCCACATTTCAATCACAAGATATCAATACAACACCTTGATATAATAAAAAATTTTCAAAAAAAATTTTAATACCAAAATAAAAGAGATTTAAGACATGGTATTTATTTTTCATTTTAAAAAAAGTTATGGCTTGTAGAGGAAGCCGAAACTCAAATAATGGTCATGGTGAAGGAGAAGTCATTGTCACCGTATACATATGACAAGAAAAACATTCCTTTTTTTCATTTAGTAAAATGATTCGTATAAACATATTCCTTTTGAATAAACGTAAAATTCAATGGTTTTTATACACCATATAAAAGAAATTTGAGCATAAAACAAAATATGCCTCAATGAAATGAGATTGAGACGAAGTCCTTACAAAGATCATTTTTTTAAATAAAATAGATCTATTATTTTCATTCAACATAAGTAGACATAAAGAATGTACAAATAAAAGATAGTTCCTAATAATATCATGAAATTATATGAACGTAGGAGATTAACCCAAAGAACGGAAATTGGGTTAACAAGTTCCCTTACCTCGTGTCGGACATGATTCGACCATTGTTTAACCTCTTGAATAATAAACTAGAGTTAATTTTATAATTTCTTATGAAACTTTTTCAATTTAATTATTTCTTTTATATCACTTATTACCTTGTTAGGAACATTATGTAATTATTTAAGTTAATAACGGTCGTTTTGTCGATCCTTGGTACTTAAGTCAAAAATAAACTTCTTATAATTACAAGTTGTTCACGTTATGAAATATCTATTATATCCAAAATTATATTCAAGATGAAGATATCATAGATATCTTATATATCCAGTATATACATGCATTTATAATATTACATAACATTTAGAGGTATGAAATGAAATGCACCATTGATGGAGACGGTAAGCCGTACGTACGCATGAATGCTACTTTCATTTTTATTTCATATTTAATGGAATGAAATTATAATTATATAAAAATATATTATAATTCCAGTATAATATAATGTATAATACCATTAACTCCATCCTTTATATATCCCACATATGGCATTAACGATTCAAATCACTTTGAGGGGGCAGTAGTCCGCACTTCCTAAAATGAAATTATCGCATTTACCCATAATGGAAATCATAAAGGTATTCAATAAATTAAAAATAAATAATAACAAGGAAACAAAACATAATATATATCATATATAAAAATAGTTTCATCATAATTTCCACCATGAGAGGTGTTAAAAGAAGATTTAACAATCATTGTTTCGTGAGCCAGAAATTCGCCACCCACAGAAACAGTATGTTCTTTAACCATTTCATGAAGGTGTGTGTAAGTGTAAATACAATCATTCTCATAACAACATCCATGTATATTGAGGATACTGGTGTTGTTACAAAATAAACTAAGAAAAATATTTTAGGGGGTTGGAGAAGCAAAATAAAACAAAATAACATAAGAGAAGACATTACCTTAAAATCCGGTAACTCTTTTTTGATTTGATCCAAAGTCTTCTTTGGGAAGAATTCTTCCCAAAGTGAGGCTTCTAGGAGTAATAGAGGGAAGTTGAGTGAGTATTTGGGAAGATTTTGGCCGAGAAAAATGGCTTGATGGAGTAAATAAGGTCGTAGAGGTGGTGGCCTTTTTTAAGAGGAGAGGAGGGGCACTCTTGGAAAGTCATGAAATGTTACTTTATTATATATTTATTTTCGGATTTTAAAGGTCAAAAACTTATATATTTCGAGGATAAGGTGATAAGGGTTCTAAATATACTCATCCAATAGGTTTTTGACAAGTGTATGTCTTAGATTTTATATTATATTTTTATTTTACTTAAATCGTTAATTAATGAGGTAATCGCTGCATCATCATGGTGTCATAAATAATATAATTTTTTTAATGTCCAAAAATTAAAAAAAAATTATCATGATGTAAGAAATATTTTTATATTTCTAATTAATATTTATAGTAAAACATATGACTGTATAACCCCATTTAAAAATTATTTTAGTAAAACAACTCATGTTTGTGACATTTTTATTTTCACATTAAATAAAACGTTTTTATTGTCATTTTCTTACCAAAGTGGCTCCATGGGGTCCCCCAGATGACCCATGGATTTTCTTGGTCAGCCATGACTCATAAAATAGGTTTAAGACAAGCTTAAAGGTATTTTCATATTTTTATAATTTCATTTTTATCTTAAATTTCACTAATTACCTTTAATCGCGATTAATTAAACATAAAAGATACTATTCACCAAAAATTATTTTAATCACATTGAACACAATTTTACATCCTAATGACAACCATGTATGTCGGTTTTTTTAAAATCAAATCACAGAAGTGGTAATGTATCATTTAAATGAAAAATTAGTTTTTTAACTACCACTTAGTGGTTTCACTATTCCTCAAAAATTGATGTTTTTCAGAAAAATTCCAAAATTTCACCCTAAGATATAATATATATTCTGAATTCAAAAATGTTGTCTATTTTACAAAATTACAAACATATATGTTGCATCAATTAATTTTATAATTAATTCTCGTTGTCACAACAAATAGCGTGTTTTTAAGAAACAATATATATCAAAAGATTGACAATTGTTTATGTCCAATTTCAAAGTGAAATTAATTCTAATAAACACCATTGGATAAAATGGTAAAAATATATTCTAATTATTCTTTGAAACCACTCAATAGTATAATTTATCAATATAAATTATTTTGATTAAAAGTTTTGTTTTTAAGTATTTTTCACTATTGATAAAAAAATTGGAAGTTCTCATAAAAATACCAAAAATTCAACATAGGCTAATTTAGATATTCAAAATCCAAAAATGAAGTCCATTTTGAAATATAAAATATATATTATTTCAAAAGGTCAGTATTAATATTCATTATGGCTATTTTGATTGGTCTCGGTGTGTTAGAATCTTGAACTTCCATACAATGCAAGATATTGCATTATTTTAAGAGAAGCGTATCATGGAATATTGGGGTGTTACAATTTATTAATACTAATTACACTAATTTAATTATATTTTTATGGTTATAATTGACTTTTTATAGGTATTAAAAGAAGTAAAATTCAATGAAATTGGTAAAAAAAATTATCTCTTCCTAGGATATCATATATTAGGATTCTCATTAAGAATTTTTATATTTGTCTTTTCTTGAGACCAGAAACTCTATTTCATGGGAAATATATATGGGACATTTTGTGGATGATTTTAGTTGAGGTACAATTTATTCTTTGTTAGTAGAAGTGGGGTGGTAAATGGTTCTTTTTATAAGAGGGGTGAAATTTTTTCCACAAAGATTTCGTAATATTAAAAATGTCATTATCCAAGAATGTGGATCGAAAATAGTTTAAATGGAAGAACAATAAGAGGGAATTTCATAATGACTCTATACAAAAATTTTAGGTTATTTTTTGTATGGGATAAATTTATGGCCTTATATCTTAATTTCCACCCCAGGGTGACCGTTTAAACATTCACTGAAATGACTTACAGTTACTATGTTATTTTTGTATTTACTAATAATTTTAAGGTCCTAATTAAAAAATTAGAAAATGATTATTATATAGTTACCAACGTAAAAAATGAAATTTTTAATATTCAATCTATTATATGAAAATTATATTTAAAAAATAATAACAAAAATTATGATAATATAATTTTTAGTGTCTTAGAGAACTAGCTATATAAGATACTTATTTATAGACATTGTGAAAATTTATACATAATAAAACCTCAATAGTTCATTTCTATACATCTCATATATTACATTTATAATCAAAACATTGGGGTTGAAACGTATTAAACCAGTGATATTAGAGTATTAGAATAGATAAATATAAGAGATTAAAAATAATAAATGTATATAAGTGAGAATAACATGAATATATGGGTATAATAAAGATACATAATAAAATCATGCACCAAACTACAAGGAATAAAAATAATGATTTATGGAATAAATATTGGCATAATAAATGGTTTATATAAAAAGTGTGTGGAAATTTTAGTCAATAAAAATTATCTATGAGAGAATAAAATTAATAATATAATATTCATAATTGTGAAGCATAATCATAAACAGATAAACCCTATGTCAAGAATAGCTATAAAGACATTCCATACAAATTAGGCTTTATCTAACCACAATTGTGCCTTTATAATCTTGAGATAATATTCCCATGTACCCTTAGGATTTAGATAAAACCTATATATTTACCTATTTGGAATGAGATTAACCATCATGTGAACCCTTTCTCTTAAGATAAACCTTCATGTGTGCCCTTTTGAGCTCATCAGACATAATCACAAAGGAATATGAGTGAAATATATTTAACACACCTAAATTATAAAATAATAACATCATAGTCAAGAGTGTATGTGAAATTTTACATGGATTATATCTTGTGTTAATTTAATATTTTATCTTGTGTTACATGCAATAATGAGTTTCTTCAAAAGATTGTGTTACATACAATGATGTGTTTTAACGAACAACAATATATTTTTAATATTATTATATAATATGATAGTTATAACCAAGTCGTTTGAATGGATGGAATTAAAATCATTAAATAACCAACAAAAATTTATTTTTTACACAAATTAATTTTTTACTTATTTATTATGAAAATTTATAAGAATCCTTTAATGGAAAAAATAATTTTTTTCATAGAATAAATTTTTCTCTAAAAGATAATTTAATCACATTTTGTGAACATTATTTCAAATTAGCTTTTTAAAACCATTAAAAAATGTATATTATATAATAAAAAATATGTAAAAATGGGATTAAATAATTATCATAGGATAATGGTTTGGGATATTTTTGGGAGGAGTCATATTTTGATAAAAAACAAAAACAAATAGATAGAAAATAAAAAATACGCTTTCTTTGAAATAATTTATCATATTAAATTATATTTTATATTATTCTTAAATATGAATTTGTTTAATTATAAATATTTTAATCCAATTCATGTAATTTTATTGACTTAAATATTTAGTATTTATGTAAAAGCATTTAAAACATTTGAACATTTTCATTTAAAAAACCAGCCTTCTCACCGCATCTACTAGATTGATTTTTAATTAAACTGTTCCACTTATTTGGACATAATTTGACCAAATGGATTCAATTTTTTGAATCATATTAATTTATATTAACTAATTAGGTCCACATAAAATTATACCATTATCATTGTATAAAATAGTAAAAATTATTTATAGGGATTATGGTAAAACCGAGATTACTTTGGGATTAAAAATTGAATATAAGGTGTAAAAATGAACCAAAACCTATTCAATATCCACTTTATTGTCCAATTTGAAAATTAAAATATCTAATATCGAGAATGGATCATTATTGGTCTATATTTATAGAAACAATATGGGTGTTATTCACTATTTGAAAAAAGTTACAAGTGTTCCACTCACACCATATATAAAACACCACAACCACTCCTCCACACTTCACACCATCAAATAAATTTTCCTCATCCAAAACCTAGCCAAATGACTCCTAAAATAACCAAAACTCCTCCTAAAATACTTTATGGGATGAAATCCATCCTTTGAAGACTTTAGTGAAAACCTAAATAGGTTACCTCAAGAATATGTAATGTTCTTCAACAAGAATCTCTGTATAACTTATTTCCCCACATCCTTGAATTTTTACTAAACCAGGATGATATAAAGACCTTATAATTTTTCATATATTGGTATTTATTTTATAAAATTTTCATGAACTAAAACCTTTTTCAATTACATCAAATCGGTAATGTAGTTATCATTTGTGTGTATGGTGGACAACCAATACTCTTACTCATGTCGTTTGTTTTCTCATTTACTCCTCTCAAGGTTGGCTATAATGATGGGTAAAAATTATATATATGGTTTTCTTAAAATATTTATAAATATTAGGATATAATATTATATAAATATTATTATTGTACATTACGTACAAGACATGAAAACGTCTCTTGTGTGTATGGTGGACTACCGCCTCATGAAGTGATGTGATTTGTCTTTCCATAAAAATTCAAATGGACATGATAAAGATAATTTTAATTATCATATTTCATATAAATGAAATAAATATGATATTAATGGAATATTTATCATTATATATAGATAAAATATATCATTTTCTTTCTTTCCTTTTCACTCATTAATGATTATAATAATGTTCGTCTACATGTGGAATACCAATTCATGATGTGATGTGTTTCTATTTTCTTCACCAAAAATCATGGATAAAATATATAAGAATATAATATCATATATTTTTATATTATAATTAATTAATTAATTGTAATATTTTAATTACCTTTTTTCAATAATGACCAGTAAAAATGGAAATGTTACTCCTGTGTACATATGACTTAACGTCTCTATGATTGTAATGTACACCCTTTTTCACAAACACTATTCATGATTCATTTGAAAATTTAATTTGATATAAAAATATATAAATTATGAAATTATTATTACTATAGAGATGTTATAACTATATAATCTTCACAAGAACCAGATCATTCCTATCGAAACACGATTGCGAAAATAAGCTAATTAAAACATGAAACAATGAAAATTATAAAAGATCATTAATGAATATGTGATAAGTTTTTTTTAACAAAATCATATTTGACCTAATAAATATTATTACAGTTCTTAATTATTTTAATAACATCTATAAAACCATCTCACATGTGGATAAAACATTCTCAACCAAAATGAAGCACAAAATAAGGGGTTTCATCTCAATATCATTTTATTGAGGCATATTTTGATATAGTTCCCCTAATGTCTATTTTATGATCTATATAATGATATATTTAAAGGTAATATCATGAATAATTCACTAATTTTGGTATCTTATGTTTAAAATTTAATTATTTATTTTAAGAATATTTGAGCATATTTTTTCCAAATATTAATGAAATTTCATAACTCAATTTCATTTCATGTGGTTATATTATTTCATCGTTGTATCTGATATTATATGATTATGTGAATAATTAATTTGGAATATATATTGTATTATTTCAACATGTTTTATGTGGTTTTACATTTTAAAAATATAATCAGTTCCTTAATTATTTCTCACTTCAACATTATGATCATTTTAAGGGTTGTTTCACAATCTCATTTTAATTGATATTGTTTATTCATAAATTTATGTTAAAGGATATTATATTATCATTGTCTAATAAAACCATTAATTTTCTTCTCCTATAGTTATTCATTATCTTTTTAAAGTGCTGCTCTAATTTTTTAACACTTTGGAACATATAATTATTGACATTTATCTTAATTAAATATGGATATATTATTCTATTCATTAAAAAATTATTTTTATTACAAATACATTTTTTATACAAGTTTTTTAAAATTTAAAATTTTAAAAATTTTTTATTAAGAGTCATTTTTTATAATTTTTAATTTCTTAAAAAATACCAATGTAATCTTCTTATTGATTTTCTAATAGAGAAATTTTCAAACCTTTTTATTGAAAATAAGGAATGATCATTATGGAATGTATTTAATTAACTGTTGAAATGACCATAATTTATTTAAATATTTATTTTGATTTCAAAAATTTTATTTTATAAATAAAAATGTTTCTTAAATTTTGGGATTTTTTTTAAATTTATTTTCAACAAAAAATATTATATATTTTTTTAAAAGTGATTTCAAAAAAAAATTAATTTTCCCCTATAATTTTTCTAAATATATTTTTCTTTTATTTCTATTCAAAAATGAAAACACCCATATATTACATATACTCCACATGGAATATGTTCTATTGATACAATTCTTATTCTGCCACAACGTGTTTTATGATAATTTTTTTACATGAAATGGGTTGATATTTGATTCCTTGGTTTAATCTTGATGACAATAACATTCAATTAATATATTAATTCTTCGATGATCATTTATCAAAATGTTTCCACTAAATATCCATATTATTTACAATAGATATGTTCACTTCCTAAAAAACACACCATTTTTAGATATGATGTTCACTTTTATTATTATTTGATTATCTGTGGAAATATTGAGAAATATTTATTCTTTATTAAGCACAGATATTAGGTAAGGAACCATTTTTATATATTAAATTAATCATTAAATATATTATTAATTATTATACTAGGTGTGACATGGGTGGGTCTTAATTATTGATAGCCCCTATATGTATCGGTAGTCTGATTGGATGAATTGGTTTGATAAACTATGTAAAATGGGGTTTCAACAAGTAAGTTTTATAACTTATTATGAATGGTCTTGATGGAATAGGTATCATGTGCCCAGCAAAAATGATGTCCAACAATTAATAATTTCATTTATTTTTGTTCATATTATTTTATAAAATATTTTCACTATAACATTATATCTGGAAACATTTCAATATAAATTATTGAATAAATGCAATGTGTTTTGAATTATTTACATTTCAATATTTATTATTCCTTATATATTCAATATGTCCAGTTATTTAAATTGAATTTTTGATCAGTTATTCTCTATTACATATTGATTTTTATTATTGATTCATGATATCCTCCATTATAAAAAAGCCTTAGAAATCATTTCAGATCACCCTTATTTGTTTCATTAACTTATTATTCCATGTAATTTACGATTTTTTATGTGTATGTATATCCAAAATAGATCAATGATATTATTTAAATAAAAAAATATTGAAATTTTTCTATTCAAATGTAAAATAATACTTATTTATGTATCTATTTCAACAAGCATACAAATATATTCATTCCTTCAGGATGTGTTTCCTTGTATCTTATTCCATGAAAATGTAGTATGTAATTGGATCTTGGTTACTAGGGTTAGGGTCATTATAGTTGGTATCAGAGTAATTTCAGTGGAAAATTGAGAAAATTTATTTAGGAAAACATGGATTTGGAAACCTAATTCTATGATTGTATTTGGGGATAAGTAAATATGAACATCATAAGGATTTGGTAAGGTGGATGTTATGTGGGTTTTCTTTGAAATAAATCCATGTATGGATACTAAAAGTGGTATTAGATCTATGAATGAGGTAACTTGGTGTAATAACATCAAAACAGTCATTTTGGTATTGACTAGAGTGTTGCCTAGTACCAAAAATGGGCCTTACTGCACATTTGGGTTGACACTCACAAGGGATATTCTTAGGGTAAGACACATATTTCATTATAAATAATTATGAAAAATATTAATAGATAATGAAAATTAATTACCTAGGATATCACCCAGACCAATGAAGGGCCTATGTTGAAATAAAACTGATGAAGTATTTATATATTGGAATTTTGGAATTAATTATAAAAGTATTTTACCAATGGAATTTTCGTTACAAGAATCATGAATCATATAAGTATTTTTTGAAATTTTTAGAATCATATATGTCTTCATTAACATATGAATTTTGGATACAATCATGATTTAGTAAGTTTAATATTTTTCATATGTTAAAAGGCATAAACACATATTTTTAGGTTTTATGTGATGGGAGACTGCCAAGATGAAGAAAATATTGGAGAATTTTATGAAAAGTGTATTATATAGTGGGAAATTTATATGATAAATAATGTATTTATATTTAATATACATAATTTTAATTGTTTTTATAACTTTTATGGTTAATATGATCATTGATGAAATTGTAACAATGGGGAAATATGATAATTATACTTGTTAGAACAATTTTTTTTAAAACATAGTAAAAAGTTTATTTAAGGATTAATTTTATTTCATTTATGTATGTTATATTTTTGGTAAAATTAAAGGAAATATATTAATATAGATTATAAAAAGGAAAATCAACATGTAGTTTCGTAACCAATCACATCTGAAAAGGGGTTTTGGCATGAACCAAAGATCGAAATATGATAATGGTTTCATTCCAACCACTAACCTATGTGTTTTTCTAGTTAATATTTCCTTGTTTTTAGTTACAAAATTTGATAAATAAATAAAAATAATGAGCCAATAGTGTTAATTTTTTGTATTAGATATTAATGTACTTATCAGAATTGTTTTAAAAAATAGATAGAGACACATAGTGTGTCATTTCACTATTTTATAAAACATTTGATCTATTAAAAGTAAAAAAAATCTATGAGAATAAAAATATCATTTTTGAAAATTAATTTATTGGAGTAAGAAATAAATGAATGTCTAATTTAAAAAATTTTGTTTATGAAATAAAAACATATCAATTAAAAATATTTCCCTATATTCTTAAAGATTAACAAGTTCCTCAACATTAGAAAAACCTTTATTTAATTTTAAAAAATTCTACATTATTAAAAAATCTGATGAATAAAATGATCTTAAACATAATAACGGATATATGGATTTAATGCCCTTATAATTTGAATGGTCATTCACCTTCATCATATAAATTTCATTAATAACACTCTATAAATATTTACTCATTTTACCCAATTCCATATCCTCACTAGCCAACAATATTTTCTTACCTAGAAACCTAGTTAAATGTTATTATATATGAATTTATTATATACTTTTATGTATTATTAAGTGTATTTTTTACCAACATAGAAAAATATATGGGATTTTAATAAAATTATTTTAAACTATCAATCCCTTGATAAACAAGACCACGTAAAAATTGTTAGAAAAAAATTATATGGTGGGGAGAATGTGAAACCCCAAAATTGTAAAATATAGACATTTTATTCAATAAAATATTTTACCTAAAACATTGATTCAGTATTTCATCAATATATTATCATTTCATGTCTAACAAACAACAATTACTTTTTTCGACGTCTTTCACTACATAGATGGCTGAGTTTTACCAAACAACAATTTATTATAAATATTATACTATAATATGAAAATTATTGTAGAGATATTATAATGGATGGTATAAATATAATTATATAACATATGAAAATATATATTTTACCCACATTAAATTTTTATCTATTTATAATAAATATTAATAATAATAATTGAAAAAAAATGTTTTTAGGGAAATTTAATATTTTTTAAAATATGGTTTTTTCAATATTTGAGAATATAATTAAAAATTAATTTCTGAATATGATAGAAAATTTATTTTCAAAAATAAAGTTCTTTTTAAAAATAAATATTGAACATTTATATTAGGTTTAATTTTTTTTTTATAAGAAGTTATTTGTTTTGATAAATACTGAAACATACAGTATTTTAATTTAAAAAGGACATTACATATAAATTATTTATACAGTTAAATTAAATATTAAATTTATTTTTAAGTCATAATAGTTCAATTATACATCCTATTCTCCAATTGAGGTCATTTTAATCATTAAAATTTGGAATTTTTGTATAAAAATAATTAAAACTTTTGAACATTTTATCATTAAAAACACACTTTCTCCCCACGCATGAGCCAATAATTTTGAAATAAATTAATACAAATTTGAGAATTGAATTTAAAAAAATTAATTCAATAATTTGAATCATAAGAATTTATATTATATAATAATTTCAACATAATTTTGTACCATAATGAATAGTGAAAATAGTTAAAATCAATTACACGGATTAAGGTAAAACAAATTTACATTATGGTTAAAAAAATATAAGATTTAAAATTGACCAAAATTATCGAAAAATAATTTATATTCCATACCTTATCCCTTATAGTATATATAAAGGAAAATTATTTGTCCCTAGTGACATAAAAAATACATGGATTAAATTCACTATTTAAAAAAAATAAGTGCCCCATAAACCCCACTACTAAAGGCCACCCACAATCCTCTCCGCATGACACACTAATTCCACTTCTTTAAAGACAATGTCATTAAAAATAACTCCAAAAAATCCCTCCCATAATACTAAATGCCTTATATTGGGTATAAATACAACCTTTGAAGGTTTTAGTTAAAACATAAGAAAGATAACCGAAGAAGAGGTAATGTTCCTTAATGAGTGTATTTATATTACTTCGTTCTCCACATACTTATATTTTTATTAATAAATGATGATAAAATAAACCTATTATATTAAATTATATTATATTTTTTTATAATAATATAAATACCAAAAACCGTCACCACTTCTATCAAATATTATATGAAATCATTTTTTGTGTGTCCGGTAGACTACAACCTCATTAATCATTGTCTCTTATTTTTTTATTTCAACATATCATGGTTGTTTTTGAGGATGGATGTAAAGAATGTATATGATATTTATAGCATATTTATAATAATTGATTAACTATATGATATTTATATATATTATTAGTTTACATTTCATATGAGACACGATATAGATGCTTTAGTGTATGATAGACTACCGCTTCGTGAAGCGATGTTATTCATCTGTCGCTAATGCTTTTCATGGAAGATGAAAAAGATAAATTTAATGATTATATTTGATATAAATGAACTAATTATTATATTCATGTAATATTTATTTTTCCGTACCGATTAATATATCATCTTCATTCTTTCCTATTCAATTACTTAATGATAATAACAGTGTTCGTGTACTTGTGGATTGCATACTTCATGATGGGATGCGGAACTCCTTTCACCACCACACCCCATGGATTAATATATAATTATATATAATATTATATATGAGATAATTATAATTTTTTAAAGGTAATATATTACATACAACCTTTCTATAGTGATCAGTGAAAAATGGAAGTATCACCCATGCGTCTGTATGGCCTAGAAAATTCAGCCTCATAACATAATTAATTTTCCATATCCATCATTAATGATTGGAATTAAAATTAAATATGATGTAAAAATTTGATAATTTTTATTATTATTATTCTAGATATCAAATAACTATATAATATTTGAATGAACCAAAACCTTAATAACAAACCACACATGAGAAAATAATGTAATTAACACCAGGAACACTGGAATCATTGATATATCATTATAAAACTTGAGGTATAAAATTTTAGAAGGATTATATATGTAATTATAAATATTAATAGTCTTATATAATAACTTAATAATATGTTTTTTATCCACAATACTAGTGTCCAAATCATGTTCAACCAAAATGAAGCATATGGTAAGCATTTTCATCTCAATGTCACTTCATTGAGTCATATTGTGATATTATGATCCTATATTATTTTATATGGATTATATACTTCTATTTTTAAATTTAATATCATAAATAATTCATTTACAATTGTATCAAAATATTTAATTTGAATTGTTTCTTCAAATTGGATTTGATCATAATGATACCGATTGGTAATGAAATTTCATAACTCAATTTATTTTCATTGGTCTATATTAATTTATAATTTGGATAAATATTATATGAATATATATTTAATTAATTTAAAATATATATTGTTTTATTAATGATTATTTTTTTTGTATTTATAGTAGATAAACATAATCTATTCACTTATTAATTCTCCCTTCAATGTTGTGAATATTTAAAGGGGTGTTTCACGATATCATTCTAAACAAGATAGTTTATTCTTTAATTTCAATTAAATTATATTATATGATCACTATATAATAAAATATTTCATTTTACTCCCATATTATTATTCATGATTTTTCATAATTTTTATTTCTATCATTCCACTTTTCAGAATTTAAAATTATTAAGAAAATATTTTAATAAAATATGACCTCGTTTTTCTCTTCGATTATAAATATGTTTTCTTACAAAATAATATTTTATAAAAAATTTCAAAAAAACTTTCATTAATTCTTTTATATTGATTTCTTAAACAAACCTTTTAGCTGTTTTTCTTTTTTATAATTTTTTTTAAAATAATTGACATTTCTCTTTCTGAAGAAAAATCATTTCCAAACTTTTTACCATGTAAAAGGAATTTCATTTATAGAAATTGTGGAATTTCCTACCCAAAACTTCATTTAATTGAAGAAAACATTTAATTTTTACAAATTAATTTTTAAAGAAAATTTATTCTCTAAATTTTCAAAATTCATGGATTTTTGAAAATTATTTTCAACAAAAAATATTTTTAAAAATATTTATGATTTAAATGTTATTTTTAAAATAAAAAGGATATTTTCCCTGAGTATATTTTTAATGATATTCTTATGGTATTTATATTCGTAAAAAACCAAAAATAAATATATTTTATATATAATCTACATGGGTTATTTTTTATTGATACCATTCTTATTCATTATTTGGAAGTTTTATAATTATATTGACTAAATAAAATACTGACATTCACTTCCATGATTTAACTTTATAGCCAATAACATTACCTTCAAATGATAAAACTACTATACTAATTGGACATTAAATTTACCTTAATATACAGATTATTTATCAAGGATATGTTCATTTTCTAAATTATATACCATTTTATCATACGATGTTTACTTTGAGTGTGATTTGATTATCAGAAGAAATATTGACGAATATATATTCATGAATCAATATGAATATTTTTTTACGGAACACTGTTTGTAAATTAAATTATTTACATGATATAAGGAACATTGTGTATATGTATGATATGGGTGGGGCTCAGTTATAGATTGGACCTTGATGCATTGGTAGAGTTGTGGGATTAATTAGTTGGGGTTCCATAGTAAAATAAGTATTCACCCATTATGTTTTAAACTATATTTTGAAGGGCCTTGATGGTAATGTTATCATGTACCTAGGAAACATGTTTTAAAATACCTGATCATTTAATTTATTTTATATAATCATATTTTCCATGATATTTTCACAATAACATCAACTTTGGATGAGATTCATCATTAGTTTTTGATTAAATGGAATGTAGTTTTTGTGATTTACCTTTTCAAATTGGTTGTACATTTTATATTCATGGAGTAATGCTTTTTAAATGTCTTATGTTCTTTGTTAACAACATTTCAATATTGTTTATTCTTATTGATTTAGGATTACTATAAGGCCCCAGCCTTAAACCTTACTTAATATTGAATTAAATGAATAATTCACGTTGAGGATCTTTTCAGGTTTAGAGTTTTAGAGAATTAGAACATAACTATTACATCTTAAAAGATTACAAAGTAAACACTTCTACTAAGTCTCCATAAAATAAAAACTCTTAAAAAAGAAAGATGTCTAGATTCCATGTTTTAGATAGCATGAAATTTCCTTGATCCCATCCTTGTCCTTTTTCCACTTTAAGTCCTGTGAAAAACATTTCGAAAAACTTGGGGTGAGCATAAAAAGCTTAGTATGGGATACAAAAAGAATGAAAACTGTAAGTTTTTCAAACATCAAGTAAACCATGTATACTATATCAAAGTAATACCTTCACCTTCATGAAGTAGTAAAAAAAATCTTCACTGAATAAAGTATCATTACTTACCTTTTTGTAACCAGAGGATTACCATAAAACCCATATAAAGAACACATAACATATATAAAGGTAACTTGGGACATAAACATACTTAAGTGGAATAACCATACGGTCGACATCCACACTTATCACTTAATGGAATAGCCATACGGCCAATTTCCATACATACTTAATGGAATAGCCATACGGCCGACTTCCATACCCAATGCATTGGAGGTTATAACGTAACCACCCGTCCTGGTATTCACGGCACCACCTGTCATATGGTTTATAACGTAACCACCCGTTAAAATGTCCAAGTACCAGTATAAAATCATAAAACATAAAACCAATATAAAGGAATGATAACATTTCCACATTTCAATCCCAATATATCATAAATATATTGACATAATAGAATCCTTTTTCAAAAAAAATTTCAATAACAAAATACATAAAAGATTATATGGTATTTATTTTATTCTAAAAACATTACGGCTTGTTGAGGAAGCCAAATACCAAATAATACTCGCGGCGGCGGAAAAGGTCGTTGTCACAGCATACGTAAAAAAACATTCCTTTTTGTCGTTTAGTAAAACGCTTCGTAGAAAAATATTCCTTTTGTATAAAAGTAAAAGTCAAGGGATTTTATACACCGTATAAAAGAAATTTGTGTATAAAACGAAATATGCCTCAATGAAAGGAGATTAAGATGAAGTCCCTTACCTTGGGTCCGACTTGACTCGATCATTTTTTAACGTCCTGAATAATAAACTTGACTTAATTTATACTTGATTAAGAACCTTTTTAAAGTTCATTTTTCCTTTTATATCACTTATTGCCATGTTATAAACATTATTTAACCATTTAAGTTAATAATGTTTGTTTTGTCAATATTTGGTTCTTAAGTCGAAAGTTGACTTCTTACAATTACATATTGTTCATGTGGTCAAAAGTTCTTTATATCCAGAATGAAATTACCGATTTGGATATAATATGTATCATATATATCCAGCATATACATGTATTTATAATATTACATAATCATTTAGAGCTAAGAAATGAAATGCACCGTTCATGGAGACGGTAAGCCGTACGTACGCATGAACGCTACTTTCATTTCTTTGTCATATTAATGGAATTAAAACTAAATGAGAGGTATGTATATTTTAATTCCAGAATTATATTCATCATTTATATATATCATTAATTATATATATCCATTATATACATGGAATTTTTATAGTACATTACATTTGGGGATAAGAAATGAAATGCACAGTTCATGGAGACGGTAAGCCGTACGTACGCATGAACGCTACTTTCATTTCTATCTCATACTTTAATGGAAAGAAATAATAATGATATAGAGGTACATTATAATTCCAGTATAACATCATATATAATAACTTTAAATCCATCCTTTACACGCCCCACATATGGCATTAACGAATCACATCACTTTTAGGGGGCGGTAGTCCGCACTTCCTTAAATGAAGATATCGTGTTTACCCATAATGGAAACCATAAAGGTATGCCAAAAATAAAAAATACAGAAGCTTAAAGAAAACATAAACATATTATATATCATATATAAAAATAGTGACATCATAATGGCCACCTTTGAAGGTGTTAAATGAGTATTTGAACAATCATCGTTTCGGGAGGCAGAATTTCGCCATCCACGGAAACCGTATGTTCTTTAACGATTTGATGTAGTTGTGAGAGAGTGTAGCTCAAATAAATATTATCACAACATCCTAGTATATTGAAGATACTGGTGTTGTTACAAAAGAAGTAAATAAAAAGAGTTTAGAGGGTTGGAGAAGCAAAATAAAACAAATGAACAAGAGAGAATGAATTACCTTAAAAAGTGTAACTCCTTTTGATTTGAGCCTAAAGGCTTCCTTTGAAAGGATTCTACCCAAAGGGAATCCTCTAGGATGAGGAGAGGGATGTGGAGAGAGTAATTGGGCAGGGGTTGGCCGAGCCAAAGGCTTGAGAAGTGTGTGAAATGGGGTAGAGGTGGGGGCCTTTTATAAGAGGAGAGGAGGGGCACTTTTGGAAAGTAAAGAAATATTATTTTATTTGAAAATGTGTTTCGGTTTTAAAAGGGACCACATTGATATAATTCGTGTATAAGGTGATAAGGGTTCGAAATAAACTCATACAATCTGTTTTGGACATGTTTAGGTTTTATATTTTTCATTATCTTTCCATTTTATTTAAATCGTCAAATAATGATGTCATCACTGCATCATTATTATGTCATATATAATTTAATTTATTTAATGTCTAAAAATTATAAAAAAATACTATGATGTAGGAAATCTTTTTCGCTTTCCAATGACTATTTATAATCAAAATGTGGACCTGTATAACCCCAATAAAAATTATTTTAGTAAAACAATTTATGTTAGTATCATTTTCACTTTAACATTAAATAAAAATATATTAATGTCATTTTCCAACTAAAGTGGCTCCATGGGGTCCCCAAGTTTTCCCATGGCTTGTCTTGGTCGTCCATGACTCACCCAATAGGTGTAAGACAAGTGTCATGGTGTTTTTCACATTCTTATAATACCATTTTTACCTTAAACTACACTAATTACCTCTAATCGCGATTAATGAAAAAAAGTTACTATTCACCAAAAAATTATTTTAATCTCATTGAACCACATTTTACTTCTTAATGAAAACCATGTATGTCGGATTTTCAAAATTCAATACACATTAGTGGTAAAATTTCATTTAACTGAAAAATCAGTTTGCTTGATTACCACTTAGTGGTTTCACTATTCATCAAAAATTGAAGTTTTTCAAAAAATTACCAAAAATTCACCCTAAGCTATATTTGATATTCCGAATTAAAAAATGAAGTCCATTTTACAAAATTCAAAACATATAAGTCAAATTAATTAATTTAATAATTAATTCCCGCTGTCATGACAAATGGCGTGTTTTTGTGAAATAATAAGTATCAAAAGATTGACACCAGTTTAAGTCCAATTTCAAAGTGAAATTGATTCCAATGACCACCATTGGATTAACTGGTAAAAATATTTTCTAATTTCACTTTAAAATCAATTAAAATAATAATCTAATCATATAAATAATTTAGATTAAAAAGATGTTTTGAATTAAAATACAACATTTTACACTATTCATAAAAAAATGAACTTTATCAGAAAGGTACCAAAAATTTACACAAAGTAAATTTTGATGTCCCGATTCTAAAAAAGAGTTATATTTGGTCCAAAATAAAGTATAAGAGTGATCAAAACTATATTTAATGACGGTTCGCCATTAAAAGGTGATAAGTGAACCTTTAGTGAAAATTAGAGTATATATGCTCGTAAAATTGAACTCTTTCCGTATTTTAATCCTTTATCTTTTATTGGGTAAATGTATAAACACTTAAAAACATATCTAATCATATTTTAGTTATTTCTATCCATTCCCGCCAGTACAACGGCTACTTGTTAACTAACATTTAAAATAATATTATTCTATTACTAGTGTGCTACGTAAGTTTCAAAGAAACTCATCGTTGTGTATCGGGTACGCTATCGAACATAGCAACCCCTTTAAAATAAAATTAATATTTAATTTGTAAATATTAATAAATATGAAAATTATTTATTCTTTATTTACCTGGGATGTTACATCCTTCCCCCGTTTTGGGAATTGCGTCCACGCAATTTTATTCACTTATCAAAATAAGTGGGGATATTTATCCCTCATATCATTTTCAGATTCCCATGTTGCCTCTTCAATCACATGGTTTTCCACAAAACCTTTACCTGATGAATCACCTTATTCCGTAACACTTGCTCCCTGTGGTCAAGAATCTGGACCGGTTGTTCCTCATAAGATAGGTTCTCTTCCAGCTGAACTACCTCTGGGCTCAAAACATGAGATGGATCTGGCATATACTTTCTCAACATCGAAACGTGAAAAACATTGTGTACCTGAGATAAACTCGGAGGTAAAGCCACCCGGTATGCAACTGATCCAACTCTTTCCAGAATTTCGTATGGTCCAACAAACCTTGGACTCAACTTTCCTTTCTTACCAAATCTCATCACGCTTTTCCACGGAGATACCTTGAGAAAAACATGATCACCTACCTCGAAAGATAGATCCTTCCTCCGGTTATCCGCATAACTCTTTTGCCTTCTCTGAGCTGTTCTCATGTGTTTCTGAATCAGCTGAACTTTTTCTGCCATCTCTTCTACCAATTTTGGTCCCATCAGCTTCCTTTCACCCACTTCATTCCAAAATGCTGTAGTTCTACACCGCTTCCCATATAATGCCTCAAATAGTGCCATCTGTATACTGGAATGAAAGCTGTTATTATAAAAAAATTCAACCAAAGAATGATGTTGGTCCCAACATCCCTAATAATCCATAGAACAAGCTCGTAGCATATCCTGCAATGTCTGAATTGTTCGTTCTGGCTGCCCATCTGATTGAGGATGAAAAGCTGTACTAAAATTTAATTCAGTACCCAACGACTTCTGAAGGCCTTTCCAAAAGTTAGAAGTAAACCTGGGATCACAATCCGATACAATGGAGAGAGGAAATCCATGTAACCTGACTATCTCTTTAAGATACAGATGGGAATGTTGATCAAGAGAGAAAGTATCTCGTATAGAAAGGAAAAGAGCAGATTTAGTCAAGAGATCAACAATAACCCAGATTGCATTATTACCTTGAGATGTCCTTGGTAATCCCACAAAAAAGTCCATGGATATGTTTTCCCATTTCCACTCTAGCACTGGTAAAGGCTGAAGCATCCCTGCCACTCTGCTTTAACATGTTTACATGTCAAACACTTCACTGTAAAATCAGAAATGTCTCTTTTCATTCCACCCCACCAGTAATACTCCCGCAGATCTATATACATCTTAGTACTGCCCGGATGAACTGAAAACGGAGAACTATGAGCTTCACATAACAACTCTCTCTTCAACTGTGAATAACAAGGAACACATAACCTCTTCCAAAACCTCAAAACACAAACACAAACTTATCCAAGAACTCATGGAAAATTTTATTCATAAGGTCCACGAATACAGTAGGTGCATTGGATAACCCAAAAGGCATAACTACAAATTCATAATGGCCATATATAGTACGGAACGCAGTCTTCAGAACGTCTGCTTCTTTTACTTTCAACTGATGGTACCCCGACCTCATGTCAATCTTTGAAAAATACTATGCTCCCTGGAGCTGATACCACTCCACTCGATGGCCCAACATCTGCTGAAGTTGTTGCAAAGGATTTTACCACCCCTTTCTGCTTGTAGTCTAACTGCTTCCCATCACTCAAGCTCCTTGTCAGACACTCGTCTGCATAAAGACCCATTTCATTACACTTAAAACATCCTACCGTTGGCTTTTCATTTCCGGCTTGATCATCTTCCTTACAGTTACGAGAAATATGACTAGACTTACCACACCGAAAGCACTTACCAGACTTGGATAAACATTCTCCAGGATTCATTTTACCACACTTCTCACAGGATGGATATTTGGTTTTCTTACCTCCTTTCTTCTTTGATGAATTCTTCCCATTTTCCTTCCAACTAGACCTCTTATTCTGTTGTTTGTCATAGAACACCTGATCATCGGAAAACTCCATTTCTACCTTCTCCGCACATCGAACAAGTTTTTCATAACTTTTGAATTCACGAGAAGCTAATGCCCTTCGATACTTTGGCTTTATCCCTGAGTAAAAACGGTTTATTTTACTATCAAGATCACGTCTGAAGTTTGGAGCATACCTTGCCAATCGAGTGAACTTTTCTTCATAAGTAGCCACTGAATCATACTCCTACCTCAATTCTAGGAACTGTTTTTCCATCCTAAGACGAACCACCTTAGGAAAATATTTCTCAAGAAACATACCTTTGAATTCGTCCTAGTGAATATCCTCAATCGCATCACTATCCCTTATATTTTTCACCATCGACCACCACTGATCAGCTTCACCTTCAAAACAGTAAACAGCAAGACTAACCTTTTGATGTTCTGAACACCCCATGACATCAAAAATCTTCTCCAGTGCTTTAATCCACCCTTTAGCTTGCACAGGGTCAGATGATCCTCTAAATGATGGGGGATGTTGCCTCATGAAATGTTCCACCACTGACATGTTCCTCTGTGGTTGATCTGGATGATCTCGTGCATGGATACCACCACCATTTATAGCCTGAGTCAACTGTGCCATCACTGCAACAAACTGTTCAGTTCCGATTCTGACCATCTCAGGTTGCTGATTTGGAAGGTTATCTTCCTCCTGATGTCGTCCCAACATAGCTGCTGTGTTTCCTCTACGGAAAACCATTCTGAACACAGAAATATCTTAGGCGAAGCAACATGGTAATCCGTAAATGATATATCATTTCAATCATATCATAAATTAACTTATAATTTAACAATTTTCTAACTCCTAAAGTTGTCTAAACCGACCTTTGATACCAACTATAAGGCCCCAGCCTTAAACCTTACTTAATATTGAATTAAATGAATAATTCACATTGAGGATCTTTTCAGGTTTAGAGTTTTAGAGAATTAGAACATAACTATTACATCTTAAAAGATTACAAAGTAAACACTTCTACTAAGTCTCCATAAAATAAAAACTCTTAAAAAAGAAAGATGTCTAGATTCCATGTTTTAGATAGCATGAAATTCCCTTGATCCCATCCTTGACCGTATTCCACTTTAAGTCCTGTGAAAAACATTTCGAAAAACTTGGGGTGAGCATAAAAAGCTCAGTAAGGGATACAAAAAGAATGAAAACTGTTAGTTTTTCAAACATCAAGTAAACCATGTATACTATATCAAAGTAATACCTTCACCTTCATGAAGTAGTAAAAAAAATCTTCACTGAATAAAGTATCATTACTTACCTTTTTGTAACCAAAGGATTACCATAAAACCCATATAAAGAACACATAACATATATAAAGGTAACTTGGGACATAAACATACTTAAGTGGAATAACCATACGGTTGACTTCCACACTTATCACTTAATGGAATAGCCATACGGCCAATTTCCATACATACTTAATGAAATAGCCATACGGCCGACTTCCATACCCAATGCATTGGAGGTTATAATGTAACCACCCATCCTGGTATTCACGGCACCACCCGTCATATGGTTGATAACGTAACCACCCGTTAAAATGTCCAAGTACCAGTATAAAATCATAAAACATAAAACCAATATAAAGGAATGATAACATTTCCACATTTCAATCCCAATATATCATAAATATATTGACATAATAGAATCCTTTTTCAAAACAATTTTCAATACCAAAATACATAAAAGAGTATATGGTATTTATTTTATTCTAAAAACATTACGGCTTGTTGAGGAAGCCAAAGACCAAATAATACTCGCGGCGGCGGAAAAAGTCGTTGTCACAGCGTACGTTAAAAAAACATTCCTTTTTGTCGTTTAGTAAAACGCTTCGTAGAAAAATATTCATTTTGTATAAAAGTAAAAGTCAAGGGATTTTATACACCGTATAAAAGAAATTTGTGTATAAAACGAAATATGTCTCAATGAAAGGAGATTGAGACGAAGTCCCTTACCTTGGGTCCGACTTGACTCGATCGTTCTTTAAAGTCCTGAATAATAAACTTGAGTTAATTTATACTTGATTAAGAACCTTTGTAAAGTTCATTATTCCTTTTATATCACTTATTGCCATGTTATAAACATTATGTAACCATTTAAGTTAATAATGTTTGTTTTGTCAATATTTGGTTCTTAAGTCGAATGTTGACTTCTTACAATTACATGTTTTCATGTGGTCAAAAGTTCTTTATATCCAGAATGAAATTCCTGATTTGGATATAATATGTATCATATATATCCAGCATATACATGTATTTATAATATTACATAATCATTTAGATGTAAGAAATGAAATGCACCGTTCATGGAGACGGTAAGCCGTACGTACGCATGAACGCTACTTTCATTTCTTTGTCATATTAATGGAATTAAAACTAAATAAGAGGTATGTATATTTTAATTCCAGAATTATATTCATCATTTATATATATCATTAATTATATATATCCATTATATACATGTAATTATAATAGTACATTACATTTGGGGACAAGAAATGAAATGCACCGTTCATGGAGACGGTAAGCCGTACGTACGCATGAACGCTACTTTCATTTCTATCTCATACTTTAATGGAAAGAAATAATAATGATATAGAGGTATATTATAATTCCATTATAACATCATATATAATAACTTTAAATCCATCCTTTACACGCCCCACATATGGCATTAACGAATCACATCACTTTTAGGGGGCGGTAGTCCGCACTTCCTTAAATGAAGATATCGTGTTTTCCCATAATGGAAACCATAAAGGTATGCCAAAAATGAAAAATAAATAAGCTTAAAGAAAACATAAACATATTATATATCATATATAAAAATAGTGACATCAAAATGGCCACCTTTTAAGGTGTTAAATGAGTATTTGAACAATCATCGTTTCGGGAGGCAGAATTTTTCCATCCACGGAAACCGTATGTTCTTTAACGATTTGATGTAGTTGTGTGAGAGTGTAGCTCAAATAAATATTATCACAACATCCTAGTATATTTAAGATACTTGTGTTGTTACTAAAGAAGTAAATAAAAAGAGTTTAGAGGGTTGGAGAAGCAAAATATAATAAATGAACAAGAGAGAATGAATTACCTTTAAAAGTGTAACTCCTTTTGATTTGAGCCTAAAGGCTTCCTTTGAAAGGATTCTACCCAAAGGGAATCCTCTAGGATGAGGAGAGGGATGTTGAGAGAGTAATTGGGCAGGGGTTGGCCGAGCCAAAGGCTTGAGAAGTGTGTGAAATGGGGTAGAGGTGGGGGCCTTTTATAAGAGGAGAGGAGGGGTACTTTTGGAAAGTAAAGAAATATTACTTTATTTGAAAATGTGTTTCGGTTTTAAAAGGTCCCACATTGAAATAATTCGTGGATAAGGTGATAAGGGTTCGAAATAAACTCTTCCAATAGGTTTTGGACATGTTTAGGTTTTAGATTTTTCATTATCTTTCTATTTTATTTAAATCGTCAAATAATGATGTCATCGTTGCATCATTATTATGTCATATATAATTTAATTTATTTAATGTCTAAAAATTATAAAAAAATACTATGATGTAGGAAATATTTTTAGCTTTCCAATTACTATTTATAATCAAAATTTTGACTTGTATAACCCCAATCAAAAATTATTTTAGTAAAACAATTTATGTTAGTGTCATTTTCACTTTAACATTAAATAAAAATATATTAATGTCATTTTCCAACTAAAGTGGCTCCATGGGGTCCCCAAGTTGGCCCATGGCTTGTATTGGTCGGCCATGACTCACCCAATAGGCGTAGGACAAGTGTCATGGTGTTTTCACATTCTTATAATACCATTTTTACCTTAAACTACACTAATTACCTCTAATCGCGATTAATGAAAAAAAGTTACTATTCACCAAAAAATTATTTTAATCTCATTGAACCACATTTTACTTCTTAATGACAACCATGTATGTCGGATTTTCAAAATTCAATACACATTAGTGGTAAACTTTCATTTAACTGAAAAATCAGTTTGCTTGATTACCACTTAGTGGTTTCACTATTCATCAAAAATTGAAGTTTTTCAGAAAATTACCTAAAATTCACCCTAAGCTATATTTGATATTCCGAATTCAAAAATGAATTCCATTTTACAAAATTCAAAACATATAAGTCAAATTAATAAATTTAGTAATTAATTCCCACTGTCATGACAAATGGCATGTTTTTGTGAAACAATAAGTATCAAAAGATTGACACCAGTTTAAGTCCAATTTCAAAGTGAAATTGATTCCAATGACCACCATTGGATTAACTGGTAAAAATATTTTCTAATTTCACTTTAAAACCAATTAAAATAATAATCTAATCATATAAATAATTTAGATTAAAAATAGGTTTTGAATTAAAATACAACATTTTACACTATTCATAAAAAAATGAACTTTATTAGAAAGGTACCAAAAATTTACACAAAGTAAATTTTGATGTCCCGATTCTAAAGAAGAGTTATATTTGGTCCAAAATAAAGTATAAGAGTGATCAAAACTATATTTAATGACGGTTCACCATTAAAAGGTGATAAGTGAACCTTTAGTGAAAATTAGAGTATATATGCCCGTAAAATTGAACTCTTTCCGTATTTTAAGCCTTTATCTTTTATTGGGTAAATGTATAAACATTTAAAAACATATCTAATCATATTTTAGTTATTTCTATCTATTCCCTCCAGTACAACGGCTACTTGTTAACTAACATTTAAAATAATATTATTTTATTACTAGTGTGCTACGTAAGTTTCAAAGAAACTCATCGTTGCGTATCGGGTACGCTATCGAACATAGCAACCCCCTTAAAATAAAATAAATATTTAATTCGTAAATATTAATAAATATGAATATTCTTTATTCTTTATTTACCTGGGATGTTACAATTACTTCTTATTTATGTAAAACATTCTGATTTTTTGATCTCACACTTCTTATTTTTCATTTCCCCTTGATTTAATGATGTTTAATTTGAAATAAATGTAGGGAATTCATAGATAGAACAATTTTATTCTAAATAATTATGTTGAAATTTTTGTATTCAAATGTATTGTAAGGCTCGTCTATTTATCTTGTTTCTTAAGACTACAAATTTTTTTTCATTTAGGATGTTTTTCTTTATATCATATTCCAATGTAATGTAGTGTGACACAAATATTTTGAAACTAGGGTTAGGGTAACTACAATATAAAACTCCACCCATTATAATCAATACCAATGAGCTCCACTCAAAATAATATTCATTAGATTATCATAAATTACTCATGAGAAGAAAATAAGTTTCATACATTTTCTAAATAGTATCACATAAATATTAACCGGATCATTTGATACAAAAAAACAATATACCAAAATAGTTATTTATGAATAGCACTTATGTGGTGATTTATGAAAAATTAGTCAATTAGTTAAAACACTTAGAATTATGAATAATCACAAAAAATCAAAAAGCGATTCATAGTATCATTATAAAAATATATGATTTTCCTGTCACCTTCAAAAAATGATTTATTCTTAAAATGAAGATAGATATTATTAAAAATTTCATTTAGCATTTAGAATAATTATACCTTACCAATGGCTAAGAGAAATTTAAATATGTGAAGAAGAAGGGCAGAATATAAGATAATGGAAAAGAAAACCCCTTTCAAATATTTTAAAGCATTTAAAACATGTTTTAAACTGAATAAAGGGGTATAAAACATTCATTAGAGAAAAAAATTATGTTTCCACAGGAGAATAGATCATATAATATTAATCATTAAAAAAATATTAACTTAATTTAATAGATAAATTTACATAGTATTAATAAAACATTTCTTTGAAAATGAAACTTTTACCATTATTATAGTCATTAACTTTAATAATGGTAGTCATATATTTGTTCCAAAAATTGATACTTAATATATTTAATTATATGGTCATGTTGATATAAAATATAAAATCCCATTTGATAGATTCAATATATTCAATTAGTGAAATGTAATTTTAAATACTAGATAATAATAAATAATGAGTAAAATGATTCTTATTTTTTCCATTCGTTACACACAGGTTAAATAACCTAATCCTAGGAAATTAAAATTATTTATTGTAATTATTAATATATTTATTTTTACAAAATATGTCAAAATATTTTAATTCTTTCACATAAAATAATAATTTTCAAAAAGTTATGGGTTTCACAATGTATTAATTTTTTAATGATTCACATAAAACCCATTTATTTTACCGGACTACCAAAAAACTATTCTGGAGAAAAAATATTAATTGTAAATGAAAAAAATTATCATCATTTTTTCCAAAATAAATTACTAATATTTCTAAATTCAATATTTTATAAAATCATAAATTATAATTAAAACCTGTTTTTATTGGGAAATAGAATTTTTAAAAAATATTGTTCCAAAAATGTTACCAAAAAAATTGTCTTTAACTAATTTTTAGTATCAAATATATTAAATCACCATTTTTATTAAGATTATTTAAATACAAAATCAGTTCATACAAATGGTAATATTTAAAAAAAACTTTTATAAATAAAAAATCATTTTATTAGTCATTTCAGGTAATGTAATTGATATTCAATCATATTAAAAGTAGCCTTTATTTTCATTACACATATATTTAAAAAATTGGTTTAACCATTTAATTCATTCTATTTAAATGGATAGGATAGGTTCTAATTGTTAGACTAGATTTGTATTTTATTTCTTTAATACATCGTGATATTTATTTAGTTTACTATTACTAGTGGAACAAGCTATCGAGAACATTTAAATATTTAAAAGAAGTTATAAAGAAAAAAATAATGTCATTTATGATTCCAAATATCAAAACCATTTTTTAATATTATTATTTTAGTGGTGGTAAAAATTAAATTTCATATAAATATTTTTAGTGAAACGAAAACACCTTTTAGAATCAGAAATTTTTTAGAATAAAAATTAATTTACATCATGATCATATATAGTTTTGATTATCATGTTATTTATTCAGTTGTGATTAAATAATTATTATTTTTAAAACCTCTAATGAAATCAAAAACCCAATGGTTCATTGTTAATAATAATTTAATGAAAAATACATAAATAGTTTTTTGTTAGAATGAAATATGACTAATGTTTCAAAATGTCAAATATTGATCTATAAAACTGAAATGTTAAATTTATATGATTTTTTTACTCATTATATTTTTTGGTCAATAGAATGAAATTATATATTTTTACCCCCATTATTAAATCATAAATTTTTCATAAAATTTATTATATTTATTAAAAAAAGTTACATCATTTTTCATCCACTACCAACCATTTGGGGAAAACTATAAAATTTAAACATAATCTGATTTTAGTATGATTATTTAGAAAATTAATTTCAACTAATGAAATTAAAATTTTAAAAATATAAAATTTTACTTCAATTTGATAATATAATTTATAATGTAAAATAAGCTTTTATATCTATTTCATATCATTTAACAATAAGTGTTAATTTTTATTTGGAAATTAATATATTTTATATTAAAAATCCTATAAAAATAGATAATTTTATCTATAAAAAATACATAAAAATTTTAAAAAATGTTCACTGATAAATATGCATTCTTTACTATAAAATATTGTAATCACATCTAATTTATTTCTATATTTTGACCCATAATTTTTAATCAATAATTTTGTATTAAAATACTTCTAACCATTATTTAAAAATAATAACAGTAATATGTATGTAATTAAAATACATTTTTTATAATAATGTTTTTTACGATCAAAAATTATAAGAGTTTTTACTCTTATTGTAATTTTTTAAAGGTTTTTTCATATTTTAAACTCATAATTAATAAAATATTACTATAAATTATTATATACTTATTACTAGTTAATTATAGTTTATGGTTGCATGTTATACAAGCTAATCATCCAAGTACTTCTTTAAAGAAAAACACATAATAACATATCAACGTATTATTTCTATCATGAAAAAAGAAAATTTATAAATTAATGAAAAAATGAAGAGGAGTCTATTACTGATTATAAGTATAAAATTACATTGTTAAAAATATATGGTACATAATACACATAATATAAAAAATTTATTTATTTTTCATTGAAATGATAAAGCTAAATCATTGAAAGTGAATTATATCAAAAATATTTTCCCCATATATTGATATAGTTAAAAGTAGTATCAATAGTAAGAAAGTGATCTCCTAGTAATATATTTTGAATTAAATATATAATTATAAGTGTGGTTGAGAACTATGCATTGATAAATTTATCAAAGTAAAAATGTCGTAGGGTTTAATTTCTAACATGAAATAACATAGGAAGGAAACACTATGAGAATTTTTTATGTGGATAAGAGTTTCTATAATTGTACAGATAATGTTCCTAAACATAATTAATAAAAAATAATAAATATAAATCGTCATTTTCTAGTTCTTTGATTACCAAGAGATGATACACTATTCTAAAAATATTTTTAAGAGTCGAGGAGATATTCTACAAAAGATACTAAGGGTGTTTGTATGTGATTATATAATTACTATTGAATAACTTCTAGTCACAAATAATTAGATAAATGAAATGTTGATAAATAATTTATTGTTTTATGATTCCTTATTTTATTCTAGAAATGAATACTAAAATATATATTAATTGTTTTCTATGAATTTAAAATCATCCCAAGACTTAAATTTTTTTTAGAGAAATATCCTATAGGAAGAAATATTGAAGTGAGCATATATTGGAAAGTTTATTTTGATCACCATAGTGATTATTTAATTTTAACCATTTATATTATACGTCTAATTGACTTTTTTTATTATCCTTGGGATGGATTGTGTCTCAAATAATAATTTATGAGTTCATTACCGAGTGTAGAATATTATAATTTGTGACGAGGGAATACAATCACTAGTTTTTAGATTAGATACAACGTTATTTGATCCTTTTATGAAGTTACCTCTAGGATCTCATCATAAAAAAAAATTTGGGATAAAAAACATATTATATATATGGTAATGGTATCCACATAATAAAGTATGTGCCTATTGTATAAAATCATATAAATGTACTTCCAAAAGAATTACTTGAGCATCAACCTGAGTAAGAAGATATGTTTTACACTACCCTCAACTCTAATGAAAAAATAATAACTAATAATCATTAAAAATGGACCCTGTTAAATTATAGGAGTTGAGGAGAAAATATATAGTAGTTTTTTGATAAATGATTTATAATGACTAGTGTATCACTTTTTGGACAACCTAACTTATTTTTATAAAAATAAGGATGACCCTATGAGGATAAATTTTGATTTAATATAACTCAATGTAATTACTATAAATTATATGTATTCTATACAATGTATTGGTTAATTTTTTTATGATCATATAATGTATCAATTCTCCTCAATGATTATTATTCACTATTTTTATCATTGAATAAGAGTGACGAAGGATGATATTCACAATATGATACATTATATAAGGTTTAGAGATTATGCATGTAAAGGAATTCATATTTTTAAATATTAATCCCATAGTGTTTATGGATTTTTTTGAATAGTGTTTCCAATTATTATATTTGTAAATTTATTATGGTATTTATTATTAATATTATCATATAACAAAAATTTCAAAAAATCAAGAGAATAATTTTTGAATGTTTCTTCAAACTCTTAGAAGAAATTAGTGATATGGTAAAATGAGTAAGTGTCAATTGTAGATTTAATAATCACTATTTTCTTTTTAATGCTGTCTCAAAGTATGGGATATCAATTTACCCACTATTATAAATTTAAGTAATAGAATAGCCAACAATAATTAAAATAACTAAGATACAAAGTTTCATTTTTGGTGGTTTATGATCAATGATTGGTTCAAAATTATACCATACTAACCAATCATGTAATCTTGTTATCAACTAAAGGGGTTAAATTCATAGGGCCAATGTAATTTCAAAAATGTTTTATGGTAATAAAGAAGAGTTTGGTCAATTCACTTCAGTTAAATTAACCATCGACCAAGGAAGTATTTGTAATGTATAATTATAAATCATAGAAAAGATTATCATGAATACATATGGAAAGTGATAAAGAAAAATGTATCATGTTAATTAAATTACAAATAAAAAACAATCTAACTTGTAATCTTGAGTTAGTAGGTGTATGTTTTGGATTCATAATGTAGAGGAACTATATGTATAGATAAAATGTGATATATATATATATAAATCATAAGAGTTTGAAGAATATATTCATAGCTGAATACTATTGTGGGCGTTGAATTTCAGAAAAGGCCATGAATAGAAATTGTTGATAAAATAGAAGGCTAATTTTCAATTAGAAATCAATCTCGAGATGCCCAAGAGAGGAATGAAAACATATTAAGGGCCGTATAAAAGATTCAAAATTATGTGCAAGATCATGCATGCCCAATGCGATGTCAATTGGATTATTCTTTGTTAACATTCTAAAAAACCGACAAGTCAACAGTACAAAAAGAAAATTGGCATGGGAAAATATTGAAGGATGCAAACACGATCTACCGCACCCAATGTAATGTCAAAATGAAACTTGTTTTCAACTCACCATTTATGTCGCCATCAATTTTTCTGGTTATAAGTATAAATTTACCCCCGCTTTTCGAGGGGGGGGGGTTACAGAAGATGAATCGACGCTCTCATGCAAGAATGACAGACCATCCACAACTGTAGGAAATATATGGCCTCATGGTACTTTATCTTGTGAAAAAGGTGTACCTGGTATCCTTTTTCATGTGGGACAAGTAGTCTTGACCCTCTCCCATTTCCTTTCACTCCACAGTAATTGTGTGAAAATGAACCCTCATATGCACATGTTTTACTTTGTGTGATTCCAATCATTCATGCAGGGTTTCCCCTTGGACGCAACCACTCATTTTTCTTGTAACCACCCAATCTTGCACATATAACCTCATAATTAGCACACCCATTAAATCTTGAGTGCACCCATCCTTGTGATTTCCATGTGTTTTCCTTACCCTAGGGAACCTAGTTTTATCCTCACTTAAACAATAAGCCCTTGTCTCCGCATACTTCTCATGTACGGACCATATATTTTGTATGAAGTTATTTCAAGGTCCTTTGGGCAGTGCTACGTGTTGTGTCACTTTTCCCCATTATTCGTCGCATAGACACTTGAATGGTTTTTCATCTTCACATGGCCATTATAATGTGATCCCTTTATTGGATCAATCAAAAACCCTATCTCCATACGGCATTGTTGGTGCCTTCCCTTCTCCATGAGTTAATATGTGCCAGTTAAATATGTCTTAGGGGTGAGGTATGAATCCTCATCGTCCGAGTTATGGGATGTTCAAATGATATGATCTTGTGTCCATGAGAAATGATTTTGAACTATGATCACTGTATAATTGAGAACTCCAGAGAGTACCGTGAAGGGGATGAGAACCAGCACCTTCTTAGTTCTCTTTACCATCGAGATTTCCCACCAAGAGCACCTTGAAATGTCAACAAGTAACCCCCAACACACTATAATTACATTATTCTAGTAAGACGACCATATCCTCATTGTACATCTGGACACCATCATGTCTCATCAGAACTCCCTCCTATAGTAAGTCATAGTCTTCCTCACTTGGGATGATAATCATGCATAAGCCCCACTCCTTTCCAAAAGACTCACCATTAATGATGCGATCATTAGATATTTGTTTCATATTGTTTCTCACATTGAGCATGAATCCCGTGGGAATATAGTAAGAATTAACCATGAAATTATCTTCGGGATACCATAGTGCATATGATCCATCCCCTATATATGAACTATGCAGACAGTGATCCTTTCCCTTTCCAGGTAGGGTATGTAGGAAACCTTCTTGAGGTTCAAGACCATCACCCATCGGTCTCGACCACTTCACATCAACTTACCCTCATCCTGCACGACATTAAACTGTATTACATACTTATACTGCATGATGTTAAACTATATGCATTAGAACTACATGGGTATTGATCCATTTCTCCTATGTAGGTTACTGAGGAATCCTTCTTGCATTTCAACCACAAAGCATAGGTACACTTTGGTGTCCCATATTATGGGACCCACATCCATGATCCACTTTTTAGTTCATTCTAGGGGCTACTAGACACGCATAAGTCACCGCATTTATCTAGTTTTCTATCCCTTGTGTACACACTTATTATATTCCCCACTTCAGAACTACACAGACATAGATTCCCTACCGTGGGTATACATAGGAGGCCTCACTAATTTTCGATCTGATAATCCAGGTTCCATCATGGTCTCATCCCCAAAACTTTTTTTTAGAGAATATCATGCCTTAATATGAAGGTTTTATTCCCATCGAGCACCCATACATGCATTCCATTCTCACGGGTCACCTTCTCAGGTGCCCCATAACCCAACAGAACTACATGGACTTTGATTCCGCTTCAAAGGTATATGTTAGAAGCCTATTTGAGGTTTGAGCCCAAAAGCATTATCATCTTCAGGCTGGTTTCATCCCCAATAATCCCATCGTTCGACACTCCATCTACATCCATCCTGATTTCACCCAGACCGTTGCATCCTAGAGAAATAATGTCATCTATTCATTATACTAAACACACGTTAGCCACCAACACATCTTTGGGTTGTTTTACATGGTGTACACACTAATCAACTATTTTACTATCTTGAACTACATCATTTTAGATCCCCATCTCCTAGACAGTGTATGAAGGAAGCCACCCTAAGGTTCAGACCAGCCAATGGTATACTGTGGTGTCCCCTTTTTCGGGACCCAATAATTCTTGGATCTGTCCTTATTGGGCATCTTGATCCACCCCATTTAGTAAATCACACATGTTCTCCCTCATAGGGATGTATATATCTGATCCACTCCAATCATTGTTCCGATCAATCTACTCTATCCACCCTAAATATGAAACTTGCGGCATACATCGTGTTAAACGTCAAAGCTGAGGAAAACCTCTAGGACATGCTTATGGTATAAAATTCCCCCACACACAAAGTGGGATGTCTCAGGATTATGTACCCTCGATAACCCCTATAATAAGTGGATGAAATCTAGGTGTACCGGTGTTTCAAATCCCAGACATGCCTGTGATGCCCAACGTGACTACTCCCCTAGCCAAACGTTACTACCTTGACATGACCCTTTTTAATGTCCTAAATGAAGTATTCTAATTAACTAGTGTTTGCAATGATATGGAACCTGGAGGAGTTTTATGAACAAAGTCTTAATCCTTAAGGGAAAATGGACTAGGCGATGAATTCTAAGGAGGAATCCATGGATGGAGGGAATGAAATATCATCATCCTTTTTTGATCAAGTAGAAAACATCCCTGAATAAGCAAAAAATTCCACTCTCCATTGGAAAGAAGTAATTTGGGGTGATAAACAGCCAACACGTCCTCCATGGACAAATCCACATGCCCCTACTAAAGTGTCAGAAATAGAACAAGTGAACCTGAAATGAATTTATCCTCCAAAATATAGTGATTAGTAGCATTTAATACAACAAAAAATGAGTGTCACTTGAACCAGCTATTTGGAACTAGCTCCCACCATGAATATAGTGGGCATGACATGATACTCTCCAGGATAATGGGAAGTTGATCGTTGGGAAACACAGTCTATGATATTGTCAGCACTGAGCTTTATATCTTTCCATTGAATATTGAACAACACTGAGAAACTAGGCATCCCTTTCAAATTATTTGTAATGATGGGTGAATTTTCCTACTTTATAGGGTCCAACCTCATGCTACAGAGAACTAGGTATCACTTTTCTATTATATCTTTCCATGATGATTGTATTATTTACCTCTTCCTAGCTTAAAAGAGATATTATGTGTAGATTCATCACAAAATAACATCACATTTTGAGTTACCTTTTAGGGGGCGTGTTTTTCATCAATTTTTCTCAGATTCCACCTCATTTTTAACACCATAAAAGTTTTTTCTCACCTCATTGAAATGTTACCTTTCTTCACAATCCTAGATAAATATAACAATATATTTTCTTCGAATCATTAATTTCTTATTTTGAATTTCTTAGCTACTAGATATTAAATATTATCATCTACATATTCTTATATAGATTAATTTTTAATGAATTTTTGATTTTCTAGGTCTGTAATAACATTTCATAGATTTTATGATTTGATTCTCCTTAATGATTAACCCTCATTTCATAGGCCAAAAATATTTTATTCATGTTATTTAAACGTAAATTAACAAGGATTTTTTCTTCATTGGAAGATTAATTTTTTAAGGTGTTAAAACCAAATATATATATTATTCAAAAAATTAAAATCATTTATTTACTCATAAAATCATTATATTACTCTTAACAAATATACAATTTTAATGAAGAAACTATTAATATTTTAATCGGGATATTTTATTATATTATTGAACTTATTATGTAATCCATAATTTTTTTGTAATCCTTTATATTCCATATATTGATATTATAAAACATATCCCACATAGGAATTATTGAAATTTAATCCCTGACCATTATACAGATCTCATTCAAAAAATATTCCAAAAAAATAATTTTGTGTCTTGGAATATTTTTCATACAGCTTTATATCACCATCTGTAGTAGATAATATATAGTCATAAATAATATGTTTTCCATGAATATAAATAGATAAACTATTTTTTATAGGAGAACATAAGTGAGATATCATTTGGTTCATCTAAATTTTATAATTACACCCATAAAATAATAGAAATTTTTTATTTATCATTGTATTATACATATATACATGAAAAAGATAATAGATTCACCACCCAATACCCATAAATCATATACCACTATTATAACCAGATGCCTAATACATCTTTAAAGGGGGTAGGTAGAGTGATCATTTGTCAATTTTGTCATAGGACCTTTTCCATCTATTATAATGTAAAGCATGAATATATCATCTATTTTTCATTCACATGGCAATCGAATTTAATAAACAGAAAAATGTAGAAACCTATAATGTTAATTATTTAAAACATAAGTGATAATAAAAGTATCATGCATTGATAATGTGTTGATGTACTCAGATGTAATATTTTCCACAATATATAATATGATATTTTGTAAAGGACATAATGAATATTCCTGGAAAATATCTTCTTCATGACCTCATACTCACTACTTAAAATCAATACTTATGAAGATATAATTCATCTGGTAGTGTTCTCAAGTTTATTTTAATAGTATAAACTAAACTCCACACAATATTGCGTTTTATATATCTTCACCTCTCTTCTCCTTCAACTCCATATCTTCGAGATTATTTATTTTTTTCATCTTCATAGTCTACGATTCCTATCATTCAAAAAATAATTTTTTTTGTAGAAGTAATGATGATAATTATCTTCTTCATAAAATATATTTATTCATAATGTACTATATCTAGAAATATCTCCCACATTTGTTATATAGAAATTTTTTGAAAGGTTCACCTTTATTTCCATTTTAATATTATTCAGGATAATTTCCATGTTTTGAATATAAAAATTTAGTGAATTTAGAAAGAGTTATCCCTCTTGTAATTTTTTAAAATCATTTTTATATTAATTATAAATTTTAGTCAGTAATTCAATACAAAAAACTATAATATTATTTATTTAAATTTATTACAATTATTTATCATATATTATGATTAATGATATTCCCATGCATGCTGACATGATATGATAGGCATTGAGTTATGTTCTAATTTGAGTTTAACGCACAAAAAATCATTATAATTTCATTCAAAATTCCCTTTAGTTCCACATCATTAATTCTTCTCAAGTTTCAATATAATCTTCTCCATTAATGTTTGATTACTAGACTCACGAACATCAATTATACCAAATCTCCCAAGTAATATAACATCCTTAATGTCTTTATTTAATCTTTTAATATAAATAATCATAAGAATAATATAAATACTTAATAAATGCAATTTCTATGATCATATATTGAACCTTACAAAATGTATCAATATTTAATAAAATCTGTTGAATGTCTTAGAAAACTTTAATACGTTTTACCAATATGGTCAATGTCTTATGGGATTCACAATTTATTATGATTTTCACAAAAATCCATAACAAATTCAATAAGTCATATTAATTCATGATTAAAATATTAGTAAATGAATAAAGTCAAAAAAAATTTAATTATGCCTTAGTTAAATCCATATGTATCAAAATATAATTATGAAGAAAACAAAGAAAGTAAAATCTGTTTCCAATAATCTAGATAATACAAAGTTATTTGATGTTGAAAATGTATTTCACAATTTACATAGAAAGAGCCTTATTATAACCATAGTCTAATGTATATAAGGAAAATAAAATACTTTTCCAAATTTCACGATCACATAATTTCTTATATATTGGAGAAATGTCATGCACATTACTGAATATTAGTATTTAGAGGAATTCTATAATTCCATATTTACATAAAAGAAAAAACCTATTGAAAACAAATCTAATAATATAAAAACTTGTTAAAATGTTTTAGAACTCAATGTGGAAACAATTGAGAATATTTATGTGATTCAAATAATATCATGAATGATTGAATAAAATAGAAGATCTATTTAAATTATTAGTGGAAAGACATAAAATATCAATTAGGGGATCTTGTATATTTCATATTATCAACACATACGGTTGTTATAAGGTTTGATAAGAATTTGATGCTATTTTCCAAGTACATTAGGTCTTTTGAAAATTTTTAGGGAATTAGATTCATGGAATTCCATTTAGTTATTTTACCTTACCTATCTAAACAAAAAGAAATATTTCTTATTATATATGTTATAAATTATATACCTAAACTAATGCATGTACTCACCTTTGAATAAATTCATATGAAGCTAAATATTTATTATAATGAAGTTATTATCATGATTCTTGATGTGAGATATAATTAATTGAGAAATTAGATAAATCAGCTGATGAAATCAATTTGAATGAATACCATGTTATAGAATGAAATTTGTGAGATATGGGTAGAATTGATGAGTAAATACTTTTATTTTGATATGGATTAATGTAAACCACAATTTTATATGTTGAAATTATATAAGAGACAGAGAGAATGTTAGAAACATGATTTTTAATTGAAAATAAGCCCTCCATTAAAAAACTATTTAATATTGCAAATTCAATTTTTTTATTATAATAATAAAACACATAGTAATATAATAGATAATTATAAAATTATATTCACAATAATGTTTTAGGCATTTTATATATAACAAAACTGTATACGGAACCAACCCATATCATGAACTCAAGAATATCATACTATAAAACATAAATAAAAAGTATAAAGGATACATTCATGTTAGGAACAAAGAATTAAGTAATGGTATATACATGGTAAAATAACATAGAAGAGGTTGTCAATGATTTTAGATATTATAATCATGTGTATATAGAAGGGTTAAAATGAATGTTGGAGTGGTAAGAAGACCATTGAAATTGGAAAATTATGAATTAGGTTGTTAGAATAGTAATTTTTTTCATTGATTGTTTCAATAGTAATATTTATCTTATACAAATATATTATTAATAAAATATATAAAGTCACATGGTAATAATTATTTATTAATAAATTATATTCATGATTAAATGATTAAGTATATACATATGTGTTAAAAATTATTTCTGATATTTTCACAACTAATTTGTGATTTGGGAATACACATATCTCTTTATTTAAAAATTAAAATTATAATAGAAATAACATTTTTGTATAAAAATAATGTCAAATTCAAAATTAATAGATCAAAATTAGCTAAAACTTAACATTTCAATATTTTGTAAGAGAGTTAATTTTTTTGTAACTATTAGATCACAATGTATAGATATATAATAGTTTTTATGAAACCATAAGAATTTTAAAAAATGTAATAAGAATATATATAATTTCTATAATAAAAAAATTATTCCTTAAAAAAGTATATTCTAGTATAATAAACATATTTTTTAAAAATTATAGAAGGGTTTTCAAAGCCTATACCATTTTTAGGTTTATAAAACTTGTTTTCTTCATTAAAATATTTTCATTTCTAGAATATAATAACTTATTGGTTTTTACTTATTAATAAATTATAATTAAGAAAATAGGATAGAAATTTCATGTACCATGGTTTAAAACCATGGTTCTTCCAATGGTTTTCAATTTTTACTCAACCAAAATTCTAAATCATATGTTTTTAAAAAAATTGTCCCTCATTTCCTAAAATTCCCACCCACACTCTCCCTTTATTCTCCACTCCCAAGCCAATGATAATTTTTTTACATCATTTTCCCTATGAACATTCTTTAGAAAGATAATTAGGTAGAGGATAGTTCAAAACTAAATTTATGCTGTTCTCTCAATGAAAGTCTTAATATTTTTCCCCAAGAGACTTATATTGGAATGTGTACCCAAACCCATATCTATATTTCTCTTTCATTAACCATGACTATAATTATAAAAGGAAATCATTATCAATGTTTTTAAATGGAAATAGAATGTTATGAGTTTTTATTAATTTATATTCATTTATATTTAAAGAGACCTTTGAATTTCATTAAATTCCAATATATAATGATTTTTTGTTTCATTATTAAAATCAAATGATTTTATTGTGAATAATAAAATATCAATTCATCTTTTTATACAACCATAATAAGACCTTAAATTTGCATAAAAATCATTTTCATTCTATGATACTTTTATTGCATCACTACTATGGTAAAAACCCATTGAGGTAACTGGTACCTACAAACAGACCTATACAATGACAGTATGACACTTAGTAACAAAATTATCAAAAAATAATAATTTCAGTGCATTATTAATATCCTATAATTATTACTAGATTTGTGTATATTATCATAAATACACATGTAATTAAATAAAGTTGAAAAGTATTGGAAATCCATATACTCATTAAATCTATATTTAGAAGAATTGATTACTATGAATTTTTTTTACGTAGTTTCTTTTTGAATACAATGATATGTATTGATAATAAAACTCTTTCATATAATGTTTGCATTAAACTTATTACGCGACAGGTGGTGTTATAGGTGATCCTATAAAAATGGGGGGAAATAATAGTGAATGATAAATTTTATATAGAGGAAAGTAATACCCCCCCCACCAATCCCACAATAATAATCCATGTCTACCTCACTCATTAATATCCATTCACCCAGTTTACCTTGAAAATTGCTAACATGTGCACCAAATCTCCAGTACGCATATCCACAAATTTGTGTCTACCATAGTAATCACTACATATTTTTGTATCCTTTTTCATTCAACACCAAATATTTTCTTATCAATACAATGTAAGACACTGAATATTTAATTTTATGTAATATCAACCTGTATATCTTGCTTAATATGAATGACTGGACTTTATGAAAACAATAATTGAATATAAAAATATTATAATTTTAATTTTACCATTATAAATATGTCTCTTAATTGGTGATAGGAATTAAAATTAAGCAATTATGATAAAAACAAATTAAGAATGTTTCATATAATAAAACTTGTTTTATTAAATTATAATAAATAAGAAAAAATATTATGAAAAGACATTTTATTCTTAAAAATATATTTTTTTTTCAAAAATGAGATTTTTTGAATTTGGTGCGTGTAAATTATAAATATATGATACCAATTTATGAAATTTTTCTTGAGTAAATTAATATCATTCATAAATTATAATCTCAAAATTATCATAGATTTATTGTTTTCTATTATTCAAAATAGATTTATTTATTACTTGAATATTGAAGAATACTAATTTTTGTAAATCAAACATTTAATTTCATTAAATTATGTAATTTTAATATATCATTATATAGAAAAATTATTGAATTAAAATAATTATCCTTAAATTAGAAATAATTAAATTAATTACATTAGAATCAAGATTTTTATTGATTTTGTAATATGTTCTTTTTTGGGATTAAAATTTCATTTTTTAGAAAAATGATGTTATACATACAATGATTTTTATTTTAGTATGTTAAATAAATATTTATATATTAGTTATATTAATTATAGTTATAGATTATGTATTGAATAAAAAATTGTGTCATTAATATGACAATTTTTTCTAGGAAATAAATAAATGTAAATTCTATTTTATGATTAAAAATGAATCATTATACATATTTTTTTTCATTTTTCACGTTTTTATGTTGAAGTTAATAAAATGGTTTACATTTTTTGAATCAGAATTTAAATCTTTTTCAATGTTGAAATATTCATTTTTAGACAGTACGAATAATAAAAACAATTTGAATTTGTTATCACGGTTATGGTTAAAAGATGTTTACTAGGAGATAAACTAAAATATAAGGTTAAATATTCAATATAAAATCATTTAATTATAATGATTTTGAATATAAATTGATCTTATATTGACATAATTTCTAATTATTTTCTATTTTATACCACATTCAATTGAAATTAACCTATTGTTAATTAAATCTTTCAAGTAATTCTATGGGTGTCCTCTCCATTTTTTTAAAAGTAAGCCTCCTCTCCTCCCTATTTAAATTTTTTTGAGCCAAATATCTTAGAAAAATAATTTCATAATACCTTCCTATATTTCACATAATCTTCTAATATCCTTTGATATTTTTCAATGATCATCCTTTTAAGGCACAATGTGTAATCAAATCAATGTCTCCTAAACAAGTTGTATAAATCTCAACCGAGTTTATTCAATTTTATTTATTCATCTAAATTATCTAAACACGTTGTATCCATTTCAACACAATTAAAATATCATCATAAATATATTTAAAAGTTATTATAATGATTTAAAACAATTTATTACCTCTTTTTTAATATAAAATAATTGAAATGATCACTCAAGAATATGGGTTGAATATTTCTTCCATATAATGATATGAATCATTTTTGATCACTGCCTCATATTTTTGGATAAAATGAAGGTATTAATAAACATATTTAATTTGTTTTATATAATTATTAGTTTTTATTATGATAAAATTACTAATTTGTCTTTAATTATGTTAATAGGAAATAAAAAAACATTCATGTGTTAGTACGGACTACCAACTACATGAACATTTTAACTCATTTGTCTATATATTTATTTTTTGGACTATTTTAATATTTAATAATTAAAAGATATAATATCAATATCATTACTAAAATTATTTATAATATGTAACCATGATTATTATGAAAGTAATATGACAACTAAATCAAAACATACGTAAGAAATCCAATTATGAACAAACAAAATAGTTATTTTAATAATGGATGGGTGATAAGATGTTATAAATGAAACAAATATGGTATTATAATATTGATTATTCTTATTTTATTTATTTATGATATATTTAAATATGTTATACATTTGGTAATGTAAATTAAGAGGCATATCATACTTTAGGTAAGGGTTCTCTTTCTAAATATTGTTTCCTTGAATGATTTTTGATGCTATCCACCTATTTATTTATAAGGTGTATACAAAACTGGTTAGAAAATTTTTATAATTTATCCTTATTTGTTAATTTTATTTAAATTTACAATTTAATTTATTTCATATAAGTGGTTTTAGTCAAATTCTACTAATGTAGAAAGAATTTATTGTCTCAAATTGTCTTCTTTGGAACATCTGTTACAGTATACAACAATATAATTTAATAATGTATGAATACAAAACCATTTAAATGTTGTATCATTAACATCATTCTATTAATGGTATTTAATAATTCATTTGAGTTTATTTATTCAATATTACATGCAACTCATAAGTTACAAATATAGATAAAACATTATGTGGAAATACCAAATTTTTAATTGGATTATTTTGGATTTAACTCATTAAGGATGATATTATACGTTATATCTCTTAAAAATATTATGTATTTTATCCTCTAAAATTATTTCTGTGAATCAAAATTTTACCTTTCACTTTCCTCTTCCTATGTACTAAATGTTCTGAAAGAATTTTTTTTTAGTAAACCCAACTTTATTTTTGATTTGATTAGGAATCTTTTTTTACTTGTCCATATTTTTTTAAAAAGGTTTTAAAGAATTTTTTAATATTCTCAAAATATTTCATAATTTAGTTTTTAACCATGTTTTAATATCAATCAATATGATGAAAATGGTATTTATGGTTGTCTCATGAATTAGATTCTTTTTACAAAATGAGTGATCTTAATCTTCATTTAATAATATACCACATAAAAATATTTTCTTACCATTATGATTAATCTTTTAATTTAATATTAAATTATACTTTTATGTGGTTATTTTCTATGAAAATATTTTTATTATTTTATTTATAATTTTATTGGTTAAATATTTGATTTTAGAATGAAAATTGTATTTTCCTCATGAAATATTTCTATGATATTTTAAAGATATTTTTTATATATGAAAACATTTATTAAGGTAACATATAATTTAATTTGTATAAAATCCAATAATACCATCCATATTAATTTTTTTGGATGGTTTGTTATTACAAGAATGAAAAAAATCATAAAACTAGTTTTCTTTTCCATGAGTTAGGTTATGATGAATTGTAAATGTTTTTAATGATATTTTAAAAAACATACAAACGAATTATGATTTGTGAGGGGTGGGTCCAGTATAGAACTCCAATTTATTATGTAAATATTAATGTATTATGAGGTAAAATAGTACATTGGAGGTTATCCCAATAAAAAAATATGATAGATAGTGTGATTTCATAATACAAAGCTGGTACTCATGTGGTGAGACGAAGCCTAACATGTAATGAATGTCATGGTGTGTACGCTTGAGATAACATTTCTATGATTTTTATTATGATAAACATTATTCCTTTGCTTCATTGAATTATCCAAGGCCAATGTTTTCCTCCAATGTATCATGTTATTTAATTTATTAATCATTCATGTATTATGAACTACCCAGATTTGTGACATGAATCAATATTAGGTTCTATGCATTATATGAAATGATTGTTCACAATTTTATCACATGTTCTCTTACTTTTATGATTATTCATTCTATTAGTAATATTCTTGATTAATATATACCTTTTTACCCTTACTAGTAATATGTGCTCATCATTTTTTGGATTTATTTTCCCTAGGATATAAAAAAATTATATATAATATTAATAATTAGAGTAATAGTTTTGAATAAAATAGTAGAATATAGTGATTATAATATATGTTATTATTGATTATGTATCCTTATTTCCAAATAAAATAAACCATTATGGATTGAGTGTGGATTGCAATGATTAATAATGAATATTTAATTAATAAGAAGTACTATTTTTTCCAGTAATGCTTGGGTCACCATAGTTGCTATCATAGAATTATTTAGTTATTTGTGGGAACTAGGTTGAGAAAAATTTAGTGGCATCTTTTAGTAATATTACTATGTATAGTAGAACAACATCAGATATGATAAAGAAATAGTTTTGTTTTCCATTAAAATAAATCCATATATGTATACTATAAGGAGATGTGGTTGTGGAATAGATACACCTATGGGTAATGACTCTAAAATGTATAGATTGGATTCTAACACATTCAGCCTGAGTATAGTAATATTGGGAAAATTATGGGGCAACATGATATATTTTTTAGGGGGGGGGTCTAAGGTTAATTCCCATTTTAATTATGATCCATTATAATGGATTTTAATAAATAAAGGCCATAGGTAACGAAGAATAAAAATAATTATTCTTAAATTTAAAATAATTTTTCATGATTTAGACATATTATAAATGATTTTCAGGATTTTATAACTTAACACTTTGATTATTGTTACTCAATATATTTTTTTTATTTTCATAAATTTATTGATACATGAGGAATGAAGTTCGTTATAAATGTGAAGGATGATGAAATTGTTTTCCCTATAATCAAACAAATTATTTGGGATATGGAATAAAAATATTACGATTATAACAAATCACCAATCTCGATATATAATGAACATCCTGATCATTGATGAGATTATGATTAAAAAAATAAAAAAATTTCATTTTCATTTATACCATAGAGGAATGAATTTTAATATTCATATATGTCAAGAATTTGTGAAGAAGAACCTAGGGAAATATCATAATAGAACACAAAGATTCTTTTTTAGAAAATATGGGAGTAAAGAAACTAATTCACATGAACGAATAAAGTGTTTAAGAGAGGCAGATAATGTACACCCTAAAGTACAATTTTTTGTGGAATGTGCTATGTGTGGGGAATGTAGGTATTATCCGACATCATGCCCTAATACAAGAAACAAATCCAAAACCCAGGAGGGGTATACCTTATTCTAATCATTGAAGAATAATGACTAATGTATTTTTATATTGGGAATTATGAAATATATTTGAGAAGTATTTTATCAATGATGTTCTAGTAATTGAAATTAGGAATCCTCTAATAAATCTTTAGTTGTAGTTTTTATATAAGGAATTTAAAACATATGTAGAATTGTACTAATGTCCCAGAAAACTCATTTATTGTTAATGAGATGTTTTTATAAAACAAAGGATTATGTGATAGATAACCGATAATATTTCCTTGAGAATGAGATAATAATTTATTGTTGTGAAAAAGAGAAAATTGATATCAATAAATTAAATTTTATAGTATTTGTGGCTATGAAATTAATTGGTAATTCAATAAAATAGTCATTTATGGTGTCATTTGTGATTTTTTATTTTAATTTTTCTATTTATGGAAAATATGGGATCGTTGGGGGTTTTATTTTAATAATATGGATTTATATATATTTTTCAAGAATATAATTTTTCATTGTGTTTTGATGGTGATTTAAGTTATTGTCATATTTTATTAGAATATATGATTACGGTATTCATATGTTTTGTATGTGACTTGATATTTTACTTTATTCTATTTGAATAATAATATTAAATATATTTTATGAATTTTGTGGAAAAATTTGATCTAAATTAGTTGATTTTTGAAGTCTTGTTATGCATACATTAATGAGTTTTAGAATTTAGATATTATTTCAAATAATTATGTTGAATTTCAGATATTATTATTGAAATCTTTAATAATAATTTTTTAAATACTAGTTAATTGAAACTCGCTATCATTGAATGTATTATCCATTTTTTGTACCAGTAACTATATAGAGATAAGATGTATATACATTCATCCATTTCTATATTTTATGATCTATAAGAAGTTAGTTTTAGTTCTACAAGCACAAAAAATTCATATTCTTCTTTCATAATTAAAATTTGAAATGAAAAAAGATGGAATCAAATTGAAACACAAAACAAGAGGATGAAATTACATTTATTGATTTTAATAAATAATGCTAATTTATTTCACATACAACATGGTAAAATAATTCCACAACTCTATTAGAAATAAACATGGAGATGAAAATGTTCTACTTTTTTATAGTTAATTCAAAAGATTTTATGGTTGTTTTCACCCCATAATCATTAATGGTTTTATGGTCATTATTATTGTTATGAACATTTTATCAATATTTTTTCATTATAATCTGGATGTCATATTTATTATCCATGAAAAAATTCTCACATCCAACCAATGTTATACTTATTTAGGAATCCTATTATGTGTTATTTAGGGAAGTCTATATGTTTCACAATTACCTTTTTTAAAAGGACATTTAATTATTCCTTTGTATGATATGGGCTTTCAAAAAAGGTATTTCTGAATATTGAAAACTTTATTAAAGAGACAAAAATTAAGGATGTTGTTTTTTATGGTGTGTCAGAATGTAACACCCTAAAAGTTTTGTTTAAATTAATAATTAATTCATTGGATTTTGTAACATGCACCACCTATCTTTAATTTAACTTCAATATAATATAAAAATGTCATTTTATAAATATTACCCTTATAGCATCATTTTTAAATTAGAGGTATAAATTGAGAATAACCAAAATATAAATTATTTTTATAAATTATTTATCGATTGAAAATTTGTTGAATTATTATTAATAAATAATTACTCAATTTTAAATAATGGCATTTTTTACATAAAAAATATGTTTTCTTTCACAAATGGGTTTTATTGCATTTTGTAAAAAAAATTAAAATTAATTTATTCAATTTTTGGATATTTTGTTAAGGTAATTGAATATAATTTTTTAAATTAGTTCCTCAATGTTTGTTATGGTTTAATTTTTAATATTTTTCAATGGAGTCTAATTTTTATGTGAATAGAGAAGTTTTTTTTGATTTTTATAAAACTATTGTTTCATTTAATTTCATTAAATCACGAAATTTTTACGTAAAATTATATTTATAATTGAATATTAATTTAAAAAAGATCTAAATAGATTATATATAATATAATTAATTATATATCAGACAAAATTATACTTTATTTTAATATATGCTCATTATTATGATTAAAAATTCCTTTTTTGGAAAACCTTTTGTATATGGGCACACGGAATTTATTTTAATAAATTAAATAAACAATTCTTCTATAACGGTTTAAAATAAATTTAAATATTGAATATTCCATAAAATATTTTTACATAGATATTATACTTTTTAATAGTAAATGAATGAAATTAAAGTCAGTTTTATGCTTAAAATTCATTTTTTTAAAGCGGGTTATCACTCCTTTTTAGTTCTTATTTTAAAATTTATTTCACCCACTTGTAAGAATTTATTTCTATAAAATGGATTAAGTATTTCAAACTATAATTTCCAAGGTTCTTAATTGTTACACTTTCATGTTTTGTCAAATAAGTATTTAACAAATGTATAAAACATTATAATGGGTGAGGTTAGAACAAGTTTACCCGATGTTAAACATAGAGATAAGGGGGTAAATGCCGCATAAAATTTTATAATAATTATTATTTTTTGGTATATATATACCCTTTATTATCATAAAATCTATGATATGGTTATTGTTTTCCACATTCATATGCAAGTGTCATTATGTTATTTAAATATTCGAATTAATTCGATGTGTATCCTCTCCCTCACTTAAAAAGGGAACTGACTTTCCATCATTATTCGAAATTATTTCACCTTAATATTCATAAAATACCAAACCTAATACCTCATTTAATTCCTTAAATTCATATTTATTCCTCTTCCCTACACATAATACCAATATTTCATTTCTTATGTTGTATTCTAAATAAGATCTCTCTAATAAGAGGTATAAATGTTAACATAGATCATAAAATTTAATTTCATCCTCAACATTCTATAATTACTTTATATAAATCCTAACATAATGAATTGGGTATTGTTAATATCATGATATTTTTTATTATTATGGAACAACCATTTCCCACATATTTTCTATCCAATTGGGTGTATAATGATCACTCATGCATACCTATGGATTATCTCCTTCACAAAGAAACGTGATTCATATTTTAAACTCGCCTAACATTGATTCATACAATTATTTATTTAATAAATATTTATTTATGTATGAGAAAATTATTATTCATAAATTATGATAAATTATTTATATTAGATACAAAAGATTCATTGGGATGTGAAAATAGTGTTCATGCATATGTAAAAACTACCATCTCATGGAATGGTGTAATTCAATTTACTATATAAAACTTTTATGAATGATTATAGATATGTTTATTATTTTTATATAACCTATTTATATAATTATTAACATTTTTATGATTATAGAAGCATGATCAAGTTAATGTACCATAACAACTGAATTGAAACACAAATGAAAAATGAAACAGTTATCACCGAGAACCATGGTTTTAATAAATAGTTGTTAATGAATGGGGGAAAATATGTCATAAATAAAAGTATATCATATATAAGAATTATAACGTTTTTTATTGATTTATAGAAAATTTAATTTTTTTTAATGGAAAAGTTCTTCATAATCCAAGCAGACATAGGGTAGCTCTTCTCTGTATGAATATTTTTTGATTAGGATATGTTTGATCTCATTAACCTACTTATGTTTTTGTGGTTTATATACATAAAATTTTACAATTTATGTCACATGTCCTTATTAATTTTTTCTATTAGATGATACAAGTCAAAATATTTAATCTATGAGGTTTGAATTCAATGGACACCAGAGTGGTATGGATTTATTATCTCAAGTTGTCTTTTTTGGGACATTTCTTTTATTATAAACCTATCATATTAAATGTGTTTTGTATTCTAACACATTAATATTATGACTAATTAATAACCATGTATATATATGGTATTTCATGATTCAATTAATGGTTTATATTTTAAAGGACATATGACTCAGGTGTTTCCATGGATATAAGGGTTTTATGTAACAGTCTAACTTTTTACATGGATTGATTATGATTAATTTTTTTCGATGAAATTACAAGATATATCTCTAAAAATATTTATATATTTTTATATACTCTAGTTATTTATTTAAATCACATGTTTTCCATTCATTTTACTCACTCTAATTACATAATGGTCTGAAAGAATGATTTTAAAGGAAAACAAAGATTGATTTCTATTCAGACGGAAATCTTTTCATCCTAGTCTATATCCTCATTAAAATTATTTTAATAATTTTTGTACTATTCACTGATGATTTATTAGATTCAGTTTTTACCAATGAAATATTTTCTATAAAAATGGTTTAAAAAGAAACTTGCTTTTATTTTACAAACAATTTTATATTTACCAAATGCATTAATGAAATCATTTTTTAATGACACTACATGAATAGATTTTACCTCAATAATGAAACCCTTTTTAACAGATTCATCCATTACATGTATCCGTGTTTGTATTATATGTAATTGTTTTCCTTAATATCTCATTAATTTTTAGATTTTAAATTACTCAATTGAAAATTAATATGGTACTTTTACCAAGAAATGTTCTGGGGATATTTTAATGGAATTGTTTTCTAAAAAAATATTTTTTGATGATCAATATACATCACTAGAGATATAATCATATTCATTCATCCTTATTATTTATTTTTATGGTTTATTATTATGATGATGAAATAATTCTGAAGCTAATTTTATTTTTATTTAGATAATCAATGACGAAATTGATAATGTTTTTATTATCTTGGGATACATATTAATGGAATATAATTATTTCATGCGTTGATATATTATAACCCACTAATTAATTGTGTAATAACTAATGTTTTATGAGTTCAAAGGGTACCCAAACGGTTATATAATCCCCTAAAATGGAACATGGGAGTTTATCCTTATCCAAAATCAGGTAATTAAATGGTCATCGTAATACTAACATGTGATGAATGTGTTGGTTGGTAGCCTTGACATAAGATGTCAATAAAAATTATTATAGCATAGCTGGTTCTAATATTTTAAGACATGATCTTATGAAAATTTTATTCTCTCATTAATCATGTTCTTTAGATTATTTTTCATTCATTTCCTACGAACTTTCATGCATATTGACTTGGAAAATTATTATGATCTATGAATTTATGGGTATTATTTTCAAATGATAAAATCATGTTCTCACACATTTATTTTCATTTTATTCTAAAAATTTTCATTTATTGGCTTATTATTTATTAACCCTTACATGGTATCAAAGATAAACATTAGTCATGCCTCATTTTCCAAAAGATATGAATAATTTTTATGTGTGATTTGTTTCAGAATATTTATATTTATGATGAACATAGTGGAAGATTATATAGATCTTCTACATAACAATAGGTTATGTATCCATGTTTTCATATAAACTACACCAATATGTTTTGGTTATGGATTGTTATGATGTGTAATGATTATACATATAATAATATTTATATATACATATGTAATTTTTATTTTGCCTCATTGGACCAAATCAGTCCTATGTATGAACATTTAGAGTAAATAAGGATATGGTCAGGGCTTTTCTTATCCCAAGTATCAACCCTCCCCCAAATCAGGTATCCTATAATGCTTAAAACCTAGTAAAAATAATAAAAAAATGAGTGAAATTGTATTTTAAATGTTTGGGAGTCATTAAATCCATTTAGAAATACCAATTTCCATAGTTTTTGAAACCATTAAGAGAAGGAATAATAGTGAACACCAATCTTGAGCCAAATTCTCTCAAAGGTACCAGTGGAGAGTTTACCCTCTAGAATCATGTCACGACTAGGTTACATGCTTAGGTAATTCACATCACCCTTCTCTTAGAGTTGGGTGCAGCCAACCTACATCTCTATATACATATAGTTGGGTTATAAAAAGCCAATATTCCTTAATCTTAGTGTTTCTCAAAGCCAAGACACATCACCCTAATCATTTGTATTGGTGAAGTGAATCCAATTATCCCAAATTCCAAGGTATATAGAATAAAGACCAATCATCTTAAACCTATATAAGGGAGAAGTCCCTTCTCTCTTTTATACATTTGAGAACCATGAAAAGAATAATTATTAAAATGGGAAATATCTTATCCCAAGGCTCCACTCATGGAATTTTTCTTCAAGACCTCCTCTGAAACCACCATATTTTCTTGATTAGGGAATGTGCACTTACACGATCCACATAGATTTTTTATTCCCATTATAAAATAAGCTTTGTTAATTGAACATCTATATAGGTAAAATAATTGAGGCACTCACAATCATATATACATTTCACTATGATGAATCCAATCACGAATAAAATCAAGTGTTATTTCATGGATTAGTTTCTCCATCCTTTCTCTTAATTATGAACTATGAGCCATTAAATTGTGGTATTATTTTTTAGCTATAATAATCATGATATATACAGTTAAATAATGTTCACCATAAAATACCAATGAAAAATGATCTTTTATATCAGGGTTTCCCATGTGTAATCATCAAAAAATCATCTGGTGTCTCTCCTTTTACAACAAAATATTCTTTATCTCATGAAATTAAATTGTATGATATGTTACTTCCATGGTAACTTAGACTGAATCACCCAAAAAAATGGGGCAATTGATTCCTATAATCTATGATACATATGACACCTATCTTAGGTTCAAAAATCACATCATCATCCATTTTTATCCTCTAAATGGGTCCATATTCCTCATTCAGACATTTACATCCTCTAACAATATGCCTTATTACCAACAAGTTTGGAAATCCCTAATTTTGGATATACTCCCAATGAAATAATTCCCCCTATAGGGTGAGCTATATTCCTTCTAAGAATTTAAATATTTTTCTTATCTAAACCTTATTATCTATGATACTATATATATCATCACTGGAAGATATTCCTCATCCAACTACTTATGCCCTTCCTCATTTTATATATTCCTTGTGGGCCTAGATATCCCTATTGAGTTGTATATATCATCATGATCTAAAAAATCATATATCTCATAGGTTTATATTCCGTTGGAAGTAAATCTAAATTTTTGGAGATACATTTATTTCAAGATTAACTAGAATGGGCCACCAATGTATAAGTCCTGCGTCATCCTTTTCTATGAACCATTATCCACTAATTCCATTTGTTTATTTTCAATGAATATCATTTATGGTTAGGTGAGAACAACACAAAATTTAAAACACCCAATAAAAAACTCAAAAAATACACCCCCAAACACTTCAAGAAACACTTAAAACATCACCAAGTATTCAAATTTAAAATCATGGAGATAAAATTAGATTAGGAAGACTTAAAACCCTTGGGATGAAAACCGCATAAAACCACACATCTAGACTATCACCTTCTTAAGGCTGCATCATTGCATCATAACTATAGATCATCCACCGCAGAACCAAAACAGAGTTCATCGGCAACAGTGAACCATCAATAAAGATCCATTGAAAACAATGCTGGAACCATTTATGTCAAAAATAAAAATTCACATTAATATAAAGACACCAAAAATCCACAACTATGATATTTGGATCACCGGTTAGAACTAACTGCTGGAATCCACCATTTTCATCATTGATACAACATCATGGATTCCATATCAGAACCATAACCATGAAAATAGCCACTGAAAACCCACCACCACTACGATAGTTAACTAAACGAAAAATCATAAAGAAGTAAATCATCAGCATCATCATTAAGAGACACTGAACAAAACTACCAACCATAAAACTTGAAAAAAAAATTAACCCCCATAATTGAAACCAAAGAACATTGGCCACACTACTAAAAACTTAAATCCATGGTCAGACTAAATCGAATCAATGGAAGGAAAAAACCACAAAAAATACTGCAACTATGGGGGAAACACAATACATGTAAGGAAAAAGGAGATGGATGTGTTCACCACTAATGAATCTCCTTAATCCCTACCACCATCACTATACCAAACAACCGCAAAACTCAAACAACCAAGAAAACAAATTATTTCTTCCATGGAAGGTATGATAATAAAGAAATTGGAGGATCATTAATGAGATATACCATGTTTTGATACTAGAGATCCATCTCAAAGGAACTCAAAAAAAATGTGACACTGGGAGGAAACATAAAAAGGTTGGTTGAAAAAGACCAACCTAATTGTAATTCTGAAAGAAATAAAAAAATACATCCAAAAAACATTGGAAAATCTCACCAAATGACACCAATAATCACAAGTAGTTGTTGTTACATAATTTTAAACAAAGATGATTTTTATTCACACTTTTTCCAACAGAAAAAGAATATTTTCAGTGGTCAACGCCCATGAAGCATCAAAAAATGTAGCAAAAGAAGAATACAAACCATAACAAGAGGTACACGCAAGAGAAAGGGGGAAATTTCTCCTAAAAATCCAGGATGCATTAACTGAAATAGCTTAGTGGAAGTCCTGGATTCATGACATAAAATTATATATTTGTTTTTCTTATCACACTACCCTAAATGGAAACAAGTGTCTCATCTAGTGGCATTGGAGTACAATGTTTCTAATTCCCGTCATGATGATATGTAGAAATCCCCTTTCATGGGGCCATTCCAAACTCAGCAACAAGAACTTCCTACATGTATAGATATATACTCCACAAAATATATGTATTTAAGGTATAATACCCTAAGAAACTACATTATTAATTATATAATTGAAGATAATAAACATTTAATAAAAATATATGTTCACATAAATGTATGGTTTTGATCCATTTTTGGTAGGGTGGTAACTACTACGACACTAGGATTTTGGAAATAATTAGGAATATGAATTAAATATATAAGATTAACCCCATGTATATTACTATAAAAAAGTGTACATAAGACTGACCTTCCGTTCTCCAAAACAAAGTCAATTTTGAGGCATAATTGGTAAAGTTCAAGAGACCGACTTCAACGGGACAACATGTTTATGATGAATAAAAAAAATATTTAATAAGTACATTTGGAGTTTTCAGGTATTACATATTATACAAAATAATAAACAGAATTGAAACATCAATTATACACAGCCTTTTACAACCAAAATTCATTCAATTTTTCTTCATGGGTTTAATGAAAAAATGGTGAACCCGATGTGAAATCCATTAACTAGGAAAAATATATTAAAAATTATATTAACTGATATGTTTAATTTTCAATTTTACTTATTTATTATGACTTATAATATTAAAATAGGACCCCCTTTTGATCAAAAGAAATTTCCTTATTCTAGAATTAGTAGAATTCTATTACTATTACCGAAACGGTGGGCCACATTGACAAGAGGATCCTCCATCCAATATATTGTATACAATGAAATTTTGATCAATTGTTAGTGAGAGAGTATTGACTCCAAGGAATTATTATAAATCTAGGGATTCCATGGGGTATCCTCTAACCATTAACCCCCATAAGACACCTCTTCAGTTGAAGAAGACCAAGATGAAACTGGTCACTCATATGGCCACCTCGAACCTCTTTTGGAGCCTCTCCACAACTCAAGAAAATATATACCTCCCTTGTCATAGGGATATATAATAGGATGTTAATTGTGACCTCATCCCAATTAGGAGCCTCTCAAGAGACTTCCTTAAAATTTCAACCTCTTCTAGTGTCACAATGGTCCGGACCTTCAGTGGTCATGTGTGAATTATACCCATTAGTTTTTAACCCTGATCACCCAGGATTAGAAACTCTTGAGATATCACCTTGGGTTTCCAGATAAAAAAGATATAGAATGGTTCCATGTACTTATTCATATAAAATAAGTTTTTCATTATGTTATATAAATTTCTAGATACAATTATTATATCACATTTCAACATCTGCAATCATTTGGGCATAACATTCTAGCATTGGATGATAGATGTTGGTATGTGATAAAATATAATAGGGGTTGGATCCAATCCCTACCATAAAACATGAAGTTCATTAAGATATCCCAATGATAAATTATGGATTTTAAGGGACCCATATTCCCATTCAAATCAATGAATAATATCACATCCCAAATCCCACTATAAAAGATAATAAGAATATCTAGAATGAAATAGAGTTATAATATTATATACCTACCAACATTCTATGTTGTTTCATTCATATTATCAAAAATATAAAAAATGTTCAGTGGAATATTCTAGTGAACCTATGGGGTAGACCAATATTCCCTAATAATTTTGAGGAAGCTCAAAGCTGAATTCTAATGGATACTAAGGTGTGGGATTATATGCTGAATTTTATTCTGAGTGACCATTGACATAGCCCATTGGAGAAAAAAATATCATCATAATGGTAATATCCTCTGTCCTATTGGAGTCAACAAACACATTCCAACTATCACTTTAGGGTAGGCTCATATTCGTTCCATTGTTAAAATATTATTCTAGCATACTATAGATAATTCCTAAGTGTATGTGCATATTCATTCTCTTTTGCAACCCATGAAAGGCCAGCAGTATATCCTAGTAGTAACTAGGATGTAGTACCATAATTTTTCCTATTATGAGTAAACTCATGAGAATAATGTGGTAACTAAAAAAGAGTATGTCCATAGACCATGTAAATATAATCATTGATATATTAAAAAATATTTATACGATTAAAATAACTGATCTACCACCTCTATGGGTCGTTTTTTATTGTGTACGGCCCCATGTGACCGATAGAGAACATTCCACACAAACACAGAACATTGCGGAATGCTTATTCTTATACTCCATTCAATGTTAATGAACATTAGTCCCTCCAAAAAAATTTATTAGTTTTCAAATTATACATTGATTCATAAAAAAAATTTAAATATGTCACAGTAATATAAGTCCTCCCCATGGAACTATGATCATGAACTCTAGAGGGCCTCCCAAGAGAGCCCTCATTAAAGTCCCTCCCAATGATTTTACAATAATTAATTATTGGAATTTATTTCATGATGTAAAAAAATTAAATTACTCCTTGAATCATTAATGTAAATTGACAATATGGTCCTCCCACTGTAATGGCATTAAGTGATATCCACCAATGTGGTCCCAGCTTGATAATATGTTACCATGTTCTTCCCTATAGAGTGGCATTGATCAATGAGGGATGATCACCCCATTATGGAAAACATGAAGGTGGCTATTGAGATCAATGATATTGAAATCATTGTGATAGTCCTACCCATAATAAAGCCAAATTTTTATATAAATCCCTCCACCTGTTAGTATAGATAAAAGCATTGCATCCCATAGAGAGTGTCAGGAACCAAACTTAGTTAACCCTGAACCGGTTAACCTTGTTGACTCATGAAAAGGATAGAGAGGCATCCATGATACTCCAAGGATGAAAACAACTATTTAGCATCAAAGATAATCAACTGGTAATTATTTAGACTATAAAAATGAGGCATAAATAAATATAAACTGAATAATAAATGGTTGAACAATATTATTATAAATAAATTAACATTCACATACCTCTATGTGACCTAGTGGGTAACCCCAGACCACTAAATCGATGTTGGACAACAGTGACCGAGACCAAGCTGGAAGTAGAACCCAAGAAAAAAAACTGAATTAAATCTATAATAATAATTATTAAAACATGATGAAAGATCCTAGATAAACTATTCCCTATGCCTTTCCATTGAAAATTAAACTAAAACTTGTTGGTTTAAAAATAATACTTAATAAAAAATTGTTTTCAATTTTTTAATTAATGTATCAAGTGTCAAATATGATGAAAACTATTGGTTTTCCACCATATTCACAAAATAACATCCATGAATACATAATAATTTTAAGGATGAAATTAAAACTGTTTAGATTAAAACATGGTTTTCATAAAGGTGGGAACAACACGAATCAACAGAAATGGAAATAAAATTACAAGAACAATGGAAGATCGATATATTCTGGTGTCAGTGAAGTACTAGGATCCTTGTACCTCATTAATAATCACATAATACCAAAACCCACAATTTTCGCATGCACAAGATACTAGATTGGAACATATCACAAGGTCTAGTAGTCTCGGATCATATTTAAAAACCTAGAACATCCATGTGCGGAAGCCACTAGTTTGTGACACATATCAAGGTCTATAGGTCACTGATCAAAATTATTAGCCTAACTATGTTAAATATCCTAAGATGTGGAATCAATAAAGGTATGAATGATTAAAAAAACTTTCCCTACATACCTTTTTTTGAAATTCAAAAAAAACTCTTCTATCCTTCTCCCATAGAAATGTATGAAAGAAAATTAAACAACAAATGAGAAACAAAACATTTACATAGTTCACCATAACAGGGATTGATCTAAGGAGAACACAACAATAATGTGATGATGTAAAATATTAACTTAGGATCACTTCCAAATTATAAGGTTTGAGCTAGATGACTTATATTCCCATGCTCACATCCTTTATATTGTTTAGGGTAAGCTCACTAATTTCTTATGCGTCACCCCCAACCTCCCTTTTGATGGATCCTAATGAGGGGAAAGGATCACCTTCTTCCTCTTACTATTCTCACTTCTCAAGAAAGGATCCCATAATAGAATATAGTTTGGTAGGTCCATTAATTAACAATAATTTATGCATCTTAAAATTTATATAGATGATCTACTGAAGTCCCGCTATTTTTTATAATGTTAGTTTGAGTAAATTTTTTTATCAAACTATTTTAGTCCCTTTCTAAACATCCTTGTACCCTCCATGTACTACATTGCACTGTGTGTCATGAGTGCTTCATAGACCACCTCTTCCTTCAAGGATTAACTCATTTTCTGTTGACCGTCTCTTCTTCTGCAGACAACCCCCAATTTCGTAGACCGCCTCTTCTTCCATGGACCATGTCTTCTTACCCGAACAATCTATGCTATACGAATGCCTTTTTCTTTAGAAGACTACCTATTCTATAAGGCCACTTTTCCACTATGGGATATAGAACCACGAAAACTCCTTTTATGGAATTTTACCATTATCTACTTTACCCTTCACGGAATACTCCATTGTGAAAAGCATCACTTTGTGGAATCCTCCACCATAGACCACATCCTACTTTTCCAAATTATTATCAAAGTGATGATCTTATAAAGAAATTATCTCTACCTAATGATTTTATTAGAGGTATTTATATAAGAAAATGGATCCAAAAAACTCACTAGTTTCATTTAATACAAACATAAATGTAATATATCCTTCAACATGAACTAATATGTGGTCCTCATATCTTCATTATCCATTGTGGATGACAGTGTCTTCAACAAGTGAAAACTCTTTATTTCTCCACAATTCAATACCACCATTATTCAAATGAAAATCCTCTCGAAAATTACTAGCTTCTTGTGATATGATTTAATATACAGTCCATGTAGCGCAAATCCACAATGTGGTGGGTTTAATTCACAATCTCTATTCTAAAAAAGAAACTCCCAATGTGGTTTCGAAAACCTTTTTTTCTGTCTATGAATTCCACACCTCATGGAACATGAACTATTTTATAGTATATATACACTTTTTCGGTCCACATGACACATCTGATATGAGGAAAACAATCCTTTTCCAAAATAATTCTCCCAATTTTAAGGCCCAAAAAATTAGAAAACACTATGAAATTATGACACCATAAACACCTGCTTCAGCAACACCAACCACACTAATTTGCGGTCATCTATATTTTTCATCAAACACGACCACCGGAAAAAAACAAAGATGACACCTTGAGGTATTTTTTCAAATAATAATTTCAATATTAGTTAGTATTTTTGTGTCACTTGAGCTATGTAATGACCTGGCCTCAACCCTACTAATCCTCCTAGTGTACTAGACTTACTCTTCCCACCTAGGTACCCTGGACTCCCATGTGCTTAACTAATTATTAATATAAAATTAAATTATATTCCACAAAATCACCACATCACCACATGAATCAAAACATTACAAGAAACCATTAAAAACATAAAATCACCATTTAACCTCGAAATCACACCAAAACCAATGCACTTTTGAAAATATTACAAAAAACATGACATTTACCCTTTTTTTTAAAAATTACATGAACCCATCATCAATAAAGTAAAACATCACATCTATTTCTCTGAATCCATAAATCCTCATATTTACACATCGCACACAAAAAAATATTTTGTAAACTACATTCAGTCATTTTAAATGATGATCATTCAGAAATAATATTGGAAGCATATTTTAATAAAAAAGACACATGTGAAACATGAAAAATAAAATATATTCCAACACAAATAATAACCATCAGTTATCATAGACTAAACATACTATTTAATATTGAAAACAATTTTAAAAAACCTCAATAAGTTATTGAGTTTAAATTAAAGGCATCGACAAAGGGAACCTGCCTCAATCTCAAAGCATGCTTTTGTAGAAAACAAAAACTAAGATCTTCCTTTTTCTGTATGCATGCATATGAACCTTCTCAAATAGGTAAAGAAACCTATACACTATGTACAAATTTTCATTGAATTTTATGTACAAGGGGATCCTTACAATAATTCTTATACATTCATATACCACATTACACGTACATGCATATGAATTTTCATATATATATATATATATATATAACCACACCATGACCCATTATATTTTTGAATCCTACAGTGGGTGAATATATATATATATATATATATATATAATTGTAGAACATACATATATCTATTACTACATATTAATAAACATAAAATTCTTCGACAATGGCTACTTGAAACCACCCTAACATACACTAAGAGGTGTTATAATAATATTTTTGGACTCAAAAATCAAAAATATCCATAATTAAAATTGGTCCAAAAACAAGGGAAGAAGAAATTATACATAAAAAAATTGATCTAGGGAAAAAAATGTATAAAACTCTTTGCCTTTGACAAAGAATACCAAAACTTGCCCGAATAAGATCCAAGAGACCCACTGTCTTCCCTAAAATGGATGAAGGAACAAAAAATATTGTTAACCCTTAACATATGTTTCATCCAAAATGTGAGAAGTGGGGGGGGGAGATGAATATCAAAAAAATAAATGGAGGATTAGGGAAGAGAAGAATTTACATCAGATATTTGACCCGGAAACCGACAGAAATATGGTGGATTTTCCAGATAAAATGTGAGATGAGATGGGGGGATCACACGTACGATGGTAGAAGGGAGGGGGATGTTTGAAGAGACTGTAGTGAGGTGAATAAAGAAAGAAAATTAAAATATTGAAAAATATTGAAAATGAAAAAATATTACTTATTTTAAAATATTGGGAAACATGGATTGTTTGATCACAGATTACAAACGGTTCTCCAACTTTGTGTTACCCACCACCTTGGTCAGATACCATCGCATGGTTACTCATAGGTAGATGCATAGTTATGAAAATTGGTCTCAAACCATGCCACATGGAACTAGAAAACCCTAGAACAAACCCATACATTTTTAGTATGGTTTTATAGACCATTCTTAAGCCGTGTACTACACTACTACCTCACCTGGGCCCCCGCACAAGCACCGTATGTTTAATACTAACTGTGCCGGATAACTATGCAATTGTTAAAAAGACTCCACAAATTTATATTTTGAACCTATCACTAATAAAACATAAAATATATGCTTAAAATAATTATAATAATTAAAATTTAAAGGTTGGGGCTGGCAATTTTGCCAACCTAAAAAACGTTTTACCCCGAGAAAGTCACCCAACCCCATGTAGAACATAACATTGATATGAAACAGAATGAAGTGGGACAAAACATCCAATTTCAAGGTGATTATTATGACTTATCATGTCATACCTGACCAGATATATGTAAAAACACAATCATGGTTAATGAAGTCGGATCTCTAAACCACAAGATACCATGATGCACCAAACAAAACTGAAACAATAAACAGCCAACCAATCTGGAATCCCTTAAGAAATGGTAATCCAAATTGAAAGAGCTCCAGACATGTATCAAACCAAAATATAATCCATCATTTCATGAAAATATAATTATCTTCAAATAAAAATCAAGCCAAAATCAAAAAAGGATCTACAATGATTTATGTGCACAAGAAAGAACCACCAACAAAATACATGCATACACAAAGGCACAAATACGATTGTTTCATGAGGAAAAGTCCACAAGGATTGTGAAATTAAGAAGAAAAATAAAAAATATAGAAAATTTAAAAAAGAAAATTAAAACTATATAATCTCCATTGGTGGGAAACAATAATAACCAAGGTTCCCTTCACCCCTAAAGAATCATGAATGTGTAATGACAATAAATTTGGTTCCTATGTCCGGAGCCATAATGTCTTGAATCATCTACTACACTGTATTAGGTTGCTGATAACCTATAACTGAGAATTCTTATATGGAAACATATACTTTAGAGGTTTATGGTAAGATTTCGGGATGTTACAAAACTAAACATGCCATAAACAAATGAGAAATTGGTCGAATGAATGAATGGAATAAAATGACATGGAGACTTTCCTAGAATAGGTTCCTCCCATTCATACATCACCAGATAGTGAACCTCCCTAAAAACAAAACAGAACTTGTCCTTAAACACTAGACATATACAAAACTCCAAAATAATAGATGAAAAATTATTTCTCTACACTATCTATAGAGAAAAGAAATGTAGTTCATGGGGATGGTCAACATCCCCCCATCCCCTCACCATTAGTTGACCATATTGAGTGTATATGACCTATGGAACATAATTCTTCTTCCATTCCTCAATAATAAACCACTTAATTTAAGTTTTCTTGAAGGTCTCCTTTGAAATCCCAACGCACAACAATGATGGAATGATCACCTTATAATGGTTCAATCCGGGTCCTCCAAACATACCTAAGACAAATTTTCCTCTCATGGAAACTAAAGTTCCCAAGAACATGAATATGTTATCAAATCCTCAAAGTAAATAAACAACATCTAATGGTTTACTATTAATGCAAACAATGTTCTCTGATTCAAAGAGATCAACTATATCAATCCTGTATGAGTATGGTCCTGTACTACAATAATAAGATACTTCGTAGATACCATCTAGGTCATTCTGGGTATCATACTCATAGAAAAATATGGCATAAAATGTTATTGACACCATACTAGAACTCTGAAAATTATTTCATAAAATTAAATACCAAGATCATATCCTAACTCATAATAAATCCAAATCAAATCAAAATCAAATACCAATAAAAATAGATAAAAATCCTCACCAAACAAGCCAATAAACCTCTTTTAAACATTAATATTTTCCATATTAACCAATTTACAAATCAAATTAATGATTTTAAAAATAATAAAAATATCCATTTTAAACATCATTTTAGTAAATAATATTTATTATTAAAAACATTGCCTCATATTTCCCTCTAAAAACCTAAAACCCATTTAAAATGAATCTCCTTTTTAATGGAATCCATTTTCCATTAAAACATTGGAAAACCAAGTAAAAAGCATTGATCTTAAATACTCAACCACGATATCCTATAAACTATAACATATGGTTGAATCCACACTTCCTCTTATATCATCCACACATACATACCAACATGAACATTGCATAAACACACACACATATGTGAACTTCAATAAGGGATTACAAGGGTCACAAAATCCATTTTATCTTTAAAACCAAGCATTTACCAAATTCCAAATTAATATTTTCTCCATATCATCCCGACATTCTCAAAATTATGAATCAATTTATCATTAAAAATAAATTTTTCACTCTGAAAACCCTTTTTAAAAACCATTTTCCATTTAAAATTCCACTCACACCAACCCAAATAAGACTCAAGCATCACCAATACCAAAATAATTGGAACATGAAATTAGTGGTCATAGATACCCAAACCAAATAATTTATCAAAATATGGACTGATCCTGAACCAACCATGTGATGCATATTGAACCATTAAGGTGAGCTCCAATTGTTTGCTACATTATATAAGCTCACTGTGTGGCACCAACTCACTACCACTATCTTCCCCCAACATATTGGAGATCATAAAACTGAAAAAAACCCCCAAGATCATAACTCAATCTACAAAAAAGATTCAAAACCCAATTACCCATAGTTATTTATGTCTCATCATGAGTGGTGGTCCCTAGGCACTAAACCATGACCAGCTTCCTTGAGCCTTAAAAATCCAATATCAGTTGTATTTGACTGTCCAAAAAATGAGGGCCTACATTGATACCATTTTTTATGAACCAACTTGGTTAAACCATGAATCATTTACCTGATCTGGCCCATGATAAGGTGTAAGAGGTGTTATCAATAATTCTAGGCTGGAATGTAGTGTTGGTCATCAATGATAAGAAATTGGAAATGATTTGGCCAATAGAAATGACAATTAAATAGATCTTAATTGACTAATAAATTAAAATCCAGTAGTAGAAAAATTAAATAAAAGTGTACATACCTCCATGTGACCATGTGAGTCACCAATGAATAGTAAAATGACATCGCCACACGGTGATCGAGACTAAGCTATATGAATCACCAATGCTAAAAATAGAAAAAAAATCAATATGCACAAGTAGTAAAACTCAATAGGTATGGCCAGATAAAATATTCCAGATTCCATTCCTTTAAAAAGAAATAAAATATGTTTTTTTTAATTGGCAAAATAAAAATAATGGTTTTCATTCATTTCAAATTTAAGTAACTGGGTTTCATTTTTAGAAAAACAATTTATTTTCCACCAAATATACAAAATTGCTTTCATGTATTCATAGAAATTTCCAAATTAAATTAATGAAATTTAAATTAAAACATGGTTTTCATAAAGTATGAAATAATCTTGAAGTAACTGAAATGAATATTACATAAAAAGAACCTTGGAAAATATCTATGTACTAGGGTTAGATATGTAAACAGATTATCGTACCTCTGTGATAGTCACACACAACCAAAAAAACATCGTCCTTGTGCACCACCCACTAGATAGAAACACAACCATTGGTCTAGAGTTACCTGATCATATGTGAAAGCCCACATCATCCTCATGGATGAGAATGTTGAGGTAAAAAAATCCCATGATCTCGTGGTCTGCAATCATAATCATATGTTTAGATAGGATTTGTCATCAATCTAGGTAGGCGAAAACAAGGCCTCAACCTAGAAGATCCACCTAGAGTACTAGAATTATTGTACCTAACTTGGTACCTAGGATTCCCATGTGCTTATCCCATTCATAATATCATACATAATTAAATTTAACACAATTAATACATCAAAACCTTAATATATTCCAGAAGGAAAATCATTCAAGAAATTAAAATCCCCATTTTATCTTGAATTCACACCAAAATGAAAAAATGATTCCAAAATTACCAAAACATGAAATTTCACCATTTTTAAAAAAAATCACACATGATCTAATGTTCATTCAAGTAAAAATTCACAAATATTTTATAAATAAACTTTTGAAATACCCATCACACACCCATATCCATTTTTGAAATCACTTTTAATCATTTAAATTATTTTGCATTCTAAAACAAATTTGGAATCATACTTTAATTAAGAAAACACATGTAAAAATGAAGGTGAACATGAAAAATAAAGTAAATTCCCACACCAAGAATCATAATTAATTTTTATATCATATATATAGTATTTAATATTAATAATTCTTTTTAAAATAGTAAATAAATTATGAAGTTTGAATTAATGGTCTCAATAGAGGGAACCTACCTCAAACTCAAGGTGCACTCCTCTAGATGGTGTCAACTGAGATCATCCTTTTTCATATTGCACACATATACATCATATTTTATATGTAAGGTATCATTTCCCTTATATAAATATTTTCATGGCCAAATATGTACAAGTGGATCATTAAACATATGATTATAAGTTCATATACTCATATACACTTACACATGTATACATTATCATATATATATATATATATTTACACACCAATCCCCATTATATATATTCATCCTGGAATGTGTTAATATATATAAAGGGGGAAATACATATATTTATTCTTACCTATGGATACTCATACATGTCTTCAACACGGGCGACTTGAAACGACCCCAAAAATCTCCAAGACATTATACAATAATAATAGGGACTCAAAATCATAGGATCCATAATTAAAATTATCCCAAAAGAAAAGGAAGAATGAAATATACCTCAAAATTGTAAAGGGTGGACCGAAGTGGTAAGAAATGCTTCTCCTTTGGTGGTGAATACTAAGACAGGTTTGAAGAAGAACTGATTGTCCCATTACAAGCCTTAATAATGGAAGAATGAAACAAAAAACCGGTTAAACTTTGCCCTAGGTTCCGACCAAATCGTGAAGAGTTATAGGGAGATGAAAAACATAAAATAAAATGTAGAAGAGAGAATAAGAGTGATTAGCATGAATATTCATCCAAGAAACAAGAGGAAATCAGGTGGATTCACTGGAGAAAATGGGAGCAGAAAGGGGTGGGGGGACTGTATGCAACATGGGAGAAGTGGGGTGGGGGATTCTACATGACCTATAGGTGAGTAGATGAAATAATGAAAAAGAGACGAATGAAAAAAAAAGAAAAAAATTTAAAAAAAATAAATGTAAAAATATTAAAATACATGGAAACCCATATCATTTTCACATGGTTTATAAAATCATGCTCTAGCCCTTCATTGAACATTACCTAGGCTAAGAAACCATACATCATTATCCCTACGTAGATGCATGTTTTTAAAAAATATTCTCATACATTGTCACTCATCACTACCAACTCACATAGCTGACATGTATGCTTTCCACATAGTTTAATAAACTATGGGTAAGACATGCACCACACCACTGCCTCACACAAGAACCCATTCGACTACCACACAGTTACTACTACCCATGTTAACCAACCATAAAAAATTTATAAAGAATCCAATTTTTTTTAATTTTGACCCTCTGGAAACCAAAATTTAATAGAGAGGAAAAAATTAATTAAATTAATTAAATTAATTAATATTTCATTGTTGAGCGGTGAAATATAGGAACTCTAAAGATCTTGGTTTGATACTCTAAGAAACTCATCACTAATAATTAATATATCGTATCAATCAATAGTCAGTGTAATAAAATGGTATTCATCTCTCAATCTTCAAATTGATTATCCTGTGATGTGAGATATTAGATTTTGAATATTCATGCCTCCCTTAGTAAGCTAGACGAGGAATTACCACATTGGTTGGATTAGGTAGATGAATCTATCTCAACTCATGAAATTCATTTTTTGCTTATGAATAAAGCTCTAGATAGAGATGGAATCCATGTTATGATTTAGACCACAATCACAACTCTTTATAACAATATATAACCCATGTTAATGGAGTATATACATTACTTATGCATAAATTTATGGAAAAATCATTTTCATCTTAAGAAAAAACACCTTTTATATAAAATTATTTTTGAACCATGCTAACAAGATTGGATAACACTAATATATGATATACTTGGCTTCCATTTCAGCCACATGAAAACAAAAATGAATAGGGTTGTGTTAAAATATATCCAATGTGAATTTCTAAATACATGATGAACACAATGTTAACTAGTTTTAAATTCCCCTATTGATGTCTATATTATAGGTTAGGATAAACATGGATCATTTCTCTTCACTTCGAATCCCAACAACTGTAGTTTTCTCAGATGGAGTATTTATAATTACATCACCATAAAATCAATCTTGGTCCTCATGTTAACACATGATGGCTGACAACAACAAAATAATCATGTCACTCTCATTTTCAAAGGGTGGTGCACTTTATGTGTGTGGTAAACTGTCAGGTGTCTACTCTATGATTGAAAAAAGGTGGAAAAAGATTCACATATGAGACTCAAAAGTTCTTTGACTATAGATCATGCACCGGCAGCAAGTAACTCAAATCTATAATGAGTATTTCATCAAGCCAATGATTAAATAACTAAATGATCAGTAGGGAATTATTTATAGATACCATCACAACAATATCTAATAATTCCCACTAGTAGGGATAGTGTGATTTTCATCATATATTCCACCACCACCTCTCAAGGGATCATCTAAGCCTTGGTGATTTCTGGGCATTGTTATATAAGAGTCATTTAAATGTTATCCTATTGGACTGGGGGATATTATATCACCTCCTACTCCCTATCTAGGAAATTAGTATTTTTTTATTAGGGCAAACCTTATAGGAAAATTATTCAATGTATCTCATGTTGTATGATATATCCCTCTCATTGTCGAGATCTTGGTGAAATACTATAAGGGGTTCCCTTAGAATCAGTCTATTTTTTCACTTTTGTGAGATAATTTAAAAAATAAGTGAGATATTGAAGGAGTTGAAATACGATGTGAATAGTGAATTCAATTGAGAAAGAAAATGTTAAGGAAAATTATTATTCATCAAATAAATGATACCAAGAGGATGATTTCACCCTAATAATTTTAATGAGTATAAGATTCAAATGGACTAATATGGATATTTAAATTTCAATAGCATCACCCCATCAGATAACATAAAATGTGACTTTAATGAATAAAAAAATTATGAGGAAAATACTTTATAAATCACAATACACATTGAAACACATGATAATGTGTATAATCACAACTAGTGATAGACCCGGAGGTTGGGTGCTCCCTTAAATCATCTATTACCACCTAATTTGTGAGATTCACCCAAACAAAACTGAATGGATGTTGATATATCCCACCCACTACCAAAAAATATTGTTTAATTAACCTCTAAAATGAAAAACTTTCTATATGATGTGGAGATAAAGAAATTTAGACAACTCAATACTGAATTACTTAGGGGAATTATTATTTTATATTATCACTTGAATGTACTAAAAAACTGTTATCCTTTGATGTATTCTCTACAATAAAGATAACTCTTCCAATGTGGAATGTTTCTTATAATCCATCAGTCTCTAAGTCTAGGAAAATGGTTTAACTAAGAATGTTAGATGAACGTTATCATGAATTATCATTTAAGGGATGCCAACTTGGGCCATGTCATTAAAACCATCCTATAAATTTTATCACTGAGTGCCCATAGAAGACAGGTGTACTCTGACAATATCAAACTCCACCCACCACTTTTTAACGAGTTTTTTCACAAGAGAATTACCACCCACAACCCCACCCTTTCCCCCACAAAACTGATTAGAACCATCAAGTACGTAGTTTATTGAATATAATCTATGGAATGATGATATCAGCCAGTAAGACTAGAGAGGATGCCATACCATAAATGTTTTTATAAGAATCAACCTCTACCAATCATTATAAATCCATTATCCCTAGTCACCAATATAACAAGTGACCCATAGCATCATTTACTTCAATTTGTGTCTCACTATGGTTCCATGATGCTTACATATGAATATAATGAACTAGATAAACATATTTTATCCATATATACTATATATGTAACAACATATTTTCAAACCACAAATTTCCAATAAGATCAATAACTAGTTTGGTGAACCTTCTTTATAAATTATTATACCAGTTTAGATCAACAATAAAGAAGAACATGACCCTTGACATCTTAAATTTTAAGAAATGAGAGATTTATAGAGTCATAAACTAAATTTTCATATGAAAAAATATGACTTATTATTTGAATATATAACTCCACAACGAATAGTAATTGGTGATATGAATAGTGATATTATCTAGAGAATTGAAAACATTGATAATCCCTTTGAAAAGTCAAAGTGGATTCATAGGGTTTTTAGTTGTTAGGGATTGAATTGAAAGATCTATATGGTGATAAATTTCCAAATAAAGGCTGAATACACCATATCGAGGAAAGTGGGACATTAAAGAAGAAAAAATTTCTATAACACTCAAACCATATCCAATATTAGACCGGACACTAGAGCCTATGAAATGTTTTTCAAAACCTCCCCATAAACAACATTGATAAGGAAAAAAAGGAACTCTAAATCATATAATAAACCTATGCATTCAACTATTTGATGACTAAAATAACACGATATATACCCCATCAGTGGAGAAAGTTCCAAGATTCTTTATAATACTGACGGAGAGTAATTTTCTCAAATATATAGTAACAAACAAACAGAAATATATTAATATCAGTGATCATATAAACTACTACCAATACCATCTTCTTCATAGTTATGGTATAAAATATTGCTTCATCATTATTCACATACTTAAGAGGATGGTTTTCTCGGGAAAATTCAAATTGGGAAAACCCTAGGTAAATATATCTTATGTTATTTTCATCTAACTATATGTTAAAGGAGAGTGTATGAATGTAACAAGAAAAAAAAATCACAGAATTGATGGCTATAAAATTATTCAATCAGGATCAATGGATTAATAAGTCATAACTTAATCAATCAATTGTATCCAAAATTCCCTATGAAATTGAAAAATCATTACCTTCTACATTATATCATTATAAGATTCAATATTTCTAGAATGATCAAGGGATTTCATGAATAAAGTAATTTATTTTAGTACCCATGCTGGCATAGACTCTTCAACATTTCCAAACACCATATTTTAGATGGAGCACTCCACTATACCAAATATAATTTTTGTTAGACAAAGAATCCTAATGTAGTTCCTTTAATTTTTCCACCTAAAACATAAACTCTTTGACGAGGACTATGAATATGATCCCATGTTCCCATCCCATAATTGGGGAAGAGTTAACATATGATGATGGGGTCACGGTGTAAGGAATTAGAGGAACCTTGAAATTTGGGATGTGTCTCCACTATGTCCATATATGTCAATAAAACTGAAAGGATATTAATCTACAATTTTCAACAGGATTTCACATCCCCTTCTAAATTTTACAAAGATTGATCAAATCCGATTATATTAGAGGAAAAAAATGGAATATTTTCCTCAAAATGGACATCATCCAAATATGAAGAGGTAAATTCCAACTGACATGTGAACAATGTAAATGGTTCAAAATATTATCCACAAAAGGAGTCAACAACACGAACAATATCGATCTCAAAACCCCAAGCTACGAATTATCTTCATTGAGGGTAAAGTAATTCCTTAGTTTGATAGCTTAATATCATGATGTAAATAACTATCACCGTAGGTGAATAACAACCCTTGATAAATTTTCTCCTTTAAAAGGATCTTCAAGAGTCTCTCATCATATTCCAATTAACCCCTCAAGAGTTTTAGATAGTGATTAAAATAAATGAGGATTTTCAGGAAGAGTCCAACCCCAATGAATGTCGAAGGGATATCTCCTTTACATAACATTAATGAGAAGTTTCTATATATGTAAACATTTACCCATTAAAATATCTTTAAAGGTCGATGGAACTAACATTAATAGATACCTAATTTAGAATATCTCGAGAATTAACCTCATTCTAATATAGACCCTTCAATATTTTGTCTATATTAAGACTGATGTGTCTTCCTCTAATATAAATATCCGAGGATATTATTATTGATACATGCAACAACTATGTCGAATCATGATTAGATCCTACATTCAAAACATCTTTTTCAATGGTTTATTCTTTACTGTTTGTTAGGAAATGGATTCAAACACTCTTTTGGGATGACCATGTCTTCATCTACATGTAACAGTTCCTTTGTTAAACTACCAGTGACTTGTACACTCTATAAATGGATAGTTCAATGTGATATATGGTTACAATTACCCCTTTAAGGGTTGTGACTATTTATATATATATGGGAATTTATTTAATGGATGAATGGAAGCCAATTATAGATGATTACATCTACATTATTGTATGAAACATTTTGGAAATGGATCCTACCAATCAGTTGACTGAGCTTATTATGGACTATGTATTTCTCATCAATCAGATTGAGGAAATCACTGGGGACCTAAAATTCCGTGGGATATTTATAATTTTTAGAGAATCATAATATTTTCTATATCAATTGGATGTTTTCAAATGATAGAGAAGCAGGTGTAGGGGTGAATATTTGATATGAAAAACAATTACCTTAATTAAAAAATCCACTTCATTATCTTTGGGTCACATATATACCATCAAATTTCCATTTTCTTGACCTTGTTACACTTCCTCATCATCCAAAAGAGTTGAAAACAACCTCAATTCATTCCATGAATCTTCTGATGTCAACATATCCTCTATAATAAATGATAGTGCGGATGATGGAGTGCTTATTTAGAATGAACCTATCCTTGAAGTAGTATCCTTGAAATCTAGATACACATCCTCATCACTCCATGGAAATAAAAATTTCCCCATTTTTTCTTCTGAATAGAAAATTTGCCCTTAAAATCCTTCTCCCAGTAATAATGAAAAAACGTTTTGAGTAAAAGAAAGAAGTGGTCTATATGGATTCCCCTCTAACGTGTAGGGAATAAATAGCATCCAAATTCGATGATATTAAAAAAGTAAGTTTGGTTATAGCATAAGACATGAAACCAACATTTATTAGGGACCCCATGCCACTTAATGGGTGGGAAATGTATATATCATTCTTGAATCAGAATAATTAATTATTCACGGATAATTATTTAGAAATTTAGGGATTGGAAACTTTTGTGTACACATAATAACTAGGCCCTACAAGTGATCATCTTGCTATTAAGAAGGCATATATGGTAGTTAATAAATACCATTTTTTCAAATATGATGTTGTTAATCTCATCTAAAATCAAAAATTTGGGAGTTTCAATACCTGATGTTACTCACCAACATCATTCGCATTAAGAATAATAATGGGAAGATATGAGGTTTCAATGTTTTTTGGGATCTTAACTAGATTTCAAAAATTATTATTTTTGGGTACCAATCATATATATTTGGATCCATGAAACCAATAGTTTTAGTCCCTTTTCATCAAAATAAATTCATCAGGATATAATGAAATTTATATTTTATCAAAAGATGGGGAGAACATTCTTTCAAAGAATCTGAAAGGGCATATTTATATCATGTAATTCCATTATGATTAAAAAATATAGATTCCACATATCCTAGAACAATTTATCACAACATCAAGCCCCTATTATGGATGATCAATAAATGTTAAGTGACTATCACATTGTAAAAATCATCCAACAATGTGATCATATTGCTGATATTGAAATATTTTTTAAAAACCTTTGGTACCACAAATTAGAATTTTATACCTCGAAATTTCCTTTATGGGTGAAAACATAGGTGTTTCTCACATTTTTGGTACCCCATCACTGCATAAAATTTGATCCTAAAAATACAATGATTATAATTAGAATGTCCCCTACTGAAAATAATAAACAGTTAGAGGGATTCATGGATTTATTTCTTACATCATATTATTTATAGAAAAACTCAACAAAAAATTATCACCCTTCACAAATTTAATTAACTATTGAGTCACCTATCAGTGGGACTGGTATTTTCATGACTCTTATAAAAATTTCACGGAATTCCTTTTGAACCTATTACTTTCAATTACACAAAATCTAGGAAAATCACTCCTCATATATATATATCCCATGTAATAATAACATGGTGATCATATTTTATAGAATAATGATAATAGAATGTAATATTGTATTTTCTATCTCAGTATAACTACACTAGATGTAGACACCAAGTTCTTTGATATTGATAAGAGCTATGTCGTATGGATCCTCAATGTATAGAATATTAGACATTTCTTATAACACCATTTGGTTCACTTAGTTTCTGATGTTGGCTAGCTCATGTATATCCCAAGTTGTATAATATTTTTGTGAAATATGGAATTTTGGGAGGTCATACAATAATAATGTTACATTGAATTTGTTAATAATTGGAAAATTATATAAAATGCACTTGTAGATTTCCCCAGAGCATGTCCATCCCCAAAACACACCCTAGTAAGCAATAAATTTGAAAAATTAAGAATACAAATTTCAAAATGAATTTACCTAGATATAATAGATATACAATTATGGATCCTCTATAAGAAGGATTGGGAGAATAATAGAGAATATGAATTCTAAATGAATCTTCTTCGGAATGTTATATGTCTCCCTGATAAAAGAGGTTCAACATTTTTCCATCATGATATTAGAATGGTGAACCAACAAAGATGTGGAATATCATGATCTAATAGTTGGTCTATATTGTTGTCTTTAACTATCGTTGGTCGGCCTAAACAGCAAGGGTGGCATAAAATTTGTAATTAAGGATATAAACATTGAATATTCCATTATGAAAGAAGATTTGATTCCTATGATTGATTACAATCAATGTATGATGGTAAAACAAATGTTGTCTCATATTATACATTAATGGAATGCAAAAGATAATGATTCCAATAATATAACTAAAACACTATCATAACAAGACTAGGATGATATAGTTATACATACTACACATCACAGATTGTTATCTTTATTAATCAGTTACGACATGGTGTAGATCAATGAAATTAAATAGAATTGTTATAGGGAGATCCTTAATCTTCATTGATTAATTCCAAACATATATGGATTTATCTCATTCAGGGATGTATCTCAGTTAGAATACACCAACATAATCATGTAAGATATATCTGAATCGGAATTGGGTAATAATCATCATCCAATAAAATTTCTCAAATTCCATGAAATTCCTAAAACATAAATGAATTTTTTGGGGTTTTACTCAAATTCCAAGAAGGGGGAAAACCCTCACCATTATATATGAGGTCTATACAGGTTCCAATGGTGTCAACATATCAAGATCTGATCTCTCTCATCAAATCAAAAAGAATTTTTAGTATTGGTTATTAACGATGTAGGACTTCAGGGAGTTTACAATAAAGTGTTCTCCCTTCTAGATACATGTCAATTTTATTCTTCAAACCCTAAAATTTTTACATATTATAAATTAATATTTGTTTTTTTTCAATTATAGAATTGATTTCATGGGGACATATCCCCTAGATATGGAAAGGAAGATCTAGAATAAACATATTATCATTAACTTACTATCCATATGATTTGAGGATATACCCCTCATAGAAGTTGGTATATAGGATATTATCATCATTTTGACGTTGAAAATCATCAAAATATTTGGGTTCCCTCATAAAGTTTTGATGAATAGTGGAATCAATTGTAATTTTCCAAAGATAATAAGATTGAATCATGAATATTACATCTAGAATAACTAAATATCCTAATATCAAGCTATAGTAAATGGGTAGAAAGAGAATTTGTATAAGAATTTAACAGATATGCTTCAAAACATAGTGGAGAATAACCATAATTCATTGACACAAAAAATACATTCCTTGTGGGCTAATCACACAATATCTAGTAAAAATACACAAGAAGCGTCATATTGAGTTGTCTACATCTAATGGGTGGTTTTTTTTAATCGAGGTTCATTTACCACCACACTACATTTCAATCTACAATATGTTGTATGAATAAATGAATTCATAAAAGTGGATTTATAAATTTTATCACCTTGGAGAAGAATTTCTTCACACACTACCCATCCTAGATGTCTATTTGTATTGATTCGTATGAGCCTTCTATAAGAGATTTATCCTATACTCATTCCATTTAGGAGTGATAATTATAGCTCTATGATATCTCACAATTTCTAAGAAGAAGCGTATAATATTTTAAACCTAATGAAAGGGGTCTTACATTATATATAACGTATAATCAAATTGATCTCACTCATCATCTCTAAAAGATGTGGTGTGAATAACATGCCACAATAATGAAATATTTCTAAAGAAATATTTTATAAAATTTAATATTCGTTATCATAATCCTCACTACAAGACAAGAAACAACACAGTTAGTGCCCCTTTTATAGGATGTTATACAGAATGGGGGAGGTCATCATCACATGATCATAAACTATCGGAAAGACATTTCACATACATAATGAAATTAAACTATATGTCTCAAAATTTTTATTTTTCAGGAATATAAACTACTCAAAATGAAAATTATCCCTTCCGATAATGAGATCTAGATTTATATTTGAGTCTTAGAGAAAAAACATCTCCATTTATCAACAGAAATCAAGTAAAAAATATCCTAATTTTATTCCATTTGGATGAAACTGTCCTTAAAACAACAAGAAGAATTTTACCAGACCTTAATATATATAAAGAACACTAACTTGTATAGTTTGTATCATTTAAATAATATCTATGTATATGCAAAATAACTCTTGATCCCTTGATCTACATTCTTATAAAATTTCCCATATAAATGAATGATGTCTTTTTTGACTAATATTCCCTTAAGATATATATTGATGCACTGATCATCAATCCCAACCATGAATTTTCATCAATATCAACCACTCTATCAATAAAATATTCAGATCTATATTAGTTTATTTTTAGACATAAAGTTGAAAATTCCACCATATGTTCCCTATCATGAAATCCTAAGTGATGTAGAAGATCTCATAGTTATATCCAATTTCTCACACTAAGGGGGACTCATATTATATTATATCCCTAGAAAATCACATTGATTATCATGATTATTCTATTATATATTCAATGATAGGGAACATAGTTCTCACTGAATGATGTTAAATGACATTACATAAGATTGAATAAACATGTTTTCTAATATTTCATGAGGTGGTTTTATTTTTTGGAATATAATTCCCTTGTAAATGAGATGAATTTCAAAAGTGGATCCATAAAAACATTTTTTTGGCTTGATTCATAATATTTTAATATAAATATTGATTCATGAATCCCCCATCCTAGGCCCAGCCACAAATCCAAACAAATGTTTTTTATCTTTTACCTACATATGAAATTAATACATGTATGGAATTTTTCAAACATGAACTATTTCACCCATGATTTATATTACTACATGATATATATTGATATCACCATATTCAATCATTATCCTAGATGAAAATTCTCATAATAACCCCAACTTTTATATGTTTTTTGACCCCAAAATGGGAAAATGGATACCCATACCGAATTCCTAGATGAAATTATGATTACCCAACTATATATAGTCAAGATCTATGTAGGATTTTTAATGTAGATTTTTTAATAAAAATTACCTATGAAGAAGATGAAACACACACTTATTCCAATGGTAGAGTGCTCTCCATTCACATTGGGTCTCTCCTAATGGACTCTTAAACTAGTACATCATATGAACTATATGTGCCTTGATTCATATTATTACAAGATATATACTGTCACTTAGATATTTATTCTCCAGACTATCCTTATATATAAATCTATTGGGTGATGTTAAACTGAAGAGTGTAAGTCCTTGTCACGTGATGTTAAAAAAATTACAGATATGACTTTGTTGAATGACATTACACTACATTACATCTATTTAATTACCATATAAAATTAATCTAAATTGTCTATAAATCATCACCACTTTATGTTATATTTCATGAGCTATGGATCACCATGTATGACCCCAAAATTCTCAAACTAACATGGGAAACATGCCCCACATATCCTAAAGAATATTAATACCCATATGGTAGTGAATATAATTATTCAAAAAAATTTGGGACATTGTTCTCATTATTATATAGTATTTAAGGATATCTAGACAATATATTCTTGATTAATCCCTAAATGATCATTGATTTTAACTCATTTCTAAAGGACCACAATATCCTAAAAAAGGTCAACAACGGTTTGGAATGTCACTATCAATATCCTTGAATATATTATTCCCATTAACCATATTTTTTATCTTTAGGGTATCGTATTTCAAAAAATCATTCATTGTTTATTATAACGAGTACATATGGATCCAAATTAAACTACTATTTTTCAATGAATATATTCCATTGATATGTATCTACATACATTCCCCCAATATGGCCATCTAATTTGAGGAATTATCATTCTATATATAAGGTCAGTGAAACATCTTACAGCTCAACAATATCATATTGGAACACCTCATTTGAATATAGAAAGTGGTTATCCGTTTCATTTTGGCCTCATATCACCACTCATGACACAAAAACATTATGTTAGGATTAACATTGTTATCATTCCCTATTCAAGAGTTGTTGGGGGAGTTTTATACCTCAATCCATATTTTGGATGCTTTTCACACTTCCACATCCTATAATGGTCAAAGTTGTAAGACCACAATCTATACACCCATTCATCAATTATATTTGACCAAAAAAATCATTTCGCAATGGTCCATGTGACATAACATTAAACTATGTGTACATACCTCCCAATAATATGAACAATACTATTCTTCGACCCTCATTAGCATTTGGTCAATATTTCGCGTACCACTATGTAGACTCTCTTAATGAGTTTTGTTCGATGTAGTACAACCATAAACTCAATCCCTTAAGAGTTCAAATTGTAAGACCTTAAACTTCTTGTAAATGAAACATAAATATTTTAAAGATGAATACCTATAAAAGGAATTCTTGAGAAAATACTAAGTCTCGGCCCTCTAAGACTCCCTACAATAATAGTGTGGTTATCTAGTGTTATGGATTTACCAACACTAGCTAAAAATGATGTTAAACACCACTTTGTTCGTACTAAAAATAGATATATTAAATGGGTTCTTTAGCAATGATTTCAATGTATTTTTAGAGGGGTTATTTAAAAGTGCTTGTTAAAGACCCACCTTTATCAATAGTTTTTTAGAGGCACTGATAATGACCCCCCATTAACCGTGATTTTTTACAAGCCCTGATAAAAGTATACATAAAAATATTATTTTTTATTATATATATATTATTTATATATAAATATATTTATATTGATATAAATTTTATAAATGTTTTCAGAAATATTTTTTAGATATTTTAAAAAGGAATTTACATTAAATATATAAGACATTTAGTAATAATGGATTATAAAATAACTAGAAAACAATTTAATTTAAAAAAATTATTTTTATTACTATGAAATAGTCATTTTATATGAATTTCAATGTAAAAAAATTCAAATCATAAAAAAAGATATAAAATAAGTTTAAAAAAACTCAAAATTCAAACAGCCATAACATATGATCTGAGTGTCAGTTTGGGCTCTACCATATATCAAATAAAATCTTGCAATGTGGTATACGCCCTTGTGGATAGTTGTAGACCTTTGTCACATTTTTCATGGCCAAAAAGGCCCATAAGAGCTGCAAACCTTTGATTTTATTTGGGGCATCCCAATTTTTTAATAATTGATAGAGTTTAAGCCTTTTTTAAAGGGGTATTGTTTCCTTTTTAGTGGATATTGAATTTATTCCAAAGTCTTACATTCATATTCATATTATGGTTTATAAATTTTATCATTTTTCACAATGTAATATTATTTATAATTAAATATATCCATGATTTATTATATTTACGTATAGTTAATCACTCATATAACTAATTATTAATTTAAAAATTTATATTATAAAAAATATAAATAAATATAAATTCTAAAAATTTATTTAAAAAAATATCTAAATTTTTTTAACATTACAAAAAATATATTTATATTGTTAATATGTACATACGTGTTTGTATTAATAAACATATATATATTATAATATAATATATGTAATTGAATATAATATATAATATACTTAAATAAATATAATATATATCAGACACACACATATATTATATATATTTATTTAAAAACTATTATATAAATATTTTAAAATATATATGTAAATTTATATATAAATATATATATATAAATATCTTTAAAAGGAGAGGAAAAAAGGTTTATTGTTAAAGGAATTCCTTATTTGAAGTAGAGGTGTAGGGTTCAAATCTAGGTATGTGTGCAAGAGGCTATAAATTTGCAATGTCCTGATAAAAGGGGTGGTGGGGTGAAAAGCGATGATAGAGTGGTTGTAGAGTGCCGTTAAATGGGTCACGGAAGCCCAGATAAAGGGTTCATGTGAAAAGGTTTCAGAAAAATAATTACCCCCTTTAATAGTGTTTCCTTTATCAACACTAAAAAATAGATTTTAATGGAATCCTTTAACAACCCTAAAAAAGTGCTATTAAGAGTTCTCTTTAACAGTGCACAGAAAAGAAATGTTAAAGGACCCATTTAACAAAAAAATAATTCCACTAATAAAAGACTCAATATTTTAACCGTGATTTGATTATAATCACTTTTTTAGTGTGGATAATGGAATTTTGTAGAGATATTAAAGGCCTTTTTGAGTTATTATTCTGAATTTTTGGAATTAATCAAAAATTAGAGAACAAATAGAAAATAGATCAGTGCTTATAGTCCCCACCAAATGGAATTAAAATGTTTATTTATACTCATTAGACCCACTCATTCAATAAAATGATATATAAATTATATATCATATCTTGTGGCCCTGATAATGTTTTCAACATATAAAGGAGTAAATTTTAAGGTATTAAAACCCTCTATGAAAAGCAACATTTCCCTGAACCTGCATTACTTCACAAGTGTTTTCAACCTCATAAACCATTCACAACTACCGAAATCGAGTTTATTTATCCTTGATGGGAAACTCTATTTGGATATGCATACACTCCCCTCATATAGATCAATATACACACCCCTGATATGGCTAATGACCATAGGTATTTCCCCTAATGATAAGGACCTCTGATCTTTGTATTCCATAAAATCATCGTATTGGAACCTATTATTTTAATAGAGTCTATGGTAATCCCTTTCATGCATGTCCCATCTAATCATTACTCATTAAAATTTCTTGATATATGATTTACAAAATCTATAATCATACAATATATGTAGTTCTATTATCCTCAATGTTTTGCCTCCATGAATTTTATTTATTTTCATTGTAATGGTGATATGTTTCATTATTAAATAGTTAAATGGTTCTTATCTTGTGACCCTAATCCTCATGGAATGTTAATCTAAGAATCATGAATATAAACTTGATTTCCCCCTTTAGGTGATAGTATAAACCTACATTAGGCTCTCAATCCTTGTCAGGTTTTACTTTTCCATCAATGTGTAGATTATTATTTTAACTTTATGATGATGTATATTTGAACTAATAAACCAGTATCTACTCCTAGCACTATAAAATTATAGTATTTATTATATTACATGGAGAATTATCCAATCCGAATGATTTAATATCGACTAATGATGTGATAGATTCTCCCACAATTCTCTGTACATGACCTGACCTTTTAGTCAATGTTGTCTGACCTAAAATTACACTTGAGTGGGTATAACTTTAAATAACTTAAACAACCCATAGAATTAGATGAAAATATTTCTAGTTTTTTAAACCCACTATTGGTGGGTTAGAGAAAATTTGAATCATCACTCCTTGGTAATGAACCTAGAGTGATCAAGGAAAAATTGAGCATTTGAAGGAAAAAAGTCACAAAACATTCAGGTTTTAAAACTCATATTAGGTGACCCAAAATATAGCTAAGATCATTCCCATTAAGTTTCACCCACATGAATCATAGGAAAATATTGGTCGGTGAAATTGAAGAGACACAAATCTAGTGACATCTACCAAAGGATAATAGAATATGATAAGTTATTAACACTAGTTCATTTAGCCTAGGAAAATTTTGGAGAATTTCTTATTTTTTATATATCTAGAACATAAATTTTTTCTGTTTCAGGTTGGAAATATGGTCATATAGTTTCCATGAGATTCTGAAATCTTGAGAAATAGGATCATCATTCCAACATTCCCCTTTATGATCCTAATCACATTGAATTGTCATATTCTGTATCCAAATAGTCTAACCCTTGTGTATAATGGGAGTGTTATGCTTATACAAGTTTGTGAGACACTCCATGTTGGAATCCGTTCTACATCCAAGTAGACCATATCAAATATATGGTGATGTTATTATGATTTTTTCCATCATTAATACATTTGTAGGAGTAAAATCATTTGACTTAAGGGGTTAGAAATCATTATTGATATTAGACATTCAAAATTTGATGTTTTAGTGGATTATAGAAACATTATTATTTATTTTGAGAGTTTCAAATGTTATTATGAATGTATAATCAAAATGGAATAAAAATTCATATTATTATACCAGTTTTGGAATGGAATTGGATTTCATTAATTCAAAAAAATAAGAGTATCATTAAAAATTTAGAGTATCTCTTTAACGATAGCCTCTTAGTTTGAATAATCATATAGAGAGTTGTAAAACATTCAAATAGTCTTCTTCAATGATATAATGAGTCATTTCTATCCTTAATGGGTATAAATATTTAGTACGATGAATTCATTTTTAAGGGCCCATATTAAAGAGGACCATCTCTTTTGTGTGTTTTGGGTGTTGGAGGAACTAAGAAGCGGTACTAATGAGTTTAGAGGGGAAGTGAGGAAAAGGGGTTTCACATCATTTATTGGCACAAATGTCTCTAGGATAAATGGGTTACCTCGTAGTCTAGGGTTTTGCAACATTGAAGGTTGTGTTGTACCATATGACGACTTGAGGGAGCTACATCCAAAAAATATGTTCTTGTAACAAGGTGGTTTTATATAGTGTAGTCCATCCGTATTGGTTGATCACTACATTTTATAGTAATGAGGATATGGTGTACCCTCTCTATTGGTAAAGGGGGTTCCTTGTTATGGTGGTAGGCTATGATATAGCCCCTATACCTTTTATTATTGTATCTCCTCCATGAATCTATCCATGGATCAAATATTAAAAATTGGATGATGGGATATAGTGTGGTATTTGGTGATTGTATCGTATTCCTCCAATATTTCAACTGTTTTTGGTGTGGTCCTAAGGGTTACACCATGGTCTTATAAAATGCTATTTTTTTATAAATACCCCATTATGCATAAATTTTTTTTAATAAAACCCCTATATTGACCCCTAAGTTCCATGGAATATTTTTCAATGACCTTTTATTTACCTTTTGATTGGTATTATGCACAATCTTCAATATATCTATATGTGGTGATTTAAGCTAGGTTGTCTCACTTTTATTTTTGGTTTATCATCCATTTGGACTCATTTTTCTCCCTTTTTCATTCTATGAGTTTTAATTTTATCTCTACCATTATAATGGAATATTTATTTTCATCTTCCTATGTGTTCATGGAATGAAATCGTTTATAGATTGTAGTTCCCCCATTAGATAGGTGATAAGATATCACTATTGGTGTTTTTTTATTTCAAGAACATTAGAAGTTTGATGTATGGGATTCAAGGAATCTTCTAATTATTTATTTAAAATTATAAATTATAAATGGTTTATCTCTTTGGATAATGATTTAATTGACCTAATGAATATTATACTTGATTAAATAATTAAATTGGTTTATGGCACTGATCACATATTCATGGATACACCATGATAACGGGTTCACTCATGATTTTCTAGAGAGTGTTATAGATATCTATTAAATTGTATTATAATCGTTAAGGTGATGTAACTGAATAATGAAAATAAATAAAGAATTAATTAATTGGATAAATTATTAAAGAATAGGCATATTTAGTAAAATTAGTGTTTCTTATAATTTGATGGTAATTAAAATTAATGAAAATTCTGGTTTAATTGAATGTGTTATTCCATGTATAAATTGAATTCAATAATGACCTTGAATCTGGAAGTCATGTTTATCGTAATGAGATTAAATGGTCATCTAAATATTTTTTTCATTATATATTTATAAATGCTGGAAAATTCTAGTGAGCATGATTGACTAATTTCAATAGATTTTTATAGTTGATTTCATAGGATTCCATATATGGAACCTATGGTATTGAATCAATTATTTCATATTGGATTAAAACCCAAATTATATATATATATTCTTTTAGAGAGAATTATTTTTAGTTAGGATTTAGGGCCTTATGTTCATAGACGAGTGAGCCTATTTGTTTGTGAGGTAACAATTCCTTGTTATCAGGTAATATATTTCCCCATGGACTATGTTTGTTTTTCTATACCTTCTAAAATTTTCTTTAGATGCGAGCATCTCTATAAGATGGGATGTTATCATAGGATAACTAATTAGATATATGCGGGGAGGCTCAAGGTTATTGTAGTATTTTACACCTTTGGTGGTGGGATACGTTGTGATGTGTATGATTTTGTCGAGCATAGAACAATTTATTATGTAATGAGTTGTATATTGTAATACCAATTGATGTGTTGAAAGACGAGATTCACTATTTTGTATGAATATATTTAAAGGGTGAGTTATCTGGTATTTTTTCTCTATATTCCTCTTCCTACATCTTGATGAATCTAGATGTACATGTTTATGAATATTCTTTTTTGTAACTTATTATGGTTTTCTTTAGTTCCTAGAATTATGTATTAATGATAATAATGTTTAATAAATGACTTAACCTATTGGTTCAGTGTACTTAGAATGAAAAAGTTGATAATATTGACAAACATTGGACATAGTTAGATTATAACTAAATCAAATGGATTTCTTATTCAATGGTTAATGTAATTAATATATGGAATAAGTAAATTTAAAATGTTATTAATTAATGCATAATTAATTAATTAAACTAAATTGTATTGTTTAATGAAATGGAAGTTATTTAATATAGGTGGTATATATTCTTTTGTGCTTATAGGATTTCTAGTTCATAATTATGGAAACTAGGTGTCCAATAGATTATAAATACTGTTTATTTTATGGATTGGTTAACCCATAGTGTGGTTGGTAGCTATAATATATCATGTATGTTTTATATTTAATATTAGATCACACCCATGTCTATTAGGGTGGAAGACACTCTATGGACAGGAGGAGGATGTTTCTGGAACATCCATGTGTGAGGAAGGATGGATGGAAACCTCCTTTGTCCCTTATTTAATCTCTTTGTATTATTATGTTTTGTTATGCATGGTGATTAGCTTACCCATATTAGTGTTTAGGGTCATGTAATGGATAATTGTTATTTCAATCACATTTATCTCAAGATATATTTTCTAAAAATCATATTATTGATATGATGTGTAGGGATTGTGATGGATTTTGGAACATACTAAGTGAGTGGGATATCATGGATTATTGTATAATACACATTGTATGACACATAGCATACAGGTTCTGGTGGATCCTTGATACTACTAGGTCACTATATGGATATGTGTTATGGGATTATGTGTGATGCGATGAACAACATAAATGTTGTGATACTTTTCCACTGTGTCATTGGGCTGGTATCACTTAGGGAGAGATTGTTTAGGATGTTCGATGTTGGTGAATAGTGGAAAACCTCTGGGGAAACAACAGTGGGTTATCATTTTTGTTTAATTATAAAAATAATTGATCACTTTTATGAGATAATTAGCTATATATTTTCATGGATAGGCTGGGAATATGTTATACATGTTTAGGTGTGGAGTTAGTTTCACTATTGTTTGGTAGGCCTCTTCATGTGAGCATTATCTTTTTCATGAGAGGCTCTTCAGAGGAACCTTCTTTGGAAACTAATATACTGACCCAATATATATATATATATATATATATTATTTATTCATTAAGAGTATGTAGGTGATCATCCTAGATATTAATATCTTATTGTTTTTCAGGAGATAACTGTTCTTCATGGTCACTACCAAGTATACCATTTGGTATTTTTTGTCTCCTTTTATGATGTATTAGTTTTTTGACATTAAATGAATCTACATGGGTTATTATATTATCATCCTAATTTAGAATTGATTTGTGTGTCTATATTATCTTTATAATCCACATTTTACATTTAGAGAGTATTTCCTCCCATTTGTATGTTTATTATACCAATGGTGCTAGTAACCAAACCATGAACAATTTAATGTGTGCTTTGAGTACTCATTGTCTTAATTATTCCATTTTCATCATAGGAGGGGTACAATTAGAGGGAGGGGTCCATCATAGTGTGATATCAGATGTTTAGATTGAAGGATAAGATGTATATCATAGTTATCTATAGTTGAGACTGCAGGGGATGTTAGGGATATTATTACATCTATGTTTAGTAAGGGATATAAATAAAGGATGATCGACCAAGACATGGGTATTTAGTCTACAACTCTAATATGATTTATTGAAAATTTAATTTAATGTAAAACTTTGGGATGTAATATTTGTTTCATTGTACATACCTTGGAAGGGATAATGCATAATTCTTCATTATGAAAAGTTTAAAAATGGGTATTCCTGGGTATTATGTTTTCAAATAATGTAATAAAATAAAAAATTAGTTAATATTATGTATTCCATATTCCAGGATTAGGAATCTTTAAAAAAAATTCGTTTGAAGTAATGACTCCATGTCAACGTCCTTATCATGATCGCACAGAAGAAGATAACTATGATGTGACAGAAGATCACCAAAGAGTATATGTTGAAAAAAAACACTTAGAGTGGAACAATCTAAAAGTTTTAGAACCATATACTATAGAAGTATAGGGGATCTGTTAGAGACCCATTCATGGTGGATATTTAGGAACAACATGATATAGATTTTAGTTCTACCAATGCTTAGGAGGCTAACTGGGATTTGGTAGCTATGATAATGTTGCATAGAGTAGTGAGCTAGTGTTGGATATTATTCCTTGAATATTATGAGGAGTCGATATTCTTGGCGGGTAAGTACATAGAAATATTATAATTAGATTTTATTCATCAATCATAATGGTGTCTAGTCACCATGATAATATTACACTTTTTTGGGATGTTCTATCATGCGGCATCTTGATATCCATTTTACAAACCTTCTTTGACATATATTAGAAATTCTTCTAGATGAGTAAGATAGGGAGAGATATTTAATGAAGTATTTCCATCTAGATATTTTTTTTAGATCAACCCATTTATATTTCTAATAGATCTCAAGGTTTTACAAAGAGTAGAAGAATTTTATAGGCCACTGGAATGAACAATATATATATGGGATGGGAATGATTATTATTTTTCATGATGTAGATATGTGGTCTGGGGTCCATTGTATTTTGGACCAAAGTGTTTTCAGAAAACTGAGGGTGGGTCTTAGCCATTAATATCTTGTTTCACTAGGGGCGGTGGCACTGAAGCTTATGTCGATGGATCAATTGAAGGGAGTCCAATGAAATCAGCGGTGAGAGAGATCAACCATTCATTGTAGGTAGTGCTCACAAGGAGTTCAACTTCATTTTCCTTTATTGATGTAGTTTCCAAAAAATATAGTAACATCTGGGTACACTAATTTAGGATTAGAAGACAGTTGATTGGATATTCAGATGATATCCATGATACTTTCATCATCCTCAATGTAAAGAGAGATAAAATGCAGTCAGTTTTCATCAGGGTCATAGAGGTTGTGGATTAGTCCATTGTTAGTTTCATTATCTGGGTTTAATTTCCCTATGGGATCCAGACCTCTTTCGAGGTACCCAATGCCTATTTTCTACATGGGTTCTTTCTTTTATAGATTCAAGATCCACACATTACTCCAAATCACCTACCCTAGTCTATACTATATTACATGAGGTAGAGAGGCATCTAGTGACCTTGGAATTGAGCTGTAACGCCCCGACCCCAGCTACCCAGAGTCGGTGCATTAATTACATAACATTGGCATGATCACAAGAAAGATCAAATCTCGAAAGACCGATTGGTTTAGTAGCCTTGGAAACACTAGATATATTCATAAGTTTTACATTACATCATAAAATGAAAAACTAATACAACAACATAATGTTTCCACAATCCACACTATTAACCCCTCATAAAAACCCTGCAGGTCATTCATAACTTACTTCTTCACATCCTGGGAAAAATAAAACATAAAAAAAGGGGTGATCTCAAATGCCCAGTAAGGATAACAATAAAGTGGAAACTTTCATAAATAAGAATAAACATTTAAGGCAAAGTATAACTAAAACAAAAGCCTTTTAAAATTGAACTTCAACATAGTATGGCAAAAGTAAAATGAAATAATGCCATTTACTTGTTCACATGGATATTCTACTAATCGAATAATCACATGCAATATCAATAACCACTTTCATAATGTTGGAATGCATAATGCCAGACTATCATAACCACATAGCCAAGGCCTCGTGCCAATACTACAAATAAGATTTTGTCAAGGCCTTGTGCCAAGACACTAGTTTGTCTCATGAGACCTACCGATGCATCGAGGAGCTATAGCGGGCTCCACCCGTCACTTATTAAGTCCAATGCATTCCCATATGAAAAGGTTTAAACATAACATAAACATTCGTATTAAAACTAGCATACGAAATGTCAATAATTTCACCATAAACTATGAATGGTATAAAAATAGCACATCCACAGTCAAACATATCACAAAACCTTCAAAACAATATAGAAGTTTTGTATCATAATAAATCAACTTCAAATAATCTTAAAATCCATCAAAGGATGTTGACATAGATGAAATCAAAATTCTTTTTAAAGAAGTATCTCCTTTTATTTTGAAATCATTTAAGATCCATATAAAATAAAACATTTTCTTTGAAAATATTCTTATAAGCTTGTATGGAAAGCTTTGACTATTTTATAACGGTGGAAAATAACCGCACCCGCCGTATAAGTTTAAAAAAACATTTTTACCTCAATTCTGTCGAAAAGGTTAAAAAGGACCTTGTTTTGAAAACGACGGAAAGATTCCTTTATAAACCTCTAATAAAAAGTCAAACAAGGGTATAAATGACTTTAACCCATATTCTTGTAAATAGTAAAAATGTTTTGAAATACATTTCTAAGAAACATGGATGTGGATGATAAAGAGATCCCAGTAGATTATTACGTATAAACAACCTCGAATAATGAAGAGATTGTGAAATAACCCTTACCATGTACTTTTCCTTGGTTGGGGTAGGTTAACCTCCTGTATAATGGTGAAATAATTGTTATTAAATTATACAAGAATCATATATATTAATATGATATCATATATGATCTTTTAACATTGATTTATTAATAATATCTTAGAATTATCATCGTTTCGGGTGTTAACTTACTCATTTTCTTTTATATGTTTTGTTACATAAGCCATGTTTGTTGTATCTTATTCATATCCAGAATGATATCAAGTCCATAAACATCATTTTTAAATCATAAAATGATAATTATACTTGAATGGATACGATGGAGAATGAATCTCATCGCGTTCGTGGAGACGGTAGTCCGTACGTACGCACGAGCGACAATATCATTCTTTTGATATTAAAATAATATATAAATGAATGGTATATCATATATACAGAATCATTAACATGTTATATTTATTATTTACATGAGTTACACATCATTATTATACCCATCCAAATAATATTATATTGAATAACAATTACACCACGACGTGGAGACGGTAAGCCGTACGTACGCACGTATGGTGACATGTTATTCAAAGGGTGGATAGAATACTGAATATGGTTGTACCATACTTATAATAACATCACAGTATATGTTAGATACTGGAGTTATTATTTTAGAATGGTAAGAACAAAGGAAGAAGAAGTGGAAGAAGAAATGAACTTAGAAAAGGGTGGTGAAATCATTACCTCTTCTTCGGGTTCTTCCTTTTGATTTGATCAAAAGGGCTCCTTAGGTTGGCTTTCTGATCAAACTAAGGCCTCTAGGTTGTAGTGAGGGATGTTGGGAGATTATTTGGGCAGAGTTTGGCCGAACCAAAAGGCTTTTAAGGTGTGAAGAAATGAGAAGGAGGAGTGCCCTTTTATAAGAGGGGTGAGGGGCACCTTTGGAAAAGCTAGAAATATTAATTTATAATAAATTCATATTCGGCTTCTAATGGCTCCAAAGCTTATTATTCAAAAATTAAGGTGGGGATAGGTCGAAAACCACTCAACCAATAGAATTTAGATAGGTTTGGGTACTTATATTAACCTTATCTTTAAGTATTAACTCTAAGTTAATTAGTTTCACTTTTACAATGTCTCTTTGTATTTTTATATAATATGGTTAATAAACATACTATATACATCCAAGAGACCCCCAAGTGGTCCATTAATTATTAACCTATCATAATATAAGTCTCTTGGCCGAACCTTAGATTTTTAGGAATTTAATATCAATTAATAATATAATATTTGTTTTAAGAACTCTTTTATGTCAATTTTGACACTATTCAATAGTTGATTTTTGTGAAACTCATAACAGATTGATTACTTCAAAAAAAGTCCATTAAATCAATCCTAATATATCATATTACCCTATAAAATTAGTGTAATTCATTAAAAGTTTCATATTATATTTATTTGGGTATTTATAATATCAATTATTTTAATTTTTCACTATTATTGTAATTACTGCATCATCATTGTGTCATAAATAAAATAAATTATTTAATGTCTAAAAATTATAAATAAAATATCATTATGTAGGAAATCTTTTTATCTTTCTAATGAATATTTATAATCTAAAATCCAACATATATAACCCTATTTAAAAATTGTTGTTCTAAAAGATATATGCTTGTGTCATTTTTGTATTCATTTTAACTAAATTAAAATAAAGTGTCATTATCACTTACAAGTGGATCCATGGGGTCCCAAAATTGACACAAAGATGTCCATGGTCGACCATCTATCAACCAATAGGGTTACGACACGTTTTTAGGGTAATTTAGTATTATTATAATATTATTTTTTAACCCTTATTTACCGGATTTACCCTTAACCATGGTAAATAAAATATTTACCGCAGTAATTATTCAAAATGTCTAAAAATAAAAGTTACCTATTTACACAATTTGAACATCCTGATTCCAAATATGGAATCCATTTTCCTAAATTCAAAACACAGAAGTGGCAGAAATTAATTTAAAATTAATTCCCGCTGTCAAAACAAAAAGAGTGTTTTTAAGAGATAATAACTATCAAAAGATTGACACTTGTTTATGTTCGGTTTAATTGTAAAATTATGTCCAATGACCAAAATTATATTAAATGGTAAAAATATATTCTAAATATACTTTAAAACTACTAAAATTCATAATTTATCACTATTAATTATTTTGATTAAAAAAGTTGTTTTTAATTAAAATTTAGTAATTTTCACTATTCATCAAAATATGAAAGTTATCCGAAAAGTACCAAAATTTCACCTTAGGCTAAATTCGATATTACGAGTCCAAAAATGAAGTCCATTTTCAAATATAAAATATATATAATTTCAAAAATTAGGTATTACTATTCACAACGGCTAGTTTAATTAGTTGTGGTGTGTGTTAGAACTCGAGGTTGCGTACAACACACGCTATCGCATTATTCAAAGGGAAACGTACCGTAGAAGCTTGGGGTGTTACATTCTCCCCTCCTTCAAATAATTGCATCCTCGCAATTTCTAGGGTATTACTGCATAAAAAGACTCGGGTGGTTCTTCATCATAAGTTCCTCGGGTTCCCACGTTGCCTCTTCCATCTTATGATTCCTCCACAAAACTTTTACCAGACGCGTCGTCCGGTTTCTCAGCACTTGTTCTCTCGTATCAAGAATCTTGATGGGCTCTTCGCAATAAGACAGATCGGGTTCCAGTTCTAAATCTTCATAGGTGAGTACATGCGTTGGGTCAGGCATGTATTTCCTCAACAGAGATACGTGGAACACATCGTGAACTTTGGAGAGACTTGGCGGCATTGCCAATCGGTAAGCTACAGCCCCAATTCGTTCTAGAATTTCGAAAGGCCCGATGTACCTGGGACTCAATTTACCTTTCTTACCAAAACGTATGACTCCCTTCCACGGAGATACCTTCAGGAAAACATGATCACCGACTTGAAATTCCAAATCCTTCCTTCGATTATCGGCATAGCTCTTCTGCCTACTTCGAGCTGCTTTAATGTGATTTTGGATTACCTTCACCTTTTCCACCGTTTCCTCCACCATTTCTGGGCCTACAAGTTTTCTTTCACCAACGTCATCCCAACAGGTTGGTGTACGACATCTCTTTCCGTATAACGCTTCATATGGTGCCATCTGAATACTCGAATGGAAGCTATTGTTATAGGAAAATTCTACTAGTGGTAAATATTGATCCCACATACCCTGAAAATCAAGTGAGCAAGATCTCAACATGTATTCTAAGGTCTGAATAGTCTGTTCTGATTGTCCTTCTGTCTGAGGGTGGTAAGCAGTACTCAAATGAAGTTCAGTATCCAGGGATTTCTGAAGACTTTTCCAAAATCTTGAAGTAAAACGGGGATCACGATCAGAAACAATCGATAGGGGTACTCCATGAAGTCTCACAACTTCATTAATGTATAGTCTTGCTAGACGTTCCAGGGGTAGATCTTCTCTTATAGCAAGAAAATGTGCTGACTTGGTAAGACGATCAACAATAACCCATATTGCATCGTTCCTTCTAGGATTCTTTGGTAGCCCCATGACAAAGTCCATTGTAATATTGTCCCATTTCCACTCTGGTATGGGAAGAGGTTGCATGACTCCTCCAGGCTGTTGCCTTCCAGCTTTCACTTGTTGACAAACCATACATCTTGACACAAAATCAGCAATCTCCCTCTTCATGTTGTCCCACCAAAAATGTTCCTTCAAATATCTATACATTTTGGTGCTCCCAGGGTGTATAGAGAAATTGGAACTATGAGCATCATCCAGCAATTCCCTTTTTAGATCAGGTATATTGGGAACACAAAGTCTCTTCCCGAATTTCAAAATTCCACCTTCATACGCAAAGTCTCTCACTCTCCCATCATTCACAGCTTTAATCTTCTTTTGGAATTCTTCATCATCAATCTGAGAACTCTTAATCCTTTCTAGTAAAGATGGTTTGGCAACCATTTGAAAAAGCATTGATGTTTCACCTTCCCTGGTTATTCCCATGTCCATCTTCACTAGCTCCATGAAAATTGGATCCCTTTCAATTCTCATATTGTTCAAAACTCCATGGTCTTTTCTACTCAAAGCATCTGCCACCTTGTTTGCCTTCCCTGGGTGGTAGTGTATCGTGCAATCATAATCCTTGAGTAATTCAAGCCATCTCCTTTGCCTCATGTTGAGTTCTTTTTGTGAGAAAATATACTTCAAACTCTTGTGATCAGTATAAATCTCACATTTTTCACCATAGAGGTAGTGCCTCCATATCTTCAAAGAAAAGATCACAGCTGCTAACTCAAGATCATGAGTAGGATAGTTTTGTTCATGAATTTTCAACTGTCGTGATGCATAGGCAATAACTCTATCATTCTGCATAAGGACACAGCCAAGTCCTTTCTTTGATGCATCACTATAAATAACGAACCCATCATTCCCCGATGGTAGAGTCAATATAGGAGCATTCACTAATCTTCTCTTCAGTTCTTCGAAACATTCTTCACACCCTTTTGTCCAAACAAATTTAACCCCTTTAAGTGTGAGCTTCATTAATGGGTTAGCCAATCGGGCAAAATTCTGGACGAAACGTCGATAATAACCTGCCAAACCAATAAAACTATGTACCTCAGTTATACTCGTAGGTGCTGGCCATTCTTGGATTGCCTTGGTCTTAGAAGGATCAACAGAGATTCCATCTTTAGAGACAATATGGCCAAGAAAAGAAATCTCCTGAAGCCAAAATTCACACTTTCTAAACTTTCCATATAATTCATGCCTCCTCAGAGTCTTCAAGATAATGCACAAGTGATTTTCATGATCTTTGTAGGCTTTGGAGTATACCAAGATATCATCAATAAATACCACCACAAATTCATCGAGATACTCCTTGAAAACTCTATTCATTAGATCCATGAATACAGAGGGTGCATTAGTCAATCCAAACGGCATTACAGTAAACTCGTAATGCCCGTACCTGGTTCGAAATGCTGTCTTCGGAATGTCTTCTTTCTTTACACACAACTGATGGTATCCAGACCGAAGGTCAATCTTTGAAAAGTATTGAGCTCCATTCAGTTGGTCAAATAAATCATCAATAAGAGGTAGGGGGTACTTGTTCTTTATTGTTATAGCATTGATCTCCCTGTAGTCGATACATAACCTCATAGATCCATCTTTCTTTTTAACAAAAAGAACAGGGGCTCCCCATGGAGAAACACTAGGGCGAATAAATCCCTTATTACTCAATTCCTCAAGTTGTTTCTTTAGTTCGAATAACTCTACAGTGGCCATTCTATAAGGGGTCTTCGATATAGGCCTTGATCCAGGAATCAAATCAATGGAAAACTCAACTTCTCGTTCTGGACGATGTCCAGGTAAATCTTCCGGAAATACATCTACAAATTCTTTCACAACAGGTACATCCTCTATTTGAACATTCCTTTCCTCACCGACAGTTATTTCATTCTCTTCCTCCCCAATAATTGAATTAAGTTGAGCTACTGGGGGTGGATCTAAATAAGAATTAGGTGGTGACGATTCTTCTCTAAAAATAAGGTGCTCCTTATCATTATCATCAAGATTCGTAACCTATTTCTTCTTACAATAAATCTTCGCATCATAGACCGAAAGCCAGTCCATACCGAGGATTATATCAAACTCAATCATAGGTATGACGATGAGGTCAGAAGATAAAGAAAATTTATGTGCTCTAATGGGGACTGATTCACAAAACTTTGTTGCAACGATACTTCCCTTAGGAGTTTTAACTGACAACTCCCTTATTAAATCAAATTGGAAATATCTAATTTTCTTAGCAAACTGGGAAGATATGAAACAATGCGATGATCCAGAATCAAATAATGCATTTGCTAAACTTGAGGAAACCATTAAATTACCTGCCACCACATCTTTCGGAGCTTCTACCTCAGCAGTAGTGATATCATAAGCCTGGCCTTGATCCCTTGGCCTTTTCTGAGGAAAGTTCTCCTGACGCTTAGGACATGCATTTGCATAATGCCCCATCTCCCTGCAATTGTAGCACTGAACGTTGGTAGCTTCCTTCTTCCCCTTGCAATCATGAGCTTGGTGGCCTTTTTCACCACACTTGTAACAGACTCCCATTCCCTTCAAGCAAGTACCAGGATGTTTCTTCCCGCATTTACCACAAGATGGATATTCAACCTTTCCCTTCTTCCCCTTATTTCCATTCCCAGATTGATCAGAAGGTCTCTTCTTCTCTTGCTTCACTTTAAAGTCATAAGACTTAGAGAATTCTTTTTCGGTCTTGATAGCACATGAGACAATGTCTTCGTACGAAGAAAAGGATTGTGAGACTAATGCTCGACGGAGAAATGGTTTTAACCCATCAAAGAAACGATCAATCTTACTTCTTGGGTTTCGAATATAATCTCCAGCATACCTCGCTAACCTTGTAAAGCAAGCCTCATACTTTGTGACATTCTCATCCTCCTTTTGTCTCAGACTCAGAAATTGTCTTTCCATATCTGCTTGATGGTCGCGAGGAAAGTATTTTTCTAAAAACAGATCTTTGAACTCCCTCCATTCCATGTTTGATACTTCATCATCTTCCTTCATGTTTTGAATCAATGACCACCATTGATCAGCATCTCCAGTGAGGCGGTAAACTGCCATGGTAACTTTTTCCCTTTCACTACTCCCCAAAGCCTGAAATATTTTCTCTAGGGAAAATATCCATTGCTCAGCTACTAAGGGATTTGTACTCCCATTGAACGTTGGTGGTTGTTGTCTCATGAATCGATCTAACATTGATCCTCCACGCTGCGGATCAGGGTGCTCCATACAGGTAAGGTTATTATTCATAACCTGAGTAAGTTGTCCCAGTACGGTGATTAGCTGATCAGCACCAGTTGCATCACCAGCCCCACTATAATTATCTTGAGCAGGAGGGCAATCCCTACATGGAGTGCGTGCATTGATACGGTTTCCATTTCTTCCACTAGGCGCCATTTCTAAAAAAATGGCATAAACTAGATCAGTTTATGCATCAAAATACATAATCCCATACTTATAAAACACTAAACATAAATTGAACTATCTATGGATATAATCCATAATCATAAATATGTTTTCTTTGAGGAAGTATATACTCATAAACCCTTCATAATGATTTGTAAAGAAAGTGAGAGTTATCCTAAGCATATCCCCCGGGAGTGTCGTAACCAAGAGTGCAGCAAGGCCCGTTGTCGTGCACCAGTTCCCGTTCGAGTCTAGATCAAAGCGGTGTTTTCGGGTTTTACCCCTAGGTACATCTATGCCAGAGCCGCCTCTACCTGCTCGTATCCAGACAGGGATGTATTGCTCGGAAAACTCACAAAGTCTCTACAATACCAAAATTCTAGGAAGTTCTTCTATACTAATCCTCAAAGTTCATCTTAGGTCTATGTGCTCTAATCAGAGTTTATCTAAATCTAGCTTCCAATGTTTGTACTAAACTTCCTCTGATACCAACTGTAACGCCCCGACCCCAGCTACCCAGAGTTGGTGCATTAATTACATAACATTGGCATGATCACAAGAAAGATCAAATCTCGAAAGACCGATTGGTTTAGTAGCCTTGGAAACACTAGATATATTCATAAGTTTTACATTACATCATAAAATGAAAAACTAATACAACAACATAATGTTTCCACAATCCACACTATTAACCCCTCATAAAATCCCTGCAGGTCATTCATAACTTACTTCTTCACATCCTGGGAAAAATAAAACATAAAAAAAGGGGTGAGCTCAAATGCCCAGTAAGGATAACAATAAAGTGGAAACTTTCATAAATAAGAATAAACATTTAAGGCAATGTAAAACTAAAACAAAAGCCTTTTAAAATTGAACTTCAACATAGTATGGAAAAAGTAAAATGAAATAATGCCATTTACTTGTTCACATGGATATTCTACTAATCAAATAATCACATGCAATATCAATAACCACTTTCATAATGTTGGAATGCGTAATGCCAGACTATCATAACCACATAGCCAAGGCCTCGTGCCAAGACTACAAATAAGATTTTGTCAAGGCCTTGTGCCAAGACACTAGTTTGTCTCATGAGACCTACCGATGCATAGAGGAGCTATAGCGGGCTCCACCCGTCACTTATTAAGTCCAATGCATTCCCATATGAAAAGGTTTAAACATAACATAAACATTCGTATTAAAACTAGCATACGAAATGACAATAATTTCACCATAAACTATGAATGGTATAAAAATAGCACATCCACAGTCAAACATATCACAAAACCTTCAATACAATATAGAAGTTTTGTATGATAATAAATCAACATCAAATAATCTTAAAATCCATCAAAGGATGTTGACATAGATGAAATCAAAATTCTTTTTAAAGAAGTATCTCCTTTTATTTTGAAATCATTTAAGATCCATATAAAATAAAACATTTTCTTTGAAAATATTCTTATAAGCTTGTATGGAAAGCTTCGACGATTTTATAACGGCGGAAAATAACCGCACCCGCCGTATAAGTTAAAAAAAACATTCTTACCTCAATTCTGTCGGAAAGGTTAAAAATGACCTTATTTTGAAAACGACGGAAAGATTCCTTTATAAACCTCTAATAAAAAGTCAAACAAGGGTATAAATGAATTTAACCCATATTCTTGTAAATAGTAAAAATGTTTTGAAATACATTTTTAAGAAACATGGATGTGGATGATAAAGAGATCCCAGTAGATTATTACGTATAAACAACCACGAATAATGAAGAGATTGTGAAATAACCCTTACCTTGTACTTTTCCTTGGTTGGGGTAGGTTAACCTCCTGTATAATGGTTAAATAATTGTTATTAAATTATACAAGAATCATATATATTAATATGATATCATATATGATCTTTTAACATTGATTTATTAATAATATCTTAGAATTATCATCGTTTCGGGTGTTAACTTACTCATTTTCTTTTATATGTTTTGTTACATAAGCCATGTTTGTTGTATCTTATTCATATCCAGAATGATATCAAGTCCTTAAACATCATTTTTAAATCATAAAATGATAATTATACTTGAATGGATACGATGGAGAATGAATCTCATCGCGTTCGTGGAGACGGTAGTCCGTACGTACGCACGAGCGACAATATCATTCTTTTGATATTAAAATAATATATAAATGAATGGTATATCATATATACAGAATCATTAACATGTTATATTTATTATTTACATGAGTTACACATCATTATTATACCCATCCAAATAATATTATATTGAATAACAATTACACCACGACGTGGAGACGGTAAGTCGTACGTACGCACGTAAGGTGACATGTTATTCAAAGGGTGTATAGAATACTGAATACGGTTGTACCATACTTATAATAACATCACAGTATATGTGAGATACTGGAGTTATTATTTTAGAATGGTAAGAACAATGTAAGAAGAAGTGGAAGAAGAAATGAACATAGAAAAGGGTGGTGAAATCATTACCTCTTCTTCGGGTTCTTCCTTTTGATTTGATCAAAAGGGATCCTTAGGATGGCTTTCTGATCAAACTAAGGCCTCTAGGTTGTATTTAGGGATGTTGGGAGATTATTTGGGCAGAGTTTGGCCGAACCAAAAGGCTTTGAAGGTGTGAAGAAATGAGAAGGAGGAGTGCCCTTTTATAAGAGGGGTGAGGGGCACCTTTGGAAAAGATAGAAATATTAATTTATAATAAATTAATATTCGGTTTCTAATGGCTCCAAAGCTTATTATTCAAAGGGTAAGGTGGGGATAGGTCGAAAACCACTCAACCAATAGAATTTAGACATGTTTGGGTACTTATATTAACCTTATCTTTAAGTATTAACTCTAAGTTAATTAGTTTCACTTTTACAATGTCTCTTTGTATTTTTATATAATATGGTTAATAAACTTACTATATACATCCAAGCGACCCCCAAGTGGTCCATTAATGATTAACCTATCATAATATAAGTCTCTTGGCCGAACCTTAGATTTTTAGGAATTTAATATCAATTAATAATATAATATTTTTTTTAAGAACTCTTTTATGTCAATTTTGACACTATTCAATAGTTGATTTTTGTGAAACTCATAACAGATTGATTACTTCGATCAAAGTCCATTAAATAAATCCTAATATATCATATTAGCCTAGAAAATTAGTTTAATTCATTAAAAGTTTCATATTATATTTATTTGGGTATTTATAATATCAATTATTTTAATTTTTCACTATTCTTGTAATTACTGCATCATCATTGTGTCATAAATAAAATAAATTATTTAATGTCTAAATATTATAAATAAAATATCATTATGTAGGAAATCTTTTTGGCTTTCTAATGAATATTTATAATCTAAAATCCAACATATATAACCCTATGTAAAAATTGTTGTTCTAAAAGATATATGCTTGTGTCATTTTTGTATTCATTTTAACTAAATTAAAATAATGTGTCGTTATCACTTACAAGTGGATCCATGGGGTCCCAAAATTGACACAAAGATGTCCATGGTCGACCATCTATCAACAGATAGGGTTAAGACACGTTTTTAGGGTGATTTAGTATTATTATAATATTATTTTTTAACCCTTATTTACCGGATTTACCCTTAACCATGGTAAATAAAATATTTACCGCAGTAATTATTCAAAATGTCTAAAAATAAAAGTTACCTATTTACACAATTTGAACATCCTGATTCCAAATATGGAATCCATTTTCCTAAATTCAAAACACAGAAGTGGCAGAAATTAATTTAAAATTAATTCCCGCTGTCAAAACAAAAAAGCGTGTTTTTAAGAGATAATAACTATCAAAAGATTGACACTTGTTTATGTTCGGTTTAATTGTAAAATTATGTCCAATGACCAAAATTATATTAAATGGTAAAAATATATTATAAATATACTTTAAAACTACTAAAATTCATAATTTATCACTATTAATTATTTTGATTTAAAAAGTTGTTTTTAATTAAAATTTAGTAATTTTCACTATTCATCAAAATATGAAAGTTATCCGAAAAGTACCAAAATTTCACCTTAGGCTAAATTCAATATTCCGAGTCCAAAAATGAAGTCCATTTTCAAATATAAAATATATATAATTTCAAAAATTAGGTATTACTATTCACAACGGCTAGTTTAATTAGTTGTGGTGTGTGTTAGAACTCGAGGTTGCGTACAACACACGCTATCGCATTATTCAAAGGGAAACGTACCGTAGAAGCTTGGGGTGTTACATGAGCACACTTATGTGAGGTCAATCATATATGTATAAATTATATAGAAATTGTGACTTGTTTTGGGGTAGCACCACTCTTAGGGAAACATTCTATGTTTTTTGATACATCCCTACAAAATCATCCATAATATGTAATATAATTATTTATTACAGGATAATGTAGATATATTTAGGATAAAGGGTGTGTAATATCATGAAAATAGATATCTATAATTTTTTTTTGGTTTCTGATACCCATGGATGGTTCAAAGGCATGTTTCATCATTATCTTATTTTATAGCTAAGTGGGTACTGAGTTTATCAGAGGTTCAACCAATGGTGCTTCCCAAGGTTTTAGAAGAGTTAGTTAATATTTTACTGATAATTGTTTTGTGTTACCCCTCCATGTGATATCATGTTTGAGATTGAGGTAAAACTGAGATTTTAAAATATATTTATATCTCTATATAGGAAGGGGGATTATGAGTTGTGATACTAATGCATAAAACTCGATGATCTGTCTCAAGGAGGTTTGGATTTTCCAACTACATCACCATGGGTTGCACCAATTTTGTACATAAAGAAGGAATATGAATGTTTGTAGCTATGTATCAATAATTTTCTCTTGAATTTGGTAACATTAATGTTTGGATATCCAATTCAATAGATTGATTATTTATTCAATTAGCTAAAGGGGTCAAGATGGTTCTTGAAGATCAATCTGTAGTCAATATATCATCATATGAGGGTGAATGAAGAGGATATTCCGATGACCTATTTCAGATATAATTATGGTTATTACTTGTTCATTGTGACCCCATTCGATGTGTAATGCTCCGACCAAGTACATGAGTTTGATTAACATAGTGTTTAGGTAGTTTTTGTGTTGGTTTTTTCTAATTTAATTTGATGATATCCTAGTGTACTCAACATCTTTAGAGGAGAATATGGACTATCTACATGATGTTTTGGGAGTTATTTTTTATCTGTAGATAGTTGAGATGTTTTCTTTGTCTGGTTATTGGGTTTCGTATTTTTTTATGGGACGTGTCATATAACATATGGGATTAGATCTGGATATTTCAGATATTGAGGTATTTATTTCATTGGAATCCCCCATCATAGTTACTGATGTGGGAATTTTCATTTGTATTATAAGATATTATAGGAGGTCCCTAGATAATTTGATCTAGAGTATAAAACCTATATCATTATTGACTAAAATGGTTCTGGAGTTCTTTTGGAATGATCAGTGTTAGGTAGCTTACGAGTACCCGATGGAGAAGTTCATCAGTGCTCCAGTTCTTTATCAACTAGATGAGGGAGTTCAATTCATGGTTATCAAAAATTTGTTTCATCCTGGTTGGATTTTTATTTTGGTGTAGTAGTAATAAACCGTTTCTTGAGAATACTAAATTTTATGTCCCCATTATCATACGTATTTCACCCATGATGTTCATTTGGTATCAGTTATGTTTTCTTTGATGTTTTTGTGATATTACCCCACTGATGAGTGTTCTATGGGTCTTAATATTCATAAGAGCATGAGTATTGTACTCTATCAGTAATAAATTGACATGAAATGGTGAATTTGGATGGAATTATTTTTGGATTTGTACTTTGAGATTTCATATAAACTGAGAAAGTTTATCATTGAGGTAGATGATCTAAGATGGAAGTCACAAGCAATGTCATCTTTAAATCCAAATATTCCATGAGAGTGATGGATGAACTCAGATCCAAGCATCTAGATATAGGAGTGGTTTCAAGAAAATGTGGTTATTTTTTTATAATAGTATAGTCATCCATTTTCCAATAGGTGGATGAGTCCTAGCATGGGTGTTTAGAGGTGGGGGAATAGAGAGACCAGTTTTTCATTGTTGTTTCCCCTAATGGTTGGTTTGTGGATGAACAAAACCGAGTCCTATTTCATGGGAATATTTTCATGCATTTGGAGATGTGTGAGTTTTTTCTCTAAGGGTTCCATATATCACCCTTTGATATACATCAAACCATGATAAAGATGAACCATGCTTCGACAGATTTGTTTGTCTATCCTGGGTTGAAGCATGACATTTTACAGTTTGTGGCCCACAATTTTAGCCTCCCATAAGGTAATGGTTTTTCATCATTCCCCCATGGTTTTCTTCAGCCATTAGATTTTCCACAATGGTTGTGTGGGGATATATTTTGGGGAATTTGTTTCTAGTTCACCTCATGATCAGGGTGGTTATGAAACTATATGTGTGATAGTGGATCATTGGATGAAATCAACCCACACATAGAGATTGATGAGTCAAGATAAGTTAAGGTTTTACCATGTAAGTATCTAGAGGAGGTGGAGATTCATCAGGGATCCCTGAGAAAGATCAATTATGATCGTGAGCCTCATTTTACCTTCAGGATTTGGGTAGGTCTCTATCATTCTTTTTTCTTAGTTATTCCTTAGAACATTTTCTTCATGTGTAGATTATTAGTCATATGGATCAGACCATGAATACTATTTATGATATGTTTCATTATTATTTACTATAATTAAGTGGTTAATGGATGAGGTATCAACCTGGGGTTATGTTTTATTAAAAAAATTATCTTTTACTCCAACATTAGTATGGAAGTTCTTTAATATCTTTAATGTAAAATATTTTCTTCTTAGTTTTTATTGATTGAGGTTGGAGAGTAATATATCATGTTGATGCAAGATGTGTAGAGTGAAAAAATGATGGTTCATGTGATTCATTAGAGGATGAAGGAAATAAAGGATCATCATAAGTCCATCACACAATAAAGGTGGAGACCTATGATGTTTGATGTGGGAGATCATGTTTTCTGAAAGGTGGCACCTATTCAAGGGATGTGAAAGTTTTTTCATGGGGATTTAGATTTCAATCTAGTTTGTGAGGCCTTTTATGGTGTTTTAATGCATTGGAGAAGGTATATATCATATAAAATATCCCATGTAGATGAGTCAAATACATGATTCCTTTTATATTTCATCATTTTCACCTTATTTTTATGGTGACTCTCAGGTCTTTAATTGAGGAATGATTGACATTGATGATGAGTATGCCTTCATGAAGTGGTATGTAGAGATCCTGGACATCCAGGTAATGTGTTTCATAGGAATGGTATTCCATTTTTTCGTTTCATGTAGTGGATTGGGGATATGGAGGAGACTATAAGAGAATATGAGTCACAAAGACATTCGCAGTGCCCTCAGATGTTTGATATTTATCTATTCTCTTATCAATCTAATTTTTTTATGTAACCCTTTTGGGTGTATGTGACGGTTTATCTAATTGATTCATATTATGTATTTACTCTCATTTGAAAGTTATATTCCTATGGATAGTGATTTTGAGGCAATTTATATTGGGTCATGATATTTTATTTATTCCTCTTAGTGAGGTGGTTGAGCTCTTGTGATGGAGAGATTGTTGAGATGCATCCATTGACGTGGTTATTCAAATGTCATATTTTATTTCTTCCACTCTATGGTTGTTTTTATATTCTTATGTATGAGAATAGTTTTAGAGTTATCAAATTTAAGTATCTGTACTTTATTATTCCTTCATTTCTTTTGGGTGTTGGAGGAAACTGTGGGAGGTTCTAAGAAGTTTGCAGGGGTAATGGGAAAATTACGTGGGGGAGGGGGTCCACTACCTATTTTGGAGAGTATATGGCATTGAGATATACATTGTGGCATGGAAGTTCATGCTACAATTTATGAGGCCTCAATGGATATACTTACAAAAAATGAGGTGGTTGTGCCATGGATGTTGGATATAATGTATGAAAGGACTATTTTGGGATATTCTTAAGAATAAGAGGGGGGTGAATCAGTTTTGGGAACTTTTTAACAAAATTATAGCTCTTTATACCTATACATCTTGACCAGTTAGGATCTTGATTATCTTATTTTTTTTCATATCACATGTAATAATATGAAACAAAAAAATGCACAAGATATTTTACAAGTTCCACTAATAAATGATAGAAGAAAGTTCATTTCTATGTCTGGGAATAACTAGTGAATTGATTCTCCATAATAATGTGATAACTGTTACAATGGACTGGATAGAAAAACAATCCTATAGCCAGTGTGAGTATGTACACTTTGGAGGGCATTGGAAATAATCCACATCCCTGAACTGGTGATAACCAAAGCCATATTGCAGCTTCTTTCCTGGTTCTTTATACTACATGTTGAGATAGTATTCTTCATTCTTGAAAGGGAGGCTCTTCTATGATATTTTTCAGTTAACTTAAGTTGGATACATGCAATGCAGTATGCATGAAACTATCCTTTATTCTTCTCAATTATTCTCTAGTGAAAATAAAACTACCCTAATTCATCATCTTTCTTCTTCTTTACTTCTAAAATTAATTGTACAAGAACTTATTTTTCTTTCCTTGATAGAATCACAAACACCTTTGTGATTATTAAAACACTAAAAATCAGCTGACATGGTATCATTAGAGTTAATTATTTATTCTTTTCATATATGCATGAGATAATACATGTGGAAATTTGGTTTAAATCTTATCTACCAGTTCTTCTTGGACTATACACACATGCAGCCTTAATATTAGTTCTCTTATTTTAATTCTTCCACAAGTGAATGTGCATGACCCTATACACTACATCCGTATAATGTGAAAACCATAATGGGTATAAGATACTTTTCACACAAATGGTCTCTTCCCATTATTTTTTTCCCTTTATCTAATTTTCGTTTCACTTGGTTCAGGTGTGTTAACATCATATACATGACTTCATGTGTTTTATGCATGTTCTTCTTCAAATATGAATTGGTGAATCCCTTTGGACATGATCTTCACATGTAGACACGCATAGGCTTCTTATTTCCTTTTCATGAACACATTGACCAATGGTTTCATCAAATCATACACATGTGTGCATGCATATGGATATGGACCATCATTGTACAAGCTCTTTATTCTTCAAAAACAAACCCCCTGAAAACAGTGTATATATTTCATTTTGATAGGAGGGTGTTTTAATCTTTGAAGGCCATGGAGTCACATTTCTTATATGTACATGGGTTGAATAGCTCTACCTATTCACAAAGAAAAGTGTGAGTGAAACTGAATCATTAAATCATGGTTATATGGGCCTCGCAAAACAAACTGAGGGTTTGGTCGTAACAATCACATGTTTGTGCTAACATTCATAAAACCAGAATTTTTATGGTTATTCCTCTTCATGAGACACTTCAATATTGTATTTCTATTATTGATGGTCTGCTGATATTCTCTTCACAGATCCTCAAAATCATGTCGGCCATGCATGATATTTTTGACAAATAGTGGCATGATATGATTCTCAATTTTTGAGAACATAAGATCTTGGGAACAAGAGAGAAACCACATCTTCTCTTCCCAGTGTTGCTTATTTTATATGTAGTTAATATTTATTTTCCACATTCAAATATCACACAATACACTCATAAAAATTTCTTCATTGAATAATCCAAAGCATTGGTTCATTAAAATTTTAAAATCTCATGTGAAGATATGCTGAGAGTTGTGTGTGATTATTTTAATATACATGAAATTCACTTTTTGTGAAGGAATTAAAGAACACATGAATGTATCTCTCTTTAAATCCCCAATAAAATCCATGTGTTCTCTAAAATTCTATTTTCATTAACTGAGCCTTTTTCATCGAGATATCACATGCATGCAAAATGGAAGTTGCACGAATAGTCTCAATTTTATCAACTAGTCTTTAGGTAGTCAAAATGACAAGGTATAGTGGTTAAGATGTGGTAATTCGTCAACATTGATGAGAAGTAGTGGCACTGGAGAGAAATAGAGGAGGAATAAGATGATGAATTTTAAACAAAAACCATGGGGAAAATCATACATCCTTCATTCATATATATGTGGGCAATGTCATGGATGACTATAATTAGTTGACAGATTCGGATGGGATGTGTGGCCGAGATCACAAGTGGGATTAGATAGAAGGTGTGACTTACTCCCATTTTTTAAATGATGAACATAATCTTGTATCACGCATCCCACAATGAACTCTAGACACATATATTATTTGACATATCAATAAACCCACTCCAACCGAAGCATAGAAATATCTTCTCCCCCTCCATGGTACCACCCTATACCATGTTCTCTGCAGACGCGCTCTTCACATACCCTCTGCAGGTTTGGAACCAATCTTTTCACAAGTGGATAAATGGGCGAGCCAAACTACCTATAGGCTGGATTGGATGGCTTCCCATTGGGCGTGGTCAACTTGGTCTCTCATGTGCCTTGGGTTGAGGCTACCGGTCAACTTGGGGACTGCCCAATTTTTTAAGTAAGCCACACAAAATAAATAACATAAAATACAAACATGGACACCCTCACATGCCTGTCCACCTACAAATTCAAATACCATGCACACACCCTTCACTTCTCTTCTTCTCCAACAATCATCCTAAAATATTTTCTAAATCATACAAATCCCATTATTATTTTTCTTTTTTCATGAACACACATAAATCGTCACTTCACTCTCTTTAATGTGGTAAACTTTGTATTAAAAATGTCATAATCTCTTTGAAAATTGGATTATTGCATCAACCATATCATTTATACAGTGAATAATTTCTCAATTCTCTATGAATCATCAATTCAATCATATTAAATTAGCTTTGTCATACACATTGGATATCCCTTCTTTATTTTGACAAGTACATGAAACTATTGAAAACAAATACAATCTTCATACACAAATTAGTCCCAAAAATCTCCCCCATCATATTTTTTTGTCAATACATTAACGTTCTCTCAACGGGAATGTGTCAAAATAAAAAATGTGACTTCTCTTTAATTTACTTTTCATTAAAACTTCCATTTCACATTCTCTACCCCTTACAGATAAGAAATAAAAAATTCATGTTAGAGAGGGTATCAATCCATACTTAATCAATGCTTCGTCAATAATTTCACTCTAAGTATACATGACCCATGCTTGGAATAGAAAATAATAGGATTTGTTTTTGAGAACAAGGTCATACATTATCATTGATCATGATACCTCGTGATATGAGACCTCATGTACTTGTCTTCAAGGGTTACACACATTCATTCTTGTCTGAGGACAATAAATTAAATGTGAAATAATCAACCTGAAACATCTATACTAACATCAATAAATAGGCCAAAAACATTCAACTACAATAGTCAGGATAAGTTCCCTTTGGGAACTACAATTATTCTTATGTCACTCATTGGTTAAATTACTCCACCTTTTAATGATGATATTTGTATTGGTTACTATATGATGAAATATTGTGAAATGACATACATATTCCAATGACGTGATATTAAAATAATCTTTAGAGTAATTGATTTTTATACAAACTAAAGTTGATAATAATACAGATATATATTTTGGGAGATTTTTCACTAGTCTCCCCTTCGAGGGAAAACTTCTTATATGGATTAATTCCTTTTAATTACCTAAATGTTCATTTCATTTTAGAACCATATGATCTTTGAAGTCTTGTGTCTTTGAAAAAAGCAACATAGTACATGAAAAAATATAACATTCATTTAATCATATTAAAAGGCTTCTTGAAATGTTTATCTTGAGTACAAATATTGAATCTTGTAACCTAGGAAAATAAATCAAAGGCAAGGGTTAGTGTAAGACCCAGTAAGGGAAAACATGGTAAGTAGTTTACATGTGAACTTGAGATAATACAATTAGAACATGAAGAAAAAAAATAAAGTACTGAGAAGAGCCATATCAATAAAATAAGAACTTGAATAATTTCCTCAAAAAGTGGATATGACATTTAATTTATACATTCATAAGCATATCATCAAGGTTCATCCCTAAGGGTTCATGTAATATACCAAGGTTATTCACCAATGTAACATAAAACAGGTCATATTTAGAGATTAATTTCTTTACCCAATACATTGGGGTTATTTAGAGAGAAGTATTAATATTTATTTATTTTCATGTGATCCACATAGATCATAATCAAAATTTTCATAAAAACCCAGAGTGAATAAAAGAAATTTGTTCTATATCAACTCATGGTGTTAAAAAAGTGCATAAAAACATGATTATTATGTCATATATAACCCAAAAAATTGAATAAAAGATTTCTGTATAAAAATTACATAATAAAATAATTAATTTTTATGTAATGAAAAATTACCGTAGAATGAAATTGTTTTTGGGATTCAGATAAATAAAATAAAGGGATTTCTTGAGAAAAAAGGGGTATATTTTGAGATGAAAATTCTATAGTATAATATCTATGCAACATGGTTTTAAAAATCAAATTGAGTGGTAAGGGGTCTCCCATTCATAGATGACTCATAATAATGTATAGGGATATAATTAAATGTAAATAAGAACATGGTACTGATACTTTAATGATATAACCCTTAGAGGATAACTTTAATGGAAAAAATAGATCTTCAGAATTCCCTTATTAAAATTCGGCAGCCTAACACTTTCACTAAAAACATCAAAAAATAAGTTAATGTGAGATAAATTGTTCATTAATAATTTGGAAATAAAATGGAATTAAATATATATATAGAATAATATAACCCATTATAATAAAATTTAATACAAAATAAATAACATAAAATAAGTCTTTGAATGAAAGAGGAGGCTGAAGGGCTCCCCTACCTTGTGGAGTAACTTCAAAAACTCAAAGTCTGGGACCTTGGGGGCATGACAGCACCTTGGGAGGAAAACATGGGAGATAAAAAACCAGAGTATCATTGAGGGGTATTTGAGAATGAATGTAATGATGGAATGGGTTGTTATTTATAGAAAAATTGAGGGAATATTTTATTAATTTCTAAGGGACACCTCAGTAGTTGTATTTGAAAAACCATGGGATTGACTATGGTATTTGCCCATGGTTTTGGACACTTAGGGAACCTCATAAAATATATTAATCTAAATGAATCAGTCATAATTTTAAATTACATATTACAAAATTATGATGTCATAAAACATATCGTAAACTCAAAAACTGTATTTTTACTATTCACCCAAAAACAAAAGATTTTATATAAATTTTATAAATTCACCCTAACCTAATATCAATAAACTGAATTTTAAAATTAAATCCATTTTATGAAAAAATATTTTGAAATAAGATAAATTTAATTTCTATGTAAAATCACTATTTACATGAAATATACTAATACTTAACTAATAATTTCTAAAACAGTTTTATACTGATACTATAATATAACATTACCATTCAATAAACCTAATGTATATTTATACATAAGTGAGTTTACTATTACATTGGTCGTATTTCTATTCATAATGGTAATATAACTATTATTAATTTACTAATCAGTAAAAAAATTAACTTGATCTTATAAGACTCTAAATTTCATACTGATCACAACTGTATATGTCTGTTTTTTGAAAATCATTTCTTATTATCAATTATTTATGGTATAAAAATTATTTTAAAATAAAGTTTTTTTTCAATATTCATTAAAAATATGAAAATTCCTATAAAAAACAAAAAGTTCAACCTATATTAATCTTGAAATTTGACATTCCAAAATTATTGTTATTTTAATATAATAATAAATAATTTATTTATTTATAAAAATGTATTACACAAAGTAACTATGTCCATGATACACATCTCCTTATAAAACCATCATTGGACCATATAGTAAGGTGTTTATTGGTGATGGAATTTTGGGGCGTCTTGGAAAACATTGACTGAGTGGTGATTTCTATCAACTTGAACATCTCCCATCGGCGATTATGTTCAAGCATAACATGATGAAGATCATCTTGGGATTGGTATAGAAAAAATCTTAGTGATTCTAACTCCTTCCAAATCTCAGACAGATGGGATTTGTATGACCCAAGTCTACTAGATGATGTCATCGATTCTTCTTTATGCATTAATTATCCATTATTATTTTTATTTTAAACAAAAATTATAACATTATAAATTCTTATTGTTTACAACGATCATATTTATAATTGTCATATGAAGGTCAAGACATTATGGTCACATGTCAATTATACTTATATTTTTTTTATGATATAGTAAGAAATAAATTTTTTGGAAACAAAATATTATTCCAATGTTTGGGTTGTTACAATCCTCACCACTAATAAAATTTCATCCCTGAAATTTCAACTCATACCCTCAAAAAAGGTGTGGGTACTTCTCCCTCATAGACTACTCTGGTTCCCACATGGATTCTTCATATTTTTGGTTCCTCCACAACACTTAAACATGGTGGGTGGTCTTTTCTCATGGAACCATGTCTCTAAAATCTAAGATTTTCACCAGATGTTCCTCATAAGAGAGGTCATGTTCCAATTGTATGGCCTATGGATTTTTTAAATGTGAACGTTCGGTTACATACATCCTCAAGAGGGATGTGTGGAATACATCATGACCTTGTGCAATATTTGGAGGAAGTACAAGATGATATTCCACTTCTCGTATGTGATCATGGATTTTATAGTAGATAATGAATTTAGGGTTTATCTTACCTTTCTTCCCAAACCTAATAACACTATTACAAGGTGAAATTCAACAAAAGGATTTGTCATCAACACAAAACTCCATGTCCCTTCAGTGGATGTAGGCATAGATATTTTTCTGACTCTGAGTATCCTTAATATGTTACTGGATGACATGATCCTTTATCATCTAATACGAAGATAAGGCCCAAGAAGATTTCTCTTACCAGCTTCATCTTGTCAAGTAGGAGCACTACATCACTTCCCATATATAGCATCATAGGGTGCAATGTGAAATCTTGATTGGCATCTATTGTTAAAATAGAAATAATCTAATTGGAGATGTTGATCCCATTCACCATTAAACTATATTTATCATGTTATCAGCATGTCCTCAGGTGCTTGAATAGCCCTTTCTGATTAGACATTAGTTTAAGGATGGTAGGTTGTTCAAAAATTCAATTCAATACATATAGCATGTTTTATACTTCTCCCGAATTTTGATGTGAACCTTAGATCGTGATCAGATATGATAGAAAGTAGAACTCCATGTAGCCTTACCACCTATTTCACATAAATCCTATCGAATTTATCAAGATATAAATCTTTTTGAAAAGAGATAAAATGGGCATTCTTGGTGAGACGGTCCACTATAACCTATTTCACATTGTTTTTTTTAAGTCGAGTGATAATGCTCATAGTGATATTGTCCCACGACCATGTTGGTAGGGGTGGTGATTGTAATATCCCTTTCTGAAGTTGTTTCATTTCCTTCACATGTAGATATAACAGGCACCTTGTAGTGTTTTCAGCAATCTCCCTTTTCATGTTTTGCATAAAAAATGACCATAGAGGTCTCTATACATATTTCTGCTTCTAGGATATATAAAGAAAGTATATATATGGGATTCATCAATCTACTCCTTTATTTCCATAATAGATTAAAGACATAGTCTTGTACAAAACTTCATTACACCTTCTTGATAAATATTATAATTAGGAAACATCCAATCCTTCACAGTCTCAAACTTCATTTATTAAAAAGGTTCTTCTTTCTGATATTTCATGATCATATCTAGTAATGATGATTGAGAAATAATTTTGGATAGGTTTGATTATGTCCCTTACAATACAATCCCCATGTATAGTTTCACTAGGCCTCTGATCAGGGGATCTCGTTGAATCCTCAGCATTGACTGAACAATAGGGTCTTTCCTACTTAATACATCACTGACTTTGTTCGATTTTCCAGGATGATAATTAATTGAACCATCATAGTCTTTAAGAAGTTAAAACCATCTTCTTTGTCTCATGTTCAATTTCTTTTGTGTGAAAATATACGTCAAACATTGATTGTCTATGTATATATCACACATATCTCAATTAAGATAGTGCCTTCGTATCTTCAAAGAAAAAAACCAAAACCAACTCTAGATAATGAATAGGATAGTTTTTCTCATGATTCAACAACTGTAGAGATGCATTAGAAATGACCTTTTCATTTTGAATAAGAATGTACCCTATCCCTTTCAGAGTTTCATCAATAAAAATAATGAATCACTATCCTCTTGAAAGTAGAGTTAGCACATGTGAGGCAACCAATATCTTTTTCAACTATTGGAAACATTCCTTACACTCCAGTTTTTTAGATGAACATAGTCTATTTTTGTGTAAACTTTGTATGTGGATTTCCAAGTCAGGAAATTTTTTCACAAACCATCTATAATATCCTGATAATTCAATAAAAATATGAATATCAGTTATTATTGTAGGTGAGGCCTTTTTCTTAGTAGGTTCAACTGTGATTCCTTTATTGGTTACAATGTTCCCCAATAATGAATCTTTTTGAAACCAAAACACGCACTTGCTGACCTTATCAAAAAACTAATCCTTCAATATAGAATGAAAAATAATCCATAGATGAACCTCTTTATCCTCATGACATTTGGAATAAATCAGAATATCATCATTAAAAAAACAACCAAAAAGATGATAAGGTAGTCCTTAAATACTATATTCATCAAATACTTAAAAATACCAGGAGCATTATTCAATCCACAGGGAATAACAGAAATCACATAATGCCCATATCATGATTGAAAGGATGTTCTTGGAAAATCTACTTTCTTCACCCTCAATTGATAATAATTAGATTGAATAACAATCTTGGTAAATAATTTATCCCCACAAATTTGGTCAAATAATTCATCAATTATTGGAAGAGGGTGTTTGGTCTTCACTATGATCCCGTTTTTTTTGCTATAATAAATACATAGCCCCATTGATCCGTCCTTCTTCTTCACAAAGATATTAGGTGCTCCCTAAGAAGACACACTATGTCAGATAAACCCCCTCTTCAAATGATCTTAGAGTTTCTTATTTAATTCATATATCTCCATACTTTCTATCATATATAGGGTCTTCAATATTTGATAAGATCCATTTACATGTTCATTGGATATCTCTACCTTTATTTATTGGGGAGTTTTGAGGAACTCTAGAGGAAATACGTCAATGTATTCCTGGATGATGGGGAAAATTTCTATCATTACACTCTCTTCTCCTTCTTCTTTTTCACTGATAAAATCCGTATAGGTGGCTATAAGAGGTTCTAAAAGACAGAGATCAGGTTGGTAAATCTCTCTTTGAAAGATAACTGTAGTTTTACCATTCATGACTTCTATGATTTCATTGCATAAACATTTTATCTTAACATATTACATTGATTCATTTTCCATACCTAGTATAATGTCAAATTACAACATGGGTTTAATACCAGATTTTTTATAAGATTTTTCTCACTAATGCAAATTCTAGAGTTTTAGACATTGATGATGCTATGATAATCCCACTAGGAGTCTTAATTGACAACTCTACTTTTTGAAATTCAGGGGTTGGTTCTAAAATCATTACAAAAATTGAGGAAATAGGATAATTCAAAGAACCAAAATCAAAAGAAATAATGGACAGGTTTGATAGAAAAACAAGAGTACCTTCAACCACATAATTTATAGCTTCAATATCCTCTTTTATGATTGAAAATGAAATACCTTTCTCTCTCAACTTTTGCTAAGGCTGATAGTGATTCCCCTATAATTCCCTTGGATTTAGATAGCGATTGGAAACGTTCCCAAGATTTACACACTTGAAACATTGAATTATAGGTATGTCCTAGACAATCTTCCCTTTTCCATTAGTGTTGGGAAGTTGATGATTCACCTCACTATGATAATTCTTCATGATTTGGCCATCTCTTTCACACAAATAGCATATCCCACTCCTGAGCAGGTAGTTCATAGAATCCTTCTTCCCACACTTATTTTAAATGAGAAGTTTCAAATTATTAACTCCTCTTACCTAATCAATGCTCCCCCATAATATTAGATCCTTTTTTCACTTCTAGTAATTCGATTTATGAGACTTCAACATCTCACCGAACTCCAGTTTGAGTTTCATATCACTCTGCATGATCTAGTTATAGCTATCATAGTATTAGTTGGATAGATTCTTCTGCTAATGATGTTTTCGTGATTAAATAATCCATATACCTTCCCATTAGGATCCATGAAAATTCATGAGGTGTAATAGGGTAGACATGTGAATTTCATCTCATGGATTCCTACAGATTCATTCTCCTTATTTTTTGGCTTGATAAACTCCTCCATTTTTTATCATCGAATGAGGGAAATAAATATTGAATGATATATTTATGAACTCTTCCCACTCCATAACTTAAGCCTCCAATGTTGGAATCAGGTTATGAATATGTTACCACCACTGATCAGCTTCTCCTTCTAAGCAGTAAACAGTCTAGGTAACCTTCTCTTATTCTGAACTACAGAACACATAAAATATACTTTAAATATAGCTTATCCACAATTAATAAATCCATGGGTCTTTATATCCACTAATAGTTTGTTTTCATTGATGCATAAAGGACTAAACATAAAGTTGTTACCTATGTGGTAAAATAGTTCTATCAGATTGATTCAAGTTATTACCCATTACTTGAGTTAGTTGGTTCATCATTTTCATGAATTAATCCATTCTAGATTCCATCGGAGTGCCGTTAGCACATGGTCCAATGCAGTCATCATTTTCACGGTTAATAAAATGTCCCACCATTTTATAAAATAATAAAACCATAATAAGAAACCTATTAAATTTATGAATATTTTATTTGTAAATTATTTTAATATCATAAAACCTCATTCATAAAAATATTATTATTTAACAACAATTACCATTGTCTTTAAATCCTTCACAATGATTCATAAAAATGTTGTGATTAACCAACATACCCTATGAGAGTTTCTAACTAAGAGTGCAACAAGGATTGTTTTTGTGTAGTAGTTCCCATTCAATTCTAGATCAAAGCAGTGTTCTTGTGTGTTACACTATGATACATATTTTCCAGAGATACACCATCTTTTTCATATACAGACAATGATTCGTTTGACCGTAAACCACTTACATAATATTTCACCAAAATACTAGTAAGTTTTTCTATATTGAAAATTTTCTATAGGGTTATTACAAATAGTTTTATATCCAAATTTCCATAAATATCTAAACTATCATTTGATAACAACTATGGAATCCTACCTTTTTATTTGTAACTTTTCCTTTCATTTTACAAATAGACTATATTTAAATTCTAGTGTCTTGGAAAAAAGGTACATCATACATGAAAACAGATAACATTATTTTAATCCACATGAATGAATTCATCTAATATTAATCCTATATACAATTTTTTAATATCATAACCTCATAACATACAAGAAATGAAAGGGTGAGTGTAAGGCCCGATAAGGGAAAACAGGGAAAACCTTTTACATGGGAACTTGAGAGAATACAATAAGAACATGGGGAAATATCATAAAGGCTTGATAAAAGACATATAATTATAATAAGAACATTAATAATATCTTGAAAATATTGTTAAAACATTTAATTTAGTCATTTATAAGCATATCTCCATGGTCCATCTCCAACGGGTCATTAAAATTGCCAAGGTTATACACTATGGTGTCATAAAACATGTCATCACTACAGATTAATTTTTTACCCAATAAATTGGAGTTATATTAGGGAATAAAATAATATATCATTATATTCTTGTGATCAACTTATATCATAATCAAAAATTTTATAAATAATCTATAATGAATAATATAAATGGTTATTATATCATAATCATGGCGTTTTAAAATGTGCTTAAAAACATGATGATTATTTCATTTATAACCCATGAAAAGGGAATGAGGGATTTATTTATTACCATTATTGAATAAAATATATCCTTTTTATGTGATTATAAAGACCCATAGAAATGATATAGGTTTGGGTATTCACAAAAATAAAATAAGATGATTTCGTGAGGAAAAAGAGAGATATTTTGAGATGCAATTTCTACAGCATAACGACTATTCAATATGATTATAGAGAAAAATAGAGAGGGGACATGGGTATACCATTCATAAAAGACTCATTATAATGTAATGGAAAAAAATATAATCGACATAAGAATATGGTATGGATACTTGAAAGAGATACCACAAAAAAGATAAATTGAATGGAAAAAAGAAATGTTGAGAATTCCATTACGAAAATTATGCTGCCTAAAGGAGTCACATAAAACATCAGAAAATGAGTTGATGAGAGATAAAAGGGTGTCTCATAATATGCACATAAAATTTATTGCAATAATGATATATAATAACATACCCGAACTTATGAAAATGGAAACTAAAATTCATATAAAAAAAGAAGTCTTCGACTAAATTAGGAATGTGAAAGGTTCCATTACCATGAAGAGTAACATAAAAAACATGATGGTTGGGAACCTGGGGAATTGAGGAAACCTTGGAATCACTCCTTGGGAAGTAAAAAACCATTTATTCTTTGAGTGGGATTTTTTAATGAATGTAATGATGTAATGAGTTGGTATTTTTAGAAAAAGTGGAGAGATATTTTATTAATTTTCAAGGGACACCTCAATAGTGGTATTTGAAAAACCATGGTATTTCCCTTAATTTTTTCTCATTTGTGGCCAATTGGGAGACCAAAAAAAACTATTAATCCAAATAAGTCGACCAGAATTTTAAATTACATATTACTTCATTATAATGTCTTAAACACACAGAAACCTCAAAATTGTATTTTTACTATTCACCGAAAATACAACATTTTATAAAAATATCAATAATCCACCCTAACCTAATATCAATGTTTTGAATTCACAAAATGAAATACATTTTATGAAAATGATTTTTTAATTTTGAGAAATTTAATTTTTATGTAAAATTAGTATTTACCTAAAAAATAGTAATATTTAACAAAAAAATTCTAAAATAGTTATTTACTTATACTATCATCTCACATTATAATTCAAGATTCCTAAATTATATTTATGAATACTTATGTGAGGATAATATTCCATTGGTCATATTACTATTCATATGGGTAATATTACTATTCATAATTCACTATTCACTAAAATATTAAGTTCATCATACCAGACTCCAAAATTCGTACTGATCACCACTATATATTTCCATTTAATTGAAAATAATTAGACATCATAAATTATATAAAAAATAAAAAATATATTTTAAAATACACTATTTTTAATATTCATCAATAATATGAATCTTCTTATTAAAATATAAAAAATCATCTTATATTAATTTTGACATTTGAAATTTAAAATAATTGTTATTTTACTATAATAAAAAATCATTTTTTTTAAAGAAAATGGATTACACAAATTAACTAAGGACTTATTACATATCCAATTATAATACCTATATAGGACCTAAGTGTAACGTGTTCAATGGTGAATCTTGGGGTGTCTCAGAAAAAATTGCTCAAGTCGTGATTTCTATCTACTTGGACTTCTCCCATATGAGATTACGTTCAAGCTTAACATGTTGAAACATGGCTTGGGTTTGGTCCAGAGTAAATCCCTATGACGCTACCTCCTTTACAAGCTCCAACAGATGGGATTTTTATGGACCGAGTCTACTGTATGAGGTCATCGACTCTTATTTTAACATTAATTACCCATTATTTTTTTTAATTTTTAACAAAAATTAGAATGTTAAAATTATTGTTATTTACAACGATCGTATTTTCCCATGGTCATATATTGGTATAAACCTTATGGTAAAATTTCATTTATATTTATATATTTTTTATTCATTTTGACATAGTAAGATGTACATTTTTTGGAGACAAAATTTTGTTCAAATGTTCGGGTATTACAGCTGATCACAGATTCTCAGGTTATCCCCAGGAGAATTTTCTTCAAATTCAACTCCCTATATGAGAAATATGAATACAAAACACAAATATTTAAGGGAATATTGTGGGTGCCCATTGTATCCTTAATTTGAATAGTGAATATGTGATGATTTTCTCAACCAAGAAGCTCTATTCTCCACACTTGCACATTTTATCTTCAATTCTGATTACTATTGTGTGGATATAATTACTTAATCAATTAATATGTGTGTACACCTTCATTATTAAAGAGATATTAAGTAACTAGAATATCATGGTCCAATATTCATCTTCTTGAGAAATTATTCTGGAGCGGGAATAAATACAAGAATATTTTTAACACTATGACCATCCTTGTTGCACCTAACACACATAACTTTTTTGTCATCATGTATAATATTAATTTTTCATTCTATAATAACTTTTTCTATTGTTTATTACATTCTTCTCATTATTTCAAAATATTCTAGCCAAATAACCAATTTTTCATTAGGAAATAATTCATCATGTTTGGATCTTCCACATGGCTTTATATTAGTGTCATCCTTTATAAACGTTATTTTCGATGCACTACGCTTCACATTCATGGATTTAGAATCCAAGGAATTATCACAATTTCTTGTTGGAGTCTTCTTGGTTGAATAGGTTTTGGCAAAAAATTATAACTACTTCCTAAGGATGATTCTTCTTTCTTACACATCTTCTTTGATCATATTTTCTTATCTTCATTGGGTGCTTATTGAGATGAACATGGACCATGATTGTGACCACTTCCATTGAATATATCACATATGTTATCTTGAATTCCAAAACTGTTTATAGCTAACATATTATTATGTATCTATGGATGTTTCAGCTTTTTCTTTGTCTTTCCACCCTTGATATAGGCTTTTATTGTGCTTTTTTGGTATTTGATTTTCCCAACAATACATTACCTAATTCCTATATCTATTGCAGCACCGATATTGATCCACAAATCATTACTTGTTAACATCTTCTATATTATTTTGTAAGGCCTTCTTATTGATGTGTTGTGCTCCATTTAGATAACCACTTTCCACATTTTTCTTATTAACCACCATCATCCTTGTGTTAGGTTTTTTATCACTTTTCATCATTCAAACATGTCTTTTATTTATCTCCCAACCTAATGTTTTGTGGAAAAACATTTTGACACATGAGTACAAGATGGTATTTGTGGTACATTATCCTTCTCAAATTTATGTGATTGATCAATGAGTGGAGTCATGATATTCTAATCACATGATAGAGGTCATTCTTCCTTAGAATCATCCAATGAAAATTGAGTTCCAACATCAACTGTTTCATTATTTTCTGATGTATCAATATGTGTATTCTCAATCTTTCCGACTGAGCTTCCATTTCTGTACATTCTATATTGAGGATGATATTTTTATCTTCAATAATAATCAACTTCTCTTCACAAGCCTTATTCAATCATTCAAATTCATATTCATGAAGAAACACAATATTTTGTAATATAGAGTCGTGTTCTTTGATCATCTTGGAATTTACTTCCAAATATAATTCATGACATCAGTGCTCTTTTTTATATAATCTTCAAGTGAATTGATATTCTATAATAGAGTTTTACTAAATCCATCTTTCACATTAAATTCATTGAGCCATTTTGAGGAGCTCATTTTAAATTCACTCTTTGATTCATCAAGGGCTCCAGAATATTTGGAGGTCTTTATACATTCATCAATTTTTTCTTGCATTCCTTTCTCCAAAACACAATATTCTTCTCCTTGTTGGGTACTATCTTCCTATATATATTTATATTATCCTCAAAGAAGGGGTTCACATTCATCAGGGATATCATACCTAATTTATCTTAATATGTCAATAGATAATTCATGATTGGTTGTAGATTGATCATCACCAATTTTTCAATCATTTCCATCATGAGAATAATTTCCAAAAGTACCGCCACATACCTCGTGATTAGTAGAGGTATAAAGGCTCTCTATCTTCTTATTGGATTCCTGAGCCACCATCTCATTAAATTCCAAGAATGATCAGTCTTAATTGTGAGCAAGTAATATAGATACAACTACCTCCTCTTATTATGATAATATGTTCTTCTTCTTCAACATTACCTTCTATTTATTTTTAATGTTCATAATCTTTTTGGTATATATGTCCTTCTTCTCAAACATAAATGAATCTTCACCAAAACATAACTTCATTTTTATCTCAAGAAATAAACTCAAGTCTTTAAAAGGGAATAAATGCGGTATTGAGAATCCATCATCAGTGTTCCTAGGATCTGATACCAATTGAAAGGACTAGTTTGGGATATGCCTCAAATTTAGATGGGGTTAATTGTTGTTGGGGACATTGAAAACTAATTCCATCTTTGTATCCATGTACCTACTGACCTTTTAGGATATTTATTCACATATTATCTTTTACCAATCACATGAAATAATTTAAAATTACTAAAAATATGCACATTATATTTTTATAAGGTTAACTACTCAATAAGAGCAGCTGCATCCTTTCCATGTCTTGGAATGGCCAGTACATGGTTTGTACATTATAATGTCACAACTGTTACAGTGTATTTTCTTTGGAAAAATCCTCAAGGAAGTGTGAGTCTCAACACATTATATGTGGTGGGAAACAACCAACTTCCCTAAACTGTTGAAAACCTAGTCCAACATAAAGATTTCATTACAAGTTCTTCATACATATAATAGAGAAAATAATCTTCCATCTTGAAAGGTATGTTCTACTCTGATCTTTTTTATACACATATCTTGGTTACATGCAAATATGTATGCATTATACTCTCCTTTATTGTTCTCTCTTTTTATCTTGTAAAAACACAAATACACTAATTCTTCTTTTTTATCCTTGTTTAGTGAAAAAACTAAATTACATATAACATATTATTCTTTCTTGGATAGAATCACAAAGTCCTTTTTGATTACTCTAACACTGTTGATTATCTCACTTGGAATCATCAGAATTATTTCTTTCTTCGATTCATATGGGAATGAAACCATGCATGTGGAAATTTGGATGAACTCTTCACTTCCACTTATTCTTGGTCTTTACACACATGTACATGTAATATTGGGTCCTTTATATAAATTATTCCATGTGTTCGTGTGCATGAAATTGTCCACTTCTTCCCTTTTTTTAAACCCCTTCTAGGTAAAATCCATTATTCACACATGCATCTGCTTATCTTCCTCTTATTCCCTTAATCTTCTTCTCTTGGAATATGGTTTGGGTTTCTTTACATCATACACATGATTTCATGTGTTTCAGAGACATTATTCTTCAAACTCTAATGATTACATCCCTTTTGGTAGGTTCTTCACATGTTCACACACATAAGATAATTATTTCCTTTTCATGAAAACATGAACCACATGTTTCTTCAATCCATACACATGTGTGTATATATATACATATGACCTATCATCACACAACATCCTTATTCATCAAAAAACGAATCCATGTAAATAGTGTATATAAGTTGTTTATATAAGAATTTTTTTACCTTTTTGAATGTCCCGAAATTGCATTTCATCTTCTTGTATGGGTTGAAAGACTCCTCCTCTTCACAACTCATAGTGAGAGTGAAACTCAAGAACTTTATCATGGTTAAATGGCCTTCACAACGCACAGTGATGGTTTGAGAGAACCAGTCATGTGTTTTTAATAGCATACATGAAATAAGATGGTTCATATGTATTCCTCATCATGAGACACTTGAATAGTGAATTTCACTTTTTTAAGGTCTATGGATCTTCACTTCGCAGATCCTCGAAGGCCAGCATGTCTTTCATGCTATTTTTGAGAAATAGTGTAACAACGAGATGCTCTTATTCTTAGAACATGAGGTCTTGGGATCATGGCAGCTGCACCGTTCTCTCGGCTAGGTGTGGCTTCAATTTAATGTTGGGAATCATTATATTTTTCATTCAAATATCACAAAATAAAGAAATAAATATTTAATCTTTAAATAATAGAGATCTTCAGTTCATTATAATTTTCAACCCATGAGTGAAGATATGTCGAGAGTTGTGGGTGTTTTCTTTTCATGCACATGATGTTTTTTTATTTGTGAAAGCATTCAAGGACACATTTATGTGCCTTGTTTTAAATCCACTCTCAAATCCACATGGATTTGACAAATCCATTTCCCTTAGATGAGCCTTTCTTTATTTAGATATCACATGCATGCACAATGCAAGTTGCATGCATGGTCTCAGTTCTATCAAACAATATTATTGGATTTAAAATGACAAGGTTTGGTCACCTGGACATGGTTATTTATCATCTTTGGTGGGTAGTAGTAGAATCTGTGAGCACTAGAGGAGGAAGATGATGATGTGGTTTAACCAAAAACCATAGGGGAAATCAGACATCCCACATTCATATATGTTTGACATGAAGTGATGGATGACGATATTAGATCGTGAAAGTAGATGGGATGTATGGACGAGATCGCAATCAGTTTTAGATGGATGATGGGGATTACTCCCATGCTTTTATATGGTGAACTATAACATGTGTCACTCATCCCACATTGAACTAGATATAGAAAGATTCCATGGTTTATTAATCAACTTGCTCCAACCGAGGCTCAGAAATCACCACCCCCTCCACTGTACCGCCCTGCACCATGTTCTCTATGTGTTCGCTCTACTCCCACCCTCTGAGGGATCTATCCCAATCATTACACATGTTGATACGTGGCCCGTTCCTTCTACTTTCAGGGTGTACTAGATGGATTTTTCTTGGGTGCGGTCTACTTTGTCCAAGATGTGACTCAGGTTGAGAAGGTTGGTCAGCTTGTGAGATTTCACACTTTTTAAAATTATCCACCCAAAATAGTTAACATAAAATACATACAATTCCACCCTCACATGAATGGAAACCTATAAATTCCAATACCATGCACACATCCTTCTCTTCTCTTCTTCTCCAACCATCATTCTCTAATATACTCTAATTTACAAAAATCACATGATTCGTTTTCTTTTTCTGAAAACACGGTTAAATATTCACTTCATCCTCTTCATTTTTTAGACACAATATCACACATGATACAAGATATTTGAACATAGGATCAGTGCATCAATAATCTAATTTAAACAATCAAAAATTTCCCAATTATCCATGAATCATCGCTTCATTTATCCTCCATTAGCATTGGTATTCAAATTAGAGCTTTATTCTTATTTTTTACAAGTATTGACAACTATTAACCACAAATAAAATATTCATACACAATGTTGTCCAACCAGTGTAGGCCTTTCCAATTGGTTTATTATTTTTGTATAAAGAAATAAGGTTATGAAAAATAGATTAAGGTTGTCTATACCATTTTATGGAGTAGTTTTTTTCATTGATCATAGTCGTGGGGTGGCCTAATTATTTGAAAAGGGGGTTATACTATAGGGTTATAGGATACTCTTGATTCCCTCCTATTGTATTATATTATTTTCACCAAGGATTTGGCTATGGATATTTGGTATTGAGTTTACTGGGAGGCTTATATGTGGTTAAGGGGATTCGGTCGTATTCCACATCTTTTTTCCCAGTTTTTAGTGTGGTCTTAGGGACAACAATTTTTTCCTCAATAATTTTTCCTTTCTATAAAAACCCCATGTGTAGCAAACCAAAATTTAATTAATGAAAGTTCCTCTTGATCAAATTAAATGCCTTATTTTGTAAAATGGTTATATAAAACATATTAAATTCTTTGGTTTTAGGTTTCTTGATTTAAAAATTCCATTAATAATTTTTACTATTGCTAATATAGTTGTTGAATAGTGAACACATGATTAGTATAAATATAAGGTTTTAACAAATCCAATTTACTCAGTCAAAGGAAACTATAGGCTAATCCAGTAGAATTTCTCCATACGAAGCCAATTTATCAGAGCTCAGAAAAATATGTAGTTTCAGTGGTCTTTGCTCTTGACCAAGCCCAAGATGAGCATCAACACATTAAGCTTGAATAGAATTGCCTATGGTAAAAGTGGATGTTATTAGATATTACAGCCCATATGATGTTATCTGAGCCACCCCAACAGTATTTCACCATCTCGTACCTTAACCTTAGGTCTTATTTAGGTGTTATAATGAGTTATGTAACAAGACCCTAGCACTATGATTATTTGATTCATTTGTTTATAAATATTATAAATTCATTTTATTATTTTCACTTTGTAAATGGGTTTTAATGAAGAAATATTTATTTAGTGGAAATTCAATTAAGAAATATATTTTCATGAATTAATGGATTTTTGAATTAAATACTAATTTAATAAAATATTATTACTAAATTAATTTTTATTATATATAAATGATTGTAAATTTTTTTTGAATAATATTGTAATATTTAGTAATGTTTGAAAATTGTTTGTTCCAAAACCCAGGTATTTTAAATAAATGTAGGTCATTATATAAAAAGTGTAAATTTACATATTCATAAAATTATTTATATAAAATGAATATTATTTTTTGAATCAGGGTGTTGAAATTATCAAATGTTGAATTTTTTATAATCTTCATAGACAGTCGAATTTTTGGGTAAAAATTAAATACTATTAAAATATATAATGTGTTTTATGACATCATAATGGCCTAATAGTGAAGTAATAAAATACAATAAAATGGGTGTTATGACAATATATTTTTTCCCCATTAAAATAATGTTATTTTTTATTTCTTTAATTTTTTTACAAAGCCTTAGTGGACCCTCGAAGACTTATAAGACATTTTAACATTTAAAAATGATTTTTTTGAGAGTGTGACTCACCTCCACATAAACAAGAAAAATATTTTAATATTTTTGGCCATTGGAATTGTAAAATAATGTTTTCCACTCCACTTTGGTCAAAAATGGGCAAAAACCATTATATTGTTTGTGTTTGTGGTTAGTTTAATGTGAAGTGTCCAATACCTAAATAATAAAGAATTCCCTCTATATTCTTATATAAACCCACTCAATATCCCTTTCTTCTTCACTAATACCATTAGGAGCCCAACCAAACCCTACCCTCATATCTCTAGAATCCTCCCAAGTTGCCTCAGCCCACCATAAAGCCTCTCCCAAGCCTCTCCTAAGACTTTGGGATCACACTTCCAAGTAAGGGATATATTCTTTTATCATTTTTGGTCAAATTTCAGTATATTTTTATACCCTTTTGTTTTCAATTAAAAAATTTGGGGTCTGATTTTCCAACTACCCTATACTACCCTTATTATGCTTGAATGAAGAGAGCCCTCTTTATCTCTCATTTATGGCTCCTATGTACCAATATTACCATGCCGAAATTCTGTAATAAATTTCTCTCTTCCCATTTACATTCAACCCATTATTTGATATTATAAATCAACATTATATTAAATATATTAGGATATTTGGTTCAATGTACCCCTTACTTTCTAATTAATTTATAAACGATTAGATACTCTATTATCTCTTATAAATCCATTTTATGATTGCTATTTGATGTCATTATGCTTTTGAAGTTACACCAAAATTTCAATGCCAAAATCATATTGTAAGTGAATAACATACCAATTTCTCATTCAAGGGTATTCACTTTTATGAACATGTACTTATTGATTGAGGACATATATTTTTTTTATTCCAAATCTATTATTTTTTGAATAAATTATGTTTTTTATTGAATCCTTATTCTATGATCTATGTGGCACACTTATGCATAAAATGAAATGATTAAGATGGGGGTACCCTGATAGGGATCAAATGCATTGAGTAAATATTAGTATCATGATACATCGAGTAAAATGAAGGTTTACTCATGATAGTTATAGTTAAATGAGGGTTTACTCATTCTCCATGTGCTATGTCCCCCAGATCATTCTAATATCATGTTAAATGTTTTTTTTCTCATTTCTATGTTATGATAATCATTTTATATAATGCCTTTATGTTCATGATTCTCGATTTCTTCATTAATATGTATATTTCCTAACATTTATTGTATTACTCATGTTATAATTTGTTTAATCCCTTACTGGGATTTATATGTCACCCTTTTTACATGAATTTCCTCAGGTTATCCCATGGAATGCTATGTACGGGGGAATGATGTGGTCATGTAAAGGAAAATTTCAATAAAGATACAGTATTTGTTTATCGTAAGTTGTCATGTAATTTCCCTAATTTAACCACACACTCGACCTATGGATCCTCAATGTTGTATTGAGTTTATGTTAATGTAATAAATCTTGTTAATGTGTGTAATAAATAGTAGTGTTTTTATAGTTTCTATCCGAGGATAGGTTTAGTTATTTTAGGGATTAGGATTAGAAAAACATACAGAATGACTTAGGGACAATCCTATGAATAAGAAAAACATCAATAAATATTGGTGAGTATAAATGAAGTGGTTTATCAAGAATATACATCTCTTTATATATACGAACAGGTAGAGGTGGATCTAACAAATATATATCTAGAGGTAAAACCCGAAAACACCACATTAAGCTATACTCGAACGAGAACTGGTGAACAAAAACAATCTTTGTTGTACTCTTGGTCACGACACTCTTAATGGATATTATTTTGTAAATTCATATGCTTAGGATGATCCATTAATAAAGGAATAAAAAACTCCCTAAAGAATATATGTAGTGAATTAGATCATATGTAACATATATTGAAGCCTATAAATTAATAATCTAAGAAAATAAATGTAATTTATAAGTAATAACATTTTTTCTTTGGATTCCCCTTTATGTGTTTACCTTAACTACCTTTTTATTCCAGGAAATGGCTAGTAACAAGAGGACTCAATCTAACAACCAATGTGAAGATCAAAGTGCCGAATTTTTTAATGAGATTCCCAATCTGATGGGAGGGGGAATCACAAACATTATCATGATACTCTCTCAGTAAACTCATGTTTTTAATATAAATATGGGTCAGGAGGAATGATCAACCCCCCTAATAAAGAACAGTCAACAATCGATAGCTTTATGAGAAAAAGGCCTCCATATTTTAATCGATCATTTTATCCCTCAATTTCCCAACTATGGATCAACTCCTTTGAAAGGCTTTTCTTCATTCTTTAATGTTATGAACAAGAGAAGGTTCTTCTGGCTGCTTATCATATGGATGGTGAAGTTAATCAACTATGGACATTGATCAAAAATATGAAAATTATGGAAGAGAATGAGGAATTAGAATAAAAGGATTTTCGGAAAAAAATTGATAAATATTTTCCACACACCCTCTGACTTAAGATGGAACGGGGATTCCTTTCCCTCTGGAAAAAAGATGATGAATCCATCCGAGCATATGAGGAAAGAATTTCAAGGCCTGAACGATATTACTCTGGCTTTGTTTTTACCTCTGAATACAAGGAAGATCGCTTCTTTGGTGGGACAAAAACAAGCCTATAGAAATCCTGAGAGATCTGTGGCTTTCATAGTTATGAGGAAATTTTGAAATGTTTCCTCAATGTAGAAATGAAGATCGGTGAATCTATGGAGTATTGTGGGGATAAGAAGCATAATGTGTACTTTAATTCTGGTGGTGTAGTGGATAAATCCAATGGTTCTAAGAAATTCTAGCACCCCACCTACCAATAGTGGATAAAGAAGAATCCTAGAAATTTCCTAAAGGGGACAAGGAAATGATTTAGATGTGGAAGAGAAGGGAACCTGGCCATTAACTATCAACAAGTGAAACCCACTATTTCGATTGAGGATAAGAATGCTCCAATTGACCCTCAATACATTGTTAATTGCATCAACTTCAAAGAACCATGGAACTTTATTAACCAATTCCCTAAGCCAAGGGTTTTCTAAGGCAACCAACAACCTCCAAGGCTGTGAGGTCAAGATTTTTCCTTCACTACCACCCAAGTGAATCCTGACAATGAAGTGGCGATAGTTATGCTAGTTATTCATTCAAGAATAGAGAACATACTTATTGATTCTTGTTATATGGAATATTTTTATATCACGAATGTTTAAAAGAATAATCCCAACACCACTAAAAATTATGGAAATAGAGATGTCAGTGAGAATGAAAAATGGGGAAATCATTGAATTCCATGAATATAACTCCTACCCTGTCACAATTTGTGGATTGATCTTCCCAAAAATCCTCATCATACCCCTTTAGTGAATTTGATGCAATTATTGGCATGGACTTCCAATCCCTATATAGATCCAAAAAAAATATCCGTGAGTGGGAATTCACTCTCCATATAGAGAATCGTGTTCCAGTTCTGTACAAGTTCAAGTCGGTGGATGAATCTTCTTTATATCCATAATGTCAAGCATGGATATTACTACCCTATGAGCATGCGTATATTTCTCAGATTAACGAGTTTAAGGAATGAACCATCATTGAATACATGCCTATTGTGTGGTAATTCACTAATGTGTTTCATGAGGAATTTTATGGTCTTTCTCCTAGAAGAGATTTTGAAATCTGGATTTATCTTATACTTGGGGAATTTCAAATATCTATGACTTCATATAGATTGACTGTTGTGGAGCTTGATGAGCTATAGAAATAACTATAGGTGAATCTGGATAAAGTTTTTATACACCAATGTGCTTCAAAATGGGGTGCACAAGTCCTCTTCATCATGAATAAGGATGGGTCAACGTGCCTTTGCATTGATTATCGTGAACTCAACAAAATCACGATAAATAATAGGTATCCTATTCCATGAATTGATGACTTGTTTGATAAGCTATGTGGAGAACAATACATTTCAAAGGTGGAACTATGGTTGGGATATTACCATGTAAACCTTAAAAATGTGGATATCCTCAAGTAGACTTTTCATATAAGAGACAAGCACTATGAAATCATAGTAACACCTTTATAAATAAATAATTTTTCTTAAATCTTCATGGTCTTGATGAATAGAGTCTCTAGAGATAACCTTGAAAAATTTTCTATAGTATTTATAGAATATATTCTAATATAATTCAATACTAAGGAGGATCATGAGGAGCATCTTATAATTGTACAAAAGTCCATGGGAAAGGATAATATCTATGGAAAGTATATGAAGTGTGAGTTCTCATTTAAGGATGTATAATTCTTACATCGTATAATTACAATAAATGGGATATTTGTGGATCCCTCCAAGAAAAATGCAACAGAGGGACGGATGAGGCCAAAATATATGATGAATATCCTTATGTCTCCTGGGTTATCTAGATATTATTTCTGATTTTTGAGAATGTAGACATGATTTTCAAACCCTCTTACCAAGATAACTCGGAAGGGAGTCCTGTTTTCATGTAGTGATGAATGCAAAAATAGCTTCAAGGAGTTGAAAAGGAGGCTTATCACTACAACAATTCCCACTCTACCCACAAGTGGAGGACATTTTGGGGTATTTAGTGATGCTTAAAGAAGGTCCTTGTCTGTGTCTTGATGCATAACAACAAATTCATTTCTTATGCTTCAAGGAAATTGAATTTTCATGATAAAAACTGTCCAACACATGTTCTGTAGTTGGATACAGTATTATTCGCAAAAAAATTTTCTGACATTACCTCTTTGAAGAGATGTGTGAAATATATACGGATCACAAAATCCTCAAGAATATATTAAAAAAGGAATAGTTTAACATCTGCCAACAAAGATTCTTAGAGTTTGTCAAAGACTATGACTGCCCAATCTGTTACAACCCTAGAAAAGCAAACAAGGTGGCATATGTTCTATGTAGAAATGACCCAAAAATTTTATCATTGATGATAATTATAAAGGATCCAATCTTATAAGATTTAATTAATATGGGCATGGGAATCAATAATAATGGAAAATCATCAATCCCTTCGCAACATATTTCTTAATTACATCTTTTGTAAAGGTCAAAGGATGTTCAAAAGGATGATGTGGGAATTCAAAAGAAAGTGGAAAGTACCAGAAAAAGGTAAATCCTCAACATTTAATGTTATGGATGAAGGAAATGTGAGACATGGGACAAGGATATGTGTTCCATAAAATTCTGAGTTGAATAATGAACTTTTGGATGATGCACATAGTTCGAATTTCTCCATTCACCCAAAAAACATGAAGATGTATCAGAATTTCTGAGATAATTATTGGTGGGATTACATGAATATAGAGATCACTAAGTATACATAAATGTTTCTCGTATGTCAGCAAGTGAAGGCTAAGAGATAGATTTCTAAGGGGATGATGCAACCATTACCCATACCAAAAAAGAATTAGGAGAACATCACTGTGGACTTTGTCACTGGGCATATGAATACATCCAAAGGAAACAATGCTATCTACATTGTATTGGATCATCTTACAAATTCTTTACACATCATTGAAATTTAGGAGGATTTCTCATTGGATCAACTAGAAAAGATATAAATCAGATAAGTGGTAAGGCCTCATGGATTACCACTATCAATTGTATCTGATCGATATCCATGATTTACTTCTATGTTACGGAAGAGTCTCCAACACACTCTAAATACTAAGCTGAACATCAGTATGACTTATCATCCTCATATAGATTGCCAATCTGTGTGGTTTATCTAAACACTTGAGTATATGTTGAGATAATGCTCAATGGACTTCAAAAGATGATGGGATCAACATATCCATCTTGTTGAGTTCTCTTAGAAATGTATTTTTCACTCAAGCATCGAATTGGCTCCTTATGAAGAACTTTATGGGAAGAGGTGTAGAACACTGGTATATTGGGTTGAAGTTGGAAAGTGAAAACTCCTAGGTCCAGAAATTGATGATTAATGGGTGGAGAAACGCAAGACCATCCAGTTTCATGTTAATGCTACTCACAGTCGATAAAAGATCTATGCTGATAATAATCAATGGGAACTAGAGTTGGATGTTGGGGACATGGTATTCCTTTACATATCATCGTGGAAGGGATTTATGACATTTGGGAAGAAGGGAAAACATAGTCTAAGGTACATCGGCCCATTTGAGATCCTTGTTCACATTGGACCAGTGGCCTATCGACTAGAACTCCCAAAAAACATATCTCATATACATGATGTAATAAATTTATCACTCTTAAGGAAGTACATAACTAAACCATCACATGTACTCAATCCATAAGTGGAACCATTAGAGAATGGACTCACCTATGAAGAGAAGTCGGTGAAGATCTTAGATCGTAAGGAAAAGGTTCTATGAAATATGGAAATTCCCCTCATCAATGTGTAGTGGAAAAACCACATGTGTGAAGAAGAAATGTGGGAATCAGAGGATGTGGTGAAGCAGAGTTAGCCTCATCATTTTTAGTGTGTCAAAAGAAAATTTTGAGGGTGAAATTTTTGTACGGGAGAAGATTGTGACGACCCAAATTTTAATTAATGAAATTTCCCCATTATCTAATTAAATGTATTATCATGTCAAATGGTTATATAAAATAAATTAAATTCCTTAGTTTTATGTTTTTGGATTTTAAAATATAGTTAATTATTGTTACTGTTGCTAATATAGTCGTTGAATAGAGACTTCATGATTAGTATAAATATAAGGCTTTAACAATTCCAATTTACTCAGACAAAAGAAACGATGGCCTCATCCAGCATAATTCCTCCATACAAAACACATTTGTTGGGTCTCGGAATGAAGGTAACATCACCTGTATTTTTTCTTGACCAAGACAAACTCATTATTCATCATGTTATGCTTAAACTGAATCGCCTACAATAGAAGTGGATGTTAACAGAGATTACTACCTAGAAGATTTTATCCAAGCCACGCCAAGAGACAGTCACCACTGCACACCTTATCCTTTGTTCTTATGTGGGTGTTATAAGGGATTACCTAAAAAGTCATAATCATTATGATTATGTGGTTTATTTGTTTTAATAAATAATATTCATTCATTTCATTATTATTATATTCAAAATGGGTTTTAAATCACAAATATTATTTTTAGTAAATATTCAATTATGAAATCTATTTTTATGGATTAATTTATTTTTGAATAAAATAATATTATAATAAAATATAATTACTATTTTACTTTTTATTAGATATAGATGATCGTATAATTTTTATGAATACAATTGTAAATTTTATTAAAGTTTGAAATTTGTTTTTGTCAAAACCAATGAAATTTAAACAAATGTTAGTTTTCTTTTAAAAGTGAAAAGGAAAATATTTAGAAAATTATTTAGATAAAAATAATATTATTTTTGGAATCAGCACATTTAAATTATCCAATGGTGAATTTATCATAATTTTCAGATATTGTCGATTTTTGGGAAAAAATTAAATACCGTTTAAATATATAATGATTTTTATGACATCATAATAACCCAATAGTAATGTTATAAAATAATATAAATTAATTTTTATGCCAATATATGTTTTAAATTTAAATTAATGTAATTTTAGATGTTTTTTTTGATTTTTTTACAAAGCCATAGTGGACCCTCTATGACATATAAAACATTTTCGCATTTTAAAATTATTTCCTTGAGAGTGTGACTCACCTCCACATAAGCAAGCCTAATATTTTACTAATTTAGGCCATTGAAATTATAATGTAATTTTTTTCTCTCCACTTTGGAAAATACCATGGGAAAAAACCATTGTATGTTTTTTGGTTTTGATTTGTTTAATGTGTAGTTTCAGAAACCTAAATAATAAAGAATTCCCTCTCCATTCCTATATAAACCCACTCACTGACCCATTACTCTTCATAAAAACCATTTTGATCTCAACCGACCCCTTCCCAAATCTCTCTAAAATCATCCCAAGGGGCCCCTATCTCCCTAGAGGACACTCTGGAGCTTCTACCATGCCTTTGGGATCACACTTCCAAGTAAGGGATTTCATCCTTTATCATTTTTTTCAAAATTTATTTATGTTTTTATATGCTTATGTTTTTTATTCAAATTGTGGGGGAAATATTTCACACCTCCCCCACACTTCCCTACTTGTGTTTAAATGACGATATCTCTCTTTCTCTCTCATTAATGCCTCCAATGTACACCTGTAACCATGCTGAAATTTCATAAAGATTTTCTATCTTCTCATTTATATTCAGGAAATTCTTTTATATTGTGCATATAAATTGAATTATATATGATCAGATATTATTTTTAATTACAACATAAAATATATTTAATATATAAATTATGATAGTCTCTTTTCACTTTCATGAATAAATTTTACGATTTTTGTTTGATGTTGTTATACTGCCGAAGTTACACTATATTTCCATGCCAAAATCATCTTGTAAGTGAATACCATACACATTTATCTCTCAAGGGTATTCACCATTATTCACATGTACTTGTTGATTGATGACATTAATTTATTTATTCCATGTTTCTAATTCATGTAATAAATTATGATGTATAATGAATCCATGTTGTATGATCTACGTGGCACATTTATGCATGAAATGAAATGATTATGAATTGTGCACCTTGATAGCGTTCCAATGCATTGGGTAAATATTAGTTTCATAATAATTAAAGTAAAATGAGGTTTTACTCATTCTAATTCATTTAAAATGAGGGTTCACTCATGATCTATGTGTAATGATCATTGGCTCATACTAATATCATGTTAAATGTTGTTTCCCCATTTCCACGTTATGATAATAATGCTTTATCATGCCTTAATTTTCATGTTTCTATTATGATAAATTGATATGCCTACTTTCTATCATATATTTTATTCTTCATCTTATTACTTGTTAACTCCCTCACTGGGCCTTATATCTCACCTTTTTTACTTGTTTGTCATCAGGTATTCTCGTGCAATGCTAAGCACGAGAGAATGTTGTGGTCATGTAAAGGAAATTTTGAATAATGATGTTGTATTTTTATGCCTAATGTTGTTAGGTAATGTCTGTAATTTCCCAAGACACTAGACCTCTCAATCCTTAGAGTTATCTTAGGTGCAAATTTTTTTAATAAATATTGTTAATGTGTGTAATAAAGAGCTGGGTTGTTATACCTTGGTCCCCCAAACCCACTATTCAAACTGACCACTCTCTAAAACCATACATTATTTGACCTTTCATCAATGGTAGTTGATGTTACTTTTGATTAGGATGAATCCCTCACATCTAGAGACCAATCAATGGAGATATGGGGTGGTTTTTCCCACTATTCTTTAAATTTATCCACTATTTGATCTTGTTTTCATCTCATTCCTATTTCCATTCTTTTTAAATTTGAAATAAATCATTACAATATATATAAATTTATTTTCTAGAAAATTCAAGGAATTATATCCTTGTGAGAACATTGTTACCCTGATGGAATGGTATTCAGGTATCCACATCGGTGTTCTGTTTCTATTTCAATAATGTTTAATGTTTATGGTAAAATATTGATTTCTTTTTCTATTTATATATGATAATCATTAAATTAAAAGGTATTTAGGAATTTTTATAATTGTTTAGTTAAACTAATGTAGATTGATCTAGATAAAAGAATGTAATTGGATTATACTAGTGATCCCATGATGATTTTTTTATGGTGATAATGGACACCTTTATATTTTCAAGATTGTTTTCTTGAAATTATGTTTTTTGTTTTATTAATTTTTTATCGTTGGATTATCTTTTTGATAATTTTAGAATATGATAATGAAAAAAACGATATAATTAATTAATAAAATAAGAAATGATGAAGGATAAAAGGTTATTAACTCTGATTTTTCTTATAATTGGATGGTAATTCATATTGATAATGATTACATGTTTAAAGGAATGTGATATTTCATGTGTTAATGGAATAAGATAAAGGACATGGATCTAGAATTCCTTTTTATGGTAATGATATTAAAAGGGTGTATCAATTAATTGTTTTATCCTTTAAATCATGTTAAAAGATTAAAAAATCAATATATTTTGTTTAATTAAGTTCAATATATTTTTATAGATGATTCCTTACGAGACCATAGATGGAACCATTGATAATTAATCGACACATTAAATATCTAATAAAAACCATTTATTTAATAAAAAAATTCCAATGATAGATGAAATTTTATAGATAATCCTTACTACATTATGACTGGGCGTCATGGAGCCAATTTAATTGTGAAGGGTGAATACATTGTTTTTATTTCCAAGATTTATTTAGTAAGTATGTTTTTTGTTTTCTTTTTCACGCAATGTTCTATGGATTTGTTCCCTTCCAGGGGACATGATGTGAACCTAGAATGGATGATAAGGTATAAGAATAGAGATTTAAGGTTATGGAAAAAGTTGATTCGATGGACAGAAAAATGTGTGGTCATATGCATGATGCTGTCGGGGAAGACACTATATATGGTGGAATGGGTTGAAGCTGAGAATACCCATTTATGTGATGAGACATTGGATTATTTCTTGTGAATTAATCTATATGAAGGATGGATGTCCAATTTTCATGATCATCTTCATTACATTCCCCACTGGTTATGGAATCTAAATGTTCATGGTTATTCATATATTTCATGGTTTCCTAATTAATTTTCCATGAATATATATATTTAAGGAATAATGATGAAAATGTTTAATAAATGACATAAAATTGGGCTTGATGCTACTTGAATAATAAATATTGTAATCATTAGAATTTATAGGAGTGGATGGATTTCTCTTTGAGAGAACTTACTTTAACTTCAATGGTTATTGTAATGTGTAATTTGAATAATCAAATTGGAATATTGTTAATTAATTGAGAAGTAATAACTGTGAAGTTAATTTTTTAATGAAATTGAATAAATTTAATGCATTTATTCGAAATTATATTCTTTATATAAGATATATATCTCTTAATTATAGGAGCTTGTTTTCTGAGAGATGATTTCTAATGTTGTGTTTAAGACTAATTTAAGTCCATGGTGTGGTTATGAGATGTATTATATCTTGTATGTTTTTTGAATTCTTGAAATACCCCACCCATGTTTTTTAGGGTAAGTAACACACAGGGGACTCTGGGATGGTATTTTCCATAACATCCTAATGGGGTGATGGATGGATAACTGCCCCCATGGTCATTCTATCTTCTCTTTATAGTATTTTGTATTGGTATGCATATTAGTAATTTTCCAGGTTTATGATTTTAGAGGGATTTAATTTTTTGTGATTATGTTACATAGATATATCTCTAGATATATTATCCAAATGATTTTTTTATGTATGATGTGTCTGTGTTGTGATGTCTTGAGGTACATACACAGTGTGTGGGAAATGATTGATTGTTTTCTAACACCTGATATATGATTCAAGACATATATCATGTAGCGGATCCATGATATAATACCTTGATATTACATGAGATGAATTGATTATTTGATGCATGAAATTCATGTAGTGAAACATATCTTGAGATTCCTTGGAAATGCTTTTATTAGATAGATATGGGTCAATATGTGAGATGTTGGGGTAGAGTAGAAAACTATTGAGGAGTGATAGTGTGGTACCAATGTTGTTTCAATGTTATAATAAATGATCTCTGTTATGTGATACCTATTGAGATATAACCATAGTGTCGTTGGGAACTTATTATACCTCTTTTTGTGAAGAGTCAGTATATGTTATGTTTATTCAATTTTAGCATGATTTATTAATCCATTCCATGTGATGATCCAAGGAGGATCATATTGAGTATATTATTATTCCTAGAATACATATTTATAAAATGTGTTTCATGTCTTCATGAGAAGGTTGGACATCTTGAAGGATATTAATATCTTTTGGTATTTTTTAGAGTTGTTTAGGCTTCATGGTCAATGTCGTGTTTTATTTTTAGTAATTTTAGTTTGCTTTTCATTTATATCAATTTTCTATTACATTAAATTCATGTACCTAGGTTGTTATTATAAATTTATGAGAAAGATTTGATGGGTGTATATGTCTTAAAAATATCTTTTGTATTTTTTTTATTTTATAATGTCGTTCATCTTTTTTTTATTTTTGTTGTATCTATGATGTGATTCACCAACCAATGGAATATTGGAGGTGGGATTTAGGCAATCACTATCCTCCTCCACAAATTTCCAACCTAAATGAGGTGCCTTTGGGGGTAGGGTTTTGTGATATATTTCAAATTGATAGATACAAAATTTTCTCATCTTAGGTTCACTTAATGATCTTTTGGTGTCCTTACAATCTTTCCATGGAGGCATCAAGCTAAAACTAGAGGCAGATTATAAGAGTAGTTTCATTATTATTAGGTCGATATTTTTTTATCCCCACTATGATAGAATTGGATTCTCATTGAAATCTAGGAACTCCATGTATCCTAGAGCATGACATGAGTTCCACCCTAAAATGGTACCCATGGGATTATCCACCTCACTCTCAGTACTAAATTATCTCTTCTATAGAATTATGGATAGCCGAATAGTTGAAGCACCCACTAACCAAAAACATGATGTATCACTGACGTTATTATAGTTTTTAACAAATATCATCTCTGTATTTATATAAAATTTATCATCCATATTATTATTTTAGAATTTTGATTAAGACATATATGGAAGTTGAGGTCCTCCTAGTCTAGTTTTGAGTCTCTCCTAGAAATGGTAATAAATCTCTAGAGTATCTCACTTATGGAAAATGTAATTTTCTTTCCTTTTGAGAATGTATCTCCAACATACTATGGAAATAATATGTGGGATATGATAAATACATATTAGTTTGTGACCATAAAATTTAAGGGAGATCATTTTGGAAACTCACACTTCTATATTTATATCTCAACCTCTACTATGGGAATCATCCCATTTGGTTGAAAAGCCAGATAATACCCATTTCGTAGAATCTATCTATTAGCTATAATAGTAGAATGAATTGTTTATATAGTCCCATAAATAGAAAAAATGTGGGATTATCTCATCCCCCTCCATAGTAGGACCACCCATAGAACCTTGACCACCATTTAGAATCATTAATTACTTAATCTACTAGGTGGGTACATTTGAGTGGGGTGGGACACTGTGACAAGATTCGTATAATTATTATGGTTAATCCAAATCATTTAAAACTTCCCAAGATTATCCATATAATTAGAATAATATAGGGATAAAAAGAGATCATACAATGGTTTTGAGGATATGGGAAACAAATTCGTTCTTAGGTGTAAGAATAGAGTTTAGTGACTATTTCATAACATCATGGTCACATTATATTGTCATACAAAAACATTATCTTTCACAGTCATAGGGGATGTTTATAAAGGACACTAATGGTTCCACCTACACTATATATTCTCCCTCAAATATATAAACATTTACATAAATATCATGGGTTTGGGCCTCTCTCAGGACCCCTAGGGTAGAATTCTCATGATTCTCCTTAAAACATATAGAGGACTGGTATCCTTTAGTCAATGAGACAAGAGTTTATAATAGATATTTAAATGTATGTATACAATAATATATGATAAAAATAAAGGATGTACATGGATACTATCATTTCTCATAAGTAGTAATACCATTTTTTTTGTTTTTTATCTTTTCATCAATGTTTGATTTTTTATGATGAGGGGTAAAGAATTGTCTCTCAATGGATATTGATCCATGAAAAGACTATAAATGAAATTCGTTCGCATTCATCCCTCTGATCATTTTTTATTCAAGGTATGTCTCCACTTATTCATCAATAGATTCACCCCCATGGATTTATCCTCTGAAGTACCCCTCATGGTATACTCAGGGAACTCATTCATCATTATAACTAATTCCATTCTCTAAAGATTGGACAAATAACTATTAAAAAAATTATATTTAATAAATAGTATATGTTAGATGATTAAGCTCATATCTTGATCTGGAATAATGGGTCCCACTGTACAACCAATGGCTTATTGACTGGCCCCACATGGATACCATGGTTTCATAGATCATTCACCAACAATGTGGTTGCAATCATTATTTTTGTGGCACATATCAGCATTTATATATCTTAGACATACATTACCTCCTCTAAGGTGTTTGTATCAACACTAAGGCCTTATGTAACCATATTTTTTTAAATTTGACGGATCCATATTCCAAACAAAATAATATCCCACATGTTCTATGAACCCATTGTAAGGATCCACTTTTTTTAAAACAAAAAAACCTTAGGATACACCACCATTGAAAGTATGTCAACTAATTTCTTCCTATAACCCAATGATGACCCTACCTCCTTCGACATATGCCTCTTCATTTGCCTCATGTGTTTTAAAGGATAATTCATTATATGCACTGATAAGAACTCATTATTATTGGTTCTTGGTGTGTTGATTCCTCCGCACAAGGTTCATTGTAGGAATCTAGTTAGGATATGTTATATGATTTAAAATATTCACTATAAACTCTACTCTTATGGTGATTTCTAGTGACCCTACGACACCTTTCATTAACTTAAACCTATGTAACAATAAATACCGAAGTGGCTAGTATCATGTTCGAATAAGATGATATCCATGATTGAGCGTATATAGTACCTACTCCAATGAACAAATATATGGACAAAACGTTATTTATTGATCATGTTTCTTCTTGATACATCTCAAACCCTATGTGTAACACAACCATTAGATGACGCACATCCTTGATATGCATCAAGGGTGTGATTTCATAATTTTTAGTGAACCCAAACTACCTAGGAAATTAGAATGTGGAGTAAGCCTCATAGAAAAAATATATCAACTACTATGGGAAAATAATATGTTGACCTGTAAGGATATTTTATATAAACATGCTTCAAACCTACCACCACCATCATTTTTTATTGTGTTAGTGGGAAGATCAGAATATAGATTGATCTTTAATCATATGTTCAGGATCAAAACATCAAGGATTGATTCGCCATTTAATGATAGTGTCAAATCATGGAGATAGCATTGATACTTTTTTTGAACATGGCTCCAATGATTTCTACATTTCCAAATATATATAAATTTGGATGTGAATAGTTGTATACCACCATGATCACCTAAAATGTTCCATTTATACAAAATGGGGACTTTATATTGTGAGTATACAGTATTTATCTATGTATCATCACTGAAATTAGTTTATCCAACCCTATATGACCCCTTTGTACCAAATATGGAACTACAATGAATGTGTTATGCCAGACCGTAATATGAGAATCACATACATGAAGCTTGTAGCCACTATGAAAAAAGTTATGAAACTTACCAAGTAGGATCATGTGAAGAATTTTATGGTTAATATCATACCCCCATATCTCATATTGTCACTTATCCCACATCGTAAAATACATGTTGCAATATCCCCTCTTTTACATTTAGGGAATCTAGCTGGCAAATTTCAAGAGGTATTTCCTTCATTGGATATCAGAAATATATTCATCCATGACTAAAACATGATGTTACACAATGGTTGGGGTTTCTTCCCCATGAAATTCTTACCCTCTTTTACTAGTTCATGGATGAGTGAGAAAATTTATCGATTTTCCATTTTTGTAATAAGGAGAGGAAAAAATCATCATACAGTCTTATGAAGATCAAATCCCACAACATCATATAAATGTCCCAAATACTGATTCCTCCTGTCCATGGGCCTCATGGAATGATTTTGTTTGTGGGGTTCAATAACTAAATAGTTAATAGGAAATTTATCTATTTATTTAAATTCTTTTTTATTAGATAAAAACCACCTCATATGTTTTCACTGATTGCAGTGTATCATTCATGTAAGTTTACAGTTTTTGGACAAAATTTGGTAACATTAATTCAAGATGCACACCATCATTTCAGAATATGTTTCAATCCTCCACACAACCACTTAAATGATATTTCACCTATAATACCACATGATTTTATGATATTTACCTCTTTAAATAATTTTTAATTTGATATATTATTTTTTAAGAAATAGTGTGTTTAAACGAATCATCATATACTATTGAAATTTTGTTATTTAATTTGACAACTATCACCATGATATTGGTGGGTATGAATATGTATAAGTAAATTACGAAAAAATTGTTTACATATATATAAAATTAATTAATTTGTTATCAAATTGGTTAGAAATGTAAAAAAGTTCATTTGAAAGTAAAAGAGATGATTTTCTAGAAAAATAGTATCATTTATATAATGTTTTTTTATCATAATAAATAAAATTAATCATAATTGAATAATTATTTCAATAAAATTTAAAATATTATATATTCAATAATAATTTTTACATTATTCTAATGGTGTTTACATGAATGGTATAATAATAAATCTAGTTTTATTCTTAAAAACATTGATTTATGAAAACTATTTTTTTTCATTTTTCACACTTAATTTTAAATGGATTGATAGCATATATTAAAAGGAAATATTGAAATATAAATGAAATATTTGGATTCATGTATTTAAAATATGGTAAATTGGACTCTTTATAAAGGAGAAAGTAGATTATTTTACAATATAAGTGGTTATTTGGAATAATAAATAATTTTTATTGTATATTTATATATTTTTTTATTGATGTAATAATGCAATAAAATTCTTAATAAACACTCACATAGTACATATTCATGTCTTTAAAAATAAAATAAATGATTTTTAAAAATATTTAATGGGATACAATTTGGGTGAACTAATATTATACAAATATTTTATAGATTATTATTTAATATTATAGATGTGTTAAAATTTTAGATTCCAATTACATTTCAATTTTTTTTCATTAAATTCAACTCTATGAATAGTCCCCAAGGTTACATTATTTGTATCTTGTGAAAAAAAATTTATTGAATGATTTAAAGTTCCTAAGAATATTGTAATGGGATAATTGAATGAGATGTGGTTAAAAATATCAAAAAAAATCAACTTAGGGGTATATGTTTCTATTATAGTATCATTATTTCTGCCAAAATGATTGAAAAAATCTATACCATGGTAATCATCCAAAGGGTTAAAATATTGATAACACATAGAGATAAGGGTTAATGAATATCCTAAAAAACCAAGATATTATTGGATGAGATTATATCAACATATAATCATATTATAATCAAAATATATAATGTTTTATACACTATAAAATGAAAATTATTTTTTACTAATTTATTACTTTAAGAATTTTAAATGGTTCCCCTCCCCTAACATATAAGGTGAAACCTCCTCTCCTATATTACTCACAGATTTTGAGCACTCTAGCATAGATATTAAAAACCCAAAACCCATCAGATCTTACATTAATTCATATCATATCACATGTTCTTCTGTAATGAAAAATCGATATATAATTATTTTATAGGCTGATGGAGGTCTCTCGAAGAATATGTTATCCGTTTATCGACTTATTCATGTTTATTTATTCTTGTACTTCCTATAAATATATTCCAACTATCCTAAAATAATAAATTAAAAAACATAAATATACTAATATTTTATAGTGAATATAGGATAACCATTTTACACCACTTTTCCATCTGATGGTATGCAAAAACATCTGTTATGCCTACATAGTGCCTTTTGTCTCTACATAGTAGTGTAATTTGATTTTCATCACCATTTTAGTTGGATGGTTATAAATAGGGAAATAATTAATATATTTTACATTTAATACATAATTATTTTTTTGGAATATATGTTATAATTTAACATCTTACCCTTCCAGTTGTTAACAATTTAACATCACTCGTACGTATGTGTGGGAAGCCACCTCAATGAAGCAATCTGATTCATTTTTCATATTTGCCTCTGATGGATGATTAAAAATATGTGTATAGGGAATATATTTGAAATTTATATAATTATAAGGATCAAATAATTTATGAAACCATTGACAAGGTTCATGTATCAAAACATCTTACCAAAAACACGCATAGAAATTTAACAAGATTTCATCATAATGACAATTTAAAAGAAGAATTTTTATTTAAATAATAGTTGTAATGTTTTAAGAAATTGTACATAGAAAGGTATTTTTGTATATACATCTTTTATATAATTATAATATATTTAATTTATATATATATTATATTCGAACATATAAAAATCAACATGATAAATGAGGTAAAGGTTTATTTGACAATCCCATTGTTATTCGTGATTGTTTATTCTTTTTGTTTCTATTAAAGATATTATATGAAATTTCAATCAGAAACAAAATATATTATCATTTTATATTATTATTTAATTCAATAATAAGTATTAATTTCATTTTCCTCTATTTATGGACTCAATATACCGAATTAATGGATTTTATTACAGCTAACATTATTTTCCACACAGCTATGATTCTTTTTCTTAATTTCCAAATTTTGATTTAATTTATTGTAAAATTATTTTAATATTTTTGATTTATTTAAATTAATTTTTTAAAATTTTTAAATTTCTAAAAAATACTATAAGATGAATATCATTGTGATTTTATGAATTCTGAAATTTTTATAAAACATGCGAATGAATTTTTTTCTATTATTTTTCCTACAAATGATATTTTCCATTGTATAAAATATTATTTATCATGAAGATTATTTTCCATTCTTCCATGTTTCATTCCAAATAAAATGCTTTTCATTTTATTCTATAATTTTTTTTGTTTTAAAATTTTTTTGTGAAAATGAAAATTTTATTTTTTTCTCATGTAATTTTATAGTGATATTTACAGTATCTTAATCTATGTCAACGTCCTTTAATGAATCATATTAATAATAGATGAAATATTCTAAAGAAACCATCAACAATATATATATGGATTGATTATAATTAGTTTGAATAAATAAGTTATTTTGTTTATATTTTCTAGTTTTTATAATAACGATATTTTTTATTACTAAGGCATGATCATTAAGTTATATTATTTATTTATATAATGAATTCATTTTCCATATTAAGTGATTTGTGTGGCACAAAAATAAATAGTCCCTTGATTCAATAGTTTAAATCCTAAAAAAATACATGTAATATTTTCCTAAGACCTTACACTTTTATATATGAAATATGGTTTGAGGCCTTGATGATAAGTTTCAGAAGTCCTAGATTACAAATTCCATAATTATGAAGATAATTATTAATCTACATGTTATTGTTTTAATATTTATGATATCTATTGATAAGTTTAAATAACATGTGACTATTTTTATTGAATTATGAGTTAAGAATTTATTCCAAGAATATTTTCATTACTTATTTAGGTTCTGTTGTTCATATTTCATTTCTCAGTGTCTGAGCCCACTCATTATTTATTATTAATTTATAATTAATAATAGGAAGTGTACAATGAATGATATTAAAGGATATTATTGAGAAAAGAATTATGTTCTCAATGAAAAAACATTCTTCATTATAGTTTTTGAAATTTAATGTGAGTTTCAAGTATGTATCTTGTTTTTCTAGATAACTAATCTAGTCAGTAAAATGGGGTACTAGGGTAAAGATCTATACAGTTATCCTTGTTGTATGATTAGTAAAATTCTTGGGAACTATATTTATAAAATCATATATTATGGATCATAATCCAATGATATACATTGAGAATATAACAATTTTTAAGATAATATTATAATGTTTTTGATATGGTAGATATTGGAAGGTTTTACAAGAAATTCGTCCCTTTCTGAATACTATATATAGATGTGGATTTGGCATAGATGAATCTAGGGTTAATAAACCTAAAAACGGTTGTTTAACTATAAAATGGCCTATATTATGGTGTATGGTGAATGGGCCATAACTTTTCACACAGTTTTTAACTTCTATTTTATACACATCAGTTCATTTACATGATCTTTACAAAACATTATAAATATTTTAATTTATTTTTAAGATTTGAAGATAGAATTAATGGTTATAACCTTGTGATTATGTGGTTTTTTTTAAATTTTCAATTGATTTTATGTGTCTCACCATTTTTAGAATAATTGATTTGGATTTTTAATTTATTTATCTAAACTAGTGTACTAAATTTTTTATAACTAGACTATATCCTAAGAAACGGAGACTTTAACAATGTGCATTGTCGATATTGGTATTTAATTCATGGGAACGATAATTGAGAAAAAGTTGATGCTGAACAATTTATAACAATATTTGGGTATCTAACTCATGTTATAACCAATAAAATATCTTGGATGGAGTATCTCTATGATCGAGAATGTTGTGTAATGATGTTAGATCATATAAAGGCACAACAGCCCCAAATATTTAATGTGACCACAAATCCATTAGTATATTATCAACAGGTAAGTTCTTTAAAAATGATATTTATCTATTTTAGATGCTATGGAATAGAGTTGTTTTCCGGGTATTTTATCATATAATTAGGGACGTGGAAGAATGTTGGTTATTGATTGAAAACCTTAAGGATATAGAGGAAAATAAATGATGTGATGTACGGATTTTAAAGTACCTTTATTAGAAAAATAGTTTCCTTACAAATAATAGGTGGATATGGAAGGAAACTTTATGAGTATAAGAAAAAATGAATAGTAAAATTTTTATATATATGAACCCAACAATATATGTTTACCAAGTCATGTTATGAAATCAAAATTTAATACAACATATATGACTGACCATTTCATTGAATGATATATCCAATCATTAAATGGTTAATAATCACCCAAACAATCAAATAATACGAGAATATAATATCATTTACATTCAATAAAATAAGACAATTACCCAAGACTTATAAAATTGAACAATTAAAATATAATAATAGTATGATTTTGTATTTTAGAAACAAAAAAATTGATAAAGAGAAGAAAGGAAATGCGGGTTTTCCAACATGTGGTTTTGAATGAAGGAAACAGTTTGGTACATGATTAATAAAAAATTATGTTTCATTAGGTGTGGAGAAAATGGAGACAATAATAATTAATGCAAGGCTATAGGGGAATCCATCAATGAAAAGTTATTTTACATTAAGGATATAGTACACTATGCAAACCAATTACCCAAACATCTAGTAAAATTACCACAAAAGATGAAATGATGAGAAGGCAATGATTATGTAATTACCATATCCAAGGATGAAGTTATTATTTATGTGGTGAAATTTAAACTTATTATTCAATTTTTAATTGAAACTATTTTATTTTATTTAGGTTGTACAATTCATTTTATATCATTAGAATTTTATAAGGGTATCACATCACCATTAAAATGATTAAATGTTGGGTTCGTAGTGAAAACATGACATGGTATGAAAATGTAATATAGTGTTTATAAATCCTATCTCATAGATATTTTATGAAATGATACTCCCATTAATCATTTTATTCTTCCACTACATTAATTTTATATAATTTGGGTCATGGATTAGATATCTTTGTATATTTCCCTTATCAATTTTTGATGAAGGGGAGCTAGATTTACAATTCTGAATCATCCAATATACATCTATCAACATGAGGATTAATAAGAACTTCTTAGAGAAATTTCATCAGTTATATGTGTTTTACTACCTACTCATGAGGTTTATATATCTCAGATAGTCATGGAGAAACTCAACATTAAAAATATATTAATTTTCGTGAATATGATGATATATTTCATTTGGAATTTCTTAGTATTGAACTAAACTATGATGTTGTGTTTTCAATAGATCTAAAAACCAAGTGTTACACATTTTTCAATGACACAATATAAAATTATCCCTTTTAGTTTAAATAATTGATAAATAATATCATGGAAAATATAGATAAGAGATTAATTTGGCCTAGTATATAACAATGGGGAGGACTTATTGTTTTTCTTAAGAATAAATATAGGTCAATGAGTATTTTTGTTAATTATAATAAACTTATAAAGATCAAAATTAAGAACACATATCCACTACCCCATATATTTAATCTATTTGATCAACTATGAGAGCCTAAATATTTTTCTGTAATTGAGATTTGATCAAGATATCATCTATTAATGGTCAAATAGCAGAATATACCCAAGAAAATATTTTGTATGATTTATAATTATTATAAATTTATTGTAATTCCATTTATATTTTCCAATTCTCCTATTATATTCATGTATTTCATCCATAGAGTCTCCATATATTACCTTGATCATTTTGCGGTATTCATTATAAATTATATTCTTATATATTATAAGGGGAAAATCATGAAGAATATTTAACGATTTTACTGATGACCCTAATGAAGGGAAATCTATATTCCAAATTTACTATGTTTTAATTTTGGAAACATGAAGTCTCGTTATTGGATAATACAATTTCATGCCATAGTATATTGGTGGATCAATTAAAGATGAATGTTGTTTTGAAATATCTTAGTCCAACCATACTAACCAACATCCATAGTTTTCCTAGGTTTTATGGATATTAATTATTATTTATGGTATATTAATCATGACTATATAATCCACTAACCATGTTTACTTGTAAGGGGAAATTTTCTTATTGATAGATTAATGTGATGAAAATTTAAAGGAGTTGAAGAGATGGTTGGTTAGTGCAAGCGTTCATAAAATACAATACGGTGGAAAAATATTTGTGATATTTAGGGATTCATTGATGTAGTAAAATTGATTAATCCTCATGAATAATGATATTCTGAATTCATATGAATCTCCCTAAATTAAAATTGAGTAGAAAAATTTTCTAAATGTAGATTTGGATCAGAAAATAGTAATTTTTTCATATAAAATAAAAAATTATTATCTATATAGTGAAAGTTATGATATGTATAATGATCGTAAAATTTTGAGTTATACATTTAAACATTGAATATGATCTAGATAATATGGTCAGAGTTGACTAATAATTACAATAACTCAATGGATTACAAAACAGGGAAGGTGAACAAGGGGATAATTCATGTAGTTGGGAAGGCCATTTGAGTTTTACATGATGGGGATTTAAGAAGATATGAAATAAAAGGATGTTCCAAATATAGATATTTAAATATTATGTAAAGAGAATATATATTATAATTCTTAAATTAATATTCAACTTTTATTCCATTTTTGGATTACGAAGGTGAAGAAGGAAGATTTGGAATTATAGAAGAAGGTGAGTAATACTCTTGAGTTGAATAGTGATCGTGTTGGAATAGTATGGATAAAAAACTCATATGTGTTCTGTCAATACTAGTGTTGAAGATGAATCAATTCGATTAAGCACATAATTTTTAATTATCTATTCATCCCAAATGTAAATAGATGTATAGCGATTTGATAGAGTATTTATGGTCGTATTACATGGAAATTGGTATTTTAGAGTATGTATCCAGAAAATGGTATTTCAAAAAGTTTCGGATAAGAGATATATTTATAAGGGGGTGTAAAGGCTATTACCCATACCTAAATAGAAATTGGAAAACATCACCTGATATTATGTTGTTGGACCCTTGAAAAAACAAAATCACAAAATGTTGTTTTGGTTATTGTTAATCAACGTTAAAAATTAAAAAAAATCCTATTCCAAATAGAGAATGTTTTCATTTTTACCAACATAATCAGTCATCCATTAAGGAATTGGTGATATTTCATAGTCTATCAGTCATAATTTTATCTAGTAAATATGTTAGGGCCAATAGGGGCCTATGTACCCTGAGAGGGGGGGTGAATCAGGGTATGGATATTCTTTTCAAAATACTTCCTGCCCCACTGGATCTTGACCTCTTTATTACAAGGGTCACTTTGTTTGCTCTTGTGTGTATACTATGCTCAGTTCTTTTCAAGTTTATCTGATGATAATGCTTTGAGTGTAATGCAGAGAAGCGACCAGGCAGACACAGCGATTTTTACTTGGTTCACCACTAAGGGCTACGTCCAAGGAGCATACGCCGACAAGTTGCCGGTTCGTACCAAGATCCACTAACTTCACTAGCTGTGGTTTACAATGTTCGGGCTAGATCACTTCTATGCCCAGGCTCACTGCCTTTACAATGTTTAGGGTCAGATCACTGCTTTCCCAAGGGTCACTCCCGGTTTCTCTCTCTCTGGCTCACTGCCAGTGGAGAGGATCACCTTCTTCCTCTTCCTAAGCTCACTGCTCCAGAAGGGAATCCACTCACAGTTTATAGACATGTAGGTCTCTTCATTTCCATTAAGGAGTGCATCTTCCTCTGTATGTAGATGCTCTTTTTAAGTTCAACTTTGACCCGTAGATGAATACCCCTTTGCCACTATCCACTGGGCAAACAACCTTTGGAAAGACCTTCGCAAAGCGCCCTACAATGCGAGGATCCCAATTTCGCGAAGCTCAAACAAGCCTTCGCGAAGCTCCTGCCTTTTCGCGAAGCTCAATCGCGAAGCTCCTTCGCGAAGCACTCTCGCGATGCTCAAGCCGTCGCAAAGCAACAACCCTCGCGAAGCTAAGTAAGCCAACGCGGAGCTCGCAGGTTTCGCGGAGCTACAATAGCCGCCGCGAAGCACCTCTCTCGCGAAGCACACTGGCTCTGCGAACCACCTTCGCAAATCGAGAGCAAAGTATTTTCTCTGAAAATTCTCTCTCTCTCTTCGCCTGAAGGGGTCGGCCTCTATTTATAGGCGATTCCACCGACCCTCGTCCCTTCCGCGCGAAGTCAACGCCACGTCATCTCAAATCGCGAAGCTCCAAAGTTTCTGTCAGAATTCTGTCCAAATCGCGAAGCTCCACCGCAATCTTCCGTTCGCGGAGCTTGACGTAGTCGCGATGAATCACCGTCAACTTACCTTCGCGCCTCGCGCCTTCGCCGCGTAGCTCCCTCGCGAAGCCCAACATTCCTTCGCGCCTTCGCCGCGATGTTCTCTCGCAAAGCCCTTCTCCGCCGCGATGCGCTTCAGCCTCTGCCATTCGCGAAGCTTGACGTAATCGCGAAGCATCACCGCCTCCATTCTTCTGGTCTTCGCGATTTCCAAACCATGCATCCTATCTTCGCGAAATTCATTCCTTTGCCATATTAAATTGTGCTCTTCATTGAAATCCTCTTTTCGCGATGCTCACCAAACTCCAAATTTTGGACCCCAAAAATTTGGCAAACACTGGGAAACGGCGCCACCTTGTACTGCTCTTTTTGTACCGCCTCCAGATCGCCTTTTACTTTGTCATCGTTCTTTGTCAACATGGATTGTCAACAACTTCTCGGGAACTCGACAAATATCCATGAGAACCTGCTTTGTCAACAAACACAATCAACCCAAAAATACTTAAATGTCACCTTGAGGGATTTTGCCCAACAATCTCCCCCTTTGGGTTTGTTGACAACTCTTCACAATTTTGCTCAGGATGATTTTCTGCACTGTGATACCTCACTGAGTCTTCTTCCAGCTGCTACCACCATTCACCTCTTGCGATTGTGATAGTGTTCAAGGATTCACTTAACACGTACACTAAGCCCACATGAGCAATGCTCGGCGTGAGAAACAAGAGTAGTATGTAAAGTTCATCAATGAATCACTTCATGTTAGACCCCAATTGTCGATTCCACCATGATACCAATTCTTAAAATAAGTCCAGTTGTTGAACCACACTGATACCAATTGGTGAATTCTTAAGTTGATACCAATTGTTGATAGCTGGACACCGTCTCACACCATTCCAACATCACTGTTTTTCTTTTATCACGATCCTCAGCTATCGTGATTTCTATGATATGATCGATCACTTCTAGCATTGTCAGATTTAAAAATCTCTCCCCCTTTCTCATTGCTCCCCCTTTCTGGCTGCTCCACCTGTCAGCTTCTCCCCGTATCAATTATGATTTATCAAATCTCCGCACTATTTTCTCTGTCTCCGCACTATTTTCTCTCTTGAACTAACACTTTTCTCCCCCTTTGTCAAGCACTTGTCAAGCACTTTTCTCCCCCTTTGTCAACGAACCCAAAGGTCATGCCTTTGTAGTCTGTAACATAGTAGAGAACACATATCAGCGCATTAGGAAAAAACACACCATACCTCGGGGAGAGGGGGTGGTCCCGCGTCCACACTATTTCAAGTGCGGGGAATCGACTGAACTCCCAGAGCTAGTCGATGCCTCTCAAAAGCTTCCTTGGGTAAGGCCTTTGTTAGAATGTCTGCAACCTGTACCTCTATAGGCACATACTCCAACTTCATGATGCCCTGCTCAACCATCTCCTTGATGAAATGATACTTAATCTCAATGTGCTTTGTCCTGGAATGATGGACAGGATTTTTGCTAAGATTTATAGCACTTGAGTTGTCACACTGGATTCCGATCGGAGACTTCACTTCAACTCCCATATCTTCAAGCTGCTGCTTCATCCACAATAATTGTGTGCATGCTTGAGTGGCTGCTATATACTCAGCTTCTGCGGTGCTCAATGAAATGCAATCTTGTTTCTTGCTTAGCCATGAAATACACAATCCACCAAGATAGAATGCACCACCTGACGTTGATTTTCTATCATCTGCTGAACCAGCCCAGTCTGCATCAGTATATCCCAATAACTCTGTCTGAGATTTGTCGTTGTATGTCGAACCGAAGTCCACCGTGCCCTTGATATACCGAAGTATTCTTTTCACTGCAAGCATGTGACTTTCCTTGGGATTACTCTGATATCTCGCTGCTTGGCATGTTTGGATTGAGAAATAAAAGTGCCATTACTTCCTTGTGTCACATTCATTACTGAAATAGAGGTTGTAATCAAATCCTCCACGCTGGAAACCAAGCTTCTTCAAGTATTGATCAATCCTTGAGTACCATGCCCTTGGTGCTTGTTTCAGCCCTTAGATTGCCTTCTTCAGCCTGCAAACCTTTTTCTCATCCTCATGAATGAGAAAACCATCTGGCTGCTCAATGTACACCTCTTCTTCCAGAATCCCATTCAAGAACGCGGATTTGACATCCATCTGGAACACTTTAAACTTTCTTTGCACAGCTATGGCCAAGAATAATCTGATTGTCTCCAGCCTTGCAACTGGTGCAAATGTCTCATCAACATCTATTCCTTCGATCTGGGAGTACCCTTGCACACTAGTCGTGCTTTGTTTCGAATCACAGTTCCATCTTCATTCATTTTGTTGCGATAGACCCATTTGGTTCCAATGACCTTCTTGTCTGCTGGTCTCGAAACAATCTCCCACATCTGGTTCTTGATCAAGCTCTTCATTCATAGCCTGAACCCAGTTTTCATTTTCGGCTGCATCAGAAAAGAATTTCACTTCAACCTGGGATCTAAACGATGTTTTCTGCAGTGATTCCATTCTCCTTGTCTGATCTAGAGCTACCAAATCACCAATGATATTCTGCATGTCAATTTCAGCTCATCTCTTTGACTATTATGCAGATGAGGATTTTTATTTTCTAAATCATCATTAGTCACTTATGCTCCCCCTTTGTTTCTTTCCTCCTCATCACATTTATTAGAATATTTCTCACTGTTTCATTGTTCAGTGGAACCATTCCTTTCAACTACTTCTCGCAGCTTCTTGGTATCCTGAAAACAGTCAGCTGATACCATAATGTTAGATCAAAATAAAGAATCATGAAAACCCGTGTGTTGCTGCTTTTACACCAATCATTCTTCATGAGCATAAACATTCATCCTTCATATCATATTGAGATCATGAATCTGATTAGGATATAGAATGCTCCCCCTGTGTTATGAAACTCTTCAAGTTGTTAGTCCCAACAGTTTAGACCCATAACACGTCTTTTCCTCCTACATCATTTGTTCTCATCTTCCACTCAGATTTGAGCCATTAACAAAAATCTCTAAGCCTACTGAGTTGAAACTCGGTGTAGGAAACAAGAGACAAAGTTAACAACACAATGACATTATGTTGTGCTCTATTGATCCCTTTCTTCTTCAACTCTGGTACCTGATTTGAATCAATTGAAACTGTAGAGCATATCACATATCCACTTCGCATCCTTAGATGCCACTTCCCCTTGGATTGTATCTCCCTAAAACCTGGAACACACGGATCATCAGTTAATAGCATTTATATACATAGGGAGAGGGGATTCTTCCAAATTCCTCAAGATGAGGATTGTGGTTAATCCTGATGGGTCAACCATTTGATTCTTTCTTGAAGAGTATCACACTCTTTCCTTGCTTCTTCTAGCTGCCTAGCCAACTTCAACTGTTCTGGCCATATGACTAGGCATTCTTTTCTCACATTCTGAGGTTTAGACCAACTGGTACACATTTTGGTCTTTGATGTTCTACTGAAATTTCATTTCCCTTGATTGTTTCTCGGTGCAGGAATCTCCTTTCTTGTCATCTTCCCCGTCTTCTTTGTCCATTGCAGGGATCTGCCTTTTTCTTCCACTTCTCGTTGCGGGGCGAATTTTGCAATGCATTCTTTGCTTATCTGCCTTTTATCAGATTTATGAGTCGCCACCCTATTTTGCATTGGTGGTGGGTCCTCCATTGAACGTTCATTCTTCTTTATCACAACTGGAGTAGATCTCCCCTTAATCTTCCAGGTTTGTTCACATTCTCTCCTTGAGAGTTGTTGTGAGCACGCTAGAGGAGGAGACTGATACAACTTTCTTTCAGCTCCATGTGATTTCCCCGAGGCTTTAAGCCTATTCTTCTCCTTACCACTTTGTCTCCCAGTACAGGCTTCTTTCTTGTACACTTCTTGTGGTGGAGATCTCTTTTCTTGTTCCTTTCCCTTTCCTGCTTTCTTCTTACTGCAATGTCTCGCCATGTGCCCATAGTGAGAACATATAAAACATTTTCCCTCAAAGACATACCTCATTTCATCATCTATCTGCTGAGATGTTGATGCCCCTTGATTTCTTCTTTTGATATTGGGCTCCTGAGCTTCCTGACACATACTCATTGTGTGTCCCATTCTTCCGCAGTAATAACATCTAACATATGCTTTCCTCTGAGAGACTCCTCTCTCTGATTTCTCATGATGCTTCTTCTTATTCTCAGATTTAGTAATGTCTCTATTTTCACACCCTGAGATGTATTCCAGAGCCTCTGAACAGAAGCTTGATGTGTGGCCATGAATCCCACAAAAATAGCACATGTCATCACTACTTTTTGTATCTGTCCTTTTAGGCCTATCTCCAGCACCTATATGATTTATTTCCCATCTAGAACTGTTCATAGCTCTCTTTCTATCTTGCACGGGAGGGGATTCATCAAATCCGATACCAGCTTTTCTGAAACTTGCTGGTCTTTGAGATGAGAAAATATTCTGTTGTTTCTCTTCAGAAATAGCATACCTATTCTTCATTTTATCATCACTTGTTGAAGGATGATCAAATAGCAAGTGTAAGGCATCCTTCATTTTTGGCAATCCTTTAGCATTAGATTTTTCCACATCCTTCTTTACTAATTCTAGATCCTCTTCCAACTTTTTAATCTTCGTCTCCCTTGATTCAAGTTGGACATCCAGTTCTTTCTTGAGAAGCTTCCCATTACTCACCCCATCTTTTAGTTCCTGTGTGAGCTTTTCCACCATTGCACTTTTCTTCACTACTTTTAATTTTTCCTCAGAAACAGATTTAGAGACAGATTCATTCTCTTGTTGAAGGCTTCGATTGTTCTGAACTTCTTCAGACAACTGTGCTGCTAGATCATCATTTCTAGCTTTCAGATTCTGTACTTCATCTGACTTTTGATTCTCTTCATAATCATCAGCCTTTTGTTTTCCTTTCATTTTAGCCAGCTTCTGTAATACCTCACCTTGAGAATCATTCTTCTTTGTTAGGTCAGTAACTATATCGATAAGCCTTTGATTTAAGCCTCTTAGCTTGTTGACCTCAGTTTCCAGAGCATTGATATGTATGCCTTTAGATTTAATTTCTTCAGTGGATTTCTGATCCAATTCTTTAGTCCCATGGACAACTTCCACCTTTTTATTCAGGCCATCGATCTCTCTTTTCTGTTCTTCAACCTTCAGCTTATACTTACTAACGGATTCTGAGTTCTCTGATGTTGATAAATTAAGTTTCTGAATTTCTTCCATCAGCTCAGATTTCTCTTCTTCCTGCTGCTGCATATAGAGTTTGGCATCACGAACAATTTTGTTAGCTTTCTTGGTTTTGTCCCTCCAAACATCTATCTCTTCCAGAGCAGCCTCCAACTCATCTCGCATATCAATTCTTCCTCCAATTTCTTCTTCTTCATCATCAGTGGTTCCAACGTCACTTGGAAAGTCAGGTTCTTCACTCATTCCGTCAACATCTTTGAATGAGTAAGTATTTTTGTTGTATGATTTATCCAAATCATTTTTCTGTTCACTACATGATTCCTTCAGTAAGCTATTTGATTCTTTTATTTGAATCACACTTTTTCCAAAAACACTTCCACACTAAGGGATACCACCTGACTTCTGATTCTTCTTTGAAGATTTTCTTTTTCCCATGGTAGACCGAGATAAGCGCAAACAATATCTTCAACAACATAGATCGACTACACAAAGTTGAAGCAAACAAATCTGATAAAAGCAACCAGTCCCTCTGATACCAATTGTTAGGGCCAATAGGGGCCTATGTACCCTGAGAGGGGGGGTGAATCAGGGTATGGATATGCTTTTCAAAATACTTCCTGCCCCACTGGATCTTGACCTCTTTGTTACAAGGGTCACTTTGTTTGCTCTTGTGTGTATACTATGCTCAGTTCTTTTCAAGTTTATCTGATGATAATGCTTTGAGTGCAATGCAGAGAAGCGACCAGGCAGACACAGCGATTTTTACTTGGTTCACCACTAAGGGCTACGTCCAAGGAGCATACGCCGACAAATTGCCGGTTCGTACCAAGATCCACTAACTTCACTAGCTGTGGTTTACAATGTTCGGGCTAGATCACTTCTATGCCCAGGCTCACTGCCTTTACAATGTTTAGGGTCTGCTCACTGCTTTCCCAAGGGTCACTCCCTGTTTCTCTCTCTCTGGCTCACTGCCGGTGGAGAGGATCACCTTCTTCCTCTTCCTAAGCTCACTGCTCCAGAAGGGAATCCACTCACAGTTTATAGACCTGTAGGTCTCTTCATTTCCATTAAGGAGTGCATCTTCCTCTGTATGTAGATGCTCTTTTGAAGTTCAACTTTCACCCGTAGATGAATACCCCTTTGCCACTATCCACTGGGCAAAAAACCTTTGGAAAGACCTTCGCAAAGCACCCTACAATGCGAGGCTCCCAATTTCGCGAAGCTCAAACAAGCCTTCGCGAAGCTCCTGCCTTTTCGCGAAGCTCAATCGCGAAGCTCCTTCGCGATGCACTCTCGCGATGCTCAAGCCGTCGCAAAGCAACAACCCTCGCGAAGCTAAGTAAGCCAACGCGGAGCTCGCAGGTTTCGCGGAGCTACAATAGCCGCCGCGAAGCACCTCTCTCGCGAAGCACACTGGCTCCGCGAACCACCTTCGCAAATCGAGAGCAAAGTATTTTCTCTGAAAATTCTCTCTCTCTCTTCGCCTGAAGGGGTCGGCCTCTATTTATAGGCGATTCCACCGACCCTCGTCCCTTCCGCGCGAAGTCAACGCCACGTCATCTCAAATCGCGAAGCTCCAAAGTTTCTGTCAGAATTCTGTCCAAATCGCGAAGCTCCACCGCAATCTTCCGTTCGCGGAGCTTGACGTAGTCGCGATGAATCACCGTCAACTTACCTTCGCGCCTCGCGCCTTCGCCGCGTATCTCCCTCGCGAAGCCCGACATTCCTTCGCGCCTTCGCCGCGATGTTCTCTCGCAAAGCCCTTCTCCGCCGCGATGCGCTTCAGCCTCTGCCATTCGCGAAGCTTGACGTAATCGCGAAGCATCACCGCCTCCATTCTTCTGGTCTTCGCGATTTCCAAACCATGCATCCTATCTTCGCGAAATTCATGCCTTTGCCATATTAAATTTTTCTCTTCATTGAAATCCTCTTTTCGCGATGCTCACCAAACTCCAAATTTTGGACCCCAAGAATTTGGCAAACACTGGGAAACGGCGCCACCTTGTACTGCTCTTTTTGTACCGCCTCCAGATCGCCTTTTACTTTGTCATCGTTCTTTGTCAACATGGATTGTCAACAACTTCTCGGGAACTTGACAAATATCCATGAGAACCTGCTTTGTCAACAAACACAATCAACCCAAAAATACTTCAATGTCACCTTGAGGGATTTTTGCCCAACACAATATTTTAGGTTTACCTTGGAATTCTTGAAAATTGATCAATAGAATATACATACATTGTTGAGATTAAAACTACTTATCATCCTAATATATATTATCATTTATAATGGACCATTAAAACAATAAATGTAAAATTCAGATATTTCTATATGGATTTCAATGTTTTTCATGTTCAATACCATTCTTCGGTGCATTTTTCTGACAATAGTAGCATTCACTATATTATTCAGATTTCTCCGTATAAATACGTATGTAAAATTACGTACATAACTTCAGTGTGATGGAATAAATTTGGAGAAGGAAATATATTGGAAGCTAATATAGATGAAGAATGTTTTGAGAATGATATATCTATTAAGTATCACATCTGGGATACTTGAAATCTACAAAAGAGTTAGGCTAACAATCATTACTAAGATCGTGAATTTGATGTCGGTGAAAATGTATTTCGACAAATATTTTCCTGGTTGATGTCCATGATATATTTAAATAATGTTAATATAATTCAATTATATATAAATCTCTTAAAAATTATTTATCATATCGTGATGGTAGATAATATCTTGGTGCATCTAAAAATCACTCTTGAATTCATGATGTACCCTACACATCTCTTTATAGAAATTAAAAACATGGTTCATCATATGAACTAAGCTCATATATAATACCACTTGAGAAATATATCTACTATGAGGACCAACTAGTGGATATTCTGGATCTTGGATACTTAGGTCTACGAAACCATACCACTCACCCAGACCATTTTTTGTGGGGAAACTATAATATTAGGGTAGCTATAAGGGAACCCAATGATGTGATGATATATATGAATAGTCATTTATTTATCAAAGAGAGATACTTTTTTAGTAAAAAATAATATATTACATGGTATAACATCACATAGTGATGTTTTTTTAGTGTTTTCTCATTAAATAAATTTTTTACTTGATAGGTTGTCTTACACAGAAAACATTGTTTAAAAAATCTTGATATACCATTGAAATATTGTTATTTAATTTTATAGTTACTGTATAATTTTTTGATTGGAGAGTATGAATGGGGATAAAAAATTTATGAAAAAAAAACATTCACATGTTTATACAAAAAATTCAATGGTTATTAATTAGTTATAAATTGAAATAAAATCATTTTAATGTAAAAGTGTTGTTTTTCTGAAAAATTGTTTTTATGAGTTCAATGTGATTTTAAAAAAATACATTACATTAAATACAATTTTTAAATTAATTTATTAAAATTTATAGATTATATATTAAATAATATTATTTAACTTGAATCTAATGTTGTTAACTAGAAATTTGATAAGAATAGATTCAGGTTTATGCTTAAAATGTATTTTTTAAAACAGTATTTGTTATGTTTTGCACAATTATTTTAAAATGTTATTAGAATAAAAAATTAAATTGAATCATGAAAATTGGATTCTATATTTTTAATCAAGTTGTTATATTTTGATAAAAATAAACCATTTATTTGGAATCATTATGAATAGTAAATGTGGTAACTATTCATCACTTATATAAGGGAAAATATGGTACATACGGTTAAAAATATAATATTATGTATTTATAATTTTTATAACACCATACCAATTTCTACAAGATGATTCTTCTTCGACCATCCTCATAAAATATTTTAGAATATAGAAATTTGGCTTCATTTCCCTTTAATAAGGTCCTTAATGTTAATTTATATAAGGAATAAATAAAAAATGTCACACTCATTGTTTTAATATCTATAATATTTTTTCATGAGAAAAAAATTTTTTTGTTCAACTCTATGTGTAAATATGAATGTTTAATTGATTTTTTATCATAGTTATTTAATTTTTAATTTTTTAATGTAATAATTAACTTAAATGAAAACTCAACACAAACACATTACTTGATAAAGAAATAGAAAGAAATAGTTTTAAAAAAAATAAAATTAAATTTTTTTGAATTTAATATAATGTTCCATGAATTTTATAGATAAATATTACATATTATTATTATTTTAAAATTTTATATATAAGTTTCATTTCTTATTTTTAAATTAAACTACTTGAATTGTCCCGAAAATGAAGTTAATAGTATATTTTGTTAAATAATATATTATTAAATTAATTAAAAATATTAAAAATATTTTATTCATCCCAATGGAGGTTATATGGTCTGAAATATCATATATTACAAATTTATGAGTCATTGTTCCTTTTATTGTAGCATTATTGATCCCTAAAGTGTAAAAACTTTCATATCACAGTAACCATCAAAAGGGTTAACATGGGAATAAAATGATGAGATAAAGGTTAAATTAGAAACAAAAAATGAATAAATATCATTGTGTGAGAGGTTTTAGACTTATCATAACAAAATATAATAAATATATAAATTTTTATCCACTAATAATGATAATTAATTTATATAAATTTAATAATTTATGTAATTCTATGAGTTCCCCTCCCCTCACGTAAAAAAGGCATATCCTCTTCTCCTTCATTCATAATGTATGATAAAAAACATCATCTAATATCTAACCTAATACCTTGTTATATTCCTTCAATTCATCTTATATCCTCTGTTTTTCTCACAATACTAATCTTTCAAGGCATGATATGTAATTCGGAGGAGGTCTCTCAAAGAAAAGGTAATCATCTTTACAAAATCATTAATGTTTATTTCTTCTTATACTTCCTCTAAAAATGGTTTAGTAATACCAAATTAAAAAATATAATAACATAAATATATTTATATATATATATATATATTAATCCATTTTCCACTACATTTCCATCGTATTGAAAGAAAATACATCTCTTGTGAATACATACAGTGTTCCCTCTCAACTTAATAATGTAATTCATTTTTATTCATCATTGTAGTTTCTTAACTATAGTGATGTAACTAATGAATATATATTATTTCTTTGTCATTATTATGGTTTTAGGAATGTAATATATCAATTACCTTCTTTCCCTTCCACCAGTTAAAAAATGCTTACATTCTACATGCATATATGTGGACTACCACAACCATGAAGAGTGGTTATTCATATTTCTTGACCTCATTTCAAGGATGATTATAAATATTATATAATTAATTTATATAATTTTATTTCCTGATAAATATAGTTTATATGATAATACCATGACCAATGTATATGTTTTGGAATAATCAAACCAAAACATTCTTAGATATTGGACATGTTTTCACCAAATTTTCAATTTTAATTCTGATATGTAAATAAAAATATATTTTAAAATTATAAAGGAATGGACACATATATTTATATATGTATAAAATTCTAGTGTAGAGATATAATGAATTTAAATTTATTATATATGATGTTTGATTATATACATATCCTTAAGATACAAAATGTGAGGGATTATTTAACAATCTCATCCTTATTCTGGATTGTTTATGATTTCAGATTACATTGAAGGAATTATAATATATTTCTATATAAAACCCTAAAATTTTTACTCTTTGTTGGTTATGTCTATAAATTAAATTTTTTCCTTTAGTTTTCCTCTCTTTAAATAATATTGTGGTACAAATAATTTTTTTTAGGATTACAAATTTTTTTCTATTTGGTGTGAAATATTTTTATTACAAGTCTATATTTTCATTAAAATGTTTTTAAGTGTGGTAATACCTTTATCCTTTTATTTAAAAATTCATTTTACCCATTTTTTCCTTTATATACTTTTTCTCGAACGGAATATTTTTTTCCATTTTTTAAATGATGTACTTTTTACCAAAACCATGTAAAAATTAATTGTTATTACATTTTCCATAAAGACACCTTTTTCCACCATCATTTATATTAATTACATAGAATATTTGTTTACATGTTTCTATCCTGGATTCCATTTTTTTAATATTAGGGATCTTTTTAGATATTAATTATTTTATTTTTAATGAAAATTTTATTTTCCTCATGAAATTATCAAGTTTTATTTTTAATTTACTTTAATCTATTTTAAAATTATTTATGAATATTATTTTTTAATAAGGATATATTATAAATATACAATCAACCACATTTTCCTATATGGTTTTGATCTTTTTCACTACAGAATGTATTGATATTTTTTATTCTAGTACTTCCAATATTGATTGACATTTAGTATTAAGTGGTGTTAATTATATTTTATATATTATTCAAATGATCAATGAATTTGACTTATTAAGTGATGGGTGGTTCCTAAGATTAAATATCCCTACATTTCACTTATAGGTATTATGAGTGAAAATTGTATTAGAATTTATCCAAGGCCTTTTCTATTTATATATGATTCCTTAGTTATAGACCTAAATTGTATGTTTTATATATCTCGCATTATGCATTCCAAAAATATTGAACATTTTATCAAGGTCCATTTACTAGAAAATTAGAGTTAGAGGAAATCCTTTGACCATTTTTTAAAATATAATAAATGTCTAGAAAACAAGAACAAAAAACCCGAAGAGACAACTAAACAGCATAAAAATAATACCTATCACCACATCCATGATTGATTGCTTCCTCCACCATAGCTGATTCCCACTATGAGATTTTATAGTGCTTTAGAATAATAGCATACTTCTTTCTACGATTCAATTTCTCCAAAGATAGAAACACTTAAGAATATTGCATAACCTTTTTCAAATAAGAGATAGCTCGTCCTTCCTTCCTGACAGAAGACCTAGTAGACTTCATCTTTGAATGATAAGAATAGTCCTTCCTTGTACATATTCTTGTTGGGTCTATCATAAATTCCTCATTTTCATACACCTTCTTACCACTATGAACAATGTCACTATAAGAAGGTCTGACCAAGCCACTATCATTTTCCTTGTCACAAAACCACATATCCTCCCATTTCCTAGTAATATGCACATCTTGATAACCATCACTCACTATATGGTCCTGTTGAAATTGTCAGTTATTATCAATAGTGGCTAAACATTTTCGGTGATCCACCAAATCATGGTTATCATGTATATCCTACCTCATTGCACCTTCTCCGGAAACTGCATGCTAAGAGAGAAAATCAAGCTTCATTCTGACACCTTCATTCATAAGTGTACCCTTCTCAACATGTGTGATCTCCTCATGCTCTAGTTATCGATATCGATGTTATTATTAAAATATTCATGATATCCTTGATTTTTTTCATGATCATGTGATTATTTATATGAAGTTTTTTTATTATAAATTTTTACTTCCATATTATTCATGACCTATTTAGATTCCATTATATTTATTACCTTATAGTGAATCCAAGAACAAATCATTCTTATGTTTCCCTTCACAAGTATTCCATGAAGTTTTTGATGAATGATATGAAAGGATATTCTAGAGAGAATAATAAAGTTTTAAAAGAAAATTTTATGTATTATATTATGTTTTAAAATGTATTATATGATTCAAATATTAATTAGTTTTCTATTGTTTCTAAAGTAATTTCTCATTTGGTATTTTATAAATTTAATCTAGAGAAAATTTATTAATGTAACAACAATCTCAGGGATACTATGATATGTTTTATTATCTTACTGGATAGAAGATAATTAAATAATATAACTTCATCAATGGTTTGGATGGGTGACATCAATAATAATGTGAATGATTAGAGTGGTAAATTATGAATATTTGGGTGAGATCCCCAACATTGATATAAACTCACCTTGATGATATAGTGGCGCCTCTAAAATTATTTTACGGGGTGAACCTTAAACATTGTAAATTATCATGAGGCATACAAAATCCACAATTTTATAAAATTCATCACTTAATTGTATAAAAAAATATGACACCATGTACTCCAAAATATTGGTCTTACATGATATTCAATAGAGGATACATAAATTGATCACACACCTTGTATTAATCATCCTTCACAATATTAATTTTGAGTTTTAATTGGGTAATGAAATTGTATCATAGATGGTGGAAGAGGTAAGTGCCATTATGATTCTTACAAGATAGTAAAAATTTCATCATTAAGTGGAATAATGAGAGTGGATGTTCCAAAGTTAGTTCAAGGATTAAATAAGAGGAAAATTTCAAAAAGGAAATAGATCTCCCAGATCATTAAAAATAGAAAACTTCACCCAATTATCATATCACATCACCCAAGTCATCATGTATAGGTATGCTCATACAAAGCTCTCTTATCTCAACAATTCCATTCAATTAATTATTCCTAGGTAAAATATATTGATAAAATGACAAAAGTGTGATTTGAAATTGAAGAACAACAATCTTATGTTGTGTATATTAAAGGAATTGAGAAGATAGAGATTATAAAATCCTTAAGGCCTTATGGGGTTATAATGTTATGGAAAATGTGTCTAGTCCCCTTATTTATTGTCATCGCCATCAATGCTTACATGTCGAAGTATTTATGAATTATTCCCAATTGTGGGTGCACAATAATATCTAAGAAACTATGTGTTAATAACAACAATATTTTACCTCTATGTGTTCAATGGACTCAATTCCAAGGGTGGGATCTATTGGAGCTCATTTAAACAATTGAGAGATACTAATTGGGAAGGCCAATGGTCCTAATGATTAAAATCATTTTCACTAAAGTCCTCAATATTAATCCTATTCTACCTCACATGTTTATATGTTTGTTACTAATCTACCACAATTGTAGCTTATGTTTCTTCCTAATATACCATTCCAAAATCTACTAATGTGAGTTGGTTGTGCCCATTACTATGAATGTTGGAAATCCCATACACCCAAATCTAGATATTTGACTATAAATATGAACTAAGGGGTTCTTAAATATATCTTTTTTAATAGATAAATGAGATGTCTCAATATACATTCTCCCATGTATATGAACCCACCCTTATAGGAAGACTTTATTTTTAAAACATAGTGTATTTAACCATCCAATGCTGGTTGTTACATCATCCATGGGATATAAAATTTACAACATTTATGAATGTCCATTTCTCACTTAGTTTTTAATATACTAGTGTGATGTACCCACATTCAGTGACAAACTAGGGCGTTATTTTGTCAATGGTACCAATGGATATCTCTATCATGAGGACACTATAATGGTCTTTCTCTATTCAACATGCTCATCCTGGCTCTAAATTCCAATCAATGTTACCAGTGAATGTAAACAAACATTTTAGATATTATACCAAACATGGTTTTTACTAATGATTTCATAACAAAGGTATAAAAATGAACAAAAACACAAATACCCAGGTATCCCTTGCATATACCCCCATAGTAACCCATTGTCTCCCCTTTCATGATATGAACATCTTTTCCACATGATGTTAACCTACATGATATAATTTAGTAACATGACATTGAATTTAGTCAACTGAACTATGTGAAATTTGATTCATACTAACCAAGATACATATAATTTGTATCTGAGATTCAAAACCCCGATCATGAAGGCATCATATTCACACACATGGCGCCATATTTTTCATTAACCAATTTACATCCTCCCTAAAAAAAAGTTGTATTCTCTGAAAGTTCATAATTACTTTCCGTGGCACTAAACAATGGGGGTTCTCATTCCCCTAATATGGATACAAAGAAATCCCCATTCATTGGACCTTTCCCAGTTATAAAACAATCATTGTCTTCCTTTATAGTGATATACTCTATAGTGCCTATTTATGGGGATATAAACCATTGTATCATGAAATAATAGTCACTAATTATTAAATTATAGATAGAGATCCATTAATAAATTTATTTTTTAACATGAACAAATTATTTATATCCATTGTTGGAATGGGGGTAACAAATCATGTGCTAGTATTTTGGAAGGAAATATAAATATGAATTTAATATACAAGATAGTTTCGTAGTAGGAAATACTTCACCCTAAAAATATGAGAATAATATATACTTCTTATCTTATCAAACCAAGTGAATTTATAGGAATCATAGGTAATGTAACCAAAACTAGAAGATTTTGGAATGTAGGAAAATTGAAACTAGAACATTTATATTGGGATGTGAATTGAATATTTAGTTTTATTCCCCATGGGAAATAAGGACCTAGAATTATAAGACCTTTGAATGAATTGGTAGGAATTATGATCCGAACTATCTTGGGTGTTTTATTTATCCATTTACATTTTATAAATTACATGTTATAATGAATAAATAATGTAGTTTTTTCGATTTTCAACAATAAACATTTAATTATTGTGAAATTATTTTCTCTTGTCCATTTGTTTATTTATTTTCATTTTTATGTAATTTATGTAGATGGAACAAACTAATACATTAAATAAACACAAGTTGTGGAATTTAGGACATTCATATCTATGTATATTACCAATATAGAATAAATATGGGAGTAAAGAAATAAAGGGATATGTAAGACATTAAAACCCTAATTTATGGACCATGTGAATGATGTTTATCCCAAATAATAAGATCCTAACGGCATAAATGATAATTTAGTATATAAAACTATGATGAAAATAATAATTCACGAATGATTTTCAATATTTGTTATATTAAACCATGATAAAAGCAATCAAACTAAAAATCCATTAGTTACAATTGTAAATAAAATATAAAGAAATAAAATTAAAAAAAAATAAATTAATAATGTTATAAATTATCATTAGTTTTTTTTATTATAAGAAGAGTCAATTATATATTTTCAACTCTCTAACTTTTATATAATTTATCAATCGATGTTATAATTAGAAAAATAAATAATAAAATTCAATTTATTATCTATTGGTACTCTAGATAAAACATTGATATTACATCGTCACAAATTTAATTTAAAACATTTTTATTAAAATATTTTGCACAATTTTTTTATTCTGATGAATTTCTATTATTTGATTTATATTTTTCACTAAAAATAATATTTATCAAAATATCTTATTTAAAATTAATTAAATATACATTTACATTTTCCTCAAAACCATTTTATATATTTATTTCGTGTAACATTTATCCCTTTCCTAAAGGATATTTTCTATAAATATTTTAGATTTAGTTTTTTCAATATTATTTTATATGATCATTATGTAAAAAAATATAAATTATTTTTAAATCCCATTATTAAACAATATTATGAAATAAAATTTATTAAAAAATAATCATTTCTATGATTTTTTAATATTTTTACATTTTTATTCATATGGTTTGCATTTTTTCTCTAGACCTTTTTTCATATCATTTAACGGAACATTTCTAATATTAAAATATTTTTTTTATAAACATGTTTCATATAAAACTAATATTTAATAAAAAAATAAAACATATATTAGGACAAATAATTATTCTTGTGGGACTTTGTCTCAATAGAAGGTATTTTCCTTACAACAATTCTCAGACTAAACTAATTCTATAGGGGAGATCATCATTCTCCTTACAGATTATTATCAACAACTTTCCATCACCATATTCATCATGAACATCCCCTTTGACCCCATCCCAACTAACCATATTCATGCCATATTCACATCATTTTCTCACAAATGCAGCCATTTCATTCATCGCATGCTAATTTCTGCACAAATAAATAATTTTGAATCACGATTTTTTAAAATATGATTTTTTTTAAAATATAATTATTTTATAATTCCTAGGATAATTGTTTTAGAAGTATTACATAATGGCAGCATCATTCTTGTAGTCTTCCAGTTAAAGTAGAATGTTTTAGGACAATATTTTATTTTTCATTTAGTTAACTAGATTAATAACATGGAAAAGGAGGTGAAAATGTTATCTTACCAAACGTATTTCACCTTAATTTATGTGGAATAAATTTTTCATTTTTACCCCTTTCTCCTAAAATAATTACAATTGAATTTTCATTGATATATCCTTTTCATTAGTTCACAATGAATAGACACCAACACAACCCCCTTCCCCCAAATCAATTTAGTCCCCCTCTCCATATTCTCACACCTTCTATCTTGAAAATTTTCTTGATATTTTCTACCGTGTGCGTCGAATTGTTTGTGGCCTAAATGGAGTTACAAATTTATGAAGTATGGAATTTTTTAATTATAATTTTGAGGTATTATTTCCTATTTATTCTTGTGTTATTTATTTATTTTGTTTTTTGGTTTTTATTTAGTTTCTAATATTTTGTTTAAATGGTTTCTTAGTTAATTAGATATATGTAATAAATAATAGTAAATATTATTTTGTAAAAAATTAAATTTTAATAATGAATTTTGAGTAAATAAATTATAATTTGTTTTAAAAATATATTTAATTTAAAAAAATATATTTTTTTTTTGAATAACATCATAGTTTTAAAAAATACTGATATTTTTTAGGATAAATCCCACAAGGTACATTGTTGTGTTTCTCAGTGTAATGTATTTTTGGACAGAGAAAGATGAAAATTTCAGTTGTGGAAGTTCAAGTGTGATTATTGATTAGTTTTGTTGAAAAATCAAAAAATAACTTCATGATAGAAGCATTGAATAACTATAAGTGGTAAACAATGTTCCATGCACATGGTGGTGTCTTTTCTAAGTGTTTTCTATTTTTTTGGGCCTCAAAATCATGTTTTTTATGGAAATATAAGGTTTCCCACTTAGGAAATGGGTGGAATACCTAGTGGGTAAATGATTTTTTGGTGATATTGACTATATAATAATTTTGTTAAGTAAACCACATAGTGATCTTGTGAATACACAATCCAAAACTAGTAAAGGAGGTATTTCTACCCTATGGTAACTACAAAGGGAGTTCCCCGTTAGTTGATGAAGGTGGTAAATTTAAGGGCACCACAAAGATATTTTAATTTCTAATATAATACATTGATTTTATAGCTTCTCTATATAAATATACTATTGGGAAAAAATCCCTTAAGGCAACATTGAAGTATTTTTTAGGTGATTGTGTTTGTTGAAAAAGTGGACAACTGTGCTGTGATTGTTGACAAAGAATACCATGACATAAAAACTTGATGACAAAGGGGATTTCATAGTGGAATGTAAAGTTGAAGAGCTATGATTAACGATCAACTTTTGATTCAAGAACATCGACAAAGGAATGAATGATCTGGAGGTGGTCTAAAAAGAACAGATACAAGGTGGCACCATTTTCTTGTGTTTGCCAAGTTTTTTGGCCTGAAAATCGACAAATGGAGAAATGTGTTTTTGGAAAAGGGACTTGCGCACTGATGTCTTTGAGGATAGGAATCTTGCACACCATGTGTTTTTAAATATTAGATCATCAATATATGGAAAAGGGATAAGGGTCACGCAAGTATTGAGTTGGTCCCATAGGTGACTTGCACGCCAAGAGAAATGACTTGCGGGCTAGTGCCTAGAAGGATTGGAAACTTGCGCGCCTATTGTTTTTCAAGATCAGAACCTCAAAATATTGCAAAGGAAATAGGTTCGCGCAAGTTTGGAAGTGGGTCACGCAAGTGACTTACAAGGGATTAGACCTGTGCGCCGATACATGCGTGCCATCGCACAGGGTGATTAAATTTCCTATAAATACTGGACCACCCCTCCTCATTTCTCAACGGAGGTCAACAGATTGAAGATTCAGAGCTCCCATCGCGCAGTGTGGTGGTCACACAAGTGGTGGTGGGTCGCGCAAGTGGGACTTGCATGCCTGATTTGAAAAAGCATGGTTATTGTTAGTTGCATGCCAATATTGGTTTGGGTGTAAAGGGAAGTGAGTCGTGCAAGTTTGGAGTTGCAGAAGCTTGTGCGGCGCAAGTGTCTAAGGTAAACTTGCACACCAGTTGTGACTTGAGCACTGATACTTGTGTGCCAGATTAGAATTGCGCACCAAGTAATGGTTGATTTATAACGGTTATTCCGAGCTGCATGAAAGCTGGAATATTTCCCAATACCTTCGGTGAAAAGTGAGATTCACCTACGTGTGAAATCTGGACTTCAAAAAAGCATATACATATAGAGGAAGATTCATTCCTTCATGAAAATGAAGAGACGTAAAAGTCTATAATCTATGAGTGGATCCTTTCCAGAGTAGTGAGCGAAGGAAGAGGAAGAAGGTGATCCTCTTCACCAGTAGTGACCTAGAGAGAGATAAATAGGGAGTGACCCTTGGGAAAGCCGTGAGCAGACCCTAAACCTTGTAAAGGTAGTGAGCCTGGGACATAGTGACGGTGCCTGAACCATTGTATCTACATCTAGTGACGAATAATGGAATTTGGTATGATTGGAAACTTGTTTGCATATGCTCCACGGACGTAGCCCAATGAGGGTGAACCAAGTAAAAATCTATATGCCTGCCTACGTACTTCCCTCCATTGCATTTAAAGTATCATAATTAGATAAAAAAGAAAATAAGTGATCATAATAAACACACAAGTGAAAACAAAGTGACCCTTGTAATAAATTGGTCAAGATCCAGTGGGGCATGAAGAAATTTGAAAAAATATATCCATACCCTGGTTCACCCCCCCCCCCCTCTCCGGGTATATAAGCCTCTATTGGTCCTAATAATTGGTATCAATGGGAAGGATTATTTTATTAGATTTGTTTCCTCTAACATAGTTCAGTCGATTTCTCAAGTTAAAGATCCAATCTTGTCTTATCATATTGTGCCATGGAGACGGGAAGAACATCAAAGAAGAAGTAGAAGGTTGGTGGTTTTACCCACTATGGAAGTGTCAATAGAAAGAGTGTGATTCAGTTAAAGGAATCATGTACTGAAAAAAATAATGGATTGGATGAATCATACTATGAAAATACTTACTCATTCAATGATGCTAAACGAATGAGTGAAGAACCTAATTTTCCAAGTGATGTTGGAACCACTGATGATGAAGAAACACCAAGAAGTCGAAAAGTGGAAGTTGTCCACAAGGAAAAAGAATTGGATCAGAAATTAGATGAAGAGATGAAAACTAAATATATTCAGATCCAAGCATTGGAATCTGAGATCAACAAGATAAGAGGTTTGAATCAATGGCTTATTTAAATAGCTACTGATCTGAAGGAGAAAAATGATTCTTAGGAAGAATAATTGAGAAATAGATCTGCAAAGGTGGAAAAATCAAAATCTGGTGACCAGGGGAAGAATCTTAACTCAGATGATATTCAGAATTTGAAATTTAAAAATGATGATCTTTATACATTTCTATCTGAACTAGTTTAGAAGAATCAAAAGCTAAAATAAGAGAACACATGTTGTTCTGGTTCTGTTGAAGAATAAAAATTGAAATTGAAGGAGAAAATTGGCATGGTGGAAAAGCTCACATGGGAACTAGAAGATGAGTTGAGTAGTGGGAATAATCTCAGAAAAGAACTCAATGTTAAAATTGAATCAAGAAATAAGATGATTCAACAATTTTAAGAAGTGATAGAGAAATCCAAGAACGAAATGGAGATATCAAAGGACAAAGGAAAACCTAAGTTGAAGGATGCACTGCACTTACTATTAAATTGTCCTTAGGAAGGTTATGATAAGATGGAAAATAAGTATGTTATTTCTGAGGATAAATAACAAAATATTTTCTCCGCTCAAAGACCGTATAGTTTTGGAAAATCTGGCATTGTATTTGATGAATCCCCTCTCGTGCATGATGGAATACAAGAGGTGATCAGTTCCAGGTATAACAACCCGTACTTATTACATACATAATCTTGAATTTATTCAGGAAAACACTTACTTTTACATTGAGGATCTTTTCAAGTTTAGAGATTTAGAAAATTAGGACATAATACATTCATAACATTACACATTGTTACATAGTGGATACCATAAAATCAGTTTCCATTTTTCTCAGAATATAAAATATTTAAACATAAAATAAGACTCCTTGACAATTCTTCAAAATTTAACATGTCTTCATTCCTTGTATTACTCATCCATTAACCTCTGAATAATCATTTAAAAACTTGGGATGAGAAAAAAAGCTCAGTAAGGTATGAAAAAGAAGGAAAAAATCACATTAGTCCATGAATACTCATAACGTATGAATTTTTTTTTAAAGTCATGTTTTTCATACATAAATACTTAATTCGTGTAACATGATATTTACACAAGATCCACAAAAACATTAATATAATCATAGATTTATCTTGGGGAATTACTTACATAGTCTTGTAACCATCTTGGCTACCATAAAATTTGTAACCCTCACACCTACCATACTTTGTGTAACCGTCGTAGTTACACGTGGAGTAACCATACGGACGATTTCCAACTTACTCATACCCAATGCATTGGAGGGAAATATAGGTCCCATCCTTCATCATAAACAATTCCCAATAACCAAAACATAATCATACAACATATATAATATTATAAAAACATTGCTTTTGAATCTTGTAAAACAGAATTTTAAAAGAGGATTTTAGAGAAAAAGTCCCTTATAAACATCATATACTTGAAGTGAAACTTAATAGAGTGGATGGAATATGTATATACTCTGTAAATACACATAATGAAATATAATATAAACAGAATCCATCACATAAACAATTTAATTAGAACATAAATAATAAAGCAGAAGGTTAACCCAAAGAATGGAAATCAGGTTAAGAATTCCCTTACCTTAATCTTGACATACTTAAAACTTGTTAAAACCTCCTGTATAATGGTAAAAGGAGATTTATTAGTATTTTACAGAAACATTTTCATGTTTATAACATATTATATGGTCATTTCATAGACTCATTTCACCCCTTAATTGCTAGTATTTTGTTCCTTGCATTATTTTGGATGAGTTTTTTTGTGATTTCCATGATCGGTTCATGATGAATCGTTCTTGTTGATTGGAAGTGAAACTCCAGAATTGGAATGTATAAGTATTTACATATTTCCAGTACCATAAATTATACCATTTATCATTTTGATTATTTATATGTGATTGACTTATAATCTAGAACATTAATAATGCTCGTTTAGATCATTTAAGAGGTTCTTTGATAATAACAACCTCATTTTGACTTATAAATTAGAAACATGAGTACAAAAGAATTACAGAACCATATATGAGTCATAAAACATATATTATAACCTGGTTCAACCATATAAATGGTTTCATGTCCATACATGAAAGAATTAATGGAATGTGAAATTACATCGTCCACGATGTCGGTAATTCGACACATCACGGACAATGTTTTTATTCCTTAAATAAGTGAGAGAAGATAGGAATAATGATTTGTAATTTTCCATAAACATGAAAAAATACATAATATACATGATTATGGATATTTCATGCCTCTTTGATAAGAGGGAGTGAGGAAAGATGAAAAACCAATCATGAAATAAAAGAAAATCTTGATAAATTTCTCACGAAAATTCGGCAGCCTAACAACGTCTCTTAAAATTTCATAAAAACAAGATTGATGAGAGGAATGGAATATATCATCATTCATACAAGATATTGACAGTAAGGGGGGAATATATAATTAAATATCCCAACACATTACAAAGGTAATGGAAGAGAATAACAAAAAATGTAAGAAAAGAAAGAAAATAAAAGAGGTTGTTTACCTCTTGATCTCTTCTCCTTCGGATCCTTCTTAAGGGATTTAATTTTGGTCTTCTAGTGAGACCAACAGCTCTAGGACGTGGGGAAGAAGATTGGGGAGGAGCTTTGGCAGAATTTATACAATTCTCAAGGCTTGAGAGGTGTGGGAGGAAGAGGGGAGTGATGGTGGTATTTATAGTGGAGGAGGGGAGGTATTTTAGATTATTTTAATCATTATTATAATATTTTTATCAAGACTATGAATAATCTCAAATAATGTGGCCCAAAATAGTGATATTATCATGTGAGCTCGAAGAAAGTGTCCTTGGATCACTTATGATGTAATAAATAGTGCATTTTTACTGATAAACTGATTATACGGTATTTTATCGTATTTCACTATTCACTGAAAATTCAAGAGTTTTAGAAAAATACCAAAAATTTACCTCAACCATTTTTTGATGTGTAGAATTCAAAAATGAACTCCATTTTTCAAAAATAATTATATATATATTTTTAATTTAATTTTTAAATAAGGTCACAGTTAACTCGAAAAATAACAATATTGAAGTGCAATTAGTTTTATGTGACAATGGAAAATTAATTAAGATCCCATTATCCTATTGCCATGGGAAAATAAAATAATAATATTATTTACTATTCATGAGGTCATATTACTATTCATAAGGGTATGTTACTATTCACCAAAAACAAGTTTGTTTAATCAGACTCTAAATAACATACTCAACACAATTGTAGAAGACAGTTTCTTGAAATTCAAAACATAGAAGAATTAAAATTATGTTTAAAAGATACTTATAAATATATCCCATAAAAAAATTCAAGAATTTTCAATTTATTTTTAGAAAACCTTGGGATGTTACATTATCCCCACTTTCTTGAAATTGCATCCTCGCAATTTTATTATCTTATTAAACAAATGAGGTTATTTTTCCCTCATAGCATTTTCAGACTCCAATGTTTCTTCTTTAACCATGTGGTTTCTCTACAACACCTTTACCTGGTGGATTACCTTATTCCGCAATACCTTTTCTCTTCGATCAAGAATCTGAACTGGTTTTTCTTCATAAGATAGGTCCTCTGCTAGCTGAACTGCTTCCGGGATCAAGACATGTGATGAATCTGGAAGAAACTTTCTCAACATCAAAACATGGAAAACATTGTGTACCTAAAACATGCTAGGAGGCAAAGCTACGTGGTGTGCAACTGTTCCAACTTTATCCAATATTTCAGAAGGACCGATGAACCGTGGACTTAGTTTCCCTTTATTACCAAAACACATCACACTTTTCCAAGGAGAGATTTTAAGGAAAACATGGTCACCTACCTCAAAAGAGAAGTCTTTCCTTCTGTTATCTGCATAACTTTTCTGACTGCTCTGAGCTGTCCTCATGTGTTGGTGGATCAACCTCACTTTCTCAGCCACTTCTTCTACTAATTCTGGCCCCATCAACTTTCTTTCTCTGACTTCATACCAAAACGTAGGAGTCCGACACCGCTTTCCATACAAGGCCTCAAAAGCCTCCATCTGAATACTGGAATGGAAACTGTTATAATAAGAAAACTCAACTAAAGAATGATGATGATCCCAACATCCCTGATAGTCCATTGAACAATCTCGAAGCATATACTCCAAAGATTGAATTGTTCTTTCTGACTTCCCATCTGATTGAGGATGAAAAGAATTACGGAAATTCAACTCTGTGCCTAATGAATTCCGAAGTCCCTTCCAAAATTTAGAAGTGGACCTGGGATCTCGGTCAGACACAATGGAAAGTGGAACTCCATGTAACCAGACAATCTCCTTGAGGTACAATCAAGAAATCTGATCCAATGTCATTGTATATCGAATAGATGGAAAATGCGCAGACTTTGTTAGCCGATCAATAATAACCCAAATCGCATTTTTACCTCAAGAAGTCTTTGGTAGTCCTACCACAAAATCCATGGATATATTCTCCCATTTACACTCTGGCCCTGGGAAAGGCTGAAGCAACCCCTTAGATAACTGCCACTCTGCTTTAACATGCTGACATGTCAAACATTTCATTGTAAAATCAGAAATATCTCCTTTCATTCCATTCCACCAATAATACTCTTGAAGGACTCAATACATCTTAGTACATCCAGGATGAACAGAAAATGGAGAACTATGAGCTTCACACAGCAATTCTTTCTTCAACTAGGAATCACAAGGGACACACAACCTTTTTCAAAATCTTAAAACACAATCTTTCTCAAGATTAACTTCTGTCAACTTACCCATTTTAACCAATTCTAACTTTTTCTATAGCTCATGGTCTTCCCTCTGTGCTTTCATAATTCTGTCTGACAACAAAGACTCCACTGAAACCTGAAACAAAAGAGAGGTATTCCCTGCACCAACAACTTCCAATCCAAAATTCATCAAATCCTTAATCAAGGGATCATGTTCCAAATGTAGCATGGTTAATGATGCATGATGTTTCTGACTTAAGGCATCCGCTACTTTGTTTTCTTTTCTAGCATGGTAATTGATCGTGCAGTCATAATCCTTTATCAGTTCTAGACATCTTCTCTTCCTCATGTTTAATTCTTTGTGAGTGAATATATACTTTAGACTTTTATGGTCAGTATATATTTGGCATTTGGTTCCATATAGATGATGACTCCAAATTTTCAAAGAAAAAACCACAGCTGCCAATTCCAAATCATGTGTGGGATAATTTAGCTCATGATTTTTAAGTTGTCTCGAGGAATAGGCAATTACCTGATCTTTCTGCATAAAAACACAACCAAGTCCCTTCAAAGAAGCATCACTATAGACGAAAAACTCACCATTCTGGGAAGGTAAGGCCAAAATTGGAGCATTCACCAATTTCTTCTTTAGTTCCTTAAAACAAACATCACATTCCTCTGTCCAATCTAATTTGACCCATTTCTGTGTTAACTTAGTTATCGGGCTAGATAACCGTGCAAAGTTCTTAACAAACTGTCGGTAATAACTTGCTAAGCCCATAAAACTACGAATCTCTGTAACATTTTTGGGTCTTGGCCATTCATCAACTACTTTTGTTTTGGCAGGATCAATAGTTATTCCATCCTTATTTACAATGTGCCCAAGAAAAGAAATATGTTGCAACCAAAAATCACACTTGCTGAATTTTCCATATAGTTTCTTTTCTTTTAAAGTTTATAAAACAACCCTTAGATGTTTTTCATGCTCCTCTTTGTTTTTAGAAAATACCATAATGTCATCAATAAATACAATCAAAAACTTATCCAAGAACTCATGAAATACTCTATTCATAAGATTCATGAATACAACAGGTGCTTTTGTTAACCCAAATGGCATAACAACAAATTCATAATGCCCATATCTAGTATGAAAGGATGTTTTCAGGATGTCATCCTACTTCACCTTCAGCTGTTGGTATCTGGATCTCAAGTCAATCTTGGAAAAGTACTGAGCTCCCTATCGCTGATCAAACAAGTCATCAATATGAGGCAAAGGATACTTGTTTTTAACAATGATGTTATTCAAAGCTCTATAATCAATGAAAAGTCTCATGTAACCATCTTTCTTTTAACAAACAAAATAGGGGATCCCCAGGGTGAAGTGCTGGGATGAATGAAGCCTTTGATAAGAAAATCCTACAATTTATTTTTCAATTCAAGAAGTTCTATTGGAGCCATACGATATGGGGGTTTTGAAATTGTCTTAGCATCAGGAACTAAGTCAATTTTGAATTCGAATTCTCGTTCAGGTATGACACTAGGTAACTCCTCAGGAAAAACATCAAGGTATTCATTTACCACTTGCACATCATTAATTTGAATAGTTCCCTTCTTTCCAACAATATAAGTAAGATAACTTTCATTTCCATATTTCAGTAGTTTCTCATCTTCCGGATATGTTAACAATTTTATGGGTTCATTCTTGTATACAAACTGAAACACTTTCTGAAAAACAACTTCTTTAGCTCTACAGTCAATCTTAACATGATAATCAGAAATATAGTACATCCCCAGAATAACATCAAACTCGACTAAGGGTAAAATAAAAAGGTTTGCGGGTAATGTCTTTCCACATACCATAGTATAAATATTCTTATAATTCCTCTGTGCTATAACATTTCCCCTTTGTGTCTTAACAACAAGTTCGGATCTCATTTGTTGAGGTGATATTTCCAATTTATTAGAAAATTTCTCAGAGATGAAGGAATGTGTAGACCCTGTATCAAACAAAACATTAACAAAATCTGAGTGAACAATCAATGTACCTGATACAACTTCATCGGCTGGCCCAACACCTGATGACGTAGTCGCAATGGATCTCACTACACTTTTCTACTTGTAGTCTAGCTTCTTTGAATCATTTGGATCCCTCTTTGGACAAGCATTTGCATAGTGAACCATCTCACCACATTTAAAACACATTACAGTATGCTTATCAGGATTAGTCTTTGGATCATTTTCATTGCAATCTCGGGACATATATCCAAACTTACCACATTTAAAACACTTTCTAGTTTTGATAAGACATTCCCTAAGGTGCTTCTTGCCACACATTTCACAAACTGGAAACTGGATTTTCTTACCATCAGATTTCTTTGGTTGATTCTTACCCATTACTTGCCAACTTGTTTCCAAAATGCATGTGATCATCAGCAAACTCCATCTCTACCCTCTCAGCACATCGTATAAGTTTCTCAAAACTTTTGAATTCACGGGAGGCCAACACCCTTCGATACCTTGGCTTTAATACTGAGTAAAAGTGGTTGATTTTTCTATCAAGATCTAGAATAAGATTTGGAGCATACCTCTCCAGTCGGGTGAATTTCACATCATATATAACCACTGAATCTTCCTCAATTTGTTTCAATTCAAGGAATTGATTCTCCATTTTATGTCGCACCACCTTAGGAAAATATTTTTCAATAAAAAGACATTTAAATTCATCCTAACTAAGGCATCAAAATCCTTTCTACCCCTGGTATTCCTTACCATTGACCACCACTGATCAGATTCCCCTTCAAAACGGTAAATGGAAAGGCTTGCATTTTGATTTTCTGAACATCCCATAACATCAAATATCTTTTCAAGTGCTTTAATCTAGCCTTCTGATGCCACTGAGTTAGAAGATCTATTGAATGTAGGAGGATGATGTCTCATAAAATGTTCCACCACTGTCATGTTCTGTTGGGGTACATCTATTTGTTCACTTGCATGGATTCCACCACCATTTATTGCCTGCATTAGTTGAGCCATTACTGTTACAAACTGCTTGGTTCTAATCCCTACCATTCCGGGCTGTAGATCAGGAAGGATTTTGTTATGTCGGTGCCTCTCCTCTTCAGCATCCATCTTCCTTCTTCGGAAAACCATTCTAAACAAAACATTCTTAGATGAAGCAACAAGGTAATCTTTAAATTCTACATCAAATTAAACATAGAGTGAAAATCATTTATGGTATTCTATTAGCATCACCCTAACCCCTAAAGTTATCTAAACCATCCTCTAATACCAACTATAACAACCCGTACTTATTCCATACATAATCTTGAATTTATTAAAGAAAACACATCCTTTTTCAATGAGGATCTTTTCAAGTTTATATCTATAGAGAATTAGGACATAATACATTCATAACATTACACATTGTTACATAGTGGATACCATAAAGTCAGTTTCCATTTTTCTCAGAATATAAAACATTAAAACATAAAACAAGACTCCTTGACAATTCTTCAACATTTAACATGTCTTACTTCCTTGTATTACTCATCCATTAACCTGTGAAAAATCATTTAAAAACATGGGATGAGCACAAAATCTCAATAAGGTATGAAAATGAAGGAAAAATCACATTAGTCCATGAATACTCACAACGTATGAAAACATTTTTAAAAGACAAGATTTTCATCCATAAATACTTAATTCGTGTAACATAATATTTACAAAAGATCCAAACAAACATAAATATAATCATAGAGGTATCTTGGTGAATTACTTACATAATCTTGTAACCATCTTGGCTACCTTAAAATTTGTAACCCTCAAGGCTACCATACTTTGTGTATCCATCACAGTTACACGTGGAGTAACCATACGGACGACCTCCAACTTACTCATACCTAATGCATTGGATGGAAATATAGGCCCCACACTTCATTATAAACAATTCCCAATAACCAAAACAAAATCATATAACATATATAATAGTATGAAAACATTGCTTTTGAATCTTGTAAAACTGAATTTTTAAAGAGGATTTTAGAGAAAAAGTCCCTTATAAACCTGATATACTTGAAGTGAGACATTATATAGTGGATGGAATATGTATATACTCTGTTAATACACATAATGAAATATAATATAAATAGAATCCATAACACAAACAATTTAAATAGCACATAAATAATAAAGTAGAAGGTTGACCCAAAGAATGGAAATTGGGTTAATAATTCCCTTACCTTAAGCTTGTCATACTTCAAACTTGTTTAAACCTCCTGTATAATGGTTAAAAGAGTGTTATTAGTATTTTAAAGAAACATATTTATGTTTATAACATCTTATATGGTCATTTCATAACCTCATTTCACCCCTTAATTGTTATTGTTTTGTTCCTTGCATTATTTTGGGTGAGTTCTTTTGTGATTTCCATGATCGGTTCATGATGAATCAGTCTTGTTGATTGGAAGTGAAACTCCAGAATTGGAATGGATTAGTATTTACATATTTCCAGTACCATAAATTATACCATTTATTACTTTGATGCTTTATATGAGAATGACATATAAGCTAAAACATTAATTATGTTCGTTTAGATCATTTAAGTGGTTCTTTGATAATAACAACCTCATTTAGTCTCATAAATTAGAACCATGAGTACAAAATAATTCTAGAACCATATATGAGTCATAAATAATATATTATAACCTAGTTCAACCATATAAATGGTTTCATGACCAGACTGGAATGAATTAATGGAATGTGAAATTACATCGTCCATGATGTCGGTAATTCGACACATCACAAACAATGATTTTATTCCTTAAATAAGAGAGAGAAGAGAGGAATAATGATTTTTAATTTTCCATAAACATTAAAACATTTTGAATATACAATATTCTTTAGATTTCATGCCTCTTGGATAAGAGGGACCGAGGAAAGATGAAAAATGAATCATGAAATAAAAGAAAATATTGAGAAATTTCTCACGAAAATTCGGCAGCCTAACGGCGTCTCTTAAAATTTCATAAAAAAAATTGATGAGAGGAATAGAATATATCATCATTCTTCAAATATATGGACAGTAAGGGGGGGAATATTTAATTAAATATCCCAACACAAGACAAAGGGAATGGAAGAGAATAAAAAAAAATGAATGAAAAGAAAGAAAATAAAAGAGGTTATTTACCTCTTGATATCTTCTCCATGAGATCCTTCATAAGGGATTCGATTTTGGTATTTTGGTGAGACCAGCAGCTCTAGGACGTTGGGAAGAATATTGGGGAGGGAATTTGGCATAAATTAGACAATGCTCAAGCCTTGAGAGGTGTGTGAGGAAGAGGGGAGTGAGGGTGGTATTTATAGTGGAGGAGGGGAGGTATTTTAGATTATTTTAATCATTATTATAATATTTTTATCAAGACTATGAATAATCTCAAATCAAGTGGCCCTAAATAGTGATAATATCATGTGAGTTCGATGAAAGTGGCCTTTCATCACTTATGATGTCATAAATAGTTCATTTTTACTGATAAATTGATTATACGGTATTTTATCGTATTTCACTATTCATTGAAAATTCAAGAGTTTCAGAAAAATAACAAAAATTTACCTCAACCATTTTTCAACATGTAGAATTCAAAAATGGACTCCATTTTTCAAAAATAATTTTCTAAATATTATAAATATAATTTTTAAATAAGGTCACAGTTAATTCGAAAAATAACAATATTGAAGTGCAATTAGTTTTATGTGATAATGGAAAATTAATTAAGATCCCATTATCCTATTCCCATGGGAAAATAAAATAATAATATTATTTACTATTCATGAGGTCATATTACTATTCATATTACTATTTTTAAGGGTATGTTACTATTCACCAAAAAAACAAGTTTGTTTCATCAGACTCTAAATAAAATACGGAACACAATTGTAGATGACAGTTTCTTGAAATTAAAAACATAGAAGAAATAAAATTATGTTTAAAAGATACTTATAAATATATCCCTTAAACAAAATTTCCATAATTTTCAATTTATTTTTTGAAAACCTTGGGATGTTACACCAGGAGTGTCGATAAACTAGTAGGTGCTGGAGATAGGCCTAAAAGGACAATTACAAAATGAAGTGACGACATGTGCTATTTTTGTGGGATTCATGGACACACACAAGCTTTTTATTAGAGGATTTGGAATACATTTCAGGATGTGAAGACAAAAACTGTAATAAATCTGAGAATAAGAAGAAGCGTCGGGAGAAATTAGAGAGAAGAGTCTACTAGAAGAAAGAATTCGTTAGATGCTATTACTGTGGAAAAATGGGACACACAATGAGTATGTGGAACAAATCTCAAGAGCCCCATGTTAGAAGAAGAACTAAAGGTGTATTAGCATCTCGACATAGAAATGATAAAACTAGGTATGCCTTTGATGGAAAATGTTTTATGTGTTCAGATTATGGGCGTTTGGTATGAAATTGTAGTAAGAAGAATGCAAGAAAGGAAAAGGAACTCGAAAGGAGATTGTCGACTCCAGGGATGCATATTTAGAAATTCTACAATGGGAGACAACGTGGTAAAGAGGAAAATAGGCTTAGAGACTCAGGGGAATCATATAGAGTCGAATGAAAGGTGTATCAGTTACCTCCTCAGTCATACTCACAATAGCTCTCAAGGAGAGAATGTGAACAAAACTAGAGGATTAATGGGAGATCTAGTTTAGCTGTGATAAAGAAGAATGAACGTTCAATGGAGGATTCACTTCAAGTGAAAAAGAGTGTGGTGACTCAGACATCTGATAAAAAAAAGAACAAAAATGTACTAAAAAATTTGCATGTCGTGTTCCATAGAAAAATGTGGAGGAAGTTTCATGATCCTTGCAATGATGGAAGATGCAAGGGAAGATGAAAAGAAGAGATACTCCTTCTTAGAGAAGAAATCAAGGGAAATGGAATTTTGGTGGACCATCAAAGGAAGAAATGTGTACTAGTGGGCTTAATACACAAATGGTGAGAAAGGATAGGCCTACAGAATCATCATATCAGAAAAAGACTCATCATATGAGTAAGGAATGCTTAGTCATATGGCCAGAGAAGTTGAAGTTGTCTAGGAAGCTAGATGAAGCAAGGAAATAGTGTGATTCTCTGGAAGAAAGAATCAAAGGGATGACCTCTCAGGATCAACCACCATCCTCTTCTTGAGGATTCCATAAGAACCCCTCTCCCTATGTATATAAATTCTATTAACTGATGATTCATGTGTTTCAGGTTTTAGGGAGATACGATCTAAGGGGAAATGTAATCTAAGGTTGCAAAGTGGAGAAGTGATGTGATCTATAGTTTCAATTGACTCAAATGAGGTACCAGAGTTGGATAAGAAAGGGAGAAATAGAGTACAATAGAAATTGATTCAGTTATTAACATCATCTCTTGTTTCCTACACCGAATTCGAACTCAGTAGGATTAGAGATTTTGTAAGTGGCTCAATTCCGAGTGGAAGATGATAATATATAATGCAGAAGAAGAAGAATGTTTATGGGTATAAAAGGTGGTCCTAATCCTGGGAAGTGTAGCATAACATTGAGAGAGAACTCAATATCATAATCATATGCATGATCTATCGAAGAAATAATTGGATGACCCTACATAGGTGTTGTCTATTGGGAGAAGACACATTGCCAAAGAAGCAGCAGAAATAATGCATCTCATGATTATCTATTTTGTTCTAACAGATGTGCTATCAACAAACTGCTTCCAGGGTACCAAGAAGCTATGATAGAAAATCAAAGGTGTGTCAAAAAAAACTGAGAGAATACGATCAAAGAAATGAGATCATTAAACATTGAAATAGTGAAAAGTATTCTGTTAAAAGTGAGGATGTGGTAAGAGACGTAGGGAGATTATATGTAGCTGAATATGATTTAGAGAAGGATGCTGATGGTGAGTACGAGGAAGTAAAATCCTTATCTGCAAAAAAACCAAAGAGTCGAGCTGAAATTGGCAGGCAGAATATCATCAGTGATTAGTGAGCTCTAGTGTAGACAAGAAGAATGAAATCACTGCATTAGACATCATTACTATCACAGGTTGAGTCAAAATTTCTTACTGATGCAGCTGAAGATGAAAACTGGGTTCAGGCCATGAATGAAGAGCTAAATGAAATTGATAAGAATCAAACGTAGTAGATTGTTTCGAGGCCAGCAGATAAGAATTCCATCGGGACTAAATGGGTCTCTCGCAACAAGCTGAACGAATATGGAACTGTGATTCAAAACAAAGAACAACTGGTATGAAAAGGATACTCCAAAATAGAGGGTATTGATGTTGATGAAACATTTTCACCAGTTGCAAGGCTAGAGGCAATCATATTATTTTTAGCCATAGTAGTGGAAAGAATGTTCAAAGTGTTCTTGATGGACATAAAAACTACATTTCTAAAAGGAGTCCTGGAAGAATAGGTGTACAATGAGTAGCCAGATGGTTTCCTCATTCATGAGGATGACAACAATGTTTTTAGGCTAAAGAATATGTTGTATAGGCTGAAACAAGAACCAAGAGCATGGTACTCAAGGCTTGATCAGTACTTGAAGAAGCATGGTTTCCAACGTGGGGGATTTGATTACAATCTCTATTTATACAACGATATTAATCAAAGGATGATGGTGTTGGTATGACACAAGGAAGGAATGGAACATTCATTTCTCAATCCAAATATTCCAAGGAGGTTTTGAGAATGTTTGGCATGAAAAATTCTAAGAGATGAAAACTCCAGTTGCTACACGGATGAAATTATCAAAAGATGAGGATGGAAAGGCAGTTAATATCATAGAATATAGGAAAATTATTGGATGTTTTTTGTACCTGACCACGATAAGGCCTGATATTTTTTTCATCACATCCCAAGCAGTGATATATCTAAGAAATCCCAAGGAAGGCAACATTCTTGTAGTGAAAAGAATTCTTTGGTATATTAAAGGCACCATGGATTTCGGTCTGATGTATATTGAAACATCTCAATCAGTGTTATTGGGTTATACAGATGTAGATTGGGCTGGATCAGCATATGACAGAAAATCAACATCATGAGGTGCATTCTATCATAGTAGATTGTGTATTTCTTTTCTAAGAAAGAAGCAAGATTGCATTTCATTTAGCACCACCGAATCTGAGTATATTGCGGCCACTCAAGCTTGGACACAGTTACTATGGATGAAGAAGCCACTTGAAGATATGGGTGTTGAATTGAAGTCTCTGATCAGAATCCAATGTTATAACTCAAGTGTCATAATACTTAGAAAACATCTGGTCCATCGCTCAAGGACAAAGCACATTGAGAACAAATATAATTTCATCAAAGAGAAGGTTTAGCAGGGAATAATGAAGGTGGAGTATGCGCCTACAGATCTATAGGTTGAAGACATTCTGACAAAGTCCCTACCCAAGGATGCTTTTGAGAGGAATCAACTAGATCTGGGAGTTCAGTCGACTCCCCACACTTTAAAGAGTGTGGATATGGAAACACCCCTCTCCTCGAGGGCTGATGTCTTTTTCCCTAACATGCTGATATGTGTTCTATACTCTGTTACAGACGACAAAGCAGTGATATTTGGGTTTGTTGGAAAAGGGGGAGAAAATAGTGAATGTTCAAGGGGGGACAACGTGGCTATTTGATAAATCATGAATTATAGGAGGAGATACTAACAGGTGGAGCAGCCAGATAGGGGGTGCTGAAGTTAGTTGATCGTGCTTATCCAAGTCTTAGCATGGACAACACAGGAAATAGGGATAAAGAGGTTTTGAAGATGACAAGAGTTGCAGCTGAGAGCAGAAAGGGGGAGAGTATTAAATCTGACGATGATAGAAGTGATCGATCAAAGAATAGATATCTCGAAAGTTGAGGATCGTGATAAAAGCAGATTTGTGGTAGTGGAAGAATATTTACAAAAATTGGTATCAGTTTGGTGAAAATTGTTATCAATTTGGTGTCAACAATGGGTGTAAGATATGAAGTGATTCATTGATTAACATTACATTTACTCTTGTTTCTCATGCCTAACATTTCTCAAGTGGGATTAGAGTATGTGTTGAGTAAATACATGATCGCTATCAGAATATCAAAAGGAAAATGGTGGCTGAAGAATTAAAGTTGTATCTTTTTATGGAAGAGTAGTAAACAAGCCCAAAGGGGGATATTGTTGGGAAAAAATCCCTCAAGGCATCATTGAAGTATTTTTGAGGTGATTGTGTTTGTTGAAAAAGTGGACAACTATTATGTGATTGTTGAAAATAAAACCATGACAAACAAATTTTTTGACAAAGGGGATTTCATGGTGAAATTTTGAGTTCAATAGCTATGATTAACGATCAAATTTTGATTCGAGAAATCTGACAATGGAATGATTGATCTGGGGGTGGTATTAGAAGAACAAATACAAGGTGGCGTCGTTTTCTAGTGTTTTCCAAATTTTTGGGCCTGAAAATAGCCCAATGGAGAAAAGTGTTTTTGGAAAAGTGCCTTTCACTCTAAGGTCATGGAGGATAGGAAACATGTGCACCATATGTTTTTCAAGACCAGATCCTCAAAATATGCCAAAGTGAAAAGGGTCGCGCAAGTATTGAGTTGCCCGCGCAGGTGACTTGCGCGCCAAGAGAAAGGACTTGCGCGCCAGCTCCAAGAAGGACTGGAAACTTGTGTGCCTGTTGTTTTTCAAGATCATAACATCAAAATATGGCAATGGAAATAGGTTCGAAAAATTATGGAAGTGGGTCATGCAAGTGACTTGCAGCGTAAGAGACATTCGCACCAAGACTTGTGCACCGAGGGTTGACTTGCGCGCTGTCGCGCAGGGTGATCAAATTGCTTATAAATACTGGACACCCCTCTTCATTTCTCAACGGATATCAACACTTTGAAGAATCAGAACTCACGTCGCGCATGTGTGGTGGTTGCACAAGTGGTGGTGGGTCGCCCAAGTGGGACTTGCGCGCCTGATTTGAAGAAGCGCGGTTGTTTTTAGTTGTGTGCCAATATTGATTTGGGTGTAAAGGGAAGTGAGTCACGCAAGTTTGGAGATATAGAAGCTTGTGTTGAGAAAGTGTCTAAGGTATACTTGAGCTCCAGTTGTGACTAGCGTGCTAATACATGCACGCCAGATTAGACTTGCACACCAAGTAAGGGTTGATTCACGATGGTTATTCTGGGCTACGTGAAATCTGTAAGATTTCATAATACCTTCGGTGCAAAGTGAGATTCATCTACGGGTGAAATATGGACATCAATAGAGCATATACATATAGTGGAAGATTCATTCTTTCATGAAAATGAAGAGTCCTATAGGTCTATAAACTATGAGTGGATCCTTTCCAGAGTAGTGAGTGAAGGAAGAGGAATAAGGTGATCCTCTCCACCAGCAGTGAGCCAGAGAGAGATAAATAGGGAGTGACCCTTGGGAAAGCAGTGAGCTGACCCTAAACCATGTAAAGGTAGTGAGCCTGGGACAGAGTGACTATACCCGAACCATTGTATCCACATCTAGTGAAGAATAGTGCAATTTGGTCCGACCGGCAAATTGTCGGCGTATGCTCTTTGGACATAGCTCAGTGAGGGTGAACCAAGTAAAAATCTCTGTGTCTGCCTATGTACTTCCCTACATTGCATTTAAAGAATCATCATCAGATAAAGTATAAAATAAGTGATCATATTAAAAACCCACGTGAAAACAAAGTGACCATTATAATAAAGAGGTCAAGATCCGGTGGGGCATGAAGAACATTGAAAAAGAATATCCATACCCTGATTCACCCCCCCTCTCAGGGAATATAGGCCCCTATTAATCCAAAAATATTACTACATAGTATATTTCACTATGAGAAATAAAAAGGTAACATCATTTATGAATGAATGTGGAGATTTAAAGGGAACTACAAATGGAATTTTCATTTGTGGATTAATGTGGCTGTTGAAGACGTATCATGCACTATGTAAACCACATATTTTGTGATGTATGTGGTGATGGCCAATCAAAAAATAATATTTGGTAATTTTTATTAGTGGGTTATTTAGATTCATTTTCAATAAAAAATACACATAATCCAATTATTGAGGTAGAGATAATTTCATAAGAGGATATTATTGTTGGAAAAATTCCATTTACATTGATGGTGGTTCACAAAGGAGAAAATAAAAAAATGATATATTTGTGGGGGAGTGGCTGTTTATTGGGAAATTAATCATGAAAATAAAAGGTGGTTCATGTGGAATCATTCTTCCATAAATTATAGGATCTTGGAAATCATTTTCTCAATGTGGTGAAAGGAATATTGTGAAGGGATACAAGTAGTTTTTGAGGGAGAATAAATATGTTGTGAAAGGAATAACCACAATGAATATTATTTGTGGTGAATATTTTATCATTTACTGGGTAAAATATGACTTTGTGGTATATTAATATTTGTGTGAGTCAATTTTAATTTGATTTAGAATAACAGAAGATTCTCTAATGAAGTATTGAGTTCAATTCATTTGAAATGGCAGTAAGATTACAAATTGTGGTTGTTTTTAAACTAGGAGAGATTGTTAGAACACTATAAACATTATAATAGTGGTTAAATTTAGTGAATTTGGTACATGGGCACATTATCTCTGTATTCTTCTTAGACATATCCCAGTGCAGGTGATCTAGGTAAAATTGATGTGTCTCTTGCACGCTTTCATTTCTTTTCATACATTTCTATGGTAAAGGAAGAGAAGAGTGTATTTTAAGGATGAAAAATATCAAAAAGAAAATTTGTTTTAATCTGTCATCCCGGGATCCCCCCCCCACCTCTTAAGGTATTTATCCTGTAAAACCCCAAGATTTCATAGTGTTTTATTTCTTCAAAATAATTCAATAACTTGCACTACACGCAAAACTGAGTTCAAGCGCACCGTGACTTACCAAACAAGCCGTTCAAAAGAGGTTATGAATAGTATTAACTAAATTTTAACCATTATATAATCCCTATAATTTTAGAATCCATATTATGAGTTTCATAGACATAATGTAAGAACAAATTCATTTTTAGTATTGCACTTTTACGAACTTTTAATTGTGAAAACCTTTTTAAATCCAATATTTTAAACTTTTATATATTCAATTTGACTAAATAAATTTACTTTTTAAAATGGGGACATCAAAAAAAATTACAATTAAACATACCAAGCTTCCACGGTACATTTCCCTTTGAATAATGCAATGGCGTGCATTGTACGCAACTTTGAGATTCTAACACACCACACCCAATCAAACTAGTTGTTATGAATAGTAATACCTACCTTTTAAAATTTTAGAAATTTTATCTCTCAAAATGGACTTCATTTTTGGATTCGGATTATGGAATTTAGCCTAAGATGAAATTTTGGTACTTTTCGGATAACTTTCATATTTTGATGAATAGTAAAAATTACTAAATTTTAATTAAAACAAAATTTTTAATCGAGATAATTTATATTGATAAATTATGAATTTGAGTGGTTTTAAAGTATATTTAGAATATTTTTTTATCATTTAATAAATTTCTTTTCATTGGACATAATTTCACAATTAAACCGAACATAAACAATTATCAATCTTTTGATAGTTATTATATCTTAAAAACACGTTTTTTGTTTTGACAGCGGGAATTAATTTTAAATTAATTTCTGCCACTTCTGTGTTTTGAATTTAGAAAAATGGATTACATATTTGTAATCAGTATGTTCAAATTGTGTAAATAGGTAACTTTCATTTTTAGACATTTTGAATAATTACTGCGGTAAATATTATATTTACCATGGTTAAGGGTAAATCTGGTAAATAAGGGTTAAAAAATAATATTATAATAATAAAAAATTACCCTAAAACGTGTCCTAACATTATTGGTTGATACATGTTCGACCATGGGCATCTTTGGGACGATTTTGGGACCCCATGGTGCCACTTGTAAGTGATAGGGACACTTTATTTTAATTAAGTTAAAATGAATACAAAAATGACACAAGCATATATATTTTAGATAAACAATTTTTAAATATGGTTATATATGTTGGATTTTCGTCTATAAATATTAATTATAAAGCTAAAACGATTTCATACCTAATGATATTTTATTTATAATTTTTAGACTTTAAATAATTTAATTTATGTATGACACAATGATGATGAAGTAATTATCATAATAGTGAAAAATTAAAATAATTGATATTATAAATACCAAAATAAATATAATTTGAAGCTTTTAATGAATTAAAATAATTTTATAGGATAATATTACATATTAGGATTGATTTAATTGACCTTGTTCAAAGTAATCAATCTGTTATATGTTTCAAAAAAATCAACTATTGAATAGTGTCAAAACTGACATCAAATAGTTTTTAAAACAAATATTATATTATTAATTGATATTAAATTCCTAAATATCTAAGGTTCGGAAAAGAGACTTATATCACTATAGGTGTATAATTAATGGACCACTTGGGGTCTCTTGGATGTATATAGTAAGTTTATTAACTATATAATAAAAAAATACAAAGTGACATGGTAAATGCCAAACTAATTAACTAAGATTAAAACTAAAAGATAAGGTTAATATAGTAACCCAAACCTGTCTAAAATCTATTGGTTGAATGGTTTGCGACCTATCCCCACCTTAACCTTTTAATAATAAACTTTGGAGCCATTATAATCCGAATATGAATTTATTATAAATTAATATTTCTAGATTTTCCAAAGGTGCCCCTCACCCATCTTATAAAAGGGCACTCCTCCTTCTCATTACTTCACACCTTCAAAGCCTTTTGGTTTGGCCAAACTCTGCCCAAATACTCTCTAAACTTCCCTCAATACAACCTAGAGGCCTTATTTTGATCAAAAAGCCAACCTATGGAGCCCTTTTGATCAAATCAAAAGGAAGAACCCGAAGAAGAGGTAATGTTTTCACCACCCTTTTTCAAATTCATTTCTTCTTCCACTTCTTCTTCTTTATTTGTTATTACCATTATAAAATAATAAATCCAGTATCATATATATACTATGATGTTATTATAAATATGGTACAACCATATTAAGTATTCTATCGACCCTATGAATAACATGTCACCATACGTGCGTGCGTACGGCTTACCGTCTCCACGTCGTGGTGTAATGGTTATTCAATATATTATTATTTTTATGGGTATAATAATGATGTATAACTCATGTAAATAATAAATATAACATGATAATGATTCTTTATATATTATATAATATCTAATTATATATTATTTTAATATCCAAAGAATGATATTGTCGCTCGTGCATACGTACGGACTACCGTCTCCACGAACGCGATGAGATTCATTCTCTATCGTATCCATTCAAGTATAATTCTCATTTGATGATTAATAATAGTATCTAAGGACTTGATATCATTCTGGATATTAATGAGATACGACCTATCCATTACAAACATGGCTTACGTAACAAAACATAAAAAAGGAAACGAGTAAGTTAACACCCGAAACAATGATAATACAAAGATATTATTAAAAAATCAATGTTAAAAGATCATATATGATATCATATTAATGTATATGATCCTTGTATAATTTAATAACAATTATTTCACCATTATACAGGAGTTTATCCTACCCCAACCAAGGAAAAGTACAAGGTAAGGTTTTATTTCGCAATCTCTTCATTATCCGAGGTTGTTTATACGTAATAATCTACTTGGATTTCTTTATCATCCACATTCATGTTTCTTCAAAATGTATTTCAAAACATTTTTACTATTTACAAAGAATATGGGTTAAGTTAATTTATACCCTTATGTGTTTTTAATTGAATCTTTCCATCTTTTTCCAAACAAAGAACTTTTAACCTCTCGACAAATTTAAGGTAAAATTGTTTTTTTAACTTATACGGTGGGTGCGGCTATTACCACCATTATAAAATCATCAAAGCTTCACATACAAGCTTATAAGAATATTTTCAAAGTAAATGTTTTATTTTATAATCATGTGACTTTTAAATGATTTCAAAATCAATATTTTAAGAATTTTTTAAAGGTACTCTTTATCAAGATCATAATTTTAAATGTTTTAAAGATTTATCTTTCTAAATATTTTCCATGTTTTCAAAATGATATTAAGGATTTATTTATATGGACATGGAGGTTTTGAAATGATATTTCTTTTCAAAATATTCAAAGTGGTATGGGACACTTTGATTCAAAAATCTCTTATAAATTACTTCCGTTATAAATGTGTGACTTTTCAATGATTTCGAGAAAAAAGATATTTATCTCAAATTGTTTTGATTTCATCTATGTCAACATCCTTTGATGGATTTTAAGCTTATTTGAAGTTGATTTGTTATGATACAAAACATTTGTATTTTATTGAAGTTTTTATGATATGTTTTACTGTGGATGTGTTATTTTTTTACCATTCATGATTTATGGAGAATGTATTGACATTTCGTATGCTAGTTTTAATACGAATGTTTATGTTATGTTTAAACCTTTTCATATGGGAAGGCATTTGAATTAATATGTGACGGATGGAGCCCGCTATAGATCCTCGATGAATAGGTAGGTCTCTTGAGACAAACTAGTTACTTGGAACAAGGCCTTGGAAAAATCTTATTTGTAGTCTTGGCACGAGGCCTTGGCTATGTGGTTATGATAGTATGGTATTATGCATTCCATATTTATGAAAGTGGTTAATTATATTTCATGTGATTATTCTATTAGTAGAATATCCATGTGAATAGGTAAATGGAATTATTTCATTTTACTTTTGCAATACTATGTTTAAGTTCAAGTTTAAAAGGCTTTTTTTTTAGTTATACATTGTCTCAAATGTTTATGCTTATTTTGGAAATTTTCCTCTATATTGTTATCCTTATGGGCATTTGAGGTCACCCCTTTTCTATGTTTTATATTTCCTAGGATGTGAAGAAGTAAGTTATGAATAACCTACAGGGATATTATGAGGGGATAATAGTGTGGACTGTGGAGACATTATGTTGTTGTAGTGGTTTTTCACTTTATGATAAAATGTAAAACTTTATGAATATATCTAGTGTTTCCAAGGCTACTAAACCAATCGGTCTTGCGAGATTTGATCTTTCTTGTGATCATGCCAATGTTATGTAATAATGCACCGACTCTAGGTAACTGGGGTCGAGGCGTTATAGTTGGTATCAGAGGAAGTTTAGTACAAACCTTGGAAGCTATATTTAGATAAACTCTGATTAGAGCACATAGATTTAAGATGGACTTTGAGGATTGGTATAGGATAACTTCCTAGAATTTTGGTATTGTAGAGATTTTTTGTGTTTTCCGAGCAATACATCCCTGTCTGGATACGAGCCGGTAGAGGCGGCTCTAGCACAGATGTACCTAGGGGTAAAACCCGAAAACAACACTTTGAGCTAGACTCGAACGGGAACTGGTGCACGACAATGGGCATTAATGCACTCTTGGTTACGACACTCCCGGGGGATATGCTTAGGATAATTATCATTTTTTTACAAACCATTATTAAGGGTTTATGAGTATATACTTCCTCAAAGGAGACATTTTTATGATTATGGATTATATCTATAAACTATTTAATTTATGTTATGTGTTTTACAAGTTTGGTATTAGGTATTGTTATTCATAAACTAATCTAGTGTATTCAATTGTTTAGAAATGATGCCCAGTAGAAGAAATGATAACTCCAGCAATGCACATGATCCAAAGAGAAGGAAGGATCATATCTTTCATGTTCTTAAGCTAGAATTTATAAGAGAAATAGTCTCCCATGTATTATCATATTTTGAAGAAATAATATCATGTGTTGATAAGATAAGTAATGATTTTACTGAGTCCTTTGGCTTTGAAGGGAAGCAAGAGAAGAAAAGGATGGAAGAGAGAAAGATAGATAAAGGGAAGATGGAAAAGAAGAATTTTCCCATATGTGATAACTGTGGGAAGAAACACCCTGGAACTTCCCTGAAGGGAATGAGAGTTTGTTATAATTGTGGAGGAAAAGGGCACAAAGTACGTGACTGCAAGGGTAAGAAAATGGTTTCACATGTAAAATGCTTCATTTACAAGGAGTTTGGACACTACGTGAACCTATGTACTAGTAATCAGACTATGCCGCAAATGATTCTATTGGATAATAATCAAGTTAGGATAATACCATAGATGAAGAAGAATGATTAGAGATCTTATTTTGATTATGTCATTTGAGTGTTTTATCAACAATGTACTTGTTATAATAATTATGGAGTATATAAGGATTGTACTGCAGTACTATTTAATTAAGGACTTGAGATTGTGTGGAACAATGAAAAGTGACTCAATAGTAGGATAAAGTTTTGGAAAATATATGGTTGAGAGAATGATAAACCATAACATGGTTCTGATACCGAGGTAGTGATTTTAGAATAATACATGATTGATTTGGATAAATTATATTGGATATTATTGACTACCTTGAAGCTGATTAATGATTTGTATATTCCATCATTGTTGGGGTTTAAAACATTTTTGGATTGATGAAGTATATCCAGCATTCTATATGGAATAAGGGGGAATGAATGTAATCAATAAGGATTATGGTAATTCAGGATGTTTCAGTGTTTTAAAAGAATACATGATGAAGGTATTAATATTCTATTACTTGGTAAAAAGGATCTACATAATGTTCACCTTCCTTATAAATGATGGACTATGAGTTTGGACAGAAGTATTTTGGATAAATTCTATTTCGAGATTAATTTTGGATTGCCATAAAAGGACAACCCAGAGGTCGGGCGGCAACCTGTCGCGACCGGCAAGGTCGTGAGACTTTAACCCGTAACCGAAGGGCGACAAGGGTGTATCACCTACCACTGGCGCACGAGATGTCCTGGATTAAATAATGTAGTTTTTATTAAAAGATCTGGTAGATGAATTATAAATTTGTTTATTTTGTAACCCTGTATGAATAGTATAAATTGAATTTTGTTATGTTCTATTATCTTTTACAGTGAAAGATGAGTTTGTGGTAGAACTTAGTTAAAGGTTGAGACTCTACTTGTCAAGTATATATTTTTCTTCTTCTCTTATTCAATGAGGAAATTAATTCTTATTCTTTAGTGGAGGGATCTTGAAACAAAAAAATTTGTTATCCTAATACCATATGATTTGCTGAACAGATGGTATTTTAAATCATCATAGATTGATGAATTTAAGGACCTCAATTTTACACTTTTTTGTGATTGATGACCTCAATCACTACCTATAAATATTTACGTTTTTCTCCAATTATATGTCTCTAATTTCCACCAATGTTCTCCTAATCAAGATTATAATTTGGTGGTGACCCTTTCATTTCTCTTTTCCTCATATTAAGACTAAATTTTAGTAACCCAATTTCCGAAGTGGGTTATCCCACAAATATATTTTCTATTTTCAACCTTTTATTTTCGAAGAAAAATTTCAAATTATGAGGATGCAATTTATTGAAGGAGGGGAGAATGTAAAACCCCAAGATTTCATAGTGTGTTATTTCTTCAAAATAATTCAATAACTTGCACAACACGCAACACAGAGTTCAAGCGCACCGTGACTTACTAAACAAGCTATTAAAAATAGGTTATGAATAGTATTAACTAAATTTTAAACTTTATATAATCCCTATAAATTTAGAATCCATATTATGAGTTTCTTAGACATAAATTAAGAACAAATTCATTTTCAGTATTGCACTTTTACCATCTGTTAATAGTGAAAACCTTTTTAAATCCAATATTTTAAACTTTTATATATTCAATTTGACTAAATAAATTTACTTTTTAGAATGGGGACATCCAAAAAAAATTACAATTAAACATCCCAAGCTTCCACGGTACGTTTCCCTTTGAATAATGCAATGGGGTGAATTATACGCAACTTCGAGATTCTAACACACCACAACCAATCAAACTAGACGTTATGAATAGTAATACCTACCTTTTGAAATTTTAGAAATTTTCTCCATCAAAATGGACATCATTTTTGGATTCGTATTATAGAATTTAGCCTAAGGTGAAATTTTGGTACTTTTCGGATAATTTTCATATTTTGATGAATAGTGAAAATTACTAAATTTTAACTAAAAAAACTTTTTTAATCGAGATAATTTATATTGATAAATTATGAATTTGAGTGGTTTTAAATTATATTTAGAATATATTTTTATCATTTAATACAATTTTGTTCATTGGACATAATTTCACCATTAAATCGAACTTAAACAAGTATCAATCTTTTGATAGTTATTATATCTTAAAAACACGATTTTTGTTTTGACAGCGGGAATTAATTTTAAATTAATTTCTTCCGCTTCTGTTTTTTGAATTTAGAAAAATGGATTCCATATTTGTAATCAGTATGTTCAAATTTTGTAAATAGGTAACTTTCATTTTTAGACATTTTGAATAATTACTGCGGTAAATATTTTATTTACCATGGTTAAGGGTAAATCCGATAAATAAGGGTTAAAAAATAATATTATAATAATAAATAATTACCCTAAAACGTGTCCTAACATTATTGGTTCATACATGCTCGACCAGGGGAATCTTTGGGTTGATTTTGGGACCCCATAGTGCCACTTGTAAGTGATAGGGACACTTTCTTTTAATTAAGTTAAAATGAATACAAAAATGACACAAGCATATATCTTTTAGATAAACAATTTTTACATAGGGTTATATATGTTGTAATTTTGTCTATAAATATTCATTAGAAATATAAAAAGATTTACTACATAATGATATTTTATTTATAATTTTTAGACTTTAAATAAGTTAATTTATGTATGACACAATGATGAAGAAGTAATTTCCATAATAGTGACAAATTAAAATAATTGATATTATAAATACCCAAAAAAATATAATTTGAGGATTTAATGAATTAAAATAATTTTATATGATAATATTACATATTAGTATTTATTTAATGGACCTTGTTCGAAGTAATCATTCTGTTATAAGTTTCACAAAAATCAACTATTGAATAGTGTCAAAATTGACATAAAAGAGTTTTTAGAACAAATATTATATTATTAATTGATATTAAATTACTAAATATCTAAGGATCGGTCAAGAGACTTATAACATGATAGGTGTATCATTAATGGACCACTTGGGGATCACTTGGATGTATATAGTATGTTTATTCACTATATAATATAAAAATACAAAGCGACATGGTAAATGTCAAACTAATTAACTAAGAGTTAAAACTAAAAGATATGGTTAATATAGTAACCCAAACCTGTCTAAATTCTATTATTTCAATGGTTTTCGACCTATACCTACCTTAAACGTTTAATAATAAACTTTTGAGCCATTATATACCGAATATTAATTTATTATAAATTAATATTTCTTGATTTTCCAATGGTGCCCCTCCCCCCTGTGACGGGTGGAGCCCGCTATAGCTCCTCGATGCATCGGTAGGTCTCATGAGACAAACTAGTTTCTTGGAACAAGGCCTTGGAAAAATATTATTTGTAGTCTTGGCACGAGGCCTTGGCTATGTGGTTATGATAGTCTGGCATTATGCATTCCATCATTATGAAAGTGGTTATTGATATTGCATGTGATTATTCGATTAGTAGAATATCCATGTGAATAAGTAAATGGCATTATTTCATTATACCTTTTCCATACTATGTTAAAGGTCAAGTTTTAAAGGCTTTTGTTTTAGTTATACATTGTCTTAAATGTTTATGCTTATTTTGGAATGTTTCCGCTATATTGTTATCTTTACCGAGCATTTGAACTCACCCCTTTTCTATGTTTTATATTTTCCAGGATGTGAATAAGTAAGTTATGAATGACCTGCAGGGATATTATGATGGGATAATAGTGTGGACTATGGAGACATTATGTTGTTGTAGTAGTTTTTCACTTTATGATAAAATGTAAAACTTTATGAATATATCTAGTGTTTCCAAGGCTACTAAACCAATCGGTCTTTCGAGATTTGATCTTTCTTGTGATCATGCCAATGTTATGTAATAATGCACCGACTCTAGGTAACTGTGGTCGGGGCGTTACATATCCTAGTTGGAATAGAAACATAATTATAAACTAATATTTTCCATATAATGAATATAAATTATTAAAATAATGATTCACCAATAAATACTTATTGAATAACTAATGAATTATTTAATGTTAAAGTAATGGATATGTATTTATTTAATTATAATTAAATAATAATATATTTGGTTTAATGAATACTTGTATAATGAAAACCCAAGGATTAACATAATAATTACATAGGATCAAATAATTATTAATTAATGATCAATTAATTATTAAATAATAATTATGTAATTATGTACTATTATTTCAAAAATAACTAACTATAATGAAATTAATTAAGAACTATTAATTAAGTATTTATTATTGATTTATTAAAAAATGATTACAGAATAATTCTCTGTTTATTAACTAGTGTTTATGTAATGATTAACTAATAATTTTCTAATGAATAAACAATTCTTAACTATTGACAAAATAATGATTAACCAATACTTATTAAATGGTTATATATTAATTAACTAATAATTAATTATAATATAACTACTTAATATATATTAATTAAGTAATGATTTAGAAGTGATTAATTATTGATTATAAAATAATTAGTTTAGGTTTAACTAATTCTTATTGAATGATTGCATAATGATTAACTATGGATTAATGAATGATTAACGAATGATAAAATAATAATTAATGTGCAATTAAATATTTATTAATAAATTATTATGGAATGATTATCATTAGAATAACTAATGATGAAGTAATGAATAACCAATATTCTATCAATGACTATCTATCAGTTAACTATAATGTATCTGCTTAAATAATTATTAAATAATAATATACTAATAAGTAACTTTAAAATAACTACTTAATAACAATTTTTAAGTAATTATTAACAAGCTATTAAATAATGATTTAGACATAGTTATCCTACGATTAAATAATTATTAATTAATGATTATGTAATGATTATGTAATTACTAACCAAAGATTGTTGAAATATTAAATAACGATTTATTAATGACTGTATAATGATTAAGTAATAATTAAATTATGATGAACAATTAATTAACCCTTACCTAATGAAAATGTAACTAATTAATAACTATTAACTATGTAATGATTAATAGGTGATTAACATTGGATTAATTAATGATGAGGTATTGAGTTACTAGTAAATAATTAATTATTAATTATTAATTTACTATAAACTAACTACATAAATCATGAATAAATAGGAGTGAACTAATAATTATCTTTTAACTAACTACTTAATAACTATCAATTAAAAAATGATTAATTAGATATTAATGAAATATTAAGGCATAATTGACATAGGTTAAACTATTCCTTATTGAATGATAAACTAATGATTAAAAAATTATTAACAAATGTTTAACGAATGACTAACAATGATAAACTATTTATAGTCCAATTATTAAGGAATGGTTATTCAATGCTTAAGTAATTATTAAATTAACGATAATTAATTAATTATTAATTATTAAATAATAATTTTTTATTGATTAACTATTTATTAACATTAAAAATACTACTTAAAAACAATTAATTAGTGAATTATTAACGAGTGATTAATGATTTTTTAAAAATGATTATCTTAGTAATAGTTAATTCTTATCATAGGATTAATTACTGCTTAACATATATTTAGTTAATTATTAAATGTTATTTAACTTTAAACAAGCAAATTCATAACTACTAATTAATGAATTACTAACTACCCACTAAGTAACGATTAATTACTAATACTTGTATGATTAACTAATGATTAGATATTAATTATCATTGTATTATCGTAATTTAATATAGTATAGAAGTGGGAAAACAAAACAATAATGAGGAATAATTACACACCTAATTTTTCACTCCTATGATTTATATGGTATATACCTTATTGCACATCTAGTCTGACATTCTCGATGGTTAGGTTTTAGATGATTCGCATTAAATTTATAAACATTAGAACTTAACTTTAAGAAAATTTCAAAAATATACAATGAAAATTTTTTCCCAATTTTTGATGATATAATAAGACATTATAAAAAAATTAAAGTAAATATTATGTTTTTATCTTAGAAATTAAATCCATGTACAGATAAAACAAGTGGATGTGGCTCTAGTACAAGTGTACATAGGGGTAACAACACTAAATCACTGAATAGATCTTGGCTCGATTGGTAACAAGTGAATGAAAATGATCCTAGCAACAAACATAGTTATACACTATTGGGGGATATTCATTAGAAATTTCACATTATTTTTATTAACAATAGACCATGCTTTTAGAAAGATTAAAAATTATAATATGAAACATTATTTTCATACTTGAGGATATAAGAAGATGCTCTAAAATACCAATAAAATAACTAATTTATAGTTATATATGAAATAAAATCCCTATCTAGATACTAATAGTGGATGTGGCTCAGATATAAAAGTACCTATGGGTAAAAACTCAGAAAACATCATATTGATTTAGACTAGATCATGAACTAGTGAATGAAAATGGACATTTTTTCACACTATGATTGACACTCCTTGGGGGATCTACTTTAGAAGATTCGAATTCTCTTCATAAACTACGTAACTTATCTATAGTATGATTAAAAATTGTACTAAATATCATTAGTTTCGTGTTTGATGACATAAGAAAATGTTCTAAATTTTTCAGAAAGTAATTAAAATGTGGTCAATGTTACTTTCTTATTTTTCATTTTCTATATTATTTACGCTTATTCATTCTTGAAAAATAAATTAATGTAAAAAATATTGTTTCCCATCCCTTTTATTGTGATGTGGTCTTTTGAATGAGGAAAGGAGCTTCATATAGTATGAAATTATCAAAGAAAATTGTAATGTCTGAATGTGTACCCATTAGATAACTCCAAGAATGAATTTGTGGTTGTTTAAATCTGGGATGTGGTCAACATATCTAGTATATGAGCTATAGAAATTTAAACTTTTTCTTTTGGTATAGAATCTAGTTTTTCCATTGATAACTGATGAGGAATAAGTCCAAGAAAAATAATTTTCTTCAAATGTATATATGGTTCCTTGTTGTAGTTAGACGTTGAGGTTTTTTGGGTATAGCAACTACATCCAATTGTAAGACAATATAGGCATACCAGGTCATTCAATAGGGTACATCCTATGAAAATAAATACATTCCCAATTATAAAGAAGAATACTACTAGAATGATGATCCATATGTTCATAAATAATATTATAATTATGTGGAAGGGTCCAATGACGTATCAAATGGTGAAAACGAAGATGAGGAGGAAGAAATTATAGAATTTATGGAGTCTGTTTGTAGAAATTTATAAGTTTTACCACAGAATTGAGGTACAATAAATCAACCACCTCTCTTTTTATTTTTTAGAAGCAATGGCATGTTTTCATGAATTTTGTTGGAATTTTATCACACCATAAATAGAGTATATTGGAGTTGAAGAGGATGGATTTTGGAATGTGGAAAATCATGTTATATTGGAGGATATTTTCCTTGAAAATATTCCATGAAAAGATACTAAAATTTTTTAATATTGAGGTACACTATACAAATTTATTTCAGGATTAAAGTGGTAAAAATCATACAATTTAAAAAATATGATATGATTTTAAATTTTTAATGAGGGTGATTTCAAATATTTATTTTTGAGTTAAGAGAATTTCTATGATTGAGGTAGATCATACGTGCATTGAGCCAAACTAATACAAGATCATACATCATTGGATTCTAATTTTGTGTCATCTATTAATTTTGAGTATATATGGGCCTTACAAGAAGATCCTATATACCTTTTTTAGGAGAGGATAAAACTAAATATTTGTTATAATACTTATTATACAATGGAATTTATAGAGAAATAGAAATAAAATTTCATGGTTTTTAGTGATTGCATTGAATTATATCCAATATTTCCACACTTTCTATCCCTAGTGAATCATAGTGAACAACATGTCTTCTATATAAATAAGAATGAACATATATCTCATGATATCTAACATAATATATCTCTAGTAATATTTCATATTTTCTTCTAGTTTTTCTCTTTATGTATTTCTGTGTTTTATTTTTTTTTAAGATCATGAAAATTTAGAGAATGCTTCAACATAGAATATATATGAGTGTATTTTCTCAACCACATGCACTATCAATTACACAGATGAAAAATTATGAATTATGAAAAAAATTTTAGTATGTATTAGAAAACATTTCACCAACATTCATGTTTTTTATATATATGTTCTTCATACGGAAACCAATAAATAAATAATTATATATCTTATTTTATAGAGACCCCTGAATTCACATCATTGGTACTGCATCTGATACATTTCTAGTAGTGTGTGAAAAATTGACAGTGGTGAACCAATGAATAGTTCTATCACAAGTCATAATATACCATATATTTCTTATTTTCCACTATTTTAACATAATGATAAAATTAATTATTGTGAAATTTGATCACATTTGTATATCATATCATCTTTTCTGAAAAAGTATTAAATAGTGATTAAAAATAATCTATAGGTATAATTTGTTAGTGAATGATTATATGATTTAGATTGCAAAATAAAAACTGACACTGGGATACAAAAATGGGAAGACATGTGAACATATGACCACAATCAGTGTGGAGTGCATCGATGGTTTCATTAAGGTACATTTAATTTTATCTATAATTAGGCTGGTTGGGAAATAATTTTAACATGGTGTCATGTACATCATTAAAATAGGAAAATATACTATTTTTAATAATCATATGGAGCTAAGGTTAGGAAATAACATTCAATGAGAGATTCAAAATAACGTTAAAGAATTATATTTTTATTAGCGTTCTATTTCGACTGATAAGATTTTTGATCTGATGTGAATGAGTTTTGGTACCCCAGCATAGGTAATAACATTCGAGTCCATATGGTATTATTGGAAGAGATGAATTTTCAACATGTAAAAATATAGTTATTTTAGATTCTATATCTATACTATATTGTAGCTTGTCCCTCTGTGAAAATATAAGGTGAATCATATGTTGATCTAGTGTGCTGACTAAAAACCATATCTAACTACTATAATGCACCATGGAAGCATATATTCCCAAAGGGTGTCATTATTCACCTAAGGTTATAAAAAAATAAAAAATTTATAAAAACACATACTATACAACATAATTAATTATAATGTAGTATTGGAAAAATTTGAGGTCAAACCCATAGAGACAGTGATGTTAGATAAGTTTTTAATTTTTTTTATTTTAATAAATTGTTAGAAGATAACATATTGGTTTTGAAAGAAATTTGATGAAATGGAGAGAGACAAAGAAATGGAATTTGTTTTTTTAAAATAATGTTTTCAAAGAATGCTATGTTTTCTCTGTTTTAGGTTCTGAGAGAATTCGGATTTTTGAAAAAAAAATTATTAAACCATGTTTGGTGTACAATTGAAGATAAGGTGGATCCAATGGTTATGGTCTCTACTCCTCAATCCAATAATCCCCCCTTTACCAAGGTCAAGTTGTTTAGGGAAATGTGAATTGGGTTTTTCATGATATTATATTTAAATATGGTTTCCAAGAAATTGACATCGATTATTCCGCAATTTAGGTCACTAGTGGTGAAATTTAAAATTTAATATCAAATTCAAATATCATTGGTCATGATAAAAATAAAATAATTGGATTTTAATTTAATATATAACTTGACCCAATCCATAACAAGATTCAAAAAAATAAATCCAACAAAACCATACCATTTTGACTACAAAAACTGTAACAACTCATGTTTTACCCAATCTTCCAAGTTATGAGAGAGAAAATAAAAAGAAAGGATAGAATATAAAACATAATTAAAACTGGAGAGAAAGAGGTGGAGAGTCCTACAATAGCATAGCTTATCACCTAAGAAATTGGTACTAAGAACTCATACATATATCTCATTCCTTTATTTTTGGACTGCCCTAGGGATCATGTAGTGTTTAATGTCGTGAAAAATTCACACTGAGTGGTCTCAGGGGTGTAAGTAGTTATTTGTTGCATGATATGTCGAACTAGGTTGTTTTTGGGTCATCTCGACACATTAAAATTTTTTAGGGGTTTCACAACATGTATTTTATGAGGCTGTGAAATATTCAAATAATTTTTTATCATCCTATATTGGGTTTAAGACTTCTAGTTTCTCTTGATTTGAAATTTTTAACAAAATTAATTTTTAAATTCAAGGTTTGTTTCACCTTTTTTCTTCAATGTCATGTTGTGCCACTTCATGTCATAGTGAAAAGTGTCATCAACTCATGATAATTATCTCCATTTTTCCCTTTGACGAATTTTTATATTATTGTTCCATCTATCACAAAAAATTGTTAAATTTCCCTAATATTGGCAAGGATATTAATTAAATTACATCAATTAGTGTATTAAAGTATCCTAAATTATATGCATGAAATACATTTATCAGACACCTATTAGATATTTTTGACATTTACCAATGCTAGAAGTCGAGATGATATAAGTACTTGTAATCAACAGGATGTGATAGTGAGGGATATAGATGTCCAGTAAGATGCATAATGTGATGGAAATACCTAAAGTACAAGGGAAATTTTTGAATTATTTCATATTTCATCTGGAAGGTCATATGAAAAAAATATTACCGATTTATACTGGGTCGAGATAAAACTATGATCCCTAGATATGTATTTACTATAATGTGATCTTTTTAATTTTCTCAATTTCATGGTTTTAAGGTAAACTCATTCATCTTAGAGAATTCTATGATAATTACAATTAATTTTACTATCAAAGAATAAAAAAATGGTAAGTTATACAACAACTAACATTAATAAAAAATAGTCTAATCATTGATAAATGTTACATAATTTTAATAAATTAAAAATTCTACTACTTAATTATGTTCCCTTTAAAAACATTTCTAATGAAAAACCCAATTTTTTTATCAGAATTCATATTAAAAAAATGATATTTACGATACATTGATTATGAAAAATACTTATGAGATTACATGAAAGCATAATAATAATATCCATGGATTCCCCATAAATAAAGCATGTGACCAAATAAACATGAAATATTCCATCATGTGATAAAAAATACATAAATGAAAAATCACACCATTTGGGATCTATCATATTGGTATGCAGGTTAGAGATGATAAAAAGCACCAATTCATACGGTGGATCTAACCGATATAGTATATATTTTCATAAATTATTTTTAATGAAAATCCCCTTTAAAAAATGTTCATTTTCCATTAATAATGGATGAAAAACCAGTCACCTTAGAATATAGAGATTAGTAAATTTGAAAATCATAAAATGATGCTGACATAGATTAAAAATAACTTTCTAAAAGATTTATAAACATGCATTGAAACATGAAAACATGGCATTTTATTTTGGAAGGTAATATATCATACAACAATGGGAAAAGTCATGTTATATATTACATTATATCAATCATAAAATTATGAATACAATTACATTAGATATATATTTTACACATACATAAGATATATTTAATTTTTATATATAGATATGGAAGCTACTACTCTACTCACTTATTATAATAAGTATTTTTTATGTGAGGGGGATGTGGGTCATGAGGTTTGAAAGATTAATATGTAGAGATATTACCATTACACTCACATTCCATCTATAGCTACTATAATTCCATACCTACAATGTGTTGAATTCTATATCGTTAATGTACCTAATTATAAATTCATTGACCACTGCCCGCCTACTAACCTCACCAAGAGATGGATACCTAAGACTAACACATTCCACATGCATGAGGTATAGATGGTCATTAACCTAGAGGATGTGGTACTTAATCATGACCTCTCTATCCATGGGGATGTAGTAATAGGAACCACCTATAGAGTCTTGACTAAACTTGTAATATGATTTATTTGTATCAACTGTTATTGGGATTATGATGTTATGGATTGATGGTCAGAATCTATGACCTGGATGGACATTCCCTTCACATTATTTCCCACTGAAGTTGATGAGTAGATTTCATTTTTCATGATCATGTATATATTTTATGGAACATTTGTGGGGCATTTTAGATTGATCTCTCTTGTATGCATGTCCACATGATTTGTTTGGGACTTTTGGAGGGCTTTATTTATGATGGGATGTATAGTTGTGGATCTACATTCTTGGCATTCATGTTCCGAGCATTATGCATGGAATATTGATCCATTCACAATTATATTGTGGGATGTTTCATCCATATTTAGATGTGGTAATGGGAGAAAATCCCTCACATTTACCTTATTGATATTGTTCTCGATATTCATATAGATGTGATGTGTGATGCTACACATCGATTCTAGTAAGACCACTCATATTAATTTTTTTATGATGTTAATTTGAGTTATTATGAATTATCTAATATTATTTATCATTTACAGTGTTGTATGTTATAGTTGGTGTATGGAATATCTCATTATGAAGTCTCTGAGATGGAATTTGGGTGCATACCATCTCATGTTGGATAGTCTAATACCTATAAATGAAAGTATATACATTCTATTTTTGAAAATTCAATTTCATAATATTATCATTTTTTGTAAATTAGTAACATAATATTTTATTTAATGTCACTTAACTTTTAATATATTGTGGTTTCTATACTGGGCTATATTAGTCCATCTTGAAAATTTCACGGATGGGATTCATGATTCAGTAATTGTAGTGCCTCTCATTCGTTCTCAAATTGTTTATTGGAACTAGGTAAAAATATTCATGCACTAGTATGGATTTTTCCTATGCATTTCAAATATTACCACATCGTCAGCATGGTTTATTTCATGATGCTGGTGGGGAGGGAGGATATCTACTATTGAAAGTGGTGTGATCAGTATCTCAATCGATGTGATATACATGTAATATTTAATATTGAGGGTATGTTTATGATCTGATTCCATCTATCATAGTAGGTCGAGTATGAGCCACGTTATAGACTAAAGTCTATATTGTATCACACTCCACATAATAGTGGGAATCGTGATTCTGTATGTCAATAAATTTTCCATACATAGTTTTTATTACTTTTTTAATTCATTTTGAATCACTTTACATTAAACTAGATGAAAACATGTTATCTTCATGTCTAATCTAGTGAAGGGTGAGGTTTTAACACTAGTAGCATACCAAGATGCAGCATATGAGATAATTCCATATTATTGGGTTTTACAAGATAATATCTTTGATCCTCCACCTTATAGATTTTATGATTCTTCTTATGGAGATGATTTTTTCAACTCAGGAACCTCATCTTGTAGCTACTATTGATGAGGACCCATGATGGCGATGACGGAGACAATGCCATACTACATGTGAGGCCTCACCAATTCTATAGGAATTGGGATCACATCAAGTAGTTCATCCTTATCCAATTGCTGATGTGCACCAGGAGGCATGGGATCTATTAATATTATTAGGATTTAAGTTGTTTTCCCAATGTATATCTGATATAAATTTTGGTTCATTTACCATTCCAACATCATTCGTGAAAGATCCATCACATTTCTTATGGTTCCCCCAAAGATGATGGAAGTTCCTTGTACTTATGTAGTGGTAGAAAGATCATGTTAGTGTGATTAAATCAAGATGCCTCATCCTCCGAATGTGTCACAGGAAGAGAAATAAACATATGAGGTTCTACTGCCTATGGAAGAACCCTAGCTAGCCCATCATACTCAATGCCAGGACAAAAGATGGGTATATTGATATGGGAGTCTCATTAGCACACTAGACATTGTGATAAAACATCATCATTTTATCTACATGGTGTCTATTTACATAAAATATTTTATACAATAATGTATTTTATCATATATATTAATACCCTTATATTAAATTGATGGAATTATTTTTACAATAATGCATTTTTTACATGTTTAGACACTATTTAATTTTTTTAAATTTTACTTAAATTTTTTATTTTATAAGAATTAAATGATGACTACACAAAAAATAATGAAATTTATAAAATTTCATTTTGGTAACATTATCATATTATAAAATATTATCTATAAAAAGAATCAAATTAATACATAATACATAGTCTAAACATTAAAGTTTAGTTCAAAATAAAAAATAATTTCATCATTATAGTAAACCAAAACTAATTTAAATGACACAAACATTGTTATTTAAAAACATAATATTTAAACATTAAAAAATTTATGCACATAAATTGTAGTATAATTAAAATTTAAATTAAATTTAGAACATTTAATGAACATATAAACAAATTGAAAATGAATGGAAGGTAAAAAAAACTATAAATATAAATTTAATGTTTAAAAAAATATGGTTCCATTAAAAATACATTTCATCATTTTTTTATAAAATTAATATTATTTTCAATTATTTTAAATTTATTTGTTAAATGTGTCATTTTTTTATATATATTTAATTTTTAATTTATTATTTATGGAATTCCTAAGTCACCAACTCGAAAAAATATTATGTTTCATATTGATGGCATTAAAAGCATTTAATTATAATGTTTCAGAAGAATCAATATTAAATTTTCCAAACTAAATACATATATAAAACATAATTTAAAATTAAAATTAATCATAGTTATAAAAGTCAATATCTAATTTACATGTCACGTGGTCTATTCATTAAAAATATAAAATTTTCAATTTAAAATATTAATGGCTATAATTATTATTAAGTATTGTATTATTAATTACATTACCATGAAGTATTATTAATTATATTATTATAATTAAAGGACAATAATAAATTTATGAATAAATATTAATTATATTATTAAATGTTTTCAATAAATAATTTCTTAAATATTAATTATGATGTAATGAACACAATTATAAATGTTAACACTAATGTAGTTAACAATATAATTTATAAATATTTATTATTTAAATTAGTACTATAAATAAATTATTAATAATAATTGTATTATTAACAAATTAATTGATATATATATATATATCTAAATAAATTTATATAAAACAATCAACATATGGTTGAAAATACTAAAAAAATAAAAACATTACATAGTCAAATTGTATTGAAACAATAAAAAATTAAAAAATAAACAAAATTAAAAGGCCAACCTAAACACTTTCATAGATATACAATTAAAAAATAAAACTAAAAAACTAAATGTGAAAGGTAGAAAAGTGCTTAAACCCATTCACTTTTTGACCAAGAAAAATGTATTGAAGCCCTTATTGCCTTTTTAATCAACACAAATACATCAATTGCATTAGAGTTTTTAACACTATTCCTTATTAGTTTTAAAAATATTTTATCATATGGTTTTTTTCTGAAACAAATATATAAAATATTCTATCTTTGATTCTATCACACTCACCAATATCTTCAATGTTTTATAATCAGTGATTACAAATTATATATAGTCTCAAAAGATTCAACATTGCTTCATATCTGATCTACACCTCTGGTGAATCCCTTCTTTTCTTCTGTAACTACCAACATTCCCTTCCCTCTGGTGAATATTTTCCATTCATCAACTAGTTTGACTATTACATTGAAAAAGTGATGTTATTATTCACCAACCCATTACAATATTGCAATGTAATTTCTTCTTGTTAATGTATAATTATGAAAATAATTTCTTTTTAAACTCCATTACATGGTTCAAAGATTTTAATTTCACAGAGGTTAATTTTTTAATGGAATTGGAACACTGATCCATAATGTATACCATGAATTTAATTGTGGGCACCTCTAACTACTATCTAATAGGTCCTATATTTCATTATGTGGTCTAAGTGTTACTTTATCCGAATTCAAAAGGGTGTGTTGTAAAAATTTTATTTATCACATCAAAATAATAATTAATTTTGAATAAACATAGTGTAAAAAATTTAACATACATTTATCCACGATATCCATTTATTTCTCCAATAGAAAATGATTTCATAAATTTTCCTTATTCGATATTTATTATAATATATGGTACTTACCTAATAAAATTAGACAAAATGTAAAGGTTAGGACCCTTTAATTTAGAATAAAAAGGTTACTTGTTTAATTTTAAAATTAATCTTCTAAAAATAAATTTATTTTGAAAAAAAATAATGCAAAAATTTACATTTTCCAAAGCACTTAAATTTAAATAAAATTGATCTTAAATAATCCCCATTAATATTTATTAAACTCAATTTCACATAGATTATTCCACCACTACCCTGCTTAATTCCTGTCATTTTATTTTATGATTCTTAATAAATTAAATCTGTTTTTATACGAGTATATATCATTTCTATTAGGTATGCAATTCCATCCTAATTGATGATAATTTCCACATTAGTCATAATAGTCATATATTATTTGGTGATTTTGTCCCATCTATATACTAAATAATAAATAATTTCAGTATCATAATTAAAATTGGATTTATATATATTTATTCCAATGAAAACATATTTTTTGAGACTATTACTTTTATCATCATTAAATATATTCTTGCATGCTTATTAAAAACATTTATCCATAGAAACAATTTATATATCCATGTTCCAACAATAATAAATATAATTTTTATTATATTAAATGAAATAAAAATAGAAACAATTTCCATAATATCATCTTTTTCCATAAATTTCTTTGATGGAAAATATTTTATTAATGGTTCATAATCCATAATATATGTTTTAATCTGTTGAATTTCCATATTTAGTTTCTAAAAAACCTCCCCAATGGAAATTTATGTTAATTATATGATATTATAAAATTTAGAACATCAATAATTATATGAAAACAATATAGTAGTTTAATTGTAAAAATAAATTTTCTATGGATTGGGGATACAGTTAACAATTCCACATCCTGAAAAAGATGTTCTACAATCATATACCATGAATTGAATCCTCAAAAAATGATATAAATTCAGCTTCTATGGTAAAAATAATATATAATCGATCAATTTTAAATTTTACATGATAATTCACATTTAGATAAATGATAGAAATAGAAAATAGAGGAATATATAGTATCAAGACTACCAACAATATCAGAATGAGAGTATCTAATCGCCTCAAGATGATAGTATCGTTTCAAATTTATCATGTTATCCTTTTTTCCTTGTAATTATTGATTAAAAAATATTTTCCTATCTCCAATGATAAAAAAAAAGGTTTTCTTTGGTATCATCCCAATAATAAAACCCCAAAGATAATATATTTCCATGTACTTATTTGAACATATATCAATCTTCCAACAACATATGCGTAAAGGATTCCATCCATATGTTTTCAATCCAATCATTTTTTGGGACATTGAATAAGATGAAATTTATCTACTTTCTGAATTGGAACATATTGTTCTAAACATTTTTCCAACCTGAATGTGTCTAATATTTTATTATTATATGTTTTATTGATATGCCCAATAAACCTTCATTTTTATTTTGGGGTATTTCTATTCTATTCAAATAATTATCTTCTACCAAGTAATTTATTTTGAAACTATTAGAGAGTAATTTCCTAGTATCATGAAATACCCCAAGATAATTATTATAAATAAATATTTCATTAACATATAGAATCAATAATATAAATTTAATCCCACATATCTTCTAGTATATACACTGATCAATGATCTTTTCCTTAAATCCAAAAGGTAATGTTGTATCATTAAGCATATGATACATTTTCTGGTTCTGTTTTTATTTCCATATATTTAATTCATTAATTTAAATATCATATACACTTTTCCATCAATGGAAACCCCTGTTAGTTTATCCATGTATACATCCTCCTCTATGATTCTATTTTTGAATAACGATTAAGAATAAATTTAATGAAACTCTAAATCATACTGAGAAACCAATACCATAAAAATTATGCATGAAATATTCTAAAAAACTTGTGATAAGTTTTCATTATAGTACATTCTCATTGTTTTAGGTAATCCCTTATCATTAAGTCAAGCCATGTATCATTCAAGGATACCATGGGAGTTATGTTTTGGTTTGAAGACTTGTTTACTTTGAAATCTCTTGAAACCATTATGAAATTACACAAGCCCCCATAATTTGTTTTCCCATGGAATTCAACTCATATTTCTTGGAATATAAATTTTTTAAGAATTATATCTATTAATGTATTGACTTTATTAAATTGGATTATTATAAATGCCAATATCCCTTTTTATCACATGTAGATATACCACATAGTCATCATAAATTGATAATCCTCCTTCCATTTGGGAACTTCTTAATTCTATTTTTTTGCTCATAAATAATTTATTCACTATGAATTTTGGAATAATCTTGTTTTTTTATACATAATCATTTGGTGATGTAATAAATTTAGTAATAATAAGATGTGATGTTTGATTATAACAATATGAGACATGACCTCTATATTTATCAATTCCTGCATTTTTTGGAACATCACCCTCTTTGGATACACAATTCTCTTTAAATCCGGGATTCCATATTACAAAAATTAACATACTACTGTAAGGATAATAAGATATATATCACATTTATTTTTTAGGATAACCAATGAAGTATGCATATATTTCACTTCTGTCTAGTTTCAATTCTTATATATGGTGATATCTTACAAATTACTATCAACCCCATCTATGTAGTTGTCTCAAACACGGTTTCCTATAACCCTAAAGTTTTAATGGAGACTTTGGAACTATATTAAAAGAACCCTATTCGATAAATATATAATGATTTTTATATAATTAATCCACAATCATAAGGGTAAATAATAATTACATTAAATTCTATTAACCATATCCATCATCATTATATTTTTCCGTTCTGTTATAATTTATTTTATAGTGTACATGGAATAGTAAAATATTCACATATGCCATGAATTTATATGAAAATTGAAATCATGCTAGTAATTTTAAACTTTCATAAAATCTCATATAATATACGCAACCATTATAAAACCATATGACCTCACATTTCTATCTAATTGCCTCTCAACTTCATTTACAAATTTTTTTTGATGAATTATTTGTATGATATCTGTCATAAAATAATTATTAATATCCATAATTTGGAAAATAATCATTAATGATGATAAAATATTTTCCCTTATTAAGAGATTTTTTCATAAAAGGTTATCATATAACAATATGAATGATATCAAAGTTTTTAGAACATCATGTGTCACCTTTATTTATGTATTGTGATTTTACTCCTTGAATACAATAAACATAATTATATATGTTAATAAAATATATATCTTGAAGGATTTACTCTTAATCAATCTCTCCAATCATTCATTTAAAATATGACTTATACGTTTATGCAAAAAAATAAAAATAATTTTCATTTACTAAACCGTGTTTAGTACCAAATTATAATGAAACTTCATAACAACATTAGAATAAAAATTATTAGGATTTATTTTATTTAAAAAATAAAATAGTAATCATGATCCAATCATTTGGGTTTGCTTAATCATTATAAAACAACCAATACCAACATTAAAAGAGTATTGAGTAGTGTCATTTTTTTAAAAAGAAACCAAATTCCATGATAAACATGGTACAATTATTTTTTATAAATCAAGACTCTATCCATTGTCAGAGATCAAATTTTATGTCTTGACTTCATCCACTATATCCTACACTCTCTTTATCAAGAAAATTAAATTCTTAGTTAGGATTGTGATTTGTGTTGAATATAATACAGAAATTGTATTAGGACCATGATTAGTTCATCCAGAGTCAATAAACGATATTTTTTTGGAACATAAGCTATGATTGATTAAAAATAATGAATATAATTTGGCATAAAATTATTTTCAGACAATGAATTTTGATTCATAAAAACCTATTGCAAATTTAAATGTTTTCTATAGAAATTTAATTTATAGTTATTTTATATATTTAGGTTGTTTCTATAGGACTCATTAACATTTAATGTCCCCTTCTACATTCAATTAATCTTTGAACAATACTTATTTTCTCTTTGACGATTCACATAATAGATAGAGTGGATTCATTTACTCTTTAGTTATGTTTCCTATTAAACTAGTATAATGTGAAATTAATATACATACCATTTTCATTCAAGGTGTTGGAGTTTATGTTGAATGGTGAATACTTAGAAAGAAATTAGTTTAGCACATACATACATAGAAACTTTTATCCAAACCATTCACAAAGTCTTAAGTCTTTTCACAATTTTTTCATTTCAATGACATCATCAGAGGTAGTATGAGAACATTTGAACATTATTATGTTCAATTCACTCATTATTTTTATAGAAAGAGTTTTATCTATAGTTTTAGTCCACTCCCCAAAAAAATTCGAAATTATATATAACTTTTCATTTTGGGGGGACTATACTTGATGTTACTTGATATGTACATTCACATTAACATCAAACATATCATATAAAATATTTGTCATAGTTCATTATATATTATATCATAATCACTATGGACCTCTATAAGTGTATAATGTCTCAATTATTTGATTGAAAAATCAATATCTAATACTCTAATGTAAAATTGTATGTTTCACTACAATTAGATAAAAATTTTCTATTGAATTTCTAAAAAGATGATTTTTGTGTGTCAAAATGGTTATATAAATATAAAAATAATAAATGAATGCTTCAAAATAATTTTATGAATAATTATAATACATTGATTAAGAAATAATTTAATATAAAATTTGAAATAATGTAATCCTCTTAGTGATACTGTGATACACAATCCCAATTAATTCTAATAAAATTAATCTTATTTGGAAACAACACATTCATTTATTAGAAATATCTATTATCTTTTGATATATTAATAAATCTCATTTGGAATATATATATATATCTCACAATTATATTAATAAATTATAATAATAAAAAAATTGAAATTAATAAATATATTACAAAAATGAATTTTAGTTACCTAGAAAATGCAATATTATTATTATTTATATTAGTAAATAATATATCTCAGTTTCAGATATTTTTGGAATAATTTGATCAATATTATTTTACCATTATGGTGAATAAAAAATATAATATGGTAATGTTCTAAATAAAAAACGACATAACATCTTAATAAAAATGTTTAAGTAACACATATATTTTAATAAAACAATATCATTACACACTGAATACTAATAAATTTGAATTTTTAAAATGGAAATTACCAAAAAAATTAAAATTATCAAATGAAAATAAAATTTATAAATTTAAAAGTAATTTTTTAAATAAACATTTATAATTACCGAATTTGAGTCCATGTGTGGATATACAAAAACAAAATGTCACTAAAATAATTAAAAACATATATTTATAAACCTTTATTTGATTCCACATATTTTTTTATCACAATATAAAAGAAAGTATACTTATATTTGTAGTTATCACATCCATATAAAGGATTATTTTTTTATAATCATAATATAAAATTCTAAAACCATCCATATTACATGAAGTCCCTTATTTTTCATTGGAAGAAAATGATGTCTAAAATCTAAATTATTCTCCCAACATCAAAATTTCATAGAAGACATCAAAATAAGAAATTTATGCCTAATGGATATGATATTAACCTCTAAAATAGTTCAGAAATAGTTACATGGATATTTTTATAATTAATTCTTTCAAAATTTCTTAATGAAACAATATAATTGATACCACCTCAAAAACATCCATATTCTAGTATGTGACTAAAAATTAAACTATTTTCTTTTAAAAATATGTAATAAACCTCAAAGAGGAAAAATCCATACTAAAAAATTATTCATAGAACTATATCCCTGATCCCTGAAGTATCCCTTAATTCCCAGTTTGAGAGCATCTCCAATAGATAAAAATATTCTCATATTATATCAGGATATATTATCCCACACAACAATGGTGGATGTTAAAATAGGCCAGGTAGATGAGAATTCATCATCATGTGTGGTATTCTAATATTTTTTATGTAATAAATTGTTTTATGTAGATCCAGTGAGGTAGTCCACACCTCTAAAGATGATGTGATAGTACCCAACAAGTCTATATCATCATAACTGGTATTCTAATAATTTGTATGAAGAAATTTTATTAATATATATCAATTTAGGGAGATCAATAATAGGTTCAAGTGCATTGAACATGTGTTTTATTCAACCCTTCAAGGTGTCACCATGTAGGAATGTGTGCTTATCTAGGTCTATGGTGTGGTGGGGTTTTGGTTTCATTGAGAGTGAAACTTATAACTAAAGAGTATATGGTTTATAATACCTATAAATAATAATCCCATGTATCTTATGGTACAAAGAATAACATTTTTATTAGTGAGTTAATTGGGAGTGATGGAGGGGATAACATTATTTGAATCCAATTTTTTTTTCTAATAAATTAAAATTGTTATGGCAGTACTTGAGAATAGTTAATACTTTTGTTGAATCCATCATTTATTGTATATTGTGGTTGAATTTGTAAATAAGAAAAAAAAGGATTATGCCACAAGTATAAAATTAAATACTATGAAAGAATGTAAAATTTTCTATAGAATAAAACATCAAAGAAAACAACTAATGATAATAATAACCAAAAGAAAAATTAAAAATAGAATAATTAAAAAGATCTCATAACTATGAAACTAATAAACACCAATGGGGTAGAGCCAATGAATTGGGGGTGGTTTTTTATATTTCTTATATTTTCAGAACTCTCCACTACATTTTTCATGATTTCTAAAAGATACTGTAGAGTAGCAGGGGATTATGGGAATTGATATTGAACATTTTACACCATGATAAAATAAAAAACAATAATATGATAATAGTATTAATAAATATATACCATAGAAATAAATATAAACTATAAAAACATAAAAATTATAACATAAATATAAAAAATGTAGTGATATAAATTTTTATGGAACAAAAAACTATATATATATGTAATAACCACATCATGGTTTTTTTTATAGTAAACCAAATTATAGTAATTATTACTATGACATGGTTTTGTTAATGGAAGTGAATTTATTATATGATAATGTATATTAATTCAACTTTCATTCATCTAAACTATCATGCTTTAGTGAAAATGTTATGTGATGGTGTTTATTGTAACATCCCACCCCTACTCTTTAGCATGAGTCAGAGAGGAATTTCTATATGGCCTAAAGCATCATCCTAAAGGTGCCAATGGTTGGAAATAAATTCTAATGTCATCAATAAATGTGGGGGTGATTTTCCAGTTTTCAAAAAAAAAACTAACCAAACAAGACATAATATAATTAACCACTACATAATGGATTATAATAATATAAAAAACTGATATTAATACCATTAATATCAAAACCAACCCACAATAGAGTTCCACGATGGAAGAAAACTAACATGAACTACAAAATAGAAGAAAAAACCAAAAAAAAACTCAATGATAACCACATAAGTCCAAATATCCAACATTATAATGATCCAACTCCACAAAACACTACATGTATCATAATTAACTACTAATGTAGTGTGATTCTATAATTTTTCATGTGCCCTGATAAAACCATTATGAAAAAGCACCAATGATCCAAAGCTGGGGTGAGTGATGAGTCGTATTGATATTTCTCCAAATGAAATCCCTACTAATGACATTAGGATAGAACATGTTACCACATTTATTAAAATAATTTATATAATATTTTTTTTGAAATAGTTCATCAAAAAACCAAAACTATTTATAACAAGAATAGTTTTCTAAACCAGAACTGTTTTCCCTGGAATGAAGACAATCAATTCTTTAAAACATTTCGCATTCCTTTTAAGCGTACCAAATCCACGATTCACACACACACACATGGATTATTCTCTAATAATTCCATATTTATGAACCATTTCTAGATCATCGACCAAGTCATCAAAAAGTATCCAATCTCATTATTACCCAATGAAAAACTCCCTTTATTTAGGATCACATTTCTTTATACCCCAATGGTACATTCCACTTATTTAGGTTCACATCAAAAATAATTAACTCAATCAACCCAAGTATGACAAAACCATTTCAAACCAACCATTACAAGAAACATAAATAAAACTTTTATTTTCTTGAAAAGAATTCAAATAAACCATTTACCACAAATACAACAATGTAATATTTTAAAATCAATATTTTAAAATCAATAAAACAAAGCACTTTCAAAAATCAATTTCTAAAATTCCATAGTTTCACAAAAAAATAGAAACCATCAACAAATATGGCTTCTATTATTCTTAAATAGGAATTCCAAAATAAATTTCATTCATTTTATAAAATTTTAAACTAATACGTAATTTTCTAAGAAGTGGAGTCAATGGTTGATCCACCTACATAAAGAATTATGAAAAACCAAATTTCCAACATGAAATATCCCATAGAACCTTTTTGAATCTCTAAAAATCACCCTTAGATCTCTCCCCATAACACCAAAAAGGATAAATATAACCATGATTGGAATTAAAAAATTTATATCTATTTGAAGCAGGAAAAATCTATAAAACTGAGAGGGGGAAGAAAATGTGTCTATGAAAAACCACAAAAAAACACAAAACAGAACATAGTATAGGATTCAAGCTTCAACGCACCATGTAACACCTTTGGATCACTTCAGCTATGATGAAGGAAGGATCCAAAACCTTTTGGAAGAATTATTTTTGTATTAGTTAATAATTGGAGAAAAAATGAGGTGTTAAAAATTAATCATATCCTTTGTCCACTTTTTTAGGATCTTGTTTTTAACTCGTGCATGGTTAGTCGAATGGTTTAGAATATCGTGCACTGACCATGAAATTGACTCTATGTTAAGGGAAACAACACATTATTGGCCTACATAGTTAAAACAATTATGTGTCATCAAAAAAAATCCCATAGTCCCACATTGTATGGTTTCTCCTGGTGGTCCCACTATTTTGAAAAATGGTATTCTTAACTGCGTGCCTTCCCCTTAGCCCATGTCTCACTATGCACCATTTATTGTAATAATTCCATGGTTTACACTATCTTTTCACCAACCATTAACTTTATAAATTCCCCAATACATTATAAAAGTATTCCAAACCCTCCCAAATATCACCCAAACACATTACATACATAAAAATTATAATTAAAAGATTACATACTTGAAAATAGGGGTGATACTTTCTCCCCACCGTTTGACATTCCATCACTATAATGTTTGAAACCATTTCCTTCCTTAAAGAGTTTAATCTATTTCGTGACTTTTCGTTCTCTTATTCCCATGTCACTTCCTGAATCCAACCATGTTTCTATAAAACCTGAACTACAATGATGATTTTCCCATGAATGAAATTCTCTTCCCAACCTCAAATTATTACCAGGATATGAACCAACAAAGCATTTGGCTCTTTGTTAGTGCGATCCAATAGAATATCATGTTCAGGATGAGGCTGATACTTTTTTAACACAAAGACATGAAACACATTATTCATACCACTGAACCATGGTAGAAATTCCAATCGATTTACCACCTCACCAAATTAATAAATTATATTTAAAAGGCCTATGTATTGGGGAGATAAAATTATATGCATCATAAAATGATGATCCCCATTAATTGGAGAGATTCTCAATAACACATGGTCACTCACCTTGAACAAAAACTTCCTTTGATTATGATCCAAATAATATTTTTGATTACTTTGGGTATCCTCTATTCATTTCCAAATCAACTAAATCATAACAGTTTTCTCTTGGATAAATTTTTTCCCAATAAGTGAAGTCTTGGAATTTTCACCCAAAAATATGTGAAACGAAAAGGACACCCATCCAATGCTTCAAAAGGATCCATATGTATTGAGTCTTGATAACAATTGATAAATAGGAACCTCACTAATAGTACATGATCTTTCCCATAATCCACCAAAATCTATTATGCAAGTTAGCATCACTTCTTCTAATGAATGTATTGTCCTTTTGGGTCTCCCATACAACTAAGGATGTTATATCATACTCATAGTAAAATTGGTCCCATGGGGTTTTAGAATGTATTTACATAAATGAGATGTAAACCTCAGATCACTTTCAGAAAATATAATAATTGGTACCTTATTCCTCTTACCACTTATCATAGATATATTTTGTAGATGTAGTCCACTATATTGGATTCAAGAATATTGATGAAATGAGCTGACATTGTGAGCTGATATACTATCACACATATGGAATTTTTTTCACAAACAATTATTGGTAGGCCAATCCCATGATCCTTAGCTATCTACTCCCATTTACAAACAAAAATTGGTAAATATGGAAACATACCTATCGGTCAAAAATTCTTGGCCTTAAAATATTGAAAGGTTAATCATCTCTAAACTAACTTAGCAACATTCTATTTCATATGGAGCAACCAAAATTATTTTTCAATTATTTATGATACTTATATATTCCAAGATTTGTAATCCATCTTAAATGGTGGTAAATAGGAAGAAGTAATTCCTGAGAAGCTATAGGTGTGGACTTTTGATTTCTGAACCACAACACTGAACTTCCATATATCATCCAGCCCTCAATTGTATCCCAACCATTATTTTTTCCCTCATAGAAAAATAATTCTGAATTAGGGGAATGTGCTTATTTAACTTTCTCAACCAAATCTAGAAACAAAGAAACAAGCCAGAAAACCACAACATCGCCTTAGTCATCACATTCAATGGTCATTTCATTTAGAAAAAATCATTAGCTGCCACTCATATAAATCCTCCTTTTCCAATTTAGAGTACGAGTTTCTTCTTAATGCACCCGCCACCGAATTTCCTTTACCCAGTGTATACATTAAGTCAAAATCAAACATTTCTATATACTCCCCCCATCTTTATTGTCTCGTATTCAAATCCTTTAGTAATAAAATATTGTTCAATCTATTATAATCCATAAACACAGTAAATTTATCACCAAATAGGTAATGGAACAATGTTTTTAAAATTTAAAGTACATAATCTAACTCAAAATCATGTGTTGTGTAGTTATTCTTTGGAATCTATAACTTGATTGATCCATAAGCAAAAACATGGTCTTCATGCAGGATAACGCATCCCAACCCAGATTTTAATACATTTTAATACAACATGTACCCTTGTCATGATTTAGGAAAAATTTTGATCAATGATGATATAAGGTGAAAATTATTTTCTTGAAAATACATATATCATTTTTGGTCCCATTAGAATGGAACATTCTTCCTTGCTGAATATTTTATATGTGAGACTAGTCATGAAAAATCTCAAACAAAGAATCGGTAATAACAAGATATAGCAAGGAAAGAATATTTCTTGAAGACATTATTTGGTGGTTTCCAATAGATAAAAAACACTATATTTTCTGAATCAATCGAAAACCCCACTTTTATAGATTACATGGACAAGGAGACACACATCTAATATCTAAAAATAAAACTTTGATAAGTTGGAATACAGATGAAGATCATTCACGATTACCTACAATGCCATCAAGTGTTGTTCATGCTCATCCCTTGTCCTTGAATACACTAATATATCATCCACAAAAAAACTAAAAAAGAATCTAGATACCTCTGATATATCAGATTCATTATTTCGATAAATATTTCTAGTGAATTCGTAAGACCCAAAGTCATTACAACATATTCATAATTTTCATTTCTAATCTTAAAATTTATCTTGTAAATGTCCTCCTTCTTGACCTACAAATAGTGATATCTTAATCAAAATTAAATTTCAGAGCCAATGGGCACCCCTAAATTATTAAAGTAGATCATCAATGTGTTGATAGGGATAGTTTTTCTTTATCATAACATGGTTAAGCTTAGGAAAATCAACACACAACCTAAGAGTTCCTTCTGCTTTTTTGGAAAATAACATTTGTTCTTACCATGGAGATGTTCTAAAACGAATAATCCTTTTTCTTTCCAACTCTTCCAAATACACGTTAAATTCAATTTATTCTACTGGTTTCATCTGATATGATAAGATAGAAATAATACTAGTCCATGGATAGAGATCAATCCTAAAATCCACTTCTCTTTTGTGTGGAAACCTTGAGAAATTATATTGAAAGGCATTGATAAACTAATCGAAAATCACTAGAAAATTTGCATTATCGATATCTTCCATCGATTGAAAATTCAGTGCCTCCCACTATTATGAGATAATCCCTACTATTGTGGCCAACATGACCATTTCACCAACCTTTACATTCTAGTCTCTTTTAATGAGATTCCCAACTCGCTCGTCGGTCCCAATACTATCCATTTGGGAATAAGAATCGATTTGAGCCTTTAGCGTTATCAACCAATCCATACCCAAGATTATATCATACACATCCATCTCAAGAGTAGAAGATTATCATTGAAACTGATCTCCATCAATAGTTATATAACATGATTTAAATATAATGGCTCAACATTATCTTTGACTAAGAGAAGTTTTCAGTTTCAAGCCAGATGAAATCATCTCAACATTTCAGCCAAACAAAATCAATAGCACAATAAGAAATAAAGTAATGGGATTCATCTGAACCAAAATAAGATTTTATAAGGGTATAATTGAAATGAATCATACCTCTTATTGTTGATGGTCTTGACCAATCATCCACAATAACTTCCTCAGCTCCATATAATTTCTTTCTTATTTCAATTTGGTCCTTATTTCCCAATAGAGATTTCCCTTGTTATGGAGTCATGGTATTATTGTAATAATAATGGTTATATTTTTTCTAATGATGAGGATTGTTTTTCTACCCTCATCTTGATAAAGCATACAATGTTTAAGACACCTGATATGTGTATTGAACACCCGACCTCAGAGCACTAAGACAATAGCACTACATATGACACATCTGGTACCAATAATGGAATAATCCAGGTGGTTCTATAAACTCTCACATCTTGTGGTTGAACAAACCTCATTAAAAACATCCAACATTTCTCTTGGGTCCTTGAGGAAGCTTAATTGATTCATATTTCTGATTCTGATTCATACATTGACCTTGGAAATAAGTGACCCTATTCTACTTTCTCAGAGCATTATATTTTCCACCATTATCTATAGTAATTAACTTACACCCTCCACCTATATATTCTAATATGTACCTTTATATATTATTTCTCTATTGACTATCTCAATATTATCAACAATACCGTCCATGGAAATAATTGATCAAATCACTCGACTCATCCCCAATTAAAATTTATATTTTTTCGAAGATGAACTACCTGAAACATTAGGTGTGAAAATAGGACTAAATTCATAAGTTTATTTGGGTACTCTATCACTGTGAGTCTCTCCTACTTCAAACTAATGAAGTATATTATTCATGAAATTATGAATGTGCAAGGATATAATTTTTTGTTGAATAATTATACAAAACCAACCCATTAATGTTCTAGGACTAATTTAGTTTGAACTACTAAATCCCCCCATTGGTGAAAAGATCATCTACCAAATACATTTCCAACATGTCAATTAGCACTATAAGTGTGCATAGTAAATCGAAGATCTAATTCATACAATTCATCCACACCTCTACCTTTTCTATTTTCAAATCACTGTAAATAATATGTGTATTCTATTTATATAACTATAAAAAATGGTCCACTTTATTTTGTGCATTCAATATGTTCCCTCTATCCATATCCTATAATGAAAAAACTATACTATAAACTAGTTGTTGGTTATCCTATAGATCAAGTGAAACCATGTTGTCAGAAACTTCTTTCTGTTGGTTTCTATGATGCCTATAGGGTGCCATTTTGTCTAACAAAAAAATACTTATGTCTCACTCTCTATACACTAAAGACTTTGTAATTTCAAATTATTTCACATAAACTATAAAATCATTTCTTTCTGAATTGCAATTTTTTCATATAAAAACACAAATCATTGTTAAGCACATAAACATAATTAATTACATACACTACCACTTAATAAAAATATGAGGATCTATAGGTACAGTGTCTTGGGAAATTAAGAACATTACATAAAAACATACAACAACATAACATCTTTTCTGAAACTTCTTTTACATGATCACAGCATTCCTTCGTACATAGCATTTCATGGGACAACCTGAGGACATTTATAAGAAAAGGGTTAGTTATAAAGCCTATTAAAGGAGTAAAGAAAAGAAACACATAAAGAATATAGTACATGTTAGGAAATAAGCATATCTATGGAGTTCAAAGGAAACATGAACATAAAGGCATGATATAGCATGATTATCATAACAAGGAAATTTGAAAACATCATTTAACATTTGATTAGCATGATCCAAGGATCATTTCCCATGCAGAATGAATAATCCCTCAATAAACTTGAATTAGAATGAGTAAACCCTCATTGTACTTCAGTTATCATGAAACTAGTTATTACCCATTACATTGGAGCACTATTAGGGCACACCATTCTTAATCATTTAATTTCATGTATATGTGTGCCCCATAGATCATATAACATGGATTCATTAAACATAGTCATTTTTTCTATGATAATGGAATGTGGAATTTATACATGTATCTCTATAATCAATATGTAAATTCTCATAAAGTTGAAAACCCTTCATAGATAAATGGGAATGGTTTCACTACACAATGACTTTGTCTTGGAAAATCTTGGAGCAATTTTAGCAGTATAATAGTGTGACATAAGAATTCAAAAAATGATTGATGATAAAGAAAGGGTTGTCTCATCATATTTAAATTAAATTGAAAATATGTGGGTCAAATAGATACATATCCTTACATATGTAATGGAAGTTATATTCATAATACAAATGAATTTATTGAATTTAAATGGGGAGAGAGAAATCCCTTACTGAATTTCATTGTGGTAACATGTTTTAATCGGTGGAATTAATGAGATATAAATGGGTCTCCCATATTTAAAACATAAGGAGGGAAGTATAGAGAAGTTTTGAAATCATACCCAAAGATTTATAATTGAAAATACTCGGGTATATCAATATAGAGAAACTTGGACAAAAATGAAGGACAATGAACTCCCTTACACATAAGTCCCAATGGTTTGGGAGGGGATTCAGAGAGGCTTCATGGGAGCTTGGGGTGCCTTGGTAGGATTTTATAGAAAGGACGGAAGGGTTTTTCGAGCTCCAAATTGTTTGAGTGATGAGGAATGTGATATTTAGTGGGTTTATATAGGAAAAGAGAGGGAAATATTAATTATTTAGGTTTTGGAAACTAAACATTAAACTAATTATAACCCCCAAAAATCCCATGATTTTTCTGATGGTTTATTCTAAAGTTGAGTGTAATCCAATGGCCAAACATATTAAAATATTAGGCTTTCTTATGTGGAGATGAGTCAAACTCTCAATGAAATCATTTTAAAATGTTAAATTTTTTTATTAGTCTTGGAGGGTCCACCAAGGCTTTGTAAATTAAATCAAACATAACTAAAATCACATAATTTTAAAGGAAAAACATATATTGGCCAAAAAATCCATTTTTAAAGTATTTTATTACATCACAATTGTGTCCTTATGATGTCATAAAAACCTTTACTAATTTAAATGGTATTTATTTTTTACCAAAAAGTTTTATTGTCTTAGAAAATTATGAAAAAATCAATGTTGGATATTTTCGACATCCTGATTCCAAGATAATATTCATTTTATCTAAATAATTTTCTAAAAATTTGATTTTTTACTTTTAAAATATAACCTGATATGCATAAAAAATCATGGGTTATGACGAAAACAACTTTCAAACCATAATAAAAATTACAATTATAATCCTAAAAATTATAAAATCATTTATATTTTATAAAAATTAATTTGGTAATAATATTTTATTAAAATATTTTTTATTTCAAAGATCCATTAATTCATTAATATCGATATCATAATTGAATATTAACTAAAATAATATTTGTTCTTTAAAAACTATTTACAAAGTAACAATAATAAAATGAATGTATATTATTTATTCTATACAAAAATAATTCCCATAATACTAGTGCTAGGGACTTGATATATAACCCCTTATAAAACCCACATAAGAAATATGGGTAAGGTGTGTGATAGTGATAGACTATTGGAGTGACTCAGATAACATTTCTCGGGTGGTAATATATATTAACACCCACTACTCCCATAGGCGGTTCCATTCAAGCTTAACGTGTTGAAGCTCAGATTGATCTTGGTCCAAAGAAAATCCCAGTGAAGCTACCTCTTTTCTAAGAGCTAGAAAATGGGCTTCGTATGGAGAAATTCTACATAATGAGGCCATCGCTTTATTTTTCTATGTAAATTTGTTTTTTCAAGCCCTATATTTATATAAATCACGTGATCAATATTAAATGAATATATTAGAAATGGTGAAAATTATTAATGGTATTTGAAAATACAAAAACATAAAACCATATGTGTGAATATGTTTTATATAACCGTTTTACATAATAAAACATTTAATAAGATTAACAGGAATATTCATTACAATTTTGGTTCGTTAGATTTCGTGTGGGACAACTTTTAAATATTTCACAATAATGTTAAAAATCTATCCATTTTCAAAATACCCATATCATGGAATTTCAAAATCTAACATATGAAAAAAACATTAACAATTTTCAAAAATCAACACTTTTGCACCAAATCAAAAATCAATACTCAAAATAAAATATGCACACCTAGTAGAATATCATTTCTAAAATTCTTGTCAAGCTCATATCATTGCATAAACACACAAAAATGACATTCAAATTCATATAAGTTTCTCCTAAACACTTATGTACCCAACTCCATTGTAAATTTAAAATCACCATAAAAAGGTTAGATACATCTTTTCATTCTCAAAATTTCATGTCTTGAAAATCCTACTCTTTTATACAATCCCATTCTAAGGAATAGATCTTGAATTTAAACTTCATGGCCGAGAAAATATAACTGAGTCAATGACTAACCAAGAATAATTCCACTTATAATTCAAGTACTTTACAAGATTATACAACTTCTAACATCCAATCCTTCTCCATTTCCTTTAGTGGAACATAATTTTTACTTTAAGTTAACCTAAATTCCCATGTCACCAGATGATGGAAGTAAATACCAAGGTATTAAATTTCAGTGGGGAATGGTTTTAGCTTTTTAAAATAAAAAGAACAACCAAACATGTCATAATAAAATGATACACTACATGGTGTATGATAATAATGTAAAAACCCAATGTAATACCCTTGATTTCAAAAACAAATTAGAAGAAAGTACCATGATGGAAGACAACTAAAATCAAAATACACAATGGATAACAAAACCAAAAAAAATCAATGACAAACACATCACTCCAAATTTCCATCAAGTTCCATGCTCCATCCCCACAAAACAGTCCAACTATCATGATGCACCATAAAAGAAGTGTGATAATTTACATATGCATGTTTTCTGATAATGGATATCAGCAATATAAATATAGTGGAAAATAAAAGAGTGGTTAATTAAACACAATATAATTCCCCAAAATGGATTCCCTACTCAAGCCACTTGGATAGAACAAGTCAATCCATTTAAGTAAAACAAATTAAAAATATTATCAAAAACTAAAACAATTTCTGAGAAGAATATTTTTCCAAAACAGAATGGTTTTAAATGGAATAAAAATAATCAATTATTACAAACATTTAACATTACTTTTTCACATAACCAATCCATGATTCTCACATACACCCACACATGCATGCTTCTCTAACATTCCATACTAATGAGCAGTTTCTCATCCATATACTAAGTTGACACAATGTGGAAAATCTCCTTGTTCCCCAGTGACATACACACCTTTCTCGGGGTTATGTCCCTTTGTACCACAATGGAACACACACCTTATTCTGGGTAACGTCGAAATCATGACCTCATAAAACCCATCTACGCCAAAACCTTTTCAAACTAACCATTTCAATCCACATTAATAAAATAATTCATTCATTGAAAAAATTAAAAAAACTATTTACCACGAATCAAACAAAATAATATTTTAAAATCATGAAAATAAGGAATATTGCATAATTAATTTATACAATTCCACAATTTCACCACAAATCTGTATACCACCACTAAAGGGGTTTTCTACCACAATTTCACAACAATTTCACCATAAATTTCAATCAATTCAAATAATTTCAAACCAATCCTATATTTTTTAAGAATATGTTTCTAGAGTGAAGCCAATTACCACGGTAATTATTGAGAAAATGAAGAACAGTAAGAAAATGTGTACGAATCTATATGGAATCTCCCAAAACCCACCTAAGATATCTTCCCCTAACATAAATAAGGCCAAATATAACCATGATTGGCATATAAAAACCATTGATCTATCTATATTGGACTATATCTATGAAATTGAGTTATGGAAAAAATTAGATCTAAGTAAACCCAACAAAATCCACTATAAAAGGACACTTACAACAGGAATTGGGCTTCAATGAACTAAGAAAAACCTCCAGATCACTTCATATTTGATGGGGGAAATGTTACACATCCAATAAGAGAAATAATTTTCAATTCATGGACGAATTTTTGAAAAAATATGGGGTTAAAACTTATTCCATACCTAGACCAACTTTTTTAGGATATTATTTTTAAATTTTGATGGTTAATTGAACATTTAGGAAAATTGTGCACTAACTATGTAAGAACCTCTTTTTCTAGAGGCCACATTCATGGATTTCCCACACAATTAGAAAAATTGTATTCCAACCATAGAAAAGGCCTATATCTCACTTCACACTATTTCTCTTTGGTGTTCACATTGTTTGGTAAAACCATGCACCTAACTATGTGCCTTCCCCTTAGCCCCTCTCTCATTGTGCATGGTTTCCTATCCAAGATTCATGGTTTCAACTGGCCATGTACCAACTATGTACCTTTATAAAATCCTAAAAAACATTTCAAATGTCTTCCAAACCCTACCAAACATGTCCCAAATATTTTACATACATGAAAAGTATAAATAAAGCGTTATATTAATGAAACTGGGGTAGCAAAATTTATACATTTTCATACATATATTTAAATTATTTAAATATTATTTAAAAACTAGGGAACACGTGTTCCATAGGGTTATAATATTTTGATACATCTTGTAAAATTATTCGATTATAGTCAAACATTTAGAGAAGGTTTAGATGTCCAAGGGGGATTTATCATGGCTATATAAATTTTTTATGGATTTATGTAAATATTTTGTAATTTTTATATTTAACAGTAAAATAAGAATCTTCAAGTTATAGTTCTGACTCTATCTTTCAATTTAATCTAAGGTTTATCCAGACAACAATGAATATAAAATCCTACCAAAATTTTAGTTGATTTATATAACCCATAGATACCTTTTTTGGATATAATACTTTGTTTTTCCCTTAGGGATCTCTATCAAGCCCGTGTAGTCAATCATGGATTGATAAACATCAAAAAAATAATGGAATATTCATCATTTTTGAAATATTTTATCCAAAAAAAACTTGGAAATTATATTAAGAAACTACAACAGAATTGTATTAATTTATCACCAAACTTTTAACATTCCTATCAAAAAAACATAGAGAATGGGTACCATTATCATCCATAAAAAAATATTTGATTAAATGTCACCTTTATTTGTGTTTTCTTTAGTACTAATAAATGATAGACTTTATCTAAACTTTTTTAGCAACAGTAAATGTATCCCATTATCTGTGGTTTTTTAGAATGTATAAAGGGAGAAATTTATCATTTTTTTTCTTGGTGTTGATAAAATAAAATAAATTATAACATATAAAAATCATATTTTAATATATAAATTACTTAAATATATAATATTTTTTAAAATATTATTTAAATAATAGTTAATATGTATTCCAACTTAATAAATAATATTTTTAATGAAAAAATGGGTTATAATATAATTTTAAATTAAAATTAATATATAATTATGTAATTAGTTTCATGTAATAGAAATTTTACAAAATATTCCTAACAGAATAATATATTAGTTAAATTAAGATCTTTTCAAAATCTCCAAAATGTGATTCAACTTTAAAAAACTAATATATTTTTTCTCAATATCTGTTTGGGCTCTACATAATGTCAAATCGTAAATTCTGAAGAGTTATAAACCATTATGAAATTGGGAATTATAGTCAATATTTTTCTTTCAAGAATGGTAATGGATGCTTCTAAAACTGTGTTTTTAGATTGGATGCCTTAATTTTTTAACATTAAATTTAATTATAATAATTGACCTAAATTTTGTTATCCAAATATTACTTTATAATAGATTAATATTGATTAAATATCATAATGATCCATACAAAAAAAATTTATTCATAATTCCTTTGAAAACATGGAATCATAAAAAACTAGTTTAAATAGGAACTACATCTTCCCCCACTTATTTATTCACATATAGAACCCTTCATAAACATATTATAATGAAAACAATAATTCATAACTTATATAAGAAAGCCTAATAAAGGGTTAGTAATAATGATAAATAAGTGTAAATAAGGGAGATATAAGTGATCATATAAAAATAACCTGAGAATAAGCATATGAAAACATGTGTATTACATTTTAATATCATACGCTACATATCATATATCATAAACTCAATTCATTTCATAAAACATGGAAATTCAAAACATAAGAATCATATGTGAATCAAATTATAGAATCTAAGAGAGGATAACCTTGGAATAATAAATATATTTGCGGCATACACATAAGATTATAACATTATGGACATGTATAAAAAGAAATAAGTTCACTAATTATGTTATGGAAATGAAGTCATACAATTACATAATCTAATGGACATGAACGTATGTCCACACATGACAATATAGACTTGAAATCAGTTCCTTACATAACAATGTGGAAATTTAATAAAGGTTATAAAAAAAATAAAAATGAAAATAAGTACACACATTACATTTTTAATATTAAAACACACCACATAATCCAGAAATTAGAGTTCTAAATGTACGTTAAATGTTCATTATATCATATACCATATAAATAAAATTGGTTTCATAAAAATTTCACCGTAGTATGTCCAGTAGAAAAGGAATTTGTTTCATAAACTTTTCATAATAATATTACATGTAGAATAGGAACTTCATTCATAAACGTATTTTTATCATAAACATAAACCATTTAGAGAAATAATAATGGTGGAATAATTGGATCATATCCCTAGTAAATATTAAGTAACATAAAATGATGTCATGTTAGATAAAAAAAATTTATAAATCACATAGATAATTTATTGAAGAAGGCATCCTTTTCCATTTTGAAATAAATTTAATGAAGATAAACATTAACCAAAAAATCAAAAAAAAAATCTAGGAAAATAACCTTCATAGAATATAACAAAATATTTAAAATATTGGAAGGTAATTATATTAGTAATTTTTTTCATTTCATACATGTTATAACAAAAAATCCATTTACATGAAGATTCATTTTAAAACAATTTTTTTAAAAAGTAAACAATAGTTTCAAATGATATTTTAAAAAATGGATAGTAATAACTTTATTGAAAACATCTTTAGAAAATATTGACATTAAAGAAAATGGGTTTTTGATTGTAGAGAGAAATTAAGTGGATTTAAATTAAAGACATTATTTTGTAATCTTCAATATGTGGAGGGAGGAAATTGAAATTTAAATATGTATTCAAAAGAAATAAATATTGTGTAATAAAATTAATGTTATTTTTGATAGGTATATTATAATATATTATCATAGAAACGTATTGATAAACAACCTTGATAGACAATGAAATAATAACATGAAACCCTTAGCACATTGGTAACAACTGAATCATAAGACCCATTGAATAATAATATAAAATGAAACACTAAAAACATATGAATAACGACATTACTAATATAACATGTCAAATGGTAGGTATATGAGCCTCATAATGTAAAATAGGTGAAAATCATTGTATATGTCCCAATGGAGTAAAGTTGATATGAAACGTCCTCACATGATGTATCATATTCCATTTTACACCTTAAACCTTTAGTATAAAAAATATAGAATTATTATAAATATATATAGAATAATACATATATATATATATATCATACCGTATATTATTTACATGTGACCTTTTATTACCCGTTTGATAACAATTCCCTGTTGAAATCACCTTTTGATAAATAACTGATTTTTTAGTGTATGTTATGATTTGGTATATTCATTCATATTTTTTTGATAATTTTTCAATAATAACCATAATTTTAACAATAATATAAATATAATATTTATTAATTATATTTTTATTTATATTAATACATTAAATATAGATATAGAAAATGAAATACATCATTCTTGGAGATGATAGGTCACACATCCACATGAACAGAGTTTCTATTTTCTCGATGGATGGAACATAAGGATTTTAAATGAAAAATATTGTTCATATAGTAATTATTATATCATATACATAACATATATTTATTTAATTTGACAATAATACCTTTCATTTAAATCATAAGTTAAAAATAATTCATATTACATCTCATGGTGGTAGTCCGCCATAGACATGAACGAAAATATCTTAGCCATATAAATGGAATTGCAGAAGGTATATGAGATATTATAAATAAAAAATTTATAATTATTTCATAATTATCTTATAAATATTTTTAATATATTATTATATTCATCCATGAGTTTTTGTGATATAAACTCAACTATACAGGATCCTGAGGCGGGAGTCCTCCAAATACATGATTGATTGTTTAATTTTACATTTTATGGAAGATTACGTGGATATAAGTCATTAAATTATCATAATAAAATATATTTATAATTTTTATAATTTTTTTATTATATAATTATATTTTTATAAGTTTTTTAGGAGACTCTGAATGAAATAAAACAAAATCATGAGATTAAAAATATTACCACTTCTTTGGAGAACTTGTTTTGGTTTAAACGTAAAGAATTATTGGGATGATTTATTAATAAAATTATTTAGAATATGATGTTTTTAGAGTATTAAATAATGTATTTGGGTAGTTATTAAAATAACCAAACTGTTTTGGATGTGTGAAGTGGGGAGGAGAGTGGGTGGCCTTTTATTGGCGAGGGAGAGGACATTCAGGAAATTTTTTATAAAAATATTGTGTACCCAATTGTTTCATTAAATAAGGATTTAAATTGGTCATTAATGAACCTTATAGGTGATACTGACAAAAAAAGTTCATATTATATGTCTTGTAATAGTTTTGAGATCATTTGACCCTTTATATTTTTATTTTAACCGTGCAATAAACATGTTTTAATAATAACTATGATAATTAATTGTATTATTTTTTGTTTAAATTTTAACCAAAAATAATGTAGGGAATATTATAGAATATTAATTATTCTTATTCTAATTTTTTAAAACATTTTTACATAATAAATTCATAGAAGTGGGGGAAAATATTTTTAAATTAAACTAATATTTGTGACAAAAAATGTGTTTTCAAAGAGGAAGTCTTCATATGATAAGAAATATTTTACATAAAAATTATTATTCTATTTATTCAAATAACATAAATTTGATTCTTACTTATATTAATTTTTTAAAACACTCTTTTACAATATGTGAATTGTATAATCTTTTAATGAAAATGCAATTTTTAATAAATTCATTATTTTTAACTATTCATCAAAAACATAATCATTACAAAAAATTATAAAACATTAACTAAAAGATAATTTTGAAATTTATATTTCAAATATGTAGTGTGTTTTTTCAAATAAATTTTATAAATGTGAAAAACAATGCATTTTTTGTTGGATTACAAAATGAAATAAAAACATTTTTTTAGATAATAGTATATTTGAAACATATAAAAACTTAACTAAGAATTAAGTAATTTTTCTTTATGTTTTATTTATATAAAACCATTTTAAATAATATTTATAAAGTGGTTATAAAACCATATTAAATGAAAAGGGAATATTTATATTTTTTAATTGATATTAAATCATGGTTTGTAAAGAACTGGTGTTTCATAAAACATTAGCTATCGAATAAAATAAATTTATTCGAAAAAAATTCATAAAATCACATGGAGTTACATTATAAGTCCCTTAAAATGAATTTAACCCTTTAAATTCCTTAAATTGTTTATAAAATGTGAGGATAATTCTTCCTCATTTCATCCTCAAGTTCCCAAATAGCTTCCTCAAGCTGGTGGTTTCGCCATAGAACATTGACCAGGTGAGTGGTCTTGCCTCGTAGAACTATATCTATTGGATCCAGGATATCCAATAGTTGTTCCTCATAATAAATATAATTTTCAAGTTGTCTAGACAATAAATTTAGAAAATGGAAAGGGTTAGGTATGTACTTCTATAGGAGAGATACATAGAACACGTTATATACATAGAATATCTTTGATGGAAGAGCCAATTGATAAGATACCATCCCAAAGTAATCAAGAATTTAAAAAGGAATCAAAAATCAAGGAATCAAAATTCATTTATTTAAATAGACATTTTCATCCAATGGGTTTTCTTCTATCAATTTACACATTATCCATTAAATGAATGACGAAATCTTCATGCCAAAAGTAAAAAAATCATTATAAGATTCATATGTCATTCCTTTTACCTCTAAAAACTTACCCAAACCAAAATGGTTAGTAAAAGTTATATAATTACAACCTAAGTTCAACTAAATCCATTCAATGAATTATAAATCTTAAATATCTACCATGTTTGGGAAAAATTATAATCAAAAAAATTATATTTTTATAAGTTTTTTAGGAGACTCGGAATGAAATAAAACAAAATCATGAGATTAAAAATATTACCACTTCTTTGGAGAACCTGTTTTGGTATAAACGTAAAGAATTATTGGGATGATATAGTAATAAAAATATTTAGAATATGATTTTTTTAGAGTATTAAATAATGTATTTGGTTAGTTATTAAAATAACCAAACTGTTTTGGATGTGTAAAGTGGGTAGGAGAGTGGGTGGCCTTTTATTGGCGAGGGAGAGGACATTCATGAAATTTTTTATAAAAATATTGTGTACCCAATTGTTTCATTAAATAAGGATCTATATTGGTCATTAATGAACCTTATAGGTGATACTGACAAAAAAAGTTCATATTATATGACTTGTAATAGTTTTGAGATCATTTTACCCTTTATATATTTATTTTAACCGCGCAATAAACATGGTTTAATAATAACTATGATAATTAATTGTATTATTTTTTTTTAAATTTTAACCAAAAATAATGTAGGGAATATTATAGAATATTAATTATTCTTATTCTAAATTTTTAAAACATTTTTACATAATAAATTCATAGAATTGGGGGAAAATATTTTTAAATTAAACCCATATTTGTGACAAAAAATGTGTTTTCAAAGAGGAAGTCTTCATATGATAAGAAATATTTTACATAAAAATTGTTATTCTATTTATTCAAATAACATAAATTTGATTCTTACTTATATTAATTTTTTAAAACACTCTTTTACAATATGTGAATTGTATAATCTTTTAATGAAAATGCAATTTTTAATAAATTCATTATTTTTAACTATTCATCAAAAACATAATCATTACAAAAAATTATAAAACATTAACTAAAAGATAATTTTAAAATTTATATTTCAAATATGTAGTGTGTTTTTTCAAATAAATTTTATAAATGTGAAAAACAATGCATTTTTTGTTGGATTACAAAATGAAATAAAAACACTTTTTTAGATAATAGTATATTTGAAATATATAAAAACCTAACTAAGAATTCCGTAATTTTTCTTTATGTATTATTTATATAAAACCATTTTAATTAATATTTATAAAGTGGTTATAAAACCATATTAAATGAAAAGGGAATATTTATATTTTTTAATTGATATTAAATCATGGTTTGTAAAGAACTGGTGTTTCATAAAACATTAGCTGTCGAATAAAATAAATTTATTCGAAAAAATTCATAAAATCACATGGAATTACATTATAAGTCCCTTAAAATGAATTTAACCCTTTAAATTCCTTCAATTGTTTATAAAATGTGAGGATAATTCTTCCTCATTTCATCCTCATGTTCCCAAATAGCTTCCTCAAGCTGGTGGTTTCGCCATAGAACATTGACCAGGTGAGTGGTCCTGCCTCATAGAACTATATCTATAGGATCCATGATATCCAATAGTTTTTCCTCATAATAAATATAATTTTCAAGTTGTCTAGACAATAAATTTAGAAAATGGAAAGGGTTAGGTATTTACTTCTATAGGAGAGATACATAGAACACGTTATATACATAGAATATCTTTGATGGAAGAGCCAATTGATAAGATATCATCCCAAAGTAATCAAGAATTTAAAAAGGAATCAAAAATCAAGGAATCAAAATTCATTTATTTAAATAGACATTTTCATCCAATGGGTTTTCTTCTATCAATTTACACATTATCCATTAAATGACTGACGAAATCATCATGCCAAAAGTATAAAAATCATTATAAGATTCATATGTCATTCATTTTACCTCTAAAAACTTACCCAAACCAAAATGGTTAGTAAAAGTTATATAATAACAACCTAAGTTCAACTAAATCCATTCAACGAATTATAAATCTTAAAGATCTACCATGTTTGGGAAAAATTATAATCCAAAAAATTTATAAATACATTCAATATATTCAAAAAATAAACATATTATTAATCCCAAAAACAATATTAAGTGGCTCTTAATGACCTATAAAAAATATGGGAATACAATAATAATATATTCATTGAAACATTTTAATATCCTGAATTTTCATAAAACCATAGTGAAAACATAGATGGATTAAAAAATTATATCAATCCTCACTCCATAAATAGAAACAATCATTATTGAATATGTTCTATAAATATAAAAATGATTTAAAGTCCATTTATGAAAAAATATATCACTTTATCATTTAATAGTTAATCAGTTCTAAAGAAATAAATACTATGAAATTTAATGTATTCATATGAATCATTCCGTTAACCCAAAATCATTATCCCAACATGAGAAACATATTAACGTTTATCTTTCCAATAATCATGTGTTTTCAATAAAATATCACCTTTCCATTAAATCACTTTTCTATTTTATTAAACATAATCTAGTGAATCATCAATAAAAAACATCTAAATAAATTTTCATAAATATCTCAAAATCCTTGAATTCTAATACATAAACACATCAACCATTCAACTATATTGTTAAACCATTCAGTAGGATTCATTATTTTATTCTTTAATACCCCCTTCCATTCATATATCAATTTTTAGGCTTCTTACCATCAATAATATAATATTATATATACCAACTTGTTGATCATCTTCTTGAGATTTCCCCATAGGACATCAATTTTTAAAATACCCATACATTCAAAATTTATAACATTCAACCTTTGATGATTTCTTAGGGAAACCATTATTTTGTTTCATTATGTTAACTAAACATTTTATTTTTCCTTAGTAATTGTTTAAACTATTCCCTTATTATCCACACATAAAATATCTTCCCATTCCATTTAGACAATCTATGGAGTGCTTCTACACACATTCTCGACATATTGGAAAAAAATTCATATTCCTCTATGGTCATCACCACCCAAAAAATCATTGAACTCTATCCTTCTCTTATATTGTGAGTATGAGAGCCCATTAAGGTTCATGTTGGTAATCATATATCTTGATAAAAGATTAGGAATAATCCACACATCCACTAATATATTTATCAACCAATTTCATTTCATATCATCTCAATATCTATAACATTCAATGTTAACCCATATCCTTCTAGTTCTATATATTTACTAAATCCAAAAAAACCTGTATGAGTAAAAATATTGATAATGAAAAAAATCATGAAAACCCAATTTAATGATGTCTAAATAATGATACATTCAATTAAAATATCAAACCATAGTTTTATAAAAGGCCATCTATGATTATGATCTATTGATTTTTTTATAATTATTCATAATGAAAACGTGGATTAACTGAATAATATCACCTTGGAGTGCCAAAATAGGTTGGAATTAAGTTCAAACTCACTATGAACTATAATGATGGTCAAGATAAAGTCGACCTACTATTTTCCAAGTTGTATCCCCAAGATTCATATATATAAAAACCACATCTGCCTATAACCTCTATACATTTTTGTACTTATTGAAAAAACACATAATAATTTCCTTGACAAAATATTTTGTTGGTATCCTATAAATAGTTATATCCTTAGACTTATCCTTAGATATATCTATTGAGATATCTTGAAAGCTTTATCATAAAAGTTTCCAAAGTTTATATAAACCATTTCTATAGTATAAACTATAAAAACCATTATAATTTAATAAAAAAATATTACATATTAATAGAAAAGTATTCATTACCAAATGTCAAGAACCAAATTTGGCCTCCATCAAACAGGCACCAAACCAGGCTGGTGGCAATTCCCGATGGGTGTTCCTTATCCCCCCGGGATGGCATAAGTGCCCGGGTATCATAAAAATTCATTTGGGAAAGATTTACCCGAGTTTCGATTCATAAAATAACCAAAAACAATCAAAAATCCAAATCTGAAAAATTATGCCAAACTAGACTTAATAAAAATTCATAACTGAGTATATGGGTTTAAACAATACACAAGAGGTAAAAAGGTGTATAAAAGTAGTATAAAAACATACCAAGGGACTCCACACGACATGGGGTCATCACCCACGCCTTCTCCACAACACCACAACACTGAGAGAAACTAGCAACCCGAACCGCCATCGCCCAAGGCCTTGCCTTTTCCTGTGTCAAACATGATCAAGTCTACCTACACCCAAAAGAGTAAGTAGGGTGTGAGACTAATCCCAATAGAATATCACCCAATGATTCCTTTTTATAGGCAGTATATCAATAATAAAATTCATTCTCATGAACGAGCCACTATTAGGGATCATACCCATAACCTAGTGGTCTCCAATCATCTCCATTATAATTTTGTTAGTGTTATCCATGTCATACTTTCTATGTGAACCACAGTCAAAACCCCTACGTTCACAAGCGTACTAGTACACGTTAGCCCACATAGTTACCTGGGTTTCCCGTCATGTGCTAAAATATTTATCACTTGCTACCAAAATTAATTATCACATATAAATATCAGTTCTGGTAACACACATTCAAAACAGTAGCAACATATTCTTTGCACCTTTTATATAACTGAATAAACCACTTATAATTTCCAGAAAACAATTTCCAGAAAAGTAATCAAAGTTTTGAACATTAAATTCAACTAAAATCCCACATTTAAAACCCAATGGAGACCAATATTATACCAAACCAAAAATTTCAGCATCAAAACATTTTTATAAATCCAATCCATGAATTATAATACAATACCAAGAGACACAATGTGGGTTGCACATGTAAAACAACCATTTTAACACAAAACTGTAATTTAAAAATCAAATTCTTTGAAAATGCTAACCAAATCAATTTCTCAATCAAAATAATGAAGGAGGAACATAATGGAAACCGAAATACAGAAATCCAACTCATTCTACAAAACCTACATATGTAATCACCTACCAAAAGAGTCAAATAACCCCAAATCCTTGTGCATCACTTCAACCGCACCTTTGCCGCACCGCAAGGGGGTATGATTGAACCTAAAACTAGAGGATTGGACAAAGAAACTCAAAACTAAAACCCTAGGTACGAAGCCCTAGCTTCTGTACATTTGTGGATTCAATAAAAAAAGAAGATACCCTGAGAAAAAGGGAGGAGAAAGGAAGGGAACCAACTTACTTGAGAAATCTGGACGTTTTTTGGAGCTGGAGATGTTAGGCCCTACATCGTGATACATCGGGGCTTCAAATAGGGTAAGATGAAGATGGGGGTGCGGCTGGGTTCAGTGGGAACATGTGAGAGTTTGAATTACCAAAAAATAATAAAAAATTAATATTTTATGAAAGATTTAAAAAACATTTTATAACTGGAAATGGGCTTTGGGGTTGGCCCAACGGCTTCTTTGATCACCCAAATCCAAGATGCTAATGATTTTTTAAGGTGCCCAATTTTATTAGTTGGTTTCAATAGTTAAATGAAGGTAATTTTGGATGTTTAATGGGTGAAAAGGGTGGAAAAACGAAGGAGTTATTAAAGAAACAAAATTTATTTTTAAAACTAGAAATGTGCTCTCGGGTTGGCCCAAATTTTGAAAACCCACCATTTCCTTCAAAAATGCATAGAAAACCCCTAAAACAAAGTAAGAATGTAAATTTAATGAAACATACCTTTTAAATATGTCATTTATGTGACAATTCTTCCCACCATGAAGGACTTTCCGCCCCCGGAAAGTCAACCCGATGCTTGATTGGAAAACTAGTTCGTGTACTCTTCCTTAACCCATGAATTTCTCTCCCATGTCTCGTGTGTATCACTCCCATGTTGTCAAAGAACTTAGACCAGTGGAATATACTTTCCCCTAAGAACCTTTTCTTGGGAGTCCACTATTCTCACTAGCCGCTCAAAAATAGATAAATCAGGCTCTATATCGAACTCCTCCCAATTCAGCACATGGGATGGATCCAAGTTGTATTTTTTCAACTGGGAGACATGGAAAATATCAAGGATGAATGTCAAATGAGAAGGAAAATCCAACCTATATGCGACATTACCAATACGCTCGGTGATCTCAACAGGTCTGACATACCTCGGCGTCAACTTTCCCTTCTTCCCCAAGCGACGGTGACCAAAATGAGGGGCCACATTCAGAAATACCTGATCACCCACAGAAAACTCTAGATCTTGATGCCTCTTATCAGCATATGATTTATAGTGACTCTGAGCTGTCAATAAATTCTGCCTAATCATCTTGACATTCTCATATGTCTCTTGCACAAGGCTTGGTCCCAAAAGTGATGTCTCACCTACCTCAGCCCAACACAGAGGAGACTGACAAGGCCGACCATAGAGTGCCTCAAAGGGTGCCATTCTAATAGAGGATTGGTAATTGTTATTATAAGTAAAATCAACCAATCCCAAATGGCTATCCCATGCACCGCCGAAATCCAACACACATGCGCGAAGCATTTCCTCCAGAATTGGATTTTCCCACTCTTTTTGGCCATTCGTCTGAGGATGGTATGTCATTCTCATCTTAAACTATGACCCCAATTCCTTATTAAGACATCCCCAAAACTGAGATGTAAAGTGGGGGTCCCTATCAGAAACAACTACTGAAGACACACCATGAATTCTGACCACTTCATGAACATACAAATGACACAGCTCATCCACCTACGTTGTATCTCTTATCGTGATAAAGTGAGGTGACTTGGGCAAATGGTCAATCACTACCCAGATAGAATTCCTCCCTCGAGGTGTATGAGGCAATCCAATAATGAAGTCCATGGAGACCTCGTCCCACTTCTAGGTAGGAATGCGTAGTGGATAAAGTAGGCCAAATGGTCTCTGATTCTCTGCTATCACCTGCTGACAAGTGTAGCATATCTATACAATGTTGGCTATGTCCCGTCGCATACCTAGCCACCAGAACTGGCGACGAACATTTTAATACGTCTTTTTTGCACCAGGATGGATGACCCACTATGATTAGTGGCTATCCTGCATCACTACCTTCCGTAGAGACAAAGGCACCACTACACGGCCCTTGAAACACAAGATACTCTCAGGAGACAGAGACCAATCAGAATGAGTCACCCCACCATGAAGCAACTGCATAGATCGCTAACACAGCACATCACCAGGCTGCTCCTGCGGAATCAAATCCAGAAGAGCGGGAGTCAGCTGAGTGCTACCCAAGAAAATACCTCTGCTATGCTCCCTGCCCTCCAAGTGCATCTGTGTGATGAGCCTCATCAAAGTCCACTCATCATTGGACATCCTCAATGCCTGCACTAGTACCCTCTTGCTCAAATCGTCCTCCACCACATTACCCATTCCTGGGGCATAGAAAATGTCAATGTCAAATCCCTACAAGTACTTGATCCAATGGCGCTGCCTCAGATTGAGATCCTTCTGAGAGAAAATGTAGGCTAGGATTTTATGGTCAGAATAGACCACAATTTTCTCCCCAAAGAGGTAGTGTCACCAAGTATTTAAATCATGTATCACCACTATGAACTCTAAGTCATGAGTTGGATAATTATTCTCAGGCGGCCAGAGCTGGCGAGAACCATAAGCCACCACATGGTCATCCTGCATGAGTACCCACCCAAGGCCCTTACCTGACGCACCACAATAAACAACATATCCCTTCCCAGACTCTGGTAAAATCAGCACAGGTGTGGTGGTCAACCACCTCTTCAACTCCTCAAAGGATGCCTGACACTGTGGTCTCCATTCAAACTTCACCCCTTTTTGGGTGAGTGCGGTCATGGGGGAGACGATTCGCGAGAAGTCCCGAACAAAGCGCATGTAATAAAATTCCATGCCAAGAAAACTCTTGATCTCAAACACATTTCTCAGTTGTTCCCATGAAATAACTGCCCTAATCTTATCAGGATCCACTGAAACCCTGTGTTCTGAGATGACATGCCCCAGAAACATCACTTCCCTGATCCAGAATGTGCACTTCAAGAGTTTGAAATACAGGAGATGGTCCCACAAGGTGCTCAAAACAACCCACAGGTGGTGCTCATGCTCCTCCTCAAGTCCATAATAAACCAGGATGTCATCCAAAAATACCACAACAAATGATTTGATATATTTTTGGAACACCCTATTCATGAGCGCCATGAAAACTGTCGGGGCATTCGTCAATCCTAAAGGCATGACTAGTTACTCGAAGTGACCATACCTGCTTCGGAAAGTTGTATTTGGAATGTCTACTTCTCTTACCCTGAGCTGGTGGTATCCCGAACACAAGTCGATTTTGGAGAACCACTTTTCCCACTTCAGTTGGTCAAACAATTCGTCTATCTGAGGCAAAGGGTATTTATTCTTGATGGTCACCTTTTTCAATTTATGATAATCGATGCACAACCAGAGGGTTCCATCAGCCTTCATCACGAATATGACTAGGGAGGCCCAAAGAGAGATGCTTGGGTCAATGAATCCTTTGGATTTTAAATCTTCCATCTGTATCTTTAATTCCTTCAATTTGGTGGAGGCTATGCCATATGAGGGAAGAGATATAAGTTGTGTTCCCGGCGCCAACTCATTCGATAACTCCACATCCCGCTCGGGGGGTAAGCCTGAGAAATCATCTAGGAAGACTTCTGGGAACTCATCCACTACATGTGGTATCCCGCCCTGATAGACACCAACATCATCCTTTAGTGCGAGCAATGACAACTGATAAGAATGAATCCCCAATTGAGGGAGTGGAGTTCCCGCATGACCCGACCGAGGATACCATTCTCCCTGAAATAACTATGGACTCCTATCTGGTTCCATAAAGCTAACTTGATGATGATAGCAGTCAATATTCACTTGAAAGCGCACCATCCTGCCCATGCTGAGGATCACATCAAACAGTTCCATATCAAGGACCAAGAAATCCCACTCCATCTTGACTCCTGACACAGACAGTTTTCACGACGGGCACCTAAGACCCTGCTACTTTTTCTTACCCAACAGTGTTACTAACTCCATTACAATAGATAAAATCTCAGTTGGAAGGCTCAACAATTTCACAGTACATGCAGATATAAATGAAATTGAAGAACCATTATCAAATAAAACGGCAGCTATAAAAGATGAAATCAGAATGGTACCTCGAACAGTCGAAGGTCCTACATCAGATCCTGTCAATGCCTGATCCACAATATGCAAATGTCTGGTCCCTACCTGAGAATGGCCACCCTCCTGTGGCTCTACCCTAAACTGGCTCTGCCCAAAAGATGATCCAGCCCAACTGCCACGACCACCGAACTGAGATCACCCTGTCCTTGATGGATCGGACTGTGCTGGAACTCCCCTAGGAGGAATAGATCCTTCCCCACATTGAAGTGGACGCGCTATCCCCCAAAAGCGTTGTGCGTGTCCCATACCTCCACACTGAAAACAGGTCTTCAGAGGATGAGGTAATGCTGGACGGATCTGCCCTGTCTTCCCACACTAGTGGCATACGACAGTCCTTGCATTTGAAGCCACTGATGAAAACTTCCTGGAAGAGTGTCCTGAACTGCTACCTCCCTTCATTCCCTACTCTTCCCACTTCCTATTATTTTCATTAGAGCTTCAAGTGCCCATATTTGATACCCCTCCAAAGATCCTAGAGAAACACATTTGATCAATATTTACCATACCAGAATGATCAACCACCTCAGCATAAGTTCCCAATGTGAAGAGAAAGACCTTTGAGTAAATTTCTGGTCGAAGTCCCTTCTCGAATTTCCAAGATTTATAGTATTTAATTGAAACAATATCAGGAACATACCACACTAACTCAGAAAAACTGTTAGCATAATCCATTAATGAATGATCTCCCTGGGAAAGATCCATGAATTATCGAGATCTAGCATAGGATAGAACCTCTTGACAATACTTCTCATTGAAAATGGCCTTAAAATCTCTCTAGCTCATGTTTTCATGCTTCCTAGATTGAAGCACTGATTCCCACCACCTATGGTTGGGACCCTCTATCTTAAAAGAGGAACATTTCACCTGGACCTCCTCAGGTGTGTCCAGGAACACGAACATATGATCTATCTTCTCGAGCCATTCCTATGCCTCTTGAGGTTCTGAGATACCACGAAAACAAGGAGGTTTATTTTTCATGAACTCCTAGGCCTTATCCTTCTTAGGCCCAGACTCATCTTCTCTAGCTGGATTAGGAGCCAGAACCCCTCCCTTTCCCAAATCCTGGACATCTCGGACCACGGATTCTATCATCCTTTGATCGATTGGTGTAGGAGAACTCTCTCCGGCTTCCTCCGGTGGGTGCGTGGGAGCTCTCTGGGGAGGAATATTGCTACAAAATCTAACAATCACAAGGAAAAAAATCAGTAACATAGTTCTGAAAAGTACAGGAATAACATCAGATATAAATAATCCAAACACATTACAAAATTAAAATAAACAACTACTTCACCGCCCTCGATGTCCACGTGTAGTCTGAAGCCCACACGTCTCACCTGGAAGTGAAGATAAACAAAAAAATTCGGGCATCCCATGGTGACTGACGTTCTGTCACGAGGGGTACGGGCCAGGCACCCTACTCATGACCAAAACTCTGAGCCCCGGCAGTCCTATCTCTTGTCTAGCCCAACTCATCCCAAAATAATAATATAACTCAAACACATTAACCCCTCTGATACCATTTTGTCACAAACCAAATTTGGAATCCATCAAACGGGCACCAAACCTGACTCGTGGCAAGGCATGATGGGCGTTCTGTTTCCCCACAGGCTGGAACAAGTGCATAGGTATTATAAAAATTTATTTGGGAATGATTTACCTGAGTATGGATTCATAAAATAACCAATAACAAATAATAATCCAAATCTGAAAAAATTATGTCAAACAAGACATAATAAAATTCAGAATTGCGTATATGGGTTTAAACAATACACAAGAGGTCCAGAGGTGTATAAAAGTAGTATAGAAACATACCAAGAGACTCCACACGACAATGGGTCATCACCCACGCCGTCTCCACAACACCACACCCCTGAGAGAAACTAGAAACCCAAACTGCCATCGCCAAAGGCCTTGCCTTTGCCTGTGTCAGACATGATCAAGTCTACTTACACCCATAGGTGTAATTAGGGTGTGAGACTAATCCCACTAGGATATCGCCCAAGGATTCCAAGTTATAGTCATTATTAAATAAAAATATTGTGAGTGTTATAAACAGAAAATGGTAACATTTATTTCTAAAAGTGAAACTTTCAAATGAAGATAAATTTCGCTGGGGATAACTTTAAAGAGTGAGTGAATTTTAATAAAACATGAAAGAGACTGGTTTTCACATCCCAAAATACCATAATCCAATTATAAATACCAAAAAGGCCACGAGCACCAAGCATAGGAACACCCCAAGGAACTAGTTAGTTGTGAGCCCAAGTACCTCGTACCTTGGTGAAAGTAACCATAATAAAAAAATTTCTTGTGCACGAGCCACTGTTAGGGATCATACCCATAACCTAGTGGTGTCCAATCATCTCCATTATAGGTATTTTATTGTTATCCATGTCAGAAATGGTATGTGAACCATTGTCAAAACCCCTCCATTCACTAGCGTACTAGTACACATTAGCGCACCTAGTTACCCGGTTTTCCTATCTTGTGCTCAAATAGTTATTACATGCTACCAAAATCAATTTTCACATATAAATATATATTATGGTCGCACAAATTTAAAACAGTACCTACACATTTTTTTCACCTTTTATATAACTCAATAAACAACTTATAATTTCCATAAAACAATTTCAAGAAAAGTAATCAAATTTTGCACATTAAATTCATCTAAAATCCCACATTTAAAACCCAATGGAGACCAATATTATATCAAACAAGAAATTTCAGCATCAAAACATTTTTATAAATCCAATCCATGAATTATAAAACAATACCAAGAGGCACAACATGGGTTGTACATATAAAGCACCCATTTTAACACAAAATTGGCACATAAAAATAAACCGCTTTAAAAATGATACCCAAATATATTTTTGCAATCAAAATAATGAAGGAGGAATATAATGGAAACATAAATACAGAAATCCAACTCATTCTAAAGTACTTACATATGGAATCACCTACCAAAAGAGTCAAAACCCCAAATCCTTGTGCATCACTTCAACCGCACCTTCACCGCACCGCAAGAGAGTAAGATTGAACCTAAAACCAGAGGATTGGACCAAGAAACTGAAAACTAAAACCATATGTATGAATCCCTAGCTTATTGAAATTTTTGGATTCAATAGAAAATAAGAAAACATAAGAATAATGGAGTAGGAAGGAATGGAACCAACTTACTTGAGAAATCTGTACATTTTTTCAGATCAGGAGAATTTGGCCCTAATTCGAGATGAATCCAAGCTTCAAAGACGGGAAATCGAAGATGGGGTTTCATCTGGGTTCTGTGGGAACATGTGATAGGTTTAATCACCAAAATAGATTAAAAAATGAATATTTTATGAAAGAATTAAAAAAACATTTTCAAACTGGAAATGGTCTTTCGGGTTGGCCCAACACCTAATTTAATCACCCAAATCCAACATGCTAATGATTTTTTAAGGTGCCCAAATTTCTTTGGTGGTTTTAATAGTTAAATGAAGATCATTTTTAAGTTGAATGGGTGGAAAAGGTTGAAAAATGATGGATTTATTAAAGAAAAATATTTATTTTTAAAATTGGAAATGGGCTCTCGGGTTGGCACAAATTTTCAAAACCCACCATTTCCTTCAAAAATGCATGGAAAACCACAAAAATAAAGCAAAAATGTAAATAAAATGAAAAATAACTTTAAAATTTGTCATTTATGTGACACCTAATATAATTATCCAATCCATAATCATTTACTTTTATTTCCTTTGGAAATTTGGAATCGTAAATAACTGGTTCATAAGTGAACTACACCTTATCCCACTAATTTTAGCATATCTATCACCCTTCATAGACTTGTCATACATAAAAACTTTTATGATATCCTAGGAAAGAAAACATAATAAAGGGTGATCTCATATTCTTAGTAAGGGTAAAACGTGGAGATATAAATGAACACATAAGAGTAACATGATCCTGAGGGTATGAGAACATGAGAAGAGCATTTCAAAAACATACCATTCACATATTAGATCATAAAATTGATTCAAGGCATAAATCATGGATTTTTATGAGGCATGATTCCTAATGAATCGATGTACATAATTTTTGAGATCATATAATTGCGATAGGAAATACATGTTTCGCATACACATAAACATATAATGTTTTGAACATGTATAAATAGAAAATGGTCCAATCATTAAGTTATGGACATGAAATCAGGCCCTCACATAATCATATATAAATGAAATCAAGTCCAAATATTATAATAAAAAAATTAATGAATGTGTATATATAATGTTATGGATATGAATGTATGACCACACCTATCCTTGTGGATATGAAATCAATTCCATGCATAACATTGAGAAAATAAAATATGGTTCACACATTGCATAATTAACTCATGATTTATCCATCGTTACCCAAAACATTTTATAGTCATATAAGTCCCACCCATCACCCAATACATAATTATTTGTGATAAATGTTCATATAACATTAATCATACTATAACCCATGGGCTAAAAATGTGCTTCAAAATAATTTCACTATAGTATAAACCCTAGAAGATGAATGAATTAAAAAATATTTCAACATAGTATAACCTATGGAAAAGTAGTATGCTTCACAAACATCATGACATCATAAACAAATACCTACTATAGAATGAAAAAGAATGTTATTTCTTTATAATAACACTAAGAAAGATTATATCACAACAAAGAATGAAATTTTTGATGGAAATTTTTTTTTGAAAGATCTCATGAAATATTTCTTGAGGAAAATAGAATTTTCACTTTTAAAATATTCATATTAAAACTAAATGTTAAAAAAAATTGAAAATAATTTTATTTGAAAATAACCTTTGACGAATATAATTTAATCTTGAAAATATTGGGTTGCCCTTACAGTAATAAAATTCAGTCATTCCATACTTATTTAAATATGTACTACTTTGATATTTTTATTAGAAATATAATAGTTCTACATTTAGATAAAGAAAAAAATATTATGTTAAATACAATTTGTAAAAAGATAAAGAAATTTAAAAAATAAATTGAACAATATTTGTAAAATATTAAAATCATTCATTCAAAAAAATTTAGAAAACATGGAAATGGAAAATACTAGATTCTGACCAAAGGGATAAATATGTTTAATTTTTATTAAAATTATTTTTTTGGAATATTGAATTTTTAGAGAGTGGAAATAGAATGTAAAACATGTATTCTATATAAATAACCAGAGAAGTAGAAAAATTCATGTGGTTCTTGATAGGTATATCCTAATATCTCATATTTAAAAGCGTAATCATAAATAAACCTGATAAATAATGAGATTGTAACATCAATCCCTTACCACAATGGTAAACTTTGAATTATAATCCCCATTAAATAATAAAATCAAGTTAAACAAGACAAATAATTATAAGAAATAAATTCATTATATAACATTATTGTATCATTATTTTATAAGTATACTAATTAGGATAAACAGAATGTATCATGGATAGAATAATTACAATGTGGGTTGATTGTCAATTCAAAAACATTAGTTTAAATGTTTTTTCAGTATAATAGTTAATATACCTATATATGAAAAAGAATCAGATTCAAACATGACCCTTAGTCTAATTAAATTAGAGTATCATAATCAGAATTGTTACGATAATATTAGACTATGAAAATTGAAATAAGATAAAATTATAAATATATAACATAGAATCATAATCACAGTTTTTGTATTCTCAATGTATTCGGTAATAAAAACATAATATTACAATAAAATACATATGATTAAATATAGTATATGATCGGAATGATAATAAATAAAATTACAGTAATCTGTTTGTTTTATTCATATATTTTTATGATAAAACAATGTTAAATATTAACATGGAAATATACAAATTTATTGATACGAGTAAAAGAAGTTGAATTGGATTGTTTTATAAAAATGGGAAGGGTATCCAATAACCTTGGATATAGGTCCCTAGTTTTATACTTACATGAATTTTTATTTTCCCTCAGCATTTAAATTCCTCGATACGATTATCGATTTCTTTACACTATACTCGTGTGCCCTTGATACGATGATCACCTCAATCTTGTTATCCCCGCAAACCGCCGATCAATATGAGGATTGGTACCACCATATTCCAATATTCATAATCCCTCAATCATATTCACACAATCAAAATTTCAGAGAAATTAAAAAACAAATTCCTTATAGATAAATCCTTACAAGGATTTCATAAGAAATACTCTCTCTAAATCAATAAAATATACTAATAACAATCTTCTCACACTTTGTAGAATTTATAAAACTTGAGTGCGAATTATAATCATTAACATCAAACTCATTAAATTACAAATTACTTAAATAGAATTATACAATTACCATATTGATCCTCCAATGTTTATATTTTATCCTAGTTTGTCAAAACAACATGAATAGTTGGAACTTCATTGGATATAACATAATAGAAATTCTGATGTCATTTAATACAAAAATTATAGTGTAAAAGAAAAATTTTCCAATACAATAAATATATTTTTCCATATGAAAAATTTAAAATCATGTCAATCAATTGGATTTCATTGCATATATAAATAAGATGATCTTTCGGAATGTGGTTAGGATTTGTATCAGTTCCAATATTAATTTGATAAAAATATTATCAATATGAATGTCAAGACCAAATATCTTATAAGAGAATTGATAAAGGGTTAATATTATTATATTCAGTTCCATTTCATTTTGATATTCATAGTGTAGAAATTTGGTTTGTGTTCTTGAATACATTAGAAGAATTTCTATGTATATTAAAAAACATATTCTTTCTATTAAATAATTCTAAATAAAAAATTTACATAACAATTTCATAATCAAGCTTTTATGAAATAGTTTTTTGCTTCCAAAAAAAAAGGAATAAAAAAGAAAAAATGAATATTTTGACTCAATTTTATCCATAATTTTGTAAATCTCAAACCACAAGACTTAAATAACAAATCACTTTGAAAAACATAAATCAAATATCTTTTAGGTACATCATATTCAAAATTAAACATTAAAAACATATATTCCCTTAATTCGTAAAAACTTATATGAAAAAAAAATTAATACAACTAACTCCCCCTTTGGATAGAAACTCCACATAAGGATTTTATTATCTTATTTAAAGATATTTTTTCATTTACTTAATTACCTCCATCTTTCTGAAAATTCTCTCCCTTTGGGATTTTAAAAAAGCAATGAAAGAAATCTTATAAGACCTAAAAAATGTATAGAAAATAAAATATACCAAACAAAAAGAATAAACTATATAATATTTCACAAACATTATGAACGAATATTAAACCAATCATAATTAGGAAAACATTGAGAGAAATGTATTTGGATGAGATGAATAGTTTATTCAAACTATTAGGGAAAATATATTTTCTAAAATAAAATAAAACTAGAGTTAAGAGTAAAAATTATTTTAATCTTTTGTTTTCATTGATCAAAAAATTGCCTTCACTTTCTTCCACTCCTTACTATATTCTCCCAAATTTATAGAAAACTCACCCTGAGACCAATTTTTCATTTCTAAATTTTATAAAATTATTCATGAGTTCGAAGCTTTTCAACCAATTATTCATTCTACGTTTTCAAATCAATGGCTACTTATTTTTTAAATCTCGAGTCTTGAGATCTCATAATCCATGTAATTAAAATTTCTTATTAAGTCTTTGAAATATTTATTCTGATTTTATCCGTGTTTTTGGATTCTTCAACAAACATAACCCTTTATTGAATATGTTCTAAAAACCATTAAAGGATTCTGTAGATTCACCCATACACTTAATTAATTCATAAATTGATTGATCTTTCACCTTAATTTCAAAATCAATAGTATATGACCATTTCACAACTTTGGTACATGCTTTATTGGGATCTTTACATTTTTTCAGAAGGATTTTTAATTTAACCACATTCCAGATAACACTTTCAAATAATATATTAACTTAATCTAATTTCTAAATTTTATTTTCATAGACTAAATCAATCTTTTCCTAAATCCAAAGAAATAAAGGAATTATTTCTTCAATTCTCTATAATTGATTTTAAATATAGTGATCTCCTTGAACTTTTTTCATATAAATTGAATCTGAAATTTTAATTTCAATCTAAATATAATGACCTGTTCCAACTTTCACTTTTTTCCATTGTCAAAATTATTTGAGCATAAATTCTCAAATATTTGTCCAAAATTAGTTCTATAAAAAATCTCAATGACATTATCATAAATATAAATATTATTACCTATCTATTCTTTAAGGTTTTGATCTATTTAATCCGTTTTTTATTAACAATAATCTTCTTTAATTAATGGAGACATTTTTCTCTCGACTTATTTATTTCTATTATATATTTCCCAAAGAAGAAAAATCATTTGAGGATACTTATGAAGTCATTGAGGATATTTTATCAAATGGGAGATATTCCTTACTTGTATTTGTTTTTTTCTTCATCCACTTCTTCTTCTTATTCAACGTGTTTATTTTTATTACCTTCATCATCATTCTCATCATTCTCATCATCATCATAATCAAACCCCTCCTCTTTTTCTTCTTGATTGATTTTTTATAGCTCATACCAATTAATAATATCTTCTATTATTTTTTGCCTATAATAGTAGGAGAAATAGAATGTTCTTGAGTAGTTTCAATTTAAGAAAATCCAACATCCAGATTATATATAAAATGTTTTTAATAATAAACCTCTTCCTCTTTCATTATCAAATCAACTAAATTAGAACCTTGAATATTTTTTTTATTTTATTTTCACTGGATTCTTTCTATTGAGTTTCGGCACCATGAAATCAGATACTATGATATTTAGGATTATTGAATTTTATTTTAGGGTCTCTATCTTTCCATTCATCATGTTTCCTTCTCAATTTTGTGGTAACTTTATCTTTTAATTTCCATTGTTTATTTAAATTTGGAAGAAGAGATTCAATATTTCTCTTTTTCTTAATCTTCATGGATTTCATTTATATTTAATATAGTCATACTTTTTATGGATATATATGGGTATTCTTTATAATATTATTTGATTCATTATCAAATACATACTTCATATGTTTCATTATATCATCACAAATAAACACATGATTTTCTCTAATATCCTTGAATTTGTTTTCTATTTTAAAATGTTTCATACTCGCATCATTTATCTTGCTTATCAAAGGTAGAAAAATTATTATCTATGAATTGATTGAATTTAATTTGATATTATTGATTTAAAAAAGAACAAATCATTCTAAATTGATCATCCACGTGTTAACCAATTAATCTAAATGGATTATATCAGATAATTTTAAAGTATCTATGTCTCATTTTCAAGGATTTAGAAACCCTTACATCTAAAGGGATGTTACTCTATGATCTATAATGAGATGATATATCTTTTATTGTTCATTATATGATACATTTATAAAAAAATACTTTTTTGGCACATTATTTTTAAACGTAAACTTGGAATCAGGAAGTTTATGTGATGGAAAAAAGGCATCTACTTCTACTGAAATACATAGGAAGTGTATAGCTACCCTATAATTCATGTTATAAATTTTATCATAGATTCAGAATGAAAACATATCTCTTCCATATACTTTGAAAAAGCATTACCTATGTATAAAAATATCTGCTGATATCCATGTAAATCAAATCATAATCTGGTTTTGTTTGTTCAACCCATAACAATGGCCAACCTTCGAAATATTTTAACCTCCAAGGAGATGGAACATATTTTTCATAATATAATTTTTCAACTATCCTTTACCTAAAAAAATACTCGTGGTTATAATCAATTATAGGTTCCATTTTATTGTGAATTTATATGGATTATTTATACATGAAGAACAAATATGACTGGAAAACATAAATGGGGAATAAATTTGAGGGAAAATAATGATATATCTAATGTGGGACATGAGGAATGGGTACCTCTTTATATAGGGACTTTAAGAGATGGTTGGTCTTACAAAAAGTATTTTCTGTTAGAGAGTTTATCCAACTAATCTAATGATTTAGATATTCTAAAATGTAGATATTTTTAGAATAATTTAAACTCTTGAGGTTTTATAAATTTTTTTTATTATATTGGATTAATTCTATTCGGATAATAAAAACATGATAAAAATTTATAGTACCAATAAACTAATCACAATGGAATATTATTAAAGTATAAATGAAAAATAATAATAACTTCAAAACTATAATTAATGGTAACATAATTTATGCTTCACAATTATATAAAATAATAGATTATAATAACTATATAAATTAAATAAACTATATAGTTGAATATTATATTTTTATAACTAAAAATAGAGTGATTAACACAAAATAAAAAAAAGAATTAAAATTTATTAAAAGAAAACTAGATTACGGAAAATTTTAAATTTTTATTTGAATCCAACTCAAATCTGAAAATATTTCTTGTGTTTAAGGAATGTTTAGGTCCAGAAAACATATTTTGATGAATATTTTTTAAAAAAAATTTCAAAAATTCAAATTTTGGAAAATTTAAATATAAAAAAATTAATTACAACAATCATATGTATTACCCTATGAAATAGAGTAATGTAATGTAATGAAATTGTTTAAATAAGATGTTGATATGAATGAATCATTATAGTGATCAATCGAGTATTTTATTTAATGTATTGAAATCTATCAGATTATAAGGATTTTGAAAAAATAATTGCAAGTTATTCTTACATTCCGTTGAATTGTAATATAATATAATCTTTTTTTCACTATGAAATTGATTCGAAATATCTATCTATTTTCACAAGATTTATGTCAATGGTTTTCTACATAAGGCTGTAGAACTAGTATTTTCATATAATATTTGAGTTTTAAGAAATATAATTTATTAATCATTGAGTGTGTGTTGAGTGCAAAACACATGAGAATAAAATGTTTCAGATCTTACATATATGACTTTGGTAATGGAAGGTACTACCGAGTGTTGTTTTTTATAAGACCATGAAACTAATAAATCTCATAAGTAATGACATGTTCCATATGTACTTTTTCAATTTATTCTATGACCACCAAATTCAGAATATGAAAAAAAAATCAAATCCATTTTTAAAAGAATAGAAGTGTCCTAAATCCATAGATTCCTTTAGGTAAAAAAAGATTATTTTACAACATTAAGATGGGATAATTTTGGATTTTCTTGATATCATGTACATAAGAATACATAAACCATTAATCATGATTGATAAGTAGTTCGTTGTAGAAAATTTCCCATCATACATCTAAAAATTGTTGGATCATCATGTTGTACAGTTTTATCAGGATCAAGTGTATTTGAGGAACTGATAGAGGTGATAATACAATTAGTATTTTTATATCCATAATTTTTTAGAAGATCTTTTATATACATTTTATGAGATATATATGTTCCTTCTAGTTTTTTTGAAACTTGGAAAAAATGGAAAAATTTACATCACCCATCGTACTTATCTCAAACTCACATTTCATAAGACTTAAAATAGAATTCGCTAAATATTTTTGAGTTTATTTGAATTTTTTCATCAACATATATTTGAACAATCATAATGTTTCTTAACTTCTTTTATAAAAAAGTGTATGACTCGATGCTCCCTTGAAAGAAATTTGTACAAAAAACATGTTAATCAATCATAACGTGAATTAGATGGATTTTAAGCCCATATAAATGTTTTTACCATTTATAAACATATTTAGTTTTTTTATATCATCAAAACTCGGTGGCTTCTCAATAATAACTTCTTCTTATACATATCTATGAAGTAATCACACTTTACATCAATCATAAAAAATTAAAATTATGTAATGATGGAAAGGCTAATAGAATATGAATAGATTCAATTATTTATACTTGTGAATAGGGTTCTTGGTATGCTATTCCTTCATGATGATTATAGCCTTAAGCAAAAATTCTATATTTATTGATAATTATTATTCCATTTTAATCATATTTGATCCTCTAAAAACCAATTTTAACACAAATAATGAAATTTATTTAGGTTTTTAAATCGAGGACCAAACATTTTTGATTTTGAATTCAATTAGTTCATATTACATAGCCTCAATACAATATTTATCACCTAAATCCTCATCAGGATTCTTATGTACAAATTGTAGAAGAAAATTAAGATGTCCTAATTTATTTCATAATGAAACTCTAGTCCTAACAGGTTGGTCAACAACACCAATGATATTATCTCTACGATGATTCCTAAGAAACAATTGATTTCTTGGGTTTTCAATACATTTTTGATTGACATAATGTATAAAATAATTAGATTTAAATTATTTAGAAAAAATGTATTGCGTATTTTTATTATATGAAGAACATTCAAAAAATATTGGAAAATACATTTTTGAAAACAAATATGAGGATGCTGGTTGGGTTTTCTTAAAAGAATATGTTTCATTAAATTTAACATGTACTATTTACTAATATAGAAAATAATTTTCCATAAAAACTATATATGCAATAGAATTAGGGGAATAATCTAAAAATATACATTATTTAGATTTTGGTGTGAATTTATGAAAATTATCATTCATATTCTAGATGACTAATTTAGTATCAATTACTCAAAAGTTATAAATTTTCTGTTTTCATCCTTTCCTCAACGCATAATGTGTTATATTATGAAAAGGTAGAATAAATACTCAATTTATAGTATAGTAGGAAATATTAACAACATTATCACAAAATTTCATATCAATTTAGTATTCACTCAACATGGATCTTATTATTTCATAAAGAATACAATTTCATCTTTAAACAACACCATTTTTTTGGAGGAGTTATTGGATTTGAAAAGTTATTTCTAATCCATTTTTACCAAAAATATTATTGAAAATCAAAATTTAAAAATTCTTCACCATGATAACTATCTATAGTTATAAAGGGAATAGTGTAGTCATTTTTTGTCTTTGGCTAAGAATTTTTTGAAATAAAAAAAGGATTCATATTTCTTTTCATCAAAATAAACCCATTTATATCTAGGGTAATCATCAAACAAGACATATACATATTCTTTTCTTCTAATAGTCATAGAAGGTCTAGTTATAAAAGGGTATATGATGACTAAATATAATGCATCAGTAGTAGAGACTTTACTAATTTATTTAAATTATTACATATTTTTTTACTGTATTGGCAATGGTCTTCGGCTATGGAAGAATAAGTTCGGCATTCTAGTATATCCATAACAAATCTCTTCTAAGTAAGCTTACATAACATTATTTAGTTATGGTGCCCTACCCTATGATGTCATAGCCAAGATTAATATCCTATTTAACTAAGAATATTAATGTATGGTATCCTATGATCTTCTAAGTTATGTGATTAAACATTCTAATAAAGATGTATAAAAATAATGAATTCATCCTTGGAATTGTGTACTAAAAATTTATTATTCCAACAATTCACAATGTAACATTCATCACATAATTGACATATGTTATATAATTTTGTTCTTAAGACCTTTAAAAAATAAAACAATTGAAATCAAATCTTTACCATGAAAACTATATTACACAAACCAATAATATCCCATTGACCATTATCTATAAAAGTCACCTTTCCACCATTCATAATGATAATATTTTCAAAAAAAATCACTATGTCCAGTCGTATTTTCGGAATAGACACTATCCTTGTACCATGTATTCTTATTGTGAGTACTATCTTAGTTTTCCTAAAAATAAAAACATGAGTTTTTTGGAACCGAAACCATTATGGGTATGGACGTTTCAAAAAATAAAATTTTCAGAATCCACATTTGTTTTAAAAAATAAAATTTGATGAAATTAAAGGATTAAATTATATTAGGAGAATAATTTATTTTACATTGTTCTCTACTTTGACATATGTGGAAAAAGGGGGAATATTTAGGAACAAAAAATTATAAATAAAAACATTTTTATAAAACATTTATCCTATTCCGGTATTACTTCCATGAGGATGATGTTTTTTATACATGTTATCAAAAAAATCATTTCTAGAAGTAATGTTTGAAAAATATTTTCTTAATGAGTAAAATTTGGATTTTATTTTTACAACTAAATCCTTATCCACATGATTAGTAGTTTTTAAATTGATTTTTCCAAAACTAGTTTATAAACTATTAATTTTAGTAATTTCTATTTCTATGTATTTAAAAATATTATCTATTTCAAAATTAAAATTATCATGAACTTTTTAATGATTTGATATTTCTTTTAATACAAAATTTATCTTTAAATTTTATTTATCATGTTTCTTTATAATTTTGAAACATTCATTTCCATTGAGTTGAAAAATGATATACCACTTTATAAGAAGGAAGAGTATTATCCTATACTGAGGATGATTCTTCATCTGAAAATTTAGAATTTTTATCATCATTTAAATTAAGGTAATTTAAATTTAATGACTGGTTTTTATGATTTTAAATAATTCCTATATTTTTCATTAGACAATTATATTCATTTTGTATTATTGAATTAAGACCTATGTTATTATTTTAAAAATATTCAAAATTATAGGGGTAATCTGAAGAGTCTCGTAAACTAGCACTACAAATATCATTTTACTTGATAGCGTTATTGTTTTTTGACTTATAATACATTCTCTGATTACTATATGAAGGTTTATCTTTTCTATCTTTATTTTTTAACATGGGACAATATGTTTCGATATGTCCATACTTCATAAAATCATAATAAATAACAACATGGTTTTATATTTCTATTTATGTCCCTTATTATATTTCTTTTAACTATAATGAACGTCTTTCTTTCCAACTATCTTATTCATCCATCATGAAAAATTAACCAACTCATTTTTACAGTGTTTAGAATCACTTTAATTTGATTTAATAACCACCTTTTTAATTTTGGATGACTTATAAACTTTTTTCAAATTGGAATGTTTATAGGAACACTTAGTAGTATTTAATATAGCACTACCAATTTCTTCATTTTCTTCCCTGTAAATATTTTTATCCAATTATCATATTTTAAATAGGTTCCAAATAAATCATCAAGTGTGACATTTTTCTTCTTCCTTGATTCATCAATAGTTGTTATCAAAGATTCCCATTCATTATGAAATATATTAAATTTGTTACCAATAATAATTTCACCTTATAATCCATTCTCTTCCACATATTAGAGACTATTAAAAACATTCATAAACCATTGTTGTACCTCGGTAATTAGTTAACCAAAATTAAATTCAAATTCTAGATAGTAAGCTCTAAGACATTATCTTATGGTTTCAACAACTTTTGATTATATAAAATGTGTAATCTCAATACTTTTGGAGATACTATTAAATGTTTCGCAAGAAAAAATATGACTGTAAACGCATCAAGTCATAGAAAAAAATAAAAAGTCTATGACTCTATAATTCCATTAATACTCTTGTTTTCCATGATTCTTAAAATCTATAACTACTTTGATATAAATCATATAATCATTAGTGATCATAAAAAACTTATCAACTTTGATATTGATTATAAAAGTATTAATTATATCACTTCAGTATTCATAATCATCACCATCAAGGATTGGTGGTCTTTTGGGATTTATATTATCAATGGATCTAATATGTAATCTTTCGAACTTTCAAAAATCATTACCAAATATTATATTCCATAATATGTGATCTTGTAACAAATATTAATAAACACAAATATTATAACAGATTTAAAACTAACATGAAAATTTAATGAAATAAAGAATCGTCATGTTTTTGAGCTATGGAATCCTACTTTAATACCAATTGTTGTGACATTATATTAGAAGTGTAATTATTAGGATTGATAGAATGTATCATTCAAAGACTAGTTATAAGGGGGTGAATTTTAGTTTTAAAAACATTATTTTAAAATATTTTAAACATAAATAATTTTATAATATCCTGATTGTAAAAGATTCAAATATAGACTTAACCCTTTGTCTGATCAAATTTGATTACTATAATTGATTTGGTTATGATAATTTCATTGTATGAAAATTTAATGAGATAAAATTATATTTATATAATGTAGAATCATAATCTCATTTTTTACTCTAAATCATTTTAATCAATATAGAATATTTTAATCGAGGAAATTATGATTAAAAATTGTATATGATTTAAATGATAACAAATAAAATAAAGTTAATGTGTTTATCATATTCAATTACTGTTACTATAAAATAAATACAAATATGCATAGTAAAATTTACAACTTGTTAGATATAAGAAAAAAATTGAATAGGTTTCTTTTATCCCAAAGATAATGGTATATAATAACCATGGATAAATGTCCCTTGTTTTTTACTTACAAGAAAGTTCGTTTTTCCTTTGTATGGAAATACAATGATATAATGATTGGTCCTCTCAAATTATCCTTATGTTACCTCGATACGATGATCAACTCTGTCATACTATCCCAACAAGCCCTTGGTCAGTTCTATGATTAGTATATCTATTAACCTATCATCAGAAACCCTCAGTCATATTCAAATAATCAGAAGTGAAAATTAATTAAAATCAATTTCATAATGAGAAAACCTAAAAATGATTCCATAAAAAGGACTCTCTCAAAATAAATACAATATACATTTAGCATGTTGTTCAATATTTGTAGACTTTAGAAAATTTGAGAGATAAATTGAAACAATAGCATCAAACTCATAAAAGGATAGTGTATTTATAAGAGTTTCATCAACGGTTATCCTTATCCTAAAACCATCATCTTTTTTCCAAGTGTGTCACTGTGACTTAGAAAACTAGAACTTAAATAACTATAATATAATAGAAAGGCTGAAATTGTTTAATACACCATCGATGTTTAAGAGAAAAACGTTCTGATGCAATAAAATAGTTTTCGGTTTCCGAAATTTAATCTAAATTAATTCTTATGGATTTCCTTGTATATATCATTTTGATTATATTTCTAAATATGGATCTAATGTTTATCAGTTATGATATTAATCTGATAAATAGTCTATTCGTACAAAATACAAGATAGAATATCTTATCAAAAAATGATAAAGGATGAATCTTATTATATATGATTATATATTTATTAAGATATTCATAATGAATTAATTTTTTTATAAAATACATTATAACTACTTCTAAGTATTGTAAAACACATATATTTCCTACAAAATCATTTTTGATAAACATTGGACATAAAAAGTTATTAATCTAGAATTTAAGATGGAAATTTTGATTTCTAAAAAAAGAATGAAAAATTCATAAATAATATTTTGACTCAAAAAACATGTCCAATGGGCAATATATACACCTTATATAAGATAATATCTTTAAAATATAACATATGTCTAAAAAAGATAATTTTAAACAAAGTTCACTTACCATAAGTCTCGACATCCATTATTTACAACGGAATACCATGTATAATAGATATAGGTGTATTATATTTATTGTAGATCCAGAATTATATATATCATACCATATATGATTTACTTATAACCTTTTATTACCTGTTTGATATTAATTCATTATTAAAATCATGTTTTGGGTAATAATTACTTTGTTTTTAATGAGTGTTTTATATGGTATTTATAGTCTTCTTACATTGATAATGATTACATCATATCAATAATTTAATAAATTATATAAATATCATATACATTCATTATTTAAGTATTTTCTGTAGTTCATACGAGTTATATATATAAAATTAATAAATTGTTCAAGGAGACGATATGATCTACGTACGCTAGAAAAAATGATTCTATACTATCGATGGGTGGAATGAAAATAATTTAAACAATAAATTATCCTTATATATAAATTATTTTTTCATATATATCATATTAATTCATTAAATATTTCATTATTATGTTCCATGTAAATTTTAAATGAAAATATAAACACATTACTTCACGAGGAGGTAGTCTGCCAGACAAATCAGCGACGTTATCATACCATCATGAAATGGAATGTATGAAGGTATATGATATTTTATTATTATATAAGAATAATTATGTCATAAATATCATATAATATTTTTAAATTAATCATTATATCATGATGTTATGTGTTGTTATGGAAAAAGAATTACATTAGTTTGTGAGGATCTAGATCACCGTACACACGATAGATGGTTTCATTTTCCATTTGACGGAGGAGAAGAGACATAGAGATTATTCCATTAAAATAATAAAATCTATGTATATGGGTGATATTTTTTTATTATATTATTATATTTACAATTTATTTTATGTGGGTGTAATAAAAAAACACAAAAACACATTTTTGATAATTTTTCCTCTTCTTTGAAAAACCTCTTTATGTTAATAATTTAATATTTTTTATGAGGTTTTTATAATAATTATAAGGAATATAGGAATTTTTTAGTGAATTAAAAATTTATTTTGGTGATTATTTGATTAAAAAATTGGTTTTTAATTGTTTGGAGGTGATACAAGTGGGTAGAATATTATAAGTGTGGGATAGGACACACTGTGATTTTTTATGTTGAATAAAGTGTACATATGTTTTTCTCTTATACAGGGATCCAAAATTATTAATTATAAAACATATAAGTGATAAGGTCATAATATAACCATAAAAGGGTATTCAAAAAAGTTTTTAGGTCATTTGAATCCTAATATTTTTATTCTTACCCCTAGAAAACTCATTTTATCTTTAACCAAATTGGATAGTTTTTATTTTTTTTACTATTAATTTTGATATTTTTTTCACATTATCATATAATATTAATTATGAAAATTATAAATATATAATTATTTTATACATATTCCATTCATATAAGTGCCTATATTTATTTCGAAATTGAACCCACAGACATGATGAAAAATCTATTTTCTAAAGAGAAACTCTTCATTTGTATACAACATTTTAAAATAAAAAATAAATATAAAATTGATGAAAATAAAATAAATTCTATTAATAAATATATAATTAAGCAATTTTAACTTTTAAAATAATTTTAATCATGGTGGAACATTTTAAATTCTTCAAATGGAAATGAATTTCTAAATAAAAGTATGAATATGTTAATTATTCATTAAAAAATAATCTTTTTTTGAAAATTAAAAATAATTCACTCAAATATAATTTTGACATTTAGATTTAAAAATAGAATTTTATTTATTAAATTATATTTTATCAATTTGGGGAAGCATAATTTTATAATTTTTTCACAAAATGAAATAAAATCATTTTTATGGGAAAATAGTTTATTTGAAATATATAAAGTCTTTCCATAAAATGAAATACTTTATTATAAATTTTTATTAGTTATACAAACCTATTATAATTCATATTTATCTAGTATATTTACTTCTAATATTAATTAATTGGTTATAAAAAATTTGTTTAAATTGTAGTAAATTTATGTTTACTAAATATTATTGTTCTATCAAACAAGATGTTTGAAAGAAAATAAATTTATTCAGAAAATATATTTTTCTAAATCTCATGGTGTAACAATTTTAGCTTCTGTTAAGTCTTTATAATTGTATTTTTTTTCATTGGGAATGATTTTTTTCTTAGGTCATAGATTCATATAGATATTATTGTTTTAAAATTTTAATTCCTTTCATATTGTGGTGTTATTTATAAATAAACATAATTAGATATATACATATTTTATTTATTTACATAAAGAAAATTAATTACATAAATAGTTCTTTTACCTTTTTAAGATGTAAAAAATATTTTCAAATATATATATTTAATGGAAATAAACATTTATTATCTATTTTTGTTAAAATAAAAAAATTATATTTACCATTAAAAAACATAGGAATATATATGTATACCTATAAAAGTGTCGGTATAATGTCTATATATATTTATTTATGTTTGAGTTTATTAATAGAAATATATAAAATTACAGATATATTATATTATATATAAATTAATATTGATCTAAAATATATATAATATATATATGATTTAAATAAACACAAACATACCTACAAAAATATATGTGAATAAATATAAACACATACACAGATATGAATATATTTCATAAATGTATTTAAATAATTTATATAAATATATAGGGATAAAAATCAGGTATGTAAATATTTATAAAAATAGATAGGCATCATTAAAATATATAAAACAATAAAATATAAAACTATTAATGTCATTCGTTATACACATGGAGGTCCCAGGTTTTAATCCTCACATGCACAGCTAAGAAGGTTTAAGGGGAGCACCAACATGGCTGGGGGGATTTATGCACCATCATGAGTTGGGTCTAGAGGTCAAGTGATGGAATAGAGTGGACGAGTGCTATCAAGGGGGTGGGGAAATTAGCATAGTCCTAAATAATCTGAAATATATATTTTCTAGTTCTATAATTTTTTTATTTAGGGATAATAAAAGAGACTACATTTATCATCTATATGGACACCATCACTTTCCTAGTTTAAACATTGAACATATTGAGTTGTGAAAAAGGAAATTTCTATTGTGTTGAATTTTTTTTTTGGTTTTTTTCCTTTTTTTTGGAAATTATTGTCCCACAGTAAAACTCAATAGTGGGATCAAAGAAATTTATTGATAGTTTTCTAATTCTTGGAAACAGTAATTAAAAAATCATTGATATGGTGAGACTTCCCTTATAAGAAATTCATTATTTATGAAAAGTGATTCATAGACCAAATGTTAAGGGAAGTCACTTCCCTGGTCTTGTTAATATCTATCTACTCGAATGCAGGTAGCAACATGACATCAAATATGGCTCCCTATATTCCAGGGGATACCAACTAGTAATGAGATACTAATGAAACTATGCGATGTGGTTATACTCCCTATATCATTTCCTTCAATAAAAAATAATTAAAACCAAATAAAAATAGATAACATGAAAGTCTAATTTATTGAATTATAGAAAAACTCCTAGCATTGTGAAAGATCAATGATATTATAAGAATCAAACAATATAAATAAAGGAGAAGGAAAGTAGGAATGAGGGTTGTGCATCCACCATTTTGTATGGTCATAGAAAAAGGAAAAGAATGAGTGTTTTTTATTCAATGCATAATTTTCAATTTATGAAAAAAAATTAAAAAATAAATCTCAAAAGTTTAATGAGTACCAAATTCCCCATTTCTAGGAACCTGATGGTATCTGGTATAATTTATATGACCACAAATAATATTACCATGTATAGGTTACCCAACCATCAGGTACCCAATGGGACACAAAAAAAATTCTACAATACTACTATTTACTATCATCACCCAAAACCCCCAAAATTTAATATAACCCCCAATCATCAATACAAATTTAAAATTTAGTACTTCATCTTAATAAATCTAGTTCCAATCATTAATCTCACAATATACAAGTATTTATTTCCCCTTTATCCCAATATTCATGAATTGTACCAGTACATATGGGTATGAGTCATTAAAAACTCCCATCTATAAATTATATAATGAACAATATGGATCCATCAATATGTTTTTATGTTTGAATCATCTACTTGAATCAAAAACTACACCCCCTTGATCTCTATATAATATTGGTCTACAACCCATAAAGATGATCCAAAAAACAAATTTTCCATAAAATAACCATATTAAATTCATAAAACGTACTAAATATCTCTTTAATGATTCATATTATTTTTATTTGATTTAATCGGTAAAAAAATTCCAAAAAAATAAATCCACTAACCCAACTCAACTTGTTTCACTTTAATAAAATAATTAATTAAGCATAGAAATTACAAAATATATATTATCCAATAGTAATAACGAATCTCCTATCCTAGAGACAGTCTATAATAATCAATCATCAACATACAACTTATACAATTTATTTTCACTCCTCTTCGGATGACCATTACATATTTAGAACCATATCTAAAAATCACTTTGTTATCTAAACATAATTCTCGTCCTATTGTTTGACCAGTGATGACTAGGATATTTTATCAATTTAATGACTTATCTACAACACTCTACTAGTGTGTAATGAAATTATGAATGAAGATATTTATACTTTTCATTTAACTAATTCAACAGCAGTCAATTTCTCCATCGTTATTTTGTTCCTTAGCGCACCATGTGAAACTTACAATATTTTATTAAGAAATATACATCAAACCATAACAATCAGATCCATAAATTTATCTAAAATATCCTCCTTGATTTTTATCATACATAACTCTTTAATAAATCGCATTTTATAAAAAATTATGGTATAATCCTCAAAAAATTAATATACATACCCCTCACTCCCCAATAATAATTTTTCGTAATTTTCATCCTCACATAGGAATAATTATTTTTTGAAATCATGATTATAATTATGTATCTTACCCACCTCATGATCATGGTTTAGTTAATCGGATTTCATTTTTTTCTTTCACTGCCACATCCAAATTTTATAAATTTTAAACATGGAAATTCATTTATCCAAAAAATCCAAACATAGAATCAATACTAATTTAGTCATTCATGACATTGATTTCACATTGGAAAAAACTTCATGGGACATTTTATATTGTGTCAAAGCTGTCAATTTCTATGTAATCATCTACTATGATTTCTAGGATAGTAAAAGTAGTTATCTATATTTTACTTCTTCTTTTTAACAACACTATGCATCCTATTATATAGAAGTAAATAAACCTCCACATATGTATAAAACACATACTAAATCACAAAATAAATAAGTAATAAATTATATCGAACAATATGTATCCTTAATGAAACATTAAGAAATTTATTTAAAAAAAGGGAAATCATGGATTCATTTTCTTTCCACCGTGATATAAATTGGAAATAACATTTATAATCAACAACTTTTATAATCACTGAATGATCTAGTTACAAAATCTCCATGATTAACTAGCTCCATTTTGTGGAAAATAATTTTATTAGTCATGTCTTAAAAATAAGAGTGGTGAATTATCATAGGTTACCATCTTCCATATATATTCAACATGATAATGATATACCATTACAACTATAATGTTTTGGTTAACATATTACCAGAGTCATGTGTAACGTGTTGGAATATAAGTTATATTCCATGCGAATTGGTTATTATCAATATAATTCATAGAATCAATGGTCTTAATAAAATTATAAATATTTGGATGGGTGACTGTATATAATAATATATTACTATAGTCTCCAATCCTTATTATTTACTGTTTATTCATTAACATGTATTAGATGACTCACAACACATACTCTAAAAAAGTAAAATATACTATATTTCACCTTCTATATAGCCCATAATTAAATCAAAACATAATCATATTAAATAATTTAATTGTAACTCTCTCTAAACCTCTTGTGATAAAAAAATAACTGTATAGTTTTATATAACATAAAAATTGTAACCCATAATACACGATTTTTCAAAATAATTACTAACTCGATTAATATAATGATGAGTATGAGTATTTCACTGCTAAAATTATATACCTAGCCATTATGATAGATATCCCACATTTCTACCTATAATATAATCAATGAAAGAAATAGTCATAAGATAATACCATTGGGGGATGTCCTAAACTCACATATATCATTACAAAAAACTAAACATGTAAATTTTAAACTAACATAATATCACTAAGAATGCACGAACAAGGAAGCCCTAAAATCACCTCAAGATACCTTTAAAAAGAACCAAGAGAAAGTATATTTTCCATTTAAATAATACACTCTAAAATAATATAAAATTCTTAAAAATACCACTATAATGTGAAAAATACTTAAAAATAAAACATAGAAGGTTTTAATTTATTAATACACCATAAACTTTTATTCAATAAAATAATAATAATTTAATATTTAGTATATTAATTAATAAAAATAAATTGGATTTTATTTCATAAACACCTTTTAAAATTTATTCAATAAACATCCTACTTGAAATTTGTTTCAAAATATTTATTCATCCACAAATAAATCATTCATAAAAAATTTAAATGGATTGTTATTAATTCATTAAATAACAAAAAAATATTTTCAGAAATATTTAATATAAAATTCCTTAATTTTTTTTAAAAAATATTCATAGAAAATATTTATCAATTACTTTTAAAAGATCACTTGAAAGTGAACCAATATGAATTTTTTTTGCTGAATGAGAACCTTTTCCACTCTAGATAATGAGTAAAAATAAAAAATAAAAAATAAAAAAATCACATTTCATTAAATAATAGAACTATAACACTTGAAACCAAACATTATTAGTCTCATTGTTTATTTTTTGAACTATAACACATTTAGTGTTCTCTAAAAAAAATTTATCCCCATCCCAGGCACCAACCATCTTACCTCATTCTATATTACCTTGAATAATTAAAACATACAATAAAATTAGACAATTCTTTAATTCCACATTACAATGTTCCTATCTTAACCAACATCTCTATAAAAAAATATAAGTCATATAATGAAATTATACTTGAATCATCATATTCTATAAGTTATCATCTAATGGTGTGGGAGTGAAGATAATATGGGGGTTAGTGTATGCTCTGTGTCAAAACACAAAATAATAAATAAATATTAATAATCAAAAATGGAAAATAAATTTGAGTATTGCGTTGAATATTCATATATGTACTACCATAATATAATTGAAAATAATTAATGTGGTAAATAAATAGACCTAACAAGTCAAAGAAATAATACATAATAAAAAATAATATAACAGGTTCATTGTATACAATTCACAAAAAAAAGAAATATACGAGAAAATGATAAATCTAAAAATGACCTTTTCATAACCTTATAACTTTATTTGGATGCCCCTCGAGTGATTTTTCCTCCTCCCTTATAGGGATATCATATACTTTAATGGTTTTCATGTATAGAGTTTGAATATATACCATTGCTTAAATGTAATGTGTGATTACATAATATAGTAGCATCCGACAAATGAATTCTAATGACCCTGAATTATGTAACCCAGTGTTCAAGTCTTACATTATTACATTGGCATAATATACAAGGAATTATATCCTGAAGTACCAAATAGTTTGGTGGTATTTTGAAAAAAAAAATACATACATGATTTTTACATTACATTTGAATATAAAACATAAAACATTTTTTTAGAATAACCTTATTCCTACTAGCATATCCTTTCATATCAATCACACTTAATGTTAGGGATTATTTGGAAAGGAAACAAAATAAGGGTGTGGTCAAATTCTATATAAGGGTTATATACAATATAATATATCATAATTTAATATGCATAGTCAACATGGAAAGTTAAACAAAATAACACACATTCCATTTAAAAAACATGATTATCATGAAAAGATAACTCATAATTAATAAGGTAAGGTAAATAACTGAACACATGGAATTTAATCATTAAACTAAAAATTAAATCAATATAGAGGTATATCATTGTGAAAATCACATGGAAAATAATAATTTTATAATTAATGATGAAATTTTTTAATTATTGGATATCATGTCTCAGGAACATGAGACCTATACTATAATTTCATTTCTTATAACTGTTTAAAACTATAGATAAAACCCCATTTTATGATAGCCTATCATATTAATATCATGATACTTAAAAATTAATTGAGTGGATCACTATAACTAGCCCCAAATATTTCTTAATTTTCAAATCATTCCTCATATATCAAATAATCGAGTTAATTCAGGAATATAGTACCTTATCATTAAATATTCGTATTGATTAAATAATATAGATTTATCAATATTTCCGTAGAAAAAAATAACATTAAATTTATAACACCATATATAGAAATGATATATTGATTAAGAAATAATCATATCCATTAAGAATAATATGGATATTTAGGATATATTAATTTTTATAGGAATGTGAATAATTCATGGGAATGTTAATTACTACAAAAATAAATCAAAGAACTGAATTTGAATACTTTATTAGGATAAAATGATCATAAATAATACAGATTAAGTATAAGTAAGGTATCAATACAATATATACCCATTGGAGTAAGAATAAATGTTTTTTATTGGTCAAACTAAATATCCTAAAAATATCATTAAAACATTCTTGTGGATAATATCCATTTCATCTAGAAAATAAAATTTTCAAAAAAAAATTTAAAAATTTGAAGATATTTTTTTTAGGAAAGAGTATTTGAATGTCATAATTTTTTATTTAAAAATTTGATTGGTTATGATGACTGTAAATTTCATTCATTATGTGAATGTTAAAATAAATATTCTGTCTACTTTTTTGTTAAAACTCAAATGGGAATTTTTTTTAAAAATATACAAGATGATTCCTTTCAAAAAACAATTAATGTAAAAAATGGGTTAAAATTTGTTTAATAGATAATTTTTTAAAGATAAAAAAATTGTTTGAAATGATTTTTTGAAATTTTGGTTTTGGACGAAAATGGATTTTCGATCAAAAAGAGAAATGATTTTGGATTTTCATAAAAACAAATTATCATTTTTTTAAGAAACAATAATTAGAAGAATTAAACTATTACATTAAAATATCTCTCATAACCAAAGGAAAAGAAAAATAATTTTTTTTATTCAAAAATTGATAAATAATTTCCGTCAACATAAATTCATGAATAAAAAATCTTGATGAGAATGTGATTGTTAAATAAACCCTTACAATGGACATAACATTTATGTGCTAATTAATCAATGAAATAATTATGTGTTTCAAATTAAAATCCATATAAAAAATGTTGATATAAGAAAAATGATAATAAAAATGTATTATTTGTATAATCCTAGAATATATATGAAATGGAAGAAGTAATATACACCAAGGAAAATAAATTTACTTATAAACGTCATTTGCACTTAGTAATTTTCAGGTCAAACCCCCTTCGAGGAATTAATAATAATTTAAATTTAAAATAAAATTAAAAATGAATTATTCATTATATTATATGTCAATGTGGTAGTGTATAAACTATATTAATGAAATTAGGTTCAAAACATGATGATATTCACTAATTGACATTAATTTAGACAAAGTCCCTTACCTCACACATCATTTTGGTTGAACGTGATTTAACCTCACACATATTGATTTTAAACATGTTATTAACTTATAATAAAACCATATTAACATTTAAAATATCATATATTAACCTTTTATAACATCTTATTACCTATTCATTAATAGTTCTGTATTATTTTCACCTTTGTGGGTATAAATTGCATTGTTTTCTCATTAATTCTTTGTCGTGATTTATTTGATTATTTTGAATATTATATAGTTTCATAATTCAAATATTAATTATAATGATATAATTATCATATTTAAATATTAATTATAATTTTAGGACCAATCATTCAATATATGATTTTGAGAAATCGAGTATGTTACGATTATAGAGACAGAAGGTTGTACATGTGTATGAGTAACATTTCCATTTCATAATGATCAATATGGATATGGGTATGTGACATTTTAACTTTTTATTGTGATAATAATATAATGTGTTAATTATTATTTCAATAAAAATACTTATATATATCATCCATGTGTTTTGGATATGAATGGAGAGTTACATCGCTTAAGGGAGGTGGCAGTCTACATGTACACGAATGATGTTATCATCTATAAGAGTAAAAAACTAAAAGCTATAATATACTTTCATAATGAAAATTATTTGAAGAATATAATTAATAAATCATTTATATCACATATATTAATTATCATTATCCTTATTACCTTCCATTAAAAACATTAGTGAAAAATGAATCACATCGCTTTGCGAGGTGGTAGTCTGATGTAGATAAGAGCGGTGTTATCAAATACAGTATAGAATTGAAATTAAAAAATATGATATAACGACTCCAACCATATAAAAAATTTATTAATATAATATATAAACTTTATAACCATCATCAAACCCAATCAGGATTGGTGGTGATGGAAAAATAAATGACATTGATTCATAAGGCGATTGTCCACCGTACACATGAATGATAATTTCATAACCGATTTGATGGATGTGAGGATAACTATAAGTAATGAAAATAAAATAAATAAATATAATTTTAAATGAGTTATAACTTTTATTATGTCAGTGTGGTTTTATAATTATTGATGGATGTGGTGAAATAAATAAAATAAAAAATCCCCATTAAAGAATGTTAACTCTTCTTCATGAAACATCCATAGGATTTCACCAAAATAATTCCTAGGATGGATTGATAAACACAATATGGATTCTAGGATTATGTTTTTTAATTTTGGTAGTTATTTCCTTAGTGATTTCTTCTACTAATAAGGGTGTAATTGTTTGATGAAAAGTGGAGAGGTGGTGGCCTTTTATTGGTAAGGTATGTGGAACACTTGTAATTTTTGAAAACAAAATATGTACCAATGAAATTTATGAGGAATAATGGTCAAAATAGAGTATTATATATAATTAGAAATTATTGGGTCTAAATATTTAAATAAAATATATGTTACATAATTCTTTATCTCATTTTAACCCATAACATTTTAGTTTAACTGATTGGTAAATCCAATTTTACCTTCACCGGGGAAAATAAATTTAATTGTTTTCAAAAATAATTTAGGTAAAAATTTAGTTTACCTTATTAGATATAATATATTAAAATTATTTAAAATATGTAATAAAAATTTCGAATCATATTTACAAAAGTGTGAAAATTTTATCGAAAATTAATCCTACGGACGTGACGAGAAAATATGTTTTTAAAGTGAAAGTGTTCCAAACTTTACTATGTTTTTATATTGATATTCACGATGAAAATAATTAAAATGAAAAACTTTGGATTAAAATATATATAATTGCACTTATTTAACTTTAATGACAATTCAAAATATTATTTAAGATTATAAATAATTTAAATGAAATGAAAATTTTTAACTAAAATTCAGTATTCATTATTATTCATTAAAAAATTAAACAATTCAGAATAATACCAAAAAATAACCTTATAATAATTTTGATTATCCAATTTCAAAAATTATTTTTATTTTACCAAATATGTTTTATAAAAGTGGAAAAAAGTAGTTTAAATTTATTTTTTCAAAGCATGACTAAACCATCTTTTATACAAAATATAGTGTTTCAGAAAACATTCTCTTTTTATTAAAATTATTCTTATTTTAGTTATAATTAATAGAATTCCATAATTTTCAAAATATAGTTATTAAAATAAATACCATCCAATTTAATGGGTATGTTATAATTGTATAATAGATTATGGTTTATTTATCCTTGAAGTTTCATGTTCCGCAATCTATAAAAGATCTTATATTTAAATAAATATATTTCCTATGTTTTTTACATTTGGTGTTTCATGTCGCATACGATATTGAATAGAGTGTTATTATATTATAATATTTTTTTTAATTATCCCCACCTTAAATAAACTATATCTTAAACATTATAACAAGATCTCAATAATTAGTGGTCTAATGTATATAAATACTATTTTTTTAAAACCCACATCATAAAAAGCGTAATTAAAATATATTATTAATAATATATAAAGGGAATTTAAAAGGTTATATGTTATGACACATAACTTGGATTCTACATTAGAGAAAATTGGTGGAATTTCAATATGTGTAATTGATAAAAATCATAAATAATTATATAGAATTATAAATAGAATTCATCACAATAAAGTGAGTGATCAATGGAATGTTAAGAAGCACAAAACCATAAATCATTGATGATTTAAAATAAAATCAATTATAAATAAATAAAGGTATTATTAAAATATTTTGTTTCACCTTCCTTATCCCAGGGTTGGGGAATTATTTCACTATATCATAGTATAAGAAAATATATTTACACTTTATTTTTCTATTTCATAAACACAATTTCATCCTTTAGTTATTCTTAAATCAAATTATAATTCATCTCTTACTCAAAGAAATGAATATTCAAAAAATATGAAACCTTAAAAAAATTTAATGGATGGTAATATCTAGTGTAGGTTGATAAGTCATTCCTTGGATCAATAGTTGTTATTATGAAGAAATTGGGAGCATTGGTTATCAAATGAGCATAAATATAAATATAGGGAAGTAATAAATTAATCTTGAAAACCACGTCCAATGTTTATCTAGAACCATTTAATAAATAATTCACAATTTTAACATTAAAAAATATTAAAATCAAAATAATTATTTAGAAGGTCACTGAATTTGTAAAACTAACATACCATTATTCCACCAAAAAAACATGAAGTATCTCTTAATCATCGCATACAAAATATTTGAATTCCATCATAATGTATTTTCTAGAAATATGGTAATAACCTAAATTAAATTAAAAAATTATTTAAAAATATTTTCATCCATTATTCCTTATGTAAAAAAAGATTTTTAGATATATTCCTTAAATTCAATGATGTTGTAAGCTCCATTACTGATCGTATAAACTACTTTATCATAAATTAATTATTCAATTCCAAGGTATTCAGTAATATCGAATTTACATTATCCATATTTGTCATCTATTTATCATAAAATCATTATAAAAAATCTAGGAATATTTCAAAGGTTATATATCCTTCAATCATGGGTTTTCCTAGATGTTCAACTTTCCACTATTTCATTTTTCTTGGTCATCAATACTATACAACATCAGCTTTCAAATCATTAATGATAAATTATTGCATTACAATACTTAGACATTTCATAAATGCTATAACCTGAATATCATTGATAAAATACTCAAATTACATATTTCAGGAATCCAAATGAACGAACATTATTCATTTAATTTCATCTATTTTAATAGCATAATATTATCTATGATCAATTAGCTAATTTTTGGGTGTATTATTTTAATTCTAGATAAATTTATTTCTCTAGTGACCAATATACAAATAGTTTAACAATTGTACATTTAAAACTTTTTTATTTACCTTGAAATCACAAAACGGTCTAATTTCTCAAAATACTTTTAGAAAATCCCATCCTATTTAAGAAATCACAAAGGTGTTTCCAAAATTATATCATTTTGGAAAAAAATTATTTCCCTTACTCCCCTTATCCATATGTTTCCCTTCTGCCCTCTTCATTTATTTCTTCCATTTGAATACATAATAGAAAAGAAATTATTTATTTGACATTATAGTATTTGGTATTATTTCATAATATGATGAGGATATTTTGTAGACTAGTTCCCTTAAAATCATTATCTTAATCTTATCAAATAAATGATCATTCATACACTCTGTATTACAAGCATTGATACTATTCCCATTCTTCCTTCTACTAACCATTTCAAAATGATGACATACAATTGATTAAATCATATAATTATGAAACATAATGTATAATCCTAAAATCATTGAAATATGTAACATAAATTTAAAAAAATATAAATTTTGAATCTCATAAAAATAAAATGGTTTCATTAGGGATATATCTATTCTCAAATAATTCATATTTTTGTAATGAAATTTTGAGTTATTCCATGTATATTCCCTAGGTGTGTCAAACTATTTATGTAGTAAGGCATGATCTCGAGCACCAGGTGATGATCTGGTCAAGCCTAATTTTACTTTTTCAATGTAATTACACCTATATTCTTCTGTTCTTGAACCATGTCTATATGTAGTATCCATACATAGTTATATTTCTCTGAAAAAAGTCCTTATATCTACATTACCAAAAATTTAGTAAATTTATTCTATACTTATCCTCAATGACTTTTATACTGTTTTGATCCCTAATCTATGTTTTCGTAAATCTTGATGCTAATTTTTCTACTAAATGACCTCCCTAATAACTATAATGACCCTACAATGGAAACTCATATTCGGTGTCATACATTATTACACTGGAAAAATATATGAGAACTCACATCCCAAAGGATTGAAGTGTTGTGTATTCTTTTTAAAAAAAGATACAATCATGATTGTTGGATAATATTTAAATATAAAAATTATAACAATTTTTTTCAAGAGTAACATTATTCCCTATAGAATATCTTTGAATATCTATTGTAGAGGAAGTCATAGATTAATGGGAAATGGAAAAAATAATGGTGAGATAAAATATTCCTTAAGGGTATTGTATAATGAAATATATCATTAATCAATAAGAAAAATCAATATGTAAAGGTAATTAACTGAACACATATTCAATTTAAACAATTTTTCTGTAATGAATATATATTTTATAATCAATAATGTAATGTAAACAATTGAAAAATTTCCTTTTTATAAATATATTGGGAACGAAATGACTCAAAAGATAGGAACATTATGATAGTATCTTGGATAATAATGATTGAATCCTTAATATATTAAATTCATAATTATTAGACATAATGTCTTAGTAACATGATGCATCTACCGTTATGACCTTTCAGCAGATGGTTTGAAAATATATGTAAAAACTTTTCTAAATCTAGAATAATGATTGTCTCATGAGACATAGGGATAAATCGAGGGGCAATATATAACATGGCCCCACCCACGTCATTATTTCCAAAGTCTACCTCATATATTGAATAATCGATTTCATTCTTGAACAATGTTTCTTATCATTAATTATATATATTGATTAAAGAATAAAAATTTATTAATATTTACCCAAATAAAAAATATATCATTTAATGTAATACAATATATGTATTACTGATATATGGTTTAATAAATAAAAATTTCTATGATAAATAATATAGATATTTACTGTAAATTTAATTTTCACATGATAGTTAATAATTCAATGGAATGTTAATGAAAACCAAAATGAATCAAGGAGGTGAATTTCAATACATTCCTTGATAAAAACGATAATGAAACATATAGAGAAAGAATAAGAAAATTATTAAGGCAACATATACCCACTGTATTAAGAATATTGTTTTTTCGTGATTTATTTATATAAATAACTTCAAAAAAATTAAAAAAAATTATTGAGGAAAATATACTTTTGTGATTTAAAATCACTTTTTAAAACTGAAACATCACAAAAAAATTCCAAAATAATTTTATTTAAAAAATTATTTGAATCATATAATTTCATGATTAAAACATTATAGTGGTAATGAAAGATGGAAATTATATTCATGTCAAACACGTTAAAAATGATTGATTTCACTTTTGATGGAAAAGACAAATAGACATTGATTTGAAAATGACTGCAATATTACATTTGTCAAATTTTTTAAAAATTAAAAATGGGTAATACATGTTTTAATAAATCAATTTGAAAATGTTAAAAAAATTGAAAATATTTTCAAAAAACATGGTCTTGGAAAAAAGGATATTCGACCATAGATATTAATGATGTTGTATTTTTAAAAAAATGTTAAAAATATTTAATTACCAAATTGTTAAGGTGATGTTAATATTAATTAAAAATATATCATTAATCATAGTATTTGAATAGTATTTGGGTTTATTATGAAATGTTAAAATAGTTTCCTTCAACTAGAATTCAAGAAAAAACAACCTCGATTGGAATTAGATTGTGACTTAAACTTTCGCAAGGATTTTAAAAATGAATTGAAATTAATAAATGAATTCATTATGGGAATCAATTATTAATAAAAAGGAAAAATATTTAAATTAAAAATATGTTTATCAAGAGTAATTATTCATTTAATATTACAATATCAAGGATAATGAATAAGTAATATAACCCAAAAAAATTGAGTAATGAAATTATTTATAACATGGTAATTTTCAATTCAAATCATCATGAACTAAATAATTAATAATGGAACATAAAATAACATTAATAATAATTTATCCATGATATTACATGTCAATGAGTAATTATATACACCATATAAAATTAATTTGTTTCATAACATTACAATATTACCTAATGCAATGAAATCGAGATAATGTCATTTATCTCATACTACATTTGGTTTAACATTATTTAACCTCATATAGATTCGTTTTAAAATTTTTATAAACATACTATTGAACTATTTTAATATTAAAAATATCATATATTATTCGTTTATAACATCTTATTACCCATTCATTAATAGTACTTTATTATTTTCATTGATTTCGGTTTAATTGCCTTGTTTTCTCATTCGATCATTGTCAGGAATGTCGCAGTTCTTCTACATATTATATAGTTTAAATATATAAATAATTTCAATTATAAAATAATTATAATATTTATAAATCAATTATACATTTAAGATGACTCGTGAATGGTTATTAGGAGAAATGAAGTGTGTCATGATATTAGAGACGTTAGGTCATACATATGAATTAGAAAAGTTTAAATTTTTTAATGATCATTATGAAAAGATGATAAGTAATATTTTATATTTTTAAAATGATAATAATATCATTTAAAAAATATTATTTATATGAATATAATTATATATATCATCCATGTGGTTTGGGGATGAAGTAGAATCACATCACTTCATGAAGGTGTTGGTCCACCAGTACAAGATCGATGATATAATTGAAAAGTGTAATAAATAAAATGATATAATATCATTGAAAATTAAATAATGTGAAATTAATATCATAATGATATCATTTATATCACATATATTCATTAAATTTATCCTTATTACCTTTAATATAAAAAAATTTATTGAAAAATGAATCACATCACTTTGTGAGGCGGTAGCCTTCCAAACACCTGAGCAATGTTATTGTATCAACTAAGAAATGAAAATTAAAAAATAAATATATGTTATAATGAATAAATATGTATAAATATTTACTAATTATCATATATATAATCTATATACATCATCATACAAAACCATTAGAGGAGGTAATTTAAAAACAAATGATAATATTTCGCAACACGGTAGTCCACTATACAAATGGTTGATGATTTCATAACCAATTTGATGTAATTGTTGATTATTTTCATTCAATAAATTATCATATAAAAATAATATTATATATAAGATACTGATATTATTATATCACAATGTTTTAAAACTAAAATAATGATTTTGAAGAAGATATAAAATAAAAAATCTTGTCTAGGAATGATACCTCTTCTTTGGATATCCTCCTTTGGTTTAAACCAAAATCCTACCTAGGAGATATTTGTTCACAATATAATCAACTAGGAATAATTTGTTTAATTTTGGAAGTTAGATTGGTATGTATTGGAAGAACCAAAAGGTTTTTAAGTTGTGAATAAAAGAGGAAAGGGTGGCCATTTATAAGTGAGGTGGGAGGCTCACTCTTAAGTAATGAAAAGAAAAAGGTGTCCCATGTTTTTCACATCAAAAAAGAGTCATAGATTAATTATCATAGTGCCTCAAACATTATAGATTATAAAAATGAAATCATAATATTTTTTTTATCCCTTATATATCTTGTTTGAGTAATGATAAATTAATTTTTACCTTAACGACAGTAAATAAGTTTTACTATTTTCACTAATCATATTGGTAAAATATTTATTTTGACCATATTAGATAATATAAATTATAATGATTATAAACATTGAATCAATTTTTACAAAGTCCATTTATATAATTCTATATTTTTAATTTATAATTAATTATGAAGAAACCAAGAGAAAGATGTTTTTAAAATAGAAAATGATCAAAATTTTAATAAGTTTTTTATATCAATATTCATTATGAAACTAATTCCAATGGATTAATTAGATTATTATATATTTATTTGATCTAATTAAAATATGAATAAAATTATAAATATAATTTAACATTATAAAAAAATTAAAATAAAGGATGTATTTAATTAGAATTCAGTATTTTTCACTCTTCATAAAAAATGATACATTTTAGAAAAATCCAAATAATTCACCCAAAAACAATTACATGATGATTTTAAAAATGTGGTAAATTTTACTAAATAAATTTTCTAAAATTGTTAAAAATTAATTTCAAATTATATGTGCAAAGAGAAATTAAACTATTTTTATAAAAAAATATATATTTTTAGGTAATAATTTTTATTCTTTCCAATGAGTATTATTTTATTTATAATTATTTGATAATAATATTTTTAAAATTTTAGTTAGTACAATTCATTCACCCTATATTAATGGCCATGGTATAATTGTATATTATATTAATGGTCATTTAAAATTTGATTTGTTTATTTTGTAATCTATCAGATAGCAAAAAATTTAAGAAATATATTTTATGGGTCTTTATGTTTTGTTTTTCCTATTCCATAATCTATTAAAATAAATGATCTAATTTTATAATATTTGGGTGTTACCAGTATAATTAACATAACAAATTGTTTATTCGAGTGAATTAGTGATAGGAAATTATATGTCATATAAAAAGGTAATTTGTAAAAAATATGTGAATAAATAAAATAACATATATTGTCCTTCGTCATTTAATAAAGTAATAAATTATTCATCCCTAATTAAAATTAAAGAAACATATTACATTAATTTATTTTCACCATATGTCAAATATTCCACCATGGAAACCAATTATTCGTACATTAATCAATACTCATAATATAAATTATGGGATAAATCCCCTTAGTTAAAACTAGTGGGAATATGAAAATTCATACTAAAACCTCAAAAAAGAGGTAAAAAATTATTGGGAGTTGGGATTTATTCACTTAATGGAAGGAATACTGTATATGAGAGGCACACCTATGTGAGGTACGAAAAAATATTTTAGTTTCTAGGGAAAACATGAAAATCATTTAGGATGATTGTTATATATTATGTCACATATACATATTGTCATTGTCAATATCATTTTGAAATTTTGACGCATTGCGTGATGGATTAGAGTATCAAACCATTAATGAAGAATTGAAACTCCCCTTATTGATATTTAATAACGGAAGTCATGTGGGTACTACCCATGTATTATGAAATCATAATATTTTATCTAGATGCCCTTGAATACCTAATGTGATAGATTCATGTGTGAAGCCCATAACAGATTGGAAAATTTAAAGAGATAATATTTATGAATATAAAAAACTTTAAAGTTGAAGAATAATTATGTTCAATTGTTTCAATGGAAGAGCTTCTTGGTCACAAACCTTCGACTGAAAATCATGTATTTTTATGTAGAACTTGAATTAATAATTTTCAAATCATGTAGTGGATCTAGCTAAAATAGGAGAACCATGTAATGAAAACATGTTTGTTAGATTCTTTAATTAGTGTTTACACACTCCATGATAAATTTTGAAGTTAATTTCTATGTCTCAAGATTGATTAAAAAAATGGAGAACCTAATATGGGATATATAATCACTTAAGTACTCTTATTTGATTATTATATATGTTGAAACACAATAAAAATAAGAATATGGAGTTATAAATTGTTTATTAATTCTAAAAATCATTTGATGAAGTTATGAGATGATTAAAAATATATTAGAGTATCTCTAGACGCTATAAAACGTCATTTTAAAACATGAACTATAAATATGTTTTCCTTTTTCCTGAAATAATGAATATATCCTTAGTATAAGTATTTTCCAATAGGTCTTAGGACTTCCCTTAGAGTGTAAGATATTATATATTGATGACCAATCATTGTAGTATACAAATGTCTCATAAAGGTATGATTGTATGATTTTAGTGTCTGTAGAATTCGTGATCATAAGACTTCGTTGTAATATATTTATCCCATTGTAATACTTTTCATGAAATGTGTGACTTTTAGCAAATGTAGATTCATTTTTCCGAATATTGATCTTAAGTCTCCATCATATCACTTAATGAATATAAGACTCAGAATTTACCATGATAATTCTTTGCCTTATAATAAATATTAAACACTTATTGAAATATTTGAAATCCGGGAGATGAAAATGAGTTCCAGAATAAGAACATAATGATTTATCATAAGTATTTTCAATAAAAAATTATTTGTTGTGCCCAACTTATGACTTTAACCTTTCATAAATTTTGATGTATATTTGATGAAAATCAAGATTCAATATTAAAAATCCTACGTAGATGAAATTATTTATGATGATGCATGTGGTTTGTCATTATTTTATAAAAATCATAGATGCCTATAATTTTCTGTGATTCTACCTTGAGAATAAATATAGGTCAATCATCATCGATGTAATGGGAAAATCAAGGTTAAATGAAAAATAAGAGTATCTATAATTATTTAATTCTATAGAAATAATATTTATAGATGATGAATCTATGATTTCATGTTTATAACATCATGATTCATTGAGAATCCATGATCCATGATTATTTTTTATAACATTTAAATGAGAATATAAATTTTATATATTATTTATGTTAAAAATAAATGAATCATATTTTCCTGAATAATGGGAAGAGGAACTAATGAACCTTAAGATGTTGTTTCTTATAACCAACATCAGTTTGATCTGTGGTTGTTCATGTGTTTGTAAGAATTTTTTATTCGTCTATTTGAATTTTTACAATGCATGATAAAGTATAAGACTGATAGATTTCAGAAATATATAAAAGTAAGATGACTTCCTCACCACATCTTCTTGTTATGTATTAGTGATATAGTTGGAAGATTTGGTTTATGGAATTTTGTGCACAATTTTTATAAAAATAAGTGATTCCAACTGTGGATAATTTCATCTGATATTTTTTCTTGACTTTTAAAATATGGTGAATTAAATGTAGGCTATTTTTATAAAACACATTCAGAATAAAAATGTGGGACTACAATTCAAGGAAACTTGTAATGGTTATTCTACAATATTGTTGTTCCAATGTGGATAAATTTATCAACTGTTGTTCCATTTATAAAATAATGAATACTAAAGGTTCATTTAATATGTTTTTCTTTTACATGTTAATTTTTTTAATAATGCGGACAAGAAAATAGAAAAATAGTATAGTTTCATTCTACTTGATATGAGTGAATATGTGATACATTATTATCTGATAGATGTAATTTTCTCATGCAAAAATAGAATAATATAATACATCCTAGATAAAGGATGTTGATGATGATGATGAAGATGAATATAATGGTGATGATGTTGTTGATGATTAATCTTTCTATCATTTGATGGTTATTTTTATAGACATAAATATGATTTTATGGAGACAACCTATTCTGAAATATAGTATAAGTTCTATGAATCTATGCTATAAGGAGTGAATTATTATAATAGTTTTCTTGATGACTTTCTAAAATTAATAAAAAAAAATTGTTCGTAGAATGAGGTCTGTTTTACTGATTCATATAAATTTTATCAGGATATTATGATCTTCTACTAATAGGGATCTTATAGGGATAGATTTCATATTTATAGTGGGACTTTATAGAGCCTACGTGACTCAGGGTTGTAAACACATCACATTATAATGTTACGAATATAGTCAGATGTAGTTCAAGAGGTCCAGTATAAAGATCGAAAGTAAATTACTATAAGACATTGGAATGTAGATAGTGATATTCAATAAAATATTTTATAAATGAAAGTCTTATTTTATTATGTTTTGTCAAATTCTTTGTTGTTGTAAATTAATTATATTTATTATTGTAAATATTTAATTATTAGGGATCTTAAACGATTATGGAAAGGGGTGTCTCTTTTTACTAAACCATGTACAAATAATTTATTCCTATTGAATAAACATATAGTATTATCTAAGTGATGATGTGTCACAAAATATATAGTGAATCAAGACTAATTAAGACTACAACGTTGAATTATAAATTAAGGATATTAATAATGGTTTTGATTTCCCATTGATTCATCCCTCCCATGTTTGTGGTCCACCGAATCATTGGGAACATCAATTGGTATCTAAGCAAGCCAAGTTCCTAACAAAATTATCTCGATAATTTTCTTATTCTATATTATCATATAAGATCATGAAGTTATGTATTGTAGTAGTACACTTATTAAAGTTGATATAAAAGACTCATCAAAGACATTGAAAATAGGATGAAGAAAATAAGTAATAGAATGGAGAAATATATGAAATTAAGAATAGGAAACAACATTATGTGATATTAATTTTAATGGTATAGATTAAAATATTAATGTTTATGACTTCCTTTCCACTAATGATTCATGTCCACATTATCAATGGTCTGTTGAAAATAGAGACATTAAAATACCTAGAGTTTTTTACTAAAAAATTGGAAAGTATCTAAATAATGCTCTTAATATGTTTATTAATTATATAATGAAATTTATCAAGGTATATTTTTTATGAAACCCAATAGCTATAGAATAGATATTATCATTATGATGATGGATTTTATAAATAGATTGGAAAATCCACCACTCTCAAAAAGCGGGGAAAATCTAATGAAGAATCTTCCACACTATGAAATTAAACTATTTTTTAATTGATGAATAATTTGAAAGTGTTTTTTTAGAAATATTTTTATTATAGTGACTGGTAATTCAGTTTTATATTATTTAAATATGATACTACTACCCTCAATCTGATGTGTCTAGAGTTTCATCAAAAAATGAAAGAACATTAATTGGTATAAGAAAGACCTCCCCAATAAAATAATATGAAATCTAAAACAACCCAAATATGAGAAACGATTCCAACATAAAAGGATGATAAAATTATGGATTAATTAGATTTATATCATTTATAGAATCAAACAATACTATCTAATTAAATGATGTGAACTAGGGTATAAATAACATGGTTTACACTAAATTTGGGATAGTTTTAGGCACTGTAAAAGAAGAAATATTATTTACAAAAATGGAAGAAAAAAATAATGGAAATTCAACTAAAATGTATAGGAAGGAATTGGGTATTTTATAATGAAAATATTCCCTAAATTAAGACCGAAATAGTTTTTTTCAATCATAAAATATCAATAGCATTTTGTTGTACAAACCTAACCTGAGGTGAAACAAACTATATTTTTTGGATGTTATTGGTGTTAATAGAAAACTAGATACAAGGATTCTGATTTTTTGGATAATATGTTTGTACTTTCAAATACTGAAATCCATAAATAATTGTGCAACAAGGATTTTTAACAACATAAGTCTACTAGAATGTGTCATATAAAAAGGAAATGGGATAATCTATTTCTAACTAACTATTTCGATTGGATGATCAATTTATGTAAGATGTGAAACATTTGTGGTCACAATTATATTAGATTATTTTATAATCTATCTCGTTACCATATACATATTTAATAGAAAATAAAACCACCTCATAATATGAATAAGATAAATAACTTATTTGAATCAGCCTTTGAGGGAAATTTTTGCAGAGAGAAGTTGAATCATCTACTCAAAAGAAAAAAGAAAGGAGTGATGAAAATGATGTAAAATCTATGGTAAATAGATTTTCCTACCATTTAATTAGAGTCCAAAATATAGTCCAATGTAATATAACCTCGAATGATAATGAAAATGGGAGAAACATAAGGGAAATAATAGAATCCATTTATGTGAACTATTCTAGGATTTCATTTTTTCTTGATATTCAGAGTGAAAAGGTAAAGATGTTTCTGATGAAGCGAAATATAAAAGATCATAAAAAGGTGTCTATAATTTTTTTAAGGTTGAATATATTGTTTTCATATTAATTATACGGATACCTTATTAAAAAAATTTATCAAAAAATAAATGGAATGAACTTATGATATCATGTTCAGAAATCATTAATAAAGATCAGAAATCCACTCCCAAAGAGAAGAATACCATGCTCTACAAAGGTGAAAATTTCTATAAATATTATGGTGTAAAAATAAAGATAATTAAAGATGATTTTATTGGGTTGGGAATGTTTTCTTCACCTTATTTCTCAGACCAAGGATTTTGGTGATATCCATCCTCACCCAAAAATTATTTTATATTATTTTAATGATGGAAAGGATAGTGATGAAAGCTGGTGACTACTCCCATGAGGGGGATCTCTTGAAATGAATTAATCCTCCTTAATTTATCAAATATAATTGGACTTGTAAATATGGAGAACCCTCCAAAATATTATGGATAAATTATTATTTGATTATTCCTCTTTTTCTTAATATCTTCATAAAATGTTTGATAAGGTGGAGTGTTTTTATAATCAGTCCAGAAGACATGGAACATGAAATTGTCAGATATATTTAGAAAATTGAGTGTGTAGGTTATTTAATTTTCAAGAGAATATTCATGTGTTTCCCCCATAAAAGGGAAAGAACAAATGGGTATCCCAAGTGATAATTTGTACAACCTTTCTATATAAAAGTGTCGATATTTTTTTACAATGTCATATCCCATAAAGAATTAAATTTGATAAATTGATGTCATATTTCTAATATAAATTATATTCCATGTTCAAATTCATATGATGTCATATGTCTCTTTAATCAAGATAATCACATACAGCTTTTGAGCTATGACATAATTTGGATTATGTATCCTATTGAACCATTAGAGAAGTTGGATACTGAGAAATTAAATTTCATATTAAGTTAATTAGATATTGCACTTGTATTTGAAATACTAAACTGGTATTAGTCCTCATAATTTTTAGTTTTTATTTAAATTTAAATCCATTTTATCATGAAGGATATGTTTGGAGCCATAATTAGAAGATATGTCATTAATACCTACTAATTGTATTATTGATGGGAGGTGAATTTAAGGAATACCATACTTTTTTATTTCAGTTTCTATCATTTTTAACATTTAAATGTATCATATTTCAAGAGATATCATGTCTTAAGTGGTATCAAACATTAATTTGGTGAGAAGAAGTTGAATTCTAAGGTTGTCTTACTGATTATCCATCTTCATAAATAAGTGGGGGGTAAAATGACCATTTCATTTAGAAAGAGTAAATCTACAAACGATTTTCATTATTTTTGTATTATAGATAGATAAATGACATTGATTTTTAGATTAAATGCGGAATTCACCAAAAATATATTGGGAGAGATTTAAGTTCCTTTTGGATGACTATTGTATTTTTTTCACTGACACTTTATGTTATTATATATGTCATTATTAAAATGATATGTGTTTAGTGATGGATTAATGTATCCGACCATTAATTAATAAGTGAATCTACAGTGATGGGTACAAGGGAAATTTTATTAAGAAGCTACAATCCACATATTGGGAAAAGGGAAATGTGTACCAAAATGTCGTTGAATACCTTTCTAGACATATTCAAGTGTGAACCCCACAACACATCATATTATTACATTACTATATATTCGAATCTATTAACTATGATTATCAGAAGAATACTAGAATTCAATATGTGGAATATATTATCTACTATATGTTTAAATGTCATTTAGAAATCCTGTATGCCAATAAATATCATGTATTAATCAAATTCGAAGAAAGGTTGAGAGAAAACTAAAAAGGGATACCCATCCATGGGGAAAATGATATGATAGTTTTTGAAATCTTTGTTCACGCACTCCCCGATAAAGGTTGAAGTTAATAAGTTTAAATTAGGATTTATTAAATAAGTTTGTCACCTAATCTAGTCGATATAATCACTAAAATACTCTTATTTGAGTATTTTAAGTGCTAAAACACCTTTATAATTTTGCTTTATTGAGTTTATAGTTATTTTATTAATTCTAAGAACGGATTGAATAATTTATGATATTATTTGAAGAGGTTAGAAAATAAATAGATAAAATCGGCAGTCATTTTGATGTTTACTGTAGATATATGGTGCATGGAGTTCCTGAAAAAAATGGCCAGTTCTTGAGAACAAGTCTTCCCATATTAATCAACAGACATTACTCTGGGCATAATAATTCAAGTGCTGAGTGTAACGATTGTAATTATTGGGAATATAAAAATGGTAATTATAGTATGGAATCAAACGTAGCACAATTCCTTTTCATAAGACATAAAAGTAATTATTTGATCACATCATATGAATTTACAAGAAAAATATGACTTTATGCTGATATAGATTTTTCATTCATAATACTAAGCATAAATTTCAATCATAATACTTTTTAAAAACAAGACTCTCATATTCCCATGGTTATATATTGGATTTGTATAAGGATTCAATGATTAGAAATATTTTCCAAAGGCTACTGGATGAAATGATGTACTAGAATAATAATATAAAGCTTCATCATGTGTTTTTTGAGTCTATAATGTAAGAAATTCACACTTAGGAAAATTTGAGGAGACTTTTGGATAAAAAATCTTTATTCCTAATTTATAATCTATTGTATGTGAAATTATTTAAAATGATTCAAAATTTATTAGATATTTTTATAAATATAATAAACCCTTAGTTTGGTGCATGATCAATGCATGAGAAAAAAATAGGTTTATCTTCATCCATATATGAAGAATATCAAACCAAAATATAAATATGAGGTACAAAGAATTATTTAATTTCAAAGAAATAAAATCTAATGATGTGGGATATGTGATTTCTATTTCCAAACAATATGATTCTTTGGGAATCCATGATCGTATATTGTTATGAGAAGACTAAAATTAGTAGATACACTATATATGTTATTTATTATAAAAATTAATGAATCAAGTTATTCAGAGTAATATAGATGATGAACCGTCATACACCAAGTATCATTTACTCATAGCCTACATCATCTTGATATCGGGTTGTTTGAGTGATTATGAGGAATTTTTATTGAAGTATATAAATTTTCCCATTACTAGATAAATAAGAATAATTCCAGAATTCATAAATCTGGAAATTGAATATGAGTTCCATGTCACATATTATTGATGTTAACTTCCGATATAGTAGGAAGATTTTATGTCAATGTTTTTTTATGCATTTGATGAAAAGAAGTCTTGCCTACAATAGATAATTTCTAATTATCTTTTCTAATGATTTTAATAGGTGGAAGAATTAAATGGGGGTTAATTTAGAATAATTCATGATAAAAAACATGTGCCTATATGAATTCATGGAAACATGTATTAGGTAATCTATAATGGTTATTTTTATAGGTAGATAATTTTATCAATAGGTGTTCCATTTATGGGACATTGAAAATTAAAGATATTGTGAACATAACCTCCTAATCACAAAGGGAGTTGTGAAGATTATTGTGTATAAAATAGAAAATAATGGTGTTGTTATGATACTTTTTATCGGTTGATGTGTATACTATGAGTATCAGAGAGGATTGATGCTCTTGGAGAGGAATTGGATAATATGGGTCATGTTATAACGAAGAAAAATATGATGAATAAGAAGACAACAATTTTTTCTGAGAATTTTTAAAGAGAGGTGAAGTAGATTTGAGGTATAAAATCAGTTTAATATATTTATTGTAGGTTCTATGAAGATATTCTACAAGAAATTAATGATTTAAAAAATACTCTAGAATACATGAATGAATTCCAAGAAGCAACTTTTGAATTCAATAAGATTAGTTTTGTTTATGAAAAGACTAGCTTAATAATTTTATTAATTTATATAAAAATTAGAACTTCATGGGGATAGTGTGATTTTCATCTTTGGACTCTTTATATCCTATGTGACTCAGGGTTTGAAATTAAATCATGTTGGATAGATATGAATATTGTGAGCATCTATTGAAGAAGTATAGTGTCAAGCTAGAAAGTGATGACCTATGAGATGTAGGAAAGTCCCTATTGAGAGTCCGGATTATTAGAGGCCAATCTGAACCTGATCTACTTTTGTTGTGTGAAGTACCCTCCACATTTAATAAAATGATATTTATTCTACTGGGGAATCCTTGATTTGGGTGTATATCCAATCAAGGAAATGAGTATTCCTTTTTATTTAACATTTTAAAAATAATTATCTTCTTGTGCCTCTACTAGTTGTATTATCGGAGTATGAATATGTGACATAAGATTTAGTGTATCAAGACTGAATAAATTAAATAGGTTTAATTGAAAAGGAAATAAATTCAAAGAAAAATTATGTGTCCACTATTACACCCCTCCACTCTAAATGGTAAATCGATCCTCTAGGTACCAAATAATACTATGGTGTTCTCTAAGAATCCTCTCAAAGGAACTGTTAGTAAATGAACTCTTTATATATGAATTGATTAAATAATTTAAAATAATATATATTCCCTTCAGAATAGTAAAAATTATAAAATAAAATATACATAACATCTTTTATACAGGGGTCTATAAGACTGAAGCCCTTTGTTGGGTGGATTTTGGGTTATAATTTTTTCTAAATTTAACACCCAATTATAGATAATGTAGAAGGGTGGCACTAAATATAATATTCACAATAAATTAAATCCTATGTATGATCCAAAAAACTATACTGAACAATACATGAACACCCCATGATGTAGTGGCCTAATTATCAATCACACATACCAACTTACCTGAAGGGTAGGAACATTTCATCACTGCAGCTCTCCACGTCTACTGATCACATCCATACACCATCTGTCAAACACCTCCAAGCACCATCAATCCTTGAATCCACAAGACTATGTCTAGCTGTCAGTCATCGGAAAAAGACACAACAATGTGTGGGAGAAGCCCGTGCAGGGGTGAGTATAACAATACTCTGTAGGGACTCCAAGACCCCCGATCGACTTCTCGAATTCAACATAGGGAAGGACAAAAAGCATGATCTCAATCACAAAGAACAAAAAATGACATCTCACACTAGTATATAAGATAAGTACAGAAGTGAATATTTCCCTTAATAAATCTATATCATCTTATTTTATCATGAAGTTCTGATTCTGACCCACACTGGATCGCTCGGTGCTGGTCCACACAGGATCGGTCTATGTTGATCCACAGATGATCACTATTCATTCTTCACGTCTTATCTAGCCAGTGGATTCCATCAAAAAACACACATGATTCCAGGAGGATACTCTCCTCAATCCAGCAGTCATATTTCAACCATCATGATGTCTCTGGAAGAATTAACATGATGAACTACCATGTCATAAGGGTTCCAATGCAAAAAGTGGCATGTCAACAGAACACTCGGTCTGTTATTTATATTCATTTTAGTGCCAAGGGCCCGATTGGATTCGGGTACGATATAACCAGCCCAAACTCCAACATTATCTAAAACACACAAGGAGTATCTAAAAGGGACTTTCAATTCATAAGGGTTTTGGTCTCGTAGACTGTTTGGAAAACGGACGTATTGTTTAGAAGATATGCCCATTAAAGTGTAACTGGTCCGAAAGGGGGTCCAGGACCGGTTCAACTCAGTTGGACCGACCTGACCTAGCCTAGTATGGGCCCCTCCTAAATGGGCTGGGCTCGTCCTAGTTTAGAAAGTCTTGGTCCGGCCCACTGGGTTGCGGGCTAGGCTCACTGGGCCATGAGTTCAGCCCGCTGCACTGTGGGTTCGGCCCAACCCATCCCATCAGGCCATGGAATCGCTCGGCCCACTGGCCGAGCATGGGGGGTCTTCTCCCCTCCCAAAAGGCGAAAGTTGTTTGGGCATTCATGAAAGTGGATCTGGTTGGCACTGCATCTCTCAGCCGGTCACAAGGAATAGGTCACGTGTGGGACCTGCGGATCACATATCTGCCCTTTGTCTTGGATTGAAGTTGTGGCATTCCTCCACGATGTACCACTGTATCACACTTCCCGGCTCAACAGCAGTGCCATATGGCACTGCGCTCCCTTGGATGGTCTATGTGGATCAGCATGCAACAGACCCGTGGTTGCGGTTCTGCCCTCTATGGTGGCTTGATGCAGCAGCCTTCCATCGTGGCGCACCGCCGCAACGTTCTTCCCTACTTCAATGTGGCCATAGAAGGCTGGCCACCCCCTTTTCTGACTAGGTTCCTTTGGGTGTTGTCTTTCCTTCACAGCATGTGGGTTTTGGCCGCCGCCTCCCTGGGTCACCGGTGCCTCCGTGTCGACGAGGCCTCCGCAGGTCACCGGGGAAGCTCTGATGGTTCACTTTTATTCTCGTCTGTGCCAACGCCACTCCCCCCCCCAGACTGTGTTTGCATTGTGTGGCCCTTTGTTCCACATTTCCACCAAATCGTTCTATTGCCCACAAAAAAATTACACCACAACCAAGTTCGGTAGAGGGTCTGGGCCTTGTTTGATTTGTTTACTCCCTCCGTGTTAGCAAAACAACATGGGAAGAATATTTTAATTATAAAAAAATCCCATTATGAAAACCCTTTAATGTCCTCCCATATTAAAGTATGAATCATGGATCAACCTCTTGGACGGTTGATCCATTTTCTCCATAATATTCATAAACGAGGTAAATGGGGAAAAATCAAGCATATAACCACCTACCCCGAGTTTTTTGGAAGCCATTGGAGAAGAGGATGGAGTGTCCACATCTGAAGGTGTTCTTCAGCATTCATCATCTCCTGTTGTTTCCCCCAATGATTGTCACTTTATCACATTCTTCATTAGTATAGAAAGTTGTCGGTGCTTCACCAGAGATTCCTCTCATATCTCTACCAAAACCCAAGACCAAGCTTATATTAAATAGAGGGTAAGGTGGAGATTAACACATCACAAAATTAATGGCATTCATTAATGAGTTCAATTAATGAACTTATTAAATATCACAATTGTGTGGTTATGAAAACCATTATTTCTCCGTATAGTGTGGTTACAGAACATATGAATCAAGACAATAATTGGTTTGATGTTGCACTACATTCCCACCACCATTTGTCCAACGGTCGAAAAAAGATAAATTAAATATCCATTATTTATTTTAATTTTTTTTAAAGTCCACGAAATAAAATTTTTCACCTGACCCTTTTTATTCAATGATATTATTCCCTTAAAAGAATCTTGGTGCTACAGATTCAATGGTACCCTTGGAATTCTTATCTGGGCACAAGTTCAAAAGATAGAAAACCTCACCCGCACGTTTAGAGAACATACATTAAAAAAATTAAAATTTTATTAACAATCACCCCCAATACGTGCCATTCATGGTTAGGATATACATAAAGGGAAAACTCCCTCAGTATATCAACATTACTCTCATATTTTCAATCCATGTTACCATTTATAAGATAAATATTTTATAATAAAATAATTGTTAATTAATTATTTTATTTACGGCTAAAAACTAACTTCCACTGGTAGCTCATGCCGGCCAATGTTAGTATCTTGTTATAGAAGGAATACCCTCATGAGTTCATTAGTGGACTCTGAATTTTAGTCCAAGTCACCATTCATGTGTTATAAGCATTAGAAAAATAAAATTATTTTATTTTATTTTTTTATTTACGGTTATTCTATTTTCAGGTTCAGTCACTAGAGGCATGTTCCGACTAAATATAAGTCCCTCCTAGGTTAAAACTACTCTCATGAATGCAATCTTCCCCCATATTTCTGATCTGGGAAACCATTTAATAGTTATTTTAATTTTTCAGGAAAAAATACTCACTCAATCTATTTAAAGCATAACATATTTTGATGGGTCATTACAGGCACTACGGGCCTCAGAATCAAATGATGTCAGATTTCATGATCTCGTAAAAATTATATATAATTAAAATAAATAAATTAATATGGAATTTTTTGGTCTTTACATTCTCCCCACCATAGGGATTTATGTCCCTGAAATGAAAAATAATGGATAATTAAACATGTGGGTGTACCGAGAATGTATTTGAGCCTCCTTCTCCCATTTTCTCTCCTTTAGATTCCCATGTTTTCAATGAAATCACACCAAACGAATCGACCAACAATGAGGACCCGCTAATTTAAATCCCCTATCTCTACTAAAAACTCCGCAAATGTTGCCTCATATTTTATGTCCATCTCTCCCTAGTCGATAAAGTGTGATTTATCATACACTTACCTCATCAGCTGCAACATATGGAAAATTTATTTCACCTGGTACATCTATGGGGGAAAATCAAAAAGGTATTCCACCTTGCCTACTCTGGTGAGGATCTGGAATAGTCCAATGAACCTCAAAGATTTCATTCTGCCCCATCCAAACCACCATAATCATTTTCAGGGTGTGACCTGTAGGATGACATGGTCTCCCTACTCAAACTCCAATTGTCTCCATATCTTGTCGGTATAAGACTTTTGTTAGTTTGTGAAGTCTTCGTACACTCTTGGATGATATTTACCTTCCATCATAGAGGTGATTTGCAAGGTCTTTTATATCAAGACTCAAACAGAGCCATGCCGATGGTGGAGTGATAACTATTATTGTATGTGAACTCCACCAGTGTTGGTTGGTCCTCCCAAATGTGGCCAAAATCAAGGAAAAAATCATGAAGCATGTCCTTGAGAGTCTGTATGGTCCCCTTCATCTGACTATCTTTTTGAGGATGAATGGTGGTGCTCAAGCACAGCTGAGTTCTGAATTCCACTTGTAATCCTATCCAAAAATGGGAAGTAAAATGGGTTTCGTGGTCTGAGATGATCATCTACGGAACCACGTGAATTCATACAATCTTCTATACATAGAGTCGTCCCAAGCCCTCTACACATCCCTACTCTCGGATGGGTAGGAAGTGGACTGACTTGGTCAATCGGTCAATGGTCCCCCAGAAGGAATCGTGGCCCCTGGACTTATGTGTTAGCACTATCACAATTTCCATGCAGACATCATCCCACTTCCATTTCAGCACCTCAAGTCGCTGAGCTAAGCATGTTGGTACCTAATGCTTGACCATCACTTGCTAAAAAACAAGATATCTTGATACGAACTCTCCCATGACTTTCTTTATCCCTGGCCACAAGTACTGATGTCGAAGGTCCTGGTACATCATCGCCACTCTAGGATGTATAGACAATGGGTATTTTTGGAACTCCATAAATACCTCCTATCATAGAATAACATATACCATGGTATCCCCTCTGAATATAAAAACGTGATCCCCACCTTCAAAAAATCATTTACGAGACTATCCTGAGGATATCTGAGCACATCAGGCCTCATAGTCCACGTCCTCAAGATGTGTCTCCTGAACTCGCTAATGGAGTGTCGGAGTGATATCCATAGAATGGACGTAAGATGATCCATCACTATCCACAGAGGATAACAACAATGTGGCTAGCTGCTATGTCGACTCACTCAGAAATTATAACCCAGACCTCCTACTGAGTGTGTCTACCACCATGTTCCCATTTTTACGAGTGTATCCTATCTCAATTCCATAGTCCTAGAGGAACTAAAGCCATCGCCACCATCTCATGTTCAGATACTTCTGTGAGAAGATATACCTGATACACTTATGATCAGAGTAGATAGTAAACCATTCTCCTAAATATACTCTCAGTTACTGAAGCTCCACAGATGCCATCCGATATGAATTTTTAGTTATTGGTGATTTCCATGAATACTGGTCAATGTAGAAGTCCATATCCCTATGGGGATATAATCTTAGAAAAATCTTTTGAAAGGATATTCATGTACTCTACCACTATTTTAGGGAACTGAAAACTAAAAACACCTGCTTCCATGAGGGTAAGGCGGGCCGACTCAAGAGTTATTGGTTGAACTCTCCTATGAATGAGTTTAACCCATGTTTCCTGGGATACATTTTTCTCCAACCAAGGAAAATCCCATTCCAATTTTGTTGATATACGACAACCTTATTTCCTAAAACATTCAATCTGAGCATGAACTGTGGATGGCCATTACATACGCAAACTAATATCTTAAGGCCTTGATGCTACAACCAAGAGGTTCCAACCAAAACATTCACCTCAAGGGTTAGATCAAACCTTTGACATAAGTGTTATTATTGAGTCCCCTCCCATATGTATCTCTAGACATAAGGGTCAAGTAAACACTTTAGCCGGAAACTCTAGTTCATGAACAAGATTCGTTACAAGAAGGAATGATTAGTACCTATGTCTATTAATACAACAACTAGTATTAGACATATAATGTACTTTGAATCATTCCTAGATCCTTTTGGCCACACTCCTTTACCGCATGCAGCTACTCCGTTTTCGTGTCCTCCAAGTCCCTGATCCTGGTGGGGGCCACATTGGGGTGCTGGTTGTAACATATTGCAATGTATGCCACCTCCTGCTACTCTCCTAGATCCTAGTCCTTGTCTGCTAACCTATAGATTCATTATTCCCTATCACTTCCACTTCTCAAAACATTTTAAACAACCAAGTATCCAAGAATAATGTCGGTTTCATCCTTTCCCACTACTACCATTCACAATTTGTATTAGCTCATCCAAAGAATTTTCAACTACAATGGTTCTCCCTAGAACTTTAACATAAGAAGGAATAAACAGAGGAATGTTACTAGCTAGGATGTCCCTAAACACATCTCGCATGGAGGTCTGATCACTGAATCACTAGTCGTATCATATTTATTGAGTAACTAGAATGGTCTGTACACCTCAATGAATACTCATTTATCGACATGTCACCTTTTCGAAGCTGTAAATGCATTTGGGATAACAGACCCTTAGATTTTTTTTGTAAATAGACCTCCTTCTCTAAGGAAGGTTCTCAAGCTTTGTCAACGAAAAAGTCATCACATTTTATGATAGGGGTAATCTAAACCTTTTCATCACTCTACTGATCCACATAGAATTCTCACTGCTTGGTCCGCCATCTGATCTTATAGAGCCCTGGATATATGGAAACATGATCACTATATCTGGCTAATCCATAGCCGCCTGCGAGTCAGGCTCACCTCAGAACCTGAGGGGTATCGGTCACTGAAACTAATTTAAGGAACTGGGCCAATAAGTTCCATCTACCGATAGCACCGGTAGTAACTGTTCACCAACAGGAAGTGGTATCGCAGGGACACTGCCCGAAGGTACCATATTAGTAAATGGTCCTTGTACCGAAGCCTCATCACTCAGAGGACCATCCCCATGGTCACACACTTGAATCCTGGATGTTTGTCTACATGGAAGCATCTTGATAGAGAATCAAGATGAACCATGTTCAAAAGATTATACATGGTGAGATGACTCAAAAGAGATCAATAGAAAAACATTTTCAAAATATATGCTCCTAGTGTTTTTGTGTACTGAGTTGGAAAACAAAATTCAGGGTCCTAGTGTATGGATATATCAGCCACCCTACCAACACTGGACTCCCTAAACAGACACCAGAACTTAGGAAACATAAAAATATTGCTCCATTAAATACATAGATTCTTAGTTGTTCTAGTAGAACCGACCCCATTTGATACCACATTGTCACGACCAGTCCCCCGGGCCCTGTGTCGTGACAACCCCAAGCCTTCCTTCTATAGGATCAGGGTTGGGGACTTACACTAAAAGGCATATCACTATAAAGGGAAGTAATTTCCTTAAAAACCTGTACACACATAGATAGGGATAACTGCACACATGTAACATAATTAAATAAGAATGTTAAACCCATATCTAAAAACAACCATTGAGTGTAAAAGTGATTACAGAAAGTAAAGGGTCCAGAACACAATCCCAACTGAAATAGAAGTACCTCAAAAAGGGAAAATAACTCATGAGGTCATCCGCCAAGGTTCTTACCTGAAGGGTTGGTACATCTCATCACCATAGCTCTACACATCTACCGGTCAACTTTGTACATCATCTATCAATAACCATCGAGAATCATCAATCTCAGACTCCTCAAGACTCATTATATCTATCTGTCTTCTATACATGACACAACAAGGTGCGGGCGAAACCCGTGCAGGGGTGAGTATAAAAATACATAATAGATACCCTGAGACCCTCGATGGTCTCCCAGAATTGCACAAATGAAAAGTAATAAAGCATGATTTCAATAACAAAGCTCAAAGAACAAGATAGCTCAAACTACGTATATCACTTATGTAAAGAAGTGCATATGATTATTCATAAATCTAGATCATTTTATTCTCTGATGAGGATCTACTGCGGACCCGTATGAAATCACTCAGTGCTAATCCACATAGGATTGCTCAGTGATGATCCACATGCGATCACTCGGTGTTGATCAACAGATGATCACTCGGTGTTAAACCACACAAGATCGCTCGCTGCTGATCCACACTGGATCACTATTCATTTTTCAAGTCTCTAACATCCACTTAATTCCCATACAAAACACACATGCATCTGGAATGATCTGCCCCTCAATCCATAGGCCATATTTCTACCTGCATAAAGTCTCACGATGATGTAACCCGATAAACTACCATGTCATAAGGGTTCCAACGCAACTGACATTGCATCAACCGGATGCTCAGTCTTTAAGTTATTGGCATTTCAGTGTTGAGGGCCCGGTTGGATTCAGGTAAGTTCCAACCCGACCGAACACCAACGTTCTCTGAAACTCACATGGAGTATCTCAAAAATACTGCCTCTTCCTAAGGGTTATGGTTCCACAAATTTTTCATCTAATGGTTGTTCGGTTTAAAAGATATGCCCATTGATACATAATTGGGTCGAAAGGGAGTTCAGGTCTGGTCCGACTCGAACCGGTCCAATTTGAATCCGGCCCAAAGGGGCTGGGATCTACCTAGTTCAGCTGGGCTTCGGGCTCAGCAAGCTGGGCCATGGGTTTTTCCTGGCCCACATTTGTGTGTGCGGCCTACCGGGCTGCAGAATCGTTGGCCCACTGGTCGAACGTACGGGGTTTGCTCCCATCCCGAACGGCTGAGGCTGTTTAGGCGTTCAAGGTAGAAGCACTAGTTGGAGGTGCCTCTCCCAGCCATCTTGATAGCTCATTCATGCATGGGACCCACAAACTATGGATCCACCCTCTTCTATGGCTAGATGACATGGCCTTCCTACGTAGCATGCTGCCCTCCCCAATTCGGTCTGCATGGACTAGCCCGCGGTCGCGAGTCCACCCTCTATCGCGGAACGACGTAGCAACCTTTCACTATGGAATGCTTCCCTACTTCAATGGGGCTAGAAAAGGCCAACCACCCCCTTTTCCACCACAGTGCCTTCAGGAACTGCCATTCCTTCATGGTCAGTGGGTGTCGATTGCCGCCTCCCTCAGTCGTCGATACCACTGTGTTGGTGAATCCTCAGCAATCCATCGATGAAACTCTGATGGTCCTAATTTATTCATGTCTGTTCCTCGGGCCCTCCCTGGATGGAACCTGCACTGCGCAGCCCTTTGTTCAACCTTTCCGCCAAATCATATGGTTTTTCACAAAGAAATCCACCACAACTGAGTTTGGAGGAGGTTCTGGGCCTTGTTTATTTGGACCACACCCTCTACGTTAGCATAATAGAATTGGAAGGATATTTTAATTATAAAAATTCCCATAAAAAACCCTTCAATATCCTCCCACTTTAATGACCAAAAAACGGATCAACCCATTGGATGGTTGATATGTGTACTTCACAATATTCAAGAATGGGGTAAAGGAAGAAATCAAGAAAATAATCACCCTATATTGAGTTCCTTGGATTCCACTACAGATGAGGAAGGAGTGTCCACGTCTGATGATGTTCTTCAGTGTTCCCTGTCACCCATCATTACCCCAAATGATTTTCGCTCAATCGTGTTATTCATTGGAGTGGAAAGTCTCCATATATTTTTCAGAGCTTCCTCTCGTAGCTCTCACAAACAGAATCCCAATCTTAGATTAAATAGTGGCTATAGTTCATATTAACGAATCGCACAATTAATGAGCTTCATTAATGAGTTTCATTAATGAACTTATTAACTCTCTCAATGGTGCGGTTACATAACCCATTATTTCTCCCAATGGTGCGGTTAAATAACTTAAGAGTCAATCCATTAAATGGTTTGACTGTGCACTGCGATCCAACCACCATTTTTCCAACAGTGAAAAAAATATAAATAAAATAATATTTAGTTATTTTATTATTATTTTTTGTAAATTCCAAGATATTAACTTTTTCATCTGTCCCTTTCCCATCAAAGTTGTGCTTCCCTTATGTTAATCCCGACACTATGTATTCAACAGTGACCTCATATTTTTAATCCGGGAATCAGATTAAAATATAGAAAACACCACCCGCATGTTTACTTAATGTACCATAAAAAAGTTCAAAAAAGTATTAACAGTCACCCTCGACACATTCCTGCTGAGGTTAGGCTCCACTTAAGGGGAACATGCCCTCACGAGCTCAATGGTACTCTCATATTTTCAATCTGACGTACAATTTAGATGTTATGGATTTTAATATAAAATAATTTTTAGTTAATTATTCTACATGTTTCCAAAAACTAACTTCTATTGGTGGGACACACCATTTAATGTTAGTATCTACCTATGGATGGAGTACCCGCATGAGTTCTGTGGTAGTCTAAAATCGTTTATCTGAGTCACCATTTGTGAGTTATAAGCATTGGAAAAATAAAATAATAATATTTTATTATTTTATTGTAGGTTATTCCATTTTGGATTTCTCTCACTGGAGGCCTACACCAACTAAATTTAAGTTGCCCCTCTGGTAAATCTTCCATCCTAAAGGAAATGGTACCCTCATATTCCTGATCATGGCACCCATTTAATATTTATTTCACTTTTCTAGAAAAATTGCTCACATATGCTGTATAAAGCTAAACATTTTTCAATGGATCATTCCAGAAACTACATGCCTCAGAATCACATGTCGTCAAATTTTGTTGTCTCGTAAAAATTCAATATAATTAAAAAATAAATTTATATAGAATTTTAGAGTCTTTACATTACATTACCATCAGGAACCGAGTGGTACTTGAAGAACATACTATAATACCACATCCTCCTACATTCATCTAAACCACCAAATATCCAATGAATCATATAAAATTTATTAAAACCGTAAATAATTTAATCCTTGGGAATAAAAAATAATGTTTGAATCTATGAAATATATGAACAACTTAATAAAAACCCCTTTTCCATTGATTTAGGAAATTCAATAACAGAAATAACTACATATTATTACTGATCGGGAGATAATTTAGTTCAATATGTCAATATAAATGTCACATCATATGTGTTAATTTGATAGATATGATCATTCCCAAAAAATGTTTTTATTGAAACTAAGGATAAATTTTGATGTTTATTTATTTATATATTGTCCCTAAATATTTTATAATAATAAAGTGTTTATAGTTATTTAGTTTTGAACAATTAAAAAAGAATTTAGTGATTTATAAATAAATATTTTTTTAATTTATTTCCTTTTTCTCAACTATATTTTAATCATGAATATAAAAATATTATATTATAATTGAATGTTTTATATAGTATAAATTGATGAAGAAGTTATCTAATTTAGTAAGGCCTCAAACATTAATCAACTCTTATCAAATAGTTATTAGGGTTTTTATACCAAAATTGATGATGGATTTTCCATAGTCCCCTTACATGGAATCAGGTGTGGGGCACACCAAAATATTTCTTTCTACTTATGGTGTTCCTACAATGTTTTTTTTTAAACACTAATCCTGAGACACCCTTCATTATAAGGAAATTCCTTTACACTCAACGTCTCTGAAAGTAATTAATGGCCTAGTTATATGTTTTATTTCTAATTTATTATTTTTTAGTCATAATATATCTCAAATTATACTCATTTTTCTATATTTAGTATTCTTAGATAATTTCTTATTTTCTAGTACATTAATTTTTGATAAATTGTTGTTGAAATATTATGATGTTGTTAGATTTATTGAAACATGAAATTTTAAAATATTATATTATAATGAAAATGATATAGGGTTTAAATGGTTCAGATGATTATGGTAAATTTATTTATGTTAATTTTACCTAATAAAGTCGTATTTATACTTATATTTGAAGAGAATTCATCTTAAAGTGTTTTGGATAATGCTTTATATCATACCTCAACCATTCTAAATCCCTACATCAATAAATATTATTATTAATTTATTAGACACTACCTCTACTCTTAATAAATAATTATGATGGTATCACACTCCATTCCACCTTATATGTTCATTTTGATCAATATCTTAAATCCACTAGTAATTTTTTATGGGATCTAAATGAAATGTGAATACAGATTTAAACAATACAATGTGTTGTAATTAAGGATATATTTTTTTCTCTTTCTTATTCCATAAAGTCTAATAAATGTCACAATATAGGATAATATATATTTTTTTGGATGATAGTATTAATGATTGACTCATGTCAATAAGGTAGATTAATGTTCTTATGGATGTTTTATCCCCTATATAATTTGTATCTAAGAAAAAGTGAAATAATTATCATATATTATATTGGGAGCATTCCTGTTTCATATCCAAAAAATCATTGATTAAAATAAATTTATATATCATGTAAAGCAACCCTAATAATGGATTACAAAATGTAACACTATATCTCTTAAGTGTCATATTTCATTTTAGAGGTTGACATAGACAGTGTAGAGAACCTATTCCTATATAATGATATTATCATCTTCTAGTACATAAACTAAAATGGGGATCCTTTTCAAGAAGAGAAATGGGAAATTTGGATTCTTTTTCTTAGTATGGATATTTATACAAGGAAAGATATTCTATTTGGTAGGTTCTATTATCTATTGATGGATATTTGGTAGGATAGTATAATTGAGGATAAAAAAATATAGTTTTGACTAGATGTGAATATGTTTATTCCAATTTGGTTGAGTTAAGAGATCAATATGAAAAATTGGATGATGAAGTAGTAGATAAGAGAGAATAATATATATATATATATATATATAATTTGGTTCTATGAAATATAATAATAATGATATTATTGGATAAATGGTTTGGGGTGCTGACCCCTCTAGTTTATTGGACGAGCCATAAAAGATTTTCCCTAGATCATTAACTCAAATACCTTCCAAAAATTATGAACTATGAGCTATGGGTTTCCTGTGATATTTATTAACTAAGGTAATTAATTTCATCCCTATTTAGGATTGTAAGATATTATTTCAAAAGAAAATAAAAGGGTATTAATGATTACTCGTCATCAAAAAATTTATAGTATTTTTGGTTTTTAGTAATGATTTTTAAAGATGGTGATGAATCCTGATTTATAATTAAATAAACAACCTCTTTCAATATAGTAAGAGGGATATCCATTACATAGCCCAAACTCACAAGGAAATTTTCCACTTGAATAAGGCCTGAAAGCCCATTATTATGGCTCAAATATCCTTTTATTGAATTGTACTTCTACAGTACCCGGACTACTACAGTACCTACTACATCACCACCGCTAATGCAGTTTATACAATAGATCCTTTTCCACTATAGTTTCATCGCTAAAATAGTTCCTCCACTGCTATAGTAATGCTATAGTGTCCAACTACAATGCTACTATAGTAAATGAAAAAAAAATCCCTTACCGGAATTGATCCTGGGTATTTTGAATATGAACCATGTGTCTTTACCATTTGGGTAAAGGCTCGTTGGCATTGGTGAAAAGTTATGTAGTTTTTATTCTACTAGGGTAAAAGGAATTCAATTTTGATAGGGATGTTGAATGTATTAATTATTCCCATATTATATTTATCCATTAATGATAGATGATCTTCAAATATTCAGAATTTTCTTAATTGTATAATGTAATAATTTTATAATAATTGTGAAATAAATTTCATCAAAAGGACATTGTGATGTTGAATCATAAATGATTCCCATTGGACTATATGAAAAAAATCTCATAAAGGTTTAATTCACAATAAGAAATAACATTTTTAGAGTAAGGACAATTTTTGTGGTTGAATAATATTTTTTATGGATTTTATCATGTCAACCATAGAATAAGGCCTTCATATCAATATAAACTATTGAATTAGGAAACTTTATATTAAATATTATAATCTACCAATAAAATTAGATATTTTTTAATTTGGTTGTTATAATTTGTTTTGTGTTTTTATAAGTTTTACCTTTTATTGTTCAGTTCCATTTTTTATTAGTTGTCTAACATATTCCCAGAGTACTGTTAAACTTGTTTTATTATAGGTGTTTTGAGATATATAATCAATCATTAATAGAAGTTGAACACATGAAATAAATACCAAGATCAACCTATAGTGTAATTGATAACATGGAATAAGAAAAACCCAACAAAATCACACTTCACTATTTAATAATTAAATCATCAGTGGAGAGTTTTTTTATTGAGACCCCTCAAAAATAACCAACAGGTTCCTATGATTGGTTTCATCAATAAACCACTAGATTCATAACATGATTAAGTTATTGCTCAATTCCGATTTCAAAGTTTTAGCACCTCCTCCCCGAAGGAAAATAGAGAATTAATCCTGAGATAATTTTAGAAATGTGAGAATAATTACATATATACAAAATGAATTGATAGAAATCCTTTATATAGAATAAATACATGAAATTTTAATACCCAATATGTTTTATAATGAACCAATAATTTTCAACATCCAAACTCTTAAGATCCAACATCGTTGAATAAATTGAAAGTGATAACTCTTACAACATTTAGATTTACTTTACACATAATCACAAGATGTGGTGGTATATAGATAATTCAAGATAATAAAATTATAAGATCTGATATAATGGTATCCCATATAATTTTTACATGCACTGGGATGTGTTGTAATTCACTATAAACAAAATTAAATCATTTGGTGGAAACTGTCACCATGTCTCTATCTATTATTGATTTCTTATTTTATAAAATCTCCCACTTTACCAAAATATTTTTAGACTTAATTAAAAAACACATAAACCCTTTCTCAGTCCATCATAACTCCTTTACATAGGATTATCATTATCAATTAAAATTAAAAAAATATAATAAAATAATACATTAATCTATTACCTTATCAATGATATTGTGGGACTTTATAGAGGAATAAATATTAATGTGTTCCCTAATATGTAATAATTAGAATTGAAAAGCCTATAAAATTTATTTTTTACTCAATATACAACATTTTTTTGAAAAATATAATTCAAATTCACATATATATTCTTATTCACATTTCCACAAAAATTATTACCTCTAAAAATCATATACATAATTAAATAATCTTTGTTTCTAAGACACAATGTGAACACTAAACTTGAAAATTTTCAATCCTATATTGAACATCTAATTAGCTCTTGAATCGCAAAAATAGACACATGATTTTTAATGAATACATCACATGTCATACGTTTATGTAGTAAGGAACATAATATTTCATGCAACTAATGAGGACCATGAATATCCTCTCCCTAATTCAATGATGGGTTATAATTTTATAATGTTCAAACATGTTGAAAAATATTAACTAGGATAAACTCATCTGATTAAATGATAATCAACATACCAAGTGACCCCTAAATCATCTCAACAAAAATAATGACATAAGGAAGGTTTCAATGTAATAAGGATCACATTATACATATCTTTTAAACATTAGGTAATAGGGATTCATATTAATAATAAATCCCTGACTATATAAATGAATGTATGAAATTACATGTGGAACACCTTCATGGGTAATCCTATATAATAATATTCAATCTAATATCTCATTAGAATATATTAGAGAAACTCAAAGATTCAACTCATATTAATCCCATATTTCATCCCACACATAATACACTTTGGTGATCAGTGATTTTGTAGAATTAATTGGAATACTTTGAGGGGAATTTATCTTTATGACTTTAATTTAAATTATAAATATAACAAGAGTGGTTCATAAATATATTGGCGCTTGTATGTTTGAAGAAATTTTTGAGACTATTAGTTCATTAGATGATAAATATAACTCAAAAGAAGTTGTTCCTCAATTTCAGATTTTTTTGTGATGTGATGCTGATGTGGATACGACTTATAAAATTGTTTCTAGATTTCATTTTAAATTATTTGTCATTGTATTAATAACAATAATACTCAATTGATACATGGTATTTTTAATTATTATAATTATATTATAATGTTTACTTGTTATTGGATGTGATTGGAAGATGGTAGGAGTATTTTGAAGATGGATGAATGAAATATGGGATTCACTATACTGTGTTTAGAACCAAAATTGGATTGGTGTTACAACCAATATTATGGGGTTTTTATTTATTTAATATTATTATAGTTTTAATTTAATTTTTAATAGTGTTCGGTTTTATGATTTATTTTTTTATGGGGATTTGTATATGTCAAATATTTTGTATGTATATGCCAAGAGAAATTATGAAAACTATTGAGAGAATAAAAATTTAATAATAATTTTTTTCATCCATGGTTATTCCTACATAGGAATTGTATAGTGTGGATAAATCTTGTGAGATATTTTTTAAATACTATGATTATTCCTTAGTCATGACATGGTGGTTCTTTCATCGCACTTTATTAAAATTAATAGTGCAGAAACCACACAATAAGGATGAAAATGTTTTAAGAGGCGTTCTGTGTGGTTTAATATCCCTATGTTAAAATTATACAAGTGTTTTTTTGGTATTCAGAAGTGTTATAATAGTTTTTATTAGGTTTAACATGTTGTATGAAAAAATAGTTCTAGTTACCCATATTTTAGGTTTGGGGTTCCCAAAAAATATCGACATTGAATTATTGGAATTTATTTCATCATTTATCCATATTATTATGTATTCAAAGCCAAGAAAACCTAAATGAACCTCCTCATTCCTATTTTTATTGTCACAATTCTATATTCCCTGATTTCTAAACTGAAACACTAGGTAACATTATTCATTCTATCTATCCCCACATATTCATCCCTCTTTCCCTCATTTCCAATTCATTTTACTTCCTCCCAAAACCCTAAAGGGTTATTCATTCACAATTTAAGGTTTCGAGTGGTTTTAATGTAACTATCTTATCTTTTATGGATTTCATGGAAACGTTTCATATATATTTGGGAATTATTCGTATAATTAAAAGTGTTTCAAATCATTTTCTATTGATTGTTTTGATTTCTTGAGGTGTGTGTTTCTTTTATTCTAATTTATTTTGGAATCTTATTGTGTGCCTGATAATTGTAGATGTTTTATTTTTTCAATTATAATTTTATGTGATCATTTGGTTGGGTTCCAAAATCAAGACATGTTAAATTATTTCTTGGATATATGGTTTTACCTAATGTTTACTACTTGTTATAAATTCCACTCATCCATAAAAATGATACAAATGTTTATTGAAATGGTGTTTAATAAATTAATGTATTTGACCACGTTCGGGTTGTGTGATTAATTATAAAGTTATTTTTTATCATTAAAAGGATTTTTAAATTAGGGGTTCATTCATTAAATTAATCCAAATAGTTATATTAAGGGAATTTTTTAATTATTTGTTTTATAAATAGATTGTAAAATATTGTGAAACGATTTGGAATCCTTTGTCCGTTTTCAAGAATTATTTTTCGACTTATTCAATTGTTTTTAAAATGTGTGGGTGTGTGAGATCTTATTTATACATATTTATATTTTTCCATTTTCATGGGCGTTTTTTGATATATGTAGATACTGAGTGATGTATCTAAGGGGTTTTTTCATTTAATGGATCGAATAGTTATGGGGAAATTATTTCTTTTGTTTTTTGAGTACTTGTTTGGAATATTTCCTTCTCACACTCAAAATATATTTCAATATGGAAACTCTAGTTTCTATTTGGTAAGTCTAGATATGTTACACACTAGTGAGTCACACACTAATATTTTCCTCTATATTGTGAAGTACGGATATCTATGGTGTTCCCAATATTATGTTGTGTGTAGGATAGTAGGGAGTATTGGGTGTAGGATGAAATTCATACCAATTGGTTGGTCCCTTTTTGGTAAACTCTAGGGATGTATTACTTTAGGAGGTTGAGAAGAGCCCATGACACCAATAATATTCTTTTTGATGTGATGTTTTGGATTTCATTGTCCTATATTGATATACAATGTTTGTTTTAAATGTGTGGAACCAATGGTCAGTTCCTTTTATATCATTCATTTATCTGTGACACGGTTCTTTTTTATTAATATCTTATTCACATATTTTTAGTTAGTTTTCTAAAGGAAATTGGATAATGAATTTTAAATGGCTCATTAAAATTAAAGAAGTTACTTTACATGACATGTGTGAATTTCAAGAATAGATATAAATGTTTTTATTTTAAAGGGAGTAGTTTATTTGAGATTTTGTAAAGTAAAATGGTCCATTTAATAAAACGTAATTATTTCAAAAGGGTACTGGACTTGATTTTTGTTTTCATGTTATCACATATGAAAATCGTATATTCATAATATATTTAATACAAGAATAACATAAATTTCATTCATGAAAATTAAAAAAACACTTTGGTGAAATTTTAATAGGTTTTTGTTAATCACACCATGCATACACTATTTGTTGCATTTAGTCCCTCATTTATTTTTTTAGGATCCTTGGTTTTGGACTATAGTTTCTGGGGGGATGTCACCCTTATAATTACAATAGTATGTTGTGATGAGTGACCAAGCATCACATGCATCACTTTAGTAATAGTTCAGTTATTAGTTTTTTAATTATCTACAGTACATGTATCTTTTATTCCTTTGGATATTAATATTTTGTATATATTGATGATTGATTTTTATTAATTAGTTGATTGCATAGAATAGATATATTGATCCATTATTTATATTTTAATTCACTAATTGGTTATTTTTTCATTTTATTATTGGGATATGTCATTACCCTGATTGTTCCATTGATTACTAGGCACGAGTTTTCAGCCCATTAGGATCCGGGACACCCTTTGGGACCAGTATTGATTTGTGTTGGGTGCCAGTTCAGGTGGAAGCCCATGAATACTAGTTAAAAATTGAATTAGATCTCAGGTTCTATATTGTTAGCTGAGATTATGGAAATTTTATTTTGATATTTGGGGTGTTTCATGGTAGACTAGATACTATGACCATCATTGGGACTCGTGGGGTTAGTAATGAGTGGTTTTCTGATCACAACCTATCACAATGAATATTTATTTAATATGGGTAATTTGAATTTGAATTTTTAGTTTTGGATTTAATTAGATTAACATCAATTATATATTGATCCTCATTAGGGTTATATGGGTTACCTTGGGGATTTTTCAAATGTTATGATTAAAATGGAAAAAGGATCAAAAGCATGTGGTTGGTTTGTGTAGCCTAAGAAACCCAACAAAAAATAAACATTCATTCATGGATTCATTTTAGGAATTCGTGTGTGATAGACCCATGCACCATCAAAACTTCTGTCTTTGTTAAGCACTGTTCTTCATTATATTTTCAATTATTACATGGACCCCATGGTTTTCATATCCCAATAGTAGGAATTAAATCATGATCGACATTAGGATTTGATCAAAATATTGGATCAAAATTTCAATTATAATTTTTGTATACCATTTCTTGTGTCAATTTTGAAATGTTTATTTTTGAGATATATAGGGAGGATTTCTTCAAGGGTTTTTGTTGATGAATTTTATTTTCATTAATCTATATTAATTGTAATGTGGTTTAATCATTAAATGGATGGTTTATTTAAAAAATCTGTTTTCAAATAGAAATGAAAACATTTGGCTTCTTTTAGATATTTTGAGAAGGGATAGTGTGTATTTATGAATGGGTTTTATAAGAGGTTTTATTCTAAAATATTTGTTGGATATTATTTAAATAGAATATTTTTTCCTTTATTATAAGGGTATTATAAATTTAGACTATATTAATGAGTTTCAGAATGTGTTTTGGAAATTTTTAGTTGATTTTGTTTGGTTTTCCAAATATAAATGGAATTGTTTAAGGGGTTCTGTTGTTTTGGAAAAAAATTCATCATGTATAAATTATTATTTGGAAAATATTTAGTAATTTAATTTGGTTTTAAAGTTTTAATAAGGTGTTAAGTGATTTCATTTGTTTATTAATGATCATAAGATATTTTATTAATGTCGATTTCAATTTTTTTTGTGAAAATGAGTTTTAAGTACATTAATAGTGATTGGGTGTTTTTATGGGAAAAGGATCATTTAGTTACTTTTAGATAACATGTTTTATTTTGGTATGTTCATTATTTTTTATTTTTTCATTGGCTATGGGTTGATTATTTGGTTTGATGATTGGTACATGAAATATTCGAGTTTATGTATTTTTTTTAAATTCTACTTCCTAGGAAGTTTGTGAAAAAAATATGGATTCTATTTTTCAAATAATGATCTTATGTGTCATTCTCTCTATCACATAGTTGAAAATCCTCTAGTTTGTGGCATCGCCCAATCAAAGAAGGGAGTGGTGGAGAAAGAATCTTCATTTCTATTAACCCTGTATAAGTTCACTTGAATCATTATCTTACATTGTTTTATTATAATATAACATATATTTTATTGTTTTCTATGAAAAAAGTGGAGTTACAAGGAAATTAATGGATCTTCTCTTCTTTTGGTGATTCTTTTGTCTTGATAGTTTCCATTTTTTTGTTTGGGAGACAATGAGATACATTAAGGTTTCTTTGATTTGGTATGTTCTCTCGATAACTCTATGTTAGTGATTATGGGATATAGGGTTTTTTATTCAATGATTATAATATATTATTTATTCTAATTCAATGATTATAAGTTCAATTTTTTGCTTCAATGGGTTGTTCATTAAAATATTGTGTAGGTACCTGGACGTCATAAATTCTTATGGGTTAGTTAAACATTGGATTGAGCAACTAGAATATTATTAGATTCATCATTTGAGGCATTAAATGGGTTAAGATCAATGTTACCTTCAATTTTAGTTTACTTATATATCGTATGAGCAATTTTTTTTCATTTTGAAGGATCATTTGATCTAGGTTGGTTCTCCTTTAGTCGATTTGAAGTCGTGCATTGGTTGGTTTTGGTTATTAGAGTTCTACTTCTTTTGGGTGGTTCTTTGATCTTACCTCTAAGGATTCTTTTTAGGATTTATAATGGAATTTTTACATTCATTGTTTTTTAGATGTGTATAATCCTTTTTGTTAGTTGTTTTATAGAGTGTGTGTATCATAGACCGACCATTTAGAAAAATTATAAATGTTTGTGAGACCTTAAGACGTATTTGTTTTAGTTATGACTTTTATTCTTTGTTTTTTAGATGAATTATTATTGGAGATATTGAGTTTAATTCAAAGATGCTCTCCTTTGGTCTTGATAATTCATTTTAGTCACTGATTTATTTCATTTTGGATCCCTTGTGGTATCTTCATACCTCCCACCATTTTGAGTTGTTATATCTTTAGCACTTATTTCCATACATCCTTTATCAATGGAATTTGAGAGGAATAAAATGGAATTTTGAGGATATGGTAAAACAAATTATGGCAGTTTTATTTATAAAATATTATTTTAGAGTTATTTGAATTTTAGTATATTTTTCGGTTGAATATTTAAATTTTCTAAAAATTTCATTTCACCAAATTGTTTTAATTCACAGGCATAGTGAATCCGTTTGGAGTCCAAAGAGAATAGACCATTTTAGTTTATATTATTATTTCATGGGTAGTTCCTAGTTTTTATCAAAAAATGTGAGTTTGAGTGGATAATTTTTTATTCTTCCATGGTCTTGGGGAGTTGGCAAATGAGTTGCACATTGCTCAGAAAAACTGTGCAGAAATAATGTGATGGTGTTATAAATTGTTATAGATAAAATTTTCAAAATTGGTTAATTGTTTCCTAATCTTGTGGGAAAACATTGTGTCACTTTTTTGAGTCTCCAGTATTGAATGCATGGTTAGCACATGATTTTCTAAACTATTCATACAAGTTGAGTGAGTTACATAAATTTAATGTTTGGGGTTTAAAATATTTTCCATGTTCAGTTTTTAGTGATTCCAATACCTCCCTTAAATAAGAATAATTTGGAAAAAGATAGTTGTGATTGAGGGTCCTCCTCCCTCCTCCCTTTCTCGGTTCCTATCCCAAAATCCCAAAATTTTCAAATATAATACTGAGGAAAGCCTCTCAATTCTTCCTCTCATCCTTTATCCTTCCTTATTTCTCCAATTTACTCTTGTATTTTCTTCCTCCTGAAACCGTAAATGAATTTTGGGGTGTGATTAGTGTCTTATGATGGTTTAAATATAAGAATTTGTTTACTTTTATGAGTTGTATGGGATATTTTCTATCACATTTGGGCTTTCCCATAGAAGCCAATGTGTTTTGAAACATTCCACCCAGATTTTCAATTTCAAGTGGTAGGTGTTTTGGTATTATATTTTTTTGATCATTTAATTTACTTCTGGATAATTTTTAATGTTTTATGTTGTCAATTATAATTATATATAATAGTTTTTTGTTTTCTATAATAATTTCATTTTAAATTCTCTGTGGCAGAATTTATTTCTATAAATTTTTAAAGGATTCAGGAAATGAAATTTAAAATTCCTTATAACATAAATTCCAATATTTACATAATTTATAACAATATTGTCACATTTTAATAATAAAATTTCAGTGTATTTTATAAATTTATGTTATTATTTCATCATGGTTAAATAATATTTTAATGAGTTTTAATAATTAATATACATGTATCACTTGATTTATAAATATACCATTTTTTCAGAACACCTCCCTTGGCATGCCCCATGAGCCATCGAAGGTCAGTCTTTTGGTGAGAAAATAAGCCCCAAGAAATTGGGAGGAACTATGGGAATATATTTACGTAGGTATTATCCATGAAAAAACTATAATAGGTGTGATTAATTTTGGGGAGTATACACCCTTTTATAAGTTGTATAGGTGGGAAACATGTGAATACTTGGAAACATTTTATATAATATCTTTACAACTAATGAAAAATAGATCCAAACATCTTTATCCTTTAAAATAAGGAGGATAGTATCTATATATAATCTGAAAATCAATTCTATAGATATATATTTTTCATTTTAATCATTATCTTTTAGTTTAACCCCCCTTGTTATCCTTATTTAACCTTCACCAATGTAACACATTTTTCACACATTAAGAGTCATCAAAGTAATTTAAAATTTTAAAGTGGTACAGTAATATACAATTCATTTTATCCAATATAATGTACCTTCTATTTAAGTCCTTACATATTTTTTATAATTTTTAAATGTTTTAAAAATAATTTTTTATAATTAAATAACATTGATAGTCTTTTTCATAACTATTGACAAATCAATACATAAAAGGTGTCAGGATAATATGATAATTTGAATATAAATAAATTAAAAATCACTAATAAATTTTAAATATTCATTAAATATATTTAATTAGATGATTTATCCGAATATATTCACTTTTAATGTTTTTAAAAAACAATTCTATTGTCAATGATTTCACATGCATAATGTCGGCATTGTATAAGAATTATACATGATTATATCCCCACTAAAAATGTTATATAATAATATAATAATAATATTGTAAAATTTAACAAATAACTATTAATAACTGACCTTAACTTTATTTTATCCATATGAAAATATGTTAGAAAATTTTAAAAAATTATAATGACATTTTTTATTTTTTCTTTACAAAATAAATATATAGGTTACTATCAATGAAAAATGGAACCATGTTCTCATATCATAAACAATTGTATGAGGATGGTAAAAAAATTATCATCTAGTAAAATTAATTCATGTTTTTGATATATTTTTGAAATTCATACAATATTTTTTAAACGTTAATTAAGCTAATTTAACCATTACCAAGTTGACAATAATTTATAATGTTTATAACTAATTATGAAGAAGAAATAAATTTTAATAATTAATAAATTTCATTCTCTTGAATATAAATAACAGAGAATATTTCTGAGAATAATTTTATTAATTGTAAGAAATGAAAATTATTATAAGTATGAAAAACACAATGTAGACAATATTTAGAAAAATTTGTCTTAAAGCATAAAAATGAACGTCTACCAAAATCAAATGTAATGTTAACTCATATAGAATTACTTTTATTATATTGATTAATATTCTTCTTATGAGTCATTAGACCTAAATCCCAAATATAATGAGATATCTAAATCACATGGTTTAGTGAAAAAAACAACATTTTTTCCAAAAAAAAATTTATTTTCACTATTAATTAAAAATAATTCATTTATAATAAATATAAAAAAATTATTAAGACTATATTAAAATAATTATTTAAAAATTGTTTCCCATTTTATTAAATAAAATATCAAAAACTGGCAGAAATTAATCATAATATACATGCACAATATGTAATAAAAGCCATTATTAAAGAAAATTTATTTTTGAAAATAAAATTAATTTATCCTCACTGGCTGACTTATAAACACATTTAAATGAAATTTAATTAATTTTATTGGATATATAATGTTATCATTTAATTAGGATCATTTATCGAATGTAATTAACTTAATCTATGGAGACAAAAATACACTATGAATATAAAAATAGTTTGATGGAAAAAAAATTACATTCAAAGAATTTATCTCGATTTAGAACCAATTGATAATTATATTTATGATTAATTATTTATCTTATTATGTAATAAAATATTAGATATATTTAAGAATATGCTTATTGTAATCCATGAACTCTAAACCAATGGCTAAGTTAAAATTACAACATTTAAATAATAGTATTTATATTGCATATTGATCTTACCTTCAGATAGGTGTTATGTATACCACATTATATCAAATATAATATCATTTAAATAAAGTGAATTAAAAAATTTTATGGTGTTACACCATGATAGATTGAAAATGTTAAAATTGATTGATCAAATATTTTCTGATAATTTAAGGGATTCAACCACATTTGGGTCACAAAATTAGTTATAATGTGATATTTTAAGATTTAAGTGGTTTTATAAAAAAGCGGATAATTCATTGAACTAATCCCAAGTGTTATTTTAAGAGAATATTTTTAATAATTATTTTATAAATTCACTTTTATAAAAATTTAAATGGCATTTCATCCCATGTTTGTTTTCAAGAAGACCCATTTGGTACTTCCAATTGTTTTAAATGGATGCATGTATGAAACCTTGTTAGTGACCCTTAGTATTGTTTACCTTTAATGAGTTGTGTTTTATGTACATTGATAATGGGTGATGGATCTTAGGGTTTGTTTTTTGTGAGGGTTCTATAGGTAATGAGGATATTATTCCTTATGTTTTATAATTATTTTGTTCATTAATGCCTTCTAACCCTCAACGTTTTTTGGTCAAGGATCCTAGGTAGCTAAGTGGGAGGTCTAGATTTTTTACACATTGGTGAGTCTCACACTAAAAGTATCCCATATAGTGTTATATTTTACTATATGGGATGTTCCACTAATGACATAGGGTTCAAGCTATTTTAGCTTCTTTTGTTTAGGATGAAATTAAAGATGGAATGTTGGAATGTGTTTGGTAAAATCTTGACTATCTCACTTTTTGAACTAGGATAGATCCCATGAAATCTATTTATTGGTTATTGGGTTGATGTATTGTATTTCTTTGTTGCTTTTTATATCCAATATTTTTTGACATGTTTGGAGTAAGTAATTGGTACCTTTTTTCTCTTTTTTCATCTATGAAATGGTTCAATTGTTTTCCTATTATTTACACAATGTGAGTAAGATTTATGAATGATTTGGAAAAAAACATTTAAAAATGATACTTAAAAATATATATATACATAGTATTATATGGTGGGTTTGGTTTTATTAAATGTTTCTAAAAGATTTTTATTTTAAATGGATTGGTCCATATAAGTTTTCTTAAGGGTAAATGGTTGGTTTTATTAAAAGTAATGTTTATGAAATAGTCGTTCCCTTGATTTTTGTGTTCATAATTTATCATATAAAAATATATCTTCATAATATATTTCAATATATAATAAATTAATGGACTTTATAAAATACTTTATCAAACATTATGTTTATATACTTTTGTGCATTGTTTTCTCACACCTCGTATAAATCATTTTGGGTATGTAGTCTCCCATGTTTCCCCTATAGGATCCCTATCTTTTCTATCATGTTTTTGGATCATGTCGGTTGACTTATTGAAGTAAAAGGATGTGGTGAGTGACCATGCGTCACAAAGAGGAATTTGGTATTAGTTGATGTTTTGTTTTTTAGGTTGTATTTTTATTATTTCTTCCTTTGGATGTTGGATTTATCTATGTTTTGTCAATGGATTATTTATATTTATCACATTGTGTTGTTTGACTATATTTTCTAATAATTAGTGTTTCTAGGATTTTATTGGTTATTTTTTTCCTTTTTATTATTGTGGGAAATGGTTCCCAAGAGTGATCCTTTGATTTCTATGAACTAGTTTCCAAACTATGGGAATCGATTATTCCAATTGGCCTCAATGGAAAGATAGTTTTGGTGATGATTCTGGTAGATTCCTATACTTGTTCATTAATTATAGTGATTATAACATAGAAAAATTGATTGATTAACTTCAGAAGTAAACCTTTCATAATGTTTTTTACATTTATAAATTCTATATACGACTTATGTAATTTCTCTGTCTATGATGAATGTTCAATGGTTAGTGGATAAAAATGGATATATTAATTGGAACAAGGAAAAAATGACAAGCTGTTTTAGTTTCTTAACTAAGAACCCAGAACTAGGTCTGTTATACTATGGTTTGTTATTATATTTCAATTTTAAATAATGTTGAAACATAAATTATAATTTTAACTAAGTAATAAAGTGGTATATCCCAATGTTTGGAAATATAATGATGAAAGAGAATCATTTTAGGAGAACCAAAATATGGAAGTTTATGTCATGGAATAGGGAGTGCGGCTCAAGATTTTGAAATAATATGACATTCAATATTCTATATTTTATATGATTAATCTTTTAGGAATGTATTTTCATATTAGTTTAAATAAGTTGAACTGAAATATATTACAAGAATCCATGTTTATGTCTAAAATGTAATAGTACAATAAAATAACCATAATTCATGATTTTTTAGTATGTGGATAAATTTTCTGACATTGGGCTACTCCCAATAGATGTAAATTTCCAAAAATACAATCTAATGGTGATATAAAGGCCTAAAGTGATCTAATGGATTATTTTTTTTAATGGTTGTTGATATCAGATTAAAGTGTGGTTTTGGTTTATATTTGATATTCAAAATATAATGTAAAGAGATTGTGAAAGATAAAAGTGTGTGTGTTGAAAATAATTAGTTTTGTATAATTATTATAGAATGATATAGATGATATAAAATGTATATATAAATAATCATATTAAAAATAATGTGTTTGGAGAAGATGGATATTAATATAATGAAGGAAGATATCACTCTCCATATTACAGAAGATTTCTTATGATAGTGGGAATTGAATAGAAAGAATCACATGAACTATATGATGGAAGTGTAATATTTTTTAAAAACTAAATTATGTAAAAATTATGGTTACATGTGTATAATTATATTATTTTTGTAATAATTAATGAAAAAATAAAATAAGAAACATTTAAAAGTAAAATAGATATTTTTCTAAAAAAAATTATGTATACTATTTATTTTTATAATAATAAATTAAATTATTCACTACTGGAGAATTATTTTAATGAAATTTAAATATTATATCAATAATTATATTTGTTATAATTCATTTAATATTTTTTAAAAAATGGATAACAATAAATCATTTATTATGCTTACAAATGTATTTTTCTAAAAAGCAGTTTTCATCACATTTTCTATACTTATTTTAAAGTTAATTTATTACCCAATATGAACTTAATTTGATAAAATTGATTCCATATTTTTATTTTGGATTATAATATTTGGTAAATATTACCCCTTATTTTCAGTCAATATGAATAGTAATCATGTTAAAATTTATCACTTTAGTAAAGGGTATATCGCGATAATCTAGGTTAAAAATAAGTGATACGGGAATTGTTTTTCATCTTAATTAATCTCAGATATATTTAATTATATAGTAATAATATTTGTCTCAACATTGTATTATTTAATGGACACTTTCCCCTGAAAATGAATGATATAATATACAATGTAATGAAAGTTACCAAGTGTCACTCTCTTAGTATTATAAAAAATTATTATGTGTCCAAATATAGAAAACAACAAGTTATGAATGAATATATATATATCTATATTATTAATAATGAAATTATATTCATTATGGAAATTTACTTCTAATTTTCAGTAATTATATAATTACCCTAAATTCATGTGTTACACTGATACAATATTTCTTCAATTAATAAAAAAATATAATTAATGATTTTTGTAAAAAAAATTATTGTAATAAAAATTGTATTAGTTACAATGTTATAATAGTTTTGTATATTTTTATGACAAATTAGTGTTGTTTAAATTTATTAGATTCAAATTAATAGTTTTATTTATTGTTTTAACCCAAATTAAATGTATGGTGTCAAAATTGACATTAATGATATTTTATCAAAATAATATTTTATTAAATTCCATAAAAACAAAAAAAAACTTTAGGAGGAAAATTTGGATATTATATGGTTTAAATTTTCATTCATTTTCATTTTTTTATCAAATTTTATCCTTATATGGAAAATTATAACCCTTTAAGTGTGAAAATTTGTTATTACGGTTAATGTTAAAATGTGTTAAATATAAGGTTAAACCATACTATATAGTTTACAACACCACATAAACCTATCAAAATTTTATTAGGTTATGGGATTTTGAACAAAATATGTTTTATATTTCAATCCCTATATGCATTTTGGATTTTTTTATTATATTTTAATCATTTAAGAAATCCAAAAATTGCCCCACCTAAATTAAAAATGAAACCCCCCCCAAATCATAAAATATTAGCATTCTTTCTCAATGATTTACTACATAAATATGTTATGAAATTCCTTATACACGTTCTATCAGCTTTTTTCATCCAAAAATACCAATCCAAGGAACATTAAGAGTAGATCTAATAGAATTATTTTAAAGGAGAGGTAATCTCCTTAACCAATAACGTTCTTTTTAATTATAATTTTACATCTTATAGATATATTATAATTTTCAAAATATAATATATTATGTGTCCTAAATATACTTAAATGTTATTATGATTATTAAAACACATTTATTCACCTTCTTTCTATCAAATAGAAAGGGAATGTATCACTTCTGTATATGGCTTGCCATCTCCTCATTGTGATAAAACTCATTTACCATCACCATATTTTATCAATTGATATTGTGTTGGGTTTAATATTTATATATTATAATTATTTCGTAATTATTATTTGAGAATCAGAATATCACATATGAACTCTTTCCTTCCAAACTTTTGAAATATGATAATGTTGCTTGTGCGTGTGTGCAAACTATCACCTCCACAATGAAATGTGATTATTTTTTTCAATTCTATTTGACAATAATGGTCATAAGGATATATTAAATGAATATATATGATATATAATATTTAATAATGGTTCTAGAAATTTGAATTATTATTTAAATTTCCCTCATATCATCTTTTGAAATTGGAATATATTGTTCATGTATATGTAAGACATATCATCTCATTTAATGGTGTGATTCATTTATTTATCTCTACTATAAGGCCCATGCCTTAAAAATTACATAATATTCAGTAAAATCAAGATATAACATTGAGGATCCTTTTAGGATTATAGTTTTAGTGAATTGGGCCATAACTATTACATAAAAACTCAAATATGACAACTTAGACACTTCTACTCACTATCCATTTGTTCAAAAAATGAAACCCTTTAAAATAAAAAAAAGATTTCTTTTCGTTGACAAAAATCATTATAACATTATTTATTTATTTATTTATTACTCTTACCTATCCTCATACCCTATGTAAAATATTTTATAAACATGGGATGTGCACAAAAATCTCAATAAGGGATATAAAATATAGAATGAAATAGTTAGTCTATGAATATTTTAACCTCATGAAAACATTTTCACAAAATAGTACTTTTCAACCATAAAACAGAAGTTAATAACATACCTCATAAAATCATATGATTTTTATAAACACTTCTTATAAATCATAAATCATAAAGGTAACTTGTAGAATCTATATAATACTTACATTGTATCATTCACAACTACATAGAGAGTAACATTCATGGTAACATTTGGAAAATCCATCTTTTTATATTTCCTAAATATCTTATGAGAAAACCTACTATTTAACTTCATATCATTACCCAATGAATTAAAGATGTATCAAGTGATCAACCACCCTAATTATATCATGGATCCACCAATATACATAAGAAAATCCAATGAAAAAACATATGAACAACCCATAAATCATATATAAATAAAAAATAACATTTCCACAATGAAATCACATTCCATTTAATACAAAGTCACGCAATCAAATATGAAAACATCGTTATTTAAAAATAAAATTGAAACCATGTAATTTAAACATCAAAACATTGAAGTGACATACGAGTGAGAACTTTGTTTCATGACATATATGTTAAACAAACCATTTAGATAACTGAAATAATCGATCAAATTTTAAAACAGAATTAAAACATTTAAAAATGGTTTTTGAATCAAAGTGTCTCATACCACATTGAAACATTTGAAAGGAGTTTAAATTTTTAAACATTTATTCCCATAAAGATAAATCCTTAATAAAATATTGAAAACATGTACATTAATGAGATATACTTTTATGAATAGATCATTAAAACAATTAAAATGACGCTTTAGTTAAAGAGTCTCTTACTAATTGAAAAATACTTGAATAAGAATAAATAAATAATAACATTAATAAACTTTTAAATAAAATTATAATAAATTAATTCATGATATAACATTCCAAAATGGTTGTATATATACCTTATATGATTACGAAGGTGGATGGCATCATGACATGCCACAATGAAAAGAGATTGAGATGAAGTCCCTTACCTTGATTCCTACTTATCATGTATAATCATTATATTCATGAATAATAAACATAGGTTAATTTATAAATTTTTTATAACCTTATATTATCTTTTATTATCCCTTATAAATCACTTTTTTCTATGTTATTACAGTTAGAAAATTATTCACGTTCATATCATCTGTTTTGATAATATTCAGTACTTGAATAAAAAATGAACATGGTAAGATGTTAATAGTCCATGTGGTCATAAGTTCAACATCGACAGAATATTATAAATTACATTTTTATAATTTTTATACATCAATTATACTTTTAAATAAAACTATTTATTTATGGTTTGATAAATTACCAACGTTATAATCTTGGAGACGGTAGGACGTACGTACACATGAGTAAAGTTTCCATTTTTTATAGATCATTCAGGAAATAAGGTATGTATAATTTTATATTTAAACAATTATCATAATAATATTAAAATAATAAATATAATTAAAATTTACTTATATATATCATACAAGTGATTTTGTGAATAAAAACGATTCACATTGCTCTATAGAGGTGATAGTCCGCCTACACAAACAAATGATGTTATCATTTCTATGTGAATGGAAAGTTAGAATATAATTAATATATTATTCACATATAATGATAAATATATCATTAAAATTATATAAAAACATTAATTCCATAATTATGAATAGTCTTGAGAGATGATAATGAAATACAAACTATATGGGTATGCAAGGCGGTTGTCCGTCGTACACCCAAAAGAAATGTTCATTTCCAATTTTATGAAATTTCAGATGAATTCAGGTGGTGATATTAACATAATAAAATCTAAATATATTTTGGATGGTGGAATTATTATTTCATCATATTTTAAGGGGATTTTAAGAATTGGAAGAAGGAATAATATAGAAGTACTTAGAGAAAATGGTATATATTCTTCTGTTGATCACCATTGATTATCACCTTAAAACCTCTAATGAGGATGTCCTACATAAAAATAAAGATTGAAGGATGTGTTAAAAGAATAGAGGGAGGTTTTTGTGTAGATCATGGCTAAAAAAATAGGTTTTAGTATTTTTAGTAATAGAGGAGAGTGGGTACCTTTTTATACGAGATGAGAGGGGCACCCATTGAAACTCTTAAAATATTAAATTATTATAAATTGTTTTTTATCTCAAAATGAATCCAAATTGAGTTATACAAAAAATAAGAAGAGTATGGTTCTAAATCCTCTAATCCAATAAATTTTATATAGGTATTAATTTTATTTAAAATATTATATTTTTGATTCACCATTAATTAATATATTTTAATTTAATTGTGGTATCAAATTTTTAAATATTAAGAGGAAATATATTTTACTTATATGAGGTTAATTGCACATAAATTGACACTTTATGAACTTTGAGACTTAATAAAAGTTACTTTGTAATTTCTAAATATTTTATGATTTTTAAATAATTTAATAAAATTTTATATTAATAAAATATTAATACTGTTGATTTTGACACTATTCATTTCATTGAATTTAAATAAAATCCATACAATGAGATAACTTCGAAAAAATAATTTAATAGACATATAACATGTAATAGTCATATATAAAACTCTCGGTGTGTCCTAATTAATTAAAATTATATTTATTTTAATATTTTCCTATCTCATATATGATATTTTTTTAACAAAATAATTATTGTATCACTGTTCTACCAATATTAATGGTAATTGTTTAATTTCTAAAAATTATAAATAATTTAACATGATGTAGATAATTTCATTATATTTCACGAAAAAATTTATTATCAAATTTATATCATATTTATCACTATATTAAAATTATTATACTGATAAGAAATAATATGGTGATGAAAGAGTCCAAGTAAGGATAGAAAACTCTATTCATCAGTGCCATGAAAACTGTTGACATGTTTGTGAGACCGAACAACATAACCAAATACTTGTACAGATCATACCTGCTTCGAAAAGCTATGAGATGTATATCAGATCTTATGAACCGCAACTGATGATAGCCGGATCTCAAGTCGATCTTCGATAATACCCTGGCTCCTCGATGCTAAAAAATATCATCAATCCTCAGTAATGGATATCGGTTCATGACTGTCAACTAGTTCAACTTTTGATGGTTCACACAAAGCCATAAGGTACCATCCGCTATCTTCATAAACAACACAAGAGAACCCTCAAGGGAAGTACTGGGTCGGATAAAACCCTTCTCCTGTAACTCCTCCAAATGCTTCTTGAGTTATTGATACTCAGGTGTAGCCATCCTATAAGTCGTTATAGATACCGATGCTACTCCTGGAACATGCTCAATAGAGAAGTCTACCTCACTCTCCGGAAGAAACCCTGAAAAGTCTTCTAGAAAAACATCTGTGAAACGGTGAACTGCCGGAGGAAAGTCCATCTGAGAAGACCCCTGATCATCCAGATATAAACTAGCAATCTGGGTTGTAACACTGCCCAAACCATGATGCTCTGGTCCTGATCTTCTTGCCTGGAAATCCCATTCACCCTTATGAAGAAAAGACCCACCCTCTGCTGACGTGAAACTCACCCTGCGGCGATAACAATCGACAAAGGCTTGAAAAGGAACTTGCAATTCCATTCCAAGAATTACATCATAACCCATAATATCAAGGAAATAATAATCCCACAAGAAGTAACACCCACCAACCTCAAGGGGGAACTCCTTTAACTGACACACACTAGTAGTTCTATGTCCCAAAAGAGTGTCTAGTGCGAACGTATCTTCAGAATTAAGGACAGTAAGTCTAAGTCTCTCCACAGTGTGCACAGAAATAAAGCTATGAGAAGCTCTAGTATCAAAAAGTGCATAACATAAAACTGAGGCTACTAAGATCATACCTAGAACTGTGGAAGGTCCAGGATCATGTTCCCGATGGATCTGCTCTACCGCAAATGTCTGGCCAGTACCGCGGCCCTGTGTAGCAGCCTGATATCTCTGAGTTGATCCAACCTGAGCCTGAACACTGTGTCCACGACATCTACCCTAGCTTGAATGACCTGAAGAACTCCAGCCCCATGTATGCTGTGGAACTGGTGATCCTTCTTCTGTACGAGGAGTATAAACCGATCCTCCATCACTAGCTTCTGGAAGAAGAACCCTGCAAAAACCCTAAAGATGACCCATCTTTCCACAAGCTTGTCACTCCACTGGATCTCTTGTGCATAGAGGCTTATTATTCCCTCTCTTTCCACGCTGATATAACACCACTTGGTTTCCAGAAGGAAGATCCCATCTTCCAGAAAAAATACCTTGCTTCCTCGAGTCACCTCGAGTAGTCTCTCGGTGGCGCTTCCTGCTGTCAGTATGCAATGAGTCAGCCTTGGATGGTGAACATCCCTGGTCAATATCTCTAGTCTCCCTCAGATTTCGTTTGGTGATCAGCGCATATTTGACTATTATGTAATATAAGTCTACTAGAATATGTTCACCTGCGATCTGATCTCTGGTTTGAGGCCTTCCACAAACTTTCTTTCCAAAAACAGCTCGTAATTTCCCGGAGGAAGTGTGAAACTTTGTAACTCAGTGAAATGAGAGGAATACGCCATAACCAAATGAGTACCCTACTGCAGGTTGATGAACTCTCTGGCTCTACGGCCCTTAGCATCGTTGGATAGAAGTATTCGTAGAACGTACGCTGGAACTCGTCCCAAGCCATAGTCTGTTGGCGCCCTGCCTGCGAGACCACATCCCACCACCTCTTTGAAGAATCTCGCAACATGTAAGTTGCGAGCTTCACCCTTCTGTATGGGGGTGTCTCCAGATGCTCAAAGATAGAAATCATGGTTTCTAGCCATGACTCTATAGCCTGAGGTCCTCCATCCCCAGTGAAAGTGGGAGGATGCTGCTGCTGGAAGACTTGTGTCAACTCTTCCATAGACAGGTCAGGATGATGAGCTCCCTAGAAGGTCTTCATGAACCTCATGAAACCCTCTCTAAACTGAGCGTCATCACTAGTGTCTGGAATCACTATAGGTGCCATGTCCGGAATAATTGGAGGAACTACTAGTAGTCCATGTTCTACCGTAATAGGCATACAGTCAATGCCTTGTTCCTGACGTGCAACGGGAGGATGTCTTGGTGCCATGGCCCTCAAAGGTCAAGAGCAAACCTTAGATTAAGGATTAACAAGGACAGAAAACACAAGAGTACAAAACAGGAATAGGAGTGAGAAACACTTTAGTTTGGAAAACAATACTATAGGGCGTGTATTTAAACTACACAGTGTGTTTACTATGCCTTCCACATGGGCATGTAACTCTGCCACCACTAGTTCTGTAACATCCCAGACTACACGGTGTGTTTTCCCAAAACACGGCGTATACTTGAACTCCACTCCCCTTCCTAAGTCTCTTTACCCGGATAACCTACACGGTCCTCCTAATTCCAAACTACAAGGCGTGTTCACTAAGGACACTGTGTGTACTAGATAGGTTTCGGCGACACGTGTAGCGGTTACACGGCCACCTACAAGGTTGACCCCTACATGGCGTGTTCCAAACAAACACTACATGTATAAGGATAGATAACACTGACCCATGTTGTTCGTGACACGGCCGTGTACCCAGTAGAAAACTACACTACATCTTCTTATAACACACAGTGTGTACTACATGAGTTTTCCCTACCTGTGTTGTTAGTTTCATGGATGGGTACTTAGAAGAAAACTACAGGGCGTGTTCATACAAAACACGGCATGTACTACCCGACATTCCACGACCCGTGTTGTTAGTGACACAGTCGAGTACACGGTTGAATACTACATGGAGTGTACTTATAGTACATTTCGTGTCCCCAAAAACATTCCAACACACTGTGTTTTTGTTCACACAGTCAGTAACACGGTTTAAAAACTTCATGGCATGTATGAATAAAGTACACGTCGTGTATTCTAGGTTTTTTCGGGCAGTAGATCAGAAACTTCACTGAACGCCAGAACACTGAAAAACAAACATCTATGTGCCAAATTCCGATTCGTGGAGGCCCATACTCCCCGAGAATCAAATCTAGGCATCATAACAATGCATACAAAAAGTAAACATCAAAACAATCCAATGATCAGCCAAATTCTGATCCTCGAGGGCCCATAAAACCTCTAAGACTAGTGCATGGAGTCCATGCTAAATATGTTGTAAAATAAACAACACTCTATCAGCACAAAAAGTATGTCCATCACAACAACGATCACAACAACATGCATTATTTATCACGACATCTATCACAACAGAATGAAATTAAAATGCACCCTAGATGGCATGTTAAAATGCATAACATGTGATTTCCTACCCAGTGCCTACATGATGCATGAGATGGCACACCCTCATCTCATCGTTTTGAAACTAAATAGAACCATAATCATATAATCTGTAACAGCAAAAAACATGTGCCTCACCCAATGGTGAAATATAATAAACTGTAACACTTTCAAAAACTGCAAATTGCAATTATGAGGTAATATAGCTTTTCCTTGTACACTGGTTTATTACTCCCAGGAACATTTAACTACTAACTACCCATTTCTTCATATCCTTCTCTATTGTCACAAAAACGTAAGGCAAAAAAAAAGTAAGAAAACTCCTTTGATACCTTCTTTGTAACGACCCGAATCTGGATCCACATAACTAGTGCCCCATACCAGGTTCGCTATATGACCTCAAGAGAATTTCCCAAAATGCCAGAGGCTGCCGACTAGTAGCGAGGGCCTTGGTGAGTCACTGGGGAAACTATGCCCTCATTTTTTGAAGTATACAGTGGAAGAATAAACATAAACAATAGTGGAAGCAGAAAACAGCATACAACAACTGAACTAAATGAAGAAGAAATGTCTGATATAATAATTATGTAGTACGGTACATGTATCTATGGAAAGCAGTAAACAAATCAACAAGTTTAAATACAATTGAAACCCAAGTGCTAAACATAAACAGAAACTCCAGAAGCATCGTGAGCTAAAGCCTGGTCCCATGCTCTCCAGCTCCAACCAGAAATCAAGTAATTGAGGTATAAGGGCTTCAGTCCAATTCTACAACTGCAACTATACGATCTGTTTGGGATGAAAAGAAGGACCCAAACAGGGTGTGATACTAATCCCAGTAGGCAACCACCACAGGATTTGTGCCCTAATATCCGTGAGTAATTCAGAAAAAGTAATGAAAAATAAATATAGTAATGAACTAGGAGTACACCAGTAAGTAATCCTACCAATTACCATTAACATTCATTTAATTAAATGACCAAGGAAAACTAGAAAGTTCTCTATTCCAAGGTAAAGCATTTATCACAACAGGTATCTCAAATGACTACCTAAACATAAGCAGTACAAAACCCAACCTTGTTCTTTGGCTTGGTGGGCTCGTCACAACCAACCAACAAAATTCACACTGACCCACTGGGTGGCTCAAACAAGTAGACCCCTATATTCTAGTAATCAAACAAGGCACATACACTCTAGGAATCTCTCACTTCAATTCCCATATGGTATTGAAACGATAGCTACAGAATCTCTGAGGAAGCACTTACGTCTAATTCCTCATGTGGTCTCGATGGGTGGGTAAACTAAGAGCACTCTTCGGAAGAAAAAAGTCTTATTCTCGAAGGTCCTGTGTACGAAACTAAAACCAACAGACCCTCTAGGGAAGCACTTAATCGTCTATTCCCTCTTTGATCTCCCACACCATGTTCTCACAGCCCTGAGCAGTCCAGTCGTGCGTAATCGACTGTCAGCATCCCTATGTATGTTCAAAAACTACTTGGATAATAGCTACCATGCATCAAATGCATTTAAACAGCAGGAAAAACATGAAATCAGTGATAACTAGTAAACTAAAAATCTCAATAGGGTTTGCCTCACAAGTAAATGGTTCCAAATGACGAAAAACAGCAAAACAGTGGGAGAAACAATCATGGGGTGATCCTAAAACATGCAACAAAGAATATATTAGCAACAATTAATCATAAGCTAACATGGAATCTAGGGAAAACAAACAATAGGATCAAAATCATAAACTCGGGATACCCGATACATGGTTATCTGACACTTTTGCAACCAAAACTCAAAGAACATCATCATAGAGAAACAAACCACCTACCTCAATCCTCGAAGATCGATATACTTGAACATTGGCCCATGAATCAGCCTATAATGGAGTAGATCTGCAAAAACATCTAAAACATTCAACCTCAGATAACTCACATGATAGAATGAATCAGGAAATGAGGCCAAAGAAGAACCATGAACTCACCGATGTGATTATTCTGCAATTGACGGAGTTTGATTCTAACAACCAGTAACGGATCAGTGGCTGGGAGAAGAATCATCCTCCACGGACTCTCGGGACGGAATTAGGAAGAGATAAAGACATTTATGAACATTAGGCGCGACCTGGATCCGATTAATGAAACAAAAAAGAAAGTAAAAGGCATGTACTTTTAGAGTACACGGTGTGTACCTGGGTTTCCTGTAATCCCCTTTAAGTGTCCACCACATCATCCCTACACACCGTGTGTGTATCCCAGACACGGCCAGCACACAGCTTCGAGCGGTAGGGGAGTACACAGCGTGTACTCATAATGTACACGACGTGAACTCTAAAAATTTCCAGATTCTCCATTTTTCCTTTAAATTCCCATAAGATAGATCCTTACCCGAAAATAAAGATCCGGGTTCTTATATTTTGTTACTTAAATTACCTCATTTACCTTCAATCTTGTTATATAAAAATTATCATAGTTACTATTTCAAATATTCAAAAAATTAAAGTAACATATTAACAAAATACAAACCCACTGATTCAAAATACTGAATCCATTTTTTGAATTTTAAAACACATATGTTTTCGTAATTAAAATAAAAATAATCCCATTTTCAAAATAAGGAAATGAGAATTTTTAAAAAATTGGAAACCATCAAAATTTTGACATGTGTTTATATCAAATTTCAATGTAAAAATACTTCTGATGATAATAAATGGATTAAACGATAAAAAATAATCTAATTATACTATAAAACCAAGTAAAAGGATAACTTTTTAACAGAATTTATTTATATTAAAAATATGTTTTGAATTAAAATGTAGTATTTTTCACTATTCATTAAAATATGAATTTTATCAAACAAATTCCAAAAATTATACCAAATTATATTTTGATGTCTTTATTACAAATAAAAATTAAATTTGGTCAAATTAAACTTATAAAAGTTTAAAAAACTATATTAAACATGGTTTCCCCATCAAAAGGGTGTAAAATTTCATTTATAGAAAAATACTCCTTTTATCATTAAAATTTAATTTCATCTTATATAAGGTCTTGAAAACAAAAAATATGAATCTTAAAAATTATATTGAATTAATATTTCATTAATTTTATCCAACAATAGGGACTTTATTATTATATAAATATAATTATTCACATATAAATAGTTTTCATATTAATATATCTTTTATATTCAATTATATTCAATTTATATTTAATTAGTTTTTAGTTTCATTTCATGTTAATTTGGTAACTAATGAATCATTATATATACATGTATAGACCATATTTTCATATTTTATTTAACATTTTTCATTTCCTCCATTATAATGTCATGGAAATAACTATCATATAATAGTATTTATTTGATCACTTAAACTCAATGTGGCATATCATGTACGCTATCGAATTAAGTATTTATTTTGAAATAAACAAATCATCTACTTTTATAGAGGAATATAAAAATGTTAAAATGGAATATATATTATATTTATATATTTATTAAAATACCAGATATGATATAACCATGATGAATGTACGTGGACAAAAAAAATTTTAAAAAAACTTAAATGAAAAACAAATAAGATATAACCATGAACAATGAATTAATAATTAATTATTAATAAAAATTTGAAAAAAATAATAAGTAAACCATATAAATTATGATATTTAATAATATGTTTATATAATATATTTTTAATAAACTTATACTCATTATATATTATAATCGAACACATATGAAAGAAGTTGGACATAAGCTATGGAATATTTTCCTCACATTTACTTTTGTGAGACACACACAATATTCAATACTTGTTTTATTTATGAGTTGTATACCGGGACCAAAAATTACAAATATTATGATATTTATTAATTTTTTATATTTACATATCCGTATAAGTTTTCATATTTAATTTGGATAATCATTTATAAGTTACTATAGGGGTCTGGTTTTTTCTTACAATCTTATTATCTATTAAGATTTATTCTGATTAAGTTTCTGATGATAAAATCTTATGATATACCTCTCAAGAAACACATTAATTTTCTTATCCTCATTTTATTGATTATGAGAATATTTTATCAATTTATTTCTGTCTTCTTTTTAACTCAGGATACCAAACTATCTTTTTTTATTGTAGAATAACATTATTTACCTCTTCTGTCAAAAAAAATTCATTCATATCCATGTATTTTTAAAAAAAATTAAAGAAGGTTTCTAATATTATCCTAATATTTTTAAATTTAATTTTTATATATTTTTTAATTTTTATAAAATTGTTTAAAATATATCTTCTAATTATTTTCCTAATGATTTACTTTTTGACATTAAAAAAAATAATAGACCATTTTCTTTTAACTTCTATAGAAGGAAGAAATTTCCACCATCATGACTACAGAATTATTTGAATCATACATTACATGTTTTCAAGTTTATAATAAAATAAACAATTCCTTTTTATTTGAGAATTTTTTATGTTTTAAAAATGTTTTTTAAAGTTAAAGTGATATGTTCTTTAAGATATTTTCTATTGATCCTTTAAAATGTTTTTTTCATCTATGATGACATCTTTGATGTTAATTATTCATTATGTGGGAAATGATCCAATTACGATATCTTTATTTATTATTTGGATATTTTAGGTTTTTAATGACAATATATTTATGGAACCTATTTCTTTTCTATGAGTTATGATATGAGTAAATGATTATGAAACCCATTTCAATGCATATGTTCGGATACGATGAATGTGTTATAATCATGTGACATACATATGTATTATTTTCAATATGAGATAGGTGGGAACTATATCTCCATCGAATTAATTTGGAAAAGATTTGTTTCTCATTATTATAAATAGTAATGTAATTTGGATAGAACCCAGTTTAGTAATGAAGTTTATCCACTATGATAGTCTTGGATGTGAATTTTGGTTACTATGATGGTTTGGGGAGTGAACCCAATACTCTATTATATACATGGTATTAAACCTTGAATACAATGATAATTTGGGTAGTAACCCAATCCACTATGACATTCCTGATAGTGCATCATGACTACTATAATGGTTTTATGAGTGAACCCAATCCAAAATTACAGTAATCAAAATTAACATTGACTATTTGGTAAATGATTTTCTTTACTTATGTGAATGATAGAATTTCATATCCTATGCCAATTTTATGATCTCATATCTCATGTTCTTTGATTCCTTAATGATTCATGTCTTATAAGCTACCATGATTTATCCCTTTACTAAAGATTATGATATGTGATATGTAGGGTATGGTTCCCAAATATTATTACCCTATTATCATACACATTTTATCACGTTATAAATATGTGTACATTGATATATCCCTTATTAACCCCTACCTATAATCTGATCTCATCATATCATTTTTGTTCTTTCACTAGGTTTTAATGAAATATTTTGTATATGATATTTCTAAGAAAGTTGATATTTATGGATAATTATGCATATATGATATAGCTTCTTTTATATACTAGTGGATTATTTGTCCATGTTTTCAAATATAATATACCAATATGATTCTAGGATGGGTAATTATGTTATGGGTTTAATATTATATCTATGTTTAAAAAAGGATGTTTCTATATACTTGTTATCAGAGAAAGGATTAATTAACCACTGTAAACTAGGATGATAAAAATTTAGTGAGAACTTTCAGGATAAGTCTATGTATAGTTTAGCATTACAAACTGTGAGTAATGATCACAGGTAACCTATAAAGACTCAGAAATTCCATGTAATTTTTTTAATTATATAGGGAATTTTAGAAGTCCGTGAAAATTGATGTTGCGTGATTATGATGCTCGGTGTGCCTGTAATGAATTTCTGAACATTTTTTTAAGTATGATCAGTATGCGTGTGAGTGGGTTTTTGTATCTTTTGAACCGGCCATCGAAATTGCAATATGAGGGTACCATTGAACATGAAACGCTGATATTCCCATATGGATATTTTCACCTCGACTGTAGTAGGATGAGGGTGACTGTTATTTTTCATTTTTTTGTGGAACTAAAAATAAAATAAAGAACAGATTTTTTTAACCTCCCATTTGAATTCCCGGTGGTGGGGACAACCCGAGCTATAAACCCCCCCCCCCCAATTTAAAATTAATAGTGGGGACCACCTGACCCTTGAACTCCGTCTTTAATGAGAGAGGTGACTCCTGGCTCTCTCCTAATTAATTGTGTCACCTTCCATTAATTTATTATTCCAACATCAACTTAATTAATGGTCAACTCTAATTAAATTAATAAAACATAATTTAATAAGTTTTCTATTTCATTTTGGTGTATTTGGGGGGAATGTGTGAGAAATGGGGAGAACTTTAGAGAAACACCTTTCTCCAATGAAGAACACATTCTCCAACGAATAATGCCTTCTCTAATGAAGAACTTCGTCGAAAGATCACCAATGTGGAATGACCTCAACGACGATGAACTAACATCTGCATTTCTTTTCTCCTCACTGACGTCAATGAACATTCAAGTTAGGGTTTGTTATTTTATACCCATACCCCATTCTTGACTTTCTTCGTGATTCAAGAATAAACAAATTGGTTATTATTTTTCTAATTAAGAGAGTTTGTGCGAAACGAACATGGCCCAACCTCTCAGCAGCCTTTGTTAATTTGGATGGTCTTGAAATGAGGGAGGCATCCTGAGACGAGTGATGATGTCTATGGAATGATGAATGATCCATCAGGGTGTGGCTGGTTACTCAGAGAACGCCGTCGAAGACCGTGCTGGTGACTGAAACCGGTGGTGCTTGGGAACGGCAGGCGGATTGCTATCGGCCACCATTGAAGGCACAACACGCGACCGTGTGGTGCGGAGGAGACAGTTCAACCGGCTAGCCGCAGACCAGCGGGACGCCCAGCATGGGCCGCCCACCACGGGCCACACTGCGGGCTGCCCAGAGGACTGGGGTGCACCGACTAGCCGCACCGCCTAGCCAGGCCAGGCTGGGCCAGACCCTGTGGGCGGGGTCGAACCCAACGGGTCGGGTCAGACCCAGGGCCGGACTTGGGTTGGTCCGATCGGGTCAGACCAGACCCGGACCCACTCTGACTCCTTTCACTCTTTCGGAAATAACTCGAGCTATGAGAATCTGTTTGACGAACCCTATGAAGCACCGGAAACGTTGTATCGAGATGATTTTTTTGGTATACCTCACTTGTGTTTTGGATAATGTTGGGATATGACTGGGTTGGATCGAACACGAATCCAACTAGGCCCTTGGGAATAAAAGTCCAGTAATATATAGATAGGGTGTCTTATTGACACATCGTCTATTGAGTTAAGACCCCTATCATGTGTAGGTCCTTTGGGACACTTCATTGTGGGACTTTATAGAAGTTGGAGTGTCAAATTTTTTCTTAAGGATCACAACCTCTTAGAATCAAGCGAGCTTAGTGAGGGAACCCTGTATATGGCTATATCATGAGAAATGGATCTTATTTGGGTCTCTGTTTTAGGATTCTACGTGGATCTGTGTTCTAGTATCCCTCTTGGATCCACTATAGGAATCCATGTGGGACTACTCTAGGATCCTATGTGGTTATGTTGTATAAGGATCCTATATGGGTCTGATTATTTAAGATACTACATGGGTATGATGATTTAGGATCCTACATGGGTCTGATGATTTAGAATCCCACACGGGTTTTCTTCTTAAAATAGTATGATTATTGAGTAGTTACATCTAATCATCTTTTCTTCTGTTCCTATGTTATACCTGGGGTGAGATGAGTCCTTACCTTCGTGTTAATTCCTTTGTGTTATTCTTCTTTGTGGTGTACCATTATGTTACATTCCTTCATGGTGATACCTTTCTGGTATTCTTCTATTTGGAGTTACCTTTCTGGTAATTACCTTTGTGGGGTTACCTTCATGGTATTCTTTATATTGAGGAAGAGTTTTACATTGGCTATGTATTTGGGCATTGAGTATCCTCATGAATGAGATGAGTATACATGATAACATAGGTATATGTCTGGGAATATACATAAGTAGGGTTGTCAATTGATTTCATGATTTTTGGTTAATCCTTTTTGGATTTTCAGAGACCATTGAGGGTCTTGGGGTCCCTATTGAGTATCATTATACTCACACCTACACGGGATACTCCCACACCCTTTTGTGCTGGGTACAGATGATGGATAACACTAACTGAGGACTAGGGTACTGGGACTAGAGGTAGCTCAGATGTGTACTGTAGACGAGGCATACCGCTGAGACGACCGTTCAAGAGCTGTACCTACCCTTCAGGTAGGATCTATAGAGGTTGTTCACAAGATCTATTCAAGTTTACTTGTACTTACCAATTTACTTGTAATTTTCAGTTGGGTTTGTTTTCTATCCCCTTTTCATTATGTACACACTCTTTTTTACTTCACATCTTACTTATGTTCATATCTTGCGGTGTTCTTGGTTGAGTGTTTTTATAGGATATAAAGTCAATGCCTTCCCAGTTTTTGGGAATACACCTTTCGGTGCTTGTCGTCAGCCACTGGACTATGGAAGGAGTGCTTGGGGTAGTCACGGAACCAGCCCTGGGGGACGGGTCGTGACAAATTAGTATCAGATGAGTTGATTATACCATAAAACATTAGAAACAGATCTTTTAACGACAATAGTGTTATGTTTTGTGAATGTGGTTTTCATTTTAGGGAATCCAGTGTTGGTGTGACGACCGATGTATCCATACACTAGGACCATGACATCTGATTTCTGACTCAATGAATGAAAACACTGATTGTGTGTGTGTTTTAAAAAGTTTTCTTTGTGAACTCTTTGAGTCACCTAAACAGGTATAACTTGTTGACCGTGGCGCAGCTGTTTCTTTTCATGATTCCTCCACATAGACAACCAAATGGGGTTCTGGATAGATTAAACAATGATAGCCCCCCAAGCCACAAGGCCTCGGTGTAGGACCCTTTATCAGTAGAGGCATCAGTCGTACCATTACCTGTTGGGCCAGTGATTCCAGCAGCCCTAGTAGCGGAGGGTGAACGCCGCTTGAGCGTGTTGCATGAGTTCTAGCGCCCGAGGCCACCTAGGTTCAGGGGTAAGATAGAACCACAGGTAGGTAAGGATTGGTTGGAATGTGTGGTGAGAGTCTTCAGACTGGTAGGGACACCAGCTGATCTCATGTTATTCCTTGTCGCCAGTCTTCTATAGGAAGCGGCCGGAAGATGGTGGAGCTTGATGCTCTAGGATCACGACGAGGTGACACTTTTTTGGGTAGACATTGAGAGCTTGTTTTGTGTAGATTTTTTCCTAGCGACCCTTCACGCGGTGAAAATTAAGGAGCTTCTTCATCTGTAGCAGGGCAGCATGATTGTGGCACAGTACTCAGTGAGGTTCGCCAACCACTCGTGATACTCCCCTGATATGGTTCGGGACCCATTCTTCAGAGCCCAGACCTCCATGCAGTGGCTCGGGCTGGAGATTACAGCTTCGATGGTTTCTATCAGCATACTGACACAGGTGGGTGTGTTAGAGAAATCCCTCTTAGTGGAGAGTTTTCTTGGTGGGCAGTCACCAGCAGTGAGACCCTCCACCGAGCATCATGTAGTAGAGTCTTATGCAGCTGGCAGGAGACAGATGTCACAAATGTCCAAGAGGACTAGACCTATAGGTGGATGACCGCAAGATTTAGGGTCGGTTATGCGGGGCAACAGAGACAGATCCAGTCATGCGAGAAGTAGGCAGTGTTACTCATGCGGCGGGCAGGGTCACATGGCTTGTGACTGCCCAACCCGCCATACGGGGGATTAGCAGATGGTCAAAGGACCTATTATAAAGAGACATATGTTCGACCAAGGAGGTCTGTAGGGATTAATAAGATGTATAAGAGGAGCTAGTCGTGCTGCTGGCGGTGGGTGATGATTCGAGATATTACCACCACCACCACCATGCGATCCACCCTAACCATAGGGAGAAGGTGGACATGGGAAAGGTCAGCTCCAGTAAGCTAAGGCCAATGACAATGGTGCTCCGGAGATGATACAAGGTACAATCTGTGTCTACTCTACATTAGTTTCATTACTTATAGACACATGTTCCAGTCATTCTTTTATTTTCACTTCCCTCATTTCGAGCTCGGGGATTTCGATGGAGCAATTGTCTCGATCATTATGGCCAGAGACTCCTATAGGAGAGGATTCGAAGATTATGTACTAGTATCGGTAGTGTTATCTTACTTTATGAGGCAAAAGATTTGGTTGTGATCTCTTATTAGCGGCGTCGTGGCCTTACGAATTCATCTTGGGTATGGATTGGTTATCTACAGTCCATTCCCAGATCGACAGTATTAGGCACAAAGTGTGGTGTGTCCGCATGGATGGGACTAGGTTTACCTTCACTGGTGGGAAGGGAGCCTTTACAAGATAGGATGAACTTACCTAGAGTAGAGTGCAGTCGATCAATAATCCGTTTTCTATCCATACCCTTGGAGCGGTTGATATAGATAGTGAGAGCTAACCTGTAGTGGTGGACCAGTACGCAGATGTCTTCCCTGATGATGTTTTGTGTCTATATTCTCGCAGAGAAGATGACTTTTACATTGACTTATACCCCATGACGTCACTTATATCTACAGCAGTATATTGGATGGCTCTTATGGATCTTCGTGAGCTGTGGGTATATCTGTAGGACTTACAGGGGAAGAGGTTCATCCGGCCCAATGTTTCTCCTTGGGAAACCCCGATTTTGTTCACCAAGAAGGTGGAAGGGAGCTTGAGACATTGTGTTGACTATTGGAACCTGAACCAGGTAGCCGTGAATAACAGGTACCCACTCCCAAGGATTTACGACCTATTTGATCATATGAAGGGTGCATGGTGGTTCTTTGAGATAGACCTCAGATCAGGATATCCCCAACTCAGAGTACGAGACAAGGATGTGCAAAAGATAGATTTCAGATTTCGGTATGGCCACTAAAAGCTCATGGTTATGCCACTCATCATGACCAACGCTCCATTAGTATTCATGGGACTCATAAATAGGATCTTCCATCCATGCTTTGATCTCTTTGTATTTGTCTTCATCGACAAAATTCTGATCTACTCGGATACTAAGGAAGAGAATGTCTATCATTTGCAGATAGTTCTGGACACAATCTGAGAGCACCAGATTTATGGTAATCTCTCGAAGTTCCAGTTCTAGATCTGAGAGGTTCACTTTCTAGGACATTTCATCTCAACGGTTGGAGTTGCAGTGGATCCAGTGACGATTGTGGTGGTACTTTTTCTGGAGTCACCCAGGAGTGTGACGGAGGTGCAGAGTTTCTGGGGTTTGGCCGGATACTACCAGATATTTTTTTTAGATTCCTCCAGAGTTATAGAAACCATATCAGCATTGACGACTAAGGGGAAACCCTTTGTGTGATCAGAGATATGCCAGTGGAGTTTTCAGGGGTAAGGCAGAGAATGACTAGTTACCACATATTGAGGCTTCAGGAGGAGGGCATTGGGTACCTAGTCTACTACGACGCATTAGGGACCAGTCTCTGTTGTGTCTTGATGCAGAAGTTAGTAGTTATCGCGTACGGTTCTCAACAGCTAAGACAACATGAGCATAACAATGCTACCCAAGACCTGGATTTAGCAGCAGTGGTCTTCACCTTGAAGATGTGGTGAGATTAGTAGATGAGAGATTGTTTTACAGTCTACTCGGATCACAAGAGTCTCAGGCATATCTTTTCGTAGATGGACTTGAACCTAAGACAGTGGTGTTGTCTTGAGTTCCTCCGGGAAAATAACATCGAGATAGTTTATAATCTTGGGAAGGAGAATTTGGTAGCAAATACACTCAGCAATATATCTGGTATACAACTACTAGGTGAGGTGACGGAGCAGTTGGTAGCTTTGCATATATAATTTATGGATCGTGATGGAGCTTCTTTTCATCATTATCTTATAGTAACTCCCCCACATCCTTGTCGAGTTATGGAGGCGCAGTGTGGGGACACTGACTGCAAGGCTCGACGTGATCATATATACATAGGACAGACACCTGAGGAATTATCTGAAGGTGGGGCGCACATTATCCTTTTCAAGGGGTATACCATGGTACCAGTGTTGCTTCGAGTGGATTTATTGAGGGAGTTCCACACATCCACTCTACTGGTACATCCAAGAGTGGATAAGTTGTACTCGGATCTATGACGACATCACTGATGGTCAGGAATGAAGAAAGCAATAGCCGAGTTTATCTCTCGGTGCCTCACTTTTCAGCAAGTGAAGGTGGAGCATCAGGTACCAGTAGGGTTACTTCATCCTTTAGATGTTCCGGAGTGGAGGTGGGATGGAATATTGATGGAATTTGTGACAGGACATCCACATACATACATGGGTCATTATTCTATTTGGGAGATCATCGACTTACAAACTAAGTTGGCCCACTTTCTACCGATCAGAGAGAAGGGTTTAGTAGAGATCTTGGGATACCTCTATGTTCATGAGTTTGTGGGGTTACATGGAGTACCCTCAATGATTATCTCTCAACGTGATTCACATTTCACTTCCTGGCTATGGAAGGGGTTGCAAGAGGATTTTGGTACACATCTTTATTTGAGCACCACCTTCCACCCTCAGACGGATGGCCAGACTGAGCGGACCATTCAGACCCTCGAGGACTTGTTGTGTGCTTTCATTCTCAAATTCGGTCATAGCTGGGAGGATCACTTTCCCTTGGTGGATTTTTCATTCAACAACAACTACCACTCCACCATTGGGATTTCACCTTTCAAGGTGTTGTATGGCCGAACTTGTAGATCACCATTGTGTTGGACTTACCAAGGGGAGTCAGCACTCATAGGACCAGTTATGGTATAGGCTACCACGGAGAAGGTGAAGATCATCCAGGAGCAAATTAAGACTACACAGAGTAGGAATAAGTCCTATTCCAAAAAGAGAGGGATACCACTGGAGTTCTAGGATGGTGACCACTTCTTTCTACGGGTCTCACCACGACAAGGTTTGCGGAGATTTGGCAGGGGGTGCAAGATATCTCTGAGGTTCATCGGACCATTCTAGGACCTCAGCAGAGTTGTTGAGGTGGATTACCGCTTAGCTCTTCCACCTCAGCTATACTGGGTGCATGACCTCTTCCACATATCCTAGCTAAGGAGATATGTACATGACCCTTAACACATCATTGACTGGGGTGAGCTGGACATCAACGATGGGGAGACGTTTACAGAGGATTGAGTAGATATTGAGGATTTATAGGAGCAATTCCTTTTGGGGTAGACTATACCATTGGTGCTTGTACGTTTGCATCATGAGAACCTCTAGAAGAGAACACGGGATTGGGAGGCTCAAATTTTTGCTTACTACCCCCACTTGTTTTCCTAGTTTTTGTAATGTGTCTTTTGAGGATGCAAATCCCTGAAGTGGGGAGAATGTAAAGACCCAGAAATTCCATATAATTTTTTTTAATTATATGGGAATTTAATGAGTCCTTGAAAATTGATGACGTGTGATTCTGAGGCACAGTGTTCCTGGAATGATTTTATGAACTTTTTTATGTACATTCAGTTAGAATGTGAGCAGGTTTTTGTAACATTTGAACCGGTGCTCGGAATTGAAATCTGAGGGCACCATTGAACTCGCAGTGCATGTATTCTCTTAAAAAGACTTTCACCTCGACCGTAGTAGGACGAGGGTGAAAATTAGTTTTAGTGTTTCTCAAGGAAATTAAAATATAATAAATAACAAACCATTAATTTATTTTTATCATCCTATTTGAATTATTGGTGGTGGGGACCACCTGAGCTGGAAAACCCCCCAAACATGAAATTAATGGTAGGGACCACCCGACCCTTGAACTCCCTCTTTAATGAGGGAGGTGACTCTTGGTTCTCTCTTATTAATTATGCCCCCTAATATTAATTATTTATGCCAACATCAACTTAATTAATTTCCAACTCTAATTAAATTAATAAAACATAATTTAATAAGTTGTCTATTTCATTTTGGTGGGATTGGGGGGAAAGTGTGGCCCAAGGGGAGAACATTGGAGAAACACATTTCTCCAACAAGAACACATTATCCAACGAATAACGCCTTATCCAACAATGAACTATATCGAATGTTCACCAACATGGAACGTCATCAACAATGATGAACCAAAATCCATCATTACTCTCCCCTCACTGACGTCAACTAACCATTGAGTTAGGGTTTGTTATTGGTGTACCCCTTACCGCATTCTTGAAGTTCTTCATGATTCAAGAATAAAAAAGTTGCTTTCTACAATTATAACGCAGAGGGTTTGTGCCAAAAGAACAAGGCCCAAACTCTCCACATCCTTTGTGAATTAGATGGTCTTGAAACGATGGCGACATTCTGAGATGAGTGCAAATGTCGATAGAATAATGAATGAGCCACCGGGGCCCGACTGGTGACCTAAAAAACTTTGTCGGTGACCGTGTCGGCGACCGACACCTGTGGGGTTTGGGAATGGCGGTTGGATCACTGTTGGCCTGTAGTGATGGCACGGTTCATGACCATGCTACATGGAGGAGCCTGGCGGTCCGGCCAGCCGTGGACCAGTGGGCCGCCCCGCATGGGCCACAGACAGCGGGCCGCACCGCTAGCCACCTAGAGGACCAGGTCACACCGTGGGGCTAGGCCGGGCCAGGACAGACCCAGTGTGCTGGGCCGGACCCCGTGGGCCAGGTTGGACCTAGGGCCAGAACCGGGTTGGTCCGACCGGGTCAGACCTGACCCGAACCTACTTATACTGTTTTCGCTCATTCGGCCATAACATGTGCTACGGGCATTTGATTGACATACCATCTAGGGTGCCATAAACCTTGCATCTAGATGGTCCTTTTTTAATACCCCACTTGAGTTTTGGATAAATTTAGGGTATGGCTAGGATGGATCGAACACGAATCCAACCAGGCCCGCGATACTAAAAGGCCAATAACTTAAAGATCAAGCATCTGATAGATGCACTGTCTTTCAAGTTAAAACCCCTATCATGTGGCGGCCCTATTGGATACATCATTGTGGGACTTCTTAGAAATTAGAGTATCGACCTGTGGCTTGATAATAAAAACATCCCAAAATCACGCGATGTTAGTTCAGGAACCCTATAGCTGGTTGTATCATGAGAAAGGGATCCTATGGTGGTCTGCATTTTGGGATTCAAAACTGGTCTGTATTCCAGTATCTCTCATGTATCTACTCTAGGAATCCATGTGGGACTACTCTAGGATCCTACATGGGTTTGTTGTATTAGGATCCTATGTTGGTATGATGATTTAGGATCCTACGTGGGTCTGATGATTTATGATTGTAATGTCTCGACCCCAGTTACCCAGAGTCAGTGCATTATTACATAACATTGGAATGGTCACAAAAGATAAATTCTCGAAACACTGATTAGTTTAGTAGCCTTGGAATCACTAGATGCATTCATAAGTCTTACATTACATCATAAAAGGAAAAACTACAATAACATAGTCTCCATAATCCACACTCATATCCCCTCATATTATCCTTGTAGGTCAGTCATAAAATACTTCTTCACATCCTGGGAAAAAATAAAACATAGAAATGGGTGAGCTCAAATGCCGAGTAAGGATAAAAATATAGTGGAAAAATTCATAAATAATCATAAACATTTAAGGCAATGTACTAATAAAACAAAAGCCTTTTAAACTGTAACTTCAGCATAATATGACAGAAATAAAATGAAATAATTCCATTTACTTATTCACGTGGATATACTACTTTTTTAATAATCACATGCAATATCAATAACCACTTTCATAATGATGGAATGCATAATTCAAAACTATCATAACCACAGAGTCAAGGCCTTGTTCCAAGACTACAAATAAGATTTTTTCAAGGCCTTGCACCAAGACACTAGTTTATCTCATGAAACCTACCGATGCATTGAGTAGCTATAGCAGGCTCCACCCCATCACTTATTAAGAACAATGCATTCCTCATATGAATAGTTTTAAACATAACATAAACATTTGTATTAAAAATATTGTACGAAATATCAATACTTTCTCCATAAACCATGAATGGTATAAAAATAACACATCCACAGTCAAACATATCACAAAACCTTAAATATAATATGGAAGTTTTGTATCATAATAAATCAACTTCAAGTAAGCTTAAAATCCATCAATGGATGTTGAAATAGATGAAATCAAAACTATTTGAGAGAAATTTGTTTTGAAATTATTTAAAAGTAAAATAATAATAAAATAAAAACATTACTTTTAAAATATCCTTATAATATTTTAAGAGATGCGTCGATGATTTTATAATGGTGGAAAATAGCCGCACTTACCATAAAAGTTAAAAAAATCTATTCTTACCTTAAGGCGGTCAAAAAGGATAAAAAAGACCTTGTTTGGAAAATGACAGAAAGATTCCTTTATAAACATATTATAAAAAGTCAAACAAGGGTATAAATGACATTAAACAATAGTCTGTTAAATAGTAAGAATGATTTGAAATACACTTTTAAGAAACAAGGATGTGGATGGTAAAGAGGTCCGAGTATATAATTACGTATAAACAACCTCGGATAATGAAGAGATTGTGAAATAAACCCTTACCTTGTACTTTTCTTTGGTTGAGGGTAGGTTAACCTCTTGTATAATGGTGAAATAATTGTTATTAAATTATAAATGAATCATATACATTAATATCATATCATATATGATCTTTTAACATTGATTTGCTTAGAATTTATTAGTATTATCGTTATTTCGGGTGTTAACTTACTCATTTTCTTTTATATGTTTTGTTACATAAGTAGTTTTTGTTATGGATAGGTTGTATCCTATTCATATATTAAATTATATCAAGTGATTAAACATTATTTTTAATCATCAAATGAGAATTATACTTGAATGGATACGATGGGGAATGAACCTCATCGCGTTCTTGGAGATTGTAATCTGTATGTACGCACGAGCGACAATATCATTATTTTGATATTAAAATATCATATAATTGGATAGTAAATCATATCTACAGAATCATTATCATGTTATATTTAATATTTACAACAATTACACATCATTATCATACCCATCCAAATAATAATGTTTTGAATAACAATTGCACCACAACGTGGAGACGGTAAGTCGTACGTACGCACGTATGGTGACATATCATTCAAAGGATGGATAGAATACTGAATTTGTTTGTAAAATATTTATAAAAACATCACAGTATATATAAGATACTAGAGTTATTATTTTATAATGTAAATAACAATGAAATAAGAAGTTGAAGAAGAAAGGAACTTGAAAGAGTATGGTGAAAACATTACCTCTTCTTCGGGTTCTTCCTTTTGATTAGATAAAAAGCGATCCTTAGGTTGGCTTTATGATAAAACTAAGGCCTATAGGTTGAATTGAGGGAAGGTTAGAGGATATTTGGGCTATTTATGGCTGATCCAAAAGGCTTTTAAGGTATGAATTTTAGTGATGGAGGAGTTCCCTTTTATAAGAGGGGTGAGGGGCACCTTAGGAAATGCTAGAAATATTATTTTTTAATGAATTAATATTCTGTTTATAATAGATAAAAAGTGAATTTTTATAGGTTAAGGTATGGATAGGTATAAAACCACTCAACTAATAGATTTTAGACAGGTTTGGTTCACTATATGAACCTTATCTTTTAGTTTTAACTCTTAGTTAAACAGTTTGACATTTACTAGGTCTCTTTGTATTTTTATATTATATAGTTAATAAACATACTATATAAATCCATGAGACCCCCAAGTGGTCCATTAATTATAATCCTATCATGATATAAGTCCTTTGGCCAAGTCGTATATTTTTATGAATAGTATATCAATTATTAATATAATATTTGTTTTAAAAACTCATTTATGTCAATTTTGACACTATTTTATAATTAATTTTTGTTAAAGTCTTAAAATCCTTATTAATTAGAAAAAAATAATTTAAGAAATCCTAACATGTCATATTAACGAATAAAATGCATGGACGTCATCAAAACATTCATATTATATTTATTTTAACATTTATAATACCAATTATTTGATTCTTTCATTAATAAGGAAAATATTACATCATTATTGTGACATAAATAAATTTAATTATTCAATGTCTAAAAATTATAAATAAAATATGATTTTGTATGAAATCGTTTTATCTTTCTAATTAATATTTATAGTAGAAAATATAACATATATAACATTATGTAAATTTGTTTTTCTAAAAGATATATGCTTATGCCATTTTTATATTTACTTTAACTTAATTAATATAAAGGGTCATTATCACTTACAAGTGGATCTAAGGGGTCCCAAAATCGACCCAAAGATTTCCATGGTTGGGAATATATCATCCAATATGGTTTGGACACATTTTAAGGTAATTTAGTATTATTATAATATTATTTTTTACCCTTATTCACCAGATTTAGCCATTAACCATGGGAAATAAAATATTTACCGATGTAATTATTATAAATGTCTAAAAATAATAATATCATATTTACACAATTTGGACCTACTGAATTTAAATATGGAATACATTTTTCTAAATTAAAAACAAATAAGTGGCATAAATTAATTTAAAATTAATTCCCGTTGTTAAAACAAAAAAGCGTGTTTTTAAGAGATAATAATTATCAAAAGATTGGCACTTGCTTATGTCCAGTTTAAATGTGAAATTATGTCCAATGACCAACATTGTATTAAATGGTAAAAATATATTCTAAATATACTTTTAATCCACTCAAATTCATAATTTATCACTATTAATTATTTCGATTAAAAAAGTTGTTTTTAATTAAAATTTTGTAATTTTCACTATTCATCAAAATATGAAAGTTATCGGAAATGTACCAAAAATTCACCCTAAGATAATTTTGATATTCAGAATCCAAAAATGAAGTCCATTTTGAAAGATAAAATTTATAAGATTTCAAAAATTGGGTATTATTATTCATAACAGCTGGTTTGATTGGTTGGGGGTGTGTGTTAGAACTCGAAGTTGCGTAAAACATAGGCTACTGTATTATTCAATGAGAAGTGTACCGTGGGAGCTTTGGGTGTTACATTATCCACTCCTTTAAATAATTTCGTCCTCAATTTCTAGAATACTACTGCATGAAAAGACTCATGTGGTTCTTCATTATAAGATCCTCAGGTTCCCACGTTGCCTCTTCCATCATATGGTTTCTCCATAGAACTTTTACCCGACGAGTCATCTGGTTTCTTAGAACTTATTCTCTCGTATCAAGAATCTTGACAGGCTCTTCACAATATGACATATCAGGTTCCAATTATAATTCCTCATAGGTGAGTACATGATTTGGTTCAGGCATGTATTTTTTCAATAGTGATACGCGGAACACATCATGAACTTTGGGGAGACTTGGCGGCATTGACAAATGGTAAGCTACAACCCCAATTGATTCCAGAATTCCAAATGGTCTGATGTACCTAGTACTTAATTTATCCTTCTTACCAAAACTTATAACACCTTTCTATGGAGATACCTTCATGAAAACATGACCTCCTACCTGAAATTCCATATCCTTCCTTTGGTTATCGGCATAGCTCTTCTGCCTACTTTGAGCTGCTTTGATGTGGGATTTTATTACCTTCACCTATTCCATCGTTTCCTCAACATGTTCTGGGCCTATAAGTTTTCTTTCACCAACATCATCCCAACAGGTTGGTGTGTGACATCTCTTTCCATATAACGCTTCATTTGGTGACATTTGAATACTTGAATGGAAGCTATTGTTATAGGAAAATTCTACCAAAGGTAAATATTGATCCCACATACCCTGAAAGTCAAGTGACTAGGATATCAACATGACTTCTACTGTTTGAATAGTCTGTTCTGATTGTCCATATGTTTAAGGGTGGCAGGAAGTGCTCAAAATATTTTGTGTATCCAAGGCCTTCTGAAGACTTTTCTAGAATCTTGATGTAAAATGGGGATCACGATCCGAAACAATTGGTAGGGGTACTCAATGATGTCTCAAAACTTCATTAATATATATTTTTTCTAGACGTTCAAGTGGTAAATCGTCCCTTATAGCAAGAAAATGTGTTAACTTTGAAAGACGATCAACAATGACCCATATTGCATCGTTCCTTCTTTGAGTCATTTGTAGTCTCATGACAAAGTCCATCGTAATATTACCCCATTTCCACTCAGGTATGGGAAAAGGTTTCATGACTCTTCCAAGCTATTGCCTTCCATCTTTCACTTTTTGACAAATCATACATCTTGACAAAAAATCAGCAATTTCTCTCTTCATGTTGTCCCACCAAAAATTTTCTTTCAAATATCTATATGTTTTGGTGCTCCCATGGTGTATAGGGAAATTTGAACTATGAGCATCGTCCAATAATTACCTTTTTAGATAAGGTATATCGGTAACACAAAGTCTCTTCCCAAATTTCAAAATTCCATCTTCATACATAAAGTCACTCAATCTCCCATCATTCACATCTTTACTCTCATTTTTAAACTCTTCATCATTGGCCTAAGAACTCGATATCCTTTCTAGTAAAGATGGTTTGGCAACCATTTAAAAAAGTATTGATGTTCCACCTTCCATGGTGATTCCCATATCCATAATTACAAGATCCATGAAAATAGGATCCCTTTCCACTCTCATTTTGTTCAAAAATCCATGATCCTACCTACTCAAAGCATCTTCCACCTAATTTTCCTTCCCCGGTTGGTAGTGTATCATGCAATCATAATCCTTGAGTAGTTCAAGTCATCACCTTTTCCTCATGTTGAGTTCTTTCTATGAGAAAATGAACATTAAACTCTTGTGATCAGTTTAAATCTCACATTTTCACCATAGAGATAATGTCTCCATATCTTTAAAGAAAAAATTACAAAAACAAACTCAAGATCATGAGTAGGATAGTTTTTCTCATGAATATTTAGCTGTCATGATGCATAGGCAATAACCCTATAATTCTTCATAAGGACACAACCAAGTCCTTTCTTCGATGCATCACTAAAAATAATGAACCCGTCATTCCCTGATGGTAGATTCAATATAAGAGCATTGACTAATCTTCTCTTTAGATCTTCAAAACATTCTTCACACTCTTTTGTCCAAAAAACTTATCCCCTTTACATGTCAGCCTTGTTAATGGGTTATCCAATTGGGCAAAATTCTGGACAAAACATTGATAATAACCTACTAAACAAATAAAAATGTGTACCTCAGTTATACTCATCAGTGCTGGCCATTCGTGGATTGCTCTTCTCTTAGAAGGATAAATAGAGATTCTATCCTTAGAGACAATATGGCCAAGAAAAGAAATATTCTGAAGCCAGAATTCAAACTTGCTAAACTTCCCATATAAATCATGTCTTCTAAGAGACTTCAAGATAATGTGCAAGTGATTTTCACGATCTTCATAGCTTTTGAAACATACCAAGGTATCATCAATAAATACAACTAAAAAATCATATAGATATTACTTGAAAACTCTATTCATTATAACCATGAATATAGAGGGTGAAGTAGTCAATCCAAAAGGCATTACTGTAAACTCGTAATGCCCATACCTTGTTCGAAACGGTGTCCTTGAAATGTCTTACTTCTTCACACACAACTGATGGTATCCATATAGAAGGTCAATCTTTAAAAAGTATTGAGCTCCAAGAATTTTTTCAAATAAATAATCAATATGAGTTAGGGGATACTTGTTCTTTATTGTTATAGCATTGATTTCCCTGTAGTCGATACATAACCTCATAGATCCATCTTTCTTCTGAACAAAAAGGATATGGGATCCCCATGGAGAAACACTAGGGTGAATAAATCCATTATTACTCAATTCCTCTAGTTGTTTCTTTAGTTCACCTAATTCCACAGTGTCTATTCTATAAGGAGTCTTCGATATGGGACTTGAACCGAGAATTAAATCAATGGAAAACTCTATTTCTCATTCTGGAGGATGTCCAGGTAAATCATCCGGAAACACATCTATATATTCATTCACAATAGGTACATTCCCTATTTGAACATTCCTTTCCTCACCCAAAGTTATTTCATTCTATTCCTCCTTGATAATTGTATTTAGTTGAGCTACTGGGGTGGATCATGATAAGAATCAGGTGGTGACGATTCTCCTCTAAAGATAAGGTGTTCTTTATCATCATCATAAAAAATCATAACCTCATTCTTATTATAATAAATATTCACATCATGGTACTAAATCCAATCCATACTGAGGATTATATCAAATTTATCCATAGTTATGATGATGAGATTAGCGGATAGAGAACATTTATGTGCTCTAATGGGAACAGATCCACAAAACTTTGTAGCAATGATACTTCCCTTAAGAGTTTTAACAGACAACTACCTTGTTAAATCAAAGTGAAAATATCTAATTTTCATAACAAACTGGGAAGATATGAAACAATGAGATGATCTAGAATCAAATAAATCATTGGTTAAACATGAGGAAACCATTAAATTACCTTCCACCACATCTTTTGGAGCTTCAACCTCAGCAGTAGTGATAGCATAAGCTTAGCCTTGATCCCTTGGCCTTTTCTGAGGATAGTTACCCTGACACATAGAACATTAATTCGCATAATGTCCCATCACCCTGTAGTTGTAGCATTGAACATTGATAGCTTCTTTCTTCCCCTTGCAATCACGAGCTTGGTGGCCTTTTTCACCACACTTGTAACAAACTCCAATTCCTTCTAGCAAGTACCAGGGTGTTTCTTCCCACATTTACTACAGGATGGATAATCAAATTTTCCATTATTCCCCTTGTTTCTATTTCTAGAGTGGTCAGTAGATCTCTTCTTCTCTTGCATTGCTTTAAATTCGTAAGACTTAGAGAATTCTTTTTCTGTCTTGATAGCACATGAGACAATATCTTCGTACGAAGAGAAGGATTGTGAGACCAATTCTTGATGGAGAAACGGTTTTAACCCATCAAAGAAACAATCAATATTACTCCTTGGGTTACGTATATAATCTACATCATACCTCAAAATCCTTGTAAACATAGCCTCATACTTTGTCACATTCTTATCCTCCTTTTTTCTCAGATTCAGAAATTGTCTTTCCATTTCTGCTTGATGGTCATGAGAAAAGTATTTTTCTAAGAAAATCCCTTTGAACTCCCTCCATTCCATATTTGGTACTTCATAATCTTCCTTTGTGTTTTGAATCAATGACCACCATTGATCATCATATTCAGTGAGGCGGTAAACTACCATGATAACTTTTTCCCTTTCACTACTCCCCAAGGCATGGACTATTCTCTCTAAGGAATTTATCCATTGCTCAGCTACTAAGGGATTTTTACTCCCAATGAATTTGTGTGGTTGTTTCCTCATGAAGCGATCTAAAATTGATCATCCAAGCTGTGGATATGGATGCTTCATATCTGTAAGGTTATTATTCATAACCTGAGTGAGTTTTTTCAGAATGGTGATAAGTTGTTCAGCACCAGTTACATCACCATCTCCACTATAATTATCATGAGAAGGAGGAAAATCCCTACATGGAGTGAATTCATTGATATGATTTACATTTCTTCCACTAGACGCCATTTCTAAACAATGAGATACACTAGATTAGTTTATGAATCACAATACGTAAATCCAAACTTGTAAAATACTTAACATAAATTGAACAGTTTATGGATATAATCCATAATCAAAAAAATGTTATCATTGAGAAATTATATACTCATAAACCCTTCATAATGGTTTTTAAATAAAATTAGAATTATCCTAATCATATCCCCCGGGAGTGTCGTAACCAAGAGTGTAGTAAGGCCCATTTTCGTGCACCACTTCCCGTTCAAGTCTAGCTCAAAGTGGTGTTTTCGGGTTTTACCCCTAAGTACATCTGTGCCACAGCCGCCTCAACCTGCTTGTATCCAGACATAGATGTATTGCTTGGAAAACTCACAAAATTTCTACAATACCGATATTCTAGGAAGTTATTTCTATACTAATCATCAATTTCTATATTAGGGCTATGTACTGTAATAAGAGTTTATCTAAATCATGTTTCCAATGTTTGTAGTAAACTTCCTCTGATACCAACTGTAAATCCCTGACCCCAGTTAAGCAGAGTCAGTGAATTATTACATAACATTGTCATGATCACAAAAGATCATGTCTCAATAGGGTTAGAACATGTTTTAGGGTAATTTATTATTATTATAATATTATTATTTCACTTATTTACCGGATTAACCCTTTTACCATGGTAAATAAAAAATTTACCGAAGTAATTATTCAAAATGTCTAAAAATAAAAGTAACCTATTTACACAATTTGGACCTCCTGAATCTAAATATGAAATCCATTTTTATAAATTCAAAACATAGAACTGTCAGAAATTAATTTAAAATTAATTCCCGTTGTTAAAACAAAAAACAAGTTTTTAATAGATAATAACTATCAAAAGATCGACACTTTCTTATGTCTAGTTTAAATGTGAAATTATGTCCAATGACCAAAATTGTATTAAATGGTAAAAATATTTTCTAAATATACTTTTAAACCACTCAAAATCATAATTTATCACTATTAATTATTTTGATTAATAAAGTTGTTTTTAATTAAAATTTATTAATTTTCACTATTCATCAAATATGAAAGTTATCAAAAATGTTTCAAAAAATCACCCTAAGTTAATTTTGATATTATGAATCCAAAAATGAAGTCCATTTTTAAATATAAAATTAATAAAACTTCAAAAAGTGGGTATTACTATTCATAACGGCTAGTTTGATTAGTTGTGGTGTGTGTTAGAACTCGAAGTTGCATACAACACACGCTACTGTATTATTCAAAGAGAAGTGTACCGTGGAATCATGGGGTGTTAAAAGGATCCTACATGGGTCCGATGATTTACGATCCTACGTGGGTCTACCTCTTAAAAGAGTAAGATGATTCATTATTTACATCTAATCATCTTTGTTTCGTACCTATGTTCTACCTGGTGTGAGATGAGTCCTAACCTTCGGGGTAATACCATTGTGGTATTCTTCTGTGTGGTCTACAATTTTGGTACATACCATCATGGTGATATCTTTTAGGTACTCTAATATGTGGAGTTACCTTTTTGATACATACCTTTGTGGTGTTACCTTCGTGGTATTCTTTCCATCAAGGAAAAGTTGTACTTTGGCTATGGATTTGGACCTTGAGTTTCCTCATGAATGAGATGGGTATACTTGATAAATTAGGTATATGTATGGGCATCTACCTATGTAGGGTTGTTAGTTGTTTTCATGCTATGTGGTTTATCCTTTAAAGATTTTTTGAGACCTTTGAGGGTCTCGGGGTCCCTACTGAGTATCGTTATACTCACCACTACATGGGCTACGCCCGCACCTTGTTGTGTTTGGTCCCTACGGAGTATCGTTATGCTATAATGGAATGTTTATGAAACCCATTTTATTTCATGGGTTCTAATATAATGATTGTTTTATGGTATTTTGGAAAACATATGTATTATATACAATATTTTAAGTGTTATAAATATATATACATCTAATTATTTGGTTAAATATTTTTATTTCATAAATTAATTATGATAATAATGGAGAATGAACCCAGTTCAGTAAGGGGCTCTGTCCACTATGATTGCCTTGGGAGTTAACCATGACTTTTATAATGGTTTAGGTAAAGAAAACAATACTTTATGACATTATAGGTAGTAAAAAAATGACTACTACCATGGTTTGGGTAGTGAACCCAATCAATTATGATAGGCCTGTAAATGATCCTTGAATACTGAGGAAATTATTTTCTATTCTTATTTGTACGCAAAAAATCCATTCCTTATGCCAAATTTTTTCCCTCACAGATCATGTTCCTTATTCCTTTAAGATTAATCACTTATAAACTGCCATGATTTATTCTAGGACTCAGTGTTATGATCAATGATATGCATGGTATGGTTTTAAAATATCAATATCTTGTTCTCAAATACTTATTGTCATCTTCTACTTATGTGTCCATCAATATCTACTTGGTTAACCCTTTTTGAGCATCTGAGATGACCCTTTATTATGTTTCCTTTCCCCAATATATGAAGTCTTATTTTATGTTTGAAAATTATAACAAGGGTTCTTCTAATAATGTATTAAATGCAAGAAGATGTTGTTCATTTTTGAACAAACTGTTTATTTTTCCATGTTTCAAACGATACTGGACTAATATGATTCTAGAGTGGATTGTTATTTTATGTATTTAGTACTCATAAAAAAAGATTTCATATCTATGTATGAAAAATATGGGTCTCTAAAATCATACATTGGATACCACTAACACTACACATGATACCGATAATTCAGAAATTGTATATTCATTAGTGAATATTGATCAACATTCCATTAATATATGTATTCAAATTTATTATATTTGTAATAATGTTGTTCCTTATAACATGTATTTATTTTATTTTAATAGTTAGATATATGACTATTAAATGGCATGTGAATACTAATATGAGTGATGTTTGGAACTTATATACACAATAATGCAATATTATAATAACAAAATCAAACTTTTGATAAACAAGGTAGAATTTTTTTTATAGAGATTCATTCAAAATATAATGACACCATTCCCATGAATCCAATCCCATGTAGACGCATTATAGTTGAAATCAAGGATAATGGATGGTCACATATTGAGGCATGAAAATTTTTTAGATTAAAATGTATAATATAATTTTATGTATACGAATTTATATGTTAGTAACATCATTTATATAATTTCACCAATGGTAAACTCATGAGGGTTATATAACTGATTGAATTAAGTTACAGAAAAAGAGAAAATAATCATTAGTTATATAATTGATGGAAAAATAGAATTGGAAAGGTTTTAGAGGGTATACATACCATTAATTACTATTTGGTAACATAATAATTGGAGATTAATTCCTATTAAAAGAGTGACAAGTTGATGGAATTATTTTAATTTTTTTTTTGATTTAAAGTGATTTTTATTTCCATTAAAATTTTATTTTTAATCATATAATTTTATTTTCTAGGATTCTTCATAAAAATTATTAAACAACAGTGCTTTGATGTTTGTGCATACATCGGGTTCAATGACCACGCAGTAACATGAGAGAAACTATGTATTTAACAAGTAGAAATGATAATGACTATTTTTTTTATTATTTATAGAATTATAAATATAATTTTGAAGTTATAATTTTTATTATTTAATATTTGGTGGTGTGAGATTAAGAAAATGATGTGGAAGTTGTAGTTTGATGCCTCAACTTCCATATGGTGAAGGTAGAGCGTTGAGTCCCAACTAGTATGCTTCTTACACTTTGTATTTTAGATTAGAAATAGAATGAAATATCTTTAGATTTTTGGAATGGTCTATCCAGGAATTATGTGGAGTTTAATATGGTGTGTATTATAGTGTAAAAACATGATATGTCTTCCCTTCTAATTAGTCCATTAACATTTGGGGACCACCTAGTATTTTATTATGTTGATGAGATTGTAAACCTTCCTAGGTTACCTTTAACAATGTCCTTTTATTTGGATAAATTTTTCACTTCAAGACTATCATGATAGTTCTAATAGGCCTTTAGTACTCTTCTTTTCCGTAGTACTACATTTTAACCACACACTGATGAAAAAATGAAGATGACAATTTTGGTATTGGGGGTCATAGTGAGGGAATGATTTTGGGATTTCTATGGTTCCAGGTTTATGTACATTCCTTTTATAGATATATAACATAATTAAAACTATCAATATTCACTTGGCATGGATATATTTGACATATTATATTACATTCCCTTTAGATCAGATATATATTGGATTGAGGATGGAGAGCTTGCAGTTTTTGGTTTTTTTCTAGTTTAGAGTATAATAGATGTCAATCAATTGATATTGGAGAACATTAAAGCCACATAGAGTTGACCGATAACATATTTGTATCATAGGAGGTGTCCCTTAGAGTTATATGTTTGGGATTATATGTGTGTTTACTAATAAAAAAAAGAATTGAAGGTTTAGATAAATGAGAAAGATATCTCCATAGTTCATCAGATATTTCAAGATCTTGAAGTGAGTTAAAGATAAAACTTTTCAGAAGGCCTTACAACCTCATCTAGGGTGTGTGAATAGTGTTATCCATATTCCCCAACATTTAATGTATATTCACGACCCATCCCATATCATATATTGTGATTATATATTTCTTTAGGAATATTCAACCATCATGGAGAATCATATAAGCATATAAGTTCATTGGGAGTAGTTGTTGTGTAGCTTGAAGGTTTATCTGTTCAAGGTTATGTGGAGGCATCGTGGAATTTAGGAGGTAAATTGGTAATGGTGTGAAGAAATTAGATATTAGTAACTTTAATGCCCCTGAGATTTTAGTATATATTTTACATTAATTAAATATAATGTTCAATAGCTTTTTTTCACTCTAAACTAATCAAAAAAGAGCCAAAAAAAATTATATTTATATATTTTAGAAAAATATTTAAATAATAAGACCTCTAGTGAATAGAAATATATTACATAACAAATATTATACATTTTGTGAAGAAATATTAATATGATTTAATATTAACCGGGATAGTTCTTTCTCAAATAACAATTTTTAATCATTGAATGTTTTATCCCGATAAATTAAATTGGAAACAATAAAAATATTTTTATATATAGATAAATACATTAACCTTCTATAAATTTGAAGTCGATTTGACATAAAATTAACACATAAAAAGGTTATTTTGAAGTAAAAAACATTTTATTTATATTTTTAATTTTCATTTTAAAGCTAAATATATAAATTGTTGAATTTAATTTTTATTAAATTAACATCTTTTTTGGGTTTATCATGTCAATATGATATTAAGATGAGTTCTTGTATTTTTTTAAAATAGTTTTAGGGGAATAGTGAATAATAAAATATTTATGAATTTTTTCTTTATAAGGACCCAACCTTAAATTTTACATAGTAGAGGACCTTTTATCAAACTAGGTTCTAGATAGTTAGGTAAAATATTACAATTTATCAGAGTTGCAATAAAATTTAACAAACTAAAGCCAATATTTTCTTCTACACCCATAAAAAATGATTGAATCTAACATTGGACATCCAAGTGACCTGTGAAAAAAATAAAAAAATGGGTGATAATTGGAAATGGTCAGTAAAGGGTTTTAAAACATGGCCTTAATGAAATAAATTTTCATTGAAACATTTCTTAAAATTACATTCTTTAAATCATGAAATTAAATTTTCTCATATCATGTCATCATCATTATTGAGATATTGTAAAACCTATTTTATGAAAAAATCTACTCAAAATAGCTAACTTATTTATGTGTTAAAAATACATTACGTTATATAATATCCACACTCTTGAACAAAAATGCATGAAATACCACATATAAGGTAGAGAATGACCATACTTAATTATGTATGTCATGCCAGGTGTGAAGATTCAAATTTATGCATGAAATATTACTTATTTAAAATTTACATCAATAATGATATCAAATTTCTTTTATAACTTGATTGCAAACCATGAAATGATAGACGAGTTTCGGAATTTTTTTAAGGAAAAATTCTTAATCATTCTAAATAAATTATTTTCCACAAAAGTATATGCTTAATTTTAAAAAATTATACTATGTGCATTTGAAAATGTATAATTAATTAATACATGATCATAATAGAATAATTATTAGCGATGTTTATTATACTAGTCAAATAATCAAATGGAATTTCACTTACAAGATTGATAATGAGCTAATGTATAATGTAGGAAATTATAAACATTCTGTTAAATCCTTATTCCAAGACCATACATAATCATTTTGTCAAGGCCTCGTGCCAAGACCATACATAACCATTTTGTCATGGCCTTATGCAAAGGTCTAGTTTTTCTCATGAGATCAACTGATGCATCGATAGTTTATAGAGGGCCTCACAAGACACATAATAAGTCTTATACATTCATCTTATGTCTAATAAAAGTATTTCATTGAATAAAAGTGTCACATAAAACATTTATTTAATTAAATCTTAATCATAAATGAAAATAAATTTATTTATATGTTATTTAGGTACTTATTCTTTAAATAATACAAAGTGTCCCATACCACTTTAGAATGTTTAATTATTAATCAAAATAATATCATAAAAATATTAATCCCATACTTGAAAAAAAATTTCTTTATTTTAATGCCACCAACCAAATGACTAAGGAAATAAATGAAAATTTAATCAAAAATGTATATATAGTTTTTTCTTCTCAAAATAGTTTTAGTAATATAAAAAATATTGTTCTAAATTAAAATTGTAAATAAAAAATTTTAATTCTTGAAGAAATCCATATTCTTGAAAATCATGGAAAATTTAATTGAAACCATGAGTTTATTATGAATGAAAGATGTTTCTATTATTTGCTGGTTACACAACCATGACTGTATATAGATTCCACATTATTATGTTTAAAATAACAAAATAACATGTTATGAACATTTTTTAAAATATGAATTTATGTATTATAACATTTCTAAAATCGTTATATCCCCTGTGTGTATATATATATATACATACCATGAATACACACAATTCATGAATTTAAATCATAAATATAAACATTCATTTTATATAAACATTATATATTTAATAAATAGTATTGAAAAAATATATAATAGATATAGAATAAATTAATTTTCTTCATTTCCATAATTTGAGAACTACGTTCAGTATTTGAAAATATATATTTGGGTGTTATCTCATACATTGTAATTTCTAGAAAATACAGTTTTGTAGATGTATATGAATACGTATGAATTTAAATATATATATATATATATTATAAAGATCCTATAAAAACAATTCAATGATTTAGAAGTTTAAAATATATATTATAACAATCACATATAAACACAAAATTACATGAATTCATAAATTGAGTATTCAAGAAAATATTAACCTAGAAATATTAAGACTTGTTTGAAATAAAATAATTCCCCCTTATATATCTCAGTAAAATAAATGAATAGATAGTTTCAGGATTCTGAATATGAATTTATCACAAAAAGATAATAAATAATAAGTCCCCTTACATGAATTATAGTAGAAAAGAGGAGATAAAATTGATTACAAGTGTTTTTTTGAAAAACTAATAAAATACCATATCGAATAATTTGAAGATAAATGTACATGACAAATATCTTACACATACTTAAATCAGTGTTGAATTGATAAATATAAATATTTTTTTAATATCTCAACTCTTAAAAATAATATACATAGTATACCTTACCGTAGAATTTTATGAAAATAGGTAGAAAAAAATATGTATATATATATATATATTTATTTAGAAAAATGTGATTTAAAATATGAAATTAAGACCTTACATAAAAATCTAACATGCAATACAACATCCATCTTGAACTCACATGAACAATGAACATATGTCATCATAGTGCCCAAACATGGGTGTAGAGGTGTGTATAAGGTAGCGTAGAACCTAAATATGGGCCAAAGAGACACATAAAAAGACTACTATTTATAATATTCATAAATCAAAATTCACAAATCTTGTTGTAAAATATATGAACAATGAGGCAGACATAAAAGATAGAAAATACATTTTATATTCCTGAACAAGATCATCCAGATAAGAAAACAACATATAAAATAATATAAAATGTTGTTTGATTGGGTGAAGTGCATTCTTGCAGACCAAAGAGCCTCCTCACTATTTTTATATTATAGACACAATCAATCTCCCTCCACAAAATGAAAATGAAAGAATAATTAGTAAATAAAAATGGATGCAAAATGACACATTCCATATGGAAACAATCAGAAATGACCTGAGTCATTTATAAAAAAAATTATAATGAAATTGGACAATTTATTTATAAACAAATATAACACAATAATTAAAACAACGGACCACAAAACAGGTTGTTCATTGTCTAAAACCAAATGGAAAATAATTAATAAGTGATACTTATGGGAGGATAAAACAAAATGAAATGAAAACCATTAGAATTAAATGAAAAAATGGGGATTTTTTTCATTTCTTTTAAAAAAAAATTCCAGAAAACGGTTACGGAAAAAATATTTTTAAAAATGCACCTAAAAGGTGGAATCCTGGATTCCACCTTTGCATTTTGGGTGCAAGGCGGAATTTGCGATGCCACCTTTCCCCTAAAAAAAATTTTAAAAATTTTTATTTTTATTTTTATTTTGTTTTGTTATATATATATATATATATAAAAACAAAACAAAAAATTTGGACATAATTTCTATGCTATTAAAGCTCCAGCGCTACATCCATTACAGAAATCTACATTCTGATAAAAACTCTTACCCAGGCCTCCCTTTTATAAGAGGGTGTGCCCTGAAAATCATTCTGCATTTTCGATGTGGGATTCAGGTTCTCCCTTTCCTATGCAGTACATTCTGCATTTCGATGTGGGATTCAGTTTCAAGTACGTGAATTTGAAATACAATAAAATATAAACTATAAGGCCAATATAAATGAAATTTTAAACATTTATTAAACATATAATAAATAGTGTAAAAAATAATTTCCTCAAAAATGTGGATGAAAAATAATCTATAGCCTTTCAAAACAACCTACTTGAAACTTAAAAATATTTCAAGTATGTGAATTTGAAAGACTATAAAATGTAAACTATAAAACTAATATAATTGAAACTTTAAACATTATTTAAAAATAGTATTAATTTTTGTAAAAAAAATTCCCAAAAAAATGTTGATGAAAAGTAATTTATAATCTTTCAAAACCGCATACTTGAAACATAAAAGTTTTCAAGTGCGTGAATTGGAAAGACCATAAAATATAAAATAGAAGACCAATATAAATGAAACATTAAACATTGATTAAAAAAATAAGAAATAGTTGAAAACAAAAATAATTTCCAAAAAAATGTTAATGAAAAATAATTTATAACCTTTCAAAACCGCCTACTTGAAACATAAAAATGTTTCAAGTACGTGACTTATAAAGATTATAATTATATTACTAATTAACTAATTCATTATTAAATAATTAATAGTTATATTAATAATTAACTAAATAATTATTATATAAATAATAATTAATGAGTAATAATTAATAATTTAATGAATATTTATAATTAATATTTATATTAATAATTAACTAATTAATAATTATAAATACTTAGTAATAATTATTAATTACTAATTACTTATTATAATGAATAATTATAATAAATATTTATATTACTAATTAACTAATTAATAATTAATAATTAATTATAATAATTATTAATTATATTTCTAATTAACTAAATATTTATTATATATGTAAAAATTAGATTACTAATTAATTATTATAGAATTAGTTATAATATCACTAATTAACTAATTAAATATGACATATTTAATTATTAATAATTACTAATTAAAAATTATAAAAATTATATTTAATAATATTTTTAATAATTAACTAATTAAATATTATATAATTAATAATTATATTAATAATTAACTATGTAATTATTATATCATAATATTTAATATATACTAACTAATAATTATAATGAATAATTATAATTTATAATTATATTACTAATTAACTAATTATAAAAAGGGTCTCGACTCTATCTTTCTCAAAAAAATTAACTAATTAACTATTATAGAATTAATAATTTTATTACTAATTAACTAATTTTTCATGACCCGTCCTCGGGGCCCATGTCGTGACTACCCCCAAGCCCGCCTTCCATAGGCCAGGGGCTGGCGACTAGCACCAAAGGTGTAAATCCCGATAACTGGGAAGGCATTGCCTTTATAAAAGTAAACAAAACACCACAGAGTACAAGCGGAAGTAAAAAACTAAGTATAAGAGAAGTGCTGAAAGATAAATGGGCCAGAATACAAACCCAAATGAAAGTACAACTACAACTGAACAAAGTACAACAGAAAAAGACAACAGCTGGAAGGACGAAAGCGGCTCCTGGGTTGTCCTCCTCGGATCCTACCTAAAGGGTAGATACAGATGGCGCAGCTCCTGGATCGTCCACCACGGATCCTACCTGAAGGGTAGGTACAGATAGCCTCCACAACGCTCTCGCCCGTCAACCTCCTCTGAGTGTCGTCTCGCTGTGAAGTCCACCTCCTGGTACTGACTCATCGTGTAGTCCACCTCCGGGTACTGACTCGTCGTGTAGTCCTCCTTAGGGTACTGTCCAGTCCTTGAACACTCGGCCTCCGTTAGCACTGCCCGTCGTCTGCAACCAACACAACGAGGTGCGGGCATAGCCCGTGCAGGGGTGAGTATATCGATACTCAGTAAGGACCCCGAGACCCTCAAGGTCTCACTAAAACCAACAAGGATAGCCACAGATAAGATCTCAACAGATAACCCCTACTTACATATATGCCCATACATATACCTAAGTTATCAAGTAACCCATCTCAATCATGATGAAACACAAGGATTATGAAATCAATGGATAACCACTACCCAGGTATATGCCCATACATATACCTAAGTTATCAAGTAATCCATCTCAATCATGAGGAAACACAAAGGTCATAGACTCAGCTCAAAACAATATTTTCATTATAGAAGCCGTAACTACTGAAGAGCCTCGTCTCTGGAGTGTACAGTGGTCCTGTCACGACTCTGAGGTACTGCTCACTAATCCAAGTATCTGAGGTACTCCTCATGTTGAGTACCGCGGGTCTATTGCCAAATACTGGGCGCTCCGTCCGTTGTGGGTCTGCCGCCAAATACTGGGTGCTCCCCCTAATAGCCTATAGAGGTACTACTCCGGTTGAGTACCGCAGGTCTACTTCCAACTACCAGGCACTCCATCCACCGTGGGTCGGCCACCAAATACCGGGCGGTCCGTCCACTGGGCTAGTCAACTCACTCCAAGTCAAGTTAGTCAAGCAGTCGTCAGGTATAAGTCGTCTACACGGTCTCCGTACTCCGCACGCTCATCTCTGAGAGGGTCCTCTCCACGATCTATAGGTTGATACTCCAAGTATCTCAAAGTCCCACGAAGAAGTATCAAAGGACCACCTCGTCATAGGGGTCTCAATGCAATAAACGGCACGTCAATCGGATGCCCGGTCTATGAGTTATTAGCCTTTTTGTCCCATGGGCCCGGTTGGTTTCGTGAGCGAACCAACCCGGCTGTATCTCAACTGTACCCCAAACTCTCATAGGTTATACTCATAGGGACCGTTTCTCAATATGATCACCAACGTCGCTGACGGTTCTTCAAACGGACGTCTGGTCTGAAAGATATCAGCTTTTCCGTTCTAGGGGCCCTGTTGGATTTCTGGTAAGATCCAACCCTATCACTATCCAACAGAAACCAAAACTCAGGAGAATTATGCCAAACGTTCCGTCTCATCATGAGGAATTCAACGAGACAGACGACGCGTCAATCGGACACCCGGTCTATGAGTTATAGGATTTTTCGTTCCAGGGGCCTGGTTGGTTTCGTGAGTGAACCAACCCGACTGCGCTCCGAAGGAATCTAAACCTCGAACAGAGTAAGCCAAAAGATCCATCTCACTTAGTGGAATCCATCAAAGTCGACGGAACTTCAATCGGACGTCCGGAGCTCAAGATATACGCGTTTCCACTCCGAGGGCCCGGTTGGTTTCGTATCCGAACCAACCCGGCAGAATCCAAAGTGTTCTGAAACCATGAGTGCAATAGACCAAAATGAACGTCTCGTTCCAAGGATCGCTAGAAACTGACGGTGCATATATCGGAGGTCTGTAGCCCAAAGTATGGGCAAAAGAACGAAGACGGTCCGAAAACGGGGGGTTTCGGGCCCGGACCGACCCGGCCCGAGACCCCCTGGGTCGACTCGATCCAGGTCGGCCCGGCCCGGCTAGCGACCCGGCGCACTAGCGCGCGGCGCCAGCTGGCTCGGCCAAATGGCCAAGCCGTTCTGACTTGCAGGGGGGCGCTGCCCCCCTGGTTTTCCTGTAACCGCGGCCCCATTAATGGGGCCGCTACCTTGGCCGGTCGGGGTAATTAATTCCCCCAGTTTTACCTTTGTCCGGACGGCCCGCAACGGCCGGCCGGTTCTGCCAACAAGGACCGGTGATGGCCGGTCCTTCCTCCTTCACCGACACCAGTGGCCCTGAACCGTCCGCCGGTCACCCTGCTCCGTCGCGGCCCGGAACCGGCTGCGGCCTTGTTCGTCTGGCGCGGTGTGACGGCACCGCGCCCCTCCGCCATAGCCCCTCTCTGGCCATGTTGTCTTCGGTTTTCTTCGACGCGGCGCGATGGCGTTGCGTCCTTGTTCAACTTCACGGCGCGGCGCGATGGCGCCACGCATTACTTGTCATACGATCCCGCGTGGTTCGATGGAACCACGCCATTCCGTCCCAACCATATTAGAAACATCATTCAAAATGGAGGAGGGTCGGCCGTGTTTGTGCGGTCTGGCCCTCTCTCATAAATTTATAGCAACTGGTCGTAAATTCACGTAGGACAACAAAGTATAATTCACGAATGAAATAATTAAATAACCCCTACCTTGAGAATAGCTAGAACGGGGGTTCGCCGTGGAAAACGACATCGCGAGGTGAAGCGTCATATGTTGATGGTGAATGTCCGAGGAGGAAGTGGCGTCTCCTTTCTTTGACACGGGAATAAGATCAAAAGAGGGTGCATCGTCAATACTCAGAAAAAAGGGGGTCACACACCAGCTGCGGGGAGAATAAGATATGGCACGTCAATCTCTTCTCACGGTGACAGCATTCTTCATCGAAGTCTTGATGTTCTTCGTGATGCACCTGAAAACACCCAAGAGTTCTCTCCTCCAATGTCCACACACAACAACCAACCAAAATAAAATAAGGGTAATCCTTATTTCATTAACTCAAGCCACAATTCAAAATTCAAAACTTAATTTAATTAATTGAATTGGGGTTTGGAATACTTAATGAGAGGAGAGGTAAAGTCACCCAAATAAAGGAAAGTTAAAAGGTTATAAGAGTTACACAACTTAAGTGGGGTTTAAGAGGAGTTAGGGAGTTAATGGAATTGAAAAGGTGGGGGCTCGTGTGGGACCCACCCCACTTTTAATCCACTCAAGAGAAACTAACAAACAGTGGGTCCCACCCAAACTCCTACACTTAGGTTCTAACTCATGGAGAAGAGAAATAAAATTCATAACGAAATTTTATTTCACTAACACTTAATCCACACAAAAAAAAAATAAACAACTCACATCGAGCAAACACAACTCCAGAAAAGGCGTTCCTAAGAATTTACCGGTGCTATGGTTTCATCAGTGCTCTCGGAATTTGATTCTGAGCAATGGTTCAAAATTTAGAAAAACCCGCTCGTTCGTTCACTGAACGTACCCGAGCCAAACTTCAGAAAATGATTTCAGGCACACCGGGCCTCGGAATCAGGTACCGTCGGAAACTGTGTTCTTGTAAAATCCCAAAAAAAATTAAAAAAAAATTACCTTGAATTTTACAGGTCTTTAAATTACTCCTTCTTCAGAGATTTACGTCCCTATAAAGCTACAACACAAACCAGGGATACAAAAATGGTACTGAGCACGCATCTGAGCCTCCTGCTCTCATGTGCTCACCTGGACGTTCCCATACTGCCAGTGAAAGTGCACCCGAGGAATCATCCATCCTCATAGGATCCGCTCCTGTCGATCCTCGATTCCCACTGGAACTCCCGTGAAAGACACCCCACCACCATTGTCCAGTTTCCCATGGTCGATGATGTGTGAAGGATCACGCACGTATCTCCTCAGTTATGATACGCGGAAGTCGTCGTGCACCTGGTGCAACTGTGGTGGATGGGTCAAGCGGTAAACCACCTCGCCTACCCAGCTAAGGACCTATACATGGTCCACTGAACCTTTGGGATAACATGCCAACTTGGCCACATCTCTGTAAACCTCGTCGAGGTGAAACATGTATAAGGACGTGATCATCATCCTCGAACACTAGAGGCCTCCACTTCCAGTCAGCATAAGGCTTCTGTCGGCCCTGTGCTGTCCTCATCCGCTCTTGGATGACCTAGACCTTCTCTAGTCTCACAAGATCTGCTATGATTTCTTCTTTTTCGATAAGAGAAATCTTTTCTCATCCCCAGGATGAACCACATTCATTTCCTAATACAGTCAATCCTGACATGAATGATGCATTCATGCCATGGATGACGTCGTAATGCCTCAACGTAAATACCAAGAGATCCAACTGTCACTCTCACCTCCAAGGGTCGAGTCACACTGTCGGCATCAGTTTGAGGTCACTAGGTCTCCTCTAGTAGAAATCTTGAAAGTGAGGGTCACGTCAACAGTCTTAACCAGGATCACTCGGTATCAACCAAACAAAGGACATGAAATAAAACTTCACAAAGATAAGTTTCTTTTCATTACTGCAGCTCATTGTAAAAAGACACAAATGTAACCACAACATAACTAGAAGCAACATGATCAATAGCCTCCAGGTCTGGAGCTAGTCCTGCTCCTGTCCATCTGCTTCCGGAGCTCCATGACCATAGGCCTCAACTGCTTGAAGCTGAGCTCTCCCATGTCCTCATGTCCCCTGCGGTCGGGGTGGGCCTCCTGGTGTTTGTGGTGGCAACACCCCGAAGCGTCGTCCACCTCCAGCTGCACGACCAGCTCCTCTTCCATGGCCGCCTGCTCCTTGCGGTTTTCCCTGATCGAACCTCTGCCTCTGCCTGGGAGGTTCTTCATTTAACTTCTGGTCATCTGCATGGCAGGTCGGACAGTCATGTGCCATGTGACCAATCCCGCCGCAGGAGTAACACTGTCCACTCTCGGAATGACTGGCTCTGACTCCACCCCGGTTCCCCCGCACAACTGAACCTGAGTCGTGCAGTCGGCCACCGGTAAGTCTGGTCCTCTTGGACCTCTGCATCATCTATCTACTGTCTGCTGCATAAGACTCTGTCGCAAGCCGGCTAGTGGTGGGTCGTGCTACTGGAGACGGCTCAGCAAGGAAACTCTCTACTAAGAGGGATCTCTCCAACAACCCTGTCTAGGTTGGAATTCTGTGAGAAACAACATAAGCTCTAATCTCCCTCCTGAGACCTAGCTCAAAGGTTCGGCCCCTGAAGAACGGGTCTCGTACCATATCTGTGGAGTAGCGCGAGAGGTTTTTGAACCTCGCTGAATACTATGCCACTGTCATGCTGCACTGCCGCAGCTGAAGTTGCTTTTGTATATGCACTGCTCGAAGGGTGGCTGGTACCAACTCTGCCCGGAACAGGCTCTCGAAGTCGTCCCAAAGAAGTGTCGCCTTGTCATGGATCTGGAGCATTAGGCTCCACCATCTGCTTGCTGCTTCCTGAAGAAGGCTGGCAGCAAGGATCACCATGAAGTCTGTCGGCATCCCCACTAGCCTGAAGAATCTCACCATAGCCTCCAGCCAATCCTCAGCCGCCTGCGGGTCCATCTCTCCCCAGAACCTGGGTGGCCTCGGGCGCCGAAACTCGTGCAGTTCGCTCAAGCGGTGTGCACCCTATGCTTCTAGGGCTGGTGGCATCGGTGGCCCAACGGGTAGTAGTACTACTGGTGTGCCTGCTGGTGCCTCAACTGGGATAGGGCCCTGTACTGATGCAATGTCGCTCGGCGGGCTGTCAGTACGAACAACTCTGGGGGCTCTAGCTGGTCGTCCGCGGGGCGGCATCCTGAAAGAAACAAACATGAAACGGTCAAAATATTTATACCTGGTGAGCTGACCTGGTGTGAGCTGATATTTAAAAAATTCTGGAAACACCCACGCAATCAGTGTTTTCGTGCACAAAGTCAAAAATCAGTTTTCAGGGTCCTGGTGTATGGATACGTCGGCCGCCCGCACCAACACTGGACTCCGTGAACTGAAGACCACACTCGGTACCCTTAACACTATTGCTTCACAGAAAAAATATATTACAGTTATATGTTCTGTGGTAGAACCGAATCCTTTGATACCAATTTTTCACGACCCGTCCTCGGGGCCCGTGTTGTGACTACCCCAAGCCTGCCTTCCAATGTCCAGGGGCTGGCAACAAGCACCAAAGGCGTAAATCCCGATAACTGGGAAGATATTTCCTTTATAAAAGTAATCAAAACACCACAGAGTACATGCGGAAGTAAAACACAAAGTACGAGAGAAGTGCTGAAAGATAAATGGGCCAGAATACAAACCCAAATTAAAGTACAACTACAACTGAACAAAGTACAACAGAAAAAGACAACAGCTGGAAGGATGAAAGCGGCTCATGGGTCATCCTCCCCGAGTCCTACCTGAAGGGTAGGTACAGATGGCGCAGCTCCCGGATCGTCCACCACGGATCCTACCTGAAGGGTAGGTACAGATAGCCTCCACAACGCTCTCGCCCATCAACCTCCTCCGAGTGTTGTATTTCCATGAAGTCCACCTCCGGATACTGACTCGTCGTGTAGTCCACCTCCGGGTACTGACTCGTCGTGTAGTCCACCTCCGGGTAATGTCCAGTCCTCGAACACTCGGCCTCCGTCAGCACTGCCCGTCGTCTACAACCAACACAACAAGGTTCGGGCATAGCCCGTGCAGTGGTGAGTATAACGATACTCAGTAAGGACCCCGAGACCCTCAAGGTCTCACTAAAACCAACAGGGATAACCACAAAGAAGATCTCAACAGATAACCTCTACATAGGTATATGCCCATACATATACCTAAGTTATCAAGTAACCCATCTCAATCAAGAGGAAACACAAGGATTATGAAATCAACGGATAACCACTACCCAGGTATATGCCCATACATATACCTAAGTTATCATGTAACCCATCTCAATCATAAGGAAACACAAAGGTCATAGACTCAGCTCAAACCAGAATTTTCATTATCGAAACCATAACTGCTGAAGAGCCACGTCTCTAGAGTGTACAGTGGTCCTGTCATGACTCCGAGGTACTTCTCACTAATCCAAGTCTCTGAGGTACTCCTCTTGTCGAGTACCGTGGGTCTGCTGCCAAATACTGGGTGTTCCGTCCACTAGGGGTCTGCCGCCAAATACCGGGCGCTCCCCCAAATAGCCTACAGAGGTACTCCTACGGTCGAGTACCGCGGGTCTGCTACCAACTACCAGGCGCTCCGTCCACCATGGGTATGCCGCCAAATACCAGGCGCTCCGTCCACTGGGATAGTCGACTCACTCCAAGTCGAGTCGGTCAAGCAGTCGTCAGGTTTCAATCATCTACACGGTCTCCGTACTCTGCGCGCTCGTCTCTAGGAGGGTCCACTCCATGAGCTATAGTTTGACACTCCAAGTATCTCAATGTCACACTAAGAAGTATCTCAAAGGACCACCTTGTCATAGGGGTCTCAACGCAACAGACGGCGCGTCAATCGGATGCTCGGTCTGTGAGTTATTAGCCTTTTCGTCTTAGGGGCCTGGTTGGTTTCGTGAGCAAACCAACCCGTCTGTATCTCAACTGTACCCCGAAATCACATAGGGTATACTCATTCGGACTGTTTCTCATCGTGATCACCAATGTCGGTGGCGGTTCGTCAAACGGACGTCCGGTCTGAAAGATATCAGCTTTTCCGTTCTAGGGGCCCGGTTGGATTTCGAGTACGATCCTACCCAGCCACTATCCAACAGAAACCAAAACTCAGGCGAAGTATGCCAAAAGTTTCATCTCATCATGAGGAATTCAACGAGACAGACGGCTCGTCAATCGGACGCCCGGTCTGTGAGTTATTGGCTTTTTTGTTCCAGGGGCCCTGTTGGTTTTGTGAGCAAACCAACCTGAACGCACTCCGACGGAATCTAAACCTCTAGCGAAGTAAGCCAAAAGATCCGTCTCACTTAGAGGAATCCATAAAAGTCGACGGAACTTCCATCGGACGTCCGGATCTCAAAATATAAGTGTTTCCGCTCCGAGGGCCCGGTTGGTTTTGTATCCGAACCAACCCGGACAAACACAAATTATTCTGAAACCTTGAGTGCGATATACCGAAATGACCGCCTCATTCCAAGGATCTCTACGCAACTGACGGTGCGTCGATCGGAGGTCCGTAGCCCATGTTTTGGGCAAAATACCGAAGATGGTCTGAAAACGGGGGTTTCGGGCCATGACCGACCCGGGTCGACCCGACCCGGCGCGCTGGCGCATGGTGCCAGTTGGCTCGGCCAAATGGCCAAGCCATTCCGGCTCGCAGGGGGGGCGTTGCCCCCTGGTTTTCCTATAACCGCTGCCCCATTAATGGGGCCGCTTGCTTGGCCAGCCGGGGGAATTAATTCCCCCGGTTTTCCCTTTGTCCGGCCGGCCCGTACCGGCCGACTGGTTCTGCCAACAAGGACCGGCGACGGCCGGTCCTTCCTCCTTCGCCGACACCGGCGGCCCGGAACCGGCCGCCGGTCACCCTGCTCCGCCGCGGCCTGGTTCATCCTGCGCAGTGCGACGGCACCGCGCCCCTCCGCCGCGGCCCCGCTCCGGCTGTGGTGTCTTCGGTTTTCTTTGACGCGGCGTGACGACGTCACATCCTTGTTCAACTTCACAGCGGGGTGTGACTGCCCCGCGCATTACTTGCCGTACGATCCCGCGTGGTGCGACGACACCACGCCATTCCGTCCCAACCATATTAGAAACATCATTCAAAATGGAGGAGGGTCGGTTGTGTTTGTGCGGTCTAGCCCCCACTCGTTAATTGATAGCAACTGGTTGTAAATTCACAATGGGCAACAAAGTAGAATTCACGAATGAAATAAATAAATAACCCCTACCTTGAGCGTAGCTAGAACGGGGGTTCGCCACAGAAAACGACGTCGCGAGGTGAAGCTCCATATGTTGATGGTGAACGTCCGAGGAGGAAGTGGCATCTCCTTTTCTTTGACACAGGACGAAGATCGAAAGAGGGTGCGTCGTCGATCCTCGGAAAAAAAAGGAGGTCACACACCAGCTGTGGGGAGAAGAAGAGACGACATGTCAATCTCTTCTTACGGTGACGGCATTCTTCGTCGAAGTCTTGATGTTCTTCGTGATGAAGATGAAAACACCCAAGAGTTCTCTCCTCCAATGTCCACACACAACAACCAACCAAAATAAAATAAGGGTCATCCTTATTTTATTAACTCAAGACACAATTGAAAATTTAAAACTTAATTTAATTAATTGAATTGGGGGTTGGCATACTTAATGAGAGGAGAGGTAAAGTCACCCAATTAAAGGAAAGTTAAAAGGTTATAAGAGTTACACAACTTAAGTTGGGGTTAAGAGGAGTTTGGGTGTTAAGGGAATTGAAAAGGTGGGGGCTCGTGTAGGCCCCACCCCACCTTTAATCCACTCAAGAGAAACTAAAAAACAGTGGGTCCCACCAAAACTCCTACACTTATGTTCTAACTCATGGAGAAGAGATATAAAATTCTTAATGAAATTTTACTTCACTAACACTTAATCCACAAAAAACAAATAAACAACTCACATCGAGCAAACGCAACTCCAGAAAAAGTGTTCCTAAGAAATTACCGGCGTTGCGGTTTCATCGCTGCTCTCGGAATTCGATTCCGAGCAACGGTTCAAACGTTAGAAAAACCCGCTCGTTCATTCACTGAACGTACCTGATCCAAACTCCGGAAAATGATTCCGGACACACCGGGCCTCGGAATCAGGTGCCGTCAGAAACAGCGTTCTTGTAAAATCCCAAAAAAATTTAAGAAAGTATTTCCCTTGAATTTTACGGGTCTTTACATAATTAGTTATTATATAATTACTGATTAATAAACACTTGTTAACAAATAAAAAATTATATAGTTAATAATTATATTACTAATAAACTAATTAATTATTATATAATTATTAATTATATTTCTAAGTAAATAATTAATTATTAAATAATTAATAATTTTATTTCTATGTAACTAATTAATTATTAAATAATTATTAATTATATTACTAATTTACTAATTATATTAGTAATTAACTAATTATATATTATATATTTTATTATTAATAATTACTAATTAACTAACTAATTATTATACAATTAATAGTTTTATAATTAATAATTATATTATTAATTGGAAAATTAATATTTAATTATTAATAATTTTAATCAATAATTTTAATTTATAATTATATTACTAATTAACTAATTAACTATTATATAATTAAAAAATTTTATAACCAATTAACTAATTAATTATTATAAAATAATATTGAATAATTACTAATTATTAATTATAATGGATAGATATTATTTATAATAATATTACTAATTAACTAACTAACTATTATATACTGAATAATTATATCAATAATTAATTAGTTAATTATTATATAATTAATTATTAGTAATTTCTAATTAACTAATTATTTATTATATAATTAATTATTAATAATATTGATTTAATAATTAAATAAATTATCATATGTTAAATCCATGTTTTATCTTTAAATTATATCGGTCTTATAGTTTATATTTTAGTCTTTCAAAACAGCATACTTTAATCATTTTAGGTTTCAAGTAGATGGTTTTGAAAGCTTATAAATTATTTTTCGTGAACATTTTTTAGAAAATTATTTTTATTTTTGACTATTTGTTATATGATTAATCTGTGTTTTATGTTTCATTTATATCGGTCTTATAGTTTATATTTTATAGGCTTTTAAAGTCACGTGCTTGAAACATTTTTAAGTTTCATGTTGGTCGTTTTGAAATCATATAAATTATATTTCCTCAATATTTTTTACAAAAGTCTTTTTATTTTCAAATATCTGTTTTATGTTTAATAAATGTATTAATTTTCATTTATATTTCTCTTATAATTTATATTTTATAAGATTTCAAAATCACGTACTTGAAACTTCTTAAGTTTCAAGTAAGTGGTTTTGAAAGCTTATAAATTATTTTTTATCATCATATTTTATTTAAAAAAATTCAACTATTTTTATATGTTTAATACATGTTGTATGTTTCATTTATATTAGCCTTATAGTTTATATTTTATAGTTTTTCAAAATCACGTACTTGAAAAAGAATCCCACATCGGAAATGTAGAATGTTTTGTGCAGGAAATGGAGAACGATAATCCCACATCGGAAATGCAGAATGATTTCCAGGGTAAGATGTTTTATAAAAAGGAGCCCTGGGTGAGAGCTTCTGTTAGAATCCAGACTGCTGTAGTAGTAGTACTGCTGGATTTTAAAAAGCAGATAAATTCCGCTGAAAATTTTATTTTTGTTTTTTTTGTTTTGTTTTGTTTATATACATATATAAACAAAACAAAACAAAAAAATCAAAATTAAAATTACAATTTTATAGAAAAAATATTTTTGTTTTTTCTGTTTTACGGGAGAGGCGGCATCTAAAATGCCGCCTTTGTGTCTTATTTTCGATTTTTTTAAACCTAGCCTATTTTTAAAAAAAAATTAAAAACTTATTTAAAAAACATAAAACATGGACACCTAAAACAGATCTAGAAAATTGGATACCTACAATGCAGGAGGTCTGGAAAATCGCCGCAATGGAAGTGGAATTTGATCTCCATCGACGAAGCTCAGTCCACCCATACCGGTACCGATCTCTTACATTGATCATTCCAAGGCCTCACCTCATACTCTGAACGACATGAACCCTCAAATTTTCCTTTCTCGCTTGGCGATGATGCTTTCTATATAAATCCCCGATGCCACGCCTCCCGCTGTTTAAACCCGATCACGCCTCATGGTGCCTTTTCCTCAACCGACCCTAGACCCCTGATGCTTCGGATGTTTCATGACAACATGTACCTCCCAAGAAAACCTAGAACAAGACCCTCCCTCCTTTTGTTCTATTCCATGTACCTCTCCCTCCCTTTCACAATTTTCGTTTTTTTATTCTTTTTTTATTATATTTTTATTATATCATTATTATTATCTTTTTCTAATATAATTTACATAAAGGTGATTTGTATAATATAAAATACGTTTAACTTATCAATAGGTATAGTACATTATTATAATTAAGTTAAACAAAAAAAATAATGTTAATAATTTTATAGAAAATAATCAAATCAAAAATTTATAATTTAAATCTAATATATATACATATCATATTTCTAAAATTAAAAATATATAAAACCCATGTAATATTAATATTATTATTCATATGTTAGATTAAATATTTAATTTAATAAATTAAAATAAGAGTATTAATTGTGAATTTTTGACAAAATAATGTTACATTAAATATTTGACATCATTATTACAACATTAAATTTTTTAAAATAATAATCTAAAATAAAATGTATAATATCTATATTTAATAAAAATGTAATTTTGTTTAATTTTCTTTATTAATATCACCATTATTTTTTTTAATTTATTAAGTCAATTTATTGGGAGATATTATTTAAAAATTATATTTAATTTATATTATTTTAATACGTTGTTACGTTTTTCAAAAATGGAATTTGAGAATAAGCAACAAAGTTTTATTTCTGTTAAATGAAATCACCAAGTTTTATTAAAATATTACGTAATATTATTTATTATAATTAATTTTTATTATTAAATTACATATATTATTGAAACTAAGATGTTACATTATCCCGCCTTAAAAATAATTTCACCCTCGCAATTCGTTCGTCACACTAAAAAATATTCTGATTTTTCGTATTAAGAATTAATAAACACTTTAACAACTAATTTTCTATACTCGACATCATCTAATCCCCAATGATTTTTAGACCATTCTTACAATACCTACTATAAGGACCCAACCGTAAACCTTACATATAAGAGGACCATTTACCGGTCTAGGTTCTAGAGAGTTAGATACAATCTTACAGTTTATAAGAGTTTCAATAAAATTAAACAAACACAAGCCCAACTTCACATCTACATGGGTTAAAATGATGGCGTCGAACTTTGAAAATCTATGTGAGCTGTTAAAAGAATAATTCTAAACAAGGGGTGTGCATAGGAAATTCACAGTAAGGGGTTTTAAAATAGGACTATAAAGAAATAAATTTTCTACAAAACATTTCATTAGAATACTTTCTTTAAATCATAAAATTAAATTTTCTCATAAAATTTCACCATAATTTTCATGAGAGATTCTATAAAAGATTTTAGGATAAACATGTGCTCAAAATAGATAACTTATTTAAGAGTTAAAAATAATGTACATTATAAATTATGCACTCACTTGAACAAAATGCATGAAATGATACTTATAAGATAGAGAATCACCATACTTAATTATGTATGTCATGAAAGGTGTGCGGAAACAAATTTGTGCACGAAATATTACATGATTTGAATTTACACAAAAATTGATATCAATTTTCATTTATCACATAAATGGAAACTGTGGAATGATATATGAGTTTTTGTCAATTTATTAGAATAGATTCTTAATCCTTCCTCATAAATGATTTTCCATTTTATTATACACTTAAAAATAAAAAATTACACCATGTGTATTTGAAAATATATAACAGATTAATACATGTTCATAACAGAATGATTTTTACCCATGGATGTTCTACTTGTAAAATATTTACATGGACATTCAACTACTAGATTCATAATGAGGGAATTAATAATGCATGACATCATAAAATTTTTTTCAAGGCCTCGTGCCAAGACCATACATAACCATTTTTTCAAGGCCCCATGCCATGACCATACATAACCATTTTTTGGAGGACTCATGCTAAGACATTGTTTTTCTCCTGAGACCTACTAATGCATTGAGAGACTATAGAGGGCCTCACGCTTCACATAATAAGTCTTATTCATTCCTCATATGTATAATAATAATATGTCAATAAATGAATGTGTCCCATACCATATAGATTTATTTAATTATTAATAATAAATGAAAATAAATTCATTGATAAATTATTGAGGTTCATATTATTTAAACAATCCAAAGTGTCTCATCCACTTTTCAAAGTTAAATTATTAATCTATATAATATCATAAAAAAATTAATCCCATACATGATATAATTTCCTTTATTTTTAGGCCATCAATATAATGAGTATCAAAATAAATGAACATTTAATCAAAAATTTATATATAGTTCTTCCTTCTAAAAAAATTTTATTTACAATAATTAAATTTGTTTTTCATATGAAATTATAAATAAAACATTTATATTTTTCACTAAATTCAAGTTCTTGATAATCATGGAAATTTTATTTGAAACCATGAGTTTTTTATGAATGAATGATGTGTCGATGTTATGCTTGACATATTACCATGACAGTATGTAGATGTGACATTCATAAGTTTAAAATAATATAGCAACATTTTATGCACATTTTTTAAAATATGAAATTAAGTATTATAACATTTTAATAAACATAATATTCCTTGTATGTATATATATATATATACATACCACGAATACACAGAAGTCATGAATTTAAATCAGAAATATAAAATTGCATATTATATAAAAATTATATATGTTATTAATAGAATTGATGAAAAATATAATAGTTATAGAATAAATAAATTTTCTTTACTTCAATAATTTGAGAAATATAGTCAGTATTTGAAAATAAAAATTTTGGTGTTATCCCATACAATAATTTTTTTGGAAATTAGAGTTATATCAATAGATATGAATAAGTATACATTAACATATATATATATATATATAATAGGGATCCCACAAAAATAATACATGATTTTGAAGTTTAAAATATATAATATAACACTCACATATAATCATAGACTTAATTCATACATAAATTGTGTACTCTTGAAAATATTAACCCAAAAATATTAAGACTTTTTTGAAATAAAATAACTTCCCCCTATAGATCCCAGTAAAATAAAAGAATAGAAAGTGTTCAGATTTTGAATATGAATTTAACAAACAATGATAATAAATAAACAGAATACCCCTTACGTGGATTTTAGTTGAAAAGAGGATCAATAATTGATTATAAGTTTTTTTAAATAATAATTTCCTATATGGAATAAATTGAACATAAAAGTAAAAAAAATAAATCTCTTACGCATACCTCAATCAATCATGAATTGATAAATATAAATAATTCATTAAAATCTCAACAATTAAAACAATTGTAAATAGTCTCACTTACCATAAAATTTTATGAACAATTGGTAGATAAGAAAACATGTAAATATATATTTATCTATGTAAAATAACATAATTTAATACATAAAATTAATCCCTTCCTCAAAATCAAATCGGTAACACAACATCTACCTTGAACACATAACAAAGTCGAATTGAAGTCATCAAAGTGCTCAAACATGGGTGAAGTTGTGTGTAGATGGTAGGGTAGAACTCAAATATAGGCCAAAGAGACATAGAGAGAGAATAATATCTATAATCTTCAAAATCACAATTCACACATCTTATTGTGAAAGCTGTGAACAATGAGGCATAAATCAATGATAGAAAATATATTTTAAATTCTTAAAAGAGTATTATACAAATAGGAAAAAAACACACCAAATAATATAAAACGAAGTTTGATAGGGTGATGTGGAACCATTCAGTCTAAAAAATACTCCTCACTATTTTTATATTAGAGACATAACTATGATTGCACCACAATCTAAATACATCTGGGAAATTAATGAGAAAAAGGGTTGAAAATAACACTTGTTTGACTAAAAAATCCTAAATAGACAGAGTCATTTATCAAAGAAAATTATAAAGAAATTGGAATATTTGTAGACGAAAAAATATAAAAAAGGAAATAAAAAATGGACCATAAAAACAAGTTTCTCAAATATTAAAATATAATAGTAAATACTTAACAAGAGACATTGATGAGAGGATAAAACAAAAGGAAATGACAACCATTAGATTAAAATGAAAAAATGGACACCTAAAATGGAACTGGAAAATCAGACACATACAACGTACCAGGTCTAGAAAGTCAAATTAAATGACGTCGACTTAGTTATCCTTTGACGAAGCTTGGTCTATCCATTATGGTGATGATATACTTCCTTGATCATGGGATGGCCTTGCCTCGGACTCCCGGAGACACGAACCCTCAGCTTACCCTCTCTCCCTTGGTGACAACACACCCCAGATGAATCCCCAAGATCATGCCTCCTACTGCTTAAATATGATAGAGCCTCACATTTACTCTACCTCAATCGCCACTAGACCCCCATAGCTCCAAATCCTTCTCAGTGATGCGTCCCTCCGAAGAAACCCTAGCACAAGCCCCTACCCCTTTTGTGTTATTCAAGAGGCCTCCCCATCCATTTCATGATTTTTCATTATTATTTTTCACTTTATTATTATTATTATTATTATTATATCATTTTTATTATAATTTCTCTAATGTAATTTACATAATGGTTATTTGTATAATATATTACATGTTTAACTTTACAGTAGTTATACTATATAATTAGAATTTTTTAAACAAAAAAAACATAATGTTAATAATTTTATAAAAATCAATCTTATAGAAAAATTATTATTGAAATATAATATATATACATATAATATTTCTAAAAATGAGAAAATATAAAACCCATAAATTTAAATATAATTATTTATATGTTGGAAGAAATAATTATTTGAATATATTAAATCCGAGTATTAATAGTTTATTTTTTCCAAAATACGGTTACTTAATATATTTGACATCATTATTACAATACTGAATATTTTAAAATAATAAATTTAAATGACATGTATAATTTCAATATTTTAAAAAAATTAATTTTTTAAACACGTTATATAATAATATTTCCATTAATTATTCATATTTATAATAATAATATATTGGAAAATATTATTTCAAAAGTATAATTAATTTATATTATTTTAATACATCATTAAATTTTTCAAAAATGTCATTTGAAAATAAGCAACAAAATTTTATTTTGGTTAAATGAAATCATGTAGTTTTATTAAAATATTTTGTAATATTATTTATTATGATTATTTTATTAATTAAATTAATTCTTTAATTGAAACTTAGGGTCTTGAATATTTTTTACTATATCAAGAGTTATGTGTCACATAAAAACATATAAAATAGTTTTCATGGTGAAAAATTATTTTTAAAGTTAAAAATTGTATTTAGAAAACTATTTTTAAATTTGAAAACCTATTTTTAATATTCGAAAAAGTAATAAATATTTTTCTAAAAAGAACTAATTTTACCATTTCTATTTTAATTATGTTTTCTCTAGGTGGAGATATATTTCTGATTTATTTTAAAGTCACATAAACCTACATGGTTAATAATAAACAAGTTATTTCACTAAAGATCAACAACATAGATATGTTTTTCTTAAATATAATTTTTCTTGAGAGAACACACTTTTTATAAAAATAGAATTTTATGTGTTAAATCTACTAATGTTATTATAAATCACATGAATCTACTTATGTTATTATAAAATGGATTTCATATTAAAAGACATAAAAACACTTTTAAACCAGGAATCAAATTGAATAGTTGAGGGATTTATGACCATACCTCATACCCCACCCTATTAATTACCTTTTCTGCTCCATTTTATATTTGAAACTTGTTCTCTCTTTATATTAAACTTTTTCATTTATATAAAATCAAATCAATTCAGCTATAATAGGAGCTCAGCTACACCCCATTCATCCAATAATTCAAATTCATTTTCTAAACCAAAACTCTACCCTCTTATCACCTAAAATCTACCCCCACATTCTAGAATCATTTTCAATTACAAAAGACAAATCTATGAATTTATTAAGTTATTAACCAAGGTAGAACATCAATTGGGAGAGGAAGTATTATAAATAGACATGTCTTAATTCTTTTATTCTTCTTCCCTATACACCAAATTATATCAATTTTAGTATAAAAAAATTATTATTATTATTATTATTATAAAAATTTATTAGAAATATTTAATATCCATTTTACTCATTAATCTAAAAGACATTGAAAATTTAAATATGTTTTCATGTGTTTGTATGGACTACCGCCTCCATGAATGACATGATAGATTTTTCATCACTACCATTAATGGATGGTTATAAATATACTATTAAATTTATTAATATTATATTTATAATATTATTAATATTATTAAATTAAATACTATTCAATATATTCCTTTGGATCTATTGAAAATGAACTCATCGCTTTTCAGTATGTGCTGACTACAACCACCAAGAGACTGATATATTGAATTTCTACTCTAGACATTTAATTTTTATCCAAATATCTTAAAATATATTTTACCAATTTAGTAAAATATAATTAATATAATTAATATTATTTTATAATTATATTATTGCAAAAATAATCACTTTCTTATCAATAATCACCCATCATTTATAGCATGTTCATGTTTCAGGCAGTTTTACAACTTGTAATAACAATGACAATTTTTACCCTAGATAACCAAGGAAAAAACATTACTAGTGATATTGGACAATAATAATTAAAAAATTATTTTTTTTTTGGTTATGGAATTTTAATATTAATATCAAACCAATTATTATGATATCATCCCTTGTTCATTAAAATAACCCAAACAATATCTTCAAAAACGTCAATTTTATGAATCGTGACTAATATAACTATATGATGAAATTATAATAAATTTATTCCATTATGTATAATGATATTAAAATTATTATATTTTAATATATAAACACTAATTTTCACTACCCTTTCAAAAATAGTACAGAAATAATCCAAGAAAATAATATACAATATTGAAAATAAATTGTAACTAGAAAATATATTTGTAACAAATGATTTTATATGAGTATCAAATAAATTATAGGTGTGAATATGGTTTTTAAATATATAATTAAGATATTTTTCTATTATATAGGTGGTTAAATTTATTTTGGATAAGTGATATTAAACATAAGAGTTTTTGTTAACTCAATTATCATTCATTGGGTTGTGATTTTTCATCTTTAAAATGTTTCACATAAATTTCAATTATTTTCAAATAAGACTCCATTATATGAAGTTTTCTATTTTTCCTAGTATTTACATTCCAATAACATGAAATAAATTCATAAATATATCTTTATTTATGAATTATGATATCTATATGGGATGTCTTTAACACCTATTTCCTTTTATTCAATTAAAATATTTTACCATGAGCACCATTCTTAGAAGTTTGATAAATTAATCTATTTTATATTTCATAATATATTTACTATTATATATCGAGCTGAAATTATGGTTTTAAGTCAATAAGGCATTAATGATGAATTTCATTCAAATAATAGTGAAACTTCTTTTAAATTAAACTCTTTTAAATTCATTTTGTTCTCTATTTCCATGTTCACTGTTCCCAAAAATATTTTCCTTTCATATTATCAAATAAAAATATGGGTTTACTCATCTAACAATCCTATTTTCCATTACAACTTTTCATTAGTATATGTTTATTTAATCTTTTTAAAATGTGGTGTTTTAATAATTTTATATCAAAATATTAAACATATTTTCGTTCCTTTTATAATAAAATTGCATTCTTACACTATAAATTACCTCTACCTAACCATTATGTCTTTATTAAGTCACTTTTATTGAATATTATTTTAAATGTAATGATCTTTCAAAAAATCATTTTAACTTTTCGCAAATTTCATTCAAATGTGACTCGTAACTTTATCATTTATCATAATGAAAAAAACATTTCATAAAAACATTTCCTAATTTCACTTCTATATATCAATTTACATATAAAAGATTTATTTAGATGGGTTTTTTTGTAATCACCCTTTAAATATTGTTAAAAAAACTCTTTTATAGTAATTAAATTTTGTGTACTATCAATTGTCATTTGTGATATTAATTTTTGTGTTACCATCCAACAAAATTAAAAATAGAATTTTCTATTGGATGGGTTCTTAATAATTTGATGAATTGAAATTTAAAATTGGTTCCCAATATTATAGATTATTTATCTATGGGGTCATATATCACTCTAAAATGAATTTTCTTAAGTCTATATATGTCATGAGATAATAATGATGTGTGTGGAATTGATTTCATTATCTTTAGTTCACGTAATGGTGTCCCGACATGATCACATATAGTTTTGTTCATCTCATGGTTCAAGTAAATGATCACATTTAGACATTTTCATATGATTGTTTGTGAACATGATCACATTTATCTTTTTTCACATGCCATCTCATATAAATGATTTCATTTATATTTTTCCAAATTATGGTTCTTGTGCATTATCGTACACTGTATTTTACACATTATATATCATGGATGTGATAATGTTTCACTTTTCACACACGATTATACCATTACATGATTTCTATTAACCTTTTACACAATATAACAACATCCAATGCATATTGGTATTTCATTTTTTTATATTCACGTTATTAAGCTCCATAGATCATATATATTATCTCACACTCATATTCCATGGTATATATTTTTTCGATTTATATTAATTATCTTTATATTATTTCTTTTGGACAATTATTATTTGTTCACATTCATTTAATAAGATATTTCTCTCATTCTCATGTTTTTTCATAGTTTTAATATATAACCCTTAATGACTTGTAGTTCAGTTTCTCCCTCCCTATTTTTCTGAGCTCACCCATTTCTTATGGTTCCATTTCCTATGACATGGAGATGCATGTAAATTATGGGAAATCTATATGTGAGAATAGTATGGATAAATAATACATAGATGATTACTAGTATTATAAAATTTGATGCTCATATAGCTAGTTATAAAAAAAACAAAACCTTCCATTATTGGGATTTTGTGACTATTGTGGGAGCTAATGTCTAATATATATATATATATATTAATAGATTGGGTGATCTCACTTTGTATCAAATTATAGTGTTTAAAGATAGTGTTTGTTGAACTATATATGGTGGGTGTGGGTCTGGGGTACCTTAGTTGGTATACTTTAAGTGTTTCATTTGTTTATTATGTTAGTTATTTTTTGGGATTAGTGTAGGAGAACATATATGAAAACAAAAATCATATGTCTAAATATAGGAAACCAACATGATGTTTTGGTAAATTATAAATTGTGTGGTTACCATAGAATTATATCCCTTACTAGATAATAGAAAGGTTATATGTTTGTGTCATAGCTACACTTAATGGTAATCATTATGAAAAAATGATCATTGAATATCAACTCGATCATCACTCAATTTATGATGACTAATACTAAGACATCACACCTAGATAGTCACTCCCTGAGGACTTCTTATTCCCTTTGTATCCCTTTTTTAAGTAATTAAATTGAATTTGAGTATATAACACATCTCTGTTTAAGTTAGAAAACCAAAAAGGAATGTTACCCTAAAAACCCTTTGTTAAACTGAAGGATTTATGTTTTGATCCAATTATATCATAGTTGAACTGAAAACAACATCAGCTGAAATGAATTTTCCAATATAGAAGACATCATAGGATTCAGTTTATGTATTTATATTATAAATTACTCTAATTTTATTATATATTATAAAAAAAATTGTATTAGTATTTGGTTGGATATATTATCATGAAAAGGATCCTTGGAAAATTATGTTTCCAAAAAATCATAAGACTTATAGATATTAAAGAGGCATATTTAGAACAAGTGGTTGAGAATATCGCTATTATATTATTATAAATAAAACTATAGTTATACAGTCTTTCATGTCATAGTGGGATGGAAAATATCATGATTCATACCCATTACAATTTTTCATTAGTGAGTTCTAATTAAAAATTATGGGGATGCAATTTACATAAGAGGGGGAGATGTAATGCCTCAAGATTTTATTATATATTTTCATTTAATTTAGAACTATGTTTGATAGATTTTTTCACACAAAACACATAACTAATTTGATCAAAACTATATTTGTTTAATATTATTAATAAAATTAAAATTAAAAATAAATACTATACTAAAAAAGATGCATTTATCATCTACAATTTCATAAATTTTGAGGAGAAATAATTAATATTATTTTATATTATAACATATTATTCTTTATCAAATAAATGTTTTGATTAAGGGTTATATATTTTATATTAATATATTAAATTATTCATGTTTAAAATATTAATATATATATATATATTAATAAATTAACTTTCCTTAAATTAAAAATTTATACGAAATGTTATTAAGAACACTTAAAACATCATATTTTTCTAAAATATAATTTTATTTATATATTTTATCATATCATAAAAGCTTAACTTATATATTTTAAAATTTTTATTTACTGAGTGAAAATAATATTTATACATAATATTTGAATATTTTCTTAAGATCGATTTTTTGGGATTTTTTGAAAAAAATAGTTATTTCCTGGTGAATAAAGAAAAAAAGTTTTTCTCTAAAACCATATAGCTCGTGACAGTATTAAGTAGCAAGTAAAACATAAAAAATTATGAAAAATAATCTATTTATTAAGATAATTTATTTTCATAATAATAATTTTTATAATTTAAAAAAACTATGTTAATCATTATAATGATGAGGTATAATTATTCTAATAAAAACAATCATTAGAATTTTTCTTTTAATTATGTTTTCACTATGTGAAATTTTGTTATTATTGTTATTTTAAAGTCACCTAAATCTTATTTTATGAATTATAAACTAATTACCATCATTACATATCAAAAACATTGTTGATTATTTCCTAAATATAAATTTTGGGATTAAAAAACACATATTCTAAAAATAAGTTTTAAAGAGTTTCAAGCACTCATGTTTTTCATTCACGTGAATGTTTTATTTGATAAATTGTATTTAATATTTGGATTCATTAGTTTCATATAAATTAACAAGACCCGTTTTATTTTTATCCAATAAATATAAATTACATGGAAAAAAACTATTTTCCATTGTAAAACACAATAATTGAAAAAGTGAAAAAACAAAGAGATAATAAATAAAAATTGGAATAAAGAATGTCTAAATTAAATGTATGAGTTATTATAGTCTATAAATCAGCCCCCATCAATTATTTGACATGTTAGATATGCGATCCTTTTTAAACATGTTCTTCCATCCTATGAAAAAGTTATATTTACACAAACATATATCATGACCATCACTTGTAAATGGAGCTCACAAAAATCATATTTCTCCACTCATTCTAGAAAATTATCTTGACCAAAAGATTTACCAAGTGTAACGCCCTAACCCTAGATAGCCAAATTCAGTGCATTATTACATAACATGGGCATGATCACAAAATATCATGTCTCAAAATAACAATTAGTTTAGTATCCTTGGATGTACTATATATATACATAAGTTTTACATTACATCATGAAATAAAGAAAAACAACTGTGTGTCCCCTTTGAACACACTCATATCCTTTGTCTTATCCCGGCAGTTTAATCATAATATACTTCTTCACATACTAAGAAAAGGAAAAAATTATAAAGGGGTTAGCTCATATACTCTATAGGGATAAAAATAAAGTGAAGACTATCATAAATAAACATAAACATTTAAGGAAATGTATAATGCTAATACCCAAGATTTTTAAACACCAACATCAGTATAATATGGAAAATATTAATCAAATAATTTCATTTACTTATTCACATGTATATTCTATAAGTCAAATACTCACCTGTAATATCAATAGCTAATTTCATAATGATGGAATGCATAATGTCAGACTTCATAACCACAATGTCATGCTCTCATGCCAAGACTACAAATAATATTTTTTCAAAGACTTCTTCCAAGAAAATATTTTATCTCGTTAGACCTACTAATACATCGAGGATCCATAGTGGGCTCCACCCATCACTTACTAAGTCCAATGAATTCCACATATGAAAAGGTTTAAACATAATATAAAAATTCGTATTAAAATTAGAATACAAAATTTCAATACTTTAACCATAAACCATGAATGGTATAAAAATATCTCATCCATATTCAAACATATAAAAAAACCTTCAATACAACATGGAAGACTTTATCATAATAAATCATCTTCAAAAAAATGTAAAATCCTACAAAGGATGTTGAACTTGATAAAATAAATCCAAAAACTATTTGAGGAAAATATTTATTACTACATTGAAATCATTGAAATGTAATGAAAAAATTTATTTTGAAAATATTCTTATAATATTTTAAGAAATCTTCAAAGGTGTTATAATGGAGAAAAATAGCCACACCCACCGTATAATTTAATGAAAACATTCTTTCCATAATTTTTCTAAATGGTCGTAAAGTACCTTATTTGTAAAGAGATAGAAATCTTCCTTTCAAAAAATTTTATAAAAATTTAAACAAGGGTATAATTTTATTTAAAGTACAGGATACTAAATAGTAAAATTTTTGTGAAATACATTTTTAGGAAACACGGATGTGGATGATAAAGAAGTCGCAGTAGATACTTACGTAGAGACAACCTCAGATAATAAAGAGATTGTAAAATTAACCTTTACCTTGTAATTTTACTTAGTAGAGGGTAGGTTAACCTATTTTATAATGGAGAAATCATTGTTATTAAATTATAAAAGTAACAAATACATAAATATGATATCATATATGATCTTCTAATATTGCTTTCTCAATAAAATTTCAGTGGTATCCTTGTTTTAGGTGTTAACTGATTCATTTTCCTTTATATGTTTTGTTATGTAAGTCATCATTGTTATGGATGGGATGTATTTGATTCATATCCATAATGATATTAAGTTAATAAAGAAAATTTTAATAATAAAATGAAAATTATTCTTGAATGATTGCGATGGGGAACAAAATCTCATCGCATCTTGGAGACGGTAAGTCGTACATATGCACGACCGACAATATCATTCTTTTCGTGGTGAAATTGTATGTAATACGATGGTATATTATATATAAATAATCATTAAAATGTTATATTTATTATTTACATACATTATACTCATTATTATACCCATTCAAATATTGAAGTATTGAATAATAAACTACACCATGACGTGGAGAAGGTAATCCGTAAGTACACATGTATAGTGACTTTGTCAATCATAGGATGGATATAATAATGAATATTATTGTAAAATATTTATATTAACATAAAATTATATAAAAGGTACTAGTTTTATTATTTTTGTATGGAAAAAACAATGAAAGAGGAAGTGGAAGAAGAAAAGAACTTTTGAAGAGGTGATGAAATTATTACCTCTTCTTTGGGTGCTTCCTTTGGATTTGATCAAAAGGGCTCCGTAGGATGGATTTATGATCAAATTAAGGCCTCTAGGTTCATGTGAGGGTAGTTGGGAGGTTTCTATAGTAGGGTTTCTCCGATAAAAATAACATTGGAGGTGTGATTTTCAGACAAGGGGAAGTAGCCTTTTATAAGAGAGGTGAGGGTCACTTTAGTAAAAGCATTAAAATATATTTTATTATAAAAACATTTTTAGTTTTAATGGATCCAAATGGATTTATTTAGGGGTTAAAGATGGTATGTTTAGAAAGTATCTCAACCCATAGATTTTATACATGTTTATGTCACCATATTAACCTTATCTTTTAGATTTAATTCTTAGTTAAATAGTTTAACTTTTACAATGACTACTTGTATTTTTATATTACATGCTTAATAAACATACTATAAAATTTCAAGAGAACCACAAGTGGTCAATGAATGAAATATATATCATTATATAAGACCTTTGGAATAAACATATTTATTTTAATATTAAATCATTTTATAATATAGTATTTGTTGTAAATACTCATTTATGTCAATTTTGACAGTATTTAGTATTTCATTTTTTTTGAAAGTCAAAAAAAATTGATTTCTTCAAAAAAAAAAAATCAACCATAACATGTATTATTAACTAATGAAATTAGTGGAATGAATAAAAAGTCACAATTTTCATTTATTTTGATATTAATAATATAAATTCCTTTAATCATTCATTAATAAGGTAATTATTGCATCATCATTGTGTCATAAATAGATTTAATTATTTAATGTCTAAAAATTATAAATAAATTACCATAATTTATGAAATAATTTTTTATTCTAATTAATATTTATAGTCGAATGTATCTTATGTAATGGTTTACTTATTAAACATTGAATTTAACACTTTTAACTCTTCTTTAAATTAAATAATAATAAATGCCATATTCTAATACTAGTAGATCAAAAAGATCATATTTTATTCCTAATGATGATTTTGGTTGAAATACTCGTATCAAATAGAATTAAGACATGTCATAGGGTAATTATAATATCTTTTTTACATTTAATTACCCTATTTACTTTTAACCATTGTAAATAAAAGTCAAAAGTTACTATTCACCATAAATTATTTTCATCATGTTGAACCACATTTTAATTATTGATGTCAACCGTGTCTCTTGTATTTTTGAAATTCAATTCACAGAAGTAGTAAAAAATATTTCATTCAAATTTTCAAATGTTCTTTGAAGGTGAGTAAAAAACGGTAAAAAGTTCAATAAAATTTTATATATTTAATCTTATTATAAAATTACATCAATAAATCACATTAGACTAATATAGGTATTATTTTTATATTTTGACATAATATTAAATTTATATTAAAAATAATTATTTAAATAAAAAGTCGGCTATAAATAATAATGCAGTGTTTTCCACTATTCATCCCAAATTGAATGTTTTTAGAAAAATACCATAAAATCATCCAAATTAAATTCTAATATTAAAAATTCAAAAACTATGTCTATTTTACAAAAATAAAAACATAGAAGTTGTATTAATTAATATAAAAAATATTCTCGTTGTCAAAACTAGAGAGCGTGTTTTTGAGAAATAAAAACTGTCAAAAAATTGATATGTGTTTATGTCCAATTTTAATGTAAAATTACTTCCAATGACCCTAATTATATTAAATGTTAAAAATGAAATCTAATTATACTTCAAAACCATTAAAATTTATAATTTAACACTGTAAAATTATTTCTATTAAAAAATTCAATTAAAGTTTAGTATTTTTTAATATTTATCAAAATATGAAAGTTTTTAGAAACGCAAGAAAAAATTATCCGAACTAAATTTGTATGTCCCTATTCTAATGAAGAAGTTTATCTTTTCAAGTTGAATATATAAATGTGTCAAATATTGAATTTAAAAAAAGTTCTGCATTAAAAGGTCGTATAATTTTTAATTTTTTTAAAATACTCCTTTAATCTAAAAAATTAAATTTGTTCTTATATTATGTCTAAGAAACAAAAAATATGGATATTAAAATTTTATGAAGTATATGAAATTTAAAATGTAGTTAACATAATTCATAAGTATTTTTTGAATGGTGAATTTGGTAAATCGTGGTGCTCTCGAACTTAGTGTTGTGTGTAGTCAAAACTATTGAATTTCTTTAGAAAAAACAACTTACTATGAAATTTTGGGGTGTTACATTCTTCCCCACTTTTGAAATCATGTCCTCTTAATTTTAAAATTGGCCTTGGGAACATCATTAAATGTCCCACATTGAGAAAATTATCAATACAACTATCACTTTAAAAGAAAGGAAGAGAAGTAGAAAGGTAACCAAAGATAACCCATATTAGAATTCCTTGTAAGAAAACATGGATGTATAAGATAAACGAAGTTTCATGTTCTTATGGAGAGTGATAAAAAACATGACGAGGATAAATTTAACAACAAGAAAACCACAAACTTGGGATGGTTTAAACGGTCATTAGTTTCCCAGCAGGAAAAGTAATTGAACATCATTTTTTCTTTCAAGTTTCATTTCATAACGTTGAGGAATTTATTTTCAAGATTGACTAATTATATGATGATTATTACTAACATTTTATGTAGAGTTTCATCCTTTAATAATTTTTTACCACTAACTCATCTTTTTTCCAAACTATGAGTATTCATGATAACTTTTTCACACCTGAAGTGCTATATTAAACATGAAGAGAATTCACATAATCCAAAAAGGATGAACTATATATTTATCTTGTATAAAATTATTAACCAAAACCAAATGGTTAGTATATGATTATCTGATTTCAAAAATGGATAATCATTTATAGAAATAAATACAAATCATAATTTCCAAAATTAAACAAATAATACCCAGAGTTTAATAAAGACCATTCTAGGAACAAATATCATCAAAATTCTTCAATATAATCCAAACTAATATTGAAACCCAACACTCAGAAGATTTTAATCACATATTCGTTCATAGTAAATCTTAAAATATATCTATAAATAATATCAACTACTATTAAAGTCTCATACATGAGTGTAATTAACCAAATAAAATATTCAATATGATAGGTTAATCAATTCCATTAATTACTAGAATATCTATAAAAACATAGATTCTTCCAAAAAAATACTCCAATACTTATCAAATGAAATCCCATAGTATTCTATTTTCCGTAGGCATATATTATTCCCAAAAGCGAGAACGTCTCCAAAGTAACATATATCACTTAATCCCCAAATAAATTTCTTATAATAATGATATCCATTTGATAAAACAAAATTTCATAAATTAACTAATTATTTATCAGCAAAATCATTTAACTAAAAAGAATCAGTCACACTAACCAGGGACTTCACGTAGTCCAGTGGTAGGAAATAAATCCTTTTCTCACTTTTGTTGTGGGTTTCATTCCCACACCTTTTTCTGACAGAACAGTTTGTCTCATGGTCTAAGTGTTTTACTTTCTCAAGAAATATATTTATCACATTCCCGAAATTAGATAAATTCCTCAAAATAATCATAAAATAATTTAACCACAAATTTTATCTCATACCATTAATTTTCATCCCAAAAATTAATTACTTATAACTTCCATTAATTCAATGATTATATAAACCCAAATGGTTCTTTAAAACTATATCCACAAAAGAAAATATAATTCTTCCTCGAATAAAACATTCATATGGCAAACTGTACGGTCACACAAACAAGAGATAAGTCTTCTAATGTAATCCCAGCAAAGATGAACATTTATAATTTGAATCATTTCACCATCCATTTATTTCCACATAGTTTCTTCCATGACCTATTGTTTATCCTATTAAATAGTTCATTGACTCAGTCAATTCCCAGGTCCCCTATATTTTCAGAAAATTACTATAAATAGATTCTAAGGATCATTGTTATTTTCTTCTATAGTACTCCTAATTTTTTCTCATCCATTTGTTACTTTATGTACTTATTTACCACACATAAATAATTTCTTTGTTCCATTTATACACTTTCCTTGGTGTCTTATTCCACATTTCATGCATGATGGAAACTGATCATTATTTTCTCAACGGTCTCCATTACTGGAGTTCTTATCATTCTCGACATTTCTCTTCTTTTTTGAGTTCAAGAGTTGGTAAATGTATATATTGTTGATCATATTTTTGAAACCTTCTTCGGAAGGAACACAATATATTTAACACTTATAAACATTCCATTTTTTTCCCATTTCCACAATCGTTCCCACCTTATGAATCATGTTCAATGTTAATATGTCTTCCTTGGAATTTAGCCATTGACTAAAACCAAAAAGCATAGTTTGAGTAAAAATTTTCATAAATTCATTTATAGTATATCATGACACGTTATTTTCAATCTCAAAGTAATTAGGATTAACCAATATTATTTATTCTCATCTTATAAAAAAATCACTCAAATAAGTTTTTAATAAAAATGTGAATTATCCTAACTATATCCCATGGGAGTGTCATAACCAAGAGTTCAGTAAGTCCTGTTGTCGTACACCATTTCTCGTTTGAGTCTAATGAAAAGTGGTGTATTTGGGTATTACCCATAAGTAACTTAGTTCCAGATCTGCCTATACCTTCTTGTCTCCATACAGGGATGATTTTTTAGAAAAACCACATAATATTTAAATTAGTAAATTTTTTGGACGTTCTTCTATACTAATCCTCAAAGTTTATCTTATGGTAGGTTTTTTTAATCCAATTTTATTTAAATCTAGCTTCCATTGTTTGTACTAATATTCCACTGATACCAATTGTAATTCCCTAACACCAGTTACCCAGAGTTGGTGCATTATTAAATAACATTAGCATGATCACAAGAGATCAGGTCCCAAAAGACCCATTAGTTTAGTAGCCTTGGAAGTACTAGATACTTACAGAAGTTTTAAATTACATCATAAAATAATGAAAAAAAAAATTGTGTCCCATTTGAAAACACTCATATCCATTGTACTATCCCTATAGGTTAATCATAATATAATTTTTCACATCCTAGGAAAAGGAAAACATAAGAAATGTGTGAGCACTGATGCTCAGTAAGGATAATAATATAGCAGAAACTATCATAAATATGCCTAAACATTTAATGAAATGTATAACACTAATACACAATACTTTTAAACATAAAAATCTGTATAATATGGCAAAGATAAATCAAATAATTTCATTTACATATTCACATAGATATTCTGCAAGTCGAATAATCACATATAATATCAATAGATCATTTCATAATGATGGAATGCATAATTCCGAACATAATAACCACATAGTCAAGGTTTACTGAAACGAATACATGTAATATTTTGTCATGTCCTTATTCTAAGGAACTAGTTTTTCTCATTAGACCTACCGATGCATTGACGAGCTATAGCGGGATCCACCCACCACTTACAATGTCCAATGCATTCCACATATGAAAAAGGTAGAAACATAATTTAAACATTCGTATTAAAAATAACATACAAAATGTCAATAATTTAATCATAAAACATAAATGGTATAAAATTAGAACTTTTATAGTTATATATATCACATAAAAATCAATACAATATGGAATATTATATCATAATAAATCAATGTCAAACAAATGTAAAATCTGACGAAAGATGTTGGCATAGATGAAATCAATCCAAAAACTATTTAAGTGAAATATTTCACTCTAAATTGAATTAATTAAAAATTAATGAAAACAATTATCTTGGAAATATTCTTATAATAATGTAAGGGACGATTCAAAGGTGTTATAAATGTGGAAAATAGTTTTACCCTCCATATAAGTAAAAAAAAATCTTTTCTTAATTTGTCGAAATGGTCATAAAGTACCATGTATGGAATGTGACTGAATGATTACATTCAAACCATTTTATTAATATTCAAACAAGAATATAAATAAAATTATCTAAAACTATTGTAAATTGTAAAAATGATTTTAAATTAATTTTTAATAAATATAGATATGGATGATAATGAAGTCACAATAGATACTTACATAAAGACAACCTTGAATAGTAAAGAGCCTGTATAATTAAACCTTACCTTGTACTTTTACTTAGTAGAGGGTAGGTTAGCCTCCTGTATGATGGTGAAATAGTTATTATTAAATTATACAAGAACCACATATATAGATATGATATCATATATGATCTTCTAATATTTTTTTGTTAATGAGAATTCAGTAGTATCATTGTTTTGGGTGTTAATTGATTCATTTCCCTTTATATGTTTTTTTACGTAAGTCATGTTTTTTATAGGATGTATTTGATTAATATCCATAATTATATTAAGATCTTAAAAATTATTTTTAATCATAAAATGGAAATTATTCTTGAATGGTTATGATGGGGAACAAAATTTCATCGCGTTATGGAGATGGTAATCTGTTTGTATGCACGAGAGACAATGTCATTCTATTAGTGGTGAAATAGAATGCAATTGAATGGTATATTATATATACATAATCATTAAAATGTTATATTTATTATTTACATCATTTATACTCATTATTATACCCATCCAAATAATGATGTGTTGAATAACAAACTACACCACGATGTGGAGACGGTAAGCCGCACGTACGCACGTATAATGACTTTGTCATACGTAGGATGGATATAAAAATAAATATTGTTGTACCATATTTATAATTATATCATAGTATGCAAAAGTTACTTGAGTTATTTTTTGGTTTGGAAACTACAGTGAAAGTGGATGTGTATGAAGAAAATAACTTTGAAAAAGGTGATGAAATTATTGTCTCTTCTTCGGGTGCTTCTTTTGATTTAATCAAAACGGCACCTTAGGTTTCATTATGATCAATCTATGGCCACTATGTAAAATTTATGGTATTTGGGAGGATATTTGAGCCAGGGGTTTCCAACCCAAATAGACTGGGAGGATTGATTTTCAGAGAAGGGAAAGTACCCTTTAACTAGAGAGGTGAGAGTCAATTATGGAAACGTTTGAAATATTATTTTATTATAAAATCATTTTCGGTTTATAATGGCTCCAAATGGATTTATTTCGCGAATAATTTGGGGATGGGTAAAATTACTCTCAAACAATAGGTTTTAGGTGAGTTTAGTTCAACATATTAACCTTATCTTTTAGATTTAATTCTAAGTTAAATAGTTTAACTTTTACCTTGTCTTCTTGTATTTTTATATTACATGGTTCATAAACATACTATAAAATGCCAATAAAACCTCAAGTGGTTCACTTATAAAATATCTATCATTATATAAGACCTTTTATTATACCATATATTTTTAGGAATATTATATCATTTAACAATATAGTATTTTTTAAATACTCTTTTATGTCAATTTTAACACTATTTGGTATTTGGTTTTAGTGAAAGTCAAAAAAAATCATGATTACATCGATAAAATACATAAAATCAACAAAAACATGTCATATTAACCTAGAAAAGCCTTGTAATTCATCAAAAGACTCAATTTACATTTATTTTGATGTTTATAATATCAATTATTTTAATCATTCATTAATAAGGTAATTACTACATCATCATTGTGTCATAAATAAATTTATTTATTTCATGTATAAATATTATAAATGAAATATGATGATGTATTAAATATTCATAGAATTATAATTAATATTTATTTTTGAATTTATCTTATGTATAACTTTATATTAAATTTTTTTTATTTATTAAACTTTTAATTTCAAACATTTAACTCTTCTTTAAATAAAATAATAATAAATGTACTAATCTAATTCAAGTGGATCAAAAAAATCAAATTTTATTACTAACGTTTATTTTGGTTGAAATTAACTTATCCAATATAATTAGGACATGTTTTGGGGTAATTATAATATCAGTATTAGCTTTAATTACCATATTTACTTTTATCCATGGAAAATATAATTCAAAATATAAAATTCACCAAAAACTATTTTCATCATATTGAACCAAATTTTACATAAAAAAGTCAGAAATGTCTCTTTTATTTTTATAATTCAATTTACAGAAGTGGTAAAATTATTCTTTGTTCAAATTTGAAAATGTTTCTAGAAGATGAGTAAAAGACGGTAAAAAGTATAATAAAATTTTATTTATCTAATATTATTATAAAATGACATCAATGAATTAAATTGGGATAATATAGGTATTATGTATCTATTTTGACATTAATATAATTTTAAATTAAAAATAATTATTTAAATAAAAAGTCGGCTTAAAATAACAACGCAATGTTTTTCACTATTCATAAAAAGTTGAATATTTTTAGAAAAATACCCAAACGTTACCCCAAACTAATTTTGATATTCCAAATTCAAAAATACTTTCTATTTTACCAAATTCAAAACATATATATTGTATTAATTATTTTAAAAAAATTATTCTTCTCAAAACAAGAAAGCAGGTTTTTGAGAAGTAAAAACTACCAAAAGATTGATATGTGTTTATGTCCAATTTAAATGTAAAATTACATCCAATGACCAAAATTGGATTAAATGATAAAACTATTATCCAATTTTATGTAAATAATATTAAAATTTATAATTAAAAACTATAAATTATTTTGATTAAATTTTTTTTCAATTAATGTTTAGTATTTTTCATTATTCATCAAAATATGAATGTTTTCAGAAAAGCCTAGAAAATTTATCCAAACTAAGTTTTTATTTCTATATTATAAAGAAGAATTTTTTTTGTCAAATTTAATTCATAAAATTGTCAAATATTGGATTTAAAAGGGTTTTCCATTAAAAGGTGGTAAAATTCCATTTTTAAAAAATACTTATTTAATTTAAAAATTAACTTTTTTCTTATGTTATGTCTAAGAAACACATAATATTGATGTTAAAAGTATATGGAGTATATAAAATTCAAAATGAAGTTAATAATATTCATAAATATTGTTTTAATAGATAGTTTGCTAAGTCGCGGTGCACTCAAACTCGTTGTTGCGTGTAGCGCAAACTATTGAATTACTTAAATGAAAAGAACTTACTATGAAATATCAGGGTGTTACACCTAGTACCTCCCAAAATATCTTCCAATTTACTACTATCATTTTCATATCCAAAATTTAAATATAAGGATATTTATGTTGTTTACCATGGGAGAACTTCCAAAGGGAGTGGTAATGTTTTCTTCTATGATCTCATTATTATTTTATTATTCATCCCCTTAAAACCTATTATATCCCTGAAATTATTAAAACAGAATTATTAATAATATTCTAAAAATTTGTTATATTAATTGAATTACCATTTTATACCTTCTTCCATACCCATTTTAAAAATATATATATATTTTTCATCCAAACATGCAGACTACTTCCTCCATGGACTAAATTCTTGATTTTAAATCACCACAAAAAATGGATAGTTTTAAAATATTATTAAAATAGTTAAAATTATATTTATAAAATTATTAATACTAATAAATTATAAATAATACCATATCTTCCTCATGTTATATGAAAATTTAATATGTCTCCTACGTGTTTCTGTGAACAACCGCCTCCATGAATGTGATATATTTCATTTTTTTACTCTGATCTTTTATTATGTATTAAAATATATTAAAATATGGTTCCAAAATATAATAAAAACTAAATATTATCATAATTATTATATTATAATAATATTAATTTTAAACAATAACTATTTTAACTATACGAAAACCTTAATTATTATATGTTATTTTTTTGGTTGGTTTAACTACATATGTGAAGAGTTATAAATTTGTTTCATGGATAACTAGGGAATCTTAATAACATGTTATATTTCAAAATTATTTTTAAATATTGTTTTTTTTTTAATTTTAATAGTAATATCAAACATTTTATATTTATACCACCCATCATTCATTAAAATTATCGAATCAAGGTCATCAATAACATTATCGTTTAAATAACATCTTAAATAAATATTAAATTAAATTATAAAGTTATAATTAATTATAAAACATTAGTTACATTATCTATAATGATATGAAAATAATTAAATTTTAATATTTAAACCAGACTCAACACCACTGTTATAAAACTAATACTAAAAATATAATAAAATCTAATGACATCTAATGATGGAAATAAAATAAAACTGATATATTAATAAAAAAGATAATAAATGATGTTTATAAATGGTTGTAGGTATTTATATGGCTCTAAAATATTTTATTAATAATCTTATATTTTTTATATATGAGGTGAAATCATGTTCTTCTAAGAGAGACTAAATGAAATGTTTTTTATAGCACAGTTCTCATACATTGTGATACGATTTATATTAAAGAAATTAATTCATATATTTTTGGAATATTTTTATATATGATTTTATTATGTGATATTTTATCTTTTTACCAATTAATTTTCATTTATACCACAAAAATACCGTTTTTAGTGAATCTTACTTTATGAATTATGATATCTATATGATATTTGGTTAACTCAAATTTCCTTTATTTGAGTTAAAATATTATTCCTTGATCATCATTATTCTATGTTTGTTGAATTATTATGTTTTCTATTTAATAAGATATTTACTCTTTTCAAAAAAGGTAAATTTATTTTCTTAACTAAAATATATTTATCAATGAATTTTACTCAACAAAATGTGTCATATTTTTAATAAACCTTTTCCCTCATTTAATTAAAATTTCCCATATATTCCCATATTTATTAATTCTAAAAAATAATTTATTTCTAATTTTAAAATCAAATATTTTGATTAATTATGTGACCTTACTATTTTCTATTACCAATTTTCATAGGTATGTTTTACTACCTATTATCCTAATGTGAATTTTCAATAAAGGTATTTCAAATTATTAAAATGGTTTTTTATATTCATAATCAATTATTTATCTTCAAATGATAAAGTAGTTTTCTAAAAAATATTTTACAATTTCAATTAATTTTTTTATATATCTCTAATGGCCATATTTCCCTAAAAAATATTTTCCATCAATCACCATTTAATTTTACAATAAAATAGTATTTTTGGATGATTTAATTTTGGGAATCAACCATTTACATTATTTATGTTAATCGTAGTGATACCATCTAGAAATATTAATAATCCAATATTTGTTTTAATGGGTTATTTATTATGTGATTAATTTTTATTTTCAATTGGAACATATATGTATGTATGATTTACGGGAGGGGTCCTAGACTAAACTCTAATGTATTAGTTATGTTTAAATAAATAATGAGATAATAGGTTGTGCATGGAAATGATAATGGTATTCTTTGTTCACATAATTTATTATGGAATATATCACATATATCATTCTTCACATGATGATTCATGGACACAATTGCTTATATATTATTTCACACGATGTTTCATAGACATGATCATATATAGCTATTTTTACAGGATTTTTCATCGACAACATCACATATATCTTTTTTCACATTATAGTTCATGTAAAGGAACACATAAATCATTTTTTATGTGATTCAGTATAGAAATAATTGTGTCCCACATTTCTTACAATATTATTCTTATACATGATTTATCATAACCATGTTCAAAATATTATTACATCTTATGTTTATTCTTATTCTATTTTTTATATGCATGTGATTATTCTATATAGCTCAAGTATATTATTTCCTTATCTTATGAAATGGTATATATTTATTCATATTAGATTAAATTTAATTATATAATTTATTTTGGATACCTATTTTTACACTATTTTCATTTAGTAAAATATTTCTCCATGTATCATGTTTTTCTCATACACTTATAATATAACCCTTGATGTCATTTTGTTTAGTTTTTACCTTACATAATATTTGAGATAACCCCATTATTATGTTTCCATTACTTATGTCATATATATAAGTATAACTTTTAATAAGTGTTTAAGGGAGTCTATTTTAGTTCAATTATAATGACATATTCACAAGTATTGTAAAATGAGTTTCTTATGTCGCTATATCCTGATGAAATGAATCCTTACATTATAGGTATTTTGTAATTATTATGAGATGTAATAAAAGATTTATTGATATATATATTGTTATCCTAGAATATATCACTTTGTATCAAAATCAATTTTTTAAATAATCTATTTCTAGAACCAAATTTGGGAATGGGGGTTTAGGGAACCTCAATATGCCCACCTCTTCACATGAGGTATAATTTTGAACTTTCATTAGTTCATGAAAATTTATTTATGAGTATGAAAAAAAATTTTGGGGGAGGATTTGATATATCAGGTTCTATACTAGGGTACACTTTTCATGTTGATATCAGTATTATTTTTAATTGAAGGTTTTTAAATTTATTTATTAATTTTACGAATAGAAAAAAAGTAATTTATAAACATTATATATAGTGTAAAATAAATTAATAACTATGTAATCATATTTGTGATATAGGGTTTCATTTTTTGTTGAAATTTTATTATTATTTATGGAATGTGAAATTCAGTGGAAATTAAAAGAGAATATGTCATTATTATAATATTTATACTTAAAAATCTAATTTTCACGAAAATAGATATATATTTCCAGTTATAGAAAGGGTATTTACATAAACTCTATCCCTTCATTACCCCATTGGAAAACATTTTTTGTCCAAGGGAGAATAATGTATAAGGATTATGGTGACCTAATCTTTATATACATAAAAATACAATATTTTATATAAATATTTAATAAATAAAACAATAATACACTCCCTAAAATAATAATTTTTAGTGTATTTTAAGACTACATATATTATAAATATATTTTATGAAAGATATTAAACATATCCCATAATGTTCTTCTCACATAGAAAGATTATTAAATATATCCTATATAAATCCATTCTTCATAACATGGGGAAAAAGAGACATAAGGGAGGTTGATCTCAAATGATTAGTAAGGGTAAAAATGTGAGATATAAATCAATTATCAGTATTGAGAATAAGATAAAAATAAGAGCATGAGATAGTTAACATGAATTATAAACAAAAAATCCAATCATTCATATATCATAATCCATGGTTCACGGAATAATTGTTTTTTCAAATTCATGTTTCATAAGAATATGAAATCATCAATATGAAATAATGAGAAATGAGAGAATATAATAATCATCAGAACATGTCATAGGATATTATAACAATCATATAAATATAAAATCATTTTTTATCCACTGATCACTACCATGACCATCATAACATACTGAATAGTTTCTCGTAGTGGATTGGATTCACTCATTGTTCCATTTTCATTCATGGTGAGCAAAGTCCCATATAGTAAGTTGTTCACTACCTATTTACTTTTGTATTATATTATGAGATATCATTTTTTAAAAAATTAATTGAAGGTATATATAATTTATTTCCCACCCATACCTTCATAAAAACCTTTTATTTGTGTTCCAATAGATCATAAAAAAACTCTTCATTTCATCATAGAATAATCAACCCATGGAATATAAATTACATTCATTGAAATATAATTTTTAAATAATTATCAAAAGAAACCCATATTAATATGGTGATTAGTATCATAATATTATATCCCCTATAAACCATAACAATTCATGAATAAGGACGATGTAGATGAATAATACTTTTATTAAAGAATTCGAATTACTTTTTGGAAAATAATTAAAAAAACCTTTTATTTTTGTAATTTTTAAACATTTTAAAAATTCTTTACAAAATGGGAAATGCATTTCTTTTATAAAATCTGGTAATAAATTAAGATAACCATAAATACCAATAATGGTAAAAATTGTTAGAAAATATATTCATTCGATAAAAGTTAAAAAGAATTATTTTCACTCTTTTGTAGACATTAAAATATATCTTTTTCTAGAATTTTTTAAAAATTAATATTGAAAACATTTAAAAGAAACTTAAATATTATTGAAAATGACTTGAAAAAATAATAAGAGAATATTGTATGACATTCATAAAACATTTTAATGAATGTGGACATGAAAAAAAAAGTATTTTTGACTAATGTGATGGCATAATGTAAATTTATTTTAATGAAATTTTATTGGTATTTTTATGTACCAAATAGGGGAAATAAAAACAATACCCCAAAACCCTATAAATAACCATAACAAAAAAAAATATTGTTTAAGATAGATAAAGTATAGAATTACTCTAACTGAGATTTAAACTTGAACAATCTCAATTAAGAATGAGATTATGATAATAACCCTTACCTCAAGTCTTTAATTTCATCCTAAATTATTTAAAATCATATATAATTAATTTATAAATATTATATATATATAACATATTCATACTTATCTTACCAAATATGATTCATTCATTATTTCCTATAACATATTTATAAATAGTCATCCACATAACTATTTCATTTTCTTGCATGTTTCAATTTAATTATTCTAGTATTAAAACCTAGGTCATGGTTTCATTATCTTCAAAATAACAATAATTTCATTAATATCAAATTTATTCATTATATATACTTTTTTACATATCTTTATATAATTATGATGAAAAATTAATCCCATAATTTCATTGGGGTTGTAGTCCAAACATACGCATCTGTGATGCCTTTATTTTTCAATAAATTGATTGAGCGGAAGGTAAGTAGTAACTTAAATTTCCAAAAACATAATTATATCAAAAATATAATATTAATTCATTAAATAAAACAATATAATAATACATTTTAGGATTTAATGAATAATTAGACATGTTTCTTCATGAAAATGGTATTTCATACATAGGCATGAGCAACACTTTCATTTTCCATTGGATGCTTGAGAAATAGATAATTATCATTCGATAATCATGTACTAACATCATTATATTATTGTGAATATAATAGATATGAAAGTGGTTGAATAATAAATAAGCACGAATGACCTTCATAAAGAAGATTACCACTTCTTTGAGTATCATCCTTTGGATTACACCTTAACAATTATTAGGATAATCTTTTAAGGATACCAAGACAACTATGAAGTCAGTAGTAATAATGGAATGACATTTGAGTACGATTTGGATAAGATAGAGTTCTTAATGCCTCTGAATAAGTGGGAATGGAAGGTAACCTTTTTAAGTGATGGTAGTTACACCCTTTTAAACATTAAATGTCTTAAAATAGAATATATGAATTTTCATGGGATTTTATAACTAAATAGTAAATTTTTATGAACACCCAAATCATAAGGTATCAAAAATTAGAATTCATATTTCAGTAACTGACTAAATAAGTATCTAATTGATTTATGGGTCAACCTCAAGTTGAAGGTGGATCACATCTCTGATGTTATTTTGTTAGATAAAATTTTCTTGAAAAGAATGATCTTGGGAAACAAATTATAAATATAATTTGGAAAAAAATGAGAACAAAATTGGAAAACAAATTAGACCACAAATGTGTTGTGGATGTAATTTTATTAGTATTAATTATAAAATTTTATTCCCTAGAATTTAAAATAAATTATTGATCTAGTTAGCATGGGGATTTAATTTTATAACTATTTATATGTTTGATAATAAATAACTACACTATTTAGATATTAATTCATTGGTCTGAAAATTATTCAATTAAAAAATCTATTTAACTAAACCCAAAAAAGAATGTGGCACTAGTCTAACCCAATGATCAGGGGATCAACCACTATTAATCCATTAGTGTTCCTTAGTTATGGAACCCTTGGTCTAATATGACATAATGAGTTCATTTGGAGAATTAACATTCAAGTAATTATAAAATAAAAAATATAATAAAAATAAGTACTTTAGAAATTAAATTTCAATGAGCCGAAAATATCATTACAACCCCAAAAATAATCTTCAAATCTCTTTTTACACTGATACCAGTGTGATAATTGAGTAGAAACTCAACCCAAAAAAATGGATATGATATGGTTAAAGGGGAGGTGATAAGTGAAAAAAATAGAATCATTGAAAAATAAATTAAAAATCCTACTAGCCTTAGGGAAGGACCAAGTCAACTAAATGATAGCCCACCCCCTAGAAAATACAACCTCAAACTAGAAGGTCTATAGGCAAATTTATTATAAAATATAGTACATGGTGTGTACAAAAAAGTACACAACATGTACTCAAGTTAACCACTTTTTACTCATTTTTTTCATTGGTTGGTGGCCAACCACTACTCCCTTTTAATTTTAACATATTGGTTGTTAGTAGGTTTAAATACACTATGTATTTTAGTACTACACTGAGAGCATTCAGTCAATTACCCCATTATACCTCCTGTTTAAGGGTACTCCTTCTAGTCGAGTCGTGGGTCTTATAATTGCAGAAGACATATTATTATTACTTATACACTATGTAATTTGAATATTTACATTAAAATTTTTCTGATGTGTGAATCCAACTATAAAATCCTAGAAATCATCCATAAAAATAAGAATGAAGAATTTAAGCCATATAACTCCATATATCTATTGAAAATAGACATTATAATCAATAAAAATACAATTTTGTATCCATAAATATAGCACATCAAATTCCCCCACATATAGTTATTTTTCCTTCCCTTAAGAAAATAGTAACATCAAAATAAAAATTATCCATAATCTAATTATGAAACACTCAAAAAATTATACCTATCAAAAAATTCATAACTAACAATTTAAAAAATAAAAATACATATTCAATTTAATTTTTTCATCATGCCTCATATAAAATTCAATTCATGGGATTTATCCATTTTTAATAAAAATTTTCTTTTTTTAAGTGCCCTTGTTGTTGATGATCAACTTCAGCTGGAAAATAATTCACTCATAACTCAAGATAATGTAATTATAATTATTATCAATCTAAAGAATATATGATCTATCTATATAATTTAAAAAAAAAATCTCTATATAGTGATTAAAAAACATGAGGAATTTTATTAGGGTTGAAATGTTTCTGAGGATAAGGTAAAGTAGACAATACTATTAAAATAATATCATATGTCTAAAAAGAAGGATGGATTATTTATAAATAATGAATGGAATTCATTGAAAATATTAATGAAAATTAAAATCTTTCAAAATATCTCAAATTCCAATGTGACCAAATCCATACCATTCTTCCAGAGGATTAAAAATGATCATTGACTATAAATAATAAATTTAGTGCACATTTAATTTTTTTTCTTGAACAACATAAAAACATAAGGAATCATGGGTTTTAAAAATGTTTTATTTATTGAATAATAGAATATTTCCCACATGTGAGTTCATGGTATCTTGTCAAACTATATAATTAATAACAAAAAGACAACCTCTTTAAAGATCATGTGAATAATCAAGCAAGAAGATAGTGTAACGAAGTACGGAAGGAGGTCAGGCCTTGTAATGTGGATTCCTATCATGGTAATCCTTGGATACTAAGGGTTCTAAAAATGGAACGTGTATGGTTATTAATAATGGTAAAAATGGGATATAAATATCAATATCATGAAATAGTATTGTTCATGTTAGTAAATAACCTCATGTTTAATAAGATGGGTGTGAATATTCTTGTATTTTTGCATATCTAAAAAATATCTCAAGAAAGAGGCTATAATAATGATCATGTCAAAAGTATCATAGCACCTATTGAGAATGGTAATAAAAATATGCGTCAATTGTGTCATGAAATAAATACCAATTATAAGTCTAAAAATGAACATTTCAAGGAATTAATATAAATAATCATATGATATCATCAATACTTAACAAATACATTCAAACTAAAATCATTATTCTACACTCATTATTTCCACATTTTTATTTACTATTTATATTCATAATAAATCAATAATTATCAAATATAAAAATATATCATCTAATTAATTATATCTCATAGATTATCCAATATAATATTAATAGTATAATGTTGAGTGCCCCTATATCACAATTACTATCTCACATGGGCCAACATGTGGAACATTAAGGAGGATTAGGGATATGTGGAATAAAAAATTTAAATACTAGAAAATGGGAGTATTGTAATAATTATTTTAATGAAATATAAATAAAATAAGAAAATAAAAAATTCCCTTGGAGTTACTGTGTTCTAAATAGGTATGATGTTTTTTCCATAATTCCCTTAACCCTCCAGAATATAAGTGATTATTGATGCAATGGGAAAAGAAGGTAGTATATAAGAAAAAAACATTGATATACCATCATATATGAATATATATATATATATTTATGTATATATGTATATGTATAAATATGCATGTGGTGAGAATTGTCACTCATTAGCCTTGGGAGAGGATGTTTATACGAACTAGGGATCCTTCGAGTGGGAGAGTTAGTAGTCGGTGATTAAGTAGGGTGACTCATAGCATGATGTGGCATACCAAAAGAGGTTTTATGGTCCCTAAAATCAGTAATATCAAGCTCATTATCAAATGTAATTATTAAATTTTCAGTTCATGGTTTAACATATGAGTGTTGTGATGTTGAATGTTATGCGTTATGATGAGGAACCGATAGTGGTGAAATCCAAATTCTTATATGTTGAAGTAGAATGACCATTCCCATGTTTTGATAATGTATAAACACCTCTATCTAATCAAGGTGAGGGTCTATAGAATCTATGCAAAAAATAACTAGATGATCACCCAAGGGTACGGGTGGTGGTGGTAATATGGATGGGTCAGTGGTTGGTGGTGGAGTTTTGGAATATGGTAGATCAATAAAAGTTAGTGGAATGGATAGATATGATGGGTCTACAGGTGGAGTTGGTAGAGTTATTGGAAAAAAACTCTCTTAGGGGCATATGATAACTCTCTAACCACATCAATTATTGGGTTCTCATGTAAGAGCATTAAGGTGATCCCCTACTTTCCTACCATTTTCATTGAAATATGAATGAGATAGTTTACTTATTTATGGAAACTTAATAGATAATGTGTGAAATAATGATCAAAAAACATAATTGGCATGACAATCAGGTATCATAAAACCTATCAATGATGATTCCATAATGTCGGATGAACATTGAAAAAAAATATAAGTTGTAAAATTATGTGAGTTTAGGGTAATAATTCAAAACATTACAAATGAGGCGCTCTATATCAATTATGAAAACAAATCCCTCATTCTCATATAATGGTAAAGTGATGGGAATGAAATAGTTTTAGGTGAAGTGGAGGGGAGGTGAGATAATAAATGTTATGTTATGTATGTTATGATCATACCAAATATCAGGTCCAACAAGATCATGCGACACAACGAGAAGGATAGTATGGTCTAGGTAGATGAGGCTGGAAAAATGGATGGGTTAAAATCTAAACCCTCATCCAAACACTCCATTAATAAGTAAAAATAATCTTCCACCCAATCTAAATCACATTAAATACGTGGTTTCACTCAGTGTATCCTAATATGTTAGACTATTATACTTTATTTTCAAGGTTAAATCCAAAAAATATTATGATATATAGAAGTGTTAACATTTAAAACTATCATGGGATTGGTGTGTCCACATATCTCCTCCAACTCCTTTCATGAGTCACATCTACAATGTGATACTCATATAGAATAATTAGATGTTCAATTGAATCTTACAATGTTCAAATCAACGCATTCTGTTATTGGTCTGGTTCCTCTCATCAAAACACTCACATGAGTGGAGTTGAGTTTCTCTAAGAATGGGTGTTAGTGGTGGGTCTAGTACAATTTGTGATGAGGATGGATCAAATGATGTGGAATCTAGGTGTGGCGTTGGTAAGGTGGTTTTTGGACTAGGTGTTACTATAGAAAACTGTATGGATGGATGTATTGGAGGATATTAACCAACATCATTAGCAGTAATGTTGTCAAATTAATCATATAATGCTCCTCTTCTAACTCAATGTGAAATCATTTTTATATAGGAATATCCATTATAAAAAAAATGATTATTCTCTTTCAATGATATCACTACCCATCATCCCTTATCTGGAAGGGGAAAATAATGTTTAATTAAAATATAAAATAAAATATATAAAGAATGAAAATTATAATTTACAATATATGTATGTCATGTTTTATATAGTAGACACTGTTTAGTATGTACCATGTAGAATGTTGTGTTTTGTGAATTCATTCCCATAAATCCCTTGCCTTAGTTGTAAAATTGTATATGTTGTATATTTAATTCATAGGTCTTGTGTTTAAAAATGGGAATTTAATCCATGTGGGATCCCCGACATGGCTTCTAAAATGAGGGAATAGGAAACAATACATGCTATGTTCCATGCACAAATTATTTTCTTCAAATTAAAAATAGGGATAAATCATCATCATTTATAAAGGTGTCACAATGTGTATTACTCTTATGTATCATGTTCTGTTAGGTTTTTTGTTGAATGGTACTCAAATTCAAAAATCACATAACACATAGTGAAACTATTGAAAAGAGGGTCACAAAAGAACTTGCCTATATTCAGGAATGAGATGGAAAAGAAATTGGTGGTTGAAACTCCTTAGAATGAGGTATTGATAATCAGATAGTTGTAGATTTTGTGGGATGAATCAATAAAGATGGGAAAAATAGAACAACATGCTGAATTAAAGTTTTCAGGCGTTAAATCCTAGGTACATGGAATGTACAAATTCACACACACCATTTGTATGCTTTTAATTGTGCGTGTATTGACATTATATAGTAATGATTATCAAAAACACCTTTTTATTAATCATCATATATAATTATATATATATATATACCTATATTCCTATTGAAAATGAAAGTACATGATATGTGTTCTAAAAATTACTGAGGTGAATAAAAATGTGTGTTATAGTACTTGGGTTGAGGTTTGAATTAAGGAAATGTTCGATCCCATTGGTTTTCCTAAACCACTTGAGTGAATTTTATTATAATGGGGGATTTTAATTATTTTGTTATTTTATTAATGGTTTAAGAAATGACACAGTAAAAGTTCATAATCATCTTGTGTATGCTTGTTTTTAAAAATATGATGATGTTGGTGAGATTGGTCGAATTCAAACTTGGGTCTTTTGGACCCTATGTTACAACTCTACCCATTAACCCAACACCACCTTCTTGTGTAATATTATTCATATATTAGATTTAAATAATTATTATAATTCTAAACACATGACACACATCATATATGGGAATACACATAGAGTTATTATACATCATTGAAAATTAATTTAATTGAGACTCTTAGAAGAACTCGAATATGAATCCTTTGGACCCCAGGTAGTGAATCTTCCATCCAATCGAACCACATCATGGGCTTTTCTATTATTTTGAAAACCATTTAAATATATATATATATAGAGCACAGATTCCTTTTATTCAGAATTTGGGTAAAAATAATGACTCATTTATCAATGGAGGGCACATTGGGATTTGATCGAGCGACAACATGGATTCCATCTACTAATAATTCCATTGGCATATGATCCATTATTGATTATTTAAAATATAAATAGTTATTACATTAGACATAATATTTTAATACCCAAAAAATATACAATTACGCATCAGGTATTATAGATTCATGATGTGAACACATATTTTATTCTCTGTTATATAGTGTTTTTGAATAAAAACATAGGAAAATAAAATAATATAGATAAAAAGTGTGTAATGAAATGGTATAACCCATGTGTTTATTTAGAATAGAATAGAGAGGGAGTGGGATAAAGAGATATTATAGGTTATATCCAAGGAAGAATACCTTTTGGTCTTTAGCTCGACCAGAGTAAAAAATGCATACTCATAGTAAGATGGAGGTTCTATATTTCGCTTCATGTAAAACCCTGTGTTTTCTGTCCCCTATATTATTTTTTTAGGATGATTGGTCTAAGGATTGAAACAACCATTATCTACTATTGTGAGACACTGAAGGTGGAAATTCAGGGTGATTAAGTCATGTTTATGATCCACCTCCATGGATTCTTGTAATAAAATACTAAAAACCTAAAAATAATCACAATTATATTTGTGAGAAGGTAAGATATCAAACGAGGAGTCAAAAATTAAGTATTTATCGATTTAAGTACAAGAATTACATGGTGAATCCACATTTCAAATTTCAATATTTTAAAATTCATTTTGGAAAATATTAAATTCAAAAAGTTTTGGTTTATGTATTTATATAATACCGCAATTGAAACAAAATGAGAAAACCCTTCATCACACTCAAATGAATTGTCCATATTATAACTTTTCTCAAAAATTTCCTCTAAAACATTTTTATGTTATCTCATCCTTTTTGTTTCATCCAATTAGATAGTAGTAAAATATTCTATTATCAATAGTAATTTTTCAAAATTATCTAATTATTTTTCTAGAAAATAAAAATTGTGTGGGTGTAGAATGTACAAGGTTATTCAATGCATTGGATCCCATCATCCAAGTATGGATATTATTTTTCTTATTCTAAATATGATTATTTTGGACCATTCATATATATATATCCTCTCCATAAGAAATATACCAAAATCTAATTGAATACAAAACCATTGGGTTATGGAATTTAGGTATCTGAAAAGTAAAAAATATAATAAATAAGTATAAAAATTAATTGGCTCAACTAAAAAAAATTTCTACATGTATTCTATTCCCTAGAAATAGTTTCATAATTTTACCTCTCCCATTGCAAGGGTTTTAAAATTAGAACCACTGTTCCCCAAACTGACTAACTCCGTAAAAAGTGGAAGTAGAAGATGATTCTATTGGTAAGGTGGATCAAAATTTTGATGTTTTTGAGTTATACTAATATATGATGAAAATAATTATGTGGGGAAAACAAATTGGAAGAACAATTTGGAAAACAATTGATAATCAATGTGAATGGAAAACAAGAAAACACTTTCTTTTTTGTCATAATTATATTAGGGTTAACTATAAAAGTCATTATACATAGATTAATATCATTATAAAATGAATGAATATGGTGATTAAATTATGTTATTTTTTATTTACCCCATAAAATCTAACAAAACCTTTTATAAATCAGATCCTTGTTTTGATAATTAATCACAGAAAATGTTTTTTATGAAAACCCCAAAAAACATTTTGTCATTTGGATAACCCAATGGTGATGGCCTCACCTACTGTGATTCATTTTTCTCCCATGTTAAATAATTATTGATCCAATGTCACATAGTGGATGTATTTAATGTTTGATCATTAAATGAATTATAAAATATAAAAATAAATAAATGGAACACATTTTATGATTCAATTATAAGACACACAAAATCTCATCACAACCCCAACACATAAATTATACCCTATTATTTTCATGGAATTAGTCTGATAATTTAGTGTAGGCTGAACCCCATCGATGTATACAATAGTGGAAAAGGGGTTGTGAGAAGAGAAAAAAATAATGAATGAAAATAAAAGTAAAAATCCAACTGGACTCAAGTGTGGATCAAGTCAAAAGAATTGAATCACCTGCACCCTTGAATAGAAAACCCCAAACATGGAGATTTATATCTAAATTTATATAAATATATACTATATAGTGTTACTAAAAAGTACCCATCATATAAAAAATTTGAAAACCTTTTCCTCACTTCCACTACTGGTGGGTGTCCAACCATTCCACCCTTCAAATTATAATGTTATGGTTTTCATTATATTGAATTATATAGAATGTTTTCCTTAAAAACACATTCTATAGAGTTTATTTCCCCACTAATATTTTTATAAAGGGCATGTATGGATTGCCTAGTCAAATACTTGGTGCGTGGGATTGTTTTTATGACATGGCCATAAACATCACCTGGTCTAGTGTTTCATTATTCAGTTGTAAATTGTGTATTTTTATTACTTAAATGACTTTTAATCTAAAATTTTACTCTAAAATTTCATTTAAATGTGTTAATTCTACTATAAAATAAAAAATATCATCCATAACCACTGAAATAAATCTATGTCACAAAACATATACATTTTAACACAGGTTATGTATATGTTTTTTGTATCTGTATTTATAATATTAAATTAAGATTATTAAAAATTATTTGATAATAATAATTTATAATTAAAAAATATATATACCTATACACATAGTTCATATTTTTATAAATAAGGTGTGTCCTAAAAACGAATATGGAGAATCACGAGTTTTATTCTCATGCTAGGGAGAAAGTTCAAATTAGGGACGAGTTCGATCCCATTGTGTTCCCTAAACAGGTGTAGATGAGTTTTTAGTACTGAAGAATTTTAATATTTTTTATATTTGATTAAATTTTTATATCAAAACATGGAAAAATTTGAAACCCATAACATGAGGTTTTTTAATATAGGGCTATCTTTGGGAGATTGCAACGATTTCACCATAATCATTTTGGTCCATGGGTTGCGACTCTACCCATCACACAAACACCAACTTTAGGTGTATTTTTATTCTTATATAATATTTTAATAATTATTAAAATAATAAACACATGAAATAAGTCGTACATGGGAATATGCAATATTTCATTTTATTGCAGTGAAAAAATATAGAAATGAGTATGTTGGATGGACTCAAACCTAGGTTTTTTGGATCCTATTTTGCGACTCTTCTAGTCAATCCAACTATATCCTTGGTTTTTATTTTATTTTTAAATAAGTATAAATATTTACGGGAAAACAATATTCATTTATTTCTAAAACTCAAGGTAACATAATGACCCATATACCAACAGAGAGTGTAGAGGGATTCGAACTAGTGATGGATTGGATTCCCTCTAGGGATTGTTCCATCAAACCAAACTTTATTTGTGTTTATTTATGAAATTATTATTTATATACATTAAATCTAATGTAATAATAAACAAAAATCATACAATTACATTCCATGTATTATAGATACGTGGATGGAATTTATATTTTATTCACCCACCAATTATTTTTTTTTTAAACTGTGGGAAATGAAAAGAAGAAAATATAGTGTGTAATGAAATGGTAAACATCATATGATCATTTTTAATAGAAAATTTAGAGAAATATAGGGAAAGAAAAAAATGGGTTTCCTCCTATGAAACACAATTTTTAGGTATCTAGATCAACCTGGGTAAGAACACATCCCCGCTGTCCGAAGGAGGTTGTAGATTCTACTTCATCATGCACCACATGTGTTCGGTTCCCCCTCTTCTAAAACATATATCTGATGATTATGGTTTACTGATAAGGATAAAAATAACACTACTTGATTAATATGACACACTGAAGGTGGAAATTTTTGTTGATTAGCTCATGTGCATACTCTACTACTTTTGGTTATTATGCCATGATACTGGAAAACCAGAAAATAATCATATGAATCCTCCAGATTAGGTATGGTATAAACTATGTATCAAAAGAAAAAGGATTGATCAATTTTAGTACATTAATGAGATGGCATTTCCCCATTTCCAATTACTATATTTTCCCAAAAAACTGAATTTATTTAAATAAAAAAAATATGGGTTTACATCATTATAGACTACCTTAGTTGATATAAATTGAGAAAAAAACCTCTCACTCAATTGAATCAACCATTTTAGAAATTTGATTTGCCAAATTTTAAATTTATCCAATAATTTTGGTATGGTCTAACTGGAGAGAAGAATAGAATCCCATTGTTAATGATAATATTTATTATTATCAAAGGATGGATCAAGAAAATAATAATTTGGTGTGGTGTAGAATGTATATGGTTAGTCCTCGTTTTGAGAACTCATCATCCATGTTTGGATAATATTCATCTAGATAAAAATATGGAATGGTTGGGTTATACAAAATTATATCATCTCTTGGAAAATGATATTATCTTCCAGTTGAATACACATATATTCAAATGTAAATTTATGATATTAGATAAAATAATAGGATAAATAAGAAACAAATTAAAGAAAAATTGATTTAAATGGAAACTTATGATTCTTTCCTTATATTACTTAGAAACATATCCAAAATGTGACCACCCTCATAACATGGTGTGGAAAATTAAATGTTTTTTCACAAACTAACTAACAAAATAACTATTGAAAGTAGGGGTTGATCCCGTGGAAAAAGTGGATCAGAACATTATAGTTGTTGAGCTAAACTGATTTATTAGAAAATAATGATGTGATTAATTTGAATTGGAAGAAAAATTTGTAAAGTAAATGAGAGAAAAATACGAAAAAGGCCAAGTACAGAAAAATTTAATGGATGTTATTTGATTTGGGAAATATAATAAATTCATTATCTGTATTTTAGAATCATTTATTAAATTATATTCCATGATTATTCAATTATATTAATGTTTTATAGTCAAATAAAAAATAACTACTCCATTTATAAATAAATTACTTGGTCAGGTAATTAATCCCATAAAACATGTATTTTAAAAACCCCATAAAATGTGGAAATGGGATCACCCAATAGTCATGGTCTCACCAACGTTTCTTTTGTTTGTGTTCCCCAGTTATGTAATTCTTGTTATGAATTGACATAATAGGTTCATTTTTCATTTGATTATTAAATGAATTATAAAATAAAATTTATAATAAAAATAAATACTTTTAAAATTTAGTTTCAATGAACCATTGTCTCATTATAATCTCAATATAAAAAATCATTCATCTTATGAACACAGTATCAGTGAAATAATTGATTAAAAACTCAACCCTAACCATGGATACGAGAGGGTAAAAGAATATGTGAGAAGAAAAAATAAAAATAAATGAAAAATAAAAATAAAACACATACTAACATGCGGGTCAAGTTGAATGAATTTTTCCCCTCCTAGCTCCATTAATATTCAACAAGAAATTCATATGTTTTCTCTTGAATGTATATAAATATATATTACACAATGTGTACTCAATTCAACCACTATTTTATATTCTTTCTATGCTAATATGTGTTCAATATTTCCACCCTTTGACTTCTAACATGTTTTTTGTTGGTATGTTGAAATGCATGGCATGTTTTTCCAACATACATGGTTTTTAGAGTATATCTCCCCATAATCCACGTGGAAAAGTTTAAACATGGTGTGTTTGGTGAAATAAAAGGCATGTTGGTTCTAGTCCACAAGTTGGGAATGCAATTTGATAAGTGGAGTCATTACTCTTTTAATTTTACATAATATGTTCTTAATATTTGTATTCCCTCAAATCTCAAATTTTACATTGAAACATACCCAATGGGTTTCATTTAAAATCACTAAAACAAATCTTTCAAACTATTTAAAATAGTTTTTCTAGTAAAAATAGTCTTTATATTGAATAAAAAGACTCAAATTGATATCAAAAATCATGAACATAAGTTTAAAAAATAGGAAAATTGAGTATATAAATCAACTCATCCAATGAATGTTAGACAAAAGTTATAGATACTTGAAGCCTTATCTCATCTATAAACACCATCATTATCCCTTTCAACCATTCCCATGTTGATAGGACTTTTACCCTGGTAACAAAACATTACGGATAAAAATTAAGTTGACCTTATTATTTAATATCGATTATTATGATTCCAAATATGGAATCCAACTTTTAAGATTTGATTATTATATGTGGAGGAAATTAAATTTAAAATAGTCATGAAAAATAAAATTATAAGACTTCTTTAAAAAATTAGCTTCTTAAGTATAAAATATATTCATTATTATACCTTACCTAAGAACAACCATTAAATGAAGTATTAAAATTTTAATTAAAAATATTATCTACAAATTTCATTAATATCATTCATAAATAGTGATCAATTTAATTTCATAATAATAAATTTCATTTCATGAAAAACAAATTAGAAAAATAACATAATAAATTCGAATTTTTTTTCTTCATTTTAATCTACTTTATAACAAATTTCTAATTGATCACTCATTTTTATACATATGAAGAAAATAATTTCCAATAAAATTAATGCTAAAAATAAAATAAATGGACAATAAAAAACACATATAATAAAACAATTAAATGAAACATTTCCGTTTAGAAAATAATTACTACAATATAATTTTATATCATTTCCTAATTATTTCATGAACTTTATTACATGATTTTATTACATGGAATTTATCAATTTATTTATGTATCTTTAATTTTTTGTATTTTAAAAAGAAATTTTTCCATTAATTTATTTTTTGTTTTCATAACAATATATCAAACACATTGAATTTTTTAAAGGGAAAAAATTCTAAAACCATAGGGTGTTTCATTCTTTCCCATTATAATTATTTCTCTTCAAAAATTACATTAATTTAATGCAAAATAATTAAGATACATTTTTTCATTATCTCTATTGTTTCCCAATTTGATTTTATGAATTTATGATTCCTCCATAGAAACTTAACCCGATATGTGGTATTTTTTCATATCAAATTTATCTCCACAATCAAAAATTTTTAATAGTTGTTTTACATTATAAAGTTCATTTTGTAATCGTATAGCCTGTTAGAAAATTATATGTGAATGATCCAGAATGTACTTCCTTAAAAGAGATACATGGAACAAATCCAAATGGTGGAGAAGATTTGTGGATAAACCAAGCAAAAACATACCATCTCAAATCAATAAAAAATATCCCATGGACCAATGTATATGGGGATCAAATCCCCCTTCATTCCAAATTTGATAACGTTTTTCCATGTTGATATGAAAAATAATACATTCTCTCTAACTTCAAACTCATGTTCTTCGTAGTAGTTATTGGAATGAATCTTTTATCAACTTTGAGGTGCGTAGATATGTTGTTCAATGTTTTTAACTTTTAATGTTATTTATATAGTTGTTTCATGTCCCAATAAATTTTCTTCTCCAACAAAATCCCAAAATGATATATTTTTAACTTCTTTCCAAATAATCATTCATTTGGATTTATCATAATTATCAATAGAAAGGTATTATTATAAGAAAATCCAACCAAAGGATGGTTTTAAACACATCATTCTTCGAAATTCATTGATAAAGTTCTTATAATATCTTTTTAGATTTGATGGTCCTTTTATATTAAACATCTATCTATTGATGATATATATTGATAATTTTCAACTATGTATTCAAATTTTGTGGAAGTATTTTTCAAAATATTGAGGTCAACATTGCATCACAATTATATACGATTTATAGTGGTAATCAATGAAATATTACATCATCATTAATTTATATTCTAGTATTTTTAGGTGAATAATTATAACTGATTGAAATAAAATGTTATGAATCCCTAAGTTGATAGGCTATAACCCATACGAAATTATTAACATTATATGTCATAGGGTATCCTATGATGAAATCAATCGCAATTTCTTCCAATTTTCATGTAGTTATGGGTAATTCTTTCATTTCCCCTTTAGACTTATAACATTCATCCTTAACCTAATGAAATACAAGTCAAATAAATACCTGGTCCAAATATATCTCTTCATATTACCCCACCAAAAAATATCATTGTTATTTTTATACATATTTTTACACTCATAAATTATAGTGCATGATGACTTCTGTTCTCTATCCAATAATTATTTATTTAATTCAACTATTGGAGGGACACATACTGGATTCCAAAAATATATCATTCCATTATTATTATATTTTAACTCATGAACATTTATTTCCTACTTTTATAGGTCCACATACTTCTTTATTCATATTTTATATTCCACAAATTAAGAGTTTACAATTTATCTATGTTGTATATTATTTTTCTCTTTCAATCAGGATTTCAATATCCATCAATTTCAAATTTGTAAATATATGATCTCTTTCATTACTCATTATGGACAAGCTATCATGATCCTTATAACATAAAGAATCATCAACCTTGTTCTCCTTCTAGAGTTGTTAATTTATTGAGTAGTCATAAATTTTAATCAACTCTAACCCTCTTCTATGGATTATATTCAATTATTCTTTTTTGAATATATACATCATGTTTTATGATCAATATATATATATGATAATTTTTACTATAATGATAGTGTATCTAAATATCTAGAAAAAAATTATCAAAACTAGCATCAAATCATGAGTTATATAATTTATATAATGAACCTCAAATTAGTGTGAGCCATATGATACAATAATTTTGTTCTAGAAGACAATATATCTCATTAAATTCTATAATGCCACACATTGATCACAAACCCTTCACTATATAGTAGAGTGATCAAAGGTGAACTTTATAACCATCGCTTCAATTCCTAAAAATTATCTTTGAATTCATTGATCCAAATGTATTTAATTCCAATTTATCGTAACATAGTTAGATGATTTAATATCGATGATAAATATTAACAAAACCATCAATAGTATCCATCCAATATTACAAAACTATAAATATATGTTTAAATGGTTAGTATGTTCCAATGTTTAATAACATTAATCATTGAAGGATCTGACAATATTATATTTTTAAAAATTACATTACCCATGAATGTGACATTCTGTAGAAAAATTCATATATCCAAAATTTGGTATACAACTTTCTCATTATCAAGGAAATCAACAAAATCCAAAAATGATCTTCATAAACATTATTTCTCATTAAATATATAATAAAATATTTGTAAAGACTACCATAATATGATAAAACAAATCTTTAAATACACTATTCATTGTATCCATGAAGAAAGTTGGTTCATTGGGAAATCAAAATTGAATCACTATAAATTCACAGTGTACATACCATGTATAGATAGTTGGCTTAGGTATATTCTCATTTTGACCCCTAACTAATGATATTTTTATGTATGTTCAATCATTATAAAGTTTTTAGCTCCACATATTTGATAAAACAAATAATAAATATGGGGTAGAGGATACATATAAATTAATATGATATTAATATGTTCATAATAATATCAATAGATAGACTCATTGACATATCATCCATTTTATTAAAAAAACTGGTTCACCCCATAGAAAATAACATGGTTGAATGAATCTCTTATCCATATTTTTCTTGAGATGCCTCTTCAATTCCTAAAACTCAATTATGTTCATTCTATAAGGAAAATTTTAAAATTACATAGCATAATTTATGATTTAAATTGGATATTTGACATCATAATTTGAGTGAAGAATCAAAAAAAATTATGTAAATATCTTTTCATATTCTAAAAAAAGATGAATAACTTAAATTTTTAGTTTCTCCCCAACCATTTGAGATAAATACCCCTCATGAGTTGGTTGGATTCAATAACATTTGAAATTTTTTTTATAAAAAATTCATTATTTGTTGAAAACTAATCTTTTTTAAAATAATTTATTTGAAAAATAAGTGAATGTTGTAAAAATGTTCGAAATGAATCATAAAGGGGGAGAAATTGGTTTTTTTTAAGAAATTTGTTTTTCAGACACTTGGTATTAGACTAAGTAGTATGGAACATAGAGGGTGTAAGGATGCTACTGAAAATCAAAATGTGAAATTTAATCTAGTAGATGATGAGGATGTTAATAATACTAAAGAAGAGGAAGTTAATATTACTGATGTTGAGGAATTTATTTTGACTGAAGCTTAGGAAGTTAATCAGAATGAAGCTAAAGAAGGTAATCAAACTAAATTTGATAATGTTAATAATAATTAGGCTTAGGATATTAAGAGGGCTGAAGATGATTTGGTTAATTAGACTGAAGTTGAGTAATTTAATTAGACTAAAGATAAGAATGTTAATCAGATCAAAGATGAAAAAGTTAATCATACTGAAGCTGAAGAGGTTACTCAAATTGAATTTTAGTAAATTAAATAGACAAAAGTAGAGAATGTTAATCAAAATAAGGCTGAATAAGTTAAAATGTTTGATAATACTTATTTCAGATAAATCTTGAGTTGTTTTGAATAAAACTATGTTGAATTTTAAATGTGTGTGTTTTATGTAGATTTAAAATTCGAGTAAGAAATAAAATATTTTCAGTTTCCTTCCATTTCAATTCTGAGTTTCTTATAAATAGAATCATAGTACATTTATACTATTCATATTTTCACTAGAGTAGAGAAGGTGAATCACTGTAGAATTCATGTCAATGTTATCTTTCTGGATTGAGATCTCATTATAAGATCAGAAAACTGAATGTTTTATTATAGGATTGGGAATATTAGACTAAATATTGTATGAATGAAGAAGATTGGGTTGAGATAGTTTGGACTAAGCATTTGAGAAGATTTTGAGATGTGTTATTTGAGTTAAGGGTTTATCATAATGAGTCCATCATAATGAGTGAATCGGACTGAGACAATCAGACCCTGGGTAATCTCACTAAGGTTATAGATAGTGTTTTCAGGAGGAAAAGTTTTTCTGATAATATCTTGTATGAATCAATTGATTTTTATAAAAACATTTAACCTAATGGGAGTCATTATATTCATATTCAGTATGAGATATAAGGATTCTAATGGGATTTATCATAAGTTTTATTCAATTATTATTAATATTATAACTCCGTAGACTCATAGTAGTGTCTATATAAAGGATGTTGGTTCTCACACTAAAGTAAATCCTTGTGAATATTGTGTGCTTTACTTTATTTCTTAATTTTACATGATTGAGTATTTAATAAAATATTTAGATGATAAAAACCTTAATATGTTTCATATGTAATATTTTTAAAATTAGTGAGTGTTAAAAAAGTGAAAAACTAATTCACAACCCCCCTCCTCAGTTGTTATTAGATCCTTTTGAACATCAATTGGTATCAAAACCAGGTCTCCCTTATTGTATCCTTAACATTGATAATGTAAATTTTATAAATAGTAATGCAATTAATAAATTTTATGGAAATAATTTTTGCGGTTGGAAAAATATAATGATTCTTTATCTCTTGTCTCTTGGGTTGGATGTTGTTCATTATGATGTAATTGGTTTTCAACCAACTGGGAATGATTATCCTATAATTTTTTTTGACAAAATAAATATTGAATCTGATAGGAATTATAAAATGATATCATGATGACTCTATCATGAATATTATTATATGAAGGTGACGGGTCTCAAAATATCAAATAGTTTGTGGGAAAATATACAAATTATTTTTTAATGGAATAATAGAGAGAGAGAAACAAACATACACATTTTGTGTAATAATATTGAAGAAATAAGAATGAGAGATGAAGAAAATTTTAATGAATACTTCATAAGGTTAAATGAAATTAATTTCAAGATCAAAGGATTTGGAAAAGTTATTGAAGATTCAAAAGTAATGAAGAAACATATGAGAAATATTCCAGATATGTTTAATTCTAAAATTTCTCCTTTAGAAGATAAAGATGATTTATCTCTTGATGAATTTAATAAATTCCATTTTTCTGAGGAAATCCATGAAAACACTAATTTTCCAAATGAAGGTGAAAGAATAAATGGATTTTGAAGCTATTATAACTATGAAAATTCATGATGTTCAAGATATTAATCATTTTCATTTTAATGATAAAGAGGATTGAGAGTTGAATAATAAAATCAAATCTCTTATATCTATGAACAATAGTAGATGAAGAGTAATGTATAGAGGTAGAAAACCTCTTAAATGTTTTGAGTCTAGTGTAATTGGGATCTTGGATATGAATTTTTCTAATAAGAATTTTTAATTATATCATGATGATTCTGATGAATATCCTTGGGGGAATAATTGTAGAAAAAATTACAGAAAATAAAATTCTTCCAAAAAATTTAAAAAGCATTATGGGAACCAGATTAGTATGATGAGTATGAAATAAGAATGCGACACAAGTAAAAAAAAATTATTTGAAAGATAAAAGTTCAAAAAAGGATTTGAACATTCATTGAAAAATTTTAGAAAATTTAAGACACGTGAAACAATAAATTAGTATAAGGGGAAGAAACATACAAATAGTATCATCTCAAAATAGACCTTGTTACGTGTCGTATGGAATTAAATATATCAAGAATGAAATTAACATGTTAAATAAATATTATTTAATAGTTGTTTATAGTGAAAAAAATATTTTCATGCAAGAAGAAGTATACATATAGGAGATATTATGTTATAAACATAAAGTTTCTGAATAGAGAAAGATAGTTGCAAATCCATTTAATAAGCTGGAATCTATGGATGAAGAAGTTAACAAGATTCAATAAAAAGTTCTTGAGTCCAAAATTAATTTTAGGCAGATGAATGAAAACGTCAACAAAGATTTGAATGTAAAATTTTAGAATCATCAAGTTGTAGAAAAAGTTCAAATCAAGATTCATGTGAAATCCTAAGCCATCCAAAATAGTGTTTCATCTAATTTTTCTAACATTTCAGGTGAGAAAAAATATTCTAGTAATTTTTGGATAAGGAATTGATGTGAGAAACATAGCTAATTTATTAAAGATGAAAACTCACTCAGAAGGAAAGGTGGTCCATGCCTAGATTATTTTGGAGTTGGAATAAATTAGTATCCTCAACAATGTTTTTATAGAGAGACATTTTACATCAATATAAAATAATGAATAAATATATTTTTTTGGTTTTTTTTAATCTTTTGGAACAAGGCTTATATTTATTTTCATAACATAATTCTTGCATAAATAATGTTTAAACAGAGATAATAAAATAGTGAAGGAATAATGGGTAACATTCATAACCTACAAGTAATTAGAAAAGAAAAATCTCATTATGTAAAAAACATTCCAAAAAATAATCTATTTGAATGACTTGATGCTGTTTTTAGAATATTTGATCTGGCTGTTCATCATGATGAAAATTGTATGACACTAGTTTTACAAAAATATTCTTAAGGTATAAATGAAAAGGTGTCTCGAAAAAAGAAATATGAGGAAATGGATTTTTTAATTAAGACAATTTTTAAAGAAAGTAAAAGTAATAAACCATGGATACTTGATACTGCTTGTTCTTCATACATTATAGGTGATATAAATATCGTTAAACACATTGTAAAAAATTATGGTGGAGTAGTTACTTTTGTAAATTATAGTTCCTTGAGAATTATATTAATTTTAACTTGTGAGATAGAAACTATAAAACTAAAAAAATGAAGTTATCATTTATTATTGACTCATACATAACTAAATAACTATAATTTAACTTTTTGATAATGGAAGAAAAGTTGTGTTTAGAAAATACTTTTATATCATCATAAGTATTGAATAGGAAAAATTTGGAACCAAGGAAGAAATAAACAATTGAAATATTTTTTAAATTGGAGTATATAAAAATTCTTGATTTCTATGTTATAAAGATGTGAATATGTTTTGGCATCAAAGACAGGGGGCCACCTTGGGTAGAAAAGAATGAAAAAACACTCAAAATTTTATGTTTTACAAAATTTTCTGAAATTGAAAAAAATATATAGCAATATATATGTGTAACTTTTTTAAAAGGAAATATGACTAATAAAAGTCCTAATAAAGAGGAGATTAAGTCTACCAGAACTCTTGAACTTATTCATTCTGACTTATGTGGGATGATGATACATCAATAAACAAATGTTTACTTGTACTATGTCACATTCAATGATGATTTCACTCGGATGGCTAACATCATGTTTATGAAGTACAAGTCATAAGCTGTTGAAAATTTTAGATTCTTTATAAAATGAGTTTAGAAAGAAATGGGCATTTAAATTAATAATTTGGGAATAGAAAATGGTACATTATTTATATGAAATACTTTAAAAAATTATCTGAGAAATAATGGAATCAAACATTAAGAAAGTTCTCTATATACCCCACATTAAAATGGAGTACGAAAATGGAATGTTGGAAAGAGGGCGAATAATATTAGTTGAATAAAAACATTTAATGTTCTATTTGACATAATTTTTTAGTATTGGTGTGCATGTTTAAAACTGACGTTTATCGAGGCTGGAATAAAACAAGACTCGCTATGAAATGTTTTATAACAAAAAAACATCATTGAAATATTTCATGATTTTTGTTATTTCATGTTTTCTAAAAATTAAAAAACTGAATCTTGTAATGTTTGACGAAAAAGCTGAAGAAGGAAAAAAAATATTGGTTATTAACCCAATAAAAGATGTTACAAATGTAAAAACAAATGTTTAAAAAGGTTGGTGGATTCATACGAAGATAATATTATTGAAAATCTTATAAAAGTTTTTGAGAATGTTGAGAAGGATAAATAAATATTTTCCAATGAATGTGAGAATGGTACAAATCATAATTATCAAGATTATAAAATCATATGATGTGTATATTGATTTTGTAAAATAAAATTTGAAGTTTCATACTTTATAAAATCTTGTTGAGACCAAAAACATCATTGTGAGTTTGAAGGCTTCAATTCTGAATAGTAGAATATTGAGATTATAGAATCCAAATTATGTTATCTAAAAATTTGAATCAAACTATGTTTCAAAATCTATTAATAAAATGGGTAGATTCGAAGAATTATTAATTGGATTGGAATGAGTAAAATGAAACATGAGAACTTGTATCATGTATAAAAGTAAAAATGCAATTGAAAAATGGGTTTATAGAAAAACAAATTGAACAAACATGGATATATTTCAAGAAACAAAAGAATAATTGTCAATAACGGCTAATAATATGTGTAAGGTATGTATTTTAGGGAAACATTTTCTCTAATTTCAAGATTATAAACTATTATAATGTTTTTATCATCATTTGGACATTGAAATTACAATGTTTTCCATATGGATGTAAAGTCATCTTTAAAAAATGTAGATATTGAGGTAGCAGGTTTCATTGACCAACCTTGTCATTTTGTACTTTCTAATGATGAAAACAATGCTTGTATATTTAATGAATACTTATATTTGTTGAAAGAAGCCCCATGTTCCTAGTATTCAAAACTTGAGAGTTTTATGATAATGTTGAATTTTTTGAAATGAATGGTTAATAGAAACTTGTATCTGAGTGAAGTTAACTCCAACACACTAATTTTTATTGTGTATGTAGGTGATATAATATTCATTAGGGGTGAAGTAATTTTTTGTAAATAATTTTATGGGGAAATGAAGAAGAAATTTGAAATGTCAATATTGGTAGAATTAACATTCTTCCTTGGTTTACATGTTTATCAAAAAAAGTGAATTTATTATATTAATAAATGTATTCTAGGGAATCACAAAGGAATTTTTTGATTTTATAATCCAACAAAATTTATAGTCCAATTTCATTAAGATAAAATATGTGTAATGATAAATCTATAAAAAATATAACTCAGAAAGAATTTCAGAAGTTGATACAAATTTTTCAATAACTCATAGTGTGAAGACCTAATATTTTTTATATAGTACCTTTTTGTTATAGGTATCAAATTAATCAGAAACTATCTCATATGTGGGCGAAAAAGAGAATTATAATATAGGACAATAGAAAAACATTATCTATGATTTTAAATAAAAGAAGTTATGGAATAAATATTCATGGTTATATTGATGATGATTGAGCTAGTTATTGTAATAATAGATAATCAACTTGTGGAAGAACTTTTTTCTTAGTATAATGTTGTGTAATTTATCATAATAAGATACAATGTTTAGTAACTTTTAGTATAGAACAATAATAATATATTATTTATACTCAATATTCTACTAAAATGTTGTGGATAAAAATTTAGATGGAAGACATAAAATTAGATGTTTCTAAACCATTGAAGATTCTTTCTGATAAACAAAGTGAAATTGATCATTCTAAAAATATTTTTCAACACACAAGAACAAAACAAATTGACATAAAGTTTAACTTTATAAAAGGTAATGTTTCTATTTGATATGTTTTTCATGAATATATCTCAAAATTGTATCAAATTGATTATATCTTCATGAAAGGAATGTTTAAATAGGTATTTATGGGATTGCGCATGAAACTTCTTGTTCATCCTCTTCCAATGACTCCCTAAAACTAAAAAGAAAGCCCCCCACCATAATTTGGATTATGTTGACAAAGTGGAAGAAAAATTCCCAAAATTCATACTCTATTGTATGATTTTAGTTGTCTTTATTTTATGATTTTGAATCAATGGTTAACTAAATAATGGTGAAGTGAAAAAGAATAGTGATAGAAAAAGAAATGTGAGAGAAAAATTAAAGAAACAAAAAGATAAATGTGACGTGGATTTTATCTTAACATGGATGAAATATTTTATAGTCATAAAGGGATTGAATTATACAAAAAAAATACAGTATCTCTTAGTTTGGTTCCAGAACACTCCCTTTTGAGGATAAATGTGTTTTGGTAAAAGTATATAAAATTGATCTGTTTACAAAAGGCGAGTTAATATGATTTTTTAAAAAATGTGAGTTGTAAAATTTGATAACAAAATATTTAAAACCAATTAATTGGTATTTAAATAATTCTTGTAATTTTTTTAACTAATATTTATTATTTTTTGAAAAATAATCTTTTTGAGAAGTTTTTTTTGAAAAATAGGTTAATGTGGTTGAATGGTCGAACTAAATAAAGGATGGTGAGAAAGTATTTGTCTTAGAGAAAGTTGTTTTTCTGAAGGAAGAGTATCAAAATAATAAGTACCGAATATATAAGGTGTAATGAAGTAAATCAGATTAAACCTATGGAAGTGAGTTCAACTTATGCTAAGAAATTTAATTGTAATAAAGTTGACAAAGTTAATTGCGATGATTCTGAGAATGTTAACCAGATTGAAGCTGAGTAAATTTATCAAACACAATATGAGGTAGTAAATAATACTAATGTTGAGAAATTTAATCTGAATGAAGCTCAAGAAATTAATCAAATGGACGTTGGGTATGTTAACTAGACTAAAGGTGAGGTTTTTAATCAAACTGAAGTGAGGAATCTAATTAGACAGAAGATATGGACATTAATAATATAGATGCTATGAAATTTTATCTGAAATAAGCTATGGAAATTAATCAAACTGAAGCTAACGGGGTTAGTATATTCTAGAAGACTAATTTGGGAGAGATAATGGAATGGTTTGAATTAGTACAAGTTGAATTTTAAGGTGATTGTTTCCAGAGATTTGAAATTTAAATAAGTGGGAAATGTTTTTCAGTTTCCCTCTTATTCTATTATGAGTATCCTATAAATTCCATCACAGTTCATTTTTACTTTATAAATTTTTCACCATAGTGGAATATGTAGAGCGCTACATAATTCATGTTAAACTCATCTTTACAATTGATACCTCATTATAATATCATTGAACTAAATATTATCTTATCATGTAGAGGAAGATCAGACTGAGGAAGATTAGGTTACGGATGATCAGACTGAGCATATTAGAATTGTTTTAGAAGTGAAATTATAAATTAATGGTCCATTGTAATGATTCCATTGCAATGATATAATTAGACTAAGTAAATTGTACCCATGTTCATTGGACTATGGTTTTGGACAATATTTTTTGGTGTAATAGTTTTTGTGAAATATTGAATTATGGATCAATTATATGTAAAAAACATTGTAAACTGGCTAGAGTTAGTATAATCATTCTTATCAGGAGATAGATAGTTTCTAATAGGAGTCATCATATGTTTTATTAACTTATTTACATTAGTTAATTTTCATATACCCGTGGGGGTGTCCATGTAATGGATATAGTATCTGACATTGAGGATGAACCTTTTAAATCTGGTGTTCTTTACTTTTGTTTCTATATTTTTCATTCGTGAGTATTTACTAAAATATGATAAGGGTAAAAAAAATTAACATCTTTTAGGGGTGTGTTTTTAAAATTGATGATATTTAAAATAGTGAAAAAAATTTCAACCCCCCCCCCCCCACCCCCCTTCTCAGTTGTAAGTTGATCCTTTATAACTTCAAGGATGTGTCATATAATAGAAGTAATTTTCATTATAATTTCATACATATAATTTCATTTATAGATGATCATTTATTGATTTGGAATATCAATCATGACATCCCATTCATGGAAATTGATATTTTATCTATATATAGAGATCCAAAACTTTCCCAATGTGATTATGGAAAGATTATTGTTTTTATATGGTGGGTTGAACCACAAGGTTTTCTACTGTTTCACTTGAAAGGATTGGATTAAATCATGAGGATGGGCAGAGTTGTTCTATTGGATCTTGAAGCGCCTTAAACTGCACCAAATATCCATGGTGTTTTGGATGAGGGTTCTTCAATTAATCGTTTTTAAGCATAAAGTTGTAATTGATCCTTACATTCAAATAAAAGGGTGTATTTTGCATATAAAATCAAATCCTAACGCAGTATCAGAGAGACTCAAAATGGTTAAGTTCTCCATTAATTTCTCACTTATTAGCATAAGGGTTCTCAGCCTCTAAAAATGGATGATCTCAAGGCATGGATTTTTTAAATTTGGGGTTTTTCATCTTGGAAGTGTGTATCTCTATGAATAGGATTTTTCCATATGATCTTCCCTTCAGAATAATTTAAAGTCTGAGCCTGGGGCTTCGGTTTAATAGTGCTCAAACATGGGATTATTCATTTTCTTGAATGGGATAAAAAAATTAAATCCCTTTGAGGTTGGTAACTCCACTAATTAAATCTAGGTAAGATTTTGTTGTTTAAATTGGATTCTATGGAACCCTAAAACCTTGTATGATATTTACCTATCCATCGGTATCCCAGTCAAAATTGACAAGGAAACTAAAGTATATCAGTTTGGGAACATTTCTAGATTCTTGGTTGTGGTCGAACTGGGCTCCACTCTTGTTGACAAGGTAATTCTTTCAAATGATTATGATATTATTGAATAAAATATCATTTATGAAAAAATTCCCAAATTCTTGTATGGAATGCAATTTTATTGTCTAAGAATCATCTACCTGTAGGCGCTCTATATTTTGATGCTTTTGTGCCTTGTGTGGCCAAAATGTGAGTAAGTGTCTCAAAAATAGAAAAAAATACTACTCATAAAGCTGATATTCTTCCTTAGTTGCAGCATCATGTGCATTGTAAAAGTGATGATAGACTAGGTGTTGAACATAAGACAAAAGTGCACGGTTTTTTTCCTAAAATGGGAGACCATACAAATGCCTCCACCTCTGAAAACATGACGAAATATTGGGCTTCCATATTTTTTTAAGAGGTGAATGTTAGAATTGTTGATACTTGTAATATAGGAAAAGGTGAAATATTGTATAATACTAAATATTTTTTGTATTCTAAAGACGATAACTTAATTACTGATCATGTGAATGGAGAAGGAGTCCTGTTAGAGGTGGATCACCAGCTCTCACAGTAAAGGTTTGTTTCTTAATGTAACTAAAAAGATAATCATGTCATAAAATATGACTCTATATTCTTTTATAAATCATCAAATCCTATTGTGGATAGTGAAGGATTTCATATGCTTTCTTATACAAAGACAAAACCCTTGGTTTACACTACAATGGTGGTTAACCATTAGATTGCAAGTAACGTTGCCTCTTTATCTGAGCAGAATATTGTTGACATTGAGATGTATGATTCACCTCTGATATCTCTTTATTAGAAAAAAAACACCAGGATATTGTGGTCCTAGCTAAGGAAATTATAATTGAGTAAATTGTGATGCATGTGACAAGAGACACTTCTACTCACAAATGTGAGGAAAAAATGGAGGAAAACTTTAATTTTTAAATCACTAATGCAGAGATACATCTAAAAAGACCTTAATCTCTTCCTTTATGTAGGGAGAGATTGAGAGGTTGGGGGTGCGGTTGTGGAACGGTTGATAAAAATTCCCTTTCAGGAAGAAGAATGGAGGCTAAGTACATGAATGTTGAAAATGATCAGTAAGTATTTACTGCTTTGGGTTTTTCCTTTTTTTCATGTACTCTTCTTGGCCACTATCTTTTACTTCATTTTTAAAAGAATACCAACTTTCTTATTTCAAAAATAATTATCGTTGGATTCATGATCTTTTTTGTAAAATTCTCATAATCTATGAAATTGAACCAATGTAGTGTGGGTGGTGCATTAGGTTTAACTTTTTCTCCATTCATTTTAGTGAACTGATTCATCATATCCATTTATAATTAATTTTATTGATATACTTCTTCATGATTCTTAAAGCATTCACTAGTCCCCTTATGTAAATTTCTCCAGTTTCAAATATTTTATATGAATATTTTCTTCGTGGATTTAATTATTCTAATTTCCTTTATACTCTAACATTCTCTTCTTATCCACAAAACCACATGAATAATTGGAGTCTTCAGTCTATATTTCTACCTTGATAGGAAATTAAAAGATGTATTCGTATATTGTAAGGTTACTTATCACCAATTCCTTCCAATGAATTAGATTTAAACAACAAAATAATTGATATATTTTTCTTCTAGAGATGATGATAGAACTAAAATCATAATATATATGTCTTGTAATGTTTTAGTCATATATACAATGGATTTATCATCCTTCTACATTAATTCAAGTAATCCCCCTGTAAATTTAATGTGAAATTTTTTGAGAAAGTACTTAGAAAAAAATAACCTATTAAACTCCTCTCATTCCATTTAGTCAATTATTTGATATTGAATAATATTATTAAATATATTGAACCACTGATCTTCTTCACCTTATTAATGATAAACTCCCAAGTTTCCTTTTTTCTTTCCCCATGAACTTAAGAATGTAAATTATATGTTCACTAGAACTAATCCATTGATCGGTAATTAGTGGGTCAAAGGACCCATTAAAGGTTGGTATATTTCTCTTCATAAAAAACATTATTGTATGTTTCTCCTTCTATTGATCATTTGGAATCATTGTATAATTCATTTATTGTGAGAGATATGTAAGAATATCATCATGGATGTATATTCAAGAACCTATATAGTTTTATTCATTAAGCATAATGTCATTTCATTTCTATCCATATTTATTGGTAACATGATTTCTCCTGGTTCCATCCATTAATGAAAAATATGTTGAAGAATCAATAATCATTAACCATTTTAGCAATCATATAATCAAGATAATTATTCATATTAATTACTAAATTATGAGATATTCTTATCAACCTATAACACATTAAGTTAATCCTATATCATTATCAAATAATCATTGGTTGTCTTATTCTCATTCCATATATTCTTCATAAACTAATCTTCCAAAAAAAATAATATTTTCACATAGGAAAACATAGCTCATCCAAAAATTTCATACATAATTATTTCATCATTTTACAATGAAATTTCAATACATCTATTAATAACACAAGACCTAGGACCAAAATATTTTATTACCTTTGAAGACTAGATTAACTATAAAATTATTTCAGGAAATATCTTCAACATATACCAAAAAATTATTCTCAAATAGTACCTTTCCTAGAAATATCCTAGTTAAAACATTTCTTCATAACACACGTAAACCAAAACATAAGAAAGGGAGATCTAAAACTCTTACTAATCGTAAAGATCTGAGATATCAATCAATGATAATTTATGAACATAAGATAAAAATAATTTTATACTAACATAGCCGTAATTAAAAAATTAATACATGATTAGTCATAGATCATATATCAGGAGTCATCACATTAAACCTTATCATAAATAAATATGTGAAATTGTAAAGAATAATTAATAGAAAATCATGAACCGTGATAGAATATCATAAGAATAAGAACATTCAATGGGTGTGTGGAAAAATTATAATAATATAAATTTATTTCATTCATAAGGGATCACTGCCATGAAAATCATAACACTGTGGAGAGAGCCTCATTGGGTATTGAGTCCACTCACATTTCCATTGTTCTTTCACGATGGAAAAAGTCCCCAACTGGATAGGGCTCATTCTCCATTCCATTTCAAATTATATCATGAAATATAATTCTATACCAAATGAACAAGATTTATATATAATTTCATGTCAACCCATCACATAATGAAATCCATACATATTCCTCCAAAAACATCATAAAATCATTAAACATCTCACTATATCATAATTAAACTATTTAAAAAAATGGGTTTCATGGAAATATAATTTATAAATTATTATCACAGGACATTAATATATAGTATATTGATGAAATCATAAGATAATATCCTTATTTAATCCTAAAACATCATATGTTATGTGGACACAAATGAAAGACACTTTTATTAAATCCTTAAAAATATTATTTTAATGTAACTAAAAACAACTTTTTCATTAGGTAAATTATAAAAAAAACTAAAGATTCCTAGAAAATGAGAATATAATTTTATATTTACAAATGCGGAAACATATAAATTATGTTAAAAACAAATAATATAAATTATTTAGAGAAAATTAATTCATTCTATAAATTTAAAATAAATAATTTTTCCACAACATTATAAGAATTCAAATATAACAAATTTGGAAAAAATTATAAAAATTACTTTCTAAGAATTCATAAAGTATGTTAAATATGGTTGAAAATGAATTTATGATATAATTATATAATATAAAAAATAATTCCTCATATATTTTACAGAATATTGAAATGGAAGAAAATTATTCCTTACAAAAAAAGGATAAATAATGGTTGTTTTCCAAAAAAAATATTATTTTGGTATTTTTCAGTACCAAAGAAGATTTAGATATAATGAATACTAGAAAAACACATAAATAACTAGAGGATATGAAAATATATGTTCTTTAAGAGATAAATATAGAGAGATATATAGAGCATTCAATTTACCCAATAGAAATATAATCATGTCAAATCTCTGTTAATAAGGAGATTGCAATATAAAGTCTTACCTCAAGTCCCAACTTTCATCATGAATATTATAAACTCATGTAATATAAATTTAATTTTGTTAAAAATATATATCAACAAATATTCATACATATATCTCCATATATAAATCATTCATTATTTCCAAAAACTTATTTTTTAATTATTATCCAAAAAACAATACTTTGTGGGTTAATTGTTTTTTCATACTTGTTTTAGTTTGAAAGCTATAGTGATTTCTTGTTGTTTATGTTTTTATCAAATAAATAATATGAATCATGTAATTAATGTCATATATTTTCATTCGATTCATTTTCAGATATATCCATATATGCAGGTGATGAAAACTGAATTACATAACTTCATAGGTGTGGTAGTCTGCACATATGTCTGGGGCTGATTTCATTTTTAAATGAATAGATATAAATGAATATAATTGATAAATTATAATTATAGATTAAAATTTATATCATAAATATCATTTATATTCAATAAATCCATTAATATAATAGGTCATGTGAGGTGGTGATTAAAAAGTTTACATGTGGCTTCATGGAGACGGTAGTCAGTATGTTTTTGTGAGAGACATCTTCATATTCCCTTGGATAGATGAGAAATAAATAGTATTGTTCCATCCTTTTAATAACATTTAAATATATTTAGGATAGTTATATCATTATGTTAAAATGGATATAATATATTTAATGTATTTTTAATAATTAAATTTTCTGAAAGAACTCGGTTAAGATGGTAACCTCATCTTTATGTGTTTCTTTTTCTTACACTATAATGTTTTATAGGATAGTATTTTGGGTATATTAACTATATTATAAAATGGTAATTTTTTTGGAATATATGAGTAATTATGGGAAGATATCGAGTGATCAATCTATTTTTATAATAAATAAGAGGTTTTTCTTTTTGATATGTGTGGGGAGTTCCGCCCTTGTAAATATTCAATGTTTTAAAGTAATATATACAATTTCATAGGAATGTGGAAAAAATGGTCAATTATTAGAGGATAGAATATTCAATAATATATATTCACACATGAAATAAAATTAATACAAGTATTAGGAATATTGTAAACCATATCTCTTAGTTTAACCCACACATTAACCCTCTTAATCTATACCTTGGTGAAAACTGATTTACCATGGAAACTACTCTTTATGGATTAATATTAATTTGAAATTATTACGTAATATTGATTAAAAATATTCCGAATATAAAATCTAATTTTTAATATATAATTCCTAGTGGTCATTAAATTTAAATTTTAAAAAAGTACATGACAACAAAAGAGAATTATTTTTAGAAAAATAATTATGCTTGAAAACAAATTTATTCCCTTTATTTACCTGGTAGTAATGATTATAAGAATTTTAAATTTTTTGATTAAATACATCATCTAAAAATTTTATTGAAATAATTCATCAATGGTTATAAATTTAATTTATTATGGTTAAAAAATATTTTTCTCATTAGAACATATTTATAAAAAATATGTAACTTTTACATTCAATTAATTTTAACTTTAATTACAACTAATTGATAAATAATGCCTAAAGGAACACATATTATTATGAATGCTTAAATATTAATTTTCTATTAGTTAAATACTCTAAATGAAATAAATTAGTTTTTAAATTGAACATATATAATAAAGATAATTTTTGTATGAAAAATAATATTATTTATCAAACATTTACTAGAATAAAATTCCTTATCATTTATCATCTATTTCACGAATGTCACTAATCGCTTTTATTACATGATTTTTTTTCAATTTCAATTAATTTCAATTAATTTTATTTCTTAATAAGGAATTATTCACTTAATTTTAGTTTTTCGTGCATTACAATCTAATAAAGACGTCGAATATGTTACGTAAAAAGGCAAAAATCATCTTGTGCAACCAAGAGTGATCCAAAATCAAAGTTATGGTTCTTTAGATGTAATTATTTTCTGATTAAATATATTTTACCCTCTGTAGAAGAAACCTTATAATTTTAAAATAGATGTAAAAACCACATCCTATAAGTAATGCTAAATTAAATAGTGAAATATGCTCATGGAATATGGTTTGGTCAACATCTGACTTAGAGATTTTGAGATAATCCAGCGAGAAGATTTCATTTCAAAGATTCTCTTTAGAATTTGGGTGGTCAAATATTAGAATCACAACCCAGTGATTATATAACATTTTATATGATTAAAAACAATCTAATGACTTTGATTTTTCTTATTTTGGATCTATAACATACTTGATAACATAGAGATATGATTTCTTCCTCATGTAAGTAATTTACTAATTAACAAGAATCATATATGAATCTCTTTAAAATCCTTATATCTCTGGATATATAATTTCTATTGAAACCTAGTTTCACATATATTTATATGATTTGAATTTCTGTTTAGATTCTATATTATATAAAATCTTACCCTTAATTTAACTTCTATCTAGTTATTAATCGCATTAATGATCTAATTTTCAACTGAAGTCATATCTAGGATGTAACAGTTAAGAAGATATTGACATATAAAATTAGATATTTTTGGGCTAAATCACTGTATAAAACCCCCAAAGAATGGTTTATGTTTGTGTTGAGATCATTGAAGTAAAAAACAGGATGGTAATGCTCTCTAGACCATCTAATCCCAGTGGAAATGCCCCATATAAATCCACATAGCCCTATAATTTCTTATCAATGCATTGTAACGAAAGTTTTCCCAAACTGCAACTTCTAATCATACAATCTAACATTAAAAAAATACAAAAATTTATATAAATTTCACATTCATGTAACCTATTTTGGGGTCGGTAAGTTATCTATTCGAAATAGTTTAATGTAATCCCACATTACCCAAACATGCAAGTCGGTTTTCCCTATCCACTATATTGGGACCATTTAGTCAATTTATTTGTGATCTTCCCACATGGGTTGAAACCCAAACCATACTATGATAGATGATCATAGTTGGATTGATTAAGATCAAATATCCTAGATGATGCCATGTAGGATTGAACAATAGATGTTTCCATCCATGCACATGAGGGGGTTCATGTGGAACCCCTCGATTAGTCAAGTATACTCCCATCATATAATCTAATGTGTGGGGTGTTTGATGTTCCCAAATTTTCACTTATATTCCTCTTAATTACTTGAAAATTATATGTTTTAGATCACTTTACTTGGTTTCAAACATTTAAGGGTCTATTCATCGGTGATTCTGGTGATCGTTGAAAGTTCATGGGATGACTGCTACATCGATGTGATAATTTTTAATAAATAATTTTTCACTAATAAATTATTTATTTTATATTTGCTTTATATTATTATAAACACTCGTTTTTTTATTTTTATTCTTCGTAGAAATTAATTTTAGATAAATCTTATTGATTTTTATTTTTTAGAAAAAAGATGATTTAATTTGGTGAATATAATTTTTTAGTTATGATATATAATATTGAATCTCTTTATAGAACTCTTCACTAGATGAAACATACTGCTAATTGATATATATTTCATTACGGTGATTTTTTTTATGAATCAAATTTTCTTTTAACCATGGTTTTGATATATCACAAAAAACATAATTAATATTTCTATTTAACTTGATTTTTTTGTTTGGGTTTTGTTGAGTAGAGACATAATTTTTGGACATATGTTTCATTAAACTGAACTGACGATTAAATATAATGAAAATAGTAGAATGTTAGGATATGATTTTTTCTCATTACATGATTGAAAATGAAAATATATTCTACATATGTTGTAATTTTTCATTTGATGTAGTTGTAATCATACGAGAAGATCATAAAATTTGGTAATTATAGATTATTAAATGAAGGCCAAAAACTAGACATGGGGATTCAAAGAATATAACTAGTCACTGAAAATTAATGAATAACTTTTTTTGAGAATGCTTCTATTCATTTTAATGTTTTTATCACCTTTATGCATTGAGTTCATCTGATTGTTCTATTTCTTTCATTGGATTTTTGGATAAGATCTATTGTGGTCTGAGTAATCCCTATATATTTTTTAAACATTCAATTTTTTTATTATAAATTATTATATACCTATTATTAAAAGGGTTTTGGGACTTGAATCTATGATTTATGATCCCTTGAGGTCAATGATATTAATAAGGTATAATTAGTACCTTTTATTATGTTTTCTTTCAATGAAGTCACAGTGTAGACATGATTATATTCATCAAAAAAAATATTTTCTCATTGTTGTAGCTGCATATTGCTGCCGAAAAGTATATTGTTAATAGATATTCATTCTTGTAACTCAATACCTTCTAACAGGTCTATAATCGAGGATGTTCATGGATTATAATAAGGATACCTAGGATCAAGTGTGTAGATCCTCATTATTTTTTAGAAAAGGGGAATGATTTCTTTAATTAGAATGGTTCAATAACAACATACATTATGGGTATTAAAATTATTATTATATACTCAATGAATTGCTTTTAACTAAAATTCTTTATTATTTATTACATTATCACTATTATAGGATCGTGTTTATTCACTAGTTGTGTATTTTACACTATTTATTTTTTATTTTAAGTAATATTTAATCCTAAATTTTATTCTATGATAAACAGATTAACTCACTTTAGAAAAAAAATATTACTTAGTTTTTGGACACAATTCCCCCCTCTTATAGTAGCTACCATACAGTCCATCTTGTAGGAAATCATATGATATTATTTTCCACTATTATTTATTTCAGTATTATCAAATCATAAACATTATTTTTTTAAGATATATTTTTTCATTTACTCTACACTAACTAGGTAAAATATATTATATTTTTTTATCAGGTAGCATGTCTAGTCAAAATAATTAAGAATATATATTTGAGACGACCATAAATATTTTATGTTGTATACATGTGTTTATCATATATTATGGTGAAGACAAATTCTAGAAATACAGAGAAATTATTATATGCATTTACTCATGAGGGGAAGTTGGAGTATTAGTTAAATTATGATATCTAGAATAGATTACCTTTCTCGATGACTTAAAATATTTTCAATTGTATTTCAACATGTGATGCTATGAATGGATTATGTAATTTTCTTTAAGTAATTCACTTTGGGAGATCCAATGCTTTTGAGACTCAAAGTTATTTTTTTTCAATCTATCAAAACATTCATGTTCATCCAGGTGAATTAGTGGACCAGATGCCACAATGATTCATAAAAGTTTAAAATGGAATAAAATCTTTATGATATATGGAAATTACTAATCAAAATCTTGTAGATATTGTGATTTAATTTCTTCTCAAAGAATGGTAATCCAATTAGATAATTATTTATGATAATAATAATTGACTAATTAATTTTCTTGGTGACCTTATTAGGACTCTTGTGAAATATTAGAATTGGAGGAAGAGATATGATGAGATGGAAAAAAGAAACAATGAAGTATAATTTTATCCATTTTCTAATTCTCTAACATCAAGTGTTTAAAAATCCAAGTCTACTGCTACTTTGAGGAGTAATTCTATACATCAATGAGATACAAGAAATTTTAATTATATTTTTTTAATGTTAAAAATATTCAATATTGTTAAAGAGATCTTTCACAACATTTATGATGGATTAATAATATTATTATACACAGTAACTTCTAATATGATTATCAAAATGGAAGTAAAAAAACAAAAATGAGAAGAATGAATATTTACACATGATTTATTTTGAGTTTTAGATGCCTAGATATATCATTAATGATTTTCATTTGTCGAATAAGTCAATTACTGATGCAGAATATTCTAAGAGAAAGAAAAGGAATTATTTCAAAGTTTCTAATGAAATGAAGAGTATTACGTAGTATCTATAATCTAAAATCATCCAGTATTTAAAGGATGATAACAAAAAGTAGATATCCATTTTTCGAACCAATTTTACTTCGAATTATATATTAATTTTGATGAATATAACTCTTTTCCCACTAAAAAAATTATCATTAAAAGATAAATTTCTATTTATAATAGATGATGAAAACAATTCAACTTTATTAGAAGATGAAGATGAAATTGCATCATTATAATACATTTATAGATGAATAGACTTCCTAGATTATAAAAACATTAATTAACTATCATGACTCAACAAAAGAAAAATATTTGATATCTAAATTGAATTCTAGAATGAAAAATGTTACTTCTGAGTTGTATTCTAAAGATAAACATTTTTCTACTCCTAACTATAGGAAGATGATAGATAAATTAAAATTAAAAATTATTAGTCTATGGAAGATTCTATATAATCTTTCCTCTAGTATAGATAATTCATATATTGTATTATGAAATTGAAACCAAATAGTGCATCTTCTAGAATATAGTTTACATCTAAAAATCCATAATTTTAATAAAAATATTGTTCCTAAAAATGAACCATTCTGTACTAAGTGTTAGATTTGGTGATGTTGGTGGAAAAGTTATCATATAAAAAAATTATTAATTCATATTTTATATTTTCGTATATCACTAAAGAGGTTTCAACTATAAAATATAAAATGGTTGGGAAGATGTAGATTCCAATGGTTTTTTACTATAATTAATATACCCTAGAAACATTGAGTACCAAATTATTTTAAGATGCCTTTTCAAAAATATATTCCAAGTACTTACCGTAAAACAATATGGCATGTAGAAAAAAACCATTACACATGAATAGAAAAAATTCATATTTAAATAACATTTGAGGGTGGAAATGTTACATTGATAGACAATTCTCAAGCATATACTACTATAATTATTGATATTCTACTCCTTGGTAGGTCTTTAATTTATAATATAAATATTTTTGGTAATTAAACACAACCATATTATCAAAAGTCAATTATGAGATGAAGGTTCATCTTTGAACATTTGAAATGATGAATGTACTTTTAAAAGTTCAGAGAAAGAACCAACTTCATCTAATGATAGGTATAATAATGTATGTACTATAAATTTAGAATACCTTTGTATTAAAAACATGCCTTGTCTTCATGTTGCTGTATATTCTTCTTGAATTTGGCATCGAATACTAATAAATTTTTTTTTCTGAAATTTAAGAAGACATCATATGAATTGGATAGTAAGGGAACTCAAATAACATCTGTTTAAATCTTAAAAATTTTGTGACACTTCATAAAATTGAAAGAAAAATAGGTCATTTTTTAACCTACTTGTTAAGTCTCAATATATGGAGCTTTATAGTTAGTGCACATGGACCATTTTGGTCCAATAGAAACTATCAGTATTGGTGGTAAAAAATATGTTTATAACATAGTTTTGGATTACAATCGATATACTTGCACTTAATTTATGGAACTTAAATTGTATGAACTATACCTTTTTAAATGATTTATTTCCCTTCTTCATAATTTGAAAAATCGAACTGTAGTCACTATCAATATTAATTTTGGTAGTGATTTTTTAAACTCGGATATTAAAAGTTTTGTCTTGATAAAGTCAAAACTCGTATTTTATTATCACCAAAAACACCATTTGAGAACATATTTTATGAATAAAAGAATAGGACCACTCCAGAGATTACCCATTCAATTCTGTGTGACTACTCAATGGATAGATATTTTTTCTAAAAGGTCATTAGTATATCATAAGACACTATATATAAATATTATTATCTTCATGTTATAGCAAAATCCTATTATGAATTTGGGGATGGTAGAAAATAATTCACACTTAAGAAACATTAGTTGTGATGTGTTCATTCTAAATACTAATTATAACATTTATAAACATTAATCAAAGGATGATGATAGAATTTTTCTTTGATAAAATATTTTTTAGTAAATATTTTTTTATTTTTAAATAAAAGTATGAAAATTGATGAAGAAATTGTATATTTTTATATTGATGAAATTTATCCTTATGTGAAATTAGAAAAATATAGAAGATACTCAACCATATCGTATATTTGAAATCCTCTATATTTTATTACCAAATATTGGCTCACATACATCATGAATTAAGAAAAAGAAAGCTATACTAATTATATATAAGATACATGATGTTAGTTCAATAAAATTTTATCCTTTGAAATATGATTACCAACATACATTTTTACCTATAAATCACTCTATATTAAGGATTATTCCTATTGATAACATCATTTTTTAAATAGAAAGACATGTAAGAACACAATGTTCCCTAATAAATGAATGTAATTATTTCATATTCTTACATTAATTTGAATATATCATTTTAGATGATGCCATAGGTGATGAAATTTGGAAATCTGTGATGAAATATGATCTTAATCAATTAGAATAGTATATGTTTTGTACATTTTTATATCATTCCAAGGATCATTTGGTTATAAGAGGAAAATGGATCTTTGGAAATAAGTGTGAGCAATACTGAATTATTTTTTCTAAATAAATAAATTCTTGTATCTATGAGTTATAACAATGAATAGGGTATAGATTATGAATATTATCTTATTCTGGTAGCTATGTTTGCGCCCATCAGTATACTTATATCATTTGTTGATCAGCTTAATTTTACACAGTTTTAAATTTATTTAAAGAGTGCATAACTTCACGGAAATTTTCAAAAGGAGTTTTAGGTTTAAAACACCCTAGTTTTAAATATATTTTTTAGAAACATTTTTTAAAAGAATAACCTAAGAGAATTATGGACTCAAATAAGCTCTTGGTTCCCTGATTTATCAATTTTTGTTATTCTTGATTTAATTTTTTTAATTTTAAATCCATATATAATTCTTTTATAAATAAAGATTTCAAGGACCCTTTCATTTTTCAAATTTATGTTGATGGGATTATCATTGGATCATGATATAAAAATTCCATATATACTTTCTCCAAACTTATTCAAACTGATTTCTTGATGTTCATGAATGGTGAACTTATCTACATTTTTGGAATCTTGATAACTGTGAAACAAAAAGGACTTTTTTTAGAAAAGAATATAAGATATTTAAATATTTTTTGCATTTCAAAATGAATCATGTATTATTAATCTATAAGGAAGCACCTCTAAAAGTGATAATAATGAATATAGGAACCAAGTTGATCAAATTGTTTTTAGAGGGATTATTAGAAGCATACATTACATAATGTAAAGCTGGATGGAAATTTTTTGATTTGTAATCATATTTGAGTGGTTTCATGAAATTTAAATGTAATTCTACCTAAAGGACGTCAAAAAAGATTTATATATCATAATCAAACTCATGAAAATGGATAAATTTATTGATCTAGACATAATTTTACATTAAAAATTTATTCTGATGTAGATTTTATAGGATGATGAATTGATTGTAAAGTCACTTTTAAACCATGTCATTTTCAGGGATATTATTTAGATTCATGGTTTGGTAATAATGAAAACATGTATTCACTTCCCACTACTGAACCTGAAAATTTTTCATCTTGATTTTTCCACACATGTTTTATAGATGTAGTCTAAACTCAATGATTTTAGTTTTTTTTACTCAAAATATAATTCTATGTCATAGAATAGACCTTATTTCCTTTTCTCATAACCCAACACATTACTCACTTTTAATAAATTTAGTTATAAGACACCACTTCAATTGGGATCATACATAAAAAGAGATATTATTATTTACATTATCGAATGTAAAAATCATATTTTTTTCATTTTTTCAAAACCCTTCATTAATAATAGATTTAAATATATTGAACAGGTGTTAGGTATATTCAATATAAAGTGGCACTAATTTAATATTCTTTTTTCACTATCTATGGACATTAAAAAATTACTCAATAAAGTGAGAGGAAATTCCTTTTTTACTATTATGTTAACAATTAATTCAAGTAATTTATATCATCAAGATGTTATTTAAATTAAACATATCAAATTTATATTAAAATGTTGCAAAAACAAATCCTAGTAGAACTAATTTATTCATAGTTGAGTCTAATAGAAATTAACATTTAAATTATTGTTTTTAGTTCGTTTGTTATTCTTAAAAAATGAACTCATCTTGGTTTCTATGATTTCAAAGATCTTATATATTATCATTATAAAGGATTATAAATATCTTATGTTGGATTAGTATTTCAACCATTAAATATCCTATATATTCTTTTTAGTTGGATGTTAAAATATTTTTAAGAGAGTTTTGAATATCTTTAATATTTTTCATAAATTCCATACTATGACACTTTATATTTTTTATATGTGAAAATTTTCTACACATTTGATATTTCTCTGAATATATGAAAATAGTTTTATTTATCATCAAAAGAGTCACTTATTATTTATACATATGATAAAATAACTATTTTAAACATTATTAATAACCATATTCATCTTAAGAAGATCATCTGAAAGTATTCACAGATTACATTTTAAATTTTTACAATTTCAAATCTTATCATTCACTGATTGTTATCTTTAAATCACATTTCTTTTTAGCTATTTAAAAATAGAAATTTTGATGGGAACCATGGTGTCATTTCTAATCCTAATAATAAATTATATTTAGTATAAATTACAAATGGTTTCTTTATTTTTTATCCGCTATTATTATTTTACACTAATTCTTATTTTTTTTGTTCTTTTTATCATCATAAGGTGGAATTGAGAGAATTAGGATACGATCAATAAGTTTTACATTCATTTCATACATTTGATAATTAAAAATATTTTCATATCAAAGGATTAATAATCGATTAAGGGGTATTATTCTATGGTGGAATAGTTTTTTTGGGATAAATTTCTTTTTAAATTCATCAAAATTTATTTTTGTTATTATATTTGGTATGATTTATGTTTATTAAAACTCTATAATTTTTAAATTGTGTATTTAATTTTCAAGGAGATATTAAGGGGATATTTTTTCATAAAAAATCACAACATGTGATCTTTTTTAATTTTAGGATAAACATACCTTTTCATGAATTTTATATTATTCCTTGTGATTTTAAAAATAGGGAAGATTATTGGGGACATCATCATATAAATAGAATTAACTCTTATCTTTATTTTTTAATATACAACAATACACTTTATTAATACTTTGATTTAACGTAATGTCAGTTGTTTTAGTTTTATTGAGTATATAATTAATTTCTAATCACATGTTACACTTAATAAAACAAAAAAGGTACATTTTCATGAATAAATAAGTTTTTTTGATAGTGTGAAATGTTGATCTATTAAAGTGATAGTAAGAGAAGATAAATTCATAATACGATGGAGTGTTTCATCTGACATTATTTTAACCACACCCAAATATCTTTGAATTTAATCACTAGAGTTTAATTAAACTATGGTAATAAATAAAAATAATGGATTTTAGGAATTGAGGTTGGAGTTTAAAAATAAAGTATAACTACACCGATCATTCTTAAGGTTATTTTGAAATTTTCATCATCTCAATGCTTTGATGAATCTTGATTAAAGTTTTACAGTTAGTTACTTTTTGGCTAAGAGATACTATTGGGGGAGGAATACTTCATGATATTATAGTCTTCTCCACTTGTAATTTGTCTTTTTCTAATCCTTCTGATCATAGAGGTTTTGGGAATAGAACATGTATGGTATTATCCCTCAATATCTATAAGAAACTAGAGCTGGAATCTATACCTTCTAACAAGTATATAGTAAATTATTTATTGGTTGTAATTATTGTTGATCATCAAATCAAATAGGTGTTTAGTATTGGATATACCTATTTCTATTTATGAATATACAATCCAACAATTTATAGGTTTTGAACATGTTACCTTCCAACAGTTCTAAATTATAGGATATTCCATGGATTTAATTGGGATAACTAGGATCATGTCTATAGATAATTCATTCAGATTGGATAAAAGAAAAGGATTTCTTTTCTTGTAATAATTTAGTAATAATATAATTTAGGATTTTTTGAATTTTTATTCAATACTATAATCATTATTTAAAATTATATTGTAATGTTTTATTCTAATTTTTTATTCTATATGGATAGTTTTTATTTTCATTATTGTGTATTCCCACTATGTAATTTTTATCAGAACTCTAATTTGATTCGAATTTTTAGAGTTTGGTCAACTTTTAAGCTGCAATGGGGTAATAATTTTTCTTTCTTTTAGGATACAAATAACCCCTATCATGTAGCTAATATATTATTAACACTCTAGGAAAATAGATTACGGGTAGACAGTGTCGATGTTTATCATATGTGGTCTCTCTTTTCTTACCCCTTAGAATAACATCGATTTTAGTGATTGTATTTGAGATTATACTCATTCTCTCCCAATACAATGGGAAAGATTAGTGATGTCCATTATGATAGTATCTAACAAAAATAACCTACAATAACTCTAGGACAGTGATCATTACCAATGATTTATACCCTCCTAGATTGACATGGACAATGATACACCACATCATTTTCTATTTCTCCCAAAACACTATGACTATAGGATCTATTAAGATTAAAAACTCCAGATACATGAATTCCATTTTAAAGATAGATATGTGGTTTTAACACAAGAGATGTATATTTCCTACAATTTCTAGTTATATCATCTCATTTATGGATATGTTTACTTCATTTAAAATTCTATGTATAGGTGGGAACAAGTATTTCATCCAAAGTATATCATGGTAAAATGAAGGTTTTGTTTTGTTCAGAAAAACCTCTTTTTGGATATAAGATATTATGTATCAATTACCTATTTTACATTGTGTGTGTTCAATGGTGAGTTAACGGAAGACATATGAGACTAATTATTTTCCTTGCAATCATCTAGGATGAATGTTTCTACCTTTACATTCATCAAATTTATTAAATGGTATTTCAATGAAATATTATTATTATTTTGAGTTAATACATTGAATTTGATGAATATATTGAGTATTATTTATCCCCATTGTATATACCCTTTCACATTCTCAATTGTGAATATGAAGATACAGAAGAGCTTTTCAAGCATGATAGGTACAAGGAGCACTGGAAACAATGGAGTTTGTGGATCTTGTAGTAATTTATCCCTTCTTAGGGTGATGTTATAGTTGGATTTTATTCATCCATGAGGTAATTAGGTTAGAATATTTTCATTATCGTGGGTTTTACTTGTGTTATATGGATTTCATCATTTTTAATTATTACTTTATTCAGATAGATGTCTTTATTATATGCACTTCATTGGTTTCATTATTTTTAGTGGGAGTTGTGATGTCCATTATACATAAAGTATTCCATTGTTGTGTTGACACCTGAATGGAAGTTAGTAGACCAAGACCTAATATTGGTAGGTTTTTTTAAATAATTATAATGTACTGACATGACATGATGACCTCTTTAAACTGAGTGGTCACTATGCCCTTTTTCAGCTTAGAGTGTTGGGGTTATAACCCAAGAGACCATCAAATGATTTTTCTAGATGGGAATGTAAAAACATGTTAAGAAGAACTTCAGGATATTTTATTTTTTAGAACAAAAATTTTTAATATTGACAAACAGTTTATTTAAAATTTATTTCTAAGTAAAAACAGATTAATGTGTCCCCATTTTATTTAAACCAAGATTCCAGGACTCCTCCTCTTATTCATCTTCATAGAAATACACCCCTTGAATCATATCACAAATATTCATCAAATATTCCTTTTTTGTTAAATTATTTGACATCTACCCCTATGGTATACCCTTGAAACATGTTTTTATTAGTTTTTCATTGACCAAATTGGTTTTTATGGATTCTCCATTTATAAATCATTAGTATCATATTACACTCAAAAATATATAATTCAAAAATTGATATGTATCATGTGTTTTTATATATAAAAAAATTATACATATTAATATATATATATCATTAATTATATATATTATATGTTAAAATATATGAATATGTATTGTGTACAAATTATAAATTATTTAATATATATATATAAACACATTATGTTAGTATATATGTATATGTATTATTTAATATTTTATGTGTACACTTTAGGATCTGTATAAATAATACATTATTGGTATATTATATATAATGTTTTAATAATTTCATACCCTATATTTAAAATTTATATATATATAATATTCACTTTATATGTAATCATTTAAACATTTTATATTTTTAAATATTATACACCTTATATATATATAAAGAACTAAATATATTTTGATGAAGAGTGTTATTGATGAATGTTCTTATATTTATTATTCGTAAGAGTTAGTTAAATATGAGATGAATTCCATTATAATATATGGAACAATGGGTGAGATTAATGAGTTTCATGAATGGCGATGTATTTATTGAAAATGGGGTATTACAGAACACATTAAGAAGTGGGTTCATATGCACCATTGATTCCCCTTGAGTTGTATATTTTATCACCCATCCATAAGTTTATATCTGGAAGATATTATCATGAGGAAGAAGAAATGGGGTTTAATAAAAAAAATTTATAGAAGAAAAATTCATGGGAACGAAAATAAAGATCTCAAACAGGTTGTTATTGGAAACAAATTCTGAAATTGATGAAAAATAAGTATTAAGATGTGTCTTTGATTACAATAATCTTTAAACATGAGAAGATATCCTGAATTTGGGTAGGATTGTGATTATATGGTGGAGAAATTATGAAAAATTTAATTTCAAGGGCACAATTTGATGACTGTTGATGATGATTAAAATTGGCTTGCAAGGTTTAAATATTTTTGAAGTTTGAGTTATAGTTTAATAAATATTTGATATGTTAAATTTAGAAAAATAATAAACTAATGGATACATATAATTAATCCAAAATATTTAAGGGATATTAAATGATAAAATTAAATGTTATGTATTTATTATCTACTATAAAGGATAGGTAATAATTATGATGATACATTTCTAATATTCAACTCATAAATATCTGAATCATTAATGTGAAATGTGATTCATGAATACTTTGAATAATTGAGTCCGAAATATGATATATGTAAGATTTGGTGATAGAATATGAGTTATAAAAGAATATAGTGTCTTGGAGAAGTTTAGTGTTGGTTATGATATTGTCTTTGAGTTATCCAGTAAATGAATATATCAACCAAACAAATATTTTTTCAAAAAGTTTAGTTAAAAAATCATATATGTGTAACTAATCATTGAGAAGTCAAAAGTCTACGTTTGGAAATGTTTTATAATTAAAAACTAATTATGTAGTATTATCCAATGATTTATTTATTCAGTTAATATAAAATATGTTCTATCGTAGATGAAATTTGATCATTGCTATGTTTAAGTGGAAAAGTAAATGTTCAAAAGAAGAAGAATATTGCAATAATAAACAATTTACATAAAGTTATTTTATATGAGGTAACAAAAATTTATATGGATTTTATTAATCAATTATTCTCAAAAAGGGTGAATCCAGAAACTAGTGAAAAAATAATAATCAGTTAGAAGGATGATGTGGAGAACCAAAAGAGGAATCAATATTAGGATATAATTGTTATGGATGATATTGAAAGCTATTATGTAATTCAGTTAGAAATGAAAACATATTGAAAAATAAATTAATGTTAAATATAGGATAAGAAGTCTAAAAAATTGAAAAAGTTCCACTGATTTGAGAACTAAATATGGATGTTTCCTTGTTAAAGAACATTGACTTTGAGTTTATCCTAGATGGTGTTTCATAAAGATAATTTTTTTATGTCTATAAGTTAGAAAGTGGAAGCTAAGGAAGCAGGTAATTTTATGATATTTGAAATTGATAAGATCAACCTATATGTATAATAATAAATCATAAAATCCAAATTCAATTCCATATTTAACTAAATGTTTTAGAAGGCCGTCTAAAATAAGTAGAATAATGATTAATTAAGTTTCTGAAATAAATAGTATGATGTTTAAATATTAATCATAGTAAAAATATCATGACTCTAAAGTCCTAATTCAATATGAAATATTAGTAAGTGGAAAATATTTATTAATAAAATTTGAATAAGTGGAAGTAATTTTCAAGATAATGTTTTTTAAATAATTGAAAAGTGAATGCTAAAGAATTGAGAATGTGGGAAATTGATGTTGAGGAATTACCAGAGATTATTTTTTCACATTTTCTGGAGCTTCCAAAATTTAGTGGTAGATATAAATTGAATACATACTATTTTGAGAAGTGTAGATTATGATATTGAGTTTTAGAATATAGATATAAGATTACATTCAAATTCCAAAAAATCCTTTAAAGTCAACGAAGAAGTGAATTTGACTTACATCTATTGGAAGACTAAATTACACAAAGAAGAAAAATAAAAAAATTTAGATGTTCTAAATGTTTTGTATAAATTATTTTATGTTCTAGAAGTTCGGTGAGGATTTCCAACATCATTAAAAAATAAATCTATAGTTCAAATTATATAGATCTTCAAAATAGAAATAAGATTTAGAAGAATGTAAGCATTTTTATAAATGAAATCATAATCAAAATTTGAGCTAGAATAAAAATTGGATATACATACATGTGCATGATTTGATAATTTTGAATATTTAGAATAATGGTAAAATTTGTATGTAGTTGAATTTATAAATTAACTAGAAATTAACGATCTTATATTGAGGAAGAGATATACTATTGTGAATCAATGAAATCCTACAGCATACCAATGATCTTATTCGCTAATGATGATTAGAGTACGATTTTCAATTGTTGGGATCTGTAATAAAGAAAAAAAAGGATATGGATAAAAATTAAGTGATATTATTTCGTTTGGAATGATATGTTCCAAAAGGTTAATGACGATTCTCTCCCACCACCATGGGTTAGGGATGTTACCTTCCTTCCTAGTGTAATTATCAATTTATGGTGGAAACCTTATAACATAGTGTAATAATTTTTATAATAGTGATAAAATATTTTCCTTTTACTTGAACAAATCATAGAATGGCGTATACACCTATATTATGATTAATTTTTTAAAATATTATGTTTCATTGTTTCTTTAAATTTTGTTGGGCTTATGGTGGAGATGTATTGGTTAATGGACAATAGATCAATTCATCCTAATAGGTTTATATGTTTGAATAAATAATGTATGAATATACTATAGTAAAAAATATCTTACACTAATCCACCCCTATTTTAAGCTGACTACACTAGATCACCAGGAACATCAAGTGGTATTAGAGCTCCTGGTTCAACCACTGATTGTGTCTTTTTTTCGAGTTGTATTTATCTATTTTATATGAAGTAAAAAAAATAAGAAGTTTATGAGAATCCTCAGTTTGAGAATAAGGATTTATTTTTTATTAATATATATTTTTATACTATAACATTTAAAAATAAGGAATAAATTGAATCTATGAAATTTAGGAAGATCACTCCAATGAAAAAGAAGAATATTGATACACCACTATTTTAAGGTGATAAAAGTTGAAATATTTCTATTTTATTAGTTGTAAATTATTATATAGAAGAATATAGTTCAGTCTTTAAATAGGATGTAAATATCAAATTATATGGTGATTTTTTTCTCTAATATTTATTATTGTATAAAACATTTCCCTCTTGAACTTTCAGATATATACATGGGTTTATTTGGGGTTAGAAAAATGAAAATCCAATTCTATAGATATAAATTGATGCTACAAAGAAGAACTACCTAGAATGTTACAAATGTGAAACACTCTCATCAATCATGTGGTAGCCATGGAATTTAATTCATTATTATATAAATAAAGACATTCCCTAGCGGAAAACCCATTTAAAAAATAAACTTTTGATAAAGATAAACATAATAAAATATTTAATTAAATGTTTCATGGATTAGTTGAAGTGTGTAGTTCCAAAGAGGCCCCTATGGAAATCAAATAAAAATGGATAAATAAGTATTAAAATTTCATTTATAAAACATGTAAATTTCATTAATATATTATTAAGAAGATAATAAAAGAGGGGGAAGTTGGGTTAATATTTTCTGATATTGAGACAAATAACCTCAACTTAATGTGTCCTGAGATGGAAGTAATAATGAGATATTTACAAGTAAAATGATATGAGACTTACCAAGATTATAAAGAAATTTTATTCATAATGTTTCTTGATAAGGGTATTACTTCAAAGAATACATATTCTAGTGTCATGAATAGTTTGATATTATCGATGGATAAATCCACTACACGAACATAGAAAACGGTAATCCATACTCTATAAATTTTTATGTTCACAAATTTTGTTCCCATAAATAGTGTATGTTATAACATAAATTTGGGATATATATGGGAGAAGAAAAGTTTAGATAAAACCATTTCATAATCATAGATAAATGAGAGAAATATCATGAAATTTAAAGGATCCTAAAAGGAATCTGTCTTTATACAAAACTTTCAAGGTACTTATACTAGCCTGATTATTTCATAAAGGAAGAAAATGGGATTTGTAAACTATTTTTTGTGTAGTTTAATGTTCAGAAACATTTCCATAGACTATTTTTATTACATTTCAATTATTGAAAGAAACAAAAAATAAAACAATAAGCGGGGGAAAACTAGAAATCAAGAAAAATCATATTAATTTAAATAGATATTCAATGAATTAGATAAATGTATTTTCTTTTAACAAATTTGTATGTCTTGGAAACTTCTATTGAGGTAGTTATAAATGTTTTATTTATGAAAATTACTTATTTTTACACCTACCATTGAAGACTCACTTACTATTAATTATTTTAGGGAAAAAATAGAAATAAAATATAATATAATAAATACGATGAATTCACCTTAGGGTGTAAATAAAAGGAAAGTAGTAAACAAAACACACCAAAGAAGAATGTAAAGGAAGATTATATACAAAACAATAGATGTTTCTATTATGAACAGAACTTCCACATCATTGATAATTGAAAACAAGCCATTAATATTAATGTTAAAAGAATCAATCTAGAATAAGTATGCTAATAAATCATTGAAAGTTACAAAATAATAGTTTTAGTGGAAGGAACATATGAATAATAATTCAAATTTCTTGAGAGTTTTACAGATAATGGTAACTATAGAATTCATGATAATTCAATTTGAAAAATTTAATAAATCAATGATTATTCTAAAATAATAAATAAATATTTTTCTAATATAGTTGTAGATAACAAGGGATAAGTAATGAATAATAAATAATTAATATTCCTTACTGTATTATTTAAATATATTAGTTTAATATAATAATAAATATGAAATATTGAAAAAACCTTGCTACTTATAATAAATCAAGACGAGATTAAAAAATATAAAAAGTTAATAGAGTTTATGGGTTTAAAAAGGACTCTTAGCCTTACTGATCCAAATAAGATGTAAAGGAGAAGCCACCTTATTCTAAATTTTTTTGTTTATTTTTATTATGTATGGAATTGAATCTGATGTAATTTTGTGGTAGAACATAATAGAGTACATATATTATATCATGTTTCCTCTACGTAATACTACAAATAATATCATCAATTATAAAGAATATTAACAATGTTTACCCCTTGAAGGGGATTTTGTATTTTATAACATCAAAATATCAATATCCCTTATAAATATGAGTTTAGGTAAGCGATGTAATTTTTAATTCTAGAAATATATTATTTCAGGATAAAAGAGTTGAGATTCCAAAATATATCATAGATTTGATGTTTAATGCATCATAGTCCCAAATGATGACATTCGAGGTGTTAAAATTCTAGATGGTGGAATATGTCATTAAATATGAATGTTTGTAATATTCTCTTATATGTTTATGATAATATTGACTATTTTTCAATGGATAGAATTTGATTAGATAATTTCAAAAGAAAAGCAACATAAAAGTGGATAAATTTGATTTGATTTGAATTATTTGAATATTTTTTGTTTATTGTATGAGATTACATTAAAATGTTAATGAACCGCCCATAAAATATAATTCTTGATTTATTGACACATAATGGAATATTAGTTGAAATATTTTATGTCTTTTTTAATCTCTATTTATTTATATATTTTTAATTTCTCATAAAGACTTAGAGTTGATTATTTTATAACTCATAACATAAAGAAAAGTCATTTCATCATTCCCCTAATAAAATCATGTTTTACATTCAATAAGGAGGAGATTAAATGTTAATTCATTCTTCTAAATACTATGGTTGTTCTCATATATCAACTCCAATCCAATGTTTTATTTATCAAAATACCCTATTTATTTTACTAATGAGTTCACATATTTTATTTTTTGGTTACTAATTATTATTTCTTTATGCTACATTTATATATTAAATTTTTTTATTAAGATGGTTAAAATTGGATCTAAAAATATTTTCCCATGTATTATAGTTTATGCGAAGTCTGGAATAAGTTTTATATTGAGAAAAATGATGTATATGAAAACAAATTAATTCTTACATAGAATAGATGATGGTTACATAGAATAGAATATTGTTAGAGAAGAACCAGATAATGGTTAAGTAATGATTGAATGATGCTTATGGCATGTGTGAAATAACCCTTATGAATAATAAACAATTAAATTTTGACATATATTGAAATTAATCTTATTTAAAATATCATGTTTAGGTAGAATCCCACTACAGTATCAAGTTCTCATAAAACTCATCCAGTTGAGAATTTTTTTTAAGATTATCTATTTTATGTAATACATTACATTTACTATTTCATGGAAAAACTCTATACTTATTTCTTTACACCAAAGATTTATTTTGTTAGAAAATGAATTATATATATTTATAAGATTTCTATTCCTAAGAATTTACACCTTCTCGAATGATCGAATATATTCCCATTTTTTGGAAGGGTATGTTTACTGAAGAAATCCTAATTCCTAACTTGTTTTTTAGATATATAGAGACCACTTTTTGATGAAGGTATACTAATGAAATTTATAAACATTTAAAATAACAACATTACATAGTGATCATAGTATTCTATAAATCTTTCAAAGATGTTATGTTTTTCATTTTATGTGTTCAATTTGTCTCATTTTTTCATAAATAAAGGAATTATATATCTTCTTTCAAGAAATAGTCTTCTAAAACTAAAGAATTATCCCAAGATATACAATTCTAAGTCATACAAGTTCTCTAGAAGTTGTTCATAATTTTTCTGTTTCTACTTGAAACTAAGTGATATTTTATGGTTTCTCTTATTTACCTTCTCCTCACTATTGTAAGTACACTCTCCTTATCTTATGTGTGAATGAAGATTTGGGATAAGTATTGTATGAGAGGTCCTTGGTCAGAAAAAAAAATGGTTAAAAAAGCCTCTTTGAAACAGGTATCATATTAATTGAGTCGCCTACTATGGTAACTATTAAAAGAAAATGATTAGTAAAAATAATCACACGTATATTAGGTGTTAGTGGATTTGATTATGGGTAGTCCATATTTCCCAAAACCACTATCAAAATTCTTTTATATATTTATCATTTATTTCTTTATTTATACTACATTTCTATTTAAAATATGGTGTTTACTAGTCAATTAATGTTTTGTCTAGGGTATTTTTATTTTGGGTAAAATTTAAATACCTCAACCCCCCCCACCCCTTGAGTTAATGTGTAACACATATAGAACAAAAATTGGAAAAAAATAAGTGACTTTTGAGTTCTCAAATATTATTGTTTTAATATTAAAGATCATCACTATGTTTCTTCAATATAATACATGAGGGAAAGAATATCCATTGTGACATACACTAATTTCAATGGAAAAAATTATAAGTGTCATAAGTATAACATGGTCATATATTTATCTGATATTTTATTAAAAGTCAACCCAGAGTTTGTTAATACTTATAAAATTATAACTGAAGAACCTAAGCTATGGAGTGTTGATCAGGATTCTCATTTTGAATTTAACTCTAAATCAATGAATTTTATCAAGTGTTTTCTTGATCAGGATTCTTATATTGAGGTCTGTAACCCTTCCTTTCAAGTTTAACAATGCGTGGCTGGTTATCCTGGGCTATAGAGAAATTGTCCTTGATGCCTGGAAAAATGAGTTTTCGGGCTACCCCTCTTACATTCTTTGCTATAAACTAATGCTTTTCAAGGAAAGGCTTAACAATGGAGAAAAGATTCATTTGCCTCCATGGATAATGACATTAGGGATGCCGAAACTACCCTATGGAACTGTCAAAAATCTGGTTTGACTCAAGACTTACCAACTCATAATGATATACAGGCTACCAAAAACCTGGAAAATCTCTTTGATTTGAAAGAAAAATTGGCACGAAATTAGTTCAATGTTTGTTGGCTATGAAATGGGGATAGAAATACAAAATTTTTTCATTTTATTAATACGGAGAAGAGGGCCAAGATAAGTATAGAAGCCCTTAAAATTGAAGGGACTCTCTTATCCTTGGATAATGATATTGAAAATGCAGCTATTGCTTACTTTTAAAAGCTTAACTCTGATCATGGTGAAGATAACTCTGAGAAAATTATCCATTTTTTTGTCCTTATATCAAGGATGATCAAAATAAGCATCTTGTTGATATTACCACAACACGTGAGATATATGACACCATTTTCTCCATAAATATTAACAGTGCAGCAGGCCCTCATAGCTTTACGAATATATTCTTTATGTTTTACTAGGATATTGTTCATCTTGAGGTCACAAATGATATCAATGATTTTTTTAGATCAGCCTATATGCCTGGTGGAATGAATTTAAACTTCATTTCCTTAAATCCTAAGAAGGATAATTTCTATGACATTAAGTATTTTAGGCCTGTTTTCATTGGTAATACAGTTCCAAAAGTGATTAAAAAAATCTTAACTCACCGACTGGGTGGAATTGCAACGGGACTTGTTTCAAGTAATCAATTTGGGATTGTTCCAGGACAGAACATTCAAATTTCTCTCTTCACTACCTCTGAGTGTGTTAATTCCATGAGGAAAAATGCCAAAGATGGTAACATGGCATTGAAGATTGATATTTCCAAGGATTTTGATACCATCAGATGGAGTTTTACTCTCTGCATTATTAAGATTAATGGGTTCTCACAGAAGTTCATTGATATTATTGGCTCCATCCTTGCAAGTTCCAAGCTATCCATTCAGATAAATGGATCTCCCAGGGGCTCCTTTAAATGTTCAAGAGGGGTCAGGCAAGGTGACCCTCTATCTGGAATGCTCTTTTCTATCGCAAAGTATTACTTAAGTTGGTGTCTCACTAATCATTCCAATTTGGGATGGTATAAAAAGATGAAAATTGGGAATGAGTTATATGCTCCTTCACATCTTTTCTATGCCAATGATATTATGCATTTTGGGAGAGTATATATGGGAACTTTCTCTTGTATAAAGGGTATCTTCTCACACTATGAGGAGGATGAAGGTCAGGCTATCAATTGAGGGAAATCATCGGTTATGTTTGGTGGTGGTATTCTCGCATCGAAGCAATGCAGAGTGGGACAACGGCTTGGTGTCAAGAAGGGAGTGATTCCCTTTAATTACCTAGGGATGATACTTTTCTAGTGTAGGGTTAAAGGATGAAAATTTTAAAATATTTCTCTAAATAGCAAAAATCAGTTAGCAAATTGGAAGGGTAAAAACATGCCTCAAGCAGGGGGGATATGTTTGGTTAATTCTGTGGTCACTTCGATGTTTGTTTATTCCTTTTCCTTGTATGGATGGATCAGGGCCCTAATTAAGGAGATAAATGGCAAGATTAGAAATTTCATCTGGATCGGCTCAGTTCATGAGAGGAATCTGGTCACTGTGGATTGGAAAGATTTCATCAAATCTTCTCATATGGGTGGATTAGGTGTCAAAGATGTCAGATTATTCAATGATACCTTGATCAACAAGTTCACATAGAACTTAAATTTGAAATTCGATGATGCCATGGACTTCCTTCAAACCCAGTTTTTTGCAAATATTTACAATGGGTACTATAACCATCTCTGTTCATCTGTTTGGTATGCCATTAAAGAGGCCTTTGCTGACATTATGGCTCATTTGAAATGGATTGTTTTCAAGCAGTCCCCTCTTAACCTTTAGACCATCCCTTGGCTATCTCGACCACTTTGTGAGGATTCTTTTATTCTTCATCTCTTAAGAGAGGATTTCATTGCTGATCTCCTGGGTAATTCGACAATTATCAACATGATTCTGACTCATTTTGGATTGGAAATAGCACAATACAAATACACTAATTGTGACACATTGGTATGGATGCTAAATATTAATGGCATGTTCAATACCCGGGTGGGCTACAGATTACTGTGCGGTGCCTCCCTGGATCCTCCATCTCGGGTCATGGATTTTTATAAGCCCTTCATTCCCCCAGCCTCAGCTTTACTGGTATGGAAAATATTGAAAAAAGGTTTCCTTTGCAGGACATGTTGCAGCGGTCTGGACTCTCTCTGGCTACTATATGCATGATCTGCCTGCAAGCTGAGGAAACTGCTGATCATGTGTTTGTTTCTTGCAAATTTACTTCCAGATTATGGTACTATGTGAAGGGGCTATTTCATTGCTACATCCCCTCCTTTCTTATTGAAGGAATGCTGAAATTTATTTCCAGGACTGAATGTAGTATGAAAGTCCATTATATCCTTTTAACAATCATGGCTAGCCTGTTGTCCTCCATTTGGAAGGCAAGGAATGTTGTAATTCTTAGCATCACTGCTTTCCCTTTCCATGTTGTTGTCCTAGAGATCCATTGTGCAATCGGGACTGCTTCTAACATCCAAACTGGTACCATGAAGAATGATGTATCTGACCTTTTTTTTTGAGGTCCCTTGGTGTAAATGGAAGGGCAAAGAAGCCAATAATGATGAAATATATTTTCTGGATTCCTCCCATATCTTGATGGATAAAGTTCAATGTTGACGAGGCGGCTACTGGTGTGCCGGGTCCTTCCAGATGTGGTGGTGTCTTCCAAACTCACAGGGGGTTCATTAAAGGATGCTTCTTCCACTATATTGGCAATGCACATGGAATTGAAGTGGAGCTTTGCGCCATGGTAAAGGCTATCAAGTATATTTTTCAGTATGGCTGGAGTGATCTATGGATTGAGTTTGAATCATCTGTTTCAGTTCAAATCCTTAGGGAGAGATCCAACAACATGCCATGGAAGATGTTGTCTTCTTGGGTGGAATGCCTTCGGCTTGCAGACTCTCTCTCACATGAAGTCCTACAAGTTTACTGTTAGTCCAACCAGGTTGTAGATTCTCTCTACAAGAAAGCTACAAAAGAGGTGAGCTCCAGTTGTTCCTTTGTGTCCCTAGAGTTTTGTAATAGAATTGTGTAGGATGATTATCGTGGCAAGACATATAATCGCCTTTGTAGTCCACCTCTTTGACTCTGTACTATTTTCTTTACTTTTTATTTAATGAATTTTCTTGGGAGCAGGCTTGTCTATCACCTAAATTTCTAGGTAGATGGGTTTAATGTAATCTCTTATGATAAGATGGATATAATTTCTATTTCTTTTAAAGGAATTGATAATGCAAGACAGTTAAGGTACAATACATCCAAACAAATTTTTGGCAATTACAAGATGATTGATTGTGAGAGAATCACTAAAACTAATGAAAGACTATTAAAAATCCATAAAAATGTTTCTACTTTAGGAATATTTGTTCTGGAATATGATCAGTCTCTAGAAGTATTTCTTTTTTACCCTCAAAGTGGAATACGATCTCATCTATAATTATGTATTCTACTCATCTAAATTTTTGAAAATTAAATATATCATCGAAATATAATTATGTAGAAAGTAGAAATGGTTGTTTAATCCAATTATCATAAGTTGAATAAAAATAATTATTATTATTAGAAATTATTATCTTAATAGTATGACAATAGAGGCAATTAAATATTATTATTAGATTTATCTAATGAATAAGAATCAATAAGTTCTAATTCTATTGATTAATAGTCTTGGTGAGAATATAAGATCAATAAGTTCACTAGGGAGAAAAAAGTATTCAAGAAATATTTCATTAGATATGATAGTTTGGACGGTAACACAGAGCTGTAAATATGTTATTAGTGTAAAAAGAATGTAAATGTGAATCCTTATTATTAACATATTAAAGAGAATAAAAAGTATGTGAAGATTTGAAATGAAAATTAGATTTCAAGAATAAATAAAAGAAGTAAAAGAATGAAATATTTAGTGTTTATAAGGAAACCATTTGTGATTATTATTCTGACCCCGGAGCTAAAGTATCAAATCATAAGTCCAACTTACACTTTGTGGAATGAAATGAATAGGTAAAAAATTTATTCTTTTATTATTAATTTTGATTTCAAATCTAATAACAAATCATTTGTATAAAAAAATTAATACATTTTTATGATGTAAGGAAACAATAAAACACTTAATTATAGTCATAAAATACATAATAAACCTTATGATGTTCTCACAAGTGAAAAATAAAATTTATCTAAAAACGTTTATAATTAAAACCCAAACTGGATATATTTTTCCCACATGTGTTGTACATGAAATAGGAATTTATGAATTATTAGCTAAGGTTGACTCCCATATAAAGGATACAAGTGTATTTACTAAGGGGTATGGTTATACGAATCAAGACCTTGGTAAAAATTATAATGAAGGAATATTTGTAATTTTTATTAACACAACATGCTGCATAATTTAACTATGTTTTAATAAGTCCAATTTATAATAAAAACACCACATGATAAATGTAACAATAAAAAACTACAGGTTTGGTACTTCAATGGTCTTTGGATGAAATGTATACATATTAAACACTAAGGATAATAAAGGAATTTTTAATCTAAAGGTTGATAAAAGAATCATTCTAGGTTACCCTACATATCAAAATATTATAGTGATTTTAGAAAAAAAACTCATGGATATTTGAAGAATCAACTCAAGTGAAACTTGATAAAAGTGATCCTTTTGATCAAAAAAATACTCAAATTGATGAGCTGAGTGATTCTATGCTTAAAATGAGACTTAAAACCCTTTATGATAATAAAAATGTTATGGATGTGCAAAATTATCATAATTAATCGTACCCTAAATAGTTGAGAACCAGTGAATCTAAATGTTTTCTACATAGAATCCCTAGAACCTTAAAAGACAACCCATTTGAAATAGTTAAAGGAATATTAGATGAATGAGTTATGTCTATAATGAGTATAAGAAACTATAGTGAATTTTATATTTTCTTATCATTGATTTTTCCAAAAATATATAGAATAATAATTCAGCGATGAATGTTGGGTTTTACCCATGCTAGAGAAATTAAATCAGTTTAAAGAAAAAATGTTTTGGAATAGGTAGATTGACCCTTAGGGTGTCCTTTATTAGTAATAAATGGAATTTTTAGAATAAAAAATATGATCATCAAATGATTGTTAAAAATAATTCTATATCAGTGGCTAAATGTTAAAATTAATATGAAGAGACTCAATTTGCGCAATCATTTTCCCAATTTTTTTGGATTGAAATCATTAGGATTATTTTAACCTATAAATTATATACTAATTTTAATTTATTCCATTATTATAAATTCTAAATTTAAAAATTGATTTTTAATGGAGGATGTTTTGTTGAGATACATCTAGGTATTAGAAATCCTTATATTAAAAAATATTTCATTAAGCATACTCAATATCATTATATTTTTTAAAAACGACCATGAACATTGTAGGAATGTTTATGTAATTTTATTTTATTGAATGAATTTTTGGTATTCTAGGAATACATATAATTTTTAAGAGAACAAAATATTCCAAAAAATTATTGGTTTAAATTTATTTGGATGATGTGATTTTCAATTATACTCACCAATAAATGTGTAATTATATTTCAAAATTAAATAAAAAGGAATTATAAATGAGTATGATGTGTGAGTTTATATGTGTTCTTAATTTTGAAATTTATCAAAAATACTTTAAGAATATGGTGAATTAAATTAAATTATACCTATATTTCCCAGAAAGTTTGTATCTAAATGTTTTAATGTGTATACAACTCTTTTTATTAGCAAAATAAAATATTATATGGATGATTCTAGAAAACTAGTGGAAAACACATCATTTAGAGTAATAACTCTGAGTTTGGTTTATTTATCTACATGTATACCTGATTGCATGTCAGTGGTATGTTTTTTAATGGCCCGGAGTTTCCTGGTCATTTACTTTTCCAAAATACGGCTCCACTAAAATGGTGGCACCGGTCAAGGTGGAACCCTGAAGGTTGCACCATGAGGCTGGCATCGTGACGGTGGCACTGTCTGGGTGACACCGTGATGGTGGCACCGTATCCTCACTGAGCCTTCGTTATTTTTTCCACTTCCTGACATTTCCGCCCCTATAACATAATCTTTTGACGTAGATCATTTTCAATACCCGTTTTAAAGCCTTTTAAAGATAATAATTAATACCTAAAATTCAAGAGAAACCTCCATGATGGGGGATATTAAATAAAAACTTAATATCATCATGTGTAACTGCCCAAACCATGTGGAAAACCACTATCCGACCTTCAAGACATTCGAAATTCCTTATCCCATAACAATAGGATCACATCTTTATATCTCCCGCTAGAGTTTCTTCTCTTTTTCTTATCGTCTAGATTTCTTTCTTCTTCCGGGTGTTCCTAGAGTTCCTCTCCTCCTGTGGCTTGTGGTACGCCTCTGCTGGATCTTTATGCACCTCTTGGAGTCCACATAATTCCTCCCCTACAAGTCGTGCATCCACTGTTCTTGGTGTGTGAAGAAAAACATTGATCCTTGATCAACCAAGTAGGGGTTTTCCTTCATCTCTCCTTGTTGTGTATCGTGTGGGGTGGGTACGCTACTATTTCCATTGGAATGGATGAAAAAAACATAATCAAGATAAAAAATGGACGTTTAAAAGGATAAAGGGGAGGGGTGATTGATATGATGTTGTCCTATTTTCTCCTCTTCCTTGATTGTTATTTTGGTAAATTGTGTGGGTTGATGCCTACTGAAAATCCTGGCCATTGGTGGTCTTTCTTTTTGCACAAATAAACCCTTGTCTTCTCTGATGATTAAATGCCTGTAACATTGGAATTGGTTAATTACATAAACTTATTGGACTAAATGGACGCCCAGTAAACATAAATCCTTATTTGGTTACCCCGGTTAACAAACAAAAAGAAGAATCTAATAATTGATGTGCTTGAACCTGGATGTTTCTCTACTATGTTTTGGCAGTAGGTGTGTTCTTCTGTTTTATTGCTATATGGTGATGTGGTTGAGGATGGGATCCTCTGTTGTGGTACCATTGTTGGTTGTGAACCTGAAACTGTGTAGTTGCTCTGCTTGTGACACAAATTACGGTGGGATCCTTTATTGTTGACAAATCATTGGTTCATGGTTTTGGGGATGTGGGGCTGTGTCTTGAAGCCTACTTTGGTTCCAATACTTGTAGGGATCTCACTTTGACTACTTTCATTATGTGGATTTATAATAGAACTGGGTGTGAATGATTAAATTGCTGGTTGGCTATAGTTTCCTCCCTAGACTTTTCTTTATTCCTGTTAATTGCCAAATAGTAGAAAATTTTACTCAAACGGAACCACTGTAACATGAAACCAAGAATGGGTTAAGTGGGAAATTAGTTCTCTGATGATTTATGAGATGACCATGAGTGATGTGTCTTTATTTTATGAACGAATAGTGATGAGTGAATTCGTGGTTAGGTTGGATTTGGAAACCCGAGGTTGGGATGAGTTCCTATTACTTATATATATATGATTGTAGTTTTATGTTTATTATTCATGCCCCACCCATGTATAAAACATAGTGCCGAATACCCCCATTTCATGGGGGAGGGTGTTTTTGACAACACTCGTATGAGTGGCTGGTTATTAACTCCTTTTCTGATCCCCCTCCCAAACAGCCCAAGAATCTTTGGGTAGGTTGTGATGGCCTGAAGTCCATTATTAGCCCAAAAATTTTCAGAAATGGTAGTGTGGTGGTTGACCTAGGTGTTTTTGGGAAGGTGGTTTCCCAAGTACCTTCAGGATGAGGCCCAAGTGTCTTCGGGCCTGATAGTAGCTTTTGCACCAGGTGTCTTCGGGCATGGTAGTGGTTGTTTTGGCCTAGGTGTTTGCGGAGATGTCTACGTGGGGTTGTTGTGGCCTAGGTGTCTTTAGGAGGGATGGAGGTTGTGGACAAGGTTTTTGTGGGTGGGATTTGTGGTTGTGGCCCAGGTGTGTGCAGGCGGGGTATGGCAGTGGGATTATGGTGAGAATGGAAGGATTGGTTTGATGCATAGGATGTCTTCAATAACTAGTGGGAAAGTGGTGCGGGGTAGCCAAATATTAATGTGATATTACTATAAAATACATTGCTTGTTTTATTTGTGGATTGTGCCTCGGTGAGACTTCGGTGGTTAGTTTTTCATTGCATGGTGCTTTGGTTACCTCTTTTCTCACTGGGCATTAGTATGCCTCCCCACTTGTGCACGTGAGCCTATGGTTTTCCCTACTGAGTATACTTGTATGCTCACCCTACGTATATAAACTGCTTTCAGGTTTCTAGGCGGACTTCAGGGATCGTGTGTGGTCGTTCTAGATCAGGTGTTGGGACATTGTAGTTGTTTTTTTTCTTATCTTTTGGGTACTTTACCTTTTTAGTTTCCTTGTACCTTTCTGAAATTTACTTTTATAACATGCATATGGTAATGGTTTTCTTCGGTTTACTTTTACCCTAGCTTGGTGTTGTTGGGTTTCACTATCTTATCTCCTGATACTATAAATGAAAAAGGGTAATTCCTTCCATCTTGAGTGTGATTCTATACCCTTGGTGCTAGTCGCCACTCTAGGACCTATTGAAGGCAGGTCTTGGGGGTCATTATCTTTCCTTCAACATGAAGAAGTAAGGGTCTGGAAATCTGTTGTCCCTTCCCTCATCTTGGTAAAGGCGGGTCGTGATAGAATAGTATCAGAGGGAGTCTTGTTGAGATTTTTAGGTATTAATTATTGGATTTAAAAGGCTTTAAACCCGGTATTAAAAATGTTTTACATCAATAATTTATGTTGCGGGGGCAGAAAAGTCGGGAACTGGAAAAAAGAACATGTGCTCGGTGAGGACACGGTTCCACTGTCACGGTGTCACCCTTATGTTTCTGTCATGACCCACCTTCACCAGGATGAGGGAAGGGACAACAGATTTCCAGACCCTTCCTTCTTCAAGTTGAAGGAGCGATAATGACCCCCGAGACCCGTCTTCAATAGGTCCCAAAGTGGAGACTGGAACCAAGGGTATAGAATCACACTCAGGATGGAAGACATTACCCTTTTTAATTTATAGGATTGGGATATAAGATAGTGAAACTCGACAACACCAAACTGGGGTAAAAGTAAACCAAAGAAAACCATTCCCATATGTATGTTACAAAAGTAAAATCCAGAAAGGTACAAGGAAACTACAATGGTAAAGTACCCAAAAGAAAATAAAAATAGCAACTGCAATGTCCCAATGTCTGAGCTAGAATTGACTTGCACGATCCCTGAAGTCCTCCTGGAAACTTGAATGCAGTTTATATATGTAGGGTGAGCATACAAGTATACTCAATAGGGAAAACCAAAGGCTCTCATGCAAAAGTGGGGAGGCATACTAATGCCCCGTGAGAAAAGAGGTAACCAAAGCACCTTGCAAGGAATACTAACCACCAAAGTCTCAACTAGGAACAATACCCAAATAACACAAGCCATCTAGTGTATAGTAATAGCACATCGATATTTGGGTACCATGAGCCACTTTCCCACTGGTTATTGAAGACATCCAACGCATCGAACCAATCCCTCCATTCTCACTTCATTCCCACTGCCATACCCCACCGGCACACACCTAGCCTACAACCACACTTCTCGTTCGCAAACACCTGGACCATAACCGCCATCCTTCCTGAAGACACCGAGGCCAAAACAACCACACATAATCATGCCTACAAACACCTAGGCCAGAACAAACACTACTACGCCTGAAGACACCTAGTCCAAAATCTACTGTCACGCCTGAAGACACGTGGGCCTCATCCCTAAGGTAATTGGGATACAACATGACCACAAACACCTAAGACAATCAACACACTACCCTACCCAAAGATTATTTGGATAATAATGGACTTCAGGCCATCACATCTTGCCTGAAAAGACTTGGTCTCTTCGGGAAAGGGAGCAGAAAAGGAGCTAATAACCAGCCACTCATAAGAGTGTTGGGAAAAACTACCTCCCCCGTGAAATGGGGGTGTTCGACACAAAGTGCTCAACATGGATGGGGCATGAATAAGAAACATAAAACTACAATCATATATATATAAGTAATATACACTCGTCCCAAATAGGGGTTTCCAAAGTCAACCTAAGCATGAACGCACTGATCACTATTCGTTCATAAAAAAAGGCACAACACTCATTTCCATGTAACAACTCATCCCAAAAAAAATTCCCACTTAACCCATTCATGGTTTCATGTTCAAGTGGTTCTATTTGAGTAAAATTCTGCACTACTGGGTAATTAATAGGCATAAACACAAGTCCAGGGAGGAAACAACAGCTAACCAGCAATTTAAACATTTACACCTGGTTCTCTTGTAAATCCACCTCATGAAAGAAGTCAAAGTGAGATCCCTACAAGTATTAGAACCAAAGTAGGCTTAAATACATAGTCCCACATCCCCAAAACCATGAAACAATGATTTTTCAATAGTAGAGGATCCCACCCCAATTTGTGTCACAAGCAGAGCAACCACATAGTTTCAGGTTCACAACCAACAATTGTACGACAGCAGAGGATCCCATCATCACCCACATCACCCCATAGATATCAAATAGAAGAACACACCTACTTCCAAAATAGATTAGATAAACATCCATGTTTTAGCACATCAATCATTATGTTCTTCTTTTTTTTGGTTAACCGGGGTGACCACACAAGGATTTATGTTTATTGGACATCCATTTAATCCACCGAGTTTACATAATTAACCAATTCCCATGTTACAACCATTTAATAATTAGAGAAGACAAGAGATTATTAGTAAACAATGAAAGACCACCAACGTCCATGATTTTCTATAGGCATCAACCCGCACAATTCACAAAAATAATAATCAAGGAAGAGGAGAAAACAGAACAATAGCATATTGATCACCCCTCCCCTTTATTGTTTTAAAAGTTCATTTTTTATCTTGATTAAGGTTTGGATTTATCCTTTCCCATGGAAACTGTAGCATACCCACCCCACATGATACACCGCAAGGAGAGACGAAGGAAAATTCCTACTTGGTTGATCAAGGATCGATGTTTTTCTTCACGCTCCAAGAATAGGGAATGCGCGACTTGCAGAGGAGGAATTCCTTGGACTCCAAGAGGTGCAGAAAGCTCCAATAGAGGCGCACCATAAGCCATAGGAAGAGGGGAACTCCGGGAGCACCAAGAATAAGAAATAAATCCAGCTTAAATGAAAAAAGAAGAAACTCTAGCATGAGATATAAAGATGAGATCCTATTGTTACGGGATAAGGAATTTTGAACGTCTTGAAGGTCGGATTGTGGTTTCCCATGTGGTTTGGGCAGTTACACATGATTATATTAAGTTGTTATTTAATATCCCCCATAGGAGAGGTTTCTCGTGATTTTAGGTATTAATTATGGGCTTTATAAAGCTTTAAAAAGAATATTAAAAAAAAATTACATCATAAATTACGTTGCGGGGGCAGAAAAGTCAGGAAATAGAAAAAAGAACAAAGGCTCAGTGAGGACACGGTGCCACCGTGACTAGTGCCACCATTTTGGTGGAGCCATATTTTTTCAAAGTAAATGGCCATAAATTCCCAGGCTATTACATCAGATACCTCTCAAACTATTCTCACACTCGAGAATTAAACCATACTCAAAGAAAGGAGAGGGTTCCCAACAACCACCTCAGTGATACCTCTCAGGAGTGAACATATTCGTTACGACGGGACACCCCCTTCTTCATCTATCTTCTCAGCGATCACAATCATACCACTCCTCTACCCCAAGAAACCACGAAAAACAAATGATTAAACAGTCTGGTCATGTGGGTGAGGGGTTTCCCTTCCTCCATGTTATGATACTATCCACTTTGGGTTGCACTGACTCGCCCGCACGGGTTTAGGTTCATCCACTTCAACACGTCTTAACTAGGGATCAGGTCCTCTCCTCCCACATAGCCAGGGTTCCTTACACACACCCACAGAAAAGGAAAAAAAATTGCACACTCCATAGTTAACAAGTAAGCATTCTATCAACCAAGTACAAACAAAACAGAACAAAACTCAAAACAATTCTGGGTACTAGGCACGCATCTGTGTCTCCCGTTCCCAGGTACTTTCTTCGAGTCCTCCATGCCTCTATAGCATTCGAACCAAAGGAATGGTTCATCCATGAACCACCTTCACCTCATGATCCTCGATCCTTACTGGTCTTTCCACAAAAGTTACATTGTCCTTAATGTCTAGATTCTCCCAATCTAGGATGTGTGAATCTTCATGCGGATACTAACAGAGTTGGGACACATGGAAGACATCATACAACCTTTGTATCTGTGGTGGAAACGCCAGCAGATAATCCACCTCGCCGACCCACCGTAACACTTCGAAGGGTCCGATGAACCTAGGAGAAAGATTACTTCCATTGTCGAACCTCTATTGCCCACACCGAGGGGAGACTTCAAGAACACGTGGTCCCTGACCTCGAACTCCAAGGGCCTCCTCCTATTATCGGCATATGAATTTCTCTGGTCCTGGGCCACCTTCATCCTTTCTCATATGAGCTGCACCTTCTCCATCATGCTTTGCACCACCTATGGTCCAAGAACAACTGCCTCCCCGACCTCTGTCCAGCACACGAGTGAGCGAAAAGGCCTTCCGTACAATTCTTTGAATGGATCCATGCCATTGGTAGAGTGGTAGCTATTATTTTAGGTGAACTCTACCAGAGGAAAGTGTCACATCCATGATCACCTAAAGTCCAAAACACATGCTCAGAGCATATCTACCAAAGTCTGGATGGTGCTCTCTGTCTGTCCAACTGTTTTGGGGTGGAGAGCAGTTCTATGACATAGCTGGGTGCCAAAAGCATGATGCAATCCCCTCCAGACTCATGAGGTAAACCGTGCATCTCTATCCATGACTATGGACCTTGGAACTCCATGCAACCAAAATTTCTCATCCACATACCTATGTGTTAGGGCATCCACTTCGCCTGACTCCTTGATCGCTAGAAAGTGAGCAGATTTTGTTAACTGGTCCACCACAATCCAAACCTTAATCAAGATAACAAACGGACTTTTAAAATGATAAAGGGGAGGGGTGATCAATATACTGTTGTTTTGTTTTCTCCTGTTCCTTGATTATTATTTTTGTGAATTGTGTGGGTTGATGCCTACTGAAAATCATGGTCTTTGGTGGTCATTATTTGTGCACTAATAAACTCTTGTCTTCCCTAATACCATTTTGTCACAAACCACCTTCACCATGATAAGGGAAGGGATAACAGATTTCCAGACCCTTCATTCTTCAAGTTGAAGGAGAGATAATGACCCCCAAGACCCACCTTCAATAGGTCTTGATGTGGAAACTAGCACCAAGGGTATAGAATCACAATAAAGATGGAAGGCATTAACCTTTTTCATTCATAGGATCAGGAGATAAGATAGTGGAACCCAAAAACACCAAACTAGGGTAAAAGTAAACCATTAAAAACCATTCCCATTTGCATGTTACAAAGTAAAATCCAGAAAAGTACAAGGAAACTACAAAGGTAAAGTACCCAAAAGAAAAGAAAAACAACAACTGCAATGTCCCAATGCCTAAGCTAGAACGGCCCTGCACGATCCCTGAAGTCCTCCTAGAAACCTGAAAGCAATTTATATATGTAGGGTGAGCATACAAGTATACTCAGTAGGGAAAACCAAAGGCTCTCGTGCACACGTGTGGAGGCATACTAATGCCCCGTGAGAAAAGAGGTAACCAAGAACCTAGAAGGTAAAACTAACCACCCAAGTCTCACCAAGGCACACTCCCCGAATAATGCAATCCAAGTAGTGTATAGTAATAGCACATTGATTTTTGGGTACCCCGTACCAATTTCCCACTGGTTATTGAAGACATCCTACGCATCAAACCAATCCCACCATTCTCACCGTAGTCCCACTCCCATACCCCGCCCGCACACACCTGGGACACAACCACACATCCCGCCCGCAAAGACCGAGTCCACAACAGCTATCCCGCCCGCAAACACCTAGGTCACTACAACCACACGTAACCATGACCGCAAAAACCTAGGCCAGAACAACGACTACCACGCTCGAAGACACCTTTTCCAAAAGCTACTGTCACGCCCAAAGACACCTGGGCCTCATCCGAAAGGTACATTGGAAACAACCTGCCCAGAAACACTTGGGCCAACCACCACACTACCCTACCTAAAGATTCATGGGCTAATAATGGACATTAGGCCATAACAGAATTCTCAAATATTCTTGGGCTGTTCTGGAAAGCAAGAAGAAAAGGATCTAATAACTAGCCACTCAAAGGATTTTTGGGAAAAACACCCTTCCCCATGAAATGGGGGTGTTCGGCACTAAGTGCTCAACTTGGGTAGGGTGTGAATGAGAGAGATAAAACTACAATCATATATATATAAGTAACAGGCACTCATCCCAACCTTGGGTTTCCAAATCCAACCTAAGAACGAATGAACTCATCACTATTCGTTCATAAAAGAATGACACAATACTCATGGCCAAGTCACAACTCGTCCCAAAACTAATTTACCGCTTAACCCATTCTTGGTTTCATGTTCAAGTGGTTCTGTTTGAGTAAAATTCTTCACTACTGGGCAATTAACAGGAATAAACACATGTCTAGGGAGGAAAATATAGCCAACCAGCAATTTAAACATCCAAACCCAATTCTCTTGTAAATCCACATCATGAAAGAAGTAAAAATGAGATCCCTCCATGTATTGGAACCAAAGTGGGCTTCAAGACATAGACGCACATCACCAAAACCATGAACTAACGATTTGTCAACAGTAGAGGATCCCACCCCAATTTGTGTCACAAGAAGAGCAACCACACAGTTTCAGGTTGACAACCAACAACCGTACCACAAAGGAGGATTCCATCCTCACCCATATCACTCCATAGAAATCAAACAGAACAACACAATTACTTCTGAAAGAGATTATAGAATCATCCAGGTTCAATCACATCAATCATTAGGTTCTCCTTTTTGTTGGTTAACCGGGGTGACCACACAAGGATTTATGTTTACTGGGCATCCATTTAATCCACCGAGTTTACGTAATTAACCAGTTCCCATGTTACATCCATTTAATCATTATATAAGACAAGATATTATTAGTGCACAAATAAATACCACCAACGACCATGATTTTTAGTAGGCGTCAACCCGCACAATTATCAAAAATAATAATCTAGGAAGAGGAGAAAACAGAACAATGGCATATTGATCACGTCATCCCCTTTATCCTTTTCAAAGGTCATTTGTTATCTTGATTAAGGTTCGGTTTCATCCATTCCCACAAAAACAATAGCGTACCCACCCCACATGATGCACAGCAAGGAGAGATGAAGGAAAATACCTATATGGTTGATCAAGGATCAAAGTGTTTCTTTATGCACCAAGAACAAGGGATGCACAACTTGTAGGGGAGGAATTCTGTGGACTCCAAGAGGTGTCGAAAGCTCCATCAAAGGCACACCACAAGCCACAGGAAGAGATTAACTCCAGGTGTACTAGGAAGAAGAAATAAATCTAGTCGAGAAGAATAAAGAAGAAACTCTAGCGGGAGAAATAAGGATGAGATCCTATTTTTACGGGATAAAGAATTTTGAACATCTAGAAGGTTAGATCGTGGTTTCCCACATGGTTTGGGCAGTTACACATGATGATATTTAGTTGTTATTTAATATCCCCCTTTGGTGAGGTTTCTCGGGATTTTTAGGAATTAATTATGGGCTTTAAAAGACTTTAAAATGGATATTAAAAATGTTTTATGTCAAAATTTTATGTTGCGGGGGTGGAAAAGTTGGGAACTGGAAAAAATAACGAAGGCTCGATGAGGACACGGTGCCACTTTCACAGTGTCTCTCTTACGGTTCCACTGTCACGGTGCCACCTTCATGGTGCCACCATGCCCGGTGCCACCATTTTTGTGGAGCCGTATTTTGGAAAATTAAATGGCCAGGAATGTCCAGGCCATTACATCAGATACCTATCAAACTATTCTCACCCTCAAGAATTAAAACCAGACCCAAAGAAAGGAGATGGATCTGAACAACCACCTCAAAGATACCTCTCAAGAATGAACCTCTTCATTACCAAGGGATGCCCCACTTACTCATCTATCTCATCATCGATCACAATCATACCGATCCTCTCCCCTGTGAAACCAAGAAAAATAATAGATTAAACTATCCAGTCATGTGGGTGAGGGGTTTCCCTTATTCCATGATAAGATACTATCCACTTTGGGTGGCACTAACTCACCCACACTGGTTTAGGAGCATCCAATTTAATGTGTATTAACTAGGTATCAGGTTCTCCCCTCTCACATAGCCAGGGTTCCTTACACACACCCACAGAAAAGGAAAATAATTGCACACTCCATAGTTAACAAGTAAGTGTTCCGTCAACCAAGTACAAACAAAACAGAAAAAAACTCAAAAAATATTTGGGTACTGGCCACACATCTGCATCTCCCATTCCCAGGTACTTTCTTCGAGCTCGCCATGCCTCTATAGCCAAGGAAGAAAAAAATTTTTCATCCACGAAGCACCTTCTCCTCATGATCCTCGATCCTCACTGGTCTTTCTACAAAACTTATGTCATCCTCGATGTACATCTTCCCACAGTTGAGGATGTGTGAATTTTCGTGCAGATATCGATGGAGTTGTGACACATGGAATACATTGTGCACCCTTTGTAGCTGTGGTGGAAACTCCAACGGATATGCAACCTCATCGACCTGTCGTAACACATCGAAGGGTCTGACAAAACTTGGAGAAAGCTTACTTCCTCTGCCGAACCTCTATTGCCCACACCGAGGGGAGACCTTCAAGAGCACGTGGTCCCCGACCTCGAACTGCAAGGGCCTCCTCCTATTATCAGCATATGACTTCTTCCAGACCAGGGCTGCCTTCATCCATTCTCATATGAGCTACACCTTCTCCATCGGTCTCTACACCAACTCCGAGCCAAGAACACCTTCCTCCTCGTCCTCGGTCCAGCACACGGGTGAGCGACACGACCTTTCATACAAATCTTCTAACGAATTCATGCCATTGGTAGAGTGTTAGAAGTTTCTTGTTTTATATTATAGTGAAATCCTCTCTCTTACGGAAGGTGGAAAATTCTCAGCGGGGAGAGTGAGAAAGTGAAGTGATGTGTGACCAGGTTATCCAAGGCGATGCTCCTGAAGGGTGGACGGAGGATAGTCATAATCAGATGCTTTTCTGGGGGAAGATGTCTATTCCAGAGGTGATGCACGATATAGTTCTTGTTGATTTCCACATCTCACCCCTAGCGGTGCACCCAAGAGTTTCCAAGATATACTAAGGTTAGAGGATACAGTTTTATTGGCCTAGGGTAAAGCGGGTATTGGCTGAGTTTGTGGCCAAGTGCCTAGTGTGTCAGTAGGTGAAGGCTGAACACCGTGTTCCATGCAGTTTGTTGCAACTTTTATATTTCCCCGAGTGCAAGTGGGACGACATCACGATTGATTTCGTCACAGGGATACCTAAGGTTAAAGGGGGTTGCAACGCTATCTGGGTAGTGGTGGACCGATTAACTAAATAGGCCCACTTTCTGGAAATCAAGGAGTCGGGCACAGTGGATGCCTTAACATAGAGGTATGTGGAGGAGGTGGTGCATTTTCATGGAGTTCTGAGGTCCATAGTCTCATACATGGTTTCACGGTTTACCTCTCGAGTCTGTAGGGGATTTTAGCATGATTTTGGAAGCCAGCTATCTCTTAGCACTGCTTTCCACCCCCAGACAGATGGACAGACAGAGCGCACCATCCATACATTGGAAGATATGCTCCAAGAATGCATTTTATACATTGGGGGATCGTGGATGTGACACTTTCCATTGGTAGAGTTCTCCTACAATAAAAGATATCACTCTACCAATGGTAGGGATTCATTTGAAGCTTTGTACGGAAGGTCATGTCGCTCACTCGTGTGCTATACAAAGGTTTGGGAGGCAGGTGTTCTTGGCCCGGCGGTGTTTCAGAGCATGAAAGAGAAGATGAAGCTCATACGAGAAAGTATGAAGGAGGCCTACGACCAGAAAAAGTTATATACCGATAATAGGAGGAGGCCCTTGCGGTTCGAGGACAGAGACTACGTGTTCTTGAAGGTCTCCCCTCGGCGTGGGAAACAGAGGTTCGAAAGGGGAAGTAAGCTTTCTCCCAGGTTTGTCGGACCCTTCGAAGTGTGGTGGCAGGTCTGTGAGGTGGATTATCAGTTTGTGTTTCCACCACAGCTACAAAGGGTGCACAATGTCTTCTATGTGTCACAACTCCGTCAGTAACTCCACGACGATTCACACATTCTCGATTGGGGGAAGCTGGACCTCGAGGATGACTTAAGTTTTGTGAAAAGACCAGTGAGGATCGAGGATCAAGAGGAGAAGGTGATTTTTGGATGAACCATTCCATTAGTTCATGTGCTATAGAGGCATGGTGGGATCGAAGAAAGTACTTGGGAATGGGAGAGGCAGATGGGTGCCCAGTACCCAGATCTATTTTGAGTTTTGTTCTGTTTTATTGTACTTCGTTGATGGAACACTTACTTGTTAACTATGGAGTGTGCGTTTTTTTTCCATATTTTGTGGGTGTGTGTAAGGAACCCTGGCTATGTGTGAGGGTAGGACCTGATCCCTAGTTAATACACATTAAAGTGGATTCGCCAAAACCCGTGTGAACGAGTCAGTGCTGCCCAAAGCAGATAGTATCTTAACATGGAGGAAGGGAAACCCCTCACCCACATGACCAAATAGTTTTATATTTTGTTTTTCTTGGTTTCGCAGGGGAGAGGAGTGGTATGATTGTGATCTATGAGGAGATAGATTTAGAAGGGTGGTGTCCCTTGGTAATGAAGAGGTTCACTCCTTAGAGGTATCTTTGAGGTGGTTGTTCGGACCCCTCTCCTTTCTTCAGGTCTGGTTTTAATTCTCAAGGGCGAGAATAGTTTGAGAGGTATCTGATGTAATGGCCCAGACATTCTTGGCCACTTAATTTTCCAAAATATGGCTCCACCAAAACGGTGGCACCGTATGGGTGACACTGTGACGGTGGCACCATGTCCTCACCGAGCCTTTATTCTTTTTTCCAGTTCCCGACATTTCCGCCTCTGCAACATAAATTTTTGAAGTAAAACATTTTTAATACCCATTTTAAAGCCTTTTAAATCCCATAATTAATACCTAAAAATACCAAGAAACCACTCCGATGGGGGATATTAAATAAAAAAATTAACATCATCGTGTGTAACTACCCAAACCACATGGAAAACCACGATCCAACCTTTAAGACATTCAAAATTCCTTATCCCATAACAATAGGATCTCATCTTTATATCTCCCTCTAGAGTTTCTTATTTTTTCTTCTCGGCTGGATTTCATTCTTCTTCCTATTGAACCTGGAGTTCCTCTCATCCCATGCCTTGTGGGGTGCCTCTACAAGAGCTTTCTGCACCTCTTGGAGTCCACGGACTTTTTCCCCTGCAAGTCGTGCATCACCTGTTCTGGGCACATGAAGAAAAACTTCGATCATTGATCAACCAAGTAGGGATTTTCATTCATCTCTACTTTTTGTGTATCATTTGGGGAGGGTAAGCTACTGTTTACGTGGGAATGAATGAAACCAAACATTAATCAAGATAACAAATAGACTTTTAAAAGGATAAAGGGGAGGGGGTGATTTATATGTTGCAGTTCTGTTTTCTCCTCTTCCATGATTATTATTTTTGTGAATTTTACGGGTTGATGCCTACTGAAAATCATGGCCATTGGTAGTCTTTATTTTTGAACTAATAAACTCTTGTCATCTCTAATGATTAAATGGATGTAACATGGGAATTGGTTAATTACTTAAACTCGGTGGATTAAATGGATTCCTAGTAAACATAATTCCTTGTGTGGTCACCCCAGTTAACCAACAAAAACAAGAACCCAATGATTGATGTGCATGAACCAAGAGTTTTCTCTAATCTATTTCAACAGTAGGTGTTTTGTTCTGTTTGATTGCTATGGGGTGATGTGGGTGAGGATGGGATCCTCTGTTGTGGTACGGTTTTTGGTTGTGAACCTGAAACTGTGTGGTTTCTCTGCTAGTGACACAAATTGGGGTGGGATCTTCTACTATTGAAAAATAATTGGTTCTTGGTTTTGGGGATGTGAGGTTGTGTCTTGAAGCCTACTTTGGTTCCAATACTTGGAGGTATTTCACTTTGACTTCTTTCATGATGTGGATTTACAAGAGAACCGGGTGTGAATGTTTAAATTGATGGTTGGTTGTAGTTTCCTCCCTAGACTTGTGATTATGCCTATTAATTGCCCTGTAGTACAAAAGTTTACTCAAACGGAACCACTTGAACATGAAACCAAGAATTGGTTAAGCGGTAAATTAGTTCTGGTACGATTTGTGACTTGGCCATGAGTGTAGTGTCTTTCTTTTATGAACGAATATTGATGAGTGCATTCATTCTTAGGTTGGATTTCAAACCCTAGGTTTGCATGAGTTCCTGTTAATTATATATATATAAATGTAGTTTTATGTTTCTTATTCGTGCCCCACCCAAGTTGAGAATTTAGTGCCAAACACCCCCTATTTCATGGGGGAGGGTGTTTTTACTAACACTCCTATGAGTGGCTGGTTATTAGCTCCTTTTCTTCTCCCTTTCCCAAATAGCCCAAGACAATTCAGGCAGGCTATGATAGCCTGAAGTCCATTATTAGCCCAAGAAACTTTGGGCAGGGTAGTGTGGTGGTTGGCCCAGGTGTTTGCTGGAAGGTTGTTTCCCAAGTACCTTCGGGATGAGGCCCAGGTTTCTTCGGGCATGACATTAGCTTTTGGACTAGGTGTCTTTGGGCATGGTTGTGATTGTTCTGGCCTAAGTGTTTGCGGTCATGGTTACGTGTGGTTGTTGTGGCATAGGTGTCTGTGGGTGGGATGGCGGGATGTGTGGATGTGGCCCAGGTGTGTGCGAGCGGGGTATGGCAGTGGGACTATGGTGAGAATGGAGGGATTGGTTCGATGCATAGGATGTCTTCAATAACTAGTGGGAAAGTGGCACAGGATTCCCAAATATTGATGTTCTATTACTATACACTACATGGCTTCTGTTATTTGGGGAGTGTGCCTTGGTGAGACTTGGGTGGTTAGTTTTCCTTACTAGGTTCTTTGGTTACCTATTTTCTCACGGGCCATTAGTATACCTCGTAACTTGTGCACGATAGCCTTTGGTTTTCCCTATTTAGTATACTTATATGATCACCCTATGTATGTAAACTACTTTCAGGTTTCTAGGAGGACTTCAGGGATCGTTCAAGGCCATTCTAGCTTAGGTGTTGGGACATTGCAATTTTTTTTTATTTTCTTTTGGGTAATTTACCTTTGTAGTTTCCTTGTAACTTTCTGGATTTTTCTTTTGTAACATGCATATGGGAATGGTTTTATTTGGTTTAATTTTACCCCAGTTTGGTTTTTTCAGGTTTTACTATCTTATCTCCCAATAATATAAATGAAAAAGGGTAATTCTTTCGATCTTGAGTGTGATTCTATACCCTTGGTGCTAGTCGCCACTTCGGGACATATTGAAGGCGGGTCTCGGGGGTCATTATCTCTCCTTCAACTTGAAGAAGGAAGGGTCTGACAATCTGTTGTCCCTTCCCTCATATTGGTGAAGGTGGGTTGTGACATGTTTTTATGCTATATTTATAGAAAACATTAAATATTGTATTTTAAAAGATGATAAAATTAGAATTAGATATTTAAAAGTAAGTGTTTCTATCACGACCCATTCCTAGGGTCCCGTGTCATGACTCCCCGAAGCATGCCCCTAAAAAGCCTAGGGTTGGTGACTATCACCAAAGGAATCAACCTACAACTGGGAGGAATTTTCTTAAGAACATGTACACACACACATACAACCACATCCTAAGGAAACTGGAAAAGAGAACATGCATTCTACTAAACAACCACTGATTGTAAAGGTGCAGCTCGAAGTAAATGGGCTAGAATAAAAACCAAATAAAATACAGCTGCAACATGAGAAAGTACAAGATCGATAAAAATCTTCCCCGTAAACAACCCACTTGATGCATGCGTATAGAGTAGCTTCTAGAATCCGTGGAAGCATGTCATGCCTGCTTGATCTCACTAGGCACCACCTGGTCCTGGGCCACTAAGTCCTCTTCTAATTTTTCGGTCATCTGCATCAGACGCGACACATGTGGGAGAATCCCGTGCTGGGATGAGTAAAAAAATACTTATTAAGGACCCCAAACCAATAATAAAATACCATAGAGAAATAAACAAGAAAACCATGAAGCATGATCATAAAACAAGCTCATGAAGTAAGACAGCTCACACCATGTATTATCTAGAGTAAAAAATGTAAGATTATCGGTCATGTCCCAGAACACATTGGGCTGCTTGATTACTCCTCCCCAATGGGTATCTTGGGTATGCTGGGTCACACAGAGCCGCTCCCTAGTGTGGGCCTACTGGGTCACATAGTGTCGCTTCCCTTTAACCTTGTACCAGTGTAGTACTAAACCCAGATGAGAATAGTGGGTATGTTGGGTCACACAAAGCTACTCCCCACCGTGGTTATGATAGGTCACACAAAGATTATTTCTTCCTTGGCCTATTAAAGAACTCCTCCTATCGATTAACATTGTTCTGTCAGGTCACATAGTGTCATTATCCATTGTGGTCCTACTGGGTCACATAGATCCTCTTCCCATTAAGCCATCTTTTCTCATCCAAACAGGGTCGTTTGTCAGCAGTCTTCATTTATCTATCATCCATAGGATATCTGCACATAGTGTGATTTATTTGGGGAGAACCAATACTCATGCCATTAGAAAAAATTAAGCTACCATGATAACCTCATAAGAGTATTGCAAAAGAACTGCCTCATCGTTAGGTTTCCAATTCTAAAATGGCTTTTCAATCAGACATTTGATTTGAATGACTTTAGAATTTTTCCAAAAAGGATATATTTGGTTCTTGATCTGGTCTGACCTGGTCGGGCCGACCCATACTAGGTCCAGCCCACAGGGGCGTCCCATACCATTCCTAGCCCACCAAAGGTTTCTCGGCTCTTACCTAGCTGAGAGGTGGCTGAAATCCTCGTTCGGCCTCTCTCATGCCTCACAGTCATCTGCGGGGCCACCAACTCCACCACTGTTGGTTCCAGCCACTGTTATAGAGGCTGGTAACTCCTATTACACCACCAAATCCCAATCCAGTAGTGAATCTCCCTTGGTGTTCCATTGTGGGGTGTCGTTTCCTACCCATGACCGCCTGCGTCGGAACATGGGCAGATGCTTCCACAAACCCCCAGGTCCACTCTGATGGTCCGTTCATTGCAACACTTACTTATATGGCCTTTGGGGGATGTCTTCTTCTCTATGATGGCCCTCAAATCCCCCATTCCACCATTTTAATGATGTGGCTACAGAAAATTCACAAAAAACATACAATGCGGAGGGGCTCGGTCCTTTTTCGTGTGGGAACATGCCCTATGCATTAAATGTTTAGAAACATGGGATAATGGAAAGATGTTCTATAATAATTAATAAAATATTCCTATATAAAAACCCTAAGAAAAGTACCCCCTCCAACAAGAATGAGCAATCCACAGATCAAACTGTTTGCGAGCTCATCCATGTTTGTCGTTTAGAGTAAATAACATGAAACTTAAATAAAAAACAGACACTTAACTCAATGAAGATTGTATTAAAATGATCTTTTTATAGGTATTCATGTTTTGTTGGTGTTCGATGCTCTACAATCTCGTTCCTCGAGGTGAGTCGATGTAGTTATTTTTCTAACAACGTTCATCATTCATCTTTAAAGAGAATGCTCTCTGTAGCTTCATCCGAGAAATTCCACCCTTTGATTCTAATTTCTCCAATGTGTTAACCCGTTAAAAAAACACATCGCATAGTTTCTATTAAACTACATCATCGAATCACTACATAGTTTAATTTATGAAACAATGTGTATTTCACATTTCACATTTTCAAGACATTAATGAGAATCATTAAATTTGACTTGTCACTAGTTTTTCACAGCACCACAACACCACCATTCCTCTACCCAATAGTTGGAAAAAACCAATAAAATAACTTTATATGTAATTTATAATTTTTTCCGATATGTCCAGAAATTATCTCTTCTAATCGACCCTTGTCGGTTGATGTTAAGTCTATTCTAGGAGAATTATGACATTTTGAGTTCAATGGTGCCATCTTATTTTTGATTTGAGTACCAGTTTATAATTTTGAAAACCTTTTTCCACGTAAACATAAATTAACATAAAAACGTTCAGAGTTCAATTTCGGGATAACTGGGCCACAAAATTAAGTGATGTCATGCGTCTAGTCTTGAAATAATTCTATATAATTTAAAAACATTACACTGAATTTCTAGGTCATTATAGTTTCATTTTATGTTATCATCCTAAAATAATTTTGTTTTTATTTAACTACATATTCATATGTGGATTTTGGATAGTGCAGATTATATTGGAAGATAACTTCTAATAAAAACCATTTATTAAGAAAATCTCTAGGTTCCTAGTCATATAAAAAGACGAATTTTTTTTCATAACAAACTATTGATGATTAATATATTGTAGCTATTTGTTTTTCAGCACACATTTTATGGATGAAACATTACCTCATAGACATCTAATTTATTTTTAATCATATACATATCAAATGTGATAAACCTAGAGCTATCAAAATTTCTAAAAATCTGATAATCCATTTGAGAACATAACATATTTATTTTTGGAATCACATATTGGGATATCACTCATAGAATGGAGATATATCTCTATAATTCATGAATACTATGAATAAACTAGCATACCTGTTTATTAATACCATACTGATAGAAATATTTCAGTTTATAACTTCTAGAATTAGACTATCCGAGTTAATGTTTTTTTGTTTTGTTTAAGTGACATAATATTAAATAAATTATTCTTAAATATTTAGTTATGTAATTTCTTTAGCATAATTATTTATTTATTTTCTAGGAATTCATATTTAGTAATTTTTTGTTTATCCAGGTCACGGTAGTTTATTACTAGCATACCTATTTTGGATTCCTATTTCAGTCCTTGACATGAAAACCCATATTATCTAAAACCTTGATATCTCAATCATAGACTCCCTCTCAAATCCAATACCTAAGAACCTCAAATCTCAGAACCCTATACTATATGTGATTATAATAAAGGAAATGATAACTATGTAAGGATCCTCGGGTAGCTCAAATAAAGCTGAAGCTTGGAGTTTATAGCATTTTGTGCTGTTTAGTAAAGTCATCAACCTTGTTTGCATGAATAATAAGGAATTGTTTTTTAATATGGGTTCAATTCTCCCATAAGGAGACTATTTGTTTCATATTAATAAAATATAGTTCATTGTTGAAAAGTAACTGTATGATATTTTTGATAATAAGTTCTTTCAATTTTCTAAAAATGGTGATTAGATTTTGATGAACATGAGTGTCAAATAAATTTTCATTCCTATATTGGGAATATATTAGATATACTATTTATAACATGAATTATGATACTTATTTTATCTATGTTTATAAATAGAATTAATACATTATTATAGAGTTGTAATTATATATCTATTTGACTCTATAAATGTGAAGAACCTGATAATAAATGATTCTGATCCTAAAAGGGGTGTGTTTTTTATGTTTATTCATACTGGTGTACTCTAGAGATCTGGTAAATTTAATTTTTTTAATAAATGTATTTATTTTATTAATTTTTTAAATTCAATGAAGTGAACCTATTGATATTCATATAATGTTACATGTATCATTCTTCACAAATATCAAATAATCTAAATATCTATCATGGGATTTATCATAAATAACCTTTTCTATATAAATAGTATGATGATATTGTAATTTTTTAGACCATTAAATGGAATAAAAACTCCATTGTCTCATATAGAAAATTGATATTTTTGGTTTAAACTGTAATTATTCTTTTAAAGAAGAAAATGTTTATTATTAATTAAGGGAGGAGGAAGATTATGATAATAAAAATTATATATGTTCTCAATGATAATTTCTAAGAGGAGATAATGAAATATGTTCCCCATTATTGGGGGTATCATATAGAATAAGTTGTGTATCTGCATAAATCACCTATTTTGTGGTGGCATGTCTGATATAGATTCTCATAATCAGGAACCTTCATTTTTAGCTGAAGATGTTCAGAGGACTAAAGCTAAATTTAATACCCCTATACGGTGAGATACTGATGATATTAGATCTAAAGACATTGAAGGAGCTGAGGGTACACCAGAAATAGAATCTAGTTTAGTGGGTAAAGTTCTTTGTTGGTGTAAATGTTGGTGAGTAGAGTCTATATATTGGAGTACAACTGGATGGTGAATCTCATCCAGAATACAGAACTAAATCTAATGATTCTTTGATAGGAGAATAGGATGAATCAAAAGTTATCAATGCTAAATCTCATCTAGTGGGAAGGAAAAATAACATTCTCTCTAAGAAAATCCCACCCCTATTATAATGGTAATTGGAGAAGAGTCTCTTTTAGTTTTTATTGAGAAAAGAGAATATCAATGTGAATTTAAAGATCATGTGAAGCATTTTCTGATGAAGCATTCAATGATATTGAAAATGGAAAAGGTTATATTTATGACCTTATATATAAACATAATAAAACTCAGTAGGAGATTAAGATCTTGAGATATTATTCAATTTTATGAATATGGTTTACGGGAAATGTGTAGTTATATGATATCTCATACAATATTTAATGAATTAAAATATTATTTGAGAATTCATAAAGATATTTTTTTTGAATGAGTGATTTTAATTTCTTTAAGAAATATATTATATCATATCCTGATTTTGTCAAAGGATTCAAAATTTCCAAAAAAAATATTATTCTATCTTAAAAGAGAATTAATCTCATAAAGAATAATTGAAATTAGTTTCATCATACATGGTATTGTGGAATAGAATGATTGGATATATTATAAGTGTTATATATGGTATCACTAACAACATTAATATATTTCAAAATGGAATTTTGTTTAGAGATTAAATATGCCATGTCATGTATCATAAAAGTGCATAATGATATTTAAAAAACTATTTTAGCTTATTTCATTTATTGAGGATAGTTTTCCTGATCTTAAAAAAGATGGGTTATTATCATCATAGTTATTAATAAATTGTGATTCTATTGAATGATTTTGAGAATCCTATGAGTAGAAAGTTTAAAAATATCCACTACCTAGTTAAGGATATTTTAGAAATTCATCAAAAGGTGAAGTTATAAAAATATGATCCTATGGAATTTTGTGTCCCAGGGGAATAAAGAAATAGAATATATATTGTTTTTCCTCATGAAAACACTTCTATATTTATTTTTATTACATCTTATTAGAAAATTATTTCACACCATGGCAAAAAATTTCTCAATAATAAGGTTGAGATACTTTCTCAAAAAATTTATGGGATTATAGCTCTAAATGGATCTTTAAAAGACAAATCTAGAGTAAATAAAGGTATTTTTCAATATTTTCTTGTATTTTTGATATTTCATTAAATATGGTTTCTCTACATTATTATATTATTATGAAGATAAATTATGTAATATGATAAATATGTGTGGTAGATACTATTTTTAAATTATAGGAGGATGAATTCTTAGATATTATCCTCTACCCTCATATAGATATACCATGAAAAAAATACATTTTTCACTCCTCCAAAATATATTCAATGTAAATCAAATAATACTATTGATTATATTTAGAGTAAATAATCTACTACTCTAGATATTTATTTTTAAAAAAAATTTACATTTCCTTTATCTGTTGATGATATATTTAAATACAAAATTGAAAATAAATTTCATGATGAAATTATGTTATTATTGATAAAGAGTAATATAGATACCACTGATCTTCATGAACCTATATCTAAACCATCCTAATATTTACATAACATTGAAGTCATAAAATCACACCCTACTAGTCCTTAAACCCAACCTCCACCAAAGTTATTGATTAATAGATTATTTTAATGTTTATAACTTTTTTAATCTAAATAATTTATTTTATTTTTTTAGTTCCACATATAATACAAATTAGTTCCAAATCCATATTCGATTTACTTACTTATTATTATAGTTTTTTGTTTCATGTGTGATATATTGAATGTGTTATATTCATTACTTTATCCTTATTTTTTATATCACCAAATGGTGATAATATAATCCTAGCCACAAAATTTGGCTTTAAGTTACAATGTATAATCCATTGTATTATACGTCATATTTATATATAAAATTAAAATATTCAAATACAAGAATATTATTGTTTAGAATATTATGGAAAAATAAATAATTATAAATATTTAACTAGATATAAATTCCCTTTTTTTAAACTCTATATTATCTTCTAATGTTTTTTAGATTTTATATTTAAACGATATGGGTTTTCTGTTCATCAAAAAATGGGGATTTGGTTAGAAATAATATTTTTTCTACCATATTAAATTAGATCATAAATTTTAATTATTTAAAAACACAATTTATTTTACAAGTCATTTTACTTTATGTTATATTTAAGTTTTTAATTAGTATTTTAACAAGATATTTCTATATTTTGAATTTATAAATTAAGTTTGTTCTAATCATGTTTGAAGAATCATTTTCAAATATATTATTATTACACTTTTCATGATGATGTTCCCATAAGGTCTAGGATAGTTGTTACATATGAAGAAATATTGATTATTAAAATGGAATAATATAAACATAGATGAAATGACAGTTACGTAGAATGGATTATAGTTATACATGTATGAGATGATGGTTACTCAAAGATTGGTAATGAATAACAAAATTATAGATTTAAGCATACAAATAATAATCCTTTTAAGGATAATCCTTATGAAGATAATGCTTAAATATAAGACCAAGTTTTTTTATAATGATTTTAACTATATTAAATACGATTTAGAAGATATTATTTTCCAAAAAACATTTAGGATTAAGTAATTTTGGGGAATTTATCACTTTTCATATTTAACAAAAAATTATAATTACTTCTTTATTATCATAATATTTTGGTTTTGTTAAAGAATTAGGGGGCGGGTTACTATTTTTGTTTCTATGAGTTTCCAGCTCCTAAAAGGGTATAATATCATTTGATTTTTTAGAATGAGGAAATTGGAAATAAACCTTCTTTTCCTAACAATTTCTCCAGATATATATAGAAATATCATCTATAATGGTATAAATTATGAATTAAAAAACACTCATTATGACATTAGGACATAGTGTGTTTAATATAAAATAACTTTATTAATATCTCATCCTCCTCATTATATACATCTAATTTGTCACATTTTTTTTCTTTTTTATAAAATCTTCAATTTACCTTTTCTCTATTTCACCCCCCCCCCATTGGTTCCCCATGTATTCTTGATGAATAATATATATTTTGGGATTGATAGTAGGTGGTTCAATGTTGGCACATGCTTAGGGAAAACTGTTCCCCCTTTTCAAAAAATCTGTGTGGCCAATTTCGTATTTGAATAGTGAAAATTACAGGTTTGGCTCGCGGTTTGTCAAACCATATAGGAAAACTATGCGGTATGTTTCTCTTGGAAAGGATGGGGTACACAGTTTCTGTATGATTCAGAGAAACATGTGGTCTAACTATGTAACTGGTCTAGACCATTACAAATTTGGAATTTACCTTTATACCTTCTACATATTGGCCATAATTCCTCTCATTTCCCCTCGAATTCGGGATTCTAAATCCAATGAACCTCTACCTCCTCTCGTTTTTCCATTAGATCATTAATTATGGTGTGGATTTGGTGTGGTTTATTCATGAATTTCTATGTAAGTTCCTTTCTCATTTGATTTATCCCTATTTATAGGGTTTCTTCTACCATCTTTCTTGAGTTCTTAATTTCTATAAGGTCGTCTGACCTAAGGAGGGTAATATCTTGTGCGTTAATAAAATATTGATGTTTTTTTCAATATTTCCTATTTTAGGGTCTTATGGTGGGGTGGTTGTGGTTTTTCACCAATTTATGTAAGTTTTCTAGTGTGATTTAGGTGATTCCATGATTTTACATTGTTGGATGATTTTGATATGCTTGCTTAGTTTCTTGAGTATGTGTTTTGGATTATTTATGTGGTGCTAAACATGTTTTTGAACAGTTTTAAGATGAATATGTTACAAAAGATGTATTTTTAAAAGTAATTAGTTATTTTTATAATGTTATTTGTATTTTTGTTTATTGAAAATGTTATATGCCTTGTGTGGAAGATGTGAACTATGTTTTTAAATATATTTAAAGGTGTGAATGTTTTTAATGTGGGTTTTCCAAAAAAAATTAATGCTTTTTGGATTCTTTATTGTTCAAATTTCAAGCATCATTTAATTATTAAAAATATATAAATCATTTTATAAAATGGTTTTGATGTGAATGTGTTTTTGAAAAGGGGATTTTTCCAATTGAAAATGGTTGAATTCCAAATGTGTTCTTCTTGTGGTACTTTCAAATGGGCTTCATAAATTGTGCATGTTGTGAGAAATGAATTACCAAATGGTATTGAAGTGCGTGTGTAATGGAAATTGGTTTTTTATGGAAAATAGTTGTTTATAATGGTATTTTAAGAATTGTATCAATGTGAAAATGTGAAGTGTTTATTTCCTTGTGTGTTGGTGATGCTCAAAATGTGTATCTGAATGTTCTGATTTATGTGATATATAAAATTTATTTGGAAACATAGGGAATCCATACTATCGAGTTAGGTGTAGTAGATTTATTATTCTAGTTGATTCAAAAAAGTATGAGGCCTAGATTCATCAAGTAGGATTGATGATTACAACACTAATAAAACATGTGATATGATTAAAGATCATAAGAACTTGGAATCGGATCTCAACTAGTGGATAATTCATGGGAACACTGTTGGTTTTTCCATATCATATAGAGACCATTTGACCTTGGTATGGGATTCATTATAAAGATTCATGAACAAGGAATTTATTGGTAGTTTAGTGGGGGATTTTGATCGCTAAGGTAAAAGGTTTCTAGAGTCCCATTATAGTTAGTTTCATTTAGGGATTTACCCATGGTTACCCCTTCTAAAATAATTCTTATATTATGTGGTCATATCCATCATTATACAATATACACTGTGTAGATTTGTAATTTCATGAATGCTTATTTGTGAAAAACGTTTTCCTTTGAAACGGTTTCTTAAGAATTTTTTCTTAAAAATGTTTTCTTAGAAATGTTTCAATTTTTCTTATAGAAATATTCATGTTGATTTATCTTCTAATGTTATAACATGGGATATTTCTTTGTTGTGTAATCCTACTTTTATTTGTCTCGCACACTTCATACAACTTTGGGTACATGTATACATTGTTATCTATAACCTACTTAAAAGAAAATAAATATCCTATTGTTGATGGTGGATCATTTTTCTATGGTTCATATTATTATAGGTTTTGGTGGTAGTGGATTGAAGATGATGTACCTCTTGTTTCATGGAGATTTTTGGCATAACTCAGTAGTTCCAAAACCATGATTTTACTTTTGGTTTTTATTAAAGTTTTATGAATTTGACTATAAAAAATATTGTACCTTGTTTTGTAATGTTTATAAGTTGTTGTGATGTTTAGAATTTTGAGTTTATTATGATTATAAAAATGGGTGGAATATTCCAGAATTATAATTTTGATACCCTTGCACTATTTCCAAGCCTATTGGGATTGATATTTCCCTAAGGTCCTTTCCGTGGATTGGGTCGTGTTCCAATTTTGATGGAACCATGGTTTGATTAGTGAAATAGGTTGTCTCTATTATTCATGGAACATAAGAACCGTAATTCTTCTTTTAAGAAATAGTCTACAATCAAAGAAAACATCATAAATTTTTACTTTGAATTCATACGCATTTTATGGAAACTGTTCATTATTTGTATGTTGTTTCTTATAGCTATGTATTATAATGGAGTTTCTATTTATTAACAAATATTCCCTACAATAATTATAAAATCCTTGTCCTGGGTGTGAAAGAAGATAATGTATATGACTTGTAAGATTGGTCTCCGGTAAAAGGACATGAAGTCCTAATAATAGCATTATTGTAACAAATATAATCTACTTTTAGTCAACAATTTAGGTCCTTAAGAAATAGATATTCTTAGTAAAAACAACAAACCTTCCATGGTTGTTGGTGGAGTGGATTAAGTGTACTCCTTGTTTCCTTGAACTAAAATAAAAAATTATTCCCCACTCCTTTATTTATTTATTTCCACTATATATCTATTTGAAATAGAGTGATATAGGTTTGACCATTTTTTGTGAGGGTTGTTTTTATTTAGGGAAAAATTAAAAGATTTCAATAACCCCACCCCACTAAATTATTATCCATGAAATTTTGGATAACATTCATAATTAGAGTGTAAGACGAGTATGGCCTTCCACAACACACAAACCTTTTACTTATTTTCAATAATGGGGAGATAAAATGACAAGGGTACTGGCTTTATATTGGTATAAATATTAAAATCGGTATTTAAACTAAATAAAAGGTTGATATTGAGGAAAATGAAAGATTTTTATGAAGAGTATTAGTGAAAGGAGTATTATATTTTTCTAAAATAAGAGTCAATTATTTTTATGATGAGTTCTTATAGAAGATATAGAGTAATAGGTAAGGATATTGGAGTGTTACATAAATGATGAAATATTTCATAAAAAGGGGAAGATTGAAGGACCCATTATGAATTTTTTATATATTTATCTTAGAGTTCCCATATGTTGTATGTATTTTTGACCATTATAAAGTTGATATATATCTGAAAGAAAATCTCATGGAAGAATAATTTTGGATGAATATAATGGTATGTTCAAAAAAATTGTATTTGATAATGTGAGTAGTGTTTTCAAAGACACTATTCCATAAGATGTCTTTCATTACTAGATGAAAACATAGTAGTAGGAGGTGTCTGGAATTTGAAGCAGCTTGAATGTGAACAACATGTTCTAAAGTTAAGAATTTTTTCTTTTTTATAGAGGAGAAAAAAACATATTTAATTGAAATTCCATATTCTGACAACTTATTATGATAATTTAATGCGGCAAAAAAAATCAGGAAGAGGATTGGTGTTTGAGATAAAATTTAATAAAGATTTGAAAAATATTTGATAGAAGTAATAATTACATGCCTGATACATTTGATTAATCAATATAGTTCAAGGTATATTCTTGGATAAACATATCTATTACATTTATATTATCAATTCGATACAATGAAATAATTTTAAAAAGATATTTTATTAGGAGAATAGCTATGATTATTCATTCCTAGTCTTATTAACATAAACATCATGATGGTTCATATTAATCCTTATTCAATAAGAGTTTGATGAAATTACTGTAGAATATTATATCTAGAAGATTTATTTATAAGTGATGAGTATTAAAAGAATTATTATAACCACCAAGAAGATAGAACCATGATAAGAATGGTATTCGAGATTATATTGAGTTTGAGATAATTTTTAAAGTTATATAACAAGTCAAAACAACATTTCTTAGAAATATTTGTGTCAAAATATGATATATATACATGTAATTAATGGTAATGCAAAAGATATTTTATAAATTTATAATATTGGGGAAATTATCATATATAAATAAGTTATGGTTTCATTTGTTTTCAATGTTAATCTTGTTCTATGTCAAATGAAATTAGATAATAACTAATTTCAGACATAAAATTGAAATTTTGAAAGAAATTGAATAAAGTAAAGGTAAACATATTCTTAAAGGTATGTATATAGAAAGTAACAATACATTGTTATGATTCTATTTCAAAATAATTCTTCATAAGGTTGAATCCAAAAATAGAAGAAAATGGATATTTAATGAGAATTATTTTATTTTATAATGAAGGAGTTAGATATAGTAGGAGATAAATTTCTTCGATGATAATGAAATAAATAATCATTTTAGAAGGTGTTTAGAGGATATAAAAGAAGATCCAAGAGTAAATTATGAAATAATAATTCGTTATAAGCCAGTAAGGTTCATTGATATCAGAGAATAACTATATAAGTTGGAAAGTTACGGAATATTAACTATATGTTTTTAATGGAATGTGGTTTGAGAAGAGAATATTTTTATCTTTAGAAGTTAAAAATTGAAAATAGATGAACCTTAGAATTTAAGGACATTAAAATGTATGTATACATATGTAGTGTTGTAAGATTAACTCAGAAGATCAAAAGGCTTTGTCAGAGTAACTCAAATGTTTCAAAATGCTAACCAGAAAAAAAAATTAATATTGATTTATGGAGTAGATGAAATAAATTTGATGATCCATAACTATTATTCATGGTGAAAAATAATTACTCTGATTCCACGATTCTAAAAAAAGTTAATCGATAAATATGTATGACTTGGGGTTGAAAAAGAATTTTTTTTGGATAAGATGAATTTTTAGAGGAATTATAAATGAATTTCACGGTAATTTAGAATGATATAAATATAAGTTGATTAATTTTCAGATCCTATATTAATGATTAGTTTTAGAAAATTTAAAAAATTATAACTCATTGTTAATTATAAAAGGTAAATCCTCCCCTCTCATACCCTCACACATAAACCCTATGGTTCAGAAAACAATCTGACCAAAATTCTCATCCACACTCCTATACACATTAAAAAGGTTTTTCCTTCTCAAATACGATCCCTTAAATTTTTAACACCCATCACAAAGGAGAAAACCAATGTAGTGAGGAATATATTTCTAACTATTTATTTCCCTTTTCTTTTTTCCTTATATCATTTTAATTTTTCTCAAATTTATTTTCACTATAAGAAAATGATAAAAAATTTATCAATATTATACCATTATTCTATTATAATTATTTTTCATTAATTAACCCTATTTTTTCGATTCAGAAAAATGATAATGTGAATTTTCTGTGTGTGTATGTGTGTGTTTATATGTGGACAACCACCTCCATGAACAAACATGTTTAATTTTTTACTACCAGTCTCATGCCATATTTTTAAATATATATGATTACATATGATATATTTATACATGTATGATATATCACTAATATGGTTCTTTATTTTTTCTAAAAAAATTAATAATTATTATAAGGTAATCCATCGATATCGGTGAACACCCTAATACTAGTTCAATATTGTTTTTGTCTCCATGAAAAATAAAAAAAATCACCCATGTAGTATAATTATAACATTAAATAAATTTATAGAACATCAACTATGATACCTTTTTTGGATTGTAAATTATAATATTCTTTAGAGAAAATAAGATCGACGGTGCTTTTTCAAACCTTGTCCAAAACATTCAGGATTATTAACACCTGAGGATAGAAATTAAATACAACAATCTATTACGTAATTATTATTATTATTATTTATTAGAACAAATGGAAATTAATAGGAATAAAATTAAAAAAATGTTAATTAATATTTTTATCCATATGATATATGAAGTTAATTATCTTTCTTTTAAATCAAGTGTAAATGTATGGGACTTGCTAACTCAAACTTCTTTTATTGAGTTATACTCTTTCTTCTTGATTTATATTCTTCTATTTTTACTACTTTTTCCATTTTAAATGAATCAAAAAATTTATTTATATAGAAAAAGTGTTTTTAATTTTTAATCTATTTCAATTAATGGTTTTATTTTAAAATATTTTTCTTTCTAAAAAATGGATACTTTTTAAAAAGTACATTTATATATGAATTCTAAAATGATTGTTACAATGTGTTTTAAAAAAATTCATCATTTCTTTTCATTATATTCAAATCATATATCTCTAATGGAGTTATGTTTCCTATTTTAGCCTATATTTTCTTTAATTATTTTATTATTTTGTGTAATCAAGCTCTCCTCATCAAGAACATTAATTCATGATTTTATTTTATAGCGTATGGGTGTTTAATGAATCCCATTTTATTTCTATGTGTTTATTAATAAGGTAGAATTATTTGCATTTGGTTGTTTTATGAAACCCATTTTTATCTCAATTGGTTCTGTATTAAAAGTGATTTAATTTGATTTTGAAAATTTATGAAACCCATTTTATTTCCATGTATTCTTTATAATGTAAAATTTGAATGATTTTTATGTGGAACATGTAAGTATATAAGAATAATGGGTGGGGTCCTATATCACCCTCTAACACATTGCTAAAAAATTTAAACATCAAGAGATAAACTATTATTGGATACATTTTAGTTTCATATAGGCATGCGAAATAATGGTGGACCCTGTAAAAGTAATGTTTCAAATACTAATGAGTGTGTTTTGTATAAATATGTTCTTAATTATTACATTATGCTCTCAATATGTGTCATGTTCAAGTAATTTTTCCTTATTCTAATTTTTTTTCCATAATTAAAGGATGTTTTTTATTTGATCTTATTCTCTCATGATTCATATTTTATGATAAATCTTTTGATCCATGTTATGTCTATTGTGTTTTGATGTTTATATTTTGTGGAATTAATTTACTATTCCATGTACATTGAAGCCCACATACATTTTATGGTTATCACTCATGATTTTATGGTACTTATCATATTATCATGTTTTTACTTATTTCTATGAACTCATCCTTGATGAAACATTCATTAACCCCTTACGGAGAATTTGAGATAACCCTTTTTTATGTTTTCAATCCCCATGTTATGAGGATGTTCCTTACTATTGATATATTCGGAAAATGGTCACATATGGTGCCTTTAAGGTGAAATGATCGTTAGTTTAGTAAAATAATATTATTATGCATCTAGTCTAAAAAAACACCAAACCTATAATATGATTACCCAAGTTTAAAAAATATAGATATTTCATTAATTCAAGGAAAATAAAACATATATGACAAATAATCATTCTTGAGGATTATAGATGTTTAGTATACTTGTAAAATAAATATATAAATATCTTATTTAAGTGTATTATTAATCATATAAATCATATTTCATTACATAAGGCTCCCTTCTAGACACATCATAATTAGTAACCTTATTTCTAAATAAGGGAAAAATTTGAACATAAGAAGGGATGAGGTAAGATGATCAGAAAGTGTAAACATGCGAGACAAAAATCATTCATCATATATAATAATTTCATTAAAATAAGGGTATGAGAAAATGGTATTATCAACCTAAAATCATACCAAACAATGTTTTGATAATAATCATGAGTCATGGAATGAAGATTTAGTATATCATAAGATTGGGGAAACATTAAAAAATAAATATTGATACATGATTTCAAATCATAAGAATATAAACATTTCATACGATTTTGGGTCCATCATAGGCATTCAAATCATATCATATATTAATTATAACTATAGATATATTCATATAATAGTAAATCATGCAGCACCACTTGTTTCCCATATCATAGTGTATCATGAATCCATTCATGTTTTCCATAGTGGATCAAGAAAATCAACAATTTTCTCATAATTACCCATTAAGATATAAGGATTCAGTTAATGAATTTTAGGCCTCTATAATTAGGGCCCCACCATTCTCATAATTAAATTTGTTTATTTTTTTGTCATAAGATCATAAAACATTCATCATATGATCATTGAATAACCCTTATAAAATATAGGCTTTAATAAATATATCAACTTCACAATAATAAGCCATTCAAGAATAGAATAAATATGGTAACATTGGTTCAAATCCCTAGTATATCATAACATTCCTTACATTATGATTACATAATTACAAAATAACTTTAAAAGATCATTCAAAATTTTCATTGAAATCATTAGAAAAATAACCTAATATTTTGATTGCATTTTCACAAATAATTCATAGAATATTGAAAAAATTATTATCTCTGAAAAAAAATGAAATCTTGTTGAGGAAGCATCAATGAAAAGAATTTTCTTGACATTGGTTAAATCTATTCATACCATTTTTCTGAATATAGGACATTCATTTCATTCATTTGAAAAAAAGTCAAAATGAGTTTTTTAGAAAAAAATTTCATAAAAAATATTCCTTTTATAAAATTCTAAATAAATTAAAATAGAATGAAAATTACTTTTTTATAATATTACTATTATGTTTAAAAACATCTATAATATAGTTCTGAAATGTAAGGATATGGAAGAAAATTTTCTTCAACCAAATAGTAAATAAGGCCTCTTTTTCATTAAAATATTTTCATAGTCATTTTAAGTAACAATGTTTGAAAGATATTACTAATACATTATAATTCCAAAAGTAACCAAAGGATAAGAAAATATATGGGGTTTAGAGGATTATATCCCCAAAATATTCCTCAATAGAAATTTAGCATATACATTAAAGGAAAACAATTATATTTTAAAATAAAATCTTACCACTTTTGTAACTTCGTAACCACCGTGACAGAAATAACATCAAAAGAAAATTTAAATACCATGAAAATAATTTCATTCAAAATCTATCACATCAAATAGGTAGTCAATAAAATACTTTATAGAAATAATTAGTAAATACAGAATATTTCCCAATAAAATAGAAATGATATAAGAATACTTTACCTCAACTCTCATGATGTGTCGTATGTATTCAAACATCTAATATATTAAATATATATTATTTTTATTCTCTAAAAAAAATATTTATATATATCAAACCATATAATATATAATTATAATTTATTATCACTCATTTATTAAAAATGAATTATTAAAACAACTATTCTAGGTGATTATTGTTTTATTGTTTCATGTAGGTTTCAATTATTCAGTTCAAGTACTTGTACATTGATAATGGTTCCCATACCTCCATGATGTTAAATATGAATTATTTTTATCATTTATTATTAAGAAAATATTTTATAATCATTCATGTATATAAATGATTAAAAATGAATTACATCACTTCATGGACAATGATGTACGTACGTATCAATGAGTGATGCTTCCACTTCTCAACTGATGGGATGAAATAAAGGTAAATAGTAATTTTACATTAAATAATATGTTTTTATCATAAAAATAATAAATATACCTTAAAACTATCGTCACTACCAATCATGTCAATAAGAAATAAAAAACTAATCACATCCCTTTTTGGAGGTGGTAGTCCACACATATGCACAAGAAATCTTATCAATTTCCAACAGATGGAAAGGTAACAATGATGATAAGATGTTATAATAACATGAGAATAAAAATATCATCGATATCAAATATAAAAATAAAATCCATAATAATATCAAACATTAATGATGGTGACAGATAATTAAATACATCACGTCATGAGGAAGTGGGCTTCACATACACATGAATGATGCTTTCGATTACCATTTTATTGAAATGATATATAAAGTTGTTCTCCCATTATCATAATTAAATATGATAAAATCTATGATACTTTATTCAAAACATTATGATGGATACAATAGGATAATATAAAGTGTAATTAGAAATAAAATGGAAATAGATCTGTTAAAAACTATTCAATATCTTCAGAAAACCTCCTTTGGTTTATACCTAAATCCTTCTTAGAATGGTATTGTGGTCAAAAACACCTATAAAATGTGGTTAGGTGTGTTGTAAAGTGATTTGGATAGGTATTGGATGATATAAGTAGCTATTTTATTATTTATAAGAGAAGATAGGAGTTTTCCTTCTATAAGTGATCACGACGACACATGTGGAATTTATCAAAAAGATTAAAATATATTATAGTATTATATAAGAACAATATATCCAAAAAAACTAATAATAAAATATGAGATTTTGAGGGTTCTAAATAAAAAAATAAACTTGGGTTTAGAAATTTTTTTAGATCATTCTAACCCTTATGCCTTTAGTTTTATCAATTTTTACCCATTCTAAATCTTATCATGGTAACTCCATTTTTTACCAATATAATAACAAAAAATGAAAGTGGAATCATTAAAAAATTTAAATAATGATTCCAAAAATTTATTCCATTTTATGAAATTAAATTACTATACATCATAGAATCTAATTGAAAAAAAACCACAAAATGTGATGAAAATGGATTTCAAGATAAAACTCTTTTTAAGTATACAAACATTTTTATAAAATAACATTAATTGTAATTTTTATTCTAATGAAATTAATTAGAATATTTTTAATACAAATTAATTAATTCAAACTTAAAACAAGTAAAAATATACAATTTAACTTTTTAAATACATGAAAATACAAGATATTTTTCATAAAAATTCTTATATTAACTCAAAAAACAACATTTAGTGAAATAAAAAATAACCTTTTGTTAATCATGACATTATTATTTTAAAAATTATTTTAATTTACTCAAATAAATTTCTAAAAAAAATTCTAAATAATTATAATATTCGTGTAAAAAATTCAATAACATATTATTTTGATTAAAGTATATATTTTAAGAATAAATGGCTACATTACATTTAGTACTTATTTAATATGTATTAATCAATTAATTTGAATTATTTAAAATCATTAAATATATTTTCCCTATTTTTTATTCTTATTCAAACTGCAAATTTAATGTAATATTTATAATGGTCACCATAAAATAATAATTCTTCAATAATATATCATGATTCATTAATACTCGATGTCACTACAACAAAATAAACTGATGGAAGTGGATTTTTTCATGGAAGTTTACACTAACTTTATATGATTCTGCGATGTTTTTTCAAAACAACTGCTAATGTTGGCATTAGTATCCAACTCGTGTCGATTCTAACCATTTATCAGTTGCTTTTGGGAAACATCATAGTGCATTTATCTACCATCGTTTTTTTGTTTTAGCTACGCCCCCCCCCCCAAATATCTATGAATTTGTGGTGGTTTAAATCTATACTATACACTCTCCAATTATTGGGAGGGTAAACTGCTTCTATAACCAAAAAACTTCCACTAAAACAAATTTCAACTATATATAGCAGCAGTTTAAACTACTGTAATATATCACTTTACAAAAAAAGTAGATCTTAAAAATATAGAGACCCACAAAATCAAAACAAATGTGGATATGAAAATATACCAAATAAGAGAATTAGAATAATAATAATATGAATATAAGAATATTAATATCAAAATAATTAATTATTCATATTGAAACCCAATATTTCAATCTTTTTTGAAAAAAATCAATCATTTCGTTGAAATAATAAACTAAAAAGAACATGTTTATCAACCAAATGGTGGATCCATTACATTATAAAATTACAATGTAAACAATTAAAAGACTATCCATGTCTACTGTGAATCTTGTATAATATCTAGATCATCAAAGTATCATTTATGTCTTCATTTGTAGACTATAAAATAATTTTGTAAGATATAATCTTCTCCTTTACATTGTATAAATTCATTAAGAGATCTATTTCTATAAGATAATGTTGGATGTGATAGGAATGACTTGGTGTTATAGTGGTGAATTTTTTATATCTTTGATGATTATAATGATACTACTCTTAAAGTGTTTTCATATTCTATTAGATGGAATAATGATCCATATATGTGGTTATAAAAATTTAAATACATCCTGTGATTAATTGATGGATTATTCCATATAGTGTAATGAGTTTGATTGATGTATTTCATTGAAGGAGGTTTCAAGGATGAAGTAATCTGATGTTGTAGATTCTCAAATTGATTCAATTTAATCAGTTCCCTTGATAAATAGACATTGTGATAGAAAATCATAAAATAATAGGTTCATTGATTTTATGGATCAGTTACCAACTATTGTATAAATACAATGGATGAGTTAGGTTTTCCATTTATTTTATGTGTTATATACCCTAATATGAGTGAGGATAAGTGACCCTAGGGTTCTTATATCTCAGAATTTGAAAGGGGATTATAATGCATGTTCATGAAACCTTTGATTAAATGAGTGGGGGTTCTTTCATGTCGTGGAATGAAATAATCTATATGGGATGGACCAAAAATATCCACTAGGGAATAAATGAATTTTTTTAAATGAACCGTGATTCATGGTTGTGGATTTAGGGTTGTTATTGATTATTTATGAGTTTATACCTCTAAAAGATACTTCTAGATAATGTAATGGCATTTCAAACATGTATATTTCAAGAATATAGTGTTTATGAAATTTTTTTCATGAGATCATAATAATGAAATGAAGGAATGATACATTTAAATGGTTACTATATTTTTTATTTAGAATATAATGGTTGAGAGTGTGGTCTTCAAGAGTAGTGATACACATTTAAGCTCCATAATGACTTTAGAAAATGAATCCTAAATTTAAATGATCTGATCATATCATAAGATCCATTATACATAAACATACCATTGTCAAGAATAATTATGATGAATGAATTGAACTGTAATATGGGTCTATATGATAATAGATCACATAGAAAGGTAGAGTTATGAAAAGGTAACTAGATGTATTTACCAATAATATTAGGAGACTAATTTGGAACATTAAATGGGAGTTACAAATACAAATATTTTATTTTGGGTTGTGTTACATAAAGATACTCTTAAAGTAGAAGGGTTTAGAATTTATTTCCCTATTATCATCAATGTCTCAGAGAATTTAACCACTACCAAGTTAAAACACTGGATCAATATCCCATTTCTATAGAACATGAATCTTTTAAATGGTAGTGAAAAATATTTTTATTTATTCAACAAAAATTGATAAAATCATAACAATAATTTTATATCAATAGAAATATATTTTTCTTGATGGAGGTAGACTCGTGAAAGGTTGAGACTAAGCTGAATATAATGGTAGAAAGGTACTTGGATTCCATGGTTCACATGGATGATAGATCAATAAGAGTTCATAATATGGATAAAATTATATTTTCTATAAGGTGTAGTTCTAGATAGAGGTTTTTTCCAATGGTTTCATTGGAGATATGTGTCTTAGTAGCTCAAGGATTAAAGATCATTGGGGCTAGTTTCATAAAAAAATAACTATATAGAGTAAGACCATGGACAAGGTACTTGGAAAATCTATTTATATGACTTAACAATATTCAAAATATTTTAACATAATTCATATTTTCTTTTTGAGTAAATTTTACCATGATTAATTTAGAAGGATTCATGAACTCAATGGATTTTCATAACATAATTCTAGTGATCTGGGGATATGTTTCTTCAATGGTACACTACACTAAATTTCACTAGAATCATCTTTTATATTTATTTGTTCACTATTACTAATCTAATTCAAATGGTCATTCACTAACCTTGTTCGATAGGGAAATCCCATAATTAATATTCATCTTCATTTGTTTTACCCAAACATAAGGTTTTATAAACAAATACACATAGCCATATGGAGATATTTCACTAGAAAAAGAACTTTGAAATAACAATGTTAAATTTCAAAACTCAGAAGAATTTAAATTAAAAGTAACTATATCATAATTACTAGGGGTATGATGATTCATCATGAATAGAATATTCGAGGAAAAATATTAAGGTAAATATTGAAATAAAATATTCAAAATTAACCAAGCATATAGATTTTTATGAAATATAAGGGAAATTTTGATATCCTTACCAAAAACCACAACTTGGTTTTTGAATCACCATCTTACTTTTATCCTATTAAAAGTTTAGTTACACATCATATCCGAATCAAAATTTAAAAACTAATCACTTCCTGATAAAGATTGATCGACACCCTCTCCATCTTCGTCTCCACTCAGTACTACTGGAACCTTCCTTACAATAATGTTGAAAATTAAACAATGATTTATTTTAAAATTTAAACATTAAATTGTAAAAAAAATTTAATAAATTTTTTTAAAGTTGTCTGATTTAACTATTCACTACCATCCTTTGAGGAAATATAATTGGGGATAAATCATGTTTTCTTCTTATGTAATTCAATCAGTTCATTCTATAGTGTGAAAGCCTTTTCATCTTGCATCATTACATTTTCCCATATTCTTGAATTTTTCATTTCATTGAAATAAACTCTCTCTAAGCATCTTGAGGTAGGGATTAACTACAACATGGGGTATATGTTTCAACAATACCCAATGTTATTCCAGAGAACTCTGATACAATTTTTCCTAAACCCATCCCACACACATGACTTGGATTCTCCTTTCCAAGGACATGACCTATGGGATCATCCAAAGAGACTAGGAAGGATTGTCTGTGATTTTCAACCAATAGATTATTAATATATACCAATAAATTAAATTTAATTTATATTTGAAACAATACATATTATCGTAGTGAAATGTAAAAATAATTTATTACAATGAAAATGTAATTCATACCAAAACCACTTTCGTAGGATCCTTAATGTAAATCCAATCATATTTGGTACGAAAATCCTATCAAGGTTCTGTTCTGAATACTTTTTTCCCTAAATTATTTTTCATCATTAAAAAAATATAAATGAACAATTTAATATATGAAATATATAATTTTATCTTATAAATATTTAATATAATAAAAATATTACAGGAGTTAATCTCTTTCATGAAAAAACTCATTGACCCTGCTGTGTGGGGGCTGATTTTTTTAGCTTGACATGAAGCATTTTTCCTTGAAACATACAAAAATAAACAAAAGGTAATTTAATATTAATCTATAAAATTTCATATCCTTGTCATATGCATGTATATATGTAAACTGATAATAATATTATAATATATATTTCAATACTTTGTGCTTATTAGGATGATGGAATCAATAAAAACCATCTATTTCACTCAAGGTACCTAATCATACAGATTTTTTATGTCCAGCAATGCGTCGTTGAATTCATTCTATAATCCCCATTTAAAATCATTCCATTTCTTACCCATGTTTTTTAATTTCGACTTTCATGTGATAAGATCTATGTTAGTAAAATGGAATAATACCTATACAATGAGATTAATTTTTAAAATATTGTAATTTAATAAAATAATGACATTCATTTACCCCATATTGTATTAAAATTTCCTTTTGATGGGCATCAATGACCTCATTATTCCATGATTGTGGTACATGCCTCCAATAAGCATAGGTAATGGAAAGGGTAAATAGATCTGCCGCAAGGTAGCCTAAAATTTGGACAAATAATCTTGCAGCATAATCAGTGGGGTCTTCAAAACGGTCAAATGGGACAATGATATTTTTTCATTCAAATTCCATAAATCTGATCTATTCATATTTCTCTATCTTTTAATATTGTTTTCATATTTTATGAAAAAGGGTAGTATTATCAGAAAATTAAAAAAAACATTATTAACATTAAAATTAGTAACTATAACTATCACCCTCTGATATCCTCATGAAGGAATGGGAGTGACTACCTAATCCTTTTTCTCTAAACCTGATGACTGGATAGGCACTTTCTTAGATACTTATGGGATAGTGAAGAGGGTGTTATAGATGCTAATGAAATGGATGGTGTGAGATATGCTGAAGTGTAGAAGATAGAGGGTCTCTTGGATTATATAGGGAGGGAGACGGATGGATCGTGATCTATCACTATGGTCAAGGGAACATCAATTAGAAGTCAACTAGGATTAGTTAAATGATTATTCTTTAGAATTAGAGTCATTTAATCAAACAAAATTAACTTTAAAGCATATATTTCCAAAAGGTATTCCTGAAAAAATAGAAGTTATAACAAATGCATATTAATAAAAATCAAAATATACATAGCTATGAAATTTAATGATTGCACATATATCATATGTTGTTTAAAAATTAATGGATGACTAGACATAAAATTATTTTACACATAAATCATGTCATTTTAATACTCCCTAATTTATTAATCTACTTAATCCACCATTATAAGACTAATATTTTCAATATCATGATGGAAACAATATGTTTGTTACTTTTTATTTATGGGATTCAATGTGAGATGAAGAATATTCCACTTTATCACCCATATCATATAGGTCTCTTTGTTTTATGTGAAAAAGTACACTCCACCCTTAATCCATGAAATCTTCCATATAATATTCCATTTTATCATTAGATGAGCAGATATAAAGATCATGTAATTCATGGTCACCTACATACATCAAGCGAGAGAAGTTTGAAGAAGTAAATTGAAAGGAATATCTTTTAATTCCCCTAGTAATATTGAACCACTATCTTTTGAATAAAAACGAAAAAATATAATTGAATTCTAATTTGATAATGTTACCCAATTTTTCAAAGTATCCCAATTTTTAAACGATAAATATAAAATTATTTTATTTTTTCAAACACTCATCAAAATCGATTGTACGAAATTTAATGACAATGGAATTGCAAGCATATAATCAATTAGCTAGTATTATAGGACCATGATCAAGAAAAATTAAATCTTTTGACATCTCATCCCATGTATTAGTATAAATAATTTAGAAAAATTAATATACATTTTTAGGTTTATAAAATAGTTTTCAACCTAATATCTGTATTTATTGTAATATTAATCCTTCAAATACATTTTTAATTTTCAAAATTACCCATTACATTTAGTAGAAACCGTCCATCTAAAGGTAGAGAAACCAAAAGAAGAACCAAATTAAAAACTCAAAATATACATCAACCTGATCCACAAAAAAAAATTAAAATCTCATTATCCCATCATTATGAACTCCTCATGCCATGAGAGAGATGAAACCACCTCTTGTAAAGATTATGACATGTTAAGAACCATCACATGTAGAAGATTTATCTTCATAAAAAAACAACATCATCATGTATCATTATTAACAACATTGATGGTTAAAACCTGCACCACCACTGGCAATCCATGAAATACTCGCATTAGCCAAAATCTTGTTACCTACATCATCCTCAAGGGAACACAACTTACTTTAATGATGCTCGACCGTCCTTGATGAAAATAATTATAACAAAATGAAAACCCTTCATCCAATACCATATTAGTAGTGATGAATAGATAATAAAAAACCTTCAAACAAAATTCATGTCATCAAGGCTCATTGGTGAGATACCGGCGATGATGGGGAAATATAAAACATACACTCTCATAACCTCCTAAGTTGAAAGCACATAGATCCCAACTCTTTTGTTGATCATCTATCATATCATGCCTCTGATGATAAGAAATATAGCTTAAATAAAAGATAACATAAGACATGCCTCCTAGATATTCATTGACCAAACAGTCAACACATCACAAAGCCTCTTGAAACCAAAGAATAAGTATGATAGTGAGTGGGATAGATGAACTGGGATCCAGATTAGAGATTGAAGGGGAAGGGTCCCCACACATAATAAATTCAACACCCCAAACCCCCAATCCGAACAATGAAGACACCACTAGGAAAAGATAACACCAGAACAAAATGAAGAATAAATTCCCTCTATAAAATAAGGAGGCCCCGAAAAGATGAGACTAACTATAAGTCAGGTTCCTAGGACATTGACTCGACTCAAAATACCCACCCATACCTCTTTATGAAATTCATCATACCAGACCAAAATGGGTTCAGAAATGTGGTAAATAGAGGGAAAGTGTAGGGTAAAAGATGATGGGTATTTAGTATGGAGACAAGACCAAAAATAGAAGAAAAACATGGAAGGGATGTAATGAATGAAATAAAAATTTGGAGAGAGAAAAGAGGTAGAATAAAAAGGGTTAAGTAAGGAGGTAATAAAGGAAGGAAAATGTGACGGAGAAAAAAGCTTTAGAAGTAGCATGAAACCCCCCTCTAGATCACCAATGTGGGAAACCCTATAATTGGAGATGATAAAGGTCGAGTCCTATTATAGTATCTTTTTAGAATTTAATACATATAAACATCCATGACATGTAAACCATTAAATAATATTTTTGTTAACAAAATTTTTTATGTCTTTATCATTTTATGTTATACCACACATATATCACTTTTTTATGTCTTGGGTTCATAAATAAATGGATCTACATTTTCACTATTTAGAACCACATATCATTATGCCTACATTATTTCCATTTTATCATTATAACATTTGGTGTCCTCCCAAATGATAATCCAATAGTATGAAAGATTTTTTATTTATCATTTAGTTGGGATTGATTCGATGTGTTTTCAATATGTCCAAATCTATGTAATATATTCTCAATATCATCCATGTATCTATAATAAAAGGTAAGGAACTCATGTTTTAATTAGTCTTTAAAAATGGAGCATTCAGGTTTAGATTTGTATTTCATGTATGATTTCAAATGGCCAATATATCTATTATATAAAACAATCAAAACATATTTATATATTTAATGATGATACAATATTTGATTACATAAAATGAAATGAATATAAACAATGTACCTCAAAATTGGATACCTCCATAGATAATATAAGGCGCCTCCTAATTTCATTTCATTGAAAAAATGCAGAGTTAAATGCATCATTATAGTAAAAAATGATGGAGGAAAAATCCACTTCATTGAAAAAAATTGTCAATAAAAATATCTCATGAATTTTTTCAAGCTCATCTAGTTTTTGTATTTTTTCACATATTTGTTGGAAGAATGTTCATAATTATAGTAAAACTTTTGATGTAATAATGTACACAATTACTGTGGTAGTAACTATTGTAAAAATATATGGATCATGAATTGTAAATCCATGTAACCTATGTTTCTTTAAGTAGACAGACCATGATATTTTACTTGAATACCAATCATAAACATTAACATTTTTATAATTTAATGGAATTTATCTTTATGCCTATTTTTAATTGAAAAACAAATTAGAACAAAATTTTCATTCCCATGTGTCTTGAGATCCCACTTTATGTAAATTGTTCGTAAGTCCTTGTGAGCATTGAGATTGTCCTTCTATTTTACATTATCATTAAGAAAAGTGAATATCAAATCACGACAAACATTCTTCTTAATATTCATAACATCAATATTAATCCATAATAAATTAAATTCCAAATCCTAATGTTTAAAGATTATAATTTTTTTCTTCCATTGTTTCATCCCAATTTCACATAACGATGCACTTCAAACTCATTTCTCACTATCATTAAAATGATGAAAATTCCCAAATTATGGTTCAATATTTCTATGATGTCCCAATATTTCATAACGTTTCAACAACTATGGAGGCATTATACGATCAATAGAACCATTGAATTTAGACTTGTTCAATAGAATTTTATGTGATGCATTGATAAATCTATTATGAAACAAGAAGCACCATTTTTTAATATAAGCTAGTCATTTGGTCTCAAAATCAATGTTACAAATAGGACGAGTCAAACCCATGTAATTTTCCTAACCATATATGTTCCTAATTCCATGTATATCATTGTTGGTCCATATTAGAGCAACATGAATTTTGAACGTTGTTCTAGGAGATGCATTATATATCTCCACCTCATTATTGTATATATCCTATAATTAATTAATTAATTAGAGGTTATATGTATACATAAATATCATTTTGAGACATTTTTTATCTATGAATAATTCTGGAAATGATAAAATATATATGTTGTATACACTTCCGAGAATGTAGATTATAAGGGATCAAAACAACCATCCAAATGCTATAATTATTGCAAAAGTCCCAAATGGGTTGAATCTATCAACATCCAATCCCAATCACCCATTCTTGGGATCAAATGAGAAATTTGGATGTAATTAATCAAGTATCTTCCACTATTTTGAATCTCTTGGAAGTCACCTTAACCCATCATAATTATTATCTATAAAATTCCACTTCATGTGCTCGGCAGCTTTTGATGACATGAATAATCCTTGCAATCAGGTATTTGAAGGAATGTGAAGAAAAACCTTTTTGAGTTTGTTATTTTTCTTCTTCATAGTAGAATTATATTGATTTAGACTTCCAATATCTCCCATTGACTATCATCTTGAAGAAAAACATTTTATTACATCAAGTCTTCTTGAATCCTATATCCAATAAAGAATACAATCATTGGGACACACCTGTATTTTTGTATAATTCTGACAAATATTGTTATGAAATTTTTTTATATCATAAAATTACATTGGTTTCTTAAATTCATTAAATACATCATGATACAATTCCAATATATTGGACAAAACATTATTTTTAATTCCACGTTGGTATTTGATATGATAAAAAATTATCTGAAAAAATGGTTTTGAATAATTAAAACATCCACCATACAACTCATAATTTCCACCATAAACTAAATCATTGAATGAATTGTTGTTCTTAGTGATGTTATATCTTTAATTATACTGCACAAAATAAAAAGGATCATCCATTTATATGTTACAAAATTGATTTTATTTTCATATAGTCCCAAAAACATCACTTTCCCAGAAAATATATATAGAACCCTAAATTGGTTGTTATAATATTTGTTTATGTTTATGTTGTTGTCTTGAAAGGCCAAAAGAATTTTTTATAAGGTTTTAATTTCATTTTACATTTTTGATGATGTTTGGAACTCATTTGGTTGATTGAAATTTGTGTTCCGACTATCTTTAATGGTATTTTATCCATTTTAAATCCTAAAAAATTCTTGAGAATGGAATTTATTAAATATAAAGTGTTTTTTAACATCATATATCATCATACAAATTAAAAATTTACATTTACGACATGGACGTCATATTTTCCCATCAATGGATTGATCAGAATTTGATAAATCTATGAACTTCTCCAAACCCTTTTCATATCGAGGTGTGTTCCTTAGTAATGTAATACAACTTTTATCCATATATTACATAATGTGTCTATACATTATTAAAAAAACTGAAAAACATAAGTATTTTTATGTAGTAAAAGAGATGAAGGGAAGTAAAAAAACAAAACCCAAGTAGTTATAAGAATAGTCATATAATTACTAAAAAACTGGATGTAAGCAATGCAAATCAATAATGGATGATATTTTTTTAAATAGTTGAGAGAGAAAAATTATACAACCGTTAAGAAAACAAATTTTCAAATTTTCTTTGAAAATTATTAATTAAAACTCAAAATGAAAACAAATTTAGAAATATAATTATTTCTATAAAATCAGTTTTTAGTGATAGACATCCCTCTTTAATGGAATTCAATTAGTATCAATAACCCATTTTTGAAGACCAAACTCTTCCATTTTTAAAAAATAAATCCACAATGAAACTTATGGTCTCCAAACTAGTTTAAAAAGTTCAAAGGATAACTACCTTCAATTACTAAAATATTCATCTAAAACAAGACACACACGTCTTAAAGAAAAAAATGGCGTTGTACACCCCTTAAAAATGTTAATTACCAATAGAAATTATGACATGGAATAAAAAAATTATATTACTTTAGTAAAAGGTGAAAAATATAGAACATAATTAGTAACCATAAATTTATAGTTCCCTATACATAACAAAGTAGTAATAATTCATTAAATCCATAAACAATTCAAATCAATATTCATCCCACAATTTTCATTATTTTCTTATTTTAAACCAAAAAATTTCAAAACCAACTTGAATGTGAACAATTAAAAACATAATGTGATACACTATCATAAATAAGAAAAAAATATAAAGGGTGCATAATAAAATAATAAAACCAATAATGATTCCATGTATCAAATGAAATAGGGAAATAAAAATAATCAAATACTCAAATCCCATAAATATGTCTTCAGAGGGACCTATGTATCATGGATATATCCTAATACCCACATATATGGATCCTTAACTTGAAATCAAGGAACGTAGGTAGAAACTATATAGAATTTCATTTCCTGGTAGTTCTCTAGAACAAATAAGTCACATTCACGATCATGGATCTCAAAATAAATCCCTAGGTATTTCCACTGTTCTCAGGTTTATATAAAAAATATTGTTTTCCCACTTGGTCTAATCAAGTATTTACCCAAGGATCCACAATCAATAATACATATTTTACTTTTTTGGATCTATTTGAGTCTACTAGGACTCCCCTAACATTTCAAAATTAGAGGTGAGAAATATAAATCACATAGAAAAAATAATGCATTTATATCATTCCACAGCTCATTTCACACATCCTCACAAGAACCAACCTATTTCCCATCGATAATAACTCATCAAAATATGAATAAAAATTTTCAAATATCCAAATGGGGTTACAAGAAACAAAAAGTAAAATAAACACCTAAGTCTCACTTGAGGGTCTCACATATTTATAAAACAACTTCAATAATAGTGTCAATAAGGCTTTTAAAAAACTGTTTCAGAATATAACCTGTTTTCACACTATTTAGAAACCACATTTTAATTGAACTTTTACAACCCATTTTTCAAATGACACTTAAAATCCCATTTTGAATCTGAATATTTTTTTATAATAAATTTTAGAAATGATAAACCCATTCAATTTAGATATTAATCTATTCCACACACCCTTTAATAAAATATCATTTTTAAAATTTATAAACATTAATAGAACCATAAACACACAAAAGGTCATAAACTTTTAAAATGAGTTCAAACCATCTATTTTTTAGATACATGCACTTAAAATATGACACACTACATGTTAAAATTAATTAGAATAATATGAGAAATAATGATATTTACAATCCATTAATAAAACTAAATAGACATTTTAATAAACATTTTTTATTTTAAAAATGTCCCTGGAAATTCTACAAACTACATGAATTCCATTCAAGACCCAAAAAATTGTGCTCTACAAATATATTATACCTTAAGTAAAAATTTCAAAATACTTTAGGCAATTTAAAATATCCACTTAAGAATTTTCACAAATAGTATTCATGCGACTGACCCATGACATGTGAAATAACATTTTAAAAATATATTACAGTATACTATGGGCAAAAAATATGAATTTAAATATTAAAGAAATTAAAAATATTAAATCCACTAATAACATGGTTTCAAAGGTAATCAAGTTATTAGAATTAGGTATACACTATTAGAACTTGAGGAGAAAAATCCAGGAATAAAACCCCAGTGTTTACCTTGGATTCATATATGTAAATCCAATAAAACTTCAATTGTGTAAGTAATTAAAGTAATTAAAAGATAATATCATCCTTGGATTAAGACATATCCGAAATTAAGTGAATAATAAAATTTCATTCCATATAATTTATTAGTTTCCTAATCTAGGTGTTACCGGATAACCCCTAGTAGGGATAGCTCGTGGGAGAAGACACTATAGAGGGAAAGGGTAAGGGGGCTTGGTGGAAACTATAAAACCGGTGAGGGTGAGGGTGAAGTGTGATTAGGAGAAACTAGAGAACTGGACAGGGAGGGGTTTTTCATTAAGTGGGGCTATGGGGAAACCACAAAACTGACAGTGGATATGGCTAGGGGTATTCATGGGAAACCATGGCACGAACGAGTTCTCGAGGGATCTGGGGAAACAATAGCTCTGGTGAGGGGGTAAATGACAAAGGCACTGTTTTATGTGGAAATTAAATTTTAGTTAGGGATCGTGGCAGAGGAGTTCTCAAGGAAAAGTGGGGGTGGTTTTGGGGGTAAAGTGGGGATCAAGAGAATAGTGGTCGGGAGAATGTGTATTTTTTTAATAAATAGATACAATTTAGTGGAAATTTAGTAAAAATCTAATAAACAACCACTACTAATATATTATTTTTTTTGGAATTTTTTTGTTTGTAAATAAACCTTTCAACAAAATTAAATTTATGCCAATAGAAATATTTAACAAAATCATAAGATATTATATTCTACCCCAGAATAATAAGTTCAAAATTTAAATTCAATCCCTTTAATATAAAAAACTGAGGACAGGAATGCCTCATAATATCATTAGGTTACAACCTAGATTTCTCAAATTTATGGTTTCATTACATGACTTTGACTAGGTGAGTGGTCTAGTTTTTTGTCACTTTCTCTATTTGATCATAAATCTCCATTTTTTGTTCCACCTAAGTTACACCATTATAAAGTTTTTATAGCTATATTTTTTGAAGATGTAAAGAATAAGGTATGTATATTATATTCAGATATAAATGGGGCACATCGTTAACTTTATAGAGATTCTATGAAAGTGAAAATAGATAAGCTACAGTCCTAATATGATCAAGAATTTTGATGGTCCCAATATATCTAAGGATCATTATTCCTTCTTTATAAATCACATAATTACTATCCAATGATATATTCATTAGAATTCTACATCACTAACTTTAAACTATATATCTCATTGATGATTTTATTCACAAATTTTCTTCCCTCAACGAGCTTCCCTGATGTTTTTTTGAATGGATCTAACCTTCTATATCATTTTTTAGGTATATCTAGTCCCAATAACATTCATTCTATAACACTATCCCATAAAATTTGAGTTCTACACTTACATCCATATAAGGTTTTATAAATATTTCTATGAATAATCGATGGAAATAAATTGTTCTATAAAAATTCCACCAAAGGAATGGGTTTATTCTAACAATCATTGAACTCCATTAAGAAAGTTCCCAGCACATATTATAAAGTTTTAAAGTTCCTCTTTGACTGAACATCTATATGAGGATGATATATAATATTAAAACATAACTCTATATCCAAATCTACTAATGATTTCTCTAGAACATCAGGGTAACCCGTAGAGCCAATCAGATATAATTTAGAGTTATATTGGATAAAATATCACCACTTCCATAATAATATTATGTGTAAGTTGATCAAGAGAAAAGATATTTCTAATATAAATGAAATTTTATAACATTTTAATATAATTGAATACATTAAAAATTGAATTATTCCCTTTATATATTTTGAGGATTACGATAATGAAATCCATGTTAATGTTTTCTTTTTTTTATTTTCGTATGGAAAATGGCTGAAGAATTTTCTTAGACTTATGTCACTAAAACATAACTTTATGGCATAACAATCATTTGGACATGAACTATATAATATCCATTTTCATGTTTTCTCACTAGAAATACTCTTTAAAATCTATATACAATTTTATATATCTAGGATGAATAGAGAATGAGGGACTTTGAGCTTTTTCCAATAAAACATTCTTCAAGTCTGTTATTGACAAGACACATACACGGTTCCTGAATATTATCATTCCACCACAATCATTATTTTAGCCCAGAATATTTCTCACTTTATTCTGGATTTATTCATCTTCCTTATGAACCTATTTAGTCCTCAAATGGATGGATGGTTAAACATTTATCTAATTGAGATATTATTTCCCCCATTCGTTATTATTTAAAGCTCTATATTCTAAAAATCCATAAGTATTGGATGTATTTCAATCCTAAAAATGTATAAAATGACATGATCTTTATGAATAGAAGAATCAACCACCTTATTCTCATTCCTAGGGTGGTAGTGCATTGAGAAGTTACATTCATTAATAAATTCCAAGCATCTTATCTTTTCCGTATTTATTACATTATGTGTGAATATATAATTCATTATTTTGTGATGCATATATATATATATATCACATTTCACCATAAATATAATGTAGCTATATCCTCAATATAAAAATTAATAATTCCATATTCAAATCATGTGTTGTCTAGTTTTACTTCTTTATTTTTAATTTTTGAGAGATATATTATATCATTATATAATTAATCATAAGAAAACATCCCAAGTTATTTTAAATGTATTATTATAGATTACAAATTCTTCTCCGCTATAGGGTAGTCTGATCAGATGTTCACTAACCAACCATCCCTTATGCACCTTGAAATTATTTTCCTATTTCTCTTTCCCTAAAAACATTGATCTCATCCATGTGAACTTAATGAATATATTACATTGTTATAAGAAACATGTCATAGAGAATTTGAAGTATCCATCCAATCTAAGAAATATATGGATCTATATTACCATGGTTGGTCTATTTCAATGCTCGGTAAATTCCCTCATTGAAGGATCCATTAAAATTCCCACACTTGATATCATATAACACTAAAATAAAATAGTATAATGAAAAAACTGACTCTTGGAAAATTTAGCAGGCAAGTTCTCCTTCATGTGGGTGTTCATCACAATTCTCAAATGATATTCATTCCCTTCTTTTCTCTTTTAATATATAATAATATCATATATAAAGAAAATCATAAAATTAATAAAGTAATCTCTAATGACTATACCCATTAAATCCATTCTGATAAAAGGGGCATTATTAAGTCTAAATGGAATCACTATACATTCATAATTCACAAACATTGTATAAAATATTGTCTTAAGTATGTATTCTTTTTTGAAAAAAATAGATGATATCTACAATGAATTTCAATCGTTTAAAATTATTTAGCTCAGTGTAATTGACTAAAAAATTCATCGATATGAAGTAGATGATACATGTTCTTGATAGTGAACATGTTAATTTCTTGATAATAAATGAAAAGATGTATTGGCCTATATTTTTTCATCACATAAAGAATATGTTCACACTATGGTGATGGAATATGGAATATGAATCCCTATTCTATATTCTATTTAAGTTTCTTCATCAACTCTTACAACTCAATAATGTCCATTATCAATAGAGACTTTGTAATAAGTGAATCCCCAGGTATGAGTTCTACTGAAAACATAAATTCACAGTTTGGGGAAACACTAAGAAATTATTTTGGAAATACATCAACATAATACTTATAAATATTCACATATTATATTTTTATTTTCTACTCAAAACATTAATAAAAATATACCTCATTAATAGGTAGTAATAACAATATAACAAAAGTAGCTTCCATTGGATGTTCGTATTCATCATCACACAGAAAGATGATTGTATGTTATTTCAAAATATCAAACTGGACTTACCTTCCTCAATATTTTATATGGGATATAAATATTGTGATCCCTTATAATCCCATAATAAATTCAAATTTAATAAGAGGGAAATCAAAAGATTTTAGGGAAGCACATACCCACAAAAATTTATCAAAGAGGAGTTATAGACTTGAAAAGAAATCAACATTCCATTAGTTTTTTTTTGCTAAATCAATATCTAATCATTAAGGATGTGAATGGAAATGCATAAATACATTCAATTTTATAAAATAATTCATATGAATAATCACAAATAAGATAAATAAATATTTGAGAATTTGAATCACCACCTCACCATCATTGTTCTATCAATATTTCTTTACAATAACCAAAATGGTTATCTGGATCCTCATAAATCATAGTGAGAAATCATGTAATCATGAAAAATAATTCATATTATATCTAGATAATGATACATTAAATTCAATCTATGAATCCTTGGGTTTAACATAGGACATTACTTGTCATTATCTATTCCAATCCTTTATAATAGTTCATAAATAAATTGTGAATTATCCAATGTGTATCCACCAATAGTTTCAAGTCAGTTATGCAATATTAGGCCCAGTCATCATGCACTAGTGTTAGTATAGTTAATACTCAATATTCCCATTTTAATTTTATTATCCATATGAGAACATGTTCTATGGATGCATTTACATTATAGTATCTATATAGGTATGCATTTTCTTGGAAAACCACACAATATCTACTTTACCGAAGCATCCTGATGTTATCCTATACTTATAATTTTCCACAGTGATTTCAAAAACATTCTTTAGTAGTAATCCCTAAAAACAACTAAACCAAATTATTATACCATCTATTGTGACCTAAGCATAACATACATAGAAATTATAGTCATTTTTTAATTATTCAATACATCTCTCAAATAATAATTCCTGAGAACAGTAATGTATTAGTGTACTTAGTGACTAGATACATAACAATATTTTTTAAGTACAATCTTCATCATCACAAAAAAATTTCTTTACATAATGTCCCCTTATATAATCATTATACTCAGTACCCTTCTTCATAACATATGAATAAATTATAATTTTAGAAGGGGTGTTCTCATATTCTTAGTAATAATAAATGAGAGAGATATCAATAAATGATCACGTGTAAGCATATCATAATCATAACAGTATGAAAACATGTTATTATCAATATAAAATCTTACTCAATAATTCATATATCATAATCAGGATTCATGGAATAGGAATTTAGTATGTCACTAAATTGGGGAATCATCAAAAAAATTATTAGCCATGAGTTCAAATCATAATGAAATAATCATTTAATAAGAGTGCGGCATCATCATATGCATTAAAATCATATCATATATCTTGGTTAACTACTGAGACCATCATATCATAGTGGATCGGGGATCACCTCCGATTTCCCATATCATGATTGATCTATAATCCCTATCTACTTCCTATAATAGATTGCATTAGTCAACCTGTTTCTCATAATTATCCAATGAGATATAGGATTTACCAAATTCATAAAAAACATATTAAATATTTTTTCCAACAATTTCATAGTGAAAATAATTCATATATATGGCAAAAGATCATAAAACATTCATCATATAATAATTACATAACTAGTGAAAAAAATGAGTTTCATAAACATATCATCATTATAATAATAAACCATACAGAGAATCAATAAAGATTATATCATTGGATAAAGCCCCTAATAATTAATATTAATCTATAGAGGATGATGATACAAAGGGTAAGTTATTTAAAAATATCATTCGAACATTTCATTGAAATTAAGAGAAAAATATCATTTTTATAACATTTTAACTAAAAATTTCCAAAATATAGAGAAAATTATTTTATTTGAAAATAACCTTGTATATAAGTAAACAATTATTCTAATAAAATAATTTTCATGAAGGTTTAAATATCCATTCTTCTTTTATATGTTTAAAAAGGAATATTATCAAACTATTGGAAAAATCAAACACAATATGTTCAAAAACAGTTTCAGTAAAAATATTAATTTTATATTTTTTAAAATAATATATAAGGTAATAAAAAAACATTTAAAAAATTTCATGTATAGGTGAAAACTGCTTTAAAAATATGAATAGTAAGTACAAGGAAGAAATTTTTCATCGAATAATGTGGTAATTAGGTCTATTTTTCTCTATAAATAATTTTGAGATCATTTTAAGCACCAAATTGGGAAAATGTTAACAATACATAAAAAATAAAAGAATAATAAATGTATAAAAAATTATATATGGTGTAATTGATAATATCTATAAAATTTACTATAAAGGAAATTTAGAATAGACATCCCATAAAAGAAATGAGATAGTAACATAAGTTCTTACTACTTTTGTAACATTGGAATCATAACCCCTAAGAAATTAACTAATTCAAATGAACCAATAAATTCCATTAGTATAAATTGATTCATTATATATAATATCATAGGTGAAGAATATACACAATATTAAATAAATAAGTGGTAAATGTCACATTTGTCTCACAGTAACAAATGTGAGATGAGAAACTCATACCTCATCTTCTTTCCTAAATTGTGTAAGTTCAAACCTCATATAAAACAAATATTTATCTATTATAAATATATTATAGAACTATATTCATAAATTTTATACAAATTATTAGTTACTTATAAAATAATTTCATAAGTTTATTAATAATTCTTTATTAAAATCATTTTTCTAGGTCATAATTTTTTCATTTTCTATGGTTTTTTCGATTTGGAAATTAGTGTCCTTATACTTTGATCATCGTTAAATTATATCAATAATTTTAATCTTTAAATAAGTATTATCTTTATTCATCATATTCTCTTTTGTAATAATTCATATAGAATAGTGAGGAAAAATTAATTACTACCTTTTCATAAGACAATAACATGTACGTACAGATGAATGATGTTTTCACTATTCCATGAATAAAAAAAGATTGTAAAATATTAATTAAACATTAAATAATAATTATAATAACATAAATATTATATATATTTATTAAATACATCCTTATTACAATCGCTGAAAATATTAAATGAAAATGAGTCGTATCGCTTCATGGAGGTTATAGTCCACATATACGTATGAGCGACGTTATAATTTTCCAATGGATGGAAATTTAATATGGTAGATAAGATATTATATTTAAGTAAGTATAATTATATAATAAATATCATTTATAAAGAATATATATATCATTATATCATACCATGAACGATAGTGATGAAAAATGAAATACATCACTTCATGTGCCAGTAGTTTGCACAAACGTATGATTGATGCATTCATTTTGCATCTGATGGAAAAGAGGTGGAAGATGGTTGTGTTATTTTCATAATAATATCTCATTATATTGAAAATATTTAATTATTAATATTATTATAGATACAATATGTTTTTATAATGTTGATGAATAAATAAAATTGAATGATCTCTATTAAGAACTATACCACTACTTCGAAAAAATTCATTAGGTTTATTCCTAAAGAATTAATAGGATGGTATTATAATAAAACTAATACCTATATAACAACATGAGAGATGTTAATAAAATATTTCAAAAGGTACTGGTAGATATTATAAGGTCTTTAATATATGATAAGAGTGGAGAGTGGGTATCCGTTTATAATCGAGGGATAGGACACACACGAGATGTTTCAAATGTATAAAATATATTATTGTTTTATTTTAAGAAAAATGTATTCAAAATGACTCATTTTAGAATATAAGATTATATAGATTCCAATTATGATAATAAGATATTATTTAGAAAATTTTAGGTCATTTTAACCCTTATCCTATTACTATTAACCCTATTTAAATCAATTTTAACTCTTACTGTGATAATTATCTTTTTTTACAAATGTTACAATTCATACTGACCAAAAAGGAAACTTGTCTCATTAAGAAATATAAAAAAATTATTAAAAACATTAATTCCTTTTTTTCAAATTTAATTTCTATATTGGTTCGTTATTAATTTAGAAATAAACCCATAAAAGATGACAATGAATGGTTTTCCATAAAAATGTGTTTTTCAGTAAAAAAATGATTGAAAATAAAAATAAAATATAATTTTGGTTGCAAGAATATATATTTTATTATGTTTAATCAAAAGTAAATAAATAAATATTAATCAATATATAATGTGTCATTTTTAATATGAAAAATGAAAATTTCGTTTCAACAAAAAATATATATTCTCTACTATTCATAACAAATCAAATGTTTTAAAAAAATCCCAAAAATTATCCTAGAGTTAATATTTACATACTAATTTTAAAAAATTTATTGATCTACTAAAATAATATTCCTTAAAATTTTATAAATACATCATAATTTCCATGCACAAAATGAAAAATATCCAGTTTCAAAGAGAACATATTTTTTATTCATAAAATGAAAATACAAATAATTGATTACTTATTTATAATTCATTATATCCATCATTTATACATATTTTCATAATGTGGTTATTACTATTCATACCACCAACTAAATGGACAGGTTATAATGGTTGTTTTTAAAAAATAATAATTCAAAATTGTTTCGTGGTTTGTATAAACTCAGTGTTCAGTGTAAAACAATCTATGAATAAAATTTAATTTATTTATAGTGAAATATATCATAAATTAAAAGGGGGTTACATATCAGTCCTTATGATATTATTATATATAAAATTTAATCTTTTAAATAAATTAATGATTTTAAAAAAAATCATGTTTATCATGGGTCGATATAGTTCGTATTAGAGATTAGTATTTGATATTTTTGATATTAGTTTCGAGAAATTTAGTGAAAAATCTTAAGGATGTATCAATGGGATAAGTCTATGTATATGATATCATCTGGAGGATTGGGTAAAAATATTTTTTATTATTTTCCTAGAAAATATATCCCTATCTGGAAACTATCAAGTGGATTCAAGCTATATCATATTTATACATACGGGTAATATCCGTGAAGAGGGAATGTTGGGTATTAACTCAATTTTTTCCTAGTTCATGATAAAGAAAACTACCTTCACATCTTTCTCAAAACTTCTAGGGGATATCATTTGTCTAAAATCATATTATTTTTGAAAAAAAATTAATGATTTATTTCCTGGAAACATTAAGGGATTAGGTAAAGAATTATCAAAAACCTCAACCTAATGTTCAACCATGAAGGAAATAGGTTCAACTAAATGAACTATGGACTTACATAACAGTATCAAAGAATAATATATTTTATGTCTAAATTTATTTTTTGTTATTTTTCTCTAATGATAATAAATTGGAATGTACCTGGAATAGTTAAAGCGCCTTTTTGGGCCTTAAATTAAAACATATTTTTTATTTCTAAAAATAACTAGGTTAAATATTTAAAATTATATTTATAATTAAATTATTTATGATTTGATTAAATGACTACCTTGACATATATTCCTTTCTTTCATGACATTTTTGATCATCTATAACCCCTTTCATGTTATCTTTATTCCACTATAAGGAATCAAGAGTTGAATATTTATAGTAGTGATCCATCTGTTCTACTTTATCCTATATGAAATGTCAATTAATTCTTGATATCTAGTATGATGAATCCATAATCATCTATTGTTTATCCTAAATGCTCTAAAATTCCTTGGGCTTGAGCTAGTTCGTCATATTCTTAGTTGGAATAGAAGAGGATTTCAAGAGAGATTGATAAGACTATTTTGTGTATTGATTCTCTATTCTCAATTTTTTACCAGCTCAGCATAATAGACATAACCATCTATTTATAATGATGGGGTTTAGGGTAATATATTATTTAATTAACTGCTTCACCATAAATAATATAATCATCTTTATTAAACATTATACCAAAAATATTCATATTATTATTATGATTTAATGGCGCGTGTGCAATCTTGTGAAACAACAAATATAATTTAACATGCGTATAAATTAATATTTTTCCAAAATCACACCCTTGGTCCTTTTAAACTCCTCCACATTTATTTAATACCAGAGTAATTATTTAATAAAATATTTCATCCCTCAAGAAATATTTCTAATCAGTAAAAAGTGATTAAAATTATTATCTGCACATTAAAATAATATTATTCCATTAATTATGTTCAAATAAAATATAATCAAAATAAACATAACCACTTAGTGTGTAACCCTCTATGATTCTTTATAATATCCATTAGGAGGGATCACCTAAATTCTATGATTACTATCTAAAAGTGGGTCAAGGCACCAAATAGAAAGAAATTAATTTCACAACAATGAAATGCACATAAAAACTCTCACTAAATAATATAATTCATATGTCTCGATATATTATCAAGAATGTTTCATGTATTTTTCAGTAACCAATGTGCTTGATTCATCATTATTTGACTATCTTAAATCGACAAGTCAATATTCTATGGAAATAGAATTTAATGTGATTCTTTTATCTCAATCAAAGGACATAGATATCAACTTCCATTAATAGGGAAGGGAAAATCATTCCTTGACTTATCTATTAATTACATGTCTTTCATGATGCACAAAATTTACCCTACATCCCTCCAACATATGGAATTAATGTTTTTATCATTAAATATATGTCAATTAGTCATGAAACATATCAATGATAATCATAAATTATATGTTCCATTACACATTCTTGTCGATAAAAATATGCGATGAAACCAAACCATGAATAATTATTAATAGCAGGTTCATTCTCATAATCTTCCATCTAAAAAATTTCCATGTGTGGACATCATGAGAAGAATTCTCATCTTCTTATGAGAGCTCGCACCTGATGGTCAACATATTATGTTCCCTATCATAGTATATTATCCAACCATAGAAATATATTTAAATATATCATCACATCACTTCATGTTTATTATCATATCAGGTAAATTTTATAATCTTATTAGTGTAAATGATACTCTATGGAATTATTAAATTAATGTTATGCACAAAACTAAACAATATATATTGTTTTATTTTTATTATATTTAAATAATTGAAAATACATGTAGTCAAATTAAAAATAGTTTCTCCTAGTATAGTAACTTCAATAAAATGGCACTTAAATTTGATCCAACTACATAAGACTTTCAATTCTCTAGACCACATAGGAAAATCATGTTTTTACTAAGTCGAGGATATAGTCAAGGGCTTATCCACATTATCCTCCATGGAAATATTGATTATAATAACATCACATCTATGAGAAAAATCCCTTAAGATATGATACTTATGAATTATGTGCTTCATCCTCGATGTGACCTAGGATCCTTTAGGAGAGACACAATTACATAATTTTAACAATATAGTGTGATAGGATATTTACTTAGAAATACCAAATTAATCTCTTCAATGATGTTTCATATCCAAACATCATCCTTATCTTCTTCAAAATATGTAATATATGTGGACTCTACTATAGAATCTAGGACCACAGTCTTCTTTGAGCTCTTTTAACTCACAACATTTTTTTTATCTCTTTCATCTCAAAGCACATCAATTTAATGTGAAGATGAATCTAATTTGTGATTTCATATCATATTAATCTATTTTTAATCAATAATATATACATCATTTAATGATGGGTTCCTTTTACCCTCCATAGACAAGGAACGTGTATTGGGTATACCTCAGTTACTTTAGGGTTGTCTTTACTTCCATCCAATGGTGGTCGCCCAGATCATCCAGATATCTTCCTACCATATTTAACACATAAGCACTATCTATCATGTATATAAAATAACATACATGACTGACCTAGTAAATGATTCATATGGAATCCTTGATATTGTTTTCCTTTTACCATGTGCCTGAGGACAGATTTTCCTTGAAAGATGAATTCCACATGACACTAGAAACAATCCCCTCATATACTGTTCCATAATGAATTTCTTATGTGTCATATCAATATATGTACTTTTACATAATCCAAACAGACTTTTAGATCTATCATTATGGATCTTTATCCAAAGAAAATATGTTTTCACAACTAATCCTTCAAGGGAATGAATTTATTCAAAAATTCCATAATAGACGATAATACTGGTTTCTCATTTCCTAAAAGTAATATGTCATCAGCATATATTATTATGAAAATAATGACACTCCCACTAAAAATTTTATATGAATAAGGCTCACATCCAATATTTATGAAACCAAATTAAAATAAATATTCATAAAATATAATTTTCCATAGACATGATTCTTATATAAATCAATAAATGGATTTTTAAAACTTACATATCTTTTTGTCATTTTTTGGAGTCAAATCCCTTCAAGTTGTTTTATATAAACACCGTCCAAAAGGATCTCATTAAGGAAAAATGTTTTGAATTCCATTTTGGAAATCCTATATTCATGGAAGGCTATTATGGAAATTATAATTCATATGGATTTTAGTAGTGTAATAGGTGAAAAGGTTTCATCATAATCAATGCTTTGATGTTGATTAAACCATTTTTCAATAAGTCTTTATTTATGGGTACTTAATTTCCCATCCATATCCAGTTTCTTCTTTAATACACATTTAAAACCATTGAAAAATACATATATTGGAGGATCTTCCAAAATATAGACATGGTTTTGTACATGAAATACATTAAATAATACATGTTTTCTCTCCACATGGAAACATCTATGACACCTACTGCTTCCATTTAGGTTAGAGAATCATTATTATTAACAAAAAAATTTGCATCATCCTTGTTCACATGAAAACCATGTCGTTCAATGACTCTAACCTCTCTTTTACTTCTACATAGTTCTTCGGTCTCTGAAATAGCTTCTTTACCCATGTGGATTTTAGGAATCTATTCCAATACCAACTCTTGGGTATCATAAGCCTAGACTTCATCGAATTATAACCTTCCCATACTACTCATTGTTTATATTATCTCTTTCTCAAGGAATATAGTGAATCATTCAACTATTATCTTTTTATCTAAGGGGTCGTATATGTAATATTCCATTATACCTTTATGGTTTCCTGTAAAGGTAAATTTTTTGCCTTGGGGTGAAAGTTTTTTACCTGAATAGGCCTTAACAAATACATCAATATGCCATACCAATAAATTCGACAACATGGTTTTTCTTCCAATCTAAATTTTGTATGGAATTTTATTTAATAATTTATTTGGTACATGGTTTACTACATGAGATCATATATGTAATACATATCCCCAAAAGGATAATGGAAGATTCAGAAAACACATAATTGATCCTACTTTGTTTAATAATGTGTGGTTCCTCATTTCACTTACCATGTTCCATTAATGTGTTAAATAAGGAGTAAGATAATATATAATACAAACCCACCATAAATAATAATTGATGTATTGATTAAAATATTCTCTACCATGGTCTAAATTTTGTTTCTTAATCATCTTACCCTGATGGTTCTCAACTTCATTCTCGTATTCCTTGAATTATTTAATGTAATCTGATATATACCACATTAAGTAGACATATCCATATCAACTAAAATTATTAGTAAAAGTAATAATGTATGAGTACCCACCCATTGTTTCAATATAAAATGGTCTAAACACGTTGGAATGAACTAATTCATAATGCACTTTCACCCTTTCACCTTTACCACTAAATGGGTAATGGTTATCTGACCTTCTCAAAATTCATGTCATACAACAAGTGGTTTTAGTTCAAACAATTCTAAATATCCATCTTTGAGTAATTTATTAAAATATTTTTCATTTATAGGAAATGTCTAATGATTTAAATGTTGGGTGTGGTATGAGTCATGTTGATTTATTTTTAATTGATTTCCATTACATGGTTTCTGTAATCCAACAGATAAAGACTGTCATTTAAATATGCCATAAAATAATAATTGGTATCTTTATAAATGAAGGAATATTTATTTTAAAATTAAATAATAAATCCATTAATATCATATATATATGTATATATATTATTTTTGATAATGTATTGAACAGAATACCAACCTTTTAAAGCAATGATCATTCATGTAAGAAACGTGAAGCGGTAGTGAACTATAGGTACAATGAGAATTTTTTCTCTATCAGATACTTGTATATCTACATTCCCAGGGTCAATATTAATAAATATTTTTGGTTCTTGTATATGAATACACATGTGAGTACCAAAACATGTATATAATAGAAGAAATTTAGTAATAGATAAATTTCACTTGATAACAAACCTACCTAAAGTGGTTCCTTACTTTTTAGAATGGGTGAATTTTTTCTTCTAGTGGCCCTTTTTTCCTTAAGGTAAATTGATAGAATCATGTTCCCTAACATTCCCATTGATCTTACTCTTCATTTAAGGTTGTGAATATGATTTGTTTATTACGTTTATTGTTTTTCCCTTCACATTTTATCACCATTAGAAAGTATTTTTATTATTTTACTCCTCATCTATATGGTGAAGAAGAGTGAGGAGATCTAGGATAGACTTCTCAATGTGTTTTATATACAACTTTATGACAATTCTAAAGATGTTCTAATGGAGTTATTTAATAATTTGATTTTTGTTATGTTATTTAGGGAGAAAAAACCCTATAACCTCTAGAATCTCAATATATCCAATTAGATTTAATATGTGGGGACCAGCTGGAACACCTTCCATAATATCACTCAGAAAGTTTGTTTTGGATGCCTCAAATTGTTCTAGTCCTTCTCAATCCTAGTATAGACCATAGAGATACTGTAACATTTTATAATCAACTCTTTTTTGATGATAATTTATTAGTTCACTAGAAAAATATGATTACATCAAACATTAAATGTTACTCGTGTCCTTTGTATATTTTTCATAGATAATAAACTTTTCATAACTCGCCTCCTTGGTAGGTGGACTAGGTATTGAGTATTCTAGCATGTAATATTTCTATTTAAGGAGAAATACAACAAAAAGTTGTCTGAACCAATCAAAATATTTACTACCAAGAAAGAGATACTATTTTCTAATATATATCATAAGGATATATTGGATGATGAACATTCAATTTTTCATCAATTATAAATGGGATAATTGATAACAATTTTCTTGATTAAGAATTATGTTATAAATAATAATAATTAATTTCATTAAATCTCCTACTATTTTATAATGTAGAAATATCCCTCACCATTTAACTTAAATTTTTTTGATGCTTTGACAATCTAGTGTAAAGGATCCCTATTTACCTTCACATAACCCCAACATGGGTTGGTCAAGAAACATGATGGTATTTAAATATGTATTTCCTTACCAATTGTATGCATGAAACTCCTTGATCTATTGAGTGGATTCCTGAATCTAGAAGTCCTGCCACGGATTTCCTTAACACATCCCTCTAAATTTCACTTAGACATAAAAGGTATACTCCCCATTATGTAAAACTGTTCAGTCAGCCAAAAAATATTATTAGAACATCCATTATAAAAGTTTGTGTCCCAACAAGGGTTTATCAAACATTATCTTAATCATGTGATTGAAGGAAATATATAAATTAATTTTCAATTTTAAGGTTTTTATATGTTATGTTTAAATATTATCATTTTATCCTCTACATTACTTTTAAATATTAGTTATATTTTACATAATTAATTCACCATTTTGGATAAAATATAAACACATAATTCATTTATTTAAATTTTATATATAGAAATTGATAAATTTATATATTGGATATTTTTTCTTGTATACATAAAATAAATAATGCATCTAAATAAATAAATAATTAAATAAAGCTATCATTTTTTTATATAAAGGCTGATTAATTGATCATATAATAAATCAACCTATGACTTAGGGAAAAACTCCATATGTCATTCTTGGTATGAGTTGCATCATTCCATCTCTTCTATAGTATGTCACGTGAGTTTTCATTATTATGGTTTAATCTTGAAATGAATCTATGATTCTTGGGATAACCCATTAATTAAATGTATATATAACCCACAAAAAGTTAGGGGAATAAAAAATATAACATACTATACCTGGATTCCACTAAACAGTGCCCCAAGCATGGTAGTCCATATGGATTCAAGTGCACCTCCCCAAATTAAATATGCTTCCAACTAATAGTAATAGGCTATGTGTGTCTATGAGAAATTATTCCCTATTATTAAATATTAACACAATAGAATAAACATAAATTCAGTAGTGTAAGTAGTAAATCAATCATAAAAATGAAAAATGACTAGGAAATGAATATATAAAATGAAAAAAATGATCTCATATAAAAATAATAATGATTCATGTCATATGTCTCTATAGAATAAACAAAATAGGTATACATGGAGTTTGTACAAAACATGTCACAAAAGTAAAAAAGGCCAAAAACTATCCACTAGAATCATGAGCCTTAGGATGGTCTCATGCACCTCTTCTATTAAGCAGCAACCATGAACCAGTAGTAGGGAACATTACCTAGTACATACGTGTAGTTATATAGTCAGTTCGGGTACCTGAAGGAAACCCGAACAGGGTGTGAGAGTTAATCCCAGTAGGCAATCACACATGGTCTAGTGTTATCCAGTCAATTAATATATAATAATAGCAGTGTAAATTAAATAATGTAATAAAAAAGTGATTTTTGAAAGTACAAATCCGACAATTTTATGGTTCTCACTTTATAATCATATTCACTTCATCAATTAAATTTAGTATGTAAGTCTTTGAATTAATATTTATAACTATGTAGTTTATAATCCAGACTATTTAAATACTCGATGTCATTTAATAATAATGTATTGGGACCTATAACATAGTGTAGCATCCCCCTTAGTTATATAATCAAGCATTTAAAAAAGTTTCACTCAAAATGTTTAAGAGAAAGACCAAATCCAATATTGAGATTTCTGTTGGAAGACATGTCATATAAACCATTTAATTCATTATTCAATTCAGAACCTAATCCCGCCCTTGTCATTTCTCATTTGGAAGATAGGTATCACTCCAGGAATTCCATAACCTAAGAACCATACAAGCTCGTCAATGGAGATCCTCATAGGAACCCAGGTATCGCTCTAGTTATAGTATAAAATCACATCGGTTTGAGTTTTTCATTGGCAGTCCACTAAGGGATCCCAAGTGTTTACCATGGCATATATGATCAGCTTCCCCATTGATTATGTCCTTGGAAATCCATAATGAGTCCATGTATCACTCAGGCATATAATAGTCAGACACTATGAGTCTGTCCATGGAATCCCACTAGGCATTACAAGTGTCACTCAGGCATAATAATTGTATAATCCCATTGTGTATCACTACAACAGAAATTGGTTTTAACGGTGGTTTTTTAGGTGCAGTTTTGGTAACCGCCGCAAAACATTTTGTTAAATGGTTTCATGGTGTTTTATTATAAACTGTTGTGAAACATTTTTTTTAATGCTGCTAAACCTCCCCCCCCCCCAACCCCACTTCTCCCCACTTCCCCTACATCCCCTGTGAACCCGCGACCACCGCAACCTCGCGACGCCAGCAAACCCGCGACGCAGGCGACCCCGCGACCCCTGTGACCCCAGCCCCCCGTGACCCCAGGTGGCATTGATGATTTTTCTCATAAACATATGTGTTATATGCATATGTGGTTGTTCCAATTTACTTATTTACTATGTTTTGTGTTCTTGAGTAAGAAAATTGAGATTAGGACTCAAATTGATGTATAAAACCCTCTAAGGATTCTGTTGGGTCCATTGATGTTTGAGATCGTACGTATATATATCGATGGGTTATGAAAACCCCTTGAGGTTGGTGAAATATTTTTTTAAATGTTGGAATAATATAATTATGAAAGTTAATGGGTAGAGAATTGTATTTGGTATGTAGTCAAGGTTAATGGGATTTTTCAAATATGGAATTGTTATTTTTTTTAAATGCCTAGTTAGATTCTAAAACTGATTAAAATAATCATTTTTCACTTTGAATTGGTTATGGTTTTCCATGGAGGAAAACAATGTTTTGAATGTGGGTATTTTTTTGAAAAGGAGGTGTTGACCTCAATGTTATAGGAAAAATGGGGGTATCTTAATAGATTTCAAATAGTGATTAGAAATGAGGGTTTGGTTCCCCATTTTTTAAAATGATTTTAAATCCCCTTTTATGGTTGTAAATAGAAATGAAATTCTTAGGACATGTTGGGTTTTCAAAAGATGAAGACTCATTTTTTGAAGAGTGGATTCAAGATTATTTTAATTGAGTATCTTGAATTGTGTTTTATTCCATGATTTGATTTTAAAGACATATTGAGAACATAGTCATTTAAATGATATATGGTTTAGTGAGATAGAACCCCTGATAATTAGGTTGGCATGTTAACTTGTTTTATTAAATGAAATAAGTGATAAATGTGTTTTTCTGATGACATAACATAAGGGGGCATTTGGTATAATGTGATTGTGTTAAATGGGTTAAGGTATGGAATTGATATATGTGATAAATGAGTTGCGATTGTAAATGGAATATATGTTAATGGGTTATTCATTATAAATGGGATATAAATAGTCAGTTATGGGAATGATCATTGAAGTAGATTAATATAATATATTATTTCATTCTTGGATGGTAACCTAAAGAAATCATTTGGAAAGACGTTTGTGTGTAAATACACTATGAGAGGAACAGTTTCATTTCATGTTCCATTAGAATCAATAAAATTTTTTAACACTAACTAGTCCTTGATTTTTCCAACCACAATTAGTATATCTTTATTTATAACTGTATTTAGAAATAAATCCCATGTTAATTCTTGAAGATATCTGTATAGAGATTTGAACACAACCTAATAATCTTGGTGGACTATACTAGCTTTAAATCCCACCATGTATTCATACAAAAGATTAAATCAATTAAATACATGTATATGATCTAAATAAACTAGATAAATTATACTGTAATAATAGTCATGTAGAATTATATCCATTTCAATCCTCCTCACTACCACTATCTATGAGGTGTGTTGACACTGATGGTCTGAGGAATACTTTCCACATGTTGATTAACAATATAAGAATGATGGATGTATCCATTACAAAAATATCATATATGATATCCATAATTTTCATATTTAGGCAAATGGTACCCCAGACCATATTGGAATTATTTTTCATGTCCTTGAAATCCTTCACTTAAGTATAAAACTACTTCTCAAATATCACAAGATAGTTATTGCTTCTCTAATGAGGTCCATTATAATAAAATTAATTGTTCCTAGATTCCTCTTAGTTTTCCTAAGACTTTTGTTCAGAACTAGTCTAATAGGACTATTCCAGTTGAGCATAAAAAATCAAAGGTAGAGTTGATCTTTTTGCACCAACTGATCATAGAATTTAATGAAAATATTTTTTAAGATTCCCATTCATGGAAATGGTGTAAGTTCTATAGTGGTAATATGAATAAATTATTCATGTGTAAATTCAAGATGCATTGTAAAAAACCTAGTCAATTGATGTGATATGGATTATTAGAAAATCATCCCATTGATTGATTTTCTATTACATTACTATCATAGGACTGACTCCACATATTGTGTTCAAATCCCATGTTGATGCTCCTAGTTTCACATAGCTGAACAATAGTGTCTCCTATACTAATATTCCATCTAATGTGTCTTCCTCCAACCAACTCCTTATTATCTATTTATAGGTGGAATGTAATATAGAACATTAAATATATTTATAGATCCTTATTTTGGAGACCTTAAATAATGATCTATTCATTCAGTCCCTTTCTAGGTGTTTCCTCTCATGAACAGTGAACAAGGTGAGTGAATTTTGATATATATTTAATCCCTTATACACATACATGTTCAAATTTAACAAATTATTCTACATTTATTACCCCAATGATTTTCAAGCATAATTATTTCACATTACAAGTATAAAAATTATTTCCAAGTGAGTTATTGAAACAACATATCCAAATCAACTATGTCTAATCATTCTAGTATCGGGTATTCATGAATATTCATTCAAACTTTGACATTTATCTCATTTGGTTTCCCATAAATGTTAAAAAAAACTGGACCTCCTATACGAAAACAAATATGTTTAATTGGGTCTAAAATACCCTTAAAATGTCATTGGATTATATTTTAGAATTTCTATTAAATGATTTCCCTAATGAAGTTCTACATTTACAGGACCCTTAACAACTTCCAAAAAATCATGTTCTATACTTTGTAAAATATCTTAGTTTACTTATTGTCATAGAGCATCTACATTCTTAGTTTCTTTAGCTTTTGGTTATAGTGGCTTCGTGGGGGGTAAAACTTGGAGTCTTCTATGGTATCATTAGCTTCCTACTTACAGAACCAAGTAAATAGTATTTGGATCCCAACATCATTGTAAAAAACTAAGCTGTGATAAAATGTGTTTAGTGCCAATTTGTTTCTATCATCATGGGGATAGAGGAGAATATTGATAAAGTTGAGTTTCTTCTCCAACTCTTTTATGTCATGGGAACAATTGGGTTCAATTAATGGAACTTATATGCTATTATCCATACCATTTTCTTTGTGTTTTAGAGTCACACAATCATGACCAATTAAGGGTTACGTCCTACTATTTCTATGCTTCTTCGTCAAGATTGGAAACATTATTTTTTTCCCATGAACTGTGATTCCAACCAATTTATGCTCATGTTAATTTTTGTTATATAATATTATATTTTGATTATATAAAGGATTTCAAAAGTCAAGGGTTGAAAATTTGAATATTTGGGAGAAACATTATAGGAATACTATTTAGCATAACTTTTCATATTAACCATGTGATAATTGAGTAATATGGTATTGTTATAACATTGTTTCTCTTTACCAAAGAAACTTCCCCTATCCCAAACACTAGAGGGTTCATATCTAACTCAGGGGGTCATCTTTATTATATTATGTTTTGGTAATCTTACACTATCGTATATATGAATCGCTTTCACTATTTAGTAGTAACTATGTGTTTTAATTTTTTTATTATTGTTTAGGAACATTGTGATATACATGGATAAAAGATGGATCACATTACCAATGAACACACCTCAATATATTAAGGGTTTGAATGAGTTTTAAGATTTTTCAATTTCTAATCGATTCGTTGAAGGGAGAATTAGATGTCCATGTCATAAATGTAAATTTAGAACATGGTTTATGAGAGATGTAGTTTATGAACATTTAATAATGAATCAATTCCCTGGTCAATATTTTTGATGGGTTTGGAATGGAGAATCAAACGTTATAGAAATATTGAGTACTGATGCTAATCCATAGAATGAGGTCCCACGTTCATCAACAATGGAAAATGAAATGAAAAACCTCATAAATTATTCATTCGGCAATGCAAGACACCACTATCTGCATCAAATCCTATCTGAAAAACTAGATGATGGTTCTACAAATTAAAACTGATAAGTGATGTTTTTTGGGACTATAACACGAGCAGATCAAGATTTTAACATATCATTGGATCCTCCTCTTGATTATGTGGAGCCAAATGTAAGAGAAAACTTCACTGAGAAAAATTTCATTTATGATTTAGTTTGTGATGGAAATCAAGATTTTTCTAGTGGGTGTTTGAAATATTCAAAGCATTCATTTCTGAGGAAGTTGTACTATATCAAATTTCTACGTGGAATTACAAATAAGTCGTTGTCCATGATATTGGAATTCATTCGTGATGCATTTTCTGAAGAAAAAATCCCAGAATCTTTTTATGATATGAAAAAGTTGTTAACAAGCTTGGTCTGAATTATACAAAAAATACATGCACGTCCCAATTATTGTATTCTTTATTGGGGAGAGGATTCATGTAGATATATTTGCAAGAAATTTTCATCTTCTAGATAGCAGTTAAAGGGTGATGTTGGAAGTCTGAATGAACATCATTTCATGGATAAGAAGAAAAGGAACACACTTGCAAAGGTTTTTCTTTACTTTCCCTTGAAGCCTCGTTTGCAAAAATTATTTATGTCATCAAAAACCTCCAAACACATGAAGTGACATTTTGTAGATAAAAACAATAATGGGTGAATGAGACATCCACAAGATTCCCAATCATGGAAAAAATTTGATTCATTACATCTATATTTCTAAGCTGATCCTAGGAATGTTCGATTGGGATTGGCTGTCGAAGGATTCAACCCATTTGGGGCTTTGAGTACCAGTTATAACATTTGGCCAGTTGTTTTGATCCCTTATAATCTGCCCCCATGGATGTGTATGCAACAAACATATTTTATCATTTTGATAATTATTCTTGGAAACAAAGCCTTAAAATGATATTGATGTATACATTCAGCCTTTTATTGATGAATTGCAGGAGTTATGGAGCAACGGTATTGAGACATTTGTTGGTCCTTCTAAAACAATGTTCAAAATGCATTCTTATTTAATGTGGACCATTAGTGACTTCCCTGGTCATGGGAATTTATCTGGTTGGAACACTTATATGGGTTTGGATTGTCCCGTTTGTAACATTGATTTTGGGACCAAACGGATACCTCACAGTATAAAATGGTGCTTCTTGTGCCATCGAAGATTTCTCAATGCATCTCATAGATTTAGGCTGAATAGATCAAAATTTAATGGTTTCATTGATCGTAGACCACCTCATAAGTTTTTAACTAGTTTTGAAATATTGACACAACTTGAAAATGTTGAAATAGAATTTAGGAAGGCTCATCATTTGAAGGATAGTAGAAAACAATTCTGAAGTGCATCATCAGGTGAAATCGGTACAGAACAATGGAAGAAAAAAAATTATATTCTTCAAACACCCGTATTTAGAATTTAAATTTTTGCCGAAAAATCTTGATGTGATGCATATTGAGAAGAATTTCTGTTTTAATTTGATTATCGCATTACTTAATGAGCATGGGAAGTAGAAGGATCATCTCAATGATCGCAAATACTTAAAATCAATGAACATAAAATGTGATCTTTAGCCATATGGGAATGAAAAGTATGCTCTGGCCATTTTTAAAATGAAAAATAGGGATAAATATATATTCATTCCAATTTTAAAGAATTTGAAGGTATATTATGGGTATTTGAGTAACTTCTCGAGGTGTGTTTACTTGAAGAATCATACTTTACATGGATTGAAAAGTCACAATTCACATATATTGTTACAACAGTTACTACCATTGACATTGCGTACATTATTACCCGAAACATTTACTGATGTTGTACTCCAATTCTGCACATTTTTCAGGAAATTATGTGAGAAATCTCTACATCTATTTCAGCTTGACAACCTTCAGGAGAGGTTTTTATTGACCCTTTGTGCAATGGAGATGATCTTTCCTCCATCGTTTTTTACTGTCATGATGCATTTAACTGTGAATTTGGTTGAGGAAGCTAAATTAGGAGGCCCTGTTCATTATTGATGGATGTATCCAGTTGAGAGGTCTTTTATTTATATTTTTTTCATCTATGAAAAAAAACATGGCATTTAAATAAATGAATAATATTATTATTTTATGTCACAGATATCTTTGGTATTTGAAAGAATACATGAGAAATAAAACTCAACCAGAAGGCTCTATACCTGAAGGCTATTTGGTTGAGGAGTGTCTTAGGTTTTGTTCCTGGTATTTGGATGATATTGAGACAAGATTTAAATAATTTGGACATGTTGATGACATACCAACTCAATCTCAAATGCATCAGAAATCAAAAATATTTCCTACTATTGGCCGATTAGTTGGGAGGACCTCAAATGTGACACTGACAGAATTAGAAATATTACAGGCACATAAATATGTGTTGCTGAATAGTAAAATTGCAGATCAATTTATTGAAGTGTTGAGGATAAAAACAAAGAGACGAATGAGAGGCCGAACATGAAATGAGAAAGATATAATGAATGTTGTAAACAAAGAGCCTATATAATGGTTTGGATGACGTCTATGTTCATAAATACTGAAATAAATATGAACATTAGTTTGACACAAACATTTTGTAAATCAATTAAATTGTATTTCTTTTTTCAGATCATGAATACTGATACTCATGTAGACCTGTTATAAGATTTTACACTTCTTGCTAGAGCTCCTATAAAATAAGTTAGAAAGTTCGACACTTATATTGTGAATGGATTTATATTTCATACAGTCGATCGATAAGTGAGTTTGAAAACATAGAATAGTGGTATATTTACATTTGATGAAGTGGGATATGATGGAAAGCTTCATGATATTATTGAATTAAACTACCATGTACATTTTTCTATTATTTTATTCAAATGGAAATGGATCGATATTATCTGAGGTGTTAAAAGAGAATCCTTGCAGTTTACTTCTGTGAACTTCTCTTGGTTGATGGATGTTGGTGATCGTGAACTGCATGATCCATATATCTTAGCATCACAAGAAAAAAATGGTGTATTACGTGAATGATGTTGTGTATGAAGGGTGGAGTGTATTTTTTCAAATAATACAATGATATTTGTATGATATGGGTGATGAAGTGGAATATTTGACCTCTGAAATTGAATTTCATCAATAAAAGGAAGCAGAATTATTTGCCTATTATGATATTTAAAATATTAGTCTTGCAAGGATGAATAAAGTGGATCAAGCAATGGAGTAGGAAACCGACATGATTGACGGGGAAAATGATTTTATGTACAATTATTTATTCATTCGGCAACCACTTGTTTCATTTCTGCAGTAATTCATTATCATTGTTATAAATATTTTTCTGTTAGTACGGGGCATCTATTATAATTTTTAATTTTTTTCTGCATAATTTTTTTGAAATATATATTCTGAACTAAATTTTATTTGATTAAATGACAGGAATTCCAAGGAAAACGTGGTACACTATTTCATCTAGTTCTAGGATAGATGAAGATCCATCTGGCTCCCTCCCCATGGCATCTAAGGCACCAACTGCCTACACCCCTACACCATCTACCCCTACACCATCCCTCACACCATCTGTGGGTGTCCCATTAGAGGCTGAGTCGTCAAATCTCCCTTTATATGCCTCAGTAGTGGGTTAGCGACATGCCCCTTCCAGTTCATCATGGACATACTAGAGTTTCACTGTCATAGGTATAAATTTTAATTAAATAAATTTATTTCATTTTGTTTATACTAATTGTTTTGTCATTGAAGATGAAAAAAATACAACCATGGTGAATAACATAAAAATTTCAGATGTTTGGAATATGAATAGCGAGAAGATAGTCATGCCATTTGATTCGTATGGGGTCCCTACGGATGACGATGCAAGGTTACTTGGCCAGATTCTAGGCCAGCTGGCAGGAGAGCCCATTTCCCTTCCTATTTCTTATGATGAATAGAGACATATGCCTCCTAGCTGGAAAAATGAAGTTTTTGATTCCCAAATAAATGTAATTTCATTAAATTATGGTTTAATTCAATTTCATGTTACTAATAAGTTCAAAATGAATTTTTGCATACATATATACTTCCACTTTACAGTTGCTGATGTGATAGCACAGAAGTGGATGTTGAAAAATCTTGGTAAGAAATGGAAAGCTTTAAAATGGAGATTATGATGTGATGTCAATGATACTTTGTTGACCATGCAGCAAATGTATGAGAAGCTATCCAGTGGAGTACTGAATGAAAAGTGGAATGTTTTTGTTGACAGACATCGTAATGAGAAGTGGATGGTATTGAAATATATATTATTATATGATCCTCATTTTATATTTATACATGTATATGAAGAGGAGATGACATTGAATACATTATTGTTAAATTTAATTTTATTTATTTCAGGATCTCTCAATATAGAATGCATCAAACCGGGCTAATCAAGTCATCCCTCACACTGCGGGCTCCAAAATCTTTTCTTGAAGCCGAACGGCATTGGTAATCTTTTAATTATTTTAATATTTAGAATAAAATATTACCTGTTTAATATATTGAATTTTCAATTTATCTTTTCTTAATGAAGTCATAGAGTTTAGGCCACGAAGCATCCTGAACTGAACTGTGGTTGGATGTTCATAAAATATCAGATGGAAGTTTTGTTAATGAGACGGCCAATGAAGTTGGGGAATTAAGTCAATTTTTGTTTATAATAGAATATTATCAGTTTTTGCTGTGTTAATATATATTGATATTTGATTTATAGGAAAAAATTGAAGAACTATGGGATTCCAATCCTGGGAAGTCCTACTCAATCTCCCAGGTTGACCCAATTTCTAAAGTCCTTGGAAAGGAGCATCCTAGTAGAGTGCATGAGATAGGTTTTGGACCCGTACCATCTGAGGTCTTTGGTATGCCACTAGGGATTCCAACTACATCTACTCCTGGTTATAGTCAGTTCATACCCGAATATGCTCAGAGGGTGATTTTTTCCCTACAAACCACAGTTCAAGATCAGGGGGCCCAGATATCCTCTTTCCAGACAGTGATGACTTATATACATCAGCAGATGAGCAGATATTCCCCCGATGGTAGTGCATAGACTGGTGGTCATTAGGTAAATCACAAAAAATAAAAAACATTTAGTTTTCAAACTTTCATTGGTTTTAGGTTTTAATATAAATCTGGTAAAGTATTTAATTTTCAGTATAATTTATTATAGGTCATATCAGAAAGTGGAGATGGTGGTGGAGAGGGTGATGATGGTGGAGAGGGTGACGATGCATCATCAGACAGTGAGTAGTTGTATTGTTTTTGTGTTGAACAATTATGGGAATAATTTTTTTATATGTACCATGTGTGGAACATAGTTTCCACCAAACATTTTCATGTCCTAACATTTTCCATATTTCTCATGTTTCCTTTTATGCATTTTATTAATTTTTTATGTTTCCTTTTATGTATTGATTTCTCGAGTGTGGTATACATCATTCAAGTTAGGCCTGTGTTTGAATTGGTAGTCGAGATTTTGGATGACTAAGAGTTAAACCCATTGTTGATGTGTTGAATAAATTCTCAATGCCTAATATTATAATATGTAATTATTCAATATCATCATCCAAGAAGGTAAACACTTATGGCATTGGTATCCTATGACACCATGAATCATAAAAAATGTGTATTGATAACTATTTATTAGGAACTATTTTTTTTTGAAATCAATAGAAAATAATTTTTATTTTCCATAACATAAACATAACCTTGTTTTCTATTTGTGCCTAATATGATTTACATTATTTTAATCTTGATTTACTAAAATTATTAATGAATATATAGAAAATTACATGTCATTCCATGAATAAAACCTTAGAAAACAATAATATCTCACAGCTAGCGTATCACCCAAGGTGAAATAACATCCAACTATAACATCAAACAACAAGAACAAAAAACCCACACCGATAACCTAGGTTTTCCCCCTTATATGGGTTATATAATCCCAAAAAAATCACATTACTAAGGACTAAAACACCTAAATATCATATAAAAAATTCAAAAAAATTATTCAATAGAAAATAAAGTGGCTTTGATTCAACATTGTGATGCCATTAACTAGGTTCCACTAAACTGGTTCCCCAAACAAATGCACCACATGACCATAGGAATTCCTCCTCATATACAAGAGGCTTCCAACTAGTATTGAGGGTCCAATGAGGTATGTGGGGATAATATACCATCTTTACTAGTGTAAAACAATAGTATAAATGGGTTTTACATTTTATTACAATAACGGTAATTCATTAATCATTTCAAATTCATATACTATGGTGCACTAATCAGTTCACTCAGATCATACACATAGGATTTAGCTCCTGGAAAGCCATGTCAATACAATATCCAAGAACAGTAAACTCCATATACCTCATATCAAGTCCATTATGTAAAATTTCATGTCTAGACATCCCAAATCAAAGATAAAAAATTCCTTGTAAAACATTGCTTACCCATGGGTGGGATCTACTATGTCCCTCATCATTTACTACTCCATAAATACACATTCCACAAGGTCAAACACACATGACCTTTTTAAAAAATTACAATATCAAGGGTGAACCTGTTTCATTTAACCAATATTCACAAAGTTTATCACTTTCACTGCGCTTAACGTAATTCTATAACTATTCTATTTTACAATTCAATCATAAAAAACCATTGTACATATTTTAAATTCAATATTATAACATGGATATTCCAAAATTTTCCATTGAATATTTATCCCCTTGGTTATCTCACAATACATTTAACCATAAATGTTATGATAAACCACTAATTCCATTTTGACATGCTAAAAATATCCATAGTTGGTTTAATCTCATAAACCCTTTAATTTATCATTAAATAACTAAATTCACATGTCCATGGGATTGGCACACCCCATGGGTGGCCATAAACCTTATCCACTCTTCATTATTATATCTAAAAACATCCTTGAAATGGCCAACACAACATTGAGTCGATTATATTTTATGAGATTGTTTCTGTTTTGATTTGTTTTTCAGGGCAGTGGTGTAGTGGACGTAGAAAATTTATTTATTTTTTCTGGTCACCTTTTTGTGGAAGTTTTAACCACCGCTAAGAGTTTACAGGTAAGACAGTAACGGTGGTTAAAACCACCACTAAATGTTAGTATTTTGACATTTCACCACAGGTTTAACCACCGCTACAGAGTTTCATCACCCGCGTGCATTCCGTGGCGGTTCTCTTGACTTTACAGGAGGTTTTATGGTTGCTGGATTTTATTTTATTAGTAGTGGTTATAACCATCACTAATAAATAAAATCTTAGGCTCTTAAAAACGGACGCTAAAGTGACTTGAACCGCCAAGAAATAAGACATCTATGACACTTTTCTTAAACCGCTGCTAAATGGAAAAAACCATCACTAATAGTTTTTCTGACGCCAAATTTAACGGCAGTTTCTATAAACCACCGCCAACACATGTAGCGGTGGTTTAAACATCCGCTAAATACAAAAATAACCACCTCTAAAGGGTTTTTTTCTCGTAGTGTATGTCCATGGAATTTTTATATGAGTCCATGTGTCACCTAAGTCATAGAATCATACATTCATTCAATAAATTGAATTCAATTACATCACAATACATACCTTGTTAATATCAATTCAAAATTCACCTTGTGAGTTAGTTCAGTGCACGATTTTGCTTACAAGGGTTAGTCATCAATTTAACTCACATGGGAATTTCATTATATCTGGAATCTCATGATCAACCAAACAATACATGGAAAGAGTCTAGTTAAATGACTTCCATTGCTTTTTATTTATCGATTCAAATCATAATTGATATTGAAATTAAAATTATATAACATTTCACAATTCAAGTTACAATTGACAATTCAATATTGAGCATCCCCTAAAATATGGTAAAGGTCACACCTCAAAGGTATCAAAATTAAATATCCACCCATGGTGGTCTAATTAATTAGCAGCACACCCAAAGGGGTAGTTTTAATTTAAGTCTATGGAAAATTAAACAATTATCATCAGGTCCCATTAATTCAATAATCCATATATATTATTTTAATAATGTTTTTATAATCCATTTCAAGTTTGACACGCTTAATTATAGGAGTGAGTCACAATCGCATATATATATATATAACACTTCGACATTGAAGGAAAAGAATGAGACAGCCTACCATAGGTCTATATTCGATAGCCCATCCTATATCCATAGCTAATTCACCTCAAATTGGGACAAAAACAAATAACATATGGTAACCCTAAAAGATATAGAAAATGATCTTTTACCTAAATAGTATAGTCGATAAAAAGAAGAAAATGGAATGATGTAAAAGGAATTGATATCTTACTATCATGGATCCAACGAGACATAGGGTTCATGATTCTTTATAAGATAGATGATCAGTTGAAAATCCTAGAATAGAAATCAAATGAACCCTCTCAAGATATATGTTATATGCAATGTGGGAAAAGAAGGGAAATTTGGTTTGAAATATATTTAATTAGTTGAAAACATTTAAATTAAGACAAAATATTGGGTCATGTTGTTTGGCCATATGGTGGGACAAACTGTGTTCCAACGATGTTCCCTTTGTTATAGGAATGGGAAACATCACTCATTTTCCTGCACCGTTTGATTAACTGTGCGCAAATTGTGACTCAGTACACTGTCAAAATTTCAAACATGTTCTCATAACTATACACCCCAAGTTTCATAGTTCATCTAACCAAGTGACCTATAAGATATCACTATCCTTCTTATCATGGATAGAAGTAATCATTTTCTCTACCCTATAAAATTTATATTAATGGTGCACTAACCAATTATTAACCCAAATACTGTGTTCATGGATCCAAACCATCCCCAGAATCCAATGATATCTTTATAAACACCAAGGGAATTTATAATATTCCATATTTAGAAAATTAATTAGTAAATTAATTGAATGTATAAGATCTATACATAAATAAAGAACTGAGTTCTTACCAACATCCACCCTTGAAGCCATTAGTCCCCATATTTCTCTCTCACGGGTGGTCAAGAATGTTTGAGAATAACGATATAAATTCAACTCGTACATCAGCCTCTCACTCCCAAGTCTCAGTATGTACATGATCATGCATCTATAGCACCCATAATATAAGAATAGACTATCCTCAGAGAACCTTCACAATACAATACAGAATACGAATAAGATTCTCCTCAAAGGACATATATACCTATAACTTAATCTCCTTGGGATAAAAAACAGGTGATGTGTATAAATGATAGTAGTGTAACTGAGATACATGGAATACATCCTATATGTACCATTACCTATGAGGTAACATCAATTGATAGGCCACCAACAAAACTCTATCTATAATCTCAAAAGGCTTGACATAATAAGGTGAAATCATACCCTGTCTCATGATCTGTTTATATACCAGACACAGTGAAACATGTAATAAAACATAATCCCCAAACATGAACAATAACAGTCATATACAACAATCTACGTATGATTTATGTTGAGACTGGGTAGTATCCATCCAATTCTGAATCAACTGAACATGCTTTTTTTGTCTCTATAACAAGACGTGGTCCAAATCATAGCTACTTATCTTGCATCTAACCAATACATAGGTGGTCAGCATGGCTTACCTTAAAAACACTCATAAAGAACCATCTGAATAGTATCTTGAAAGATATTTTAATAGGTGAATTCAACCAAGGGTATATGCATCTCCACAGAGCCTCTAAAATATTATGCATTATAGCAGCATTCCCTCAATAACCTCAATCGAGTGCTCTGACTAGCCATCGATCAGAGGGTGGTATGTCGTTCTTAGAAGATCATGTGTTCCTAACACCCTCTACATCCCTTTCTAAAAACATGAAATAAACTGGGAGCCCCTATCTTAAATGATAGTCTACGGGACCCTATGAAGCCGTATTATCTGATGGATATAAATCCTCCCAAGCTCATCCACACAAATATTTCCTTGATCAGAAGAAAATGAAAAATCTTTTTAAAACTATCAACCACAACCAACATGGAATCATTACCTCAAGGTGTCCTTGATAAACTGTCACGAAGTCCAGAGCAATGTCAACCCACTTCCACTCAAAAATGGGTAACTAATGTAAGAGTTTGGATGGTCGATGGTGATCTTCCTTCACCTACTGGTAGGTCGAACATCTCATGAAAAAATCAGCGAGATCTCATTTCATACTCAACCAACTGTATTGGCGATAAAAATATTGATACATCTTCATAATTCTAGGATTCACTTACCAAGATAAAACATAAAATCCTTACATCATCTCCTCCCACATGTCTTCTAAAACCCATATGCGACCATGTACTCATATAATTTCATCCTTTCCTACAGTCCAACTTGGAGGGGGTCCTCACTATAGTAACCCTCACTTTTCAAACCTTAAATTTACATAACAATTTTGTAATACTTACACATTATAAAAACTGACTCCAAAAGACTGTAATTGGTCTAGTGACTTTGGAAACATGGGAACATAACACTTGTACATAAAATAGCTACATCATCTCTTACTGGATTCTTCTTGATTAGAACCTTTCTTAGAATTATCATTCATAATACATATGATAATAACTAGGGGGAAAGGAAACCAAAAAGTGGTGAGCTCAATTGCTTAGTAAGGGTAAACAAGGGATACTTGTAAGCATAAACATGAGTATAATTGTATGAGAACATGATCATGAAAATCATAAATTATACCCTTCATATCAAAGATCATAACAGAAATCATGGCACAAATATTAGAAGTTCATAAGACCTGAATCATAATGAAATAAAGAGAATAAGACATGATCCCATAACATAGGAATCAGACATGTAATTATGGAATACACATAAGTATATAATATGATTTCCATAGAATCCAAGGCATCATTACCTAGACCATATTACATGATAATGTCATTTACTGAACTAGGTAAACCCCCTTCCATCCTTGATTTACTGAACCAAGTGAACCCTCATTCCATCCCTATATTACTGAATCAATTAACACTCATTCCCTACCTATTTATCTCATGACATATAATTCTTTACCCAATGCATTGGAGAGAGATATAAGTCCCACCCATATCATAGTTGAATCATACATACATTACCACAATATCATAAATGAACGTATCACAACCCAAGAAATTAAATGGGTATAATTAAATTTTAAACATATCATAACTTGTGGAAGTAGATAGGTTTCATAATCATTTCATCCTAAATGTCACCTGTAAAAAGACGTGTGTTTCAAAATCATATAGCATATTAAGAGAAACAGGTCCTATAAAAATCAGTTCTTCAAAACATAATCCATTCAGAGAAAGAATATAGATGTAAATATTTAATAATTTCCCCATAAAGTTGTGATTAAGACCAATGGATGTTATCTTATATGAGAAATAATTTTTAACGGCCTTTTAAAAAAAATTCATCCGGAAAATATCCTTTTTTGACAAAAAACATTTTGTAAAATAAATCCATTTGAAAAACTTTTATTTGAGAATAGATTTTGAAAAATATAAATAATTATTTTAAAACAATAATACATTCTTAAAAATCATGTTTCCCTTGATATTATTATTCAAGGATCTTTTGAAATATTTTTTGAAAACATTTTTGAATATATGGTTTTCAAACACAACAGATTCCCGACCAAAAAGGGAGATGGTCATATTTTACATAAAATTATTATATTAAGTACCAATGAGTGGAAAAAGGGTACTAACACATGATTATAACATGAAAAAATAGAGGATAATAAAGCTCATAAATGTTTTTGAGTGATGGATCGTAATATTTCATCAAAGGGCGCATAAACATGAGCAATCTTGAAAAGTGATGAGATTATCTCAACAAACTCTTATAACTTGGTAAATTGGGATCATACACTCCATGTAAGAAAGTTAATTACATGAATCTTAAAATTTTATTAATATAATAAGATTGATGATATAAAATGTAAAATGGAAGTATATAAACCTAAAAAAATTAGGTTCATAAAAAAACAAGAGCCTCAAAGAATCAAAAGTCAGAGAAAAATGTTTTACCAATTTGGAAACTTTTGAGTGTTACACCCCATTAAGTAAAGGTAATAAAATCGATATATATATACTTATAAACTTATTTAGAATATTAATATAATAAAATCATTGTCATTACATACACTACAAAAAAGAAAAAGAGTGTCGTACATAGCTTGTATCTCAGATAAATTATAATTGAGATGAAATCCCCTTACCTTGTCTCTTAACTCTCTATGTACTTGTAATGGAGTCATGTATAATAAATATATATTTATTATACATATTTTTTATAATAATATTCTTATATCTATTACCATATATGGTTTAATGATGACAGTATATTACCTGCTTGTTAATGATCCTATTTTAAGGTTTCACTTTGGGTAATATTTGATTTTTTCTTCGCATGAGTTTTAATTTGTTATATTGTTTGTCATTATACTTATATCATTATTAAATAATTTAAATATAAATATAAATATAAATTTTTTCAATTAAATTTTTAATATAATAATCTATTACAAAACGAATTATGAAATGGATGACACCATTCACAGAGATGGTAAGCTGTACCTACGCTTGAATATTGTTTCGATTTTTATTATAGTATTGAAAGAATGTATATAAGTTAAATTTATATATATATATGTATTTGTATATATATATATCATTATTATAGTATCATTATTATATCATATACTTTTCTAAACCTATCATTAATACATTATATGTGGCGTGTGAACGAATCACATCGCTTTGAGGGGGAAGTAGTCCACACTTCCTCAAATGAGATTATCATATGACCAGAAAATGAAAAGAAATAAGAAGTGTGTTGAAAAAGTAACACAGAAGCTTAAATACATAATAAATAAATTATATAACATATATAAACAAATTCTCCATCATAATTTCTATACTGATTGGTGGTATAATAAATATTAAGAATCATTGTTTCATGAGGCGGTAATTTGTCTTACATAGAATCATTATTTTTAATATCCATTAGATGGATTTCTGTGTATGTTTAGGTCAAAAAAATCAATAAATGAGATTGAGAGAAGATGTTACCCTTAAATCGGGTAACTTCTTTTGGTTTGTTCCAAAAGGCATCCATGGGATGTTTTTTTCCAAAGAGAGGCTTCAAGTTTGAAGGGAGGATTTTTGGGAAGATTATTGGTCAGTTATTGGCTGAAAATAATAGGTTAGAGAGGTGTTAGAAATGGGTAGAGATGGTGGCCTTTATAAGGAAGGAAAAGGACTCACATGAAATTTTTGAAAACAAGTTAGTTGTACGTATGTTCTTACCTAAAAAAAGGAATAAAAAACCAAATACTACTCTTAAATGGACTGTTTATGGACTAAATGTGGGCATTACATGGGTTTTGGACATGATTATAGGTCGTTTTCGGTCTTAAATTTGAGGTTTAGTACTTTATTAACCTAATTTTTTTCTTACCTGATGTAATTAATTTTTTTATCAATTTCAATAATTATTTTGGAAAAAAACAAATTTTAACTTATTAGAAAATATAAATTATTTTAATTAAAAATATAGAATCCATTTTTCAAAATTATGATCTCATAAGGGGAATAAATTAATTAAGGTTTAATCTCATTGTTCGAACGACACTACAGGATTTTAAAGTAAAAAAGATCAAAATTTTACTGTCTTTATATCCCATTTCAATGTGTAAATGGTTTCAATGACCAACATTGGATCAATTGTTAAAATTATTATCTAATTAAACTATAAAATAAAATTAATATATATCTTAACATTATAAATAAATTGAATTAAATACTAGTTTGCAATTAAAATCATGTATTTTTCACTATTAATCTAAAATGATGTTTGTCCGAAAAATTCTCAAAAAATCACCATAAAAATATTTCACCATTCTAAATTAAAAACTGAGGTTAATTTTATAAAATTTAATTCCTAAATGTATCTAAAATTTATTTTATTATAATGACATTAAAAAAATTATTGTTAGACATATTAAGACTTTAACCAAAACCCTATCTTTTATTGACAATGTGTTTTGTTTATATAAAACAATTATAAATAATATTTGAAAAGTATTTAATATTATTCATATAATTTAGTTTATCATTTAGATTATAATTATCTTATATAAATAGTTAAAACAATAATAAAATAAGTTTTATATAAACTCATTATTGTGTGTATCGTACACCTACTTAATGTTGCATGCATCATACGCCAACTCAGAGTTACGTGTAATGTATGAGAAGATGGTTATGTGTAGAAGGAATATTTGAGTTAGTTCATTTCATGATATAAATAATATTTAATTTAATCTAAAAATTTTATATAAAAACTCACGGTGTTACATTGTAGCCCCCTTAAAATGAGTTGTAACATCAAAATTTATCACATATGTAAAAATTAATGATGATACATATGATTAATTATTTCTTCAAGTTACCACATATCTTCCAATAACTATTGATTTCTATAAAAACATTGACCATGTGAGTGGTCTTCTTTCATAGAAAATTCTATAACTGGTCCATAATTTCAAGAAGTTGTCCCTCGTAAGATAGATCATCCTCCAGTGATGTGACCTCTGAGTTAAATACATGTGAAGGGTCAGGTATGTACTTCCATCAAGATATATACATAGAACACATCACGTACTTAACAGTGATTTGGAAAAAGTTCCAAGAGATAGGCTACCATCCTGATACGATCAAGAATTTCAAATTTACCAATATACCAAGGGCTTGGTTCCCTTTTCTTCCTAAATCTCATAACTTTATTCCTGGTTGAGACTTGTAGAAAAACATTTTCACCAACCTCAAAACCTAGATCGTGTTGATTTATATTAGTATACATTTCCATATAGAATTGAGATACATTGATATGTCTTAGAATAGTTCTATCCTTATTAACAATTTCTTCAGTGATCTCAGACTGGAATAGCATTCTTTCTCCAAACACATCCCAAAAAATTGGATCTCTGCATTTCTTCCCATTGAGGGATTCATAAGGTGTCATATAAATGCTCGAGAGAAATCTATTGCTGTAAGAAAAATTAGATAGTGGAATGTTTTGATCCCAAAAACAATTGAAATATAACAAACAAGATCTCTACATGTCCTCTATGTTTCGAATTTTTCTTTCAGACTGACCATCTGTTTGGGGATGATAAGAAGTTAAGAAACTCAATTCTTTATCAAGTTCTTTCTGAACACTTTAGTTGAACTTTGAGGTAAAAAATGGATCCCTATATGATACAATGTAATGTGGTACTCCATTAAACCATACCACTTCATTAATATATATTCTGGAAAGTTGATCAAGAGAGAAATATTCCTTGATAGAAATGAATTATTCTGACATAGTGAGGCGATCAAGTACTACCCATATAGCATTAAATCCATTAGAGGTTTTGGGTAGTCCAATGTCAAAATCCATAGTGATGTTCTCCCATTTCCATTCTGGTATGGGTAATGGATGCAACATACCTTTAGAATTTTTTATTTCATCCTTAAATTTTTGGTATACCAAACACCGAGATACAAACATTGAGATATCTCTTTTCATGCCTTACCACCTAAAGTATTGATTCATATCCCTATACATCTCCGTACTTGCGAGATGAATAGAGAATGATGAAATATGGTCATCCAATAATAGATCATTCTTTAAATCTATTATGAAAGGAACACATATATGGTTCATAAACCATATCATTCTGTCCTGATCAAGCTTAAACTTAGGAACATTTCTAACCTTTTTTTAGAGCTCTTTGTATTCCTTTTGTGACTACTTATTCATCAATTGTTTTGAGGGTTAATCATTCATTAGATAAAGATAAGATTTTTTTCCTTCTTTTAGGATTTCTATATCCAGCCTTTGAATATATAGAAATATTGGATCTTCTGTGATCCTTATCATAGATATTCTAGCATGATCTTTTCGACTCAAATCATAGAACACCTTGTTCGCTTTCCCAAGGTGGTGATGTATTGACTATTCATAATACATTATCAAATATAACAATATTCTATAGCACATGTTCAACTCCTTCTGTGTAAATATATATTTCATAATTTTATGATCAGTATATATATCACACATTTCCAAATAAATATAATTCCCCCATATCATTAATGTAAAAAATACCACTACTATCTCTAGATCAAGAGTTGGATATTTTTTATCACATATCATCAACTATCACGAGGAATAAGCGATAGACATGTTATGTTTCATAGTAAAACATCACAATCACTTCTTATATATATCTAAATAGATTAGAAACCCTTATCCACTAGAGGATAATGTTACCACACGTGAACTGACTAACATCTTCTTCATTTCCTTGAAATTTTCCACACATTCATCTGTCTAGAGGAACATAACCCCTTACGAGTCAACCTGGTCATAGAATTAGATATTCATGAAAATTTATTGACAAAACATGAATAATATAAATATAAACCATGAATTTTTTGGGTCTTATTCATTGTGGTTTTTCTATGATAGCTTTTAATAGCCTCTATCATTAATAGATCAACTGTTATACCACATCTTGAAATTCTTTAACCCAAAAATAAATCCTTTTGCATCCAAAATTCTCAATTTGTAAATTTTTCATATAACTTCTTCATAGGATATTTATTACAATTATAAAGTTATATTTATGATTTTCCTTACCCTTTGATTACATAATAATATCGTCTATAAAGACTACCACAAACTAGTCGAGGTAATCTCTAAAGAATATATTCATTAAATCTATGAAGATAAAAGGGTCATTAGTAAGACCAAAAGGGGTCACTATATATTCATAGTGACCATAACATGTATGCAATGTCTTCTTTATTATATCCTATTTCATGACAATCAATTGATGATATCCAGAATGAAGGCCAATATTATATAAGTATTGAGATATGTGCAGTCTATCAAACAATTCATCAATACATGGAGAGGAAACTGGTTCATCATTTTGATATTGTTCAATTACTAGTAATCAATGAAGAGTCTCATTAATCCATAATTCTTTTCCAAAAAAAATAATTGGTTCACCCCAACGTAAAACACTTGGCCAAATGAATACATTATCAATGTTTTCTTGGAGTTTTTTCTTCAATTCCTGTAACTCATTTGGCACCATTCTATAAGGAGTCTTTGTTATTGTTTTGGAACCAGGTATAAGTTATATCGATAATTCAAAATCACTTTTTTTGGAAGAAAATGAAACTCTTCCAAAAATACAACCAGAAAATCTAGAACATCATTCATATCAAAGATTTCAAACTATTTCCCAAGCATTTTAGTTTAAAATCCCTTTTGAATGGGAATTAAGACCCATACACTGGATGTAATCTCCAGAGGAAGTGCATGCTTATCATCATATTGATGGATGACCATAAGAAGGTTTCAATTAACAAACGTAACATCCCTTCTTGAAAATTAATGGGGGATTTTTGTAAATAAATCCAATACATTCCTAAAATGACATCAAATTTGACAAAATGGTGAATGAAAAGATTTTCCAAAATCATATTCCCACAAACTTCAAATAGAGAGGAATAATAGACATGAGATGGAATAATCACACCTTATTAGCTTTTCACTACTAATTCCACCCCTAAATATTTTAGAGGAATTTTAACACCCTTAGAAAATTATTTAGATATGAAAGTCTTGGTGGATCTGAATTCAAATATGACATTAAAAATTCAAGAGTTGATTGTAAGTTTACCTTTCATCACATTATTATCACACCCCTCATCAGATAGAGAAGTTGAATGAGACTTCACCTTATCCCTAAGCTTAAGAGGTTTTTTATGTCGATCAAAATCACCAACACTTTGGTTTGGGTAATGGTAAGAATAATTACCATTCTCCTTACACATGAAGCACTGAATAATGGGAGGTGAATTCTGTGTGGATTTTTCTCCACTAGTATTTTGAGTCGATATATTCCCATCATATCATCAATAAATTACCTGATTTCCTTACGTTACACACTAAAAAAATTTATACCCCTTAAGGAAATCTTCTCCATGATTCTTCCCACAAATAGAGAATAATGAAAAGTTATTCTTCATTTCATCATAGTTTTTAGAGTTTACATTGAACTCTATCTTCCTCTTCTTATCAATAGAATGGGATTTATATGTGACTCCACATCCAAATCATCGTTGATTTCACACCGCACAATTTCTTTGTAGATACTAATGTATCTCATGTATAATACCCTTCTTCGACTTGGATTTAAACCACCAAAGAACCAATCAAAAATTTTAGGATATATGATAATTCCTGAAACATATCTCACAAGTCTCATGAAATGATCCTCATAGGTACCAACATACTCATCATCATTTTTATTCAACTCAAGGAACGATTTATCTATATTGGTATGGAGAATTTGAGGAAAGTAATTATTGAAAACTAGGTTCTTTAACTCATCCCAATCCATGGATTCAATATCATAATTATACCTCGTATTCTTGATTAGATTCCCCCACTGATCTGATACTCCTTCTAACTGGTAAAACAGTGAGTATGACTTTCTCATGCTCGGAACACTGAATAATAGAGAATATCTTTTTGGTAGTACTGATCCATTGTTCAGTCACAAGTGGATCAAAATACCCTCAGAAGGAAGGTGGGCATTCCCTCGTGAATGACTCAATAGAATTTATTCCCTTCTTTGGTAATTTGGAATTCCACCATGATTCATAGATTAAGAAATCTATATGATCATATCCAAAATAATTCAGTATACTTCCCATATAATTTGATTATTCGTTAGTAAAATCATTTCATTGTCCATCACAATCACCATTAATGTAGTTCTTTTGGGTTCCAACCATTTACTAAAACCATAATCATAGAGTAAGAAATTTTTATCATAATAAAGAACCACATAATTCTGAAAAACCACCTATAGGATGTCTAACTTATGAAACCTTCCATAATCTATGACCCCTTAGTTTTATCCTAGGTTATTCATAGAAAACTTATATTTCAATCGTTCTTAATAATTTGTGATGATTTTGTGAATTCCCAAAGCATATTTTATGGGAGTGTCAAACCAAGTGTGCCGTAAGGCTCGTTATCGTGTACCAAATTACCACAAGTCAAGCCCAGAGAAATATTTCATAGTTTTCACCCCTAGGTACATCTATGATAGAGCCACATCCATTTGTAGAATCCAGATAGGGATTTATTTCTTTCTAACCACTCACTCAATCCTTTACCAAAATTCCAAGAAATTTTCCTATACATTTTCTTATCCTTAAACTTATTCCTATACATGTCTATAGGGTTCTCACTACGGTTTTCTCATCCATGTTTACAAAGGATAACATTAACTTTCCTCTAACTCCAACTGTATAGACCCTCACTTTTCAAAAATTACCATTAAATAAAATTTGTCAAATACAAAGACATTATAAAAACAGATGCCCAAAGCCCATAATTTTTCTGGTTCATTTGGAAACATTGAAATATAACACTCCTACATAAAGGAGATACATCATCTCCTACTAGGTTATCCTTGATTATAACCCTTCATTCACATATCAAACATATTACATATCATCATAAACTGGGGGAATGGAAACAAAAAAATGGGTGATCTCAAATTCTCAGTAACGGTAAACAAGGGAGACATGTAATCATAAATATTATCATAAGTGTATGAGAACATGATCATTCAAATATAAGGTTATACGCTACACATAAAAAATCATAAAATAAATCATGGCATATAGATTAGTAGTTCATAAGACATTAGTCATAATGAAATAAATACCATAAGACATAAAATTATAACATTGATAAAATACATGGAATTGTGGCAGATACAGAAGTATATAACATGAATTCCATAGTAGTCAAGGCATCACTACTAAGACCATATTAGTGGAAAAAGTCATTTAATGAACCAGTATTGTAACACCCCAGGTAAATAAAAAATATGACATTTTCATATTTATCCATATTTGTGAATATAATATTAATATGACTTTAAAGGGGACGCTATGCTCGATGGCGTACCCAACACGCAACAACGAGTTTCTTGGGAATCTTACGTTGCACTCTAATAATAAAATATTATTATTTTAAATGGTAGTTAACATGTAGTCGTTGCATTGGTGGGAATGGATAGAAATAAATAAAATATTATTATATATGTTTTTAAATGTTTTTACATTTATCCAATAAAAGATTAAGGCTAAAAATACGGAAAGAATTCAATTTTAGGCGTATATGCCCTAGTTTTCACTAAAGGTTCACTTATCGCCTTTTGATGGAGAACCGTCATTAAATATAGTTTTTTTCACTCTTATAAATTCTATTAGACCAAATAAAACTCTTCTTTAGAATCGAGACATCAAAATTTACTTTGTGTAAATTTTTGGTATCTTTCCGATAAAGTTCATTTTTTTCAATGAATAGTGTAAAATGTTGTATTTTAATTCAAAACCTCATTTTAATCTAATTTATTTATATGATTAGATTATCTTTTTAATTGGTTTTAAAGTGAAATTAGAATATATTTTTACCATTAAATCCAATAGGGGTCTTTGGAATTAATTTCACTTTTAAATCATACTTAAACTAGTGTCAATCTTTTGATACTTATTGTTTCATAAAAACACGCTATTTGCTTTGACAGTGGGAATTAATTATTAAATTAATTAATATGACTTATATGTTTTTAATTTTGTAAAATAGACTTCATTTTTTAATTTGGAATATCAAATATAGCTTATGGTGAATTTTTGAGATTTTTCTGAAAAACGTCATTTTTTGATGAATAGTGAAACCACTAAGTGGTACTTATAAAAAATGATTTTTCCATTTAAATGAAATTTTTCCATATTTGTGTTTTGAATTTCAAAAATCCGACATACATGGTTTTCATTAAGAAGTAAAATGGGGTTCACTGAGATTAAAATAATTTTTTGGTGAATAGTAACTTATTAGGTTTATTATCGCGATTTGTGGTAATTAGTGTAGTTTAAGGTAAAAATAATGCTTTAATAAAATAAAATGAGCTTGAAACATGTCCTACCCTCATTGGTTGTGTCATGGAAGACCAAGAAAAGCCATGGGTCAACTTGGGGACCCCATGGAGCCACTTTGGTTTGGAAATGACATAAATAACTTTTTATTTAATGTAAAAGTAAAAATGACACAAACATCATATGTTTTACAAAAACAATTTTTACATGGGGTTATAAAGATCATATTTTTTATTATAAATATTCATTGGGAAGCTAAAAAGATTTCCTAAATCATAGTATTTTTTTTATAATTTTTAGACTTTAAATAAATTAAATTATTTATGTCATCATGATGATGCAGCGATGACATCATTATTTAACGATTTAAATAAAATGGAAAGATAATGTAATATCTAAAATATACACATGTCCAAAACCTATTGGATGGGTAGATTTCAAAACCTAATCACCTTATACTAGAATTATATAAATGTGGGACCATTTAAATCCGAAACCCACTTTCAAATAAAGTAATATTTCTTTACTTTCCAAGAGTGCCCCTCCTCTCCTCTTATAAAAGGCCCCCACCTCTACCTCAATACCCACACTCCCAAAGCCTTTGTCTCGGCCAACCCCAGCCCATTTACTCTCTCCAAATCCCTACCCTAATCCTAGAGGATTCCCTTTGGGCATAATCCTTTCAAAATAATCCTTTAGGCTCAAATCAAAAGGAGTTACACATTTAAAGGTAATTCATTCTCTCTTGTTCATTTGTTTTATTTTGCTTCTCCAACCCCCTAAACTCTTTTTATTTACTTCTTTTGTAACAACACTAGTATCTTAAATATACTAGGATGTTTTTATAAGATTTATTAGAGCTAAACTCTCACACAACTACATCAAATGGTTAAAGAACATACGGTTTCTGTGGATGGCGAAATTCTGCCTCCCAAAACGATGATTGTTCAATACTCATTTAACACCTTCAAAGGTGGCCATTATGATGTCACTATTTTTATATATGATATATAATATGTTTATTATTTCTTTAAGCTTCTGTATTTTTTCATTTATGGAATAACACTATTGTTTTCATTATGGGTAAACACGATATCTTCATTTTAGGAAGTGCGGACTACCGCCCCCTCAAAGTGATTTGATTCGTTAAATACCATATGTGGGACGTATAAAGGATGGAACTATGATATTATAAATGATGTTATACTAGGATTAGAATATACCTATATATCATTATTATTTCTTTCCATTAAAGTATGAGATAGAAATGAAAGTAGCATTCATGCGTACGTACGGCTTACCGTCTCCATGAACGGTGCATTTCATTTCTTATCCCAAAATGGAATGTACTATAAAAAGTACATGTATATAATGGATATATATAATGAATGATATATCTAAATGATGAATATAATTCTGGAATTAAAATATACATACCTCTCATTTAGTTTTAATTCCATTAATATGAAAAAGAAATGAAAGTAGCGTTCATGCGTACGTACGGCTTACCATCTCCATGAACGGTGCATTTCATTTCTTACCTCTAAAGGATTATGTAATATTATAAATGCATGCATTTACTGGATATATATGACATATATGATGTCTACATCATGAATACCATTCTGGATATAATGTATACACGAACAAATTGTAATTATAAAAGGGTTTATTTTTGACTCAAGTACCAATGATCGTTAAAATGACCGTTATTAACTTAAATAATTACATAGTGTTCATGACATGGTAATAAGTGATATAAAAGGAATAATGAACTTCGAAAAGGTTCTTAATCAAGTATAAATTAACTCAAGTTTATTAACCAGGACATTAAAGAATGATCGAGTCAAGTCAGACCCGAGGTAAGGGATCCTACCCCTCTCTTTCTTTTTAAGTACACTCCTTTATTTCATTCCTTCTAAGCTCATCTTTCTTGTGATTTGGATGTTCTTTTAGATTACTCTTATTGTAATTTTTATGTTCATATTATGAGAGACCCTATTCTCTCTCATCATTCCATTTTTGGAAGTTTTAAGTGGCGCCGTTAGGCTGCCGAGTTTTCGTAAGGGATTTTTCATCTCACTTTTATTCCCGTGAGATTTATGCTACATTTGCCACAATTTCCTTTTAGTGTTGTATGTACTGACCATTATTTTACACATTGTGTAATATAATTTCTTTTATGAGTATTTACATCAATTTTTTATTGTCCTTCTCTCACGAGGTGTATGTTTCGAAAGATACCCATGTCGGTAAGGGAACCTTTCACCCTCCTCTTTTTAAAAGACTTCTTTTGTTGGGTATTTTAATTTACATATTATTATGTTTGGTATATGTTCTAATATATCCTTATTGATGTAAATTTTATGTCCAAGTGACGAGATACCTTTTTTATCTCTCATCAACTCATTTTGAAGTGACGCCGTTTAGGCTGTCGAATTTTACCAAGGGAACGTTTTAACCCAATTTCGATTTCTTTGGGTTCAACATGTAGTTATTGAATATGTCATCCTTTGAATATGTGTGAATGACCTTTTATTGTTTTACACATAATATCCAATTATATTGGGTGTATTTATATTTGACACACAAAATTTTGAGATTGATTTATCCTTAATTTAAGGATACCTTCTTTATAAAAGATTTTCATCACATTTTACATCCCTATTGAGACTTCATTGTTGATATGCACCAATTCACTCTTATATGGTTTATATACTGTCCTTTGGAATATTATATCATGAATCCATTTATTCTCATGATATTATAAAGTTCTGATTAAATGTTATTCCTCAATTATTATATTCAAGTGTCTCTGATTTTGGTAAAAACCCTTTAAACAAAATATCGCTTTAAATGTTTTAATGGTTTTTTCTTATTAATATCCATGTTTTAAAAATGGTTTTGAGGATTTATATGTATATTAATGGTTTAAAACGTTAAAATCATCAAGGTGGTATGGGACACTTTGATTCAAAAATCTCCTTATTAAATGTTTTAAATGGTTTTCGAAATGGTTTCTTTTTGAACGGATTCATTATTTCAATATACTAAAATGTTATATTGTGATTGAAATGTGGAAATGTTATGTTTCCTTTATGCATGTTTTATGTGATACGTTTATGTTATGGTTCTTGGGCATTGTTATGAAAACGGGTGGTTCGGTGATAAACTAAGGGTGGGTGAGCCCGATATAGCTCTCCAATGCATTGGGTAACGTGAAGGAGTGAAACGTTAAGGTTTCTCCGAAAAGATTTACGAAATATACTGTGATGGGTATTCCAAACGTAACCAAGAGGGTTACTCCCTATGTAATAATGTTATGAATACCTCAAGTTACCTTTCTGTATTATGATTTCTATGATTTATTCATGATTTTATGAGGTGTGTTAAAGTGCTTATGTTTTATGGGTAAAGTATGATTTCATTCTTATGTATATATGTACCCATGATTCCTTTCCATTTTTTTATATCCCTTACTGAGCTTTTTATGCTCATCCCATATTTTTTGAAATGTTTTTCACAGGTCAAGTGAAAGGTACATGATGTGATGATAGTGTCAAGGATGTGTCAAGAAAGAATCCATGTTTTATTTTAAGTATGTTTCTGTTGATGGGAAGAATGAATGCTGTCTTTTATGTAACCACTTTGTCTAAATGTGGAATGTAATGAAACTTTCATGATCTAATTCTCTAAAACTCTAAACCTGAAAAGATCCTCAATGTGTAATCTTGTAATAACTCAAGATTAAGTAAGGTTTAAGGCTGGGGCCTTATAGTTGGTATAAAAGGTCAGTTTAGATAACTTTAGAGGTTAGGGTATTCTCTAAGCACAAGTGACATTACCATAATGGATAGGATTTTATAAAGAGTCCTAGTTTTAGATAAAGTGAATGAGTAAGTATATCTTAGTGTTTATATTCCTCATTATTACATGATGGTTATGTTGATATACTCACACTGACCTTTTTGGTTTTAGTAAATGGCTGGATCTAGCAGGCACCAAAGTGACAATGGGTTTAAAGGAAACTATGGTGGTTCTCTGATTAAGATACTGGATGAGATGGGGGATTCAATGAGGAATCTCAAATTTGTTCTAAACAACTATCAAGGAGTCATGATCAACCACTTTAACCTTGGTGAGTTCTCTAATGCATCATGTACGAGATGGCCAACTCGATGTGGAAATTCAGGTAATAATTATTAAGGTAACCATTAGGGTTTATATGATCCTTAATTTTTAGGTAATTATGGGTTACTCTATGATATAATGGAAAATGAATGGAATGAGATAAACTTGAGGTTAAAATATGTTATGATTATTCTTGAAGATTTTATCTCATTTTGGGGAATGTTTTAAGAATTTTATAGTTTTGGAAAAAGGACAACACGCAGACCGTGTGACAACCCGTCGCGTCGGACAAAGCCGCGAGAATCGAACCCACAACCAAAGTGCGACTGGTATTTATAGCCTACCACTGGACTACATGAAGTCACTGGTTAGTTTGACTGATTCTCTCTAGTTATATGATTTTATGAATTAAGAGTAAGTTGATTTTGGGTTATTTATGAAAATGATTAACCTATCATGGAGGATATGTGATTAGCTTAATTACTTTTCAATACAAGACTTTAGGAGCAACTGATGTTGTTTGGAGATAAATGTTACGATTTAACTTGGTAGACTATGTGACTAAATCCTTCAAATATTTGGGTTTCAATCTTAGTTTGGTTTTCTTTGAATAATTTGATGGACAAATGCTCCTCATTGAACTTTGGGTTTTGTTGGACAAATTTTGGAGATTAAGAATAGATTTTCTTTTTATAAAGGGTTATCCTTTTCTGGATTATCTGATCTTGTACTGGCCTTTTTGGTTTTGGTTTTGGTTAAAGTCTAAAGACATGGGAAGTATATAGTTCTCTTTTTTGGATTAGGTGATTCTCTAGAAGTTGATTATAGTACTCTTAATGTGAAAAAGTCTTCCTAAATACTCGTCTTTTGGATAAAAAATGAGTTTGTGTAAGGAATCTAATAAAAGATGAAATTCAACATGATAAGTGATTATGTTTCCATATGAATAAATTCCTCAATAAAAAGTAACATAAAACAAAAATGTTGTCTATTAACTTTTCCTACTGGGGAATCGAATACCGTTTAACCCATCACAAGTTTGTGATTTTCTCGTGGTTAACTTTCTCCTAAACATGTTTTCTATCACTCTCCATCAGAACATGACCCTTTGGTTTTTCCTCCATGTCCATATTTTAATACTTGGAATCCTAGTATGGGTTAACTCGGGTGACCTTTGTACTTATCTTCCTTTATTTTAAAATGATTGTTTTACCGACTCTTGTTCCGATGTGGGACTTTCAAGGATGTTTCCAAGATCAATTTTAAAAATTGCGAGGACGCAATTCCCAAAAGGGGGGAAGGATGTAACACCCCAGGTAAATAAAGAATATGAAATTTTCATATTTATCCATATTTTTGAATAAAATATTAATATGACTTTAAAGGGGACGCTATGCTCGATGGCGTACCCAACACGCAACAACGAGTTTCTTGGGAATCTTACGTTTCACTCTAATAATAAAATATTATTATTTTAAATGGTAGTTAACATGGAGCCGTTGTATTGGCGGGAATGGATAGAAATAAATAAAATATTATTATATATTTTTTTAAATGTTTTGACATTTATCCAATAAAAGATAAAGGCTAAAAATACGGAAAGAATTCAATTTTAGGCATATATGCCCTAGTTTTCACTAAAGGTTCACTTATCACCTATTGATGGCAAACTATCATTAAATATAGTTTTTCCACTCTTATACATTCTATTGGACCAAATAAAACTCTTCTTAAGAATCGGGACATCAAAATTTACTTTCTTTAAATTTTTGGTATCTTTCCGATAAAGTTCATTTTTTCAATGAATTGTGTAAAATGTTGTATTTTAATTCGAAACCTCTTTTTAATCTAATTTATTTATATGATTATATTATCTTTTGAATTGATTTTAAAGTGAAATTAGAATATATTTTTACCATTAAATCCAATAGGGGTCGTTGAAATTAATTTCACTTTGAAATCAGACTTAAACTAGTGTTTATCTTTTGATACTTATTGTTTCATAAAAACACGCTATTTGCTTTGACAGCGGGAATTAATTATTAAATTAATTAATCTGACTTGTATGTTTTGAATTTTGTAAAATAGACTTCATTTTTGAATTCGGAATATCAAATATAGCTTATGGTGAATTTTTGGGATTTTTTTGAAAAACTTCAATTTTTGATGAATAGTGAAACCACTAAGTGGTACTTATAAAAACTGATTTTTCTGTTTAAATGAAATTTGTCCATCTTTGTGTTTTGAATTTCAAAAATCCGACATACATGGTAGTCATTAAGAAGTAAAATGGGGTTTAATGAGATTAAAATAATTGTTTGGTGAATAGTAACTTATTAAGTTTTTAATTGCGATTAGTGGTAATTAGTGTAGTTTAAGGTAAAAATAATGCTTTAATAAAATAATATGAGCTTGAAACAAGCCCTACATTAATTGGTTGTGTCATGGGAGACCAAGAAATGCCATGGGTCAACTTGGGGACCCCATGGAGTCACTTTGGTTGGGAAATGACATAAATAACTTTTCATTTTATGTAAAAGTAAAAATGACACAAACATCATATGTTTTAGGAAAACAATTTTTACATGGGGTTATAATGATCATATTTTTGATTATAAAAAGTCATTAGAAATCTAAAAAGTTTCCTACATCATAGTATTTCTTTTATAATTTTTAGACATTAAATAAATTAAATTATTTATGACATCATGATGATGCAGCGATGACATCATTATTTAACAATTTAAATAAAATAGAAAGATAATGTAATATATAAAACCTACACATTTCCAAAACCTATTGGATGGGTATATTTCGAACTCTTATCACCTTATCCTCGAATTATATCAATGTGGGACCATTTAAATCCAAAACGCATTTTCAAATAAAGTAATATTTCTTTACTTTCCAAGAGTGCCCATCCTCTCCTCTTATAAAAGGCCCCCACCTCTACCTCATTACCCACACTCCCAAAGCCATTGGATCAGCCAACCCCTCCCCATTTACTCTCTCCACATCCCTATCCCCATCCTAGAGGGTTACCTTTGGGTATAATCCTTTCAAAGGAAGCCTTTAGGCTCAAATCAAAATGAGTTACACATTTAAAGGTAATTCATTCTCTCATGTTCATTTGTTTTATTTTGCTTCTCCAACCCCATAAACTCTTTTTATTTACGTATTTTGTAACAACACCAGTATCTTAAATATACTATGATGCTGTTATATGATTTATTCGAGCTAAACTCTCACACAACTAAATCAAACGGTTAAAGAACATACGGTTTCCGTGGATGGAGAAATTCTGCCTCCCGAAACGATGATTGTTCAATACTCATTTAACACCTTCAAAGGTTGCCATTATGATGTCACTATTTTTATATATGATATATAATATTTTTATACCTTCCTTATGCTTCTGTATTTTTTCATTTATGTCATACCACTATTGTTTCCATTATGGGTAAACACGATATCTTCATTTTAGGAAGTGCGGACTACCGCCCCCTCAAAGTGATTTGATTCGTTAAATACCATATGTGGGACGTATAAAGGATGGAAATATGATATTATATATGATTTTATACTGGGATTATAGTATACCTATATATCATTATTATTTCTTTCCATTAAAGTATGATATATAAATGAAAGTAGCGTTCATGCGTACGTACGGCTTACCGTCTCCATGAACGGGGCATTTCATTTCTTATCCACAAATGGAATGTACTATTAAAGGTACATGTATATAATGGATATATATAATGAATGATATATCTAAATGATGAATATAATTCTGGAATTAAAATATACATACCTCTCATTTAGTTTTAATTCCATTAATATGACAAAGAAATGAAAGTAGCGTTCATGCGTACGTACGGCTTACCGTCTCCATGAACGGTGCATTTCATTTCTTACCTCTAAATGATTATGTAATATTATAAATGCATGAATGTACTGGATATATATGACATATATGATATCTACATCATGAATACCATTCTGGATATAATGGATACACGAACAACTTGTAATTATAAAGGGTTTATTTTTTACTCAAGTACCAATGATCGTTAAAATGACCGTTATTAACTTAAATAATTACATAGTATTCATGACATGGTAATAAGTGATATAAAAGGAATAATGAACTTGAAAAAGGTTCTTAAGAAAGTAGAAATTAACTCAATTTTATTATTCAGGACATTGAAGAATGATCGAGTCATGTCGGACCCGAGGTAAGGGATCCTACTCCTCTCTTTCTTTTTAAGTACACTCCTTTATGCCATTCCATCTAAGCTCATCTATCTTGTGATTGGGATGTTATTTTATATTACTCTTACTGTAATTTTTATGTTCATATTATGAGATGCCCTATTCTCTCTCATCAATCCATTTTTGGAAGTTTCAAGTGGCGCCGTTAGGCTGCCGAGTTTTCGTAAGGGATTTTTTATCTCACTTTTATTCTCGTGAGATTTATGCTACATTTGCCACAATTTCCTTTGAGTGGTGTATGTACTGACCATTATTTTACTCATTATTTAATATACTTTCTTTTATGAGTATTTACATTAATGTTGTATTGTCCTTCTTTCACAAGGTGTATGTTTCGAAAGATACCCATGTCGGTAGGAGAACCTTTCACCCTCCTCTTTTTAAAAGACTTCTTTTGTTGGGTCTTTTAATTTACATATTGTTATGTTTGGGATATGTTATAATATATCTTTATTGATGTAAATTTTATGTTCAAGTGATGATATACCCTTTTTTTATCTCTCATCAACTCATTTTGAAGTGACGCCGTTTAGGCTGTCGAATTTTACCAAGGGAACGTTTTAACCCAATTTCAATTTCTTTGGGTTCAACATGTAGTTATTGAATATGTCATCCGTTGAATATGTGTGAATGAACTTTTATTGTTTTACACTTAATATCCTATTATATTTGTTGTATCTATATTCGTCACACAAAATTTTGAGATTGATTTATCCTTAATTTAAGGATGCCTTCTTTATAAGGGATTTCATCACATTTTACATCCCTATTGAGACTTCATTGTTGATATGCACCAATTCACTCTTATATGGTGTATACACTGTCCTTTGGAATATTATATCATGAATCCATTTATTATCATGATATTATAAAGTTCTGATTAAATGTTATTCCTTAATTATTGTATTCATGTGTCTCTGATTTTGGTAAAAACCCTTTAACCAAAATATCGCTTTAAATGTTTTAATGATTTGTTCTTATTAATATCCATGTTTTCAAAATGGTTTTAAGGATTTATATGGATATTAATGGTTTAAAATTTTAAAAGCTTCAAGGTGGTATGGGACACATTGATTCAAAAATCTCTTTATTAAATGTTTTAAATGGTTTTGGAAATTGTTTCTTTTTGAACGGATTCATTATTTCAATATACTAAAATGTTATATTGTGATTGAAATGTGGAAATGTTATGTTTCCTTTATGTATGTTTTATGTGATACGTTTATGTTATGGTTCTTGGGAATTGTTATGAAAACGGGTAGTTCTGTGATAAACTAAGGGCGGGTGAGCCCGATATAGCTCTCCAATGCATTGGGTAATGCGAAGGAGTGAAACGTTATGGTTTCTCCGAAGAGATTTAGGGAATATACTGTGATGGGTATTCCAAACATAACCAAGAGGGTTACTCCCTACGTAAGAATGTTACGAATGCCTCAAGTTACCTTTATGTCTTATGATTTCTATGATTTATTCATGATTTGATGAGGTTTGTTAAAGTGCTTATGTTTTATGTGTAAAGTATGATTTCATTCTTATGTATATATGTACCCATGATTCCTTCCCATATTTTTATATCCCTTACTGAGCTTTTTCTGCTCATCCCAAGTTTTTTGAAATGTTTTTCACAGGTCAAGGGAAAGGTACATGATGTGATGATAGTGTCAAGGATGTGTCAAGAAAGAATCCATTTTTATTTTATGTATGTTTCCATTGATGGGAAGAATTAATACTGTCTTTTATGAAACCACTTTGTCTAAATGTGGAATGTAATGCAAGTTTCATGATCTAATTCTCTAAAACTCTAAACCTGAAAAGATCCTCAATGTGTAATCATGTAATAACTCAATATTAATTAAGGTTTAAGGCTGGGGCCTTATAAGTAACCCCTATTCCTACCCTATATTATAGAAATAATTGAACCCTCATTATAGCCATGTATTACTGAACCGAGTAACCATCATCCAAGACCTATTTATCTCGTGTGATATAAATCATTACCCAATGAATTGGTGGGAGATACGGGTCCCACCCAAATCATAGTGGAATCAAACATACATGTACCACAAGATCGTAAATAAACATATCATAATCCATGAAATAAAATTGGTATCATAAACTAGTTACCATATCATAACCTATGGAATTATATAGGTTTAATTATCAATTCATCATAAATATAACCTGTGAAAAAAAGTGGGTTTCAAAATAATTTAACTTGTTAAAGAGAAATGGGTCTCATAAACATTATTCCATCATAACATAATCAATTTCTAGGAAGAATAAGATTGGAAAAATTGAATAATTTTCCTATAAAGTCATTAGTAACTCCAATGGATGTTATCTTATATAATAAATAATTTTTAATGATCAATCAAAATAATTTATTCCGGAATTGATCCTTTTTTAAAAAAAATCTTTTAATAACATAAAACCTAATGAAAATATATTTCCTTAAAAATAAATTTAAATACATATATAGTATTCTTTGATAATAATGAAAAAAAATTAAAATCCTTTTTCCTTGAAAATGGTCTTCAAGAATCTTTTGAAATCATTTTGGAAAACATTTTTGATAACATTGTTTTTGAATAAAATTGATTTCCCACCAAAAAGGGAGATGATAAAATTTTACTAAAAAACATTTTCTTAAGTACCAAATAATGGGAAAATGGTACTAACACATGATGATATCATGAATAAGTCGATAAAAAGGAAAAATAATGAGTTTTCTTGGAGTATTTATCATAATATTTTATCAAAGGATGCATAAATATAAATAGTCCCAAAAAGCGATTAGATTATATAAATAAATTATTATAATATGTTAACTTGAGGTCTTACAATCCATGTAAGAAAAAAAATTACATGAATCATAAAATGTAATTAAAATATGTACATTCATAATATAATATATGAAATATAAGTATATATACCTTGAAAAAAAATTAGGCGTATAACAAAACATGAGTCTAAATGAAGGGAAATCGAGACAAAATTGTTTTAAAGATTAGGTAAATTGTGAAAGTTAAAAAAGATTAATGAAATATCATAAAATGGATATGAAAATACCCATAATGTTAAGTATAATTTTCATATAAGACAATCAAGGTCAGTACATACATCACATAAGCAGAAAGAGTGGAAAACATAGCCTGTATCACACAGAAATTGAAAGTGAGATGAAACCCCCTTACCTTATGTCTTGACTCTCTCCAAACTCATAGAATATTGATTTATAATAAATATAACTTTATTATATATTTTTTCAAAATAATATTCATATATATTTCACCATATATGGTTTAATTAAGACCTCATATTACCTTCTTGTTAACGATCTGATGTTAAGGTTTCACTTCGGGCAATATTCTCTTTATTCTTCACATGAGTCTTAATTTTGTTATATCGTGGGTCCCTATAATTATATAATGATTCCATAATGTAAATAATTATACAAATATAAATTTTATCTAGTATATATATATATATTATAATAATATATATCATAAAGATGTATGAAATGGAATACCCGGTTTATAGAGACAGTAAGAGGTACGTACTCATGAATGTTGTTTCCGTTTTTATTGTCGTAATGAAAGAAAGTATTTAAATGACATATGTATGTATATGTATGTATGTATATATATATATATATTTATTAAATTAGAATGATTATATCATATAATTTCACTAAACACATCCTTAAAACATTCTATGTGGTGTGTGAATGAATCACATCGCTTTGAGGGGGTGGTAGTCCACACATCCTTAAATGAGATTATAGTATTAACACCAAATGGATGGTAAAAATATGTGTGCTGAAAAAAGTAATCAATAACCTTAATGATATAATAAATAGAATATATAACATATATTTATAGTTTCCATCATAATGGCCACCACGATTGGTGGTAAAGGAAATATGAACAATCATCATTTCGTGAGGCAATAGTTCACCGTACAAAGAAATATTATGTTCAATATCCATTAGATAGAGATGTCTGTAAGTATAGATAAAACCCTTTTGGTGAAAATAAGAAATTATTTTGGGGATACTGGTACTTTTTCACAATAATGGTATAAAGAAAGTGAAGGTTCTGGAGAAGAAAAATAAAGTTTATATGATTGAGAGAACGCCTTATCTCTAAATCGGGTAACTACTTATGGGTTTTTCTAAAAGGCTTCCTTGAGAGGTTTTCTTCCCAAAAGGAGGATTCAAGTATGAATATAGGATTTTTGGGAAGTGTAGTAGGATGGTATTGGGTGAACTTAATATGTTTGAGAGGTGTGAGGAATGGGCAGAGGTGGTGGACCTTTAAAGGGAACTAAAAGGACTCAAATAGAATTTTTGGAATCAAGTTATGTGTGCACATGTTATTATTTAAAAAAATTAATAATAAACCAAAAAAACTCAAGGATTATGGGACTATGGACTAAATATGTACAAAAAATGGGTTTTTGACATGTTTTGAGTTCATTTTGTGTCTTATATTTAAAGTTTAGTAATTTATTAAAATAATTCTTCTCTTTACTGATGTAATGAATTTTAATCCCTTTCACTAATTTTATTCATAAAAAATTGACCATATTATACATTATATATTAGGATTTATTATAATATGGAATCCATTTTTCATGATTTTAATCACAGAAGTGGGAGAAATTAATTTACAATTAATCTCGTTGTTGGAACGGTGCTGCTAGTTTTTAAAGTAAAAGATATCAAAAGTTTTCTAAGTCTTTATATCCAAATTCTATCTGATTATGGTTCAAATAACCAAAAATGAAATTCTTGTTAAAATATTATATAATTATACATATACATAATATTATAAAATATTCTAACCTTAAGAATAAATTGAATTTAAAATCTATTTTGAATTAAAACCCATTATTTTTCATTATTCGTCTAAAATTGATGTTTGTTTGAAAAATCCCAAATATTTTCTAAAATATTATTTCAACATTATAAATTAAAAATGTGGTTTATTTTATCAAATTCAATTTTAAAATATGTATAAAATTAATTTTAATATAAGTAAAGTAAAAATACTATTTTTAGACGTTGAAAGTCCTTACCAAAAACAATATCTTTTATTATCAATGTGATTTATTTATATAAAAAAATAATGAAAAATATTTGAAAAGTAGTTAATACTATTTATATAAATAAGTTTAATGGATAGGTTATAATATATTATTTAAATAAATAAAATAATAAAAAGGGATGTTTCTCAGAAACATAGTGTTGCGTGTATCCTATGTCAACTTAGTGTTGTGTGTATCATAGATCAACTCAGTTTTTTGTGTAATGTACAAAAATTCAGTTTAGTTTGAAAATAATATTTGAATTAGTTCATTTGATTATATAATTGAAAATTTTATTTATTCCAAAAAAATGGCCCATAAAAACTTAGGGTGTTACCCTCACCTTCCACAGTTTCCCATAAGACTAGGTTCTCAAAATCCAATAGCTGCCTCATCCTCACTCTATATAGATGGGTAGAGATAACATATAAGAATGATTGAAAGGTTTTTTCTTGACTATCCTTCACCACTAAGAGTTTCTCAGAGAAAAAATACCTAAGCTTCCACTCACCACTATCCAGCTAAACTGCCAGTATCTGAGTCCTCATGCTCTGTGTATCGGCCACTATATTGCCCTTCTTAGGAATATAGGCAAGATTGAAGTCGAAAGAATATAGGCATTCAACCAATGTTCATAAAATAAAATTAAGATCATGTAGTTTAAATATGTACTAAATGATTTTTTGGTCTATGAACACCACAAAATGCTCTACAAGTATGTAACATATCCAATGGAACAATTCATGAACAACTAACATGAACACAAGATTGTGAATCGAGATATTCATCTAATTTGGCCTCAACTGCTAACACTCATCTTCCACAACAATATCTTGCAATATCAGAATTTATCCTATCCCAATACATGATGCATCACATTACACATTGTAACTCCTCCATCGATTTGGAAAATTACGTATAAGTGTGGACGTCCACCAACCTTTCAGATCCAAGAAGGTTGAACCATAGAAATATGACCAAATAAATATCACTCCTTTTATATTAAATCCCATAAGAGATTTTTCTATGTGTGAAATGTATTTTATAAAATGTATATAATACCCATAAATCCCCAAGATACTCCATAATTCAAAGACATTCTTTGGATGATCCCATGAAACTATATATCTCCCCTTCTCTCAGCAAACTAACACTCATATCTCTGTGATATTGTTACCAAGGAAGTGAATCAGTTTCATCCAAAAGTGGAACTTTGTGAATATAACATATAAATAATTATCTCTTAGTTTATCCAAATTGATCTCAAGATTTTTTCTATGATCATGTCTATTTTGATAATACAACAATATACCATCCACAAATACCATGACAAAAAAATCAGATAAGAATAGAAAACACATATCATTAATTCTATGAAGACTGTTGGAGCATTTGTGAGAACAAATAGCATAACCAAATACTCATAGATAATTATAATACAATAAAAGGCATTTTAAGGAATTTTTTATGTTCTAACATGCACAAGATGATAAACATATCTCAAATAAATATTTGAGAAAACCCATGATCCCCGAAGTTGGTCAAAGAGATCATCTATCCATGGAAGAGGATACCGACTCTTAACCATGAAATGGTTCAATTTATGATAATACACACATACCCTATGGGTACTGTATTCCACTTTTACAAAAAGGGCTAGCAAACCCCATGGATAAGTGCTTGGTCAGATAAACCCATTAGCCTTTTAATCCACTAACTAACTCTTGAGCTCCTACATCTCTATAGTATCCATCATGTATGTAGGTATGGATATTCGTGCAGCTCCTAGAACTAGCATAATAGTGAACTCTACCACTCTCACTAGAAGTAATACTAAAAATTAACTCAATAAAATTTCCCTGATTTTTTGAGGAAAATTCCAACAAAAAAGTTATGAATATTACCCTTCTTGTTATAGGGTCATCCCTCGATTGGGTCTCTCAAGCATTGCGATCTTGTATATCTCAGTCTACCACATAGGTGGAACCTCACCTGGCTACCAGAATATATTTTATTTATACTAATATCACTACATGGAAGCCCTATATAATAGTTCCTACTATTGGTTGATGTAATACTAGATCTAGATGTCAAACCACCCTAGATTGTACCTCCAACATATCTCAAGTTATGTTATTTTATATGAACATGATTCACTATTCCATAAATGGTATTCAATAAAAATATATTTAATTGTGATTGGATATCATACATATGACCAACAATTAATTTCCTAATTTTAGATAACTCATCACCCATCACAATAGATGTGAAACAATGGAACTCTATAAATCATGCCGACTGATTAATAACTGATAATGTTCCATAATAAAAATGCATGAACTCTCAGGATTTATCATCCCTTGATGTCTCAAGATAAAATTATTCATATAAGGCCATATAAAAATCCCTCTAACCAATATACCTATGAAAATACTTATGAGTAATTACATCCCACCATCTCTAAGAAGAATCATGCAACATATACACACAGAGCTTTACTGTCCTCTCTGGAGGCATCTCTAGACGGTCAAAGATTGATAGCATGGAATCTTCCGATGACTCCACAAGATATGGTTTACTATACCCCATAAATGTGGGCGGATGCTACTGTTGAAACTCACATATCAACTCTTCCATATTCAGGGTTGGTCACTGTGATCCATGAATGGTCTTCATGAACCACATAAAACCTTCATGAAACTGTGCCTTAGAAATTATGTCTGGTATAACTACTAGTGTTATAGATGGGGCTACTATATGATCCACCTATATCCCAAGGCCCATCACCTATGGTGTGTGGTTTTCTCCTCATTCCTAGAATAAAACTATAGTACGTTATAGTGGCATTAAACTAAAATGCCAAATTCACACCTAAAATATAATATTTATCAAGGTTATAAGTTAAAAAAAGAATAGATATTGAAATATAATAGGTAAAATCAGTTAAATATAAGAATGAACCACTATGCGAACTCCCATAGTCATGTCCTAGTGAATTAATGATCACATAAAATCAAGATATACTACCAACATTCCACTGCTATGGTCGGGACAGGTTTATGATCTCTTATATAAACATTTCTGTTCCAATTTTATTCTCATTTCTTTTCAATTTATCACAATTCATTTTAAATGGTTAGACCAAATATTTTTCCAAATATTGATCCATAACATTCCATAAAATTTATGAAAAAATGTGGTTTCCATCGAATTCACTCCATAACATATTCTTGTCCATGTGACTCATGGTCCATGACTCAATGTGAATAAATTTTGTATTTAGGGTGTTTGTTGTAACCTAATCAGTAAAACAATGCTTAGGTGCAGTAGCCACTATAATTTCTAACCATGTTTTCTCATTACCTCTACAAATAAATATCACACATTAGGTATATCAATCATATAACCTATCAAAATATCATGTAATCCATTAATGAATCATGTATGGAATGGATTAATGCATGGAATGTGAATTTTTATAGGTGTATGAATGAGATGGAATACGATATTTTCTGGATTTACAACACAATAGAACCCACAAACATGTCAATAATAACATCAAAATACTTATGCATCACCCAATGGTTAAATCAAATCTACTTTAATAGTCTAAATCTAGATAATAAAAATTTTATTTGGGGAATTTTGGCATTTTCCTATACGTGGGTAGCTACACTCACGAACAACTTATTACCAAATTCCAATTATTTCTTATCCTATTATATTATCACCAAATAATAAATAAAACTGGAAAAGGAGTCTTTGATACCACTATGTAACATCCTGGACCCAGATTCTACTTAGTAGTGACTCGATCTCGATTGGTAGTAAGGAATCAAGGGCATCTCCCTAGATGACAGAGGCTGTTGACTAGAATCAATGATTAGGATTCTATTTTTGGATACTATTTCTTTTTATCATAGCCTAACATAGTAGAAAAAATATAAATTCAATATTGAAAGTAGTAAATCAATTAGAGAGATAATAAATAACCAGGATAATAATCTATAAAATTCCAAAAGAGATCTGAAATACAGATGTTGATGATACATGTCATGTCTCTACAAAACAGCCAAAGTAGGTATACATGGAATCAGTACAATACATGTCAAAAAAGTAAAAAAAGGCCAAAAAATATCTATTATATTCGAAATCCTATGTTCAGTCCCATAATCCCCTACTCCTATGCAGCAATCAGGAAACTATAGTATGGCTCTTTTCCTTGTTCATACCTGTAATTATATAGTTTTTAGAGTTCCTAAAGGAATCCCAAATAGGGCATAAGACTAAATCTTGGTTGGAAACTAGCCATGGTCTAGTTTCATCAAGTTAGTGAATAAATAATAAAAGGAGTGTGCAGACAGTAAAATAATATGCATGTAAGTATTGAAAGTGGACATTATATGAAGTCCATGTTCTAACTTTACAATCATATTCACTTAGTAAATTTCATTTAGTAAGCAAGTCTCTGAATTAACAGTCAGTCCAGTGTTATTTATAATCATTCTTATTTTATTGATCAACATCATTTAATAATTTTTATTTTGGACAGTCACATAGCCTAGTGTCCCCCATAGTGATATTCTCAAGGGTGCCTAAATAGTCCACCCATATAGTGTAGGAAAAAACATATCCATGCTTTTGATTTGTCTTGGTAGACACATCATATAAACCATTTAATTCATTATTCAACTCGAATCTTGAGACCTTCCTTGGAATTCCTCATTTTAATTCCTGATAATCATTGAGGCATTCAATATACCAAGCAGCATACAATCCCATCCAAGGTGATCCTCATAGGAAACCAGGTATCTCTCTAGGTGTGGTATAACATCACTTCCATTCAAGTCCATCCATGGAGATCCACTAAGGGAGAAAAAGTTTCACCCATGGTTAACATGATCAACTATCCCATTGATTCCATCCTTGGAAATCTATAATGAGTCCACGTATCACATGGGAATATAATAATCATCCCTTATGTGTCTGTCCTTAGAAGTCTGCTAGGGAGTCCATGTTTCACTCGAGTGTAATAAAGGTATAATCCCATTGAGTTATTCTGTGGAGTTAGTAAATAAGATCATGTTTCACCCAAGGCATTAAATCATACATCCATTCATTCAATGTCATTAAATTATATCAAAGTCATCACATTACTCATTTTAATTCAAAATTCACCTTAGAAGGTGGATTGAGTCATGGTGAAGCATAGGTGGCATAGTAATCAATTTAACTCATGTGGAAATTTAATTATAACTAGCATTTCATGCTTATCCAACCAATACATGGAAAGTTTCTTGGGACATAGATTCCACTCCCTTTTATTTTTCAATTTAATTCATAATTGATATTACAGTTCAAAATACTAATAAATTCACAATTCAAGTTACAATTGTAAATTCAATATTAAACAGCCCATTGAAAGGGGTAATAAGAACACCTCAAAGGTATCTAAATTAAATATCCATCGATGGCGGTCCATGAAATTGAAAACAAGCCTAAAGGGTTGGTTTGATTTCAAGGATCATAGCCATTAAACAATTTTCATCAGGTCACATTAATTCAATAGACCATACCTATTAATTTAATTCATGGTTTAAAATATACTTTAAGGGAGATGCTTTGAATATTGTGTGCATGGAAGAACGACATATATTTAACACAACGACATCAAAGGAAAATCAAGATCCCAGCTAATATAGATCTGTATTTTATAGCTCATCATGTATCATCTCCTCATTTTACTCGGATCGCGGGATAAATGAAGAGTGGATGAGGACCCTAAAAATAGGGCAAATGATCTTACACCTAAATTTCACAACCAATACTCAGAAGAATGAGGAACAATACAAAATGAATAGTGATCTCGCTGGTGTGGATCCAATGAGATAGTCTGTTCATGATTTTGAGCTCAGAAGGATGATCGAAAGAAAATCATAGAATATATGAAAAAGGAACCCCCTGAAAATGGAGACTCTTGCCAACATGAGAAATGATAAGAAAATATGATGGAAATATATTTAATTAGTGGAAAATCAGAAATTCACCAAAAATATCGGGTCACATGGTCTAGCCACACAGCTAGCCAATAATTTCAACAATCATGCTCCCTTTACTATCATAATGCAGAACATTGTATGGTTTCCAAGAGTGTTTGAATAACTGTGCACAAACTATGTCTTAGTCCACTTTCAAAATTGCAGGCATTTTCACACAACCATGTTCATGAATTCGCACGGTTTTTCTAATTGTACATCCGAAAAGACACTATTTTCCTACTTCACATGGTTAGATGTTACTGTACGTATTTTTTCATCCAGTTTCTACTAACTATGTTCCAAGATATTTTCAACCCAAAAGATGAGTTACATGTTCCAAACAAGCCTCAGACACCATCCAATACCTTTTTTACCTCTAAGGTAATTCATAATAGGCCATATTTATACATTTAAATTGAAACATAACAAAATTTAATGGATCCATAACTTAAGAATGAATCGGGTTCTTACACAAAATATTTTTTAATTGACATTACATAAATTACCATGGACACATAGGTCCTACATAATAATGGATGGAGGGATGAAACAAATTGTATAAAATTTTATTTAATATTAAAAATTATAACATCTATAAAATAAATTAAATTAAAACAACCAATGATTACATCGATATTTTTTATGCTCATGGATATTTGTAAATTAAATGAATACACAAAAGTTAGAAATGGTTAAGTTTGATTTCTTATTAGTTCAGTATTGATACAATAAATATTCTTTAATTCATAAATAAATCAATCAATTAATTTATTCCATTCCATTTTAATGACCATATGAAATTATTTATAGATAACCATCATTAGGGGAATTCAAGTAAAATAAATTAATGTACCAATAATCCCATATTTATTACAATAAATTAATTGATCATTTAAAATTCATTAATAACATTTTTAAATTTTAAAATACATAGGGTATTTAAATCGATAAAATAAGTTTTTAATAATAAAATTTTAAATTTAATTTAATTTAATTATATCATTTATTGGGAGCCTACATGGTGTGTGATTAGGAGCTATGTGCAGTATACCCGGGTTACACGCCTGGGTATTTGGTTGTGTACTATGGTTGGACTACACAACATGTACAAGATTTCTACACACCATTTATTACTCTTTTTTTCATGTCTCCTCACACTTTAAAAGAACTCATCATGTTTTTCGGTCATGAATACATGATGTGTACAAACTAACTACAAGCCTTGTATCACTTATTCTATGTATCTAGATAACATTCCTACTAAATTGGTGTGTATTTCAGATTAGGTAACTGATGAAATACACAAAATGTAAACCAAATTAATGTTGTTTATATCATTAATTTACCAGGTTTTCTATCTCATATGGTTTGACCAAGTATAATCAACACACGATTAGAGAAACTTTTTTATCTTACCCATACAGACTGCACAGGTTGTACGCCAACTATAAGTCATGTAATATGACAGGTCATGCATGCATGAGAAATAAAACTAAAATGGGAAGAATAAATCATATATAAATCTAATTATAAAAGATATGAAAATAAAAAATCAATAGATATGATAGGTCTATGGTACCCAATCTCATAACAGTCCCACTTCAATCGGAGAAAAAATGCTAACAATCAACTAATTATCTCTCACATTATAAATAATGATTATTCTATGTTAAGGATTTTTTTCATTTGGACTACCATGTTTTCTTCCTTGGATACTTTGCACCAAATTTCTTCATTGTTGGTGATGAATTCCACACCGATCCACAATGAAAATATTTGGGTAAACTAAATGAAACCTTTACCTTAAAAGATCTTTCCAAGATGGAAATGGAGGCGCTCATAAGTTTGGGGTTCTATGCGGAAGGCATAAATCTACATGCAAGGCCCTTACACACTCAATATTATGTAAAATTGAAATCTTCTACCCTGGACATCAAAAAATGGACAAGGAAAGTGCACCAAAGTGGAGTGGTTGCCATGTAAAATGATGGCCCACACATAAGTTTCATATGTGGCCAATGTGATTTCAAATGACCGCCTCCACATTATAAATCTTCCATGAAATACATAATTTCATTCCTTATACCAATACTAAAAACTTAATATTCTTCTTTTGAAAAACCCCTTCTAGATGAAACCAATCACCCCTGCCAATAGATGCAAGGTAAGAAGAAACATCAATGTAAAAATCCCACACAACTTCACCACTTCCACAACTTCAATCATGACGACAACTATCAGGCTCCCATTCCCCATCTCACCATTGAAATCATAATGAGAAGAGTGATAGATGCCCTTGTATCAAATTATGGGTATTTTTGGTTATTCTCATGAGGGATATGGCTCATTAGGACAAGGAGGCTTCTACAACTTTCTAGAACTGCCTCCCCCAAGGGCCACACAATGAGCTACTTCTCCCCACTCCACCATCCAATCACTTTGGAAGCCTCTATGAAAAATTATCTTATGTCTCACTCCCTTTTGTCAAGGAGGTAGAAGATTTTAGGCTTATCCTGGATACGACTATCATATGGGGGACGCCAAGGAGGGATTCCACCAGGCCTCTTCTAGGCTACCCATGACTTGTCCTTAAGGCCAAAGAACATATGTTCTACAAAACTACTCCACCAACCTTGGTCTGGATCAACTGAAGACAACATTGGGTGCAAGCTCATGAGGATGCACATTAGGGGGAATCATCTTCCACGATGTTAGTGGCCCTTGACACACCCGATGCATTCCACCTTATCCTTTCCACTATAGGGAAGGCACTCATTAGTGCTCATTCAGAATCCAGACCATAGCCACCCCAAAGGCAGGTGTGTTGATTCCTTTAGTTGGAGGAGCAACTAACATCCATTATGAGCTGACCCATGATGATGATATATAGTACGAAGTTCCTCCACATACCATTTCCTACTAGATTCTAGGTCCTCCCACACTCTGATGATGAGCCTATAGCTAATCCCTATGTTCCCTATATTAGTCAAAGTGGAGGACCTACCCACCTCATTGATTCCTAGCACGAAGTTTCTCTATGTTCCTATTGTTCCCGATATGGAGGACCTCCCCATGTCAAAGACCATCAGCGTGAAGGACCTCATCATGTCATTCTCATCTCTAGTGTAGGACCTCCCCACTCCATCACCCATCAATGGGGAGGTCCTCCCCACTTCACCAATAGTCATCATGGAGGTCCTCGTTATGTGCAGTTAGATACTTATGAATGTCATCCTCTTGCTACCACTACAAATGAAAACAAAGGTCCTCCTTGAAACACAAGAAACCAAAATGAAGGTCCTCCCCATGGAATATGAATAAAACATGTAGTTCATCCCCATAATCCAATTAGCTCAAGCAGAAGTCCTACCCACTCTAGCACTCATCATCATGGAGGTCCTCCTCATGCATACAATAACCAGTATGCAGTTCTTCCCCATACTCATGCATCCCAAAATGGAGGGCCACCCCATATGCCATTTGACCTATATGAATGTGATTCTCACACCAAAACTTAGTAAATAAGAGGCCCTCCACACTATCAATTCCATCATAGTGGTCCTCCCCAGGTTTTTGGTCACTCAAGAAGATGTCATACCTTCTATGTCAGCACCCGGAGTGAAGGTCCCACCCACTTTAATATCTTTCCCAACAATGGTACTCCTTGTTCTGATAGAAAAAGTTATGGAGGTCCTCCATATGTACTAGATAGCTCAAGTGGAGGTCAACACTACTTTAGAACAAACCTACACGAAGGTCCTCTCTTTATCTAATATCTTCTAAACCCTGAAGATTCATCCTGGGGAAGAAGGGTGAATCATTTCTGTTGAAGGAAGAATTCCATGAAGCACAAAATTAATTTCAATCACGTCTATTTCTTAGATTCTAATGAAGAAAGAAACTCATTAATGGAAACTTTAGATTTATCCTCTACATGAAATTATAAATAAGGATCCCAGTATGTGACATTCATCATTATAGAAGGTGAGATCTATAAAATTAAGAGATCTTTTATCAGGTACATGCAGTATAAGGATGACTTAGCTCCCTTTTATGGTCTCATAGTGTAATCATATATATCATCACCAGGTTCATTATATACCAATACTAGAGGTCATAGAGACTTATTATAGGGTTTAGTTGATGATGATCACCCACCAGATTCTCCACGGACTGCCACTTTTCTCGCACAGTAGGCAGTCATAAATACCCATTCCTATAGAGACATGATGATGCAATTGGTATAAACTCCAAGATATGATCCAAGATGTAGCAATCAGTCAGCTCATGTAGTGGATTTTTTACCAACCAGTCCACCACCACACCATTATGTCTCAGTAATGCTTATAGTTTTTTAGAAATCCCCAATAAAACTTAGGGAAATGATGAGTCAAATCTCACTTATGAGAAAGGAAGCCAATGGGACACCCAAAACACAGATCAGTTGTATGTGATCTTTTGGCTGATCTCCACTCCTGACATTGACATTTCAGAGTCACTCACCAAAGCTGTTGTCATGTGTTTCCACCAAACTATTTGGGTGGTGCACTTTCACTATCATGGCCACCAGTTGGTCTACCCCAAGAGAAAGGACCACATGGAGGAAATCGACCAGTAGTTCCAAATGGTTCAACTAGAAACACTTATAGTGGTTCATCTCCCTATGTCACCCAACTATTAATGAATCCTTCAATAATTAAGCATTCAGAGCTTCCTAGTGATCCGTCGAATTATTTAAGTGGATTCCTTGCTTGTGAATATTTTTTGCTATGGTAGTATGATACTGTCCATTTCAGTCTCATCATGCATTAGCTAGACCTACCCAGTGATATTGAGGATATGCATCAATGTACAATCACTGTTAACATGGAAGTCACCAAGATACATCTGGAAGGGGGAATGAGCGTAGGATTTGAAGAATAGGACCCACCCCCCTGGGGAAATACAATATCTAGAAGACCCCAATGGTTTTTTGACTCACCTAAAAAGGCATGAACATGGCCTTTTTACCTCTACATAATTTTATATCAGTAAGAATTCTAAAAAAAAGTAATTATTATATCGGGGCCTCCAACCCCTCTGATATATCTGATGTCACACAAAAGATATAGGTCAATACTACCACGATCACCTTGCTCCAGCAGCTTTCAGATAAATGAGGCTCATTGAAAATATCTTCCTTGAATTCCTTGTTGAATAAAATCTAGACTACATTGATCCTCAACATATTCTAATCCATCCTCCATAGGACACATGGGGGCAGCCACAAGTACTTCTCGGTCAGTTTCCTCTTATTGATCTTGAAAATCTCACACATCCCAGTAGGGTAATGGACAAAGTATATGGAAAGTGACCATGGTATGTATCTCTAAATCTATGTGAGAACCATGATAACCTGACTCCAGACTTAGATCAACCTTCTCCCCAAGGAGTTCCTCCATCATTTCCACCACCCTTTCCACAAGTCGCTCCATGATTCGTTGAGGCTACCTATCATTTTGTTGTGTCTGTCAACACATTGTTTGTCAGGAATATTCACCATGATTGGAACCCCCTCTTGGATGATTTTATAGCCACTGTCATCGCTCACCATGAATCCCTAGAGATGTGACAGGTGGTGATTCCACCAGATGAAAATTTGTATACTACATGAGTGGATGATATGCAAGAACCCCATGGTTTTGGTAATCCTACCTTAATATCCATAAATGGGATAAGAAACCCACTAAAATATCTAGAACACTTAATATAAATGTATGGGCCCATGCTTGGGAGTCCACTGCAACCAGATGCTTCCAAGAATAGATGATTCATGTCGACATTGAAAGATTGTGTGTTCTTCGGGAACAACCAATCTTCCATAGTGTCCAACACAAGTTGGAAAGATATTTGTAGGAAATATCTTTATCATTTTAGTTACACCACCCAATATACAAGTATTTTCAACCACTTTAAGTGAAATCAAAATCCAAATGGGTGAATCACCTACTTTGTAACTCGGTGGAAGTTACATACATATTCACTCGATATATCACTAACTCAATAAAATATTTTGATGATGTGTGTGTGAAACCTTAACACTGAACATGTCCCATTAATCACCACTCAGGCCTTCCCTAGTGGATTCTGATAATTCTCTGACAAGGATTAATTCCTATAGGAATCCTTGAAGTAATCCAATCAAGTGAGACTATCTCCTCCTCCAGGTCCTACAAATAGAGCTTCTAAGGAATAGACTAATGTCGTAACATAGATAGATAACCCCGGGATGCTAGGGTTGTTACTAGCATGGCCTCACTCATAGACTTGCCAATGGAAATAGCCTCAACCTCAGCACTACTCATCACAAAATCGGATGGCACCACAATTTAATGCACCACTACTACCTAGGAAATAACATCATTCTCGGTCCCCTAATCTAGCTTTATCCCCTCATCTGGGCTAGGCACCAAGATGCCCCTTCTCATAAAAGAGAAACCAAACCTACTCTTTCACTGAGGCTCTGGTTCCCTATTATTTTCATAGTTCCTTGGATAATGGGATTCTAAATATATTAGAATATAGGGATCCCTAAAAAGTTGAGTTCACTGATCACTTGAACTACTCCCCTTATCACTAAATCCTTGGACATACCATCAACCATGTTATATCTTCAAGGAGTAGCTCTATAACTAGGTAGATAACAATGTAGTCTGATTAGTCCCTACCCCAACATAGGTGGCATGCATTTCTTCAGTGCCTGAATATGATAGTGAAGGTAAATGGAAACAAGTATCTAGTTGCAACACTCATAAGTATGATGACTGGTTGGCCCATAGGGTAGACTTTCATGCCCACAAAATCATTAGTGCTTTATTGAATCCATTTGAAATTATTAATGTCACTGTAACTCTTCTAGATAAAACTTATATATCCAAAACACAACCTTCTACTTCTACGAAGAGCTGGAACTGATAGTAAAATGGTAAGAAAATTCCACCACAGGCACAAAATATTTCTCTCACTCTCAGTTATTTCATTCCTATAGAGATGATAATTTCCCCCAAAGATTATCCATCATCGGAGGAATCCTCCTATGATGAGTTGGAGTATGCCTCCATGAATATCATTCAGTTGGTGGAATCCTATATGATCCCTAATGATGAATAATTTCGCACAAACCCTCCAAATGTAAATGGTCAACACCATTGTTTATGGGGTTTCAGATATTGGAATCTTCATGATACATAGGCTAACACTTTCAGCCAAGACATAAATGAAACTGAGACCAGATATCAGGATTATCATATTGATCAAAACAAACAATCCTATCATCTTACCTTGTCAAATTCACAGCCACTGTAGTTTGTGTTACTCATCTAGGTAGAGAAGGCACAACCATATCATGATTGGTTGCACCCAACTAATGCCAGGCATCATATTTATAAAAATCATTCATCAATCTTATGTGGTTCAGTTTAAAAGTAGCATGACATTTCCAGCACCAGTCATAATCTACTAGTTTGACCAGCAACCCCATCATATCTCATAAAAAAGTGAAACCCCATGCCGGTAGAAATGTTCGTTTAATATGGAAGTATAGTGTGCTTTAGAACCTCACTGTAATTCCTGAAAACAACATGATACTAGATTCCCACTATCTATAAAAAGACAATAAAGAATCCCTTTTAGAGGCCTTAATGAGACCCCCTCAAGTTTGAGATAAATATCACAAGCACAGTGACCGTCCATATTGAGGAAATCAAGTGATCAGAATTTCAATTTGTCATCTTATTCTCTGGAGAAGATACTGGCTCTCTCGTACATGGTCACATCATCCTACTATAGATCACCTACCAATTCAATTCCATGGCTGTTTTTCACTATCTAGTCTATATGGGTTCAAGGATCAATCTCATATGCACCTGAATTCTCTATAAGTTATGACTAACGAAATTAGATTTGAGTCCCTCTAAGATGACGAATCAATGTTATGATAGAACTGAGGAGTGTTTTGGTGGTTGGATCTGCTTTAATACCTCGTTTGGTGGCCTTGTTACAAGCACTATGTTCATGGTTTTCCCTTAGGATACATCATAAAATGCACTGATGGTAATACCATGGCTTCATCTTCATGCAAAATTTCCCTCCTCTTATCACTAGTTCCTCAAGTACTCTCTCAACAGTACAGTGGGCATGCTCCAAGGTGATTCATCCCCCTTAGACACTTGTGAATCTCTTTATATGGATTAACACTATTATAGGAGAAAGTAAAAATGTGTTCATAACAATGAGTTAGATAAAAAACCATTGTGTTCGACACATGGATAGAGTGGGATGATGCCTTCATCCACATAATCCACCAGTTGGACGCCATGACCCCAAACATGGGACACTGTTTTTTTGTTCCCAAGAATTGGTGGGGATGATTTCCCAGGTACAGGGATTGTTGAAACATAACCTCAAATTCCTAAATGTGTTATACATGAGTAATACCAGAACACCCTACCCCTATTAGGTATCATGACATTCACCCTATGGCTACAGTTGTTCACTAGACCTTCATGTTCAGTTGAGTCAGGTTGAATTGGCACAAACTGACCATCCACTATTTCTTTGACATCATCATGAATAGACCCCTTCATCAAATTCCTAATGAAATCAGTTCAACAGCCTTTGTTTCCATGGTTGAATTAGTGTAAGAGTCTCCCAGTGAGATTTCCACATCCACCCATGTGGTTACAATTGTTTCCTAGAGATAAATCAGCCCAGATGTATCATCTCCTCCTATTGATCCCCATATTTCTGAAGAAGAATAAGATTTAGAAGTTTCTCCTCCAACATTTTAAGAGAGGGTCTCCACCACTTTTGAAGAGTTGGTACAAGTGAATAATCGTACTAAGAAAGAACTGAGACCACAACTGGTCAATGCATCCATGCCTGAGTAGGAACAAAAACATTACATGGACTTCCTAAAGCAACATTGTGATGTATTTTCATGGTGGTTTGAATAAATTTTAGGACTATACCCTCAGATAACCAACCACCATATTTTCCTTTTGGTGATTCATCATAGGTTCAACGAACGTCCCAAAAAACTGCACCCCTCTCATGGTTCCATGGTTGAGTATAATGTTGATAATCTCATCAAAGAAAACATCATTAATGAGGTTAATTACCCCCAGGTGTCTAGAAAACATCATCACTATTAAGAAGAACAATGGGAGGATTCAAGTCTGCATCGACTTCTGGGACCTCAAATACCACAGTCCGAAAGTTGATTTTCCCCTGTATGAGATAGATCATCAGATCGATTCCACCGTTGGGTTCTAGGATCTATACTTCATGGATAGGTATTATAGGTATAATTAGTTTTTAATGGCCCACCAAGGATAAAGAGTCCACCACCTTCAGGGTGCCATAAGGGTACATCGGTTATTAGTTAATGCCCTTGGGTTTGAAGAATGTATAGTCTACCATTCAGCATTATATGCACCGCATATTCAAACTGATCATTAGAAATCTACTATAATTTCACAAGGAATATGTGGTGGTCAAGTCCTACCATTGTTATAACCATATTATAAATCTTGATAATGTGTTTCACTTCCTCTACTTCTACCATATGAATATGAACCCTTTAGAGTGTGCCTTTAGGCTTACCTCTCAGATGAATCTCAGGATTTTCATCAGGAATAGAGGCATCAAGATATATCAAGTGAATATCAAGTCCATCTATAATATTCCTCCTATGACTAAACTTTGGAATCTCGGAGGAATCCAAGACCACTTAGCCTACATATGTCGATTCGTCGCAAATCTTGCTGGCAAGTGTACACCCTTTTCCAGACTCATGAAGAATGTTTTCATATAGCATTAGGATAGAGAGTGGCATCCTATATTTGAAGAGATCAAGTTGTATCTATTGTAGCCTATGGTTCTAATGCCACCAAACTCTGGGAATCTATTTTTCCTTTACGTGACCTCCCTAGATTAATCCCTCAGTTCCATGATAGTTCAAAAGAGAAAATAATTTATAGAGAATATTTTATACTATATTAGTTATATGCTACTCAATACAGACTCCATATACTCTTCCATTAAAAAGATATGTCTTGTGGTGTTTTTTGAAGTGTATTATTTGACGCACTGCCTTGAGAATCACGAGATACAGTTGGTATCCTATATTGATTTGATATTGTATATCTTGAATTTCCCTAGGTATACAGGTCATCTGGCTCATTAGTCAGTGATCCTTCAGCAGTTCGACATCAGGTTCATTCTGCAGAAAGATATCAAAGGTCAGGCATTGCATGAATATCTATCCAATCATCTCACCACAATAATGCAGTCACTGGATCTTTATTTTCTAGATGAGTCCATCCTATCATTGGACCAAGCAATTCCATGTGGAAATCCCATGTTGGAATCTTCACATTGATGACGCCTCCTTGATCCTAACTGGTATAAGGCTCAATAATCCCATATTCAATAATGTAGGCTTGGGATTATCTTTATCCTTCCTACATAAGTTGTCCTTCCATATTTTTTCTTTCTATCAGATTGCTACACCAACAACGAGGTGGAGTATCAGGCACTCATTACATTTCTAGATCTCAATCTTGAGATTTATATTCCCCACCTGAATGTGAAGGGAGACTCAAAGTAAGTCATAAAACAATTCAACAATGATTATACCATTAGCATGCTAGTGATCGTTCCCCTTCTAGAGAAAACATGCAATCCGATGACCTAGTTACCTTCTCGGCCATAGGTCACTCATGTTCCTCAGTCGCAAAATGGCTAAGATGATGCCCGAGCGAGTGTAGCCGCATCTATTATAGAGCCTATACAAGAAAATTTCATTATCCATGTGCCACATCAAATTTAAATCACTCCCATCACTCCAAACTATGAAGATAACTAGTAGGTAGATCACATGACTATTGGTGCTTTAACCTCAGGACCCCCAGATCAGCCTGCATCTAGAAAAACCACTTATTGGACAATTCCGTGCATTGAGTATCTCCAGCATGAAAACCTCCCATCGGACAGATCTAAACATGAGTGAATCCACTGTAGTACAACATAGTTCACCCTCTGGAGTGGTCCTAGCCTTGACCAAACACTCTATAAATATGGGTTTAAAATAATTTTCCTCCATTGCATTCAAGGAGATGAGATTCCCTAGGTTATGTAGGAAGTTCATATAGGGTCATGTGGTTCTCATCAGATAGGGTTGATGAATTCCCACTAGATTCATATGTTGGGATACTTATAGACCACCATGGTCAATGACTATAATGAGATCACCAAGATTTTCAACACATTTTAGATCTATGACAACTTTTTCATCGACCTCCAAATACACTCAATATTACCATGTACTCTTTGCACTTTTTGGTTTGAGGGATTGATGTTGCGGGACCATATCCACTAGAAACAGCTCACTAGTGTAGGTTCATTATGACCATGATAGATTTATTTTCCATATGGTAATATGATATTCCTCTCAAGGAATTAATGAATCATTCTATTACTGAGTTTGTGAGCTCCAACACCATCCATCAATTCAGAGTCCCTCACACTATTCTCAATGATAATGGAACATAATTTCAAAAGGCTGATATGATAAAATAGAATGGAAAATATTGTATCTAGTCCAACTATAGTTATCACTACCATTCATAATCCAATGGACATATAGAGACATTATACAGGACCCTCTCCAAAATTATGCCAAATATGTTGTGCCAGAACAAGAAAAGTTGGCCAGAAAATATCCACAACACTCTCTAGGCTTATTGAACAATGACTCATAATTCCACCTAGGTTAATCCATATTTCCTGGTATATCGAATAGAGAAATTCATTCCCATTATAGTTCATTTTACATCACTTTTTAGAGATTTCTATGATCAACGGATTTTAGGAAAAATAAAAGAGATCAATCTATATGAACTGGAATCCCCCAATGAGAAAAAGGCTCCTAGCCTTGCATAATCTAGAGAGGCACCAGAGCAAGATAGCCAGAGCTTTCAAAAATAAATATCATCTTTGATCTTTCCTTCAAGGTTATTTAGTGTTGTTTCTACAGACAATGATGATACCTGGCATAAATCCACCAATATTGGATCCCAAATAGTAAGGGTGTTACATTATTCATATGGTCAATCCAAATGGTGCATACTCATTGGTCACCATTGATGGGTAGCACATCACTCCTCCCACCATTGACAAATTCTTCAAAAAATAATTCACGTGATGAGATTTGGTTCAAGAAACACGGCCTTAAACATCCTGCATACATCCCTACAACATGAAGTTAAACTATACTATAATGTCTTTACCGTATGATATTAAACTACATGGGTTAGTCCTATCGCATTACCTTAAACTATAATATTTTCATCCCTACAACATATTGTTAAATTGTTATTCATTTTCCTAGTTTTACAATGTTACACTATATAATTAAAAGTTGTATTACCGAACGACATCATAATTCACTAGCCAGTCCCGTCACACGACCTTAAATTGCATCATAATCATTGTGGATGCATGATAAAAAACTCCACAAGACTATTGTGGAATTTTTTCTTTAATGGATATTTCCACTGGTACTGGTCATCCACTATGTCATGATCTTGAACTATGTGTAGCGTAATTCTCATCTTTATGGGATGCGTAGGAATGCCCAACTGGTTCATCATTGGCCCTAGATATAATTTCAAAATTTTAGGCCCTTGGTATGGATTTTCCAAGAATGTAATGTGTGTTGTGTTGGTATCCCTAGTCTTCCTTCATTTTGAGTTATAATATCTAATCCATGCACCACCCTTGGGAACACTTGTCTTCCCCATCATCATTACCACATGACATTAAATTTTATGGACACTTCTCAAGAACAAGTTGTTAAATTGGGAACCAATTGTCCAAACAATATGAACATAAACTAAGATCCTTTGGTCCATGCAATATGACCTTAAACTATTTCCAACACCAGGGTTTCTTAACTTGAGTTTAGTTGGGTCTTACCACAAACAAGATCTGATGCACTGTGGCATGAAACCTAAAGTGTCAACTTCCCCATAGACACCTCCCCAACCCATCTCCATACTTTGAGTATTCTCATATTTAGATTTCCTCCATCTTTAAAATCTATATGGAATCCCTAGTGGTGATGGTCTGATGTATCTTCGGCTCACTTACCATCTTGTCCCAACTCCATTATGAATTTTCAGTATCAAATTGCAGATCCTTTGTTTAAATATTGTCAATAGTTGATTCCGCATTTTCACGCCCAACCGCTGACTGGTGTAGTTTTGGATCCTATTTTTCGAATCTGGTAAATAGTGATCATACCCATCTGTCACCCTTCCCATAGTTATGATCTTGGATGTCCCAATTTACATTTGTCCCACCTCCCTATGTTCATGTAGAACTTTAACACCTATGTATGGCCTCGCTGTGAATCTGTACACATTGAGTGGGAATGTCTGTTTCCTTAGTATATTCTCAATCTAGAATTTCCTCACTCTTGTTGTACGCTTGTACATGTGATGGGTAAAACCTAACATCACTCCTTGTTTCCCACACCGAGTATAGATCAAGGTGGATTTGGAGTCTTGGTAGGATTTGTACCCACGCTGAGGAGTAGAGAAATCTCATAGGTCTAAACACTATGACCTTAATCTACGATACCTTATGTATAAACTCCTCAACCATAAAATAAGAGCCTCTGAAAGATTCTCATATGATTTTTTCAGGTAATATTTAGGCCTCCTAGGTCTATATTCATGTCTGGTTTTCCATAGCACTGCCCTTCACTTGTACTAATGAACCCTTTTTTCCCATGGTCTAAACTCTATGACCTTAAACTAAGATCTTATGGTCTAGGAAAAATTACCTTTAAATAGTATGAAGCAAGATCATGTATTATGATCTTAAAAGATTTTTATTCCATATAGTCCATGAATCACGACTCTTAACTGCATGCATGCCTCCACAGGAATATGTTGTGTGGAATCAGGCCCTCTTGGCCCATCTTCACATTGTGTTTTTCACCTTTTTTATGATATGTATATACAAATAGTAACACATGGACTGAATTATATGACCCTAATCTAAGAACCATATAGTCCAAGATATACAACTCTAGTCTGCATAGCACCATCACAATGTTCTTGTCCTAGAGGACATCATTTATGAAATTGTTTCTCTACCCTTCCATCATCAAGAACTATGTATGGATTGATTCCCATCCTTATGGGATACATATGAACTCCTAGAAAATCCATTTTTGGTTTCAGCCATAATTTTAACCTTTCGGCCCCCATGCCTGATTTTCTCTTCAAAGTGTGTGGTGTTGGGCAGACCTTTGTGGTACTCATTTACATCAGTTTATTTTTAGACAGCATATACAACCCATCGGGGATAACTATCCCCCCAATTTCTGCGCTGCATGAAGAGAATTTGTGTAGCAACCATCATCATTACCACATGATGTTAACATTCATGTATAGGTCTTGTCACAATATATTAAACTGCGGCATCATCACCCCTACCACATGATAGAAAATATAACAACAATGTTTTGTTCTCTCCTAAGATGACACCACCCTTATCACTAGTCACCTACCATTCCACTATTCAAGAACTATGTATAGTCTGAATTCATTCTATATAGGATATGCATCAATTTTAATACTTTCCATCCTAGTCTAGACACTCAGTAAAAAAAAATTATAATGCCCTCCCTCTCTATTTATGGGTCAGATCTGCACAGATAGATTCCCCATTACGTAATATGTGTGGCTTGGTTCTTATCCTCATGGGATACATGTAACCCCATATTCATCAATCAAGATTCCAGACACTAAATTCCCTCTCATTAACATTGGGTATCCTATGTACTTACCACACGACATTAAACTGAATAGAATTCAAGAAATACGTGTGTCCTGATTTCCCTTCTCATTGGATATATAAGAATGATCGGAGAATTAGACATTTGGAGCATTTGTAGAATTTCAGCACATTCATATCAGTTTATCTTCTTCTTGACCTTAGGATGTTAAACATCATGGTTGATTAATACTACATGTGGCTTTATTCTCATCCTTATAGGATATGTAGTTATGCCCAGACACATCATATTTAGGCCTATCTGCAAACTTCTTCAAACCGTATCCCCCTTGGACATGATCACTATCCAAACTCTATGACCCAAAAATATATGTAGTTCATATTAGGTTGTCTATGTGATACAAGGGCTCTTTTATCCCACATTCACATTGGAGTTTATCTCTTGTGTGTAACATGTATAAACTTGGAATGAGAATTCTTTTCTATAGTCTAAGATGCATGACTTGAAACTGTATGCATGCTTCCTTAATGATATGTATGTGATGTATGGTCCACCTAGGACATTATTCATGTCAGGTTTGTTATCCCTTCACATTACACATATTCCTATTGGAATTTTTACCACATGGTCCAAAGACTATGACCCTAAACTAAGAGATGATAGCCCAAACTCCATGACCTTAAATTGAGAACTTAATCTAAGATTCACAACTTTGAACTGTGTCTGGATCTCTTCTAGGATGGGTTGTGTGTGGTCCACGACCCTTATTCACTTTGGTTTTATTATGACACTGCACCACACATACCCATCTGAGACACCAACCCTATATTCCAAGCTCTATGGCCTTAAACTATGAGTCAAGATCCTAAAACACATGAACATAACATGAAATCCTACCCTGAAAAAGTTCAGGATGCCCCATAATAATTATGTGATGATTCATATTCCTTTCCATAGAGTATTTCCCACACTAGTTTTGGTCTCCTACCACGCTATGTTTTAGAACAATGTGTGGCTCGATTCCCATATGCATGGGATATGTAGCGATGCCTAGACATTTTGCCTTCGGGCCCAGCCATATGTTCATAAATTATTTTTTTCCATTTATTCTCTATTTCTATCGATGAATTGTGACCTTGAACTTTATCTCAGTTCTAATAATGTTCGTATGCAACATGTGAGCCACCTTGGTCGCATTCATGTTATGTTTTACCTTATATTTGTTGTATGCATAACCTAAGACTGATCATGTTCTGTTATTCTGAGAAACATGACTTTAGACTATTTTCCATGATCCATGCAATATAACCATAAATTTTTTGTGCACATAGATCTGAATCTCATGCTCTGATCAATTTGGTCTACACTTCGAGTCCTTCTTGGTTTGGGTTCTCCCTCATCTGTCAAATCCATACATACACCTTAATGGTGATGGTCTCATGATCCTTTGGCTCACCTCGCATCCTAGGACAATGCCTAAAGTATTTTTGGAATAAAATGGTGGATATTTTGTTTCAAACATTTTCAATAGTATATTTCAAATTTTTTCATCCCATTCATCATTGGTATGGTTATGATCCCTGTGTTTCAAACATGTTCAATAGTCAATCCTTTCTTACTAGTCACCCTTTTCTCAAAACCTTGGAAGTCTCAACTTCCCCCTTCACATATTTCTATAATGGTATTATTTTACCCTTGGTTTCACCCCTAATGTGCTCACTCATATGTCAAATAGACCTCTTTAACATTCCTTGTTTCCCACACGAATCATGGGTTATGTAGGCTTGAGTGTTTTGGATTAGGTGTGTATCGAATTCATCTGGTTGAATGTGATACCTCATGGTATATAATCTATGACCTTAAACTAAGATTCATATAGGGAAAGTGTGGTGTGACATCGGTCCATCTATGGCCTAGTTCACATCAGGTTTATCAATCCACTACACCACACATACCCAAATTTGAGAAGATTCCATCACATTTGTTCCCAAATAAATTTGTGGTACACAGGCCCCTTGTATCTTATTCATGTCGGGTTTCTACCCTTCATATCACACAAAAACAATAGTAAATTTCACAATCTGTTCCGCACAACATTAAACTATTTGATAGGGTTCAGGTAGTATGACCTTAAAATATGTGCAACATCCTAGTCACATGACATTAAATTATGGAACATGTCCTAATCACATGCTAATAGTTACTTGGTGAGCCCCTCATTAGAGCCTGCATTCTCGCTACTATCCTAGGGTCTCCATTGATGTGATTTCACACTTGTTATTCCACACTATCAATATATTCTTGTTGAACATCTTCCCATTATTCTTCTTCCCTTCATTATTCTTCCTCTACAACTTCTTCTACTTCTTCATCAACACTATTTTACTCAAATGTCATTTATTCCAAATCATTATCTTGAACCATAATCACTTTAACTTGGATATGATGTTCTTAATATTTCGCATACTGGTATGCACGTACATCCATGGATGTCAGGTACGCATAATGCTGATGAAAGTCCACCCTATCTGCAATCCAGATGAGCACAATTTCTAGCAGTGCAGCCCCATCCCATATCAATTTCCTCCTCATGTCTTGTAGAGACCCATTTTCATATGTTTATCTATTATGAAAAAAGTTATGGAAACATAGAATTAGTGGAATTTTGGAGGAGATATCTTAGTTTCCACCCAGAGGCTTCTTTCTTCATCCCTCGAGGTTTCCATTGGGACCACCTCGCCTCTTAAGGATGAGCTACAACCACACCCTATGATATCCCCACCACCATGTTTGTAGCTAATTCCACCCTAGTGGTTTGTATTTCCTCCTTGATCTCCCATTAGCATGTAGACTACCTGACCACCTTCTAGTCTATCCTCATGCTCATTGCTTTGATCTACCGAATGTGTCTTCAGAAGATTGCTACTGTACACTCTACCAACCAATTTTGGGTGTAGTACGTTGATATTTGTAGGTGGTTGCATTATAGTCTCAACAAATCCCGCTGTGGTAATCAGGTACCAAATTTGGAAGAGAATGTAGGGTTGCTTTTATTTTTGAACCTTTGTATACATTTTCATTGACACTTCATGAAGACGTTAGAAGAGTCTATCAAATTAGGGTGGCACATAAGGATACAAAGGATCTTTTCATCTATCCTGGACACTAGGACACCACCGATGATTATTTTAATGTATTCTCTCTACTCCATAGTGCCTCACAGTTCATCTAATATCATGGATACCATGGTTCTGAATTGGTGGAAATTTAAATTTTCATGGTTTTCATCCCATGTCGTGACCCCTTCATCATTGAGCGTCACTAGATGAACCCTATAAATGTTCAACATCGATGGATGAAAACTATTTCCAGGTGGATCTATGGTGTTTGGGAAATAATATCTGCCAAAATAAGTTATGATTCAGCCATGTAGGATCTAAAATGGACCACATATTCTCTTAATAACGCCTCCCCTTAAGATGATCCCTAGAATGCTGTAATATCTCATCAATACCAACACTCCTATGATGACCTTATTGTGAGGTTCCATGATCCCCTCCTTCACCAAGTTCCCCAAATGGACCCCCATTATTGTTTCCCTGAACTAAAATATACGAAATCTCATAAAGAAAGGATGAAAAGTGGCATATCAGATCGATGTTTCCCATCTCTCATCTATATTATACCCCGAAGATTGATATTCACCCACTTCCAATATCACCTTGTATCATCCCTCCATTCCCTTGTACGATGCATTCGGGCACTGATTACCCAAGCCTAGCATCCTCAACATCTTATTCCTCTTAAATAATAGACCAAACTATGGAGGTAATGGTATTTCCTTCTATATGTACTCAATCATTTTCTTCTCCTTCACCACATCCAAGAGATTCCATGTTTAGATGGGGGTTCATGTTCCAACAACCCATATATTATTTGTTAGTAGGAACTCATCATATTAGAGACCCTCTAATGGAATTCCTCAAATGAATTGAATGTATCATAGTCTAACACCATCCTACCCATAGTGGAGTGAAATGTGTTCATTTCCAAAGACCATCAGCTAAACAGCTCTGACACCATCTCTTACTAATGGTAGATATGAAACATTGTTGTACATATAGCTTCATACTACCTAATGTTATGATGACCTCCCACAAAATCCTCACATGTGAAGTATACCAAGTACACTCATACCCATTTTCATGTACATTTTCCCTCTAGAACTCTAGTCCTAGTCCTTCTTCCCACACACACATGCATTCCTTATACTTCTTTGGAAGGTTCTTACATAGTTGGTAGGGAACTCCTTAACCACTAGATCGTCTCCCATGATTGTTCTAGTTTTTTTATTAATGAAATATATGTTTATGTATTGGATCTCCCTAAAATCATGGCCATTCAAAGTAATGTTGTATCACTGGGGACGATCTTCATGTGTAACCCTTGATTGCGGTGAATCGGTTTCAAAGCACAGGATGAATAATTAATCCGATATCCTAAAATTAAAAAATAGTATATTTTTTCATAAAAGATAATCCTTTTATAGTTGTGTCATCATTCCATATGGTATGTAATTTTCTGACAGGACCCTCCTAGCATGTAGTATTTGTGGATTCCCAGTTATTTCTACACTCTACAAAGAAATGGAAGCTTCTCTCTCAATATCACTTTTTTGGCCATCCATATCGATCAAGTTTGGAATCCAAAGGATAGATCAAAATGTATTATGGATTAGTGTACAAAATGATTTCTTGCATGTATGATTAGTTAGTGATTGTTGAAGAGGGTGAAAAAATTCATGAGAGTCTGAAGTGTACAAGGTAGCTTCTACGTCAGCCTTAGGATTTTTCATCCACCAGCCAGATTGCACCATTGTTTTCAGCATTTCCCTCAAAACATGATCTTCCAGTCCCCTTTCAACTCAGGTTCCAATGGTGAATTTTTTGGTACTAAATTCCACACATAGCCACAATGTCCATCTCTATGTAAACCAAGGACACTCGTCGCATCAACAGAACATTTTGAGATTTCCAAGGGTGGTGCGCGTAAGTTTCAAAGTCTTTGCGCAAGAAAAAAATATTACATAAGAGGCTTTTGTGTGCTTAATGTGATGTAAAAGGGAAATATTCCACCCCAACCATTCAAAAAAATCCATGATAGGTGTGTGGAATTGGAGTGGATGGCCCATAAAATGATTTTAGTGGGTAAGTTTCTTATGCATCCAATGTGACATCAAATGAACTATCCTGCACCCTAAAAATTTCTCACCACCATGAAATCCTATGTCTATATATATAAGGGAACCCCCCACCCCCCCCCCCCCCATTCATTAGTGTGGTCTCCCAGAAGATTAAGTGATGTTATGTTCCTCGTATGACCACGTCTTTCACAATAGCACCCAAACCATGAACCCCTCAAGGTTAGAATCTTGTGCAAGAGGTACCCTATGGTATCCCATTCATGAGGAACCATAAGGTATTGACCCATTCTAGTTTCTTTTTATCCTAATGAAAGGGAATATAAAAGACCCTTCTTGTGAACACTACTTACACTTGTGCACACATCATCTCTTACTAAAACTCTCCCTTTTTAGTGCTAGTATACAAAGTTGTGAGTACTCATTATTTGAAGCTTTGTGGGGTTCTATTACTCCAATGAACCGTATTTAATCCCCTTTTGTTAAAAACTCCCATGTCTTGCATGAAAATCATTTGTAAATACCTCAAGGATTGTGCATAGTGATTTCTTTGTCCTTCATGTAGTGTCCCTTATTGTGATGCCTTACCTTTTTCATTTTAGCATAGCTATACAAATGGTTATTGCATTTCGTCACAGATAAGGTGACATGGATCCCACTATAAACCAATCATCCACCCTGTTCAAACCAATAATTGTTGATGCCTTCCCTTCTCTAGGTGTAGGTTTGAATCAGTTATATAAGGCCAAGGGGAGAGGCTTGAGTTACACCTTTCCATGCTGCTAGATATAAAATTGACCATCACCATCATCCTTGGTACATGATGTTAAACTATAGTCTCACCCCATCTCAATGCACATGGGTTGCCACACCTTAGTAATTTTTCATGCCCAATCATCTCCATGTGAGTGAGATATTCCTTGCACGGAATGAGATATTACTTACACCGAATAAGGTCTTCCTCACAAAAAAATTTGAACTTCCTCATATAGAATTAGATCCACCTAACATGGGATGAAATCCTCCTCAATTAGGTCTTATGTGTAAGCCCCGCACCATCTCTTGCGGAATCATCTTTCACGATGCGACTATCTTGTCCACTGCTCCCTCTTGTTTCTCACATCGAGCATGACTGAAAAGGGAACAGATGTTAGTAGTGACCATGACCCTTCTCCATACTAATTTCCATCCCTCAGGGACTAAGACCTAATTTACACTTCCATGGGATGCATCTCCACATAATCCCAAAACCCCTTCAGAACTATGTGGACTTTGATTACCAACCAAATGGGATACGTAGGAAACCTCCTTACGGTTCCAACCCAACATCTGGTCCATCACATCACCATTATCCTGGTGAGATCATTCCATTCCTCTGGGTAGTTCCAATCCATAATCTAGATACCATCCCCTATAAACTACATGGGTTTTGAACCCTGCCTTCTAAATAGGGTACATAGGATGCCTCCTTGAGCTTCAATCCCGACTAATGGTAAACCTTGGTCTTACCTCATTTGGATTTACCCCTTTATACAGTGACACATTCTCATTATGAGACACACCATTCAAGGTCCTCTCTCATTGGGAATTCATATTCATCCATCTTGTAAACATTTTAAGTGTTCCCTCCTAGATATTGACCTTTCTGATCCACCTCCATGGGGTGTTTCAATCATTCCCCACCCATATCTGTAAGGAATTAAACTTGTGGGCATCCATGTGTTAAACATGGGATTCCTTAGGAAAATCTCAGAATACATGCCTCTAGAATTATATACCCTATAATTTACATGGGATTCCTTGGGTGTTGCGCCCTTGAGAATACCTCACATGAGGAAGAATATAGTTGGCCAATGTCCTAGCATCCAGGAATGTCATCGATGCCTAGTGTGACTACTCTCCTAATAAATGGTTTCTTCCCTATCTATAACCCTTGGAATGTATAGAGATAAGTAGCTTATTTAATTAGTATCCAAAAAGGGATGGAACTGGAAAAAAGTTTCACAAACCACATCTTAATCTACATGGGAGACCCAAACAATGGGATAAATATTTAGGGTGGGTCCACAAAAGGAGGAACCGACATCCCATAATCCCATTTCAATTAATAAGAACACATCATTGTGAAAGAGGTGAATTCCTCCTACCTTTGTAAAGTGGTAATGTAGGGAAGTGGAGAACACACCAATAGAAGATGACAAGTAAGGCGAGCATGCCCAGATGAAAGTGTCATAAATAGAAATGGTGATCCCTGAGTGAAACTATTATCCTCAACATGGAGAATAATGCAATTTTAGAAATAAATTGATTATCATGTCCCTGGATCAATATATGTGATTCCAAGTCCCACCAAGTAAATAGTGGGCCTAGAGTGAAACTCGTTTGAATTAAGGGTAGTTATTAATTGGGCATTCCGATCTGCGATATTTTCTGCATGGATCTATATCCTTCCAGCCATGGAATATTTGACAGCACTGGGGCATTGGGAATTGTTTTCCTTGTATCCAGAACATCATAATACAGTTTTAACACCCAAAGGTGAAATCAAATCAATTGTAGTAGTCAAAATAAATAAAATAGCAATATCATTCAATGAAATTTGGTATTTTCTTATATGTGGTGAAGCTACATCTAGGAATATCCAATTTCTGAATTCCAATTCCTTTTTCTCCCTTCATATTATCACCAAATAATAATGAAAACCTAAAAAAGGATTCAATACCACTTTGTAACATCATGGAACTGGATGCCACTCAATAGTGCCATGTGCTTAGTTGGATGGATGGCCTCAATCACATCTTCCCAAACACCGAAGGCTTTTGACTAGCATCGAAGATCAAGGTGTGTCTATGGAATGACTATTATATCTTATAAGAGTGTAACATAGAAGGGTATATATTCATTTTATATTGAATTTAGTACTTAAACCAGACATAAGATAAATAACTAAGATAAAAATATATAAAATGAAAAAATTGATCCCATATACATATGATGACAATATATAGAATATGTCTCTTAACGAAATCCAAAATAGGTATATAATGAATTAGTACATTCCTTGTCACAAAATTATAAAAAAGAAAAAAATTATTCACTAGCATCATGAGACTCATCTCATTCCCATGCTCCCTTTATTCTAAGAAAAAATCAAGAACTTATAGCATAGTGCATGCCATTGTCTATACCTACAATCATATAGTTTATTCAGGTACATGAAGATAGCCCAGATAGTGTGTGAGACTAAATATGGAAAGGAAACCAACCATGATCTAGTTTCATTCATTCATTGAATATATAATAATAGTAGTTTGTGGGAAGTAAAATAATAAGGAAGAAAGTACAGAATGTAGACATCCTATGAAGTCTAGGTTCTCACTATATAATCATATTCACCATTTTAATTTCATTTAGTGATTCTGAATTAATATTTAGGCATGTATCATTTATAATAAAGTTCATTTAACTGATCAATATCATTTAATAATTTTATCTCAGGGCCTTGCACAAAGCCAAGTGTCCCCCATAGTTATATGCTCATGTATTCCTAAATATGACATCTATATAGTTTAATAAAAAGGCCAAATTCAAGCTTCATAATTGCCTTTGTAGGCACATCATATAAACCATTTAATTTTTTTTCAATTCAGAACCTGAGCTCGTCCATTGAATTCCTCATTTGGAATCTAGATATCACTCTAGGAATTCAATAAACGATGCACCTAACAAGATCTTCTCGGGTGATACTCATAGGAACCCATGTATTCTACTTGGTATGGTATAACATCATTTCCATTTGAGATTGTCCTTGGTGGTCAACTAAGGGAGCCCAAGTGAATCCATCTTGTATATGATCATCTTACCACTTGAGTCTATATTTTTAAATCTATAATGTTTCCAAGTATCACTTGGGAATATAATAGTCACCCCCCATGATTCTTTCTTTTTCATTCCACTAGGGACTCCAAGTGTCACTCAGGTGTATGAAAAGTAGAATCCCATTGAGATCATCCATGAAATTTAAATATGAGCACATGTATCACCCAAGGAATAAAATAATGCATGCATTAAATAAAATTAATTCAATTATATCATGTTCATCACCGTGTTCATTTCAATTAAAAATTCACCTCAGAAGGTGGTTCAAGTTAGGGTTGTTCACAGAAGGCATAGCCTATAATGTTACTTATGGGGAATTTTGTAACACCCCGAGATTTTATGAGATATATTATTATGATGTCTTCTATTATACACTACACCAATATTAGATTGTACTATATGAAACACCGTATTAGCTTGCAGTATACGCAACACTATTCTTGGCTCGTGTTACACACAATTTCAAGTTCGTTTTGTGAAAATTATTCTACACAACATTATGTATATATTCTGTTTAATGTTTAAATGAAATATGTTTTGATTATGTTATATGCAACACCAAATGGAGATTTTACTACACGCACCGTTGACTTGACTTGCAATACATACAATCAAGACCTTCTTCGATAGCATGTGTAGTACGCAATACCAAGTTTCACTAAATGAGATATTATTATAATACTATTATGAACTAGCCACTATGAATAGTAATACCCACTTTTGGAAATTTTATAAATTTTATCTTTTAAAACAGACTTCATTTTTAGATTTCAAATATTGAAATTAGCCTAAGGTAAAGATTTGGTATTTTTCTAAAAACCTTCAATTTTTAAGGAATAGTGAAAACACTGGTTTTTTATTTAAAACCCGACTTTTTATTTAAATAATTATTTATTTTATTTAAAATTATTTTAGGTCAAAATTGATACATAATACCTATATAAGTTCAATTTAATTCATTGGAGTCATTTTATAATAATTTTAGATATATAAAAATTTTATTGAACTTTTCACCATCTTTTACCCACCACCTAGGAGAATTTGAAAATTCACATAAAACATAATTTTACCGCTTCTGTGAGTGGAATTTAAAAAATCCGAGAGTCACTTTTAATATCAAGGACAAAAATGTGGTTCATTGAGATGAAAATAATTTTTTGTGAATAGTAACTTTTTACTTTTCTTTACCACGGTTAAAAGTAAATTGGGTAATTAAGGGTAAAAAAGATATTATTATTAACCTAAAACATCTCTTAATTCTATTTTAAAAGAGTAATTAGACAAAAAACAACCTTAGGAATAAACTATGACCATTTAGGTCCACTTGGATTAGATTAGGACATTTATTATTAATTTATTTAAAGAAGGGTTAAAATATTTAAAATCAAAGTTTAATAACTAATGAATTTTTAATATATGGATATACATAAGATAGATTCGACTATAAATATTAATTATAAACCTAAAAATATTTCCTACCTAATCGTATTTTATTTATAATTTATAGACATTAAATAATTTACGTTACTTATGACACAATGGTGATGCAGTAATTACCTAAACAATGAAATATTAAAATAATTGATATTATAAATACCCAAATAAATGTAATTTGAGACTTTTTATTAATTCCACTAATTTTATATGTCAATATTACATGTTATTATTTATTTAAATAACTATTTTATAACTAATCATGCTGTTATGATTTTCACAAAAATAAATTACCAAATAGTGTTAAAATTGACATAAAATAGTTTTTTAAACAAATATTATATTATTAATTGTTATTTTATTCCTATAAATCTAAGGTTCGGCCAAATGACTTATATAAGGATATATATTTTAATAATGAACCACTTGAGGTTCGTTTGTCTGGTTATAGTATTTTTATTAACCATATATGGTAAGAAAACAAGAAGAAACGGTAAGAGTTAAATTATTCAACTTAGAGTTAAATCTAAATGATAAGGTTAAAATTGTAACCTAAACTTGTCTAAAATATATTCATTGAGAGTATTGTAACCCATACCCACTTTAGCTTCTAAATAAAACAATTTGGAGCTATTATAAACCAAATATGACTTTATTATAAAATAATATTTTAAGTTTTTCCAAAGGTGCCCCTCTCCTCCCTTATAAAAAGGGCACCCCTTCCCTCTTCTCTTCACATTATTTTAAGCCTTGAAGCTCGGACAAACTCTGACCATTTCTCTTCTACACATCCATAGAAACATTCTGGAGGTTCTGTTATTCTTAAAAGACCAACTCTACTTCCATAAGAGGAATCTTAAAGGAGGTGCGTCAAAAAAGAGGTAATCTCTTCTTCTGATTCTCTCAGGTTTCTTTCTTCTTCTACTTCTTCTTATTTAGTTATCTCATTATAAAGTAATAACATCAGTATTAATTATATACTTATATGTTATTATAAATATAAAAAAACTCTATTTCACCTTCTATCCATCCTACAGAAAACGAAATCACCGCGCGTGCGTACGTACGGAATACCGTCTCCACGCCGTGGTGTAATCTGTTTTCGACCACCACCTTACATGGATGGGTATAATGGTGTAAATAAATAACTATATATGATTATTGTAAAGTTATATTTATTCTAAAATAGTATACATATGTTTCAATACAATTTCATGATCATGTGAATGATATCATCGCTTGTGCGTACGTACGGACTACCGTCTCCATGACGCGATGAGATTCATTCTCCATGTTAACCATTCATTAATGATTATAAACTATATATAATGATTAATAATTAAATATATGACATAATAATGATACTTTATTTATGTATATATATATATGTATTTCATCTGTATAATTCCATTCAATTCAATAAGGAAATGAAATCAGCGTCCATGCATACGTATAGCCTACTGTCTCCATGAACGGTGTATTTCATTCCATTTATCGATCTATCATATATATATATATGTATATACTGAAAATATATTATATATAAATCATTTTTTACATTATGGAATTAATTAAATCATGATATAAGTAATAATATCAAGAACAACAAGTCAAAACACGTACAATAAATGAAATGATTTTACCTAAATCGCTGCTTTTACATCGAATTTACAAAAGAATAGGTAATATAAAGTAATAAGTAAACCATATATGATATCATAACAATGAATATGATTCTTTAATAAGTCAATGACATTATTTAAATAATTATACAGGAGTTTCGGATATATACGAAGCATATCAGACATAAGGTAAGTGATAAGTTTGCAATCTCATTCTTATTCGAGATTTTTTATACGTAAGTATTTACTGGGGTTAGATTTATCATCCATGTACAAGTTTTATAAAAACGTTTTCATGTATTTTAAAATTATTTTTACCCATTTTTGACTTTTACCACATGGTGTGTAAGGAATTGATTTTTAATGTACCATACGAGGTACTTTTTGATTTTCCTGCAAAAGTACGAGACGAATGTTTTTTTAACTTATACGGCATGAACGGATTTTTACGGTTTCATAACGAATTAATTTCATGATGATTAATCTACAAGATTTCATTTCTATTTTCAAAAAATCCTTTTATTTTAAAATTTCATGGAATTTTATGAATATAAAATGATTTTTAATAAAAAAAGATATTTTCCTCAAGAATTCATTTCAATTGTTTTATCAAAACCATTTTCCATATAAGATGACATTATTTCATATGTGCATATTTCAAGTATAATTCTTCTATGATTTACATGTTTTCACTTTTCTTATGATGAAATGATATCCATTTGTTTTATATGGATTATGTTATGATGGGATGATGTTTATGAAACCCATTTTATTCTTTGGGTTATGATGAATGATTTATGATTACATTGTGGCACATGTAAGAATGATTTGATTATGGGATGGGTGGGACCTATATCTCCCTCCAATGCATTGGTTAAATATTTATATCTCATGAGATAGACATGGCTGGAACATTATGTTAATTCGGTTTAGTAATACACGACTGGAATGAGGAGTGAACTCGATTCAGAAAGGGACTTTGTCCACTAAGATGGTCTTGGCAGAAATGCCTTGGCTACTATGGAAATCATATCATGTGATTAAAGGTTTCCACAATCACATTTTTTATTCTCATTCTATTTTATCATGATTGATGTTCTTTTATGATATATTCTTTACATACTTCCAAGATTTATGTCTTTGCTCAAGATTTTGATGTTCAGATTTTATGATCATGTTTTTTCATTCAAATGATTATGGTTTGTTCAATGTTATATATATTTACCCTTATTGAGCATTTGAGCTCACCCTTTTTATGTTATCTTTTCCCCAGGATATAAAGAATGGTTTTAGGTAAGAAAAAAAGGGGAAGATGTTTATGGGAGATGTTCAAGATCTTTCACCATGATTAGAAGATTATGTTCCGAGTTTCCAAATACACGAAACTATTACAGTCCTTGAGTGTTGGTTTTTGTTATGTATTAATTATTCCGCAAAAGTAATGTAATGTCCATGTACGTCATGCTTTGTGTCTCTACAGTTGGTATCAGAGGAAAGGTTTATCCATCCTTTGGAAACTAGGATGCGATAACTTCAGTGGCATCTCTAGAGATATTTCTAAGGTATTTATAGGGATGTAACTAAGGTTTTGTATAATTATAGGTTAAAGTCCTAGAATTACGATAACGATATTAGAATTAAACATAAGATGTTAGATATTGAAGGTACTCCCCCTTTATTATATTGTTTTCCAAGAATGATTTTTTCCTCTCACACTATTCTTTTTGGGTTTTAGAAAATGGATGGAAACAGGAAGATTCATGATAATAGAGGATATGATGGACAATGGAATGATATTCTTCATGAGCAACCAAATGAAATTGGATCTAGAGGTCCACATATCGTTATTATGCCTAATCAGAAATCTCGTAATATGATCAATAATGTCAACATTGGTGAGTTTCCTGACTCATGTAATAAGATAAAGATGGAGTCTCGTGATGATCATAGAGGAAAGAAAGTTTAATTTCTATCATGTAAATATTGTGGTAAGAGGCATCAGTGAGAATGTTTCAAAGGAACTAGAAGATGATTTGGGTGTAGAAAAGAAGGACACAATTCCAGTAAGTGTAAAGGAAAAGGTTCAGTTAACACCATGAACAAGGATAGTGTTATTTCTAAGACATCAACAATAGTTAAATGTTTTAAATATGGAATTTATGGGCATTATGAAAACCAATTCCCTAAGGGAAAGTCTCATGAAGAGAATCTGCATGGTATTATGGGTAGTATTTATTTTGATGATGATGAGAAGACTACAAATGATATATGAGATGAAAGAAGTGTTGAAGCTTGGTTGATGGTTTAAGAAGGAAGTGGAATGATTTATTTTTATCAAGAGTTATGTTGTATAGGTAATGGTACTATGGAATAAAGACTCATCTAATGATTGTTACACTATTGTTTTTCCTAAATTATTTGAAAGTATATGTTGAATGGTTCTGGAAACCATGAATGGTTATTAAATTATTTTTGGATGGTAGATGATATGTGCATAATGAAAGTATAAGGGGATAATGAGATGTTTGATAATATTAATAAACTCATGACTGGTATAAGGACAATGTGATATCATGGTTTGAGTATAATGATTTTTGGGATTTTGGTATGTGGAAAGAGTTAAATTTTGGCAACATTCATGTTTTCATTAAGGTTCAATGGGTATTCATTTTTTAAGAGAATACATGATTAAGGAATTCACATGTTTGGAATGTGATCAACAAGATATATCTTATGATATATGGGGGATAAATGATGGTATTCACGTGCTTGTTATGTGACCACTCAAGTAATGGTTTTCTTTATACTTTGAGCTTGGACCGAAGTATTTTTGATAAGCCTAAAGATTGGAATGAATAAATTTATTTATAAGATAGTATTGTTTAAGGCTTGATCTTTTTTTGATATTATTGTTGAAATGTTATAATAATGTAATTTTAGAAAAAGGGACAACCAACAAGATGGGTGACAACCAATCGCATCAGACAAGGATGCGGGAATCGAACCTATAACCAAAGTGTGACCGGCCTTTATCACATATCACCGGCATATAAGAACTCCCTAGTTAGTAGAAACTAGTTTTATTAAGCACTATGATAGATGATGTATAAGTACATTTTTGCAACCATATATGATTAATCTCAGCATAGATGGACTGATGTATATTTAATAAATTGTGCTAAATGTTTTTCGATTGAAATAGATGGAATGACCTATCATTCTATCACATGATCTGCTAACACTTCACAAATGTCAAATTCAACTTCATTTCTTTAAGAGATGAAGTGGAAATTGTTCAAGGCACGAACAACAGTGAGATTGTAACAAAATCAAGAAATAATTTCTTTTAATTCAAAAATTTGTCAACATTAGGGAAATGGTCTTGAAAACCAAAAATTTTGTCTCAGTGATCTTATATCTAATAAATAAGATGGTACCTTAGATCATCACAAATTTATGGATGTGTTATTGTTGGATTTTTCAAAGCCATGTTCTCTACCACTCTCCATCAGAACTGGATGGCTATATTTTTCTTCCATATGCATATTTTCACCTATGTTCTCTTATGCAGAAACCCAGTGATGAGTTACTTTGGGTAATCATTACGTTTCATACTTTAGTTTTTTAAAATTAAGTTTTTTATCCCTTTTTACGATGTGGGTTTCTATAAAAGAACCTTTCAAGTAGAAAACCATTTATAACCCCGATGAATTTCGAGGGAGAAATTCATTTTAAGGGGGGTAGAATGTAACACCCTATGATTTTATGAGATATATTATATTGATGTATTCTATTATACAGTACACCAAGATTAGCTTGTACTATACGAAACATTGTATTAGCTTGCAATATATGCAACACTATTCTTGGCTCATGTTACACACAATTTCAAGTTCGTTTTGTCAAAATTATTCTACACAAAATTATGTATATATTCTGTTTAATGTTTAAATGAAATAAGTTTTGATTATGTTATATACAACACCAAATAGAGATTTCACTACATGCATCCTTGACTTGGCTTGCATTACACGCAATCAAGGCCTTCCTCGATAGCGTGTGTGGTACGCTATACCAAGATTCACCAAATGAGATATTCTTATAATATTATTATGAACTAGCCATTATGAATAGTAATACCAACATTTTGAAATTTTATAAATTTTATCTTTCAAAAGGACTTCATTTTTAGATTCATAATATCGAAATTATCCTAGGGTGAATTTTTTGCATTTTTCTGAAAACTTTCAATTTTTGATGAATAGTGAAAACACTGGGTAACTACTTAAAAACAGACTTTTTATTTAAATAATTATTTATTTTATTTAAATTTATTTTTGGTCAAAATTGATACATAACTCTTATATATTTTCAATGTAATTCATTGGAGTCATTTTATAATAATTTTAGATATATAAATTTTTTATTGAACTTTTCACCGTCTTTTACCAACCTCCTGGGAGAATTTGGAAATTCACATAAAACATAATTTTACCGCTTTTGTGAGTGGAATTTCGAAAATCTGAGAGACACAGTTAATACCAAGGACTAAAATATGGTTCAATGAGATGAAAATAATTTTTGGTGAATAGTAACTTCTTACTTTTATTTACCACGGTTAAAAGAAAATAGGGTAATTAATGGTAAAAATGATATTATTATTACCCTTACAGATGTCCTAATTATATTGGATAAGTTTAATTCGACCAAAAACAACCTTAGGAATAACATATTACCAATTAGGTCCACTTGGATTAGATTTGGACATTTATTAATAATTTATTTAAAGATGAGTTAAAATAGTTAAAATCAAAGTTTAATAAATAATTCATTTTTAATATAGGGTTATACATACAATAAAATCGACTATAAATATTCATTAGAAATCTAAAAATATTTCCTACATAATGGTATTTTATTTATAATTTTTAGACATTAAATAATATATGTTATTAATGACACAATGGTGATGTAGTAATTACCAAAATAATAAAATATTAAATTAATTGATATTATAAATACCAAAATAAATTTAATTTGAGACTTTTTATTAATTACACTAATTTTATAGGTTAATATGACATGTTAGTATTGATTTAATTAACTTTTTGTGAACTAATCATGCTGTTATGATTTTCAAAAAAATCATTTTCCAAATAGTGTCAAAATTAATATAAAATAGTTTTTTTAACAAATATTATATTATTAATTGTTAGTTTATTCCTAAAAATCTAAGGATCGTAAAAATGACTTATATAAGGATATATATATTAATAATGAACCACTTGGGGTTAGTTTGGCTTGTTATAGTATGTTTATTAACCATATATTGTGAGAAAACAAGAAGACACGGTAAGAGTTAAATTATTCGACTTTGAGTTAAATCTAAATGATAAGTTTAACATTGTAACCTAAAACATGTCTAAAATATATTAGTTGAGAGTATTTCGACCCAACCCCACTTTAGCTTTGAAATAAATCAATTTGGAGCTATTATAAATCCAATATGACTTTATTAGAAAATAATATTTTAAGTTTTTTCAAAGGTGCCCCTCTCCTCCCTTATAAAAAGGGCACCCCTTCCCTCTTCTATACACACCCTTTTGAGCCTTGAAGCTCTGCCAAACCCTGAAAATTTCTCTTCTCCACTTCCCTAGAAACATTCTGGAGTTCTAGTATTCTTAAAAGACCAACTCTTCTTCCATTAGAGGAAGCTTAAAGCAGGTGTGTCGAAGAAGAGGTAATCTCTTCTCCTGATTCTCTCATGTTTATTTCTACTTCTACTTATTCTTATTTAGTTGTCTCCTTATAAAGTAATAACATCAGTATTACTTATATATTTATATGTTATTATAAATATGAAACAATCCTATATCACCTCTTATCCATCCTATGGAAAATGAAATCACCGCGCGTGCGTACGTACGGAATACCGTCTCCATGCCGTGGTGTGATCTATTTTCGACCACCACCTTAAATGGATGGGTATAATGTTTTAAATAAACAAATATATATTATTTCTATAAAGGGATATTTATTCTGAAATATTATACATACGCTTCAATAAAATTCCACGATCATGGGAATTATATCATCGCTTGTGCATACGTACGGACTACCGTCTCCACGACGCGATGAGATTCATTCTCCATGTTAACCATTCATGAATGATTATAATGTATATATAATGAATAATAATGATATATATGACATAATAATGATAATTTATTTATGTATATATATTTGTATATCATCTACTTATTTCCATTAAATTCCATAAAGAAATGAAATCAGCGTTCATGCCTATGTACGGGCTACCGTCTACATGAACAATGTATTTCATTCCTTTTATCGATCTATCATATATATATTTATATGCTGAATATATATTATATATAAATCATGTTTTACATTCTTTAATTAAGTAAATCACGATATAAGTAATAATATCAAGAACAAAAAGTCGAAACACGTACAATAAGTGAAACGATTTTCCCTAAATCGCTGCTTTTACATCGAATTTACAAAATAACGGGTAATATAAAGTCATAATTAAACCATATATGATATCATAATAGTGAATATGATTCTGTAATAAGTTAATGACATTATTTAAATCATTATACAGGAGGTTCGGAAACATACGAAACATATCAGACATAAGATAAGTGATAATTTTACAATGTCATTCTTATCTGAGATTGTTTATGTGTAAGTATTCACTAAGGTTATATTTATCATCCATGTCCAAGTTTTATAAAATTATCTTCATGTATATTTAATGTCTTTTTTACCCATTTTTGACTTTTACCACATGGTATGTAAGGAATTGTTTTTTTTACCATACGAGGTACTTTTTGGCTTTTCCGGCAAAAGTACAAGAAGAATGTTTTTCTACTTATACAGCATGAACAGATTTTTACGGTTTCATAAAAACTTATTTTCATGAAGCTTACTCTACAATATTTCATTATTATTTTCAAAAAAATCATTTTCTTTTAAAATTTCATGGCATTTTTTGAAAATAAAATTATTTTGAAGAAGAAAGGATATTTTCCTCAAGAATTATTTCAAGTGTTTTATCAAAACCATTTTCCATCTAAGATGACATTATTTCATATGTGTATGTTTCAAGTATAATGTCTTTATGATTTAAATGTTTTCACATTTCTTATGATGAAATGATTTCCATTTGTTTTATATGGATTATGTTATGATGGGATGATGTTTGTGAAACCTATTTTATTCTTTGGTTTATGATGAATGATTTAAGTTTATATTGTGTCACACATAAGAATGATTTCTTTATTATATGGGTGGGACCTATATCTCCCACAAATGCATTGGGTAAAGATTTATATCTCATCAGATAGACATGGCTGGAATGGTAACTTAATATGGTTCAGTGATACAGGACTGGAACGAGGAGTGAACTCGATTCAGAAAGGGACTTTGTCTGCTAAGATGGTATTGGAAGCAATGCCTTGGCTACTATGGAAATCATATCATGTGCTTAATGGTTTCCACAATCAAATGTTTTATTCCCATGTTATTTTATCATTATTGATGTTTCTTTATGATATATGCCTTACATAATTCCAAGAATTATGTCTTTTATCAAGCTTTTGATGTTTAGATTTTAGGTTCAAGTTTTTTCATTCAAATGATTATGGATTGTGCAATGTTATCTATGTTTACCCTTACTGAGCATTTGAGCTCACAATTTTTATGTTTTCTTTTCCTCATGATATAAAGAAAGGTCTTAAGTAAGAAAAAAAGGGTAAGATATTTATGGGAGATGTTGAAGATCTTTCACCACGATTAGAAGATTATGTTCCGAGTTTCCAAAGACACTAAACTATTACGGTCCTTGAGTGTTTGTTTTTATTATGTATTAATTATTCCGCAAAATTAATGTAATGTCCATGTACATCATGATTTGGGTCTCTACAAATTTTATTATAAATATAATCTCATAATTAAATATCCAATACATGGAATGTGTCTAGGTAAATGGATTCCCATCCTTTTTTATTTATCAATTAAATTAAAATTTTATATTACAATTAAAATTACATATCAATTCACAATTCAAGTTTCAATTGACAGTTCAATATTAAACATCCCAAGTAAAGTGGTAAAAGAAACACCAAAAATTTATCTGAAATCAATAGCAACCCATGTTGGCCTATGAAATTGATAACACAGTCAAAGGGGTGGTTTGAATAAAAGTCACATGGCCATTAATAAATTATCATTAAGTCTCATTCATTCAATAGGCCATACCTATTCATTTAACCCAGGGTTTTAAACCCATTTCAAGGGTGATGCTCTGAATAATAGGTTCATGACACACTGACATAAATATAACACTTTGACTCACAAGTAAAATAAAGAGGCCACATATCATAGGTCTATAGTGGATAGCTCATCTTGAATCAGCACCAGATTCGACTCAGGTCAAGAGAAAAATTAAGAATAGACGAGAACCCTAAAAATTGGAAAATTAAAATGGAACCAAAATAGCATAACCAATACCAAGAAGAATGAGGAATAAAACAAAATGAATCATGATCTTACTAGCTTGGATCCAATGAGATGTACAGTTCTTGATTCTGAGTTTGGATGGATGATATATAAAAAATCCTAGAATAGATGTTAATGGAACCCTCCCAAAATGGAGGTTTTGTCCATCATGATAAATTTGGAGAAAATATGTTAGAAAAATATTTAATTAAGGGAAAATTGGAAATTAAAAAATAGGTTTGCATGGTTTGGACACATGGTTGGCCAAAATGTGCACCAACTATGACGCCTTTACAGTAGGAAAGGGGCACATCGCACAGTTTCCCATAGGTTTTAAATAACCACGTCTCAGTACACTTCCAAAATTGCAAACAATTCTGCATGACCAGGCACCCAAAGTTACGCAGTTCTTCTAAATATACCAATAGGATTTCATTATCTAGTGTATCATGGTTAGAAATAATTGTGTTTCCTTCTTCGCATGGTTTCAACTAACTATGTACCAAACCATTTTCAACCAAAAAGCTAGGTTCCCAGCTCTGAACCAACCCTGTACACCCCTATATTCCTTTATGAAATCCATGGTACTTCATAATAGGGCATATTTAGACATTTAAATTCAAAATTAATGGATGGTAAAAGATCCATAACTCAATAATAAACCAGTTTCTTACACGCAAAAAATTAATGTATATTACAAAAATTACCATATTCATGCAGGTCCTACATAATAATGGAGGGAGGGATGAAAAAAGGAAATAAAATTTAATATTATATAATTTAAAATATATTATATAAATTTAATTAAAAAAATATTGAATACACATATATATTTCAGGCTCATGGAATTTATAAATTCAATGAATATGAAAAATTAAAAAATGGTTATCCTTTATTTATTATTGGTTCATTATAGTTATTATAAACCTTTTTAAATTAATTGATTAATAAATAAATCAATTAATTAAATTACATATTAATGACCATGTGAAATTCTTTTTACATACCCATCATTATTGGAATAAATGGAAAAAAATGATGGTAATAATAATCCTTGATTTATTACAGTAAATTAATTGATCATTTAAAATTATTTAAAACCATTATTAAATAATCAAACAGACAAGGCATTTCAATCAATAAAATATTATTTTAATACTTCAATTTTAAATTTAATGTAATGTAATTTTATATTTTATTGGGAGACTATAAGGTGTTTTCTTACGAACTACATACAAGGTACCTCAATTGGTGTGTACCTGGATTACAAGCCTAGGTCTTTGGTTGTGTACCTTGGATGGACTACAAATTATGTAAAATCTATCTTAACAGCATGTATTTATATTTTTGTGTGTCTTCAAAATCCATCGAAGAAATGTTATTTTTTTTAATTCATGAATACATGACATGTATCAGCCAACTACAAGTCATGGATTGCCTATTTTTTGTGTCCAGATGACTTTCTCAGTGGACCAGTGTGTATTTCAGGTTTGGAAAATGATGAAATACACATAATATTAACCACATAGATGTTTTTGTATATTATTAATGCTCCAGGATCTTAGTATCATTAAATTTTACCATGTATAATGATCACATGAATGGAGAAAATTTTACCTCATACCTATGCAGACTACACAACATGTACCCCGACTACAAGTCATGTAATCTGACATGTCGTGCATGCATGAGAAATTACACTATAATGGGAAGAATAAATTAAATTTAAATCTAATTATAAATGATGTGGTAATTGAAAATTACAACTTATGTTAGGTCTAAGGTACCCAGTATCAGAAAATTCCCACATAAAAGAGATAAATATAGATAAAAATCAACCATTTCTCTCTCACATTATAAATTATGATTATTACATGTTAATAATTTTGTCATTTGGCCTTAAAAATTTTATTCAATAGATTCTCTACATCCCATTACATCATGTACTCCTATAATATCCATTAGAAGATGATGTACTGAAGGAAATAATTGTTCCCTCTAAAATAACATTAACAACTTGGTTAATACTAAACTTACAACATTTTTATAAGATATATTATGATAATATTTCACATTCCCTATAAAATTCCACAAACTAATAAGATATTTGGTCAATTTATACTACTTATTTATCTATATCAAATGTTTAACCTAAATAATATATATATATATGTATAGATACTACTTTTTCCAGAGAGTGTATATTTATTTTTTTATAATCCTAATTGAGATATTATATATATTAATCTTTTTAATGTCTAGTTTTTATTTCACCTTTTATAACAACCATTCTCTTATCTCCATAAACTAAAAAATAAACCCTCATACATTCTCATGTACCATTGGTTGATTTTGACTTCTATACAATACAGTTCTCTTAAATTTATTTTATCATTCCCCAACCATATTTTAAACATAGGAAATGCCAAATTTAGTATATTTTATAGAATTTATGATATATTTGATCAATGAATAATATTTGTTTATTATCCATCACCTTATTTTTCATTTATATTCTTAATCACATCATCTTGTACAATGATATACAATATGACATAGGAAAAAAATTCCCTCTTATGTTGTTATTTCATTTATTTTTCAAATTAATTCCATTATAAGTAATTTGGCTTTATCAAATTACCCCATTGATTGATCTTAGTAGATATTGTTCCCAAGAACATTGATCAATACATTAACTACTTATTAGATATATATTTTTTAACTAAGGCTTATATAACTATATGACTAATATTTATTTTATATGTTAGCAAATTATTTCACATGGAAAGATATATAAATTCCACTAAATTCTTGGACAAGCATAAAATATCAATTTTCCAATGATTTTATGGATACTGCGATCAATATATTGATTCTTATAAACTCTATATTTTATTAGCTATTTAAAATTTCTTAAACCCATTCAGTATTATATATAAAGATATTTTTTGTATATTTATATTTATGTATGTTGTTTCTTCATTCAATCACCAAATATAATAATCATTGTAATCTATTATGACAATATGATCTGAAATAGATTTTAGTATCTATATTACTGATAATGTTTTTACATATTTTTCACCTTTAGTAACCATAAAATGTAAAAAAATTAATCTTAGTTTATAGGTATTTAAAAAAAAATCCATTTTAAAATTTTCTTGAATACTCATTTGGAGAAAGTGAATTTTAAATATATAGAGAATATATCAAAATATATACTTGATTTTGGAACATATAATCTTTTTTTTAATTTATATTAATATTTCATCTTATCTTTTTCTCCATTAACAAATTCCTCATAGGATATGGATGTATTATTTAAAATAAATATTATATCCACTAGATTAATGATTATAAAAATATATTTATATGATTTTTTATTTATTACATAATATTTGTGCCTCTAAAATATTCTTTTCCATGATTTCATTTTAAACCTATTCAAATAACAACTATCATTACATACTGAGCCTTCACATTTCAAGGTCTATCTTGTTCCCACTAACTCAAAATATATTGGCACTATTCTCAAAGTAATTGTGTCTCTTAATTAACTATAAAGTTTCTAACATAGGTATTTATTTAATATTCTTATTAATAATTAAGATAATAAATTGAGATACACATTCTATTTTTCTTGTTTCAAGTGAATTAAAAAATAACACTCAAAATCACATTACATGTTAATATATAAATTTTATGAAATAATTTATTTTTTTGATATTTTAGTTATTTAACATCCCATCTTTCATTCTTTTTGGAATTTGGATAAGTGTTAAATACAATATTTTCAATTCACATCTCAAAAAGATTATGAAATAAATTTTAAAACTTACAAGATTTTTCATCGAGCCACTTTTTTAAAAATTGTGACTCTAGTGTGTATAATGAAGTATGTGTTTCTAAAATATATTTAATACATATTTTATGATTAGTGAATTCTTTGATAATATATTATTCACCCTACTCACCCATGGAATCCTTTAACATCTTTATATGATCATTTAATACATTTTATTACATTTCATAAACCTCCTAACAGAATATCATTATGTATATGAATTAACCTCAATATTGTACTTGAAATAATTCTCTTATCTCACTAAACTAATTATATAAGATTATTTAACTTATTACCTTTAATAAATAAATTTTTTTTAATATACATTATAAAAAATCATATCAAATACAGAATAGTTTTATATTAAAATATTCTAAACATCATACTTGGTATATCATACATTTTCTTATTTTATTACATTACTATGTATTATTTTACCACTATTTGGTATTATTTGAACCTTATAAATTATATTCATCATTAAATATGGATATAGGATATTAATCATTAAATAATAATTAAACATCTATTTATGTTTGGTATACCATAATAATACATACATCAACATGATATAAATTCGAGTTGGTTCAAAACTAGACACTCAAATATTATTTTTTTTATAATTACAAATACATACAAAATGTTTAAAATAAAAAAAATTCACTTCTAAATTATGGTAAGTATTGATCTTCACCGGTTGAAAAAATATTTATTCTCTATTATTAGTTTCAATATCCACGTGACTCATCAAATAGTTCTAGTTTTATGTGGTTCTTGTATTTAGATAAAAATATATAAGTCAAATATAGAACCTAATAGCTAAGAAGTGTGACCATAAATATTAAAGAAAACAATGAATGAATCTAAAGTTGAAGCTCTGTCTTGCTTCGTCTTTATTGATATTCAATTAATTTTAATTTTCCTTATTGTGATCTTTTTTTCATATGAAAAGTGGATAGAATCTTGTTAAATTCTCATTATCTAGACTCATTGTGTCGTTAGTTCCTCAATTAAAGAAGTGTTCAGAATTTATATGGTTTCTTTATAACTAAACATAACCTGAAAATAATACTTTATAATAATTATTGGGTTGCTCCCATAACTAGTAGGTAATCCCAGCAATGATCTCTAATCCAATTGTCGGATCATCTTGATTGCATCACTAAATTAAAAATTTAAACTAATCTAACTAAATTAACTAGACTAATGAATAACACGGAAATTATTTAAATTTAAAAAAAGATGACATGTAGAGAGGGGAACTAATTTCTAATGATTGGTTTTGTTTATTTAGAATTATTTCACTATAGTATTCAAATTAATTAAACAAACATTCATGAGACTTCTTGATTTCACTGATGTTTCTTATTTTTCCTCAACTAATTCCACTTAAGCCAATTTATTTTTTTAGTTCAGGTAATCTAAAAAACCAAGGTGAATTATGTTCTATATCATAGGAAAGAGGATGAGTAAAGTTATCTCTAACTCCCCACTACTCTCTGTAATATTGGTTTTATTCCCTAATCATTAGAACACTCTCTAAGTGATTATGAAATATAATATAAATCAAGGTGAAATTAGATATTGATAAATAAGAATCATTCACAAGTAAAAAATAACATAAATCATTACATAATCATCCCTTTCGATCAAAGACACCTTCCACGATGATATTAACCACTCATGATTTATTATTCATCATCCAAGAATGAACAAAACTCATAGAATGAGAAAACATAACACTAAACTAAAAGGTTTTGAGTAATATTAAAAACATAATATAATTTATTTTGATAACTAGTTTAGAAATTATAAAGTCGCAACATGAAAATAAAAAAGAAAACATATCCTATATGAGTAGATTCTCTAGTGGTTGATCTACTATAACTTTTTTAACCCTTATTTAGATGATCCCCTCCGATTGAGGATTTTTCATCTATTCATTTTTATTCTAAAATTGTTTAAAATTAATCAATAAAATATATTAATAAAATTGAGATAAAACTTCCCTAAAAAATATCCTCTATGAAATTACTAACAAATAGAAATTCTGCAATATTACTTTTCATGATTTTCAGATGTTCAGCATAGTCTCACCAACCTTTATGTAGCCTTAACTATTTTCATCATCTTTAACTCCCTTGATTTTCCTCTTTGAGTACCCCTATGGTGAAATGACAAAAGTTTAGATACAAAGATGAACATATCAAAAAATGAGGATAAATGTTTCTTTTAAATTATATAGATTGTATCTATTTCACCCTAAATATCCTTCTCACCATTAAATATCATTCCCTCACAACACCATTCAATTTCATGGATAATCTCCTACTGTGAATATTTAATAAAGACTCAACCTCTAGTTTCAAACTATTTTTTATTCTCCATGTCATATGTAAATTCGTTTTCGCAACCTACTTCCCTGAGAAGTGATATCATCTTCTTCTATCCACTACACACACAACCACAATAAGTGAACATCTTTTATGTCATAAAAAATTCAGTAGAGACACAATCCATACCCATTAATTCCCGCTATGGTGCATGAACATCTCCGATAGCATAACAATACCAACCATTAATGAACTATATGCAGAAGTTGTGATCCAACAAGATAGGCCACATTCCAGGGAATTTCTTATATCAATCTCCTCTGATGTCTAAAGCCAAAAACATAGGATGTGGTCTGTATTATATCACAAAGCAATAATTACATTGAGCTACTCCATTCTCTCGTAGAGATCAATGGTGTATTATGGATACCTATTGATTATGCTACTGAAAATGAGTTTTTTTATGCATCCTATAAAAATATTAAATATGTCTAGTTTGAACAAATATGTTGTGTTAGAAAGGTGGAAGGGGTGATGTTTACATTCATATTCATTGAAAGGCTATAGACCCCCCCTCCCTAAATCGGTGACATGGGAGCAGTGGGTGGGTGTGGTCTTCTTTTTCCAACAAAAGAGAACAGTGGATGGGGATGTTCCACCTTTTTTATAACATAAAGATGAAAGGCACTACCACCCATACCACATTTCTATTAACTCCATATAAAAGTGAACCTCCCCCTCCCACACCTCCTTACTTCAAATTTCTCCCATCTCTCTATATTACACACCCTGTCTCTCTCAAATAAGCCTTCTTTGTGTGTGGTGGTTATGGTGGACAAAAAAGTCACAATTTTCTTTAAAGAATCATTTAGAGATATTTATTCTTATTTAATTTAATGTTATTTATTTATTTATTTGAAATTTTTTTATTTAGTTCAAAATATGTTATTTATTAAGTAGTTTTTTTAGTTATATATAGTTTAGAAGTAATAGTTATTATTAATAATGATTAGGTTTAGATTAACTAATGATTTAATTTGGAATAAAGAATGATTACATAAAATTATTAGCTAATTATAATTAACTAATGAATATAATATGATTAACTAATTATTAATGCATAATTAATTAAGTATTAATAAATATTTAACTAATGATTATAGAATGTTTAAATATTGATTTATTAATTATTAACTAAATATTAAGAATTTGATCAATTATGAATAAATTATGATTATGTGATGATTAATATTGAATAGGGGATGGATAAAAAAGTAATGATCAACTAATGAATAACTAATTATTAATTAATGATTAAGGAATGGTTAAATAATGATTAAATAATTATTAAGGGATGATTAAATAATCAATAAATAATGATTAACTAATGGTTATGTTATGGTTAACTAATGATTAAATATTAATTAATTATTGATTGAGTATTGATTAAAGAATGATTAAATAATGATTAATGAATGATTAATGAGTGATTAAAGAATTATTAACTAATGATTAAGTAATGAATAAATAATCATTAAATAATGATTAAACAATTATAAATTATGATTGATGAATAATTTAGTAATTATTGAAGAATTATTAAGGGATGAATAAATAATGATTAAGTAATGATTAAAAAATCATTAAAAAATAATTAAGGAAAGATTTAATAATGATTAACTAATGATTAACTAAAGATTAATTAATTCTTAACTAATTGTTAACTAATAATTAACTTATTATTAACTAATTGATATGTAATGATTAACTAATGGTTAAGTAATAATTAACTAATTATTAAATATTGATTATGTAATGGTTAACTAAGGATTAACTAATAGATAAGTAATGATTAACTAATGATTGACTAATGATTAAATAATGAGTAACTAATCATTAACTAATCATTAACTAATGATCAACCAATGATTAAACAATTATTTACCATTAATTTAAAGTATATTAACAAGGAATAAATATAGGATGAAAGACAACAAATTGGATGACAAGGGTGGTTAACAGCATATATGAGTTGTTACTCTTGTGATTTAGAATATTCATCCCTTATTGGATGCATGTTTTGATAATGTTGACAGATATGTTTTAGATGATTAACATTATCCTTATAAATCATTCAACATATCTTTCAGAAACATTAAAATTTTACTACAAATCATTAATGTCATCTTTTATGATATAAGAAAACATTTTAAATTTTTTTGAATCCTAATGATTATTTAGTTATCAAAGTAATCAAATCCTTATCTGAATACTATGTGTAGATTAGATCTAGAATAGATGTAACATGGATAAAAAATACAACAAGGTTCATTGGGTATGACTAGGATAAACATAATTCCCGAAAATTGTCCTTGCTTCATACCTGGTTTGACACTGCCAAAGGATATGCTTCAGATGATTCATATGTTCTACATAAACTACTAAAATACATTTTAGAATATTGAAAATTAAACTATTAAATATTATTATCATATTTTAGGATATAAAAAGATGTTCAAAAAAATTATTATCGTATATAATATATAATCAAACCTCATTATCAACTATATTCAAATAATTTTTTCAGAAACCGAGGTGAAATGAAGAGAATGCACCAAATTAGTTTATTTATCAGTGATAAAATAAAAATTGTGATCATATAAATTTAAATGGAAAAGAAAAATCACATTAAATAACACATTAATTCTTTAAAAAAGTAAAAAAATACCTTGACATTTTTCAATATAATAGGGTTCATATGAGATAATCATAACATCAAAATTGAGGTAAAATTCAGATTATATTCAAGTGGTAGCATAATCACATCTTCCAAAGAGATGTACTTAACTTTTTAATTTTCAAAAGCCTTTGACATTATAATTATATCTAAACTAATATATATGATATATTCATAGGTGGATGAAAGATTTTTAGAATTAAAAAGTTATGTACACCTATTTGGATGATGTTATTATGCTACCCCTTGAAAATAATATGGAGGTTACTTCATTTCAAAATTTATGCTCATCTCATCCAAACTCTCTAATGATGAAAAATATCAAGTTATACATTGTATATTTTAAAGAATTAATAGGTTATTTAATTTGTTTGTTGCTTTCCATTTCATTGTATATGCTCATAATTGACATTTTATCATTGATAAATAAATTGATTTGGTGTTTTCTCTTCTTTTACCTCATTTTACAAAAAAAATCTATGAATTATTTTCTAATTAAGTTTTATATAATGAAACATTTAAATCATATTTTAGGATATTAATAGACATTCTAAAAGGTTAGTATCATAAATAATATATGTTCAACCCTCATTGTCGATATTATTTATACTATCCAAATCTTGATCCAAAAATATTTTTAACATAGAGAGTGATTTTTTTTATATTGAAACTAATATAGAGTATTTATTAATACTGAGTAAAGATATTTTTCTTGTACACAACCAATTAAAATGGTTAAGACATATGATATGGTAACCCTAAGTGAACATTAAGTCATAATTTTTTGTTTCTTAAGTCTTGGTCCTGAAAAAGAGATGAAGTCAATTATCTATAGACATTTTCAATTCTCGGCTACATTATGGCATCTAAATTGTCCAATGGTTGATGATGAGTAGTGGTTCTTGGAAATAAATTCACTTTCCTATTAGTCATATGGTTTCATGTTGGAGTTATATGTTGAGGTTTCTAGAGTACAACAACAATGTCCAATTATATAGAGATGTCAACTTAAAAGAGTGGTTGAATACAGTCCATCTGAAAAAAATTGAGACTCCTCCCTATGATGTGGAAGAGGAATTCATAGATGATCTGCCAGATATTTTTTTTTGAATCTAACTTCTAATAAGGATTTTGTTAATGATGTAATAGAAAAAGACAATAGTTTTTTTGAGTAGAGAGAATAAGAAGTTGGGGTTGATGTTTCTATAAATTTAGTAGTATTAAAACATCCTCAACCCATAATTAATCATCCACTACTCTTTACATCTTGGTCAAATGTTATTGAAAATTTTCTAAAATTTGACTGTAATATTCTCACACCTACAATAGAATATCTTAAAGTTTTTTTGGATAGGTTTATTGATATAGATAAAACATTATATGTTGGAATGGATTTTCCAAATAGGGATGCATTGAAAAACATGATAAAAATATTTCATGTAGATGGGAACTGTAAATAATTTTATTATTAATAAAGCTATAAATAATAAAACATACGGTGTGAAATGTATGGTGATGATTTTAGATTCCTCTTTGGTGAGATTCTATAAATTGAATTTGGAGGTTAGAGAATTTTGAAAAATGAGGATGCTCAAACTCCGATTCAGCCAAACCTGACACAAGATCATCCTTCATTAGATACTATTTTTTCATCTATTGTCATCAAGATGATTAGGACCTGGTATGATGTTCTTATTTCCCTTATGAAAGAGTGGATAGATTTAAATTTTGGTTATAAGTTTTTCTATAAAATTTAATGGATGGAATAACAGAAGGAAATTGTGAAGGTATATGGTGATTGGGATGACTCGTATCAGGTGTTGCCATAATTTTTAGCCATATTCAGATACAAAAACAATGTTTTATTCTATCTTCGTATGAACAAACATGTGTATCAAGATAACCAACTTACTCCATATCATGTTAAATTTCATCAGTTGTTCTGTGAATTACTACCATATATTTCCATATTTCATTTCTGAAAAAAATTAATATAGATTGATGGAACGTTCTTATATGGAAAATATAAGGGTGTCATGTTTATTACGACAACCCAATATGGAAACTATTAAACTATTTCACTTTAATTATTTATTTTAGAGAAGAAAAACTATGAATAATGGAGTTTGTTTTTTGCATGTATCAGCTACCACTTGACCCACATTCGAGGTTCTTGTTTGTTATCTAATTGGAATTAGGAAAACAATGAAGCAATTAATTCTCACGTTGATATATAGAGACCCACAAATTCATGTCATCAATACTACATCAGATACATTTCTAGAAATGTTAGAAAAACATTCCATAAATAACAAATGAAGAAGGAAATTACAAGGATTAGTATGTAATGTCTGTTACTTTTTAATATTTCAATTTAATGATAATATGAATTTATATGAAATCTAATCTCTTCTATGTAAAATATGATATGAAACAATCAAGGATTCCATAAATTTTATAACAAATCTAAAAGAATAATCAAGAAGTGTATGATTATATGAATATGATTCTAAAATAAATATGGACATTGGCATATGACCTGGGGTAGAGGTACAGACACATTCAATATGAGGTGGTGGTTTCTAGTAGTACAGTGATCCATGCTGCAGAACTGGGGCTGATTCTAAATTATCATGTGGTTCATGAGAGTATCTTTGATCTTCCACCCCAGGGATATTATATTCCCACCCATAATGTGGAGGTTTCTACTCAAGAACCTCCTCCAGTAACTGTTGATGTTAAGGAGTCATGACGATGATGACATAGACCACGTCAAGATATACATGAGGCCTCACCTATTCCATGAATAGAGGCCAGCCCTCTAGAATTATTGGATTAGCCAATTGGGTATTTGAATCAGGTAGCATGGGATCCATCTGTATAGGATGGATATTTGTAGTTTTCTTCAGGTGTAGAATATCTGGGCTTGTATCAGGGATTATTTCCCATGCCTTCATCTTTCATTATAGATCCTTTAAGGTCTATAGAGTTACCCCATATGATGATTTTGGTTCCTTATACTACACTAGTGGTAGAAGGATTAGGTGTACATGATGGAATATTGTTGACACCTCCTCCCATTCATACACAGATAGAGAATCCAATAGTTGAGGTTCCAGTACTCATGGATCATCGCTCTCAAGGTCATCATACTTTACCCCAACACAGACCTCATCGATATTTATATGGGAATCCCATTTTCACACTAATATGTGGGACATAACCTCACCATATAAATTGATTTTACTCATTCATATATATGTTTTATATCTATTAAAATGAATAAATTATTTTTTACTATCAACTATTTTTACATTTTTAGACATTATTAAAATTTTCATTTATATTTTAGTCATGTTTTATATTTTATAATATTTTAAAGTGAACTACATGAAGCATAGAATAACTTATTAAATTTTGAGTAAGAAAATTTAAAATATTATAAAATATATTCTATAAAAACAATCTAAATAAAATTTAAAATATTGGCTAATAATATGTAAAAGTTGTTAAAAAAACTAACAAATATAATAAATAATTGAAAACGAAAGGAATATAAGAAAATATTATAAAGATAATTTTATTGGTTTAAAACAAATTTATTGTCCTACTCAAATAAGTTATCATTAAAATATTAATGAAGTTGGAACATTGTAGATTCAAACTAACCCTAGATATCGAACCCCACTAAAATGAATACTTTCTACTCAAGATCCACCTTTTACTGGTATATTCTAATTCTATAGAATATTATTACTTAAAAAAATTGATAAATGGAGTAATATATCATAATAATATTCAAGAATAGAATAAAAATGTATTTCGAGCTAAGAGCACTTCACGTCCTATTGAAATTTTGGGTGTATAAAAAATCAAAATTTCACATATCCTCCATTCAAGATGCCCAGTTCTTTCTTATGAGTTTCCTTCAAAAAAATTAATTGAAAGATTGAAAGAACACAGTGCAGTTAGTATATAGAAAAACAATATATATATATAATATACATATTTATAATGTTTATATTTATAATGAATAATAATACTATAGTTATGTAATAATAATAAAAGTAGTATTTAAATAAACAAAATTAAAATTAAAACCCTATATGGGTGATTTTTAACAAGATACATAGGAATTGAAATGATTATATTAGTTAGATTAAATTTTAGTAAAACATCAGGGAAAAAACTTTTTAATAATAAAAAAAATCATAAATATAATAATTAAAATCATATTTACATGTCACAAAGTCCATTACCTAAAAACATAACATTTAAACATTCAAATATCAATGAACATAATTATAAAAAAAATAAAACAAACACAATATGTATATATATATATATATATATATAATAATATACAAACCAATATATTTATAAATGTAAAAAAATTTATAATTAAACTAATTTTGTTTAAATTTTTCTAAATTGGGGTAAGACCTCTACCGACTTTTAGATGCATTTTTTTTAAAAAAATTACCTAGTCAAATTTAAATTAATTAAAAAACACCTCTAAAACCCTTATTCTTGGTGAAGAATATAGAATGAATGATTCCATTTCACCAGAGTCCTGCATTCATTTCTAATTCGCTTGAATACCACTCACTTCTTAATCCAACATCGATGTTTCTGTGGGATGAAAACTCCATTAATAACTCGAGCAGGGTGTATCGATATCAAAGAGTCTCTTTGCGGTCCTCACCACCTGTGTTCCCTCCATCCCAATGCCATCTCTTCATATGTGATCCTCTATAGTTTTAGTATCCTTCTTATCAGCTACAATATTCCTCATGTCTACTTGAAATTCTTAAATGTTCATTTGGATAGCACCATAGTCGAGTTAGGGTGGCCCTTTGGAGTTCTCTTTATTCTTATGGTCATAGCTAGAAGATTGATTTTATTTTTTTACTAACTCTTTATTGAACAATCTAGTATTTTCCAAATTCCATGTTCCTAAGAGTTTTTTCCGGTTTTTCCATTTTTTTTAATACGTAAAGGTTAAAAATATTTTCAAAACTAAGCATGAGTGTTTTCCATGCCCCTACCACCTTTAAACAATAATAAAATAAATTATTTTAAATATACATGATTTTATATTTAAAAATATATATGTTTATATATTGTGATATATATATATATATATTCTGTTAATTTATTTATAATAATATCACTAATATTTGAAATAGAAAATGTTTTGTTTTTAGGAAATAAATTTTGTGACATGAAAATCAGGTTTTTCATAATATATTTATGAATTGGATTATTTGGAATTATGTTTTATATGTTTTTTTATTTTTTTCAAATATACCTTATATTTTAATTATATTTTATAAGTTATATGATTTCAGAGGAACCTATATGAAACATAATAATTTTTGAAGTTGGTGTCATTGAATGTCTATAAATTATAAAATATAAATAAAATGTAAATGAAATTTGACATGAATATTGAAATTTTGAGAAATAATTAACAAAAATTCATAAGAAAAATTAGTGAAATGTAATTTTAGTAGCACAATATAATTTTGATTTAATATTTTACAACGTTTTTTATAATATTTTATTACCTTCCTTTTGTTTTTAATTATTTATTAAATTTTCCAAAAATCATTACCAACAACTTTTTAGATGATTATGCAATATTTTATGTATTATTTAGATTATTTTTATATTTTATATTCTATATGATTTTAAATTTACCTCATTGAAATTTAATAATATTTACCATGTTTCATGTAGTTGAATTTAAAGGCTTATAAAATATAGACTGTAACTAAAATATATATGAAAATTGCAACAACATCTAAAAATAAAAAAATGGTTGATAATAAAAAGAATTTATTCATTTTAATTGACATAAACAATATACATGAAAGAGTACAGTCACTCTCTATAGTGGTGTCATGTCCCATATAGTGGTTTGAGAATCGAATGCCCATATCGAGATATCTAACCATTGCACTGGGGAGGAGTATGATGTCCTTGAGAGGTCTGATCCTCAGATGATAGAAAATCGACTATCAGTTGGTCTCCTTATATCTTAGAGGTAGGTGGTTTAAACTAGATATTTTTCTACACACTTGATCCTTCTACGATATGGTGATTAAAAGGACTTGACATCTTTACCTGGGGGAACCATTTAGCATTTGAATGATTGGGCATGAAAGTTGGAAGCATGGGAAATGGACCCCGATAGAACCACATATAATCTGCACCTAGATAAAACTATGTATATCTTACCAATACATATGGAAGTAATGCTTCCATATTTACATACTCAATTAGCTAAGGTTGTACTGTTATTGGGATGACTTCTACTTGTGGAATTGGTGAGGCCTCAACAACATCATGATGTAGTCTACATCATATGTGGATCCTCAGCATTAGAAGATATTGGAAGAGGTTCATGAGAAAGAAAATCAACTCCATGGTCAGGAACGTCATCTACCTTGGGTGTAAAATTAAAGATACTATTGTGAACTGCATGATAAGCTGGTATATTCTCCTACAATGTAACATTGATTTCTGCCAGGATGAAAGCCTCCTCTTCCTACAAATCACTCATGTGTATGAACTTCTCTAGTCGATTATTATGTAAAGAGATTCAAAATATATTATAAAATACTAAAATAAACAAACAAATAGAAATTTATTAACTTACTATACCGAGAATCCCTATGTGATGGGGAGTAAGATAGAGTATAGACTTCAATCTTTACCATCTCTAATATTCAACTAGATTTGAATGATGGAATCACATAATAGGTACACCCTAGATATGAATTGATGTTCATCTTCCCCGGTGGTGGAGATACTCATCATTTATTGATTAATATTCAAAATCACGAATCCCTTTCAGCATCACAGAATGAAGCTCATGTAATTTTCTTAGTGGAAATAGAATGTGTTGAATAGAGAAAATGTTGTGCATGAATCTATCAGGATGGTTACACTCAATAATTTGAGAATGAATAAGAGGCCCCACATCAATGGAATCATTAATTCTAGTAGTGCAATATATATGTAACTTATATGTACCAAGCCTTAAACATCACTTATTCTCGTGACTTTTGACAAAAATTTATTTTATTTCATTCCAAAAGATCTTTTAGGTATAGATTTTTAGAGAATTAGAACAAACCCTAATGTAGTATATTCATACATTACAACTAGATACTTATACTCAGTATCAATGTTTTATCCAAGGAAACCCATTTAAAATAAAACATGATATCTTGTCAAGACACATATTTCGTACCTTCATCATGGAATCTTATTTTTCATTACCAATATTAAGACCTATGAAAATAATTTTAAACTTTAGGACAGGAACAAAAGATCGGTAATGCATATAATGAAAGAAAACCATTAGTTAGTAAAACATCATTAAACATTTCCTTAAAATAGAACATACCTTTTACCATAAAGAAGAGATCATCATTTCAAAAAGATCATTGCCATACCTTTTAAAAATAAATGATTTTCATGAAAACTCATAAAAAACATATCATATATATTTAGGTAACATAGTTTATAATCATACATAATATAATAACCATATGGTCAACTTCCACACATATCACTCTTAAAAAAGGAATAGTCATACGGACGACTTCCATACACAATTCTTTAGAGGTTATAACATAACCACTCATCCCTGGTTTATCATGGAACCACATATCTTTGGTTTATCATATATCCACCCATCTTTGGATTATTACATAACCACCAATATTTGGTATATCACATAACCACCCATCTTTTTCTTATCATGTAACCACCCATCAAAATATTGAGTACCATTATATAATCATATCACAAAAAAAAGATTTATATTATCTACATTTCACTCATAAAACTTCATTTGTAATCACAATAAATCATTAAAGATATTGAAATATTCAACCCATTTTCAAAACAATTTTAAACATTTCATAAGTGAATTTTGAATCAAAGTGTCCCATATCACAATGAAACATTTGAAAAGAATTATCATTTTAAAAACTTCATTTCCATATTAATAAATTCTTAAAATCCATTTTGAAACATGGACATTAAATACAAGGTTATAAAAGAATAAATATTTAAAACATTTAGAATGATGTATTAGTTAAATATTCCCATACCACTTAATAAATACTTCAATAAAATCTTTAAAAACATTAAATATCATGATAATATAGTACTTCATGATATAACATGTCAAAAGGGTCATATATAAACCATAATGGATAATAAAGGTGCACAATATGAAGATATGCCTCAATGAAATGAGATTGAGATGAAATCTCGTACCTTGAGTCTAACTTATCTCATTCAATATTTATCTTCCAAAATAATAAACATAGGTTAATTTATACTTACATAAAAAACATTTTCATTTTTATTATTCCCTTTATATCTCTTATTAAAAGGTTATAAAAAATAGTTAATTATTTGAGTTAATGTTGGATGTTTTGTTGATATTCTGCTCTTGAGTTGAAAACAAACACGGTATGATGTCACTTGTCCATGTGGTCATAAGTAAATTATCTATATTCCTGAAATTATTATCAATTTTATACATAAATTATACTTTTAAATGAAACCATGATGTATGTTTATGAAAAATGAACAACGTTATAATCAGGGAGATGGTAAGTCATGTGTGTGCATGAGTAACATCTTCATTTCTTCGTTATAATTTTGGAAGTAAGGTAATTATTATTTTATATTTAAATAGTGATAATATCATCATTAATATTATATTAATAAATTAAATACACTTATATATAACAAACAGGTTATATAAAGAATAAAAATGAGTCACATCTCTTCATGGAGAAGATAGTCCACTCAAACGGACGGACGACGTTATCATTTTTATGTGCATATAGGTAAGAACATAATTGATTAATTATTATCTTATAGTGAGAAATATTTCATGAATGTCAAAAATGAAAATTTATTCCATTATTATAACCAATCATGATATACGGTTATAGAGAATGAATTAGATAAGTGTGTGGAGGTTATAGTTCACATGTACCACAAACGATTATTTAATTTCCCATTTAATGGAATTGGAGATAGATTTAGGTTATGATATTAACATAATTACATATCAATATATTAATTAAAATATATTTATTATCTCATCATGATTGGAGTATATTTGAAGGAAGTGGAAGAAAAAATGTAACAGAAATACTTAAAGAAAACGATACCTCTCCTTTGGTTGATCACCCTTGAAGAACTCCTTAACATCTCTCAGAAGGCTGTTCTGCTGAAAATAATCCATCAAGAATGTGAGTAGGGATTCTAGGAAGGAGTTTGGGTATATATTTTATGAAACAGTTTTTTTGGAAGTCTGTGTATTAGACAAGAGTATGTACCTTTTATATGAGAGGGGAGGGGCACCCATGGAAACTCTTAAAATCTTAATTTAATATAAATTATTTCTTTTAATAAAAATGATTCCAACATAGGAATGTCAAAGATTATATAATGATAGTTATAAATCCTCTAATCAAATAATTTTTATACAGGAAATAAATTTATTTTAAAACTTATTGTTTCAGTTTACCCTTAATTACTCTCTTTTAATTTTAATTATGGTAACAACAATTCAAATATAAAGAGGCTATAAATATTACATATATATGTCAAAATTCCCATTAATGGACACATAATGAAATTTTTTAAATTATCATATTCACTTTTTAATTTTAAAATATTTTTATGATTTTTAAATACTATAATTAATTATCCTACGAGTTATGTTAATTTTGAAACTATTTACTTTATTAAATTTAAATAATAATAGAGAAATAACATTGAACCAAACCATTTAATAGTATTATAACATGTCATAGTCTCCTTAAAAATTCGTTTCTATCTTAAATTATTTCATATAAAATTTATTTTCATATTTATAATATTACTTATTTGATTCATTAATTAATAAAGCAATCACTATTTCATTATTGTGTCATAATGAAATTCAATTATTTAATTCTTAAAATTTATAAATAAATAACTATGATTTATGTAATAGTTTTACGGTACTAATGACTATTAATAGTTAAAGGTTTCACTTATATAACCCAATATTAAAAAAAAATTGTAAGAGGAAACATGTTTATGACATATTTTCCTTTACTTTAAATTAAATGTTATAAATGTCATAATCACACACAAGTGGCTTCCAAAGGAAAAATCACTAGACCATGTATTTTATTGGACAAAAATAACTATTCGAATATTATTATTAAAATTAATATGATATTTTTATATTATTATACAATTATTTTTACCCTTATTTACTAGATTTACACTTTAACTAGCGTAAAAAATTACAAATGTTACTATTCATGCTGTCCAAAAATAAAAGGGAAATATTTACATAATTTGGACATTCTGATTCCAAATATGGAATTTATTTTTCCAAATTCAAAACATATAATTGGTATAAATTTATTTATAAATCAATCATGATGATGGAATTAAAAAATGATTTTTTAAGTAAAAAGTTCACAAGTTCACATAGTTTTTTTTATATTCAATCTCACTGTGAAATTGATTCCAATGTCTGACATTGTATTATATTATTAAAAAAATTATTTAATTATACATTAAAACCAATTAAAATTACAATCTAACTATATAAATAAATTATAAAAAAATAAAGTTTTAAATAAAAAAACCTTATTTTCACTCTTCATAACAAAATGAATTTTATCATGAAAATAAAAAAATTCAACCAAAGTAAAATTTTCTGTCCTGATTCAAAAAATAAGAAGATTAGTTTTTTAAATAGAACATATAAAAGTGTCAAAAACAATATTTCTACGGGGTTCTCCATCAAAATGTAGTAAAACTACATGTTTCGAAAAATACTCATTTTATCCATTAAATTGAATTTGTTCTAATATAATGTTTAGAAAACACAAAATATTAATTTTAAAGATTATATAGAATTAATATTTCATTAATATAATCTTACTAGAGAGATTTTTTTATTTTATAAACACAATTATTCACATTTAAATAGTTTTTCTTAAAACACATCCTTTACATTCAATTGGTTTTTAGTTTCATTTCAAGTTAATTTGGAAACTAGAGAATCATTATATAAATATGTGTAAACCAATATTTCAAAATTAAATTAAAATTATTCATTTCCTCATTTATAATGGCTTGAAGACATCTACTATATTAAATAATAATATTTAGTTGTTCATTTATGATTTATGGGGTGTATCATGTACGCTATCAAACCTTGTGTATCCTTTTAGAAACTCAGGATGTTACATTCTCACACATTCTATAAATTTGAACATAAAATTATTTATTTGGGTTCAGTAACTAAGGTGTGACCATTCAAAATTCCATTATTTCAATCCCACATCAAAAATTGGATTAATTAAACATCCACTTTAAAATAATGAAAGTGAAGTATGAAAGTCACAAAAAATAACACATACTAGGATTATATATAGGAAAACATGGATATTGAAGAAATACTAACCATCATGTTATGATGGAGAGTTATAGAAAACACTATCAAGAAAAATCTAAAAATCACAGAGTTATAAATTTGTGATAGGTTAAATGAAATTTGACTTCATAGTAGGAAAAGTAAATAGAAATCATTTTTGTTTTATGATAATTTTTTTAAATTTAAGGAGTTCTTTTAATACATAGAATCAGAATATAATGAAATATATTAACTAGACAAGTATAGTTTTATCCATTAATATTAATCCACCACAAACACTTTTTTTCTCTCAATGATGAGTATTTAAGATGAATTCTTAAAGCTCTAGAATAAACTTTTATAGAATCACATAATACAAAAAAAGTTAACTATATTTTTCTCCTATTGATTTAAATTAAAAATATCTAAAATGTTTAATATATGATATGATAATTTCCCAAAAATAATAATCCTTTATAAGGAGAAGGAATAAATTTAATCTCCAAAATTCAACAGTAATACCTAAAGTTCAACATAGACCATTCAATAAATAATTTTCCATAAATTTACAAAAAATAATCCAAACTAAGATTGAAACCCAAAATTCAAAAGGATTTATCACATAGTATTCCCTGATAAATTTTAACATTTATCTCCAAATAACATCAATCACTCTTAATGTCTCATACCAAAAAGTAATTTCACTAGTAATCCTCTAGATATACTATCTATTTCCATAAATAAACTAAATAATTATATATCGACAATAAAATCATAGAATTCTCCAAAAATAAATATTCCTTTATTCCTCAAATAAAATTCTATAGTATTTTTTAACCTTTTTCATATAGGGTTCCCAAAATTAGTGAATGTATTCTGAAATAACATTAAAAACCTAATCACAAAATCATTATTCATTCACATGGTCATCTAAAATATTTTTCTCCCAAATCAACTTATTCTTAATCCATATAATTAATTAATTAGAAAGAGTAAGTTATAATAACCTAGTAAATAATGCATAATGGTAGTAGGTGATAACTCCTTGTCACACATCAGTTGTGGGTTGGATTCTCACGGCCTTATCCGATGTGATGGGTTGTCACGTCGTCTATATGTTTTCCTTTCATAAAAAACTATATAATTCATATAACAATACCATAAAGAGATAAAATCCTCAAAAATAAAAATAACATTTTTTAAACTCTAATCTTATTCTATACCATTCATTTTTCATCCAAAAAATAATATCCCCCAACTAACACAATAATAAATGTCTCCCAAAATATTGTTAATCACCTTGAAATTTCATAACGTAAGCCTAAAAGAAGTTTATACCAAATTAAACATAGGATAAACCTTAAACTTATAAACCCATAATGATATCAATATCTCTTAAGAAGACATCCTAATATATAATGTTGTCTATAACATGTTATAATTCTAAATTTAAGGTCTCGGTCTTAAACATAACTTATTCTAGTGACTTTTGACTAGATCTTATGTAATTTCACTCCCAAATATGTTTTAGGTTTAGTGTTTTAGAGAATTAGGAAAAAAATCTTATTTATAAAAATAATAAATTAAAAGTGGATACATAAATTCATTATTTGTTTTTTACCAAAGTAAACCCTTTTAAAATAAAACATGATTTCTTTTCAAGACACATCATAAATAATTTCTTCATGGAATCTTCTTTGTCCTTACCAATATTAAGACATGTGAAAAACATTTTATAACATGGAATGAGAAAAAAAATTTCAATAAAGTAAATAAATAAAAAACAAATATTCAGTAAAACCCCATTAAATATTTCCTTAAAATTAAACATACATTTTTACCCTAAAAATATATCATCTATTGCAAAAGATCATTATCTTACCATTTAAAAATATATGATTTTCATGAAAACTCATAAACAATCATATCATATATAATTAGGTAACTTGGGAAATAATCATACTTAATGGAATAACCATACATTCAACATACACATATATCACTCTAACAAATAGAATATCCATACATCTTACTTCCGTACACAATTTATTGGTGGGTACAACTAAATCACATGTCCATGGTTTATCATGGAACCACCCATCTTTGGTTTATCACGTAACCAAATATCTTTGGTTTATCACATAACCATTAATATTTTTTATCATATAAACACCCATAAAATTATAAAGTACCATTATATAATCATAACACATAAATGATTGATATTATCAAAATTACAGTCATAAAAATTCTTTCTCAATCAAAAAAACATTCAAGATATTGAAATATTCAACCCATTACTAAAACTATTTAATACATTTAATAAATAGACTTTTTAATCAAAGATTCCCATAAAAAATTGAAAATTTTGAAATAAATTAACATTTTAAAACATTCAAGTCCATATAAATAAATTCTTAAAACCCATTTTGAAAACATAGACATCAAATAGAAGTCTTTAGAAGAATAATTTTTAAAACATTTTGAATGATGTTTTAGTTAAATATTCCCATAAAAAATAAGAAAACATTGAACAAAAATCACTAAAAAACATTAAATATAAATATAATATATTAATTCATGATATAAAATGTCAAAAGTGTCTCATATACCCCTTAATGTATAATAGTGGTGCACAATATCAATATATTCCTCAATAAAATATGATTGCGGTGAAATCCTTTACCTTGGTTCAGACATGTATCATTCATTATTTGTCTTCCTAAATAATATAAATAGGATAATTTATACTTGATTAATAACCATTTTCATTTTTTTTATTTCCTATATATCAATTATTACAATGTTATAACAATTAGTTAATTATTTGAGTTCATAGTGGACGTTTTGTGGATATTCGTTTCTTGAGTTGAAAATGGAAATGGTATGTTGTCACTAGTCCATATGAGAATAATTACATCATATGAATAAAATTAGTCATGAAATTATTATAATTTTTATAAATAAATTATACATTTAAATAAAACCATGACGTATAGTTATGAAAAATGAACAATGTCGTAATCATGGAGACGGTAAGTCCTATGTATGCATGAGTAACTTATTCATTTTTCATTTATAATTATTGAAGTATGTTAATTATTATTTTATATTTACATAGTGATAATATCATCATTAATATGATATTAATCATTGAAATATACTTATATATATTTTACAAATTATATAAATAATAAAAACGAGTCACATCGTTTCGTGGAGACGTTAGTTCACACGTACGCACGAATGACGTTATCATTTTTATGTGCATGTATGTAAAAAAATAATTATTCTATTATTATTTTATAATGATTAATATTTCATGAATACAATATATGAACATTAATTCCATAATTATAATTATTCATGATATTCGGTTATTAAAAATGAATTGGATCGGTTCGTTGAGGTTATAGTTCACACGTACGCACGAACTATTAATTCCCTTCCCATTTAATGTAAGTGGAAATGAATTTGATAGATGATATTTACATAATAAAATATTAGTATATTGAGGATACTATATTTATTATCTCATCAGGGTTTGAGGATATTTGATGTAAGTAAAACAAGAAACACAATAGAAATACATAAAGAAAATGATGCCTCTTCTTCGGTTGATCACCATTGAAGAAAACATTAACACGTCTAAGAAGTGTGTTATGTATAAAATAATGCCCCAATAATGTGGGTAGTCATTTTATAAAGGGTTTTGGGTGTAGATTTTCCTAATAAAAAGTCTTTGAAAGTTTGAGTATTAGAGAAGAGTGGGTACCTTTTATAGGAGAGGGTAGGGTCACCCTTGGAAACTCTAAAAATGTTAAAATAATATAAATTAATTTTTTAATCCATGTTTTTCAAAAATGGGTAAATTTTATGATAATATGAATATATTTTTAAATAATGTCATCCAATAATTTTTTGTACAAGTATTGATTTTATATTAAACCTTATCTTTTCATTTTAACCTTTATTATTCTCTTTTAATTTCAATTGTTTTAACAACATTTCAAATATTAAGAGGGTGTATATATTCCTTATCCACGGTCTAATTCCCATAAATGGACACTTAAAGACATTATATACCTTATAATAGTAAATTTATAATTTTAAAATATTTTTTATGATTTTTAAATAATTTAATAAATTATCAAATGTCAATTTTGACAATTTTGACACTATTTATTTATTGAATTTAAATAAAAAATAGAGAGATAACATCAATCCAAACCATTTAATAGTATTATAACATGTCATAGGAACCTATAAATTTCATGTATGGAAGAGATTATGTTATATAATATATAGTATAATTTTTACAATATAATTTATTTTATTCTTTCATTAATAAACCAATCACGACATAATCATTATGTCATAATTATATTTAATTATTTAATTCCTAAAAATTATAAATAAGTAACCATGATTTAGGTAATACTAAAATATTAATAATTAATTTTTATAGTTCAACATATCACTTATATAAAACTATATTAAAATTGTTTTAGTAAGAAGAAATATGTTTATGACATATTTTCCTTTAGTTTAAATTAAATGTTATAAATGTCATAATCACACCCATGTGGCTTCCAAAGGCCATAATATCAACCCATGTATTGTCTTGGCCATCCATAACTTATCCAATAATATTAGGAAATGGATTAAGGATGTTTATTATTATAATTATATATTACTTAACCTTATTTACCTAATTTACCCTTTAACCATGGAAAATAAAAACAGTAACTCAAGTTATGATTCATAATGTCCAAAAATAAAAGAAACCTATTTTAATAATTTGTACATTAGGACTCCAAAATAAGGAATTTATTTTTCCAAATTATATACATAGAATAAGAAAAAATTAATTTAAAAATTAATCTTCTTGACGAAGTAAAAAAATGTGTTTTTTATGTAAAACATTCAAATGTTCACATTGTTTTTATATTCGATTTCATTGTGAAATTGATTCAAATGACAAAAATTGTATTAAATGGTTAAAAAATATTTAATTTTACATTGAAACCAATTAAATGGATAATCTAACTATATAAATATATTATATAAAAATGGAGTTTTAAATTAAAATGAAGTGTTTTCAATATTCATAGAAAATGAATTTTGTAATAAAGATACTATAGTTTCAACATAAGTAAATTATTTTGTCCAGATTCTAGAAAAAATAAAATTATTTTTTAAATAGAATTTATTAACGTGCCAAAATAGGTTTTAAAATTTTTTCTCCACCAAATGGTAGTAAAACTACTTTTTTTAAAAAAAATCCTTTTATCAATAAAATTAAATTTGTTCTTATATAATTTTAATGAAATATATAAGTTGAATTTTAATAATTATATTGAATAATTATTTCATTAATATAATCCAACTAGAGTGATTTAATTATTTTATAAACATAATTATTCAAATTTGAATAGTTTTTCATAAAAATGTATCATTTATATTCAATTGGTTTTTAGTTTCATTTCATGTTAATTTGGTAACCAACATATCTTTATATAAACATGTGTAAACCATATTTTCAATAAATGTTAAAATTTTTTCAATTCATCCATTATAACAGTTAAGTGATTACTACTATATTAAATTCAAATATTTAGTTGTTTTTTAAAGATCGATGTGGGGTATCATGTATACTATCAAACATTTTGGTTCCTTTTAAGAACTCAAGATGTTACATAACTAGTCCAATAAAACTCATTATTCCATTCGTGATATCTAAATTGACATCTTAATTTTTTGGAAAAAATCTTACTAAAAACTAAAAATAGATATATTATAAATTTTTTCAGTAAATGAAATATTTTATATAATTACATCGTCAGGTAGGAGACTATCCAACCTGAGATGATATTCATCCAAATGGTTTCCCAAGGCATTGATAAAGTTGTGTTCCTAGATCCACCTATAAAATAAAACATAAAAAATTATAAATAATAAGAATTTAAATTCAATAAATCCTACTAGCATCAAAAACCAATGGAGATCAGTTATCATAAAATTATCCACCCAGAGCATCATTCAATACATCTATAGGTAGCTTCAGACCATAAAAAACAAGGGACAGGGGAGGGATGTTCTCCCATGCTCACATATTATGAAAGATGAAACATCCCCCGACATCTGTGTGGGCTGAGCAGCATGACGTGAATAATGCTCTATAAGTGTAATACAAGAACACATATCCACAACTATATGTCATGGCCTGATTAAATTCTTCTATTAGCCCAAGATACATTGTTTTCACATACATATCTAAGTGATCAACACACAATGTCCCTCTAATGATCTATAAAAAATAGGAAGGAGTATGATGCATTATAGTCTTCTCATCAGTGTTATATTGTAAATGTAAAAAGTGCATCTCAAGCCACCTAATAGATATAGATCCATTTGTAGTTTCATCAAAGTCCAAAATCATGATGCCTAGAAATATTTTTACAAGCTCAGGCCAGTCTGCATGGGTGGTTCCAATAACTACATCACTTTGGATAAGAAGACTGATCTAGACTACCACAGCCTCAATGGTGATGGTCATATCTCCCTCGTGTAGGCGTAATGTGTGTGTCTCTAGTCTCCATCTCTTGAGGAGGTCAGAAAGTGGGTGATGATTAATGAATGTGAAATCGAATACCGTAATGTTGTATAATCCATCACAGTGTAGGTATGGTATAATGGTGGTCAGAGGTAGTATGTGGTTATGATGGAACACTCAATGCACCCTCATTCGTCAAACCTGATGACCATTTTCATAGTCTAGGAAACATGTCTATCCTACTCTTTGAGTAGTATAGTTTAGTCTCTTTGGAGACATTAGAAATAATTTGACCAATATAGAGAAGAATAGCGTAGTTAAAAAACAAAATACATAAATAAATAAAAAGTAGTATATTTTCCCCCATATATATGTACAAAAAATTAAATATGTATTATGGATAGAATGTAAATATAATGTTATGGTCAGCTGGATGTTATGATTGGCAGAATGTAATACATGACACGTTATGGTAAGAATAATGTTATTTCACTTTTGAAGTCACACTCTTCTAGTCCAAGCTCTGTTCAATTGAAAAATGTTAATTCCTTATTAGTCTATTATAAATCATTCATGTTTTATTTAATGGGTCTGGTCTATTCCTTTTCACATTATATGTCCATAATTTTCATTTTATCATTGATAAATTAATTTATTTCACATTTTATCTTTTTTATAATTTACTTTCCAAAATATTTTTTCACTTTTTTTCAAAAAAAACTTTTAGATTATGATGAAATTTTTTTACAACCCAACACAAACATAGTTTGACTTTAACATATAATTTAGATCCCAAATGGAGAAATTTTAAATTTAGGTATGATTTCTCACATGATGGTATTCTTCTAGATTATTATATCACATGCTTGATTTAAGGTTTATACATTGATAGTTTGATTAGAATTTGATGTCACCTCATATGTACTGTTCATAAAACTCTTAATGTGAATATGTAATTATTATTGTTATTTAATAGTAAATGTATTTATAAAAGTCATAAAATTCTACAAAAGGATGGATCTTATATTAACACCATACAATTCCCAATATGAAGAGATCACATTGGAGATAATTAACGATTGTGGCTTAGAGTATGAACACAACCCAACAATGTTACGACATCATTTCTAGTTATTACCTTCTTGATAACATATGAATTATAAAAATATGGCCTTCATCAGTGCTAGAAAAGGGCATTAATATTGCTATAAAAGCACAATTAATCAATGCAAAGATAAGGGGCACCCTTTTTTCAGCATTCATAAAATCGCTGATAAAGTCTCCTTTTATCAGTGCTAAAAATAGCATAGATAAAAGGTGACTTTTATTTACGATAAAAATTTGCTGATAAAAATTCCATTATTAGTTCTTTTTTTAGCACTGATAAAAGTCCCCTTTTATCCACATTTTGTTTTTTCTAATAAAAATCTAAAAAAATTTAAAAAAAAAAGTTAATAATAAAACACAATGATCATGGAGCTTTTAACAGTGCTTGACCCCCAATTTTATCAGCACTAGGTGGACACCCTCCCACTCTCCCATGTTCTATACTTGCCCATGCCTCCCCTACACGCATGTATGCCCCTCCCTGCTTCCACTTGAACTCAAACCCAAGAACTCCCCCTTTTTCCGTCTGCACCTTTACCACTAATCTATTTATTTTTTTTCTTTATTTAATGATATATCAATATATATTTATTTATTTATTTATTTTTATTTTTATATTAATATAGATTCATATTAATATAAATATATTTATTTATATTAATACTTATATATTTATTCATATATTAATATATATATATATTCATATATTAATATATATTTATATTTATCTATTTTTATATATATATAGTTATATTCATTCATATATTAATATATATTCATATTAATCTAAATATACTTAGTTATATTAATACATATATATTTATTCATATATTAATACATATATATTTATTCGTATATTAATATATATTTATATTTATTTATATATATAATTATATTTTTTATATATTATTATAGATTCATATTAATATAAAAATATTTAGTTATATGAAAACATATATATTTATTTTTATATTAGTATATATTTATTTATTTGTATATTAATTTATATTTATATTAATTTATATATAAGTTTTTAGTTATATTTTTTATCCGTATATTTATTTGTATATTAATTTATATTTTTAAGATTTGTTTAAAATATATTTAATAAATTGGTTTTCTATGTGTGTTTATAAATAAAATATATATATATATACATATATATATACAACACACGTACACACATAGATACACAAAGACACAAACACACACACAGAGAGATGTATATATTTACGAATAAATACATATATATATGTGTGTATTCAAAAATCCCTACAATGTTAAAATGACCATAACATCTAATATACAAGGTTGTTTCAACTCCACCACCATTCAATTTGAATAAAATGAAACAATATTCAATATTATATGTGGTATAGGCCTAGAGGACATCCGGATTAGATGTTATACCTGTTTGAAGGTTAAAAATTGGTTTATCCTGACTAAAAACTCAGTTTTGGAGGCTTTATATGCCTTTTGGGACTTGAAAAATGTGAAAAATAGTTCCATTCAATCACTAGGGAATATATCTCACATAAACCTTCTATTTGATATGTCATACAGGTCAAAAGGACACCTGGATCGAAAGTTATGTTCGTTTGAAGTTTGAGTTATATTTTCAACTTATTTTTGGATCTTTTATTATTTTTTGAGATTTTTCATGGCTTGAAATTGTTATTAAATGATTATTAATTGATGATAATTAGAAAATTATTAATTAATAATATTTTTAAAATATTGTATGTCCATTTTCACTAAAGTTACTATATATTAAATGTAATAGTCTATTTACACTTATCTACAACATATTTATTATATATATATATATATTATATTTATATCAATATAAATATACATATATAACAATGTAATTTTTTCATGAATTTTTTTTCGAAATATAAACGTTATCAGTGCTAGGAAAAAACACTAATAAATCCCCCCTTATTAGCGCAACAAAAAAAGCGCTGATAAAGGGGTCCCCTTTAACAACACTAAAAAAATAACTGATAAAGGGGGGGCCTTTATCAGTGCTAAATAAAACCGCCATTAAAGGGTCACTTTTAATAGTTCCTTTTTTAGATTTGTTAAAAGTGAGCTTTATCATCGCTTTGTTTAGCACTGATAAAGGCCCCCCCTTATCAGGCCTTTTTTTAGCACTGATAAAGGTTGTCACTATGGAAACCCAATTTTGTGGTAGTGTAGGTTGCATCACAAACTTTTACCTTCTTGAATTTGGGCTTTGGAAAATATTGAATCTTCTCAATAGTCATCCATGGGGAAACATAACATTTATCTATAGTGTCAGGCTAGTACACTAGATCAATATATGATTCCCCTGATATGTTCATAGAGGAAGATGTTGTGATTTCATGTGTTCATGAATCCATAATTTCAAGAATCTACCACATTTATATTTCCTTGCTTCCAGTAGTACCACTATTTTTTACAGATCCTACTTATGATGGGGTCTGAACACTCTTGAACTTCAAATAAATAGCCTTTTCAGAGGAAAAGGCACACTCAATAACCAAATGATTCTTCATTGATGTTTTTAATCTCTTTTTGAAAGATTATTTGGTACATTAGACCCTATTGAATCCCATATGATGCTAGTTTTTTCTATATCATCAAATTATTTCCCACAATGATAAAATGTCTCATGAACTATGGTAGTTATAAGATACTTTTTAAACCCCTTGAAGAAACTATTAATACACTCCACAATGATTGTGTAAATGTGTCTGCACCACTTACCCCCATCATATTCCAATGTCCATTTTTATTTTGAAATCTTTATCAAATAATCATACACTTCTTGATTATCCTTTATGATTTTATTAAAAAAAATCAAACTGTCGTTTATCTAGCTCATATTCTACATATAAGTGGTCTTATTTCACATAAATTGATTTTAATATTATATTGAAATAGTAAAAATATTAATGACATTAAATACCATGCCTCATGATTTTCTTCTTCTTAGCTTCATTATTGAATTTTTTTTCACTTTGATAGAAATGTGTTTGATGTTGTAATGATGATATGCATTTGGGGGTCTACATGTATCATGATCTTCACAAATTTCCCCACTAATTTATTGATTCCGATCAAACATCAATTATACACCCCAAATATGGGGGAAATGGTTATTGATAAATTCTACAAACAAACCCCACGGTATGTATTTTTCCTTCTCCATAATTGAAGTAAGAGGGAGAGGATAATGGTTTCCATCTTGGGATTCTACAATCAATAATTCAACTTTGTATTTTCCATATATAAACATTCCATCAAGTTTTATGAATAGTTTTCTAAAATGAAATGCAGAAATGTTAGGGAGGAATTCCTAGAGCAATAGAAGAAATTTAATACAAGATAGATCAAGTTAGTTATCTTGATACACTTGTGTGATTGTATTAACATGGAATATAACATGGTTTTTGTGTCTCAAAATGGCTAGAAATTGTGGCCACCCCTAATAAAATTCATCCCAATTACCATAGACCCAAGAAATTTCGTTCTATTTCTCCACCCATGCCTTATAATAGGAAATATTATAACCAAAAGTTCGTTTGATCCTCTCATACAAAAGATCTATATGAACATCTTGGCAGTTTATAATCATCTTGATGATAACATGTAATTCCATGACCCCAGTAACCTAGAATCGGTATATTATATTAATACACTAGCATGATTACATGGAATCTATTCATGAAGAACCGATCAGTTTTGAGCCCTTGAAAAATGGATTACATACATAAACATTACATTATAATTTCTAACATAAAATACAGAATAGAAAATCATTTGAGAAAACTATTATTCCTCTATATTAACCCTACATTTCAATAATAAAACACATCATGGGATCCTTAGAAAATAAAACATAAGAAAGGGTTGTTCTCATATCATCAGTAAGGATAAACAATATAGCAGAAGATATCACAAATAAATTTAAACCTTTAATGAACGATACAAAACTAAATCCCAATCCTTTTAAAACATTATCTTCAGCATAATATGTAATTAATAAATCATAAAATTCCATTTAAACATTCACATGGATATTACACTAGTTGAATAATCACTTGTAAAATCAATAAATAATTTCATAAAGAGGGAATGCATAAGATCGAACAACATAACCACTAGGTGAACGCCTTAAGCCAAGACCGTACACAAATATTCTATCGAGACCTTTTTTCAAGCCACTAGTTTGTCTCATGAGACCTAATGATGCATAAGGGGGGTATAGAGGGCCCCACCTATTACTTACTAATTCCAACGCATTATTTATATAAAAAGGGTGAAACATAACATAAATACTCATATAAAAACTAACATACCAAATGTTAATAATTTAACTATAAAAAATGAATGGTATTAAAATAGAACATCCACATTCTAATATATCATAAACCCTTTAATACAATAAGGGAGATTGTATCACAATATATCAACCTCAATTATGAAAAAAATCAAACAATGGATGTTTACATAGATGAAACTAATCTAATAAAATAATAGAAATGCTTTTAGAAAAAATATCCCTTATTTCATTTGAAAACATTAAAGATTCTAAATTCATACAAGTATAAATATAAAATACATTTATATATCAAGGTTTACCATGCCAATTTGAATCACTTGAATGTAATTAACATTTTAAAACAATTATGTCCAAGTAAATGAATCATTAAAACACTTTTGAAAACATGAAAATTAATAAAAATGGTTTAGAGGAATGAATCATTAAAAAGTTTATAACAATGTTTTAGTTAAATATTCCCTTATATAAAACCTTAAAAATATTCCTTTTGAAAAAAATTTAAGATACATATACATGAGTGATAATTATGTCCCAGTAAACACTTATTCATAAACAATCTCGGATAGTAATGAGATTTTTAAATTAACCCATACCTTATATTTTTCGTTAATAGAGTTTGTGTTAACCTCGTATATAATGAATATTTTATTTTATTAAATTATAAATGATCTATATCCATATTTATTATATAATATATGATCCTCTTATAACATTTTTAATTAACATTTTAGTATTACCATTATTTCAGGTGTTAACTGCTTCATTTTTTTGTACATGTTTTGTCATGTAAGTCATGTTTCTTATACATAGGATGTATTTTATTCTTAAAAATAATGATATTATGTTCATAAATTTTATTTTTAGTTATCATATTTATTTTATAATCATTATTTAAAGGTTAATGTGTAGAATGAATCTCACTACACCGTGGAGATGGTAGGTCGTACGCATGCACGAGCAATGATATCATTCATTTGATGGTTAAATGGTAAGGAATTTGATGGTATATTAATTATACGAAATAATTATAAATGTATATTTATTTTTTAAATACATTATAATCATAATTATATCCATCCAAAAAAATTATAGTGGAATAAAAAAATACACCAAGTCGTGGAGATGGTAAGACTTACATACACACACATGGTGATATTGTTATTCATAGGATGGATAAAAGGATGTATAAGGTAGTCCCATAATAATATTAACATCTTAGATTATTTATTATACTATATTTATTATTTTCATAAGGAAAAAACATATAAATAGGAAGTATAAGTAGATATCTTTGACAGAGATGATAAAACGATTCCCTCTTCTTCGGGTGTCTTCTTTTGATTTGAACAAAAGGACACCTTAAGATGATTTTTTGCCAAACGTTTGGCTTATATGATGAATTGAGGGAATTTTGTAGGATAATTGGGTATGTTTTTTCCGATATAAATGGGCTTTCAATGTGTGAATAAATGAGAAGGAGAAGTTCCCTTTTATATCAGAGGTGTGGGGAACTTTAGGAAACTATTGAAATATTAATTTTTTATTAATTGATCATTGGTTTCTAATGCCTAAAATGTGATTTATTTTTAGTATGTAAAGATTATTGGTCAATATCCTCTCAATTAATTGGTTGTAGACATGTTTAGGTCAAAATATTAACCTTATATTTTATATTTAATCCTTAGTAAAAAAAGATAACTCTCACCATGTATTCTTGTATTTTAATAATATATGGTTAATATAGTAACTATAAAATTCTAAGAGAACCTTAAGTGGATAATTAATGAAATTTGTTACACTCTCTAGGTCTGTTGTCCGATTCTTATATTTTTATACTATTATATAATTTAATAAAATTGTGTTTGTTTTAAAAACTCATTTATGCCAATTTTAACACTATTTAGTAATTGATTTTTGTTAAAGACATAAAATGTGATTCCATCAAAAAAACATTAAATCAATCCAAACTTGTCAAATCCATCCAAAAATTTTTTGTACGTCTAAAATAATTCAAATAATATTAATTTTATGATTTATACTATAATTTATTTGATTAATTTATTAATAATGTAATCACTCCATCATAATTGTGTCTAAATAAATTTATTTATTTAATGTATAAAAAATATATATATAATACCATGATGTATTAAATATTTTTTATCTTTATAATTACTATTTATAGTCAAACGAATCACTTATATATATCCCATATTATGAAAATGTAATACGTGTTAAAAACATGAGTGTGAGAAAAGCTTTAAACTAGATTTGATGGGATGCATTATCCTTTTAATTAAAGAAGCTTCATTGAAAAGCATTACACTATATTACTTGGGAAGATTTGTACATTTAATTAATTATGCTTCTATGATAAGCTCTAAAATGGATTTCCTGGGAATCTTTGTTTTCTTAATATAACTAGTATCTATGAGAAACTTTATAATAGCTTCCATGAGAATCATTATACCTTTAATTAAACAAGATTCTATGAGAAACATTATACCAGCTGCCATGGGAATATTTATCCATTAAAAAAGCTTCTCTGATAATATTTAAACAACCTCATCCAATTATATAATGTGTTAGGGTAATTTTATAATTTTTTGTACAATTAATTTCGGATTTACCCTTAACTACGGTAATTAAAAATTATTACTAAAGTTACTATTAATATTGTCCAAAAATAAAATGTCCCAATTTAGAAAATATTAAAATTTTAAATCCAAATATGGAATCCATTTTTCCAAATTCAAAACATATAATTTTCAGTAATTAATTTAAAATTAACTCTTATTGTCAAAACCAAAAACAAGGTTTTTATGAAGTAAAAACTATCAAAAGATTGACATCTGTTTATGTCCAATTTAAATGTAAAATTATATGCAATGATATGAATTTTATTAAGTGGTAAAAAACTAATAATTATACAGTTTAAAAAATTTAAAATATAATCTAGCTATATAAATAATTTCGATGAAAATGCAGTTTTGAATTAAAATGCAGTGTTTTTTTACTATTCATTAAAATACGAATGTTATGAGAAAAACACCAAAAAATATCAAAACTAATTTTTTTATGTCCCAATTATAATGAATAAATTTCTTTTTTTAAATTTAATATATAAAATTTTCAAATATTATATTTAAAATAAGGGTTTTTCATTAAAAGGTGGTAAAACTGAATTTTTTGAATAACACTTCTTTTATCTGAAAAATTGAATTTGTTATTATATTATATATAAGAAAAACATATGATGAATGTTAAAATCTTATGTAATATAAAAAATTTAAATTTTTTTTAATAATATTCATAACCACTTTTCAGATGGCTAGTTTGATAGGTCATGGTGGTCTCAAACTTGGTGTTTCATGTAGCGCCATCTGTTGAATTATTTAAAAAGAATCATACCATGAAATCATGGGGTGTTACATTATCCCCTCCTTAAATAAATTTCAACCTCATAATTTTTTATTTTGTTTTTTTATCTAAGGTTTTATTATTCAAAATCTCTTTATTGCAATTCCACATTGGAAAAATTGTCTACAAAACATCCACATTAAAACAAAGAAAGGGAAGAAAGAATGATACCAAAGACAACACATATAGGGGTTCCAAATAGAAAAACATGGACAAGAAAAAAATGTAACCATAATGTTCTTGTGGATAAAAATAGAGAACAGGATTAAGAAAAGGTTAACAACCACAAAGGTATAAATCTGTTATAATCCAGGGGCCATTCGATTCATCATAAAAGAACGTACTATGAATTGTTTTTTGGTTTTATGATCTTTCACCAAGAGTTGAATAATTAATTTAATTAATATATTAATAATATAAGAAATAATACTTAATTTACATGTACAATTTCATCCTTTTCCTATTTTATACATCAAACTTATCTTTCTCTCCAAAAGATAATATAATTCAGAAATAATTTTTTTTATCTTAATCATGTAATGTTTTAAAAATGAACTTATAATTCACCTATAACAACATTTAATAACAAAAATGCATTATAAAAACTAGTATATCACGTAGGCTAGAGGTAGGTGATGCACCCTTGTTTCCCTTCAGTTGTGGGTTCAAGTCTCTCGGCCTTGCCAGACGTGACTGGTTATTGCACAAACTATATGTTTTCCTTTTCAAAAAACTATATTATTATAAAATTCAAAATATAATATTAAGAAATATTTTAACCTGAAATAATACTATCTAGATTTTATCTTAATCCATTGTAACCTCTAGAGTTATTAAAAATACATCGAACCAAACTCTTTTTAAAATGTCTCTAAATATCCAAAATCTATTACTTCATCAGATTCCACAAATAATGTAATGTTTTTATTATTGTGACATACTGAATATATGATTACCATAATCATATTAAAACCTTAATCAAAACAAAAATTATTGTAGTAAAATCATTATATAAATTACATTCTTCTTATAACCATAATTTAAATATTATGTCAAAAAACATAAACACATTATTTATTCGTCTTCGACTATAGTTACAGCATACGCATGACCTTGATCCATTTTCTTATTCAATGAAATATGTCCTTGAATGAATTTGATAATAATTTTCATAATTTTTCATATATTTAAAATGATAACATTTCACAACTTCTTTCTTTCCCTTACAATCATGAGCCTGGTGACTTTTTTCTCTACATTTGTAACAAACTCCGAATTATTTTAGGAAATTACCAGGGTGTTTCTTCACACAATTATCACATAAGGGAGATTCCTTCATTCCCTTTTCCTCTTATCTTTCTCTTTATCCACCATTATCTTCTTCTCTTGCATTAATTTAATTACATATAATATAGAGAAGTTCATACCCATCTTGATAGCACATGAGACTATAACCTTGTATGATGAGAAATATTGTGAGACCAGTGCCCGTCAGAGGAAGGGTTTTAACCTATCAAAGAATTGATCAATGTTTCATTTTGGGTTACATATGTAGTCTAATTAATTCCATTATAACCTTATGAATTTATCCTCATACATTTCAATATTCTCATACTCTTTTTCTCTCAGACATAGAAATTTCCTTTTCATATCATCTCGTTTCTCATGAAGAAATTATTTTTCAAGGAAATGTTCTTTGAACTCCCCCCATTCCATATTTTATACTTCATAATACTTCTACATGTTTTAAATTAATAACCATAATTGATCCGCATCTCCTATGAGATGATAAACATCCATGGAAACCTTTTCACTTTCATTACTTCCCAAAGAAAGAAATATTTTCTCTAATAAACTTATCTTTTTTATTATCAAAACACTTTTGAGGAAAAAGTGAGAAACTGGAATATCCAACATCACAACTAAATAAAACCATAAAGAGAATAAACCAGATTAAGACTACATGATCTATCTCTCCCCGGCAACTAGAGTGTGATAACAAGTCTTCACCATCGCATGACCACTCGGCTAACTGTCCCATGCAGAGTTACACGAGCCCGATACAGATGGCAGAGACATACTCTCTCGAACTTCCAAATCCAAATGGCATGCTGAGGTGAAATATTTGTGCTCTAAACCTCATCTGAAACAGATCCATGTAGTGTGTTGGTTGAAAACACAACAAAACTTCACAGTGAGATCGTACAAAATAATCATCCAAAAACATATCACAAACAATAGAGGCACAACCAAAGAAATAAGGTAGAATCAACCAAAACCAAGAGCAGGTTTCTCCAAAACCAATAGCAAATCCTCCCAAAAAAGACATGAAATCACCAACACCAAAATTCCTCACTTGATTCTCCAGGGACCATCAAACCAGAAACGCACTCCCAAAAACTGGAACACACAGATCACCATTCGTCACCCATCCATCGAACCCTGAATGAAAAAGATCTTTCACGAACTTGAAGAGAACTACCTGTGAGACGAGATCAGACCCCACTCCACTGGATGAAGCTAGAAGAGATGGTCCCGAAGAAGAATCCAAGCTAAAAGTCCAAATCTATCCCAAACAAGACAAGATTTTACCCCATTCCATCGCGCAAGCCACCTGGAAGTGGAGAATAATATGATGATATGGGAACGTCGCTTGAATAGTATCACCCTAAGAAGAACCTGAAGAATCTGAAAGGGTTGCACTCGAAAAAAAAAAACTTGATCCACAAGTCCAGATCTTACTTTATGAAGACAATAACAAACCCCACGCCGTCGCATAATCCGCACGGAACGAAGTCAATGTAGGAGTACACCGCACGAATCTGAATCGTCTACTCCTTAGCCATCGTGGTTGAAGATAACAAACATCTGAAGCCCATAGACCTAGAACGCCCCTGTAGAAGGGGAGCCGCACGGAGATGAATTGATGTGGTTGAATATGGACACCACTCAAAGCCCTAGCATGCCACCGTAGAATCTAAGAGAGTCACAGCTGGAACCTTCATCTGATGGCCAAAGCCCGAATCCTGAAGCCCTAGAATACCTCCACAGAGGAGAGGAGTTCCCCCCCCCCCTCTATGGAACTTATCTGTTTCTCCTCTATAAAAGGATTTTTAGTGACATTACATGTTGGAGTTGTTTTCTCATGAAGTGGTCTAATATTGATCCTCTGCATCCTAGATTAGGATTTTCTATATGGGTAAGGTTATTATTCATAACCTTTGTTAGTTGTCCAAGTATGGTTACAAGTTGTTCAGCACCGGTTGTGTCACCAACTCCACTATCATTATCTTCCATTGGAGGGAAATCCCTACATGGATTACGTACAATGATATGATTTCCATTCCTTCAACTATGTGCCATTTCTATATAATTTCATACACAAGATTAGGTTATGAATCATAAATCATAATTCTAAACTAGTAAAATACTAAACATAAATTGATAATTTTATGCCTATCTAATCCATAATTATAAATATAGTTCCTCTGAGCACATATTTTTTCATAAATCCTTCATAATTATTGTACATAAAATATTAATTATCTATGAATATCCCACGGGTGTGTCAAATCGGGTGCACAATAAGGACGGTTGCCATGTACTAGGTTACCCAGAGTCAAGTCCAGAACACCATGTTGTAGTTTTCACACCTAGTTGGATCTATTCAAAAACCATATCCACTTGTATTATCCAGACAGAGAAGTATTTCATTGAATAAACACATATTCTCTACTTTACCAAAATTATATGGAGTCATTCTATATTTATCCTCAAACTCAATCTTAGGGTTATGATCCCTAATCTAACTTTTCTAAATATATTTCTATGGATATTTCTAAACATCCTTTTATACCCACTGTAATGACCCAATCCTAATAACCAAGTTCAGGTGTATTATTTTAAAACATTGAAATTGTTACTTGGAATCATGTCCTAAAGGTCCGATTAGTTTAGCAGTCTTAGAAAATATATTAAATACATGAACATTACATTATAATTTCATACATAAAATAAAACATAGATAATCTTTTTAGAATCACATTATTACCCTAGATTAACTCTAAATATTAATCATAAAACACTTATTAGAATCTTGGGAAAATAAAACATAATAAAAGGGTGAGTTCAGATTCTCATTAAGGATAAACAATATAGCAGAGTCTATCACAAATAAGCATAAACATTTCAGGAAAGGTATAAAACTAAAACACAAACATTTTAAATCATTACCTTTATAATAATATGGTTAGAAAAAAATCAAATAATTACATTTAAACATTCACATGTATATTCTAATAGTTTAATAATCACATGTAAAATTAATAACTAATATCATAATGAGGAAATGTATAATTTCAAACATCATAACCACTAGTTCATGACCTCTTGCCAAGACCATAAACAAATATTCTGTCAAGTCCTTATTCCAAGACACTAGTTTATCTCGTGAGACCTATCGATGTATCAATGGTCTATAGCAGTCCTCACCCATCACCTACTAAGTTCAACAAATTCCTCATATGAAAAATATGAAACATAACATAAACCCTCATATTAAAACTTGCATTCAAAATGTTGATACATTAACCACAAACAATAAATGGTATTAAAATAGCACATCCATGGTCAAACATATCATTAAACCATAATTATAATATGGATGATTGTATCATAATAAATAAACATCAATTAAGCATAAAATCTTACAATGGATGTTGACATAGATGAAAATAATCTAAGAAGATCATTAAAACACTTTTAGAAAAATATTCCATTTTTACTTTGGAAATATTAAATGTTTTAAAATTTATAAAAGAAGATATTTAAAAAAATTGAATCAAAGTGTCCCATAACAATTTGAAACTTTTTAACAGAATTAACATTTTGAAATATTTATGTCTATATAAATAAATCATTAAAACCATTTTGAAAACATGGACATTAATGAGAAAGGTTTGTAAGTATAAATATTTGAAACATTTATAATGATGGTTTAGTTAAATAATTCCTTACATAAAACCTTATAAATATTCTTTTTGAATACAATTTTATGATATATGGACAAAAATGATAAATATGTCCCAGTAAACACTTATACATAAATAATCTAGGATAATAATGCGATTTTTAACTTAAGTCTTACCTCGTACAATCCGTTATTTGAGGGTGTGTTAACCTCCATTATAATGACTAAATAATGATATTAAATTATAAAATAACCATATACATATTTATGATATCGTATATGATCCTCTTATATTGTTTTGTTACAAATATTTCAGTATTACCATTGTTTTGGGTGTTAATGACTTCATTTTCCTCTCCATGTTTCATCATGTAAGTCATTTTTATTATGAATATGATGTATTTTATTCTTATAAATAATATATTATGGTCATAATTATTATTTTTACTCATCAAATAAATTTTATAATAATTATTTAATGGTTATCATGGAGAATGAATCTCACTATTTTTGGGAGATGGTAGGTTGTACGTACGCACGAGTGATGATAGAATTATTTTTAAGATTAAATGGTATGGAATTGTATAATATATTAATTAAGAAGAATAATTAAAATTTTATATTGATTATATAGAGCTATTATAAGGACCATTATATCCATCCAAATAAATTATAGTGGAATAAGAAAGTACCCCATGGCATGGAGTTCGTAAGCCGTACGTACGCACACATGATGATATTGTTATTCAGTTGATGGATAAAGGTGGTATAAGGTTGTACCATAATTATAATAACATATCTATATATTTATGATACTATAGTTATTTTATATATTTATAAAACAAATAATGTGTAAGTAGAAGAAGAAAATAACCTTAGAATATGTGATAAAATGTTTACCTCTTCTTCGGGTGTCTCATTTTGATTTTCACAAAAGGACATATTTTGTTAGTTTTATGCCAAAATTGTGGCCTTTTGGTTGAAGTGAGGAAAGTTGGGAAGTGATTTGGGTAGGTTTTCACTAATAAAAAAGGATTTATATCTTTGGATAAAATAGAAGGAGAAGTGCCCTTTTATAGGAGAGGTGAGGGGAAACATAGAAATGTCATGAAATATAAATATATTATAAATTTCATTTCGGTTTATAGTGGTTAAAATGATATTTATTTCTAGGATAAGATTATTATGGGTCTAAATACTATCAACCAATAGGTTTTATACTTGTTTAGAGAATAAATTTACTTTATCTTTATGATTTAACCCTTAGTAAAATAAGTTAACTCTTAACATGTCTTCTTGTATTATTATACTATATGCTTAATATATTTACTATAAAATGCCAAGAGAACCTTAAGTCGATCATTAGTGAAATTTTTAACACTATCTAAGTCATTTTTTGGAATCTTATTTTTATATGACTATTATATCATTTAATAAAATAGTTTTCGTATTAATAACTCATTTTTAACAATTTTAAAACTATTTAGTAATTGATTTGTTTTAATTCATAAAAACATGATTACTTTTAAAAAATAATTAATTGATCCCTAACATTTTATAGTCATCCAAAAATAATTGGATGGAATTAAATATTTCAAATAATATTTTTTTATTATTTATAATATCATTTATTATATTATTTTATTAATAAGGTAATCATAGCATCATCATTGTATCCTAAATTAATGGATTTATTTAATATATAAAAATTATAAATAAAATACCATGATTAAAAAAATATTTTTATATTTATAATTACAATTTATAGTCAAATATATAACTTATATAACCCATATTAAAAAAAGTAATACATATTAACAACGTGAGTGTGAGAGAAGCATTAAAATAGATTTCATGGGAACCTTTGTCCTTTTAATTAAAGATGTTTCCATGAGAATTATTAAACTAGAATTATTTGGAAGATTTTTACATTTTATTAAATAATATTATATGATAATCTTTAAAATTTCTTGCCTAGGATTCTTTTTTCTCCCAATTTAACAATATTCTATAAGAAGCTTTATAATAGCTTCCATGGGATGCTTTATACTTTTAATTAAAAAAGATTCAATGAGAAGCTTTATACCAAATTCCATGGGAATATTTATCCATTAGAAATGAATATTTGAGAATATTTAAACTATATCATCCAATTAGGAAAAGTTTTAGGGTAATTTTATAATTGTATTTGTACCCTTAATTACTCGATTTACCCTTAACTATGGAAATTAAAAATAATTATTGATGTCACAATTCAAAATGCCCAAAAATTAATGGTACATATTTAAAAAAATTTGAGATTATTATTCCAAATATGGTATCCATTTGAAAATTTTCAAGACACATAATTTTCTGTAATTAATATCTAATTAATTCCCATCATCAAAACCAAAAAGCCAATTTTCAAGATTTAAAATCTATCCAAAGATTGAAATGTGTTTATGTCAAATTTAAATGAAAAATTACATATAATGATAAAATTGTGATTAAATAATAACAAAATAATACAATTACACTTTAAAATCGATTAAAAATATTATTTAATTATATAAATAATTTAGATGAAAATTTAGTTTTGAATTAAAATGCAGTGTTTTTCACTATTCATTAAAATATGAAAATTATTATAAAAACAACAAACAATTATCCAAAATAAATTTTTATGTCCCTATTTAAAATAATAAGTATATTTTTTAGAATTTAATATATAAAAGTTTCAAATATTGGATTTTAAAAAAGGGTTCTCTATTAAAAACCAGTAAAACCGCATTTTCTAAAAGATTCTTCTTTAATCTGAAAATTTTTATTTGTTCTTTTAATATTTATAAAAAAAATAATATGAATGATAAAATTATAAAGAATATATAAAATTCAAAATCTGATTAATAATATTCATAACCACTTTTCAAATGGCTAGTTTGATAATTCGTGGTGTGCTCGAACTCGGTGTTGTGTGTAGTCCAAGCTATTGAATTCTTTAAAAAGAAGTGTAGCATAGAAGATTGGGGTGTTACATAATAGATAAAAACAAGTTCAACATCCAATGATGTATGTTCTTTTGTCATGTTTGGATGAAATAAAATATGAGCTACCTCATTCTTTAAAATTCATTAACCTCAAAGTTTAATTTCCAACATATCCCCCAAGAAGACTCTACAATTATCCCCTTATTTATCACACTCTATGATTTATTTTTTATGGATTTATTATTGAATTAAATATCTACACTAACTCTCTATTGGAATTATTTTTAGCATGTTTTAAACTGAATATTTACTTGTAAAATACCTTCTAGCATATAATTTTTTTCTATATCACTAAATTGATCAAATAAAAGTCCAAGAAATTCAATTGCACGTGTGAAAACATTATAGTTGAATTCATGTAGACGTGACTATAAGGACCTGACCCTATTACCTTAAAAATCTTGAATTTATTAAATAAATCACTTCACATAACATTTCATATCTTTTTTTGTTTAGAGCTTTATAGAAATGGGACATAATATATTCATAACATTACACATTAATAATGAGTGGATACAATAAAACTGTATTTACTTATTCCAAAATATAAAACTTTTCAAATAAAACAGGATTTTTATGAAAGTCTTCCAAACATTTAACTTGGCTTCCTTATTTGTCTTACACATCCATATAACCTGTTATAATCATTTAAAAACTTCGGATGAGCACAAAAAATCAGTATGGGATATATAAAGAAGGAAAGAACATATTAGGCCATCAATACTTGTAAATCATGAAATCATCTTCAAAAGACATACTTGTCACCCATATATACTTACTTTGTGAAAACATGATATTTACACAAGATTTCCACAGAACATGAGAACAAAAATATAACCATAAAGGTATCTCGGGGAATTACTTACATAATATTGTAACCCTCTCTGTTACCTTATAATTTGTAACCCTCACAGATACCTTAAAATTTGTGTAACCATCGTAGTTACACATAGTGTAACCATATAGCTGACCACCAACATACACATACCCATTTAATTAGAGTTAAATAAAGGTCCCACATTTCACCATAAACAATTCTTATGAACTATAACTTAATCTTACAAAATTAATAATTCTATAAAAACTTTTCTTTTGAATTTCGTAAAACAGAATTTTAAAATAGGTTTTCAAAAAGGAAAGTCCCTCATAAATATCATATAATTGAATAGGTGCTTAATATAGTGTATGGAATGTGTATATACACTATAAATACACATAATTATAGTTAATAAAAAAATTAAATGTCACAAACAATTTTAATAACACATAAATAATTTAGTAGAATGTTAACCCAAAGAATGGAAATTGGGGTAAGAATTTTCTTACCTCAAGTTTGTCTTACTTCAGACTTGTTTAAAACATATGTATAATGGTTAAAATACTTTTATTAAAATCTTGAATAAAAATATTCATCATTATATTATCTTTTATGATCATTTCATTAAATCATTTCACCCTTTAATTGTTATGATTTTGTTCCTTTCATTGTTTTGGGTGCATTATTTACATGTTTTCCGCGATCGGTTCATGATGGATATTCTTGTAGACTAGATGTTAAACTCCAGAATTGGAATGTAGTGGTATTTAAATATTTCTAGAACCATAAATTATACCATTTTTTATTTTGGATTCTGACATGAGGATGATTCATAAGTTAAAACATTGTTGATATTTGTTTAGGTCATTTTAGGGATTCTTCGATCGTAATGAACTCAATTGTTTTATAAATTAATAACATGTGTATGAAATAAATCCAGAACCTTATATAAGATATAATACATAATTTATAATCTAGTCCAACTATTAAAATGGTTTCATTACTAGTATTTAATTAAGTAAAATAAATTAAAATCGCATCGTCCACGATGTTGGTAATTCAACATATCATGGACGATGTTATAATTTCTTGAATAAGTGGGAGAGGAGAATAAATTTAATGGTGAGTATTCCATAAACATGATGAAATACATAATATTTAAGATACAATATCAATCATGAATCTTGGATAATGGTAGATGAGTAATGATTAAGAATAGAAAATAAAATGAAAGAAGAGAAAGAAAACAAAAGAGGATGTTTACCTCCTGAACTCTTCTGCTTGAGATCCTTCTTGAGGCCTATGGTTTTAGCCTTTTGGTGAGACTAAAATCTATAGGACGTGGGGAATATCATGGGAGATGTATTGGTCAGAACATAGGTATGGATCAAGTCTTGAGATGTGTGTGAGAAAGAGGGGTATGAGGGTGGTATTTATAATGGAGGAGAGGTGGTATTTTACATTATTTTAATCATTATTATAATATTTTTTATCATGACTATGAATTGTATTAACTCATGTGGCCCCAAATAGTAGTAATGGCATGTGATTTAAAAATATGTGGGATTACACCCCTTATGATGTCATAAATATTGTATTTAACTAATAATTTGAATATAGAGTATTTTACCATATTTCACTATTCATCAAATGTTAAGGAAATTCAGAAAAATACCAAAAATTCACCCTTACCATTTTTTGATGTGTATCATTAAACAATGAACTCTATTTTTTGAAAATAATTTTCTAAATATTATTAATTTAATATTTATGTAAAATCATATTTTATTCAAAAATAACAATTTTAAAACTATAAACGCTTTAATATCAAATAGAAAATTAAAAAAGATGTCATTATCGTAAAGACTTAAGAATATAAAATAATAATAAAATTTACTATCCATTAAGGTCATATTACTATTGAAATTAATATTCATAAGGGTATGGTACTATTCCCCAATAAAAGTATGTTGGTTCCATTATACTCCAAATAACTTACTAATCACAATTATATATGAATGTTTTCGAAATTCAAAACATAGAAGAGGAAAATTTAGGTTTAAAAGCTAGTAATAAATATCTACTTAAAAAAAATTCATGAATTTAAATTTATTTTAAAAAACTCAGGGTGTTACATTATTCTCACCTTCTGGAAATTGAATCCTCGCAATTTTATTTACTTATTAAAAAAGTTAGGGTATATTTCCCTCATAGCATTTTAATACACCCTTGTTTCTTCCTCAACCGTGTGGTTTCTCTAGAAAATTTTTACCATGTGGATTACCTTATTCCGTAATACTTATTCCCTTCAATAAAGAATCTATATTGGTTTTTATTCATAATAAAGGTTCTCTTCTAGCTGAATGGATTCTGGGATCAAGATATGAGTTGAATCTGGAACGCACATTCTCAACATAGAATCATGAAAAACATTGTGTACCTAAGACAAAGTAAGAGGCAATGTTACTTGGTATGCAACTGGTCCAGCTTTCTCCTGGATCACAAAAGGACTGATTAACCACATAAACAACTTTCCTTTCTTAACAAAATGCATCACACTTTTCCAAGAACAGATTTTAAGGAAAACATAGTTACCTACCTTGAAAGAGAAGTCTTTTATTTGGTTATCTGCATAAATTTTATACCTACTCTGAGCTATTCTCATTTTCTGATGGATCATCTTCACCTTCTTAGACACTTCCTCTACTAATTCTGGACCCATCAACATTCAATCACAATCTTCATCCCAAAACTCTAGAGTCTGACACTGCTTCCCATACAATTCCTCAAAAGGTTCCATTTTTATACTAGAATGAAAAAATTTATTATAAGAAAACTCAACTAAAGAAATATATAGATCCCAACTTCTTTCATAGTCCATTGAACAATATTCAAGCATATCCTCCAATGTCTAAATCGTTCTTTTGACTACCCATCTGTTTGAGGTTGAAAATCTGTACTGAAATTTAATTATATGTCCAACAACTTCTGAAGTCCCTTCCAAACATTATAAGTAATCCTGGGGTCCTGGTCAGATACAATGGAAAGAGGAAATCAATTTATCCTAAAAATATTTTTTAGGTGCAGTTGAGAAATATGATCCAAATACATTGTATCTCAAATAGAATGAAATTGTGTAGATCTTGTCTAGAAATCAACAACAACCCAAATCGTATTGTTACCTTGAGATTTACTAGGATGTCCCACAAAAAAAAATCTATGGATATATTCTCTCATTTACACTCTAGAACTGGTAAAGGATAAAACATCCCCTTCAGTAACTTCCACTCTGATTTAATCTGTTTACATGTCAAACATTTCACTGTAAAATCAGCAATATCTCTTTTCATTCCATCCCAACAATAATACCCCCAAAGGTATCTGTACATCTTAATACTTCCAGGATGAATTGAAAATTAATAACTATTAGCTTTACACAACAAATTTTACTTCCACTAGGAATCACAAGACACACATCCATCCAATGGCCCGAAGGCCTTCAATTTTTTTATTATTATAAGATAAAACCCCCTTTTAAGGGATTAAGGGGGTAAAACCCATGTAGACTTCATAATCACAAGGCACACGTAACTATTTTCTAAATATTAAAACAAAATCTTGATCAAGGTTAAATTCTAGAAACTTACCCATTTTAACCAATTCTACCTTTTCTTATAGCTCACGGTCTTTCTTTTTTAATTTCTTAATTCTGTAGGATAATGACGACTACACTGAAATCTAAAATAATACATGGGTATTTATTACACCAACAACATCTAAGACAAAATTTATCAAATCATTAATCAATGGATCAGGCTCCAAAAGTTACATGGTAAATGATGCATGATGTTTTTGACTCAAGGAATCTCCCGTATTTTTTTCTTTTCCCAGATGATAATTGATCATCTAATCATAAACCATTATAAATTAAAGCTATCTTCTCTACCACATGTTTAATTTTTTTTTGTTTGAATATATACTTTAGTCTTTTAGGGGAAGTATATATTTTACATTTGGTTATGTATAAATGATGCCTCCAAATTTTCAAAGCAAAAAACCATAGCTGGTAATTCCAAATCATGTGTGGGATAATTCAATTCTTGATGTTTTAGTTGTCTTGAAGCATAATAAATTACCTGATCATTCTATATCAGAACACAACCAAGTCCATTTAATTAAGAATCATTGTAGTTGAAAAACTCACAATTTCAGGAAGGCAAGGCCAAAACTAGAGCATTCACAAATCTCTTTATGATTTTTTGAAAACAAACATCACATTCTTCTGTCCAAATAAATTTAACTTCTGTTCAACTTAACTTAGTTAGTGGTGTATATAACCGTGAAAAGTTTCAAACAAACCATCGGTAATAACATGCCAATCCAATAAAACTATAGATATTTGTAACATTTGTAGGTCTTGGACATTCATCAACCACTTTTATTTTGGTGGGATTCACTGTTATTCCATCCTTACTTAAAATGTTCCCATGAAAAGAAATATGTTTCAACCAGGAAAAACACTTTCGGAATTTTCCATACATTTTCTTTTTCTTTATGGTTGGTAAAACAACACTTATATGTTTTTCATGCTCCTCTTAATTCATAGAAAATAATAGAATTTCATCAATGAACACAACCACAAACATATCCATGAAATCATGAAATATTATATTAATAAGATTCATAAATAAAGAAGGTGCATTTGTTAATCCAAATGACATAACAACAGATTCATTATGCCCATATCATGTATGAAATGATTTTTTATGTATTTTATCCTCCTTTACATTTAGTTGATGGTATTCGGATCTCAAATCAATATTGGAAAAGTAATGAGCCCCATGGAGATGATAAAAAATTCATTTAAGTAAGAAAAAAGATAATTTTTTATCAGTGATGTTATTAAAAGATCTATGATCAATGAAAAGTCTCATAGAACAATATTTCTTTAAAAAAAAATTTAAGAACACCCCAGGCTGAAGTACTAGGATGAATGAAGCCTTTATCAATCAAATCCTACAACTGATTTTTCAATTAAAGAATTTATATTTTAGACATTAGATATGGTGGTTTTTATATTGGCTTATCATTAAGAACTAAGTCAAATGTGAATTTGACTTATCGATTAGGTATTACACTGGGTAACTCATTAGGAAAAACATCAAGGTATTCATTTACCACTGGAACTTCATTAATCTGAATAGTTAACCTATTTTCAACAGTATGTGCTTGATAACTTTCATTTCCATCTTTTAACAGTTTCTTAGCTTCTGGATATGTTATCAATTGTATGGGATCGTTCTTGTATACAAACTGAAACACTTCTTGAAAAATAACCTTTTTAGCTCTATAGTCAGTCTTTGTATGGTAAACAGAAGTCCAATATATTCCCAAAATGACATCAAACTCTAATAAAGGAAAAAAACATAGTTTTCAGGTGACACCCTTCTATATACCACAATAGAAATATTCTTAAAATTCCACTTCGCTATAATATTTTCCCCTACTGTTTCAGAAATATGTTCTGATCACATTCGTTAAGGTGTCATTTACAATTTAGTATAAAATTACTCTGAAATAATGGAATGTGTAGACCCCATATCAAATATAACATTAGAAAAAACTGATTAAACAAACAAGGTACCTAATATAACTTCATAGTATGTGCCTACATCTGCAAACGTAGCCAAAAAATATTTACTACACCTTTCTACTTATATTTTCCTTCTTTTTATTATTTGGGACTTTCTTTGGGTAGAAATTTTCTTAATAACCCATCTCACCACATTTAAAACACCCTATAGTTTTCTTATCAGGATTACCCCTAGGATAATTTTCATTACAATCATGGTCAATATGTATAAACTTACCACATTGAAAGCACTTCCTAGTTTTGGTAAGGCATTCCCTAGGGTTCTTTTTTCCCCATTTTTCACAAACTAGAAACATGAATTTTTTACTATCAGATTTATTTGGTTGATTTTTACCCATCAATTTTGTAACACCCCAATCATCTACGGTACGCTTCTCTTTGAATAATGTGATAGCGTGTGTTGTACGCAACATCGAGTTCTAACACACCATAACCAATCAAACTAGCCATTTTGAATAGTAATACCTACTTTTTGAAATTATATATATTTTATTTTTTAAAATTGACTTCATTTTTGGTTTCGTAATATCGAATTTAGCCTAAGGTGAAATTTTGGTACTTTTCGGATAACTTTCATATTTTGATGAATAGTGAAAATTACTAAATTTTAATTAAAAACAACTTTTTTAATCAAAATAATTAATAGTGATAAATTATGAATTTGAGTGGTTTTAAATTATATTTAGAATATATTTTTACCATTTAATATAATGTTGGTCATTGGACATAATTTTACAATTAAACAGAACATAAACAAGTGTCAATCTTTTGATAGTTATTATCTCTTAAAAACACGCTTTATGTTTTGACAGCGGGAATTAATTTTAAATTAATTTCTGCCACTTATGTGTTTTGAATTTAGAAAAATGGATTCCATATTTGGAATCAGTATGTTCAAATTGTTTAAATAGGTAACTTTTATTTTTAGACATTTTGAATAATTACTGTGGTAAATATTTTATTTATCATGGTTAAGGGAAAATATGGTAAATAAGGGTTAAAAATAATAATATAATAATACTAAATTACCCTAAAAGGTGTCCTAGCCTTATTGGTTGATACATGTTCGACCATAAGAATCTTTGGGTCGATTTTGGGACCCCATGGGGCCACTTGTAGGTGATAGGGACACTTTATTTTAATTAAGTTAAAATGAATACAAAAATGACACAAGCATATATCTTTTAGAAATACAATTTTTACATATGGTTATATATGTTGGATTTTAGATTATAAATATTCATTAGTAACTTAAAACGATTTACTACATAATTATATTTTATTTATAATTTTTAGAGATTAAATAATTTAATTTATTTATGACACAATGATGATGCAGTAATTACTATAATAGTGAAAAATCAAAATAATTGATATTATAAATACCCAAATAAATGTAATATGAAATTTTAATGAATTAAAAAAATTTTCTAGGATAATATGATATATTAGTATAGATTTAATGGACGTTTTTTGAAGTAATCAATCTTTTATGAGTTTCACAAAAATCAACTATTGAATAGTGTCAAAATTGACATAAAAGAGTTTTTAAAACAAATATTATATTATTAATTGATATTAAATTCTTAAAAATATAAGGGTCGGCCAAGAGACTTATATCATGATAGTTTCATCATTAATGGACCACTTGGGGGTCTCTTGGATGTATATAGTAAGCTTATTAACCATATTATATAAAAATTCAAAGAGACATTTTAAAAGTGAAACGAATTAACTTAGAGTTAATACTTAAAGATAAGGTTACTATAAGTACCCAAACCTGTCAAAATTCTATTAGTTGAGTTGTTTTCGACCCATCCCCACCTTAACATTTAAATAGTCAACTTTGGGGCCATTAGAAACCGAATATGAATTTATTATAAATTAATATTTCTAGCTTTTCCAATGGTGCCCCTCACCCCTCTTATAAAAGGGCACTACTCCTTCTCATTTCTTCACGCCTTCAAAGGCTTTTGATTCGGCCACACTCTGCCCAAATACTCTCCCAACGTCCCTCACTACAACCTAGAGGCCTTATTTTCATCATAAAGCCAACTTAATGATCCCTTTTGATCAAATCAAAAGGAAGAACCCGAAGAAGAGGTAATGATTTCACCACCCTTTTCCAAGTTCCTTTCTTCTTCCACTTCTTCTTCCATTGTTTTTACCATTCTAAAATAATAACTCCAGTATCATATATATACTATTATGTTATTATAAATATGGTACAACTATATTCAGTATTCTATCCACCCTTTTGAATAACATGTCACCATACGTGCGTACGTACGGCTTACCGTCTCCACGTCGTGGTGTAATTGTTATTCAATATATTATTATTTGGATGGGTATAATAATGATGTGTAACTCATGTAAATATTAAATATAACATGTTAATTATTCTTTATATATGATATACCATCCATTTATATATTATTTTAATATCAAAATAATGATATTGTCGCTCGTGCGTACGTACGGACTACCGTCTCCACGAACGCAATGAAATTCATTCTCCATCGTATCCATTCAAGTATAATTATCATTTGATGATTTAAAAATGATGTTTAAGGACTTGATATCATTCTGGATATGAATAATATACCACCTATCCATTAAAAACATGTCTTACATAACAAAACATATAAAATAAAACAAGTAAGTTAACACCCGAAACAACGATAATACTAAGATATTATTATCAAATCAATATTAAAAGATCATATATGATATCATATTAATGTATATGATTCTTGAATAATTTAATAACAATTATTTCACCATTATACCGGTGGTTAACCTACCCCAACCAAGGAAAATTACAAGGTAAGGGTTATTTCACAATCTATTCATTATCCGAGGTTGTTTATTCATAATTATCTACTGTGATCTCTTTATCATCCACATCCATGTTTCATAAAAATATATATTTCAAAACATTTTTAATATTTACTAGAATATGAGTTAAAGTCATTTATACCCTTTTTGACTTTTATAAGTGTATTATAAAGGAATCTTTCCATCGTTTTCAAAACAAGGTCCTTTTTAACCTTTTCGACAGGATTAAGGTAAGAATGTTTTTTTTAACTTATACGGTAGGTGCGGATATTTTCCGTCATTATAAAATCATTAAAGCTTCCCTTACAAGCTTATAAGAATATTTTCAAAAGAAAATGTTTTATTTTTTATGGCCCTTAAATGATTTCAAAATAAAAAAGAGATATTTCTCTCAAAAGAGTTTTGATTTCATCTATGTCAACATAATTTGATGGATTTTATGCTTATTGGAAGTTGATTTATTATGATACAAAACACTTATATTGTATTGAAGGTTTTGTGATCTGTTTGACTGTGGATGTGCTATTTTTATACCATTCATAGTTTATGGGGAAAGTATTAACATTTCGTATGCTAGTTTTAATACGAATGTTTATGTTATGTTTAAACCTTTTCATATGGGAATGCATTGGACTTAATATGTGACGGGTGGAGCCCGCTATAGCTCCCCGATGCATCGGTATGTCTCATGAGACAAACTACTGTCTTGGCATAAGGCCTTGACAAAATCTTATTTGTAGTCTTGGCACGAGGCCTTGGCTATGTGGTTATGATAGTCTGGAATTATGCATTCCATCATTATGAAAGTGGTTATTGATATTGCATGTGATTATTCGATTAGTAGAATATCCATGTGAATAAGTAAATGGAATTATTTCATTTTTATTTTACCATACTATGTTTAATTTCAAGTTTAAAAGGCTTTTGTTTTAGTTATACATTGCCTTAAATGTTTATGTTTATTTTTGAAAGTTTCCGCTATATTGTTACCCTTACTGGGCATTTGAGCTCACCCCTTTTCTATGTTTTATTTTTCCTAGGATGTGAAGAAGTAAGTTATGAATGACCTGCAGGGATAGTATGTGGGGATATGAGTGTGGAATATGGAGACTATGTTGTTGTAGTAGTTTTTCACTTTGTGATGTAATGTAAAACTTTATAAATATATATAGTGTTTCCAAGTCTACTAAACCAATTGGTCTTTCAAGATTTGATCTTTCTTGTGATCATGCCAATGTTATGTAATAATGCACCGACTCTGGGTAACTAGGGTCAGGGCGTTACAGTTGGTATCAGAGGAAGTTTAGTACAAACCTTGTAAGCTAGATTTAGATAATCTCATATTAGAGCACGTAGACCTAAGATGAACTTTGAGGATTAGTATAGAAGAACTTCCTAGAATTTTGGTATTGTAGAGATTTTGTGAGTTTTCCAAGCAATACATCCCTTTCTGGATACGAGCAGGTAGAGGCGGCTCTAGCATAGATGTACCTAGGGGTAAAACCCGAAAACACCTCTTTGAGCTAGACTCGAACAGGAACTGGTACACGACAACGAGCCTTGCTGCACTCTTGGTTACGACACTCCCGTGGGATATGCTTAGGATAACTCTCATTTTCTTTACAAATCATTATGAAGGGTTTATGAGTATATACTTCCTCAAAGAAAACATTTTTATTATTATGTATTACATCCATAAATAGTTCAATTTATGTTATGTGTTTTATAAGTATGGGATTATGTATTTTGATTCATAAACTGATCTAGTTTATGCCATTGTTTTGAAATGGCTCTTAGTGGAAGAAATGGAAACCGTATCAATGCACGCACTCCATGTAGGTATTTCCCTCCTGCTCAAGATAATTATAGTGGAGCTAGTGATGAAACTGGTGCCGATCAGCTAATCACCATACTGGGACAACTTACTCAGGTTATGAATAATAACCTTACCCATATGGATCACCCTGATCCATAGCGTGGAGGATCAATGTTAGATCGATTCATGAGGCAACAACCACCAACGTTCAATGTGAGTACAAATCCCTTAGTAGCTGAGCAATGGATAAATTCCCTAGAGAAAATATTTCAGGCTTTGGGGAGCAGTGAAAGGGAAAAAGTTATCATGGCAGTTTACCGCCTCACTGGAGATGCTGATCAATGGTGGTCATTGATTCAAAACATGAAGGAAGATGATGAAGTATAAAATATGGAATGGAGGGAGTTTGAAGATCTGTTTTTAGAAAAATACTTTCCTCGCAACCATCAAGCAGATATGGAAAGGCAATTTCTGAGTCTGAGACAGAAGGATGATGAGAATGTCGCAAAGAATGAGGCTAATTTTACAAGGTTAGCAAGGTATGTGGGAGATTATATACGTAATACAAGAAGTAATATTGATAGTTTCTTTGATGTGTTAAAACCATTTCTTTGTCGAGCATTAGTCTCACAATCCTTTTCGTCATACGAAGACATTGTCTCATGTGCTATCAAGACCGAAAAGGAATTCTCTAATTCTTATGAATTTAAAGCAAAGCAAGAGAAGAAGAGGCCTGTCGATCAATCTGGGAATAAAAATAAGGGGAATAAGGGAAAGTTTGAATATCCATCATGTGCTAAATGTGGGAAGAAACACCCTGGTACTTGCTTGAAGGGAATGGGCGTCTGTTACAAATGTGGTGAAAAAGGCCACCAAGCTCGTGATTGCAAAGGGAAGAAAGAAGCTACCAATGTTTAGTGCTACAATTGTAGGGAGATGGGCCATTATTCAAAAATGAATGTCCTAAGCGTCAGGAGAACTTACCTCAGAAAAGGCCAAGGGATCAAGGCCATGCTTATGCTATCACTACTGCTGAGGTAGAAGCTCCGAAAGACGTGGTGGTAGGTAATTTAATGGTTTCCTCAAGTTTAGAAAATGCATTATTAGATTCTGGATCATCGCATTGTTTCATATCTTCCCAGTTTTCTAAGAAAATTAGATATTTCCAATTTGATTTAACAAGGGAGTTTTCAGTTAAAACTCCTAAGGGAAGTATCATTGCAACAAAGTTTTGTGAATCAGTCCCCATTAGAGCACATAAATGTTCTTTATCTGCTGATCTCATCGTCATACCTATGATTGAGTTTGATATAATCCTCGGTATGTACTGGCTTTCGGACTATGATGCGAAGATTTATTGTAAGAAGAAAGAGGTTACGATTCTTGATGATAATGATAAGGAAGACCTTATCTTTAGAGCAGAATCGTCACCACCTAATTCTTATTTAGATCCACCCCCAGTAGCTCAACTTAATCCAATTATTGGGGAGGAAGAGAATGAAATAACTGTCGATGAGGAAAGGAATGTTCAAATAGAGGATGTACCTGTTGTGAAAGAATTTTCAGATGTATTTCCGGAAGATTTACCTAGACATCCTCCAGAACGAGAAGTTGAGTTTTCCATTGATTTAATTCCTGGATTAAGGCCTATATCAAAGACCCCTTATAGAATGTCCACTGTAGAATTATTTGAACTAAATAAACAACTAGAGGAATTGAGTAATAAGGGATTTATTCTCTCTAGTGTTTCTCCATGGGGATCCCCTGTTCTTTTTGTTAAAAAGAAAGACGGATCTATGAGGTTCTTTATCGACTACAGGGAGATCAATGCTATAACAATAAAGAACAAGTATCCCCTACCTCGCATTGATGATTTATTTGACCAACTGCATGGAGCTCAATACTTTTCAAAGATTGACCTTCGATCTAGATACCATCAGTCTTGTGTGAAGAAGGAAGACATTCGGAAGACAGCATTTCGAACCAGGTACGGGCATTACGAGTTTACTGTAATGCCGTTTGGATTGACTAATACACCCTCTGTATTCATGGATCTAATGAATAGAGTTTTCAAGGAGTATCTCGATGAATTTGTGGTGGTATTTATTGATGATATCTTGGTATACTCCAAAAGCTACGAAGATCATGAAAATCACTTGCGCATTATCCTGAAGACTCTAAGAAGACATGAATTATATGGAATGTTTAACAAGTGTGAATTCTGGCTTCATGAGATTTCTTTTCTTGGCCATATTGTCTCTAAAGATGGAATCTCTGTTGATCCTTCTAAGACCAAGGCAATCCAAGAATGGCCAGCACCTACGAGTATAACTGAGGTACGTAGTTTTATTGGTTTGGCAGGTTATTATCGACGTTTCGTCCAGAATTTTGCCCGATTGGCTAACCCATTAACGAAGCTCACACATAAAGGGGTTAAATTTGTTTGGAAAAAAGAGTGTGAAGAAGGTTTCGAAGAACTGAAGAGAAGATTAGTCAATGCTCCTATATTGACTCTACCATTGAGGACTGATGGGTTCGTTATTTATAGTGATGCATCGAAGAAAGGACTTGGTTGTGTCCTTATGTAGAATGATAGAGTTATTGCCTATGCATCACGATAGTTGAAAATTCATGAACAAAACTATCCTACTCATGATCTCGATTTAGTAGTTGTGATCTTTTCTTTGAAGATATGGAGGCACTACCTCTCTGGTGAAAAATGTGAGATTTATACTGATCACAAGAGTTTGAAGTATATTTTCTCACAAAAAGAACTCAACATGAGGCAAAGGTGATGGCTTGAATTACTCAAGGATTATGATTATAGGATACACTACCACCCGGGGAAAGAAAACAAGGTGGTAGATGCTTTGAGTAGAAAAGACCATGGAGTTTTGAACAATATGAGAATTGAAATGGATCCAATTTTTATGGATCTAGGGAAGTTGGACATGGGAATAACCAGGGAAGGTGAAACATCAATGCTTTTTCATATGGTTGCCAAACCATCTTTACTAGAAAGGATTAAGAGTTCTCAGACCGATGATGAAGAATTTCAAAAGAATATTAAAGCTGTGAATGATGGGAGATTGAGAGAATTTCTGAATGAAGATGGAATTTTTAAATTTGGGAAGAGACTTTGTGTTCTCGATATACCTGATCTAAAAATGGAATTGCTGGATGATGCTCATAGTTCCAATTTCTCTATACACCCTGGGAGAAACAAAATGTATAGAGATTTGAAGGAACATTTTTTGTGGGACAACATGAAGAGGGAGATTGCTGATTTTGTGTCAAGATGTATGGTTTTTCAGCAAGTGAAAGCTAGAAGGAAACAGCCTGGAGGAGTCATGCAACCTCTTCCCATACCTGAGTGGAAATGGGACAATATTACGATGGACTTTGTCATGGGGCTACCAAAGACCCCTAGAAGGAATGATGCAATATGGGTTATTGTTGATCGTCTTACCAAGTCACCACATTTTCTTGCTATAAGAGAAGATCTACCCCTGGAATGTCTAGCAAGACTATATATTAATCAAGTTGTGAGACTTCATGGAGTACCCCTATCAATTGTTTCTGATCGTGATCCCCGTTTTACTTCATGATTTTGGAAAAGTCTTCAGAAATCCCTGGATACTGAACTTCATTTGAGCACTGCTTACCACCCTTAGACAGATGGACAATCAGAATGGACTATTCAAACCTTAGAAGACATGTTGAGATCTTGCTCACTTGACTTTCAGGGTATGTGGGATCAATATTTACCTCTCGTAGAATTTTCCTATAACAATAGCTTTCATTCGAGTATTCATATGGCACCATATAAAGCATTATATGGAAAGAGATGTTGTACACCAACCTGTTGGGATGACGTTGGTGAAAGAAAACTTGTAGGCCCAGAACTGGTGGAGGAAATGGTGGAAAAGGTGAATGTAATCCAAAATCACATCAAAGCAGCTCAAAGTAGGCAGAAGAGCTATGCCGATAATCAAAGGAAGGATTTACAATTTCAAGTTGGTGATCATGTTTTCCTGAAGGTATCTCCATGTAAGGGAGTCATACATTTTAGTAAGAAAGGTAAATTGAGTCCCAGGTACATCGGACCCTTCGAAATTCTAGAACGAATTGGGGCTGTAGCTTACCAATTGGCAATGCCGCCAAGTCTCTCTAAAGTTCACGATGTGTTCCACGTATCTCTGTTGAAGAAATACATGCCTGAACCAATGCATGTACTCACCTACGAGGAATTAGAACTGGAACCCGATCTGTCTTATTGCGAAGAGCCCGTCAGGATTCTTGATACCAGAGAAAAAGTACTGAGAAACCGGATGACGCGTCTGGTAAATGTTTTGTGGAGAAACCATAATATGGAAGAGGCAATGTGGGAACCTGAGGAACATATGATGAAGAACCACCCGAGTATTTTCATGTGATAAGTATTCTAGAAATTTTGAGGATGAAATTATTTGAAGGAGAGGAGAATGTAACACCCCAAGCTTCTACGGTACGCTTCTCTTTGAATAATGTGATAGCGTGTGTTGTACGCAACACCGAGTTCTAACACACCACAACCAATCAAACTAGCCGTTTTGAATAGTAATACCTACTTTTTGAAATTATATATATTTTATTTTTTAAAATGGACTTAATTTTTGGATTCGTAATATCTAATTTAGCCTAAGGTGAAATTTTGGTACTTTTCGCATAACTTTCATATTTTGATGAATTGTGAAAATTACTAAATTTTAATTAAAAACAACTTTTTTAATCAAAATAATTAATAGTGATAAATTATGAATTTGAGTGGTTTTAACGTATATTTAGAATATATTTTTACCATTTAATATAATGTTGGTCATTGGACATAATTTTACAATTAAACCGAACATAAACAAGTGTCAATCTTTTGATAGTTATTATCTCTTAAAAACACACTTTTTGTTTTGACAGTGGGAATTAATTTTAAATTAATTTCTTCCACTTATGTGTTTTTAATTTAGAAAAATGGATTCCATGTTTGGAATCAGGATGTTCAAATTGTTTAAATAGGTAACTTTTATTTTTAGACATTTTGAATAATTACTGCGGTAAATATTTTATTTACCATGGTTAAGGGTAAATCCGGTAAATAAGGGTTAAAATATAATATTATAATAATACAAAATTACCCTAAAACGTGTTCTAGCCTTATTTGTTGATACATGTTCGACCATAGTCATCTTTGGGTCGATTTTGGGACCCCATGGTGCCACTTGTAGGTGATAGGGACACTTTATTTTAATTAAGTTAAAATGAATACAAAAATGACACAAGCATATATATTTAGCAAAAAAAAATTTACATAAGGTTATATATGTTGGATTTTAGATTATAAATATTCATTAGAAATTTAAAAATATTTCCTACATAATGATATTTTATTTATAATTTTTAGACATTAAATAAGTAAATTTATTTATGACACAATGATTATGCAGTAATTACTATAATAGTGAAAAATCAATATAATTGATATTATAAATACCCAAATAAATATAATATGAAACTTTTAATGAATTAAACTAATTTTCAAGGATAATATGATATATTAGTATAGATTTAATTGTCTTTTTTAGAAGTAATCAATCTATTATGAGTTTCACAAAAATCAACTATTGAATAGTGTCAAAATTGACAAAAAAGGGGTTTTAAACAAAATATTATATTATTAATTGATATTAAATTCCTAAAAATCTAAGGTTCGGCCAAGAGACTTATATCATGATAGTTTCATCATTAATGGACCCTTTGGGGGTCTCTTGGATGTATATAGTATGTTTATTAACCATATTATATAAAAATACAAAGAGACGTTTTAAAAGTGAAACTAATTAACTTAGAGTTAATACTTAAAGATAAGGTTAATATAAGTACCCACACCTGTCTAAATTATATTGGTTGAGTTGTGTTCGACCCATACCCACCTTAAAATTTAAATAATAAACTTTGGATTCATTAGAAACCGAATATGAATTTAATATAAATTAATATTTCTAGCTTTTCCAAAGGTGCCCCTCACCCCTCTTATAAAAGGGCACTCCTCCTTCTCATTTCTTCACACCTTAAAAGCCTTTTGGTTCGGCCAAACTCTTCCCAAATACTCTCACAACTTCCCTCATTACAACCTAGAGGCCTTAGTTTGATCATAAAGCCATCCTATGGAGCCCTTTTGATCAAGTCAAAAGGAAGAACCCGAAGAAGAGGTAATGATTTCACCACCCTTTTCCAAGTTCCTTTCTTCTTCCACTTCTTATTCCATTGTTTTTACCATTATAAAATAATAAATCCAGTATCATATATATACTGTGATGTTATTATGAATATGGTACAACCATATTCAGTATTCTATCCACCCTTTTGAATAACATGTCACCATACGTGCGTACGTATGGCTTACCGTCTCCACGTCGTGGTGTAATTGTTATTCAATATATTATTATTTGGATGGGTATAATAATGATGTGTAACTTATGTAAATAATAAATATAACATATTAATTATTATGTATATATGATATACCATCCATTTATATATTATTTTAATATCAAAAGAATGATATTGTCGCTCGTGCGTACGTACGGACTACCGTCTCCACGAACGCGATGAGATTCATTCTCCATCGTATCCATTAAAGTATAATTATCATTTGATGATTTAAAAATGATGTTTAAGGACTTTATATCATTCTGGTTATGAATAATATACCACTTATCCATTAAAAACATGGCTTACATAACAAAATATATAAAAGAAAATAAGTAAGTTAACACCCGAAACCACGATAATACTAAGATATTATTATCAAATCAATATTAAAAGATCATATTTGATATCATATTAATGTATATTATTCTTGTATAATTTAATAAAAATTATTTCACCATTATACAGGAGGTTAACCTACCCCAACCAAGGGAAGGTACAAGGTAAGGGTTATTTCACAATCTCTTCATTATCTGAGGTTGTTTATTCATAATTATCTACTGGGATCTCTTTATCATCCACATCCATGTTTCTTAAAAATATATTTCAAAACATTTTTACTATTTACTATAATATGAGTTAAAGTCATTTATACCCTTTTTGACTTTTATAAGTGGTTTATAAAGGAATCTTTCCATCGTTTTCAAAACAAGGTCCTTTTTAACCTTTTCGACAGGATTAAGGTAAGAATGTTTTTTTAACTTATACGATGGGTGCGGATATTTTCTGTCATTATAAAATCTTCAAAGCTTCCCTTACAAGATTATATTAATATTTTCAAAAGAAAATGTTTTATTTTATATGGATCTTAAATGATTTCAAAATAAAAAGAGATATTTCTCTAAATATAGTTTTGATTTCATTTATGTCAACATCCTTTGATGGATTTTACGCTTATTTGAAGTTGATTTATTATGATACAAAACTTTTATATTGTATTGAAGGTTTTGTGATCTGTTTGACTGTGGATGTGCTATTTTTATACCATTCCTAGTTTATGGTGAAAGTATTGACGTTTCGTATGCTAGTTTTAATATGAATGTTTATGTTATGTTTAAACCTTTTCATATGGGAATGCATTGGACTTAATATGTGACGGGTGGAGCCCGCTATAGCTCCTCAATGCATCGGTAGGTCTCATGAGACAAACTAGTGTCTTGGCACAAGGCCTTGACAAAATCTTATTTGTAGTCTTGGTACGAGGCCTTGGCTATGTGGTTATGATAGTATGCCATTATGCATTCCATCATTATGAAAGTGGTTATTGATATTGCATTTGATTATTCGATTAGTAGAATATCCATGTGAATAAGTAAATGGCATTATTTCATTTTTCTTTTACCATACTATGTTTAAGTTCAAGTTTAAAAGGCTTTTTTTAGTTATACATTTCCTTAAATGTTTATGTTTATTTTTGAAAGTTTCCGCTATATTGTTACCCTTACTGGGCATTTGAGCTCACCCCTTTTCTATGTTTTATTTTTCCCAGGATGTGAAGAAGTAAGTTATGAATGACCTACAGGGATAGTATGTGGGGATATGAGTGTGGAATATGGAGACTATGTTGTTGTAGTAGTTTTTCACTTTGTGATGTAATGTAAAATTTTATGAATATATCTAGTGTTTCCAAGGCTAATAAACCAATCGGTCTTTCGAGATTTGATCTTTCTTGTGATCATGCCAATGTTATGTAATAATGCACTGACTCTGGGTAACTAGGGTCGGGGTGTTACAAATTTCCATATAGACCTCTTCATATATTTGTATTCAAAGTTCATGTGATCATCAAAGAACTCTATCTCTACCCTCTTAGTATATCGAACAAGTTTCTCGTAACTTTAGAATTCACAAGAGGCCAACACCCTCCAAAACCATGGATTTAATCTTATGTAAAATTGGTTTATTTTTCTATCAAAAAGACGAATGATATTTGGATAATACCTCTCCAGTTGGGAAAAGTTTGCTTCGTACACAGTCACATAATCCTCCTCCTTTTTCTTCAATTCAAGGAATTGATTCTCCATCCTAAGTCTCACCATCTAGGGAAAATATTTTTCATGGAAAATACATTTAAATTCATCTAATTCTAAGACATAAATATCCTCTATATCCCTGATATTCTTTACCGTTGACCACCACTAATTAGCTTCACCTTAAAAATGATAAATGTAAAGACTTTCCTTTTTCTTATCTGAACATCCCATAGCATCAAATATCTTTTCAAGGGATTTAATAAAATCTTTAGCCGCTATTGGGTCAGAGGATCCATTTAAAGCTGGAGGGTGTTGTCTCATAAAATGTTCCACTATTATCCTGTTCTATTGTGATATATATAGTTGTCCTCATTAATGAATTCAACAACCATTTATTTTCTGCATTAGCTGATCCATTATTTTCACAAACATCTCAGTTCCAATCCCTACCCTTATGGGCTGTATATTTGAAAGGATGTCATTCTGTCAGTTCCTATCCTCTTCAGCTTCCCTGTTTATTGTACTGAAAACCATTCCAAAACAACATATCTTAGTCAAATAAACATTGTAATATTTAAATTCTATAGAATTTCAAATTAATAATAGAGTAAAAATAATTTATGGTATTTTATTAACGCCATCCTAACCCATACAACTATCAAAACCATCCTCTGATACCAACTATAAGGACTCATCCTTATTACATTACATAATCCTTAATTTAGTCAAGAAATAACATCCATTCACATTTAGGATCATTTCAAGTTTAGGTATTTAGAGAATTAGTTCATAGTAAATTAAAAAAATTACACATTAATATCGAGTGGATACCATAAAATAGTACTAATTTCTTCAAAAATATAAAATATTTCAAATAAAACATGATTTATTTGATAGTTTTTAAAACACTAAACTAGGATTCCTAATTTTTCTTAAAAATCCTTATATCCTATGAAAATTCTTTAAAATGTTGGGATGAGAAGAAAAATCATAGTAATGGATATATAAATAAGGAAAGTACACATTAGGACATGAATACTTGTAACCCATGAAATCTTTTTCAAAAGACATACTTGTCACCCATATATACATACTTTGTGAAACATGAGATATCAAAAATATTTCCACAAAACATAAGAACATAAATAGAACCATAAATGTATGATGGGTAATTACATAAATAAACTTTTAACCCTCTCAGTTACCTTATAATTTGTAACCCTCGCGACTACCTTACAATTTGTGTAACCATCACAGTTACACTTGGAGTAACCATACGACCGACCACCAACTTACACACACCCAATGCATTGGAGAAAAATAAATGTCTCTCCCTTAATAAATAATAATTCCCAAGAACCAGAACATAATAATAAAATATGAATAATTCCATAAAAATATTGCTTTTGAATTAAGTAAAACATAATTTTAAAAGATGTTTTTTAAAAAGAAAATTACATTATAAATATCATATAATTAAATAGAGAATTAATAGAGTGGATTTAATATTTATATACATGACATATACTCATAATTCAATATAATATAAACAAAACTTATCTCACAAACAATTTTAATAACACATAAATAAGGAAGTATAATGTTATCCCAAATAATGAAAATTAGGTTAAGAATACTCTTACCTTGGGTTTGTCTTACATAAAACTTGTTTAATAGTCATGTATAATGGATAAAATAGTGTTATTAATATCTTTATGAAATATATTAATCATTATATTATCTTATATGATCATTTAATTACATAATTTTACCTTTTAATTGTTAGAATTTTGTTCCTTCCCTTGTTTTTTGGTGCATTATTTACATGTTTTCCATGATCAGTTCATGATGGATATTTTTTCAATTGGACGTGAAAATATAGAATTGGAATAGAGTGGTATTTAAATATTTCCAAAACCGTAAATTTTAGAATTTATCATTTTGAATTCTGACATGAGGATGATTCATAAGTTAAAACATTATTGATATTTTTTAGGTCATTTTTGTGATTCTTCGATCCTAATGAACTCATTTGTTTTATAAATTAATAACATGTGTATAAAATGATTCCAGAACCATATATAAGATATAATAAATAGACAATAATCTCTTTCCAAATACAAATGTTTCCATTACATGTCATTAAATAATTAAAAGAAATTTAAATCACACCATCCATGATGTCGGTAATTCGACACATCACAGACGGTGTTTTAATTTCTTGAATAAGTGGGAGTGGAGAAGAAATATAATGATTAGTATTACATAAAAATTCTGAAATCTTGTATATGTAAGATAATGGATCATTCATGCCTCTTGGATAATGGGAATTGAGGAAATAAAACGAATATAATAGAAAATGATTGAAAAGAAAGGAAACAAAAGTGTATGTTTACCTCTTGGTCTATTCTCCTTGAGATCCTTCTTAAGGCCTTTGGTTTTGGTATTTTGGTGAGACCTATAGCTCTAGGATATGGAGAAGAGCCTAGGGAGGATTATTGGGAAGAACATTGATAATCCTCAAGGCTTTATAGGTGTGGGAGGAAGAGGAAAATTAGGGTAGAATTTATAGTGGGGGAGAGGAGGTATTTTACATTATTTTAATCATTTTTATAATATTTTTCTGAAGACTACAAATAGTATTAATTCATGTGACCCCAAATAGTATTAATGGAATTTTAGTTCAGATAATGTTGTATTAAATCACTTATGATGTCATAAATAGTGTATTTAACTGATAATTTTAATATATGGTGTTTTTTAGTACTTCACTAATCATCAAAATTTCATGAATTTCAGAAATTTCACAAAAAATAACCCAAAAAATTTTATGTTGTGTTGAATTCAAAGATGAAATCAATTTTTTTAAAATATTTTTATAAATATTTTTAATTTAATTTATAAATGAAATCAAAATTAATTCATAAATAACTATTTTAAAACTATAACTACGTTTATATCACATTGAAAAATTATCTCAGATGTCATTATGTTAAAGTATTAAGAAAAAAAATAATAAAAAAATTTAATATTCATTAATTTCATATTAATATTCACATTAGTATTCATAAGGGTATGATAATATTCACCAAAAAAATTATGTTGGTTGCATTAGATTCCAAATTACTTCCTGAGCAAAATTTTAGATGACTTTTTTTAGAAATACAAAACATTGAAGTGGAAAAATTATGTTTAAAGGATAGTTATAAATATCTATTTAGAAAAAAGTTTCAGGAATTTAAATTTATTTTAGAAAAAATTGGGTTGTTATAGTAACATTGCTTCTGGCCAAGATACAATGAGTGGTTGATGATTTATTGTGGGACGAGGCTGTTGTACAACTACTGCATTTCTAGTAACTTCCTCCCCAAATTCTTCTTCCCCCTCCACATCAACACTATTGTCTCCATTTATTCCATCATTAACAAAATTGTCTTCATAATTTGGATTTTCATGTATACCTTTGATATCATCTAGGTTTTCATCTTCCACGTCATAGGTAAGACCCTCGATTTATTGGGACAGACCTTCTTCAACCACTCTTGTAATTATTTTTATTTGTACAATTGGATGTTGTTGTTCTACAGTAGAAACCTCAACATATAATTCCATCATGGAACCATCTAACCACTAGTAAAATGAATTTATGGCTTGGACCCACTACTCATCAACAACCAATGGACAATATATAGTCTATATTGTATCCAAGACATGAAAATTTCAATAGCTAATAGACCTGATCTCATTATTAGGTTATCGATTTAAGAAACCACTAATTCTATCTTGAGGTTCACTTAGAGTTATATAATAATATTTCCTACCCTTTACTGTGAGTTTTTTACTATAATAATATCCTTGCACGGTTTAAATAACCTAACCATAGAAGTACACAAAGGAAAACAAGACTCTTTATAACAAAAATTAATCAATATTCTAATAGTGTAAATTATATTGAAAATGGGGGTTGGCCATATATTCTTTATGATCCTAAATTTTTAGAATAATTTTTTTACATTCTAAAATATGATACTAATGCTTCTTTTTATAAATTTTAATTAAAAATTAATTCATATAATTTTTTGGGAACTGTGGTAAAATGAAGAGAAAATGTCAAATTGGTTTACTTATCCCAGATGAAATGAAAATTATGATCATATAATGTGAAATGAATAACAAAAAACACATTAAATAAAAATTGAATTATTTATAACCGACAATTAATACCTTGGAATTTATCAACATAATAGAGTTTGGATGAGATGATCCTGACTTCAGAAGTGATGTAAAATCCATATTATTCTGAAGGTATATCTTAATAACATCATCAAAAGAGATCTAATTATATTTTTATTTTTCAAATTTATTTATCCTTTTAACTATATGATCATGATATAGAGAGTAATTTCATTAGATGGTTTAAATATTTTAAAAATTAAAAAGGTAGGTATATCCATTTAGAAGATGTTATTAAGCTTCAATTAGAAAATAATATTTATTTTACTTCACTTTTGAATTTGTGTTCATCTCATCCAAACATTGTTTATTTGAAAAATTAAAAGCATTTCTTAACTATTATAAATAATTCGTGTGTTATTTATTCTGTCTGTTCTTCTCCATTTCACTTCAAATGATCATAATTGTCATTTTATGATGCATAATTAAACTACTTTTATGTTTTAACTTTTTTACCATGGATTCCAAAACATTTTCATTAATACTAATGACAATGAGTGTTAACTATATAATATTTATGATACTTAAATTTTAGCACATCTTCTTATATCAAAAAAATTGATACAAATGTTTCATAGTACAAATCTTAACCTTCATAAAGTAGTTTTAGGAGTTTATAATTAAAATATGAATTATCTAACAAATATCCACCCATGAGTTTAAATCTAGGTGTGCAGCAAGACCAGTTGATATGTGTGAGGAATGGGTAGAGGTGGTGGCCTTTTATAGGGAAGGAAAAGGACTCGGTAATAATTTTTAGAATCAAGTTTGGTGTGCAAATGATCATACCTAAAAAACAAATAAAAACCAACCTAACTCAATAATTTAAGGTTTGTGGCCGAAATATTATAGAAAATGGTTTTTGGACATGTTTCTAGGTCATTTTTGGTCTTAAATTTATGGTTTAGTACATTATTATCCTAATTTTTCTCTTATGAAATGTAATTAATTTTAATCACATTCACGGATATTTTTGGCCAAAGAAAATATGATAATATTAGACATTATAAATTATGTGGATTAGAAATATGTGATAAATTTTTTCAAATTCTAATCATAGAACATTAAAAAATTAATTTAATATTAATCCCGCTGACGGGACGACGCAACTGGTTTTTAAATTGAAAACGTCCAGAAGATTTATATGTTTTTTAATGAAATTTCATTGTGAAAATGATTAAAATGACCTAAATAGGATTAATTGGTAAAAATATTATTTAACTACAATATTAAACCATTTTAGAAATATAATTTAACCTTATAAATAAATTAGATGAAAAGGTAGTGTTGTATTAAAATCAAATAATTTTATCTATTCATTAAAAGATGAAACCTTACCTAAATATATAAAAAATTTATCCTAACCGAATTTTTATGTCTTAATTCCAAATATAATGTTTATTATTAGATATTAAATCTAAAAAAGTTATAAATATTTTATTTAAAAATTTTTCTTCATTAAAAGGAATTAAAAAAACTCCTTAAAAATATAGGTTTTTAAGGAATAAATTTGGGTTTTTCTTATCATATTTCTATATAATATATTGGATGAATATAAAACATCTTTTATTGATTATATAACATTTTTATTACATTAATATCACTTACTAATTGTAATTAATTTAATTTACTAGGTTAAAATATCTTTATGACTATAAAAATATTATTGTATATTCAATCAGTTTCCATTTCTAATTAATTGGTGATGTATGAATTCACGTTATATTTTTATAAAATAGAGATTTTAATAATTATGTTAACACTCTTCATATCAATAAAATTAACGACTAGTTTATATATCATTATAATAATATTTTAAAAAATATACTATAGTTAGATAACACTCGGTCTTGTGTGTTATGCAAGCCATCGAGGAAGGTCAATCTTGTGTATAATGTATTCTAAACATATTGTTCCATGGAACATATGCCAAGTTGTGAATGTGTATAACATACGCCAAGTCATCTCCATGTGAAAGGACTGTTTGAATCTTGGAAAATTTATTTTCAATGTTTTGTGAAGTGAGAAATATCAAAAGATTAAATTAATTTGAAAAAAATTTCAAAATCATGGGGTGTTACATTCTACCCCACATAAAATGAATTTCTCCTTCAAAATTATTCTAGGTTATCCGATGTTTATTAATTGAATTTTGAATTCATATAAACCCACATCATAAAAATAGATACTAAAATTACCCTTAAAAGGGAAATATATAACCATGATGGTTACCCAAATTAACATATAACCGGGTTTCCACATAGGAGAACATAGGTTGGAAGTGATGATTGAAAATGGTGTAAAATCTTATTTATTTTATAGTTAGAGGTTGAGGTTATCAATCATAAACATGTGAATTAACACAAGAACATTGTAGACCTCAAAGTCATAAATATGTGAAGATTTCAGAAATCATTGGTTCAAAAAAATTCAATGTATTTGGAAAAAAAATTATCACTTTCAGAATGCGTTGTGATTCTTGATAAACTTCAATAAACAAAATTTCATTCCCGTTTTGTTCATTAAAAAATTTATAATAAATCTATTACCTCATTGAATGAATGTTTATAAATTAATTTCTATGCATAAAGAACTAAAATAAACTTTTAATGGATCTTAAGGACCATAAAATAATGAAAAGTCTAAATATTGTTTTCTTGAAAAAAATATGGATTAATCCATAATTAAAAAAAGTAACACTACTGGTTCATCATAAATATTTATTCAACAAAAATAACTTTACATTAACCAAGAGATCATGTAATCCAATGGTTTTCATGACACCCTTATCATCCTTCGGTCATGGGTTCGAGACACGTGTCCTTGCTGGACTTCATTAGTTGTCCCCCTAAATACATGATGTCCATTTCTAAAACAACATGAATATAATTTCCAAAATATTAAAGATTGAAAACCTTGAAATAAGGTTAATAACTAAATAGCACTTTAACCATGGTTTTAAATATAATATTTGTGCACATATACATTCTCCAAAGTTTAACTTAAACTTCTCATGGATTTTTAACCTTATAAACCTTCTCAAGGATAAAAATCCAAAACTTTAGTATAGGGTAATGAAATCAGTTTTACATTGTTTCCCCTGTATATCACAAAGTTGCTATTGGTTTTCATATTCCAAATATGTGAATAACCTCATCATATATTCTCATGGAACATTTTAAAAACCTAACTTACCATAAATAATTTGGAAAACATGAATTATTCCTCATTTCGAAGTATATTGGATCTATTTTTTAAATACAAAAATGTAGTAAAATTCATCAGTGATAGCATAAAAACCTATCAAAAAATACTTACTTAGTTCCAAGGTAATTAACAGTGACTAATTTACTAATTAATTACCCATGTATCTTTATAAATACAACATTATATTAACATAATAGACATATTAAGGGTTACCTACCCTTATTCAAAATATCACATTGTCATTAAATTACTTCACCAGTCTATCAGGAACATTCAACATAATCTTGTAAAAACTAAGGATAAAAACATAAGTAGAACAATCCTTTCATATGTCATCATTCATAAATTTTTAATCCAAATACCTAAAAAAATTATTACATCATCTTTAATTCCAAAAATTCCACCTCTTCCTTTTTTATAATACCACATTCCTTTCAAATTTCATCTTCAGTATCGCCATAATCATGAATGTAACCATTACTCGCACCGCCTTGATTGTTCACTTCATGAAACTTCCTCTTGGGACATTAATTTCCATAATGACCATTTAATCGACAATTAAAACACTTAACATTCAATTATTCTTTAAGGTGTCCACTATTCTCATTCATTTTGTTAACCAAACTCTTAATTTTTCCCTCTTAGTAAGTTACCTTGTGTATTACTTTTCCATAGTCAAAGCATCTCTATATTTCTCTAAGATATTCACAAAGGTGATTCTTTCTACATTCTTGTCATAAAGAAAACTGAATATTATTTCCTCCAGGGTCTCCATTACCCGACTCTCAGCAAACTCATACTTTATCTTCCTCAGTGAGTGTGGGTGTTTGTTAAGGTAAACATTTTTAATCATGTTTCATGAAAATATATTAGCCATGATCACAATATATTTCACTCTAGTGATCATCACACTTGACGACTCATCAGAAAATACTCCATCACATTCAACAGTAATCCAATTCCTTCTAGTTCCCACCAATGAAAAAATCAAGAATCATAGTGTGAGTATTATGTATCATATTAGAAAACCCCATAGTCATGAAAATAATTTCTTATGTCATATCTAAATCATATCCCATTAATCTAAAACACCCTAGGTTTTTCCTAGGATACTCATAGACAAATTTAATTTAAATCATTCATCATGGTTCATGAAGAGTTTGTGAATTCCCAAAGAGTATCCCCTGGGAGTGTCAAACGAGGTCTGCATCAAGTCCCATTGTCATGTACCATATTACACCGTGTCAGGCCTAGAATATCTTGTCAGATTTGTTACCCTAAGGTATATTTGATCCAGAGCCACATCAACATGTAGTATCTAAAAAGGGATATATTGCTCGGAAACAAATTACTCACTCCTTTACTGAAATACCCTGACATTATCCTAAATGTTAACTCATCCTTATAATTCTCCTATTAGAAATAGATAGAAATATCCTTAGAAATATACCTATAGATATCAGTAAATTTTTATCATCCTATTTATAAAGGTTAACTATAACTTTTCAATAATACCAACTATATTGACCCTCTCTTATCCAATATTAACGTTATATATCTTCTGTGGAATACATAAACATTATAAAAATAGACTCCCAAAGCCCATAATTGTTCTAGTTCCTTTGTAAATTTGAAAACAGAAACTCATGTACAAAATTTAGCTACATTATCTCCAACTAGGATCTTAATGACTAGAAATTTTCTTAGAAACATTATACTTACTACATATCGTCATAACTTGGGGAAGAAAACATTAAAAGGGGTGATCTCAAATTCTATATAAGGGTAAACATGGGAAACATGTAAGAATAAAAATGACAATAAGGGTTTGTGAACATGATCAAACCATTATAATATCATACTCTATCTGTCAAATATCGTAAGCTTGAATCATGTCATAAAGATTGGTAGATCATAAGACATGAATCATAAGTAAATAATCCATTAAATCATAACATAAGAATGAAGAATAGACATTTTTCAAAAATAGAAGAATATAATATGATTTCCATAGTATCTAAGGCATCTCATCCAAGACTATCTTAGTAGAAAAAGTCCTTTAATGAACTAGGTAACCCTCGTTCCATCCCTAAAATTTTTAATAGAGTGAACCCTCATTCTAACACTGTATTACTTAACCGAGTAACCCTTGTTCTAGACATATTTATCTCATTACATATATTTATTCACCCAATTCATTGGATAGAGATATAGGTCTCATAAATCTGATAGTGAAATCATTCGTACATGTGGAAAAAATCATAAAAAATAATATCATAACCCATGAAATTAAATGGGTAACATAAACTTGAAAACATATCATAAAATGTAGAAAAAGAGAGGATTCTTGACCAACTAATCATAATCATAAAAATTGAAAAGAAATGGATCTCAAAAACATATAACCTGTGAAAGAGAAGCATATTTTCTAAATACCATGAAATTAAGCATAACACATTCAAGTGAAGAATTGTAATGGAACCTTTAGATAATTTTTTAGAAAGGCATGAGTTACATCAATCGGTGTCATCTAATATGTAAAATAATTTTGATATATCTTTCAAAAATATTATATGATGAAAATATACATTCTTATTTGAAAATGTATTTTTAATAACTAAAACTATTTCAAAATTATTTTTATATAAAATAGATTTCAAAACATAAAAAAGAGGACTTGAAATCATTTTGAAATGATTTTTCCTTTCAAACTTATAAAATAAGATTCAAAACATTTTAAAATCCTTTTCCCTTTAAAACACTTTTAAAACATTAAAATAATGCTTGAAAATGTTTTGAAATCTTTTTTACTCAAAAACATATGAAAATAAGCTTGTTTTTTTATTTTATTTCCTTGAAAATACTTTAAAACCATTAAATATGGCTTGAAAACATTTCCAAAATAATTTCCATTAAAGACTTATAAAAGGAATTTGAAAAAAAATTTAAAACAATTTTCCATGAAAATTAATTTTAAAAACATTTTCCTAAATATTATCCTTTTCAAAAAAAACATAGGGAGCTTAGATGAAATGATGGTGGGTAAATATGTACACGTCATACGAGGTCAATATAACAATTATTTTGCATGGTAAAAAGTTATAAAAGTTCTTTCTTTAGAAAGAGATAAATAAATTAACTTAAAGTGATTTAAAAAAGAAAAAAATGGTAAATATTTATTTTAAATCCTATAGGATAATTTTATAATATTCTTGGAAACCGATTTTAGAAAACATAGATTTCAGACTAAATGGGGGGTGAAGTAGAGATTTCATAAAAATAGATTCTTAATTATCTTATGTTTCAAAGAGTAGAAATATTGTACCAATACGTGACTATATCTTGAATAACCTGAGTATAATAAAATTCCAGAATGTTATAGAGATATGGATCATAATATTTCATTCAAGGAAGAATAAATATAAACAATCTTGAAAAAGGGATGAGATTGTCTCAATATACTCTTATAACATGGTAACTTGGGATCATACTCTCCATGTATAAACATAAATTACATGAAGCATATAATATCATGAAAATATTTAGACCCATGATATATAATGTAAAATGGAAATATATGAACCTTGAAAAAGAGTTTTGGAGCATAAAAAAACATGAGTATCAAAGAAGGCATATTAGAACATTTTTACCAATTTGGTAACTTTTGAAACATAGACCCTATAATAGAAGGTTCATAAAATGGATATCTTAATATCCATAAATTTACGTATAATATAAATGTTATATAATCATGGGAAGTGCATACACTACACAAAACGAATTAGTGGTGAACAGAACTTTTATCTCATAGAAATTAAATGTGAGATAAAATCCCCTTATCTTTTGTCTTGACTCACATCATACTCTTGCAAACCAACAGTATAAAAAATAATAATTAATAAGAAATATTTTATAGAATAATATTATTATGTATATTACCATATATGGTTTTATTATTACCTTATATTACCCTCTTGTAAATGATCTTATCTTAATGTTTCACTTCAGGTAATATTCACTTTGATCTTCACATGTGTCTGAATTTGTTATGTCATTGGTCCTTATACAAATATCAAGATTCCAGAATGTAAATAATGATAAAAATATAATTTATATACCATATATTTATATTATAACAATCTATATCATAACAAATTATGAAAAAGAAATATATTGTTTATGGAGGTAATAAGTTGTATGTACGCTTGAACATTGTTTCTGTTTTTATTGTCGTATTGAAAGAAAGTATGTATATGGAATATTTATATATATATATAATTATTCCAGTATAATTAATATATAATATAAAAAATATAATTTCACTATACCCATCCTTAACACATTTCGTATGGTGTGGGACTGAAACATATCGCTTTGAGGGGTGGTAGTGCACACATCCTCAAATGATATTATCATATTAACACAAAATTGAAGTTAAATAGTTTGTGTGGTAAAAATGAATAAGGAAGTTTAAATAATAAAAATATTCTATATAACATATATAAATATAGTGTCCATCATAATTTCCAACATGATTGGTGGTAAAGGAGAAATGAGCAATCATCATTTCATGAGGTAGTAGTTCACCATACACGAAAACAGTATGTTTGATTTCCATTACATGTATGTTTGTGCTGTTGAATGTTGAAATATTTTCATAAAAATATCCTTTTATATTTAAGATATGGTTTCATCACATAGTAATGGAATAAAGAGTGTGGAGGTGGTGGAGGAGGAAAATAAAGGAAAAGATCTTGAGATAATACGTTACCTGTAAATCAGGAAACTGCTTTTGGATTATGCCAAAAGGATTCCTTGAGAAACTTTATTCCAGAATGGAGGCAACAAGGACTATGTTAGGATTGTATTTATGTGTATTGGTGATTTATTTTACTAACTTAAGATGTTTTAGAGGTATGAGTAATGGGAAGAGGAGGAGGATTTTTATAGGGAAGGAAAAGGACTCACTTGGAATTTTTAGAAACAAGTTATGTGTGCACATGTTATTACCTAAAAAAGACATAAAAAACCAAAAAAACTCAATAATAAAAGTTTTATGTCCTAATTATTGATATAAAATGGTATTTTAACATTTTTACTGGTTGTTTTCGATCTTAAATTTATGGTTTAGTACTTTATTAACCTAATTTTTCTCTTATCCAATGTAGTTTATTGTACTCACTTCCACTAATATTTTTTCTCAATAAAATTAATCTTATAAAGAATTATAAATTATTATTATTATAAATATGGAATAAAATTTTCCAAATTATAATCACATTAGTTGTTGAAAATAATTTAAGTTTAATCCCACTGAAGGGATGACTCAGTGGGTTTTTAAAGTAAAAACGTCCAAAAGTTTGCTTTGTTTTCTTATCCAATTTCAATGTGAAATTGGTTCCAATTACCTACATTGGATTAATTAATAGAAATATTATTTAAAAACTATTAATCCAAATAAAAATATGCTTTATCTATATAAATAAATAAGACAAAAAATAAGTTTTGTATTAAAATCCAGTATTTTTAACTATTCATTACTAGATGACACCATACATAAATATACCAAAAATTTATCATAACCTAATTTTTTCTCTCTATTACCAATAAAATATTTATTTTGACATATTAAATATATAAATTTTATATAAATTGTACTTAAAATGGGTTCTCCATTAAAAGGCGGTATAAATACCTTAATAAAAATATAGAGTTTTATGAAAAAAATTTGGGTTTGTTATTATCTTATGTCCATTGAATCTATTGGATGAATGTCAAAAATATTTTATTAATTATATAAAATATATATATAATTAATATAACTTTCAATTTATAATAAATTTATTTTACTAGGTTAAAATAACTTTCTGATTATAATAATATTATCTTTTATATTCTATCAGTTTTCATATTCATTTCTAATTTATTGGTGATATATAAATACATAAAATATTTGTATAAACCACATATTTTAATAATTAAGTTAATAATATTCATATCCATCAACTTAATGTCTATTTTATATCTAATTATAATAATATTTTTAATAATATATTATATTTAGGTAACACTCAGTCTTGTGTGCTACACAAGCCATCGAGGGAGGTCAATCTTGCATGTAATGTATGCTAAACTTATTGTTTCATATAATTTATGCCATGTTTGTATTATGTGTATCATAATCCAAGTTCAATACATGTGAAAGGAATGTTTGACTTAGTAAAAATCTATTTTTAGTCTTCTGTGAAGTGAGAAATATCAAAATATTAAATTATTTCCAAAAAATTACAAAATCTCAAGGTGATACCATCTAATGCCTACCTGCACTCCGTGAAATTTGAGGTTGGGAAATCACATTCCATGTTACCACACCAACCACATGTATAGTATCTCCCATATTCATGCTGACCTCGTCCTCTATATGGACCTTACGATGCATTTCCACAAGACTGAGACCATCCATGAGAGTGTTTCCTACACTAATACCCTAACGACTGGATTCTTCTAGTTGTTCCATATGACATATCCCCATAACACCTTATTACCACTTTATCTTCCCAGTATCCCATGGATATGGAGCTCTCAATCACTAGAACCCTCTCTAGCACTCCATCATAGGTTTTAATACACTAGGGGACAATACTTGCATGTATGTATCTACAGTGACACTTCTCAAACTTTTTCTCCTTGAAATAACCATCGAACACAAAGTCAAGGGAGTAAAATGAATGTTTAGTGAACCTAATTGAATACTCATCAACCATTATACTACCCAACTGAAACTCTATAAGTAGATGGATCTCAATTAAGCACAAGCATGGGGTTTATTACTCTTCATGGAGTATCTGCTAGAATTCATACCATGAGAGAATAAACTCGTCATGGGTCTACATAAATAGACTCCACCTGTGCCCAGCTACTCCATGGAAAATATTGTATTCCAGTATATCTATCTAATCAATTGGTATCCACATGAACCTGAACACGCAAATCATAATATCAAGACAATCCTCTACTACATGGGGAGCTGGCTCATCATGAAACCTCAACAACCTCTAGTGATGGATCTCACAGAGTGCACTATGTTCGAGTCAATCATCAGCCTTCTCTTTTAGTAATATCTAAAACTCAGTGGGTGGGGATTATACTAATTTCATGCCTAAGGGAAATACCTCATGATATGTCCCTTGAACTAAATCCACATCACTCATCTGATCATCATCATGATCATTAATTGGTATCATAGGAGGATGTCTTTGAGGGGGAATACAGAAAGTTATCAATATCTATCATCGTATGATGAGGATATATATTATGTTTGTCATCTCAAGAAGGATATTACAAGGACTCAATACTATATTATTCATGTTTCATTTTTCCCTATAACATATTTATTGGTATATCAAGTTGAAAATCAGGTATTTAGAGTCTGGTTGAATGGATAAATCAGCTGCCACACCAACACTAGTTACCCTAGCTTGAAATCCACACTCGAGAAACCTTGACAATGTTTCCCTAAGTCCCAACCAAATCTTTACCAAGGGTATATCTCCTACTCTAACCCAATGATGAACCACCTCTAATACCACTCTATAATGAACCAACCAACCAGGGCTTCCCATGTTGGGGGAACGTTGGCCCGCTATAACCCCATGGCCACCTCCATAGTCCATGGTCCAGCAACAAGCATCAAGAAAGAATAACATAAAATTGGAAACATTTATCTAAAGTTCTTGTCCATTCGCATGGAATCATCCCCACTCCATAGTTTAGAGGAATAAAAAGGACATTAAAATCTAGAGTAATCCTTATATGCAATCAAATATATGGAATACAATCAAAGTATGATCGAAAACAACCAACGTGAATAAGATAAAATAAATATAAAACATAAATGAAGTCCCAATATGACAATAATAGGAATAATGTAAGGATAAGACATCCCAATGCTTGGTCTCCAAGACCAACCACCTTATGCAGTCTATACAATCGAGTATCCTGATAATGCATCGAAATCATTATCAATATGTCCTCTATCATCATATAAGATGAAATATATAAGAAAATATCATATAGGGGTGAGTATATACATGACCAATCGGATACCCCAAAAAAATGAATATCAATTAAATATATGATAGATGTGTTCAAATCAAACCAAATCAATAGGGAAATAAAAAACAAAAACAAACACAAAAACACACACAAATACATAAACATAAACATAGATGTGTGTGTGTGTGTGTGTGTTTGTGTATGTGTTTGTGTGTGCTTATAACAATAGATAAAGGTAATATCCATCTCACATATCATCCCCGGATTATGATTATTCCAATATTTTCAAATGTTTATCATCGATGCCCAGCATCTCATGGGAATTTTTTAATATGTCATGAGGAGGATCCACACCTCTCTGGTTCATTAAAACCCAAGGGGGAACAATCTACAATAGAATGAGGATATTCTCCATAGTATGATAGGGTGATTCCACTTAGTTGATGGATAAAGGACCCATTCCCTGATACAATAGGTGGACTCTACTCAATAGAATGGTAAAGGATCCACACCCATGTGTGATAGGGTGATTCCACTCAAGCATTATATACTCATTCCTAAACATGATAGTGGATACAACACAATAGGTATTGGTAGAATAATTTCCCCCTTGTGTGTCAGAGGGGTGCCTACTCTATACTTGAAGGACATACGCCCTAACATGATAGGGTGTACCACTCAATGGGTGGAGGACCCGTGCCCGAGTGTCATAGGGGGTTCCACTCAAACTCGTGTAAAGAGTATGGGAGATCCATACCCTGGTTAAATAGGGGTTTCCAACCCTGTACACTCTCGGATGGTCCTCCTTGATCACTATCGTCATGAAGCATTACCTAAAGAAGCATCATTCTCATAACATTTCATATCATATCTCAAAAGACACTACAGAGGATTTCATAATGTTATATGTAAAAAATGATCAGGATGGGCTAATCATGAGACAATATCTAATTCCATATGAATGAGATCAGTAATGTGGAAGTTTCTCTTATGCGTACATGATGTCTATACGGTACACAAGGTGTGTGGTTCCGCTCTGTTGTCTAGTCATTTTCTTCACTCGACCTGGCTTGGAGGAAATATCACTATACATGGAATGTATGGGGCCACACGACATGTCTTATCCAACCGGGGCCTACCTGTGTGCTCTTTTCCATACCTGTATTCGGTAGGATGTGTCTGTGTACCTAGCCATGTACATGGTGTTGCCCGGGTACTAGCTCATGCCCATGTAGTCCCAAATTTCATGATGTTTTTTTCCAAATTTCACGATGTTTACACCCACTATGTAATAATTATGTGCAGTTGTAATAAGGCTTAACCGGCCCATGAGGGTCACATGGTGTGTGGGACCAACTAGAAAATGTGTTATCCTTATCTTCACTAAACCCCTGGCCACCACACCTAGGTGGGGTTTCAAGACACTTGTTCTTTGACATTGGGCCGTGTAGTCAACTTTTTTGTTGAAAAGAAAGACTCTTCACACGTTCACTAGATCTAGAATATCTAATATGAATCATGCCTATTGACTCCCCAAAATCATAGGAAACTAACTCCATCCATCAATTCCTTGAGATTGATGGCCAGAAATCAGATCCTGATCACTTGTGATGGTTCAGTGCACATCAGGTGTGACTACCATTTCACTCCATCATCCTAGATTCTAGATCTATAGAAATCATCAACCAGATAACCCAAAAAACATGATCCCTCTATAAATCACTATAAAAATCATCGTTTACACTATCACCACAAATCATGAGGTTCGATCCCACTCAAACCCACCCTAATAATTTTGAACCATGACTACATTAGACAATGGAAAAGGACGTAAAGAAATATGGGGGAAATCATAATAACACAGAGTGATAAACATCATTGGTGAAGTGTTATTGAACAATGATTTCAAGATGAGGATTTCAGGGTGAGGTCTTGGCATAGATTGAATAAAAAAATTATTTCATCAACAGGATCATGCGAAGGATAATAAAAATGTAGAACAAAAGAAGATAAATAAATATCCATGATCAATATTGTAATCAAAAGAATAGAAACTGAAATTGATGAGACCTACCTCGATTGTGGATTGCTATTTGGGGAATAATGCATTCTCTAGTGATGTAGAAGACCCACTATGTTCACTACCTCTTGATCCACCGTTATCAAATCATTGTTCATCATCCGATTCCAATTCACAAATGAAGAAAACCCTATTATAATCTTAAGACTGTAAGGGTTATGCGACTAAACCTGGTAAATTTCTATAGAAAAAAAATATATAAGAGATTGTGTTAAGGTTATTAAGTGAATTAATAAAATAATTTATTAAATTAGTTCACTTAATATACCCACCAATGACTGCCTCATCTGAACGTTTGGTTTAGATCCACTTTTGATCAGGCCTAGGGTAAACCCCATATTATATATTCAACTACTATCTCATATATCTGATATAAGTCTCCATTTGGGAGATAAACCCTTATTTATAAAAAACTACATGTGTATGATATTAATATATTTAATAATTTTATATTATCAATTTTGAAGTAACCATGCCTCAGCATCTCACCCAATCTCAGTGCATAGCTTCTAAAATATTTTTTAATATATTTCAAATTATTATAAGGAAAAATAAAGGTCACTAAAATACACTTACATGAGGTCATCCCATTTTATAAATACAATTTCATACATTGTTTGTGTTGTGATAAATTTCCACTTCATATCATACTCCAAGAAATGAATATTCATGATGAATATTTCATTCCTTCAATCTCTAAATATTTTACAAATCCAAAATGGTTAGAAAGTATTATTCAATATTGATAATTATAATACATTAATCTATAAAACCACAATAAAACATCCAAAGTTCAACTTAATCCATTCTATAAATATTCAACCTTAGGACTCCTCTAACATGTATATAAACAAATTAAAAATGTAAAAATACCAAGTATTTGATCAAATATTTTATTTATTTCAACATTATCATAAAGTCACATATGAAACATGTGAATACATTGAAAATATATTGTCTTAAAACATTTTAATACTTTCCCAAAATAATTTGAATTACCCTAAAACTTTAATATATACATAACAACTTCCAAGAAATAATTATATGATTATTCCTTAAAAAAATTTCATGTTACCAAACATATTCCACAAATAAAAAAATGTAGTAATATTCTTCACAGATAACATAGATCACTTTTTCATCAAATAACTAATCAACTCTAGGGTTATAAATGTTATCCCATTTACATTATCAATACCAATCACCTCTTTATCCCAACATAAAATTATTAAATCAACATCAAGAATATATTAAGGGTTATTTATCCCTCAATCATGTGTTTTTCTAAAGTATCAATTTATGATCAAATCACTTATCTATGTTGTCAATATCATTCAACATATTCTTGTAAATCCTTAAAGAAAAAATATAAAAAAATATTATAAATTTTATGATTATTTTAACCATAATATCGATGATAGAACAATTCTATAATGTAATTATTGAATCCAAATATATAAATTCAGTAATAATTCCGCTTTAATAATTGGAAAAAAAGAGACTCTTACTTGGTCTAGGAGTAAACCCTTGGATTTGGGTATTGAATCAGATAATTCCAAAATTCCCTATATATAAAACATCAAATTACATGGAATATTATTTCAATATGACATTCATTTCCATAGAGAAAACATCTTCCCCTTCCTTTTGAGAAATTATCTTAGTTGATTCTTTCCAAATTATTTATATAAAGGAATTTGAAAATCCATTTCTCAATGTTCATAACCATATGAAATTTTATATAATTCCTTCATCTTTTTATTTGAATTTATAGAAACTCACTTTGGTTTATATTATTAATAATATATCACGATGGCTGATAAAGAATTGTCACAAGTTTTATCTTTATTACTCTCATCTAATGTAGTTTCATAGCAATAAAATCTTTCCATTATACATCATATTCAATATTCAGACAATTATTCTTGGTTAAATTCAATGAATAAAAAAATAAAAAAAATAGTGTGGGTAATAATGATTATAATTTGTAATCATGTAATCATGAAAATATACCTAAATAATGAATCTTCCTTAAATATATGGTACCTTTGGTTAATTATAGTCCATCCATATTCATCATATATTCAAAAAATATCATATTTTTTTATAAGTAAAGTGCAAATTAGTCCAATCATATCCCCTCGGGGTGTCAAATAAGGTGTTTGGTAGGAGAAAACTCACTATAAAATAGAATTATTATTCTGATATACTCAACCAGCTCTTTTTACAGTTATTAACCCTATTTTAATTTGTGTTAAAACCACATCCACTTATAGTACACATATAGAGATGTATTTCTAGGAAAACCACAATATATATATATATCTTATTAAAACATTAGGAGGTTATCCGGCACATATTCTTATCTATATGGTTTTCAATAAATATTTCTAATACTAATCTCCAAAGATTAACTAAACCATGATCTCATACCAACTAAAGAGACCTATATTTTTCAAACCTAACAATTAATTCTAAATGGGTGAGTATTCATTACTAGAAATTATGGTTCAAACCATAACCATATAGGTTTATTGTATTAGGATAATATATTAAAAAACAACTTACTTCATGAAATATATTCCACATCTCTCATGAAGATCTTCCCATATAGTAATCTCCTTATAAATACCTTACTTAAAACCATTCTTCAAAACCTATGGAAAGGAAACATAATAAAAGGTGAGATCGAAAGTATGGTAAGGGTTAAAAAAGAGATATAAATGATTACTTAAGAATAACATGAGGATAAGTGTATGATAATATGATCTTAACATTTGAAAAATCATGCCCAACATATCATAAATCATAATGATGAGTCATTTCATAATGTTTGGAAATTAATAAGGCATGAATCCTAAAGTAATCAAAGAACATGATCCACAAGAGAATAACATTGTCATGGGACCTGAGTTTGTGGCATACAAATAAAACTAGAAATTAATTTTTGTCATCAAAGAACATTTTAATGATTATAATAGTGGATTGGGTTTAATCCACATTCAATCATATCCTTAGTTAGGGTTCAATCTAAATACAAGCGTAGTGGATAGATTCCCTTAATGAAAAAGGTTAAATCCCTATTAAAGGTCATATTTCTCATGAGATATCTTATGTGGACTAAAATATTAAACATTTAATATTTATTCATGGAAAACACCCTAATTTAAATTAATTTCCTAAGTAAAGAGTGACTTTTTATTGAAAATTTGATGTTGGGGGTTAATTTTAAATTGGATTTATATAAGGTGATTATTGATATATTCATATTTTTGTATGAATTTTGAATCCTTAAAGAATTATTAGAGCATGATTTATTTATAGAAAAAATATTGAACTAAGAAAAAATGTATATTATATTATTCTATAGGTTTAAGAATTGAAAAGCCTAGAAGGGAATGTTCCATCCACAATCACATTGAAAAATATGGGTAATAACCATGAGATACCCACTATATTGAGATCCATATGTGTCATGGTAGGTATGGTGACAATGCTTTCACCTTACCATGAGTGTTGCTTGTTGTTAAATTCTTGAATTGGGCCACCCCATTCTAACAGAGGGAATATATACCATGAGCACCATCAGTTGAATGTGCATTCAAGAAAAATATTCAATAAAGAAAAAAGAATTTATCATAATAAAAAATTATTGCTCATGCCACAACTCTCCCAAGAGGCATGCATACTATGACACCCCCACCCCATTTCAACCATATATCACAATGGGACCACTAATTATTTCCTTCATGATATGCATACTTACCAGATGATTTTCCGACATATAATTATTTTTTCTCAACCATGTGACCATTAACAGGACCCAGGCCTCTATTTCCCCTAAGAAACGACAACCTAGTCAACTGGAGCTTGATGAAAATCCAAGGGTTGGTAGTTTCCCAAAATAAATCCACCACCACGTATCTAGAACCACCTTGAGGAAAAATTGGGTGCCACCTATGATTTTGATGCCAATTTCTTCTTCCACCAATATATTTGGGATGATAATGAAGTAAACCCACCTTATCTTTAGATTTGCGTAAGTGCACTGATTCAATCCAAGCTCTGCATTATTGAAGTCTCAGATCTAGTTGAATGTTACATGATTAAATACTACCTATTGGCAGAGCCTCTAAGGGAAATGTTTTTTTTCCTTAGTTTTGATGAAGATCTATACCTTTTGATACAAGAGTCACAAAATGCAGTACCATGCTCCCATGATAATATAAAGTAATCATGGGAGAAATGTCAAATTAAATATTTTTTCATTCTACTATCACCATTAAATATATCCAATGGTGGGAATAAAATTTGAACATTAGGTAAGAAGGATAATCCATCCTTATGAGAAACTAGGAACCACTGATAAGATACAATTAGTATTTTCCAACCAATATTGGAAAATTAGAGTTACTGATAATAATAGTGTATGACATCTTAGGGGTAAAAATAATAATTCCTAGGTGATAAAAAAAAGACCAATAAATTTGATTCGCGTACAATTTTTCCTTTCTAACTCACCTACTACTACAAATCACTAGAACACTCCAATATCAATAGGACACTAGATTAGTTATTATGAGGAATATTTATGCCTTATAAAATTCATACAGACCCTTCATTATGGATGTGTGTCAGCTATCTAGTAGAAAGTAAACCTGATACCTGATGAAAGAATAATTTCTTCAATTTTATGAAGACACACATGTCTCCAAAATACAAGGAAGTAATAAAACCAAGAATTGTTTTATAAAATAAATTCACTTTATGAAAGAAAGGGTGTGAAAGAACTCACTCTTAGGGAACCGTCAGGCACTTTTGGCTACTATTCTTGTTTTCTTTTTATGTATTGTAAAAACTCCATTGATGATACCTTAGGCCATTTTTTCTTTCACCATGGAGAATCCCTTAATTTCCCCCATGATTATGAATTATAATAATTCAATGAATTAACTCCTCTGTGGATCTTATTGTTTTTAATCATTAGAGGTTTATTCTAGGTTTATCTTTTAATTTATTTTACTTTTTATCAAAATTCCACACAGAACCCACTTGAATTTAATTTACTATAGGATATAGTACGCAGTGGGTTAATTCAAGGATTAATGGAGGTATCTAATCATGAGGCTGGGAAAATGTATAAAATTAAGTGATTATTTTATTTCCCTTCCTCAATAGAAAAATACTGATAAAATTAATCAATGGTATTTAACCAATGAGAGGATTAATGAAAACCAATTGAATAGAGATTCAAAAGAACAATTAGGGAATGATATAATCATGGACCACTATGACTTAAATTTTCTTCAAAAAACAATTTTTACATGCTTATTCTTTTAAATTGAACCCAAAAAATAAGATTTCAAAACACATGAAACACTATCTTCTCTAGATATAATTTGATTCCCAATCTTACTAAATATTTCATGGGTTTTTTTTATTAAGTGCCTCATGAAAGGCTGGCATCAAAAATTCCACCATTTATAGAGAGGTTAGTGTTTTGTTTAAAATTTGATTAAAAATATTCTCAAATGAATATATCTTGTTCTTTTAACATCATTATTTTTGATCGATAGGCTGAGAGAACATTTTTGTAACATTACATAATTCCAAATATTTCCACACAAGAGTAAAGAGATTTGGTCACCATTCTATTGTCTGATTCTCCCTCTTCTGTTTCTTCCTCCTTAAAGGATGAAATTGGAAGTGAAAAAATGGAAGGTAATACAACTATTTTTAATAATACATTAGAAAAAATTTGTTCCCCTAATTTCAATAATAACAATAAATAATTACAATTAAATGATCAATAATACTATTAAATAAAAACTATATTGATATAGACTATTTTGTAAAGACCGCAAAAGGGATATAAGAGTGTTTAATAAAACAATTAATGGATTCATAACTAGAGGACTCATTGGGGATCAAATAAACTAGAATTATTTCTTCTTCTCATTTGAAGAGGAAGAAAAGGTGTGGATATACAGTTTGAGGCCTGAAGAAGTAACCTTTTGGGATGAGCTATAGAACAATTTCCTCCTAGAATTATTTCATCCTCAGAGGAGTTATATACATAAAAATGATATTTACAGAATCAAATAGGCAACTAGAGAAAATATTTATGAATCTTAGGATATATTAAATAAAATAACTATAGCGACTCGGGTTTTTGGCCCTGTAAGACTTTGGAATATTTCTAAGAATCATTCCAGAGCTAGGCGCGAAGACAGTGTGCGATTCTGAGGCCCGGTGTGCCCGAAATTAATTTTATAAAAATATTAAGTTTTTTTTTTACTATGCACGTGGCAGGGGTGTGATATCTCCTAAACGGTAGCTCAGAATGGAAATATGATGGCACGGTTGCATCCGAAACGTGCCGTTTACCCTAGGTGAGGTGTAAAATTTGCAGCCGCGGGCCTGCGGTGAGAGACGCCACCAGAGGCGTTTTCGTAAATAAGTAGCGAAGTTAGTGTGCGAGCGTCGGCTTGAATAACTAATGAACGGAGTCTTGGATGGAAAATCTGAGTTCGTTGTTGCATTCAGAATGGGGTATTTACCCTAGGGGTGACCTTACTTTTGTTCGCATCGGGCGTCTTGTCTGAGTCAGGTTTGGCGCCGGCGGGCGGCTCATATAAATATTACCCCCCCTATCGTTCCTCTCGACTTTCTTTGCCATTCTTCACCGCCACTCTGCAAAATCGAGCAAAAGAAGCTCCCACGAGCTTGGAATTCGACATCGAACGTTCCAGGAGCGTGCAGCGGAAGCTATGGAGTGCGGATCTAAGGCAGAATGTCGGTGTTTAGCCCATGAAGGAGGCGGATTTGAGTTTTAACCCCCGATCGCGTTTTTGCTATATTTTTCTACAAATTGAAGTGGTATCAGTGTAGATTGGGTCCCACGGGTAGTGTAGACACCTCCGGATCGCAAAACGGACCACCGGGGTGCCCCCGGCGGTTTGCGGAAGATCCACCGGCGCGGCACCGGTGCCGGCAAAGCCCGGCGGCCCGCGACGGCCCGCGGCGGAGCCATGGTGGCCGGCCACCCAGCGCGGCGGCATGCCGGCGGAGAGCGGCTGCCCACCGGTGGTGTGCAGCAGCCCGCGGGAGATCCGTGGCAGCGCGGCGCGCGGCGGAGGGCCGCCGGCCAGGGCGGGCCGACAGCGGCGGCCGGTCCGGTCCGACCTCTTTTAACATACAGGGGTCTTTAAACCCCCATATCTTGCAATCCGTGAGCCGGATTCGCGTTTCGTTTGCGGAGACGCGGCCCTGAAGACGAGGAAAACCCTACGGTGTGGGTTCGAGGGTTTAAAAGTTTGGGATCGTGGCCTGGGAGCTAGAAAAGTCGTGTAAAATAATATTATTTTATTATTTTACGACTTCGGGTCGTTGTAACTTCTACCCGGAGCGTCCGATTGACATGCCGTCAGTGGCTTTGAGACCCTGATGGTATGAGGGTCTTTTTGAGATGGTTTCCGAGTGTTGGGACTGAGGACGGTGTGCAGGCCCCACGAGGTCAGGTTTTGGCGTTTGCGGAGAAACGCCGTTTTTGCACCAGGAGTCCGATTTTGGCGGATGAATAGTCGATTCTGTGTGTTTTTCCGAGAGGATCGTAATGGTGTGATCTTTTCGACAAGTTTTAGGATCCAGGCATGGGCCCCACCCGAGTTGGCTTCGGTGAATACTACCTTATTCACCGGGTGTCCGTTTCGGACGAGCGAGTAGTCGATTCCGCTTGTTTTTTCGAGGGGATCGCTGTGGTGTGATCTGCTCGATGGGTTTCGGGATCGTTGTGTGGGCCTCACATGAGCTAGCTATGGTGAATAGTGACTTTTTCACCGGTGCTCCATTTCGGACGAGTAAACAGCCTATCCTGCGTGTTTTTTCGCGTGGAACGCGATGGTGGCCTCGGTTTTGGCCTAGGTGGTGCGTAGTGTGGCATTGTGGAAGGTCTCTTTGGTTATCGACGTTTGGACCAGCAGTGGTTGAGGTTTCTCCCTTGGTTCATTCCTATGAGGGTTCGTGTGGAATCACAACCTTCGTATGGGTTTGTGATCCTCTCGATGGAATGTTTTAACTGTTAGAGTTGTGGCATCCCACATGTGGTCTCGGAGCGGATCCTCTAGAAACTTTACCCTAGATTGGGTTCTTGGTATCGTTGTGACCACATATTCAGGGGCAGTGATCCTCTATCTAGCAGGTTAACCTCGTAGGGTCTGTGGCATCATCGAGATTATGATCCCTTACGCGGTGGGTCGTGCTCAGTAGGGTTGGGGCATCGTCGGGTATACGATCCCCTACTCATCATGAGGTTTATAGTAGTGTTGCGGTATCATTGGTTATATAATCCCCTACTCAGCTCTTAGTGTCGGTAGGGTTACGGTATCATTGCATATGTGATCCCCTACTCAGCGCGTGGTTTTGGTAGGGTTGTGGCATCGTCGGTTCGACCCCCTACATCACGAGTTATACCAGGTAGGATTCTGGTATCATCGTGACCACCTTTATATGGGCGATGATCCTCTATCTGTGAGACGTGTGTCTTTCTTGCGCCAGATTGGGTTGTGGAATCCCCTAGCGGATCCTGGGTGTGATCCCCTATCTGTGAGAACTACGTATGCCAGATTGGGTCATGGTATCCCCAGCGGACCCTGGGAGTGATCCCCTATCTGTGATCTTCATATACCGGAGTGGGTTCTGGTATCCCCTAGCGGACCCTAGGAGCGATCCCCTATCAGAGAAGTTTAGGGGTTATGTTGTTTCAGTGAGGTTTTCTCAGTGATGCTATCCGACGAGCATGATCTCTTGGGTGAGCGTCTAAGAGGTTTATGAGAAACTCGGTGGAGTGTATCTCTCAGATAAATGTCATCTGGGATGACAGTGATCATATGGTGTACTCTCCTGGTTGGGGAATGTTGCTGGGGATGAGGTCGGTACCTCTTGTGGCTTTATGGCATGAGCTGTGTATATCTGGATCGTTCAAGGTGTATGTATTGGCATACACCTGAGCTGAGCTGACTAGTCGTGTTTAGCCGAGGATGGTCATGAGATGGGGTTTCTCTCTCATCTGGGTTCCCTCTGGCTGGGATGAGAGTACTGTTGCCTTTAGTTTCTCCCTTTGGTTTGGGGTTTTTGGGGTGCCTACTGAGTATGTTTATACTCACCCCTGCACAGGATTTTCCCGCACATGTTTGTGTCTTGCGCAGACCACATGCCTTTTGACGGAGTCCTTGGAGGACCCGGAGTAGGCGGAGCTTAGTGAGCGTGTTGACCAGGGTGTTTACTGGAGTTGTGCTGAGGGAGCTTTCCGGCAGGTTTTTGTGGCAGCGTTCCCCTTATTCAGATCTTTCCGGCAGGTTGGACGCGCTTTGTAGTTTTCTTTTGGTGGGACCTATTTTTCCCTTTGTACTTCTGTTGTACTCTGGTTGTGGCATAGTGTATGCATGCATTTTCGTTTCAATTTTTTTATCTCTACACTGTTTCATGGAGGTGTTTGTGGGTGCGTGTGTACAGGTACCTTAGGATAATGCCTCCCATGTCTGTGATAGCCTACTCGGCGATGGTCGCCAGCTCCTGGCCTATTGGAGGCGGGATTGGGGGGTCGCGGCTCGAGCCCCGTTGGGTCAGGTCATGACAGAGTGGTATCAAAGGAGGTTCCACCATTGGGATATCAGAGCGTAGTTGGTCTAGATGTGAGTTTGGTTTGGGTTTCGTAGCGGTAGTGTTAGGATGTTTCGAGTTCGGCTTTCCGGGCAGGGACTCCAGTTTTGGTTCGGCGGCCGACGTATCCATACACCCAGACTCTGATAACCTGACTTTCGACTCGGGACATTCGAACACTGGTCTTGGGGACATAATGGTACATGCATCATATAGGACTGGGTTTTTGGGTTTTCCTTGTCCTTCGTGAGTCAGCTCTCCAGATATACTCTTGACGGAGGTGTGTCTTGAATGTATTTTAGGAAGCCTCCACGACGACAGCCAGCGAGGGTTCCGCAGCAGGATTGTGCTGATGAACCGCCCCGTAAAGAGGTTGTGGATCAGGGCGCAGGTTCTGAGGTTGCACCTCCAGGTGGTCTGCCAGTTGAGCCACCACCTGTAGAGCAGCTGGTTGTGCCGGCGGTGTAAGACGAGGTTGTGCGCAAGCTGAGTGCGCTGCATGAGTTCCATAGGTAGCGACCTCTGAGGTTCCGGGGTGATCCAGACTCCCAAGTAGCTAATGACTGGCTTGAGGCAGTCACCTGAGTTTTCTGCCTAGTGAGGACCCCTCCAGATCAGATGGTGGTCCTAGCGGTGAGCCTTCTACATGGTTCTGTCAGGCGATTGTGTAGTTTGGTGACGCAGTCCCATGACGAGGAGATGCTCACGTGGGCAGAGTTTGAGCGGCTCTTCAGGAACGTGTTCTATCCGGTGACGCAGAGGTCAGTGCAGATCTAGGAGCTTCTGCAACATTGACAGGAGAGCATGATCGTGTCAGAGTACTCAGTGAGGTTTACAGACCTATCGCGCTACTACCTGGATATGGTTCGATACCCGTTCTTTAGGGATCGGTCCTTCGAGCAGGGATTACACAGGGACATCCGAGAAGGTGTGGTTTTCTTGTGCCTGCCCACCCATGCTGGAGTGCTGGAGCGAGCATTGGTGGTGGAGAGTTTTCTGGCTGAGCAGATTCCCCCTGTTAGTGTTGGGCACTCGAGGGCTGAGACTTCGTCAGTCAGATCGGCATCTGGTAGCCGATGACAGACTCAGGGGTCTGGAAATGGCTGACGTTTCAGGAGGCGACCCAAGGATGGAGGATCTGAGCCTCAGGGCTCACAGGGCTCTCAGGCCAGTTTTGGTTTGCCGTAGGAGAGGCGGTGTTACGCTTGTGATGGTCGGGGACATCTTGCTAGATATCGTCCGACCCGACATGCTGCTGAGAGGGAGCGGGTCAATGGACCTCCTTGGTAGAGGCAGCGTCTCAAGCAAGGAGGTCCACATGGATATGGGAGTGGCGGTGGAGCTAGTGCAGTAGGAGGCGGTGGTAGGAAGTACTAGTTGCCACCACCCCCACCCCCAGGTGGTCCATGCCATGCTCAGGGAGCTGGTGGCCGAGGGAGAGGAAAGTTGCATGCCCTGGAGGCTGTTAACCCAGAGGCACTGCGGATGGATAGAGGTACGCCTTGTGTCTTTTCTACTTTCTATTGTACTTTTATAGACTCTATTTAGCGGTACTCTTTCCTTTTTTTTCTTGCTTGAGTTTTGATCTGGGCTTTGGTAGGACCCTATGTGGGTGTTGTTTGGTGTGCTACGAATGAATGAGAGAGAGGGCTTCTTCCCCAACCGAGACGCGTTTATGTGACGCGATCAAAACCATGCGGCAGAGTCAATGCTGCCCAAAGCGGATAGTGTCGAGGTGTGGTGGATGAGTCCCTCTGACTTATGCGTTCGGGCAGGGGTGTTAGTTGGTGAACTCGGTGGTGTGTGAGACCCAGTTGAGAGTCCAGTCGCTCTCCTTGTGCTTAGGGATTTTCAGGGATGAAAAGTTCTAAGGGGTGGAGGATGTAGTGACTCAGGATTTTGGACCTGTAAGACTTTGAAATATTTCTACGAATCATTCCAGATCTAGGCACGAAGACGGCGTGCGATTCTGAGGCCCGGTGTGCCAGGAATTAATTTTATAAAAAGATTATGTTTTTTTACTATGCATGTGGCGGGGGTGTGATTTCTCCTAAACAGTAGCTCAAAATGGAAATCTGAGGGCACGGTTGCATCTGGAAAGTTCCATTTACCCTAGGCGAGGTGTAAAATTTGTGAGCGCGGGCCCGCGGTGAGAAACGCCACAAAGGGCATTTTCGTAAATAAGTAGCGAAGTTAGTGTGTGAGCGTCGGCTCGAATAACTTCTTAACGGAGTCTCGGATGGAAAATATGAGTCCGTCGTTGTGTTCAGAACGGCGCGTTTACCCTAGAGGTGACCTTACTTTTGTTCGCATCGGGTGTCGAGTCCGACGTGGGTTTGGCGCCGGCGGGCGGCTGATATAAATATCAGTGCCCCCCCCCCCCTTTCGTTCCTCTCGACATTCTTCACCGTTCTTCACCTCCACTCTGTAGAATCGAGAAAAAGAAGCATCCACGAGCTCGGAATTCGACGGAGAACGTTCCAGGAGCGTGCAGCCGAAGCTCTGGAGCGCGGATCTAAGGCAGAACGTCGGTGTTTCGCCCGCGAGGTAGGTGAATTTGAGTTTTAACCCCTGATCCCGTTTTTGCTGCGTTTTTCTATAAATTGAAGCCTTAGAAGTGTAGATCGGATCCCGAGGGTCATGTAGACACCTCCGGATCGCAAAATGGACCACCGGGGTGCCCTCGGCGGTTCACAGAAGATCCGCCGGCGTCGGCGCCGGCGGCGCGCGGCGGCCGGTCCAGGCCGGTCCGGCCTCTTTTAACATACGGGGGTTTTTAAACCCCCGTATCTTGCAATCCCGGAGCTGGATTCGCGCACCGTTTGTAGAGAAGTGACGATGACGATGAGACGAACCCTCCGGTGTGGGTTCGAGGGTTTAAAGGTTCGGGATCGTGGCCCGGGAGCTAGAAACGTCGTATAAAATAATATTATTTTATTATTTTACGACTTCGGGCCGTTGTAACTTCTACCCGAAGCGTCCGATTGACGTGCCGTCAGTGGAATTGAGACCCTGATGGTACGACGGAATTTTTGAGATGGTTTCCGGGTGTTGGGACTGAGGACGGGGAGTAGGCCCCACGAAGCCGGGTTTTAGCGTTTGCGGAGAAATGCAGTTTTTGCACCTGGAGTCTAATTTTAGAGTATGAATAGTCAATCATGTGTGTTTTTTCGAGAAGATCGCAATGGTGCGATTTGTTCGGCGAGTTTCGGGATCCAGGTGTGGGTACCACCCAAGCTGGCTTCAGTGAATAGTACCTTTTCACCGGGTGTTTGTTTCGGACGAGCGAGTAGTCGATTCCGCTTGTTTTTTCGAGGGGATCACAATGGTGTGATCCGCTCGATGGGTTTCGGGATCGTTGTGTGGGCCCCACACGAGCTAGCTACGGTGAATAGTGCCTTTTTCACCAGTGCTCCATTTCGGACGAGTAAACAGCCTATCCTGTGTGTTTTTCTGCGTAGAACGCGATGGTGGCCTCGGTTTTGGCCTATGAGGGGCACAATGTGGTGTTGTGGTGGGTCGCATGGGTTAGCGACGTTTAGACCAGCAGAGGTTGAGGGTTTTCCCTTGGTTCGTTCCTATGAGGTTTCATGTGGCATCACAACCTTTGTATGGGTTTGTGATCTTCTCGATGGGATGTTTAAACTGTTAGAGTTGTGGCATCCCTCTGGTGGGCCCGGAGCGGATCCTCTAGCATCTTTACCCTAAATCGGGTTCTTAGTATCGTTTTGACCGCTTATTCACTGTAAGTGATCCCCTATCTAGCAGGTTAAACCCGTAGGGTCTGTGGAATCATCGGGATTATGATCCCTTACACGGTGTGTCGTGGTCAGTAGGATTGTGGCATCATTGGGTATACGATCCCTACTCAGCATGAGGTTTATAGTAGGGTTGCGGTATCGTTGGTTATATGATCCCCTACTCAGAACATGGTGTCGGTAGGGTTGCAGTATCATTGGATATGTGATCCCCTACTCAGCGCGCGGTTTCGGTAGGTTTGCGGCATCGTCGATTCAATCCCCTACATCGCGAGTTATACCAGGTACGGTTCTGGTATTGTCGTGGTCACCTTTATATGGGCGATGATCCTCTATCTGTGAGACGTGCTTCTATCTAGTGCTAGATTGAGCTGTGGTATCCCCCAGAGGATCCTGGGTGTGATCCCCTATCTGTGAGAACTACGTATGCCAGATCGGGTCGTGGTATCCCCCAGCGGACCCTGGGTGTGATCCCCTATCTGTGAGCTTCATATACTGGAGTGGGTTATGGTACCCCCTAGCGGACCCTAGGAGTGATCCCCTATCTGAGGAGTTTGGTGATTATGTTGTTTCAGTGAGGTTTCCTCGGTGATGATATCCGATGAGCATGATCTCTCGGGTGAGAGTCTGAGAGGTTTGTGAGAAACTCGATGGAGTGTATCTCTCGGATGAATTTCATCTAGGATGACAGTGATCATGTGGTGTACTCTCCTGGTTGGGGACAGTGGCTGGTGATGAGTTCAGTACCTCTTGTGGATTTGTGGCGTGAGCTGAGTATATCTAGATCGTTCAAGGTGTATGTATGGTCATACACCTGAGCTGAGCTGACTAGTCGTGTTTAGCCGAGGATGGTCACGAGATGGAGTTTCTCTATCGTCTGGGTTCCCTCTGGCTGGGATGAGCAGACTGTTGCCTTTCAGTTACTCCCTTTGGTTTTGGGTTTTTGGGGTGCCTACTGAGTATGTTTATACTCACCCCTACACGGACTTTTCCAGCACATGTTTGTGTCTTGTGAAAACCACAAGCCTTTTGACGGAGTCCCAGGAGGACCCAGAGCAGGCGAAGCTTAGTGAGTGTGTTGACCGGTGTGTTTACTGGAGCTGTGCCGAGGGAGCTTTTCGGCGGGTGTTTGTGGTAGCATTCCCCTTCTTCAGAGATTTTCGGCTGGTTGGACGCACTTTGTAGTTTTCTATTGGTGGGACCTGTTTTTCCCTTTGTACTCTTGTTGTACTCTGGTTGTGGGATAGTGTATGCATGCATTTTCTTTTCAGTTTTGTTTATCTCTTCACTGTTGCATGGAGGTGTTTGTGGGTGCGTGAGTACAGGTACCTTAGGCTAATTCCTCCCATGTGTGTGATATCCTATTCAGTGCTGGTCGCCAGCTCCTGTCCTATTAGAGGCAGGCTTGGGGAGTTGCGGCTCGAGCCCTGTTGGGTCGGGTCGTGACAATAACCACATGTTTCCCACATTAGGCATATAAAGAACAAAACTTATAGCTATTCTTATACCAAGGATTGATGGTCAATGGTCATAATCTAATCAATTATTCTTTAGGGGTAGTACTGGATGATAAGTTACTACTTAAAGTAAGATAACTTATTATGAAAATATCACAAAGATCCAAATTTTTTGGTACCAAAACTATAAACATTGGATTTAAAAAAGTAAAAGGTTCCAACATAAAGTTATTACAAAATAAAATTGATGAAATAACTCCACTTGTGCAACAATTATCTTTAAAAAATTACAGTAATACCCATCCACCACACCCCTAAGGGAATGTTGATTGTGTAGTTCCCAGGATAATTTAAATGATAGATTCCCTCAAGTTCAAGGAACTAAAAGTTTTAATTCCATGTACTGGAGGAAAATCCATAAACAGCTAGGTAAAAACAATGGATTTATAGAATATCCCACCAAACAGTTTCAAGATTAGAGCCAACAGGATCATTGAACACCATTTAAATAGGATTCTCAATAACCTTTTCAACCCCCTCCATTCGAGAGAAAAAATTTACAACCCACTAAAAGCTTCCAGAAAGAAAAACCACAATAACATTCTATGAGAGAAAAAATTTGATCATTAATAGAATCATAAAATTGTTAACAGAACGCCCTCACCACACAAGGGTCATAGTTTATAGAATTAAACTATTCATACAGATTATGACCACCCTCAATAATATTGTAAATCAAGGATCAAGTATCCATTCTACGCACACAATCCCAAAACCTAAGGGAAATTTTAGTTCTATTACCTTAAGGAGTGTACATGAATTTGAAGATAGTAAAGCATCACCCAGAGAAATTAAATCTGGAAGTGAACATCAATCTGAATATGAAGAATCTACTAGAGAAAAAAACCTTAGGAGGAAGCAGTAAACACACCATCAATAGATAGTATAAAAACCATGTAAAATGAAAAACAACCCCAAATTCCCTTCCTTATAATAATGAAAGACAAATTAAATCTCATAAAAAATCACTACAAAAATAAATGTTGGAAGACTTTAAAAAAGTGGAGATCAATATCCTCAAACTAAAATCCATTCACCTAATTAAAAGGTTTATAAAATTTATTAATGAAATTTTCACCGATAGGTTGATATTAAAAAGAAATAAAGAGTTACGACTCGGTAACAAAGTTTCTCCTCTTGTTACCCCTCATATATCCTAAAAATTTCATGATCCTGATACTTTGTTTTATTCCATACATAATTTGTATGATAATTTCTCCATTGAACTATGTGACTAGAGATCCTCAATTAATATAATGCATTATTCAATTTATTCTTCCTTGAAAATGGGAGAGATTAAAACCACCTGTGTGGTTGTACAATATTCCAACTAAGCCACTACCTTCCTAGCAGTATTTCTTGAAGATTTCCTTGTAAGTGTACAACGGTACCCATTCCCTATAGATCTTTGCATCAATAACATGTTGGAGGAAAAGAGTACCAATATTTTCCCCATCTTCATGGGTGCTACTTCTCTCAAAAGGACTAATACAATAATAAATTTCAATAATGGAACATTTTCCATTACATTTGGAGAAGATAGAGTTCATTTTATGTAATTTCCCGGACCTCTCCTCCCCATTCCTTTGTCAAAAAGAAGTTCAAGAAGTGTTCTGGAGGCTAAAATGGACTTTTTCCACACTTTCCAGAATTTTGAAACTACACGCCGTGTACTTCGTTTCCGGGTACACCCCGTGTTGCAAGCTGTGTCCATGCTGTGTGGAATAATGTGTACACGCCGTGTGTCCAAACTACATGTCATGTCGTCCTTCCACGCGTATGCGTTACCCTCAAACTGTGTGTTGACTAGTCAACGGCCGCGAAGCCGTGTTGGAAGCCTCGTGGAGACCGTGTGAAAGAACCAAGTATACGCCATGTACCATAAAGTACATGCCCTGTACTTTTTCTTTTCATGCCTATAAATGGTGGTGTCCCCTCCTCCTTTCAACTCACACCTCTCCTCCCCTATCCTATGAGTAGAGTTCTCTCAAGAGACTCGAAGGCTCTTCCATCCATAACTTCTTCGTCCGAGCTCTGATTTACGATCCATCAGTAGCCACGGGATCATAACGACGAGGCAGAACTTCTGAGCCTGTGTTTGTTGTCTTTCATTCGGCCTATCCTTTCCGACTTCCACTGGAGGAGGTTTTTCCGGGACCCAACATAAGGGACAGACGCCGAAAAACGTCTTCTAAGGTTGATCCGGGGGAGCGTTGCGATCAAAAACCTGTTGAAGTAGGGATCTCACCTTTGTCTCACTAATTTGTGTATCATGTGGGGCGGGTATCCTTTTGTTTACATGAGAAAACAGTTGACCCATTAAATAAAGATAATAACTGGTTAAATAATGGGGCTGGGAAGTTAGTGGTTGTTGTTACATTACTTTTTATATCCTGTGATATTATATTTGTGAATTGAATGAGATTCTACCTACTGAAAATCACGGTCGTTGGGGGCCTTTTCTTACGCAATTAAATGTTTCCCTCTCCTTATGTATTTTTTTATGGTTTGAAGCTTCTGGAATGTGGAAATTGGATAATCACATAAAGTTGGATGATTAAATGAAAATCTGGAACCCTTGTGTGATCACCCCGGTTAAAGAAAATGGAATAATGAACATGTGGGTGTTGGCTTGGTTACGTGGCATGTGTTGGGGGTGTTTTTGTGGGATGTTGTGGATTGGTTAAGAAGCGTGGATACGGTTGACTTGGTTTTGGGTTGGTGTGAATGTTGTGTTGGTAATGGATTGTGGGCTGCACTAAATGGTATTAAAGGGATATTGATGTACGGGTTTCAGTGTGGTTGTGGTTATGGCAGTTGGTAGCGGGGCTGCAGGGTTGGGTTTTAATGTGAACGGGTTATGGGTTGTGATTAATAAATAAAAGTGGAAGAGTTAATGAATGGTGGGGCGTGGTAATGAAATGGAAATAATAATCAATGGGGTTGGTTGGTTGATAAGAGGGACTTTTTTGTGCTACTTATGTTTTTCCTAACTTGTTTTGTGGATGGCAGGGATATGTTTTACGAACAATTGGTGTGGTTAGTTGTGGATAGTTGCCCAGTAGTTAAGGAACTAAATAACTATTTCTTTTGAAATGTGAAAACCTAAAGGGGGTTGGGTTTGTCTGTTGTATGCATGCTTCGTAGTAGCAGTGTCGAGGCACGTGCTCAGTTTCTCTTTTTAGAATACATAGGTTGGGCTGTGAGGTTGGTATATATATATATCTATTTCTTTTGTGTTTTTATCGCACCCCACCCATGTTGATAACATAGTGCTGAACACTCCCATTTTATGGGAGACGGTGTTTTCCCTTAGTTACTAGCTCCTTCCTGCTCCTTCTCCCATAGGCTATGATGGCTTGAGGCGACATTACACCTAAGACTCTTCGGGTAGGTTTTTATTTTGGTGGCTTTAGCCAAAGACTCTTCGGGCAGGTTCTACTGTTTCCCAAAAATATTCGGGATGAGGCCCATGTGTATGCGGGCGGGATACGTGGTTGTGAGGCCCAGGTGTGTGTGGGCGGGATACGTGGTTGTGAGGCCCAGGTGTCTGCGGGCGGGATACGTGGTTGTGAGGCCCAGGTGTGTGCGGGCGGGATACGTGGTTGTGAGGTCCAGGTGTGTGCGAGCGGGATACATAGTAGTGAGGCCCAGGTGTGTGCGGGTGGGGGAGTGTGGCAGCGTTAGGATGTTCGCCGTTAGGAAGAGCGGCTAACTAAAGATAAATGGTGCGGGGTACACAATACTCTTGTTTCTTATATACTACTACCTGTTGTGCTTGTGTTTTTAGTGAGTGTGGCTGGTGAGGTTGGGTGGATAGAATTCCTTTCTAGGATTCTTCTGTTGTTCTCACGGGACATTAGGATGTCTCCTCACTTGTGCATGAGAGCTTTAGGTTTCCCTTCTGAGTATACTTGTATGCTCACTCTACGTTTACTTTCATGTTTCCAGGAGGACTACTAGGGTCGTGCGGGACCCTACTAGTTGGACAGTTGGCGTTTGTGCAGTTTTTTGTATTTGTTTCCTTTTTGGTATTGTACTTTGAGCTTTCTTGTATTTGTACCTTGTAATAAAAATATGTTTAAACATGCATGTGGGTTTGGTTTGGGTTTATTTCTATACACTTGTTTTTTTTCCCTTTTTGGTGGTTGAATTTTCCTATTTCCCGTTATTTAAAAATAAAAAGGGCAATTCCTCCCATATTTGCGAAAACTCATACCCTTGGTGCTAGTCGCCAGCCCGGGGCCTACTGGAGGCGGGACTCGGGGGTCATTATCTCCCTTCACCATTGCCAGCTCAGGAGGGGCATCTTTGGTGGGAGGAGGTCGTTACAGAATGGTATCAGATGTGATGGTTGAGAGATAGGATGGAGTATGGAGTTAGGTACAGTGAGGATTGCATGGGATGGTAGGGCAATAGTGTTAGTTAATCTTGGTGTGTGACATAGGCCAGGGAAGACTGGCTAGGACACGGAATTTTAGGTCCCCCCGTGATCCGATGCAAGGACTCTGATCCCACCTAACGACCAAGTGAGACTACATTTATTGCACGGTAGAGACCCTAGGGAAGGTACATGCATCATAATGATTGTGGTTTACTTGATTTGACTGTTCTGGGAAATAAATTGAAATAAAATGATAAAATGAAACCTTGAGTTTTTCCTTACTACTTGGGCTTAGGTGATCCTTGTTTACCGTACAACTATGGCACCTAGATGTCATCCCCAGGTGGCACAGACAGCCGAGGCCCAGCAGATTCAGGCGGTCGATCAGTTGAGGATTGACCGAGAGGAGGAAGATAGCCAGTGGTAGAAGACTCTCCGTTCATTATAGTGGAAGACCCTCAAGAAGTACGAGGGTAGTACTTAGGATACAGAGACGGAGGGGTGCCTTGAGGAGCTAGGGATCTCTTTTACCTTATTCCGTGCTATGAGGGAGTATTGGGTTCCCCTAGCAGTCAGTCATTTGAGAGGTGCGGCGCGATAGTGGTGGACGCTCTACCTTGGAGAGAGGATAGAGGAAGAGGTTCCATGGGCTGACTTTGAGAAGGAATTCCGGGAGGAATTCCTTTCTTCCATGATCAAGGTGGAGAAGCGGAAGGAGTTACTCTCCCTTCAGCAGGGGAGTATGTCGGTACGAGAGCTGGGGATCAAGTTCAAAGATCTCCTGCGCTTTTCTCCGGATCTCTTTCCGGATAAGGATTCTCGGGTGAGACGTTTGGAGGAGGCACTTCGTCCTTCACTCCAGTATGCTGTCACCCCCTTCACCCTTCCATCGCACTTGGATGTACAGAAGAAGGTAGAGGTTGTAGAGAGGATGCACTCACTGGGAGGTGCACCCCGAGAGGGGATCCAGCCAAGTTCATCGAAGGGGAAGGCAGTCAGCAGTAGGTCTCCTACGACGGGACCATCCAGTTTCAGGATAGTAGAGAGCAGGCCCCAGAAGATCCAATTCAGATCATCGGGTCCTTGTCCCTTTTTCACGAGCCCAGGACTGAGGTGTTTTTCTTGTGGAGGTTTTGGGCACGTTCAGAGTCGGTGCTCGACCCAAGCTCAATACGGTGGAGATAGACAGGTTCAGCACCCGCCTCAGCTGTACCAGTCACCGGCAAGACCCTTCCAACAACAAAAAGCTTCAGTCCCTCTGAGGGGAGATGGAGCATGTGGTGGCCAGCCACAAGGAGTTCCTCATGGATCCCAATCGGGACGTGGTCGAGGAGGCGGATGTCAAAAGAGAGGTAGAGGAGCTGGGCGCGGATAGTTGCATGCATTAGAGGAAGCATCTCTAGAAGGACCAGGGATCGATAGAGATGTGTTTGAGTTTTCTTGAATGATCTCCTTTATGTTTTGTTCGGAGCAATACACTCCATTTTTTGAACACTTTTTCTCATTTTTGGTCCTGGACTTTGTTTTTCTGAGTTTTTAAATTCTATGTTGTTTACCGCTTTTATTTAAATGTACATGAAGATCCCTATCATGTGGGGAGGGGAAGACCTAATCCCTAATCGAGACACATTAATGTGGATGTGATTAAACCCGTGCGGGCGAGTCAGTGCCGCCTAAAGCGGATAATATCTCGACATTGGAGAAGGAATTCCCCAAGCCGTGTGTCTGGGTATGTGTGGGTTGTATGGTGTTGGGGTAGTGTAAGTTGGAAAATCCTAATATATGGAAGTGGGAAGGCCCAGTCCTTAATCGAGATGCATTAATGTGGATTCTATTAAACTTGTGCAGGTGAGTCAGTGCTGGCTAAAGCGGATAATATCTTGACATAGGAGAGGTAATTCCTAACTCATATAATTAGGGTTGTCGGTTGTTTCTTTTTATAACGAGAACCCAAATAGGTATATTGTCGGGTTCCTCTGGGTTGGTTTTTGAATTATCGGGGACGAGAATGTTTTAAGAGGAATCTGATGTAATGGCCCAGACCTCTTCGTCCCATTCCGTTGTCAAAAAGAAGGTCAAGAAGTGTTCTAAAGGGTAAAATGGAATTTTTCCACACTTTTCAGAATTTTGAAACTACACGCCGTGTAGTTTGAGTACATGCCGTGTACTTATTTTACGGGTACACCCCATGTTGCAAGACTTGTCCTTGCTATGTGTAATAATGTGTACACGCCGTGTAGTCCTTCCCTACGTATGCGTTACCCTAAAACTGTGTGTTGACCAGTAAACGGCCGCAGAGCCGTGTTGGAAGCCGCGTGGAGACCGTATGAAAGAACTGAGTACACGCCATGTACCATAAAGTACATGCCGTGTACTTTTACTTTTCACACCTATAAAAGGAGTGGTCACCTCCTCCTTTCAACTCACACCTCTCCTCCCCTCTCCTCTGAGCAGAGCTCTCTCAAGAGACTCGAAGGCTCTTCCTTCCATAACTTCTTCGTCCGAGCTCTGATTTACAATCCATCAGCGGCCACGGGATCGTAACGATGAGGCAGAACTTCTAATCCTGGGTCCGTTGTCTTTACTTCATCCTTTCCTTTACTACATCCACCCGAGGAGGTTTTTCCGGGACCTGACAGAAGTGACGAATGCCGACAGACATCTTCTAAGGTTGATCCGGGGGAGCGTTGCGATCAAGAACCTATTGAAGTAGGGATCTCAGCTTTGTATCTCTAATTTGTGTATCATGCAGGGTGGGTATCCTTTTGTTTACATGAGAAATAGTTGAAGCATTAAATAAAGATAATAACTTGGTAAATAATGGGGTTGGGAAGTTAGTGATTGTTGTTACTTTACTTTTTATATCCTGTGATATTATATTTGTGAATTGAATGAGCTTTTGCCTACTGAAAATCACGTTCGTTGGGGTCCTTTTCTTAAGCAATTAAATGTTTCCCTCTCCTTTTGTATTTTCTTATGGATGGAAGCTTGTGGAATGTGGAAATTGGATAATCACATAAAGTTGGCTGATTAAATAAAAATCTGGAACCCTTGTGTGATCAACCTGGTTAAACAAAATGGAATAATGAACATGTGGGTGTTGTCTTGGTTACTTGGCATGTGTTGGGGGTGTTTTTGTGGGTTGTTGTGGATCGGTTGATCAGCGGGGCTGCGGTTGACTTGGTTGTGGGTTGGTGTGAATTTTGTGTTGGTAACGGACAGTGGGGCTACAGTAAATGGTATTAAAGGGATATTGATGTACGGGTTTCAGTGCGATTGTGGTTATGGCGGTTGGTAGTGGGGATGCATGGTTGGGTTTTTATGTGAACAGGTTATGGGTTGTGAATAATAAATAAAATTGGAAGAGTAAATGAAAGGTGGGGCATGGTAATTAAATTGAAATAATAATCAATGGGGTTGGTTGGTTGATAAGAGGGACTTTTTTGTGCTGCTTATGTTTTTCCTAACTTGTTTTGTGGATAGCAGGGATATGTTTTATGAACGATTGGTGTGGTTAGTTGTGGATAGTTTCCCAGTAGTTAAGGAACTAAATAACTATTTCTACTGAAATGTGAAAACCTAAAGGGGGTTGGGTTTGTTTGTTGTATGCATGCTTCGTAGTAGCAGTGTTGAGGCACGTGCTCAGTTTCTCTTTTTAGAAGCCATAGGTTGGGATGTGAGGTTGGTATATATATATATATATATATATATATATATATATCTGTATCTTTTTTGTTTTTATCGCCCCCACCCATGTTGAGAACTTAGTGCCGAACACTCCCATTTTATGGGAGAGGGTGTTTTTTCCTTAGTTACTAGCTCCTTCCTGCTCCTTCTCCCCTAGGTTGTGATGGCTTGAGGCGACCTTACACCTAAGACTCTTCAGGTAGGTTTTGATTGGGGTGGCTTTAGCCCAAGACTCTTCGAGAAGGTTCTACTGTTTCCCAAAAATCTTCGGGATGAGGCCCAGGTGTGTGCGGGCAGGATACGTGGTTGTGAGGCCCAGGTGTGTGCGGGCGGGATACGTGGTTTTGATGCCCAGGTGTCTGCGGGTGGGATACGTGGTTGTGAGGCCCAGGTGTGTGTGGGTGGGATAAGTGGTTGTGAGGTCCAGGTGTGTGCTGGCGGGATACATGGTAGTGAGGCCCAGGTGTGTGCGGGCGGGGAGAGTGTGGCAGCGTCAGGACATTCGCCATTAGGAAGAGCATCTAACTAAAGAGAAATGGTGTGGGGTACCCAATACTCTTGTTTCTTATATACTACTACCTGTTGTGCTTGTGTTTTTAGTGAGTTTGGATGGTGAGGTTTGGTGGATAGAATTCCTTGCTAGGTTTCTTCTATTGTTCTCACAGGACATTAGGATGTCTCCCCACTTGTGCACGAGATCTTGAGGTTTCCCTACTGAGTATACTTGTATGCTCACCCTACGTTTACGTTCATGTTTCCAGGAGGACTACCAGGGCCGTGTGGGACCCTACTAGTCGGACAGTTGGAGTTGCTGCAGTTTGTTGTACTAGTTTCCTTTTTGGTATTGTACTTTGAACTTTCTTGTACTTGTACCTTGTTATAAAAATTTGTTTAAACATGCATGTGGGTTTGGTTTGGGTTTATTTCTATACAATTGTCTTTTCCCTTTTTGGTGGTTGACTTTTCATATTTCCCTATCTTTAAAAATAAAAAGGGTAATGCCTCCCATATTTACGAAAACTCATACCCTTGGTGCTAGTCGCCAACCCGAGGCCTATTGGAGGCGGGACTCGGGGGTCATTATCTCCCTTCACCATTTCCAGCTCAGGAGGGGCATCTTTTGTGGGAGGGGGTCTTGAAATTTTAATATATTGGATACAATAAATCACCCACATGAAGAACATTATCTTTTAATATTGAAACATTTTGAACTTCTATGTCCTCTTGGGAGGAAATTGAAATATTTGATGACATACTTTGACTAAGATACGATTTTTAAACACCCAACCATCTAGAAAAATCTACTTTTTAATGTGAAATTAATATGGGATTAGTTTTGTGTGTTCAAACATTTGATGGAATTGATGAAAATTATTTTGATGAGTTACTAAGATCTTAAACTAACAATTTTTCATTACATGTGAAATTTCCCCACATAGAGTAAAATTAAATGAAAATATCCCCAAAAAAATCACTAATTTAGAATTAAAACTACTACCTACAAATTTAAAAAATATTTTTTTAAAGGCCGATAAGAAACCGCCAATAATATCTTCCAAAATCATAGAACCTATCGAACAAAACTAACTGATTATGACTCTAAAAATAATTCTATGGCCATATTTTAGACTTTGGGAGGCATTTTTGGAATTATCCCTTCCACCTTCGTGTGCAAGATTTTGTTGGAAGATGAATCCATGTAAGTGAGACAACCCCAAAGAAGGCTTAACCCAACCATCATTGAGGTTGAAAGAAGGGAAGTAGAATGGATTTTAAAATATTAAATAATCTATCTCATCTCAAAATCCCAATGGGTGATTCCTATTCAAATTGTCCCTAATAAAACTGTTTATATAAATTTGATGAATGAATACAATAATTAGTACCCACTAGAATCCATAATAGTTGGAGTGTTTTTATCGACTATAGGGAATTAAACCATGTGACCAGAGAAGGACATTTCCCTATACACTTTTTCGATCATTTTTTAGGGAGACTATATAGTAGTGGAAATTATTATTTCCTTGATGGTGTCTCTATATATTTTTAAGTTTCAATATCTATATGTGACCAAGAAAAGACCTCCTTCACATGTCCCATAGGTATTTTTTTATCGAAGGATGAATTTTGGTCTCTTTAATGCCCCGGGTACCATTCAACACTGCATGGTAAGAATTTTCTAATACTATATTGGGATCTTATTAGGGTTATTTCTTGATAACTACACTATTTATGGGATTAGATTTCAAAACTATCCAGAGTGTCCAAATTTTTTTTACAAAGATGTATTAAGAAACTCTTGGTTTTGAATTTTATGAAATGTCATTTTATGATGAAAAATTTAAATGTTTTAGGTCGCATAATTTATAATGATAGAAATTATGTTTATAAAGACAAATTTGATTTCATTTGTACATTTCCCTACCCAACCACTTTTAGGAACATTAGATCACTTATAGGTTACATTGTATTTTATAGATGGTTTATTAAAAACTATAGAAAAATTTATTTTCCACTATCAAACTTACTAAAGAATTAAAATGATTTTCTATGTGATGATTCATACATGAAAAATTTTGAAATATTAAAAGAATGATTTACTATTACCCCATCATCTTCCCACCAAACTGGTGTCATCCCTTTTATATTTTTTTGTTGCTTCTAATAGAGGTATTGGGGATTTTATTTCCCAAAATATTGATGGGATTCTTTAAGTGATATCAAAAACATCACAAACCCTATACACTAATCATATTAACTATATGATAACAAAAAATTGAGTTTTTCCTACTGTAATTGCATTAGAAAGTTTTATTTCATGTATATTAGAAATTAAATTAATTAATTATTCAGATCATTGAACCTTAATATATTTTACAAAGATATATGATTCCAAGACCGTATGAATAAGATAGATGTTTCTACTAAATGAATTTTAATGTGAGATTAACAAAAAGAGGTGTTGTGAAAAGACATTAATTGGCCACATGTGGTGGCTTCCTCACACTACTGAGGTGGAAATAATCCAAAAGACTGGTATAGAAGATTCATTCTCTTGATAGAAACTATAAATCCTAACACAACTTCCCATGTACACTAAAATAGTAAATTCTCTAATTAAAATAAAGGTATCATCCTTCTTCTCTTAGCATCAAAATGATAAATTTAAATCTAAGTCAAAAAACTATATTTGGGAAGACGCTTATTTATAGAAATTTTTTTATCATAAAGTAATCAGAAGATGTATCCCTAAAGAAGAAATAATTTTTTTTTCTTCTTTATATCATAAAACTGCATGGGAATTCCATTTTCGACCTCAAATAACAACTATAAAAATTTTATATGATGGGTCAGGTTGGGCCTAAATCTTCCAAAATTCAAATTATTTTTCCAAATGAGTTTAAATTGCTCAAAAATATTTGATTTGTTGGGAAATATTCAATGTATGGGGAATCGAAATCAAGTGTCCACTTCCAATATCATTTTTATTTTCCTATATCTTATGGTAGTAGACAATGTGTCTTTGTGGATTGAGTCTAAAGTCACATAGAATGGTGAATCAAAAGTTTTGAATGAATTTCTAAAATGAAATATATTTTTTAGGTTTGGAATACCCCAAGATCTAATAAATGAACAGGGAACCAATTTCTACAATAATAACATAAAATCCCTCATAAAAAATATGTAGTGTACCATAAAACATCTACTACCTAACAACGAAAGACAAATAGTATGGAAAAAAAATCTAATAGAAAAGTAAACTTTTTTTCGGAGAAGACAGTGTCGCCCAACTTCAAGGGTTGGAGTAAGAAAATATTATATTCAATCTGGGCATAATTAAATATAAAAAAACCCCATTAGGTATACCCACCCCCCCCCCCCCCATTAAATGGTTTATAGTAAACATTTCCACATGCATGTTGAGCTATAGAAAAAGTCCAAATAGGCTGTTAACAAAGTAAACCTGGAGTTTAGAAAGGCTACATATCATAGCTAACTAAAAATAATAAATATTGATATGATTAAGAGGGATGAATATTAGAACTCACTATTATACAATGATTATTTCAAATCTCCCCATGTAAAATTGATCCAGAAAATAAAATTTCAAAATGGTGACAGAGTATAGTTACTTCCTTTAAAGATGAAACTTTTACCTAGTATGAATCAATCTGAATGGATTGTACTATACATAGTAACTAATACCTTTCCTTTTGTTATAGTTGAAATTGTAGGACAAGGTTTAAATAATCCATTAAAGTTGAATGGATTATAACTAAATTATTACCCAGAAGTCTTTTGGAATGAACCTGTAGAGAATTCAAAACTCCTCCCAGCTAAAAATAAATAAATTATGGATAGGTTTCATTTTCCTTCATTTGGGATAATATGATTATTTTACATTAAAAAGTTTTTATTTCACAAATGCATACTGGAATGAAACTGGAAGACTATTTTAACCAAGTGTTGTGGGAGGAGATAAACCTATTTATGTAATTTTTAAATGATTCTTTTTTAGAATCTATAAATAAATGAAATATAATAAAATAAAACAAAACATTTTTCCTGTAAATATAATTTTGTAAATTTATCCTTTTAGATAGTTTTATATTTTTTTCAAACATTACTTGAACTATAATAATGTCATTCCTAGTATGAAAATACTAGTACTGGAGTAAAATAATTCATTTATTCTGACTTTTGATATATAGATGATTGCTAGTTAAGCATTTTCACACCATTAATGAAAATATGGTATTAGAAATGAAGATGGAGTGTGAGTGAAAATATTTTTGGGAAATAAATTTTATAACATTAAGTCACATGAATTTTGAACTTGATATAAGGTAACTTGATCTCTATGAGATAGAAAACCGTAGGGATCCAATTTTAATGAAAATGATAAAATCACTTTAACACCAAAAATGAAATTAAAATTTGGGATCCCATGGTTAGTCTCTACGATATGGGAACTGGGTGTAATTATTTAATTAAATAATCCCAATTTCAATCTCAATAAGTTCTATGAAAACAATTATGTGTGGAAAAAAATTAAAAAGGGTTTTTTGAAACATGAGTTCATTTATGTAAGAGGAATATTTAACCCATAAAGGGAGTAAATTTACTTTTAACACATTCATTTATTTTGTATCAATTAAGTGGGAATGAAAAACATTGGTTTCAAGAAATATAGGAAAGAGGGAAAATTGGAAGTTCTTTTCTGATAAAACTTTAATTCCACTAAAATATAATTCATTCCGCTCCTGAACTAAAACTTTTATTAAATTTAAGTGGGGTGGTGATTTCATTCACTTATGAGGAATGATAATTTTCACATTTGATAATCCTCTATCTAATTTTTCTCTAGCTATTAAATTTAGTTATTATAAGGATGGCCTTGGTTTCTGATATATTGAAAATCAATGATAATTTTTCTTAGGAGTGAACAAGTATAAGTGTAGACGAGTGATGTGAGCTAGACTATTCAGTATTTATTATTTATTAATCCTTTAAAATACAATAATTTCATTTAAATTCATGGTTAAAAAGTTATTTTTGATTGACTATCTAAAATCGGGACATAATTAGAAATTGGGTTCAAATATGGGGTTATTGATATATTCATCTTTTGATATAAATTTTGATTCTCTGATGAATAATCAATGTGAATATTAATTGTATAAAAAATACTAAACTAATAAAAAATATGAATTATTTTATTCTAATGGTTAAGGAATTGCAAGGTGAATAATTTAGAGTTCCATCCATATTCAATATGCTAACCGAGGGTACTAACTATGTGTTACCCTCTGTATTCAGTACCTTCTATGTCATTATAGGTATGGTGACTATTCCTTAACCTTACTGCTATTTCTACTAGTGAACACTTTCCCACCCTACTACACCTCATTCTCAAAGAAGGTAAACCTACTATTAGTTTCATTAGCTAACTTTGTGTGCTCAAAAAAAAATCCACAATGGAAAAATTTATCTAACCGTAAGATTAAAATTTATTGGCCATGCCACCAATATCATGGTAGGAATACCTATATCTAACCCCCTCATTTTAACCACATCTAACAGTTGTCACACTGACCATCTCTTTCACAGTATGTATGCCTACCGAAATTTTTTCCAACCATTTACTTTTGTGACCCTACCAAGCATCCATAAAAATACCCTCAAACTCCATTTCCCAAGAAGAACAAGAACCCAGTAGAATAGAGCTTTAATATGATCGAGAAGTTGGGTGTTTCTCCAGATGAAGCCAACCCCACTTATCTGGTACAACATCAATGAAATGCAAGTTAAGACCTCTAACAACCCTAACCCTAGTAGCCTAGATCTAATGGAATACATTTTTAAATTGGAATAAGATACATGGAATCATATCCCAAAATGAAAAAATATATTTTAGTAGTATTGGTAACCTAGATATATACATAATTCACATATTACATTTGAATACACAAATTAAAACATGGTTTTTTTTTCTTTTAATAATAACTTTATTCCATCTAGCATATACCTATATATCAGTCATTGTAAACATCATGTAATCATGAGGAACGGAAAAAAGTAAGGGTGATATCAAATGCTCAGTAAGGGTTAAGTGCAGTGGACTCTATCATGAATCAATAAGAATAATGAAGATAGAATGGTAAATAATTGAGAACATATTCCATTTAATTATCTAGATATGGAATAATATATATGTAAAGGTAAATAATTAATAATTCATTCCATTAAAATAACTTTATAATGAATAATGGATATATAAAAGTAAATAACTAAAAAAACATTTCATTTAATCAATAATTGAGCATACAACTCATCCAAAGATATTATCATTGTAAAAATATCATGGAAAAGTATAATAATTTAAATGAAGGAAATGTTTAATTATTGGATGTCATGTTTTATATGTACATGATACTTTTACTATTAATACCTTAACAATATGGTTTTAAACCTACTTGGTAAAAACCCATTTAACGAATGCTAGACAGATAATTCATCCCATGAGACTACAGATATGTTGAGGGGGTATCTATAACATAGCCCCACCCTTTTCATTATAGTCCAAATAATTCCTTGTATATTTAATAATTGATTTAATCCATAAAAAATTACTTATGAAATTTCTGTATTGAGATAAGAATACATATTTATTAGTATTTCCCCAAATAAAAAACTATCAAAGTAAACACCTCATGTAAGAATGGTATAAGTTATAGGAAATGAACATATACCTGATAAATAATATGGATATTGAGGTGGAATTTAATTTTCCATGATTGTATGAAATTTAAAATTTCATGAGAGATTTATTAACAATGGTGTTTAATCAAGGAAATGGATTCCAATACTCTCCTTCGTCAAAACAATCATAAACAATCCAAAAGAACATTAAGGATGTTATTAACATATATCCATTATAGTAATAATTGAATTTTTTTTTATTTTATGATTATAAATACCATAAAAATATCATTAAAAACTTTCTTTAAAAAATATCCATTAATTTATAAAAAATATTTTGAAAATCCTTTACATTGAAAATTATATTTAAAAACATTTTTTTCAAAAATATCCTACTAAGAATGTTAATTAATATTAAAATAACTGATGGTCATGAAGGTGGTAAATTTTAAAAATTATTCATAAGTAAAAAAAAGAAAATTATTTTTTCACTATAAAGGTTAAGAAAATTATTTGTTCAGAAAATGACAAGAAGATTCTTTTCAAATTTTCAGAAAATGGGAAAATAGGAATTGTTTTGAAAACAACATAAGATTCCCTTGAAGAAAATATAGTGTAAAATGGGTTAAATTACTTTGATAAATGAATTTCAAAACGTTTAATTTTTTTAGAAAACATGGTTTTGGAAGAAAACATATTTTCGCCCAAAGAGATAAATGAAATTAGATTTTCTTAAAAACATTTTTGAGAACATTTTAAGTACCAAAGAGTACGAAAATGGTATTTTACCATTCGTGGTTTTATTTTGAGGTTATTTTCATTATTATTTTGTTCTTATCATGGTTTTTTTATATCTATGAGGTTTTTTGGAAAAAAATGGAATTCTTGGACTTAGTAACTGGTGCACACAGTTTTTAGAAACCGTGTGCCAGCTTAGAAGAGACCATTCTTACTGGATAGGGGCATTGTCCAGACCGCACGACTTACTGCATGGGTGTGTGGAAAACCATGTACATAGACCAGTGGGTATGTCTAAGGCACATGGTCAACTGAACGGGTGTTCGACCTCCCCCAGAAAACATTGAAGCCTCTTTTTCTTAAGGATAGAGGTGCCTCATGGTTACTGCATGGTTTGGAGAACCATGTGGATAAACTATGTGGCTTACCCAAAACATAAAAATAATATTTATCCCTTTGTTACTCTTCAATTTTATGACCATAAACACCCTAACTCATCCCCATTCAAGATTATTCACCATAGGGACCCCTCCATCTCCTCTTAGATCCCTTGCATCTCTAAATATCTGGTGTTTTTTGGGTTGAAACTTCCAGAACACTCAAGTAAGTCTCTTATTTCTGATTTTTCTACCTTATTCTAGGTTCCTTCTCAATATTTCATGGGGTATTCCTTCTCCAGTAGGTTGGTTGGACTAGTGAGGGTTCAATATTTCTTTCATGGGTCAAATATTAATTTCTATGGTATTATCGTTTCTTTATAAGGGCCCCTTGAGGTTTAGTTACGTTTTTCCACCGACCTATAGAAATTTCCATGCTTGAAGCATACGGTTCCATGATATAGAATTATTGTATGCTTTTGGTATGCTTTTTTTGCATCCTAAATGTGTTCTATGGATTTTGTGTGTCGTGTGAATAATTTTTTCAATGGTTTTTTGGATTTTTATGTTTTGAAAGATGTTTTTTCAAATGGAAATGGTTGGTTTTTGTGGATTTTTTTAATATTGGACTTGTTTTTTAAGGTTTTTTTAAAAAAATTTGCCTATTGAGAATGGTTTATTAGAATGGGGGATTTCAATTTTGGAAGCGTGTTTGTAAGAGTGGTGTCTTTTTTTATTTGTTCTTTATTATGGATTGTGTGAATGTATAAGTGGTGTTCTATGGGGCATGATAAGAATTGAGCCAAAAGGGAATCGAAGTTGACTAGATGGGTAGACTAGGACTAGTATTCAAGTCAAATCAGCAGGTCTGTGGCCAAGTTCCCTCTATCGGTATTCATGCTACAATACTAAATAAACATATGATGATTTTTGGAGATCACTATATCATGGTATGTGTTCCCTTCTAGTGTCTTGTACATGAGGATTCTATGGGTGATGGTTTCTATACCATTTCACCGAGATACAAGGTTCATAGGGTCCCACTAACACTAGTGCCTTAGGGATTTCCCATGGTGATCATGTGATGTTATTCTTATAGTCATCATACTATTGACATTACTTTAATTTTCACATTTAATTATAAATAATGTTTTCCTTAAGTGTTTTACCTAAATGTTTTCCTTAATGTTTTTTATAAAAATTTATCCTTTATTTATAATAAAAACTAGCATGGTGATTTTTCATATAATTTTTTGGAAAAGAATATTTATTTTGGGTAATATCCTACTAGGATTTTTCTCAAACCCTACACACAACCTTAGGTGTATTTGGATATTTTTATGTTTGAAAAAGTAAAAGGAAAGATATTTCATGGTGGTGGTGGTGGATCTTGTTGGTAGTGTTCCTCTCCTTGTAGGTGTTAGTGTAGGCGGCTTGAGGTTGTTGGCCCTTATGTTGTGTTGTGGTTTTTGGTTGAGCTCTAGTTAGTTTAACCCTACTATCTTGGTGTCTTTGGTTTTTTTGTTAAAATTGAAAAACTACTAACCTGTGATAGCTTTGTTTTTATTATGGTTATTTATCATGTTGATATATTTTATTGTTGTTGTATGTTAATGGTAATTATCATTCCCAATGTGTGATGTTGATTCCTAAACTCTAGTTCCCATCTCATGGGGATCGGGAATGCCCTTTGGGCCATGCTATGGGTCAGGTTGGGTGTCAGGTCAAGTGAAATTCTAGACCGATTCATGACAAAATAGTATCAAAGCCAGCCCTCTCCCTTTATTTGGGAAATCTTATTTGGGTGGGTCTAGATAGACTATACATAGAACTTTCAGGACTTGAATTTCTAGTTGTGAGTGGGGTTCCTTTCCAACACACCTCTTAATGGGAATGGAGTCGCAAAGGGGTGTTGGGAATTTTGGTTGACTAGTCTTCAAGGTGAGACATACAGGCTGTAGACTATGCATGGACACTAAGTGGGGGTGGAGTATTCATAAATCTTATTATACTTATTTTTGTTATGGTTTTGAGTTATAAAGATATTCAAACATTGAGGTTACTAAAAAAATTTCATAATGGTGTGTTGATGGTTTTTCTAATGTTTGTTAATGGTTGTTTCAAGATTTATTCATGATTCCTTCCCATGACACTGCAGGAAGAGGCTGAAGAGAGTTCCCCCTCACCAGTTAATCAAATATTAGTAGAAGTAGTGGTTTGAGATTCCCAATCCCTGGTTCAGGGAGTGATCCCAATTCCTTCTCAGGTTAGGTGAGGTGAACCAGGTCCAAAAATGAGCAAGGCTCAAGAGTGTCTCAAAAACAAGACTCCTTCCTTTTTGGGTAGTACACATACCTAAGATGATGAGTATTGGATAGAGAATATTGAAATGATTTTTGGTTTTCTTGACACTCATGAGGCTGTTAAAGTAATGTGTGCTTAATTCTTATGGGATGTTCCCTATCAAAGATGGTTGGACTTAGTGGTAAAGCTATGAAACACAAGTAGTTGTGTTGAAATGAATTCAAGTTCCTCTTTAATTAGAAGTATTTATTTGATACCTTGTCCATCACTAAGACTATAGAGTTTCTGGATCTCTACTAGGGGGATCATACCACGTTGGAGTATTCCAACCATTTTGATTAGTTAGTTCAGTTCACACCCTAAGTGGTATCTAATGAGAAGTTATAGTGACAATGATTTGAAATGGGGTTGTGGATAAATATTAGATCCCAGGACTTATTATTGAAGTTAAGGATGTATAATTAGGTGGTTTATCATGATTTTATTTCAGAGATTCACGGATCTGTAATGTCTGGTTTCCATGGACCAGTTTTATCAAGAAGTCAGAGCAGTTGTAATTTGTCTGGAATGAAGAGGAAGCATGATGAGAAAGAAAAGAGGGTTGGTGGTAGATTAGGCCATTTTTCCTGATAATTTTCATATGTGGATTAAAATTATGGCTCTATCTTCTTCCATCATGGTGTAAAAGTGGAGGAATATGGGGTTGATGTGTTCAGATCCACCTAAACCTTTCCATCGATGGGTAAATATGGGGAACCTATAGTGGTTTTGAAAAGTTTCATTACCAAATCAAGGTGGTGTAGGTTCTATAGCATCTAGAGGAATTTCATCCCAATTAGAACTATCTAGTAATATGAGATTTTGGTTTAGTTTTCGTGGTGGTAGGGTTTGATCTTCTATAGTGTAGAGTCATCTTAATGAGTAGATGAAGGTTAGTGGTCATTCTTAGGCTCAGGAAGAGACAATCCATCTTTATGATATATAGTTCTCACCAATAGAATCTTATGTGGGACCTGTGATAGATTGAGGTAATGTATTTATTACATCATCAATAGTTGTTGCCTTAATTCATACAGGTTCCTCTCTTTCTTTTATTTCTACACATCTTGTGTATGTGTTGAAATTGCCAACTGAAATAATTTCATATGTGATGGAGTTTGTGATGCCACTTGGTAGGGAGAAAGAGCATGTTTCGGTTTCTTATTATGTGCACTCACTATGTTAGGGGTCGAGCTGAAATGAGATTTTTTGGTATTGGAAATAGACCTCTTCAATTTGTTCTTCGGTATGGATTGGATTGTGTCATTTCGGGAGCACGTAAATTTTCATCAGCAGTGATTGAGTTCAGTTTCCCTTGATGGGAGCTCCAAATATTTTTAGGGTTAATGGGAACTGTACGATCGAAATATAATATGAGATGCTCAATATACAAGAGGGGGGTGAATTGTATACTTTAAAAATTCCTTTGGAACCTTTAAAGTTAGTTATGAGTAACTAAAGTTTCCTTAAGAAAAGGAAGTACTAAGTTTAACAAAGTTAAACTAAGTAGATTCACAACACCTCTAACACCGAACTAAACTTGGAAAGAGATTCCAAAAGTAGATTCCGGAAATATGATTCCGGAAATTGAAACTTAACAAAGTTACAATATGAGATTCTACCTTAAAGCGTATAGAATCTAAACTAATCAGAGTAAGTAAGGAAGTATAAGAAAGTTATACTTTCCTTAAGATACAAATTGCAGCGGAATAAAGACAAGTAGTAAAACTACTAGTAACAAGATAATAGTCTTTTAACCCAAAGAGAAGGGTATCCAACAACCTTGGATAAAGGTCCCTTGATTTATACTTTCAACCAAGTCTTTCTTACCCACACCAGGGTAAGCCCTCGATACGAAGATCGGTGTCTCTGTCTTGCTATCCCCGCAAGCCCTCAACTTCAAGGTAGTTGGCAACCTCTGTCTTTCTCAGCAAGAAAGCCCTCGATCTTTAAGGTAGTCGTCACCTCTGTCTTTCTCAGCAAGAAAGCCCTCGATCTTTAAGGTAGTCGGCACCTCTGTCTTCCTATCCCCGGAAGCCCTTGAATGTAATCACCAACATACGGAGTCGCACGAAGCTTTGAGAGTTAATAAGAGACTCTCTCTCTAGAAATCACTTCAACAGCATGTAGGCACAAAACTCAGTTGTTTTTCCAACAGCACTCAGCTATTCATCAGCATCGAGCTCTTTCAAATGAGCTCCTATTTATAGGTAAGGTCGGCTCCTCTCCAACGGTCATATTTTCCTTAAATATCGGAGGGACCTGTACACGTGTCACTTAGACAACGGTTAGTTTATAACAAAATGGACGACATTGTTTTATAACAAAACAAGTGTAACATAATGTACGACATCGTTTTAAACTCTAACATAAAGGTTCGGAATAGAAACTTCGGAGTGAAGGTTCGGAGTGAATAAATTTAGAGTGTATAAAACAATGATAATCAGATTCTATTTAATAGGTGAATTCAGAATGAGAATTCGGAGTAGGAATTCGGAATAGGAATTCGTCATCAGAAATCGTAATGAGAATTCGGAATGAGATTTCTTCATTAGAATTCGTAATGAGAATTCTTCATTGGAATTCGTAATGGGAATTCTTCATTGGAATTCGTAATGAGAATTCATCATTGGAATTCGTAATGAGAATTCTTCTTCAGAATTCGTAATGAGAATTCGGAATGGGATTTATTCATTAGAATTCGTAATGAGAATTCTTCTTCAGAATTCGTATCCTGAATCTGGAATAGAACTTCGTCAGAGATCATATCCGGAATTCGGAATGAAACTTCCTTATAGTTCATGTCCAGAATCTGAACCCTAAAACAGAATGCTTTTATATAAAAGTTTTAATGACTCCGAGAAAATGAATCTGAAACTTATACTTAAGACAAATATGAATGAAAATGTGATAAGGATAATTTTTCTTATAAAAGCGATTTTCCTTAAGAAAGCAATTTTCCTTAAGAAAGCATTTTCCTTATAAAAGCGATTTTCTTTAAGAAATCAATTTTCCTTAAGAAAGAATTTTTCCTTATAAAAGCAATTTTCCTTAAGAAAGAAATTTTCCTTATAAAAGCGATTTTCCTTACGAAAGCATTTTTCCTTAAAGATAAGGTGTTTGTGATTTTCAAAACAAGAAGGAATGGAAAAGTCATAAGGAAAACCTTATTGACTCAACAATCTCCCCCTTTTTGGAAAGCACAAACATCCTTACGAAAAAGCTATTCTAAGAAGAAAGAAACACATTAAAGCTTATCTCCCTTGGTTTAAGGATATAGATGAATACGACTAACTCCCCCTTAGGCTTTGAAACTCTAAGGATCGTATTCATATTTCCGGAGTGATGTTTCTTTAAGAAAAACTCCCCCTTAAACAAACTCTTATTAGAGTTCTTTTTCCTTGGGTATTTTTCCTTTCTCCCCCTTTGATAAGCACTTATTAGATTTCCTCTTCTTCTTAAGGATCTTTTCCTTCTCCCCCTTTGTGATTTTCAAAAAGAATTGGAGGGAATGAAAAAACTTAACAAAGTACCTGAAAAATTAGTACAAACGAAACAACAAACACAAATCTCATTATATTTGAAATGTCAGCAACAAAAAAACAGATTACAACAAAAAGATCGGATTGGTAATTTCGGATCTTTCTCCTTCGACATGAGCCCCTTAAGAATAGTCTTGATCTTCTTGAGGTCCTTATGATCTTCTTCAGCTTGATTTTCTAAGGCAACTATTCTTGCTGACTGAGCTTCAATTACTTCTTCCTGAGCCTTCAAATTTTCTTCCTGGGCTTTCATCTTGTCTTCCTGAGTCTTCATCCTTTCTTCAAACTCGATCCGATAATCCCTTTCATATTTCCAACTTTGATTAACGGAGTTGAGCTTTCCATTCAGATCTCTCACTTCCGGAATCCGAAAGTTCTTTTCCTTTGTCAATTTTTCTTCGAATGATGCAGTCAGCTCTTTAATCTTCTTATCCTCGGTTTCAAATGCATCCTTAACATTATCCTGAAACTCATCCAGCAACCTCATTTCTTCCACAGTTTTCTAAGACCAGCTTGTCATCCTCTTGCATGATCTTTTATGTGCTTCATAACCAATGAAGAAATTTTTGAACTGGGATTCAATCTCAACACATTTATCCATAACCATTGATACGAAGTCGGTTTTCTGATTCAGTGCATGTTGAAGCATCTGGCATCTATAGTCAATGCTTGAGAAGGTTGGAATGGTTCCTACCAACTTCTTCAAAGACTGGACAACAAAATCATGCCCCAACGAAGATGACTCCGAATCTGAAATCTTGCTAGGAGAATTTTCTTCCTCAATAAGCTTCAACTTCCTCTTCGAAGAACTACCAGCTTCCTTCCTCATCTTCTTTTCTGAACTCGGGGTATCAGCAAGAATTTGTTTCCCCTTATCTTTTTCCGAAATAGAAACATGTTCCGAAGATTTCTTCTCGCTATCAGAGACTTGAACAATGTAATCTTCCTCATCAGCAACTTCTACATTTTCCTTCTGAGCAGCATCAAGTGAAATATGTTCTTCTTCTCTCAGACAAGAAACTTCTTCTTCACCTTTCTCTTCTTCCAATTCAGGAGTAACAAGCTTCGAAGATTGAGCTTCAGATGTTCGGAGCGACAAGTGTTCTGAAGGAGTTCCCTTATATTCATCTACTTTTTTGAGCAAATCTCCTGTCTCACCACTTCCTTCAGCAGCTTCTTCAACTTCTTCCACTTGGTCTACTTCCTCAGTAGCAACAGCCTCTTCCGGAGTAACAATATTTCTTCCTGGAGTCTCAGGTAGAGATTCCATAGAAAAAGTTCTCGGAACGGGAATGGTTGCTGAAACCATTTCGTTGAACTTTAACAATACTTGCACAGCCTCGGCTTCTGACATTTTCTTCTTCAGTTTCTTCTCCTTTTCTTGTTTCTCGAGCTCATCAGCAGCCTTCTCTTTCAGAGCCTTAGCCTCCGCAGGATCTAATCCGAACTGCGGATCTCCTTCCTTCCTCTTTTCTTTGTTAGCTCTCCATTTAGCTGCAACCTCATCAGTATAGGTTTTCTTCTTCTTAGACATAGGAGGTACGGAATGGACTTCCTTAGACTTGGGTTCCTCAGCTTCGACTACCACTTCTTTCAGCTTCCTCTTTCTTACCGGCTTACATGATTCCGGATCGGCAACTTTCGGAGTGACTTCTACTTGGGGAGGTAGATCAATGAACTTCCCAGACTTCTTGTCAAAAGCTATATTCATCCTTTTAAGAGTGGAATCACTGAGCAACATAATCTTGTAAACTTTCGGCTTAGAACTGCAAGCTACCTTGAAAGATTCTAGGCACCGAACTATGAGTTTTGACAATATTGCTGGGTACATCACAATCTGAGCTCTCAGATTCCCCTTCTTCAAATTCTCAATATTAAGAAGAATATGCTTCATCAAGTTGAACTTCCTTAGATTTATCAGAAAATCTAAGATATATATCTCACTTTTCTTCAGGCTATCCTTATCTCCTTTTCTCGGTACAATAAGCCCTTGCACCCATAACTCCAGAATCCGGAAGTTTGTAGAAAGGCTTGCAATTTTCGGAGCCTTGTCATCATCCAATCCGAGAATTTCTAAGGCTTTCTCCTTGTTGAAACTACCCAAAGAGTCTGGCAATACGTGGGAAATAAATTCAGCTTCACCTTCGTAACTTAACCCTACCAAGCTTGCAGCCTTGGTGTAAGAAAGCTTATATGTCTTGCCATACGATTTGAAAGAAACTTTTTCTCTATTGTCTTCCTCGAAGAAAGCAACCGACTCATAAAACTCAACAAGCAAATCAGAGTAGACTTCATCTTGGTTGCCGGTTTTTGATACCGCAACATCTTCCCAGCCATTCAGCTTGATATTCTTTGAAATAATAGAATCATAATTGCTGAAGAAATTCGGATGAACTAACCTCTCTCTGTAGACTAACCACTGAGAAATAGGCTTGGTTGAAGACATTTCTTGAGAAGCTAACTCTGCAGACATTCGGATCTAAAGTCTCTGAGAAGTTCGGAATCAAGAAGACTGAAGTTCGGAATGGCCTTAAATCAGAGAGTCAGAGCTTCAGCACGCGAAAGCTTGAAATCGATGTGGGACTCGAAAATAGGATCCCCTTTATATAGGCAATGGGATGACGGTTCAACTTCCTCGGTTGATCTAACGGTTTAGAATGATCTGAGATCAAATCTGACGGTTGAGAGCTTGAATCCGATCTTTTTGAGGTTTTTATTAAAGTAAAGAATTAAGAAATACAAAAACCGAAAATAAACTATAAGAAATTGCCAGCAAGTAAAATATGATTACGAAAACTTCGGTAAGAAAATCATACCTTTCGGATTAGCTTAGGAAAGTTGTTCGTAATGGGTAATATAAAGATGACTACGAAAAACTCAATACGAAAAACTAAATACGAAAAAGTAAATAAGAAAAAGTCAAAATACGAAAAACAAAATACGAAAAACAAAGCTTGGTACGAAAATCTGGTTATGAAAGTCCTAGAACGAAAGTTGTCCATTCCGGAAATTTTCAATACGAATACCTTCATTCCAGATGTATTCTGTTCGAAAATATCCATTCTGGAAAATGGTAGTTCCGGAAGTTCCATTCCGGAAATTTTCGTTCCGAAAAGTTTGAAAACAAATTTTGAAAAACCTTTGTTAAACAAACAATCAAATGTACTCCCCCTATGAAAAGGAGTTTATTACTGTAAGGAGATTTTTCCAACAGAAAGTTAATTGAGGAAGATTACCTTACGGTTATCATTCCTAACTTCTGTTTAATATATTAAAATCTATCAGAAGGCAAGGATTTTGTGAAAATGTCAGCAAGTTGATCTTGCGTTCCGATAAACTGAAGAATAATATCTCCTTTAAGTGTGTGATCCCTAAGAAAGTGATGCCTAATATCTATGTGTTTTGCACGAGAGTGATGTGCAGGGTTTTTACTTAGGGCAATGGAACTTGTGTTATCACACAAAATTTGAGTTTTAGTAAAACTCAAGCCATAGTCTGTGAGTGTGTGTTGCATCCACAACACTTGTGCACAACAACTTCCAGCTGCTACATATTCAGCTTCAGCAGTGGAGAGTGCAACAGAATGTTGCTTCTTGCATGACCAAGAAACTAATGAATCTCCTAATAAATGACATGTTCCGGATGTACTTTTCCTATCCATTCTACATCCACCAAAATCAGCATCAGAAAAGCTTTTTAGAAAAAAATCATTTCCAGAAGTATAAAATAATCCTAGATCCATGGTTCCCTTAAGGTAGCGAAAAATTCTTTTTACTGCCTTTAAGTGAGATTCCTTAGGATTGGATTGATATCTTGCACATAAGCATACAGAAAACATTAAGTCTGGTCGACTAGCTGTTAAGTAAATTAGACTTCCAATCATACCTCTAAAAGATGTTTGATCTACTGGTTTCCCAGCTTCATCAAGATCTAAAGAGTTTGAGGTACCAATAGGAGTACTTATACTCTTAGTGTTGTCATAACCATACTTTTTAAGAAGATCTTTAATATACTTATGTTGAGATATGTAGGTTCCTTCTGGTTTTTGAGAAATTTGAAAACCAAGAAAAAATGTTAACTCACCCATCATACTCATTTCAAACTCAGATTTCATTAGACTAGCAAAAGAGTCAGTCAAAGATTGCTGAGTTGAACCAAATATAATGTCATCAACATAAATTTGAACAATCAAAACATTTTTCTTATCTTTCTTTATAAAAAGGGTTGGATCTGCATTTCCCTTAACATAGTTATTTTGAAGCAAAAATCCAGTAAGTCTATCATACCATGCTCGTGGGGATTGTTTAAGGCCATACAAAGCTTTGGTAAGTCTAAAAACATGATCTGGATTTTTTGTATCTTCAAAGCCAGGAGACTGTTCAACAAAAACTTCCTCTTGAACATAACCGTTAAGAAAAGCACATTTCACATCTATTTGGAAAAGTTTGAAATTAAAGAATGCTGCAAAGGCAAGTAGAATACGGATAGATTCAAGTCTAGCTACTGGAGCATAGGTTTCTTCATAGTCTATTCCTTCTTGCTGATTATAGCCTTTAGCAACAAGTCTAGCTTTATTTCTAACAATGACTCCATTTTCATCACATTTATTTCTGAAAACCCATTTTACTCCAATAACAGAAGTATCCTTAGGTCTTTCAACCAAGGTCCAGACTTTATTCCTTTCGAATTCATTTAGTTCATCTTGCATTGCTTTGATCCAATCATCATCACCTAAAGCTTCATCAGTGCTTTTAGGCTCTAATTGGGAAAGAAATGCTAGATGTTCTACTTCATTTCTTAAGGAACTTCTAGTCCTTACAGGTTGATTTACATCACCAATGATACTATCACTGGGATGATTCTTAAGAAACACCTGATTTGGGTTTTGTAAAACCTGTTCATCAACATAGGGTAGAAAGTCTTCTGGGGTAAATGTTTTAGAAGTATCTTCTAGAACAATTTCCTTATCAGAAGGTTCTTCTATCAAAGGTTGATAATCAGTTTTTGAAAACACATCCGAAGATGTAAGTTGGTATGGTTTAAAAAAACGGATCTGACTCATCAAATTTTACATGTACTGTTTCCTCAACAGTACAAGTGTTTTTATTAAAAACTCTATAAACCTTAGAGGTTGTGGAATATCCTAAGAAAATTCCTTCATCAGACTTTGGTGCGAATTTATGTAAGTTATCTTTAGTATTCAAAATGAATACTTTTCAACCAAAAACCTTGAAGTAGGAAAGTCTAGGTTTTCTGCCATTCCATAACTCATAAGGAGTTTTATTAAGAAAAGGTCTAATCAAAACTCGATTTATAGTATAACAAGCAGTACTTACAGCTTCAGCCCAGAAATGTCTAGCAATAGAATATTCACTCAACATGGTTCTAGTTATCTCTTGAAGAATTCTATTTCTTCTTTCAACTACACCATTCTGTTGAGGAGTTCTAGGTGCTGAAAAATTGTGAGTAATACCTTTCTTACTACAAAAAGTTTCAAAATCAGAATTTTGAAATTCTCCTCCATGATCACTATGAATAGTTTTCAATGGAAGGTTTTTCTCATTTTTAACTTGGGCTCTAAAACTTTTGAAATAAGAAAAAGCTTCATATTTCCTTGCTAGAAAATAGACCCAAGTAAATCTAGTTTAATCATCAACTTGAACAAACACATAGTATTTTCCTTCAATGCTTCCAGTTTGTGTTGGACCGAAAAGATCCATGTGCACCAACTGTAATGCATCAGTTGTTGAGACTTCACCGATTGACTTAAAACTAGATTTATGTTGCTTGCCATATTGACAAGGATCAAAAACTTTAGAAGAATCAAATCTAAGCTCCGGTAGATCCTTAACAAGTTTCTTCTTAGAGAGTTTACATAGGTTTCTAAGATTACAGTGTCCTAATCTTCTATGCCATAACCAAGAATGATCTTCCATTGCACTTAGGCAAGGTAAATCTTGGCTTCTTAGGTCTTCTAAGTTTAAGGTGTAAACATTCTCTTGCCTGTTGGCTGAGAGAATAAATTCTTCCTTGGAATTGTGAACTAAGCATTTATCATTCCTAAAATTCACAAGGTAACCTTCATCACATAACTGACTTATGCTAATGAGGTTGTTCTTAAGACCTTTAACAAAAAGAACATTTGAAATCAAAGTTTTACCCAAAATAACTATACCAATACCAACAATCTCTCCCTTAGCATTGTCTCCTAAAGTTACCTTTCCTCCTTTCGTTTTGATAATCTTTTAAAAAAAGCTTTTGTTATCAGTCATGTGCCGGGAACATCCACTATCCATGTACCAAATATTGTTGCTGGAACTTTCTTTATTTTCCTGAAATTAAGAACAAAGTTAGATTTTCGGAATCCAAACTTGCTTGGATCCAAGATTTCCAGACAATAAAATTTTAGGTATCCACATTTTCTTAGAAAAGTAAGTTTTATGAAAACCTAAGGATTGGGTTTTGTTTAAGGAACAATTTTTTGCCCAGTGACCACCACATTGACATTTAGTGCAAAATGGGGCACTTTGAGGAACAAAATAATTGTTACTGAAAACTGGTTTTGCATGGGTATAACCAAATCCGGATTTATTTCTTAAAGGTCGTATTTGAGAATACATCTTATCAAAATTTTCCTTACCGTGGGTAAAGTTTGATAAACACTTCTTTAAGGAAAAAATTTCGGACTTGAGTTTTAAAACCAATTTTTTATCCTCAAAATCATTAGTTTTGGAACTAGAGTTAGGCTCGAAAACATTTTTATTAGAAATTACTTTTTCTAATTCTTTAGAAAGTTTATTCTTCTCAGAACTTACTTCCTCAAGATTTTTTGAAGTACTTTCAAAATCAGCATTTTTCTTATCAAGATATTTAGAAAGATCTGATATCTCTTTAGTAAGAATAGAATTCCTAGAATTTGCCTTGTCAAGTTTCTTGTTGAGTTTGGAATTCTCAATCTCAAGAAGTTCAGCAAATCTAGAGACTTCTTCAAAAGTAGGTAAAGTATTTTCCTCATCAGAAGATGATTCTTCATCAGAAGAGTTATAATACTTACTATCATTAGGATTTAAGGATACATTGGTCAAAGATTCAGCATTTCGTACCTTAGCCATAAGACAATGATTATCAATAGGTAATCTGGCTATAAGACCAAGATTCTTCTGTCCTGAAGATTCATAATCAGAAGATTCATCTGAAGAGTCACCACCACTGGCACTCCAGGTGTCATTAGATTTCAGAACTTTCTTAGCTTTAGCTTTATAATACTTCTTCCTGTTCCTGTCTGAATGTCTTTCCTTCCTTTCTTTCTTTCTGAGCATAGGGCAATCTGGTCTAATATGTCCAGCTCTTTTACATTTGTAACAAGTAACTTCTCCATCTTTCTTATCTTTCCTGTACTTCTTCTTATACTTAGATTGAAAGTTTCTCTGTCCAGCTATCTTGTTCATCCTTCGAGCAAGATTGGCTAATTCATTTTCTGAAACTTCACTTTCACTGGATTCGGATTGGAAAACAACTTTCTTAGATTTGGATCTGGTTACTCTCTCAGGAGTCTTAGCTTTCATCTGATTCGAATTTGTAGTAAAAGCAACAGTACCATTTCCATTCTTCTTCTTGATGTTTTCAGCATCTCTCTTCATTCTGGTATCATGTTGTAGAAGAGTTCCAAATAATTCATCAAGAGTAATTTGAGTGACCTTCCTGTTCTCATCTATAGCTGTTCTCTTGGATTCCCATTCATTGGGCATAATGTCAATTATCTTGTCCACAAGAGCTTCATCATCTAAAACTTTTTCTCCCATAGATTGTAGACTGTTGACAATTGTCATAAATCTTTGTTGAACTTTACAGATAGGTTCTCCATAAGGAAAATTGAATCCATGATATTCAGCTCTAAGAATAGCTCTTCTAGTCTCAATCACCTTAGAAGTCCCAAAATGTGTAACCTCTAATTTCTTCCATATACAATTATCTGCTTCACAAGAAGAAATTTGGCTATATATATTTCTAGTCATTGAACATAGTAAAGTATTGCGTACCTTATAGTTAAGTTGATATTCTTGCTTTTCCTGGTTAGTAAAGGTTCTGACTTCCTTGTCAGGAATTTTATAATCACCAGTAAGAATCACAAAGTTGTCTACTCCAGTATTGATAACAATAGTCTTCATACGATCTCTCCAGTATTCATAATCATTACCCTCGAATATTGGTGGCCTTGTAGGATTCATATTGTCAATAGATCCAACATTAATTCCTGCCATACTAGAAATAACTTTGCACACAAACTTGTTAGTAGCAAAGATTCGTAATCACAAAGTTCGGAATGAGAAAAGTTCGGAATGGATAATCCGGAATGACAAAGTTCGGAATAGAAAAGTGAGCAAGAAAAACTTGTATGTGAGTACAAGTATTTCAGTAACCTTGGCTCTGATACCAAATGTAAGAATGGTATAGAGTAAGAGGTTTCCACCCTCTGATACCAATTGTAGGATCGAAATATAATATGAGATGCTCAATATACAAGAGGGGGGGGTGAATTGTATAATTTAAAAATTCCTTTGGACCCTTTAAAGTTAGTTATGAGTAACTAAAGTTTCCTTAAGAAAAGGAAGGACTAAGTTTAACAAAGTTAAACTAAGTAGATTCACAACACCTCTAACACCGAACTAAACTTGGAAAGAGATTCCAAAAGTAGATTCCGGAAATATGATTCCGGAAATTGAAACTTAACAAAAGTTACAATATTAGATTCTACCTTAAAGCGTATAGAATCTAAACTAATCAGAGTAAGTAAGGAATTATAAGAAAGTTATACTTTCCTTAAGATACAAATTGCAGCGGAATAAAGACAAGTAGTAAAACTACTAGTAACAAGATAATAGTCTTTTAACCCAAAGAGAAGGGTATCCAACAACCTTGGATAAAGGTCCCTTGATTTATACTTTCAAGCAAGTCTGTCTTACCCACACCAGGGTAAGCCCTCGATACGAAGATCGGTGTCTCTGTCTTGCTATCCCCGAAAGCCCTCAACTTCAAGGTAGTTGGCAACCTCTGTCTTTCTCAGCAAGAAAGCCCTCGATCTTTAAGGTAGTCGTCACCTCTGTCTTTCTCAGCAAGAAAGCCATCGATCTTTAAGGTAGTCGGCACCTCTGTCTTCCTATCCCCGGAAGCCCTCGAATGTAATCACCAACATACGGAGTCGCACGAAGCTTTGAGAGTTAATAAGAGACTCTCTCTCTAGAAATCACTTCAACAGCATGTAGGCACAAAACTCAGTTGTTTTTCAACACCACTCAGCTATTCATCAGCATCGAGCTCTTTCAAATGAGCTCCTATTTATAGGTAAGGTCGGCTCCTCTCCAACGGTCATATTTTCCTTAAAGTTCGGAGGGACCTGTACACGTGTCACTTAGACAACGGTTAGTTTATAACAAAATGGACGACATCGTTTTATAACAAAACAAGTGTAACAGAATGTACGACATCGTTTTAAACTCTAACATAAAGGTTCGGAATAGAAACTTCGGAGTGAAGGTTCGAAGTGAATAAATTTAGAGTGTATAAAACAATGATAATCAGATTCTGTTTAATAGGTGAATTCGGAATGAGAATTCGGAGTAGGAATTCGGAATAGGAATTCATCATCAGAAATCGTAATGAGAATTCGGAATGAGATTTCTTCATTAGAATTCGTAATGAGAATTCTTCATTGGAATTCGTAATGGGAATTCTTCATTGGAATTCGTAATGAGAATTCTTCATTGGAATTCATAATGATAATTCTTCTTCAGAATTCGTAATGAGAATTCGGAATGGGATTTCTTCATTAGAATTCGTAATGAGAATTCTTCTTCAGAATTCGTATCCTGAATCTGGAATAGAACTTAGTCAGAGTTCATATCCGGAATTCAGAATGAAACTTCCTTATAGTTCTTGTCCAGAATCTGAACCCTAAAACAGAATGCTTTTATATCAAAGTTTTAATGACTCCGAGAAAATGAATCTGAAACTTATACTTAAGAAAAATATGAATGAATATATGATAAGGATAATTTTTCTTATAAAAGCGATTTTCCTTAAGAAAGCAATTTTCTTTAAGAAATCATTTTCCTTATAAAAGCGATTTTCCTTAAGAAAGCAATTTTCCTTAAGAAAGCATTTTTCCTTATAAAAGCAATTTTCCTTAAGAAAGCAATTTTCCTTATAAAAGCGATTTTCCTTAAGAAAGCATTTTTCCTTAAAGATAAGGTGTTTGTGATTTTCAAAATAAGAAGGAATGGAAAAGTCATAAGGAAAACCTTATTGACTCAACAGGAACCTCAATCAGGACGTGATGGACCTCCTCATCCAATGTTGGGAAGTGTATATTTTCAAATCTTATGGCTCATATTAGAGGAAGGTGGTGGTGGTTCTAAGAGTGGGTTACCCCTATGGTTGATGATTTCCCAAAGGTATTTGTAGATGATTTTTCAAGGTTTACACTAAATAAGAATGTGGAGTTCACCATTTATGTAGTTATAGGACCATTGATGATATATTTTCATTCATACCGTATGTCCACCACCGCATTGATGGAATTAAAGATACAGTTGGATTATTTGGAATACAACAGATTCTTTCACTCACACGTCTCACTTTTGGCCACCATAGTCGTCTTTTCTAATAAGGTCAATTGATAAATGTAGTTGTTCATTGATTATTAGAAGTTTAATAAGGTTTCATCCAAGACCAAATATCACTTTCCCAATATTTAGGACCTTTTATCATCTCAAGGTGAAATGGCTTTTTTTTCAATATCAATTTTCATTTTAGGTTTCATAAGATCAGATTTAGAGACATGTATGTTCCAAAAATAGCATTTTAATAAGGTACAAATATTTTGAGAATTTGGTCTCTCCATTTGGGTTTAAGAATACTCCAAAAGGTTCCACGGATCTCATTAATTGGGTGTTCCACCAATACCTCGATTCCTTAATTTTTTATTCATGGAAAAAATCCTAGTCTACTCTTGGACCAAGGAAGGGCATGGGCAGCAACTGAAGATCATGTTGGGTACTCTTCGATATCATCACCCGTAACACCCCAAGCTTCCACGGTATACTACTCTTAGAATAATACAGTAGTGTGTGTTGTACGCAACTTTGAGTTCTAACACACACCACAACCAATCAAACAAGCCATTATGAATAGTAATACCCACTTCTTGAAATTTTATAAATTTTATCTTTCAAATTGGACTTCATTTTTTGATTTGGAATATCGAAATTAGCTTAGGGTGAATTTTTTTTATTTTTCTGAAAAGTTTCAATTTTTGATGAATAGTGAAAAACACTGAGTTATAGTTTAAAACCAAATTTTTATTTAAATAATTATTTATTTTAGTTAAATTTATGTTAGGTCAAAATAGATACATAATACCTCTATATGTTCAATGTAATTCATTGGAGTCGGTTTATAATAATTTTAGATATAAAAAAAAATTTATTGAACTTTTCACCGTCTCTTACCCGCCTCCTAGGAGAATTTCTAAATTCACATAAAACATTATTTTACCACTTTTGTGAGTAGAATTTCGAAAATCCGAGAGACGTGGTTAATATCAATGAGTAAAATGTGGTTCAATAAAATAAAAACAATTTTTGATGAACAATAACTTTTTACTTTTATTTACCACGGTAAAAGTAAATAGGGCAATTGAGGGTAAAAATGACATTATTATTACCCTAAAACATGTCCTAATTCTATTGGGTAAGTATAATTCGACCAAAAAACCTTAATAATAAAATATGAACCTCTTTGCTCCACTTGTATTAGATTAGGACATTTATTATTATTTAATTCAAAGAAGAGTTACAAGAGGTAAAATCAATGTTAAATAACTAAAACAATTTTAATATATGGTTATAAATAAGATAAATTCGATTATAAATATTAATTATAAGTCTAAAAATATTTCCTACATAGTTATATTTTATTTATAATTTATATACATTGAATAATGAAATTTATTTATGATACAATGATGATGTAGTATTTTCCTTTTTAATGAAATAATCAAATAAATGGTATTATAAATGATAAAATAAATATAATTTGAAAGTTTTTATGCCATACACTAATTTTATAGGTGAATATGACAGTTTATTATTGATTAGATGAATTTCATTTGAATTAATAAAGTTTTTTGGACTTTATCAAAAAAATAAATTATTAAATATTGTCAAAATTGACATAAAAGGCTATTTAAAACAAATATTATATTATTAATTGATATTGTATTCCTAAAAATATAGGGTTCGGCCAAATGACATATATAAGGTTATATATATTAATAATGAACAACTTTGGGTTTTATTGTCTTGTTATAGTTTGTTTATTAACCATATAAGATAAAAATACAAAGAGACATGGTAAATGTCAAACTATTTATCTAAGAGTTAAATATAATTGATAAGGTTAATATATTGACCCAGACCTGTCTAAAATATATTTGTTGAAAGGATATCGACCCATCCCCACCTTATACTCAAAATATGTCACTTTGGAGCCATTATAAACTGAATATGAATTTATTATAAAATAATATTTTAAGTTTTTCCTAAGGTGCCCCTCACCACTCTTATAAAAGGGCACTCCCCCTTCTCTCAAATTCATACATTCAAAGCCTTTTGGATCGGCCTCCCCTGGCCAAATATTCTCTCAACTTCCCTCACTTCAACCTAGAGGCCTTAGTTTGATTAGAAAGCCAACCTATGGATCCCTTTTGATCAAATCAATAGGAAGAACCCAAAGAAGAGGTAATGTTTTCACCACCCTCTTTCAAGTTCCTTTCTTCTTCCACGACTTCTTTCTTTGTTATTTCCATTCTAAAATAATAACTCTAGTATATTATACGTAATGTGATTTTATTATAAATATGGTACAATCATATTCATTATTCTATCCTTCCTTTGAATGAAATTTCACCATACGTGCGTACGTACCGCTTACCGTCTCCACGTCCTAGTGTAATTGTTATTCATAACATTATTATTTGGATGAGTATGATAATGATGTGTAATTGATTTAAATAATAAATATAACATGATAATGTTTCTGTATATATTATAAACCATCCAATTATATATTATTTTAATATAAAAAATGATATTGTCGCTCGTGCGTACGTATGGACTACCGTCTCCACGAACGTGATGAGATTCATTCACCATCATATACATTCAAGTCTAATTCTAATTTGATGATTAAAAATAATTTTTAAGGACATCATATCATTATGGATATGAATAAGATACAACCTATCCATAACAAACATGGATTATGTAACAAAAAATATAAAATAAAACGAGTAAGTTAACACCCGAAACCACGATAATACTAAGATATTATTAACACAGCAAAGTTAAAAGATCATATATGATATCATATTAATGTATATGATTATTTTATAATTTAATAATAATAATTTCACTATTATACAGGATATTAACTACCCTCAACCAAGTAAAAGTACAAGGTACGTGTTTGTTTCACAATCTCTTCATTATTCAAGGTTGTTTATACGTAATTATCTACTGGGACCTCTTTATCATCCACATACATGTTTCTTAAAATTGTATTTAAAATCAGTCTTAATATTTTATAGATTATTGGTTAAAGTCATTTATACCCTTGTTGACTTTTTATAAGGTCTTTATAAAAGAATCTTTCCGTCTTTTTCCAAACAAGGTCCTTTTTATCCTTTTCGACAAAATTAAGGTAAGAATGTCTTTTTTTTTATCTTATATAGAGGGTGTGGCTATTTTTTCCGTTATAAAATCTTTGAAGATTACCTTACAAGTTTATATAAATATTTCCAAATTAAATGTTTTATTTTATAATTATGTGACTTTTAAATGATTTCAAAAAAGATATATTTCTCTAAAATAGTTTTGATTTCATCTATGTCAACATCCTTTGATGGATTTTAAGCTTATTTGAAGTTGATTTATTTTGATAAAAAACATCCATATTGTATTGAAGGTTTTGTGATATTTTTTACTATGGATGTGTTGTTTTTATACCATTCAGGGTTTATGGATAATGTATTGACATTCCGTATGCTAGTTTTAATATGAATGTTTATGTTATGTTTAAACCTCTTCATATGAGGAATGCATTGGACTTAGTAAGTGATGGGTGGATCCTGATATAACTCCTCAATGCATTGGTAGGTCTCATGAGACAAACTAGTGTCTTAGCACAAGGCCTTGATCAAATCTTATTTGTAGTCTTGGCATAAGGCCTTGACTATGTGGTTATGATAGTCTGGAATTATGCATTCCATCATTATGAAAGTCATTATTGATATTTCATGTGATTATTCTATTATTAGAATATCTATGTGAATAAGTAAATGGAATTATTTCATTTTATTTCTACCATATTATGCTGAAGTTCAAGTTTAAAAGGATTTTTTTAGATATACATTTCCTTAAATGTTTATTCTAATTTATGAAACTTTCTGCTATATTGTTATCATTACTGGGTATCTGAGCTCACCCCTTTATGGGTTTTATTTTTTCCAGTATGTGAAGAAGTATTTTATGAATGACATGTAGGGATAGTATGAAAGGATATGAGTGTGGTCTATAGAGACAAGATGTTGTTATAGTTTTCCACTTTATGATGTAATGTAAACATTATGAATGTATCTTGTGATTCCAAGGCTACTAAAATAATCAGTATTTCGACACTTGATATTTTTTGATCATGCCAATGTTATGTAATAATTCACCGACTCTGGGTAACTAGGTTCGAGGCATTATAGTTGGTATTAGAGGAAGTTTAATACAGACATTGGAAGCTAGATTTATATAAACTCTGATTAAAGCATATAGACCTAAGATGGACTTTGAGGATTATTATAGAAGAAATTCCTTGAATTTTGGTATTGTAGAGATTTTGTGAGTTTTCTAAGCAATAAATCCATGTTTGGATATGAGCAGGTAGAGGGGGCTCTGGCATAGATGTACCTAGGGATAAAACCTGAAAACACCGCTTTGAGCTACACTCGAATGGGAACTGGTGCATGAAAACAGGCCTTGTTGCACTCTTGGTTATGACACTCCTGGGGGATATGCTTAGGATAATTCTCATTTTCATTAAAAACCATTATGAAGGGTTTATGAGTATATACTTCCTCAATGAAAACATTTTCATGATTATTGATTATATCCATAAACTGTTCAATTTATGTTAAGTGTTTTACAAGTTTGAAATTATGTATTTCGATCCATATACTGATCTAGTTTATGCCATTATTTAGAAATGGTGCCTAGTGGAATGAATGGAAACCATATAAATGCACGCAATCCATGTAGTGATTGCCCTCATGCTCAAGATAATTATAGTTGAGCTAGTGATGCCACTGGTTCTGATTAGCTAATCACCATACTGGGATAACTCGCTCAGGTTATGAATATTAACCTTACCCATATGAAGCACCCATATCCACAACGTGGAGGATCAATGTTAGATCGCTTCATGTTGTAACAACCACCAACATTAAATGGGGGTAAAAATCCACTAGTAGTCGAGCAATGGATAAATTCCTTAGAGAAAATATTCCATGCCTTGGTGAGTAGTGAAAGGGAAAAAGTTTTCATGGTAGTTTACCGCCTCACTGGAGATGCTGATCAACGGTGGCCATTGATTCAAAACATGAAGGAAGATGATGAAGTATCAAATATGGAATGGAGGGAGTTTAAAGAGATTTTCATAAAAAAATACTTTCCTCATGACCATTGAACATATATAGAAAGGCAATTTCTAAGTCTCAGGAAAAAGGAGGATGAGAATGTCACAAAGTATGAGGATAACTTTAAAAGGTTAGCAAGGCATGCTGTATATTATATACATAACCCAAGAAGTAAGATTGATTGTTTATTTGAGGGGTAAAAACCGTTTCTCCATCGATCATTAGTCTCACAATCCTTCTCATCATACGAATATATTTTCGCATGTACTATCAAGACAGAAAATGAATTCTCTATGTCTTATGACTTTAAAGTAAAGCAAGAGAAGAAGAGATCTGTCGATCACTGTGGGAATAGAAATAAGGGGAAGAAGAAAAAAGTTGAATATCCATCCTGCATTAAATGTGGGAAGAAACACCCTAGTACTTTCTTGAAAGGAATTGGAGTCTGTTACAATTGTGGTGAAAAAGTCCACCCAGCTCATGATTTCAAGGGGAAGAAAGAAGCTACTGATGTTAAATGGTACAACTACAGGAAGATGGGACATTATGCAAATGAATGTCCGAGGCTTCAAGGGAAATTACCTCAGAAAATGCCAATGGATCATGGACAAGCTTATGTTATCACTATTGATGAGGAAGAAGCTTTGAAAGACATGGTGGTAGGTAATTTAATGGTTTCATCAAGTTTAGAAAATTATTTATTTGATTATGGATCATCGCATTGTTTCATATATTCTCAGTTTGCTAATAAAATTAGATATTTCCAATTTGATTTAACAAGGGAGTTGTCAGTCATTACTTTTAAGGGAAGTATCATTGCTACAAAGTTCTATGAATCAGTTCCCATTGGGGAATATATATGTTTTTTATTTTATGATCTCATCGTCATACCCATGATTGAATTTTATATAATCCTCAGAATGGATTGGATTTAGGACCATGATGAAAAACGTTATTGTAATAAGAAATAGGTTATTATTTATGATGACGATGATAAATAACACCTTATCCTTAGAGCAGAATCATCACCACCTAATTCTTATCTAGAACCACCACTAGTAGTTCAACTAAATTCAATTATCGAGGAGGAAGAGAATGAAATAATTGTGGGTGAGGAATGTAATGTTCAAATATAAGTTGTACTTATTTTAAAAGAATATGTAGATGTGTTTCCGGAAGATTTACTTGGACATCCTCTAGAATGAGAAATTGAGTTTTCCATTGATTTAATTCCTGGTTCAAGGCCTATATTGAATACCCCTTACAGAATGGCCACTATATAATTAGTTGAACTAAAGATACAACTAGAGGAATTGATCAATAAGGGATTTATTTTCCCTAGTATTTCTCCATGGGGAGACTATGTCCTTTTTGTTAAGAATAATGATGGATCTATGAGGTTATGTATCGACTACAGGGAAATCATTGCTATAAAAATAATGAATAATTATCCCTTACGCCGCATTGATGGCTTATTTGACCAACTGTAAAGAGATAAATACTTTTCAAAGATTGAACTTTGATTTGGATACCATCAGTTGTGTGTGAAGAAGGAATACATTCTGAAGACAACATTTTGATCTAGGTACGGGCATTACGAGTTTACAGTAATGCCTTTTGGGCTGACTAATGCACCCTCTGTTTTCATGGATCTAATGAATAGAGTTTTCAAGAAATATCTCGATGATTTTGTATTGGTATTTATTGATGATATCTTGGTATACTCCAAAAGCTATGAAGATCATGAAAATCACTTGCGCATTATCCTAAAGACTCTTAGAAGACATGAATTATATGGGAAGTTTAGCAAGTGTGAATTCTAGCTTCAAGAGATTTCTTTTCTTGGCTATACTGTCTCTAAGGATGGAATTTTTATTGATCCTTCTAAGACCAAGGAAATCCAAGAATGTCCAACACCGATGAGTATAACTGAGGTACATAGTTTTATTGGTTTATCAGGTTATTTTAGGCATTTCATCCAGAATTTTGCCCAATTGGCTAACCCATTTATGAAGATCACACGTAAAGGGGTTAAATTTGTTTGGACAAAAGAGTGTGAAGAAGTTTTTGAAGAACTGAAGAGAATATTAGTCAATGCTTCTATATTGACTCTACCATTAAGGAATTATGGGTTTTTTATTTATAGTGATGTTTCAATGAAAGGACTTGGTTGTTTCCTTGTGTAGAATGATAGAGTTATTTCCTATGCTTCACAACAGCTGAAAATTCCTGATCAAAACAATACTACTCATGATCTTGAGTTTGCTTCTGTAATAATTACTTTGAATATTTGGAGACACTACCTCTATGGTAAAAAATGTGAGATTTATACTGATCACAAGAGTTTGAAGTATATTTTCTCACAGAAAGAACTCAACATGAGGCAAAGGAGATGGCTTGAACAACTCAAGGATTATGATTGCATGATACACTACCACCCGGGGAAAGAAAATAAGGTGGCAGATTCTTTGAGCAGAAAGGATCATGGAGTTTTGAACAAGATGAGAAATAAAATGGATCCTATTTTCATAGATATAGTGATGATGCACATGGGAATAACTGTGGAAGGTGAAATATCAAAGATTTTTCAAATGGTTTCCAAACCATCTTTACTAGAAAGGATAAAGAGTTCTCAGACCGGTGATGAATAGTTGCAAAAGAATATTAAAGCTATGAATGATTGGATATTGAGGGACTTGGAGTATGAAGATGGAATTTTGAAATTTGGGAAGAGACTTTGTGTTCCCATTATACCTAATTTAAAAAGGGAATTTTTAGATAATGCTCATAACTCCAATTTCTCTATACACCCTAAGAGCACCAAGATGTATAGAGATTTGATGGAACTTTTTTGGTGGGAAAACATGAAGAGGGAGATTGCTGATTTTTTTTTCAAGATGTATGGTTTGTAAACAAGGGAAATATGGAAGGAAACAACCTTGAGGAGTCATGCAACCTATTCCCATACCTGAGTGGAAATGGGATAATATCATGATGTACTTTGTCATGGGACTACCAAAGACTCCTAGAAGGAACGATGCAATATGGGTCATTGTTGATCGTCTAACAATGTTAGCACATTTTCTTGATATAATGGAGGATTTACCACTTTAATGTCTAGCAAGACTATATATTAATGAATTTTTGAGACTTCATGGAGTACCCATATCGATTGTTTCTGATCGTGATCCCCGTTTTAATTCAAGATTCTGGAAAAGTCTTTAGAAACCCCTGGATACTGAACTTTATTTGAGCACTTCCTACCACCCCCAAACTGATGGAAAATCAGAATGGACTATTCAAACCTTATAAGACATGTTGAGATCATGCTTACATGACTTTCAAGGTATATGGGATCAATATTTACCTAGGGTATAATTTTCTTACAACAATAGCTTCCATTCAACTATTCGGATGGCACCATATGAAACGTTATACAGAAAGAGATGTCTCACACCAACCTAATGGGATTATGTTGGTGAAATAAAACTCATAGGCCAAGAACTGTTGGAGGAAAGGACAGAAAAGGTAAAGTTAATCCAAAACCACATCAAAGCAGCTCAAAGTAGGCAGAAGAGCTATGCTGACAACTGAAGGAAGGATTTTTAATTTCATGTAGGAGATTATATTTTCTTGATGGTATCTCCATGTAAGGTAGTTATACATTTTGGTAAGCAACGTAAATTTAGTACCAGGTTCATCGGACCTTTCAAAATTCTAGAACGAACTGGGGCTGTGACTTATCGTTTGGAAATTCCACCAAGTCTCTCCAAAGTTCCCGATGTGTTCCATGTATCAATGTTGAGAAAATACATGCCTGACCCAATGCATGTACTCACCTATGAGTAATTAGAACTAGAACCCGATCTGTCTTATTGGTAAGAGCATGTCAATATTCTTGATATGAGATAACAAGTGTTGAGAAATTGGACAACTCGTCTGCTAAAACTTCTATGGAGAAACTATAAGATGGAAGAGGCAATGTGGGATCCTGAGGAACCTATGATGAAGAACCACCTGATCCTTTTTATGCAGTAATATTCTAGAAATACAGAGGATGAAATTATTTGAAGTATGGGAGAATGTAACCCCCCATACTTCAACAATACGCTTCTCTTTGAATAATACAATAGCATGTGTTGTACGAAACATCGAGTTCTAACACACACCACAACCAATCAAACTAGACGTTATGAATAGTAATACCCAATTTTTAAAATATTATAAATTTTATCTTTCAAATTGGACTTCATTTTTGGATTTGGAATATTGAAATTAGCTTAAGGTGACTTTTTGTTATTTTTATGAAAACTTTCAATTTTTGATGAATAGTGAAAAACACTGAGTTATAATTTAAAACTGAATTTTTATTTAAATAATTATTTATTTTATTTAAATATATTTTAGGTCAAAATAGATTCATAATACCTATATAAGTTCAATGTAATTCATTGGAGTTAGTTTATAATAATTTTAGATATATAAAAATTTTATTGAACTTTTCACCATCTTTTACCCACCTCCTAAGAGAATTTAAAAAATCACATAAAACATAATTTTAACACTTCAATGAGTGGAATTTCTAAAATCTGAGAGACAAAATTAATATCAACGAGTAAAATTTGGTTCTATAAGAAAAAATAATTTTTGGTGAATAGTAACTTTTGACTTTTATTTACCACTTTTAAAAGTAAATAGAGTAATTAAGGGTAAAATGACATTATTATTATCATAACACATGTCCTAATTATATTGTATAAGTATAATTAGACCAAAAACAACATTAGGAATAAAATATGAACCTCTTTGGTCCACTTGGATTAGATTAGGACATTTATTATTATTTAAATAGTCAAAAGAGATAAACTCAAAGTTAAATAACTAAAAAAAATTAAATATAGGGTTATACATAAGATAAATTCTATTATAAATATTCATTAGAAAGATAAAAAGATTTTCTATACAATGATATTTTATTTATAATTTTTAGACATTGAATAATTAAATTTATTAATGATACAATGATGATGTGGTATTTTCCTTATTAATAAAATAATCAAATAAATGGTATTATAAATGTTAAAATAAATATAATTTAAAAGTTTCGATTCCATAAAATAATTTTATAGGTCACTATGACATGTTAGGATTGATTAAATAAATTTAGTGAGAATTAATAAAGTTTTTATGACTTTATCAATAATCAATTATTAAATATTGTCAGAATTGACATAAAGGATTATTCAAAACAAATATTATATTATTAATTGATATTTTATTCTTTAAAATCTAAGGCTCTGACAAATGACTTAGATAAGATTATATATATAAATAATGAACCAATTGTGGTTATCTTTTCTTATTATAGTAATTTTATTAACCATATAATATAAAAATACAAAGAGACATGGTAAATGTCACACTATTTATCTAAGAGTTAAATATAAATGATAAGGTTAATATAGAGACCCAAACCAATCTAAAATCTATTGGTTGAAAGTATGTAGACTCATACCCACCTTAGACTCGAAATAAGTCACTCTGGAGGCATTATAAAATGAATATGAATTAATTATAAAATAATATTGTATGTTTTTTCAAAGGTGACCCTCAACCCTCTTATATAAGGGAACTCCCCCTTCTCTCAAATTCATACATTCAAAGCCTTTTGGCTCAGCCAACCGCTGCCCAGATATTCTCTAAAAATCCATTAATTCAACCTAGAGGCCTTATTTTGATCAAAAAGCCAACCTAAGGAGCCATTTTGATCAAATAAAAATGATGAACCTGAAGAAGAGGTAATGTTTTCACCACACTCTTTCAAGTTCCTTTCTTCTTCCACTTCTTATTTCTTTGTTATTTCCATTTTAAAATAATGAATCTGTTATCTTTTATATACTGTGATGTTATTATAAATATTGTACAACAATATTTAGTATTCTATCCATCCTTTGAATAACATGTCACCATACGTGCGCACATACGGCTTACTGTCTCCACGTCGTGGTGTAATTGTCATTCAAAACATTATTATTTGGATGGGTATGATAATGACGTGTAATGGATGTAAATAAAAAATATAACATGATAATTATTATGTATATATGATATACTATCCAATTATATATTATTTTAATATATAAAAAATTATATTTTCGCTCGTGCGTACGTACAGAATACCGTCTCCACGGACACGATTAGATTCATTCCCCATCATATCCATTAGAGTCTAATTCTCATTTGATGATTAAAAATAATGTTTAAGGAATTTATATAATTCTGGATATGAATAAGATACAACCTATCCATAAAAAACACGGCTTATGTCAAAAAGACATATAAAAGAGAATGAGTAAGTTAACACCTGAAACGACGATAATACTAAGATATTATTAACAAAGAAATGTTAAAAGATCATATATGATATCCTATTAATGTATATGCTTCTTGTACAATTAAAAACAATTATTTCACTATTATATAAGATATTAACTAACCTCAACCAAGGAAAAGTACAAGGTAAGGGTTTATTTCACAATCTCTTCATTATCCGATGTCGTTTATACGTAATTATCTACTAGGACCTCTTTATCATCCACATCCATGTTTCTTCAAAATATATTTCAAATCATTCTCACTATTTTATAGACTATGGGTTAAAGTCATTTATATCCTTTTTTATTTTTTATAATATGTTTATAAGGGAATCCTTCCATCGTTTTCTAAACAAGGTCATTTTTAACCTTTTCGACGGAATTAAAGTAAGAATGTCTTTTTTTAACTTATACAGTGGATGTGGCTATTTTCCACTATTATAAAATAGTAGAAGCTTACCTTACAGGTTTATAAGAATATTTTCAAAGAAAATGTTTTCTTTTATAATTATGTGACTTTTAAATGATTTAAAAAAAGAGACATTTCTCTAAAATAGTTTTGATTTCATCTATGTCAACAGCCTTTGATGGATTTTAAGCTTATTTGAAGTTGATTTATTATGATACAAAACTTTTATATTGTATTGGAGGTTTTGTGATATGTTTGACTATATATGTGTTATTTTTATGACATTCATGGTTTATGGAGAAGGTATTGACATTTCATATGCGAGTTTTAATAAGAATATTTGTGTTATGTTTAAACCTGTTCATATGAGGAATGCATTAGACCTAGTAAGTGACGGGTGGAGCCCGCTACAGCTCCTCGATGCATCGGTAGGTCTCATTAGACAAACTAGTGTCTTGGAACAAGGACTTGACAAAATATTAGTTTTAGTCTTGGCATGTGATTATTTGATTAGTAGAATATCCATGTGAATAAGTAAATTGCATTATTTCATTTTATTTCTGCCATATTATGCTGAAGTTCAAGTTTAAAGGCTTTTGTTTTAGTTATACATTGCCTTAAATGATTATTCTTATTTATAAATCTTTCTTCTATATTATTATCCTTACTAGGCATCTATGCTCACCCCTTTCTATGTTTTATTTTTCCCAGGATGTGAATAAGTATTTTATGAATGACCTGCAGGGATAGTATGAGGGGATATGAGTGTCGTCTATGGAGGCAAGATGTTTTTGTAGTTTTTCACTTTATGATGTAATGTAAACTTTATGAATGTATCCAGTGATTCCAAGGCTACTAAACTAATCATTATTTCGAGACTTGATCTTTTGTGATCATGAAAATGTTGTGTAATAATTCTATGACTCTGGGTAACTGGGGTCAGGGCATTACATCACCTCTTTGCTAATATTTCTATGTGTACCTTCTAGATTAGGTAGGGGAATATTAAAGGTCATGTGATCTCAGAGTGTGGGGTATTGGTTGACCTCAAGAAAATCAAGGTTTTCATTTCATGGGAATAACCAAATATGTTTTTTGACATCATATTTTTTTTGGCCTAGAAGGGTATTACAGGAAGGTTGTTTGAGATTTCTCTCACCATGGTTCACCCATGACTGTGCTTTCCCATATAAGGGTAAAGTTTGTTTAGATCCCTGAATTTCAGTCATCTTTTGAGGAGAATATGTTGTGGTTGACCACAACCCCTATTTTGATATTATCAGAATCAGTAAAGGTGTGCATGATTTAATATGATGATTTTGGTATGGTTTTAGGTGTGTACTGATACAAGATGATAATTTGGTGGTGTATGGTTCTCAACAGCCCCGACCATATAAGGAAACTTACCCAACCCCTGGATTAGAGTTACTAGTATTGATTCATGCCTTGAACATGTGGAATCATTACCTCTACAGGGATAAATTTTTGGTCTTGTAAGATCAAAAGATCATTTCTTACATTTCTCCTGGAATGATATGAATCTAAGGTAGCATTATTTGGTAATGTACCTTTATGGGTTCATTTTTGATATCCTTTATATCCTAGGAAAATTTAATGTGGTAGTGCATGCATTGAGTAGAAAAATGTTGGTGTATGATATGAAAGAGACATGTGCTGAGTGAGATATGATGGGTACTCTATCTAGAGACCAAATAAAATAATAGACGTTCATTCTTGGCTAGTGTTCATCTTCCCCTTCCATTTTCAGTTTATTATGTAGTAGAAAATTGGTGATGAATTGTGCCAACAGTCTATGTAGTTTCTGAACAGTGGGAAGGTTCCCAGTGAATGGTCATTGTCTTGTGATGGAAATAATTATTTCAATGGATGTGTGGTGGTGTCATGGTCATTGTAGAAGTTGGTAACACATGATATCCACCAATCTCACTAGGTAGGTCATCTTGTTACCAAAAATATTTTCTATGATGTGATTTCTCATTATTTGTGTCCAGGTATAATATGATATATAGCTGACCTCATATCAAGGTGTTATGTTTGTTAGCAGGTAAAAGAAGATCACCACAAGCCCTCTTGTTTTCTTGAACCATTACCCCCTCCTACCTAGAATTGGTACAATATTTACATGTATTTCATTATTATATTACCTCATACACACTATGGGATGAACATGATTTGGCTAGTGATTGAGAATATCACTATATCAGACCATTTTATTCCAAATAAGGATTTAGCCAATGTAGACGAGTTTGGTTGATTGTATGTTCAAAATATAGTGAGGCTTTATGGTGTGTTTTTTGAAATTGTTTCGAAAAAGGATATTCATTTCACCAGGAGATTATAGGATGGCCTTTATAAGACAAGGGGGTGGAATGCCATGTTTATTACGACATATAATTCAAAAACATATGGTTATATGTGGAGAGTGAATTAGATATTGGAAGACATGCTTTGAGCTTGTGTGTTGGATTTTGTAGGATCATGGGATATTCATCTGGGATTGGCCATGTTTTCTTATAATAATAGTTACCAATCCTTAATAATAATGGGAACCTTTGAGTTGGGTCATGTTGGTCACCTCTGTTCTTTCCATAGGTGACTGAGACTTCCTTATTGAGACTGAAACTCTTATGTAAGATTTCAGAAAATTTCAAGTTGATTAGGTATTGTTTTTTGATAGTGAAGAGCTACCATAAGTCTTACAAAAATTAGGCATGACAATATAAGTAATTATTAGTGTATGATCATGTTTTTTTTAAGGTGGCACCTCATTTTTCTCACCATCATCATATTAAGAAAGGGAAGCTAACATTATGTTACGTCAGACCATTTGATATTATCGAGATAATTGGTAAGGTGGAATACATGATAGCTTTTTTGCCTCAATTTATGTAAATCCATGACTTTTTCCATGTAACAAAACCCAAAAGTATAATTTGGATCCATATCATTTGTTCATCTATAAAGAGTCGGAACTAGAACCTGATTTATCTGTGTTTGAGAGACCAATAATGATTTAAAATTCCCAAGAGAAAGTGTTTCATTAAAAGTTTGTACCATTTTTTGGGGTTATTTAGAATTGTGGGAATGATAAGAATGATACATGGAAGTATAAATATTATAATGAAAAGTAGTACTCATTTTTATTCTATGAACGTGCTTTAAGTTAGATTTATGAGGGCAAAATATTTCAGGGTGGGGAGAATTTTCACATCCATGATTTTCTTTGGATTTATTTTTCTTATTAATTTTTGTCTTATCATGGTTATTTATCATTAGAGGCTATTTTTGTGGGAAAAAAATTTGGACTTGAGAATAGGTGGTACATGTCAATATATGGTTAGTAGAAACCTTATGCCAGCCTAGGAGAAATAATACTCCCTAAATAGTGGAACTGTCCAAGCTGCATGTCCTATCGCATGGGTGTGTTACTAATCATGTTCTTAGACTAATAGGTATATCTATGGTGAATTATTTACCACATGGGTTTGAATCATCACTAAAAAAATTGGGTTGGCTCTTTTCTTTAATGATAGAGGTTTCACAAGGTTATCGTATGATTTGGAAAACTGCATGGCCTTCCCAAAAAATAATAATGTTGTTATTTCCTTTCTGTAGTCCTTGGTGTTAAGACCCTGAACACCATAATTAACCCCCATTCAAAATTCCTTACCCTAGGTGCCTCTTCATCTCCACTTAGCACCCTTGTATCTCCAAATATTTGGTTTTTTTGGGTGGAATCTTCACGAACATCAAGTAAGTCGATTATTTCCACTTCTTCATTCTTCTTCATTGTTTATTCTCCATATTTCTTGGGTTATTTACTCTCTAGTTGTTTTTTGACCTATTATGGGTTTGATCATGGTTTCTTAGGTTTAATCTAGATGTTTATGGTATTATTCTTCTTCTATAGGGTCCCCTAGTGGTGTAGTTGTGTTTTCCCACCATACTTCGGATGTCTACAAACATGAGGTTGGTGATTCTAAGATCTATCATTATTAGATGATTTTGGTATGACTTAATTGGTTCCAAAATGTGTTATATGGATATTTTTTATGGTGAGAATCATGTTTTCGATGGTTTTTTTTGTGCATATGGGTTGAAATATGACTTTCCAAATGTAAATGTTTTGTTTTCAAGGATGTTTATAATGTTGTACATGTCTGTAAGGGGTTTTTTAAATGGTTCACCTATTGATAATGGTTGAATATATTGGGTGTTTTCATTTTTGGAATCAAGTTCATAAAATAGGTTTATTTTTTGTGTGTTATATATTTTTAATGTGTGAATGTGTAAGTGGTGTTCTATATGACATGAGAATAATTGAGCACAAAGGGAATCCTAGGTAACTAAAAAGGCAAGCTAGGACTAGAACACTAGTCAGATCGTTGAGGAGGAGGCCTAAATCCCTTAAGTAGGATAACCACTACTACACTACCTAACCATAAGATGATTGTTGTAGACCACTAGACATTGAGATGTGTAACCCTCAAGTGGACTTGCATAAAGACGCTTTAGTTTATGGTTTCTATACCATGTCACTAAGATAAGATGTTTATAGGCCCCCACTAACACTAGTTCATTATGGGTTTACCATGGTTCCCATGTGATGTTATTCTTATTGTTGGCATATTGTGTACTTTTCTTTACTTTATATTTTACCTTTAATCTTAAGGAATGTTTTCATTAACTAATTTTCTGAAAATTTTTCCTAAATGTTTTTATTTGAAAATATATCTCTTATTTATAATAAAACCTAGCTTGTTTAGTTTTCTAATAATTTTTTTCATGGAATCTTTCTATTGTGTGATATCATTCTAGGCTTTGGCTCACACACAACATACACCCTCTAGTGTATGTAGACCTTTTATGTTTGACCCATGAAAATACATGATGTCCTATGGTAGTGATGGTTGATCCAGTTTCAATTATTCATCTTCTTATAGGTGTTGGTGGAGGTGTACTGAGGGTGTTTTCTGACATGTTTCATGGAGGATTTTGGTTGTGGTCTAGTTGTTTTCCCCATCATATCTTGGTGTCTTTTGTTTTTAGTTATAATTGTTAAACGAATAACTTGTGATAGTTATATTTATTTTGTTTATGGTTATTGGTCATTTTGAGATGTTTTATTATTTTTGAATGTTTTTGGTTAATTATGTGGAAAAAATAATTTCTCAAAATGTGATTTTGATTCCCAGGAACCAGTTTTTAGACCATGGGGATCGGAAATTCCCTTCAGTCCTTTCCATGTGAACAGTTAGTGGTTAGGTGGGATGGAATCCTGGGAGAATATTTAAAATCTACATTACTGGAGGAAGATCATGAATAACCATAATAGAAAAAAAAAGTTTTATTGAAAAATATCATATAATTTCATTTAATGTAAATTCAAGAATAATCAATCTTAATTAGAATTTGACTGTGAAATAAAACAATAACATTATCATAATGTTGAATTGAGAATTTATAAATCAACCAATTATGTTTATCAACATCAAATAAACATAAAATAAGTGGAAATAAAAAAAGATAGTCACTATTCATTATACAAAAAATCATATAATGTCATTACCAATGAATAAGTAATACAACCTAATGAATAGAAATCGAGTTATGAAATTTCGTTACCACTTGGTAACATTAAGTTCAAATCCATTTAGAATAAATAATTTAAAATGAAACTTAATATACAATGATGAATGATTTATTCATGATATTAAATTACAAAGGGGAAGTATATACACCATATAAAATAAATTTATTGCATAATATCATAATATGCCTTAATGAAATTAAATTGAGATGAAAACCCTTACCTTATGCTTCCTTTTAGTTTAAAAGTAATTTAAGACAATATATAGTGTTTTTTAATGTTATATTAACTTTCTAAATATCCATACTATTATTTATGATATCATATATGATTCTTTTAACCACCTTATCATATGTTCGTTAATCATCTTTCATTATTTTCATTGTTGTGGGTATTAGTTGCCTTGTTTTTTCTTGCGTGTTTTGCTATGAAAGTTCTTGTTATTACACATATTATAAATTTCCATCATATCCATAATAATAATCATGATATAATTATATTATTTTTTTTATAAATTTCACTTTTAAAATCATTCATGAATGATGGTTATGAAATATTAAGTTTCTTATGATCTTAGAGATGATATGACGTACGTACACCGGAGTAATAATTTTATTTTCTAAACATCATTATGTAATAGAGGTAATTAATATATTAACATTAAATAATTATAATTATATCATAATATCATATTATATACATATATATGTTATACGTTTGGTTTGGTGATGAAAATAGTGGCACGTCACATCGTGAAGGCAGTAGTACACACGTGTATAAAAAATGTTATCATCTTTAAGTGATTCAAAAGGAAAGAAAATTTTATATATTATCTTCTTATAATAGTAAATATTTCATGAATATAATAATTGTTTCATTTATATCAAATTTAATTTGTAATTTTATCTTAATCACAATCCATGTGAAGCATTAGTGAATTAAAAATCGCATCGCTTCGTGAAGCGGTAATCCATTATATACACAAGAGACATTATCATGACTCATATGGAATATAAGTAAAGAATATATACATGATATAGTGACTGTATAGGTATATATATGTAATTAATATCATATATATAATTTATATTCATCATCATTCCCAATATTGAGAGGTGGAAATGAAAAAATAAAATACATTGGTTCGTGAGGTGGTAGTTTTTTGTACAATCAAATGACGATTTCATAACAAATTTGATAGAAGTGGAAATTTTTATGGGTCATGAACAAATTATAAAAAAAAGTATAGTATATTGAATATACTAAGTTCTTTATATCATCATGTTCTAATTAAAATTTAAGTATGTAATAAATAAGTAAAATAAAGATGCTCGTTGAAAAACATTACCTCTTCTTTGGGTATCCTCCTTAAGTATGCACTAAAGCCTTAAGTGGTGGGATTTATACAAAAAATAAGGCTTATATAATGAGGGTAATGAATTTGGAGAGGAATATGGGAAGGAATTTATTAATATTTTTTTGAATGTGCGAAGTGAAGAGGATAGGGGCGGCCTTTTATAAGTTGTGTGAGTTGCACACTTGTAATTTTTTGAAAGAGTGAATTCTACCCATGGGTTTTTTATATCAACAGGACTAAATAATGTTAAATTCTATATAATAGAAGTTTTAATGTCTAAATATTTCCATAAAATGGTATTTTTAAATGTTTTGGGTCGTTCTTAGACCTAATATTCTATTTTTAACCACTAAGTAAACTTGTTTTTCCTTAATCATTGTAATTAATTCTATTTGTTTTGAGTATTCATAATGGTAAAAAATAATTTAACCATATTAGATAAAATTAATTATTATTACTATAATTATTTAATATATTTTAACAAATTCAATTTATATAAGTGGAATAACATAATTTAATATTAATTCGACATATGTAGCGAGAAAGCCGGTTTTTAAAGTGAAAATTCTCAAAAGATTACATTGTGTTTATATAAAAATTCAATATGAAAATGATAAAAATTTACAAAATTAGATAAATATACGTATAATTGAACTTTTTTTACTTTATAACCAATTAAAAATAGAATTTAACATTTTTAATTAGTTAGATGAAAGATAGTTTTCAATTAAAATTTAGTATTTTTCACTATTAATCAAAAAATGAAAATTCTCAAAAAATACAAAAATTCGCCTTAGAATAATTTTTATATTTTGATTTCAAAAATGAAGTTTATTTTTTCATATGAATTTTATAAATGTTTTAAAATTTAATTTTATGTTATGTTCCCTGAGCATGATTAAACTATCATTTAAGAAAATACATTTTTTCCAAAAACATTTCTTTTTCTATTAAATGATTATTATTATTATTTATAGTTAATTGATAAAAATAAATTTTTTTAAAATGTATATTTTCATAAATTATTTAACCCCTTTGATACACTCCATTTCAAAATTTAGGTGATAACTATCATATTAAATAATAATAATGATATTGTTTTCTTTTTTGGTAAAACTCAGTCTTGCTTGTAACATAAGCTATTGTATAAACTCAATCTTGCATGTGATGCAAGCTAAATTCAGTGTTGCATGCATTACAAGCCATATAATTTCTTTAATGTATTTAAAATAGTAAATATATGGTAATATCATTGGATGCTATATTCCTTTCTATTCTTGGTGTTGCGTTTCATACACGCTATCAAAAATGATGCTCTTATTTTAACATTTAAGGATGTTACATTATTCCCACATTAAATAAATTTTGTCCTCAAATTTTAAACTTGATCATAGAAATCATGGTTTTGACATTTGGAAATAACATTCTTGAAGAAACGACATCGTAAAAGAGTTAATAATGCATTCCCTTAATAAGATAGAAGAGAAGTACCAAGGCCATATACAGTAAAACATATATAGGTTTCTATGACTGAGAATATTGGTGGAAAGTGAAGATATGAACATTCAGGGAAAACATAAATATTTATATAGAGTGATTTAAGTTTTTTGATCGTAAGAAATTAAATGATTAATGGAAAGTTGAGGGGACCAAATCCATAATTCTAATAGTTGTGAAATGGTCATTGATATCATCAAAAATTATTGTAATAGGATTTCATTTAATATCAAGATACTTTTTCTAAAGTTGATTATTTCTTTTACTATATAATAATATAAGGATATATACTTGATATGATTATATACTTGAAGAACTACAATTCACATTTAAAAGATTGTAAGATCCATAAAGAGTGAAAAGTATTTCCATCTATCTCTAACTATATTCGAAAAATAATATGGATAGAACAAATTATCCAATAAATTAATCTTTCAAATATAAAAGTAAAACTATTTGTTCATCATTAATATTAATTTGTTAAATTTTTTAACTAAAAACAATTACATATTAACCAGGATTTCACATAGGATAGTGGAAGGTGTTAAACCATTATCATCATTCCTTCATGGGTTCAATCCACACAGCCATGTCGAATGTGTTAGATTTCCACAAATTATGTGGGTTTTTATTTTTTTTAACTCTATATAATTCATATAACATTCCATGAACAAATATAATGGACATCCTAAAAATATAATTAATCATTAAAAAACTGTTTGACTAAGGGTTTCAATATAACTTATTCTTTCATAAATTATTAGAATCTTATTGGATTATTATTACAATGTCATTAATTATCATATTAACCTTAAATATTATCAATAACTTTAAACTTATTTCAATAATTTTCTTAGAATTATTCCTTAAATAACTTTTCAACTAAAACTTATAATTTCTTTATATTTATCGCAAAATTTCCTTATTATTATAAAATTACGACCAAAAAATTTTTAAATTGGTTTTTTATGACATTGAACTTATGATCAACCATAAACTCATAACCATGATGTTGTTCATAAATCTTAATATAATGAAGAAATATAATCTTATAAAATTTAACACAATCCTTAGAAGTTTCATGATTCTTATAACAAAAATACAAATTATGAAATACTTAAACAATTAAATTCATGAATAACAATACTTAAATACTTCATCTATTTTATCTCCATATAGGTCCTCACACGGTCAAGTGGTTTAACATAGGTCATTAATTGTCATTATCTATTAAAAACCATTTATAATGGTTTGTAAAGAAAATTTGAATTTCCTTAAGAATATCCCCTAAGAGTGTCAAACCAGGTGTGAATTAAGGCTCGTTGTTGAGTAACAGGTAATTCTTAAGTCAAACCCGACACACCTTTTTTAGAGTTATTACCCCTACGTTCATCTATTCTAGAAAAAACGTCCACTAGTAGTATACATACAGGGTTTTATTAAATAGAAATACCACATAATCTCTACCTTACCAAAACATTAAAATGTTCTTATATACTTATTATAACCAATTAAGAGAGATTTCCATCTAACAGGACACTGGACATGGACCATAAAAGGACCAAAGAGTAGTCTCGACCCCCCATAGGTTTCCAACTAGTTCCTAGGTTTTGACAATTCACTTTTATGAACAATTTCAACCCAGATAATAAAAAAATGATACTCAATATGAAACATCATCCCATGATCAATATCCATAACCAAAAGAGATAAAAAAATCATGTTAAACATTTTACAACATTAACCAAAAACCAAAAGTACCAAAACAGGGATGGGAACCAACTACGCTACCCAAAAAACTCCATGAAATAATTGGGTCACCCCCCCCCCCCCATAAGCCACCTACACCAACACCTTTAAGAAAGGAACACTAGAAATTGGATCCACCATTACCACCATATATCATATTGTCGTCACCTAGATCAAAAATAACAATGTTTATATACACCCGAGGATGTATCTAGGGTGTGTCATAAATCCCATTAGGATGGAACCTAAAAAAATGATTTCATGCCATAATATTAAAACATGATTTATAGAAACGTTTTAGGAATGAAAATGGAAACATTTTATGTAAATCCTTTAAGGAAAACATTTTGAAAGAAACATTGTCAAAGGAAACATGATCTTAAATTATAAAGAAAACAAAGATCATCATATTCCATTGGTGAGCACCACATCAAAAGTTATAACCACATCATGGGAAATGTTTATATGTACTAGCACTAGGGGGAACCTAAGAAACCTTGTATCACTATGAAACATTGTATATCAACCATAACCTATATCAACCCCATGAATGTGCTACTAGATAAGCATACATCCAAGGTTCCAGTGCTCTCTAACCATCATCATAGTTTATCTAATGTTGTGTCATCAATCCTACTAGAAGAAATCATGCCTTTCCCCCTCCAATCCAACTAGCGTAATAGCACTATTACACCCACCTAGATATCTAGGATTACATTTTTGATCAAATTTTTACTTCACATGTCGCATAGAACACCACTTTAAAATACAGACTTCAAGAAAAATGAATACACAAGAAAAACCGTCACTTTTCATATTCAAAACCCATTTTAAAATTATAAACACACCAAAACCATTTAGAATCACACTTCACACCACTTAAACAATTTATAAAACACATTTTATAATCAAAAAAGTAAAGCACACAAGAATCAAGATCAATTTACTTGAGGAAACCCATCTTTCAACACATATTCAGCACAATTCCTTTTCATAACATGTTTCTCACCTTTCAAAAAATACATATAACATGTTAAATTAATAGAGATATCTTTCCAAAATCATATAATATATATAAAACATGGAATCAATTACCTTACACTTGGAGACATCCTAAATCCGGTGGAAAACTGCAACTAAACAACAAAAGGAACCCTATAAAGGAATGATCTAACCACAAACATCATGATTTTACCCAAAATATCTATATCAATCCATTATCAGGTCAACCAACCCATTGGAAGAAAGATAACCCAATAATGTAAAAACAGGGAACCCTAGAAGAAGGAGTAAATTATGAAAACAGAGACTTACTTGATTATTTGTCAAAGATCCACACCAAATCCATACAAGAATTGAACTCCAAGGGGGCCAATAGGGATGAAATGAATCTATTAATGTTGAAAATCCAATATGATTTGTAATAGTGGTGATTTAGGGGTTAAACAGGGGAGGAAAAGGGTATATTTATAATTCTTAATGACCTATACATGACTCACACATTAACCAAAATAGTTTTCCAAATCTTGCAACAACAATGTGGTCTCCCCCTTACATGTAGAAATTGGCTGCACGGTTTCCTAGGGGAAGTCAAAATCCCATGTGGTAGGTCGTGCGGCCTAGACAGTGCCATTTTCCAGGGCACATAGTTTCTTATGGTCTGGAACATGGTTTCCCATATTTATGCTCCTATTTTGGGCCACCTTCTATAGGGCCCAAAAAATGCATTTTTCTCCAAAAACACTTGATGAAACCAAGGAATAAATATAATGAAAAAATTAAACAAAATAATTCCTAAATATAAAAATCAAGGATGTGACAATTGTCCCCACTATGAAAAATTTCATTCCTTATAAAGTCATTATAGATTCTGATCAAAGAACAAGAAGGGATACTTCTCCTCAACCAAATAATTATGATCCCAAGTATCATTATCATCATTATCATGCTTCCAAAAAACTCCAACTAATGGTACAAACATCCCTTAAATCACTTTACCTTAGGAATCCACATTCCATACCGGTTTCTCAAACATAGATAGATTTGGTTTCAACTAAAATTATTCCCAATTCATCACATGAGATAGATCTGAATTATATTTTTTTCATTTGTGAAACACAAAACACATCATGCATAAAGTAAACTGGGATGAAAAGTCTAACATATATTCCACCTTTCCAACTATCTCAGTAATCTCAAAAGGGCTAAGATAATTATCCGTAAGCTTCCCTTTCTTACCTAATGATGGTGACCCAAGTGAGGATCCACCTTCAAAAACACCTGATCACCTTCAAAAAAATATAAATCCCAGTGCCTCTAATTGGAATAAGAATTGTGTAGACTCTATGCTGTCAAAAAATGATGCCTGATAAACTTAATTTTGTCATATTTTTCTTGTACAAGGCTCCGTCCAAACAATGAGGTCTCACCCACCTCATCCCAATATGAAGGGAACCGGCACAGCTGACCCTGGAGTACCACAAAATTCTTATATTTATATTAAGGTTTGATAGCTATTATTATAGTTAAATCCAACTATTCCAAAAGGACTGTCCCATGAGCATGAAAAATATAAAACACATGCCTAAAGAATGTCTTCCATAATTTGATTCACCCGCTCTATCTAAACATCTTTTTTAGGATAGTATGTTATGCTCAACTTCACCTACAACCCCATTTCCTTCTAGAGTCCTTCCCAAAAACATGAGGTAAAGTAGGGGTACCTATCTTAAATGATAGCTGACAACACCCCATGAAGCCTCACTATCTCCCAAAAATTGAAATCGACTAAACTTTTTCATTTTGGATAAATCCATTATCATAATTAAAAGGGATGATTTTGTAATGCGGTCAACAACTACCAAAAATAGATTTTTTCCCCAGGGTGTATGAGGTAAGCCAACAATAAAATCTAGGGAGACCTCATCCCACTACTAGGTTGAAATGGGTAATCTCCAAACAAAAGTGCAGGGCCTTTGGTGCTCTGCTTTGACCTGCTGACACTTATAACACTGAGATAACAATTTTGAAATGTCTCATCTCATGAATGGCCACCAAAATTGACAATGTACATTGTAAAATAGTTTTGTAGTCCTATGATGAATGGACCACTAAGACTGGTGGCTATCCTACATCACCACCTTCTACAACAACAATGGAACCATGAGGAGACACCTAAAGATCATTCATCTCTAGGGATATAACAACCATTCACACGGTACCTCCCAAACATTTAAGAACTACATATAATGTTAGTAAAACTTGTAAAGTCCCAGAATTTTACATGTATTTTTTTAATTATATGGGAATATTATGAGTCTGCAAAAATTGACAGCATGGGATTCTGATGCTCAGAGTGCCAGGAATAAATTTCAAAACATTATTTGAGATACGTTCAGTTAACGAACCAAGCGGGAATTCCTAACTTTTGAACCAGTGCTTAGAATTGAAATATGAGGGCACCGTTGAACCCGCAGTGCCAAGATTTTCTTATAAGAGCCTTGAATTTGACAGAATTAGGTCGAGGGGAAGATTTGGTTTTGTGGGGTTTTGTGGAGGATTAAAATAAAAAAAATGTTTGATTTTTATTTAAATCTTCCCATCCATTTTAAATTCATTGGAGGCGGGGAAAAAACTAGGGTGTTCGGGAATTTTATAATGGGAAATAAATGCCCGGTTACACAATGAAAGTAATAATGAAACCCACCATTTATGGAAGTCTCATTAATGACATTTTAAAAAAAAACTTTAACATAAATTAATGAGGAAGTATTCTCTCCATCCTCTTGGTCATTCATTGGCAAAGAATTTATTTAGGAGGAGAGAACTTTGAACAATACTTTTGCTAGAGAACTCTTAAAGGATGAACATCCTCCAATGAAGAACGTCCTCCGAGCAAGGAATGGGGAACCAACGTTCGAGAAGCACTGAAGCATCATCTTCTTCCTTACGCCACCTCCAACGAACAAACTAGGTATGGTTTACTCTTGATTGTTCCTCATTAGATTTTATGTTTGTTCAATCTTCTTGAGCCACATGTTATCAAACTAACGTAGAGAGCCTAGGCCAAAAAAACATGGACTAATCCCTCCACTACCTCATGGATTGATGTGTTCTTCACGGATGGATCGTTGAGTTGATCGGAGCCCGACCACATCATGATATATGCAAAGGTGAAATCCGAGGATACATGAAGACTACTTAGGATAGAAGAACAGGACATCGGAGCTCACCCGGTGACAAAGAGAAGTTCGTCGACAACTAGGGTCGGTGACCGATGCCAATTGGTTATAGGCGGCTGTTGGAAGACTGACTGTCCACGATAGAGGTGGCAAACCACCATGCTGCCGAAGGAGGTTGCGGCCCGTCAGTTGCGGCGGAGGAGGGTGATGGCCAGCATGTTGATCATCCATGTGGAAGCAGGGTAGTGCAAATTTGTGTTGTTGGTAGAAGAGGAGGTCGTGGCTGACGAGCCGCGGTAGTGCACCAGGCTGGCCGACACCTGGTCAGCCGCGGGAGGAGCAGCGGTGTTGTCGGGCCGCTGGAAGGGGAGCCGGCAAGAATTCTAGCCAATCGTGTCATGTCGAGCAGGATCCACTCTATTGGGTTCTGCATGCCAGCAGGCGGCGCCATGTGGTGTCGCTAGATTGGCTAGACCTGAATGGTCCAACTGGTCTGTTTTGAAATCCCAGGGGGGTGCCTCCTCTGGGTGGCAGCTACGGCAGACTCCGCCACGGCAGACCGCACCCAGCCGTGGGAAACGACCAGCGTAGGATGGACCATGCCCTGCGGGCCGGGCCACCCCTTTAGCAGGATGGGTTGGGCCCGCCGGAATCCAGTCCATCCGGGCCAGACCCGAACTGTGTCGGGTCGGCCCCGGCCGAGTTGGCCCGACCGGGTTAGACTGGACAGAGGCCCATCTGGACCCAGGTATGCCTTTTGGCCATATCAGGATAATCGGGCATCTGTTTGATGAACCTTATATGGTTCCAGAATCCTTTTGATCGAGTAGGTCCGTTTGATATACTCCATTTTGGTTTTTGATAAGGTTTGAGTATGGTTGGTTTGGATCAAACTGAATCCAGAAGGGCCCTCGAAACAAAAAGGATAATAACTTATAGACCGAGGGTCCGATTGACGCACTGTCTATTGCGTTGGGACCCTTATGATATGGAGGTCCTTTGGGATACTTTTTAATGGGACTTCATGGTAGTTTAAGTGTGACCAATGGATTGACGATAGGCTCCACCTGGAATCAAGAGTTCTTAGTGTGGGAACCTTGTGGCTAGCTGTACTTGAAGAATATTCTGATCCTATATGGGCCATCTTCGAATCCTGTGTGGTTCAGTATCTATTGATCCTATGTGGGTCATCTACAGATCCTATGTGAGTCATCTTTAGATTCTATGTGGGTCATCCTCATATCCTTTATGGGTCATCTTCAATCTTGTGTGGGTTACTAGCAGAGATTCTCAACGAAGTAAGATGATCTAGAAATATAGCTAACCATCTATACTTTCATACTTATGTTATACCTGGTGTGAGATGAGTCTTTACCTTTGTGGTATGCTTCTTTGTTGTGATACCATCTTTGTATTCTTCTGTGTGGCATTACCTTTGTGATACTTACCTTCTTGGCGTTACCTTCATGGTAAACTTTCCTTCATAGAAGAGTTGTCCATTTGGATAAAGAGTTGAGTCTTGTGTTTCTTCATGAATGAGATGGGTTTACCTAATAACCTAGGTATATGTATGGGCATATACAAAAGTAGTGTTGATTGCTGTTTCATGCTTTGTGATTATGGTATTGCTTTGTGGTTTATCCTTTGTGGATTCTGAGAGACCGTTATGGGTCTCGCTTTCCCTTCTATGTATTGTTATACTCACCTCTGCATGGGTTATTCCCACACCTTGCAGTGTCTTGTGCAGACGACAGACAACATTGATCGCGGTTGAGGGTGCCAGGACTAGAGGCTTCTCGGAGGTGGACCATTTGATGAGACATACCACAGAGACGACAGTTTGGGAGCTATACCTACCCTTCAGGTAGGATCCTTGGCAGGTTTTCATAGGATTTGTTTTTAGTTTTTATTGTACTTTCCAGTTGGTATTGAATTATGGATCCTATACATACAATAATCACTCTATTTACTATATAGTTTACTTTGTGCATGTATCTTTCTATGTTCATGGATTGTGTGAGTTTGCAGGTTAAATAGGAATTTCCTTCACCATTTTAGGTATATTCCTTTCTGATTCTAGTCACCAGCCCTAGGCCTATGGAATGCGGGCTTGGGATAGTTACAGAACGGGCCCCGGGGGACAGGTCGTGAAAAATTGGTATTAGAGGAGTCGGTTCTACCGAATAACTTGGACTATAATCTTCTAATCGGCATTAGTGTTAAATTTTATGAATGTGGCTTTTAGTTTGGTGAATCCAATATTGGTGCGGAGGCCAATGTATCCATACACCAGGTCCCTGACTTCTGATTTCTGACTCAGTGCACGAAAACACTGATTGTGTGTGTGTTTTTGAAAATATTTCATTGTGATCTATTGAGTCATATCACCAGGTATAAATTTTTGATCGTAGCTCACCTATTTATATTCATGATTCCTCCACGTAGACATCAATCCAAGGTTCTAGGTAGAGAATGCGATTACAGCCCATCGAGCAACAAGGCTTTGGTGCAGGGCCCCCATTCGGCAGTTGTACCATCGGGTGGTGTACCAGTAGCACCACTACCCATTGGGCAGCCGATGACACTAGCCCTAGTAGTAGAGGGTGCATGCTGATTGAGCGCATTTTACGAGTTCTATCACTAAAGGTCACATAGGTTCCGGGGCGAGACGGATACAAAGGCAGTTGAGGACTGGCTGGATGTGGTAGTTAGAGTTTTCCGACTGGTAGGGACACCAGCAGATCTTATGGTCATACTTGCAGCCTGTTTTTTTCAGTAAGTAGCGGGGAGATGGTGAAACTTGATGCTCCAGGTTCATGATGAGGTGTCTCTCCTCTGGTAGTAAATTGAGAATCTATTGACGACACAGTTCATCCCAGTGAATTTACATACAGTGCATATAATGGAGCTTCTCCAATAGCAGCAGGGCAACATGACCATGGCTCAGTATTCATCGAGGATCAGCAACCTCTCGTGCTACTCCACTACCATGGTGTGGGACCCTTTTTTCAGGGACCAGACCTTCAAGCCTGGGCTCAGGCTGGAAATTAAAGCTTTGATGATTTCTCTCATCATCCTAATGCAAGAGGGGGTGTTAGAGTGAGCACTATTAATGGAGATCTTCCTTGATGAATATTCACCAGTAGCAAGACCATCCACTGGATGTCACGTAGTAGAGTAATCTTCGGCTGGCAGCTGACTGATGACCCTGAGGTCCAAGAGGGCTAGACCTATAGGTGGAAAACTGCATGATACAGGGTTGGTTGTGCGGGGCTATCTAGACATAGTAGGATTGGCATGGACCAAGTAGTGTTACTTGTGCAGCAAGTAGGGTAACATGGATCGCGAATACTCGAACTCGCTATACAGATGACTAGAAGATGGTTGAAGGACCGCCTGGGCAGAGGCAAATATTCAATCGAGGAGGTCCGCATGCAGTAAGCGGATGTGGCAGAGGAGCTATCAATGCTGTAGATAGTGGGAGATGATTTGAGGTACTACTGCCACCACCTCCAGGTGGTCCACCCCGACCATAGGAAGCAGGTAGACAAGAACGAGCTCATCTCCAAGAAGCTAAGCCCTACTACCACAGTTCTCTAGAGATGATTCGAGGTATGATCTGTGTCTAATCCACCTTAGCAACAGTACTTATAGACACAAGTGTCAGTCACTCTTTTATTTCCACGGCCCTCATTCGGTGCTTGGAGATTCCAGTGGAGTCGTTGCCTCAATCTTTTTGGCTAGAGACTCCTACGAGAGAGGATTTAATGATTACACACTGGTTTTGGTTGTGTGAGATTACTCTAGGAGGTGAGATATTTGGTTGGGATCTTCTAGTAGCGACGTCGAGGCCTAACGATGTCATATTGGGTATGGATGGGTTATCTACAGTCCATGCTCAAATCGACTGTATTAGGCACAAAGTGTGTTTCCTTAAGAATGGGACAATATTTTCTTTAATAGGAGATAAGGGAACCTTTTCAATACATGATGGACTTACCTGAAGGAGGGTTCAGCCTAACAGTCATTAGTTCCCTAACCTTACCCTTGGAGCCGTTGGTGTTGAGAGTGTGAGCTATCCTGTAGTGGTGGACCAGTATGCTTATGTTTTCCTTGATGATGTTACGGGTCTACCTACTCATATAGAGGTGGAATTATTTATCTACTTGTACCCTGGGATGACACCAATATCTACATCAGCATATCAGATGGCTCCCATGGAGCATCGAGAGCTGCGAGTACAGCTGGCAGACTTGTAGAGTAAGGGGTTCATTAGGCCTAGTGTTTCTCCTTGGGCATCACTGATTTTGTTCTCCAAGAAGGTGGATGGGAGTTTGGGGCTCTTTGTGGACTATCTTCACTTGAACAAGGTGACCATGAAAAACAAGTACCCAATCTATAGGATGGACAATCTCTTTGATCAGCTGAAGGGAGCACGATGGTTTTCAAACATAGACCTCAGATCAAGCTATCACCAACTCAGGTACGAGACAAGGATGTGCAGAAGATGACCTTCAGATGTCGGTATGGCCATTATGAGTTCTTAGATATTCAATTTGGTGTGACCAACTCCCCATCAGTGATCATGGGACTCATGAACATAATCTTCGAGTCATTCCTCGATCGCTTCGTGGAAGTCTTCATTGATGACATCTTTATATACTCAGGGATGGAGGAGGAGAATGTCTATCATATGTAGATAGTTCTGGATAAACTTTGAGAGAACCAACTTTATTATAAGCTCTTGAAGTGCTAGTTCTGGATCCTAGAGGTTTCACTTCCTGGGACACGTCATCTTGGAGGCTGGAGTTGCGGTGTATCCAGAGAATATTGAGGTTGTTCTTGGTTGGGAGCCACCCAGGAATGTGATGGAGGTGCATAGTTTCTTGGGATGGGCCACTTACTACCAGAGGTTTTTCCTTGATTTTTTCATATTTGAGACACCCTTATCAACGTTGAAGAAGAAGGGGCAACCCTTTCTGTGGTCAGAGAGATGCCAGTAGAGTTTCTAGGAGCAAAGGAATAGACTAATGATTGCCCCCATCTTGAGGCTACCGGAGGAGGGCGTTGGGTACGTAGTCTACCATGATGATTCAGTGACTGAGCTTGGATGTGTCCGAATTCAGAAGTGAGTAGTGACCTCTTATGGTTCTCAACAGCTGAGACAATATAAGTAGAACTATGCTATCCATGACCTGGAGTTAGCTGCAGTGGTCTTCGTCTTAAAGATATGGCGACATTACTTAATGGGAGAACGTTTTACAATCTACACTAATCATAAGAGTCTCATAAGGACCTAAATCTATGACAGTTGCATTTCCTTGAGTTCCTTTAGGACTATGACTTCAAGATAGTCTATAATCCTGGGAAGGGGAGTGTAGTAGCATATGAACTCTGTAGGATATTTGGTTTATAGTTGATGAGTGAGGAAACAAATCAGCTAACTACTTTGCTAATAACCTATGTGGATCGAGATAGATCAGCTTATATTCAGTCTCTGATAGTCACTCCCCCACTCCTTCAGAGAGTTAGGGAAGCGCATCTTGGGGACACTGACTGCGAGGCTCTATGTGCTCAGATATCCAGAGGACAGACACCTGATGGATTTTCTGAAGTGGGAAGCATATAATCCTCTTCAGAGGACATACTATGGTACCGGTGGTGCTTCATGAGGAATTGTTGAGGGAGTTCCATACATCCCCTCTAGGGGTACACCCGGGAGTGGTGAAGATGTATCAGAACCTCCGATGTCAGCACTGGTGGCCGAGAATAAAGAAAGTAGTAACAGAGTTTGTCTCTCGGTGCCTCACTAGTCAGAAAGTGAAGGCATAGGATCAGGTTCTAGCAGGTTTAGTTCAACAACTAGAGGTTCCATAGTGGAAGTGTTATAGAATTTCTATAGACTTTGTTATAGGACTTCCATGTATGTCTAAGGGACATGATTCTATCTCAGTGATCGTTTACCGACTCACCAAGTCGGCCCACTACCTACCTATCAGAGAGAAGGGTTTAGTAGAGGGCATGGGATTCCTCTACGTGTAGGATATTATACGACTTCATGGATTTCCCTCAACAATTTTCTCCGATCGTGATTCACGTTTTACTTCCCAGCTATGGAAGGGGTCGTAGGAGGTGTTAAGAACTCAATTTTTTTTGAGCACTACCTTTCATCCTTAGATGGATGCTCAGACAGAGCTGGCCATTCAGACACTTTAGGAAATGTTTTGTTCTTTCAACCTTGATTTTGGCCACAGCTAGAAGGATCACTTGACTTTGGTGAAGTTCTCTTACAAAAAAAGTTATCACTCCACCCTCACTATGGCACCATTTGAGGCATTTTATGGAAAACCTTGCAGATCACCTCTGTGCTAGACTGACCCAGGGGAGTTAGCACTCATGGGACTAGAGATGGTACAGGCTACCATGGAGAAGATGCAGATCATTCAAGATCGAATGAAGACTACAAAGAGCATGCATGATTCTTATACTGATAGGAGATGGAGACCTCTAGAGTTCAAGGATGGTGACCATCTCATTCTATGGGTCTCACCTCGATGAGGTTTGCGGAGATTTGGTCAGGGAAGAAATTAATCACTGAGGTTCATCGGACCCTTTTAGATCCTCATAAGAGTTAGCGAGGTGTCATACCACCTAGCCCTACCCCCTTAGTTTCCCTGGGTGCACGATGTTTTCCACGTATCCCAGCTAATGAAGAATGTACACGATAATTTTCACATCATTGACAGGGGTGATCTGGACATCGATGATGGGACGATGTTTTCAGAGGTTCCATTTGATATTGAGGATCGATATGAGATAGTCCTTCATGGGCAATTGATACCTCTGGGCGCATTTTTTGGAAGTACGGGAACCTCTAGGAGAGAACATGGGAGTGGGAGGCTCAGATTTGTGCTCAGTACCCCCACTTTTCTCCCGAGTTTTTGTTGTGTCTTTTGGGGATGCAAATCCCTGATGTGGGGAGAATGTAAAAACCTGAAATTTTCCATGTAATTTTATTTATTTATATGGAAATATTATGATTCTGCAAAAATTGACAGCACATGATTCTGAAACCTGGAGTGCCCGTAATGAATTTCCAAACATTCTTTGAGGTATGTTCACTAAACGTATCGAGTTGTAATTCATAACCTTTGAACCAGTGCTTGGAATTGAAATATGAGGGCACTGTTGAACTCACAACACCGTGATTTTCTTAAAAGAGACATGATTTTGACCGTAGTAGGTTGAGGGGAAGATCTTGTTCTGTGTGTTTTCATGGGGGATTAAAATAAAACAAATGTTTTATTTTTATTTAACTCCTCTCATCCCATTTAAATTAATATGAGGTGGGGACCATACGAGGGTGGTCAGGAATTTAATATTGGGCATTAAATTCCCAGTTACACAAAGCATGTAACCATGAGACACACTATTTAATGAAATCTCATTAATTACAAGTGAAAGAAACCTTTAACTAAAATTAATGAGTTGGGATTTTCTCTATCCTCTTGGTCATTTGTTGGAAATGAATTGATTTGGGAGGATAGAACATTGGAGAAGTCATTTTCTGGTGAACTCTTGAAGTAAGAATATTCTCCAACGAAGAATACCCACTGAGTGAGGAATCAAGAACCAATATTTGAGAAGCACGGACGCGTCATCTTCTTCCTCACGCCACCTCCAATGAAAAAAAGATGTAGGTTTTACTCTTGATTGTTCTTCGTTAAATTCTTTGTTGATTAAATCTTCTTGAGCCACATGTTATCAAAAAAAATGTCGATGGCATGGGCCAAACGAACATGGCCCGATCTCTCTGCTATCTTGGGGATTGATTTGTTCTTCGTAGGCGGATCGTTGGTTTGAGCGGAACCCGACCACGTCAGGATAGATGCAAAGGTGACATCCTGGGACATTGAAGAACGGGCCATCGGAGCTCACAAGTTGACCTGTGGAAGTCTATAGGCGTGTGCCACTGGTGACCAACTCCACCAGGGTATAGGCGGTAGCCAGCACACCGGCCAGCCGTGATGGCGGTGGCAGCGTAACCGCACCACCGAAGGAGGCTATGGCCCGTTAGCCGCAGTTGAAAGGGTGTCAGCCGACACACAAGCCGACTGCGTTTATGTAGGGCGGTGTTCATCCACATAATCGGTAGAGGAGGAGGTCGTGACTGTCGAGCTGCGAAGGTGAACTAGGGCGGCAGACACCCATCTTGTCGGAATTCTGGTCTGCCACATCACACCGAGTAATACCCGCTTCAACAGGTCCCACGATCTAGTAGGAGGCGCCTCGTGGCATCACCAGGTCTACTAGACCCGAACTGTCCAACAAGATGGTTCGGAATTCCTGGGGGCGCCTCCCCCAGGTGGTGGCTAGGGCGGGCCCCACTACGGCGGACCACACCTAGCCAGGGACCTCACCTAGTAGGCCACGCCCAGCGTGGGATGGGGTGGACCTGAACCAAGTCGAGTCGTCCTAGGTCGGGTTAGCTCGAGTCTGTCCGACTTGGTTGGACTAGACATGGGCTCATCTGGACCCTAGTACACCTTTTTAGCCTTATCTTGAGAACCGAGCATCCATTTGATGTACTATCTATGGCATCAAAATCCTTGGATCGAGATTATTATTTTGATATACTCCACTTGAGTTTTGGACAAAGTTGGTGTATGGTTGGGTTGGATCGAACCAAAATCCAACTGGTCCCTCAGGACAAAAAGGCTAATAACATACTAACTGGGCATCTGAGTGATGTGTCGTATATTGCATTGGGACCCTTATGGCGTGGCAGCCTTTGGGATTCATATTCATGGGACTTCATGGAAGATGAAGTGAAACTGATGTCTTGAGGAGAGGATCCTCCAGGAATGAAGTGTTCTTAGTGCGGGAACCCTATGGCTGGCTGTAAATGAACAATCTTCAGATCCTATGTGGGTCATCTTCGGATCCTGTGTGGGTAAGAATCTACTGATCCTGTGTGAGTCATCTACAGATCCTACGTAGGTCATATTCATATCTTGTGTGGGTCATCTTCAGATCCAGTGTGCATCATCCTTAGATCTGGTGTGGGTCATTTTTGATCCTGTGTGGGTCTACAACAGAGATTCTCGATGAAGTAAGATGATCTAGCAATACTACTAATCATATATACCCTCATACTTATGTTATACATGCTGTGAGTTGTGTATTTACCTTTGTGGTACAATTCTGTGTGGTGATACCTTCTTTGTATTCTTCTTTGTGGAATTACCTTTATGGTACTTACACTCATGGAGTTACCTTTGTGGTATTCATTCCTTCTTGGAACAGTTGTGCTTTTGGCTAAAGTGTTGAGTCTTGTGTTTCCTCATAAACAAGATGGGTTTACTTGATAACTTATCTATATATATGGGCATATACCTAAGTAGGGATGATTGTTGCTTCATGCTTTGTGATTATAGTATTGCTTTGTGGTTTATACTTCATGGATTCTGAGAGTCCTTTGGGGGTCTCGGGGTCCCTACTATGTATTGTTATACTCACCCCTACACGGGCTATGCCCACACCTTGTTTTGTTTTCTGCAGGTGACAGACAACATTGATCGAGGCTGAGGGTGATAGGATTGGAGGCTACTCGGAGGTGGACCATTAGACGAGACGTACCGCAAAGATGACCATTCAAGAGTTGTACCTACCCTTTAGGTATGATCCTTGGAAGGTGTTCACAAGACCTATTTTCATTTTTTCTTGTACTTTCCAGTTGGGCTTGTATTTTGGCCCCTTTAGTTAATGTACTCACTCTAGTTTCTACATAGTTTACTTTGTTCTTGTATCTATCTGTGTGCTTGGATTGTGTGAGTTTATGGGTTAAAAAGGCATTTCCCTCCCGATTTTAGGGATATGCATTTTTGGTGCTAATCACCAGGCCCTGGCCTATGGCAGGAAAGCTTGGAGTAGTCATGGCGTCGGCCCCAGGGGACGGGTCGGGATAAAAATCATCAATTGGATGCTCCTGTAAAATCAGTTATAGAATGTAGGGTGTCAATTGAACACTAGAAAATAACACACCACCACCATGCTCCTTGGTTTTTAGATGAAATCGGGGGAAAAGACGGATCAAATTAAACTCATCACTAGACTCTTTTAATTCTTACACTTGCAATCTCCTCCTCAATTCATTTGCAACCACATTACCATTATTGGGGGTATACACAATATCAAAATGAATCCCCTAAAGGTACTCAACCAAATGATGCTACCTCAAATTTAGATACTATTGAGAGAAAATAGAGGCTAAACTTTTATGATATAAGTACACTTATAATTCCTCCCCAAATAGATAATGACGCCATGTCTTCAAGGCATGCATCACTACCACCAATTAAATGTCATTGGTTGGATATTTATTTTCATTTTCATTGAGTTAGGGAGAACCCTATGCCACAACATTCCCATCCTACATCATCTCACACCTAAGACCCATACATGATGAATCACAATAGACAACATACCTCTTCCCATATTCTGGAAATATCAAAATAGGGTCAATGATCAACTGCTGCTTATGCTCTTGAAAGGATTCCTAACACCCTGAATTCCATTCATACTTTACCCCCTTCTAGGTGAGAATTTTCATTAGTTATGTAAGCTGATAGAACCCCTAAAACCCACTATTATTACCCTCCCAGACCCAAGAATCTCCTAATCTCACAATCATTCTTCGGTTTCTCCCAAAACATCACTGCACTGATTCTCTCAGGGTCTACTGAAACCCAATGTTCTAAAACAACATGAACCAGAAAATTGACCTCCTTGACCCATATGGTGCACTTGGAATGCTTCACATAGAGGCGATGAATCCAAAGAGTTCAAAAAACAATCCTCTGATTCCGATCATTCTCATCATCGGTCATAGAATAGACTAGGTTGTCATCTATAAATACTGCAACAAAGGATTCATGATACTGGTGGAACACATGGTTCATAAGTTCCATAAAGGCCACTAGAGTGTTTTTCAACCCAAAAGGCTTGAACAAGAACTCAATATTTCCGTACCTACTTCGGAAAGAAATTTTTTAAACATCTGTCTTTCTGATTCTATCTTGGTGATTCCCAAAATTCAAATAAACCTTAGATAACCACTTCTCCCCCTTATGTTGATGAAATAGATCATAAAAATGGGGAAAGGGTATTTATTCATAATCATTACCTTATTCAGCTTCCAAAAATCAATACATAACTGGAGAGATCCATCAGCCTTTTCACTAATAGAACTTGGGTGGGCGGCCCAAGGATAAATTCCTAGGAGAATGAATCATTTAGATTCCAAATCATCCTGTTTTACCTTTAATTACATCAACTTAGTGGGGGCCATGCATTATAAGGGAAGATATATTATAAGGCCCCAGCCTTAAACCTTACTTAATCTTGAGTTATTACAAGATTACACATTGAGGATCTTTTCAGGTTTAGAGTTTTAGAGAATTAGATCATGAATCTTGCATTACATTCCACATTTAAACAAAGTGGTTACATAAAATACAGTATTCATTCTTCCCATCAACGGAAACATATTTAAAATAAAACATGGATTCTTTCTTGACACATCCTTGACACTATCATTACATCATGTACCTTTCCCTTGACCTGTGAAAAACATTTCAAAAACTTGGGATGAGCATAAAAAGCTCAGTAAGGGTTATAAAAATATGGAAAGGAAACATGAGTTCATATATACATAATAATGAAATCATACTTTACCCATAAAACATAGGCACTTTAACATACCTCATCAAATCATGAATAAATCATAGAAATCATAAGACATAAAAGGTAACTTGAGGCATTCATAACATTATTTTGTAGGGAGTAACCCTCTTGGTTGCGTTTGGAATACCCACCACAGTATATTCCCTAAATCTCTTCAGAGAAACCGTAACGTTTCACTCCTTCACGTTACCCAATGCATTGGAGAGATATATCGGGCTCACCCGCCCTTAGTTTATCGCGGAACCACCCGTATTAATAATAATTCCCAAGAACCTCAACATAATCGTATCATATAAAACATGCATAAAGGAAACATAAAATTTCCACCTTTCAATCAAAAGATATCAATAAAACACATTGATATGAAAACATTATGAAACCCATTTTCAATACTAAAATAAAAGAAAATTAAAACATTGTATTTATTTTTCTTTTAAAAAATAAGCTATGTCTTGTAGAGGAAGACGAAACTCAAATAATGGTCATGAAGGCGGAGAAGTCATTGTCGCCGCATACGTACAACAAAAACATTCCATTTTGTCATTTAATAAACACTTCGTATAAAAAATATTCCTTTTGAATAAACGTAAAAGTCAAAGGGGTTTATACACCATATAAAAGAAGGTTTGTTATAAAACAGAATATGCCTCAATGAAAGGAGATTGAGAAGAAGTCCCTTACAAAGACGGTATCCTTGGTTTAAGGATAAATCAATTACATAATTATGTGTGACAAACGAATACTCCAAATATAAGTGGATATTAAGTGTAAAATAATCAAAGGTCATTCACACATATTCAAAGGATGACATATTCAATAACTACATGTTGAACCCAAAGAAATCGAAATTGGGTTAAGAAGTTCCCTTGACAGCCTAACGGAGTCACATCAAAATGAGTTGATGAGAGATAAAAAAAGGGTATCTCATCACTTGGACATAAAATTTACATCAATAAGGATATATGATAACATATCCCAACATAAAAATATGTAAATTAAAAGACCCAACAAAAGAAGTATTTTAAAAAGAGGAGGGTGAATGGTTCCCTTACCGACATGGGTATCTTTCGAAACATACACCTCATGAAAGAATGACAATACAACATTGATGTAAATACTCATAAAAGAAATTATATTACACAATGAGTAAAATAATGTGCAGTACATACACCAATAAAAGGAAATTATGGAAAATGTATCATAAATCTCATGGGAATAAAAGTGAGATGAAAAATCCCTTACGAAAACTCGACAGCCTAACGATGCCACATAAAACATACAAAAATGGATTGATGAGATCAAATAGGGTATATCATCATATTAACATAAATTTTATAGAAAGAGGAATATAAAATAACATACCCCAACATAAAAAAGAGGATCTTAAAAGAAGTGACATAACAGAGAGTATTTAAAAAGAAAGAGAGAGGTTAGATCTCTTACGAAAATTTGGCAGCCTAACTGCACCACTCAAAACATCCAAAATGGCTTGATGAGAGAGAATAGGGTCTCTCATCACATGAACATAAAAATTACAGTAAGATTAATATAAAAGAACTTCCCAATAACAAGAAATATGAGCTTTAAAATGAATGACATAAAAGAGTGTACTTAAAAAGAAAGAGTGGAGTAGGATCTCTTACCTAAAGTCCAACTTGTCTTGTTCGTTTCTTTATATTCCTGAATAATAAACTTTGGTCAATTAATAATTTCCTAAGTACCTCCTTTAGAGATTATTATTAATTTCATATCACATATTATAATGTTATAATAATTGTTTAACAATGTTAGTTCATATCAGACGTTTTTGTCGATGTTTGGTACATGAGTCAAAAATGAACTTGTTTGAAAAAAGATTCCCATGTAGTTATAAGTAAATAATTTCCAGAATAGTATTAATTATTAAAATATCATATATATCCAGTAAATATTCATTTTATACTATTCCATATCATTTGGAGATAAAAAAATGAAAATCACCGTTCATGGAGATGGTAGGTCGTACGTACGCATGAATGCTACTTTAATTTTTTGTCATATTAATGGAATTAAAACAAAATGAGAGATATATATATATTTTATAATTTTAGAATGATATCCATAATTTAGATGTAATATATTACATATATATCCATTATGTATATGTACTTATAATATTACATAACATTTTGAGATAAGAAATGAAATGTACTATTCATGGAGATGGTAAGCCGTACGTACGCATGAACGCTACTTCTATTTCTATTTCATATTTAATGGAATTAAAACATAATGATACATAATAGTATTTTAATTCCAGTATGGTATCATATATAATATCATTAAATATATCCTTTATATGTACCACATATGGTATTAACGAATCAAATCACTTTGAGGGGGCGGTAGTCCGCACTTCTTAAATGAAGATATCGCGTTTACCCATAATGGAAACCAAAAAGGTATGCCATAAATGAAAAATAAAGAAGCATAAGTAAAACATCAACATATTATATATCATATATAAATATAGTGTTATCTTAATGGCCACCTTTGAAGGTGTTAGATGAATGTTGAACAATCATCGTTTCGGGAGGCAGAAATTCGTCATCCACAAAAACAGTATGTTCTTTAACCATTAGATGTAGGTGTGTGTAAGTGTAGCTAGAATAATTCTTATAAAAACATCCTATTATATTTAATATACTTTATTTGTTACAAAATAAATGAATAAATAGAGTTTATGTGGTTGGAGAAGCAAAATAAAACAAAAGGACACAACTGAAGACATTAACTTAAAATCGGGTAACTCCCTTTGGTTTGAGCTCAAAGGCTTCCTTGGGAAGACTTCTGCCCAAAGTGAGGCTTCAAGGAGTAATAGAGGGAAGTGGAGAGCCAAAATGGGCATGGTATGTCTGAGCCAAAGGCTTTGGGAGTGTGGGTAAGGAGATAGAGGTGGGGGCCTTTTATAAGAGGAGAGGAGGGGCACTCTTGTAAAGTTACACAATGTTACTTTATTTTCAAAAGATTTTCGAATTTTAAAGGTCCCACATTGATGTATTTCGAGGATAAGCTGATAAGGGTTCGAAATAAACTCATCCAATAGGGTTTGGACATGTGTAGGTTTTAGACATTACATTATCTTTCCATTTTATTTAAATCGTTAAATAATGAGGTCATCGTTGCATCATCATGATGTCATAAATAATTTAATTTATTTAATGTCTAAAAATTATAAAAAAACTACTATGATGTAGGAAATCTTTTGAAATTTCTAATTACTATTTATAGTCAAAAATATGACTTTTATAACCTCATGTAAAAATTGTTTTAGTAAAACATCTCATGTTTGTGTCATTTTTACTTTAACATTAAATAAAAAAATATTTATGTCATTTTCCAACCAAAGTTTCTCCATGGGGTCCCCAAGTTGACCCATGGATTTTCATGGTCTGCCATGACACATCCAATGAGGGTATGATATGTTTCTAGGTTATTTCATTTTATTAAAACATTAATCTTACCATAAACTACACTAATTACCTCTAATTGCGATTTAAAACTTATTGAGTTACTATTCACCAAAAAATTATTTTTATCCCATTGAACCACATTTTACTTCTTAATTACAACCATGTATGTCAGATTTTTGAAATTCAAAACACAAAGAAGGCAAAATTTCATTTAAACGGAAAAATCAGTTTTTATAAGTACCACTTAGTGGTTTCACTATTCATCAAAAATTGAAGTTTTTCAGAAAAAATCCCAAAAATTCACACTAAGATATATTTGATATTCCGAATTCAAAAATGAAGTCTATTTTAAAAAATTCAAAAAATATAAGTCACATTAATTTGTCACGACCCGTCCTCGGGGCCCGTGCCGTGACTACCCCAAGCCCGCCTTCCATAGGCCAGGGGCTGGCGACTAGCACCAAGGCGTAAAATCCCAGTAAACAGGGAAGGCATTGCCTTTATAAGTAACAACCACACAGAGTCAGCAAGCGGAAAGTAAAGTGCAGAAAGTAAAGGGGGCCGGAAATACAAGCCCAACTGTAAAGTACAACTGAAAAGAAAAACAACAACTGAAGAAAAGACGGCGGCCTCGTGTCGTCCACTGGCAACCCCACCTGAAGGGTGGGTACAGATAGCCTCCAGGCTCCTCGGGTCCCACGTCCGCTCCGAGTACGTTCCGTCCAGTGGTCCACCTCCAGGTACCGTCCTGCTCCACGCCCCAACCGTGATCAGCGATGTCCGTCGTCTACAACCAACACAACAAGGTGCGGGCATAGCCCGTGCAGGGGTGAGTACAACTACTCAGTAAGGACCCCGAGACCCCCGAAGGTCTCCCGAAATCCACAAAGGATATAGCACAAAAGAAAGATGCAATCACGAAATAACATCCGACTCGACTTAGGTATATGCCCATACATATACCTAAGTCCCCAATTCTAGCTCTGCTCACGAGCTCAAGAACAACTCAATCCACAAAGGAAAGCAAGACCCAAATCCACAAAGGAGAGTAAACAGTAAATCCACAAAGGATGGTTCAACACAATCCACAAAGGAGAGTAACATAAGATTCAGCTCAACCAGGTATACTTTTTCAGATGACGTCAAAGATGATCACTGATCCATCTAAGTCGTCGGACCCACGAAGGATCGATAGGTACTAACCCCCGCAGTAGACCCACACAGGATCGGGCTCACACAGAACCTGTAGGCAGTGGCTCACACAGAACCGGTAGGCAGTGGCTCACACAGAACCGGTAGTAGGACCCACATAGGATCGGGCACTGATCCGCGTAGGATCGCTGAGTGCAGTAGTCGACGCAGTCCACTGAGGATCTCTGCACAGTCGTCGCCGCAGTCCACGAAGGATCTCTGCTCTGCCGTCGTCGCAGTCCACGGAGGATCTCTGCTCTGCCGTCGTCGCAGTCCACGGAGGATCTCTGCTCTGCCGTCGTCGCAGTCCACGGAGGATCTCTGCTCTGTCGTCGAGGTCACAGCCAGCGCTAGGGTTCCCGCACGTAGCGAGCTCGTTTAGGAGGGTCCGCTCCACGAGCCGAGGGGCTGATACATCAACTGACACGTAGTCCGAAGTTGATGTATCCAAAAGTTCCGTATCGACAACAGGATCTCAACGCGACAGACGGCGCGTCAATCGGACGCCCGGTCTGAGAGTTATTGGCATTTTCGTCCCAGGGGCCCGGTTGGTTTTTAGGGAAAAACCAACCCGACCGTACTCCGCCTGTATCCGATCCTCGGGCGGAGTATGCCAAAAGTTCCGTCTCACTTAGAGGAAACTATCACAGCTGACGGTACGTCGTTCGGACGTCCGTAGCTCAAGTTATGAGCGTTTCCGCTCCGAGGGCCCGGTTGGCTTCGTGTACGAACCAACCCGGCCGAACCCAAAGTCTTCCGAAACCTTGAGTATAATATACCGAAATGACCGTCTCGATCCAAGGATCGCGTAGCCGCTGACGGTTCGTCAATCAGAGGTCCCAGGCCCAAGATATGGGCGAAAGACCGTAGAGGGCCCGAAACGGGGGTACTGGGCCCGGGGCGACCCGGCCCGAACCGCCCCCTGGGGTCGGCCGAACCGGGTCGGCCCGACCCGGCCCGAACCGGCTCGGCCGGGTCCGGTCCGGCCTGGGCGCGGCCCGGCCGACCGGACCGGCCGGCTCGGCCTCGGCCGCGCGGCCGAACTGCCGCCGCCGCGAGGTTGAACCCGCGGCTTGAGAGAAACCGCGGCCCCGCGAGGGGCCGCCAGTCACGCGGACGCGGCCGGGCCGCCGCGTCCGTCCCGGTTCCGCGCGGCCGCGGAACCGGCTGCCGCCGCCGCTGCGGCTTCAGCCGCGGCGGGAGACTTCCACGGCGGCGCGCCTGGCGCCGCCGCCTCCGGTCGCCGGCGCCGCCGCGCCGGCGACCCGCGCCGCCGCCTCCTTCCGCGGGCCGCCGGAGATGCTCCGGTGGCCCGATTTCTTTCCCGTCTGCGCCGATGCTCCTCCCGAGGGACGATCTTCACTGCGGAGCCAACAAATTGTCCTTGCCGCACGGTTCGTCGTCGTCCGCCAAATCCGCGCAAAAAGAGGAGATCGGCGGAGGGTTGCCGGGTCTTGTTCGTTAGACCCGCACCCTCCGCGTTAGTCATAATCCACGGGAGGAACAATAAAACAATCAACAACAATTTTAAATGTTAAAATTGTTCGAAGATCATGCTTCTTTACTTTAAAAGAAATAAATCACGGGAAGGAAAATATTCCAATCAACCCTTACTTTATCGTCGTCGTCGGATGAGGGGTCGTCGCGGAATTGCTCGTCGCGGAAGATGGAGATCGCCGCGTCGTCGCGGAATCGCTCGTCGCGTCGCCAATCTCCGGATCAAGATCAACGGATTTAATTAGTTTAAATCCGTTGATATTGAAATTAAAAAGGGAGAAGAAAAGATCTGATTCTCACCTTTGTTGCCGAACGAGGGTCGGCCGCGGAAGAAGAGGCGTCGCCGAAGAACGTCGCGGGTAGATCTCGTCGACGTCGCAGATCTTGGTGTGCGTCGTCGAATTCCGGTCGCCGGCGTTCTTCGCGTTCTTCGCGTTCTTCGCGTTCTTCGCGTTCTTCGCGTTCTTCGCGGAGAGGGTGGAGGAACGAAGATTCTCTCAAATCCTTTCCAAGGATTTTTATGTTGGTCTTATTTTATAAACATGCCAACACGAAACCGGTTAAGAAACGATCCATCAATTCGTTGAATTAATTCAACGAAAGAAACGACCCATTTAATTCACGAAGAAACAGTCCATTTAATTCACGAAATAAACCGCCCAATTAAATGGTCTGTTAAGAATTAAAGAAAACGCGTCGGTTGACTTTTCAGTTACTTTGACGGGTTTTCGCGGGTGCGTTACTTAGCGAAAGAAACGGCGGGGCTCGTGCGGGTCCCACCGCACAAATATCCTACCAAGGGGTAGGATATTTCTGGATAGCATCCTATCCAGTTCAACTCAGTTCAAGCCGTCTTTAAGTGACTTCAAGTGGCTTCCAAGCAGCTTAAGTGAAATAAAATAAAGTTGTCGCACAAACTTTATTTTATTTCTGACTTAAAGCCGTAAAATTTAAAAACCACGTCTGAGCAAACGCAACTCCGGAAGAGGCGTTTCTAAGCAAATACCGGCGCTGCGATTTCATCGGTGCCCTCAGAATTCGATTCCGGGCACCGGTTCAAAAGATAGAAAAACCCGCTCGTCCGTTCACTGAACGTACCTGAGCCAAACTTCGGAAATTGATTCCGGGCACACCGGGCCTCGGAATCAGGTGCCGTCTGAAGCTGCGCTCTTGTAAAATTCCAAAGAAAATTAAGAAAAAAAATTTCCTTGAAATTTGCGGGTCTTTACATTACTCCCACCTCAGGGCTTTACGTCCCCGTAAAGATACATCAAAACTAGGGGAACAAATGGGGGTACTGAGCACGCATCTGAGCCTCCCGCTCCCAAGTGCTCTCCTGGAGGTTCCCGTGCTGCCATCTGACGCGCACAAGAGGAATCGACCGCCCACGTAGGACCCGCTCCTGTCGATCCTCGATCTCCACTGGAACCTCCGCAAAAGTCGCCCCATCGTCCACGTCCAGCTCCCCAAAGTCGATGATGTGCGTCGGGTCGTGCACGTATCTCCTCAGCTGAGACACGTGGAAGACGTCGTGCACCCGGTGCAACTGAGGTGGTAGAGCCAGGCGATAAGCCACCTCTCCTATCCTGCTGAGGACCTGGAAGGGCCCGATGAAGCGTGGAGACAACTTGCCGCCTCGGCCAAATCTCCGTAAACCACGTCGAGGTGAGACACGCAAAAAGACGTGGTCTCCATCCTTGAACTCCAGTGGCCTCCGCCTCCTGTCAGCATATGACTTCTGCCGGCTCTGAGCTGTCCTCATCCTCTCCTGGATGATCTGGACCTTCTCTGTCGTGGCTCGGACCATCTCTGGTCCCACGAGTGCTGACTCCCCAGGGTCTGTCCAGCACAACGGTGATCTGCAGGGTCTGCCGTACAACGCCTCGTATGGTGCCATCCCGATGGTGGAGTGGTAGCTGTTGTTGTACGCGAACTCCACCAAGGGTAGGTGGTCCTCCCAGCTGCGACCAAAGTCGAGAACACATGCACGGAGCATGTCCTCGAGTGTCTGTATGGTCCTCTCCGTCTGTCCATCCGTCTGAGGGTGGAAGGCTGTGCTCAGATGGAGCCGCGTCCCGAACGCCTCCTGCAACCCCTTCCAAAGCCTGGAAGTGAAACGAGCATCTCGATCGGAGACGATAGACGATGGCACACCGTGAAGCCGTACGATCTCCTGGACGTAAAGACGTCCCAAGCTCTCTACTGAGCCCTGCTCTCTGATGGGTAAGAAGTGTGCCGACTTGGTGAGTCGGTCGACAATCACCCAAATGGAGTCGTGACCTCTGGAAGTGCGTGGAAGTCCAGTCACGAAGTCCATAGATATGCCGTCCCACTTCCACTCCGGGACCTCCAAGGGCTGTACCAAACCTGCTGGTACCTGGTGCTCTGCCTTCACCTGCTGGCAGGTGAGGCATCGTGAAACGAACTCTGCCACAGCTTTCTTCATACCCGGCCACCAGTGCTGTCGCCTGAGATCCTGGTACATCTTCGCCACTCCGGGATGTACCGCCAAGGGAGAAGTGTGAAACTCTCTCAGCACCTCCTCTCGTAAAGCGACTGGTACGAAGGTACGTCCTCTGAAAAGGATGTCGTGCTCTGCTCCAAGGGAGAAACCATCAGGCGCCTGACCTGAGGATATCAGTGCACGCCGGGTCTCACAGTCAGCGTCCCCACGCTGAGCCTCTCTGACCCGCTGTAGAAGTGGAGGAGAGACTGTGAGAGACTGAAGAAAGGCTGTTCCGTCTCTATCCACGAAGGATATCTGCAAGGAGGCTAGCTGCTCCGTCGCCTCCTCAAGCAGCTGAATGCCCGTCCTCCTGCTGAGGGCATCGGCTACCACGTTCCCCTTCCCAGGAGTATAGACTATCTCAAAGTCATAGTCCTGGAGGAACTCAAGCCATCTCCGCTGTCTCAGGTTCAGGTCCTTCTGAGAGAAGATATACCTGAGACTCTGGTGGTCAGAAAAGACTGTGAAGCGCTCGCCCATCAGATAGTGCCGCCAAGTCTTCAGAGCGAAGACCACTGCTGCTAACTCCAGGTCATGAGTGGCGTAGTTCTGCTCATGCGGCCTCAACTGACGTGATCCGTAGGCGATCACGGCCCGCTCCTGCATCAGGACGCACCCGAGTCCAGTCCCTGATGCGTCGCAGTAAACTACGTACCCAACTCCCTCCTCAGGCAACCTCAAGATAGGTGCGCTGGTCAATCTCTGTCTCAGCTCCTGGAAGCTCTGCTGACATCTGTCTGACCACACGAAGGGTTTCCCCTACTTCGTCAAGGCTGAGAGTGGTGCTGCAACTCTGGAGAAGTCTGGCACGAATCTCCGATAGTATCCCGCTAGGCCCAAGAAGCTCCGCACCTCTGTCACGCTCTTGGGTGGCTCCCAAGCTAGCACTGCCTCGATCTTCGCGGGATCCACTGCAACTCCCGCCTCAGAAATGACGTGCCCCAAGAAATGGACCTCACGTAACCAGAACTGGCATTTTGAGAGCTTGCCATAAAGCTGGTGCTCTCGGAGTGTGTCTAGCACAACTCGCAGGTGGTAGGCATGCTCCTCCTCAGTCGTCGAGTATACCAAAATGTCGTCAATGAAGACAACGACAAATCGGTCGAGGTATGGCTGGAAGATCCTGTTCATGAGGCTCATGAACACCGCTGGAGCATTGGTTACGCCGAACGGCATAACCAAGAACTCATAATGGCCATACCGACACCTGAAGGCCGTCTTCTGCACGTCCTCGTCTCGAACTCTGAGCTGATGATAGCCTGACCGGAGGTCTATCTTCGAGAACCACCGCGCTCCCTTGAGCTGATCGAAGAGGTCATCAATCCGTGGCAGCGGATACTTGTTCCTCACTGTCACCTGGTTCAGGCGACGATAGTCGACACAAAGTCGCAAGCTCCCGTCCGCCTTCTTGGCGAACAAAATCGGGGAAGCCCAGGGTGAAACACTGGGTCGGATAAACCCCTTGCTCTGCAAGTCCTCCAACTGTACCCGCAGCTCTCGAAGCTCGGCGGGGGCCATCCGATATGCTGGAGTAGATATCGGGGCTGTCCCGGGGTACAAGTCGATGTAAAAGTCTACCTCTCTACGAGGAGGTAGCCCTGGAACGTCGTCGGGAAAGACGTCCACGTACTGGTCCACCACTGCAGGAAAAGCCGGACTCCGCACGTCCACTGCTCCTAGGATGAGGCTAGCCAACTGATGTGAGATGGGCTGCACTCTCCTCCGCGGAAGTCCATCCTGTGCTGCAAAGGTTCCCTTCTCGCCGGTGAAGGTAAACCTGCTCCCGTCGGTACGAACACATCGCACCTTGCGCCTAAAACAGTCGATCTGGGCATGAACCGTGGATAGCCAATCCATGCCCAAGATGACGTCGTAAGGCCTCGACGCCGCTACAAGGAGATCCCAGCCGAAGCTCTCGCCTCCTAGAGTAAGCTCACACTGCCGGCACCAGTGCGTAATCGTCGAGTCTGCTCCCGTAGGAGTCTCTAGCCGTAAGGATCGAGCCAACGGCTCAGTCGGAATCTCCGAGCTCCGAACAAGGGCAGAGGCTATGAAAGAGTGACTCGCTCCTGTGTCTATAAGTACTGCAGCAAGGGTGGAATAGACATAGATCGTACCTCGAATCATCTCTGGCATGTCGGGGTCGTAGGCCTCCACTGCCTGGAGCTGGGCCTGTCCCTGCCCGCCGGCTCCCTGTGGTCGAGGTGGCCCTCCTGGTGGTGGTGGGGGTAGAGCCTGGAAGCGTCGCCCACCACCCGCTGCTCGGCCAGCTCCTCTGCCTCGTCCGCCTCCTCCCTGCGGACCGCCACGGTCGACCCTCTGCCTCTGCCTGGGTGGCCCCTCCACCGTCTGCTGCTCCTCTGGTCGGCGAGTCGGGCAGTCACGAGCCATGTGACCCTGCCCGCCGCAAGAGTAGCACAGCCTGCCTCTCGAAAGGCTGGCACTCCGCTGTGTGCCCCGCACCGCTGAGCCGGTGTCCTGAGGCCGTCTGCGAGGGGGTCTGGTCTGCCTGGACCCGTGAGTCATCCGTCGGCTGCCTGCTGCCGATGACTCAGCTACCTGCCGCCCTGCGCTAGGTCTCGCCGCTGAAGAAGGCTCTGCCAGGAAGCTCTCGATCAGGAGGGCTCGCTCCAGCACTCCTGCCTGGGTCGGAATGCTGAGGGAGATCAGCGACGCACGAATCTCCTGTCGCAAGCCCTGCTCGAAGGTCCGGGCCCGGAAGAAGGGGTCCCGTACCATGTCGGTCGAGTAGCGAGATAGGTCCGTGAACCTCGCCGCATACTGAGCGACCGTCATGCTGCCCTGGCGTAGCTGGAGAAGCTCCTGGATGCGCACCGCTCGGAGGGTGGCCGGGACGAACTCAGAGCGGAAGAGGCTCTCGAAGTCCGTCCAGAGCAGGGATGCCTCATCGTGAACCTGGAGCATCAGGCTCCACCATCGTCCTGCCGCCGCCTGCAGGAGGCTCGCTGCGAGGATCACCATGAGATCCGCTGGTGTCCTCACTAGCCTGAAGATCCGTACCACCGCCTCTAGCCAGTCCTCGGCGGCCTGGGGGTCCGCCTCACCGCGAAACCTGGGCGGTTGCTGGCTCTGAAACTCGTGCAGTGCCCTGAGGCGACGTGCATCGTCGGCGTCTGGTACTGGAAGCATCGGTGGCTCGGCGGGTAAGGCTACCGCCGGTGCCACTGCTGGAAAAGGGCCCTGCACCGAGGCCTCATCGCTCGGTGGGCTGCCGTCGCGCCCTACACTCGGAACCCTAGCTGGCAGTCGTCGCGGGGCCATCCTGAAAAGGAGAACAAGAGCACCACAGTCAGAACAGTATACCTGGTGAGCTGGCACAAGTAATCACAAGGAAAACTTGAGACTTTCATAAAGCAGATCAGTATACCCGGTGAGCTGACATAAGTAATCACAAAGAAAACTTGAAACACACACGCAATCAATGTTTTCATGCATTAAGTCGGAAATCAGGAGTTAGGGTCCTGGTGTACGGATACGTCGGCCGCCGCACCAACACTGGGCTCCCTGAACTGATAACCACACTCAATACACTAAACACTATTGCTTCACATAGAAAGAAAGGACGATCAGAGTCTGCGGTAGAACCGACCCCTCCGATACCAATTTGTCACGACCCGTCCTCGGGGCCCGTGCCGTGACTACCCCAAGCCCGCCTTCCATAGGCCAGGGGCTGGCGACTAGCACCAAGGCGTAAAATCCCAGTAAACAGGGAAGGCATTGCCTTTATAAGTAACAACCACACAGAGTCAGCAAGCGGAAAGTAAAGTGCAGAAAGTAAAGGGGGCCGGAAATACAAGCCCAACTGTAAAGTACAACTGAAAAGAAAAACAGCAACTGAAGAAAAGACGGCGGCCTCGTGTCGTCTACTGGCAACCCCACCTGAAGGGTGGGTACAGATAGCCTCCAGGCTCCTCGGGTCCCACGTCCGCTCCGAGTACGTTCCGTCCAGTGGTCCACCTCCAGGTACCGTCCTGCTCCATGCCCCAACCGTGATCAGCGCTGTCCGTCGTCTGCAACCAACACAACAAGGTGCGGGCATAGCCCGTGCAGGGGTGAGTACAACTACTCAGTAAGGACCCCGAGACCCCCGAAGGTCTCCCGAAATCCACAATGGATATAGCACAAAAGAAAGATGCAATCACGAAATAACATCCGACTCGACTTAGGTATATGCCCATACATATACCTAAGTCCCCAATTCTAGCTCTGCTCACGAGCTCAAGAACAACTCAATCCACAAAGGAAAGCAAGACCCAAATCCACAAAGGAGAGTAAACAGTAAATCCACAAAGGATGGTTCAACACAATCCACAAAGGAGAGTAACATAAGATTCAGCTCAACCAGGTATACTTTTTCAGATGACGTCAAAGATGATCACTGATCCATCTAAGTCGTCGGACCCACGAAGGATCGATAGGTACTAACCCCCGCAGTAGACCCACACAGGATCGGGCTCACACAGAACCTGTAGGCAGTGGCTCACACAGAACCGGTAGGCAGTGGCTCACACAGAACCGGTAGTAGGACCCACATAGGATCGGGCACTGATCCGCATAGGATCGCTGAGTGCAGTAGTCGACGCAGTCCACTGAGGATCTCTGCACAGTCGTCGCCGCAGTCCACGAAGGATCTCTGCTCTGCCGTCGTCGCAGTCCACGGAGGATCTCTGCTCTGCCGTCGTCGCAGTCCACGGAGGATCTCTGCTCTGCCGTCGTCGCAGTCCACGGAGGATCTCTGCTCTGTCGTCGAGGTCACAGCCAGCGCTAGGGTTCCCGCACGTAGCGAGCTCGTTTAGGAGGGTCCGCTCCACGAGCCGAGGGGCTGATACATCAACTGACACGTAGTCCGAAGTTGATGTATCCAAAAGTTCCGTATCGACAACAGGATCTCAACGCGACAGACGGCGCGTCAATCGGACGCCCGGTCTGAGAGTTATTGGCATTTTCGTCCCAGGGGCCCGGTTGGTTTTTAGGGCAAAACCATCCCGACCGTACTCCGCCTGTATCCGATCCTCGGGCGGAGTATGCCAAAAGTTCCGTCTCACTTAGAGGAAACTACCACAGCTGACGGTACGTCGTTCGGACGTCCGTAGCTCAAGTTATGAGCGTTTCCGCTCCGAGGGCCCGGTTGGCTTCGTGTACGAACCAACCCGGCCGAACCCAAAGTCTTCCGAAACCTTGAGTATAATATACCGAAACGACCGTCTCGATCCAAGGATCGCGTAGCCGCTGATGGTTCGTCAATCGGAGGTCCCAGGCCCAAGATATGGGCGAAAGACCGTAGAGGGCCCGAAACGGGGGTACTGGGCCCGGGGCGACCCGGCCCGAACCGCCCCCTGGGGTCGGCCGCACCGGGTCGGCCGAACCGGGTCGGCCCGAACCGGGTCGGCCCGACCCGGCCCGAACCGGCTCGGCCGGGTCCGGTCCGGCCTGGGCGCGGCCCGGCCGACCGGACCGGCCGGCTCGGCCTCGGCCGCGCGGCCGAACTGCCGCCGCCGCGGGGTTGAACCCGCGGCTTGAGAGAAACTGCGGCCCCGCGGGGGGCCGCCTGTCACGCGGACGCGGCCGGGCTGCCGCGTCCGTCCCGGTTCCGCGCGGCCGCGGAACCGGCTGCCGCCGCCGCCGCGGCTTCAGCCGCGGCGGGAGATTTCCACGGCGGCGCGCCTGGCGCCGCCGCCTCCTTCCGCGGGCCGCCGGAGATGCTCCGGTGGCCCGATTTCTTTCCCGTCTGCGCCGATGCTCCTCCCGGGGGACGATCTTCACTGCGGAGCCAACAAATTGCCCTTGCCGCACGGTTTGTCGTCGTCCGCCAAATCCGCGCAAAAAGAGGAGATCGGCGGAGGGTTGCCGGGTCTTGTTCGTTAGACCCGCACCCTCCGCGTTAGTCATAATCCACGGGAGGAACAATAAAACAATCAACAACAATTTTAAATGTTAAAATTGTTCGAAGATCATGCTTCTTTACTTTAAAAGAAATAAATCACGGGAAGGAAAATATTCCAATCAACCCTTACTTTATCGTCGTCGTCGGATGAGGGGTCGTCGCGGAATTGCTCGTCGCGGAAGATGGAGATCGCCGCGTCGTCGCGGAATCGCTCGTCGCGTCGCCAATCTCCGGATCAAGATCAACGGATTTAATTAGTTTAAATCCGTTGATATTGAAATTAAAAAGGGAGAAGAAAAGATCTGATTCTCACCTTTGTTGCCGAACGAGGGTCGGCCGCGGAAGAAGAGGCGTCGCCGAAGAACGTCGCGGGTAGATCTCGTCGACGTCGCAGATCTTGGTGTGCGTCGTCGAATTCCGGTCGCCGGCGTTCTTCGCGTTCTTCGCGTTCTTCGCGTTCTTCGCGTTCTTCGCGGAGAGGGTGGAGGAACGAAGATTCTCTCAAATCCTTTCCAAGGATTTTTATGTTGGTCTTATTTTATAAACATGCCAACACGAAACCGGTTAAGAAACGATCCATCAATTCGTTGAATTAATTCAACGAAAGAAACGACCCATTTAATTCACGAAGAAACAGCCCATTTAATTCACGAAATAAACCGCCCAATTAAATGGTCTGTTAAGAATTAAAGAAAACGCGTCGGTTGACTTTTCAGTTACTTTGACGGGTTTTCGCGGGTGCGTTACTTAGCGAAAGAAACGGCGGGGCTCGTGCGGGTCCCACCGCACAAATATCCTACCAAGGGGTAGGATATTTCTGGATAGCATCCTATCCAGTTCAACTCAGTTCAAGCCGTCTTTAAGTGACTTCAAGTGGCTTCCAAGCAGCTTAAGTGAAATAAAATAAAGTTGTCGCACAAACTTTATTTTATTTCTGACTTAAAGCCGTAAAATTTAAAAACCACGTCTGAGCAAACGCAACTCCGGAAGAGGCGTTTCTAAGCAAATACCGGCGCTGCGATTTCATCGGTGCCCTCAGAATTCGATTCCGGGCACCGGTTCAAAAGATAGAAAAACCCGCTCGTCCGTTCACTGAACGTACCCGAGCCAAACTTCGGAAATTGATTCCGGGCACACCGGGCCTCGGAATCAGGTGTCGTCTGAAGCTGCGCTCTTGTAAAATTCCAAAGAAAATTAAGAAAAAAAAATTTCCTTGAAATTTGCGGGTCTTTACATTAATTAATTTAATAATTAATTCCCGCTGTCTGAGCAAATAGCGTGTTTTTATGAAACAATAAGTATCAAAAGATTGACACTAGTTTAATTCTGATTTCAAAGTGAAATTAATTCCAATTACCCCTATTGGATTTAATGGTAAATATATATTCTAATTTCACTTTAAAACCAATTCAAAATATAATCTAATCATATAAATAAATTTGATTAAAAAGAGGTTTTGAATTAAAATACAACATTTTACAATATTCATTAAAAAAATGAACTTTATCGGAAAGATACCAAAAATTTACACAAAGTAAATTTTGATGTCCCGATTCTTAAGAAGAGTTTTATTTGGTCCAATAGAATGTATAAGAGTGAACAAAAATATATTTAATGACGGTTCTCCATTAAAAGGCGATAAGTGAATCTTTAGTGAAAACTAGGGCATATACGCCTAAAATTGAATTCTTTCCGTATTTTAAGCCTTTATCTTTTATTGGACAAATGTAAAAACATTTAAAAAAATATATAATCATATTTTAGTTATTTCTATCCATTCCTTCCAATACAACGACTACATGTTAACTACCATTTAAAATAATATTATTTTATTATTAGAGTGCAACGTAAGATTCCCAAGAAACTCGTTGTTGCGTGTTGGGTACGCCATCGAGCATAGCGTCCCCTTTAAAGTCATATTAATATTTTATTCACAAATATGGATAAATATGAAAATGTCATATTCTTTATTTACCTGGGGTGTTACATATATTGATTCTGTTCATAGTGCCAAATATATTGTGAACCCCACTTCTCATTTTAGAGGTAAACTAGAAAATTAATATTTGAATAACTATGGGAAATAATACACCATAAGAGATAATAAACCCTTAAGATCTCCATAATCATCCTATAACATGAGTGAAGAGATTTGAAAAATGGGGTTTCCCAATTCTGGAAGTGGTGGTCCAGCACATCCCGGTCGAGGATCCCTTTAACCCTGAAAAAACAGGGTTCCCTCATCAGATTCTGTGAGACTCACTCACCACCAATAATAGTCTATGTGAGCTGGGAAACACACAATTCAGTCCATACTAAGGACGACATCAAATAAGTCCATCTCTGAAATCTGAAAATACCATTCTAGTTTGACCGTTGACAAGGCGAGTGCGCAATACGAACACATGAAACCATAGTCTCGCTTCTTCCACAATGGTGTCACCAACTCCAAATCATAAGGCATATGTTTTGTTGAAAATGTAAACACATCCACAAGATGGGAATAAAAAAAGAAACAGAGGTGCCAGTATCAGTCAAGGTTTCAACAAAATATGATACAATAAGAACGGTACCTCAAACTATAGTATGTCCTACATCATATTTCACTGGTGCTGGATCCAAATCATGAAGATTCCTCTTCTTTATCTAATCCATAGAATGGATATAGATCTATAGTTTTTCCTTATGATGAAACTACTCTAAAAAAGACACATCCTTACTTCCATGACCTCCAAACATAGAACCCACCATCATGGATAGATCTGATTAGGTTGATATCCCTCTAGAGGTCACGGAACATGCTCCACCCTGATAAGGATGATTAGTTCTGCAAAATCGCTCGAAATTCCCTGTAGTTTCACACGAATTACATGGTATGTGTGGAGATTAACAGGAACACTACACATTCCCCACCTTTCAACAATAATGATAAAAAATTGATCCATCTATAGAAGCTACTGATGAAAGGGTTCGTGATGGATGTCATGAACTACCACCTCCCTCTTTATCCTACTCATCATTGTTCCTCTTCTTCTCAGAAGAACATCCCTTCCTAGTCACACAATTGGAACTACACCATATAAATCATAGTTTCCACCACAATCCATCTCCTCCATTAAATCATGATCATCCACATCAGCTTAAGTCTTCAACATGAACAAGAAGTATTATGACCGGATATCAAGTCACAACCCCATTTTAAACTTTTGACCCTTAAGAGTATTGTTAGAAACCACCTCAGTTGTGATCTGAACCAACTTAGTGAAATGATTGGAATATTCCATCATGGTCTTATCTCTCTTTTCAAGATCCCAAAACTCATGGGTCTTAGTGAAGGCCAAGCTCTATAGACCATACATCTCTTTGAATAAGACCTTTAAATCCTTCCAATCCATCTTATCTTGCTTCTCATCCTAAACCATGGAGTCCCACCACCTCTGACTTGGACATTCCAACATAATCGAATCACACTGCACCTTTACTACCTTAGGATTTTCAAGTAACCTAAAAATCCTCAAGATCTTCTCAATTCAATCATCCACCTCCAGGGGATCTCTGATACACCAGAAGGAATGATGCTTGTTCTTGAGGAACTTATGATATTTGTCTATTTATAAACCCAATTCATCTTCCCTGGAATGGGTAGGTCTAGAGAATGCTCCATGGACCAAGTCTTGGACAGCTCGAACCATAGATTCCACTAGTCTCTGATCAGTCTATGAGGGAGAACTCTCTCTGGCCTCTTCTCGTGGTTTCACAGGAGGTCTCCGGGGAGAACTCATGCAACATCAAGCAACAATCAAAAGAAACAACTATCATTTTTTCATTCTAAAAATTTTCAGAAAAATAAACAATTCATAAACACTTTCATATATCAAAGAAAAACTAAATCCACCATAATAACAAACCAACTGAAACTACTCCTATCCTACCAGGTGTCCATATACAGTCTGTAAAATGTGTGTCTCGCCTAGAGTACAATTCAAAAAAAATTCCAAAAATCCATTTGAAGCTCAAGGACCCTTATATTTTGTGTTGACCAGACACCTCACTTGTAACCAAATCTCAAGCCCCAACATTCATAGACCTTGTCTATCCCGATACTTCCCAAATGACATGACCCAAAGATAGGGTTAAATACATTCTTTAATACCCTTTTATCACAATTGAATCTAGATTGCTATCCAAACTAGCACCTAACCCAGCCCATAGAAAGGCTCAAAGTTCATTCTTGATCCCTATGGGGCTAGAAACTAGTAAATGGGGGTTGAGAATTCTCTTTTGGGAAATTTTCAAACAAGGTAAATAAACAACAATGATAATCCAAATGAAACATCATCCTAATATCAATATCAATAACCAAAAGAGATACAACAATTCAAGTTAATCATTTTACAACATTAACCAAAAAACCAAAAGTAACCAAACAAGGAGGGGAAAAACTACACAACCCAAAAACCTCCATGAAATAATAGGGCCCCCCCCCCCAAGACACCCCCACCTATAGTTGTATGAAAGGACCACTAGAAACCAAATACACCATCACCAACCCAAAGCATCTTTACTTTACCTAGATCAAAAATAAAATACTCTATATACACCTAGGGGTGTATGTAATGTGTGAGGTAAAGCCCAGTTAAATTCCACCCAAATGAAATATTCTATTCCATAACATTAAAAGATGAATTACATGAATGTTTTAGGAATGAAAATGGAATCATTTTAAGAAATCATTTTCTAGAAAATATTTTAAATGAAATATTTTCAAATGAAACATGAATTGAAATTATAAAGAAAACAGGGTTCTATATATCCTCATGTTGAGCATCACATCACAAGATAGAGCCACATCGTGGTAAATCCCTATAGTACTAATGGGATGCTAGGAACCCTATATCTCAGTGAAACATTGTATAAAAATCATAACCCAATGTCTCATTATGAATGATCCACTAGAGAGGAATCCATACAATGTTATAGTGGTCTCCAACCATCATCATTGTTTTTTTAGTGTTGTTTATTCAATACTCTTAGAAGAGACCAAGACTCAGCCTTGCTGATTAAACTAGCTTACTAGACCTAGTCCACCCACCTAGTTACCTAAGATTCCCATTAGGCTCAACTTTCCACTTCACATGTCACATAGTTCACAATATTCACATACACACATCAATAATCATGAATAAATATGAAAACCCATCACTTTTCCTAGGTAAAACATCATTAAAATTCATATTCCCACCAAAAAAAATGGAAACACACTTATCGCTATTTAAAAAATTTATAGAACACCATTTAGAACCACAACAAGGAAGAACAAATGAATCGCAGTTAGTTTCCTTGAGTAAAACCATATTTTAACACATACTCACCTCAATTCATTTTGAAAACACAATTATTACCTTTCACACAATCCATATAACACTTTAATTAATCAAATAAAGCATACCAAAATCATCTAATAAAGCTAAAAAATGGAATAACCTACCTCACTATTGGAAACTTCCAAAATCTAGGGGAAAACCACAACTGCACCACAAGGGAACCATATAAAGGAAAGATCAAACCAAAAATATAAATATTGTACCCATAAACTCAAGATAGAACCCTTCTTAGGTCCACCAACCCTATTGAAGAAAGATAATACAAGAAAGATGAAAGTAGAACCCTATAAGAAGGAAGAAATTATGAAAAGAGAGACTTATTTGATGATTTCTCGAAGATCGAAAACAAATACACTAAAAAATGGAAGTCTAAGTCGGGGAAGAATGAGAATAGAAATCTACTACATCTACAAATCCCTTCTGGTTTGAAATAGAGGTGATTTGAGGTTAAAAATAGGGTGCTGAGAAAAGGTAAAATTTCCATTTTTAAATGAACAGTACATGCTTCACGATTAGGCCACACAGTTTTATAAAATATACAGGAACTATACGGTCTCCTATGTCTAAGAGGAAACATATTACATGGTTTCCTAGGTGAGAGAACATGCCTAGGCAGTAGGTCATGTGGTCTATACATTTATGTTCATGGGACACAGTTTATCTTGGGCCAGTGCATGGTTTCACCTAATCAAGTGACAACCATATGCCACATGTTGTAGGAACCCAAAATTTTATTTCTCTCCAAAAATACGGGGGAACCCAAGGATTAAATGTACGACCAAAATTTAAAAAAATACCTAAAAAAAATCAAATATGTGATAGTTATCCTCAAAATATATCATAGTTTTATGTTCTCTAATCTATGTTTTCCTAAATCTATTTATCATGGTTTTTACTAAACTTTCTCTGATACTAACTATAGTGATCCTAACCTTACAATCCTAGAGCTGGTTTTATAATTTAATACATTGAAATATTATATCATAGTTTTTTTCTTTGAAGAATAAATTTAATACATATAGAATATACCTACATATTAATTATAATAAACTTCATGGAATCGTGGGTAAAATGAGAAAAAAATAAGGGTGGTCTCAAATGTTCAGTAAGGTTTTAGTTCAATAAAATCTATCATGAATCAAAAAGAATAATGGAAATGGAAAAGTATATAATCGATAACACGTATCATTTAAATAACTAGATAAGGAGTAATCAATATATCAAGGTAAATAAATGATCACACATATAATTTAAATAAATTGATAAGGAATAATATATATGACAAGGTCAATAACTGATAAAACATTCCATTTAATCAATAATTGAGAATGAAATGCATCTAGAGATGATATCAATTTGAAATTTTCCTAGATAATAATAATAAATAAATTATTTCAATGATTAATTATGGGACTTCGTGTTCCCTAGGTACCTAATAACTTTACCATGATAACCTTTCAAAATAATTCTTAAACCTTACTGGGTGACCACCCATTTAACTAAGGCTAGCTAATTCATTCATATCGTGAGGCTACCGATGCATTGAGAGGTCATTAATATTAGGGATACACCCATTTCTTACCTATCCAATCAATTACTCGTATATTGAATTTTCAATTTAATCTATAAATAATGTGCCTTTTAAAAAATCTATATTGAGTAAATAATAGAGATGTATCAATATTTACCTAGATAATAAAATAACTATCAAAGTAAAAACTATATGTAATAATGGTATATGGTTTAGGAAATGAACATATCCATGATAAATAATATGGATATTTAGGGTAAATTTAATTTAAAATTATCATAGTAAAGTGAACATTTCATGGGAACTTCATTTACTATAAAATTGGCTGAAGGAGGTGAATTTCAACACTTTCCATTGTCAAAATAATCATAAACTATCCAGTGGAATAATAAAGATGGTTTTAACATTTACCCATTAGAGTTAGAATATTTAGTTTTTTCATTAAATAATTGAAATACCATAAAAATATCTTTAGATTTTTTTTAGTAAATAATACTTTTCTTTGTTAATTTTTTTGAATATCTGTTTCTTTGAAAAATAAATTTTAAATAAATTTTATTCAAAAAAATCCTTATAAACATTGAAATGAAGGTTAAAAGAAATAATTTACATGAAATAATATAATTCTATACATTCCATAAAAGTAATATATAACATTTCTTTTTCACCCCAAAATGGCTTCAAAAGTTTCTTGTTTAAAAAATGAATGGATGATTCCTTTAACATTTTTGGTAAAAGACAAATGGTTATTATTTTGAAAAAAAAATATTCCTTTTGAAATTTTTTTTAAAAGATGAAAATGGGTGAAAATTACTTTCATACATAATTTTGAAAAGGAAAAATCATTTTTGTGAACATTTTTTGAAAACATGGTTTTGGAAGAAACCATTTTTCCAACTAAAGAGAGAAATGAGTCCATCTTTTCATAAAAAAAGATTCTAGAACATTTTCTGTACCAAAGAGTGGGAAAATGGTATTATTACTTCAAAAATATCATGAATAACCATAATAGAGTAAAATTAAAGGTTTTATTAAAAAATTATCATATAATTTCCATTAATTTAAATTAAACAATAAACAATCTTAACAAGAATCGGATTTTGAAACATACCCAAAAAATGATTATGACATCGAAGTGATAATTAATAAATGAATTGATTATGTGTATCAACTATAAATACAAATTAAACAAGTGGAAATAAATATAAATAAATATATATATATTATAGATTCATTATACACATAAAAATATAATATGAATTTCAATAAACAAGTAATACAACCTAATGAAATGAAATTGACTTATGAAATTTCTTTACCACATGAAAACTTTAAGATCAAATCCCCTCAGTTGAAATAATTAAAATTAAAAATTAATATTCCATGATAAATGAATTATTCATTATAATACATTTTAAATGGGTATTATATACAATAAATAAAATAAATTAGGTTCATAATATCTCAATATGCCTTAATGAAATGAAATTGAGACGAAAACCTAGACCTTATGCTTTTTTTAGAAACTGATTTAACATCCTATATAGTGGTTTTAAAATTTTTATTAAATTATTATAAAATAATATTAATATTTATTATTTCATATATGATCCTATTATAATATCTTATCACCTGTTCATTAATAATATTTCATTTTTTTTGTTATTTCGTGTATTGATTGCCTTGTTTTCTCATGTGTGTTTTGTTTTGAATGTTCTGATTGTTGCGTATATTATATATGTCTATCATATATAGAAAAATAATAATGAACTAATTATAAAATTTCTAAATTAATAATACTTTTTAAAACAATCATGAATTATGGTAATGTAAAATTAAGTACGTTGAGATCATGGAGACGGTAGGTTGTTTGTACACAAGTGTATGTTTTCCATTTTTCACCAATCATTGTGGAAAGGAGGTAAGTAATATATTGAATTTATAAAATTATCATGATATCATAAATTCTATAATATATACTTATGTATTTAATCCATGTGGTGTGGTTATGAAAAGTGAGTCACATAGCTTCACGAAGGTAGTAGTCCACACATACATGAATGATGATATCATCTTTATATGAGTAAAAAGGAAAGGAAGAAAATGATTAATATTATATTTAAAAAATAGGTAATTGTTTTTTCCTAAATATCATTATTTTTTCATTTATATAATATATGATCATTAATTTTGTCTTTATCAACTTTTATGTGAAGTGTTAGTGAAAGATGAATCCCATCGCCTCGCGAGGCGGTAGTCTGTCATACACACGAACAACATTATCATTTTTCTTATGGAATGGAAAGTAAAAATATATATGTTATATAGTTAATATATTGGTATAAATATATTATGAATATCATATATATAATTTTTTCCATAATCATAACCAACCATCCGGGGTGGAAATGGAAAAACGAACGACATTGGTTCGTGAGGCAGTAGTTTTCCATATACATGAATAAAGATTTTTTAAACAATTTGATCAAAGTAGAGAATGTTATAGTTAATTAAATTATTATAAAAACATTACAATGTATGAAATATTTTTATGTAATTAATTCTTAATAGTTTAATAAAAATTTAAGGTGATAGATAAAGAAGTAAAATAAATATTCTTGTGGAAGAATATTTCCTTTTCTTTAGGTATCCTCTTTATGTTTGTACTAAAGCCTTAAAAGGATGAAATTATACATAAAATATGGACTTTATAATGAGTTTAGGTAATTTTGGGAGTTAATTTTTCAGGTATTTTCAAAACCAAAGTGGTTTCAATCTATTAATTGGATAGGAGAGTGGGTAGCCTTTTATAAGTGGGGTTATAGGCACACTTGTAATTTTTTGAGTGAGAAAATTCTACCCACATTTTTTCACGTAAACAAGCCTTAATAATAGTCCATTATAAATAATAGAATATATAATGTCTATATATGTATATAATGTGTGATTTGGATAAGTTCTGGTTCATTCTTAAAACTTATATTCAAGGTTGAACCACTAAGTAGACTCATTTTTACCTTAATCAGTTTAATTAATTTTAACTATTTTTTCACTAATAATTATGATAAAATATTATTCTTAACTAATTAGATAATATAAATTATTATTACTATAAATATAGAATCCATTTTTCCAAAATTCAATTCATTGGAGTGGTATAATTAAATTTAGAATTGATCATGCATACTTAGTGAGAAATTGGGTTTTTTTAAGTGAAAATGTTCGAAAGTTTACGATGTTTTTATATAAAAATTAAATATGAGAATAATTTAAATGAACTAAATTGTTTTAAAAATTTATAATGTAATTATTTTATTTTAAAACCAATTAAAAATATAATTTAACATTGTAAATTTTTTAGACAAAGGGAATTTTTTAATTAGAATTCATAATTTCTCACTTTACATAAAAAAATGAAACTTCTCAGAAAAATCCCAAAACTTAACCATAAGATAATTTTGAAATTAAAATTTAACAAATGAATTTTATTTTGTCACATCATTTTCCTAAAAGTGTTAAAATTTTAATTTTAAATTATGTTAAATAATAATGTCTAATAGGTCTTTTAGGAAAATACAATTTCTCTAAAAACATTTCTTTTTTCTTTTAAATGATTATTATTATTATATATAATCAATAGATAACCAATAAATGTGCATAAAAATTATATTTCCATATATAATATAATCATATTCATACCCTAAATTACAATGTCTAGGTGATAACTATTATATTAAATAATAATATTAATAGTGTATTGTTGTTTAGTAAAAATCAGTCTTGTGTGTAATGAAAGCTATTAGAGAAACCCGTCCTTTACTGTAACCCAAGATAAAAATAGTGTAGCATGAATTTCAATATATAAAATTTGTTGAATTTATTTAATATAGTAATTATATTGTAAAGTCTCAGGATATAATTTTCTATTCTACGATTGTTTCTGTGTGTCATACACACTATCGAATATGATGTTCATATTTTAAAATTTCATGGTGTTACACTACAAAACTTTCTAGCACTAATTTTTTCTACCACCCATGAATTTTGGGTGATTATGGAGTAAATCCACCTTGTTTTTAGATTCATTAATTTATACTGATTCAATCAGATATTTGTATTGATGAAGGATGAGATCCAATAAAATGTGAGATGAGTAAAGTCACTCTACTTGCACAACCTCTAAGGGAGATTTATCATTCCACTCAGTTGTGAAGAGTATATCTACCCTTTGACACCAGAGTAGTGAAATAATGGACCAAGATCCCATGATAATCTTAAGGAAACAAGGGATTGGTGTCGAACTAAAGATTTTGAGATACTCCCTTCACTATTTAATAGAACTATTTTAGGTTTATATTTTAAGCCATATGTAATCCAGAAAATCAATCCTAATGGGAAATGTAGTGCCACTAATAAGATATGGTTGTATTTTTATTATTAGTGATGGGAAATACATGTTTTATATAATATCATTGTATGGTCCCTTATGGGTAAACACAATAATGTACATACAGAAAACACATAATGAGTCCCATCAACTGAATCCCAATCCTATTTTTTTCCTTTGAACGAACACACTACTATGAAGCACCAGAACAATCTATCATTAAAATAACACTGGGATATATCATGAGAGTAACACTGATGCCTTAGAAAAGTAATCTAGACTCTTCATTCTAAACACGTTTCAACTATCATGTAGAAAGTATACCAACTCCCTACTAAAAGTGGAAGTTGTGAAATTATAAGAAGATAAACATGGCTTTCATGAGGTAATAATAATGATAACTAAAAATAGGTCTATAAAAGGATTTCACTTAATAAAGGGTGAGAAAAGGAAACACTCTTAGGGAACACTCAATATTTGTTAGTTTCTACTCTATTTTTATTTTCATTTATTTAGAAAATTCTAATGATGGAACACTAGGCCATTTGTGGTTTCACCGAGTAGAATCCCATAATTACCCCATGTTAATGAATTATAATCCTTAAGTGTACTAAAATTTCTATGGATCTTAATTATTTTATCATTTAGAGTTTTCTTATTTTTATAACTTTGAATGTATTCTTTTTTATACAAATTTCACATGCATGACACATAGATTTAATTCATTGTATGTGATAAAAATAATGGGTGAATTAAAGGGTGAATGGAGGTATCTAATAAAAATCTAAGAAAATTTAGGAAATACAATGATTATTTTATTTCCAAATATGAACCAATAATTCCTAATAATTGTAATCAATGGGATTTAATTGATTATAGGATGAATAGAAACTATTTGAATAATTATTCAATATGAGATTGAGGAAATGATCCAATTCTTGACCACTAATTCTTAAATTGTCTTCAAAACCAAAAATTTCACTTTCTGATTATTTGAAATTGAATCTAATAAAAAATATTTCAATATACACACAACACTATCTTTTTCAAAGATAATCTATGCCCCACTTTTACTACTTATTTCTCATGTTCAAAAATTATTTTGTTGAGTTCCCCATGATAGGAACACATAAATATCCATTTTTAATAATTTAATAATTGGGTTATATAATTATATTCTCAAAAATCACATAATGGAAAACATTCATATTTTTTCAAAAGATCATAACAAATTCCCTATATATTAAACTAGGGAAAGGAAATCATGTTTTGTAAATATTTATTCATTTCAACATAGGATAACCCAAGGAAAATAATCATGTTTCATAAAAATATCATGATCATAATCATAAACCATATAGATAAAATATTAGTATGGGATCATAGGATCTTATCTCTAGTAATTCATAATTAAAAAAATGATGTTATCGTAGACAAAAATCCAATTAAAATATCACTAGAATATTTATCATAAAAAACATTTATCATTTTGAAATAACTAATTTAAAATATAATAATATAAAAAATATTTTAGATGTTTTTTAAATAACTATGAATAATTTTAAATGAAGCTTCAAAAAATTTAGCGATCATGATTGTAGGAAATCTGATTGATGTTGTATACATAAAATAAGGATTCTTTAATCATTTATTAGTAAAATCCAAATGTTCCTCGGTCAAAAATGGACTATAATATTCCATTGAGATTTTTTATAAAAAATCAAACATGGGTAAAAATTAATTTAAAATTTAATTGAATAACATTAAACCATTACTGAAAATAAAATTTATGAAAACATTGAGATAGAAGAAAATTATTCCCGACCAAAGAGAAAATAAAGTCCATTTTTCTAAAACAATTTGATCATTTTAAGTACCATAAAGAGTATAATGGTACTATTACTTAAAAATTACCTAATTAAATTGAGTATAATAAAATTCATTGGATTATTGAGAGTTAGTTAATTAAAATTTCTCATCATAAACTTAATCATAAGGAATCTTACTAAACAATTTGATTGTAATGTAAAACCCTTACTAATTTGGTATCATTTGAATGATAAGACCCATTAAAAAATAAAATAATGAAAATAATGATATTATTTAAATATAAATTAAATGTAGATGTATATTAAACTCATAATCATAAATTGGATTACTATATCATACACATCTTAACAAAACAATATTGAGATAAAGAACACTTATTGATTTCATAATATTTGAATCGAGGACTCAAAAAAGAGAGTCCCTTAGATGGATTTATAAATCACAATAATTTTCATTGAAATTTTCAAATAATTAAATCATGGTAAGTATATACATGACACAAATGAAACAAGTAGTGAATAAGGCATGTTATAAGTAATGAAAAAAGTATAATTAATTATTCATATGAATTAAAAACAGTTGTATAATTAATATATATTTATTATAAATTTATTAAATAACCTTACTCATATATATCAATATATATATATGATAAACTTATAACATATTATCACCCATTTATTATCAATTTTTTATTAAAATCACTATTTTGGGTGATAACTACTTTGTTTTTAATGCAGGTTTTGGTTCAGTAGACCTAGTCCACATACATTGATCATGTTTCCATAGTATCCATAATGTTAATCATGTAAGTTTTAACATATTTATTAATTATATAAAATTTTATAACCGTTCATATAAACTGTCGATGAAAAATGAATGTAATCACTTCGTGGAGATGGTGGTCTGAATATACACACGAGTGATGTTTTAATTTGCTGATAGATAGTATGATAGAAAATTAAATTATAAATCCTCCTAAAATAAAAATAATAATATGATTTATATGATTTATATGATATATATTCTTTAATTCCATCCTAATAACCATCAATGTGAAGTGGTGAAGAAAAAATAAATGCAATGCTTTATGGAGGTTGTAGTCTACATGTATGCCCAAGCAATGTTTTCTTTTCCCATGTGATGGAAAGGTGGAAGATAATTTTTTTTGAAATAATAATAATAACAAATTATAATATTAACATACTTAATTAATAATTTCTGAATGTATACCATGGATCTAAAAGTGATAAAAGATGAAATAAAATTGAAAGAACTTATTTAAGAGTTATAAATCTTCATTGAAAAACCTATTTGAGTTTACACATTAATTCTTAGAAGGATATTATATTGTTAATTAAACAAGAACTAGGATGTGGGGAAGGAACCTATAAAGGTATTATGGTAAGTATTGTTCAATATAGAAGGCTCAAAAGGTATAAATATGATATGATAATATGTTCACATTTATAAGTGAGGGGAGGGGAACTCTTATTATTAATTATAGTATTAAATTAACCTAAATTAATTTTCATGGAAAGGTGGATCCAAATTGATAAATTTTAAAAAATAGGATTATGATTATAGTAAATAATCGAGTAGAATAAAATTTTTAAAAGTTTTGGTGATTCATTTACCCTTATCTCTTCATTTTAATCCCTTGTTAATCCTTTTTAAAAATAAAACAATATCCACGTTTTTACCCATTAAGGGTAAGGAATGTTATAATAAAAATTCATGTTACAAAAAAAATAGACCATGGTTTAAATTTAAAACAATTTCCTATTCAATTTTCATAATAGAGCATTTTTATGAAATTTATATCATTTAATAAAATATTATATGTTATAAAATATCATTAATGTCATTTTTGGAACTATTCATTTACTTTGACTTTAATTTTATCAAGATAGTTATTGAATTAGACTCTAATCCATTCACAAAGCTATAAATGATATATATATATATATATATTTATTTATTTAAAAAATTCTTGGATCTTAATAATTCATCCAAATAATTTTACTTTTAATATTTTTATAATCATTTTTTTTATTAATTGAATAAATTATGCATTGGAGCTGCCTAAGAATTTAATGTAATTATTGAATTGCAAAAATTTAAAAATAAATTACTATGATTAAAACAATTAACTTGTATCTAAACTATAAATTTATAACCGAACATAACCTATTTTTATCCTTTTTAAAAAATAGATATATTAATGTTTATAGAGTTACATTTTGTATTTATCATTTTTATAAAATAATATAAAGGTCATAATCAAAGAAAAAAAGTTTTTAGAAAAATGTTATTTAAGTATAAAAAAATTATATTTAAATAATGAATATTACTCATATAAATGGATTTAATTATATTATTATAAATAAAATTTATTATACATCACTTAATGACCAAATCTAAAATATAATGTGCCTTTTAAATTACTTGATTCAATGAAATGAAATGACTGTATTTAAAAAATTGAAATTTTTCTGAATTCATTGAAAAATATAACATTTCAGAAAAAAATAAAAAACCAACCTAAATTAATATTGATATGATTATTTCAAAAATGATGTTAATTTTATAAAATATAACATTTAAAATTTTCAGAAATTAATTATATTTTCCATGCACAAATTGAAATAAAAACCATGTTTTGATGAAAATAGATTTTTGAAGAATAAAATGACATTAGTAAAAAGTGTTTACATATTTCATAAGTATTAATAAATAAATTTTTCTTAAGTAGTACTGTTATAAATATATTTTATAATGTTGTTACTGATATTCATACTCACTAATTCAACGAATAGGTTATATTAAATTAACAATATGTTTATAATACAACCTAGTTCTCTTAAAGATCATTATTGCATGTTAGGAATTCTATCAAGAACATGATTCATATAAAATATATTTCTGGGTTGTTATAATTGGGACCCAATTTTATTTGATTCATTGAGACTGTCAAGATATATGTTCAACAGCCTTGTGGATGGTTCTTAATCACTTATAAAATCTTGTTCATCTGTTGGATCTGTTTAGCATACTTGTGGATTTCTCTTGATTGGTTTTTTTCCTTTTCATTAAATTTTCAGTGTGGATCCAAAGTAGGTAAAGCTAGGATTAATGGTGTATTTTTTTAATATAATAACCACTCGGTATATTTTTTCTTATTTCTTATGTATAATTTAGTGAAGATATGTTAGAATTTAATTGCTACATATTTCCTCTTTACTTTTTGTTGAACTTATCACATGCACGTACACTGCATTTTACTAATTGGGTACTAGTTCGTGTTTGTGGTTCCCCACAGAATTTTACTCAAAACCAGATTGGATGTCCATTAAATATGAGTAACTGATTAGTTCTCACTTATATTAGGAATAATTTGAGATGAATAAAGGGTTTTATTTTTTGATAGTATAACTCTCTATGAGTCTGGAGACCCTGAGGAGGTGTGGCTTGGAGTTGCATAGATAACCTATTTGAACATTTATTATTTTATTTCCTTATACTTATGATTTACCTAGTGGTTGATCTATGCTTAGTATTTGTGTACAACCAATTTTTTCTTTGGTTTCTCGATTCATTTATTAAAGGTAGTATGTTTACTGGTTTTGTTTACTCTGATTGTTTGTTGCTATATGTTTTGTTATTTATCTATTATTTTGATCTTTAAAAGAATATATATTATCCCCATGAATGTACACCCTCTATTCTAGTTGGAAGCCTCTAGTGTATTAGACGGATCACTTGATGTCATGTGGGACCCAAACTCTGGCTTAGTGATTCGCATCAGGATGTTACAACTTTCTTAACATGCATCATAGAGCTTTAAGAAGACTGTGATATACTATAATAATAATATTATTTAAATTTCAATGTTATAACATAGCCATTAAGTTGAATGGTATGAATAGTAATAACTACAATATAAAAAATATTTATAATGGCATTAAATAATGAAAATGTATTGATCAAATCATTATAAATAACTACACAATTTTCAATAATGTATTTTATTCTTCAAAAATATTTTTATTCAATTATGGTTTTTATTAAATTTTGTGTGTGGACATTATAATTGAATTATAAATTTTTTTGAAATTTCATTTTATAGAATTAATATTTATTTTTAAATCAATATTTCAAGTTTCTATTATTGTGAATTTTTAGTATTTTCTAAAAAGATATATCTTTCAGCGAATAGTGAACAGTATTGATTTTCTTAAGTATGTAATTTCTTTTTATAAAATAAATTAAATTAAAATTACTATTATATTTTTAATATTATTTAAAATTAATATAAGAATCGTTTAATTATACACAATTTAATTATTTATAAAGAAATCATCATTATACTTGATTCTTTTATAAGTTCATTTTTTTGACACAAAATCAAATTTCTGTAAAAAATATTTATATGTGCAGAATGCGATTTTATGTAAATATATTAGACTAATAAATATTGATTCATTATTTTATATATATATTTATATTATGTATTCAATAAAATATTTTTACATTCAATTAATTGTTTTATAGGGTAATTAATGGAATAAAATTCAGTATTATGCTTAAAAATGCATTTGTCTAAAATTTGGTTTTCATTGGGTTTTGTATGATTATTAAAAATTAAATAATCATTATAATATAAATTTTATCTGTTAAAATTTTTCAATTTTTTTAATCATTATAATCAATATATTTTATTAATACTAACATAATTTTTTTCATAATTAATAGAAAAAAATTGTTACCATCACTAAGGTTAAAACGTGTTTATTAGGGGTTAAACTAAGAGATAAGTGTAGGTATTCCATGTAAACAAGTCCAATTTCTATTTTTTGGTATATATAAACCTTATGTTGTACTATCTTCAAATAATTTTTCATTTGTTTCCACTTTATCATTAAAGTGACTTGATATTATTGAAATAATTTATGTAAACCCGAACATACAAGAGGTCACTCCATCTCCTCCATTATTCACACAATTTTGATCCATATGGATCATCAAATACCTACTCCAAATACTTCCTATATTAATATAATTCATCATATTTCTTTGGTTTTCCCCTAAGCCTATCCTAATAAGGCTTAAGTTTTAAGACAAAGGACCTCTCTCTGAGAATAGGTATAAATATTAATTGAGCTCTTTCAATTTTATTTTTATTTACATATCCTATAAATCATTTTTATCCAAAATAAAATGATTAATCAATTATGAAAAATATATATATCTATATATATATTTGGTTTATTATTTTATTTAAAATCCATTTTCACCTCATTCCCATCAAACGGGGAGTGAGAGTATCGCTTGAGCGCACTTGTGGACTATAGCCACCACATAGTGATCTGATTAATTTCACATCACTATCAATCATGTTATGTTATTATGATGGATTTAGTTTTTATATATTATATTTATGACATAATCATGATTCTAGGATTACAATATCTTATCTACCTTCTTACAATATTATATTTTGAAATCATTGCTCATGTGTACGTGTATACTATCACCTTCATGGAGCGATGTGATTCTTTTTTCATTTACTCTTCATATTGATGTTAAAAATGATAGGTTTAATGAATATATAATATATTTTTGATAAAATATTTATTATTAAAGATGAATTACTATTCACCATTATTCAATTCCATTCATTAGAATGTGAAAACATTTGTCCTATGTACATATGCACTATTGGCTCTATAAAGTGATGTAATTCATTTTTCATAACAAATTTATATGAATGGTTATAAAATATTATTTAATTATTAAATAGGATAATCATGAAATTATTATAATTTTGGATATGTGAAATTGTTGATCTATGTGCAAGGTCTATGACTTCCAAACCAAAATTAAATGAAAAATGAAACAGTTATCACCAGGAAAAGAGGATTTTAATAAATAATTAGAAATAAATGTTTGTTAAAATGTTATAAATGGATCTTATATGAAATTATAAGTGTTTACAATTTTCTTTTATTGAATTATAAAAAATCAAAATTTGTTATAAAATATGTTAGGGCGCTTACGAATCTTGGCATACATATGGTAAGGGTTCTTCATATTGATTTTTGTTTCTCTTAGACATGCTTGGTGTTATGCACCTATTAATGTTTATTGTTTGAATATACTGATACATTGAAATTTTTTATCATGTAACTTCCTTAATTAATATAATTTTAAGTTATAAATCAAATTATTAATTCTAATTTTATTTGATTCAAATGTTACTAAAGTGGCAAGGGTTTACCGACTCAAATTGTTTTCATGGGGTAATGTGTTATGTTATACACTTATCTTATATTACGGGTTTACATACTAACCCTTTGATATATGGAATCATTCATATACTTATTTCAATGTAATTTAAATTTTCTTGTTATATTATTCCTTTCCTGGGAATTACAATTAAAAAATTACCACACCAGTAAGGTATTTTTGTTACAATATCACTTTTTATAAATATTATTTATGCATAAATTTACAATGATAAAATAAAATAATATATCTCTAAACACCTCCTTAATTTTCTTCATCAGTATTTATATCTATAAATTACAAGTTTTACTATCATTTCCCTCTCTCTAAGTACTCGAATGTCTGAAATAGTTTTTTAATGAAAAATCTAATTGTTTTTCAATTCAGACAGGAATATTATTATTTAATGTCCATATATTCTTTAAAATATTCTCAACAATGTTTTTATATTATCCAAATACTGAATAATGAAATTTTCAGCCATTTTTTAATTTTGACAAAAAAAATAAATGGAATTTTCTTTCCTTTTTCTAAATGAGAAACTTTTTAACAATGGTGTGAATCAAATATTTATTTTATTGTATCCCACATAGATGAATTTACAACCATCATGAATAATATTTGATGTGAAGCTTCATTTACATGATTCCATAGTTCATTTCAATGAAGTCATTCTCAATAGTATTTTATAAATTTTTTATATTTAAATAGGATATTTCAAAATGAGAAGGTTATTTTCATCAAGATATGTTCCAATGATCTTATAAAGGTACATTCATTTCTAAAAACATTCATTTATGTTTATTATGTTGTAATGGGGATATAATAAAATTTTATCATACTTATTCATTCTATTTATAGTTTATTATTATGATATATTGCTGAAACACATTTTATTTTCCAATGATTATTATATAACAAAATGATAAATGTTTTTATGATTTTAAAGAATACATATGAATTGATTATGATTATATGATTCATTTTTCTATTATATCCCTCCAATGAATTAGGTAAATATTATTGTTTAATGAGATTAAATGGTTTATGGGAGGTTATCCCAATACTAAAATATGGTTCATCGGTGGTTATCCCAATCCCAACAAGGGTACATAGGAGGTTATCATGACCCCAAAACTGGTACATGGGTGGTTATCCAATGTCTAACTTGTGATGCGTGTATTGGTGGGTAGCTGTGGCATAATATTTATATGATTATTATTATTCCACGCTTTATGCCACACTTTTATGCCACGGTCATTGTCTAATGTTATACTATCATGCATCATGTTCCATAATTAATTTTTGATTCATGTATTATGAACTTCCAGGCTTTATGTCATGTCTCATGATTATGATCTACGAATAGTTTGGAATAATTTTCAAATGTTAAGCTCATCTTCCCATACCATTATGATCATTATATACTTATATATTATCATTGATTGATATCTATCATTTTTTAAACATACTCAAATTCTAATCTCACCCTTTATTATGCTTCCTTTTCCTTGGAATGTGATGATTTTTTTAAGTATGATATATCTAAGAAGTGTGTTATTTGTGAATAAATTAATGGGGGATGGTTTATATATTTTATGTCATAGTTTTTTATGGATTCAAGTTTCCAATTAAACTAAACCATTATTGTTATTGTGTATATCTTGATGATATGTAATGAATATTCATCTAAAAATATATAATATTAATTTATATCATGATTGGGTCATGTAAATTCATATCAGATTATGGTTTAGTAATTCATTGAATATAGGATGAGAAAACTGTAGTGATAACCCTTGAGATATTACTATTTATTAGAGATCACCCTAGGTTATGGTAAATACAAGATTATAGTTTTCTAAAAAATGCATCATTTTCAATATACTAGAAAGTGGATGAAATTATAGAATAGATGCACCTAGGGGGAACAAATCTGAATGGGGAGGATTGCGTATTAACTTGACCACTATTGTTGCGTGATGAGTGGGCATAATACTGTACACCTTGCTAGAAACTCCAGGGGTATACTTGAGTTAATTCATATTTTTATTTATGAAACAATATAAAGAATTTAAATCAATAATGGCCATATATGAACAATGTTAAACCAAAGGTATTAGAGATTTAAAATAATGATTCATGATTCATACATTATATGTAATATTTTTCATGATAATATGATTTCTCAATATGATTATTCTTATTAAAACTGTGGTTTTTTTCTTTTAGTTAATGGCTAGATCCATAAGGAATCCTGATAATGTTGATTGTGAAAAATGATGGAATTATTGTCCTCATTAGAAACTAAATTAAATAGGATATAGAATGAGAAGGAGTCTGGTTTTTTTTAAACACCTATCTCAATATATGATTAACAACTGAAATATAGGAGAGTTTTTAAATAAACCAAATAATATAAAAATGGAATTTAATAAAGACCATGGAAGAAATAAGATTCAGCTTCCTATATGTTGATAATATGGGAAGAAGCGCCTAGGGAAATGTCTAAATGGAACGAGAAGATTTATAATTGGGGGTAAAGAGGGTAATAATCCTGAAAATTTCTAAGCAAGCATGAAAAGTATTATTAACACAACTGATGGGAATAATGGATTTCATATGGTATAGTTAATGGTTGAATGTTTTAAATTTGGAATGTATGGACATTATGAAAATCAATTTCTTAGAGGGAAATATCATGAAATGGGTAAAAATTTTGTATGAGTAAATATTTTACTTTGATAATGTAGAGTCTATGAATGAAATATGAAATATACTAATTATTTTAACAGTATTTCTTATGTTAAAAGTTATAATTGAGAATTAATTAATCTTAATACATGATTTACATTTCACGTTATATTAAATAATTTTTAAATAATATTATGATAGATCATGGTTAGTTATTTAAAAAGTAGAATAATCTATGTTTTCCTTTATTGATATTTGAGAATTATGTTATATAAGTGTTTTATTAATGATATTTTTGTTATAAGATTCATGAAACATCTATGAATTGATTTGAATTTGTTTTCCATGATGTATTTTATTGAATATATTATATGGTAGAGATAACCTTGAAAACAGATTTAGCATAACGTTATATTATATTTCTAAAATACGTGATTAAGGGATTGATAACCCTTAATATGTGAAAAATTATGGAATAATAATGTTTAATTGAGATAAATATTTGATTTATAATTATAATTTTAATTGAATAGTTTTAGTGTCCTTAAAATCCATTAGTAATTTTATGATAAAGTGATTTATGATAAATTTTATTTCATTTTTTGAGTTATAGAATATATTCAATAGTAATTGATTTTATTTGGGGAATAATGATATTGTTTTGTTTTGGAAGAATATATGGTTTCATAAATGTTTTTGATGATTTGGGTATTTATCATGTTTTAGGATAATATGTTAACAAGATATTTACGTGTTTAACGTCTGACATTATGAGATCCTTTATGTTATTTTTGGATAAATTCTAAAGTTGATCCTGGGAAAAAATATGTGATCAAATATTTGATATTTTTCCAGTTTTTAATTAAGAGAAACATATTTTGTAAGTGTTTTAATGTTATATATATCTATGTGTGAAATAGATTGTGTTTAACTTTGGGTGTTTCTATTTAGGTTTTAGTGATTAATGTATTATTTCATTATATGAAGATTTGTTCATATGGGACAATGTTTTCCATTAATTTTTGTTTTATTAAATATATTGAGATATAATAAATCACATTTCATTATTTTATGGATCTAATTATATATTAAATGTTAATATTATTGATTCATGTTTGAAAAAATCATCATGAATGTTTATTTATAGGAGAAAAAGATGACATATAAGTTGAAATTGATTGAAGCATAACCATATTATGATGTTGTGAATATGAAATGTAATAAAATCAAGTAATTATTTTTTCTCTTGTTCAATATCTTTATTTTAAAACAATAAACTCTAGTATGTGGATCTAAAATAAAACTTTTATACTTTTACATTCATTTCGGATTAATTTAGGGCCTTCTTAATGCCTTACCGATTTAGGGTTTTATGGTCAATTACTATCTCATGACCATGTTCTCTATCACTCTAAATTATTATTTAGACACTACCTTTATCCTTAAATCCATATTTTCACTTCTTTATAATTTTATATTTAACATGGAACCTAATTATGTGGTATTTCATGAAACCTAGGTGTTTCATACTTTTCCTTTTTAGAGGAAGTTTTATTATCATTATGTATGACGTGCATTTTCAACTAAGGTATTTTCAAATATTGAATCCTAAATTACATAGATAAAATTTTTGATGATGAAATTTATTTAAATGGTAGATTTTTAACAACCTAGAAATTTATTTTCAAAGAATACTAGGCTTGGTTGATTTTTTATCACTAAGCCCCATGTTTTAAGTGATCGAAAACATACTATAAAAATAATATTGTTTGAAAGTGACATGTTATTACATAGTAATTAAATTGGAAGATAAAAATAGTAGTAAAAAAATAATTAAAAAACATAATTAATTTTTTAAATAATGAAATTTATTGATTAAGGTATGAAAAATAATACTCATTTTCCAATAAGTTCAGTTTATACTTCAAAAGTATGTTTTTTCAAAACAAAATTATTATATATTGTTTTTGGGAATTATAATTAATTTATATCTTTTTTTATGAACATTATATGGGGTAATAAATATCATCCATTAAATAATTATTTTAATATTAACATAGGGTTATTTTTAACTTTTCTAAAAAAATTATCATTCAACGAATAGTGAAAAATAAATATTGTTGTAAAATTTTCATTTCTATTCTTTAAAGAAGGTAATATAAAAGTTATATTATTTTTTAAAATGGATATTAAATAAATATAAGTATCCATTAATCACAAATATTATAATTATTTTCATAGTAAATATCATTAAAATTTATTTTTGTTATAAATTCATTTTTTTCTTCAAAACACATTTTTCAAAAAACTCATTTTATACGCACAATGTATTTTTATTTAAATAAATTAAACTAATATAAACTGATTAATTTTTAATGAAATTTATATATTGATGTTAAATAAAAGATTTTAACATACATTTTATATTTTTTTAAAGGAAAGGGATGAAAGTAACACAATTTTATGTTTAAAAATGCATTTCTTCTATAAATGGGGTTTTGTTGCGTTTTTCACATATATTTAAAATTAAATTACTCCACTTATAGAAATTTATCTTAAGAAAATTAATTCAATACTTTTAATAATCATAATTATTATATGATAATAGGTCAAACAAAAACTTTCATCATAATGAATAGTAAAAATAGTAAAATTATGTTACCACTCTTAAGGTTAAAATGGGTTTACCGAGGTTCAAACTAAGATATATGAGTAGGAATGACACATTACATATATAAATATTATTTTATGGATATAATTATTCCTTTTATTTTATTATATTCTATGAATTTCACATTTTCTCATCTTTCACATTAAAGTGACCTTATATTATTGAAATATTTTATTTAATTCCATGTGTGTCTCTCCCCTCACTTATAAAAGATCACCCCTTATCACCCCTTATTCACATAATTATAGCCTTATATTTTGGCTAATACATAATAAATAACATTCCTTTATTTCATCCCTTCATCATAGATATTTTCTTCATCCCCTAGGGTTATCCAATTATGGCTTAAGTTATAATCCAAAATCGGTATTTCAAAGAAGAGGAATAAATATTAACCGAGAAATTTCAACATTATTTACTATTAAACCCCATATAATACTATTGTATACATAATAAAATTATTAATAATTTAACGTAAATATACTATGATGTTATTATTATTACTTCGTAACTATATTCCACCCCATTTCTATGAGATAAAAAATGAAAGTATCTCTCGTGTGTGTGTGTGGACCATTGCCTCCTCATAACGATAAGATTCATTTCTCATACCTAACGTTAATGGGTTATTATTTTGATGGATTTATTTTTTATAAATTATATTTATGAAATAATTTTTATAATTTAATTATTTTATCTTATTTACCTTCTTATATTCCATTCTATAAGAAAATCATAGCATTTCTTACTCGTATGTGTGGGGCACCACCTCTACGATGTGATGAGAATAATTTTTCATTTATAATTTACATATATGTAAATAAATACAAATCAAACTAATATATATGATATTTATTATGTATAAATTATTCGTTAAATTTGAATTATTATTTAACTTTATTTTGTTCCATCCAATGAAAAGTGGAAACATCACTCGTGCATATATATATATACGGACTACCATCTCCATGAAGTGATGTAATTTATTTTTAACCACCATAATATATTAATTGTTTTAAATGTGTATATAATGATTAACTTTGATATTCATTACATTATTCTTATTCTACGGATTATTTATCCATTGTCAATGTGTAATTACCATAACTCTTTAACCAAAAATAAATGAAAAAAAACAGTTATAACCCAAAAATGATTATTTTAGTATATAATTATTAATAAACTTGTGTTAAAAATTTATAAGTGGATCATATATTATATCATAAGTGTGTAAATGATTCTATAATTGAATAATAATTAATATGGATCTTTTAAATAGTATTTTAAAGTGATTATGGATCAATTCAGATATAAAGTAATGGTTCATCATCTCAATTTTATTTCATTGAGACATGTTTGATGTTATGAACATATTTATGTTTTTGAGGTGAATATTCAAATACATTTACATGTTATATTGTGTATAATTCTTAATTAATGGTATTTAATGTTATGATTAAAACTATTTCATCAAATGGGACTTAATTAAATAGTTACGAAAGTAGTTACGGTTTAATACCTCAAATTGTTTTCTTTGGGAAATTTTTTTCTATACACTTATCTTCTTTTATGGATTTTATCTAAAAACACTATAATATTTTACATCATGGATATTCTTATGTTAATATATTTTAATTTTTCATTTTATTCTATTCATTTTATTGTAATTATGACTCCAAAGTTACCTAGGAAATAAGGATTTTATTTTAGAGTCTAAATATTTATTTGGATTGTTTATGATTAACTTTTTGATGATAAAATTGTATGATATATCTCTCAAAAATATCATTAATTTTCATATACACTATTTATATCTACAAATTAAAATTTTTTCCTTCTTTTTCCTATCTCTATGTATTTAAATTTCTGAAATAATGTTTTAAAATTAAACTAACAATGTTTTTCTATTCAGTTGGGAATATTTTTCTTCAATTGCTATATTTTCTCTAAAATTTTTTCAAGAAATTTTTTTATACTATCCAATTTTTTATTAAAGAAATTTTTACAATTTGTAATTTCTATGATAATGTTTAAAAGTAATTTTATTTCCTTTTTCTAAATGAGATTCATTTTACCAAAGGTTTGAATGGAATCATTGCTTTAATGTATAGCGTATGAATGAATATTCCCATCATCCGGAATACTCATTATTTTAAATCTTCTTTTATATGATTCCATTTTTATTTTGAAGGAAACTTTTTTCTTTAATATTTATAAAAAAATTAGATATTAAATATGTGATTTCTAAATGAAACAGGTATTTTCCTCCAAAAATATTCTGTTGTTGTTTTAATCGTATTTTCATATATAAAAACATATATACATGTTTCTTATTCTTAACCAGGTATATTATCCATTTTTCCCTCTTTATTATTTCTCTATATAATTTATGATTATATATTGCAAAAACTCATTTAATTTTCCCCTATTTATGCTATGATGAAATAATAAATGATTTCATGATATTTTGGAATACATATGAATGGATTATGATTATGTGAATGGTGGTTATTTTATATGTTTCCAGTTCATTTATAAATGATTAATGTTTTATGATATCAAAGGACACATGGTAGGTTATACCAATCCAAAAATATGGTGAAATAGTTGTTATCCCAAAACCAAAAAGGGTACACTGGAGGTTATCCCAATCCCAAATTTGTTGCATGGGTGGTTATCCCCAACCTAACATATTATGAATGTCCTAGTGGGTATCCTTGACATAATATGTCAATGATTATGATTAATCCAAAATTTATGCCACTCTTTTATACATCATCTTATGATAGTGTTATACTCTCATGTTTCATGTTCTTTGATTCATTTATGACTCATGTTTTATAAACTACAATGGGTTTTTCCATGTATAATGATTTTGATCTATGAATTCCATGTTATGATTTTCAAATCATATTCTCATGTTCTCAAACCCTTATGATCATGATATTCTTACATATGATCATAGCTTGATTTCTCCCATGTTTACCATTAATGAGTATTAGAGATAACCTTTTTTATGTTTCATTTACCCTAGGATTTAAAGAATGTTTTTAAGTATGATATGTATAAGAAGGGTTATAGGTGTGAAGAACATAATGGGATATGATTTTCGTTTTTTATGTACCATTTGATTATCTATACGAGTTTCTAATGACAATAAATAATTATGGTTTTCCCTAAATTGTGATGATATATAATGAATATTCATCTAAAATGATTTAATATTAATGTATGTAATGTTTAGGATGCCTCATATTGTTTGAGAAATGAATGTTTTATTTTATCCTTCGATTTCCTATAAACCATGAAAAAATGTTATCTCTCACATTATGGAAATCTCTAATTTTATCCTCATATATTTTGGAAACATCATTCTTTATATATAATTTGATCCTTGAAAAATGATATCATTTATATAGATGAGTAATAATATTATTTAGAAATTTTTCATCGTGATGTAGTGTTTGTGATCTAATATTCCATTTTAGGATCCAATATGTCTCAAATATTGGTAAATTTTAGAGTACCAGTCCCTTGCTTATTGTTTAGGCTATACAATTAATTTATTAGTCGTCACACCTTTATCTCATCTTTATACTTAAGAAAGTTTTCTATATTTTCAATATATACTTCCTCTTCAAGTAATCCATTTAATAATTCCAGTTTAACTTCCATTTTATACACCCTAAATCCCTTTTGAAAATATAGAACCAAAAATAATAATATATTTTCCAACTATGACCCAGGTAAAAAAATCTTCAACATCAATTCCCACAATTTTGGAATCCCCCTTTCATACTATTTGTTCTTCATTTCATGTCACCTTTCCTTCTTTATTAGGTTTATCCTAGAACACTGACTTGGTCCAGTTGAAATTATTATCTTTTAGCCTTGAAAAAACTTCCCATTTTTTATTAATATCTATTTGGTCAAGCTTATAATACATATCCTTCACCTAATTCACATCTTCATAAACCTATTTAAAAATTTAATCTCTAATTGGGATAAAAGATAGGTTTTATACTAAGCCTTCATCCTTAAATTCTAAACTAGATATTTCTAATCACCAAAAATATTATTGACACAGATTTCAGTTTGGATAAATCTCTTATTTAATGAAACTAAATGTACTATATTTTCCCCATTATGAATGTGTTATTCTGGTTATTTTATAGACTCATGAGTTCCCCTAACTCTACTAACCTTTTCATCACTTTCCACAATTTTTCTTACTATTTTGATATGAAATATTATAACTATTTTGTGTAATCTAATTATTTTTTACCAATATTACATGTTTAATTTCAATTATCTTCCCAAACATTTTTCTGTCAAACTTGTATGCCTTGGTTTTTTATAAATAAATAATTAAAAATACTTTCATCACTGTGAGAATCAGACTTATAGTTCCTATCTTTTTTAAAATAATGAATTTATTTCAAAATATTTTAATGTTCTTTAATATCAGATTCTAATCATTTAATATATATTAGGTTATCTTCCCTTCATTTCGACATAAAAAATACTTATTATAGATTTATATTAATGTAACAATAGTTTTCATTCAATAATTATCTGATATAATCTTCTTTACGATAATTGTCTAAGCGATATTATTAATTTTATGGATTCTCCTCTCAATAACTATATTTTTGTGGAGGTGTCCTCCTTATTAAAACCTGATGTTTTATCTCATGATTTTCAATAATTTTTTCACTCAATAATTAGTAGAATATATATCATTATAAATAAAAAACAACTATTTTTTTTACTATAATCATCTTATCTTCTCACCTCTTATAGTGGGCAATGTAATTAAACACCTCAATTTTTTGAGTAATGACCATCAGCCAAGCCATCATTTTATAATCATCAACAAAAAATATAAAATACCTATATTTATCAATGACCTTGGGTTCTATATGTCTACACACATCCACATGAACCAACTCGAGAATTCATGCCAATTTATTTTCTTTCAGCTTGTGTGACTTGTGAATAATATTTCACTTTTGATAAGTATCACATGTATATGTGTGGTTACATGAGATCATGTGGATAAATAAATATCCTTTATTTTATAAAATCAATTAAATAATTTTGGATCAAATGACCAAGTCATTTATCCCAGTTTTAATTTTCTTCTTCCTTGGATTATAGAAATATATCATCTTCTATATTAATAAGATAAATATTTCCTTAAGTGGTACTTCCCTGAAAAAAAATATGGTACCATGTTGACATTAATGATGCTAGTATTCTTGTTAAACATAACCACATTCCTTTTTTCAAACAATGAAATTTCACTTATTATGTTTTTGATATGGCATTCATCCAATAACGTGTTTGTGCATCTCATGTCTCTTCCTCTTATCTTGGCCTTCCCTAAGATAAAAAACATCATCCCCTAATTATTAGTAATTCATATGAATCTATATTTTTCATACCTTATGCCTATGACATGATATTTATTTCTCAAGATATGGTATGTAAACCTGCTATCTAGAATACATGTTTTATCTCTATCATTTTCTCTAAAATAAATTTCAATGATTTTGAGATTTATATTTCTTCCTCTTGTGACCCATGTTTGTTATTTTCCTTCCATTAATTGTGATAGATATTATTCCACCTCTATATCTATCAATTAATATAAATATTATAGGGATATGAATATCTTATGTATCTTCATACTATATGATGAGACTTCTAGATAATGATGTTTTTTTATTCATGTTTGGAACATCCCTTTGTAATCATGATTAGAAAATCATAACTTTATATACTAATCCTTAACAAACAACAATATACACTAAAAACATATTGAGTTTAGTAAAATAACCTCATATATTTTTGTTTATATTGATCTGTAAAATTCTTTTGTTTTCTATGGGTTACATTTATTGAGTTTCCACCATCATTCCATAACAATAACACCATATATCTATTATGTTATCGTGGGTCCTTGTTGCATTAATTTTTGATTCCTAAGTCTTTTGGGAGTCGTATAATTCAACTTTCTTATGGATTGTGAGTTCTTGAGATTCAATATCAACCACTAATAATATCAACTTTTGAATATGCCCATCCTAGATTTCACTTTTTCTCAAAAACATCATACTCATGATTGGGTAACAACTTTGTAAAACTCCTCGTGAACCACTCGAGCAAATTTAAAGGCTCATCCATTTCAACCCTAAATTTGAAATCGGGACTTAAGATTATTTCTATATCATTAAAATATTATTTAAACATTCATAATTCACTTTAATGTTCATCAATTATTTTAAAATAATCCTTCACCGAGTTGATCAGACCATCAACCATTCTAGCCTAATATTCAATTTTGATCTTGATCTCAACTTCATTTTATAATCTATGATAATTATATTATTTGATAATCTCAACATAAAATTTCAATTCACAATTATTTAATTCATGTTTCAACATATATAGTTTATATTCATAGAACACTCCATTCTCTGTCATTGTTTTATCCCTCAAAAGTCCAATTTCTTAAAGCGAAGCCTCAAGTTCAGCTTTGAGTTGTACTAAACCATTGATTACAGGACCTTCCCTATAATATTCCTCCTTTTTTCCTATCCATAAAAACCAAAATAACTTTCTATCTAAGGTTTTTTCAATACTTCAACTTCTATAATTACATTTTTTGAGCATGAAACTTCTCATTAAAGAATTTTATTTCTTTTAAAGAAATAATATTGTGGTATCCTCTTACTATTCTAACATTTAAATAACTCCATCACTAATTATTTACCTTATTTCTCATATTTTTAATTCTTTATTGACTATGATATAAAATTTATAAATTACCCACAATGAAATAAAGCATGTTGAAGCTTCCCTTAGAATTTCCCATATCCTCTTTTGAGAATTGATGAAATATAATAAAACATTTAATAAACATATAAATCCATAAAATCAAATATAAATGTTAATTTCTTTATCACCATGAATTACAACTCTAGATAATTCTATTTTTTCATAGACTTATTTTCATTTTTTCTCATTTCATATGCTATGATAAACTTTAAAGGATATCTAACTCCACCTCCTTTAGATATTTTTCCTCCAGTTTCAACACATTTGAGTTGAATAATGGGGGTAATATTCTCAAGATATTCTTTATAATTTAAATATCATAAATGTTTTATAAGCTCAACACATATCTTTCACAAGAACATTCAATTAATATAAGAATGCATCCACAATCTCACTTTCATACATTCTTAATTCTTTGTGTAAATTTCATAGCACATGAAACTTTACTTCTCATACCTTATAATTAGATTAATAAATATTTAGAATCATTTCCCACCTATCATGTATAGTATTACATACTATCATGTAGATAGTTTTTCTTAAATACTTCCTATTGAAATTAATTGTTTTAGAATCAATATCTACCTCAATATGATTCGTATCATATAAATCTTACCTATCTATGGTCATCGAGATCCTATAAATAGTAGCCATATTTTGAAAACCCAAAAAAATCAAATCATTTTTTCCTTATTAATAGTCATGAATTTTATTTTATATAGTTGTATTCATAATAATAATTTTATGTAATTTTCAATCAAAATGGATATAATTTTATTTTTATGAAAAATATTTCATATATTATATGGTTTTATTTTAAATATTAATTTCTAAATATTAAAATTTTAATTTTATAAAAATTTACTTCTTTTTTGAAATCATAAATTCAAAATTATCTTATAATTATTTTTTGGGGTTTTTATAAAATCATTTGTTTTTATGCGAATAATAAAAAATATAGTTTTTTTTTAATTGTCACTTCTTTTAATTTAATGATGAAATTTAAAAGTCCAATTATGATATTATTTTTATGTTAATGTAATAAAAGTATCATTTAATTATATATAATCTGATTGATTATACACTAATTATCCTTATACATGATTTTAGTATAAGTTCATTTTTGGGCCTAGAACTCATTTTTTTCAAGACACTTTTTTCTTTGTATTTTAAAATTTTTTATATATATATTTTTCTTACACACATATATATTAAATCATGAAAAAATGATTCCATATTTTGAATTAGTAGGTACAATTTTTGTAAATATTTCCTTTTTATTTTGGATTATTATGAATAGTGACTTTGTAAAATTGTTGCCATTTTGTTATGGGTAAAAAGGGTAAAACAAGACAAAAAAACTTTAAAAGGATATAAAACCACCCTAAAACATTATTTTAATATATTTTATGAGTTTATTTTGACCACCCCATTCATATAATTTCATATATTAAATTGTTTCCATTTCTCTTTGATAAAATCATTTATATTATTTTAAGTAAATAAAAAATTAAAAAGTCACTTTATTTACTTTAAAATTTATAAAATGTTTTTATATGGATAAAACTTGGATAATAATTGCTATAAATGGTTATTTACAATATTAATACATTATTGTTATGAAGTTAGTTTATTTTAATTTTTTTAAATTAAATAATTACCTTATTGCTTACGCAACACTGATAAAGTGCTTGTGGATGAAATAAAAAAATAAAGTAAATGGTTTTAAAAACATTAAAAGTAAAAAAAACTCATTAAATATTTTTTAGAAAGTTTTTTAGATAAATATAATATATTTTTGATGTTTTAAAATTTTATCTTCCAATTACATTGTTGTCTTGATAATTTTTAAAGTCAAATTACTTAAATAGTCTCAAAAGTTACCTTAATGGTATTTAATGTTAAATAATGTTTTCTTAAATAATTTAAAATTCCAAAAAATATTACAATTTACCAATTTAATGGTATATGGTTTAAATTTACAACCATTTTCCATTTATTTATTTTTCATCATATATAGTAACCTTCTTAACCATTAATGTTTTGAAAATCATTGATATCGTTGTAATCGTGAAAAGGGTTTACAATGGGTAAAACTATGAGATATAGGGAAAAATCACCTAAATGGTAAAAATATTATTTTATAAGAGTTTTCTTACTCATAATCTTCCGGGATTTTAAATTTTAGATACTTAGTTCCAGTTTAATAAGAAAAATAATTTATTATATTTTAATTGTTTAAGTAATTCGAAGTGTGTACTTTCCTTCACATATAAAAGAGTTCCCCCTCACTTATCATTCTCACACATTTTGAGAAATCTAGATCAAAAAATTCTTAAATATCTCTCCAAAATATCCCTACCCATTTCCTATATGTTTTGGACTCAACCAAAGATAAAACCTATAATGATTAAGGTGTACTCCAAAGGGGTTTTATGAGGAGATAATATAAGTCCAAACTGACTTATTTAAAATTTATTTCTTCATCTAGATCATTAAAATATTATTTAACAATTTTAAAATAATTAAATCATTATATTTAAGTTATTAAAATGTTATCTTGGGTATGTTACAACCATTCTTTATCTCTTTTTCCTTCCTATGGGAAATGAAAACATTGATCATGTATATATGTGGATTACCCCATCCACATAGTGAGGTGCTTAGTTTTTCATCAACACCAAAAAACGATGGTTATTATGATTTACTTTATAAATATATAGGATAATAATGACATAATAATTATTCTAAAAATAAAATCTATCATCAATTTTCTCAACTTTATATCCATTTAAAAATCATAACGTCATTTGTCCGTAAGTGTGAAATACCACCTTCACAAAGAATTGTGATTTTATTTTCATTTACATATTTCATTTATGGTTATAAAATTTTATTTGATATATAATATTAATAATCATTTCATGATTATGATTTTAAGGATTATTTAAAATGAACCCTTTGACTATGCTCCTACTATAAATATGTTTATGGATTATGAATTGAACATCCTAAGAACATATGTCATAAAATTAACTGATTAAGAAACAAAATAAAACTCATACATAAATTAAAAAAAATGATAATGAAAATGAAATAAACAAGAAAAAAAATTATTAATCATGTAAATATAAAAATTATAAAATTCATGAGCTAAAGAGCATATGATACAAGATGTTATTTAAATTAATGTATTTATCATCACAAATTCATTAGTTTGATACTCACTCCATTTTCAACACATTTTTTTCTTCATAGTGTATATAATTTCATATGTATGTATTTTATAAAAATTAAATTTGCTAAAAATCCTTTTCAAGTTCTCTCCCTCAATTTTATTTTATTCAAATGTTTTTAATTTCACAATGGATTTTTCTTCAAAATCTTATTTTAATGGTTTTAAAGTTTTTATTAAATTTTATTTCATATACATGTCTAGTAAATTTTTAAATAATTTTATTATTTAAACATTAAAGTATATCAATGGCCATTTTCATCTATCCATGACATTATTTAAATGTCTTAAAAATGAAATATTCTTGTCATTTTCTAAATGAGGTACTTCTATCAAAGGTGTGAAAGGAATTATTATTTTATATTTTAAGGAATGAAAATAATTTCCCACTCTCATGAATATTCTTTAAATTAAAGCTTTCATTAAATTTTTCTAATTAATTTTTAAATAAAATAATTTCTATAATATTTTTTAATTTCTCTATTAAAATATTTTTCAAATGAAATATATATTTTTCTTTATTTTTATGAATAAATAAAAAGTTCATTACTTATGGTTTAGAAAGATATATTAGGGGATTTATGATGAAAATATGAAGGTTTAAAAAAAATTATATGATATTGTATGTGGTTATTATATATCATGATGGGTGAGACTAATAAAACTTATAGGACTGGTGATCTTGGTAGAGCTTAAATGATGGGTGAGCCTAATATATCTCTTCAATGAATTGGGTACTGTTCCTTGACGAGAAAGGTAATAAGGAAGGTGTTAATTAGGGAGGTTTCTCATATGGAATTAATAGTGATCCAGTTATTTCTAACACTACTAAACATCATTTTGAATATAATTCCCTAAAACCCCTACAACTGTTCCAGTTTCCTTATTATGCGATTTAAAGGTTTTATTCAAGAAAAAAATATTCATGTCGATGTGATTTATTTTATATACATAGAGAATAATATGAAAAGGGTAAAAATTATATGGGATTTTAGGTTTTTCACTAGACTAAATAATTTCATTCATTTATATCCATTACTAATATTTTTTCATCATAGGTTTCTAAAAAAATCACAGGTTTTAAGTATGAATATGAGAAAAGTAAAAGTTCTGTTTAAAATCATGAAGATTTTTCATGAAAATAAAACATTTTCTGTTTGTATTTTATATTTTTTGGTAAAATAGACACTGAGTGGAAGTTCCCACTTTGCAATATATGGGTTTGTTATGAAAGATTTATAAAATAATTATCTAAAAATATCAACCATTAATATCCTCAAAATGTATGAAAGTGAATCTGTTTCTAAAAACACATGATTATATAATGTTTTAAAGTGGGGTACTCATATTTGGATTCAAATTAAAGGTTTAGATAACATTAATGTTTAGGATAATATTATTAAAATACTCTTGAGGTATAATAAATTATGTTTATGATATAGAATTTAAAGATTACTAGGTTTCTTCATCTAATCTGAGTCTATTTAGAATGTTTTTTGATAGATAAAATTTGTGATGTTGAAGTAAGAAGTTGTAAATAGGACAACATACTACTAAATAAGTTGCTTCGGATGTTTATAATTAGAACTGAGTAGTTTCTTTTAGTGATGGATCAGTTGATTCATGCTATATATGGTGGTGGCATCCATGTTAGAGAGATAAAAGATCTTCCTTAGAGGAACATAATGGTAGTTTAGCATTTTATAAAATATAACCCATCAGGTTTTAGTGGATCCTAAGATCTATTTATAGTTAAATGATTTATCAATCTGTTGGAAAAGATATTCAAAGTCATGGGGTTATTAGAATTTTCAAATGTAACTCTTTCCATTTATTATTTTTGATAGTGAAGTTGATTGATGTTGAACATCGGTTAAGAATACCATAGATGAATAGAAATTTATTCCATATAATGGGATAGATTTATGAACATTTTAGAACATAAATATTCCCCTATGGATTTTTTCTCATAATGGAGAAAATGTTCATGGAATTACGAAAAAAGTAGGAGGGTTCAGTTTTCAGATATGAAGAAAATTTTACAAGATTTGTTATGAATGCACCAAATTGTATTTGAGACCTTGATAGTGAAATTAATATATTGTATTCATTATTTAAACCCAATTTTTGAAGATAATTGGCCCCATAGGAATTTTCATTTTCTAGTAAATGTTTTTCTTTTGTTGAGAAAGTTGATATGTATTTTGCTGCCACTTAGGTTCCGTATAGTGACAAGTGTAAGATGTGGTCAAGGTTGAAAGAAATGGAGAAGCACCAAACTATTAGATCTAGATATAATCTTATAATTTGTTTTTAGGGTAGTAAAATACGTTTTATTTAATGTTTAATAGGATCTTCAATATTTTACCATTGTGGTATGTTTGGTTATAGGGCTCATGATTGCAATGAAAGGAGTCTGGATCAATACAAGAATGGGGTAATAGATAGGCATCCAATGGAGTCATGTTTTAAGAAATTTGTTGGGGAATTCTACTAAATAATTTCCATATTCATTTACTCATAGTGTAAATAATATATAACAATATAAAAAAATATGTGGGAAATCATTTTCTACTATTAGAGTTGTTGTTTGGTGATCTAATGAAGTGGTGACTTGTATGTCACATGTTTATTCAAATTATTCCAATACTTTTTTTGTCTCTAGATATTAAAATTCTTTAATTTATAATAAATTTTTACTTAAAATGATAACATAACCTCATTATGAGAATATAAAAAAAATTGAAAACCCCATGTGGAAGTGTTAAAGCAACCAAGATTTATAGGAAACTTCCTATTATAATCAGTGGGATGTTTTTCAATATAAATCATGTTGAACTTCTCATAATGGAGTTTGATATTATTTTACATATTATTATATTTTATTTTATCATTATAAGATATATTGATAACCTATAAAAGTTATATTCATTGATTTTATACCTTTGAGAACATATCGTGAAGCTGGTAAATTGATTAAAGATGAAAGTGAAAGATAACCCGAACAAGTTATTTAGAAAAATTAAATATCTAGATATGTGTTGTCATAGTTGTTAATGAAAATATGGATTGATTTACTGATTATCTAACTCGTACTATTCATAATTTAGAGGTCTAATTTATTGTTTACTTAGTACCTGAGGGTTAGAAATTTTCCAAACCCCCTTATCAAATGGATTAATTTGATCTTTTGGAACTAAAAAATAAGTTACAAGAGATTCCTGATAAAGGTATTATTCATAAATTAAATTCACCATGGGGTGGTCCTATTTTTTTAAAAGTTAATATTATTCATTGAGGATATATATTGATTATAGATCCTTGAATAAAATATGTGGTAAGAATAGGTATTTTTTCCATATATCAATGATTTTTTTATCAACTCAAGGGAGCATACTCTTTTTCAAGGATTGTTCTTAGGTTATGGTACTATTAGTTCTAGGTAAAGGCATAAGATATTTTGAATATGATTTTTAATATTAAATATGGGCCTTATGAGTTTTGGGTTATACCCTTTGGGTTGTCTAATATCGAATTTGCATTTATGGATCCTATTAATAGAGGTTTTATGAATTTTTGGATAAGTTTCTTGTAGTTCTTTATGAGATTTTGGTATACAATAAAATTCATGAGGATCATGAAAGACTCTTAAGGATTGTTTGGGAAACAATAAAATAAAATAACTTATATGAAAATTTTAGTAAATGTGGTTTTCGGTTGAAACGTATTCCATTCATCAACAATATGGTTTCTAAATATGGGATAACTACTGACCATACTAAAACTAAAGTGGTTGAAAAATGGCGAAGACCTAAAAATACCCAATAGATTCATAGTTTTATTTGATTTTTTTTTAAATCAGTGGTTTTTTAGAAAATTTTCTCAATTATCTATATCCATTAGTTATCTTAAAATGGATTTAAATTCATCTTGATGACATAGTGTAATAACTGTTTCTAGGAACTGAAATGAAGATTGGTGAATACTCTAGTTTTGGAACTTCCCACTAGAAACAGTTAACTTTTCATCTAAATTGATGCTACATTAAAGGTAATTGATTGTTCTCCAATGAAAAATGATTATGTAATTTCTTATACTTCATGTAAATTAAAACATCAGGATATACGATATCTTATAAATGTTTTAGTACTAGCTACTATGTTTTATTATTTAATAATATAGATATAAAGTGATAAAAATATACTAATAATAAGTGTTTTAATTATAAATTAATTTGTAAATAGTTTTACATGATAAAGTGAAGATGGATTGAACTAATAATGGATTATGATTTCATGATTCATTGTCATCTAGGTAAAGTTGACTATGTATTTGATGATTTAATTGAAAAATATATTAAATTATTAACCATGTTATTCTTGGAACATGATCCTTTGATAAATTATTAAATCAATGATTCCCTATAAATTTTTCATGTAGGAACATTCACTTTTTTGTTTTAGGTTTAGTGTAGTCATAGTTGGCAGACAAAATCAAGCACACTGAGAAAGAACATCATGATTTTCAAGGAAAATTGGAATAGGTAAATGAGGGTTAATTACTTAAATTAAACATTGAAAAGGATGGTTTTTTAGATTTATAAAAAGTTTTTGTATGTTATCATTCTCATTGATAAAAATGAGTTGTTTAGTAAATCTCATATCTCTCCCTTTTCTATTCACCCTGGCCTTACTAATATGTATAAAGATCTTAATGATTATTACTCGAAGGATAGAGTGATGAATGATATTTTATTTCTTAACAATAAAATTTAGATGTTTCATCACGTTAAATAAAAAAAATATTAAAAGGGAAGATTTATCCTTTCCGAATGTTGGATTAGAAATTTGAAAATACATCCTTGGATTTTATAATGGTATTTTTAAAGAAACGTTTAGGTAATAATGTGATTTGGGTTATAATTGATCTATTAACTAAATCTGCAAACTTACTTCCTATTATATATATTATGTCTATATATAATCTTTTAAAACTATATCTCAATTACACAGTTAGGTTACATGGAGTTACTATCTCTCATTTGTACATAACATTTATCCTCAGTTTACTTATAATTTTTTAAAAGAATTCAAAATACATTGGGTATTGAATTAATTTTCAGTACAGGTTTCCCACCTCAGTCTGTGGGATAGTAAAAATGAAGGATTTTTAATTTTTAAGATATTATTTTTGAATGTTAAATAAATTACTAGGGAATTATTGATCAAAATATTTCAATAGTTTGATTTTATTATAATAACTACTTTCATTTTAGATTACAAATGGAACCTTTTGAGGCAGTATTGGTGTTTGAATCCATCATGTTAGGATGATGTAGGTGAAAGGAAGTTTTTGGGAAAACTGATGGTAAATTTGATGGATTATAATTAAAAAAATGATACAATGGAATATGAGGGTAGCTCAGAGTAGATAAAAATGGGTATAGAGATATTGGGAGTAAGGATCCTTCATTTGAGGTAATTGATCATGTTTTTCTTAAAGAATATCTATGGAAAAGTTTTGTGGGTTTTGTTAAAAAGGGAAATTTGAGTCTATAGTTCATTTAATCAAATGAAATTATGGAGAAAGCTGGATTACTTACAAGATAAGTAAACTTTCCTTTTATTTTATCATAGGGTCATGATGTGTTTTATGTTTCATTATCAATGAAATGTGTTTTTCATACATATCATGTTTTAAGACCTAAGGTAGTGCCATTAGAAGTGAGTCTAATATATAAAGAACATCAAGTTCTGATTCATGATCGTAGAGATTAGGTGTCATAGAAAATTGATTCATCAAGAAAATGTTTTATAGAAAAACCCATATGATTGTAGAAGCAACATGGGAATCATGAAATGCTAGGAAGAAAAAACATCCCCACTTGTTATGTATTGAATAAATTATAAGGATGGCATATCAAAATGGTGAGAGAATTTGATAACCTGGTAAACATTAATTCAGTTTCATGTATTATTTATATTCATTAATTAGATTTTATATAGTTACCATCATTGTGATAATGTTAAGTAATTTTTCAATTAAAAAGGAAATAGTTTTATTCGTTACAAATTCATTTTCATGTATTATATGTCTTCATTCAAAAGAATAATTTATAAATTTTATAATTTTAATTAAAAAAAATGAACATAGTTTTTTAAATCATAAAGTAAAAATTAGCTTAAAACTAAATTTTTAAAGTTTTCTGAAAAGTTTTATTTTTAAGTGAATAGTGAAATTACCATTATTTGTATAACTACCATTTAATTTAAATAAATGAAATAATTTAAATGTACCATTATGTTTTTTATTTTATATTAAATTAAAAAAAATTACTTTATTTATATATAATCTAATTAATTACATATAATTCAACATTATATTTACTATGTTTTTCAATAAGTTCATTTTTGGGCATACAACACATTTTTCTAAAAACTGTATTTCATTGCATTCTGCAAATTTATATAAAACATATTAATACCAATCATATAAATTTAATATTGAAAATTTTATTCCATATTTTGAATCAAGAGGTTCAAAATAGGTTAATATTTTTTTGGTCATTATTAATAGTATCCCTGGTAAAAATGTTGCACCATACTAAGGGTAAAAAGGGTAAAATAAGATTAAAACTATTGTGAAAAGGATTTAAAATCACCCCAAAAATTTATTTTAATCTATTATATGAGTTTGGTTCGGCCATAACTTTTATACAATTAAAAATATGAAATTTTGGTTGTATTTTTCTTTGATAAAAAACTTTACATTTTTTTAGGTAAAGGAAAACTCAAAAATGTCACTTTCATTACATTAATTTCTATAATATGTAGTGAAAAAAATAAAATGAGGATATGAATGGTTGTAAATGGTTATTTTTAATATTAATATATTATTTTTTGATGGGAAATTAATTTTAAATATTTACATCTAAATGCTTATGTAACCCCGACAAATTACTTTTTTCAAGATGTATATAAATAAAGTAAATGATTTTACACACATTAAAAGTAATATAATTTTAATGAATTACTATGTTAAGTAGATAAATTAGGTAAATATAGAATATTTTTCGTGTGTTAAATTTTCTTATTTGAATTACAATACTTCATTGTTATTTATTAATATAAAATTATGTAAATAATCTCGAAAGTGACTTTAATGGTATTTTATGTAAAATAATATTTTTTTTAAATAATTTAAAATAAATAAAATATCTTATTTTTTCACTTAAATGGTTTATGGTCTATAATATCATATATTTTCCATTTATGGGCCACAAATTCTTATATATTAACTTTTTTTACCAGAAATATTAAAACAGTTTGATATCGTGGTAGTCGTCAAAAGTGTCAATTAAAGGATAAAACTAAGAGATTTAGGTGAAAACATCACATAAGATTTTCCAAATTTTATTTTATGATATTTTTTAAACTCATATGCATCCTATATTATGAATATTTTCTACTTTTTTCCACTTTAACATGAAATGTTATTTTTTATTTTTTATTCATTTGAGTAATTTCATGTGGGTCGTTTCTTTCACTTATAAAAGAGAACCACCCCTCTTATATTCCTCACACATTTTTACCATTATATATTGTAAAATAAATATCAAAATATCTCCCCAATATCTCCATACACAAAATATAATTTCTGATATCACTAAATGACCATACCTAGAAGACATAATGTGTAAGCAAAATAGGTTATCTAAGGGAAGGTATAAGTCATAATTGACCTATTTCAATTTTTCTCTTCGTATATCCCCTTTAAATATTATTTAACCATGATGAAATAATAATAAAAATATCTTCCATATAATTAAATATTTTATGATTATGTAACATCTCTTTTTCATTTTATTTTCCATCATATGGAAAATTAAAACATCACTCGTGTGTACATGTGGATTACCACCTCTGCGAAGTGATGTGTTTCATTTATCGTCACCAACTCACGATGATGTTTATTAGGATGGATTTAATTAAAATATATATTATTAATGAAATAATAATTATTCTTTAATGATAATATATCATCAATTTTCTTACCTTTCCATCTATTAAAAAATTATACTGTCGTTCATACATGTGTGTGGACTACCACTACCACAAAGTGATGTGATCCATTTTTTATGTATGAAATTACAGGATGGTTATAAGTTTTTATTTAATTTAAAAAAAATTCAAACAATTTCAGGATTATGTTTCTATATATTATGGAATAATTACCCCTTGGACCATGGTCATCCTGCTGAATTTGTTTTGGGATTGTGAACCAAACATCTTCAAAATGTCTAATATAAAGATACTAGATTAGTTAACTAAATAAAATAAGGTCACAATTGATATAAAAGGTATAATTATATCAATATTAACATGAAAATGGTTATTAATAAATTAAATAAAAAATATAATTTTTTTATTTATGAGTTAAAGAAAGTATAATCCAAGAAAGTATTTTAGGTAAGGGATTCCTCATCTCAAATTACTTCCTTTTAGAGTCATGTTATTTTCAACACATGGTTTATTTTACATGGTGTATTTAATACAATATAGATGTATTTTTTAAAATTTAAATTGGTTTAAAATTACATTTCATGTTCCCTCCTTCAATGTTATTTTGATTCAATAGTTACTAATGTCTTAAGGGATTTTTCTTTAAAAACTTATTTTAACATTTTTAAAGTGATTATTATATTTTTCTACTATATATATATTAAATAAAATGTGTCATGATTATTCTTATTTACACTTCAAATATTATAAAATAAAATTTTTAACTACGTTTAAATTTATTTAAACATTTTAAAAATGAATCTTCTTATCATTTTCTGAATGAGGTACTTTTACCAAAGGAGTGAATAGAGTCATTGTTTTACATTTTATATCATGAATTGGATTTCCCAACATCAAGAATTTTAATTTATTTGAATCTTTATTTATATGTTTCCATGATTATTTTAAAATAAAATATTTTACAAACTATTTAGTGAATTTTAAATTTTAAATTTTTTTCAATACAAAGAGATATTTCTCCATATTTTTTTTATAAAATGGAAAATACTTTTATTATGGGTATAAAAGAGTTGGTCAAGGTATTTATTATGAAAAGGGTAAATATTAAAAAAAATATGGTACTTGATAATTTTTTATGATAAAGGGTGAGCCCAATATATCTTATATTAAGGGTGAGCCTAATAGATCTCAAACGATGGGTGATCTAGATATATCTCCCTAATGAATTAGGTAATGTTACTTGTATTCAAAGGAAATAAATAGGGAGATAGCTGAAGAGGTTCCCCTAATTTATTTAACTGGGCTCTATTTATTTCATACATGAGTGAACATAGGTTATGAATATAATTATATCAGATTCCTATAAGGGTTTCTTTATTCTGGTTATAGGTTTTAAAGGTTTTCTTTGACAATAAAGTTGGTTTTACTTTGGGATATAATTTATTTTATAAACTAAAAGAATAAAATGAAAATGGTAAACCTTTTAAGTGTTTTAATGTTTTTCACTTAACTAAAATATTTTTTCCCTTATGTCCCTTACTGATCATTTTTCTGATCGTCCCACATTTTTAATGCTTTTCATAGGGTCTAAGGGTGAGTAAGAATAAAGAATAAGTCATGTTGAAATTTATGAATATTTTATAACAAAAAAGAAAAAATGTTTCCTATTAAAATATTTATATTGTGGAAAAAATGGACACAAAGTGTGAGTGTCCAATTTGTAATATATATGTCTTTTATGTAAGAGTTATGAGCTAATTATCAAAAAAATCCAAACAAAAATATCCAAAAAATGTATCAAAGTGGATTGTTATCTAAAAATCACAAGGTTATTTAATTATTTAAGGTCTGGTCCCTATACATATATACATCCATTCCCAATGAATGGAAATAGTGTTGCATTTAGTTTTCCCATAACTAGAATATTTTCTCATCCAAAACTTGAATACATTTTTTATTGAAAACTATTTTCAATTTTTTTGAAAGATATAAAGATCCACTAAGAACCTTTTCATTGATACTAATTTTTAGTCCCAAATAAGGTTCATACTCTTAAAGGGGAATGAATTAGGGTATAACAAATTTTTAAAGTATAATTTTCCAATATCTTGTTTCAATATTAATTATAATGAAATTATCTCCTCCTCACAGTCAACATATAAAATGAAAATAGTAAAATATAGAAACAATTTCTTAATTGGTTCACCAAATGGGATAATATAAGAATTATGCATGTAAATTTTCATATTTACCTAAAATATTAAGCATGTTACTTTGCTTTTAATTTCACAGTGTCCACATTACCCATCTAATTTATAACCTCTATAGAAATTAATATCACTAATTTTAAACATATAGGGAATTAACAGCTCCATCATGTGTTTTTCTCTTCAACCTCTATGAACAGATAATAATGTTACACCTATTTTCTCTAATTTATTCATCTTGAATAAATTCACAAAAACATTCACTAAGAAGTCTCTTGGAACACCTTCTGCTACATGTCTGACATTCCAATAAAATCCTATAATTATTCTTCCTTTCTAGCCAAAGTATAAGAAATATATTATGCCCTTATTATTTCCTCTTGAATCACTAATGTGTCTATAATCCCTACCATTTTCAATCTATCCCCTATTGATAAATTTTCATGAAAATATTTTAGTGAAATAGAATCCCATATTTTAAATAAGGAAAATCTTATTTAATCTCAGTCATGGGAATTGTTTATTAAATCTCCTAGGATTATCATTCATCAGTATTACAAATGAATTTTCAATCTCATTCATTAATATTATATATAGTAATAAATCATATATTACAATTGATAATTCTCTATTTATGTATGTATTTTCTGTTTTTCTAATTCATGATGTGATTTATAGAATAATAAAATATTTATTTAAAATTACTAGTAATCCAGAAATGTAATCTTCTATCATCCTTAAATTTTTTCTCTCTCCACATGGATAAATAAATTATTATCTATTTTTCATGATTAATATAACACATTTAAACTAATTTTGTGGATCCTTCGTCATAAATAATAATAATTGAATAATCCTTATGAACTTACCATGAGCTACCTTCTATGTAACTACCCAAAATTTTATTAATTGAAATTAACTTCTTATAATTCTATCAAATATAATAATAACATAAAATCAGAAAACATTGCACAAAAAAAACATTATAAATTAAGAATGTAAGATATAATAGGTCTTTCTAGAAGTTAAGAAACCTATATAGATGAAATAGTAACTTGGCATTTGGAATAGTAATATGACCCTTAAGACTAGTAATTCATCCAATATAATAGTAAAATCACCTATTAAAGTACAAATAAAATTTAGGTATATTATTAAAGAAAATATAATTTTTTTATTTCATTGAATAAGTATATTAATGTTTTAAAATGAAAAATTAAGTGTTAGTATTTTTGTAAGTTATAAAATTTTAATTTCAATTTTATGATTAATTTAATAATTTAAAAGAAAAATTATTTTAAAAATTTTTAATTAAAATTTAATTTTTTTTCATTATGATTATAAGAAAATTTTATGATACTTTAATAATTTTTTCAAAGTGTTATAAAATTAGTTCTAATTTTAAAATCTGTATTTTTCAAGTAAATGAAGATTTTAATAAAAACAATTATCATATTTATAATATTATTTTCAGAAAATAGAGTTCATTTTTGAATTCAACACATCGAAAATAGCTATGGTTATTTTTTGGGATTTTTCTAAACTAGTTGAATTTTTATGAATAGTGAAATACTATAATTTATGATATTATCTAAATACTTTAATTATTGAGTCATATGCAATGTATGGCTAATGTAATACCCTAATATCGAACAATATTTCATTGTTTTAATATATTTATAGATAATTCTCAAACTATTTAAATTCTTGAGCTAAAATAATAAACTAATGAATAAAATAATGAGGAAACACCCATATCCACCACTATAAATATCATCATGCACCACCTCTTCTCAATTCACATTCCATTCATTGATAATTGTAAAATATTTTACCAATAATATTCTTGATCACCTACATCAATTCAAAGAGACTTTGGTCCCATCAAAATACCAAACCCTCTCCCTAAGAAAGTTCTCAAGGAGGAGAAACTCTATAGGTAAAACCTAGTTTTTTCCTTTTATTTTTTTTTTCTATTTATATTATTTTATCATTCTATTATCACCTCATATATCAAAACATAAATGATAACTCCAATATTTTATATATACTGTAATGGTATTATTTTAATGTAAAATCAACAACCATGATGCTTCTCATATTTTGTTTATTCTAAAAATGAAAGCATCATCCGTGAGGTGTTAATTTATCGCCTTTAAGGACGAAAAATTTTCCTTTTACATTACCACCTTAATGGATGGTCCTAAAACAATTATAAGGGTTTAAATATATTTTAAATTTAATTTTATAACCTTTTTATTTTTTATAACTAATTCATACACATAATTTAAAATAATAAAAGAAAGAAAGTTTTCTCTGAGAGAAAACCGCCCAAAATAATACAAACAATTATAACTAACATTTTATCTAACGATTCATCCTCACCCAAAATAACCAAATTCCTTATAAAACAATTTAATATTATATATTAACATTAATAACATATAACTTAAATTTTCTATATCTATTTCCATTTTACATGAACTTCCATACTCTTATACAAGTGAACCAAACGTGAAAACATAGAAAGTGAATACACCAGAATAATAAAATTAAACACTATATCAAAGCAAGAAGGTCGTAAAATAACTTAATAAAATTAAATAAATAAATTAAATTCAGAATATTTTATTTAATTATTAATTAATTAATCTAATTTTATTATTTACAACATTAATTACAAGAGGATAATTGTTTCATACATAAGGTATGGGATTCTTTCCAAACATCTATTTTCCATTAATGTTATGATCTCTCTCTCTCTTTACCCCAATGTAATTATTATTTATTTTTATGTACTTTTTATAAACATAATGTATATGTTCTAAATACATGTATCCATATCATATCATCCTTCTTTTATATTGAAATACATTCATTAAAAAGTTCCCTTCATCAATTCTTCCTGATAAGAAAACATGAATCAAGTGAACTCCCTGATTTCTTATCCACTTTAAAGTTATCTACATAATATTAGTTAAACCACATATATTTCTTCCAAAATATCTCATTTTATCTTAAAAATTATATCTTGGTTTACTTATTTTTTTATAAAAAAAAATTATTTATTTTTCATTTTAAGGAAACTTTAATATTTTCCTTAAACTCTACTAAAATGTTTTAATTTTATAGTTTACTAAAAAACTATTTTTATTTGTTTTAACTTTAGTTTTACATAAAATATCATTATATATTCATATTATACCCTATTAATTTCCATGAATAATTTAAATATTTTCTTTCATGGATACCATTATGATATTTCTTTTTGTTATGCTTATTAACATGATTATGACACCCAATTCTTTCCATGGGTAACCCTTATGTTTATGGTTGATTCCTTGTATATGGTTATTTATGTGGAAAACATATTCATGAACATATTATTATGGTTTCATTTATATAGTTCTCCAATTCATTTGATATTGTTCAGTCTCATGAGACATCATGTTCAGATAGGGAGTTAACCTGATTCCTTTACGGGACTTTGTCCACCATGTCTTGGTACCTAACCTTGAATCATATTTATGTCATATTATATGTTTTTGTTACATTCCTATGACTCCAGGATTATATGTTCCCAAGTTATACATATTATACTTCTTTATGTTTATTCATGTTCCATGCCTTTTATGTTGTCATGTTATGTATTCTAACCCTTGTGTTATGTTTATTCCTATGCTTATTCCCTTACTGGGATTTTTAGCTCATCCCTTTTGTTCATGTATTACCTAGGTTAAACTATGGAGATTTAATAGCTGAAATGTAGTTATGAGATCATTATAAATATTAATAAAAATATTATTTTATTATGATTTCATGATACTTTTCTAAAGACACTATACTTTATAATCCTTGGTTTTAATTTATGGTTAATCATGCTTAAAATCATGTAATAAAATGTGTAAAAATATAGGGTTACTATAGTTGGTATCAGAGAAAGGTCGAGTTATTTTTGGATATTAAGAATAAATCACTTTAGTAAGTACCCTATGGATAATTATATCACTATGGATAACATAGATTGATACATTGGGTATCACAATTTAGGATATACATTTCATTTATAAGTTTATCCTTCTATGTTAAATCTTTTATTTTTATATATTTATTAGATTAGTATTCCAAACCCCTAAATATACATTCTTTTTTTAGTTAATATATAGAAATATAAGAACACATAGTAATAATAAATTTCATAGTCAATGTAATGATTTACTTCATGATATACCAAATATTAAAGGAATGGGTGCTCAAAATTTCATGACAGTACATTATCAACTGGCTTAAGTTATTAAGAATAACATTAATCACGTGTAATTCCATCATTCTCCTAAGAAATAAAAAACTTGTTGTTGAATATTTCATACAAAAAAGGCCTCCTATGTTTAGTAGATCTTTCGATCCTCTCCTCTAAGAAAAATGGGTTAACTTCATTGAGAATATATTCTTTATCCTCTGGTGCTCATAAGATAAATTTTTTACTAGTATTATATCATTTTTATGGGGAAGGTAATCAATAGTTTACCCTAATTAGGAACACTATGTCCAAACATATAATTGTTTCCATGGAATGGGAATATTTATAGAAAATATTTTTCAATAAATATTTTCCCAAAACCCTAAATCTTAATATGGAATTGGAGTTCCATACACTAAAGTAAAAGTAAGGTAAGCCTATCATGGAATACAAGAAAACTTCACAAGACATAAAATACACCTTTATGGATTTTCCATAAACCCCAAAGGCAAGGTGGGTCAATTATTTAGCAGAATAAATAAGATTCTGAAAATAATAATGAGTGATCTGAGGCTTCAATAGTTATGAAAAGATTTTATGTTGTTACCTTAAGGATGAAATGGATGTTGGGGAATATCGATGGTCTCATTGGACTGGGAAAAAAGTGGAAAATGGAGTTTAATATGGTTGGATCGATAGATGAATACGATGATGGAAAAAAGGACCAAAATCCCACCTATCAAAAGTATTGGAAGAAGCATCCCAAAAACTTATTAAAGGAAACCAAGAGATTCTACAAATATAGAAGACATGGGAATATGGATAATAATTACTAAATGGATGTGAATAATCTCACTAATATAGAATAATAAATTAATGTTCAGATCAACACTCAGCATGTAATATAGTGTTTTAACTTCAAGGAATATAGTCATTATGTATTCCATTTCCTGAAGCCAAGGGTTGTTGGAGGCAATCAAGAACAACAACCTCCAAGATAACAAGGAATGGAATATTTTATCACTACTACTGAGGAGGATCTTGATAATGAGGTAGTGATAGGTATGTTTGTTATACATTCAATAATAGAGAATATATTATTTGATTATGATTATACTAATTCATTCATATCTTTATTGTTTAGTATAATTATTCAAACACTACATCAAAATATAGAGGCTGAGTTATCTATGAAAATATTAAATGGTGAAATTATTGCATCAGAAGTAAATAACTCCTCAGTTATTGTTTGTGCACTGAACCACCCAAAAAAATTCCTTCTTTACTTCCTTTGGTGGAGTTTGATTAAATATTGGGCATGGATTGGATATCTTTATACAAAGCCAAAATTGATTGTTAGGAAATGGATATCACTCTTCGCATCCTAAGGAATCCGACAATTCTATATAAGTGTAAGGAGGAAGATGAATCTACTACTAAATCATCATCTCAATTGTGGATATTTTTGTCTTATGATCAAGCATATCTACCACAAATGATTGAGAAAAAGGAGAGAATAATTCTCAAATGCATTTCTATTTTGAGGGATTACACTAATGTATTCCCTAAATAATTTTCTGGTCTTCCTCCAGATTGAGGGTTTGAGTTCTCAATTGAACATATTCTTCGGTCTCTGCATATATTAATGATACCTTATAGATTCTCCACCATTGAGCTGGATGAACTAAAGAAGCAGTCACAAGCAAATCTGGACAAGGGTTTTATTCAATCGAGTGATTCACCACAGGGGGTGTTATTCCTCTTCATCAAGAAGAAGGATGAATTAATGTGCCTATTTATTAATTACCATGATCTCAACAAAATCATTATAGAGAAAAATTATCCGCTACAATGGATAGAAAACTTGTTCTGTCAGCTATGTAAGGATAGTTTTTTCTCAAAGGTGGAAATTTGGTTGTGATATCATCTGTTAAATGTGAGAAAGGAAGATATTCCCAAAAATGCCTTTTGAATGAGGTACAGAAACTATGATTTCATAGTGATTCTCTATAGAATAAAAAATTCTCCAAAAATTTTCATGGGCTTCATGAATAGAGTTTTTATAAATTACCTCGATAAATTTTTGGTGGTCTTTTATTATGTAATTATGATATACTTGAAGAACATGGGGGAACATGAGGAGAATTTAATAATGTTCTAAAAACATTGGGATGAGAGAAAATATATTCAATTTATAGAAAATGTGAGTTCTGGATGGAGGAAGTAGCATTCTTGGGGCATGTTATCACCAGTAAAAATGTATTTGCAGAGCCTTCTAATAAAAAGGTAATAGAAGAGTGGCCCAGACCAATATTGTCAACGGAGTTCTGTAGTTTTCTTTGTCTAGATAGATAATACCAATGATTTTTTAGGAACTTCTCATGATTTTAAAACTCAATAACAAGATTAATTGGAATGTAATTAATTTTTTCTAGACCAGTGAATGTGAAGACTGCTTCAAGGAGTTGAAAAAAGGGTTTGTCACTACACTAGTAATTACTCTTCTAATAATTGGAAAACAATTTTTGGTGTAAAATGTTGCTTCAAAGATAGAATAAGGATATGTATTGATGAAAAATAAAAAATTGATATCCTACACTTCAAGGCGGTTGAGAAATCATGAAAAAAACTATCCCAAGAATGATTTTTAGTTAGCTATTGTGATCTTGGTGTTGAAAATCTAGAGGCATTATTTCAATGGGTATATGTGTGAAATATATAGTGATCATAAGAACCTCAAATATATATTCAAATATAAGGATCGTAATATGTTCCAAAAAAGATCGTTAGATTTCATCAAGGAATATGATTTCTCAATCCACTACCATATTGGTAAGGAAGATAAGGTAACATATGCTCTAAGTAGAAAGAATCCTGCATCTTTATCAATGACGAGAATTGATAAGGATTAAATATTATTAGACCTATAATGAATGGACATGGGAATAATTAAAGAAGGAACATAATTAATCATTTATTAAATGATTAATCAGCCATGGCTTATGGATAAAATCAAGTATGCTCAAAGAAAAGATGTGGAATTTTAGAAGAAGGTGGAGTCCATGAGAAAAAGGAAATCCTTGGAGTTCAAAATGGATGAGGAAGGAGTCATGAGATTTTGATAATGACTATGTGTACCATTTAATTTAGAGATAAATAAAGATATTCTGAAAAATGCACCTAGATTGAACTTCTTTATTCACCCAGGGAGTACAATGATGTATCAAGATCTCCAAGAGAACTATAAGTGGGACAATGTGAAGAAGGAGATCATTAAATATACATCGAAGTGTCTGGTATCCCAAAAAGTGAAGACTAAAAAGAAAAATTCTAAGGGAATGATGTAACCATTCTCTATACCAATATGGAAATGGAAAAATATCATTATGGAATTTTTCACTGGACTTCTAAAGACATCTCGAGGAAACAATTATATATGGGTTTTTGTAGATCATCTCACAAAGACAGCTCACTTTATCACAATTCAAAAGCACTTATCACTAGAGAATCTTTCATTAAAAAATATTAGATATGTGGTAAGGATACATTGAGTACCAATATCAATTTTATCTGATCTATATCTGAGATTCACCTCCAAATTCTGGAAAAATATCTAGCATGGTCTAAACACTAAACATCACTTTAGTACAAATTATCTCCCTAAAAATAACGTCCAATCTAAAAAAACTATTCATACACTAGAATAAATTTTGAGAGATTGTTCTATGGACATTAAAAAATTATGGTAACAACATCATCCTTTCATCGAGTTTTTCTAAAAAAAATTATTTCCACTCTAGCATCCAAATGGCTCTATATAAATCCTTTTACGGGAAAATATATAGAACACCAACATGCTTGGATGAATTTAGTGAACATAAGATACTAGGATCTGAAATGGTCTACGAAATGGTAGAAAAGGTGGAAACCATTTAGAAACATATCACGGAATTCCAAATTCGACATAAGAACTAGGAAGACAATCATTGATGGGACCTAGAGTTTGAGGTTAAATACAAGGTATTCTTTAGCATATCTCCATGGAAGAGGATCAATAGATTTGGGAAGAATATAAAGTTGAGTCCCAAGAACATTGGACCCTTCGAGATGTTTAATCATGTCGTAGTTGTGGCTGACTGACTCGCACGTCCACCTACCGTGTATCAAGTACACGGTGTATTCAATGTATCCCTTATAAGGAAGTACAAACCCGATCCTCCTCATGTACTAAATTCATAGGTGGTAAGGTTGTAAAATGATCACTCTTATGAGGAGCAGCCATGGAAGATCATGGATTATAGAGATAAAGTTTTACCCAAAATAAATACCCACCTAGTAAATTTACTATGGTGGAACCATAACTATGAAGAGGAAATATAGAAACCAAAGGAAGTGAAGATGTAGAAGTACCCTCACTTGTTTTCAACTTACAATGTAAAACAAAATTTTGACGGAGGAATTTTTTAATGGGGAAGAATGTAACGACTTAACAAATTCAATGGAAATTCCGTTCTTATTATTATTTCATTGAGTATAATTACATAAAATCGTACAAAGAACACAAAAAACATTATAAATGAAGAATAAATGAAATAACATGTATTTCAAGAAGTTAATAAACCTATACTGATGAAATAATAATGTGACCCTTTGAATAGTAATATAACCCTTATGAATATTAATTCCACCAATAAAATGGTAACATCACCTATGAAAGTATAAATAAAATATAAGAATCTTCTAAATTAAAATATGAAGTATTTAATTCATTGAATAAGTAAATAAATTTTTTAAAAATGAAAAATTATGTGTTGGTATTTTTGTAAGTCATAATTACATAATAACAAATTTTTCATTAATTTAAAAAAAATTAAAAATAATTTCCAAAAAAATTATTCTTAAATTAATGTATATTTTTTTTATTATTATAAGATAATTTTATGTGGACTTAATTATTTTTTAAAAATATTATAAAATTAGTTATAATTTAATAATTTTTATTTTTCAAGTAAATAATGATTTTAATTAGAAATTAAATCTATCATATGTAGAAACATATTTTCATAACATTGATTATATTTTTTAATTCAACATTTTGGAAAATGGTTTGAGTGAATTTTTTGGATTTTTCTAAAATAGTTGAGTTTTTAGTGAATATTGAAATATGATAATTTACGAAATAATCATAATACTTTGTTTTTTGAGTCATATGTGATTTTTGGATGATTTAAGCCCATAATATCAAACTATACTTAATTATTTTAACATAAATAGTTGTATTACTCAAACAATTCTTATTCTTGACCTAAAATAATAAACAAATGAATACAATAACGGGAAAACACCCCTCTCCCCAACTATAAATACAAACCCTCACCACCTATTCTCCTCAAACCTTCCATGATTTTGAGAATTTTTCAATTTCATCACAATAATATTCCCAAGACCCTCCCCCATATCCATGAACTATTGGTATCATCAAAAGACCAAAACCCTTTACCTAAGGAGGTTCTCAAGGAGGATAAATTCAAAAGGTAAAACCCTATTTCTTTATCTTTTAATTTCTTTTCAATTTCCCCTATTTTAAACTTCTATCATTACATAATCTATCCAAAAATTAATAATAAATCCAATATCTTATATATACTAAATTTTTATTATGTTAATGGAAAATCTACCATCATGTCTCTTCTCCTATTCCTTTTATTCTAAAAATGAAAAGGTTGTCTGTGAGGTGCTAATTTATCACCTTCAAGGATGAAAATATTTCATTTTCCTTTACCACATTCAGGGATGGTCTTAAATACATTATAATGGTTGAAAAATATTTTTAAATTAATTTAATATCCTTTTAATGTTTTTAGCTTACATATATACATAATATTAAATAACAAAACAAAACAGGTTCGTTGCGATAGAAAACCACCCAAAATAATGTAACAATAATGACTAATGTCATATCTAATTATTCATCCTCACAAAAAATTACAAAATGAATTATATAACCATTTAATAATATTTATGTTAATTAATAACTTATAACTTCAATTCAAGATATCTATTCCCATTTTACATGAACATCCATATTCTTATACAAGTGAACCGATCATGAAAACCAATAAAATGAACACTACTGAATGATGAAATTAAACACAATATCCTATCAAATAGGCCATAAATGAACGTAATAATATTTAATAATTAAATTAAATGGATAATAGGTTTCCTCAATTTTAAATTTATGAATATAATTATATTATTCATGATATTAAGTAAAATTGCAGTACCGTTTCGTACATAAAGTAAGGGATTCTTTCGAATCCTCTATTTTCACATTAGTTTACACTTTATCTCTCTTTACCCTAATATAATTATTCATTATTTTTATGTAATTCCTCTACATACTATTTATATGTTCCAAAATCATGTATATAGATCATATCATCCTTCTTTTATGGGGAAATACATGTGTTAAAAAGGTTCCCTTCTCAATTCTTCCCAATAAGCAAACCAGAATCAAGAGAACTTTACGATTTCATACCTTTTTTCAACTAATCTCCTTAAACTGATTTAATCAAACATTATTCTTTATAAAACCACTCATTTTATCGTAAAAAATATCTTTGTACAATTCTAGTTTTATGTTAGAAATTATTTCTTTGCTGATTTAAAGAACATTAAATGTTTTCCTTAAACTGCACTAAATTATTTTATTTACAAAGTTTTTTAAACTATATTTTTACATGTTTTAACTTTAATATTACATCACATATCATGATATATGAATATTATCCCTTATTAGTGTACATGTATTATTTAAATCCTTTATTTCATGGACACCATTAAGATATTCTCTTTTTTATGCATATTGACATGATTATGATACCCAATTCTGTCCATGGGTAACCCTCATATTTATGTTTTATTCCTTATGTATGATTTTTTATGTTACACACATATTCCTAAAAACGTTATGATGGGTTTTCCCAAAGAGAAATCCAATTAATTAGGTAATTTTTAGTCTCATGATATGTCATGTTGGGATAGGGAGTGAACATGATTCCTTTATGGGACATTGTCCACCTTATCTTGGCAGCTAGCCTTGACTCATGTTTAAGTCATGTTATATATTTTTTACACATTCCTATGATGCCATTATTAGATGTTAATATGATATTCATGTTATAATTCTATATGTTTATTCATGTTTCATGCCCTTTATGTTTTCATGTTGTGTCTTATAACCCTTGTTCTATGTTTATCTTGATGCTTATTCCCTTATTGGGATTTTTTAGCTCATCCATTTTGTTCATGTATTCCCCATATTAAATTATGGTGTTATAATATGTCAAATGGAGTTAGGATATCATTATTAAGATTAAATAATTTTTTTATTTTTGTTTCATGATGTTTAATTATTTTACAAATCTTCCAAAGACAGTGGACTTTATAATCCTCAGTTGTATTTGATGGTTAATTATGATTAAAATAATGTAATAATACATGTAAAATACTAGGGTTTCTATTTTTTATCTCCCATATTTTCCAATTGAAATGACCCTTTTGAATCTCCCAAATGAACCTTATGAATTCCCAGAAACAAATGTATAAAAATCCCCAACCAACCTCACAACTTCATGAAAAACAACCATATGAAATTTTAGAATAATCCTTAAAATTTTCATAAATCAACCTTATATACTTACATTAACCTTAAAAAGTACCATTATCAATATTATGGAGTTATTCATCAACATTAATAACTTTTAAAACCATCTTTATGAAGGTGGGTGGACCTTATGATGAACCATAAAAATTATTCATCTGACCTTACTAATATTTTCTTTTCCAAAAAATATGAATTATGTTCCAAAGGTGAATTATTTCCTTTTCCCTAGAATCGGCCTTATGATCATAGAAAACTTGCATGAGATTAATGATGAATATTTAAATCTACATGAATTTTAACTAATGTACTCTAAAATTACACAATCACACTTACAGTTATCACATTATGAGTTCCTACAAACGATGTGACATTTTTTTTGGATATTCTTTCATAAAACAAGTCCATGAACAAAACATAAAAACCCTCCTGTGTGGATTAATTTTCCTAAAATAATTTTTATTGATGAGACATAAAAATACCTAATCTGTTATGGAATTGATAATAGTTATAAATGATGAACTAAACAAGGGTTAGAATTAAATATATCATGTGTTTAGAATATAAATACATATTCGGAATCATTCTATATTTGTGAAAGTATATATGATTGAATAGATCATACTAAAGAAATGAATAAGGTGTATGAATATTAAAATCATGATTTTCCAAATCTTTTTCAGAAATTAAAAAAAATATTTCATGATTTTATTGGTAGACAGTTTCACCAAATATATGACACTATTATATATACTAAAACTTTAGAATTTTATTAAAGTAAAGTGATGGAGTGAAATAATCATTAGAAAACTAATTTCTTTATTAAATGACATGTTATAAAATGATATTGAATCCCAATGTCAAATATAATAATATGTAAGAATATTATGATCATGGGGTATGATTTATGAAAAAATTAATGTTTTTTCTAATGACTAAATATTTCCAAAAAGGACTTTGGATCACTTATAAAAGTCCCAAAATGTAATGAAACTAAATACAAGTAAGATGAATTATTTCCTCTAAAAGTTTTATCATTCTTTATAATTATTCTACTATTTTGATTACTATATGAAATAGTTGAGATTGAAAGTTAATTAATATTAAACACTAATAAAAAAATTCAAGATTTGAAACTTTGACACATAGTAGATTCTAAATGGTAGAAGAAAGGATATCATTGTTATATTTAATTTGGGAACTAGACATAAAAATTTCATCTTGAATTATATACTAATGGAATCCATCCTTTTACGGTAAAAACTACTACCCAAGATTCATGATCGGCTATATTGGTAAATTTTAACCTTACATGGTGGTTATGTATGAAATAAAAGTATATTATATTGACTCAAATTATTTTAGAGCCAAAATTCCAATATTTATTTGTCCTTGTTCTTTAACGATCTAAAATTGATCTGGGATATGGATGTTATAATTTATGATTCTTATAACAAATAAGAATTTACCTATAGATACATGTTGTGTTGGAAAGTTTATAACTTCCCTATTTATGGTAATTGTTCCGGGTAAATCATTAACGGAATGTTGGTGTACCCAATAAGTGAAAAGGTATGAACGTAGTTTGGTTGAAACATTATGTAAATAATATACTTCTAATATATCTTATATTTTTATCCGGATAACATAAATATTGATCATTGACAATAATATTTGATGGGAATTCAGAAGAAGGTGTGTCACGTTCTCCATTAATAGGCGATGAATAGATGGTAAAATGAATTTTTTTAGTTAATCTTTCTTGTAAAATCTTATAGAAAAAGGATAGAAACAAGATCAGTTTTCCGCAAAATACAATATTGGAATTATTTATACATAATTAGTTTTCTTTATATCATTAATATCTAAAAACATTATCTGATCATGACACTATAATGTTACTAAATACACCTGGAAATATGAAATATGACATCAATGGTAGGTTAAAAATGATTGATGTAGGTATAATGGATGTTTTGGTTTTAGTGAATGAAGGAATACATAAATTTCTTCCATGAGTAGATTACATAATTTCTAGGAAGGATATATTTCACTTTTTTAACATTCTAAATGGTGCAATAGTTATTTATAGGTATTAATCAAATATAATTAATATTTTATAGATTAATGAGTTGTAATTAATGGGTTTAAGATATCTTGACTTTCATTTTTTGATAAATTATTTGATACATGTGAATGTATATTGTATTTTTTAAAACAATACTTTATATACAACAATACATATTTAATTATTTTTCAAAGAAAAATATAGAAAAGTTATAAACCTTAAAAAGATTCTAGTAACATAAAAATTGTCAGATTATATAAATTAGAGATATTAATCTCATTATAATTAATAAAATAATTGTTCACTTGGAAAATGAGATCTAAATTTGTAGTCCTGTAAATTAATGATGGATATATCCCATTAAACAATATATGGTGAAATTTAATGGGTGTATCAAAAAATCAAAGTTATCCTCAAGTATTTTTTGGGAGAAATATATTTTTAAATAATATATTAAATTCTAAATTGAATATTTATAAAAAACGGATAGATTTAGGATCCCAAAATATCATCCCACTATATACATCAAGGGTGAATTAATTTCAGGAGTATATATTATCACAATATCCATTACATAATAGGACTAAACTCACATATATATTTTATATAATATTATAGAGCTTCCTCTAAACAATGAAATTATTATCAAAATTATTTTAAAATTGAACTGACTATGGGATGAAAGTTGGATATCAAGTCCATATAATTAATAGTTTATGATTTTGAGACCTTATTTTTTACAAGTTATGTTTAAATACTAAATAAATTTCTAGAATAGAGGTATAGGTGTCTAGAGAAATGGTCCAATATGTATTATATTATAAATTTTAAATAATTAATATTTAAAGGTTCTATACAATGGTACATGATTATTGAAGTAAATGTGAATTAGTGGAACTACTCTTATAGTGTCAGTGATACAAGTAACTAGAACTAAGGATAATAATATAATTTATATGAATATGTACTACTTTAGAATCAATAAAAAATATAGAAATTAGTTTATAAAATATTTAAACTATTTATTTTAAATTTAAATGGTTTGATAAAATTAATGTAGATAAATTTGATATATTGGGATTTATAAAAGTAGATTTCAAAAAATAAGGACAAAAAGGTGAACCCTCTAGTATAGCATGAAAGGCACTACAAGTATTTTATTCACTAGATCCTTTGATAGCTAATTATTTAATTTTTATGTTAATCACTAAAAACTATATATTTGGGAAAAAATATCCTTGATGATGATACTTTTATTGTTATATTACGTTCATTTTTTAGTAGACCAAATGTATATGTTTTATTGTTTGTCAATGGGGATCATAGAAAGGGTATTCAGATAGTTGATAGGAGAAAAAAATCCAATCAACCCCAAAATAAAATAATAAAATTGTAATAAAAAGGTTCAATGTCTCTAAGTTGTTTTATAGTTACAATGTAATATATATATATATATTATGTTTCATATAATGTTTAAATATTTTAATATATTCTTTCAACATGTCACACAAACAATTTCGTCTATACCTATTAATATTGTCCTTCCTAAAGATAAACATAAAACTGATCTTCAAGGTGAGGAATAAGATTAATATTATCAATTAATAAATATTAGAAACATAATCAAAGTGATCAAACTAAAAAAATGCAACACTATCATTTTATAGAAATGATAGATAAAGTTGTTATAGTGGGAAGTAGGTGTTAAAATTTTGATATTTGATGAAATTTTCTTGGTCAATCAGTTAACCCAAACAGGTCTATTTTTATAATTTAAATTTGGTATAGTACTCAGGTAAATATAAAAAATTTTATTCATAACTAGAATGATGTTTTGATTAGGTTGATGGAAACCAATTTGGAATACATTGATGTAAGATTTGAAAAACAATATTTTTTTCCATAAAAATAAAATAATGCAATGCATATTTGTTTCTCATTTTTTTCTTACAAAGAACATTTTTAGAAAAAGATTATAGAATAAAATTGTATTGAGGGATATTTTCTAGATTCATGGAGCAGGTAAATTATATTTCCCCAAACGATTTCTTACAAATATTATGGTGGAATATAAATGCTCACCCACCATCTATATACTCAGACATTAGAAACCAAGCAATTTAGGATTGTTTTATATCCCATTATGATGATTAGTCATTTAAAGTACATTGTAAATGATTTGAATTTATTTAAAATTACATGTAAAAATTAATTTATTTATAAATATTAATTTATCACATAGAAAATAAGCTCAAAAAATAAACATTATATATCATTTCCACCATACCCCTACCGTCAAGTATGTATGGGGTGTGTTGTACTTAAAAACAACCAGTATGTGCTTTAAATTTATTTTAAAAAAAGATCTTATATAAAACTAAAGAGATTTCAAGGAAATATCTAGGACTATAAATATTGAAATAAAATTCAAACCCCTTATATAATATCTATCTAGAGATGAATCAATAAAATGAGATATAAAACTATAAATAAACTATACCTCACTATCCATTTTAAACCCTCTAAAATAGTGAATTTGATTGAGATAACTTAATATATTTCAATGGTTTACTACCTTCAATGGTATCCAATTTCCATTATAACCACCAAATACATTGGTAGGATACCATCACCTTAAAATATGTGTTATAACCTTTTATGCAGAGAAAAATAATGGGATGATAATTAAAGAGAGTTATTCCTCTGATAATTAATGACTACTAGTGTCATCAAATAAGGTCCAAAAACTCTATTTATAGAACTCTATTATTGAAAAATGGATCATTTCTATGTGATAATGTTTTATATGTTATGAAATGGAAAAACTTTTACCTCCATCATTATAACTCTTACAACCACACCTCATTGGAGAATGTGATTGTTAAAATGATTTTCTAAAAAATAATGGTGCCCCAAATCATCACATGATGTGGAAAAATATGAATAAAACATGATAACATATAGGCCTAATAAATTAATGATATATTATTTCATACATCGTATACATGAAGATGTGGTATTTACAACCACAACATAATATAAACCATGACACAGTGACTCCCATCATAAAAAAATCTTCCCAACACTTTATGAATTAATCCAAACTAATTCTGAAATGATTATGATATAAACTCCCTAAAATTTTAAACTATATTTTTATATGAAAATTAATCCTTATTCCTTGGCCTTTTGTATGACCCTATGAGATTTTATATCATCAAAAACAATTATAATTTCCTCAATCCATCTAAAATCCTTTTTATCAATTTCCTTGAGATCATGTGATTTGACACAAGTTTTAGAAATAAATTCCATCAACTAGGTTTCATCATTGATTTTATAGTTTGTATGAAATGAGTTAGTCTCAATGAGTTATTGCAGGATGGTCTCTCACCTTTAGTTTTTATAGGTTATAATAAAGGTTGGCACTTCTAATGTTTTATTGGTTTGTTAGAAGTAGATGTATAGAATGTTTCATATAATAATTAATCATAAAAATCAAGGGTTAATAAAATAAAACCAATTTTGATATGAATTGAGTGGTAATATAGTTTTTATAAGAATGCATGGTTGTCATAGATATTTTGATTTATTAACTTGGATAAATATTTTTTATCTCAAGAGTACAAGTAGGAAATATAAGGACCCAAGTAATTTTTCTTATGTAATAATAGACCAGCCTTTTTTATTTTCATAAAGGAAATTTTGTTGATTTTCATTTAGAATAGATAGGATATATTTATCCAACTTTTTGAAATGATATTATGATCCTATAATGATGAAAAATGTTGATATATGATAATTAATTCATTAATGAATGAGTTTTCTCCCCATAAAATTATGTGAAGTTTTATATTGGGAGGTGATATATGTATGTAACTAATTACCTAGATCTATAAAGATATATTGATAGGTCATAATATATGAATTAACACTTTCCCACTCTTACATGGGATGTTTTGTCTAGGAAAAATATGTTTTTTTAGTTCGTATAATCCGTTGGATAATCAATAATATGGTCGATCAGTGGAAAATATGTAACTAATTTTTAAAGATCATCTAGGTTATTAAAATCCATAAAAATGAAATGACACCATGAGTTATATTCATTGAGAATGAGATTTATATTTTACAGTATGTATACAAAGTAATCATTTTATTAAATAACTACTATAATAAAATAAATATGGGATTAATTAAAAATTACAAATTATTTTCTAAAATCGATGATGCAGAGAGAAAGGTTGGAGGTTTTACTAGAAACTGAAGTTGGTATAATCTCTTAAACCTAGGGTATGTACTTATTTTAACTCTTATAATATTTAAATATACCGTACATATAATCCTTGTGATAGAAATTATTAAATTTTGTATTTGTTTAGTGGTAGTGTAAAAAACCATTAAACACTTGATCATGAGTGATACGAGTTTAGAGAGTTAATTTAATTATAATGATCATAACATCTAATGGTCAAGAGTTACCAGATGAGGGATTTATGGTTCATTAATAACCATGAAAAATTTAGATAAGGATTATTTTATATAGTTTAGATAAAAAAATATATTTTCATGACATAATTTTTTTCATGGGTGTGGTTTGGCTTATCTTTTATGTTATATATTGGGATAATCAATTGCAGTAGAAGTGGTGGTTCCAAATATTCTCTCAAATGATATTTAAATACATGAGACACATTTGGTTAGATTTTAATTTCTGATTAGATATAATAGATTTTTTCTTTTTTGCATGTTACTTTTCAATTTCAATAGTTTGTGTTTTTCAAAGGTGGGTTGAGAAGGGTTCAGCGAAAATTTTATATACAATTTTACAATAATTTTTTGTTCACAATGTGAATTTTTGTTCATCTTTTGAGAGGATGTTTGCATCTTGGAGGCTAGAGATTTAGGACTTGATGATTTATAGGATAGTTATGTTTATGGTGTGATTTTTATGCTTAAGTTACTCAAGAAGTGAAATAATAATTCCAGATATGAATTAATTTGTGGTTGAGGTTCTATGAAAATCAAGGGATGTTCATCAGGTTTGGAGTGTGATTAATTCAAAGCCCGAGTTTGTTTCATGAATATAATTTGATAGTCTCATGAAAACCCATGTTGTGAACCGATTATACACATCATGAACATGACAACTCACATCCTATTTATAAATATCAAAGCATTCCTAAATTATTTTATTCATCTCATGTTTCCCTCCAACCATAAGAAAATAATAGTTTATTATAGAAGATATTCCACCCCTGTTCCTTCTATTTTGATCATTAATATCTATAGGATGACATTTTCCATCCTTGGATAGTAAATCCCCTTTTCTTTTTCTATATCTCTTGTCCCTCTTTGGGAATTCTTAGGGGTGATTTTTTTGGTTTGGGGAGTGTTTTGGAATCATTTTAGTACAATACATGATGTTATTTCGGTTTATGTGAGGTTTCCTTATATGGGTGTAGTATTATGGGTTTTCTCCTTCTCTCTTTTGTTCATAGAAATTCAAAAAACTTATTTGAGGTATGGGATTTTTTCACTCTCTATTTACATAAATGTAGTGGGATTTCATGGTTTTTTCTTCCTTTTATGTGGGTATACAGTGTATACATAAGAAGATAATTAATTATCATAATTAAAATTTATTGGAATGGTGATAAATTTTATGTTTTACTTCTTTTTATGATATAGATGAAGAGAATATGAATTCTTGTTTCCATTACTAAAAATCAGGGTTATTGGGGTTATTTTTTGTGTTCTAGTTGATATGCTTATGGAAACATCATTTTTTTCTTCTTAATCTCGCCTTGGACAAAAGGATAAGAATATATATATGGAAAATGAATTAGTTTCCCATGTGAATCTAGAATTTTTGGGAGAATAACCATTCTATGTAATGAATAAAAGTGATTAATTACCTTTTTTATTCTAAATTTGTTAAATTGCTGATGCCGAAATGTGTTTTTATGTGTTTATGTGATTATTTTGAATCTTTGGTAATTTTTAACTAGTTTTTGTATTGTGTAGCTATGGTGGTGATCATCTTGGTAGTGTAATGTGTTGGGTAGTGATGTGACGGTAGGTTGGTATTGGATGTGACATGGGTTGGTGTGTGGTGGTTGTGATGTGTAGTTGTTGTGGTGAGATGGTCGGGTTTTTTTGATATAGATTAGAATATGTTGTGGTTGTGGTGGTGGTGGATGTGATATGGGTGATATGTTATGTGTCATGGTCTTATTAGTTCCCTGGTTAGGCCTTGAATGAATTGAAAGGATGAAAATAAAATGACATGGGTTTGTAAATGAATATGCATTTTCTAATATTGAATATGAGAATGGGATAAAATAAACATTTAGTGATTGGATTAAATTAAATGAATAATAAATGAATGAGCTATGTTAAATTTAAAGAAATGGGTTAGAAAATAGTAGTGACTTAAAAATCATTAATTCTTGAAATGATGGTACCTATAATTGATGCACATGAGCCTCAGCCCAGTTGGTGAGGACTCTTCAAGTTCATCCATGGGACCCAGGATAATATCTGGGGAAATAGATATTTCAGGGATATTGTAGTAGGTACTATAGTAGGTACTGTAGTATCCACTATACAAGGTATTGTTCGGTACTATAGCATCCAAAACTACTCATCTGATTTGGCCTTTGGGACACTAATTTGGTCCTCTTTGCCCTTAAGGCCTTCAGGCCACCCATGGCCTCTAGGATAGCAAGGATTTTGGGCCAACTCAAGGACATTTGGCCACCTCAAGGCCTTTGGTCCACCCCACAACCTTCAATCTACCTGATGTGCAACTTCAGACTCTACAAGGAACATGCTCCAGATGAGGATTCAGAGCAGGCACATTCACTAGAGAAGGGATAACCAGATTTAGAAGAATTAGAGGTAATGGAAGTTGTCATCGGTACCATGACTATGTACCTCTACATATGAAATCCATCCAACTAGTAATATTAAGGTGGGTATATTCATAATGATATAGATGTTGTGGAGGGGCAGTTCCAAGTAGTGTTAGGGATGATTATGACCTATATCCTCTAAGACCTTTTGGTCATTTAATGTGTCTCTAAAACTACGGTCCTTATAAAGGGTTCCCCACAGTGCTTAAAAAGGGTATTATACAAAAATAAATAAAAATATAATGTATTTGGTCTATTCAGGTATGGGACCTATAATTGAATGTGGAATCATGTGGTTATTTGTGGTGGTTGGGTGAGGTGATGATTTCTGGTGTGGAAGTGCATGTGAAAAATGTCAGGTGGTGTAGTGGTGGTGATGAGGAGTGAATTGTAGAAGTTTTTGTTAATCCAAAGGTTGAGTATTGTGTGATATTAATCTATTATGTTTTTTTTTGTAATTTTTATACACGAACTATATGAGTTATATAACCTTACCAATAAAAAATGTTTTGGCCTTAGTGTGTTTTATCCAACATCTTAGCTACTGGGGTTTAAAGGGTCAGCTACACCCTCTTCCCAGCTCTCCCTTTGTCAACAATGATGATACACAATGGTGTTTGATATTACCCACTGATGATAAGGGATGGTGTTCAGGATTACCTGAGGATGATACAAGACGGTGTTACGGATTACCCAATGGTGATAAGAATATGATATATGGTGGGGGTCATGGGTGGTGGGAGAAGGGAATTAGGTTTATATCATTCACATCCATGATAACCTGCTTCATTTATTATGTGATGAAGGTTTTATGTGATTAATAATTATTCTATCATCATATGATTGAACATGTGGTGGTTGGGATGGGTGGGGATTCATCTCAATTCACATTATAGATGGATGGATATGTAATGTGATATGTATGGAAGGGATGGAGGCACATGATATTTTATGTTGGGGTGTGAGTGTAGAAAATCAATGGGGAAACAATCATGGGGTGTCTTTACATTGTGTTCTTTTGATACTATGATACTATATTGGATGTGTGATTTGTTGAGTTTTCCATAGTGATGTTGTGATTGGTTAGTTGACTTATTTACATTCATTTTGGTTCTTTTGTGTATTCACTAGTGAATTACTATGATCATTTCTTGTTTTCACTAGAGACGATGGGTAATATTCTAGTGAGGATACATGTTATGCACACTGTACATATATAAAAACTAGTTTTCATGTTTTAGGGAGGATTTTAGAGACCAAGATGGTCTTTACTAGCTTGGGTTTTTGAGTTTTTGTTATATCAATGCCATAGGATTTGTATTTTGGTGTTTATTTGGATAATTTTACTTATATCTATTTTCCTAGAACATGCATTGTGTGGTTTTTTGGGATTATATTTAAATTATGTACTAGATTTTATTGGAAATTTATTATCCTATCTACTGATCATAAAATATTAATGGGGTAATTTCTTCTATATGTTATATTTTTATACCCTTGGTTCTAGTCACCAACCCAGGGCCAACTTGAGGTAAGAATTAGGGTTCATTATCTATCTTTCTTTATTACAAGCCCATGTTGGGTATCATTGAATAGAGGGAATAATCATAGATGGGTATCAAAGGTTTGGGTTGAGATATAGAATGGAGTTTGGAGATAGGAACTATGGGGATTCCATTGGTTTGTAGGGAGATGATTCTATTTGATGTTGGTGTGTGACATTTTCCTAAGATACTAGTCAGTAAATTAGATTTTAAGGCCCATCATGATCATATGAAAATACTCTGAACTTATTGAAAGACCAAGTGATATGGTCCCATTTATAGGGATGAGACCAATGAGAGGTACATGCATCATTATCGATTAGATTCATTTCTTAATTTATTTATTTGGTTAAATTAAAATGAATTTAATTAAATGATGTTTGATAAAATTCCATGCTAACATATTTCTATCCCCCGTGAAATTCATAAATGATTCTTATTCATATTCCACATACATATTAGGTTGTAGAGTTTTGGCTGGAAGATTAGGATGATCATTAGAGGATCAACCTAAAAGAGGTGGATAAGTCAGGGAAAAGGTCCATGTGTTCCTTTCACTGACATAGCTAGTGGAAGTTGGAGGGGATCATCTCTAAACTATAAAAAGAGCACTGGTAAGTGGATATTGAGATCAATTCTAAATTATTTTATATTTTTCTGAGTTTTGAGTGTCATTAGTAGTTAGTCATATGTAGGGAGCTATGCATCAATAGAGGATGTTATATCTTGGTGATAAAAAAGAGGAATATGTTTCATCGGTTGACATTTAGAAGGAGTTCCATTTGGAAATATTCTCATCAATGATGAATGTTGAAAATAGGTTGGAGTTATACTCTCTTTAGTAGGTGAGAATGAGTGTGTGATATATTTTGATCAAGTTTAAGGACCTTTTACATTTTTCCCTTAATATATTTCTAGATTAGGAGTCCAGAGTGTGTCATCTGGTGGAGGGATTGTGCACAACAATCGGTTATGTGGTCACCCCATTAATTTGTCCTATATATATTTGGGTGCATAACAGGGAGGATGTTACTGAAAAGATTATTTATTTAGGAGGTGGGTCGCAAGAGAGATGCAAGAAGGGTTTCTTGGGGACAAGCTATCAAGGATGTGTATCATATATGTACAGATGGTTGGGGTTCTGATTAGCATGGAATTGACCTCGATAGACCTTTACATGAAATTATGGGGAAGGTGGATCTTGATCATCTATTGGGGGATTTCCATTTTCATTCTAAATTTCAAGGGTCCATGGACATTTCCAGAATTAGTATTTGATATCCTAAGAAGAATATTTTTAAATTGGTGGTTAGAACCCTTTTGGGAGCATCATTAGTTTCCTCTGAGGTAGGATTAGTTATAGGGATCACCAACATGAGTATAACATCCAAGAGAATATAGAGTTTTCATAGGGAATTCATGTTGTAGTCCCCATACTCAGGGACCTAGTCTAGAATTTGTATTCAGATTCCATTAGTTTATAGACAAAGATGTTGAGAATGGGAAGATTTTTATAATGGAGTCGAAAGTTCTATCATGGATAGATTTAGTCTGATATGTGATTAGTTTATCACCTACCCTTGTTCGTGATTTATTTGATTCTGAAGCCTCACACTATATTATTACTCCTACTTTGGTCTGTTCTTTGGGACTATATGTGTAGAGACTTCTATTTCCCATAGTGCTATCCATTAATTATGGAGGTTAGGCAGTTTTGTTTGATGTGCATCAAGATGTAGAATTATGATGGGAAAACACTAGTTAGTGGTGGATTTCCTTTTTCTATAGATACAACCTTATGATGTTATCATTGGAATGGATTAGATATATTCCATTCTTTCACTCATCAGACAATTTTAAGAGAGTGTTTTTACTAATTTAGAGGGCTAGCGAGTGTCTTTTGTTGGTTAGTGGGGTAATTGAATGGGTAGTAGATAGGTGGGACCATTTCTATCTCAATTATAAGAATAGTTTATTGAATCTCAGGGATATGATGATGTTTTCTTCTATTTGGTTACAAAACTACCCCTTAATGCGATGTCGAGTTTGGGATTGAGTTGTAACCAGGAATATCTCTTAATTTGATGTCTTGTTATTGAATGATGTTTTTTGGGTTTCATGAGTTGAGGATTTAGATTGATGATCTGATATTGATGGGTTTCATCTGACCCAGTGTATCTCCTTAGGGTTCTATAGTGTTTTTTACCAAGAAATAAGATGGTAATCCGAGGTTGTGTGTAGACTACTCGAGGTTGAATCATGTAACATCCATGATATGATATAATATATTTGGTATTAATAATATATTTTACCTATTGAAGGGTTTTAGTTTTCTCTTGTTGATTGACATGTGATCTAGATATTACCATATGTGGGTTATAGATGAGGATATCCCAAATGCTACCTTCAGGTGCATGTATGGTAACTCCAAATTAATGTCCATGCCATTTATTGTCTTGAACACACCAAATGTATTCACGAAGATTGTGATTTCTTTATTATTTAAGTCCTTAGACCAGATCATATTCATGTTCATTGATGACATCTTGATCTACTTGAAATTAGAGGAGGAATATTTCGTTCATATCAAAGCTATCTTAAAAGTTCTTCGAAAGCATCATATATAGGGGAAACTCTCTATTTGAAAGTTTTGGATATGATAGTTACATTTCCTTTGGTATGTGGTATCTCATAAGGGTGTGTTCATGGACGCATCAAAGGTTAAAGTAGTTGTTTCTTGGGTAATAGACAATAATTTGGTAGAGGTGTGAAGTTTCCTTATTCGCACAAGATACTATCAGAGGTTTGTGTCTAATTTCTCTCAAGATGAATCCCCACTAATAGCATTGACCTGGAAGGACCAACATTTTATATAGAATGATTAGTTCTAGTATGCCATCGGTTACCTGAAGTAGAAGTTCATTAGTTCCCTGATGTTTTGTTTTCTTAAATAGGGTTCTATTTTTGATATTTTTTAAGACATTTAATGTCTAGGTTTGGGATTCATCTTGATGAATCAGATGGATATGGTATTTCATGGTTCTAGTTACTTTCATCACCATGAGAATATATATTTCTCCCAGGATCTATATTTTGAAAGGGTGGTATTTTTACTAAATTTGTGACATCATTACCTCGTCTATGACTACTTTGTTGTTTTCATGGACCACAAGAGCTTGAAATATATTTTCTCTCAATAGGATCTAAATTTACCATAATGTAGGTGGATGGAGTTTCTCAAGGATTTTTATTTTGAGATATCAGGTACCCTAGGAAGGGGAATGTTTTTTTAATGTGTTCAGTCAGATGTCCCAAGGATATGTGGTTTGGGAGTCCATGGATGTTTGGAAAGGGGTATAGGAACTTCCAATGATGCATCTTGAGGTGGGGGAAAACAGTGACTGATGTTATATCTATAAAATTACCATGGATGTTTCCGTGATGTTTTAGTTGAAGGAGTATCTTTGGGAAGACTTTAGCATAGAGGTGATGTCTGATCGTGGTGGCCATGGTGATGCTCTATAGGGATGGTTAATGGACTGTCTGAACCGGATTTTATTTCAGGGAAGGTTGTTTGTTCGGTTGGTAATGAAAGAGGGTGTTATTCATGAATTTCTGAGCTCATCCTTAGTGGTACATCTCTATGTAAATATGACGTATCTTTGATTTTGGATATAGATTTTGTGGCCTGGTATGAAATTGTTAGTGGCAGAGTTTCTGAATAACTTTCTAGATTTTCATTTGGTTAAATATGAAAACCTTGTTCATGGACGTTTTTTTAGGTCTTAAATGCCCCTTAGTAGAATTTAGAGTAAATATCAATATATTTATTCACTATATTACCCTGGTCTTAGAAAGTATGGGTTTTATTTTGGGTGATTTTACACTAGCTATGGGTGATTGTACACTAGCTATAGAAGTCAGCTCATTTTTAGTGATCCATTAGTGGAGTGTCATGGATGTTTTAGAAAGGAGGCATGTGGATTATGTGGTTATACAACATAGGGTACTAAGGATCATAATATCTTATCATAATCCTCACTTTACCTTTAGGGTTTTGATGGGACTTCAACATGCCTTTAGAACCCATTTTCACCTTATATCAACTTTCTAACCTCATATAGATAGAAAGATGGGGCAACCTATCTAGAAGTTGATGGATATATTATGAGATTGTGTCTTGGATTTTGGTGGGTCATGTTTATAGAATATAACTTTGGTTGAGAACAATAGAAAAAACTGTTATCACTCATCCATTATCACAGTCCATTTATAGCATTGTAAGGATGGTTGTGTTATTCACCATTATGTTGGACAGAGGATGGGGATTCACTGCATCTTAGTCCTAATGTAGTTTATAGAATGACCAATAATATCTAGATGGTATGAGAGAGTATTAGTGTATCAAATGAAATTCATAAGTCATATGTTGGTCATGGGTAGTTGACCCTAGAGTTTTAGGTTGGAGACCATGTATTCTTGAGACTCTCCCTCATTGTGGCTAACAGAGGTTTGGTAAGGGGATTAATATTTTTCCCCAGTTTGTTGGGACTTTTTAAGGAGTTGGAGAATGTTTTTTAAATATATTATTTGTTATCACATCCACCATGGATGGATAGGATCTGTGATGTCTTCCTCATGTATCAGCTTTTTTATTATCTTCATTATGACTCCCATATCATTGACTAGGGAGAGTTAGATATCAAGGAAGAAATTACATTCATGGAGCGGCTAGTAGAGATCTAGGATCATGAAGACAAAGTTATATATAGACGAACCATTCTCTTGTTTCTATATTTTAGAGGCATGGTGTCCTAGAGGAGAGTACTTGGGAATGTGAAATGAAAATTCATTCAAGGTAGTGACTTGTTTTTGAGTTTTTACTTATTCTATAATTCTTTTATAATGTCATGTTTGAATCTTATGGATTTATGATATGTTCCCTTTTCCATTTCAATTGGTGTGTGTTGTGGCTTAAATAATATTAATAGGTGTAAATCCCCTTCAAAGTAAATATATGATATATTAATGACACATTTTAACACTGTGTGGTATAGTTAGTGCTTCCCAAAGTTGAAAATATCTTGATATGGAGGGATTTTTTCCATGATTTGAGTGCTTGGGGATGTTTTGTGTGGCATTTGATGTGGTACATAGCTTGAGTTTTGTATAGGTTTAAAATTTTGTATAAGTTATTATCTGGAATAGAGTAGGATTATAGCTAGTGTTATATTGTGTGATGTTGTGTAAGGTGAGATGGTGATATGTTTGTGTATAGTATTTTGTAGAAATTTTTTCTTTAATCGATCTGTTTGGATGGTAGTAGTGTGTTTAGTGTAATGAGATCCCTAAAAGGTATCTCATGGGATAGTTTTCTAGACCCTTCCCTTACTTTTTTGTACTTGGTTATTATTTTAAACCATGGGAGTAATTTTAGAGATATCTAATGTGAAGGTTTGTTCCATTTTGAATCATTAATTTTTTTTAGAGTTTTAGGTATTAGGATAAGGATAGAAGAGGGTTTAGTACAATTTTGATCTTCAATTTTGCAACTTTGGGTTGATCACAATATGAATATGTGTTTATAGTGTGATGTAATGGTCATAGCATAGAGGCTGGAGATTCAAAACATGATATTTCATATGGGATTATTGTGCTTATGTAACTCATGAAGTTAATTAATTTATGGATGAGGATCTATGAAAATTGATTGATGTTTATCAGGTTTGGAGTTTTAGGAATTCACAGCCTGAGTCTATTTTATGTCTTGAATTTGAGGGCCTCAGAAAAACTCAGGACATTAACTGGTGATTCATGTTGGGAAGGTGTTGAGGAAAAATCTATTTTTAAATATCATATTTCTACCAAATTCAATAATTACTCTCACATTTCAAATGAATAATTGGTTAACCCTCTATTATTTCAGAGGATCTTCCATCCCCTTCCCTCTTTCTTTATCCATGACTTCTAAAGTTTGATATTTTTTCATCCACGGTGAGTAAATCCCCTTTTTACCTTGATCTTTTTTATTACTCTTTCTAAATTCCTGGTAGTGATGTTGTTTTGGTTCAGGGAGTGTTTTTTCTATGTTTTCTTATGAGTATTTATATTATTTAGATTGATTCCAGGTTTCCTTGTCTATTTATGTTCTTCTGGATATTTCTTCATTACAATTTTGTGCATGGAAATTCAAAAAACTTCTTTGAGGTTTTGATCCTAATTTTCTTCCTATTTGTGTGCATGTGTTGGGATTTCATTTCTTTTTCTTTGATTGGGTGGATTTTAAGGTTCAAATTAAGAATATAATTAATTTGATTAACTAAAATTAATGGTAATTCAACAAAATAATATTTTTTACAACTTTTGAATAAATTACTAATGAGATTATACAGGATTGTTGACATTTCTGAAAATCATTGGTGTTTTGGGACTCCCTAGTGTTATATTTTTTATGATTATGAAGACCTTATTGATTTTATTATTTGTTATCACCTGAATTAAAATGATAATAATTTATATATGTAAAATGAATTTTTTTCCCATGGAAATTTATAATTTTTTTGAGAATACCCATTCTAGGTAATGAAGTAATCTGATTAGATCCATTTTAGAATCTAAATTGTTATAAATTATGGAAGATAAAATGTTTTGTTACGTATCGATGTTATTTATTTAATATGTGGTGATTTTTTTGAACCCTGCTGGATCTTTTTCTTAATGATGGTGACTATCTTGGGTGTGGAATATGTTGGGTCGTGATGCGATAGTTATTTGGCATGGGATGCGATGTGGTCTAGTGTAAGATGGTTGTGAAGTTTGGTTGTTTTGATTATATGGTTAGGATGTGGTGATATTTCTTTTTATATTGTGTATTTTGGTGGTGGTGGATGTGATGTGGATGAGTTATTATATGGTGTGGTTGTGTTAGTTTTGTAGTTCTACATGGAATGAATTGAAACACTGAAAATAAAAAGACATGGGTTCATAAATGAATATTCATGGGCTAAATTTGAATATTAGAATGGTATGAAAACAATTTGTGGTGGTTAGAATAAATGAAATGAATAATAACTGAACGTGTTGTTATAATATCAATGAAATTCCTTAATAAATGGGAGTTAGTGTAAACTTGTTAATTCTAGAAATAATGGAACTAATAAATGAAAGTGGAATTGTGTGGTTATGTGTGGTGTTTGTGTGGTGTGATTCTATTAGTGGTGGAAGTTTTTGTTAAAAAAATTTCATTGGTCGGTGGTAGTGATGTGGAATATGGTAGTGAAGTCGGTGTTACCCACAGGTTGGATATTTTTTAGTTATTCAACTATCATGTATTTTGTTTTTATTTCTATATGTGCCCCGACTTGAGTTGTCTAACCTTACCAACACTCAAATGTTTTGGGTTTCGAGTGTTTTTTCCAACATCTAGTCTAGTGGTGATTCAGATGGTTGGATACCCCCTCTTCCTAGATCTCCCTTTAGTAGTAGTAAAGATATTAGGTTTTGGGGATTTCCTAGTGATTATAGGGGTTTGTGATGGAGATTACCCAGTGATGATACGTGCTAGTGTTGGATATTACCCATTGGTGATGAGGATGTGATATATGATGGGGTATATTCATGGTGGGTGGAGGTCATGAGGTTTATGTTCTTCATGTTCATGATACCCTATGCCTTGGTTATGTGATGTGGTTGTGTTTGTGATGATGAATGATGACAACACCTGATGCTAGACATTATGGAAGGTTGGGATACATAAGGATGTGTCTTGACCCACATTATAGATGAATGTATATGTTATATGATATGTATATAAGGTATGGGAGTGCATAATGTTTGACGTTAGAGGAAAAAAGTGGTAAATCAGTGGGGAAGTGGTTGTGAGGAACCTTTTCTTTGTGTTATTTTTATACTATGTTACTATATTGGAGGTCTGATTTGGTGATCATGTCATGATGACATTGGGATTGGTTAGTTAACATGTTGAGTTTCATGTTGGTTTTACTATTTGTTCACTAGTTCATTAGTATTCTCTTTTCACATGTTCACAAGAGTCTTTCAGTATGATCCCATAGAGTATTCATGTTATGTTCACCCTATATATAAATATATATTTTTCAGGTATCTAGGATGATTTAATGGAATGATATTAACATTACTAGCCTCAGTTTTGGATCTTTTTTTGATTCTTTTCCATAGTATTTTCTTTTGGCATTTATTTGGAGACTTTTACTTGTATTTACTGAACTTGTTCATGTATTATGGGATATTTTTTATTTAATTCTAAATTATGTCACAGAGTTTCTTAGTCATTTTTTATCTTATATATGGGCCCTTTATTATTATTTTATTCTAATGCCTTTCATATGTGATATTTATATACCCACTGTTCTAGAGCCAACATGGGGCATGCTGGAGGTGGAACTTGGGGAACACTATCCCTCTCCCATTATTGTTGACCCAGAAGGGGGGCCTTTGGAGAGATGCGGTCATGTTATCACATGTGTTTACGGATGATTATAAAAATATTATATATCTTAATAAACATGTATATGTTGTTTTTTTATTTATTGTAACACCCTATGATTTTAAATTATGTTTTCCTCTAAAACCTAATGTGTCTGTTATCTTTTTTCACATGCAACAACCACCCACAATGAACCAGGAAATGGTATCTAACTGTTAAAATTTTATCTATAAAATTGTTGGATAAAAATATAGGTAACCAAATTATGATATACATTTATAAATACAAATAAAAAATTATTATTAATACTAAGGCATTGATACAATTCAATTAATGTAGCAAAGTAACTAATACGACAGATTTATTATTTAAAATGAAACCCTTCTAAAATTGGATTTTATGAGATTTATTTTAATATACTAAATATATTTTTAAATAATATATATTATTTATAAGATTAATATTTTATAACAAAATTTCATTAGTAATGGATAGAAAATATTAATGAGAATAGTTAATATTTTAAAAAGAAATATGTAAAAAATATTTTCCTTATATATTTAAAAGATAAATAATAAAATATTATAATTTTTGTTTTAAAAAATTGACATAAATTTTGTATTTTGAATGAAAATATTATCCTATGATGAATTCTTGGGATTTTTATGAATCAATTTATATCAACATTAATAGTTAAAAATATTGTTTTTTCTAAAGTCACAGTGTTTAAGGGTATATGAATTATGTATAACATAAATTCTTATAAACCATTTTCCATGATTAAATATGAATTTATAAAGTAATACTATACATTTTAAAATACTATTAGGGTTTATAAAAACTATGTTTAACATTTCATATATACAAGTGATATTTCCCAATAAAAGAATTTTTTTGTATTTTCTTGTTATTAAATAATATTATGATAAAATTATGTTTTAACATAATTTTAAATCCACATATATTAAATTTGTTTTATAATAAACCTATTAATAATATTAAAATTGAAACATTTATAATCTTATCTTGAACATATATTTTAAGCTTAAAAATTCACTTTTTCTAAAAAATGGGATTTTACATGTGAAATGTGCTAATGTTAAAATTGATTTTTCATACACATTGAGATATTATTTGATAAAGTAGATATCATATTTATAATTATTATGTATAAATTATGTAATAGGTTCAATTTCCTTTATATTCACAAAATTATGTTTACTACGATAAAATTTAAAGACCATGATAATAGTAAAAGGGTTATTTTTAAAGAATTGGTTAATTAGTGTTGTGAAATTTTAAATAATAAATTAAATTGATATATTTTATATAATTACTCTCATATTATTTTTACACATATATAAAAATATATTATCACTCATTTAATTGGTAATTAATGTTATATATGATTAAGAACACTTAATGGTTAAAACATTATTTTCCATAAAACAATTTTTCTTTATCTTAAATGTTGAAATTTAAAAGTTTTTTTTCACTTTTATAGAAAATTAATTTGGTTATATTGAGACTAAATCTTGTTTCCTTTTTATGATTACTTATCTAACATTTTTTTAATACATATATTACTTAGGTAAAAACTAGTTACCAATGTAAAAACTAAAATGGTAAAATATAAAAAAAATATGTGTTAAAAGGATTGAAACGTGTATAAAACATCTGTAAAAATGGGTGGTATAGTATTTATATACTTTTTCACAACCTAAAATCCATTATTGTGCAATTTTTTATCCTTTGAACCTTCAATAGTGTTTTACCATTATTGAAATTTAATGTGTGGATCCAAAATTACCTCCCTCTTCACTTGTGGAAAAGGGATCACTTCCGCCACATCATGATACACATATACCTTAAAATTTAATTTTTGTACTCTTCTATTTTTTTCCCCTAGAATTATATTCCAATTTAGTAATCGTATTACCTCAATTAGGTATCCTAAGGCCCCCATTTTAAAATATAATTTCAAGATAAATATTTTCTGTCTCAACATGAGTATTTCTTACTCCTCAGTCTTTTCTTCTTAATCCTCCTAATGTGATATTTTTCTAGAAACCATAATACACTGAAATAATTACTACTAGTATACTAAAATTTTATTATATTAGTGGATCAATATTGACTCAATCCTTTCGATCCACTAAGAAAAATAAAATAAGATCTATGGTACATACGTGCGGATTACCACCTTCATAGTGTGATGTGGATGGTTTCCCATCACCTCCTCTCATGTATGGTAAAAAGGACTTATTTTCTGAGTGAATATAATTCTTATTTTAAATTTATTAATTTAAAATGATAATTTATCATTTACCTTCATTCCATCTAATTAATTGTGAAATTGAAATGTTAATCGTGCATATGTGCACACTACCACCTCCTTAAATGATGAATTTCATTTTTAATCACCACCCATTAAAATATTATAAATATTAAATTAATGAATATATATGATATATATTGATTGTTTAAACTTATATAAAATTTATATTATCATTACTTTAAAAAAATCCTTACTAAATAAATAATTATAATATACTCCCAGTTCGATCAGTTTTACCACCTAGGTGAACAATGTTATAATATTTATATTAAAAATGTTTACAGAATATTATATAGTAATTAAATCGTGTAATAATAATGTATTTAATATGTTTTAATGATTCTATAAAAATTTATTTATTCTTACCTATGAAGGATGATGGATGTATGGTTTCCCCAAGGTTCATGAGACCTGATGCTTGACACATATAATGACTTGTTTATTATTTCATTAATTTCATTCACATTAGGTTCTCCATCATTATTCCCTATATGAGGAATGATTGTGGGGGGCCATGCATTCACAATCATTCACATCAGTTTTAACATTTTTATCTTTTATAGAAACTCCCAACGGTTCCCAAATCCATAACTGGGTAAATACCTGCTTTCCAAAGATAGGAATTAATTTGGGGTTTAAGACACAATGGTTCTTAGGAACCCACATTAGTCTATAGGATGGGAGGTCAGGCTCCTCACACCCTTTTGATGGGAATTATTTTATATCCCCAGACTTTCTTATATATTTAAGATATGTTCCTAAAACTCTTTTAAATCATGATACATGATGAGTTACCCTAACAAAATGATCTAATGTTGAATCCTTTTGTGTGTAAAGGGTGTTATATTAATGAGATCATCTGTATATATTCATGCTTCTATATCCATTGCCATTTATTTCTTATCAATTGGTAGACGCTTATATTTTTAAGACATATAACCCGAAACTCTAGATTTTACTACCATATAGGGAGGAAATTTGTGTTTTGAGGGTGGGGTTGAACCTTTATGAGGCATCCAACATATCGTATTTATAACAATAATCAAAACCCATATATTTAAATCGGTCCATTTTTTATAACATCATTAATAATGGTCATATATGGGGGAACATAGGAACCAAGTATGGAGTTAAAGCTTTACGTAGGTGCCCAACATATCCTATTTATAACAGGAATCAAATTCATTATTGTTCGATCTCCCCTAAACCTGGTGAAGTGAGGGGATTGATAAATAATACCCGTGATGGTTATTCTACTAGGGTTTACCAATATGGGAATGCCTTCGTGTAAGATTTTCGGTTCTAAAACCAACTGTTTGTACTTTAATTACATGAATATTTAATATATTTAAATATTAAACATCTTATTACATATTGATCAGTTTTATGCATGAATATAGTGTAATAATGTCATGGAGTATTTGTCGCGTTGACAAGTTCATAGAAGTTCCCTGTTGTGATGAGAACCTTGATGTTCTATGACAATATTCTTAAATATAGTTTTGTGGTTGGATGAAATACTATAATGGGACACATAGTATTACAGACTGTCTGGTGTGATTACACATAGGAAGATGACACTTCTTCTCATGAAGTTCTCACTTGATAATTTCCAAGATGGAAGATTCTGAGAACAGAACCACCAGTAGGAATTCTGCTTATTTTGGTTTCATCAGATATTCCTATCTGTGAGTGTGTGTATTGATCCTTATACTTTAATATTATCATTAATACGTGTCATGACTCATGGACTTTGATTTTCTGACAAAAATTGTCATGCCACATGTTGGTGGAAATATGGTATGTTGGGTGCATGATGAGTGGCATGTTATTAACGGATAAGTCGAGGAAGGATTTTTCCCTTCCATTTATAGAAGTTTATTTCTCTATCATTTTATTTAAATAGAACACTCGCACAAAATTCCATGTCCATGTAGTAATGATGAGTTCATTTCAGGTATTAAAAGAACGGTGTATCAAGCACAATGGTTGATGACACTATCATGAAACCTGATTTATGAGATATTGAGTCTAAGGGATTATATTCCATAGTGAACATTTGTTTGTGGTTGTCATTTTTATGACATTAAGTTCTTTCTCTTGGGTGCCTTGAACCATTTCTAGATAGTACTCTTCTACTTTAGGCATTCCTACCTAATGCCAATGCGAAATAATCCAAGAGGGTCACACACTAGGTGTTTTTGGTTGTATAAGTTAAATTCTATTTGAATTTAATTGATGAAATAAATATTATTCTCAAGACTGTGGAATTATTTTATTTTAGTAAAAATGATCTTATAAATTAAATAAATGTTTATTCATCGAATTGTGAGTAAAATATATTTATTTATATTATTTAATATTTTATAACTATGTATTTACTATTTTGTAAATAACATATTTATTTAATATAATAAATTATTTATTTATTTATTCAGGTGTTCAATAAATGGTAGTAGAGTTTGATCGGGCCAAGGCCGGTCTGGTAGTAAAATAATTATTTGCAAGATGGTAAATAGTTATTTAACTAGTTGGCATAAGTTAAAATATTAATAACGCTAATTTTATTTTGTGACATAGAATTTTATTTATAATTTTATTTCATGCAAGTTGGAAGACTATAAATAATAACATGGTGTTATTATTAAGAGAATTGGTTTTATCTAAGGATATGAATCTATTTAATTGTTTTTATGTAATTAAATATTATAATGGAATCCCTATGTCGATAAATAGACATGTACGTCTATCGTGCCATGTACCGAACTACACACCCGGTGAATTGAGAATTTTGGAGCTAAATGATTTCTCTCTTGAATCTTATTCCTTCCCATCTCAATAACAATAGACATTATTCATGACTAAAAAACAATTGATCAAGAACGATAGACATAATACACTAGCTTCACTATGCTAGCACTCAGAGAATGAGTGGTCTCAATCAGAGGCCATCAAAGCACATGTGGATCATCGCTAAAGGAATTCTTGTTTGAATCCTCACAAGTGAAACGATACAATCCAGAAGGTTCATTTCAGATTATCAATGTCATTAACAATGAAAGTACCAAATATCCAGGTATTCTTTTCATTATAAGGTTAATTAAATTAATTATAAACATGATGAGAAAGATCCTCTCTAAATGTTTTTTGAATCTTACTTATTTATCTCAATCTTGATTCTATTCTGTGGAGACAGGAGTTCATCATTTTACTGATCCCGAAATAATCATTGATCATGATAAAAATTAAATTTGGTTGTCAACCCAACCACACTTATGCAGCACTTAGAACCTACAAGTGGTATGAGAGCCAGGTTACATCATAGTTTATAATTATTTAAATAATTAATTGATGATTTAAAGTTTAATAATTTAGTTTTACAATTCAAGGTTAATTGTTCTTATAATGTGGATTTCTAGATCGGTTCTCCCTCTTTTTGTTTCTTAGAGATTTCACAGAAACAAATGATTTTTTAATTAAAATTGATACAGATAACTCATTAAGAGGTGCCAAAAATTCTTCCCAAGTGATAACAAAGTACATGATGTGTGTTCGGACTTACACATCATGTTATCTTCCATACATTCCATGTAATACAGACTACATTCCATATGGTCATGTTTAGCGTATCAGGAATAATTTGGTAATTACTCAAGCTGTGTGCATTTATTGCACCCGGTGTAGTTAATTCTACACCGCATGTTAACCGAGACAGATAGTCACACACTTACTAGATTACATGTCGTGCGACTCACTACACATGATGTGTATTATCTTTAGGTTAGGGGGCCAAACCTTGTATCCAATACATGCATAAGATGACCAGTAAATGTGTAACGTGGAGAAAATAAAGCATGTATCCCACTGTACATGCAGTGTACTATAAAATTTCCAACGTATGCTTCACATTCTGAGTCCCTCGGAATGTTCTTTGGGATACACATTGAAGGTATTACATGTTGTGTAGTTAGAACTACATATTCTGTACCTTAAAATATTACATAAAATTAAAAAATTTATGTTTTTGTATTTTTCAGAACAACACATCATGTATAAATCGTACTATAGGTTATAACTATATGCATTGAAACATATTGTATTCTACATGTCATTATAGTAAGAAAGTATTTGAATATAATACATATTGGGTAGATTCGAATGGGTATTCACCAGGATACCTCCAAGGTGTATTTATGTACAAAGATGAGAATCTCAAGGAAATTTAGAAGAAGATTAAGATAAAAGGATTGATTAATTAAAGATAATAATTAAACAATTCAAGCGTATTTTATCTTAATAAATAATGATAAAAATTTTAATAATAGTTTTATTAAATGTGTATCTCTTTGCATGTATGTGGGTGATCATAAGCTAGATCGAGACCTTTGTATGTGATTGGTTTCCTTTTAATTTATTTATTAAATTAATTATTGGCATGCAATCCATCTCTCCTCATTAATATATTGGGTATGCATTCCCATGGTTTCTTTTATGTAAACCACCTGTTTACCCCTCACATGTGTGTGAGTTAAAAAAGCATATGTAATGGATGGAACTCCAAATATAGTGGAGACAGTTCATGTTGGATCCAGGATGAAACCAATCCCAGGAGATACATAGGTGGAAAAGTGGAAATTTATAAACACGAACCCAAAATCTCCAAGGTGATTCTCTCCTAGGTTAGGTTTATTTTATCAACTTCTAGATAAAATAACCATTTGAAAATATCATGATCATTCCCTTTACTTTATTTTATTTCTTTCAGTTTAATGGTTTATCATTATAGATGTGTTGTTGCAATCACATAATTAAAAAAATAACAAGAATACAAGACGGAATTAAAATAAACCAGGCTTATGTGTAAATATTATCAAGTCGTTTTTAATCACTTAAGTAAGTTCCACGTAATATTAACAATCATGTGATAATTATAATAAGTTATTCACACATAGGGGATAAAAATCCCTCAAATAAAATATCAAGTTAGACCAAGCCTTTCATTACTTGATTAAGGGAAAACTTAATAAAACTATGTGTTTGACCAACCCTTGTTGGGACACTTACTTTTATACAAGAATCCCTTCTGAATGATTTTGGGTTGAATTAACCATATTACATCAAAAGAAGTATCCCTTGCTAGACTTGATTTAATATTGGAGGTAATATTTGAGGAAATCCAAAGTCGGGATTTCAGGATTGGGGAGTCTACTCAATAGATCAAGGAGAGGGAAGCCCGTAGTTGGAAAAGACCTACCTACCTAAAATCCATCAAATAGCTTGATCAACCCTTTTTGGGGTTATGTGGAGGGGAATATGGATCCTTTCCATTAGAATATAATGTAAATTGTACATTCCGATTTAAATGGGGATGTCCATTGTTACTTGATAAAATAGTGGGAGACTTAATAAAATTAAAATATTATTTCTCATAAAAATGTAATCAAGAAAGTATAAATGATCTGATATTTTATTGTAGAAAAAAAATGAAAAGCTCGTCAAACACACTATCCCTGGGATCAATTATGGATAAAGACAACATCCTCACTAGAAACAACTTTTAGGAATGTTTTAGACACCTCCGGGTTATCCTACGCCATGAACGAATGTCTTATGTGTTGGAGTCAACATTACCTAATCTGCCTTCCAAAGAGGTGAGTGATGAGGATTTCTTGGTCTATGACAATTATAGTAATGACATGGTAGATGTTCAATGTTTTATGATATCATCAGTGTCTAGTGAGCTGATGAAGTCTCACGAAAACATGGATTCATATAGCATGCTCGATCACCTCTACGGTTTTTACCATGAGAGATAAAAACAAGAAAGGATTGAGATCTCCAAGGCACTCTTTCATAGTAAGCTTGTAGATTATTCCCCAGATGAGACTCATGTAGTCAAGATCATTGGATACATTGAGCATATAGATGTTCTAGGGTTTAAACTACTTGAAGAACTAGGTACCAATCTCATTCTAGCATCACACCCTTATAAATTCTACAACATTGTTTTCTATTTCAATATGAACAACATTGAGAAGTCTTTATCAGATCTTCTTAAACTCAATAAACAAGTGGAAAAATATATGACGCGTGAAAAGACTTCAGTCCTTGTGGTGAATAAGATGAAATGGAAGGCGAAGAGAATTAATCCCAAAGCATCATCACGACATTACATTAAAAGGAATATCAAAGGGGAGGAAACAACATAGGAGGATGTTTGTTTTGTATGTGGCAAGAAGGGCCACTGGAAGAAGATCTGAACTCATCCTAAGAAGCATGGGTAAGCTTCGGGTTAATTTGTTATCAAATGAAATCTATCTAATTCAAAAAATTTGGCATTAGATACATCTTTTGGTTCTCACATATGTATCCAAATACAAGAACCAAGTAGATTTAGGAAGATTGACTGAGGGGAGATAGATCTATGGGAAGCTAACAGATCCAGACTTGCTATTGTATCTATCAGGGACTACCACATCACGTTTCCAACTGGGATGATTTTGGTGTTAATGTGTTGTTATTAAGTCGCGTATGTTAGAAAAAAAACATTATTTATATTTCCATATTATAAATAGATGTATTTGTTTTCAATTTGGGATTTAATGTTGCTTCTTTGAAAAAAATAAAATTTGTTTTGGTACGAAAAATTTATACAATAGTATTTATGTGTTAGATTACACAAACCAAGTAATGGAAATCAATAACAAAGATACTTCACATGACTCATACAACCACTAACTTTGGAATCACTGGTTAGGTCATGTAAACAAAAAATTCATGAAAAAGTCACATCAATATAGATATTTGGATTCTTTAAAACTAAAACCACTTGGCGTATGTCATGAATGTTTACAAAGCAAAATGACCAAATCCCCATTTATTGGGAAAGGTGAAAGGTCTAATGAGCTTCTTTAATTGGTTCATACTGATGTGTGTGGACCATTTCTAGTTGAAGCAAGGGGATGGTACTCATCTTTCATAACTTTTACTATTGGTTTTAGTAGATATGGATATATATACTTAATGAGGTATAAATCAAATTATTTTGATAAGTTCAAATAATACAATAATGATGTTTAGAACTATCTTGGTAAGAAGATTAAGAAACTCAGATCAGACCAAGGTGTAGAATATCTTAATCAGGACTTCACTAATTACTTACGGGGTTTTGGGATCCTATCCTAACTCACTCCTCCTTACATGGCCCATTGGAATGGTGTGAGAGAAAGGAGTAACAACACCTTATTGTATATGGTGAGATCAGTGATGAGTCATACGATTCTTACATTATCCTTTTGGGGATATGTGTTACAAACAATGGTGCATATACTAAACCAAGTAACAACTAAATCTATAAATGGAATTCCATACGAGTTATGTAGTGTAAATAATTCCATGTTATCAAATTTACATGTGTGGGGAAGTGATGAATTTTTTAAGGCCTCTTCAGGTAACAAACTTTCACTTCAAGGTACAAAGTGTACCTTTTTAGGATACCCCATAAAAACAAGGGAATATAACCTATACAAACCCTCAAAAAAAATTGTTATAGTGGCAAGACATTTCATAGTCCATTAGTGGGATAACATCTCCAAAACAGATAGTTGTAGTGAGATTAACCTTGATGAAGTCGAGGATCAAGGTACATAAGAGTTGGTACAGAAAACGATTCTGCAAATCCTCATGGAAGAAAGAACTATTCTAGAGACACAAGAACTATGTATGAGTACAAGAGATGTTAGAAAACAGGAACAATATGGTTTTATAATTACCGATGATGGTGACTCATTGTTAGTTGATAATAAAGATCATCTAACCTACAAGGAAGTAATAAGTGGAACAAATGTTTCCAAGTGGAATGAATCCATGAATTCTGAAATGGATTCCATGTTCCAAAACTAAATCTAGATTTTGGTAGACCCTCCAATTGATGTAAAGTTTATTGGTTTCAAATGGTTATTCAAGAAGAAACTAGACATGGAAGGACGGGCCAGTACCTATAAGGCATGACTGGTTGCAAAAGGGTTCAAGCAGTGTCAAGGCATTGACTATGATGAAATTTTTCCACCAGTTTCAATACTAAAAAACATAAAAATTCTATTATCCACTATTTCTTACCATGACTATGAGATTTGAAAAATGGATTTCAAAATAGCCTTCCTTAATAGGAACCTTCAAGAATATGTCTACATGACACAACCTGAAGGGTTCATGACTCCAGAGGATGCTAATAAGGTAGAAAGTTGTAGAAATCCATTTATGGATTAAAGAAAGTTTCCAAGTCATGGAACCTTCATTTTGATGAATCAATAACGAAATATGGTTTTATCAAGAACGAATGTGATCCTGTGTCTAAAAATGGTTTAGTGGGAGTGCAATCATTTTTCTAATAGTATATTCTGATGACATATTACTCATTGAAAATCAAATACCATTCTTATAGTTTTTTAATTCATGGTTAAATCAATGATTCTCTATGAAGTACTTGGGAGAGGCAACATATATTTTTGGGGTCAAGATCCATTGTGATAGATCCAAGAGATTGTTGGGTGAAATTCAAAGTGCATACATTGATAAGATACTGAAGAGATTTATTATGGAACAATCCAAATTGATATTATTTCTAGCATCACATGGATTTCATCTTTTCAAGAAAATGTGTCCTCAGACACATAAGGAAATAAAGATAATGTCAAGGTCTCCATATGCATCAGTGATTGGGTCAGTCATGTATAAAATGTTGTGTACTAGGTTGTATGTCTCCTGCGCATTGAGTGTGGTAGGCATATATCAAGCTGACCCAGGTGATCAGCATTGGATGGCAGTCAAGACTATCTTAATGTATCTAAGTCATAATAAGGAAATCTTCCAAGTTTCTGGATGATATAAGGAACTAGTAATCAGAGGATATGTAGATTCAAGTTTCTAGACTGATCAAGATGACATGAATTTGAAAACGGGATACATCTTCACATTGAATGAATGTGAAGTGAGCTGGAAGATCTCAAATCAGAGTATAGTCACAGATTCAACTATAGAGTCTTAGTATATCATAGCTTCTAAGGTAGCTAAACAAGAAGTTTGGATGTGAAGCTTCATCCAGGATCTGGAGGTGATACCTATTAGTAGAGATCCCATCACATTGTACTGTAATAATACTACAGCGGTGGCTCTAAAAAATGATCCAAGGTCACATTAACAGATGAAGAAAACACTTCAGAAGTATCATATCTTGAGGGATTTTTCTTAGAGAGGTGAAGTTGTAGGGATCAGTATTTATAAGGAAGACAACATGGTGAAACTTTGACAAAAGCCTTGACTTAGCAAAAACATGACCATCATGTGATGTCTAGCGGACTGAAAGTCATAGGAAGTTAGCTCTAGTCCAAGTGGGAGTTTGTAAGATTTGGTGTCTTATAACCAACTGTTTGTACTTTGATTACATGAATATTTAATATATTTAAATATTAATCTTCTTATTATATATTTTTCATTGTTCTGCATTACTATAGTGTAATAATATCCTAGAGTATTTGTCGCATTGACATGGTCATAGAAGTTCCCATCTTTGATGATAACCTTGAAGTGCTATGAAAATATTCATAGATGTAGTTCATAAGATGTATGAAATAATATAATGGGACACATAGTATACATACCGTTATGTGTGAGTACTCCTAAGCAGATCAGACTTCTAATGAAATTCGCACATGGTAATTTCCAAGATGGGAGATTATGAGAACAGACCTGCCATTAAGAATTCCACATGTTTTGGTGTCATTGGATATTCCTATCTATGAGCATGTGTAATGATCCTTAAACTTTAACATTATCATTAATACGTGTCACGACTCGCGCACTATGATTTACGGATGAAAATCATCGCGCAATATGTTGGCGGGAACTAGGGTATGTTGGGTGCCTCACGAGTGGCATGTTATTAATGGATAAGTTAGGGAACGATTTGTACCGTCCATTTATGGAAGTTGATATCTCAACCATTTGATTAAAGTAGAACTGTCACATGAAATTCCATGTCCATGGTGTAACAATGAGTTAATTTCAGTTAGTCAAAGAACGACATATCAAGCACAAAGGTTGATAACAATATCATGAAAATTTCATGATGAGATATTGAGACAAAGGAATTATCTTTCATAGTGAAAATTCTTATGTGGATTTTATTATTGTAACTTTAACTTCTTTCACTTTGGTTCCTTGAACCATTTCTAAAAAGTACTCTTGGACTTTAGGCACGCTCTTCTAATGCCAATGAGAAAGAATCATAGAGGGGCACACAATAAGTGTTTTTGGTGGCCTTGGTTAAATTATTTTTGAATTTAATTGATGAAATAAATATTATTCTAAAGATCTTGGAATAATTCTATTCAAGTTAATATGATCTCATAAATTAAATAAATATTTATTCATCGGGTTGTGAGTAAAATATATTTATTTATTTTATTGAACATTTAATAAATATTTATTTACTAGTTTTTAAATAAAATATTTATTTAAGAGAATAAAATATTTATTTATTAATTAGGGTGTTCAATAAATGGAAGTAGAGTTCGAGCTGTCTAAGGCTAGTCCGGTAGTAAAATAATTATTTGCAGGACACTGAATAATTTTTTAACTAGTTGTCATAAGTTACAATAAAAATAATGCTACTATTATTTTGTGATGTGGGATTTTATTTATAATTCTATTTTACATAGTTTGGCACACCATAAATAATGACACAGTATTATTATTAATAGAATGGGTTATCTATAAAGTTATGAATGTTATTAATTTGTGTTACATAATTAAATATTGTAACTAAATCCCCATGTCGATAAATAGACATGTACGTCTATTGTGCCATGTACAAAACTGCACACCCTGTGAATTGAGAATTGTCGAGCTAAACAATTTCTCTCTCAAATCCTCTTCCCTCCCCTCTCAAGAATGATAGATTTTATTCAAAACCGAAGAACAAGTGATCAATAATGACTTATATAAGTCACTCACTTCATCGTGCTAGCACTCAGAGAATGAGTGTTATCGATCAGAGTTCATCGGGGCACGTTTGGATCACCGGTAGAGGTATTCTGGTTTGTATCCTCGCAAGTGCAATGAGGCAATCTTTAAGGGTCATTTTGGATGATCAACGTCATCAACAAAGAAAATACCAAAAATCCATGTATTCTTTTCTTTATGAAATTAATTAAATTAATTATAAACATGATGTGAAAGATCATCTCTAAAGGTTTCAGGTCTCTTCCTTATTTATCTAAATCTTCAATTCTATTCTATGGAGACTGGCGTTCATCATCGCATTAATCCCAGAATAGTCATTGATCATTGTAAAAATTAATGTTGGGTGTTAGCCCAATCATTCTTCCAATGCGCCCGGAACCTACACATTCAGACATACAACAATGTGGATTCCCTAGTATGGGGGAAATCATATCGTGTCCCTGAATAGGTCTTACACGATGAGCTTTCCCTTGAAGGGTAAAATTCATATTTTGAATGATATGATCATTTAAAATCCTTAATCCCACATTAGTTGTGGCTGTTGTGAGAAAAAAGTTATAGAAAGTGATCGGTCTCATTGTATATGGGTACAAGACTTATTCCCTAGGGATTCCCTCATGGGGTGTTTGATATGGGGCTTGGTCCATAGGAAGGAATCCTAATATCCACTTCGGATAAAAATTAGTCTATTTGTAGTTTAGTTTTCCCACAATCCACTGATGGGTTTGGGTACATGAGGGAATGGATAGGGTTTAAACATAAATTTATTCTCATGTATTTGCCCACTTTTCGCCTTCCAATGGACAAAAAGGATATTAGACTTATGGGATAATCTAGTCCCATGTTTTATGAATATTTGAGATATGAAAAGACTTACACCAAGGTGGATACCCATTAATGTTTGGGTGTTAGGAAGGATTCCTATGTATCCTATTTGTAAAGTAATAAATGTTTTCATAGTTCAACTCAGGGTATGTCCAAATATGTCTAATATACAATTTTATCATGTCTTGGGGGTCTTCCTGGCATGCTGACACATCTGAGGGTTTATGCTTGACATATCCTGAGGGTCTGCCTAATATGTCCTGAGTGTGTATCTAACAAGTCATGATTTTCTATTTTATATTTCCTAAGTTTATATCTACCTAGGATGATATATACTATGGTGCCTTTCATGATTTAATAATACATTTTGGAGGTATGTCATATGATCTGGCTGACACATCCGAGGGTCTTCATATGATCAACACAGACACATCCATGGGTCTTCACGTGATTTAGCAGACATGTCCAGAGGACTTTGCATGTCTTGGTTGAAATGTCTAGAGGACATCATGTGACTTGTATAGCATGTCTATAAGACTTCACATGACTTAGATTTCTCATCAAGAGTTCTTCACATGACTCAGATGACACATCTAGATAGGTCAAGTGACACACATGATACCTTCACATGAAAATCAAAACATTTGTATTCATGTAAGTATTTCATCTATTTTATAATTTATTTCATATATTCATTGATTTTATTCAATAATTATCTTCTTCAGGTTTCGCATGACTGAATCGGCATGCGGAATTTCCTTCACATAATAGGGTTGGCGCACTATAATTCCTTTAATAGACTATTAGAATGATCACATGAAGAGCATATCCATGTCACGTAATCCCTTAGTTCATTACATGGATTTTACCTGGTGGAAGACCCTTGTGATTTTTTGGATTTCTACTCTGAAAAGTATTCTCTTTTTTCAACCATGGGTGTTATATGCATCTCCTTGTGTAATATTTCCTATGCTGAGGGGGGATTTATAGGCCTCTCTTCCTCGATTCTACACTTCCTTGTATTGAATATATAACGAATATATGCGATTGATTTAGTGAAGAATGTATCACATCATGAGCTTTGTATGATCCTTCCATGGATCTTCCATGGCATTGAATTATAAAAATCATCCATGAGAACACACTATTATCATCATAATTATTCAAACCACGGTTTTCCAAAGAACTCTCACATGTTCAAATAGACATGTCAAAGAGCCTCCGTAAGACTGGGATGACATGTCTAGGATTCCTTGAGATGTGAGGATGCATGCCGAAGGTTCTTTCATGTGATCATGTTGACATGTCAATAAGCCTTTACAAGATTAGGCTGACAAGTTAGGGAGTCTTCATGGGACTAGGATTCATGTCGAAGAGGATCTTACATGATTGAGATAGACTTAAATGGGGTCCTTCATGATATTGAGCTAGATTGTTGAAGGTAATTTACTAAATCAATGGTAATATCCCAAACTTCATAACCCCTTAACATGAAAATAAACAAATATTCTCTTCGAGAGGGGCTTCCTTTTTTCCTGCTTGTATTTCTTATTTTACAAGGATTTTTATTAATTTTCCCATTTGTTTCCCATCACGGCATTTCATAATCAATAGAGGATATCATGATAGTGTAGGAGGTTTGTTATGTACATTCGCTCTTCTTGTCTATGATGTGTTGCATGAACAAATTTACACATCAAAGGGATTTTTCAAGACCATGATTACATGTCTCATAGTCTTTGTGATATCAGGACTCCTTTTGTAAAGGATTTCACATGATCAAGCAGGGATCCTCTAGGACCATTTGCGAGATCAATATTCCTTGTCCGAGTGAATTTGTGGGATTAATATGACATTCTAAAGGACCTCTATAAGATCGATGGTGATTGAAAGAGGTGTATAATCTCCTCTCATGAAAAGCAATGCATCTTCCCTTCATGAGAGGATACCAATTTAATAGCTTTTATTCCTTATTTTACAAGTATTTTTTGCCTATTTCAATTATTTTCCAATCAGGGTGATGTATATTCAGTAGAGGATCTCACGATGGCATGAAAGCATTGACATGGATAATCGTTCTTCATGTTGATGATGCACAAAATGATCGAATTTTTATGTTAAAGGGATTTCTCAAGACCAGGAAAACATTCTCGGGAGTCTTCATGAGATCAGGTATCCTATTAAAAAGTCTTTCTCATAATTGAGGGGGACTCATCTGGGACACTTCACGTGATCAATATAGCTTGTTGGAGAGAATTAAAATGATCAATATAGCAAGCTAAAGGACCTCTTCATGATTGTAGGTGATCACACAAGGCACATAACCCCTTCACATGAATAATTGCATCACATTGACCAGATGAATCCTCCTACTATTTTATCATTATTTTCTCATTTAATGAGGATATTTGTTCAATTATCAAACATATATCACCTAATATGTTTCATGATTGGAGGACCTCAGTAGGTAACCTCATCATGATCACCAGTTCTTGTCTGAATTCCTTCATAAGAACACAACAGTTTTTTAGAGGGGATTTTCACAATCATCGTAAGATCATGCGAAGTATATGACCCATTTTCATGACCTTCTAAGGGTCCTAAAATTGTGTTTCTTCTTGGGGGTTATGTGATCCATGTGACCTAGACACATGGTCTCCATATAGTCATGCTTCTCTAACCATTTTTTTAGCTGAAAAAATAATACCTGTTCATTGGGTGTTTTTAAATTCTTGAATTTGTTATCTCATTCGGTAAGTGTTAAAAATCCCCCCCTTTGAGTGAGTTCCATTAGGATAAGGACTTTATTGTGAGGAGATTAAATTCCCATCTGTGTCCTTAAGGATTTGTCTAATTGGTGTCCCAGGTAGTGTTTGGTCTTCCATGTGACCTTTGGTATTTTGCTGGGAATTCTATAAATATGAAATTGAGAGATCATCTCATACCTCTAGTGACTTGAACTCTAATAGATCTTCTTATTTCCAATGTTGTGTGACTACTTTTTAAGAACTATCCATAAGAACAACTTTGAAAGACTATTTTTAAAGACTACTTCTCAATGCCGCTTTATGATATTTGATCATGTAATTTCATTGTGAGACTACTTTGTCTCAATACATGTTCATCGAATCCTGAACCAATTTATAGTAATATATTTGAACCTTAACACATGTATCATTTTTATGGTTGTCCTATGGGATTCACATGATTGGATAGTTTCATTGAGTGATTGGTTAATTCCTAATTGGTTCGTGAGGACATCTTAGGGTCACACGAATGTAAGACTTCCAAATAGTTCATGCGATTGTGAGATGCTTCTTAGGTCATGGGAATCTGGATACATATATCAGTTCATGTGATCATAAATCCTTGTGTTGTTTTTATGATTTTCATTATGTTTTCCGAGTCATTCACCTCTTATGGAAGGGTTCCTCACTCAAGTGACATGTACTTCTTCTTTTTCATAGATGTCTTCCAGTTATTATACATATTCTAATGTAGTTATCCATAGGGATATGATTGCTAGAAATCATAATGTCAACCCTTAGTGTCAATTGTTCTCTAACAAATAAACATTAAGGGGGATTATACTACCTAAACTTTATAGTTATCCTTATTCACACCAAATTACTTTTTATGAATTAGGTCTGATATGTGATGCTTCAATTCCTTCACCTGATAATAATATTCCATATTAACGGTTTTTAACTTCTCTTGAATATAATCAAAAAACAATTTCTGAAGACAATCAATTGGTTGTTACACCACTCCATGAGTTTTACTATGTGTCAGATAACTCCCCTAAGGGTCTATATGGTTGTGATATAACCGATTATCTAATTTCATAGAGTTATTTGAGAATACTCATATCCCGATTGAATGATCTGAGGAGGTGTTATAGCTTCTAGTGGGACTTGTGACCCTGTGGTAACATCTCTGATTAATGGGAATGGTCTCTTTGGGTAAGGTAGAGATACTAAAAACTCTCCAATTAGTTTCCCTCTATTCATCATTATGAGGTGATAGGGGCATCTTATTTTGTTGTGTATTATGAGCCAGATCTTATCAGAGATCTAATTAGTTTTTATTGTCCCATCACTAATCCTATTTATCTATCACATTGTGAATTATAGATCATCCTTTGATATATTTATCATCTTGGAGTAATACCTTCCCTTCAAGATATATGTGACAACATTATTCCCACTTTGGTGTTTTTGATGATCCTACCAAAACAACAAACTTGGAAAGAGACATGCTCACCATCATGAAGGAGAATTTAAAGAAGAATATGAACCTAATCTCACCCTTTCCATTTAAGTATTGGATAAAAATCTTCATATACCATAGTGGGGATTGACCAACTATTATGCACCCTCATTGATTCCCTTTCTGAATGTTTCCCAATATCTCAGGCTCTTATTGGGACATTCTTAAAGTTGAGGAGTAGGCATCATGGGGCTATAGAGTGAGACTGAAGGTTTCCACAAGACTTCGGCTATAGGGGTGTTTATCCATGATTTTGACAGGATGGATTTTCCCAGAAGGGGACGCATGCTTAGGAATTCTAGTAGGCACGTTGGTGATTGTATCCCAATTGGAATATGGGTGCCTTATTAATCTAGTTATGATGACTCTTACTTTCTTTTATAAACTTTTTTGTCATATCCAGCAAGGCATCATCCCTGACTAGATTGGGGGACTCTTTATATTCTTATTTAGATAAATATGAGAACAATTTCAATATTTCAAATATAATAACAGTACTATAATACATAATGATTCATTATGTCTCAAGCTATTGAATGTTTTTGGGGTTGATGGAATGACACTAGGTCCTGATGAGGTTATTGACATGTTGAGCTGGCATGATCTTTTCTACATAATGACATATCCTCCACCAACCGGTCTAATTGTTGATAACATTAGTGGATCTATTGAAGATAGTTCATATAAAATCTATCCCCATGGTAGGGTTCTAGTAGTCCATTTAGACGAGGTGGTTATCTACAAGCCATATACCCCCTATCAGTTATCTCCCTAATTTAGTTGTATTTGAAGGGTTTCTCTTATCCCCTTAGCTAGAGTTTGAGGTGAGCGACATCTCAGACTTATTCTCCAATTTTGGCTGATGTTTCCATGTGAAGAAACAAATGATGAGATTATTCTTCCACCCATCAGTTCCCCTATCTTTTTCTTTTCTGAATATTCTCAAGATTGGGTAGAAACATACCTGAGTTTTGTATTTAATCGACTATTCCAACAGGTGGAATGTTCATGTGCTTCACCAAAACCCTTATCTATGGCTTTAATAGAGATAATTCAGGACATGGGGAGCCTCTGAGGAATCTCTCTCACCATAGTGACAAACATCTCATTAGTGGGATAGAGTTTTTTGAGGAGGTTGGTCCTTCAATTCCACTGATAGACAATACATAGACTGATAATAGAGGACATGAGGAATATTATATTGCTTCTATATCAACCCAAACAATCCTTATTTAAAAATATTTTATGTTTTAATACACTCCAAAAACTATTCCCCCTATAGACATACCCACTCTAGTGGTTACAAATGAACAAGCATCACAAAGTCTCGGCTGGAATCAAATCTACACCTTGATCACCAAGACTCCCTTGGAGGAGTTTTGTGGCCAAGAGGAATGCCTTAGATAACTCTTTAATGTTTTAGAGAAAGGTAGTTTCAATGGTTAGACATTATATGATTTCATGATACATATTTTCTAGGCCTGGAAACAACTGTATGATAATGAAAAGGACCTGCATAGATTTTATGACAAAATTTTTATGACCCGGTTAATATTGGAAGCTTCAAAGATGCTTGAAGAGAGACATTAAATAGTCTCTTAGCTATGTGGTAAGATATATGTTATGAACATAGAAATATATGAGTAAGCATAGAAATCGTGCATGATATCCCATATTATGTCATCATAATTTTTATTAGTGACTACTCAAAAAGGATCTGAATATCTATCCTCTTTAATTGATACTTTTCCTCCTCAGACAGTAGAAGAAGAGACGGAATGGGAGACACTTCAATGATCAATTGACACCGCTTTCCAAACATTGAATGATTTGGAAAATGTATATAAAAGGATTTTATTATAACCTGGCTATGGGATTATATGTTTTTTTCTATTGCATATTTTTTTTTAAAACAATATAAGATACTTTAGAATGTGGAGATTCTTCTGACTTTTTCACATTATAAATGAATAAATATTCTGAACATTACATGTTTTTTCCATATTTATTTCATTTTGATGTGCATTAAATTTCATTAAACTGATATCATATATATCAATAATTATACCCATCCTTTGGATAATACCTAGTAAACCCAAACTCATATATTTGAATGCTTATATCACAATAGGTTTCTATTGAGAATTTCTAATGAATTAATATTTACATGAGATTCCTTACAGATGCGTTTTCTCGGGTTTTACTTATATCAAATAGTTTAAAAAGTACAATTTAGGTGAAATACATATTTCCTAGAGATATATTTCCCTAATTTATATCTATGTTAGTGGACCTAATGAGCATAGATTAATTTATCACTAGGTAAAAATAATGATCCCTATAAGATTATATCTTTTTTATATTTATTTCCATATTTATTGACAAAGATTCATATAGGGGGAATCTTAGAGGGCATTGAATTTACTTTTTCATAGAACATCATTTTATGAGTTTTGGATGTGATAAGTTTTATGAATTATCAATTTTATAAATTTTCTATATTCCCTAGACCAAAAAAAGTGCATTTCTAGCGAGCAGAGACTCGAATTTTTTCCACAATAACCTTTAGAATTTTTCAACCTGGTGATAAGTGTGCCTCTTTTAATTGGTTATTTTAATGTCTTTAAAATTAGACCATTATTGTGATTTAATTAAGGGTCTTATATCTTAGACCATTTGTATCATGTGTAGTGAACAATTTACAAAGTAAAATTCAACATGTAGTTTAACATCATGTGGTAAGAATATTTTAAGTGCATTTCAATATAATGTTGTAAGGATGAAGAAGTTCTATATAGTTTAAAGTCTTTCTAACACGTCTTTGATAAGAATAAGGGAAAGGTGAAGACATGTTTGGGATGACCCCAAACACACAAATGGGTTGACTTCTTCTGTAGTCTTTTCAAACATCATGAGTTCTGTAGAGAAGACATATCTAGGATGACCTAAAACACAATATGGTGATGAGTTTCTCTATGGTGTTTTTGGGGATCATGGGGGCAATAGGGCATACATACCAAGGATTAACTAAAACACCCTAGGGTGATAAGTTACAGCATATTATTATTGAGGATCATGATTATTATATTTAATTTCCTGTAAGGAGAAGGCGCCTTTAGTTGTTGGGTAAGAGTACATTAGGCATTGTTCCCATAAGGATTAAATTCATGGTCAAGTAAATGGAATCCCCACTATTTTCCAAGGGCTATGAAAGATTTGTTAAAAAAATATTGGTGGATGTCAAAATATTATGGATGTTGTGTCCACAAGGATAATTGGAATATGGGTTATGTAAATCACATGTTCTAGAGCTTGAATCGGTGAATAAAGAATGGGTAATACATATCAGGATTTCCCTAAAGAAACCTAAGGTTCTATGTTCCATCACGATTTTACTGGGGCTCCTAATATTAGAGTTACTCTCCTATAAAGAGGATATTCTTCTAGATAGGGGTAATATTCTCATATGTATGGGCCCAAATGGATTACATTCATGGTAGAGTAAAGGGGACCCCACTCTTTTCATAGTCCATGTAAGATTTATGAAGACTTAATATTATAAAAAATGAAAGGGGGTATTCAGAAAAAGTTGTCCAATAAGGGTTCTGGAACCCTACGGTAGTTTTTTTTATAAAACCTAGTCCCTAATACATGTGGTTTTGAGTCATGTGGTGTGGGCCATAATAAGTTTCTAAAATGTAGAGTCACATTCCTGGTTTGAGAAATGTTAAAATACATAGAGACATAAAGTTGAGGATGTTAGATCCACTTAAATAGTCTAGTTATTGGGATTTTATATCATGTACTAGGAATATATTAGTAAACTAGAGGTAGAAACTGTTGGGTACAAGCCAACCATTGGTAATGTTGGAAGCCCATATTTTACGTGTTTTGGAAAATAACTCAAATATTTAATGGGGACTTTCTGGGACCAAAGGATCTGTTTTGATTAGAAAGTCCTTATTACTAGTTTTATATAGGGAAAAGCTAGTAGAAGCATCAGGTTGATGGGGTTCCAAGAGAAGTATAACAACTCAAGGAACTGGATGTTTCATCTCGTAATTTAAAGATGTTAAGGTGGTTTATGGAAAATTTAATATTCAAGAAGTGTTTGAGCACCAAAAAATATGTGTCTCCACCTAGTGAGTATTTTAGCATGGTAATGAGATGTGACTAATCATTACTCTATATTTTTTATGGATTAGGGGGTCCCGTGAGAATAGATCAAAATTTACTAGGACTAAAAAATGGGACCTATAATGTTTATGCCTTGTTTATTTACGCTTTAATTTTTTCCAAAACTCTATAGATAAAGAGATTAGCGAGTGGAGACCCAACTTTTTCTCAGGACACCCTTTTCGAGTTTTTAATCTAATAAGTTTTATGTATTGTTGCTAGTAGTTTTAGGGTATTATGATTCATACCTTCAAAGTCTAAAGTGTGATGTCATACAATGTTGACCAATTTTCATGCAGTTTAAGATCGTGACACATATAGACCTATTATGAGGGGAATGTTACACAATGGATAATTAGGATACTTAGGGTCAAGAGTACTCCAACATCCTTTTGAGTGGGAGTTGAACATGTTGTAAATCATGGATAAAGGTTCTCAGGTCATGAGTAATGGTATGGGGACAATCATATTGGGTATTACCCAAAACACCATAAGGTTTTGAGTTCCACCATGGGGATGTCAGGACTCACAAGGATTTGATCTCCCTTCTTATAGGGTCAAGATGCCTTAAGTTGGTCAGTCAAATCCCTTATGAAGATCCACCACTAGAATGACTAAAAAGAGAGATATCTTCTCCTTTCCATGGTCCATGAAAGGTTTTTGAAAACCCTATGTGCTTAATACCTAATATGTGACTTATGATTTGAGGTGCTTAAAAGATGATGGAAGCACCCAACACTGTGGCCAGTCAGGGTCAGGACCGTTTGTTCATTTGATAAGGAATGATAAAGGGTGATATTTTTCACATTTTAACCTCATGTAGTGGGGATTAAAATTTCGTGCAGCTTAACATCATGTGAAAAGGACATTTTACTTGTAGTTTAATGTTATATTGTATGGAAGTTTTCCTTTTAGTTTAACATCAAGTGATAAGGATATAGGAACTTATGTGAGATTTTTCCTAATATCCTTGGGGATAGTTTTCAATAGATATGGGAATATATATGAATAAAACACATTTTATACATGTGTAGTTTTTTTTCAACACTCTAAGATTTTTGGAAATGTTGATTTTTGAATTTATGCAATCTTTTTTATATTCTTCAATTCATACAACACTGAATATAGGTTTTTTAAGCACTAAGTTTGGCTTGTGTTATACGCAATACCAATTTAATCATTAACTACACACAACCCTTAGATTATCTGGAGGTATACACAACACATTGTTTTTATTGTATTAGACACAATACTGATTCCCTTCAATACCTTGTGTTATAAGAAAAGATGAGTTTTTATCGAACTATGATATACTATTAATATAATTATTAAAATATTATTATAGCTACCACCTAGCCTTTGGTATGGAAGTTATGAATAAGATTAACTAAATTTGGAAAATATTATCTATCTGTGTATATAAAATGAATCATTTGGTCATTAATTAGTTATAAATGAAAGTAAGAACTGTTTGATAATGAAGAAAATCTTTTTCTAAGAATACTATTTTTCTACCTACAAACACCATTTTATCTCAATAAAATTTAAAAAAAACCAATTTTGATAAATGTTTTAAAAAATATATATATTATATATTAAGTCATTATTTTGATATAAATTGAATATATTTGATAGGTATAAGAAATTAATAAATCAAATATTATGAATAAAAATATGTATTCTTATAAAAGGTAGTTTTATCGTCGTTTAATGGAGAAATCGTTTTAAATTTGAATTTTGAAACTTTTATGATTTTTATTTGAAAATTTAAATATTATTTTTAAAATCGTATTCTGAAAATTAGATTATGTTGAGTTTTTGATATTTTTATGAGAAGTTTAATTTTTTAATGAATAATGAAAACACTGAATTTTAATCCAAACTATGTTTTCATCTAATTTATTTATATAGATAAATTATATTTTAATTTTCTAGTAGAATTTAAATTATATTATTTTTACATAAATTAATCCATCTCAGTTCATTGGAACCAATTTTAGATTGAAATTGGATATAAAAAAATTTCGAACTTTCTTCCACATTTGCTTAAAAACACATTGTCACGACCTGACTATGGTACTAAATTTAAATTAATTTCTACTAAATATGTGATTAGAATTTGGAAGAATATATTGAATGTTTTTAATTATCATAATTTATAATTTATAATAAGTTCAACTTAGTTTTTGACTAAATATATTAGTGAATGTGAACAAAATTAATTACCGTAATTAAGAGAAAAGTTTTTTAACAAATGGTTAAACTTTAAACATAAGTACCAAAAAACATATAAACTTGTCCAAATCCATTTTATGGCCATATTTAAACCCTATAAATCCTTTAATATAATATTTTTCATTATTTTATTCACTTGATGTGGGAAAAACATGGGTGAAATTATATTTTCAAAAATTTACCAAAATGTAACTACTCCTCCACAAGAAAAAGGCCCTCACCACTCCCATTTATCCACACCTATAAATCCCTTGGGATCACACAAGATAGACTCAAATAATCTCCCAAAATACATCCCTTCGTCCTATACTCAACCAGTTTTTCATAAATCCAACCAAAGAATCCCTTTGGTGCAAACCAAGAGGATTAACTAAAGAAGAGGTAACATCCTTTCTCAAGCTCCTTTGTTTTATTTTCTTTATCCATCCCCTAAAATATTTTTATTCCATGATTATATAATAACCAACTTATAATAAATATACTAAAAAAAAATTTCCTAATTTTCTACCTAGACATATACACACTTCCATGTAATGGGTAATGAACTTACCGTTATAGTCTACGTTGAACTACCGCCTCAAGAAACGATGTTGTTCATTTTTCATTTACTACCTCCCATGGTTGGGAATTATGATGGAAAATCTGTTTTTATATTATATTTACGATTTATTTTTTAAAATTATTATATAAATCATACCTTCATGCTTTCCATTTTGTTTAAATATGATAATTTCGTTTGAAGAAGTGTGGACTACCACCTCCTCAAAGCATTGTGATTCATTCAAACTCTACATGAAATGTATTAAGGATGGGTTTAGTGAAATTATGTAGTATATATGACATAATAATTCTAATATAATGATATTATATATATATACATATATTTCATTTAATGTTTTCCTTTATATATGAAATTTAAACGGAAACAATGCACATGTGTACCAAAGACATACAGTCTCCATGAATAGTGTATTACATTTCATATTTATATATTCTATAAATTATTATAAATACATATAAACTTAATATATATGATATTAATATCATTATTTAAATTCAGAAAATATTTAAATAATTTCTTGAGTAATAGGATCAATAATAGAAAGCCTAAACATGTATGAAAAAACGAAGTAGATATTACCCAAAACATAACATTAAAATAGATTTGGTAATAAACGGATAATATAAATTAATAATACAAAAATATGTAGTATTATATTTAATAATATGGTTCTTTTATAGATTCATAATAAACTTATTTTTATGATATAGGAGGTTATAATGTTTATTGAGAATGTTATGACTTAAGGTAAGGGAATTTCATCTAACTTTTTATTTTGGTGAGATACATTCCATATTCACCACTTGATTATTTTTTGTGGGTACATAAATTAGTAAGAAATTTCACATAATTAATTTAACTTATTTAGTGATGTTTAAATCTTTAATTGATGTTATTATTTCATGGGGATCATGATTCTAAAGTTACTCAAATAGTATCGGTTTTCTTATCTCGCTTTTAGTTCTTTGAGACTTATACCTTATTCACCACTCTTTTATTTTTTTTAGTGTATATAATACCCATGAATTTATTCTAAGATTATTAAACAGGATTTATGGGTATTTAAATATCCATTTTATGATCTAACATTTATGTGGTTTTTGTTCCAAATTTTACCAACCTATATTCTGCTACGAGGTATATACACTACCCATTGAAATGTTATATTATGAAACGTATTATTTTAATGATATTTTAATCTTTATGTAATTTTATTTTATTACATGGAGAGTGTGGTTTAAATTTACCAAGTGGTAAGAGTTTATTGAAATAGTCTCATCATTTATTTGGATTGTTTATGATTGTGATTTTTTTTATGAAAACCTATGATCTGTATTTCAATAACACTCTATAATTTTCTTCTCCTATGGTGATTCATGATATCTTCATGTATTGGTACCATTATTCCACTATTTGGTTCTTAATATAATTAAGAAAAAAATTTAATAAAATCTAACTCTATTTCTCTCTTCGGTCAGAAATATATTTTATTAAAAAAAATAATGTTTTAAAAAAAATAAAAAAAAATGTTTTTAAAATGATCTTTTAATCTCAATTTAAAGTTAAAATTATTTTAAATTTTTTTATGTCTCTGAAAGCTTCTTTTATCATTTTCTAAAGATATTTTCAAAGAAAATGGTTTTTAAAAATTATTTATGATTAAAAGTGTTTAAAATTATTTTCAATGTATTCTTTATTTTTTTTTCAAATGGTTATTTTCAAATATTTCAGATTTATTTATTATTTTTGAAATAAGTTTTCTAGAAAATGGTTTTTAAGATGATATAATGCCTTATTTTTAATTATTCAAAGTATTTTTATGGAAAACGGTTTTCAAAATGATTGATGTTTTCAAGATTTTTTCAATGAAGAATTGTTATTTTCCTCATGAAATATTTTAAATGATATTTTAAAGATTTAATTATAAGAAAAGGATTTTTGAAATATTTTTATGAAAATAATTTTCAAACATAGTCTATTTTCCTTATGTAATGTTCTATGTGATCTTTCAAAATCCTTCCCCATCTATGTTTACATACTTAGTTATAGTTTATGCTTTATTGGGGATATGATCCAAGAATACAATTCAAATTATTTCTTGAATGGTTTATGATTTTAGGTAATGTTGTTTATGAAACCCGTTTCTCATCCATAGTGTATATGATTTTGAAACCCGCTTCTATTAATTGATGATGTTGTGATGAAATGATTATGAGAACTATCTCTTTTTTATAGACAATGATGTGATGAAATGTTTATGATACCAATTTCATTTCACGGGTTATGATATGATGATGGTTTATAATCTTGCGGAACACATATGTATTATTTTATTATGTGATGGGTGGGGGATATATCTCCCTCTAATGAAATGGGGATATAGTTTTATCTCATGAGATAATGATGGGAATCAAGTCAAGATTATTGATACTCTATGGAATATGGGAAATCTGATCCCCTATGGTAAGATGGGGAAACTTGATCCACTAAGGGAATATGGGGAAACCCAATCCCTTATAAAGAAAGGACTATGATTGGGGATGGTGGTGTGTCCTTCCCAATAAGTGTTGCCCCCATGAATTTACTTGATAATTTTATACAATGAACATTGACTTACAGGAAATAATATTACATGTTTATATCTCTACCAAAATTCCATGTCTTATTCCTATGTTTTACTTTCATGGATTATGCTCTTGATTCCCTTATTATTTGTGTCTTATGAACTTCTAATATTTATGGAATGATTCATGTTTACGATATTTGATATGTAGGGTTGTATTTTTAATTGTTATTATCATGTTCTCATACCCTTATGTTCATGATTATGCTTATGTACACTACTTTAAAATGGGTTTTTACCCACGCATATATTCCCACATTTTTTTAAACAGTGGGTATAGATAGATTTTGTTTACCTATTCTCACTATTTTGTTAAAACTATTGGAATACTAAAACTTATTTGAGACTTTTATTTGGCACCACTTCACAATTTTTCATTTTTCCCTCATGTCTCCCCATTCCCCAACATCCCGACCTCTCCTCCCTGCTCTAACCTCGATCCCATCCCCTCGCCTCCACCTCTCGGCCCCCGCCTCCCACCCACTGTTTTCTTGCCATTGCAGCCGTCTCCGCCTCTGCCTCCTGGTCCCCACCTCCGCCTCCCATCCCTCGCCTCCACCTCTCATCCCTCTCTACTGCCTCTACCTCCTGGTCATCACCTCCACCTCTGCGGCCACCTCCACCTCCTCCCAGTCGTGGCCACCTCCGCCTCTACGGCCACCTCCGGCTCCTCCCGGTAGTGGCCGCCTCCGCCTCATTAGATCGAGTTATAAAGAGGATTATTTCATAAGTCATTATCTGAAAACCCTATAATACCATATTATGAATAATTAAGATCTTCTATATGAGGTATAAGTTGTGAGATAAGAGGTGTCTCATACTCAGGTTGTTGTATAGTCTTCTGAAATTCCAGTTCAAGCTGCTTGGGAACCTAAATTACCATTAGTTTTTGAATTAGAATGAGAATATTGACCTCATAAGGGGGATAGATTTTAAAAAGCTTGGATATTTGGAACAACTCATAAAAATTTAGAATTTTTTGAGGACGTGGACCGAGTTTCTTTAGAGAGTCCACCAATATTTGAGTTAGGGGGAGATCTGAATTTTTATTCCTATCTATTTAGTGAAGAATCCCATAAAGATTATTTTTTCTATGATATGGGTGTATCTTCTCCTATTGATGTTTATGGAGAGAAGGATGATTATAAAAATGAAAAATTGGATTATAGAGAGGATGAAAAGGTTGATAAGCATGATAAGGCCTGGGATTATAAAAGGGATGATGATAAAGATGAAAATCCTCTAAATATGGAAAAATTATTCATGGTATTATTGAAAGAAATGATGAATATATTAATCCAAAGTTTCCTTATACTAATTTTTTAGAAACACTGGTTTGGCCAGGATCTTGTGAAGACATATTAATGATTTTTCCCACTCCACCTTCTCCTAGAGATATCTGTATAAGTCACTCTCAAGAATAGAATATCTATGAATCTTATCAAAAAATAGTTGGGTAATAGAGGATTCAGAATAAGAATATGAGGCTTCTCTTAGATATATTTATCAACCTACTTATAATTTCCCTCATAATGTAGAATCTTGTAGAAAGAATCCTAAGTTATGTTCTCACTATTCTGATCTGGATGATGATTCCACTTATGATGGTTCTCCTACTGAAGCACACGTTGGTCCATCTCAACAAGATGAACGCTATTTTGATCAACCTATTATAATAAATTATACATATTTCATTTAGATAAATAATTACCATTTGGATGTTTGAAATAAGTTCGTTTTTCTTTTAGTTCGTAAAATACTCAAGACAAAGTGGACAATATTTTATACATTATTGAATTTGTTTCTCCACCAATTTGGAAAAGATTGTTCCTAAAAATAGATAATATAACTGAAGTGATTCAATATTTAAAAAGATAAATTTGGTGTTTTAGAATCCACATTGGAGACCCATAAGTTGAATCATATATATGATAGATATTATGGATATAAGATATCTCAAAGTGATAACCACTCTAACCTGACCTTCAAGCAATGCATCAACACCTTATTTTACTCCTTCATTATCAATTGATGGTGATTTTATTTTAATGTTGATACATGAGCAAATTAAAAATATTTTTGAAAATGTGAAGGATATTAGAAATAATGTTCAAATATACAATTCTTCTCAAAGATAAAATAAATATTATTTACTTAAAGTTTAATCCATTAAGACAACCAAAGAAATTTTTTTATTCAAGGGTGAATTTATTTATTATTTGGAATTGTTTTACACAAAATAATATCTCAAGAAATAGTTTATATGATTGGAAAGATATTTTAATAGTCCACCCCAAAATAACAACATTTTTTTGTATTTTATATGAGTTATTGGTTGTGATTTATCTCTTCAATCAATTCAGGTTAGTGAATGGAAGTTTTCATCAATTTATGGAACATGGGACTAGGAATGTGGCTAATATCACAATGATCCTAGAGCCTTTTATGTATATTTCTAATGTCATTATTTTAGAAACACTTTCTCTTCCTTTACCCCACATCTATACCTCTCATTATCTAGCCTCAACCTCGGATACAATTACTTCAACATCATCAATTCCAACCTCTACCTCACATATACCTCCTATAAGACCTTTTGGTGTGTCTGTATATATATATATATATCATCAATGGTACCCATTGTGTCATTGTACATAAACCATACTTGTTAAATTAATTGGAAATTAAGATTAAATCATTGTATACAAGTAGTTTTTGGTGCCTTTTTAGATAACTAATTCTAAATGATGATTTAATGGGTTCATTCTCCACACGGTTCTAATGGATGGGATTCCTTATTTCATAAGTGTATTTTTTGGCATACGACAGAGTCAATATAAATTTGTGGAATATGTTGTTTCTATTTATGTATTTTTTTGGATTTATATATGTCTATGTTGTATATTTTTTCTTATTACATTCATATAGAAATTATTTTATAATGATATACCAAGTACTTCCATCATACAATTTATTGTATTCATTGTATAAGTATAATTTACAGTTTTCAGAAATGTACAACATATGGATGATGTAATTAATTATCTTCATATAATTTTTTGTTTTTTAATGTGCCAATTAGATGATTATGATGAATTTTTTATCTTTATTTTAAACACTAGAGGGAGAATTTGGAAAATGGGGTGATTGCAGACACTAGCAATGAGTTCACTGAACCAAGATTCACTACATCACTAAAATAAGGTTTGTAAACAAAATATATATCCAATTATCAATATTTTTATGGTTCTTATACATCTTATGAAACGTTAATTGGTATTTGTTTTGTAAATTTATAAGGAGAGTAGTGGAGGAAGGAATTCAATTGTTAGTTTCATCTTTCATTCATTTTTTTCTATGACCTCTTTTTGAGATTGTAAAAAGGATAAAAGTGTTTTTTAATCCTATCATTGTATTTTAGTTATTTTATATATGAAATTATTAAAGGAGGAATATATTTCCCCCCATTTTCTAGTAGTGGTTTTACAGATCCCATGATCCCCTCTTCTTGGAACATCCTCCTCCATGAAGTGCATCATCAAATTTTCCCAAGAATTTCTCTATATATAAAATCTGATCTCATTTCCCAAACATAACGTCTTCAAATTATTGGTCTTCACTTTGATTGTACATACTAAGATATATTTTTGGTTTTCTGTTGGTTAGATCTCATTATTGACTCTGGTGACTAAGATACAGGATGTTTAACAGTAAAATTCTAATAGACATGTCGTTAGGTTAAACCTTAATTTTGAGGATCCATCAATGAGTGGTTAGGGAATGATAATTTTCTCATTAATTCTGGGATCCAAATGTAGTTTCTTCTTTTTCCAAGAAATTTTCTCTGAACCTATACTCTAGTGAATTATCCATGTAGACTTTGAGAAGGTATTTAGGTAATGAAGATCGAACACCAATGACCAATGGTCATGTTGTGACTATTACCCATCCATTTAGTGAAATGAAAGGGATTTTCCCTAGGATTTGATATTGGATTTCCTAAGATGGTCCAAAATCATGATGTTATTGGGGTAGTGGTTAAATAATTAACTGAGTTGGCGCATTTCATTCAAACTTAAATGATTAAGTCTATAAAGATATATCATTGGGGGTATAACTATGAATTATTGAGCTTGTATGGTGAACTAATTACTATCATCTCTAACACATGCCCTAGTTTTCTCAAGGGGTTGGGTGGTCATTTCATTAATTATTAAGATCATTGTGGTATCACCATAAATTATGTACAGATTAAAATTGATTCTTTAATTTTCAAAAAACATCCCATTACCCCCATCTCATTACCATACATCAATAAGAATGTGTTTTGTAATATTTTTATCAATGAATATTTACTTAATCATCAACATTCTTTCGCTTTCATTATTCCTAAAAACTAATAAAGTTGATTTTTCATTATAAATATGATCACATAGTTGATCTTCTTAAAACCTAAACATGAATCATGACTATAAATGAAATCATTATATTCAAAGATCTAAGAAAAAACTCTAGTATCTCCGGGATTCATTTCCATTAGAATTATCAATTATAGAGACACCATTTTCAGAATTTAACACTCTTAAACTTCTATTTCATTGATCTTATTTTCCATTTCTCATCCTATTTATATTCTTTATTTTATTAAGATAATTAGTTGAAACCATTCTCATCATATTTCTATTTCCCTTTCTTGCAGAAACAAGAACCCATGGGGCATTGTATGCTATGCAGTAACATTAATAGTCAAAGAAGACAGGTATGTTCTAGTTTAGTTTTTATTTTATTTTCTTTATCTCATCGGCCACTTAGGCCTTTTACTACTTTCTATGGATGGAGGGTAGTTATATTTTATGAAGGGGGTCTAAAGGGAACTGAAGGTGGATACGTGGTTTTATTTGCAGGGGAGGGAGATCGGGGTAGTGGAGGTATTAATTAGTGTGTTTCATTTTTGTCCAACCTTTGTACTGTGTTGTTTCTATTTATTTTATTTTCATTTAGTGTGGACATCTGACGTATATATTAGTCCTACTGAAATTTTATTTATCTTCTGCTACTGTTTTAATTAATTGTTTGTGGGGGAAATCATTCCCAAGTGGTGATTCCTTGATGCCCAGACACATGTGCCCGCCCGTGGGAGTTTCCCATCCACCTTATTCCATTCTAGTATTCCTATATTAAAGTCTATGTCTGAACCATGGGAAGGCCTAGGAAATAAGGATAATTAGGGAGGGATTGATAATGTATAGGAATTAATTGTGAATTCTCATGCATAAGGATTGGAGAAATTGGAAGTTATAATGGGAAGATATGAGAGACTATTCAATATATATTGATTATGGAAATGATATGGGTATAAAAGGTAGTGAAATGATAATGAATTGGGGATAATAAATGGAAATTCACATTCATAACTAATTTGATAATGTAATATATGATCATGAGATAATGTACATTGTTGGAGTTGATGATTAGACTCCAATCAAATACAACTATAGAAATACCTTGGTGCCAAAAATACTCTATTATACACTAGATAGTTTGGTTTGAAATTCCTAGTAAAACCTTCATTGACCTCATAACAGGTCTTAGGACTTGTTAGTAGATCACAACTGAGGGAAAGGCAGTTATTCCATTATAACATACACTGAGTGGAGTGTCACACAACTTTAAATATAACAATATCCCCAAAATAAATACATGAGGTTGTTTGAAGCTACCTTCGTTCTCTGATACAATGTCAGGAATAGGGTGAATCTTTCCACTGGTTCTTCTCTGAAGATTTTTTTCATTATTATAGCCACCCAAAATATTTTTTTTCAAGGAATTCCACTCATCTAGAAAAGGACTGTTAAATGCCTCATGATAATCGAGTTGTATGGATTGACATGTCAATATCTGCAAGAAAACACTATATGTCCCTTTTAAGACTTTTAACTTTCCAAAATATCACACCTAGAAGAAGGGAAACTAATCCCTTGTCCAAGACACCAAATGGACTTCCGCATAACACATATAAAAGACAATTTTCTATTTTTATTCTTTATACTCCGGTTTTATAGGTGTTAAAACCTTCACTGTGGTCAAATATGTGATCTATTGGTATATATTAGTATACACATTCAAAATCTCCTTTATAACTCTAGAGAATCTTGAAATTTGAATATTTATTTAAAAATATTCATTTAAGAACCTGGTCAATAGAGTCTTTATTAAAATCTTTCCTCTAAAGAAAATCTTGAATATCGCAACACTATATTCTTCATTTAAGACTTCGAATACTATGGAATCTATATTACCAAAAATATTCATTCAAAAAATCACTGGCATGAGACCTGAAAACTTGATTCATGCAACCATTTGAACCATGAAAGAGTTGTATTCACATGCTCCAATTTATTCCTCATGAACGGTGAATGTTAGCATTCTTGTCCACACCTATAGCCATAATTCCCATTTTATAAGATCTTCATAGAATATTATGACTCCCTGTGCAATAATATTTATTCATGTCATTGAAATGTTGTGTAACCTCAGCCTACTAAACCAGTTAAAAATTTCTTCATCATTCATGTATTTTAAACTAGTACAAGATTTCAGATATTAATATCAATTCTAACTTTAATATATCAACTACCTCTTCAATTAAATACTGTATCAAATTTCTTCCATGCTCCAAACACATATCAATATCTCCTAATCATGAATTTAATTTCATTATGCAATTCTTCCATGCATACCTTCACCCTCAATCCTCTTCTAAGACTTCTTCTTTTTGTAAACACATCAAATTCAATATTTATATATATATTTTCAACACATATTCATGTAATAGATCATCATTCAATTATTCTTGAAGAATACCATGCCTCTTTAATCAAAAATACCTCATTCATACATCATATAGTTTCCTCAAATCCAACCAATCAAGCCTTGGTTGCAATAATCCCCCCCTTTGGAAGATCCTATTCTGGAATCAGTTTCCTCTGGTAGAGAAGTTAGTGTCCCTATTCCTCCTATTGAAGAGAAGGTGAAAAATAATATTTTATGGGATGATATAGTAGAGGAGTCTCATCCATCCTATAAGGTAATTTCTTTTAAATATGCTCTATCAAGGGTCATATATGATGAATAGCTTGGAGAAGAATCTGAGCATAGTAAAGATGAAATGGAATATGATGCACAGGATGAGGTGGATTCAAATTACTAGAAATATCAATGAATTATTTCTTCAAAGTACCGGAAAGGTATGTCAAATATAGTGGCAACCACTTTAGGTAAATCCAAGAGCAATCCATGCAACTTGTTTTCTCACTCCTCAGTCCCTAATTTGGGGAAATCCCTTTATATTATTTCATTGGATGCTAAGGATTCCAACAACATAGTTGGTTAATCTCATCCTCTTATAGTTGTTGTTTGTAGTGTGCAATAAGTACCTATGATGGAAAGTTTTTCTGCTGAGGGAGGTAATTCTAATCTGGCCTTGGTTCACTCTTTATCAAACAAACCTGCAAGTACCTCCCATATGGACAGTGCGTGTCTAACTGGAAAACTAGTGAGTTTTGAATTATTCAATGTTCATATTTTCTATGCTGCGTTTTCTTCTTCCTTAAAGAGCTTTGATGGACTTAGAGGATCCAATCGACCACTAACCAATACCACTGCCATCCTGGTTCCTAGATCACCTGCATTGCAGACTCAAACCTCTACTCTTGTTAAGGGTGGACACAACCAAGATTCCATTTCCTTAACCCCTTCTCTTAATGTAGAATGGGTTGGAATTTCTACAGCCTTATCATACAAGTAGTCTACTATTGAAAATACTTCTTCCAGGGATAGTCATGGCATTTCATCTTTTGGGACTCCCTAAAAGATAAGGAAAAGATCACACCAGTCACGTACCTAGCTCATCATGCTAAGGGGGCTCAAAAATTAAAGGCGAGTACTCACAATTACTTTGAATTACTGGAATTAGAATGAAGTGAGGGTGATGGGCAAGCAAAAAACTAGGTCTCAGGAGATAAATTAATGACATAGCTAGTTGATGTGGAAATTATATATGATAGAGATAGTACATGGATAGTGGCTTCCACTTGAGGGAAATACATTTTTCTTATTAAAAGTTTCATAATGACATCTTAGTATAAATGGAACCATATTCCATACTATAGCAACCCAATTCAGGTTATTGTAGCAACCCATTGTAGGAAGGAAATATTTTTTGCATTCTCTATTAGACTTTCATTGTCTTGAATAAGAGATAAATGATTATGATGCTTCGTCATTAAGAATTTTTATAAGACTTTTCTGATAGTAAATTGTTTCTTCTTTGAACACTTTGGCCAGATCTTCTTATGTTTTAACAAGTGAAAACAATGCATTGTGGTTCCATTGTTTTTGAATTCTAGTTTTCATTGTTTCATAGTGGTTTCACAGGGGTGGGACTGGGTGCAGGGAGTGGGGCTAGGTGCAGGGGTGGGGCTGGGTGCAGGGGGTAGTGGGGGTACAGGCGGGTGTCCAAGAGGGGGGCAGTGGGGGTGCAGTGTAAGGACCCAACCCCAGTTGCCCGGAGCCAATGCCTTATTGGAATATATACAAGGAATAAGCATCATGAAGGACCGAGTACTTTAGTATTATTGGAAACAAGATACATACATAAGTTTATCATTACATCATGAAGGGAAATATAACACAAATTTATTCCACTAGAAACATCCATGACTCGTAGATTATGCTTGAAATTCATTCATAATTAACATCTTCATATCCTGATAAAATGAAACATAGGAAAGGGGTGATATCAAACGCTAAGTAAGAGTATGAAATACATCGGAGGATAAAATAATCATTAGACATGGTGAATAATTGAAAACACATACCCTTAAAAATAAATTTTGAACATAAAATGGTAGGAATATGAGTTGAGTAAATATTGCCATAACATAACATAATCATGGGTATTCTACCAGTCGAATAACCACATGAACTTTCAATTACTAGATTCATAAAAAGGGAATTTCATATGTCGTACATTCTGAAACATTTTTTCATGGCCTCGGCCAAGATGTCTAATGATTAAGGCCTTGGCCAAAATCCATATCACATTGGGAAAGACCTCGGCCAATTCCACATCTATTTGTCTCATGTGACCTACCGATGCATCGAGGGGCTATATCAGGCCCCACTTATAACATAATAAGTCCAATTAATTCCTCATATGAGGGAGGATAAATATAAACAACATATGCATTCATATTGAAACTATCTTATGAAATGTAACTATCTTTGCCCAATCATTCAACATAAATCACTAACCATTCCAAGTAATATGATGAATGGTTTTAGGATAGATCATACACAATAGAGTTAGTCATAAACCATTAAATAAAATATGTTAGATAACTTCATAAATTATTAATCCCAATAATACATAGTAATCAACAAGTGTGTTGAATCTGACGAAAATATTCATATAAAATCATTACGCAATTCTTGAGATAAATACTCTTTTATTTTGAAAATAAGAGTTATTTTGGACAAATATTTGTATAAAACAATAAGTTAATTAAAATAGTATTTTAATAATAAAATGAGTGGTTTTATAAAGATAATTGTTTCCAAAAAAAGATTATAGAGTGCCCTTGAAAATAGGTAATAATTTGAGAAATTCATATGAATTGGGCTTGTATTTTTTAAATAATTTTGAGAGTTCCTTTTAAAATGAGTAAAAATCCATAAAATAAGGAAGGGTTATGGTTAGTAAACAAATATATAATACTCACATAGAATTTATGAGGAGTACATAACAATACATATGAATTGTATTGAGGAATTATTATAATAAAAATAACACGAATGAAAATGGAAGTTCTGGTGTAAAAACCCTTATCTTAACTACGAACGTGTTCCGCTCTTGAACATAAGATAATTTAATATGAAATTATACTTATTAATAAATCATTTAGTAAACTATTAGACATGTATTTATTTTATTATAATTCTAGTATGTTCATTTATGTCCTTATTGATAAGTTATTGTATTGAATTCCTTCGTTCCGGAGTGTTCGTTTTCGTTATTTTCATATTTGGTACACTTGTTTTTAAGTATGTGGAATGGATGTAAATATCCAGAATTGAAATTATATATTATTTATTAACATAAATAGGTGTTATTGGTCATTTATATAACTTTTTTACATGGTCTTAGGATGAATTATTATATATAACTTTAATGATAATTGTTTCTGTTAATTTGTGGGATTGGATTACAAAGTACCCATTTCTCTTTATAACTTAATACCATATGTACAAAGGGATTACAGAATCATACATTGGTTATATTAGATATATAATAATCTGTTTAAACCATAACAAGAATGGTTTCATGACCATAATTGAGAATGATAATAGAAATCAAAAGCACATCATCCTTGAATGTGGAAAAATTGACACATCTCGGATGGTGTTCTTGCTACTAGTATAAAAGAAGGTAAAATGGAGATTGAATGATAACTTATTCCACTATAATTAAAATATTACAATACATATAAGGTACGAGAGTCATTTCTAAATTTGGATAATGTTAGATGATAGAAAAATAAAACAAATGGACTTGAAAGGAAAGAAAAAATAATTGAAAAGAGGAATTTACCTCTTGAACCAAACTCCCTTGAGAGCCTCCTTAAGAGAGAGGTTTTGGCATTTTTTTGAGACCAATGATTTATAGACGTGGGAGAGGAGGTTTTGAGGGTATTTGGTCAGAATTTGGATAAGTAAAAAGGCTTGGGAGAAGTAAATAGAAGAGGGAGTGAGAGGGGGTTTTATAGTGGAGGAGAGCAGGGATTTATTAATATAAAATTCATTAATTTATTATAACTCCTCAATATAATGAATAGTGAGTTTTCCAAGACCAAGAATAGTAATTTTATCATGTGATCCCAAAAAAATTAGGATTACATCCTCAGAACATAATGCATGACTCTATAATTTTCTTATTTAGCTTATTTTTGTAATTTATGATAATTCACTATTCATCAAAAATCCAAGTATTTCAAAAAAATCCCAAAACTTCACCCCAAACATTTTTTGACATGTAGAATCCAAAAATGAAGTCTATTTTTAAAAAATAATTTTATAAATAATATTAATTTAATATTTAAATAAAATAATAATTTATTCTATAAACAACAGTTTTAAAACATTTATTTACTTATTCCAAACCATGGGTATATCATACTTTCAATTGAATATTATTTATATACTATAATAGTTAAGGTTACTATTCATTAGGGTATATCACTATTCATAAGTGTATGTTACTTTTCATAAGGGTAGGTTACTATTCACCAAAAATTATGTTTTCCTTATTGGACTCCAAAATACTTACTGATCATAACCGTGTATATCAGATTTTCGAAATTCACATTATAGAAGTGATAAACTTAGGTTTTAAGGGTCACATAGCACTTAGTAGTTAATTATGTTGTGATTTCATGAGATTTTGACATATTTATAAGAAAGAAATTTCTATTGAAAAATATTGGGTCATTACATTCTTCCCCCCTTCGGAAATTTCGCCCTCGAAATTTCATTTTCCAATCTATGCCAAAAACTGGTGGGGGTACTTTTACTTCATTTCTTCCTCCAGTTCCCATGTTTCCTCCTCGTACTTATGGTTCGCCATAGTACCTTGACCAGATGAGTAGTCTTGTTGCATAAAACTTTGTCTCTATGATCCAAGATCTTCACTGGTTGCTCCTCATTGGAAAGATCATCCTCCAACTGTACCTCCTCGGAAGAGAGTACATGTGAAGGGTCTGGTATGTACTTCCTTAAGATGGATATATGAAAGACATCATGTAATTTTGACATGGTAAGTGGAAGATCCAGTTGATAGGCCACAGCTCCGACTCGATCAAGGATCTCAAAGGGGCCGATATACATAGGACTTAGCTTTCCATTCTTCTCAAACCTCATTAACTTCTTCCATGGAGATATGCATAGAAATATCAAGTCTCCAACATTGAATTATAGGTCATGTCGATGGTTATCCACAAAACTATGCATTCGCCTTTGGGATGACTTAATATGCTATTGAATGGTTTTCACCTTCTCTACCATTTCTTCAACCATTTATGGTCCTAGCAGCTTTCACTCACTAACTTCATCCCAATGCACCAGTGTTCTGCACCTTTTCCCATAAAGGGATTCATATGGTTCCATTCGGATGTTCAAGTGGAAACTGTTGTTATAGGATAATTCAACCAGTGGAAGATGTTCGTCCCATCCTTCTTTGAATTCCATAGAAAAATATCTCAACCTATCCTCTAGTTTTTGAATAGTCTGCTCAAATTGGACATCAGTTAGAGGATGATAGGTTGTACTAAAATTTAGTTCAGTTCTTAGAGCATGTTTGAGACTTTTCTAGAACTTCGAGGTCAATCTAGAATCATGGTCGAATACAATAGATAGTGGTACTCTATGAAGCCTTACCACTTCTTTGATGTAAATCCGTGCAAGTTGATCCAATGAGAATTCCTCTAAAATTGCGATAAAGTGAGCTATCTTTATAAGATGATACACAATGAACCATATAGAATTGTTTCCGTTGGATGTCTTTGGAAGTCCAGTGAAAAATCTAGGGTAATGTTCTCCCAGTTCTATGTTGGTATGGGTAGTGGTTGCATCATCCCCTTAGACTTTTGCCTCGCAGCCTTCACTTGTTGACATATCAGGAACTTTGATGTATTTTCAGAAATCTTCCTTTTAATATTGCCCCACCAAAAGTTTTCTTGGAGATATCGATACATCTTTGTGCTACCAGGGTGTATAGAGAAATTAGAGCTATGATCATCATCCAATAGTTCCCTCTTTAGCTCAGGAATAGCAGGAACGCAAAGCCTCTTCCTGAATTTCAAAATGCCACCTTCATATGCGAAGTAAGTCAACTTTTCATCATTTATAGCTTTAATTTTCTTTTGAAACTCCTCATCATCATCCTGGGAACTTTTATCCTTTCCATTAAAGAAGGTTCGACAACCATTTGAAAAATTAGTGATGTGTTACCTTCCTTGATAATTCCATATCCATCTTTACAAGATCCATGAACATAGGATCTCTTTCAACTCTCATCTAGTTCATAATTCCATGGCCCTTTATACTTAAAGCATCTGCTACCTTATTTTCTTTTCCTGGGTGGTAGTGTATTGTGTAATCATAGTCTTTGAGTAGATAAATCCATCTCCTTTGTCTCATGTTGAGTTCTTTCTGTGAGAATATATATTTCAAACTCTTATGATATGTATATATCTCACATTTTTCACCATAGAGGTAATGTCTCCAAATCTTCAAAGTAAAGATTACCACTTCTAACTCAAGATCATGAGTTGAATAGTTTTTTGCATGAATTTTTAGTTTTCTAGATGGATAGGAAATCACTCAATCATTCTGCAAAAGGACACAACCAAGTCCTTTCTTTGATGCATCACTATAGATAACAAACACTTCATTCCCCGATGGTAGGGTTAGGATCAGGTCATTCACTAACCTCCCCTTCAATTCTTCGAAACATTCTTCAAATTCCTTTGTCCATACGAACATAACCTATTTTTATGTGAGGTTGATCATTGGGTTGGATAAACAGGAGAAATTATGAACGAAATGCCAATAAGAACCTTCTAAACCAAAAAAAACTACATACCTCAGTTACGTTCATTGGAGTAGGCCATTCTTACACAGCCTTTGTCTTCATAAGATCTACTTATATTCCATCCTTAGAGACAATGTATCCCAGAAAGGAAACTGATTGGAGCCAAAAATCACACTTTCTAAACTTCCCATATAATTTATTTCTTCTAAGTGTCTTCAGAATAGTGTGCAAGTGAATTTCATGATCTTCATAGGTTTTAGAGTATACCAAGATATCAATAATAAACACCACTAAAAATTCATCAAGATAATCCTTGAAAACTTCATTTATTAGATCCATGATGTAGATGGTGCATTAGTTAGTCCAAAAGGCATTACTATAAACTCATAATGCCCGTACCTAGTTCGAGATGATGTTTCTGGAATGTCTTCCTTCATTACAAGAAACTAATGATATCCAGATCGAAGATCAATTGTAGAAAACTATTGGGATATATGAATTTGATCAAATAAATCATCAATTTGTGGCATAGGATACTTATTCTTTATTTTAATAGCATTGATCTCCCTATAGTCAATGCACAACCTCATAGACCCATCTTTCTTCATTACGAAAAGAACAGGGGATCCCCATGGAGAAACGCTAGGATTAATAAATCTTGTATCACTCAATTACTATAGTTTTTTCCTTAGTTCCACTAACTCCACGGTGGCCATTCTATAAGGGTTCTTTGATATGGTCCTTGAACCAAGAATTAAGCCAATGGAAAACTCACTTTCCCACTCTGGAGGATGTCCAGGTAAATCCTCTGGAAAGACATCAACATATTCTTTCACAATAGGTATTTCCTCTATCTATATATTCTTCTCCTCACCCATATTTATTTCATTCCCTTCCTACCCAATAATTTAATTTAGTAGAGATATTGGGGGTAGCACTAGATAGGAATCACATGGTGAGTTTTCTGCTCTAAAAATAAGGGATTCTACACCATTCTCAAAAATTATAACTTCCTTCTTCTTACAATAGATCTTTGCGTCATAATTTGATAGCCAATCCATACTGAGAATTATATCATATTCAACCATTGGTATGATGATAAGGTTAGCAACTAAAGCACATTTATGTGTCATGAGGGGGACTAATCGACATGTCTTTGTTGCAATGATACATACACTAGGAGTTTTGACTGATAACTCCTTTATTAAATCAAATTGTAATGATCTGATTTTCATAAAAATTGTGGAAGATATAAATGAATGAGATGATCCAGAATCAAATAAAGTATTGTCTATGTTTGAGGAAATGATTAATGTAGCTGCCACCACATCATTAGGAACTTCAATATTAGCAGTTGTGATTTCATATACTTGTCCCTACTCCCATGGCCTTTTCTATTTCATATTTCCTTTATGCTTTGGAAAATCATTAGCATAGTGTCCCATCTCCTGACAATTATAGCATTGAACATTAATGGATTATTTCTTCCCCTTGAAATCACCATCAATATAGTTTTTTTTACCACAATTTTATCATACTCCTTTTCCCTTTAAGCATGCACTAGGGTGTTTCCTTCCACAATTATCACAAGGTGGAAATTCAACTCTTCCCTTCTTCTTTATTTCCTTATTTCCTTTCCCAGAGTTTTCAACAACCCTATTCTTTTATTTCTTTCCCTTAAATTCATAAGACATAGAGAATTCTTTTTTTGTCTTGATAACACATGAAACTATATCTTCATATGATGAAAAACTTTGGGAGACTAGTGCCCACCGGAAGAATGGATTTAGGCCATCAAAGAATCGGTCAGTTTTTCTCCTTGGATTTCATATGTAGTCCACAACATGTCTTTCTAATCTTGTGAAGTTAGATTTTTTACTTTGCAACATTCTCATCCTCCTTCTGCCTCATATTCAAGATTTGTCTCTACATATCCGCTCTCTATTCACAGGGAAGGTATTTATCTAGGAATATTTCCTTAAATTCCTTCCATTCCTTGTCCTATATTTCTTCCTCCTGCTTTGTGTTTTGGATTAACAACCACCACTGATCTACATCTATCGATAGATGATAAACTACCATGATGACCTTCTCTCTTTCATTATATCCCAAAGCGAGAAATATTTTCTCTGGCGAACATATCTACTTCTCAGCTATAAATGGGTTTGTATTCCCATTGAATGATGGTGGTTGTTGTCACATAAAGTGATCTAACATAGCTCCTCCATGTGTTGGATCTTGATTCTCCATATGGGTAAGGTTATTATTTATAACCTATGTAAGTTGTCTTAGTATAGTTATTAGTTTCTCAACACCCATCACATCCCCAGAGCCAATATAATTATATTGTATCGGAGGGAAATCCCTACAGGGGACACATGCGTTTGTGCAGTTTCCATTCCTTCCACTAGGAACCATTTCTAGATAATGGCATACACTAGATTAGGTTATGAATCATAATGCATAATCTTAACTTAACAAAATACATTTCACAAATTGAAATACTAGGCATGGCTAATCCCATAATCACAAAAATGGTTTCTTTGAGAAAAATTTTACATTTAAATCCTTCATAATTGATTGTAAATAAAATTTGAATTATCTTAAGTGTATCCCTCAAGAGTGTTGTAACCAAGAGTGCAGCAAGGCCCATTTTCATGCACCATTTCCCGTTCGAGTCTAGCTCAAATCATTGTTTTTGGGTTTTACCCCTAGATACATCTGTTCTAGAGCCCCCTCTACCTACTCATATCCAGATAGTGATGTATTGCTTAGAAGATCCATATAATCTATTACTTACCAAAATACCAGAGAGTTCTTGTATGTTTATCTCCAAATGATATCTTAGGGACTCTTCCCAAATATATGTTTGCTAAATCTAGTTTCAAAGTTTTCTACTAAACTTCCTCTGATACCAACTATAAGGACCCGAACCCAGCTGCCCTGAGCCGGTGCCTTATTAGCATACATACAAAGAATAAGCATCCCTAAGGACTGAGTAGTTTAATATTATTAGAAAAAGGATACATACATAAGTTAATCATTACATCATGTAGGGAAAATCATCACTATTTTATTCCACTAGAAACATCCATGACTCCAAGATTATTCTTGCAAGTAATTCATAATTAACTTTTTCATGTCCTGAGAAAATAAATCATAAGAAAGGGGTGATCTCCAATTCTTTTTAAGAGTAATAAATACAGTGGAATATAATATAATCATTAGACATGGTGAATCATTGAAAACACATGCCTTTAAAAATAAACTTTTAACATTAAATGGCGGGAATATGAGCTAAGTAAATATTACAATTATATAACATAATCATGGGTATTATACTAGTCGAATAACAACATGAACTTTCAATTACTAGCTTCATAAATAGGGAAGTTCCTATGATGTACATTCTGAAACATTTTTTCAAAGTCGCGGCCAAGACGTCTAATGATTAAGGCCTTCGCCAAAATCCATATCACATTGGGAAAGGCCTCAGCCAATTCCATGTCTATTTGTCTCATGAGACCTACCAATGCATCTAGGGGATATAGCAGGCCCTACCCATCACATAATAAGTCCAATGCATTACTCATAAAATTGGGGATAAACATAAACAACATATGCATTCATATTGAAACTATCATATGAAATGTAACTATCTTTCCCCAATCATTAAACATAAATCACTAACCGTTCCGAGTAATATGATGAATGGTTTTAGGATAGATCATCTAAAATAGATTTGGTAATAAACCATTAAATAAAATATGGTATATTAATTCATTAATTATAAAACCCAATAATTCATAGTAATCAACAAGAGTGTTGATTCTGAAAAAAAAATTCTTATAAAATCATTAATCAATTTTTGAGATAAATACTCTTTTATGTTGAAAAGAAGAGTTATTTTGGAAAAATAATTGTATAAAACCAGAAGTGAATTAAAATAATATTTTCATAATAAAATGTGTGGTTTTATAAAGATAATGGTTTTCAAAAACATATTATAGGGTTCCCTTGAAAATAGGCAATATTTCGAGAAATTCCCTTGAATCGGGCTTGTATTTTGGAAACAATTTTGAAAGTTCCTTTTAAAACGTGTAAAAATCCATTAAATAAGTATTTTTTATAGTTGGTAAACATATATATAATAATCCCATAGAATTTATGAGGATTACATAACAATACATAAGAATTTTATTAAGGCATTATTATAATGAAAGTAACCCGAATGAAAATGGGAGTTTGGGTGTAAAAACCCTTACCTTAACTCCGAACGTGTTCTTCTCCTGAACTTAAGCTCCTAGAATATGAAATTATAATTATTAATAACTTATTTAATAACCTATTAGGCATGTATTTAGTTTATCGTAATTCTGGTTAGTTCATTTATTTCCTTATTGATATGTTATTGTATTGAATTCTTTCGTTCTAGAGTGTTTGTTTTCTTTATTTTCATATTTGGTTCACTTGTTTTTAAGTATGTTTAATGGATGTAAATATCCATAATTGAGATTATATTTTATTTATGAACATAAATATGTGTTATTGGTAATTAATATAACTTGTTTACATGGTATTAGGATGAATTATTATATATAAATTTAATGATAATTGTTTCGGTTAATTTGTGGGTTTTGATTACAAAGAACTCATTTCTCTTTATAACTTAATACCATTTGTACAAAGGGATTAAATAATTATACATAGGTTATATTAGATATATAATAATCTGGTTTAACCATAACAATAATGGTTTTATGACCATAATTGATAATGATAACAGAAATCGAAAGCCCATCGTCCTTGAATGTGGAAAAATTGACACATCTCGGATGGTGTTCTTGCTACTAGTATAAAAAAGGTAAAAGGGAGATATGATGATAACTTATTCCACTATCATTAAAAAATTCCAATAAAAATATGGCACTAGAGTCATCACAAAATTTGGATAATGGTAGATGATAGAAAAAGAAAACAAATGGACTTGAACGGAAAGACAAAGAATTGAAAAGAGGAATTTACATATTGAACCAAACTCCCTTGAGAGCCTCCTTAAGAGAAAGGTTTTGGTATTTTTATGAGACCAAAGCTTCATGGAAGTGGGAGAGGAGATTGGGAGGGTATTTGGACAGAATTTTGGGAAGGCAAAAGTCTTGATAGAATTCAATAGAAGAGGGAGTGAGCGGGGGTTTTATAGTGGAGGAGAGAGGGGATTTCATAATATAAAATTCATTAATTTATTATATCTCCTCAAGGAAAGGAATAGTGATTATTCCTAGAACAAGAATAGTAATATTATCATGTTATCCTGAACCAATTGGGTTTATATCATCAGAACATCATGTGTGACTCTATAATTAGTTTGTAATTTGTGATATTTCATTATTCATCAAAAATCCAAGTATTTCCGAAATATCCAAAAAATTCACCCCAACCATATTTCAACTTGTAGAATCCAAAAATGAAGTCTATTTTTAGAAAATAATTTTCTAGATATTGTTAATTTAATATTTAATTAAAATCATAATTTATTCTAAAAACAACAGTTTTAAAACATTTATTTTCTTATTCCAAAGCATGGGTATATCATACATCCACTTGATTAATACTTATATACTGTAATAAGGAAGGTTACTATTCATTAGGGTATATCACTATTCATAAGGGTATGTTACTATTCATAAGGGTATGTTACTATTCCCCAAAAAATTATGTTTTTCTTATTAGACTCCAAATAACTTACTGATCGCAACCGTGTATGTCAGATTTTTGAAATTCACATCACATAAGTGATAAACTTATGTTTTAGGGGTCACATAGAACATATTAGTTAATTATGTTTTGATTTCATGTGATTTTGACCTATTTAGAAGAAAGTAGTTTATATTGAATAATATTGGGTCTTTACAAGTAGGTTGGGTGGGGAAAGTGGGGGTGCAGGTGTGGGGGGTGGGCGGGTAGTGGGGGGCAATTGGGGGGTGAAGGTTGGGGGGAATTTGGGGTGAAGGGGGAAGAGGGTAGTTGGGGTGAAGGGGCAGGGGTGTGGGGTGTGGGGGTATAGGGGGAGGGGGTGTCTAGGGGGAGGGGTGTCCAGGGGGTGCCTAGGGTAGTGTCCAGGGGGTGTCAAGGGGGTCCAGTGGGGGTGTCCAGGGTGGTCTAAGGGGGATGGGGGTAGTGTGGATGAGGTTTGGGGGTGAAAGGGGTGTGGGGAAGGGGGTGTGGGGTGCAGAGGGAGGAGGAAGAGGGCACAGGGGGAGGTGGGCAGTCGAGGAGGGGGTCGGGGGCCTATCTAGGGGGTGTCCAGAAGGGCAGGGAGGGGAAAGGGGGTATGGGGGTGAAGGGGAAGGGGGTTGTATAAGAGTGGTTTCCAGGGGGTGTCCAAGGTGTAGGGGGTGTCTATGGTGGAGGGGTGTCCAATGGGGGTGTCCAGGGTGTGTTCAGGGGTGGTCCAGTGGGGGTGTCCAAGGGGTGTCTGGGGGGGTCCAGTGGGGGGAGTCTAGGGGGATGTCCAGGAGGCGTCCAGGGGGTGTCCAGGGTGGTGTCCACGGGGGGAGGGGGAGGAGGGGCTCGGGGGTGTCCAATGGGGGGGTTGTCCAGGGGGAGGGTTGTCTATGGGGGAGGGGTGTCCAAGTGGGGGGGGGGGGTCCAGTGTGGGGTTTCTAGGGGACTCCAGGGGGAGAGTGGGGGGTGTGCAAGCAGGAGGTGTTAAGGGAGGTCCAGGGGGTCTAGTGGGGGTGTCTAGTGTGGTCCATTGGGGGTGTCCATGGGGTGTCCAGGGGTTCTAGTGGGGGTGTCTAGTGGGGGTCCAGTGGGGGTTTCCCATGGGGTCCAGGGGGTATCTAGGGGGGGTCTAGTGGGGGTGTCTAGGGGGGTCCAAGGGGGTGTCTATGGGAGAGGGTGTGTCCACGGTTGTGCATGGGGGTTTTATCCAGGGGGAGAGTGGGGTGTGAAAGGGGGAGCAGTGTGGTTTCACAGTGATTCCATTGTTTCTGATAAGAACTTTTCTATTGTTTCATATTGGATTGCATTCTAGTTTTAAAGAGCAAGGTGAAACCAAGGTGGGTAGCTGAGGTTTCTTGGAAAACCTTCTATAACCACGGTTATTTAAACTGTGGGTATATATGTTGTTGTAAAACTATCTATACCCATGGTTCAATGAACCATGGGTATGTGTGATGTGAAGAAAACTATCAATACCCACAGTTTACTTAACCGTGGGTATATAATTTGTGCTTTAAAAATTTATACCCACAGTTCTATAAACCATGGGTATATATGTATACCCACGATTTACCAGAACCATGGGTAATATGAACTTTTATTGGGCAATACCCACTGTTTCTGCAAAACCGTGGGTATAGGGAAATCCCGACATCTTAGGATCCCATGATTCATGAAACCATGGGTATAACCTATACACATGGTTTCATGGGCTATACCCACAGTTTAAAACCATGTGTATAGGTTAATTTTCTAGTACTAGTTTCTACCTTTTTTACCCTTACTGAGATTCATATCTCACCCCTTTCTTGTGTTTAATTTTCCCCAAGTTATAAATAAAGGTTCTAGGTAGAGGTAATAAAGGGGAAGATCATTTTTGGAAACATTGAAGATCATTCACTAGAATAGTTTTTTTTTCTATGTTTCGAATGGTACTAAACTATTATGGTCTTTGGGATGAGTTTTTTATTCTGTAAAAAATAATGTAATGTCTATGTGAGTTAATCTTGGGTTGTTATATTTGGTATCAGTGAAAACTGATTAGTCAAACGTTGGAAATAAGTATTAGAAAACTTTAGTGAGATCCATTGGGATATTTATAAGTATATGTCTAGGGATATCAAAAATGATAAACCTAAGGTGTCTTACATTTAAAAAAAGTTGACATAATTTATAAATTATAAAAGTTATTTTTCATGATTATGTGGTTTTCCACTATGATAATTGTTTTTCAGACTATGCTTTTAGGTTTTAGTTAATGGAATGAACCAAAAATAAATGGTATAATTTTAGATTTGAAGGAAAATTTTCTTATGAGAAGTCCAATGGAATGGTCACTAAAGTAAAGGATGTTGAGATCATGTCGAATTAGTTTTCACAGATCATGATTAGAAATGTGTACCCTGAACAACTCTTGAACTCACCAAAGGAAACAATGAAGTATTTTTCTAAGAGTTTGGGTAATGGAGACCACGGTAGAAAGAAGATTCAGTTTCATTTTTGTCAACAATGTGGAAGTAATCTACCAAGTGAATGTCTTAGAGGAACAAGAAGATATTTTGACTGTGGAAAAGAAAGGAAAATGGAAATAACTAAAAAGGAAATATTAAGGGAACGATTAATGAAATTGATGTGAATATTGGCCTCCTAGATATATAATTAAAGGTTAAATGCTATAAGTGGGGAATTAATGGTCCTTATTAAAATCAATGTCTTAAGTGGAAGGATTCTAAAGAGAATTAGCAAGGTTTTATGAGTGATGTTTATATTATTATTTATGATGATATTACTGATGAAATGTTAAAGGAAAGAAGTATTAATTAATTAGATGAAGTAGCCTTGTTATTTCATGAGGGTGAATTAGAATAATTGATGTGTTTTTGTATTTTGATTCAAAAATTATGAAATATATATTAGGATTTTTCATTTTATGTTTGTTTGTTAAGGATTTACAAGAATATGTTGAATAGTTCCAATGGACTAGAAATGTGATTTCATGTCAAGGTGAAATTTGGACTAAGGGAATATATCCCTTAATATGTTTCTAATAATTATGTTTTTGTAAATATATGTAGTGTATGAATAAGTAAATTGAACAGTATTAATTACCTCAAAATTGATAAAGGATTTATTGAAAAGGTATTTTTGTGCTATCATAGATGGATTTTGCAGCTTTCTTGTATTTAAGAAATTTATCTAATAAACATTGGAATAAGGAAACATGGATGTTTTCAATAAGGATTAGTGTTAATTCAGGGTGTTACCATGTTTCATGGAAATACATGATGAATGTATTCACATTTTTGGTATGTGACAAAGAAATAATATTTTATGATATATGAGGGACCAATGCAAATATGTTTTTGAGAAATTAAATGAACTTATTTATAAATTTTTGAACTTACATATTTCATAAGGGTTATTACATTAACCATTTATGGAATGGTTTATGTTAATATCTGGATAAGGTTTTATAGATTAAAGAATTATCTCTCTATATAATGATTGGTAAAAATTTATAACTTTTGAAAATATGTTTTTTCATAAATACATATGGAATGAATTATAATTATATTTTTGGATCTCATGATATGTTCATGCTTTAGGAGTGACAAATTCACCTTCATTTCTGGGAATAATAGATTAAGTTGAAGTTTATAAAGTAACAACAAAGGGAAAGGTTTTCCTTAAATCCTGTAAGTATGTCCTTTCATGAAAATTATTAAACTTTAAGAAAAAGTGTCCTGAAAAAAAATTTGTCAAGTTATCATCATTTTTTATGATATTGATGGCCTTTTCAATCCTCTTTTGGTTATGCCTTTATGATTGTCATCTGTATCTTAAAAATGTTCTATATCATTATCCATTAGAACTTAATAGTTTTATTTCTCTTCTATTTCCATGTTTTCACTTCCCATTTATGTTATCCTATGCGGTAACCTTGTTATATGTTACTTTGGGTAAACATTATGTTTCCAAATTTCTCTTTTTAAAGGAAGTTTTAGTTTTAATTTTTATGATGTGGGTTTCTATGCAAGGAACACTTAAGTATAATCCTTTGATAGCACATATGATATTCAAGGGGAAATTCATTTTAAGGGGATAGAATGTAACACCCTGAGATTTTTTGAAATATTTTTTCAAATTAATTTTATCTGTTTGATATTTTTCATTTAACGCAACATTTCATATAGTTTTTTTAAGTACTATGTTTTCCTTGCGTTATACAAAACACCATGTTAATCATGCACTACACACAACACATATATTATCTTGAATTAAATGAAAGACTATGTTTGCCTTGTATTACACACAATATCGATTCCCTTTGATATCATTTGTTACATGTAATACCCCATAATTACATGATTTTTTAAAAAAATAAATGGGATTATTAAGAGACCAAGCGCTGATACAACGTGTAATTTTGAGGCCCGAAGTGCCCGTAATGATCCATCAAAAAATTTTATGTTTTAAATAGAACACGTGAGTGTTTTCATAAAAAAGTGGAATAACTCTTTAACAATTCATGGATCAAAAATATAAGGGAACTGTTGTGTTCAGGATTGCAGTTTTACCCAAGATGTGACTTAAGTTCAGTCGGTGCAGGCCTCCAGTGGGAAAACTTAAAAATGGAATAATAGTAAATAAAATTATTTAATAAAATTATTTTATTTTTAAAATGCTTATAACTCACTAATGGTGACTCAGATTAAAAATTTGAGACCACCATTGAGCTCATGAGAATATTCTTTCCTTAAGAAGATCCAAGCATTGGTCGGTGCTAGTCAATAGTGGACGTTAGTTTTTGTCTGTAAATAAGTTAATTAAGTAACAATTATTTTATTCTAAAATCCTTATAACTCCAAAATGGTAATTTGGATTTGAAATCGGAGAGTACCATTGAGCTCATGAGTGCATGTTACCCTTAGGTGGATCTTAATCCTAACCGGAGTGGGTCAAGGGTGAAAGATTGTTTTTGAACTTTTTTAAGAGAATTAAAATGGTGTGCGTGCAAGGTTTTGGAAACATAAAAACAGGTTCCCAGAATGAAAAATTGAGGGCATCGTTGCATCAAAAATGATGACATTACATGAGAATAGACCTAACCCAAATTTGTGTGGGTCTAGAGAAAAAGTAAATTTTCAGACATTTAAAGAAAAAAAAATAAACATAAAATTTTTATTTTATTTAAATTATTTTTTTTTCATCAACTCAGTGATGAGCCGAATCATTCATTCCATAAATAAAATAGTGTAGATAATCGTTAAATAAATTTTAATAGATATGTTGTCTCATAAATGAAGCAAAGTAACGACGTGACAACAAAACATAACAGAAATGTTGTGATGCGTTTCCCTTTTAATGAGATAAAAGGTTGGATAATTAGAGATGGAATTTCTTTGACAGATAGAGAAGGATTTCTCTCCAACAAAAAATGTTGGTGAATCGGAAAGTGGTTCCGATGACTTAGAGAATGGATCTGATACCATAGATTGATGAATACCAATGGTTTCGAACGGATTGACACCAACAACAAACCTTCTCTAAGTAGGGGTTTACATTCTGATGATTAAATTTTCCATTATTCTTTCTAAAACAACTAACGTGGATCAACCCATGAACAGGTTGATCTGCAGGTCACTTGTTCTTATGGAAGGTATTATACTATCTCAGGGATCGCATCAGGATTATACTGTTGTTTGAATCACAAACTTCCCCTCCCATATTTTCAAAACCTCTAACGCGGAAGGTGCAGGCCAACACAAAAAATTCTCAGGACCCTCTTCCCTTGTGCATTCATGTTCATTATTTTTTTCTGCACCTTTGAAATGGCTAAAAAGAGGTATCGATTCCATAGGAGGTAAGGTGGTATCCAATGGAAGTCAGAGGCAAAGACAAAACGAGTAACGGACCACCGAAGCGGATGTAGTAGACTGTGGAAAACATTCTCAGTGCCAGCGTGTTGAAGGAGGTGTCTATGCCATCTCAGGCCATGAGAAAGTAGTAGGAGCCACCGTCGATCAGGCCAATGGCTGGCGGAGGTGATACATGGTCATTCAACCGTGTCATAATGGCGTCCTGCACCGCATGGGTTGTGATGCGCTGGCATGTTGTCCAATGGGGATCACATGTCGGAGGAAGGGAGGTCGGATTCTATCGATAGCTTATAGCCAAACTGGGCAACATAGAGGCCCAAGATGCAGAAGAAAAGACATCCATGCATAATGGGACATGGGGTGCTGAATCGGAAGCCACATGGCTTCCAGGCTGGAGGAGACCAGCCGACAGAGTGAGTAGGACCGAGGTGCACGTACTGGGCCAAAGAGTAGCTCGGGATCAATTAATATGGCCCACTATTGTGAGTTGGGATGATGGAATTACACCAGGCCATAAGGAGGCCTCGGATGGGAAGAAAAACAGCCCGCCAGTGCATGTTGAGCTGGATAAATTCAGGTTACTAGGCGACCTGGTAGGCTGGACCAACGGCCGAACTGGGCCGAGTCCAGCAAGGCCCAATGGGTCTGGCATAGTGTCCAAGACATATCAGGCCAACCCAGACTCATGTTGGGTCAGGTGGGATTGGTTGAACTTGGTCGTGTCGTGCGGGGCCTTTGAGCCCTATTAATCGGGTTAGATTGGGCCTAGACACGACCGACCCCCGATTAAAAAATTACTATTATCTTTCATACTGGGCATTTGATTGAAAATCCTTCTATGGTGTTGGAAACCTTGTAACAAGGTGGTTTGGTTGGAATACTCTAATGAGGATTTAATGGAATTTAAAATTCAACAAATGACTTGAGGAGTGGTTTCTCCCAGAATCAAGGTCACTTCATGCTGGAATCATGCGGCTGACTAAGACCCGAAGACTGCTGAAATGAAAACCTATGTTGATTAGCTAAAAGAGACCCTATGTGGATTAGCTATGATGTCCCAATGGGAAGAGGCACTATGTGACCCGGATTTTCCATAGTGGGGAGAAGCTTTGTGTGACCTGGTAGACCCACAGTACTCATCTTGGATGAGTACGTTAGTATAATGGCCATCGTGGGATGCGACTCTATGTGACCTGGCAGGCCCATGGTGGGGAGCATCTCTTTTTGACCTAGCTTACCCACGGTACTCATCCAGGATGAGTTCCCTATCAGTCAAAGTTGTTTATTATTGCAACAGATGGTCTTTTTTTATACTCTATATTATACCTTCATGGGATGACTCTTAGTGTACTTGGTGTACTCTCCTCAACAGTGTACTTATTGTACTTGGCGTACTCTCCACAGTAGTATACATAGTGTACATGGATTACTCTGCTCAGTGGTTTACTTAGTGTAATTGGTGTACTCTCCTCCGTGGTGTACTTACTGTACTTGGTGTACTCTCTTAAGTTGTATATTTAGTGTACATGACGTACTCTCATTGGTGGTGTACTTATTGTACTTGGTGTACTCTCCTCAGTGTTGTACTTAGTGTAATTAGCGTACTCACCTTAGTTGTGTACTTAGTGTACTTGGCATACTCTCCTCAGTGGTGTACTTAGTGTACATGGTGTACTCTCCTCAGTGGTGTACTTAGTGTACTTGGTGTACTCTTCTTAGTGGTGTACTAACAGTACCTTGTGAATACTCACATTTTTGTCTTTACTTTGTGGTTTGGGGTACCTACTGAGTATTTTGTTACTCACCCCTGCACGGGATTCGCCCGAACATGTTGTGTCCCATGTAGAAGATCGATGCTTCGACGGAGACCTTGGTGGTCCAAGACCAGGTGAGGCTCAGTGAGACGGGATGGACAAACGCTTTGACAAAAACCATAGTGGTCCGAGACTAGGTGCTGCTAAGTGAGATGAGATTGATGGATGTACTACTATGGATAGAGGAAGCTACCCTTCACCTACCCTTCACGTAGAGTCCCAAGGTCATGGATCGGGACATTTGTACATTCTTTTGTGGTTTTGGTCTTGTATTTTGGCCCCTTTATACTTTCCTTTGTGGTTTTGGGCTTGTATTCGGTCCCCTTTGTACTTTTAGTTTGTGTTATGTTCATGTTTACCGGTTTAAAGGAAAATGTCTTCAATTTTTTGGATATGCCTTCTCGGTGTTAGTCGTCATCCCTTGGCCTTTGGAAAGAAGGCTTGGGGTTAGTCACAGCATGTGCCCTTGAGTACGGGTCAGGACAATGTGGTATCAAAGGCAGTTGGTTCTACCAGAATAACTAAGAGTCGATAAATTTTTATAGGGCTATAGGGTTATGTGTTTGGATTTCAGCATTCTAGTCATGGTGTCCAGTGTTGGTGTTGGGGCTGACGTATCCATACACTAGTACCATGAATTCATGTTTCTGACTTAGAACTTGAAAACCCTGGTTTCATGCCTCTTCAATTTTTTTCATGATCTTTCTGAGTCAGAGTCTACTCACTAGGTATAATCTATTAATAATCATTCATCTTGATCTCTTTTAAGATGTCCCCACACAGACAGCCTTCTAGGATTCTAGTGCATGACTAAGAGGATGGTCCACAGAGTGATGAGGCTTTGGTATAGGGACTATTTCCCAAGATGGAACCTTCGGGCGGTGTCCCAGATTTTCCAACACCCATTGGTCATCATTTACTACTGGGGCTACGAGTAGAGTATGCATGTAGGCTAAGTGCCTTACATGAGTTTTATCGATAACGGCCCCTCTAATTCTAAGGTGGGCCCAACCCACAGGCGGCTAAGGACTATCTTGATTTGGTGGATGTGTTTTCCATCTATTCAAGGCACCATTAGATCAAATGGTATCCCTATGAGTGAGCCTTCTATGTGGCTTAGTAGGGAAATAATAGGGTTTATATTACCTAATCTTATAATAAGGTGAATTTTCCATGGATAGAGCTTGATAACATCTCTCCGAGAAGGGTCCCTTTCCATAAAAGATAAGGTGTATGTGTGCCAAAGAGCTTCTACAACATCAGAAGTATGACATGTTGGTAGAGGAGTGTTCATTGAGGCGTACCGACTTTTCCAGGTACTCAATGAATATGATATGATCAGTGATTTAGGGAACGGACCTCTGAGAGAGATCCGTTTAGGGACATCTGAGATAGCATTATTCTTATGTACATTCTTACTTATTCATGGGTGATAGAGAGAACCATTGTGGTTTAAAGTTCTTTGGCAGAGCAGATGCATCCTGTGGATGTCAGTAGTGGGAAATTAGAAAACCGATGTCCATCTCAGAGACTTGGATGAGTATGAGGAAATCTTTCCAGAGGATATTCCATGACTAAAAACTTTTAGAGAGGTATATTTATGATTTGATCTGTACCCTGATATGGAATTGATATCCACACCTTCATATCATAAATATCCCTTGGAGCTCTTGGAGCTGAGGTTATAATTAGAGGAACTGTAGAGGAAGGGGTTCATAAGGCCCAGCGTTTCAACATGGGTTGCCCCAGTGTTTTTCACCATGAAGGAAGACTGAATCCTAAGGCTATGCATGGAATTTCAGTGCCTGAACCCAGTGACCCTTAAGAACAAGTATCTTATATCAAGGTTTGATTACATCTTAGTGTATTTAGCATTCGAGGATGAGCATGTGAGACACCTAAGGATGGTTTTGAATTCACTCTGAGAGAACAATCTCTACAGTAATCTCTCGAAGTGTGAGTTCTAGATATGAAAGGTCCACTTATTAGGACATTTCATCTAAGATGTTGGAGTTTTTTGGATCTTGAAAAGATATAGGCAGTGCCTTCTTAGTATCCTTCCAAGAGTTAACTGAGGTGTAGAGTTTTCATGGGTGAGCTGGGTACTATTGGAGGTTTGTACCCGACTTCTCCAGAGTAGCAACACCCATAACAGCATTAATGATGAAGGGAAAACCCTTCGGGTGGACAGAAAGATGCCAGTAGAGCTTTTGGAATCCAAGGCAGAGCTTGATGCATGATCCTATCATGAGGCTTCCAGAGGATGGCACTGACTACATGGTGTTCTTTTATGCATCAAGAACCGGGCTTGGCTATATCCTAACACAGGGGAAAATAGTGATCACTTATGGCTCATGAAAATTGAGACCGCATGAGCAGGACTATGCAACTCATGACCTTTAGTTGGTAGTGGTAGTCCTCGCACAGAAGATGTAGAGACACTACCTTATGGGAGAACGATTCATCGTCTACTGTAACCACAAGAGTCTGAAGTATACCTTCTCTCTAAAGGACCTAAATCTAAGACAATGTCTTTGGATAGAGTTCCTCCAATACTATGACATCGAGATAGTCTATACTCCTGGGAAGGGAAACATGGTGTAAGATGCTCTCAGTAGTATATTGAGTTCACAGCTTCTGAATTAAGCCTCAGAGCAGTTGTCTTCACATCAGATATCCATTGTGGATAGAGATGAGGTATATCATCTTCATTTGATGGTGGTTTCCCTTACAATATAACATCATGTGGGAGAGGGGAAACTTAGAGATGCCAGCTGCGAGACCACATGTGCCAAAATGTCCAAAGGGAATGCCCCTAATGGATATTAAAAACGTGGCGAGCACATCATCCTTTTCAAGGAACACACCATAGTAACTATGGTGTTGTAGGAGGATGTGTTTAGTGAGTTCCATACATCACCTTTTGTGGTGTATCTAGGTGAGGCGAAGATTTACCAGGACCTTTGACATCCATACTGGTGCTCGGGGATAAAGAAGGTAGTGGCAAAGTCTGTTTTGAGAGGCCTCACTTGTTACCAAGTGAAGGATGGGAACAAGGTTCCAGCAGGTTTGACAAAACCCCTCAGGGTACCAGAGTGGGTGTGGGATGGAAAATTTATGGACTTATTAATGGTTTTACTATGTGTTTCCAGGAGACACAATACCCTATGGGTTATCATTGACTAACTCATTGAGTTGTCCCACTTCCTGACAACCCAGGAGGAGAGTTTAGTAGAGGGATCAGGATGACTCAATGTACTAGAGTTTTTGACGATGATGTAAATTCTACAGAGTTTTTGGTAGAGATCAGGGATCTACACAAGATTATCCTTCGTGCACGGTTGATTCATCAGATACATGTTTGATGGAAGCACGAGAATCTCTAAGAGAGAACGTAGGAGTGGTAAGATCAGATTCATTCCTAGTAATCCCTTTTGTTTGATTATCCCATGTTTTCTCTTATGAGGATTTCAATCCCTAATGTGGGGAGAAATTTAATTCCACATATTTACATTATTTTTTAAACATAAATGGGATTATTTTGAGATCTAGAGCTGATACGGCGTGTGATTCTGAGGCTTGGAGTGCTCAGAATGATCCATTAAAAAAATTTAACTTTTTAATAGTGTTAGTGAGAGATTTTCCTAAAAAAAGTTGAATAACTCTTAATTTTGTGCCTAGATCATAAATATTAGGGAACCATTGTGTTCAGGATTGTGAGTTTAGCATAGGCGCAACTTAAGTTTAATCGGTGCAGGCCTCTAGTGAGAAAACCCAAAAATGGAATAACTGTAAATAATGTAATTAAATAAAATTATTTTATTTTTCAAATTCTTATAAATCATGAATGGTGAATCAAATTGAAACTCCGAGACCAGAATTGATATCTTGAGGGTATTATTTCCTTAAGTAATTCCTAAGGTTGGCCGGTGCAGGAGAATATTGGAAGTTAGTTTTTTGCCATAAATAAAATAATTAAGGAACAATTATTTTATTTTCAAATCCTTTTAACTCCTAAATGGTAACTCATATTGGAAATCTGAGAGTACAGATGAGCTCATGAAGGCCTTTTACCCTTTCGAAGATCATAACCTCTACCAGCATGGGTTGAGGGTGAAATATAGTTTTTGATCTTTTTTAAGTGAATTAAAATGGTTCACGTGCACGGTTTCAGAAACTTCTAAACGGGTGCCCATATTAAAAATCTGAGAGCATTATTGCATAGGGATTGTCAATATTACCTAATAATGGACCTAACCTTGACTGGAGAGGTTTGAGGGAAAATGATAATTTTTGGACATTTTAAGAATAAAATAAAATCAAATTAAAAGTATTTTTTTTAAATAATTGTTTCACTGCAATGCAGTGATGAGCCGACTGTTTCATTACATAAATGAAAGAGTGTAGAAACTATTTGTGTAAAGAATAATAGATATGTTGTTTCATAAATGGAACAACATAAATATGTGATGACATAATGTAATAGAAACATTTCGATGCATTTCTCTTTTAATGGGATAACGGGTTAGAAAATCGGAGATGGAATTTATCTAACGGATGAGGAATGATTTCTCTCAATGAAGAACATCGGAAAATTGGAAAGTGGTGATGACACCTTGGAGAACAGATCAGGTATTTTAGATCAAATAATGATGATGACTTCTAATGGATCGACACCAATGATGAATCTTCTCTAGGTAAGGGTTTACTTTCTGGAGTTTAAAATTTCCATTCATCATTATAAAACAACGAACATAGATCAACCCATGAATAGGATGATCCATGGGTCAATTGTTCTTGTATGAGGGTATTATTCTATCTTGGTGATCGCATCAGGATTATACTTTTGTTAGAATCAAAAACCTCCCCTCCAATTTTTTCAAAAACTCTAATATAGAGGGTACGGGCTGAAATGAACAAGGCCCGGGACCCTTTGCCCTTGTACTTTCTTCATGGATGCACCTTCGAAATAGTGGTAATGTGGTTTTGAGTCCTTAAGAGGGAAGGTGGAATCACAAGGACGCTGAAGGAATATATGAAAAAAGGAATAGACCACTAGAGCAGACCTTGGTGGTCCACGGAAAGCACTACTGGTGTGATGACCACCATGGGTGGGTGGCGGTGTGCTACAACGGTGCGCCAAAGGATGTGTCGTAGCCAACTCGGGCCTCAGTGGAGTAGAAGAAGCCCCCGGTGCTCGAGCTGGCGGCTGGGGGAGGCGAGAGGCGGCCATATGGCCATGTCAGAAAATTGGCCAGCACCACGCGGGGCCATTGTGCACAGGCACTCGGTCTAGTGGGGACAGTTTATGGGAGGAAGGTTGATTGGCTCCAACTGGTCGTATGCACCTGAACCGGACTGCAGAGCGGTCGACGTTGGAGAAGACTGGCATGCCCTATGGTCTGGGCCATAGGGTGCTGAACCAGATGCCACATGGCATCCATGCTAGAGGGGACGGGCCTACCATGCGGGGCCAGGCCATAGGGCACCGAACCAGACACCACATGGTTTTCGGGCTGGAGGGAACCATCTTGTTGGACGGATCAGACTGGGCGCACGTACCAAGTCGTAGAGCATCCTGAGCTGGATTAAGATGGCACGCTATTGTGGGCTAGCCCAATGGTATAATACCGGGCCACTGGGTTGCACAGGCGGGGAAGAAAATCATCCCACCAGTGTGGGTCCGGCTGGATAAATCAGGGTCACTGAGTGACCTAGTGGACTGGACCTGCGACTAAACCAGGTAGGGTCCAACTAGGCCCAATGGGCCTGGCCCAACATCTAGGAGGGACTGGGATGTCCCAGACCTGAAATGGGTTGGGTCAGATTAGTCAAACCGAGCCAGGGCAGGTGGGGACCCCGAGTTGGGTTCGTCAGGTCGATCCGACCGGGTTGGACTGGGCCTGGACACAACCAACCCCCAATTACTAAAACACCAATATCATTCAGACCAGGAATCTGATTTATGAGTTGTTTGAATCATTGTAACCCTTTCAATGAGACGATTCTTTTAGAATTCTCTAAGGAGTTTTTGCATAGAATTTTAAATGTGATGAATGGATTGAGGAGAGTTTTCTCCCAAAATCAAGTGCACTAAGTGCGGGAATCCTATGGCTAACTCAAACCCGGAGATTGATGAGAAGAAACACTACGTGGATCAGCTACAAGAGACTCTGTGTGGATCATTTATGATGGCCTAGTGAGAAGAAGCTCTGTCTGGACTAGGAGTCCCATGGTGGTAAGCAGCTCTAAATGGCCCAGAAGACCCACGGTACTCATCAGGGATGAGTATCTTAGTATGATGTCCAAGGTGGGAAGTGGCTCTGTGTTAACCGACAGAACCACATAGGTTAGTGGCTCTGTGTAACCTATAATACCCATGGTACTCATCCAGGATGAGTTCCCCAGTATTCTAAGGTGTTCAGTGTTGTGACTGCTGGTCTGGATTTCTATAATCTAGATTATACTTGTGTGAGATGACTCTTATTGTACTTGGTGTACTCTCCTCAGTGGTGTACTTAGTGCACTTGTTGTACTCTCCTCAGTGGTGTACTTAGTGTACATGGTGTACTCTCATCAGTGGTGTACATAGTGTACTTAGAATACTATCCTTAGTTGTGTACTTAATGTACTTGGTGTACGCTCCACAGTGGTGTACTTATTGTACACGGTGTACTCTCCTCAGTGGTGTAATTAGTGTACTCGGTGTACTCCCCTCATTGTTGTACATATTTTACTTGGTGTACTCTCCTAGGTGGTGTACTAATAGTACCTTGTGCATAATCTCCTTTCTGGTCATTTCTTTGTGGTTTGGGGTCCTTGCTAACAATTTTTTACTCACCCCTCCACGGGCTTCACCGACATGTTTCGTGTCCCTTGTATGTGATAAAAACTTCAATAAAGACCCTGGTGGTCCAAAAATAGGTGGTGCTCAGTGATATGGGATAGACAGACACTTCGACGGAGACCTTGGTGGTCCAGGACCAGGTGGTGCTCAGTGAGACGGGACGAACGGGTGGACTACTACGGCTACAGAGAGCAACCCTTCACCTACCCTACATGTAGGTTCTTGAGTGGATGTAACATGGTAGTTTTACTTTCTTTTCTATTTTTGGGCTTGTATTCTATCCCCTTTGTACATTTCATTATGGTTTTGGGCTTGTAGTATGTCCCCTTTGTACTTTCAGTTTGTGTTGTGTGCGTGTGTACAAGTTAAAAAGAAAATGTCTTCCCTTTTTTGGATATTCCTTCTGGTTTTAGTCGTCGGCCCATTGACATTGGAAGGTGGGATTTGTTTTAGTCATGGGACAAGCCCTAGGGGAAATTTCGTGACATTACATGCAAGGCTGAGTTTTTACCAAACTACAATATACTATTAATATAATTGTTAAAGTATAATTATATCTACCACTTTGTATTTGGAATAAAAGTTTCAAATAAGTTAAATAAAATGGTTAAAATATGATCTATACATGTATATAAAATTAATCATTTGGTTTTTAATTAAATATAAATGAAAGTAAGAACTATTTGAGAATAAAGGAATTCATTTTCTAAGAAAATAATTTTTCTAGGTACAAACACCATTTTATCTAAAAAATTAAACAAACTACTTTTGATGAATTTTTTTAATTAAATTTATATATTATATATTCAATCATTATTTTTGATACTCATCCAATATTTTTTTTGATATAATATAATAATAAATCTAATTTTATGAATAAAAAGATATATTCTTCTAAAATGTAATTTTACCCCCTTTTGATGGTGAACCAATTTTAAATGTTATTTTGACACTTTTATAATTTTTATTTGAAAAAATAAATATCATTTCTTTAAATTGGAACATAAAAAATTGATTAGTGTCGATTTTTCGTATTTTTGTGAGATGTTTTATTTTCGAATGAATAGTGAAAACACAGAATTTTAATTCAAAACTGGTTTTTCATATAATTTATTTATATAGTAAAATTATATTTTACTTAGGTTTTAAATTTTAATTATATTATATTTACATAAATTATTCTAAATTTGTTATTTTGAACCAATTTCACATTGAAATTGGATATAAAAACATCAAAACTTTTAAAAAAAATTCTCAAAAACCCCAATGTCACGACTCGTCCATTGGATTAAATTTAAATTAATTTCTGAAATTTATTTGATTAAAATTTGAAAAAATAGATAATATGTTTTTTAAAAAATATAATCTATAACTTATAATAATTTAAACTTATATTTTGACCAACAATATTAGGGAAAGTGATTAAAATTAATTATAGTGATGAACAGAAAAATTTGCTTAACAAAGGACTAAAAAATAAACATAAGGGAAACAATGACAAAAAAATAGTCCAAAATAAATTTTCTTGACATATTTATAACATATACTCTCTTTTCTATAATTTTCCTCGTTATTGGTTCCACGTTACTTTGGAAAACGTATGTAGAATTCCATTTTCAATAATTTACAAGGATGTCAATCCTCCTCCACTATAATAAGGAACTCATCTCTCTCATTTATTCACACCTTTTAAGCCCTTTGTGTAAGAAATTGGGTCTTCATTTTCTGGTATGTTTTTCCTTTTTCTGTAGTTTTTGAGAAAAGTGGAGTTTTTGGAAATTTTTGAAGCTCACGACAGGTACATTATGAGTACACACCGAGTACTTTGTTGCCGCAGGAGGCCGTGTGATGGTCGTGTCATGGCCACACACACAGTCGTGTGGGGTGATGTGGAGCCCGCCTAAAGCGGAGTACAGAAACAGCAAGTACACACCATGTACTTCAAAAGTACACACTGTGTATTTTTTTTCATTAAACACACTGGGGTCGCGTCTGACAGACAGAATTGTCTCCTTCTCAACCTAGTTCGTCCGCGAGCACCGAGCAGCTGCAGATCATCGACGAGCCCCCGAGCCCCCATCCATTCTCCGAATCAAACATCGTCAGTTGTATTGTAATCTCATCGGTGAGTTCTCTTTCCTGTTGGAACCTAGTTTCATAATTCCTCCTCTTTTCCATGTTATTTTGGGTTAAACAATTTCGACGTTTTCTTAGATCTACAGTTTCCTAAGGAGATTCAAGCTTCTAGGTTCAACTATACTGATCTCTTAACCCCTTTGTAGGTTTTTTGTGACATTCTATAGAAATTATTTGAGTTTTATGTGAAAATTTTCCCAATACCCATGAATAGGGTTTTGCGCGTTTACCTTTTTAGACCTATTGTTTTCTATCTTTGCTTATATTCTTGAGTTGAGGTTATTGATTATAAATAGGGTAATTTTTTTATGCTTTGGATGTATTTCCCATGCATGTTTTTTTTGTATTGACATTTGGGTCTAGTTTTCCTGTAGGCTTCTGTTTACTTTCCCATGCCTAGTATTGTAGGATGGTGTGATTGTTGCTCTAATATGCTCTTATGCTGTAGAATTCTAACCAAGTATTTCTTGTGGTATACTTTGGCCATTACGCGATGCTATACTTGACAATTTACACAGGGCTGTGAGAACCTAGTGTAATAGACCATAGGGAGAATGGACGTAAGGGCTTCTCTAAAGTGTCTTATAATTTACAATGTGAGACCACAGGGGGAATTGAAGTTGAGTTCTTCCTCGGGGATTCTGTAGTTCCTCGACGTGGGCCACATAGGGAAAGTGACTTAAGTGCTTCCCTAGATCACCTTTAGTACCGATACGAGACTATAGGGGGAATTGACGGTGATTTCTTCCTCAGAGAGTCTATACTTTAGCTGAACCAGAGGGGTCAGACTATCTCTGCTTCCAAGAGGGTTGCTAGTATCTTCTAGGTAGGACCAGAGGGGATAGGATGTGAACACTTCCTAGAGGGTTACCTATTTGTGTTTACCTGCTTGGATTAGTTGTTTCCTGATATCTGAAACTGTGGATTGTTATTGTTGACTACTATATTATTTACTACTTTCTGTACTTTACCTGCCATATATTCACTAACTCTTAGGCCCAGATCTTATGGTGGTTGCCTACTGGGATTCATCTCACACCCTATTTGGGCCATGATTTTGGTCCCAAACAGATTATATTGTTGCAGGTATAGACAAGGGCAAGCACCCTTCTACTTCAGGTACTTGATTTGTTGCAGAGATGGCGAACATGGGACCAAGATCTAACTTATGATACTAATGAGTTTATCTGCATTATTTTGTACATTGGCTTAGTACTATATTTATTATGTGACTTGTTTGGATTATTTCCTAGACATATATTTAGCATGCATCATTTATATATATATTTATGCTACAATTGTTTCTTTATCTCAGTCTTCTATTGTTTACTGATGTTGGATGTTTACTACTTCCGTTATTGTATTTTTTTTCTCATCCATTGTGTTACACTTCCAATGGGGGCACAATTTCCCCATTATCATATCCAAGGCCCTTACTTCTAGTTCGCAGTCTCTGGCATTTGGGGAAATGCGCTTGAGGCCATGTGACCAACCAGGTATGGGGCGCCTCAGGGTTCCGAAACCGAGATTTTACAAATTGGTATCAGAGTAATTCTTTTCCCTCAACTTATTGTTTTGATTCTATATCTAGGGATAGGATGGAATAGGTACTTGTTAATAAGTTTTTCCCAAGAGTAGCTAACCAGTGTACAGGGAAAATCCAATCTACCTCGTTATTACAATTTTTATAGTTTTTCAATTTTACAGTTTATTTGATTTTCACCGTTGGGTGACTCACATGTATTGCGTTGTTATCATTGATGTTATTGAGGTTCAATTTCAATTGCAACCTGACAAAATGAGGGTATTCCATCGCATGCATCATATATGCACTTGCTAGAAATTTCATGTCATGAATTCTTTCCATTCTATCTAGGATGAATTAGCAATTTCAGGTTATTGTGATAGATGTTGTGTGGAATATGCATGTTGTTGTGATAGATGCCTTGATAAAAATATATTCTACTTGTTAGAGCATTTATTGTGTATGGTTTTGTTTGAATGAGAACCAAAATTTGGTTCTTGAGGTGTTATGGGCCCTCATGGACCGGAATTTGGTGGATCATTTACTTTTTTACCTTGTTTATAACTTCGTTAAGGTGCCAAACTTTGATTCGCGGGGAGTATGGGCCTGCATGGATTGAAATTTGGCACATTCAGTGTTTGTTTCAGGGTTTTCTAAGATCTAGAGTAGTTTCTAAGGCTTACTGTCCAGAAAAACCCAGAATACACGCCATGTAGTTTTGACTACAAGCCATGTGTTCTTTTGTTCGGGAAGAAACGTTTTTCACAAGTATAATCCGTGTACTTTATGTACAAGCCATGTAGTCTCTAACCATGTCACCGACTGTGTGGGAAGAGACATGGGATGGAGAAATGATGGTAGGAACATGTCGTGTACGAGGTGAAAACACAGTGTAGTGTAATCCTAGGAACCTGGCCATGTAGATAACAACATGGGTCGGTGGAGTCTCTTCTTATACACGTTGTGTCAGGTTTGAACAAGCCATGTAGTCTGACCCAGGTACCCGGCCATGTCACTAACAACATGGGTCAGTGGTATCCATTCAAGTACATGTCGTTTCCACCTTTAACATGCCATGTACTGTGAGCCGTGTGTCAGAATGTGTCACTAACAACACAGGCCATGTGAAGCTTGTCTCGTACACACTGTGTCTACCGAGAACACACCGTGTAGTCTTATCATGGGAGATCTGTGTGGCTTAGTCGTATATGATGACTTGGGAAGGGAAAGAGGATTCAAGTACACATCGTGTGTTAGGGCAACACACCATGTGGTTTGGGTGTTACACGACCAGTTGTGGCTGGAGTACACGCTCATGTAAATGACTTAAGGGATCAGGTCGTGTAGTAATTGTACACACCGTGTAGTCATGCTTTTTAAAACCTGAGGGCTTTCATTCACCTGTTCCCTTTTAACACTTCTAGTTTTCAGTCCTTCATCATTCTAATCTAAGGTGTGCATTTTACCTTACAGATTCATGCCATCGATATGTCCTCTGGTTGTACGCTAGTTGCCAGGAAGTGATTAGGCACTAGACATGGCTGATCAAGGACTCCCCACAGATCCTCCTATTGTGTCAGCCTTGGCACCAGAAGTTAAACCTGTTGCCAGTGTTAACACACAGTTCAGGGAAGGATTCATGAGGATGATGTAGACATTCCATGGAGAACCACCTCCTGCATCTTCTATGGCAGACTTGACGCTGGTTTTCCAGCAGCAACATCCTCCCTCTTTATCAGGGGAAGGAGGAACTCGGGCTATAGAGTCATGTCTAGAAGCCATACTAACGATATTTGAGCATCTGGAGACGCCTCCAGTGAGGAGGTTGAAGCTTTCCACTTATATGCTTTGGTACTTTACCAAGTGGTGGTGGGATGTGATCTCATAGGTGGGTCATCAGCAGGTTATGGCTTGGGAGGAGTCTCAGTGCATCTTCTATGACTACTTCTATCCGGAGACCATAAGGGCCGATCAATACTAGAAGGTCATGAGTCTGGAGCGGGTACTCTTTCTGTTATGGATTATTCCTCTCATTTCACTGATCATTAGTTTTTAACACCCATACTAGGAGGATATGGGTTATTTCTTGTAAGGAAGTTTGAGTATGGCCTTAGACAGGACATTCGTTCTTAGGTGAATCTCTTCAGGTTGACTTCCATCACTTCCTTCGTCAACCAGGCGCTGATCACGGAGTAGAATCTAAGGGATTATAGAGTTTTAAGCTAGGGTGGCTCAACATTTGGAGTTAACATCCCTTCTACCGACAGTAGGAAGCTCCGCAGGGAGTCTTCATGTAGTGATCTGAGGATGCAAGAGAAATATTCTGGTAGTCAGGTGGGGTGCCACCAGTGCGGAAGGAGCGGGCACACCAGGATGCAGTGCCAGTTAGACCTAGTGGAGTTCCAATCTTGCGGAATGATGGTTCACCTTCAGCGCTTATGTCATGTCTTTTCACTAGCAGCTGGTGACAGGGGTTCTTCTATGACTCCTCGTACAGGAGCAGCTCCACCAGTTTCTCACCAGTCTGGGAATTGGAGTTATTTTGGCCTTTCAGGCCAAGGCGGAGGTTTCGGCCATGGAGGTTAGTCACCAGTATTCCAACGAAAACAGAGTGGATAAACTCAGAGTGGTTAGGCAGGGTCACAGGGTCGTGGAGCATGCCAGACCATTGTAGTGGAGTAGGCCCAGCAGGTGCAGGATCCGAGACCTTCTATCGTTTGAGGTACGATTCTATTTGCCTCAGTTTTATCTTCATCTCTTTTTTATACAAGGTCTTCCAATAGATTTTTACCTATTGTTTTCATGGAGAGCCTTGGGTTGTGTATCTTTTCTTCTATCTATGTCTTGATGTTAGACACTCTATTGGGGACTAGAAAGGCTAGTGTACGTCAGTGCAAGGATTTCCCTCTAGAGGTTGGTGGGTGTCACTTCTTATGGGATCTCTATGTCCTATAGATGATAGACTATGATGTCATTCTCTAAATGGACTGGCTAGTTCCTTTACAGGTATTCATCGACTGTTATTGTCGCAGGGTAAAATACATATCACTAGAGGGAGGATCTTTTCTTCCGAAAGGCGAGTGGGATGTCCAGGTGAGCAGAGCGGGTCCAGATCATCATGGGTAGGGAGCAGTTATAGCCCAGATTTCTAGTCTATATCTAGATTAATAGGGGACATAACATATGTACTTTAACCCAGTAGTGGATCGTTTTAGAGATTTCTTTCCCGATGACTTTTTAGGCTTTCCTCCAGAGCACGAGGCGGAATTTTCGATTGAGCTTGTGCCAGGAGCGGCACCGGTGTTCATTCCTCCTTATAGGATGGATACACTAGAATTTCAAGAGCTCAAGAATTATTTGGGGGGAGTTTCAGGCAAATGGTTTCAACTGACCCAATACTTCTCCTTGGGGTTCGCCTATCCTGTTTGTGAAAAAGGCAGACAACACCCTCAGGCTTTGTGTGGATTATCAGAAGTTGAACCAGTTGATTGTCAAGAACTGATATCCCTTGCCGAGGATTGATGATTTATTTGATCAGCTCCGAAGAGTCTGAGTGTTCTCAAAGATTTACTTGAGGTCCAGTTTGATGGATCGAATTACACCAAATATACACAAAAGTGGGGTGAATTTTGTCTTTTCAAAAATCATTATGAGAACGTGTTCTGCCTTTTAACTTTAATTAGATAAAATGATGCAGCAGAAATTTAAATAGTAGAAACACAAGATGTATAGTGGTTCGGGGAACAGAAGTCCCCAACTCCACTCCACCAACACCCTACTCTATAAGCTTGTTTATTTTCACTATCTGGTCCTCGTTTCAACAGACTGGTTCGCAACTGATTACAGGCAGTTGACACCTTTACAATCCAAGTCAAAACAAAGCCTTCTGGTTCACTTACATAACCTATACTGCTTAGTACGAGAATTCAATCACTCAAGAATATAAAAGAAGGATTTTTTGTATTCTGAAAATTCTTTCCAGATGTTCTTCCCAATTGCAACAGCATGCAATTGATAGTAGGTAGATCGTCACATTCAGAAATAATAATCTTCACATAAGAGACGTTCTGAGTTGATCCCATTGCAGTAAATATAGGAAAAATAAATCACATCTTTAGCAGAGACAGATCCACAGTAGATCTTCGATATAAAACAGGTGAATATTATATCGTGTTCCTTCCACTTTAATAAATATAGATTTGATGCTCCTTTTGAAACAAAAGATCGGTATATTTCAGTAGTCTCTGTTTTTATTTTTTAGAACAATCAAGAGATCACACATGATCAATAATTGTCGATGCAGTTTTTAAAAATCCTATATAAAAAAAATAACAATAAGAACTTCTCCAGTAAAACTAGATCCACAAATGTTTCTATTTTACTCGCGATATTCAAACATTTGAATTTTAGAGAGTAGTTGTAACTTTTCTGAAGACTCGGCATAAAAATATACTTTCAATTTGATCAAAAAATTGATAAAACAGTTTTGATTCAGTCAAAATCTTACTTTAAAATCAGCTTTAAATCTAGCTTGAAATCCACCTAATAATCAGCGTACTGACCATTGCATAAATATATCAAATTTAAATTCTCTGACACCAAATGTAAGGTTTAGTTGAACTATATGCATCCTCTGAACGTAAGTTTGATGACATAGTCTTCAAACGTAAGGTTCACAATGTAAGGTTGACAACGTAAAGTTGACAATGTAAACTTGAAAACAAACGTAAGGTTCATTCCAAATGTAGGTTTCGTCATCTATACTTTTCTATTAAACTTTTAAATGTATGATAAAAGATCTATACTTTTACTTGATCCATACTTTTCCAAGAACGTATGGTTGTTTAAAAAAGTAAGGTTGATGAACCATACATTTGAGAAATAAATTTAACGTTCAATATTTACATACGGTTCTCCTTCTATACTTTTCTGATATCCCAAACGTAGGATTCCTTCCTAACGTAGGGTTCTTCTTCCATACTTTTCCAATAAAGTATGGTTGATTAACCATACAATTTCCTTATCTCAAAAATTATACACACTTTTCAACCTTATACTACGTTTATCCACGTAGATTATAAACAGTGTTTCCAGAACACGCTCATGCAGATTCCGAATAAGTATCACATGAACAGTGTTTCCAGAACATGCTAGATACGAATACATTAGTAATAAATTCATGTTATTTCAAGAGTAAAATAAAATATTAAATTCATATAAAATACTTATCAAATTATATCATTAGAAAATAATTAAGGGTATTTGTGAGCATCCAAATTGTCATAAAGAGATAGAGTATTAATATAAACTCCCCCTTTAAATAAAAATATTATGTATTGTTGAAAAAACCACTTTCTCAACAAATCTCCCCCTTATTGATGATCACAAAACCCATAAAATCATAAGACTAATTAAATGAAATAAATTTTCAAAATTAATTACTTAAAGTTTAGAATTTTTAAAAGATAAAACAATATTTGATTTTTACAAAAACATTTCAATAAATAAACATTGTATTATCATTAAAAATAAATTTCTCCCCCTTTATTTATAACGAAAATAAAATTATTTTTCTTTAAAAATAAAAGTAAAGAGTAAAATAAAAGTTCTTAATTTTATCCAAATTTCTCTCTCTAAATAAAAAGTAAAAGAAAATTTCCCTTTATAATAAATGACTATTAATAACTTAAAATAGTTTGTTGTATAAGTATAAATCTGTAAAAATCCAAAACATTTTAAATATACAGGAAATCATTTAAATAAGGGTTTAAAATCTTAAAAATAAAATTTTGTGTTTATCCAAATTTCTCCCCCTTTTGTGATATAAAAAAGAATGATAAATCATGGATTTTAACACATTTAATATTACATTGAACTCTAGGTAAATGCTATTATTAAATATTTAGTAATAATTCAATCTGGATTACTGGAATATTGAAATAACAATAGTAAAACAAGTGAATATAATGAAATAGATTTGCATTAAAATTAAAAATAATAATAAATATAGGAACCAAGATTTTGGCGGTTAACAGGTAGGGTTTATCTTCTTTCGACTGTAGACTTGATTTATTCTAACTGTTCTCTCAACCTTTTCATTTATCCATCATTGAGATGAATAATAAGATTCCTGGCCTCTTGAGTCATATGAATATCTTTAATGAGATTGGCTCTAAAAAACTCGTGAATTTGTTCTTCGATCTCCATAAACAAATACTGCTTCTCTGTGAATTTATCTAAGACAGAGCGGATTCCTAGCTCACTGGATGCCAACTGATCAACCAAGAATTTCTGATTATCTAATAGAACAGATAATGGATCACTATTGAACTAAATATCTTTCAACCTGTCATTCATGTTGCTCATTGCGGCTATGATAGCTTGAAATCTTTTGGTAAAATAAGGTGAAGTACCTGATCCACTAGAAGCACTATTCCCAACTGATGCAAATTGTGTCTCCATAAATAACTTAAGTTTTGAGAAATATGATTTCATAACCATTTCAGATTTCAATTTGGCAACATCATTTAGCATATCCTCTTTAAAAATTTCAACTTCTTTCCTTGAAACAGAACTCTCCTTAAGCTTTTGAAATTTCAACTATTCTGATGCTAAATTTATTCTCATAGAATAATTATAACATTGTAGTTGAGATAACATTTTGTACAACTCTTCAACTTCCCTATTACTTGAATCAGAAGCCCCCGGTGCTTGATTCAGATTCTCAGGCTCTGTGGGATGTATCAGTACCAAAGGTAATGATTCAGCATCAGATTTTTTTTTCTCCTTGTCCTGAGTAGGTTGGTCCACAGATTTTTCCTCAGAGTCCTTTTCAGACTCTTCAATAGAAAAATCCTCTAGATGAACTTCTTTGTGAGCTTTAGAAGCATGCTCATCATGAACATCTGCAACTTTTTCTTCCAATGAAATATCTAAAATGATATTCTCTGGAGTTTCCTGAGGTCTGGCCACTTCCTCACCAGGATCTTCCTCCTTTTCTTGTTGAAGTAAAACGGGAATATTAGATACAACCTATTGTAATGATCTTTAAACTACAGTTATTTCAGGGTCAGGATCTGTAACAGTGAAATTTTTCTTGAGTTTTATCAACAAACTTTTCTTTGAAAAATTTGTAAGAGATTAAATCTTTTGTAGTTAGGTTAGTGGAAGTAATTTCCTCAATCACAGGTCTTCTCCTATGAGTCTGAAGTCCCTCCTGACTTTTTTCTTCCTCAATTTATTCCACTTAAAATCTGATCCTTCTAGTCGTAGTGCGGACTCTCGATTAAGCTTTTCCCTCCTTGGACTTTGCATATTGATCTTGACCACTCTATGATTCATTATATGCTCCTACTGGAAAAAGGTTTCCTTTGATAGTACTCCAGAAATAGCCAATCTTTCTTAAAGTTCCAACATTAAACAAATTACTGTAATGACAGCGAACTCTAGCATACACCAGTCTCACCATGTCCATCGTAAACAATAGAAATAGTTTACCACATTTCTTATGTTGTTGGGCATTGAGATACTCTGTTAAAATAATCAGTTCCTAGACCAAATATCATTTCATTCATTGCCTTCGAGTTCGTGTCATAATATGCTTCAGTAGATGCACTCCAAGATTCAGGTTTTTCTAGTATATCATATGGAGTCAGAATCTTGGAATATATTCTGTATCCAAGGTTTTTCAGATAGATAATCATTCGCAACTTCTAGTATCCGTAGTTTTCTCCATTGAAGTACGGTGATCTTACTATAGACATTGCCTCTCTTGTATCAGTCATCTTACTCTGTTTATAATCACTTTCATCTTGTTAAAGCTTTGTCAGAAAGCTCAACATCTGATACCAATTGTTAGATTGGATTACAAAAAATATACACAAGAGGGGGGTGAATTGTGTCTGATCAAAAATCATTACGTGACTGTGTTCTTCCTTTTAACTTTATTTAGATTAAATGATGCAGCGAAAATTTAAATAGTAGAAACACAAGATGTATTGTGGTTCAGGGAACAGAAAGCCCCTAGTCTACTCCACTGACAATCTACTACATGAGCTTAGTGATTTTCACTATCTGGACCTTGTTTCAATAGACCGGTTGACAACTGAGTACAGGAAGTTGACACCTTTACAATACAAGGAAAAACAAAGCCTTCTGATTCACTTACAAAACCTATACAGCTTAGTACGAGAAGTCGATCACTCGAGAATAGAAAAGAATGATTTTTCTTATTCTGAAAATAATTTCCTGATGTTCTTCACAGTTGCAACAGCATGCAATTGATAGTAGGTAGATCGTCACCTTCAGAAATAATAATCTTCACATAAGATATGTTTTGAGTCGATCTTGTTGCAGTAAATATAGAAAAAATAATTCATAACTTTAGAAGAGGAAGATCCATAGTAGATCTTTGATATAGAACAAGTGAATCTTCTATCATGTTCCTTCCTATTTAACAAACAGATCTTTGATGCTTCTTTTGAAACAGCTGATCAGTATATTTTAGTAGTCTCTATTTTTCTCTTTTATAATAATCAAGAGATCACACATGATCAATAATTTATGATGTAGTTTTTAAAAATCCCATATAAATAAAATAATGATAAGAACTTCTCCTGTAAAAATAGATCCACAAAATTCTCCTTTTCACTCACGATATTCAATCATTTGAATTTTACAGAGTAGTCGTAACTTCCCTGAAGACTCAAAAATCTCTTTTTTAATTCAATCAAGAAATTGATAAAACGGTTTTGAAGTAGTCAAAATCATACTTTAAAATTAGATTTAAATTTTTCTTGAAATATGCCTAATAATCAACATATTGATCGTTGCATAAAAATATCTACTTTAAATTCTCGGCACCAAACGTAAGGTTGAGTTTAACTGTATGCATTCATTGAACATAAGGTTGATGATGTAGTCTTCAAATTTAAGGTTCACAATGTAAGGTTGACAACGTAAAGTTGACAATGTAAACTTGACAATAAACGTAAGGTTTATTCCAAACGTTGGGTTGGTCATCCATACTTTTCTCTTCAACTTTCAAATATATGATAAAAGATCCATACTTTTACTTGATCCATACTTTTCCAAGAATGTATGGTTTTTTACAAAAGTAAGGTTCATGAACCATAATTTGGAGAAATAAACGTAACGTTCAATATTTACGTATGGTTCTCCTTCCATACATTTCTGATATTCCAAACGTAGGGTTCCTTCCAAACGTAGGGTTCTTATTACATACTTTTTCGATAACGTATGGTTGATTAACCATAATTTTTCCTTATCTCAAAAAGTATACACACTTTTCATCCGTACACTACATTTATCCTCATAGAGTATGAACAGTGTTTCTAGAACACACTGAAGAAAATTCCGAATAAGTAGCGCATGAACAGTGTTTCCAGAACACGCTAGATATGAATACTTTAGTAATAAACTCCTATTATTTCAAGAGGAAAATAAAATAATAAATTCCTGCAAAATACATAATAAATAAAATCATTAGAAAATAATTAAGGGTATTTTTGAGCATCGAAATTGTCATAAAGAGATAGAGTATTAATATAAACTCCCCCTTTAAATAAAAATATTATGTATTGCTGAAAAAAACACTTTCTCAACATTGTTATCATCAGTTGTGCATTAGACTATTTGATATACCTCTCACAGCCTTCTGGAGTAGCTATAGTTTATACGAGTACTTTGTTATGTCGTTCGATCACACGAACGCACCTACAGTTTTCATGGCACTTATGAACCGAGTATTCCATCCATACTTGGACTCTTTCATGGTGGTCTTCGTGGACGATATCTTGGTGTACTCTCACACTCGACACGACCATGATACTAATCTTGAGATCATTTTGAGTACACTGAGAGAGCATCAGTTATATTCTATGCTCTCAAAATTCCACTTTTGGATGAACCAGTTTCACTTCTTGGGTCATGTTATCTCAGAGATAGGAGTATCAGTCGAACCAGAGAAAGTGAGAGTGGGGTTTTCCTAGGAGTAGCCGAAGAACATCTTTGAGGTGTAGAGTTTTCTAGGGCTGGCTGGACACTACAGATGCTTTATACAAGACTTTTTATGCTTAGCAGCACTGTTGACGAGTCTGACTAAGAAGGATGCAAAGTTCTTATGGTCAGATTCTTGCGATTCATCCTTTAAGGAGATGAAAGGAAGGATGAATTCAGCACCGATACTAGTATTCCCACAACCAGGAAAGAGCTATAATATGTATTTTGATTCTTCAGGTATTGAGCTGGGAGCTGTGCTTATACAGGGAGATGGGGTCATTGCGTACGAGTCTCAGCAATTGAGACCACACTAGAATAATTACCCAACGCACGATCTAGAGTTGGCATCTTTTTTCCATGCATTATGATAATGGATATATTATCTTTTGGGAAAGCACTTTGTGTTTTTTACTGACCACAAGAGTCTCAAGTACATCTTCACGCAACATGATCTGAATTTGAGACAACGAATGTGGGTTGAGTACCTTCAATACTTTGACTTTGAGCTTGCCTATATGCTTGGGAAGGGCAATGTAGTGGCTGATGAGTTGAGCAGGATGACTCAGATATAGGTAGTTCGGGAGGCCAGTAGTGAATGGAAGCTTATGTCTCTGTTCTTAGAGATGCATCTGAAGGTACACGATAGACAGGGGTAAACTTTTCTATCCTCTGTGGCTGTTACCTCTAAGATTATTGATCGAGTTCGAATGAGGAAGCTATCAGATTCTGAAGTCCTAGTCCTGCGATAAAGTGTGTTAGGAGAGGACCCTATTCTAGGGTGGACCATATGCGAGGATGAGATCTTGAATTTACAGGGATGCGTATGGGTGCCAGCTGATATACACGAGGAGTTGATGCGGGATTTTCATTCCTCAGTTTGGGTCGTTCATCCTTGTGTCACCAAGATGTATCGTGAACTACACTATCAGTATTGGTGGCCAGCTATGAAGAGAGATGTTGCTGGTTTCATCATGAGGTGTTCCACCTTTCAGCAGGTGAAAGCAAAGCATCAGCGACCAGCTGGGCTTTTGCAGCAGTCACCCATTCCTGAGTGTAAGTGGAATGACGTCGCGATGGATTTTGTGACTGGGTTGCTGAGGTCTCCTAGAGGGAACGATGAAGTGTGGATTTTCATTGATAGGCTCATGAAGGTTTCTTAGTTCTTTCCAATCAATGAGACAATCGATGTTGATGAGTTGGGGCGGTTGTACATCCGAGAGATTGTACGCTGCATGGAGTTCCAAACTCCATCGTTTCAGACCGGGATTCTTGTTTTACTTCTCAGGTTTGGCAGGGGATTCAGAAGGATTTTGGTTTGTAGGTACTTTTGAGTAAAACTTACCACCCCCGGACTAATGTCCAGTCTGAGTGAATGATTCAGGTGCTTGAGGACATGATCCGAGCATGCATTCTGGATTTTAAAGGTTCTTGGGAGAAGTACATACCTCTTGTGTAGTTTCCCTAAAATAATGTTTTTCAAGAAACTATTTATATGGAACCTTATGAGGCTTTGTACGGTAGGCCATATCGATCACCTTTATGTTGGCTAGTGTCAGGAGAGGCAGCTTTGATGTGACCATGTCTTGTTCTGGAGACCACAGAGCAGATAGAGTTGATTCGAAAGAGAATGGCTATTATAGAGTCTCATCAGAAGTCTTATAATGATCAGCGGAGATGACCTCTGGAGATTGAGGTTGAGGATCAGGTTTTCCTACGTGTCACACCAAGGTTGGGACATAAGAGGATTGGCAGGAAGGGTAATATTTTTCCAAGGTATGTCGGGTTATTCGAGGTGTTGGAGAGAGTTGGGCCGGTGGCCTATCGGTTACAGTTACTTCAGAGGTACCCAGCTATGCACAACATTTTCCACGTTTCTCAGCTCTAAAGTTACTTTTTAGACCCATCTCATGATTTCCAACCCAAGGAAGTTGAGTTGTAGGTGGATGCATCTTTCTAGGAGCATGATATCTGGTTTTTCGGTCGTATTACGAAGGTTCACCATGGAAGGTCTATTCCTCAGGTATGGGTGCTATGGCAGCATGGGTGAGTACAAGATGAGACATGGTAGAGGGAGGCTGATGTACGAGCGCAGTGGCCAGAGTTGTTCGGGTTTTCTTCATCTACCCCGCGCTAGGGAAATTCGGGGACAAATTTTTTTACGGGGGGAAGTTAGTAAGAACCTGAGTCTTCTTTTTAGGTATGTTTTCCCTTTTTCTGGACTTTTTGAGAAAAGATGAGTTTCGGGAAATTTTTGAATTACATGTTGTGTACTTTTTGAGTATACACCGTGTACTTCATTGCTGTAGGAGGCCATGTGCTAGCCATATCATGTCCATACATGCGGTCATGTGGGGTGACTTGGAGGCCGCCTAGAGCAGAGTACAAAAATATAATGTACACACTGTAAACTTCAAAAGTACACACATTGTATTTTGTTTTTTTCATTAAACGCACCGGGGTCACATCTGATGGACAGAACCGTCCCCTTCTCAACCTAGTTCTTCTAAGAGCACTAAGTAGCCGTGGATATTCAATGATCTCCTGAGCCTCCATATGTTCTTTGAATGTAACATCGTCGGTTGAGTTGGAATCGCATCGGTTAGTTCTCTCTCTTACTGGAACCTTATTTCATGATTCCTCTTCTTTTCAATGTTATCGTGGGTTGAACGTTGTAGAAATTTTCTTATATCTATAGAATTATAAGGAGATTCAAGCTTCGATGATCATGTATATTGATCTTCTAACCCTAAGGTAGGTGGTTTGTGCCTTTTTGTAGAAGGTCTTAGAGTTTTATGTGAAAATCTTTCCAATACCGATGAACGTGGTATTGCACGTTTACCGTTTTAGCCCTATTTTTTCTTGCATTGCTTTTATGATTGAGTTGAGGTTATTGACTTTGAATATGGTAATTTGTTTGTGCTTTGGATGTATTGGCCATGCAGGTTTTTCTTGTATTGACATTTGGGTCTAGTTCTTCTGTAGGCTGTTATTTACATTCCCATGCCTAGAATTGGAGGATGGGGTGACTGTTTCTCTGATATGTTGTTATGCTATAGAATGATAGCCAAGTATTTCTTGAGGTATACTTTGTCCGTTACATGATTCTATACTTGCTAATTTACGCAGGGCCGTGAGAACCTAGTGTAATAAACCATAGGGAGAATGGATGTAAGGTCTTCTCCAGAGTGTCTTATAATTTACGATGCAAGACCACAGGGGGAATTGACATTGATTGCTTCCTCATAGAGTCTGTAGTTCCTCGATGTGAGTCATAGAGGGAATGTGACGTAAGTGCTTCCCGTGAGCACCATTCATACCGATATGAGATTGTAGGGGGAATTGACAGTGAGTTCTTCCTCAGAAAGTCTATACTTTAGACGAACTAGAGGGGTGAGGATGTGTGTGCTTCCCAGAGGGTTTCTAGTATCTACTAGGTAGGACCAGAGGGGATAGGCTCTGAGTACTTCCCATAGGGTTACCTATTTGTGTTTACATACTTTGATTAGTTGTTTCTTAATATCTGAAACTGTATATTGTTACTATTGATTACTTTCCTATTTACTGCTTTATGTACTTTACCTTCCATATATTCACTGACTGTTAGGCACAGATCTTGTGGCGGTTTCCTACTAGGATTCGTCTCACACCCTGTTTAGGCCATACTTTTGGGTCCAAACAGATTATATTTTTGCAGGTATAGATAAGGGCAAGCACCCTTATACTTCAGGTAATTGATTCTTTTCGGAGCTGGAGAGCATGGGACCAAGCTATAGCTTGCGATGCTGAGGTGTTTATATGATTTCTTTTGTACTTTGTCTTAGTACTGTATTCAGCATGGTGACTTGTTTGGCTGCTTTCCTAGACATATATGTATCATGCATCATTTATATATATATGTATGATCTAGTTGTTTCTTTATCTCAGTCTTCCTCTATTTACTAATGTTGGATGTTTAATACTTACATTATTATATTTTTTCCCTTGTACTATGTTACTCTTCCAATGAGGGCATAGTTTCCCCACTATCACACCCAAGGCCCTCGCTGAAAGTCGGCAGCCTCTGGTGTTCGGGGAAATGCGCTTGAGTCCATGTGACCAACCGGGTATGAGGCGCCTCTGGGTGGCTTCTAGAACCGGGATGTTACACTTTGGATCACCAAAGAATTCTAAAATAACCTCTCAATATCCATCCCTTCATTATAGACTCCTAATTTTGGTCATTAATCCAAACAATAAATCTATTTTTTCAAACTAATAATAGTTTCCCAAAGAAGAGGTTACATCCTTCCTCAAGCTATTGAGTTTTATTTTTACTATACATGCCTATAAACTATTCTAATTCAATTATAATATAACAACATAAATATAAAAAATATAAATATATGTTTTTTTTTATTTTTTGACCAAAAATTACACACACTTCCATCTAATGGTTACTGAACTTACCGTTCTTGTGTAAGGTGAACTACTACCTCACGAAACAACGTTGTTCATTTTCCTTTAACACCACAAATGGTTTGAAATTATGATAAAACAATCTATTTTTGTATGATATATATGATATTTATAATTTTTTATTGTTATATAATTATTATATAAAACACACCTTTGTGATTTCCATTTTGTGTAAATGTGATAATTTGGTTTGGGGAAGTATGGACTACTCCATCTTCAAAGAAATGTGATTTGTTCACACTCTACAAGGAATATATTAGAGATGGGGTTAATTAAATTATATAATATATATGATATAATAATTCATCCGTAAGGATATTATATATATATATATCATTAACTTTCTTTCTTTCAATATGACAATAAAATAGAAATAGCGTTCATGCGAACATATGGCCTACCATCTCCATGAATAGTGTATTCTATTTCATATTTTTATATTCTATATATTTTTATAAATACATATATAATAAATATGTATGATATTTATATCATTATTTACATTATTTAAATAACTAAATCATTATCTAAGTAAGAGGATCAAGAATTACAAGCCAAAACATATATGGAAAACAAAACTGGTATTACTCGAAACATAACAGTAACATGGAGTTGTTAATAAACGAGTAATATAAATTAATAAAAAAATTATATATTTTATTATATATAATAATATTTTTCTATAAAATATTTATAAAAAACTCATATTTTTTATACGTGAGTTTTGAACATGTATACTAAAATTCAAGACTTAAGGTAAGGGAATTTCATCTAACTTTTTATTTATGGGAGATACATGCCATATTCACCACTTGATTCTTTTGTGTGGTGTATATATTGCCTTTGAAATGTTATATCATTAATTTAATTTAGTTAATGATATTAAAATAATTAGTATATTTTATTCTTTCATTTGTATCATGATTCTAAAGTTACTCTTGTAGTAAGGGATTTCTCATTTAACTTTTTTTATATGAGACTTATGCCATATTCACCACTAAGTTCTTTTATACAGTGTATAAATTACCCATGAATGTATTATATCAAAATTTTACTTATATTTATGGTTATTTACATATCCATTTTTTATCTATATTTCATGAGGATTATGTTTCAAAAGTTACCAAATCAGTAAAATAATTCTGTCTCAATTTTCCTTCTTTTGGATACATGTCATGTTATGCTCCTATATTCTTATACGATGTGTGTATAGTACCCATTGACCTGTTATATCATTAAACTCCTTATTTCCATGTTATTTTAATCTTAATTTAATTTCATTTTATTACATTGGGAGTATGATTCAAAGTTACCAATTGGTAAGAGTTTATTGCAATAATCTCATTGTTTATCGGGGTTGTTTATGATTATACTTTTGTTGATGAAAAATTATAATCTATATTTAAAGAATACTCTTGAATTTTATTTTTCTCTTTTTATTAATGATATCTTCATGTATAAGTACCATTTTTTCAATATTTTTAATTTGATATAATTAAGAAACTCTTTTCAAGAAAATATTACATCATTTCTCTCTTAGTTCGAAAATCTATTTTATTAAAAAAACCATGTTTTAAAAAATGTATTAACTTTTTTCTTTGATATTTAAGATCCTTTTCAAATAAAAAGTATTTTAAAAATGTTTTAAGGTTTTCAAAACTTTATTTATAATTTTTCAAATCTATTTTCAAAGAAAAACGTTTTCAAAAATTTTTTGTGTTTAAAATTGTTTCAAATGAATTTCAAAGATTACTTTATATGTTTTAAAAGGTTATTTTAAATGAAAATGATATCAATTATTTAAATATTTCTTTATATTTTTCCAAATTAATTTTCTATAAAATGTTTTTCAAAATTATTTTAATCCATCATTTTATTTTTTCAAATTTATTTCACAGAAAAAGGTTTTCAAGATGATTTATTTTTTAAAAAAGAATTTTTAAATGAGGACAATTTATTTTCCTCGAAAAATATTTTAAATAAAACTATAAATATTTTTTATAACAAATTTATTTTTGAAATTGTTTTATGTAAATTATTTTTTTAAAAATGATATTTTCCCTAATTAATGTTCAATATAATATTTGATAATCATTCCCCATATAAGATGTTGTACTTTTTTATAGGTTATGCTTTACTCAGGATATAATCCAAGAATAGTATTAATATTCATTATTAAATGGTTTATGTTTTTATGGAATGATGTTTATGACACTCATTTATCTTCCACTATTTATATTCTTTTGAACCCCACTTCTTTTCATGGCTTATTCTTCGATGCAATGATTATAAGAACTATCTCTTTTCCATATGTAATGATATGAAGAAATTTTTATGATACCAATTTCATTTCATGGTTTATGATATGATGATGGTTTATAATCTTATGGAAAACATATTTATTATTTTATTATGTGATGTGTGGGACCTATATCTCCCTCTAATTCATTGGGTAAAGATTTATATATCATGAGATAATGATAGGAATCCAGTTGACAAGATTGATTTACTATATAAGATAGGGAAACCTGATCCACTATTGTAATATGGGGAATCATTATCCACTATGGGAAGATGGGGAAACCCAATCCCTTATAAAGAAAGGTCTATGACTGGGGATGGCGGTGTGACCCACTCATTAGGTGTAGTCCCTATGAAGTTCCTTGATATGTCTTGGAAATGATCTTAGACTTATTGGGAATAATATTACTTGTGTATATGTCTTACACAACTCCATGTCTTATTCCTGTGTTAGGATTTCATGGCATATTCTCTTCATTTTCTTTTGATTCATGTCTTATAAACTTTAAATATTTATGCCATTATTCTTCTTTATGGTATTTGATATCCAGGGTTGGATTTCATAATGTTATGATCATGTTCTTATAACCTTATGTTCGTGATTATGCTTATGTATCTCCCTTGTTTACCCTTACTGAGAATCTGAGATCACCCCTTTCTTATGTTTACTTTTCCTAGGCTTATTAATAGAGGTTTTAAGTAGGGATAATAAAGAAGATGATCTTTTTAGGAAACATTGAAAATATTTCCTGAGACTATATGTTGTTGTTCCATGTTTCCAAAGGCACTAAAATATTTTGTTATTTGGGACTGTGTTTTTTTATTCTGAAAAAAATGATGTTATGTCTATTTCTTTTAAGATAGGGGTTTTATACTTATTTATGGGTAGCCATATGCTAGATTATGTATTTCTAGATTTATCTTATTGGGAATAAATCAATACGTATATCTAACTAGTGTGTAGGAAGAGTGGATCTGTATAACTGATTCATCTTTAAATAGATTTATATTCAATTTTTTATAGTCGGTCTTCCCTATATTTCCCAATGAATATAGTAAGGGAATTAATCATTATATAACTAGCTCATTTAGGGAGACCCCTTCATGTTTATCTCACTCATATGAGGTGTATATGTAGGGGATATGTTTTTATCATTATACATGTTTTGTATAGACTTAATATTGGATATTATTGCATCAATATCTATCCTATATTAATATGAATCAATCCACACGTAGTTCTTGTATGAATGTTCCCTATGCATGTATGAATTATATGCATGTAAGGGTAACATTTTTTTCCTATAGATGGACCCTGGATTGAAATTATAGCTATCACTACATATCCAATAGTAATAGGAATCCATCCACACATATTTATTGAATGGAAAACTCTCCATGCAGTTCTGACCCATACGAAGAGGGGAAATTCTTCCTTCTAATGTTGTGTATGGACCCATTATTGGAGATCTAGGAATCACTACATATCCTATTATAAAATTAATCAATCCACACATAATTCTTGAATGGGAAACTCTCAATGCAGGTCTATCCCATACGCATAGGGGAGAATTTTCCATTTATTCTGTAGCTAGACCCTGGATATGATATTGTGGAATCACTACATATCCTATGATGGTATAAATGAAGAAATATGTAATTCTGGAATGGTAAAATATCCACACGGGTATCACCCATATAAATAGGGGTCATTTTTTCATTGATGGTGTGTATGCACCTAGGATTGGAGATTGGTTTGTCACTACATATATTCTGATGGAATGAATCAATCTATGCCTAGTTTTTGAACAAGAAACTCCACTAAAAGGTTTAAACCATACGTATACAAGGGATGTTTTCTTATTTATTGATTACTGCTGGACATATGATTATATATCCTAGAATCACCATGTATCATGTGATTGTAGGAATCAAGCCACATGTTGTTCTTTAATTGAAAAATATCCATACAAGCCTGACTCATATGAAGAGTGAGGGAATTTTTCTCATTGATGTTGTAGTAGGACCCAGGATTGGAGATATTGGAATCACAACATGTCTTATGATGGCTATTATCAATCCAGACATAGTTATTAAAAAACTATCTATGTAGGAATGAGTTGGACATTGAGGGGGCATTTTTCCATGATTTATTGTGTGTTTACCGAGAATTAGAGATTCGAACATCACTACATATCTTTTGATTTTATAAATAAATCCATGCAAAGTTTTTGAATGGAGGTGTGGTGGGAGACCAACACCAAGTATAGTGGTCCTCTCATGTGATGGTCATAGTAATTCAGAGTTCTATGTCATGAATGAGACCTCAACCGTGTAATTTAATTTCATGTGGTAAGGACTTACTATGTGCCTTTTATGGTCTTGGATATAGGACCATGCTAACTTTGATGTAAAAAATATGTATCGATCATGTGGGGAATCCCTTATCAAAATTCCTAAGCCCACATGAGTTATGCTCTATGTGATAAAAAGGAATGGAAAAGTTTTATTTCAATACACATAAGCTATTCAAAAAATGAACATGAGTATTTTTATCAAATAGTAGTTTTGACATGATATAAGATATAGGAATTTCTACATATCTCATTGGAATGAGAATAAATTCGTACCCAGTTCTTAGAAACCATGTTTTTTGACATCATGTGGAAAGGTTAAAGGTTACACAATATTAAAAATAAGGTATTAATCCCCATAAACAATATCCAAGTGTTTGGGAAATCATCTCAAGAGAGTCATCCCGTGTTTGTGGAATGATTCTTCCGGAGTAGGTTTCCCAAGGAATCATATGGTTATTACATAGGGTAAGACTACATTTTAACATCATGTTCTAAAAATGATAGTTGTATAGTTTAATGTTTTGTGGCTAAGATGATATGGGTGTATTTTAGTTTTATTTTATATGACTAGGTCCATTGATGTTGTATAGTTTAAATTATTGCTTCCGGGCCTTCTTCTGTGCCATTTAACATCATATGGTAAGTACTTAAGACATGGTGTAGTTAAAATTCTTATCTTCATGATTTCTTGTGAAATTTAACATCATAAACTAGTATAAATTGTCTAGTTTAATGTCATTTGGTTATGATAAAGGATGTTTGATGGTCCCTAGATAGAGAAAGTTTAAGAAACCTTACACTGGTAGGGGAATAATTTGTTCCCCATCCATTGTGGCTAATGAGTATTCTAAATTAGAATATGCCTTATATATTATGTAAGTCCATTCCCATTTGGGTTCCAACATGGGAGGTTTATTTCCAAGTATCATTCGTGTTATGATAGACAATGCCAGTTCTAATTAAAGGAATGAGTGGAGGAAAACCTTTTTATTGAAGTCTTGTGTCATCTGATTCTAATGAAATTCAATGTTGGGTTGTGTGCAAATATATTTATAATCAATCCATTCCAACACATCAAGCCACTTTTTTAATTTCTCTTCATCAAATATTTTTTCCAATATTTCTATTTTGGGTGATGAAAATATGAATTATATGGGTAACACTTCCTTGATTTAGTACACTAATGAATATGGGGTTTCTTGTGTGGTTGTGCCTGTGGTGGTAGGATAGGCCCATGAAGCATAAATAAGATTTTTTGGCTAGTAATTCATGTCCTTAACCGCTATCTAGTGAAGTATATTCAACATAGTCTTATTAAAGGACCCTATTTTTCTATTTTCCACTACATGATAGTGACATGAATAGTTAGATTCAATGTTAAACTCCTGGTATAATTTCTTCAACTCGGTTGAATAGAAGTTAGTGTCGTTATCCATCAATATTATGTGAGGGACTCTTAATATGTTAAGGACATTTGACTTTAAGAATTTAATGATATTATTCATCTTGACTTCATTTATTGGTATTACCTAAACCCATTTGGAAAATAAGTGGATATTAGTGAGGATGTACTTAGATTACTTAGCTTTGGATAGGGGATATGGCCCCACAACATCCATCCTCCATACAAAAAATGAGAAAGAATATTAATCTCTATATATAAATTATAGGGGTTGATGGATAATGTTTTCATGAATCTTGAATGCATGACATATGTTATTTAATTACACATAGTCGTATATCATTGTTTACCAATAGTAACCAAGACTTGTAATATTATGGGAGTGTCTAGTCCCATACTAATGAGTTCCAAATAAGATTGTATAGAATTCTTCCATGATGGCGAGAACATCTCCTTCTACTATGTATCTAAGGATGATGCCATCCAAGCCTTAATTTTAGGGTACTTTTTTCACATTTGTCCTATCTTGAAGGGTAAATTTTTCCTCTCAACACTGTTTTTATGCCCTTTTAACTAAATCTAATGGGTGTGTCCCATTTTGGAGGTAATCCACAATATGATCTATCCATATATCGGTGGAATTTGGCTAATCGTGCTCTAGGGTCATATTGACCTGATTGATTTCCTCTATGTCTCATGTGATGACTGATGATACAATTTTTAGTTCGTGACATGTAAAACCACTTCATCTCAATCTGGTTAGCAAAAACTCTATTTTAATTATCTATTGCATCAGTGCAAGAATTCATTATCATGATACTTGATGCATTATTGGATCAAAATGGAACACATTCATCAATCCTATAATGTAGCCAATGATATGGGCCAATTATTCCTTATTTATGGAATATTCACTTTGGATTTTTTTGATCACATGCTCTAAATCCCCTTCAATGTTCAGGTAGGCTATCTACATCTAAATAACTAGTTCGACTCCTGCAATGAGGGCATGATATTCTCCCTCATTATTAGTACATCCTTCTGATAGTAATAAGGGGTAGAGAAAAATTTCTTTGTCCATAAAAAAAATACAATCCCTAGACCAAACTGGTGGGGATTTTGTTTTTCCTACCTATTTTTAATAGTACTTCAAGAGGCACTATAAAAATTCATCTCTCATGGTAGGGGAGTTTCATGGGTATAGAAAACCTCTTTCTCTGAAATTTTGGTTTCAACTGGTGTGATTTTTGGGGAAGGATGTTCTTTAAGGGAATCATTTAGTTCATTCCCTTTAATTTCCTTCTATGAAATTAACTGGATGTCATATTATTGTAGAATAACCTCCCATAGGACCAAACACCCAGTCTATATAGGGTTACCAATGATGTACTTGAGGGGGTTAATATGAGAAACTAAGTGGACTTCGTGATGCTACAAGTAATGTAACAGATTTTTCACTGTGAATATTACAATGAGTTAGTTCTTCTTGACATCATAATACTGGGTATCAATAACTATAATCATTTGAATGATGTAGTAGATACTCATTTCATTCATTTCATCATTTTTCTGTTTAATGAGAGCCTCAAGTCATCATTCCAAGGCTGCCACATATAAGATAAGAGGATTTACTTCTATTGGATGAATAAATACCAACGATGTAGTGGGTAATACTTGATGTTTTCAATGGATTAAGGGAAGTCCTTATCCTATTTTTATGTGACTCCATTCTTCATTAACTAGGTAAAGGTGAGAGATTTTCTGGCCCAGATAACTACAAAACACAGAATGTAATTGATGTTCCCTTGGATCCCCTACAGTTCTTTGAGATTCCAAGGAGGTTACATTTATATTATTACACTAGTCATTTCTATATAGACCTAAATACCAAATTGGTGTACCAAAAACCCGAGGAATTCCTCTGATGTTACCCCAAGATTTTACTTTAGTTGATTAATATTCAAACTATGCTTCAAAAACATGCAAAAGATTACTAAAATATTTGTGATGTGATCACATCACTATCAAGATTTCATTACTAGGTCATTGAAATAGAATTATTTTATTTGTACCTACAATAGATTTAATATATGATATATGGAATGTTGTTAAGTAGTTCCATAATTCTTTAATCCAAATAGAATAACCTGATAGAAAAAATCCAATGAGGTGTTCTGAAGGAAATGGCTTCCTCATCTTCAAGTTCCATCATTATTTGATTATACCATGAATACCCATACATAAAGAAAATGGTTTGGAAGACAACAGTTTCATTGAACATATTTTCTGGGATCAGAAATGAGAAATTTTCCTTTGGGAAGTGTTGATTAAGGTTCCTTAAATCAATACAAAATCTAATAAACATGTTATTTTTTATTATAAAGATGATGTCAGTAAGAAATTTTGGTTATTCCACTTCCCAGTCAAATTTGGATTTGATCACTTTGTCAACATCCAATTATAACTTATTATAATGAATGGATTGAGTCCCCCTGGATGCCTACTTGAAACAAAAATGGTCATCAGGTAAATTTAGGCGGTGCGTATCCATATTGGGGATTATACCAATTATATCTATATAATTCCTAGAAGATTCATATCAATGATTCTTTATAAATAAGATATACATATTATGATCCAAGAGATGAATGGTGGAACTAATCAATTTATGCCATGATACTTCTTCAATTCCTAGATTCACCTACCTGATCTCATCGATGGTGGTGGAGATTCAATCCATAAATACGGGAGGGGAATTCCTAAGGTCATCTTATTCCTATTCTATATCTGAGTTTGTGGAGACATTTTTAGACATGGTAGGTAATCTAGGAGAATATCTATCACTATTAATATAATAGAGTTTATGGGATGATTCCTTATAATCCTGGACTATTGAGGTCCTTTTAGAGAGATTTTGAAGCTGATTATTTTCATTTATACTACCATCGAGGGAAGGAGAAGCCTGGATATCTGTAATTAATTCTGCTGCCTCAAAAAAGTTTGTAGGTATTACATGATCACTATTGAGCATACTCTAGGTATTTTCATGCTAATTTTCCGATATATTAGTGGCTCCAAGATTCATATCATCATCAACCATTGGTTTTTTGCCTACACTTTTATAGAAACTAGCATCATCATATATGGATTTTCCAAACCCGAAGGGGGCACTATCAACTTGTATTTTTTTCAAATTTTCCATCATTTTTTTATTTCAAACATTTATTAAATGTTGAAGTTACTAATACAGGGCTATAAATACAAGTTCTTCCAAGTAGGATATTATAATTCGGGTCTTGATTGATTACCATGAAATTAACATTAGACATGAGATCCCTAAACTAATCTTTGATCTTGTTCTTCCTGATAAGCCATTGATTACTCATTTCATACACTTAAGAGGTTAGATTTATAGAATATAAATTACCCTCTCTATATCCCAAAAATTGTAGGGTCTTAATTAGGATTAGTTTTATCCCAAAACCATTATCAATTAGAGCCCTTTATATTTTGACATTGTCAAGTTTTTTTGAAACATATAGGGGTCTAATATGTCCCTATATAAATTCATCTTGATCATTTTCTATGAATGAGATGGAGACATGAAATTATAATGGTATAGTCTCCACTCGATAAACCTAAACTATAGTGACTTATTTCTCAAACATCTATGAGATCTAGAGATCCTTGATGAGTGACTCCCTTGTCTCTTTTTAATGATGGAGAAAATCCAAGATTGAGGGTTTGGATGGGAAAAAATTCAACTATTTAATAATTTCTACTTTTGTGCCAAAATTATGTGATTTCTAAGGTTGTATTTCTTCTTATTATGTGGATTTCTATATTCCGTGATTGAGGGGGTGTGTCGGATTCTTGATCATGTGTTGAAGGAATATCTACTACTAGTAGCATGGGTCACATCAGACATCACCTTTTTCTGGGATGAATAGACAATCACAGTCCTTCTAGATGGTCATGTAAATTGATTAGTATTGGATTAATATTGAATGGATTTGATTCATATTTGTTCTTCTTTTGGAATTTTTGGAGTACTCATCCACGAGTCATAGCTCAATGAATTACCTCTGTAGGAATGTGATTGAAATATTGGGTTCGGCCATGACAGTGTCAATCCATGTATCCTCATCCCTTACATCATTTGTCTCCAACTCCCCAATAAAGTATGGGCAACTAAAACTTGTAGTAATATTAATCATCACATAATGGATCTGTTAAGTGATCTTTTTTAACTAAACCATTAATGAGCTATTCATCTGATGATGGTTCCATTTGGTGGGGCGGTGCCTATTTCTCCGAGTGTTGAAGGAATTTTTTTTTCAGAGTAAGATCATGCTTGGTAATCTGATATAACTCATTTTATCATGTATTTTCCTATATATAATAATTACATCCAACTATGAGATGTGTATTCAATGTCACCTCCCTAGGTGATAGGATCGTTGTTGGTTTGAGAATCTATGATCTCAAGGTGGCATGAGTTTGGTAAACTTACTTTCAAGTCATCAAGTAATACAAATTTTTTTCATACCTACATGAAACCTCTTTCTAGTCACCGTATTCTTCAGTTTGTGTGATGTTTATACAAGTTACATGGGCCAATGAATTCTCTATCATCACCTGTTCAGAATCAACAATTCTTTGGAGAATTTATTTAAAGACAAAGCAATCCTAGATGGTGTGACCTAGACCATTATAGAAAGGGAAGTAGTTTGTACGATAAATGAGGTAGACCTCATTGGGATTCTTGGGATATGATAGGTTGATTAATTTTTTTTCTATGGATGCAAGGAAATAACTAGGTACCTGCTCATTTCGGAAGGAGCATGTTTTATTCATTTGTTCCTAAAATCATAGGTGAACCTACTCTCTTTTTTCTTCTCGTTCTAGGATATTTTGTTGTTATTGCCACTAAACATGAGGTTCTACATGATTTTGAGCATAAATGGGTTCTTTAATGGGCATTGATACTATTTGAGGGTAATAGTGGAAATTTCATCCTTACCAACCCCTTTCCCTTTGACATGGTCATGGGTAATGATTTATCTTGGGCCCAATGGATGGAATCTTCTAGGTGTTGTTTCATTTTTTCAAACTCTCAAAATCCACCAACACACTACATCAGGTTAAAAGGTATTTGGAGTCCACCCTCCATATTTTCATCACAAAGTTTTACATGTTTCTCTTATGCGATATGGATGCAGAGTGAATAGGTTAAACTCTTTCGTCTTGCAACGTAGTCATAAAAACTGTTGTTTTCGTGTTTTTTACTGTTTTTAGGTTAAAATTTTAATTTTCAATAGTGTGGAGTTGAAATGATAATGATATTGAAGATTAAGATCTTCCTATCCTATAATGGATCCTACTGAAAGGATATTATACCCAATGAAGTTTCTCTCCACCAATGTTTGTACAAAAAAACTCAGATTGGTTGACTTCTTCTAGTCTTGAGGGACTATCATAAAACAACATCGGGACACAAAGTACATGAGATGATTTTTTAGATCTCTCTTTATATAAAAATTTGATAAGGTAGAATTATCAAAATTAGGTGGGGAAAATTGTTATCCATCCTTTTGGGATATTGATTTTTCTCTGGCTGCACAATTGAACGCCAACTTTCTATGGATTCCATTTGAGAAGCCATAGATTTGATGGAATTGAGTAGTTTTGAATGTATCAATATCTAGGAATCCTTCTATCTATAGGGATTGAGAGAGTCCTAATGAGGAGGCACCATTTTATTATCCCACTGATACTCGATCAGTGCTAGGACTGAATGATATCCATGTTGAGGGAGAGGATTTCAACATAATGGAGGAAATTTGGGATCATCCTCAAAATCCTCCATTATATAGAATGGTTTCCTTGATCCAGAGCTATTCTTGAACTCAGATGATGCCCTTTCATGAATACTGGCTCTCTCCGAACATGTGGGAATATGGATATTTATCTCTTTCTGAAGATGATACCCAGCGGAAATGTTTCCCGTATATAATTACTCTTTTTTCTTCCTGAGGTTTTGTATCTTATTATCATGTTGTTCCATTTTTTCCTCTAGGGAGGGTATTTCATCTCTTATGGGTGGTGAGTGGGGTGTAGCCACATCTTCCAATTTATCAACGGTGGTATTCCTCCATAGAGGTGGAAATTCATTATTTAGAGGTGCTAGTTTCTGGATCCTTCTATGATTCTACATATGGGAATCACCAATTGGTGTATCCAAATCAACCTCCTATTTATATAAAATTTATGAATTGTTCCCCTATATGTCAAAATATTGATCCACATCATTTTTTTGTTGAGGGTTATGGCATTCAATGTAGTATATAGGTAGTGGTAGTTAACCCATTACTCTTAATGCAATAGGGTGATTTTACCCCGCTTACTCCTCCTTTGATGGTTTCATCAATGTAATTTCTCTACCCCTATTCATATTGGACCATTTTTTATTATAAAACTTACAAGGTTTTATGTTACTCTTATATAGAGCAATGAATATAGACCTTAATCTAATTTTCCACCATCTTTTCCAAATGGGGCCCAAATAAAAAAGGTTTATCTTTCAATGAGAGGAACTAATGGGACACCAAACATCGATATTTACCTCCAAACCTAGAGAATATTGATTCCTTATGAGGTGATGATAAAGATGAAAATTCCCATAAACATATGATCTAGGGGAGATTTGCGACTACTATTGGCACTTTTCGATCATGTTTTGGATGATTTAATTATTATAATCTAGGATCTAATATCTCTTAAGATAAAAGTAGAGATATAAATTCCCCTAGTCCTACGGGTTGGGGTTGATCTAAAATCACTGCTAATTTCTCTAGGACCCTCTTAGGGTGTGATGAACCTAGTGATGGTGATTGAGATAAAAAATTCCCCTTCCATATGGGTTGGGTTTAGTTTTCAACTACATGAATTATTTTTTGGATATTCTCAATTTTGAAGGCTCGAAGGTATAGATTATGATAAAAATTCCCCCATCCTATGGGATGGGTTTTCTCTAGGATGGATTCAATAGAACTTTCTATTATAGTTTATTTTATTTCGAACAATCATGGTCATGTATGAAATGGGTGAAATAGAATCCCATGATGGGAGTCATTTTATATGAGAAGTTGTTAGGTTTCCCATAACTTCATCTTCAATGTCTGATATTAATTCCAAATGTTTTGTGAGGGACAACGTATGAGTCTTTTTTTATCACTATCCCTCTATTAATGATGTCTTTGCATCTTCAATGAGCGTAATTTTTTCAGGATTGACCAACTTGCATTTTCATTTCCTAGTACCTTTATTTCTCATATGGATATGACATTACAATATGACATATCTGGGGGACCATTTATTCTAGGGACATACTCAAGTGTGATTCTCTATATTTTTCTCATCCTTAGATACGTATGTCTGATGAGGCTTCAGAAATTAGTTGACAGAGAGTTGTTATGATACAAGTACAAACACTACATATGAGTTTTTCATAATCTTCCATCCCTAGGTTCTAGTATATAAATAATTTTTCCACGTACATCTGAAACATAGTGTGTTTATGATTATTATATTACCCTCATATCCTTCAAAATGGATGTGTTTAGCCTTCAATAGTTGATGGGTTTCTTAGATGTTTTGGCATGGGAAAGGTAGAAAATCCTTCTCAAGATCATTTGGGATATCATATTTAGAAGTGGTGATGGGATATAACATGGTTGGGAGTTTTTTCATATAAATATCTCCATATATCCATGTTGTCCAATTCATCATTAGATTTATATACCTCCACCTAGTCAAACAACAGAGGTTTCTTTTCTTGGTCCCCTACTGACCGTAGTTAAGTAATGTGGATGGTTGATTGGTCACTATATGAGGTTAAACATAGTGTTTTGACCACCTCTATATATGATGTGTTTCTATGATTTGATCACCTCTTTATACAGAGTTGTCTGGGAAAGGTGAGGGTTTCCATTTAGGAGAGAGATATCACCATGGGGAGGTTGACCAGGGAGAATATTCAAAGTAAAGTCCCTATGATCCTTATGTTCACTAAAATTAGTAGGATTATCAAGTTAATGATTTCTTTATACTTTGGTTTAACAGTTGATGGATCCTTGAGGTGTTGCTGATATTCTTCAAATAGCTACAATGACACTTGCATTGAGAAGATCAGGGATATGAGCCTCACTCTGCATTGTGGCTGGAATATTTTGACATGAATTTTAGAGTTGACAAGGTATATGATCCTAAAACATGATGGATTGTGTAATATGTTGATATTTATCTAGTGATGTGAGAATATGATCCTCCTATATAGAATCTACTAGAGTATTTCAGTGATATTCTTTATTATTAACAGGAATATGATCCTACCTATTGGTGGTTGCCAGAATATATTAGTCAATCTTGGATAAATCGGGGGTATGATCCTAGTTCAATTATGTATCCCCTACCATAATATGTTTATAGACCACTGGAATGTGATAAGGGATATTATCTTCCTAGTGTATAGGCTCTGAAGGATACTATTGTAGTTGTTCATTGGTAGAAATAAAGATGCGATCTTGGCTTCCATGATCTACTTGAATATGCCAAGTAGCTTAATTGGTAGGGATATAAGCCTACTTTGAGGTTATTTAAATATTTTACCAACATAATATAGTTGGAATAGGGATAGGATATTGGTCTTATGCCTTTGGAATATGTCACTATTTTTTTTGACAAAAATATGATCATGTCCTGACGTATGTACCAAACCAACTTGGTGAGCCCAGTCAGAATGAGGATATGTGCTCAGTCTTATTACTTTGGAGTATATCACCTATCTTTTTAATAAGAATTTTTGCATATCTATATATATCTTCCAAACATAATTGGTGATCCCTAGTGGCAATGGGGATATGAGCCTGGTCTTGTTCCTCATCCTCTAACAGAATATGCAGATAATCCTATGAATGGTAGCAAGAATGTGTGCTTGATTCAGATTGGACACAAGTTCATACTATTCTTGGTTATGTGTTTCTCTAGTAGTCAATATATGAATACGTTCCTTCTCCTAAATTTACACAAGTTCCAGAAAATACTAGTGGAGATCTTTAGTTGTTTCTAGAATATAGTGACACTTTTGCAATGTGTGTGTAGGAATATAGGCCTATTCATTTTCAGTCTCCAAAATATATTGAAATATATATTCAATTGAAGTGAGGATATAAGAACAGTCCTTTAATCCTTGTTCCATAAAGTTATGTTCATGGGCTTCATGCATGGGGGTAGGGATATGTGCCTCCCCATTCTTGTTGTAGGATAATGCATGTAGACTTGATCTGACTGAGCGAGGATATGATCCTGCCTACTGGATACCGTTGGAATATTCCAAAGGGATTCATCAGCATATGTGTGAATATGATCCCACTCCCCTGAATCCATAGATTTCCCCACCCTATTTGAGTTTATTGGTAACCATAAATGATTTTCCATGGAGAATCTTTCAATTAGTGCCCTCAATAGGCGACTGAGTGGAGCTGGCGGGATGACGTTGGTGATGGTGGTTGACAGGATCCCTCCTCAAGAGCTATGTAACTAGTATAGAGTTTTATTCAAATCCTTGATCCACCTTTCTGAGATATATAAGGTTATAATTTTTATGATCTAGGGACATTATTCCAAAGAAATTGGTGGTGGAAGTTGGTGACACTAGTTTCACTGCACCTTTTTATGGATGAGATTGACCTTTATACCTTAATGGCCCAAAGGACTTCTTTTTATTTTATTATGGATAATCCCCCTTCTAAGGGTTGACGGATAACCTGTACATGTCCCATAGCCCAAGGCATAAGGCCTAACATGACCTGAAGGCCAATACATGACCCGAAGACCTAGAGGCATACCATGACCATTAAATGACCCATAGGCCCAACCCACTAGAACTACCCCTCCCCAGCTTCTGTATCATTGATCATCTAACTACGCACCTTTCGTTGTTGATCATCTAGCATTGCCCCATACAGAGCTACACAGTTCTTGGTCTTGATGGCGATTTTCATACCCTCTCATTATTCCAATACGATTAGCTCTATTTCTGGTGACTGCTAATTTTTTTTTGCTCTAATCAACTTCTAGGGCCTACTCTATGTGAACTAGGATACTCCATGGTATTTGTGGACCAAAGGCCCTAATCCCTAAAGGACATTGATTAATCAGAGTCCCTAGGGACCTATAGGCCCAAACCATTGGCCCAAAGGCCCAAATCAGGTGAATAGATCCTTATTCTATAGTACCAAATAGTACCCACTATAGTACTACTGTTATGATGCTACAATGATGCTATACTGATTCTACAGAACCAAAGTCTCAAGGGTTGGGATTTTACCTTGTTGAAGGTATTCCCAAACAATTTCATTTTCCACCCGAAGATGAAGATGTTGTTCTGGTGAATTTGGTTTGGCACTCGAAAAGTTTACTACCATAGCTGAAATTCCAGAACATTCTCTAAATAAAACATGATTTTGGGTCAAGGTGTTGTTTTTTAAGGATGTATCTACAGAACCAAAGATAATAAGAAACAATGTCACCAATCATTTCATCCTCATAAGTATGAAACATGTTCAATCTGTTATGAATAGGTAACAAAATTTTCCTTTCCTATTCTATGTTTAGAAATTTTGATCACATGATATTTTCATGGTGATAATGGACATATTTCATTTGAACCCTGGTTACATAAGATTTTATATTGGTTTTACCATTTCAATTTTTGTAAGAGAAGAAAAAAAATAGAATGATTCATGTTCAACTGATCATTTTTATTATTTGAGAGATTCACATCAGGCTTTCCATTTGATTCCCTTCAAAAGATGATGGATGTATAGTTTTTATAAGGTTTAGTATAACCTCTATAATGACACGGTTATTCTTTCATTATATGATTTCACACTGGATTCACCATATTTTCCCCTTTCTAAGGATTTATTGTGGGGGGTTCATGGTTTTTCAATCATTTAAATCAGGTTTATCTTTTTTATATTTTATAGAAACTACCAACAATTCCCAAATCCATAACTGGTTCAAAATCTAGGGGGTCATTTGAGGTTACATACCCAAGGGCACTTAATAACTCACATTGGTCAAGGGGATGTGAGTTCAATCTCATCATACCGTTTGGGTGGAATTATTTCCTATTATGGGACTCTCTTATAGATTTAAGATATATTCATGAGTCTCTTCCAAATCCCGATATGGGACTGATTACCCTAACAAAATGATTAGGTGTTGAATCCTTTTATGTGTAAAGGGGGTTCTATTAAGGAGTCCATATTTATGTGTCAGCGTTTCTCTATACATTTCCTTTTATTTCATATCAATGGGTAGCTACTAATATTTTGAAGCCATATAACCAGGAACTCTGACGTTTACTTATATCCAGGGAGGAAATTGGTGTTTCAAAGATGGTATAGAACCTTTATGAGGCTTTATACATATCCTTTTTATAATAGGAATTGAAACCCACGTAGTTCATTTGAGTCATGAAGTTTAACGTCATACAGAAAAGATATATATGGGGGAACTTGGGAACTAGGTATAGAGCTCAACCCTTTAAAGGGGTCCTATATATCATGTTTGTAAAAGTAATTTCAGTCATTATAATAAGATTTTCCCTTAACCCACTAATGGGAAGTGACTAATAATTAATGCCTATGAGGGTTATTGACCCAAGGATTTCCAATATACGAATTCCTTCGGGACATACATCAAGGTGGATTCCCTTGTATTGATGAAATTGTATCACTTCAATGAATGGGGCTTACACACTGAGGTTCCCCTAGATAAGGAAAATTTATAACGCAATTGATATAGTTATTGAAAATCCCTAAGCCCACATGACTCGTTCTTGATGTGAGAAGCAAGGGAAAACAAGTGATGGACTCACTGCATATGGGTATGAGACTTACGCATAGGGGAAGCCCTTATGGGGGGTTTGATACAGAGATCAGGCCATAAGAAGGAATAATATATATCCTTTTCATACAAGAATCAATGTCTTTATAGTATAGTTCATTCCTAGCCCACTGATTGGTTTTAGGTACTTGAGGGAATAGATGGAGATTAAATATAAAGGGATTATTCTGTATAATCCCACTTCTCATATTCTAGTGGATGAGGAAGGATGGTATACTTAGGGTAGAATATTATCCCATGAGTTAAAAATATTTGAGATATATAGGTACATACACTAGGGTGGATTCTCATTGGATCTCAATCCATAGGATGGATTTCTACATATCTCGTTTAAATCATAGTTTAGTTTGTGGTATGTCTAAATATGTCCAATATAAAAGGTTTTCATGTCTCTGGGGGTCTTTATGACATGATTGACATGTTGAAGGGTCTATTCCAAACATGTCTTGACTATTTTCCTGACATATCTACTGTTTTTGAATAACATGCCCTGATTTTCTATCTTACATGTTCTGATTTTCTATCTGACAAAGATGATATGTTCCAGGATTCTTCATATTATTAAAGCAGATACGTCAAAGGAATGTCGCATGATATAACATACACATATGAGTGTCTTCATGTGATCAATATAGACATGTCCAAGGGTCTTCTCATGATTTGGATGACATGTCCATAGGTATTCTCATGACATGGATAAAAAGCATGAAGGACATCGTGTGAACTTTCTAGCATGTCCGGAAGACTTCATGTAACTTTGATGACATGTTTGGAGGAATTTTCTTGACTATATTGAGACATCCTGGTGTAGTAACATGATCTTGATAGGTCATACGTAAAACATGATTCCTTTACATGAAAATCATTATATTCATTTTCATGTATATATTCTATATTTTTCAATATTTATTTCATATATTCCTAAGTGTTTATCAAGAATTTTCTTCTTGAGATTTTGTAGAACCTACTCGACATGATGTATTTCCTTCTCATAATCTAGATGTTGCAATGGAAATCCTTCACATGAGAAATAGGGGGATCATAGTGAGGACTTATTCAAGTCATATAATCCCTTCGTTCATTCATTGGATTTTACTTTGTGTAAGAACATTAGAATTGTGTAGATTTATACTATGAGAAGTCCCATCTTTAGTACTCACATTGGGGTTAGTTACATATCTAGTGTGTCTTCATTCTTGTGCTTAGGGAGATGAATATATAGGCATATCCACCCTAGTTATACACCATATTTTATAGTTCATATATCACCGATATGGGCTTAAATGTCTAGATAAATTACTGTATCATGAGCTTCTCATGATCCTGTAGTGGGTCATCCATGGTTTCACATGATAAACCTCGACCGTGAGAATAATTTTTCATCATCATATTTATTGAACACTTGAATTGACAAAGGGCTCCCACATGATCAATTGTACCTGTCAAAGAACCTCCTCAGGATCAGGCTAACATGCCTTGGATTCCTCATGATATTAGGATGCCTATAGAAGAGGATTTCATGTGATCATGTGGATATATCAAAAAGGCTTCATAAGATCATGCTAATATAACTGGGAGTCTTTACAGGACCAGGAAACCTATCAAATAGGCTTTCACATTTTTGGGGGAGACTTTTCTAGGGGGCCTCACAAGATCATAATGGCTTTTCAAAGGGCATTTGCATGATCAATAGTGATCGTACGACGTGTATAAACCCTTCACAGGAAAATCAATGTATATTACCTGCATAAGAGGCTTATAACTTTTACATATATTCGTCCATATTTTACAATTATTTTAATCCATTTCTCAATGGTTGTCCATCATTACGTCTTATGATCAGTAGAGGATCTCACGACGGTGTGTGAGCATTGTTATTGACAGTTTCTCTACTTATTAGTGATGAATTTCATGATCAAATTGACATGTCAAAGAGCTTATGAAAGATCAAGATAACCTATCCCAATGTCTTCATGAGATAAGTTCACCTGTTGGAAAGTCAATTTTTTTATTGAGGGGGGATCATCTAGGACCCTTCATGAGATCAAGTTGGTTTTTCAGAGAACCATTGTGAGATCAAGTCATCATGCCAAAGGAACTCTACATGATCAATGGTGATCACATGAGGCACATAACCCCTTTATATAAAAAACAAAATATCTTCCCTATGTGAGAGGATTCTTCCTTTTCCAGATTTTATTCCTTATTTCAAAGGCATTACATCCTTTTCTTATTGGTTTTCTATCAAGGAATTGCATGATCCATAGACAGTCTCACTAAGGTGTGTGAAAATTGTTATGGATAGTCTCAATTCTTGTATGTGATGCCCCAAATGATCAAATTTACATGTCAAAGTGAATCCAAAAGATAGGTATTACATATTTGGGAGTCTTTGTGAGATCAAGACACCAGTTGAAAAGGATTTTAAATGATCAAGGGGGACTCATATAGGGCCCTTCTTGAGATTAAGCTAGCTTGTCATAGAGCCTTTATGAGATTAGTGTTACATGCCAAAGGACATCTATGAAATGTATGAAGATCACACGATGAACATAACTCATTCTCCTGAAAAACAACATAACATAAATCAAATTAAGCCTACACCTTTTTTATATTTATTTCGTTATTTAATGATGGACTTCAGATAATTGATAGTTGTTCGTACCCTAATTTGTTAGATGATAGGAGGAGCTCATTAGGTAGCCTATGCATGGTCATTGGTGCATTTATGTCTAAATTCAGAATAATGGGATGGATTTTCATAGGGTTTTTGTGTGATCATAGATCATGTGAAGTTCATGACCTATTCTTATAACCTTTCTAGGGTCATGTGAGCATGTTTCTTCTTGGCGATCATAGGATCTGTGCGACCTACCCACTTGGTCTCTATATATCCATGTTTCTCATTCATTTTTCATATGGAGAAAATAATACCAATGATTTGGTTGTTTCAGAAATTATATAATTTTTTATTCTCATTTAGAGTTTTTCAACATTTATATTTAAAATATTTATTAATATATAACTTTTTTATCATCGAACATAATGAAAAAATGTTCTTCATAGTTTCCATTTTCACAAACCATAACTTTATCATTCACCAAATGAAAATTTGATATGATGAATCATTGAAACAGCATAATTATATTATCTTTTAGATTCTATGAATGATGAATTTTTTTTTAATAATAAATAATAAACCAATCCACTACAGAACTATTATGAAACAGACAATCTGAGTTTCTAGTAATCGATGATGAAAACAAACAATAGATGACTAATAAATTTGAAATTAAGTATTATAAATAATTTGTATAAAGTATAATATATATGAATATGATTATATAATGTGTTATTAAGATAATTATTTTATTTATACTTGATATTAGAGCACATCTTAACTAAAGAGGAATTAAGGTCTGGGTTATTTGTCTATGGTTTTAATTCTATGATACATGATTGATATTTTACACCATCATTTATTTTATATGGTGTATTAAATGCCCTAATTTCCTTCAATTATGATTAATATTATTCATTTGTTAATATTTTAATATCCATTTCATGGTATCCTCTTATTTTCTCTTGATTCTTATGTAACCATGACCGTATGAGTTTTTCATCTCAAATTCCTTTCTTTGAGAAATGTTTCATCCTATACACCCTATTAAATTTAAATGGTGTGTGTAATTACAATTTTTATATTATATAATAAAATATATTTCATTATTTATATTTTAAATTCAATTTCATTCTCTCTCTCGGTTATATGTATTTTTATTAAATTGTTACCCAAGTAGTAATGGTTTTTTCCCTAGTATCAATTTTCAAAATTGAGATTTACTTTGAAAGAAAATAAATCTAGGGAATTTTATTGATCTTTATTTATAAAACCTCCATTATTTTTATATCTTATGAAAATTTTTAGGTTTTACTTATCTTATAAATATTTTTATTTTCCCCCTTGAGTGATTATTTACTTTTTGTATAGAAACAAACCATGACTCTTCTTTTAAATCGGGCATCCTCCCCTCTCTAACCATATTCATTGGATTTTTTTACAAATGTCCTTATTTTTGCATCAATAATTGATTAATTTCATTTCCTACTATTTTTTGTATTTTAAAATATTTGAATCATGTATATATAATAGAACTCATCTGTCATTTCCTTTGTCTAGTCTAATCATTCTATTATAGGCACGATCATTCTTACAAACCCTTTCCTCTGAATATACCTAATTTTTCCATTAACATTATTGAAGGTGATTCACCTAATTACTCATGAATTTATTGATTTGAATAAATTACTAGCTAAAACATAAAACATTACTCTATATGGTGTTAGTTTGAGGATAGTTACATAAAAATTTATTCTACATATTTATTAGGGAAATATTCACAATTGGTATACTTGTTATTCTAATACGGATGTTTATTGAATACTTAGTCAAGTTTATTATATATTTATTAACCATAAACGTTTTTTATAGATATATTATGTGAATTTATTTACTATAAAATTATGAATATTCTATATTATCTTGCTTTAATATTTATGTTTTTGTGTTACTAAATCAATTGTATTATAGATTGTTTTATTAATCATATATTTTATATAGTGAATATGTTATACTTGAAGAAGTGATAGGTGGAGACTAGTATTATATATCTCATGATATATTGGTTGGTCTCATGGGACAAAATTTATGGGTATTTAGTGTATTCCTACCCAATGAAAGTATGATTTCTTAACAGTTACCTTGATGATAAGAATAATTTCTTAATTGTGACATTGATGGAAAGAATAATGTTATATTCGAGGCCTTGATGTTAAATATCAAGATATTTGACATAATGAATTCTATCCCCAAGAATTTAGTTATTTTTATGCTTGTGATTATTTAAATTGTTATTTCATACATGGTATTATTTTATGATTTTATGATAAATTATATAGAATTGTTAGATTCATAATTATTACTACTTTATTATATATGTGATGATATCGCCTAATATTGGTTTCCCTTACTAAATTTTTGATATCACCTTTCCTATGTTTCCATTTCCCCAGGTTATGAAGAAGAGTGTTACATAAGACATGTCTAAAAGAGTATCATGTGAGAAGAATTTATGGGAGATGTTGAAAAATTATTATCGTTAAGGAGTTTCTTATATAGTGGAAAAAATTATATTTTTTGAGTAATAAATAGGATTTATTATTTAAATTTTTTTTTCTAAATCTATAAAAATATAAACCTAAAATTTCCTTGTAATATAAGTGATTTGATGTTTTTATTTGATAGTGTAATTACTAATTGTTAGAATTGGGTCACTTTGGTTGGTTCCAAATTTGGTATATAAATAAATTGTTTAGGGGCACTAGATACTTGGAGTGTAGGTCAAGGGACTCACAATAAATCTCAAAAAATGTTAGTACATTCAATCACATATTGGTCTAGAATATGAGAATCATGCATATGGTGAGATTGTGTTATAGAATATCAATGTTCTTAATAAGAGAATGTTGGGGATGTTACGGAATTGGTAAATTACTAAGGTAATAGTTTCTCAAACTAACATAATAAGCGCACTATCATATTCAAGATACTCTTGGTGGTAACAATAATTTTTTATGGTTTATCATTTACCAATGTCATTAGAAAAGTTGAGTTTGAAATTGGTGATAAAATTATTATAGGCATAGCCAGATTTGAAGGATCATTATGTATATGGGTAGATATCTGATGTAATCTTGGGGATTATAATTTTCTGGATTCAATAGAAACCAATATAGTGGATTATTTTTTAACTCCTATTTCATGTGTTCAAAGACGAGGAAATAATTTTGTTTCAAAAATACCATTCAAAATACAACTATTGGATATCAAAGTTATAGTGATTTATTTTTTTGTGAATGTAGTCCTTGGAAAAGGCATGCATTGTATCTGTGTCCTTTAGAGAATGATAAAATATTTCAATATTTGTTTTAAGAAAATTGTTCAAATATTGGGAAATATTATATGTAGTTCCAAGGGTCAACATGTTATCTGATAAGGATTTTATAGTGATCCATGTTCTAAAATAACAATGGAACTAGATTAAATTGGGCTCCAAAAAATTTGGAGTGGAAGTTATTTTTTATTTTTAATATTTTTTCATGAATTTAGACATTATATAATCAAGTTATGAGTGTTTTTCAATTTTTTGGAGGTTTCATTATAGGATTGAAGGATCAAGTGACAGTTGAGTAGAGGTGGCGTAATGTTTTTTAACTATATATCTAATAAGAACCTTTTTGTAGCTCAGTGATTACCCATTGTGGTGTGATAGAAGTAGGAGAGCCCAGAACAACCACCAAGTACTCAGTATCCTTTTACCATCTAGTAGTTATATTGACATTCTTTTCTATGTTTTTATTAATTCCATCAGTTATATTAAATTTAAAACTGAAACCTCATTAGCCACACTCTGACTCACATGAACTTGGGGAACCACATATATCATACAACCCATCGACCATAATCTCAACATTTTTATCTTCTTAATCTTTGGTACGATCATTGATCTGTTAGTTAAAGTGGGTTCCTACTAGCAATATTTTCCCTTTTTCTCTCTTTTTTTTATTTTTTTCTCATTCTCAAATACCTTCTCCTTAAAAACCCTATTTTTTTTGGGGGGGGGGGTTATCTGCTTCTTTGATTTCAATATTTTGATGTTAAATAAACCAATGACATTGTTAAATATTGATAATAATAGTCTATGATATGTTCCACCTTGAATTCCCCTTGGATTATTTGCATTTTTATTTTTGAAATAACAATAAGCATTGGTGAGAAGGGGGTGACATGGGAATTGTTTGGTGGGTATTTTGGTGTTTTTATAAGTGTAAGTAGGATTTATTAGGACCTATATTGGTTCTCCCCTTATATTATTCTTAATTTCATTATTTCACATTCCTTATGTCAAGGTGTGACCATTATTGACAATTTTTAATCATAGGGGTTTCCTGTATGAATTGAGTCTTGTATAAAATTACTATAATACTTGTAAGTTAGAAGGATATACCACATATAGTGTATCTATATTCTAGTGAGTCCATTATGATATTATGTCCATTCATTAATGATTTTAATTTTTCATCACTCATTAATGGGATTATTAAGAAATCATAAGAGCTATTTGTTTTAAGAAAACTCCCACTTAACATTGTATGGTTTGGTGGAGTAGTTTTTGGAACTCCATCAAGGGCGATAAAATTATTTTGAATGATGGGTTTGATTAGGTGAAATTTTCTTAATGCAAGTTATCTAGTCAGTTTTCTAATGTGAATATTTGAATGGGATCTCTATTATTTGATGTCAAATGGCTTTATTATTATATGATAAAACCCATAGAGGGGGGAAATTGTTATGGTTGTTAACTAGAGATGGATTACCATTAGGAATCTGGATATAGAAAGGGTATATACTTGAAACCATCTATAGGGTGTTTTTCAAATAGATTACCATAACTACTTAAAATAGGGATGTTTCTAGAGTCTAATGGTTGGTATCCCTTAAATAAATAAAACTAATTTCTCATTTTTTGGATTATTTTATTATTTGTATAATGGAACACAATTAACCAAGACATAAATAGGAAATTGATAAAAAAAAATTACTTGGTTATTTATTAAATAATTTTTTTTAAAATTAATCTAAAGAAAGTATATTTGTTATGATTTGAAATATTTTTATTGCATGTATATAAAATTTTACACATAATTCCATGTTATTGTTTAATTTATATGAACATGTTATATGTCATAAATTTCTATTTTTTATCTATTTTTATGGATACTTTAATTTTCCTTGAAATATATATGATGCTTGGTGATAAAGAGGGAAATATACTTACTTTTTTTAACATAGATCATAAATAATTAATAATAAAGTGTGGTTATTCATGTTAATTAATCCATAGATGGTTGTGCCTATAGAATTACATGTTTTATATAGGTTGCTTCTATAGTCTTCCTGACCATCTACTACATGTGTATCCATGGCATGTTAATAGTGGACATGATGTGACCTAAGATTTGTTTATATTTAGATTATATATTGAATGAGATATTTCTTTCCCTAAAAAACTATTATGGAGAATGTTATTCCTGGTGGATATGATCTTTTATAACGGAGATTATTTTTCCTCAAGTGATTTTTTATTTCATGATGGTGTGAATATTATATGGTGAATACGTACAGTGGTTATAGAAATTGAGAATTAGATCGGAGCAAGTTATCTGGGATTTTTCTAGTGATTATTGAACATGTTAGAAACCTATCTAATAATATATGATTTATTATTTCATTACTTTCTATCAATAGTGCACTATTAATTTATTCATGATTCTTAATTCTTGACCAACTACCAATTTTATTCTACCATCTCATACTATGTCAAATCAAGAATTCACATTCATATATAATGGATTTTCCTAGGGACACCATTGGCGGTGGACTACAATGTAATGTACTCACACAAAGAATATGAATTTTTTTGAATGTGCAGTTTAACATTAGTTATTTTAGGTAAGATCAGGTATGATGATAGCTACATTGATTCTTACTAGATAGTTTTAGGTAAAGATTCATATTAACTGAGGTGTTAGATTAAAATATTTTATTTTTGGTAGAGGGATATCTTCCGCACATTAGGGATCCTATTTAGTATATATTTGAGTCTGTTATTGGTGTTCAGGTTTATTGGATATATTTTATATACTAGAGTGTACTTTTTTCTAATTATATCCATGAAGAATTTTATTTATACTATTGTACCAAGTACTCATGGTGTATAGATACCTATATTTTATGTATGTGTCATTTTTTTATTTTTGGATAATTTCTAATGTACAAATGGTTCATGATGCATTTTTAGTTGAACATGACCTCAAATTAGTTAAATATTCTAAGAAGGTGAATTGTTCCCTCACTATAAACTGATACTTGTGGAACTAGTCTACATCCTCTTGAGATTGGCCTATGCTCTTGGGTTCAGTGGTGTTCCAGTTCGGGTACTATTTGTGTGTATTGGTTAAGTTTTTACAATAGTCAACAAAAAAATGAATACCATCTACCTACCTTAAAAATAGATTCTTAAAATTATTATATATATAAATATGAAAATGAAGAACCTAATTTGATCTTTCAAAACCAATTAATAATAAACTAGTATCATGAATCTATTTTTCTGGATCTAAATTTCCACAATCCTATCACCCAAGATCCAATCCACACTAATAGATTCTATAAATGAGAGCGGGATGAGGAGTGAGATGTAAAGTGTGAGGGAGAGAGGGAAATTCAAGAACCAATGAGATTGAAGATATATTATCTATGAATTTGCATTAACCATAGAGATAATCAGGTCAATCTATGTTATAGAAGCCTCAAAAGCACCACTAGGGAAGTTATAATCCTTGTCAAGGTTAGTTTTTAGTGTTAATGATGGTAAATGGATTAAAATTAGGACTTGAAAATTCATAACAAGGACTTTTCACTCAACTAAACCATTATCCTACTTTGTATAGTTATGTTAATGGTGTGGGTAATCATGCATATGATATTATACAATAAAACCACTTCACAAAATTATGTCACATAGTTCATCTAACCATGAACTTAATTGTATGTTTTGTTCTTCCTCAAAACTCATTGTACATGGTTGGAATGCATATTTTACAAACCATGTGTCTCACTATGTTTTAACTACCAAAGTCAATTAGACATCAATTTTTTTTCCAATTACCAATAAAACTTATGAGAAAACAAAAACACTATATTCAGGGTTCCACTCAAAAAATGTTTAATAGATAAAAGTTTCTTCCACAAGTATTATGTATACTCATATTCCATGTCAAAACAAATGACTTTGAGTGATCAATATAGTAAAAGGTGAACATATGTTTTATATTGGGATTTTTTTCTCGGTCACACTCTAAATTCTCTTTAGTATCCATTTTTTTTATCCAATTAGTTTGAATTTTTATTTGAATCCATAATTTATTAACATTATTAAAATTTTCAAAATAAAATGTTTTTCATTATATGTATTGAAATATTAATGTTATATGATTTATATATATTATCAGTTACCTTTTATTTATGTTTTATGATATATAATTTATTCTCTAATTTATATTAAATGTTTTCAATATTATATATAGTATTATGAATATTTTTTGGTTAAAATACTGACTTTTAAAATATATATTTTTAGGTATATAATTTTTATGTTTCCATTGTTTTTATATTTATACACAGACAACACTATATCCTATAGAAGATGGATTTTAGGGTCACTCTTGTCTTCAATAACATCCTAGAAGGGGTCCTAGTGAAGATGACCATGGGGTAGTGGTATTAAATTATTTTTTTGACTATTAGGTTGGAGTTTGGAGTTAGGAATTGGTGAGTAAATACATTGGTTTAGTACGGTATTAGTATTCTTCAATCAATTCATGTGATGTATGCCAATGATATTAACTAGGACACAATCAGGGCCCTTGCGATCAGACCCACAAACCTTAACAAGACTAATACTAATATTAATTAATGATTATTCAAATTACATTGCATGGAAAAAGGTTTGGTATATACATCATACTTTTTTATGCCTATGCTTGAATTGTGGAAGTTGTTTAGGAAATTAAAATGAATTTTATTGAAATATATTGATTTAATTAAATATTATAATATTAAGAATATTATTTTTATTTATATAGAGAACCTTTTGGAATTGAACTTATGTGGTTCATGTTTTTTAGGTGTAGTAAGAATTTTCAGCTGATCATAGAAGTGCTGATACTGAGTTGGATGAATCATGGAGGAAAATATTTTGTGGGTTTTAACATCGAATATTTCTAAACTTTGAGGGGAAATTATTTGATTCACATATCATGATATGTTTAAAGTATCTTTATATCACATCTAGATTTATTTTTGTTGGAAAATATTGGTAGATTAATTTTGTAATTATCTTATTAATTGATGCAACCTGATAGTGCAAGGTTGTTTATTTGGTAAATTATGATGGGTACGATGTGATGGATGACAAGGTCAGGAGTCAATTCAAAGCTAATTTATCATAATCAAAATTAAATTTATATCAATGAAAAGTATTTCTCATCCTTTGGTATAGGATATATAACATGATAGTTTTCAATGTATGGTTCATGAACCTTTTAATTACTCACTTGATATTCATTTAAACGATGAGGTGAGGATATGTATTTCTGAGAAGGCTTTGTGATTAAAGATTCATCATTGAGTCAGTATCTTTATGACACCATATAATATTTGGGTGTTCAAAACAACTAACATGATTGAGAAAAAATTTGTTTTAGGTAATCATCAATACATCCCATGAAATAGAGTTTTTGATAGAGGTCATCACTTATCCAAGTACTCGATGTTTTTTGCAATGATGAGTAAGTCTCAAACATTTTTTACTCCTTTAACTAGAAATGTATGTATGTATCCTTCCACCAAGATCTCCTTTATGGAATTATTTTTTGATATATTGTTAAAAAAATTCGTAGTTTTAGTGTTTATCCTTATATAATAGTTTTTATGAGGCTAGAAAGAAATTTTAAATGTATCTAGAATAAGAGTTTCATCCCAATCCTTATTCGATTGATTTGGGTACTTAGTATTTTGGACTACTGATGTGAGATTAAATAAATAGAGGGAAACCCCAGTATGTTCCCCCATAAATAAGGACTCAAGTAAAATAAAGCATAAGGTTCTTAGTGTAATCAAGAGTAGTGATTAAAATGAGTAGGGAATGATTAGTTGCATGAAATGGATTTACCAATGATAGGAGGACCTCAGATCCTTTGAGATACCATTTCTCTTTATTCTAACCTTATTTTTTATTTTAGTTTATTCTATATATTCATGTTCCTTCATTGTGGAAACCTTATTCCAAACATTGGTACATTTATTAGAAAAACTTCCAATTCCCATGGTGTCACTTGTTCCATTTGAAGATCACTCTAACTTGTTTGAGGTTTGTCAGGGATGTGAGATAATAATAGAGAAGAATTAAACATTAGAAGAGTTATTCTTTTTGTGCATAAATCTATAATAATTCATTCTAATCATGGATATTTGCCACTCAGTTTGGGATATCATTTATTTCTATCAAAGGATAGTAATTTTTTATGTGGAAATAAAGTGTAAAATGTCTTATAATGAGATGTATTATTAGATGGAATAAATATTATTGTTTTCTTATTTATCATCCCAATCGGTAGAATTTATAATGGGTTCATCAAAGGTATATATGAAATAGTTTCTTATAGTTTCAGAGGTGGTTTCATATGCTTTCCCTAAAGAGGTTGTAGTGTTACCCACTCAATGAAAAATCGAGTATGGGATTGATTTATAACTTAATGTCTCTCTAATTTTTATGCCCCCTTATAGGATGAAATCTTCAGAGTTGTGGAAATTTCATATTATATTTGATATTATATCACATAAAATTTTTATATAGATCGGTGTATCACTTTTTATTACACCAATATTGTTCATGAAAAAGGTGAATGGTAGTTTGTATGTCTGTATAGATTATCATTAGTTGAACCAAGTGATACAAAATAAACGTTATCCCCTACTGAGGATTGATGGCATTTCTAATTAGTAGAAATTAGATTGAAGGTTCATAGAAAAAATTTTTACAATTTGGGTATCATAAGTCGAGAGTGTTAGAGGAAGATGTTCCAAAGCTTAATTTTATGTGTTGTTCTTGGAATCTTGAGTTAATGATGATTAATCTTAATGTCATGAATTCCCTTTTTATTTTTTTAGTGATAAACTCAATGTTTCATAATTTATTTGACCAATTTCTGGTGGTGTTGATTTTATGTATTATGTGATACCATTTATTTTTTATTTTTTATTTTTTGTGAACTATTTTATATGTTTTTGTGTTGAATCATTTTAAATATTTTCTGTATAAATCGAAATATTCATGGGTTTTAATGTTTTGAAATATATTCATTAAATTAAACCACAAATTTATTAAAATTCTATGTCTTTGAGAAAAAAATACAAAATTGAATTAGGAAATCAACCATTCAAAATCAACTCTAAATCCTCTAATATAAAAATATCTAAATGAAGGGAATCCTTATTACCCTCCATTTTAATGATAGATAAATAATAGTAATCAATGAGAGTATCAAAATAATGAATCTTATCATATAAAAGACCTACAAAATTAAAAAAATTGGTCCTTAGGTTATGTTTTGAAACCACTAAAAGTTAGTTAGACTCAACCATAACAAAACACCAACCATAGACCTCTATAAAACAGATCCCCTCCAAACATACAATCACCTCAACAATCACTAGGATCTAACAATAAAAATATTCCTTTGAACTAAATCCATAACATTCCCATAAATATCTCTTCAAACTAACCCAAATGACACAAAATATATCCAAAATAGAAACATCCACATTCACTAACACAAAACCCATAGAAGTTCGAGTTTAAAAAAAATCACCAATAATAGTGTGAGTACTAATATGAACCCTCCTCATAAAAAAATCCACCATTCAAACATAATTTACATGGAAACACATGTGAAAAATACCTTGTAGCAACATGTTAAAATACAAAAATGGTTATGCACGCCCCATCCCCCCACTGCGTGGGAAACACAATCACCTTCACAAGCCCATCGATCACTACCGGGGAAATCCCTTTGACAACCATCATGTGAAAATCATAATTTTTACTTATAATTTAACTATAGGTAGTATCCCACATACAACTACCAACATCATATAATAAATAAAATCTTAAATCTTCTGCACCAGAATGACTGACTTTAAAACAAACTACATCATCACTAGGCCCTCCCATATAATAAACAACATTTATTTGACTAATCACTAAAGCCACAACATGATCACTATGGCCCTACCACATTTTTAGAAAACTAGAACTCTGGTACTTCTAGAATTCAACCTTATGATTTTTATTATTGAATTAAAAATCCTTACATCATATCCAAATGAAATGATAACATCTCTAGATAAAAATATATTAATTTATAAACAGACTTAACAAGAGTATAAAATAATTCAAGTTCAACTCTATAGAAAAGACTATATGTGTTTCCCAAAATCAAAAAATCTAAATAATTAAAATAGATAAAATAGATAGAATGCAATGATGTTGGGTTGTGTGATGTGTAGTTGGATATTGAACAATAGTGAAAATTATTGTAGCTGAAATTGGATTGATTGAACATGAAAAACTGAAATTGCACTCAAAAATAGAAAGAAAAATATAAAACAAGTGATTAATAGTCTAGTGTAATTTTTATAAAATAATAATTAAAATATTATTCTTCATTATTGTAAAAGTTATATTTAATCATACAAAAAAAATGCAACCAACAATATTTTTCATGTATTTTATTATTGAATGATTATAGTCGGAATTTTTTTAACTATATATTAAATTCATCCATAATAAATGGTTAAATTGAATTCACCATGATCAAATTTTCATTTAATCTTGGTGTGCTACTCACAATGATCAACACATTTATTTTTAAATGGTTTTAGAGAAGAATGTTTCTTAATAGTGTTTTTCAAATCAATAAAAACTATAATTAATTTTTAAAGAATTTATAAAATTATTACTATAAAGGATAAAAATAGAGGAGGAAATAAACCCAATTCAAGGAATGAATAAACGAATAAAGTAAAAAATATATAATCAGGAAAATCTTATTCCTCTAAAAATGGTCATCAAGGAATCAAATTCAATTGATTATTATGAATAATTTTAACTATAGTTTGGAAATAATGCATAAGATAATACATAGAAGGATTTTAATCTTCTCTATTAAGTTGATCAACTTTCTTCAACCGCTCCCTCTTAACCTATTTTCACTCTAAATATATTGTCAGTGAACCCCGGAAAATCCTACTATGTTTTCACAATAATCATGGAAATTATTCTATCTTTGTTTAATTAATTGTTTAAATTTTAAATGTCCCCCAATTATTTCCTCATAAACACAAAACATCACATCACATCTCATTTCTCTATGTGGAATCATTCATAGGTCATTATTCCATCTATGTGACACTTGAAAAATCCATCTAATATAAGACACTACCCTCACATTAATCAAGTTATGGATTAAAAAATTAGAATATAGATATAAGTTTGTCTTGATTCAGTCTTTAAATATTCACTTATGATCATTAGTAGCTTCCCAATACTCAACTTTACTAGGATGTACCCCCTTTTCATTGATTTGAAGTTGTAAACATAGGTAACCATGGGTATTTTAATTATGAATTAATATAGGTATCTCTATATTTCATAAATAGGGGTAGATTATGTATCCCTACAAAATATTACAAAACTCCCAATAAAATATTATTTATCACCTTGAATTAAATTTTTATTAAGGGTGAAATATTGTGTATCAGTCTGGATACTCCAAAAAAATTAAATATCATCATATTGGGAAGAATTTTCTTATGTATCCCAAAATAAAATTACACAAGTGGTGGGTTAGCTAATTTTTATAAATTCAATGATACTAAATATCATCTAAATTGGGTAAAATTATCTTACGCATATTCTTTCTCAAAAAATTTCACAAACTACAACATATTACTTGTGAACATGGATTATGGAGAAAATATTAAAGATAAATCATATTTGAATTTTCACCAAGGATACAATGTTACTCATCTTTAGTTGCTTCCAAAAATTATCTTATATATCACATGTGGTGGGGAAAATTATATTAAACAAAAATCCAATATTTTATTCATAAATTTATGAAATTAAAAAATGTTATGTATCCACTTCTATAGCATAGAAAATATTACGTATCTTTTCCTTCACCAAAAATAATCACTCTAAAAAAAATTTATTTCAATATGTTATATATTATTTAAAAATATAAAAAACAAAAAAAATAGCAAATCAAATTAAAAAAATTTCTATAAAATATATTAACAATACATACTTGTAATGTTAAAAATGTTAACTCCAAAAACTTAAACCATTCAAAATTCTCCAAAATAATATTTTAATTAAAATTCCACTAAATGAATTAAAGAATTTGTTCCTAAAATATATGATATTTAAGGAAGATAACATTGACCAATTAATCCCCACAAATTTACATATTAAAAAATATTTAAAAATAATCATTTTTGTGTCTCAATGATCATGAATTAATTATTTACCAATAAATAAAAATTTAAACATAAAAACAAAAGAATTTTATAAAATATAAGTGGTAATAAAATATAAAATTAAATCCACATTAAATTCCCACACACTTAATAAATTTCTCATCCTCAAACAATCAATTCACCACTCTTAATAAATGATAATTTATCTGAAGCTAAATGATTATAATTCCTAAAATTAAGTAGTTTTCCAAACAAAATACCCATGGGATCTCTCATAAGAAATTTAATGATTTCAGTCTCAAAAAAAATTGGAAAAAAGTTGGTTTTCAGTTTTGGAAAATATGAACAAATTTGAAATTTTAAAAGGAGTTTAATCAATAAAAAATTAAATTCAAATGTTTTTCCAAAATTATCTTTTTCTACATAGTTATATTAAACAGAAAAGAAAATTAAACCATAACATAGCTACTCACCATAATTAAACACAAACAAATATTGATTAGTGTTAACAAATAATAATTAACAACTAATCAATCAACCATCATTTTTAACATACACATATCAATAAGGATTAGGAGATCATTTATCAGGCCATTTGAATAATAAATTTATCAATTTGAATCCATACAATAAATTTTAATTCGATTTAAAATGTATAATATACTCCAAAATTTTCAATAAGAAATTGTTTTCAAGATATCAATGAAAAGATTTTATCAGATTGAATTTCTGAGGAAATAAAATTGATTAAATGCCTTAAACTAACCAAATAATATTCAATTTTGGAATTATTTAGAGCCACTGAATTAGAAATTTAATCCTAAAAAGTAGATAATTCTGAAAAAAACAAGTAATTTTAATGTGTACTCAATGAGATACAATTCATCACATTGAAATACACATGGACAATACTTAAAAAACAATATTTTCCCTAATCTTAAACATAAAGGTCGAAAAATATTAAAATAATTTATAATCAAAATGGTTTTCAAGTCAATATCTCAAACCATATAACTGGATTGTAATAAAGTTTGAACAGAATTTTTTCTAAAAAACAACCAATAAATAACTCAATACATGAAAAAAAATTCAGACCAGCTATAATATAAAATATCTAGTGCACATGCAAGAAATTTAAATGTTAAGTGCTTACTAAAACATTAAGTCTCAGAAATAAATTTAGTTATAAAAAAGAAGCATGCACAGCCATATTTTTAGAATAAAAAAGACTAGAGCAGTTGTTAAAACCATTTCGTATTTTCTTGTGATTTTATCATAAAATAAATAAAATCATTTTCATTCACAAAATCAAATATAAGTTTCTTTATAGTAAGACAACAAAAAAATAAATTGTAAAATTAAACAAAATCATCTTGTATGTAGAATATGTAATCTTTACTATTCATCCAACACACTATCCCTCTCTTAAACATAACCATAGACCCAGTTTTTTAAATTCTAACTCATATAAGATTAATAAAATCAACATAATATTTATTAAATTGAACTTCAACATAATTTCTGTCAAAGTTTTAGTTAAGAGTGAATTTGATTCAAAAATGATCCATCATTAACCTCCTTTTACCAAGAAAAATTAAATTGAGCTGATTATTTATATGTTTTGTAATTATTTTCTCAAGGGACTTAACTGTAGTTTTATCTTCATAACACACAAGTATATGGACTAGTTTTAGAGTGTCCATATTTTCAAATCATTGAGAAATATCCCAAATTATTATAATGAGAGTAAAATGTAACTGTTTTCTAAAAAATAAGTAATAAACCATCTCTACACTTAGGTATAAATAGAAATAACATTATTCTTTTTTAAACAAATGAAATTAAAGAAAAACAAATAAAAATAACATTGGTTGACTCCAATAATGTATTACGTTTTAAGTCTTTGATTATACTTATTCTCTAGGAACTAACAACGATCACTTAGAAGGGGTTGTTTTTTATTCATAAACCACCACTAACTCATATAAAATATGTTTTTAAGTGAGAGATGATTTTTATAGGCATTAAAATATATAATAACACAATCAAACACCTTCATAGATGTAAAATAACCTTGAAAACATGTTTTACAATTTTTTAATTGATTTAGAATTGATACATTTAAAAATTTATTAAAAGAAAAAAATATAATGAGTTTCTAAGGATGTGTCATTATCTTAAAATCTTTCCCCCTCAGTTCAGACGTCATTATCACTAAAATTGTGAAATTAGATAAGTTCTAAAATAAAATTTCAGGGATTAGTTTTCTAAATTTGAATTTAAAAAAATTGGGTATTTTAAACAAATCCAAAATCCTCTTCACATTTATCATATCTTCAAAATCATGTTCATTCACCCATCTTTCCAATTCAATGGGTAAGGTAGTGTTATGATATAGAGAACTTCCATAAAAATTAAATTAACATTTCTAATCTAATGAATTAATAAGAAATTATTTAAATATAAAACACGGAAAAAATTCAGTTCAATTTTAAGAATATTTAAACCAATATTTTATAGATCAAAAGATATTTCCTTAAAACCCTATATTTTAAATCATTCTCTACACTCACTTCCTATGAAAAAATTGTTATTCCAAAGTCAAAAAACGCATGATAAACCATTGGACCATGTTCAAATTTCCTTAGATTATCCTCCAAATATTTTTTAAGATTAACGTAGTTATTCAATTCAATTTCAAATGATAAATCATCTAGATTTATTTTAAGATTATGATAAAAAAATTCTAGACTAATACTATTTACCTCCAAATGATAAACATCGATTTCTATTCCTTTGAGTGGGTAATTATAAAAATCAGGTATGATAAGATAAGGAGTTAATTTTTTAAAAATATCTTTCCTTAAGATTTTACTCCCTCAACCACTTCACTAAGATCAAATAGAAAATATATTTGGTTAAAACTAATAGAATAAGTATGATCAAATTTCAAATAATCTTAAAGAAATTTAGAAATAATTATTTTCAATTTAAATGTTTATTCTACCAATTCCCCAACTTTGACCTCTCTCTCATCACTAAATGTTTATGTAAAAACATTAAGGATTAATTAAATAGTGTGTTACTATTTTTAAATTATTCTTTAAATTATTCAACTTGCCTCTCAAAAAAACACAAAGTTGATTATATAATTTTATAATTAACACCTAATTCTCCTTATTCATTTGATTTTATGAGTAATTACTAGAATGATTTTAGTAATTCTACTATGTGTTATGACCATAATATCCACAACATATGAAAAAAGATTGATTCTATTGATTTCAACGACCTAGGTTTTCCATTTATTTTTTAAAAAAGTTTCATTTTTCTTTTTTTGGGATACATGTTTCCTTCCCCAAAAATAGTTCTAAATTTTTTTATCATCTCTAAATATCAAACTATTTATTTATTAACATACTAGACCCTATTATAGTAGAAATTAGGGTCAAAAACATTGTAAAGACTATATGTCTAACCTAAAAGAAAAAAACTGAACAAAGAAATGTATATATATATATAGTAAGAAATAATGTTTGGTAGTGCGATATGTGGTTAGATATAGAATAAAAGTGAAAATGAGTGAACATGAAATTGGATGGAGTGAATAGATCAAATTGAATTAGATCACAAAAATATAGGAAGAATGGAAATGAAGTGGTTAGTAAGATAGCGTAATTTTTATTGATTGGTTAATAAGAGATATCCCTTAATTATTGTAAAACTCTAATTGAATAAAGCCAAAAAACAAATTATTTCAACTAAACAACGTTGTTGAGTAGTTCACTGCTGAATGGTTAAAATTTAATGTTTTTTAACTATAGATTTAACCACTCCATGGGAAAGAGTGTAATCAGCTTCATCACGATCAAATGGTTATTCAATCATGGTGAACTACTCTCATTGATCAGAATATTTATTTTCAGATGGTTTTATAAATGAATATCTCTTAACAGTTTTACATTTTATAAAATAAAAAAAATCTAATTTTTGATTTTTTAATAATTGAGAGAATAATTAATGTGAAGGAGAAAAATAGAGGAGAGGGGTTACTCAATTCATAAAATGGCTGAAAATTGAATTAAAATATAAATCATGAAAATACCATTCCACTAAAAAAATTATCCAAGAATCATATTCAATTCAATACCATGAATAATTTTCAATAAAATAGAGAAATAAATGAAATTATAAGATTTATAAAGAGATGGATCTTCTTGATCGAGTTGATAATCCTTCCTCAAAAACTCCCCCTCCACATTTTATCCCTGAAAATCATCCTTGAGATAACCCCCACCCCCAATCCTTATACGTCCTCATGATTATCCTATAAATCAATCAATCAGGAGTGAAGTCATTATTTGAATTAAAATGGTCCCCCCAAATCATTATTCATAGTTGTTGAACAAAATCTTACTTCTTATATCTCTACATGGAGTATTTCAAGGTTCGTTGTCTCCTACAAGTGACTCAAGAAATCCCACTCTAATAAAAGAATATCCCCCCATATGCATCAAATTTCAACTTTAAGAAATATGTATCTCAATGAAACCATTGATTGATTTAGTCTCCAAAGCTTCTATAATAATATTCAGAATCTTCCTTGTAGTCATATTCATTAGGATCTACCCCTTTTATTTGATTCTAAGTTATTAGAATAAGGAACCATGGGTATTTTAATTTTTAATTAATCTATACGAATCCACATGTAAAAATATATGGGATATAATGTTCCCTAAAAAATATTACACAACCCCCAATAAAATATTACATATCACCTTCACTAGATTTTTAACTAGGGGGAAACATGACATAAGAGTTTGGATCCTCCCTAAAACTTAAATATCAACTACTTAGAAAGAATTATATTACGTATCACCCAAAAATCATAAAAAGGTGTTGACTTCTACAATTTTTATAATGTGAAGGATATTACATATCATTTAAACTAATAAAAATTATATTCTGTAAGTATCTTCTTCAAACTTTCACAAGCACCAACATATAACATATGAACCCGATATCTCTATAAAATATTACGCATGAATATTATTTAAATTTTCACCAAGGATAAAATGTTATTAATATTTACCCACCATATCAACATGATCTAATTCCTCAAAAGTCCCAACAAAACACAATGATAGCTTACTCCCCTGACAAACCACAGATGACCCTAATGAGGGGAAACCCTCAAGAACACATAGTCCCCAACCCCAAACTCTAGGATCCTATTCCTAAAATAAGAATAGGTATTCTGGTTGAATTAAACCACCTTCATCCTCTCTCAAACCATTTGGATCTTGTATATTGTTCTATACTCAACATCAGTACAAATAACTACTATCTCCACAAACTAGGTCCAACATAATACAGAATGACATGGTTTTACATTCAATGCCTCAAATTGATCCATGTTAGTAGATGAATGATAGTTATTATTATAGGAGAACACAAAAAAAGGTAGGTTCTTCACCTATTACTAGTCAAAACCTACAAAACAAGATAGAAAAATATCATACAACATCTATTCAGTCTTCTCCATTTATCAATCTATTTGTGAATAAAAAGAAATTTTAAGGCCCAACTGGGAACCAAAAGCATGTTGCAATCCTCTCCAAACCCATGAGGTAAAATATTGATCCTTATTAGAAATGATTTTACCTAGTACCCCTTAAATCCTAACCACATCATCCATATACTGCTTTACCTAAACATCCATGACACTAGACTCTCGAATCTTCAAGAAATAATCTGACTATGTCACACTTTCCATGATCACCAAAACAACATCATACCCTTCTTGGTCCTGAGGTAAACCAATGATGAAATTTATCAAATTTTACACCCACTTCCACTCTAGGAAGTCAAAGGGCTGCAAAAAAATCTAGGAACATTATTATCATCTATTAACTATTGAAAACTAGATATTCAGTCATGAGCTCCACCATTGACTACTTCATCTCAGGATATAAAATTTTCCTCATCAAATCATGATACATCATTAACTTATTTGGATATACCATTAAGAGTGAACTATGAAACTTATAGATGACTCCCTCATACATCATCATCAAAATGAGTAGCTACCCATAAACATTATCATATTCTAAATATAATCTTACCACCCCTATAGAGTATAACCATGGACAACATGGTCTCACATAACCCCCACCTATATGTATTCCCAATTTGACACCTAAACATTATGCATTAAAGATGATTCTAAAGTATTCTGATAAGGAAAAAAAATATAAATAAATTCCTCTATGCCGAGTTGCATTGCCACTATATCTTACATCCCTCTCTTAGAGTCAACATACTCCAAAATGGAATCTCCTTGTGAATTATTTCTTAGTGCATCATCTATAACATTTCATTTCCTTACGGTGTAGGAGATATCAAAATAGAAATACAATAAAAACCCCATCCACCTTCACTACTGATGATTCATATACCAATGATAGAATATGTACTTCATGATCCTATGATCACTGAAGACCATAAAGTTCTCATCAATTAGATAATGATTACACATATTTATAGAAAACATTATTTCTTCCAACTCTAGATCATAGGTTTCATAGAAATACCCATGGGAACACAAATTCCTATTCCAATAAGAGATCACCACCCTTTACTATAATAAGTTGTATCCAAAACCTAAATGAGAAGTGTTATGAAAACCTTAACCACCACCCCTATATTTGGAAGCCAAAGCATTGGGGAACTGATCAACCTCTCTTGTAGGTAGGTGAAATCTACCTGAAACTGATTAGTCCATATAAAATATTGGTCCTTCATGGTTAAAGTTTTTAATGGGCCTTCAATTCATGAAAAATTAGAAAACAAAAACCTATAATAATAGACCAAAATACCAATGAATCTAAAAACCACTTCCACATCCTTGGTTGTTTCCCATGAGAAAACTTTCTTTATCTTTGACAGGTATATGGAAAAAATCCTTTTAGGACACCATGTTCCCAAGGAAATTCACTTATCATGTCCAAAATTTACACTTTGATAGATTTTCATATAGATGGTAGTGTCAATGACCTTTAGGAATGCATTGAGATGCTCGAAATGATCCTCTCTTAATCTAGAGTTTATAAGGATGTTATTAATAAACATGACCACAAACTTGTTCTATAACTCTTATAACATGGAGTTCATGAATCCAATAAACACTATTGGTGAGTTAGTGATTCATAATTTCATGACCACAACTAGAAGTTCCCATACATGTATTTTAAATAAATCACTAAGATATCCTCATCATTTACCCTCTTCTGATGATAACTAGACCATAGGGAAATCTTTAAAAACTAGGTAGATCTATCCAACTGATTAAACGGGTCATATATCTTCGAAGGAGGGTAATGGTTCATGATTGTTCCCTACTTAAACCTTTGGTAGTCTATGTATAACCTCATACTACCATCAACCTTCTTGGAAAGTAACACTGAAGCACCCTAAGGCAGTAGACTAGGCCAGATGATACCCCTCTATATTATATCATCAACTTGGAGCCTTACCTCTCACAACATCCTGGGTTCTATCGGGAAGAAAATGAAATTGAATTGGAGAAGAATAGAGTTATAACCTTATCCTAAACACAAAATAACTCTGAAGGGGTAGTGTCGCAACCTCAATTGGGAAGAAATCAATAAACTCCTCAATTTCCTTAGAAACTTTATATACTAGGGACTCCACTAATAGCTCTTCTTTCCAACAAACACAACTCACTTCCACATTTGAAAACATATTTCTCCACTAAAATCAATAAACAACAACACAAACCAAATACAACTAGTCCATTTCTAGTATAAAATCATATGGATGTATCTGAAACTAGAATAAGTCACCCAAAAACTAGTGTTTCCTATAATCAATCGATATCGCAAGAACACATCGAACAAAATGGTCTGACCTTCAAATAGTTTGGATAACACCAGGGGCACTGGAATCCAATATACCTTTATACCTAACATGTGGGTCAAATATGGAGTAATATATAAGTTTGAAACTCCATAATAAAAAAGGAAGAAACTGGAGTGGAAGATAAATTGATCATACATTGAAAATCCTCTGGCCCCTATAGTGTTGACACCTCTGTAACATGTATCTTCCCATTCCCATATACTCAAAATTTCTGCTGATGTACTCCATGTAAACTCTATTTTATAGGTCCCTAGTGATGAGAAACATCATGAGGATGATTTCACAACTTGTCTATATGGGGACTATGTTGCGACTACCATAATCCCACCTATAATAGGCTAGGGACTGGAGACTAGCACCGAGTAGACATATCACTAATATGGGGGGTCATAGCCTAATGTACTTATACACCTGAACACATCTCCAATCCTATATAATTATGAAATGAAAAAAAAAGATAAAACATTCATGAATATATCTAAATCCCACTACTAGAGTAAGGAAACTAGTACTGGAAAGAAAAAAATGTATAAATACAAACCCACTACAAAGAATATGATAACTAGTCTAACCTGAAAGTATATAAGGGAATTGCTTTCAAGGTAACTTCTTGAACACACCATTGTCTATCTAAATCACTTATCTCTTCCTGGTCTTGTTCCCTCTAGGAATTTTTCAAAATGTCGATCCTCTATAAAATCCATGACACATGCATGAAAATCCCATATAGGTGTGAGTATAACAATACCTAGTAGGACACCATGAAATCACTAAGAATATAAAAACAAGAATAATAGTTATCTCAATACAGGTATTTTTCTACAAAACATATAATATAAATATCTATATGTACTTGAAAAATACACACAGTCTTAAGGTAAAGTCACAACTGTAATTCCAGTCTCAGAATCTTGCTCAAAGGATCCACATAACACTCTTCCAGGATAACACACTCCATGGGTCTCATAACACTGATGGTCTCCATCAGAAGTGTCATGCATAGATGACCATGCCATAATAAGTACATGTTGTAATTCTGAATGTAATTATACATAGATAAGTATCACACCCAATTCCATGGGGTATACCAAAAAATCAATCTGAAATAACCTACTAATTATAGGATTGATCCCTATATATTATTGGTCATAACGATACAAAGAACTCCACCTAGGGAAAGATGGCAATAGGGGATCTCACATTGGGCCTCACGGGAGGATTTTGACAACACTATCCAAGAATTCCCTCTGAATAAATCACTATCCTATCTGTAGGATTTTATTCCACACTAAACCTTAAGGAATGGATATAGGTAATGCACCATAAGGAAACTTGTCCAAACTAAAGAGGGAAAGTGTGGTAATCCTTCTTGAAGGAAGTATACATTGTGTACTCGTAGTACATGTCTTGTTACATTAGCACTGTGTATTTCCCATGTATCATAGACCATTCATGTGTATTTCTCTTTGTCTATGTAAGAGTAAATTACTTGTATGATCCCATGTACTTATGACCATGTCCATGTATATGGATCTATCCATGTACACCTGGTCTGGTTGTGTCTGTGTCGGAGTACACAGCATGTCTGAGCTTGTGTACTCCCGGCCATTTTTGTGTAACCTCTAAGGTAGAAGTTAATCATCTAGTTTTATTTACACACCTTGGGACTGGGGTCACATGTCATCTGATACTTAACTCCACATGGAAACCCAAGTCACCGCATCAGGGGTCCCACATGGAGTGTAGCTCCACAATACATGTTCTGTACTATGGGATTTTCTAGAGTCCCAAATCAAGATCCCACATCTTCATCCACTTCTCTATCCATAGATATAACTATGTTATCTTTCTTATAACATGATACACAATTGGTCAGCCTTATAATTGTTGGTCACCAATTTTCAGTCATTCGATTCAGTTTTAGGATCTTCAACACAATTCCTCTATAATAGTACGTCAAATATACAAGAATGGTACCCTTAAATTTATCATGAGTTTTTATTACATCATAATAGCTTGATCCCATCATTGATCCAATCCTAGATCTATGATATGAAGATGTTGTTCCAAGAAACAAGTTTTCATTGGCTGATTCATTGGTATTTGTCAAACCATGGGCCAAAATGATTGTTCACGATGAAGGAAGAACGGGGGAAGAAATGAAAAACAAAAAACATGATTAATAAACCTCATATAATGTTCATGTTTCCCTTGATTCATTGCAGTTAGAATGATGAATTAAAAGATTATAAAATAATCACATAGAAAACATCAATTCCCAGTTAAATTTATTCTATCCCTACAATATTCAAGATCCGTGAATCAATCCCTTGGTTAATTGATTCACATTATTCATAGAAATAAAAAAAATGGGAAAAAATCAAAAAAAAATCTACCTCAACTTGGATCAATCATTGGTTAAGAATGGTTTCACTTCAGTATCGTTGGTGAGATCCACACATTTTGTTGCTCGCCAATTGACAATCCATGATCTGGTGGTTGTTCATCCAAGAAATATCCTCCAATGCTCCCTCCAATATTTCTATAAATATTCAAGGTTTAGAAAAAAAAACCTTGAGAATCAGAAATAATAGTATATTTATTGAGTAATTATCTGGTTTCTATGTTGTCTAATAAAATAAATAATTGAATTAATTTATTTTAATAATTCTCTTATGACTTCTCTCAACCTGAATACCCAATGTGCTCCAATGTTATGTTGTTACTAGGGTAAAATCATGATTTGAACTCAATAAAATCATCATATTTCTAATCCAATCCTCCATTTATAAATTATTCCACCTTTTCCAAAAAACATCATGTGTGTATATTTAATACACTTATTATATTTCAAAAACTAATTTTTGGTACACCAAGCCTCGGAATCTCATGTTGTCTCCATTCCAAGATTGAAAATTAATCTATATAATATTAAAAAACAATACATGGAAAATTTTAAGTTGTTACATTTTCCCCACTATGGGGATTTACATCTTGAAAATCCTAAACAAAAAGTCTACACAAATAGATGTGAGTACTGAGCATGCACCTGAGTCTCCCTCTCCCAAATTCTCTCCTAAAGATTCTCATACTTCCACTAGACATGCACTAGTGGAATAATTCACCCAGGAATGACCCTCTCATGTTGAACCTTGATCTATAATGGTTACTCAGAAAAAGTATCTCCATCCTCAAGGTTCAGATCTCCCCAGTCAATAACATGAAATAGGTCATGCAGGTACCTCCACAACTGTGAAACATGGAAGATGTCATGTACTCAGTCTTACGGCAGTGGTAGATCAAAGTGGAATTCCACCTCACCTACTATATATATTATCTAGAAATGTCCAATGAATCTCATATATAAATTGGAACCCCATACAAATATTCGTAATTAACATCGATATGAAACCCATAGAAACACATGGTATCCCTCCCCAAACTCCAAAGGCCTCTATCATCAGTATGCATAGGACTTCTGATGGCTATGTGTAGTATTCATCCACTCCTGAATGATCTTCACCTTCTTTATAGTGGAACACACCAACTCTAGACCCATAAGTGATGACTCACCTGGGTCATTCTATCATATTGGTAATATGCAGGTTCTCTCGTACAAGGCCTCAAATAGTGTCATACCAACGGTGAAATGGTAGTTATAGTTTTATGAAAACTAAACCAATGGTATGTGCTCCTCCCATCTATGGAATAAGTCTGACATAAAATCCTATAAAATATCCTCCAAGACCTAAATGGTATGATCAGTATGGTTTTCATTCTGGTGGTGAAAATCTATGCTCAAATGTAGATGAGTCCCAAAATCCTCTGGTGATCCCTTTTCATAACTGGGATTAAAAGTATTATCATATTAATAAATTATCTTTGAGGGAAATCCATTGATTCATATTGTATCCAATATCTCTAATGAACTATACTTATGAATATCTAGGGATTGGGTTGACATGGTGAGTAAATCTATGATCAACCATATAAAAATTATCTCCCCTAGACACATGTGGTAACCCCGTTATCAAGTATATGGATATCTCATCCCACTTCCACTCAAGAACCTCAAGGGTTTGAGCTAAACCTGCAGGAACATGGTGCTCATCCTTTGCTAGTTTTCATGTAAGATATCAAGAGATATATTCTACAACTCCCTTCTTTATCCTTGGCCACCAAAACTAATGTTGGAGGTCCTGCTACATCTTTTCCACACCTAGATTTTCCTCCAAAACATATTTATGGAACTCCTTCATTACCATCTCCTGCTATATCACTAGTACCATTGGGCATCAAATAAAAAGAATAAAATTCTCCCCATCATCATAAAATCCATCAAGAGCATTCCCATTGGATATCTGAGAATGTAGGGTCTCATAGTTGTATACCTAATTTGTGCCTCTCAGAATCAATGTACAATATTCAGGGTAAAAACCATCAAATGGATGTAAATTTCACAATCCCCATCCATAAATGATATCTCCAATGAGGCCAACTGGTATGATACCTCACTCAGAAACTATGATTAAGATCTCTTAATGAGATCATCTACTGCCACATTCCCCTACCAGGAGTATATAAAATCTCAAATCTGTAATCCTAGAGGAACTATAGCCATCCACACTATATCAAGTTAAGATCCTTCTGAGAGAATATATACTTGATACTTTGATTTATCCATGTATTGGTATGTAATATTATATATATTAATTCCTCTATTAGGACTTTTCCCTTTGGGGCCCATACCACGACTACCCCAAGCCTTCCTCCAATATACCAAGGGTTGGAGACTAGTGTGGCGTAGGAATATCACTAACATGGTAGGCCTTATCCTGATGTACCTACACACACACACACACACATATATCCAAGCCCATAAAATGCAGAAATATAATACAACTAATGAGCCATGAATGCATGCATCTAAATCCTACGACCAGATTACGACAACAAGTACTGAAAAGAAAAAAAAGGGCCAAATACAATCCCACCACAAAGAATCTAAGAACAAGTCTAACCTAAAAGTATAGAAGGCGACTGTTGTCAATGTGACTACAGGAACACACCTTATTCTTTTGGGATCACAAAGCTCCGCCTAGTCCTAGTCTCTCTAGGAATCCATTAAAAGGTTGATCGTCTGTATATGACATGATGCATGCAGGAAAAATCCCATGCAGGGGTGAGTATAAAAATACCCAGTAGGACACCCCAAATTCACTAATCATATAATAATAAGAATAAGAGTCATATAAACATAGTTATAAGTCTACATCCAATATACCAATAGTTTCTATATGTACGTAACAAAGACACACTATCTCAAGGTAAAGTCACATTCGTAATGTCAGTCTAGGAATCCTACTTTAAGGTTCCCACATAGCACTCATCCAAGAGAGCACACTATATGATTCACATATCACGGATGGTGTCCATCTGAGGTGTAATACACTATGGGTATTTCCATTAGAATTATATGCTGGAAGTATGAATATAATGATACACAAATGAGGACAACACCCAAGTCAATGGGGTATACCAACAACTCAATATGGAATAACTCATTAAGTAAAGGATCGATGCCTGTATATTATTTTCCATGAAAATACCAATATATCAACTTATGTATTGATAATGATAGAGGATCCTACTCCTGACCTCACAGAATGATTCCAAAAACTCTATCTATGATATCCCATTGAAAGGATAACTATTCTATGCTTAGGAAATAATTCCATACTAACCCTTGGGGAGTGGATATAGGGAACGTAACCTAATGAAACTTTTCCAAACTAAAGAGGGAAAGGGTTTTATGCCTTATTGAAGGTAGTAAATTGCGTGTAATGGTAGTATATGGAATGTTCCTTCATCATCAGGTCATGCCCATGTATCACAATCCATGGTTGTGTTTATGTATATGTCTGTGTAAGAGTGCATGATGTGTATGAACCAATGTACACCTGACCATTTCTAAATAAAAGGCTCTGCCGATGTACACCTAGCCTGGTCATGTCTATGGTCGAGTACATGGAATTTCCAAGCCCGTGTACTCCTAGACATGTATGTATACCCTCTGAGGTAAACTCCAAGATGTCAATTTGAGTCACAAACCATGTGATAATTAACTCCACATGGAAACCCTAGCCACCACACTGGTTGTCCCATACAGCGTGAAGCTCCGCAATATTGGTCATGTAATGTGGTATTTTATTGAATCCTAGAACTAGATCATGTATTAACATATGCTTATCTAGTTGTTGATCTAACAACCCATTCTATCAGAAAACAAGGAACACGATCAGCCTTTCTGTCATCTACCATAGTGTTCTGGCCATTTGATGTTGTTTGTGAACTGTCCACACACATCATCTTTCATCACAATCAAAAGATGAAAATAATGGTTCCCTTAAATGAATCCATTATCAATCTTCCATTATCATAGATTGATCCCATCATCGACCCAATCCCATATATTCGATATCAAACTGTTGTTCCATGAAATGGGTGTGCAATGGTTGGTTCATATATATTTTTAGAACCGAGGGCCAAAGAAATTTCTCATTATTAAAAAAGAACAAGTTAAAAAATTCACAACCACAAACAAGATAAATGATCCTCATCCAATGTTAATGTTGGACTTGATTCTTTGTAATTTCAATGAATAATTAAAATATAATAAAATAATCACACAGAAATCCCCAATTTCTAGATATATCTAACATGTCCAAAAAATATGCATCATATACAAATCAATTTGTTGGTTGATTGATTAGTGTTCATTATAAGAATAATAAATTAGGAAATAATCAATACAAAACAACATCCAACCTTAATATTGATCAATAACTTTAAAATAATAGTATCACATCGTTGTTGTTAGTGATATCCACACGTTCCACTACACACTAATCAACGTTCAATGATCTGTTGGTTTTTTCTGAGAAAGCTATCTCAATTCTCTCTCAAAAGGTTCTCTAGATCTACAAGGTTTAGCATATAACATTGAGAATCTATCATAAATTTATATTTATAGTGTAATTAATAGGTTACTGCATCATATAATAAAATAAATAATTTTTTAAATTATTTTATTAATTCTCCCATGATGGAGCTCTACCCTAATGCCAGATGTGCTCCACAGTTATGTCACACCTAGGGTAAAACCCATTATATGATCTTAATGATGGCCTCATATTTTTTATCTAAGTATATATTTATAATTTATTCCACTTTTTCAGGAAAAAAATGTGCATGTGTATTTAATATATTTAATATATTTCAAAAATTAAATTTGGGAACATCAGTTCTTAGAATCTCACACTTTTACTCTTCATAACTCCGAAATAAATCCATATAATATTCCAAAAAAATACATTGAAAAAATAGATTCATTACAAATTACCTATAATAACTTTATATCCCTTATACTAAGAAAATGTTGGCAACCTCTTCTACTTATGCTATTAGAGAGGGGTCTGCTCTCCTAAACCAAACAAACCTCTATTAATATTTATGCATTAGGCTTTTGATGACCATAACCCCTATAGGCATAGATGTAAGATGGGAATTCGAATATGGGCACATAGGAACCATTGTCTCTAAAGAGAATAAATTAGTCTACTATAAATGAATCCTTACATATCAAAAACTCAAATACCCTAACATTTCTGATCCACTACCTAAAGGTAAACTATTTGATATTACCTATTATCATACTTATCAGGGCCCTCCTCCCTGAGATTGAATTCACTTGATCACCTCCTCTTTATTATGCACCACCAAGTAATTAGTAAGAATAAATGGAGTAACATCATAGCTAATTTAATATAATGGTGCCTCCTGTAGAATTTGAGCTCTCAACTCCTCATTAGGAAAGATTTTAAGAGTGAAACTCAAACATACCTTAAACTTAATATTGATCTCTCACATACTCAGGCTCCCTTGATGAAGGGAGAGAATCTCCCACCTCTTTAGTTCCTTCATTTTCAATGATAAGAACTCCAAATAAAACTCCTTCTAAAATTGTGCCCAATAAATTTTAACATCCTACTAAACATTGAGATTTCGAGACCACCACTAATATAATACCACTCACATCTGACTAACTACAAACGGAACCCAAAACTAAGCCTATACATGAATCAGACCTAAGGAAATCTCAAAATCATCCAGTCAATAATCTATATATAAATCAAATATGTTCCATCATACTTTTGAAGACTATGAAACTGAAAATCCTGAATTTCCCTCTACCATGCATAATCCTCCTCTGTCGGATCTCCCCTTCATTGATCAACTAGATCAAACTGATGAACCTCCACTGCATGTACTGAATACAGATGAAGAAAATGATCTATTCTTGAAAAAATAAGGGTATCCCGAATCCTAGTAGCATTAAATATCAAGATATATTTAATTAAATTAGTTTTTTACTTCCCTAATCCAACTCATTCAATCACAAATAAAAACAATCATGATGTATGAACCTAGCCCAGATCACTACCCTGAAAACACCACCACATCACTTAGTCATTCAATAAGATAATATTCCTTACATCAGATCATAGTGGGGACCTAAACCTCATTTCTTAACCAGTATCCTTAGTCTATATCACAATCCAAGATCCACTATTATCATTACCCTACAAACCCATGTAGCCCTCACAATGTAATAACCCCAAACTACATCCTATCATTCAACCTAACCCTATGATACCATTTTTTCACAACCCACTCCCTCAATAGGTACACATTTTAGGTTTCCAATGAAGGAGGAGAGGTAATGACTGATATGTCCTACCTTCATTAGAAACTGGGTTGGGAACTGCCATTAGGGTATAAAAATATCTCATATGGAACGTATTAACCTGAATAAAAAATATATGATCAGAAGATAGAATGAAAAATCCCCAATGAAATCCCTCACATACTATAAAATAATGGAAATCCACCCACTCCACAATGCATGCACACTATCAAAAAAAACAATAAAAATATCTAAGTGAATACCAAAAAGACAACTCTAATGTTTGTGAAACAACAAAAGCTCTAATATCCAAGCTAGTAATGTTCATCTCAACCCCTAAATTCCTCGTGGAATCCTAGAAAAAAAAATTATACATAGGGTGAGAATAACTTGTATAATCAGGAGGATCATACCATAGGTATCCCATTCACATGTGAAAAGATCATACAAATGCACCAGTGAACAAATAATTGAACAGAAATACACCTTGACCGGTCAAATAACCAATCCCAGTCTCATTATAGCACTCTCACTAAATAATGCATCAATGTATAATAACATATCATCAAAATAATATTAAATAAGGCACTCTGTAGCCACTTTGCTACTAATTTTACACTATAATACCCCAATGTAAAAGTTCATGTTCTCTCATATCTTGTAGGAATATAAAATTACATAACCATATGTCTCTAATGTTGGTGGGTATGAATCCATACCAACCTCATCCTCGTAATTTCTAGCATCTCATGCCAGCATTATTCATTATTCACACATCACATCCACATCACATCATCACCTCTCATATCCAAAGCAGTAGGGTATCATGAACATAAATGACATCAACCCCATGCACCCTCCTTCCATGCATGACCTCAACCATGCGTCACATCCCCAATATCATTAGGTGATCTCTAACACCAACCCTTCATCAGTATTAATACTTAAATAAGAGTAGGGAAGAAGGGGAATATATCCATATGATTCACCATCATCCTTGATTTTGGGAAAACACTAGGAACCCAAAAAAATTGGGCATTGGTAAGGTTATCCATATTCACTGGGGTAACGTATAGAAATAACTACAAATAAATGATAAGTACATTATTTTTCATATTAGGATGGAAAGAGGGGTTTGATTTCCTTTTAAAAATAAAAAAAATGTCAAGTATAAATTCAAAATAAAATAATTCAGATACAATTAAGTGATAGAGTGCTAAATTTTATCTATATTAAAAATAATGTAAGATTTAATTAAGAGAGTAGTAAAAGTGGAAATTGGATATAAAAAATTTATTACTTTATGTGTATCATGATTAAATGATGTAATGTGTAAAATAAAAGAGAGAGAAAACAAAATTTGTTAAGGAGTTTTGAAATAGATCGGTGTGAGACCCTAATTATCCACCTATTACATTAAGAGATATGTCTTTTTAGACCCTTTATTTTAATGGATATCAAGTAACCAAACTACCCTTAATTTTTAATGGAGATATCATATAACCAACTTCCATTGATTTTTAACAGAAATAATAAGAAACCAACCCCCATTCTTTTTTATAGAGATAATAAGAAACCAAATATAGAAGGTGGGATGAGAAGAGAAAGTTTTATTGGTATAAATACATTAAAATTACTATCTATTATACCTCTATAAAAATACAAATAATTTATAATAGATAGGTAAGTAGAAAGGTGAGTGCCTTAAGAATTTGGAAATGAAGGTTGGAAGTTTGATATGAGGACTTAGAGAATGATAGTGATTCGACATCTTGATTAAATAGATGAGTTATTTCAAAAGTTTTTTGATTGTTAAAATGATGATACATGCCTCCCTTTTCTTCTATTTATATCCTTTTAGGGTTTTGTGGTTATCTAAGGTTGATCTAGGATATAAAGATATGAGTTATTCCATTTATTACCTTATTAAATAAACCTTGAAATGTTCTAGAAAAGAAACACTGGATAGCAGCCCAATTCCACTAGAAAGTCGGTGTACAAGGTAGTAGAACTGTAGTTCTATAATCTCTACTAGCTAGCCAATGCACTTTAATCATGTATATAGTGGTTTTATGGAGGCTATGGGTGGTTCTATTTGATCTAACTATTAAGTGGTGTACTCATAAAGGTTGTTCAGTGATTCAATTTTGTATTGGACCTTGAAATGGTCCTCTTTGTCCACTTTGAACACATATTTATGTCAAATTCCTTCCTACCACTATAACTTGAAAAACCCACTATAAACACACTTGAAATAAGTTATACAATCATTATAGTGTCTATGATCATTAAAAAAACAAACATGAGTGTCATAAATCTCCCCATTTTTAATGTAACAATCACTTGATATTAAAATAAAGATAAGTAAGAGGTAAAAGATAAAAGGGAAGAAGTTGCCAATATCTCAAGAAACCATGCCTCTCAATTCATAAAGAAATTCTCCCCTATTGTGATACTTAGATAATTTCTCCCCTTTTGATGTATAAAACTTTTAAACTCTTTTATACATTTCTTATATCTAAAAAACTTATCCCCATTTGTGATTATCAAAAAGAAACTTCCAAAAAATTAGGGTTAGAGAAAAAAGATAATATGATATTTATTTAAGGCAATTTAAAAATAACCATTATATAACAAGCATAAAATTATCTAACTCCCCCTTAAGAAAAAAAAGAAAATTTAATGAAAGGGAATTTGGAAAAAATCCTGCTACAACATGTGAAGAGATGAAAAAAATTGAACTCTATAAGACATTTTGATTTTAAAAATTATGTTAATGAAAAAGATAAGATAAAACATTAACAAAAAACTCTTTCAAAATAGAAAATTTTGAAAACACGGATTTTTTAAACATTTCAAAGGACACACAATGAATTATAAAATATTTTCAAAGAGTTAATAAAATCATGAAATGATGTATAAATTTAAAAAATTAATTGATAAGTGAGTAACAAAAATATCATTAGAAAAATCCCCCAATATATAAAAAATAATAATACTAAAACAATATGCTTTCTATATTTTAAAATTTTTACAACTCCATAGATTTTAAATTTAATAACAACATAATTTATGTTCGATATTCCATTTTGTTTCTTTTATTATATAACCACCATATAATATGATAATGAATCTCATTAGAAAATCCCAAAAATATGTAAAAAATATGTACCATTCGGTACTCAGTTTTTAGGTCTGACAGTTTTAGATAATAAATAATTTTAAGATGAATCAATTTTGGATCCACTTAGATTAGATAATAAATATTTAGAAACCCGTGTTTGTTTATATGTTTAAATAATATTAGAATAAATATGGATTGAATTAGGTCTTATATATCATACATTTTTACAATCTCAATCAAAAATTAAATGTCCATATTTTTTACAATAATTTCTACATTTACTTTGAGAAACATCTTTTACAGAAGTATTATTATTCAAAGTAGTTTCATTATTTGGAAAACAAAAACCATGATTATTTATTTTAACACATTAATAACCAAGGATCATTTTAATATTTTTTCACCATAGGTAAATTTTTAAAGAGGTATTTTGAGATCATTGATTTCAAATTTTTAAGACATCAACATCCATTTGACCTCATAATTATAAAACCAAATCAAATATCTCTTTCAAAAGAAGATTATTTTCATTTAAAACGTGATTTTTCTCATTAAAAAATGGTTTCTATTTATTATCGAGTTATTTAAATGAAAATTATTTTTAATGAAAACCATTCTTTAGTTTATAATGGGTATATTTTAGGTCTTCATATCTTAGTGGACTTGATTAAGAGGAATAAAAAAAGAAAAGGTGGTAGATGAATCGGAATATAAATTGCTACTTACCCAATCTCTTTAATGAAACATTTTGAATGTAAGTAACTTGAGGAGATTGTGTCGTTGGATTCTACCCTAGAACTCCATATATATTTTTTTAAGGGCTTAATTACCTTTATTTTCTTATTTACAATTTTTTTAAATTTTGGTTATTTAGGTCTAATATGACCCTTTTTGTTTCATTCATAACATGTCAAAATTAGTTAATCTATTTGATCATTATTTTTCAAACAACATGATGATTTATTATTATTTAATTATTTATTCACATTTTTTGACATGTTTTTCATGTTCATATTCACCTTATTCATTGATGTCACTTATAGAAAAATCTTAATCCATGATTGCTTTAAATTATATATTTTTCTTGGTTTACTCTAATTACATTTATTCTTTTATTTCTTGATGTTTCATGGTGATTCCATATGTTTTGAGTGACTTTTTGATCTCTTTCACTGCCATATTCATTATATCCTAATCTTATTTTATTTTTGTGACTTTTAGAGTCTATGAGATAGGTAGAACCCATATGATTTTCTCCATGAGCGTTTTTATAGACAAATCCTCAATGAGATAATTTAGAATATAGAAAATGTTAGTAAACTTCATAAAATTTATATAAATGGATTCACTAGGATTCATAGGAAAGCTTTCAAAAAATTTCTCTACACTTATCCAATCTAGTGTCTTTAACTTTATATGTTCCTTATGTGTGGCTTCTAACAATTTTCATATTTCATGGGTTTTTTGTAAGAAAATATGTGATTAAATTCATTTTATGCAAGCCCACGATGAAGACCATTCATGGATTTTCCATTAATTTGAAAAGTAGTAATATCTTGAAGAGTGAATTTATATCCTGGTTCTTTAGTAAGAATATATTCATTCATAAACATTTTACACACAAGAAAAATTATGTTACAAAGAATATTTTACATTCTATTAAAATTTATATAAATTTTTATAAAAGTGTTATTTTTAAAATAAATAAACAAATCATGTTTGTTGAAAAACAATGTATCCCATGATACCATTTTTTGGTCAGATTAGTATTGAAAAACATAGGGTGAATTGTCTTTTCAAAAAATAAACAAAAAAATGAAAACAATAAATTCAAAATACTAGGATTTAGGTACAAAAAGTGAAAAAGATATAAATTTGATTCTTATTAAAAATTATTTAAAAATTATTTAAGTGAGTATGCATAGTGGAATTCATATGTATCTAATTTAAGCACTTTATGTGTATCGAGGTTAGATGATTCAATTCATAAAATAAAATAATGAGAAAACACATTTTGATAAGGAGTTATCAAATAGCTTGATGTGAGCTCTTACATATCCACCATAAAATTGAGAGATATTTATGATTAGATCATTGGTTTAAATAGAGATCATGTAACCAAAATTCCATTGATTTCTTTTTTGTTATAGCATGTCAAAAGTTCCTTTTCATTTTAACAGAAACAGCAAGAAATGAACATCCCTTTCTTTTTAATAATGATATCAAGAACCCAAAGGTAAAGGGTTGGATGATAAGTGAAGATTTTTTTTGGGAAAAATCTGTTACAATGTCCCTCTATTATCTCCATATAAGGATAGAAACTATTTATAAGTGAGGGATAAGAAGAAAGGTGATATCATTTGATATTTGGATATGAAGGTTGGATATTTTATAGGTGGGCTTGGATAGTGAAAGAGATTTTACATATTGATTGATGTAATAAGTTGTTTAAAAAGTTTAGAAATTGTTTTAATGATGATTCATTCCTCCCTTTCCATATATTTATAGTCTTATAGGGTGTTTGAATCATCCAAGGTCAAGTCAATACATTTAATACCATAATAAATGCACCTCAAAATATATTTAATGGTACCACCGACTTGTGTACCAATGCAACTAGATATCCTATGTGTAAGGAAGTGGTTCTACAATTATGGAATCTCCATTAGCTAGTTGGTGAGATTACATTAGATAATTAATGGTGTGATTCTAGATATGTGTTGTTCTATAAGATCTACCAGTCTTCCAATGCACACCTAATCATTTTTCAGTGCTTCACTATATTGTTGGACTTGGAAATGGTCCTCCATGTCCACATTGAACACCTATTTAAATCAGATTCCTTATTTCAACTTTAAGTAAAAAATCACTAAAAACATAAAAATAGTTCAAAAAACATATGTCTGTTTATGATCATTAAAATAAAAATAACTAAGAGGGTTATCATAGATAACACACATACCCAACCTATAGCTTCACAACAAGAGAACCATAATTTCTCATAACCTCACAAAAAAATCACACAACCTTTGACACTGTAGTTTTTGAAACAAATACATCGCACCAAAAAACCTCCACACAAAATCCATGAAATCCCCCTTTCCAAATACAAGTTCCTCTATTTAACGAATTATTGAGTTTACACTAACTCCAATTTACTAATCCATTTCATTTAACATTAACACAGCCCATTCATTTATCATTCTATTCATTTAATCCAATTACCGCACATCAATTTCATACTATGATTATTAAAATATATCATATGATATATCAGTTTGATTATTTTAAATTCAAACCATAGCTAACCATGAAACTAATAAAACCACACAATACTGCAACTCATCCAACCCATGTTAAGATATGTTTCATCACATCATATTATAATCCATTCCTGCAACCCATCCATATCACCAAAACAACTACAATAGAAAACAACATAAATAAATCATTTCACATCAACCCTCATCACTTCCCAAGTAAAACAAACATAGCCTAACTTCCACCACATTCCGCCTCAAACCCAGTCACTACCATCATTGGTTAAAGACCCACAAGATCCCCATGCATTATAATGGAAAACAAAAAACACATAAACATGTAGAAACAAATTTTAGATTTTTTATCTATAATAATTTCAATTCTAGGTCTTATAAAACATATAATATTATTTAGAATGGTTATTGTAATATTTTGTTACTTCTCGAGCCATTACATTGCTGATTTGGGAGTTGGAGGTGTATGGAGGATGGTATGGTAGAGTTTGGATCTATAATTATGCTACAAATGTACATTCAAGATGTGAATCCATGCTCATTGAATGAATGTGTGTTCATGTATTAGAGCCTAGTGATACACAGATTGGTGTTTCAGAAGAGATTTCTATGAATAATAAAATCATGATGTGAAATAATTATTCATTCCATGAATGAATTTGAGGTTGATGTGGCATGAAACTCTATAGATGTTCATCAGTTTTTGAGTTTGGGGAATTCATATCCATAATAGGTTTCATGGAATAAATTGGTGAGTATCATGAAAATTCATAATGTGAATTAGTGTCATGTCATGAATTTCTCGAGGCCCATCCTACTTATGAATTTTTGGAACCCTCAGTTTTACCCCATCCTCTCTTTTTCTTATTTGTTTTTGGTAAACCCTCAATGATTTTGTAGTACCTTCCATACCCTTTTCTTCATCATTTATCCTTGGGTTCTAGAGTTTTATCTTTAGTGATCTATGGTGAGTATTTACCCTTTCCCCTTTTTTCTCTTATTCCTCTCTCGGGGAATTCACAACATTGATATTTCTTTCATCTGATTATTATTGGGATGTGATTTTTCTAAACCTTTGGGGAGATTAAAATTAATATGAGGTTTTCTTGCACGGTTGAGGTCTTATTATTGTTTCTCCTTTACCCTATTATACACAGTGATTCCAAAAGCTTATTTAAGGTTGGGGATCTTGGTTCTCTCCCTATTCATGTCCATGTGTGGGGATTGCATGATTTTTACTTCCATTGGGGGATGGTAGAGGTCATCATAAGAATATAATTAATCATATTTAATTGATATTTAATGAGTATAGGGAGGAATCACAATGTTTTATAGATTTTGATTATTTTTATAATGAAATTGTAAATTATTATTTTCACTATTGAATATCATGGATTTTTTTAGAGTAGTTTGTGTTATAGTTGATATGATTATGAAAACATTGTTGTTTTGGTTGTTTTATCTCACATAGAATAAAAGTATAATAACCTATATATGTCTAATTAATTAGTTTCCCATTGAAATGTGATATTTTTTGTGAAAATACCCATTATATGAAATAAACTAAAATAATTAAATCCCTTATTGAATCTGAAATTTGGGTAAATTGTGGAAGTTGTAATTTTTTATGTATTGATTTTATTACTATATTTCCTTGTGAGATGTGTGGGAATGTTTTTGGGGCTTGTGTGTTGATGGTGGTTCCATGCATGGGTGTGGAATATGTTGGTATGTAAAGCAGTGATTGGTAAGCATGGGATGTTATGTGGGATGATGTGTGATGTTTGTGATGTATAGTTGTTATGGTGAAATGGATATGTATATGTTATTTTATGGTGGTGGTGGATGTCATATGGGTGAGTTTTTTTGTGGTGTGGTTATGTCAGTTTCTTGGTTATTCATGGAATGAATTGAAATGCTGAAACTAAAATGACATGGGTCATAAATGAATAAGCAAGGTAAGAAATTGATGTATTGTAATCAGAGTAAAAGAAATAAATGATAAATGAATGGGATGTGTTAATGTGAAATGAAATTTCTTAGTAAATTAGTTTTAGTGAAAACTCATCAAATCTAGTAAAGGTGTTACCTATATCTAAAAGTTGAAATTGTGTGGCTATGTGTGGTGGTTGTGTGGTGCAATGAATTTGGTGGTGGTAGTGGTTGTGACGGATGTCGTGTTGTGTTATGGTCATGATGTATATGCTAGTGGAGTTGATATTAATCCATATGTTGGTTATTGTGTGTTATCTATATAACATGTATTTTCATATTATTTCTATATTGTCGAACCTAATTTGGATAACCTTTCCAATGACCAATTTTTTTTGGGTTTTTGGTGTTTTCCCTAACATCTAGGTTGGTGGTGGATCAAAAAGATGGTTGTCCAATCTAACCCATTATTCCTTCAACAATATTAATTATTATATGGGATGGTGTAAGAGTTCACCCACTGATTGATAAGAGTTAGTGTTGGAGATTACCAAGTAATGATGGGTTGGTTTCAGAGATCACCCAGTAATTACATGTTTGTTTTGAAGATTGTACAGTGATGATGAGGATTTGATATATGGTGGGTGTCATTTGTAGTGGGAGGAGAGATCAATGTTGATTTCCTTCATGTTCGTCATAACCTATTACCTTGTTTATGAGATGTGGTAATTTGGATGAGGTTATGATGTAATGATAACTGATTCTTTTACCATATGATAGACCCTACGGGAAGTTAGGATGGGTAGGGATGTGTCCTAAACCACATCAGATATGCATGGACATGTGATGAGATATACATGGGAGGGATGGGAGCATATGATGTTTCATGTGGGGCCTGATAGTGGAAAACTAGTGGGTAAGTAGTTCTGGGGTGTATTTTCTTTATATTCCTTGATGTTATACTACTATATTGGATGCATTATTTAGTGAGTGTGTCAAGGTGTAGTTGGTATTGGTTAGTTGACCTATTTAGATGTATGTTGGATCTATTGTTTATTAACTGGTGGATTTTTATTCTCTTTTAACATGTTCACAATAGATCATGGGTAAGATCCTACTAGGTATACATGTTACGCTCACCCCACATATAAATAAACTATTTTTTAGGTTTCTTGGAGGATTTTGGTGATCTATTTGGATGTTACTAGATTGGATTTGGAGTTGATGTTGTGTCGTTTCTAGGTCTTGGATTTTGGAATATACTTAAATAATTTTATCTGTATTTGTTGACATTTTTCACACATTATAGAATGGTTTTGGTTTATTTTTATATTACGTGATGGAGTTTATTTGTGTTTGATTTATCATGTCTCTCAATCCTCATTATTATTGAGTTTAATGTATTCCATTTGTGAAAATTTTTACCCTTAGTGCTAGTCATCAACCTTAAGTGTACAAGAGGTGGGACTCAGGGGTCATTATGTCTCTTCCTTTATTATCATTTCTAAAGGGGCAACTTTGGAGGGAGGGGTCATTAAATAGTGGTATAAAAGGTTTTGGTTGAGTGATATGAAGGATTTTAGAGTTATTCGCTATGATAAATTCATGAGATGGTAGGGAAATAGTGCTAGTTCGTTTTGATACATGACATAGGTCAGAGAGACTAGCTAGGACATGATATTTAATGTCCCCCTTGATCTGATGGATGAAAATTGTTTATAAAAAATTAATAAGTGTGGTGGTCAATTTTTTAGGGTAGAGATTTAGGAGAGGTACATGCATCATTATCAATTCTATACATGTCTTAAATGGGTAATTTTTTGAAAATTAATTGAAATTTGATTGAATAAAACATGATAAAATTACATGATACTACGATTATTATTTCTCCTTTCTTTTAGATAATGCCTCATAGTCTTCGTCTATATACACCCAAGGAAATATAGGTTTATCAAGATAATCGGGTTGATCGTTAAAGGATTGACCTGATAGAAAATGCTAATTCGTTGGAAATGGATTTGTGATCCTTTCAATGATAGTGATTGGAAAAGTATGAGGGGAGAATATATTATCTAGATATAGAGATTTAGCTATAGAATATGAGATCAATTTAGTTTTTAATCAAGATCAGGGTGATTTTTGGTTTCTATTGGTTGTTAGCTAGATGTGGGGAGTCTTCTATCACTGGTGGACATTGTATCTTAGTGATTGGAAGGAGGTAGATGGGTTGTGGTCAGTTTCTAGAATGAGTTCCATCTAGAATTCTTATCATCGATGATGAAGGTAGAAAAAAGGTAGGGGATTCCTCCCTTCAGTAGGGGAGCCAATGTGTATGGGAACTTGGGGGTAAATTTTAAGTGCCTCATATGCTTTTCTCATGATTTCATCACAAATAAGGATTCCAGAGTATGTCACTTGGTGGATGAATTGTTCCCAATGACCAGGAATGTAGTCACCCCATTTATGATTCCTATATATTTGGTGGTGTAAAATAAGGTGGAGGATATCGAGTAGATACATTTACTAGGATGTGATCCCCAAGAGAGTGCCAGTAAGGAATCTTGAGGAGTACGGATTCAAGTAGCAGATCATGGATATCTAGATAGTTGGGGTTTCAACCAATGGGGAACCGACCTCGATAGATATTTTCTCATCATTCTTATACTAGTTTCACAAAAACATATACTAGGGATTATTTTTTCATGTTATGTCTATAGGGATTATTTTAATTGATAGGATCAATATATGAAATATTAGGAAGGACAGTATCAGATGGGTAGTCAATCACCTTTTTTGCAGCATAAGTAGTTTCTTCTATGGAAATATTATTCATAGGGAAGTCATAGTTGTTTCAGCAGTTGAGTATAAATGGAGTTAGAAGAGTGTATCCTCATGATGGTATCTATCCTCATAGACTTAGGCTAGATCACTATTTTAGAGGCCATTAGAAAATTGGTGGAGAATATGGGCTTGGGTAGATTCTTGAGATAGAGTTTATAGTACTAGAATGGTGAGAGGTATTTTGAGGTATGATTACTTTTTTCAGATCCCCTAGTTTTTTCCTTGTTTGATTCAGGAGCATTTCACTACTTTTATGCTTCTACCTTGGTCTATGTTTTTGGACTAGAGGAGGAGATCCTCCCCTTTCCCCTAGTGTTATCCATTCCTATTAGAGTTCAGAATACATTATTTAATGTGTACTAGAGATATATACTAGTGATGGGAAAACACCATTCAGTGGGGGATTTCTTCTTGCTAAAGATATATCCATATGATATTCTCCATAACATGGATTGTTTTTAATCTTATGTGTATAGTCATCGGCTTCTTTCAAATGACGGTTTCATTTTCTGATGTAGTGGGACTCCGAGTGGTTTTCATTAGTGAGTAGGGTTATCAAATGGGTGGATGTAAAGTAGAGCCTCCTTTTCTCATTTGGAAGATCTATCGATGGATACTCTTGAAAGGGATGTTACAAGGGTTATGGATGAGTTTCTTGATGTTCTAATAGCTAAGTTTATGACATTACCCCCTCAATGAAAATTCAAGTTTGGGTTAGATTTCCAATCAGGTGCCTCACCAATTTTGATGCACCCTATCTAATTGCGCTAATATAGATGTGTTATTTAAGGTTTCAAGTTAATTATTTGATTTTCATGGGTTTCATTCGACTTAGTGTATCTCCTTGGGGTGATACTATATTGTTCTCCAAGAAGGTGGATGTTAGTCTGAGGCTTTTAATGGACTACTTGAGGTTGAATTAAGTGGTTGTCAAGAACCATTACCCCATTATAATGATAGATGATCTTTTAAACCAGTTGAAGGGATCCATTTTGTTTTAGAAGATTGATTTGTGATTTGTATATCCCCAAATGATGCTGGAAGATGAGGATATACTGAATACTAACTTCATGTGTAAGTATGGGAACTTTGATTTCATGTTCATTCAATTTGGTGTCATGAACATGCCAGTTTATTTCAAGTGGCTCATGGACTCTATGTTTTATAAGTTCCTAGACTAGTTCATAGCCATGTTAATAAATTAAATATTAGTCTACTCAAAGGTTTATGAGTATCATGTCAATCATCTCAAAGATATCTTGCATATTTTTCAAATCCATAAGATCTATGGAAAATCGTCTATGTTCATGTTCTGTACATGAGAGGTGAATTTCTTTAAGAAAATAATTTATCAGTATGGTTTTTTTATGGACCCATAAAATATTGACGTTATTTTTTCTTATCCATCACCCAATAATGTTGTATATGTTCATAGTTCCATTGGTCTTATGGGTTATTGCTGAATGTTTTTGTGTATTTTCTCTCAGATTCTAACCCCACTGGAATATTTGACAAGAAAGGACTGGAATTTTTCTTTCACTTATCAGTGTTATGTAGTATTTTTTTTATTAAAATTTATCTTGATCAATGCCCCCAGTGCTTCGGTTTCTTAAGTGGGATGTGATGTTCAAGTTGTTTTATGATGCATCTCTCATTGGTTTGGGGTTCATCTTGATTCATTAGAGATTGATGATCCCTTATGGGTCTATGTAGTTACATTCCCATTAGAGTAACTATTCTACCCATGATATAAAGTTAGCAATGGTTGTGTTTTCACTGAATTTGTGGTGGAATTACCTCACCAGTGAATGGTTTGTGGTGTTCATATAACACATCATCAAAAAAATATTTTCTCTAAAAAGGATCTGAATTTTTCCAGTCTCGGTGGATGGAGTTTCTCTAATATTACAATTTTTATACTTCCTACACTCTAGGAATGGTTTTTTTAGTCTCTAATGTGTTGAATTTGAAGTATTGAGGTGATTCTCTTATAAAATTTGAGGATGATGGGAAAAAGGTGGAAGAGATTATAGTGATTCATTTTGATGTAAGAGAAGGAGTTGGAATAGTCTTCTTTATCTGATGATAGTGGGATCATCCATGATGTATTTGGTGGAGGAGTCTCAATAGGGATAAATAGAGTAATAGGTTATGGATGACCATGTTATTCATGGTGATTCTCCATCGGGATTGTCAGAAGGTGGTAAGAGCTAAATGATATTTCATGGGAGGTTTTTTGTTCTATTGGATATGTGTGAGGGAGTTCTCCATGTGTTTCTTAGATCACCCTTAGAGGATCATTTGGGTCTATCTAATAAGTATTGGTGATTGAGGAGACAACTTTGGTGCCCTCATATGAAGTGGTTGGTGGTAGATTTCATGGCATGGTGCTTGGTATGTCATCATCAGAAAGCCATAAATAGTGTTCCTAGATGGATGTTTCACCCTTTGGATGTCCTTAAGTGTAAATGGGTGACATTTAGATGGATTTTTTTAACTAGGTTACCCTAGTCTTGGGTAGGGTGTGATGTAGTTTATTTTTTATTGTGGACCAAATGAATAAGTTGGCTCACTTTCAACTGATCCATGAATCAAGTGTCATGGATGTTTTGGAATAGCGGTATGTGGATGATATTGTTATGCTTCAGAGGGTACTGAGGACTATCATATTCGTCTTGGATCCCCATATTACCTCATAGGTGTGGAGAGAGTTATAGAATGCCTTTAGCTTTCTATTGTACCTTAAAATTTATATCCAGCCTCAGATAGATGGGAAGACTAACTAGACCATCCAAAATCATGAGGGTATGTTTAAACATTGTTTCTATAATTTTGGTGCATCATTGTTAAGGAACTTAACTCTAGTTGATTTTTCTTAAAAAAATATTTATCATTCATCCATTAGCACGACTCAATTTGAGGTGTTGTATGGGTGGTTGTGTCATTATCCATTGTGCTAAACAAAGGTCGAGGATTTGGCAGTTCTTGTTCATGATGTATTATAGAAAATGACTAAAAAGATTCATATTATGTCAGAATCGATGAAGAAGGAAAAGGACTGTCAAAAATACTATACTAATTATAAGAGGACTCCCCTAGGGTTTGATGTTGGAGACCATGTGTTCTTAAGGGTTTCCCCCCATCGGGGTAGTAAAGTTTTAGATGTGGGAGTAATATTTCTCCCTGATTCATCATACCTTCTTAGGTGTTGGGTCATATTGGTGAGGTGGTATGTCAGTTGGAACTTCCACCACAGTTGGAAAGGATCCATGAGGTCTTCCATGTGTCCCATCTTCATCAGTATATTTATGATGACTCCCATTTTATTGACTAGGTAAAGTTTGATATCAAGAATTTTGTGACTTTCATGGAGTGTCCATTTGTGATTCATGATCATTGAGATAAATTTCCTCATGGATAAGCCATCCCATTGGTTAATGTGTTGTAGAGGGATATTGGCATAGGGGAGAGTACTTGGTAGTGTGACACGTATATGTATTACCAGTACCTTGGGTTCTTTTTAGTTTTTCTTTGTTTTTTTTCATTGATGATGTGATGTTTTCATATTAATGATTTATGAGATTTTCTATTTTACCTTACTAGTGTAATGTATTATGAATTCAAGCATATGAGGAGGGGAAATTGCCTTCATAATCAAGAGGTGTGATATTTAAGAAATTTTTTAAAACTATGTGGGTGAGAAAGTGACACTAAAGTGGAAAATATATTGATATGGAAGGTGGATTTCCATTATTTTTATTCCTGAGATAGTGTTCTGTGATGGATGTGGTCTTTATTGGCTTTGGTTGTATATAGGTTGGAATGGTTTTGTGAATGGTTATGTGAAAGATAGGTGGATTATGGCTATTTTTATACAATGTTGTGTTTTTATTGGTAGAGGATGGTTATGTGGTTGTGTGGGGTGTTTTATAGACACTTTTACTTAGCTCAATTTTCTTGGTTTGTGGTAGTGATTGGGGTGTAATAAGATCCTTGATAGGAATCTCAAAGATGGACGGTTAGACCCTTCCCTTTATTCTAGGTTTAGATTTTATTATCAAGGATTTGAATATTTTCAGATGTATCTAATGTAATAAATAAAAAATTATATAACCATTAATTAATTGGTTTAGAAGTTATGGGTGTTTGGAGGAGGCTTTAGGAGGGTTTGGCAGAGTTTAGAGCTGTAATTATGCTACAGAGAGTCATTCACAACATGAATCCATGCTCATGATGTGAATGTGTGCTCATGTCTTGGAGTCTTTAGATTCCTAACATTATGTTTCATATGGGATTTGTTTATTAATAAACTCATGATGTGAAATAATTATTGATGGTGTGAATGAATTCAAGTTTGAGGGACTATAGAATACAATGGATGTTAATTCGGTTTAGAGATTGAGGAATTCATGGCATAAACTAAATTCATGTCCTGAATTAGTGATTATCATGAAAATCCATGACATGAATCAAGGTCATGTTAGTAATGAGTTGAGACCCATCCTAATTGTAAATTTTGGGAACCCTCGGTTTTACCCCACCCCCCAGTTTTACATCATTCCTCTATTATTCCTCTCGATTTTGGGTGAACCATAGATAATTTAAGAGGATCTTCTATCCCCATTCCTCCGATTGTGATCCTTGGTTTCGAGAGTCTGATCTTTGATTATTTTTTGTGATAAATACCCTTTTCCATTTTTTTCTCCTATTCCTTCCTCGAGGAATTTTCATCAGTGGTGTTCCTTTGATCTGGTTAAGATTGGACTATGATTTTGATGAGCCTTGGGTGTGATTCTGGTTGATCTGAGGTTTTCATTTGTTTTTTTGGTCTTATAGATATTTTTTCATCATATTATTGTGCATGAAAATTTTGAAATATTATTTGAGGTAGGGGATCCTCATTCTATCCATATTTATGTGCATGTGTAGGGATTTCATGTTTTTTTACTTCCTTTGGGTGGACGGTCAGGGCCATCTTAAGAAGATAGTTAATCCGTATTGATTTAAATTAAATGGAAATGAGGATGAATCACATGTTTTTACTGATTTTAATGATATTTTCAAATGAATTATATATGTTTGTTTCCATTTCTAAAAATAATGGATATTATGAGCCTTTCATGTGTTGTAGTTGATATTCTTATGAAAACCTTTCATATTTTTTGTATCACCCTGAATAAAAGGATAAGACTTTATATATGGATAATGAATTGGTTCCCATGAAAATTTGTAATTTTTGAAATAACACCCATTCTAATTAAAAAAGTAATGTAATTAAAGTCCTTGTTGAATCTTAAGTTGTATTAAATTTTGGAGGCAGGGATGTGTTTTTATGTGAGGATGTAATTGTTGTGTTTTCTTCTATTAAGTGTGGGAATCTTATTGGGGCTTGTGTGGTGATGGTGGTGACCTGATTCAATGTAGAATGTGTGGGGTAGTGAAGTAGTGGTTTGATAGAATGGGATGTGATGTGGGTTGATCTGTGGTGGTTGTGATGTATTGTTACTGTTGTGAGATGGCTTGGTATACATTGTGATGTAGCGATGGGTAATGTTAGATGGGCAAGATATTATGTGGTTTGGTTGTGTTGGTTTTCTGATTATCCATGGAATGAATAGAAATATTGAAACTAAAATGACATGGGTTGGTAAATGTATAAGAATGGGATAAAATTTATGTGTGGAATTTCGCTCAAATGAAATGAATGATAAATGAATGGGATGTATTTATGTGAAATGAAATGGCTAAATAAATGAGGGTTAGTGAGAACTCATTAATTCTAGAAATTCTGGAATCTATATTTGGAAGTATAAATTGTGTGTCTTTGTGTGGTGTTTGTGTGGTGTAATATATTTACTGGTGTCAATGGTTGTGATGGATGTCGTATTATGTAGTGGTGGTGATGTGTACTCTAGTGCAATTTATATTAACCTGTAGGTTGGGTATTGTGAGTTGTCTACTTATCTTGTATTTTCATGTTATTTCTATACACACCACACATGAGTTTGATAACCTTACCAATTCCTGAATTTTCTGGGTATTTTCCCCAATATCCAATTTAGTGGTGTATTTCATGGCTGACTACCCCATCTTCACAGCTCTTCCTATAGTAGTTGTGATGATGAGATGGGTTACTATTTGAGGTCGGCTAGTGATAGAAATGGGTTGGTGTTGGAGATCACCCAATGTTGATAGGTTGGTGTTATAGATCACCTAGTGATGATTGGTTGGTGTTGGACATCACCCAATGATTATGAGGATGTGAAAAGTGGTGGGGGTCATGTGTAGTGGGAAGAGGGAACACAGTTTATGTCCTTAATTTTAATGATACCTTACTTTCCTATATATGATATGTGGTTATGTGGATGAGGTTCTGATGTGATGATAGTTGATGCTATCAGCAGATACTAGACTCTATGGGAGTTTGGGATAGGTATGGATTCATCCTAATCTGCATTAGAGATGGACATGTATGTGATGTGATAAGTATGGAAGGGATAAGATCATAATATGTTTAATGTTGGGGCATGAGAGTGTAAAACTAGTAGGGAAGAAATTGTGAGGAACCTTTTATTGGATTTTTTATTTGTTAAGTGAGTCGTGGTAAGGTTGGTATTGGTTAGTTGACCTATTTAGGTGCTTGTTGGTTCTGTTATTTATTCACTGGTGCATTAGTCTACACTTTTTACTTGTTCATGAGTGAAATTGGGTATGATCCTATGTAGAATATATGTTATGTTCATCCCCTATATATATAAACAATTATTTATACTTCCATGATTATTTCATAGACTAGGATGGACGTTACTATCTTATATTTGGAGTTTTTGTTGAGTTTTTTTTTTCAAAAGTCTTGTCGATTGCAATTTACTTAGAGAATTTTATCTATAATTTTTGAAATTTTTCATGAATCATGTGATGGTTTTGGTTTACATTTATATTATGTTATGAAGTTTATTTTTTTTTTCTATTTATCCTATCTTCTAATCCTTATTATTGTTGAGGTTAATGTCTTCCTTATGTGATATTTTTATACCATTGGTGCTAGTCTCTATGTTATGGCCTACTAGAGGCAAGACTCGAGGGTCATTATCTCTCTTCATTTTTTGTTCAGCCTAGGAAGGGTACCATTAGATGGATGGTTTATGAAAGGTAATATAACACAATTCTATATTTCCATTGGAAACTAGGTCATTATCCATATATAAGTGATTATCATTTTTCATTATTAGTGAGATCAACCAAATAAACACAACAAGGGTCTCAAAATTCATAGTAATTAAAGCACCAATAAGGTTCCCAGGAAATTTTATTTGGACCAATAGAAATATACAAGTATCATAATAATTTATTTCATGAAAATAGTAAACACATGTGATTACCCTCAATTCTCATTCAGTTTAGTTAAATCAATTCATTATCTTTATTAAGATGACCGTTAATATCTACCCATTGGATGTCAAAATCATCCAATCCCCACACATACACTTAAAAGGGATATAACAAGGCTCCCCTACTACAAAATAATCTTTCCAAAATGTTTTTCAAGGATAGAATGAATAATTTACATCCTCAAAACCAATATCACACCAAGGAAGGATTATAAAACAAGAATAAAAAATCTAATATCAATCTCCAACCACCACATCACCCAAACCATCCTTCTCCCCAAGTATAATCTTCTTTAGAACGATGAACATGGGAACACTATGAAGGAAAAGATAGAAATCACCATTGAATTACCAATGAAAAATCCAAATATTCTAATAATCAAACCCCATAAGGAGAGGTTTAAATGCCTCTTGAAATCTCTTAGGAGTCACCCATGAATTGAGAGAAAATACTAGAGGAATATGGGGTTTGAAAGAGATCATAATTTTATACCCATAATATTTATAATATTACCATAAAGTTGTACAAGATCCAATACCATGATCCCCCCAACCATCGGGCCTTCAAATCTCATGCCAATGATCATGGCCTAATCCTATCTATACACCAATTCAATGTTATGGCGCATTTATAGAACCACACTACAAATAACTTAAAAAATATATGGACTTAATAAATAGATTGTAGCACCCTCAGTTTGAGGTATGTGGCCTTCCTTTATACATTTTTATGTATATGAAGTGGTTGGGTAATGTTTGGGAGAGTTTGGAAGGGTTTTGAAAATTTTTGGAGGCCTTTTTAAGGTTGAACGGTTTGGCCATGCTTAGGGGAAACCGTAAAATAATCCTATGTAATCATGTGTTTTTCAATATTCAGATAGTAGTATTTTCATGGTTAGCACACAGTTTGTCAAACCGTGTGAGCTAACCATTCATCCCATTAAATTTTTAAAAAAAAAGGTTACCAGGATTAACCCTAAAATCCCCATTTCTCCTTCCACTCGAGCCTCACTTGGGGTTTATTTTTCTTAAGGGCTATGGTTTCTCTCCCACTCATGTTGGAAGGGATTTGAAGGGGTTTCAAGGTGGTTTGAAGGTGGTTTCTCCCATTTAAGTCTCTCCTCTTGGTTTCTTCTTGGTTTTTCTTCAGATCTAGTCCTTCCCCTCTCTTGGTCTCCTAGATCTACTTCCATTGCATGTAGAGCTAGTTTTTTTGTTGCTTGAAATGTTGAGATAGGGGCATGTTGATGTTAAGCAAAAGGATATAAGGATACTTTAGTGTGTATTTCAACCATATTTGTGGTGAGGTTGTGCATTGGGTGATTTCCCCTAAAACCCTAAATTAGGTGGCCTCTCTCTCAACTACACTTTGTTAGAACTAGAAGACTTATTCCAATTAGTTGGTTTGGATTGAATTAGTTGGTTATTTTGGTTAGTGAAATTGGTTGTAAATGCCTTTGGTAATGTTTTTTTGATTTTGGGGGAAAAGGGTGGTTTTGTGATGAAATGTTCATATTGTCAAATTTTAAAATGGATATTTTAAAATCAGTTTCTTTGATTCATTTTGGAAAATGGTTTGCAAAAATGGGTTTCAATAAAGATTTTGTTATATTGAAATGTGGTTTGGCATGTAAAATGGTTAAAGGGTGTTTTCAATAAATGGGTGATTTATTAAAGTTAATTGGCATGTGTTGGAAATAGTTGTGTGCAAAATTTCTGACCTTGTTGTTTTATGCCTGTTGGTTTGTTAAGCATTATGGATTGTGTTAATTGTGTTGAAGTGGGAAAGAAGTCTCACTATAATAGGTGATAGATAGTGGATGAGAGGGACACTATTATAGATAAGTGGTTGGTAAGTACCACTAGTTTGGAAATGTAGTGAACGAATTTGGATGAGAAGTTACACCATGTTTGGTTGCTTGTGTGTGTTTTTATGCAGGATGGAAACAGTTTTTCAAATGTGTGATGGTGAAATGTCTTATATCATGGTTGTTATCTTTCCCTTGTTTGGTGTGGATATGGGTAAATGGGGCCTGGTAAGGGTGTTTTTGGATTGTGGTAATGGTTTCACTATTAAATATTTTATATAAACTGTTTTGTATAAATTTGATAACTGTTATCTCATAGTGGTGTGTGTAGGGAATCTATTTCGAAAAATCCTACTGAGTATTATTACTCACCCATACTTTGTCACATTGGTGATTTTTAAGATGTTTTATTCTAAGACATAGGTAATAGTAAATCATCTCTTTTTGCTAGCGGTTTTTTGTGATGCTTTTATGGTGTTGTGATTCTTGGAACATGGAGCTTGGTGTGGAGATGTGGGTGGTTTCATATTTCCTTGGGGTATTTTTGTTCTTCCTTTTGGTACTCTGATATTTTTTATAGATTATTTTGGATTTATTTTGGTAATATATGGTTTGGGTTGCTATGTTAACCTGAATCATGTAGTTTTTTTGGTAGTGGATTGTTTGGTTGGATAGATTATCTCAAGGGAAAATAATTCCCCATTTCATTCTTGAAGCCCACGACATTTATTTCCATCCTTTTTTTACTTGGGAACATCTCTTAAGTCCTAGTAGAATCTATATGCCTTCTCAAAACAATAAGTATGGGTCGGGATGTCACACGTGGTATCATTTTTTTGGTCCATGGATTTCAAGTGAAAGCAGTTGTTCGGTCATTTGGCGTTGATTGTTGGTCTTGGTGTTGACATTCATTATTGGACTAATCTTTGAGTCATAATGGTATCAAGGTGTAGGATTGTCATAACATGGAATTTATATCATAAAACAACATAGCTAACCCTTTTATGTTTAACTCCAAGTTACCAGGGAGTTGGGTACATAAGTGTTTTGGAGACACTTATAGGCATTGGATATATCATTGTCATGGGTGTAGCCAATAAAATGAGAATTTAATGCAAGGTAGAAATGACTTCCCACTAGGATACATATTTCATTGGGGTATACTAATTTATGTTGTGATATGAATATATGGATGTGTGGAAAAACTAATAATTATTTCATATGTATGGATTTGAAATTTGGATGGTTGTGGTATTTTGAAAATGGGTCAATTTTTAAAACATGGTTGATTTTTCAAAAATGGTGCGACATGGGAAATGTGAAATTGTGGAAAGCTTGGTTGTGATAGTTATAATGTAATTGAATTTGAGTTTTAAGCCTTTTCTTGTTAAGGGAGTGAGACTTATGGTTATTTTGTATTGATAGAAATGGAACTGGGTAGGTATCGTAGACACTAACCGAAAGAGGTTTCTAAAAATATGGTTTCACCTGAGCCTCAGGTGAACTAGTAGTTAGTGTAGAGTATAGTGAAAGACTTAAATCTTTAGAAAGTGGGAATAAATTGGATGAACCATAGCATGTAGATCATGCAGTTCTGTTTCAAAATAATAATCCACATATCTTTATGGGTGATTCAAAGCTGGAATGGGCAGAAGCATGGTTAAACAAAATAAATAGGATATTTTAATTCCTAGGAACACTGGTAGATTTGAAATTGAAGTTATTAATGTATATATTGGAAAATATTTCCTCTCAGTGGTTGGATTTGGCAGTCCAAGATGGTAAGGACCAAGGTGTGACATGGGAGGGTTTTGAGGAATTATTTAATAAATAATTCCACCCTCATACATTCAGAATTCAGCACACAACAGATTACTTCTTTTTAAAGTAGGAGAACCACTTGGTAATAGAATATGCATCTAAGTTTATGAACTTAGTGTGGTTTGAAACCGAGGTGGAAGGTAGTACATCCTCAAAGTAATGTATTTTTTGAAGCTAGGTTGAGGTATGAAATTTTTTCTAAGATAGTGGTCATGTGTATAAATGATTACATGGAAATGGTGAATAGATCTACAGTTGATGAATGGGATCTTTTGGGGGATACAGGTAGGGTAATTATGTTGGTAATTGTAGGTAATGGTGGGAACTCTTACATTTTATTTAAGCAAAATAGGGACACTTATTCCCAGGGTGGGAGCATGGCTCAGAATCCTACAACATGATTAGTGAGTATTCCTCTAAATCCTCAGAGAAAGATATGATGTTTTCAGTGTTTCTCTCTTGGACACATCAAGAAGGATTGTATGAAACAACCTCAAGAAGGTAATAAATATAAGAATATGGGGCATCTTCAGTGTTATTTTCATAATTCCCTATGGTCAGGTGTTTGTGACACTCCTCAGGGATCATAGGTGTCCTATGCCTCGATTGGATGGGGAAGCAGCATACCCCTCATAAACAGACCAGGGGCAGTCAGGGTGATTCTAGGAATACCCCGACTCCACAACAAGGTAATAAAGAGAAGATTTTGGCAATAAAGCAGATGTTTGGAGCTGAACATGTTGTGATGGATGATCAGTCAAGACCATCCATGATTCAAGTTACAGTTCTTTTAAATTTTATGTTTATGCAAGATTTGTTTGTTATGGGTGCTTCACATTATTTTATTTCTTTGTGTGATTTTAGTTTTATGGGTTTAACTATGGAAATGATTCCTTTGGTTTTAAAAGACCAAACTCCTCTAGGTCAAAGAGAGTAATGATCCTTCATGTGTAGAGCATGTTGTATAGTTATGGATGGGGTGGAGTTGGTGTGGGATTTCTCAGTGCTTGAGATGGATATTTATGATATAATCCTAGGAATGGATTTTATTTAACTATTTTTAAGGCCCACATTGAATATTATTCACAAATAGATAATTTTATGATGGATGATGGTGTTTCAAATCTATTTAGAAGGGAGAAGAATGAAAAGTTGGGTGAAAAAAAAATTTGCACCAGCTGTTGGCACGATCTCGTATCAGTTGGATACCTTGTCATTGCAATTATTGGAATCTGTTGAGAAGAGTGTTCTTTCATTATTTTTTGATCAGTTTATGGATGTATTTCACAAATAATTCTATGTGTTACCACCCATGAGAAAAGTGGTTTCTACGATTGATCTCCTTCTGGGAAACAGTCCTATCTCACTTACATCTTATGAGTTGGAACCATCAAAACTGAGGGAGTTGAAAGTGATGTTGGAGGAGTTAGAGAACAAAGGGTCCATCTGGCTTAGCACGTCTCCATGGGAATCTCCAGGACTATTTTTTAGAAATGAAGATGGAACCATGTGGCTATGTGTTGAATATCTTAGGCTTAATCAAGTTATGATAAATAACTGATATCCACTTCCACATATTGATGATTTTTTTAACCAATTGAGGTGAGATCGGTGGTTTTCCATGATTTACTTCATGATGGGATATCATCAACTTTGGGTAATGAAGAAGGATATTTCCAAAACAACCTTCTGAAGTAGTTATATCTTTTATGAGTATGTTTTTATGCCCTTCGGTCTCACAAATGAACCAGCAGTGTTCATAGAATTAATGAGTTGGATATTTTATAGATATATATGTTCTTTCAAGATGGTCTTTGTGGATGATATACTGGGGTATTCATGGATAAGGGTGGAGCATGAGCAGCACTTGGTGATAGTGTTGGGTATTTTGATAGATCATCAGTTGTATTCCAAATTGTATAAGTGTGTATTTTGGATACAATAGGTTCATTTTATTGGTTATGTTATTTCATATAGAGGTGTTTTAATTGATCTATAAAAGATAGAGGCTGTTTTATCTTGAAAACTGCAAAATATTGTTCTAGATATATGGATCTTCCTTGGTCTAATTAGCTATTATCAATGTTTTGTTCCTGATTTCTCACAATTTGCTTCACTGATGATAGATTTTATAAGGAAAAATGATCCATTTTAATGGGATGAGAAGTTTAAGAAATGTTTTGAAGATCTCAAGGGTCACCTTAAATCAGCACCAATCTTGGTTTTTCTAGAACTAGGGAAAGGGTATGTGGTGTATTGTGACACATCGAGATTAGGGTTGCAGTGTGTTCCCATGTGGGGGGATCATGTGGTTGCATATGGATCATGACAGTTGAGGTTTCCTGAGAAGAACTACTAAATACATGATTTGGAGTTGGCTGTAGTGGTTTATGCTTTGAAAATGTGGCATCATTATCTCTTCGGTGAGAAATTCACAGTTTTTACCAATCATAAGAGTTTAAACAATATTTTCTCACAAAGATATCTAAACTTGAGGCAAATGATATTGATGGAGTATCTTCAGATGTTTGATTTTGACTTAATTTACACATCGGGTAATGGAAATTCAATGGCAAATGAATTCGGTAGGAAATCATATGTGCAGGTAGTGAAATAAGAATCAGATCAAAGGTAGTTGATGTCGGTCATAGAAGACATGTAGTTGGAATGTGAGGACCAGGATGATAGAGAGGTTTTCTTTCTGGTCTCATTAGTTCTTGAATTGGTTGGTTTGGTTAAAGAAGCAGAGGTGTATGATTTCGAGTGTTTGGTGACCAGGTAGAAACTCAATGTCAGGGAGACCATTGAGGACTGGAATTCAATGTGAATTCAGTTTTGTGTCTTCAGAATCTGATGGTCATACCAGTGGCATGTCATGAGGAAATTATCAGGGATTATCATTTCTAGATGGGCTGTCCATCTTGGAATTCATAAAATGTATAAATCATTGAAGGCCCAATTTTGGTGGACTGGTATGAAGAGGAAAGTGGTTGATTATGTTTCGAGATGCTTGACTTGTCATCAAGTCAAGACAGATCATCAGTGGCCAGAAGGAATATTTCAATCTTTACCTTTCCCTATATGGAAGTGGGAATAATTCATGATGGATTTTCTGATAGTTCTCTCAAGAATGGTCAATAAGTAAGATGTCATATGGGTGATTGTGGATCAGATCACAATTTCGGCTCATTTCATCCCAATTTTTGAATCTCATACGGTGGAGGATCTATCCAAAATCTATATTTGGGATGTGGTAAAGTGGAATGGGGTTTTAGTTTCGATTGTATCAGATAGATATTTGAGTTTCACATCTCATTTTTTGAAATCCTTTCCACAATACCTTGGGATATAGTTGACGATGAGTACGACATATCATCCATAGATGGATGGGAAATCTTAAAGGATGATACAAACTTTGGAAGATATATTGCGGGATTGTGTGATGGATTTTGGTGGCTCATGAAAGGATCACTTGTGGTTGGTGGATTTATCTTATAATAACGGTTACTAGGCTTCAATACATATGGCTCCATTTGAGGCATTGTATGGGTGACCGTGTCGTTCTCCACTGTGTTGGGTGGAAACTAGTTAAACTTCGATGGTTGGATTGAGCCTTGTCTAAGAGACTATGAAAAAGATAAATTTGATTAGGAAGAGAATGAAGGTATCATAGAGTCTTTAGAAATTGTATACAGACCATCAGCGATGACCGTTGGCATTTGAGGTGGGTGATTATGTGTTTTTTAGAATCTATCCTAGGCCGGGACATTGTCAGTTTTGGAAAGAAGGGAAAGTTATCTCCAAGGTATATTGGGACTTTTGATAAACTTGAGCATATTGGATAGGTGGCTTATCAGTTGGATTTACCACTACGTTTTAGTGTGATGTAAAAAATGTTACATGTTTCTCAATTGAAAAATTATTAACCGGATCGTGACCGTGTAATTCGATGGGATCATGTTGTGCTGGAAGTGGATGCTTCTCTGGTTCACATGCCAGTGCGAATTGTGGATACGAAATAGAAAGTCTTGTGTTGTAAAACTTTAATTTACTTCAAGTTGTGTGGAATCATGTTCAGATTTAGGAGGAAACATGGGAGCAAGAGAAAGAGATGTTCTAGCAATGTCATGAGCTCTTTCGATAAAGATATGGTTCTCTACTTTTTGAGGACTGATAGTCCAATGGTTGGGAGAATGTAGAACCCCCAGTTTGAGGTATGTTATAAGGCCCCAGCCTTAAACCTTACTTAATATTGAGTTATTACAAGATTACACATTGAGGATCTTTTCGGGTTTAGAGTTTTAGAGAATTAGATCATAAAACATGCATTACATTCCACATATAAACAAAGTGGTTACATAAAGATAGTATTCTTCATTCCCATCAATGGAAACATATTTAAAATAAAACATGGATTCTTTCTTGACACTTCCTTGACACTATCATCATATCATGTACCTTTCTCTTGACCTGTGAAAAACATTTCAAAAAAACTTGGGATGAGCATAAAAATCTCAGTAAGGGATACAAAAATATGGAAAGGAAACATGGGTACATATATACATAAGGATGAGATCATACTTTAACCATAAAACATAAGCACTTTAATATACCTCATCAAGTCATGAATAAATCATAGAAATCATAATACATAAAGGTAACTTGAGGCATTTATAACATTATTATGTAGGGAGTAACCCTCTTTGTTACATTTGGAATACCCATCACAGTATATTCCCTAAATATCTTCGGAGAAACCTTAACGTTTCACTCCTTCATGGTACCCAATGCATTGGAGAGCTATATCGGGCTCACCTGCCCTTAGTTTATCAGGGAACCACCCGTCTTCATAATAATGCCCAAGAACCTCAACATAATCGTATCACATAAAACATGCATAAAGGAAACATAACATTTCAACCTTTCCATCACAAGATATCAATACAACACATTGATATAAAAACATTATGAAAACCATTTTTGATACCAAAATAAAAGAAAAGTAAAACATGGTATTTATTTTTCTTTTAAAAAGAAGGTATGGCTTGTAGAGTAAGTTGAAACTCAAATAACGGTCACGGCGGCGGAGAAGTCTTTGTCGTCGCATACGTACGACAAAAACATTCCCTTTTGTCATTTAGTAAAACTCTTCGTATAAAAAATATTCTTTTTGGATAAACGTAAAAGTCAAAGTGGTTTATACACCGTATAAAAGAAGGTTGTGTATAAAACAAAATATGCCTCAATGAAAGGAGATTGAGACGAAGTCCCATACAAAGATCATTTTTAAAATAAAATGGATCTATTATGTGTATTCACTATAAGTACACATAAAGAAAGTACAAATACAAGATAGGACATAATAATATCATGACATAATTTGAAAGTAGGAGATTAACCCAAAGAATGGTAATTGGGTTAAGAAGTTCCCTTACCTCGTATCCGACTTGACCCGACCGTTCTTTAATCTCCTGAATAATAAACTTCAGTTAATCTCTACTTGCTTAAGAACCTTTTTCAAGTTCATTATTCCTTTTATACCATGTTATGAACATCATGTAATCATTTAAGTTAATAATGTTCATTTTTTCGGTATTTGGTTCTTAAGTCAAAAATAGACTTCTTACACTTACATGTTGTTAATTTGGTCAAAGGTTCATTATATCCAGAATGATATTAATGATTTGGATAACATATATATCACATATATTCAGCATATACATGTATTTATAATATTTCATCACATTTAGAGGTAAGAAATGAAATGCACCGTTCATGGAGACGGTAAGCTGTACGTACGCATGAACGCTACTTCCATTTCTATTTCGTATTTTCTGGAATGGAATCATAATGATATAAGTGTATATTATAATTCCAGTATAATAACATATATAATATCATTAACTTTATCCTTTACACATCCCACATATGGTATTAACGAATCAAATCAGTTTCAGGGGGCGGTAGTCCGCACTTCCTAAAATGAAGATATCGTGTTTACCCATAATGGAAATAATAATGGTATGCCATAAATGAAAAATACAGAAGCTTAAGGAAAGAATAAACATATAATATATCATATATAAAAATAGTGACAACATAATGTCCACCTTTGAAGGTGTTAAATGAGTATTGAACAATCATCGTTTCGGGAGGCAGAATTTCGCCAACCATTGAAACCGTATCTTCTTTAACCATTTGATGTAGTTGTGTGAGAGTGTAGCTCGAATAAATCTTATAACAACATCCTAGTATATTTAAGATACTGGTGTTGTTACAAAAGAAGTAAATAAAAAGATTTTAGGGGGTTCGAGAAGCAAAATAAAACAAATGAACATGAGAGAATGAATTACCTTTAAAAGTGTAACTCCTTTTGATTTGAGCCTAAAGGCTTCCTTTGAAAGGATTCTGCCCAATGTGAGGCTTCAAGGAGTAATAGAGGGAAGTGGAGAGACAAAATGGGCAGGGTTTGGCCGAGCCAAAGGCTTTGGAAGTGTGGGAAAAGAGGTAGAGGTGGGGGCCTTTTATAAGAGGATAGGAGGGGCACTCTTAGAAAGTAAAGAAATATTACTTTATTTGAAATTGAGTATCGGATTTAAATGGTCCCACATTGATATAATTCGAGTCTAAGGTGATAAGGGTTCTAAATCTACCCATCCAATAGGTTTTGGACATGTTTAGGTTTTAGATATTACATTATCTTTCCATTTTATTTAAATCGTTAAATAATGAGGTCATCACTGCATCATCATGATGTCATACATAATTTAATTTATTTAAAGTATAAAAATTATAAAAAAAATACTGAGGTAGGAAATCTTTTTATCTTTCCAATTACTATTTATAATTAAAAATATGATCTTTATAACCCCATGTAAAAAAAAATTTCGTAAAACATATGATGTTTGTGTCATTTTTACCTTTACATTAAATAAAATGTTATTTATGTCATTTCCCAACCAAAGTGGCTCCATGGGGCCCCCAAGTTGACCCATGGCTTGTCTTGGTCGGCCATGACACAACCAATGAGGGTATGACATGTGTCAAGCTCATCTCATTTTATTAAAGCATTACTTTTACCTTAAACTACACTAATTACCACTAATCGCGATTAAAAACATAATAAGTTACTATTCACCAAAAAATTATTTTAATCTCATTGAACCACATTTTACTTCTTAATGACAACCATGTATGTCGGATTTTTGAAATTCAAAACACAATGATGGCAAAATTTCATTTAAATGGAAAATCAATTTTTATAAGTACCACTTTGTGGTTTCACTATTCATCAAAAATTGAAGTTTTTCAGAAAATTACCAAAAATTCACCCTAAGCTATATTTGATATTCCAAATTCAAAAATTAAGTCTATTTTACCAAATTAAAAACATATAAGTCACATTAATTAATTTAATAATTAATTTCCGCTGTCAGAGCAAATAGCATGTTTTTATAAAACAATAAGTATCAAAAGATTGACACCAGTTTAAGTCTAATTTCAAAGTGAAATTGATTCCAATGTCCACCATTGGATTAAATGGTAAAAATATATTGTAATTTCACTTTAAACCCAATTAAAAAGATAATCTAATCATATTAATAAATTAGATTAAAAATATTTTTTGAATTAAAATACAACATTTTACAATATTCATTAAAAAATGAACATTGTTAGAAAAATACCAAAAATTCACACAAAGTAAATTTTGATGTCTAAATCATAAAGAATAAGTTTATTTTGACAAAAATAGCTTATAAAATTTTCAAAAGATATATTTAAAAATGGTTTTCCATCAAAAGGCAGTAAAACAATCCTTTAAAAAATATTAGTGTATTCCATGCTTAAGATTGGATTTATTTTCATTTTAAGCCTCTAAAACACTATCTAATTCATTAATAGACATAGATAAAAATATCTATTACTCATTACTTACTTGGGGTGTTACATCCTTCCCCCTTTAGAAAATTGTGTCCCCGCAATTTATTTACTTATCGAATAAATGGGGGTACTTATCCCTCATTGCATTTTCAGATTCCCATGTTGCCTCTTCAATCATGTGGTTTTTCCACAAAACCTTTACCTGGTGAATCACCTTATTCCGTAACACTTGCTCCCTATGGTCAAGAATCTGGACCGGTTGTTCCTCATAAGATAGGTTCTCTTCCAGCTGAACTACCTCTGGACTCAAAACATGAGATGGATCTGGCATATACTTTCTCAACATCAAAACGTGAAAAACATTGTGTACCTGCGATAAACTCGGAGGTAAAGCCACCCGGTATGCAACTGATCCAACTCTCTCCAGAATTTCATATGGTCCAATAAACCTTGGACTCAGATTTCCTTTCTTACCAAATCTCATCACACTTTTCCAAGGAGAAACCTTGAGAAAAACATGATCACCTACCTCAAAAGATAGATCCTTCCTCCGGTTATCCGCATAACTCTTCTCCATGCTCTGAGCTGTTCTCATGTGCTTCTGAATCAGCTGAACTTTTTCTGCCATCTCTTCTACCAATTCTAGTCCCATCAACATCCTTTCACCCACTTCATCCCAGAAAGCTGGAGTTCGACACCGCTTCCCATATAATGCCTGAAATGGTGCCATCTGTATACTGGAATGAAATCTGTTATTATATGAACATTCAACCAAAGAAAGATGTTGGTCCCAAATTCCCTGATAATCCATCGAACAAGCACGTAGCATATCCTCCAAGGTCTGAATTGTTTGTTCTGACTTCCCATCTGATTGAGGATGAAAAGCTATACTAAAATTTAATTCAGTACCCAACGACTTCTGAAGGCCTTTCCAAAAGTTAGAAGTGAACCTGGGATCACGATCAAATACAATAGAGAGAGGAACTCCATGTAACCTGACTATCTCTTTAAGATACAAATGGGAAATTTGATCTAGGGAAAAAGTATCTCGTATAGCAAAGAAATGAGCAGACTTGGTCAAGCGATCAACAATAACCCAGATTTTATTATTACCTCGAGATGTCTTCGGTAATCCCACAACAAAGTCCATGGATATATTCTCCCATTTCCACTCTGGCACTGGTAATGGATGAAGCATCCCTTTCGGTAACTACTGCTCTTATTTAACCTGTTGATATGTCAAAAACTTTACAGTAAAATCAGAAATATCTCTTTTCATTCCATCCCACTAGTAATACTCCCGAAGATCACTATACATCTTAGTACTGCTTGGATGAACTGAAAACAGAGAACTATGAGCTTCACATAACAACTCTCTCTTCAACTGTGAATCACAAGGCACAAACAATCTCTTCCCAAATCTCAAAACACAATCATTATCTATGTTGAATTTAGGCAACTTACCTTTCTGAACCAGCTCTACCTTTTTCTGCAACTCACTGTCTTGCTTCTGTGCTTTCTTGATTCTATATGATAGAGATGATCTCACTGATACCTGAAAAAAAACATAAGAACTTCGTGTACCAAAAACTTCTATGCCAAAGTTCATCAAATCCTTAACCAAAGGATCATGTTCCAAACGCAACATTGCTAATGAAGCATTACTTTTCCGACTCAAAGCATCAACCACTTTATTTGCTTTTCCCGGATGGTAATGAATTGTACAATCATAATCCTTGATTAATTCTAGACATCTCCTTTGTCTCATGTTCAATTATTTCTGAGTGAATATATACTTTAAACTTCTGTGATCGGTATATATTTCACACTTAACTCCATACAAATGATGCCTCCAAATTTTTAAAGCAAAAACAATAGCAGCTAATTCCAAATCATGTGTAGGGTAATTTACCTCATGAGTCTTCAACTATCGTGAAGCATAAGAAATTACCTGATCATTCTTCATTAGGACACAACCAATTCCTTTCCATGAAGCATCACTATATATAACAAACTCACCATTCCTGGAAGGTAGTGCCAAAACTAGAGCATTCACCAATCTTCTTTTCAATTCCTAAAAACAATCATCACATTCTTTTGTCCAGATAAACTTAACACCCTTCCAAGTTAGCTTAGTCATTGGACTAGATAACCGTGAAAAATTTCTAACAAACCTTCGGTAATAGCCTGCCAAACCAAGGAAGCTACAAATCTCAGTTACATTTGTGGGTCTTGGCCATTCTTCAACAACCTTTGTTTTTGCAGGATCAACAGTTATCCCGTCTTTAGAAACAATGTGACCAAGGAAAGAAATTTGTTGCAACCAAAACTCACACTTGCTGAATTTTCCATACAGTTTCTTTTCTTTTAAGGTTTCCAAAATAACCCTTAAATGAATTTCATGCTCTTCTTTACTTTTAGAAAACACCAAAATATCATCAATAAAAACAACCAACATTTTTCACCTGATTCAACTGAGCCATCACTACAGTAAACTGTTTAGTTCTGATTCTGACCATCTCAGGATACTGATTTGAAAGGTCATTTCCCTCTGTATGCCTTCCCAGAAAAGTTGTTTTGTTTCCTCTATGAGAAACCATTCTTAAAAAACATGTCTTAGATGAAGCAACATGGTAATCTTCAAATGCTATATCACTTCAATTTGACCATTAAAAAAATATTTTTGGATAATCATTTAATATAATTCTAACTCCTAAAGTTATCTAAACAGACCTTTGATACCAACTATAAGTCCCCAGCCTTAAACCTTACTTAATCTTGAGTTATTACAAGATTACACATTGAGGATATTTTCGGGTTTAGAGTTTTAGAGAATTAGATCATAAAACTTGCATTACATTCCACATATAAACAAAGTGGTTACATAAAGATAGTATTCTTCATTCCCATCAATGGAAACATATTTAAAATAAAACATGGATTCTTTCTTGACACTTCCTTGACACTATCATCATATCATGTACCTTTCCCTTGACCTGTGAAAAACATTTCAAAAAAACATGGGATGAGCATAAAAAGCTCAGTAAGGGATACAAAAATATGGAAAGGAAACATGGGTAAATATATACATAAGGATGAGATCATAATTTACCAATAAAACATAAGCACTTTAATATACCTCATCAAATCATGAATAAATCATAGAAATCATAAGACATAAAGGTAACTTGAGGCATTCATAACATTCTTACGTAGGGAGTAACCCTCTTGGTTACGTTTGGAATACCCATCACAGTATATTCCCTAATTCTCTTCGTAGAAACCTTAACGTTTCACTCCTTCGCGTTACCCAATGCATTGGAGAGCTATATCGGGCTCACCCGCCCTTAGTTTATCACGGAACCACCCATCTTCTTAATAATGCCCAAGAACCTCAACATAATCGTATCACATAAAACATGCATAAAGGAAACATAACATTTCCACCTTTCAATCACAAGATATCAATACAACACATTGATATAAAAACATTATGAAAACCATTTTCGATACCAAAATAAAAGAAAAGTAAAACATGGTATTCATTTTTCTTTTAAAAAGAAGGTATGGCTTGTGGAGGAAGCCGAAACTCAAATAATGGTCACGGCGGCGGAGAAGTCGTTGTCGCCGCATACGTACGACAAAAAAATTCCCTTTTTTCGTTTAGTAAAATTCTTCGTATAAAAAATATTCCTTTTGGATAAACATAAAATTCAAAGGGGTTTATACACCGTATAAAAGAAGGTTGTGTATAAAACAAAATATGCCTCAATGAAAGGAGATTGAGACGAAGTCCCATACAAAGATCATTTTTAAAATAAAATAGATCTATTATGTGTATTCACTATAAGTACACATAAAGAAAGTAAAAATACAAGATAGGACATAATAATATCATGACATAATTTGAAAGTAGGAGATTAACCCAAAGAATGGTAATTGGGTTAAGAAGTTCCCTTACCTCGTATCCGACTTGACCCGACCGTTCTTTAATCTCCTGAATAATAAACTTGAGTTAATCTCTACTTTCTTACGAAGCTCTTTCAAGTTCATTATTCCTTTTATAACATGTTATGAACATCATGTAATCATTTAAGTTAATAATGTTCATTTTGTCGGTATTTGGTTCTTAAGTCAAAAATAGACTTCTTACACTTACATGTTGTTAATTTGGTCAAAGGTTCGTTATATCCAGAATGATATTAATGATTTGGATAACATATATATCAAATATATTCAGCATATACATGTATTTATAATATTACATCACATTTAGAGGTAAGAAATGAAATGCACCGTTCATGGAGATGGTAAGTCGTACGTACACATGAACGCTACTTCCATTTCTATTTCGTATTTTCTGGAATGGAATCATAATGATATAAGAGTATATTATAATTCCAGTATAATAACATATATAATATCATTGAATTTATCCTTTACACATCCCACATATGGTATTAACGAATCAAATCACTTTCAGGGGCGGTAGTCCGCACTTCCTAAAATGAAGATATCGTGTTTACCCATAATGGAAACAATAATGGTATGCCATAAATTAAAAATACAGAAGCTTAAGGAAAGAATAAACATATTATATATCATATTTAAAAATATTGACATCATAATAGCCACCTTTGAAGGTGTTAAATGAGTATTGAACAATCATCGTTTCGGGAGGCAGAATTTCGCCAACCACGAAAACCGTATGTTCTTTAACCATTTGATGTAGTTGTGTGAGATTTTAGCTCGAATAAATCTTAAAAAAACATCTTAGTATATTTAAGATACTGGTTTTGTTACAAAAGAATTAAATAAAAAGAGTTTAGGGGGTTAGAGAAGCAAAATAAAACAAATGAATAAGAGAGAATGAATTACCTTTAAAAGTGTAACTCCTTTTGATTTGAGCCTAAAGGCTTCCTTTGAAAGGATTCTGCCCAAAGTTAGTCTTAAATGAGTAATATAGGGAAGTGGAGAGACAAAATGGGCAGGGTTTGGCCGAGCCAAAGGCTTTGGAAGTGTGGGAAAAGAGGTAGAGGTGGGGGCCTTTTATAAGAGGAGAGGAGGGGCAATCTTGGAAAGTAAAGAAATATTACTTTATTTGAAAATGAGTATCGGATTTAAATGGTCCCAAATTGATATAATTCGAGGATAAGGTTATAAGGGTTCGAAATACACCCATCCAATAGGTTTTTTACATGTGTAGGTTTTATATATTACATTATCTTTCCATTTTATTTAAATCGTTAAATAATGAGGTCATCGCTGCATCATCATTATGTCATAAATAATTTAATTTATTTAAAGTATAAAAATTATAAAACAAATACTATGATGTAGGAAATATTTTTATCTTTCCAATGACTATTTATAATCAAAATTCTGATCTTTATAACCCCATGTAAAAATTGTTTTCGTAAAACATATGATGTTTGTGTCATTTTTACTTTTACATTAAATAAAAAGTTATTTATGTCATTTCCCAACCAAAGTGGCTCCATGGGGTCCCCAAGTTGATCCATGGCTTTTCTTGGTCGGACATGACACAAAAAATTAGGGTAGTACAAGTGTCAAGCTCATCTCATTTTATTAAAGCATTATTTTTACCTTAAACTACACTAATTACCACTAATCGCGATTAAAAACTTAATAAGTTACTATTCACCAAAAAAATTATTTTAATCTCATTGAACCAAATTTTACTTCTTAATGACAACCATGTATGTCGGATTTTTGAAATTCAAAACACAATGATGGAAAAATTTCATTTAAACGGAAAATCAGTTTTTATAAGTACCACTTAGTGGTTTCACTATTCATCAAAAATTGAAGTTTTTCAGAAAATTACCAAAAATTCACCCTAAGCTATATTTGATATTCCGAATTCAAAAATGAAGTCTATTTTACCAAATTCAAAACATATAAGTCACATTAATTAATTTAATAATGAATTCCCACTGTCAGAGCAAATAGCGTGTTTTTATAAAACAATAAGTATCAAAAGATTGACACCAGTTTAAGTCTAATTTCAAAGTGAAATTGATTCAAATGACCACCATTGGATTAAATGGTAATAATATATTTCAATTTAACTTTAAAACCAATTAAAAATATAATCTAATCATATTAATAAATTAGATTAAAAATAGTTTTTGAATTAAAATACAACATTTTACAATATTCATTAAAAAATGAACATTGTCAGAAAAATACCAAAAATTCACACAAAGTAAATTTTGATGTCTCGGGCATAAAGAATATGTTTATTTTGACAAAAATATCTTATAAAATTTTCAAAAGATATATTTAAAAATGTTTTGCCATCAAAAGACAGTAAAACAATCGTTTAAAAATTATTAGTGTATTCCATGCTTAAGATTGGATTTATTTTCATTTTAAGCCTCTAAAACACTATCTAATTCATTAATAGACATAGATAAAAATATCTATTACTCATTACTTAATTGGGGTGTTACATATGTGACCTTTGTTTATAACTTTTTATGTATATGAAGTGGTTGGGTAATGTTTGATAGATTTTGGAATGATTTTGGAAAGCTTTGGAGGCATTTTTAAGGCTGCATGGTTTGATAATGGTTAGGGGAAACTGTGTAGGAATCCAAGGTAACCATGCATTTGGAACTATTCGGATTTTAACATCTACATGGTTAGCACAAGGTTTTTCAAAATGTGCAAGTTAACCATAAGGCCCATTAAAAATATTATTTTTTAAATGGGGTTAGTCGAGATTAACCCTAAAACACCCATTTCTTCTCCCACTCAATCCCCACTCAGGATTTCTTCATCTCATGGGTTAGGGGTTCTCTACATATTTATTTGGAAGGGATTTGAAGGTGTTTGAAGGTGTTTTGAAGTTGGTTTCTTCTGGGTAAGTCTCTCCTCTTGGTTTCTTCTTAGTTTTTCTTGAGATCTTATCCTTCCCCTCTCTTGGTATCTTAGATCTACTTTCATTACATATAGATATAGGGTTTTTGTTTCTTAAAATTTTGATATTGGGGAATGTTGATGTTTGGAAAGGGGATCTAAGGATACTTCAGTGTGGATTTCACCTAGATTTATGGTGTAGTTGTGCCTTGGGAGATTTCAACTGAAACCCTAAGGTAGGTGGCTTCTCTCTTGACTCAACTTTATAATAACTAGAAGGGTTGTTCCAATTAGTTGGTTTTTCTTGAATTAATTGGTGATTTTGAAATTTTAAATTGGTTAAAAATTTATTTGTTAATGTTTTGTGGATTTTGGCAGGAAAATGGTGTTTTTTGGTAAATGTTCTTATTGTAGGATTTTAAAAAGTAAATTTTAAAATTTGTTGCTTGGATTTATTTATGGAAATAGTTTGTAAAAATGGTTTTCAATAAAGATTTTGTTTTATTGAAATGTGGTTTTTCATGGAAAATTGTTAAAGGGGGTTTTAAATAAATGGGTGATTTATTGAAGTTAATTGGAATGTGTTGGAAATGGATGTGTGATTAATTTTTGTACTTAGTGCTTTATGCTTGTTGGTTGGTTAAGAATTATGGCTTGTGTTTATTGTGTTTAAGTGGGAAGGAATTATCACTATAAAAGGTGTTGGATAGTGTAAGGAAGTTCCACTATTATAGATAAGTGTTTGGTAAGTAAAACTAGTTTGGGAATGTATTGAACAACCTTACATGGTAAGTTCCACCTTGTTTGGTTTCTTATGTGTGTTGTTATGCAAGATGTAAATGGTTGTGCTAATGTGTGAAGGTGAAATGGATTATGTAATGGTTGTTGGATTTCCCTTGTTTTATGTGGATATAGGTAAATGTGGCTTGGTAAGGGTGTTTTTGGCTTGTGGTAATGGTATTACTATTAAATATTTTATATAAACTATTTTATATAAGTGTGATAATGGTTCTTTCCTAGTTGCATGTGTATGGTAGTCATTTAGAGAAATCCTATTGAGTATTGTTACTCACCCCTGCTTTGTAACATTGGTTCTTTTGTAGATGTTGTATTCTAGGACACAGGTAAGATTAAAACATCACATTTTTATAGTGGTTCATCGTAACTCTTTGGTGGTGGTGGTGTGCTTAGAGCATGTATCTTGGTGTGGAGATATGGATGGTGTCATAGTTCCTTGGGGTCTTATTGTTTAGTATTCTTCTCGGTGCTCTGATATTTTTTATGGATTAGTTTGGTTGTCTTTTGGAAATGTATGTTTCTAGTTTCTATGTTAACATGCATCATGTAGTTTTTTTGGTAATGGCATGTTTGGTTGGTTAGTTTATCTCAAAGGGAAAATCATTCCCCATTTTATTTTTTAAGCCCTTGGTATTTATTACCAGCCTTTGGTGCCTTGGGAACATCTCTTAAGGCCTAGTAGCATTTTTCCACCTTCTCAAGATAATAAGGAAATGGCATGACAATAAATAGACCACCCAAACCTCCACGCCACACAACATACCCTACATCAAAAGAGGGACACCCCAGGAGATCTATATAGAAAACACCTGGACACACTGTAGTTTCCCTAAAATCAATATAGAACCAAAAATATGACCCTCTACACCTTTACTCTATAACCTACCTCTATTCCATATCTATGATGAAAAAAAGGCCAAAAAACTCAAGATTCGGTCCTTTATAGGTCTCCACACTGTAAAACTCGTCACCATGCCATAGAATTCCCCCTCAACTGAAAGTTCTCTATTTCTTCCCCAACCCCCTCGAAACATCACAAAGACAACTCTCTCACCCAAACTCCCACAATGTAATGGGTTAAAAAATTCTAGACTTCTATAGTAATCTAATAAAAACCAGACCTCATATCATGTCTCCATGACTTAAAACCAGTAGAATAATTTTGCATCTTATTGAAGATAAGCACTGCATTTTGGTCCCATACAGAATGAACCTTCTCTTCATATCTCTGGTCCCTCATCCATAGTGTTTCAAAACCAAATCCACAATTATGTCTATGATAAAAATACCCTAGGTTGCAGTGGTATAGTATAGGCTTGTGGTCTAAAGTGATCAAATGATATTGGGACACTGAAAATAAAGAAAATAGATCTTTCCAACAGGTAGATTGTTAGGTTATATATATAAAGGTAGGTGATCCCTGCCATTTTTAACAACCAATTTTATGTAAGACACTCAAATCTCTATTCTTTCCCACAGATTTTTCAATACCCTTAGAGAAGATGATAGAACCAATTAAAGTGTATAGGATTCCTCTGATTGAAATCAACATCTATATGCTAGTATACCACCTTTGGAGGCATGAGCCATTTTATCTACTACTCATGTGATTTTCATCAAGCATACACCATATAAGTTGGAATATAGATCATTTTTTAATATATGTACTCATTTTTTGTTGTTCATTCACATTACACATTGATTCTATCAAGTAAATATCATATATTTTGGTTTTTCTTTTTCTACCATGTCCATATAAATGACATAGAAATCCCAATAGTTGTTTTAGGGTGAGCTTCCCCATTGGATCAACATGCATTTTTCTTTGTCAACGTAAAACATGATATATTCTATGTTACTGGTTCATCTTTGGTGGATATTTTTTTATATGATTACAACCTGAAAGGAATTAATTAATTCCTCCAAATGATCAATTTAATCTTATAACATGATTGGAAGAAAAAGTTACTTAATGTTTTGATCATGTTTAAATGGCTAATTTTTTAAATTGTAAAACAATTTATACAAATTTTTTATGTTTTGATAATTTTTTATTATGAATTGAGAAATGTTTATAATTCAAAACAATTGTTATTTTGGGAATATTTTAATTTATAAAACTTTTAAAAATTAATTAATTATAAATTTTTTTATAATTAATTATATAAATATTTAAGAAACATGTACCCACAAAATATTCTAAATACTAATTTTAAATATTAAAAATTCATTTTACCAAATTATTTGGTATTCCTTGTGATATAAAAATACATATTTTTATTTAAAATCATAAGAGGTAATTCATAAATGGTAATAAATTTTAAAATAAAGTTAAAATATAAAGGTGTTTAAATTTAAAATTATGAATATTTCATAAATAATTAATTTAAAATTGTTCAAATTAAAAAGAAAATTTTTCATGTAATTATGAAAAAAAAATTAAAAAAATTATTTGTAAAAAAATTAATTAATAATTTAATTAGATTATCTATAATTTTTTTATAAATAGTGAAAAGGTTTAATGGAATGTTTATGAAATTTATAAATTGGTTTTTTGTAAAATAAATTAACTCTAAAATATTTATGGTTAATGAATTAAATTTTTTTGGAAGATTTATTTAAAATATTTCAATAATATTAAAGAGCTAACATTTAGAATATTGTTTCACATTAATATGATTTATTAATGATATAATTCATAATAATGTGTTTTGAAACCCTTTTACGACAAATTATATGAAATCTTTATAATCATTAAATAATTTCTTTATTTATTGATTATAAAATGATTTATAAATGAGTTTATAAATAGCATAAATATGGTTGAAACATAAAAGGTGATTATAAATTGTTCATAATTAATTTATTTGAAATTATTCAAATTATAAGAGGAAATTATTAAAAGATACTATTCAAACTACATCGAAAAGGTTTTAATTAGTGATATGATAAAATGTTTAAATAATAAATTGAAATTATATATAATAAATAATATGAAATATTTTATATAATATTGGGTATAAACAAGTTTATATTAAAAATTATGGAATGTTTATATTACTAGATAATTTATAAAATGGTTTACAGTTAGCTTTTATTTATGAATTATTCATCAATGGTTATCTCATGTTTATGTATTTAAATATTTTATTTATATATAGTTTATGTCAGAAATATTCATAGTTATAAATTTTTTATATTATGAATGTGTATGTCTTTGTTTAATTGTGAAATTACCTCTAGGAGATCGAGTATTCCATTACATTCTAGGTACAACTCCATAAAAATTATTTTTTATCTACCATAACCATGGTCTATAATTGAAGTTATTTTCTTGAATTTAGTTTTTATGAATAGTTTGTTCTTATTAGGTACTATAAATATCATTAATTGAATCATTATTGAGTAAATTATCTCCAAGTAGAAGGACTAGGGGTTGGACCACCTATCGGCCTAGAGGCTCATGCCTCATTCTAGAAAAGTGAATTGGGTTACCTATCTATCACTTTGGTATTTCTAATAATAATATTATTAATCTCATGTTTCTCTATGCCTTTAAAAAAATATTTCATGTACCTAATGAATATGATGTATTCAGATACATATGAATATGTTTGACTTCTATTTGGGTTTAGTAACACATAGTGTGTTTTGTGTAAATAGTTATACAATAATGTGGTGTGGACACATTAATTTGGTGGTTGGAATAGGGATTCCAAAACTAAAATTCTAGAAACATGCATACACAAAAGGGGATAAAATATGACAATATAATGATTCCATAAAATTTAATAATTATTAATTTATAAATATGTATAATATGTCTATTAAATTGGTGAGACTTTAGGAAGACCCCTCCCCCCAAATAATAAGTGTGATATTACATCTAATGAATCACTTTTCAAGACCTCAATATTCCAATCTGGAATGTTTTTTAGATTTAGGGTTCCTTTGCATTATTTTTGTGTTAATAAATCTTGTAATAAGTGAAAATAAAATATGTTTCGGTAGGTTCTTATAAAGTGGGGTTCCCTTTGATTCTGCTTTTTAATCTTTTTTGTGGAATTTTTTTGGGGGGCACTTAGCTAGTAAATCCTTAAAAAGGATACCATAGTATTGATGTTGGGATTATTCATATGATAGATTTGGATAAATGGTTATCTACTCAACTATCCAAGAGTCACAACTATTGTTATTGGGATGATTATTTATATAAATAACTAAGTGGTGAGAGAAACACTAAAGAAGAAATTCCACTATGTGAAATATAGATCTTATCTTAGTAAATAATATGATGTATGGAATTATAACATCCCCATACAATCCATTGTCTTGGGTAGGGTCATAGGTGACACTAACCTTAGGTGATGTCCCCAAGACACTAAAGGCTATAAATAAATTCCAAGGGATTACTTGAACATTCGAGGATGAGTTACCCTTTTAAAATTAAACACAACTAGACATAAAAAAACAAGACTACTAAACCAACTTTATGATGCATGAGTAAAAATAATACAACTCAAAAAGAAACTAATAAAAAGAAACTATCAGAGTAAAAATTAAAAGGCATCCCAATGGAGAAACATCAATGTAGAATCACCCCCGAGACTCCATAAGAGAAACACCAAGATCCAATCACCATCTTAAGGAAGTATCATCATTATTATACACTATATAGATATGAAATATTTCCTTTTCTATCATCATGAAGAATAATGTCTACTTATGTACCAAAGTTCATAAGAAAGGGTTGAGTAATCATACCAGGTAGACTTTCCTTTAGAGACTTTCCAACTCAATCTATTATGTTAAGAACATGTTAGCTCATAATTTAAAATATAATTTATGAAAAATAGAAGAATAATGAAATAGTTTATCAACTAAAAAATTTATTTCATAAAAAGAAACAATTTATATAATTAACCTACATGTCACACCCATTCCATATCCATGCATGCATGAATTTCAGTTGACATTCCCTTATTCATGGGCAATTACTCACAAATCCACCAAGTCATCACTAGGTAACTAATCTCTATGTGTCTTTAGTCTAGCACCACAACCCTGATTAAAGGTTATATAAATGAAAATGAACACATGCCAATAGTTTATTTCAAGTTCTCATATCAAATAAGTTCACATAAATCAATTATTTCCCTTAAACATTTAATCAATTATTGTATTTATGTTAAACCAAAAACATAATTTTAAAAATATAAACCTATGGGATTTTCCAAAAGCCATTAAAATTTCAATGTTCTAAAACATAAAATAAAATGGATTACATTAATAAATTATCCAAATTTTCCTTTCTAAATCCAAACCAAACAATTGATAAAACAAAAACTTTATGTTCAAGAACAAGTGGAGAATATGGACAATCCACCTACCTCACGACAACTGGTGTAAATAATGAACGAAACATTGAAACAAACCCCTCTTTTCATCAATATATATAATCTAGATCACCAAAAAAACATTTAATTAATCATATATACATCTATAAAAGATTTTATATAACATTATTTGTGTGAGGAAACGAGAATATATAAAGAAAAATAGAGAAAACAGAGACTTACTATTGATTCTAGAGATCCAACTCACTTAAACACATCAAAATAGGCATATGAATCAAAAGGAATATTTAATAATGACTAAGAGAGTAGGGGTGTTAGAGAGACTAAGATAAGAGTTAAAAATTTTGGGTTTCAAGGATAAAACTTAGTCAAATACTAATTTTTTGAGCACTAAATACACCTCTAAAAGTTTGGGAAACCACACACAAACCATGTACACGATACTATCTCCAAACCCCACCTTTCATGGTTGATTTTCATGGTTTGAAAAACCATAACCCAATCATTGTTTCCCCACTATCACAACTTTTATGGCTTCTCCTAATAACCTACACTTATTGGAGAAACCATGAACCAATCATTCACCTACCCAGAAACTCCCAAATTCTCTTACATTGTTTTCTAGAGATGTTTAATGGGTTTTTATTACTATGATCAAATCATTCACCCATAAAACACTGATAAAATACAAAAAAAACCGTCATAAAAGTCTTAAAACTCAACCCAAGTATTATATAACTTCAAAATACATAATAAATGGTTAAATTTATTGAAATTATGGTTGTTACATTCTATGCACCATTGGGCTTTTCATCCCTGAAAAGATATAGATTTCCAATGATTTGAAAAAATTTAGTCCACTACTCTAGTATTTCTTTCTCATTTTCCCATGTTTCCTTATAAATATTACAATACTTCCATAAAACTCACCCAAACTATATACTCTTCCACATAACACTTTCTATTCTCTCACCCAAATTTGTATCGGAACATATAGCAAAGTAGCATGTAGTGAAAGATCAACATGGTCCCATCAAGTCACAAGATCAGGATTCAGTTGGTACATATGAAATTGAGATACATGGAAAACATTATGTAGAAAGATATATTGTGGTGGTAATGGAAACTTATAAACCACATCACTAATCTATTCCAATATTTTAAAAATAGATGATGTAATATTGAGACAATTTTCCTTTCTTATCCAAATGTCAGTGCCCTAGCCTCTGAGAGACTTTCATGAATACATGATATCCCACATAAAATGATAATTTTTAGTGATTATGATCCACATATTATTTCTGATGACTTTGATCTATCACCATCTGTTTCCCGATCATTTTAATTTTCTTAGTCATCTCTTAAACAAGTCCAGGTCCCAACAATAAAGTTTCTCTAGTCATTACCCAACAAAGTGGAGACTAAAAAGGGTAGTCATACAATTATTCAAAAGGATCACTTTGTATTGAGTACTGATAACTATTTTTGTATGAGAACTCCATTAATGGTATATTATCCTTCCATGAGCATCCACAATCCATAAAAATATATTTAGGATATTTTTATAACATTTGGATCATTTTTTATGATTTTCCATCCATTTAAGGATGATATATCATAATCATGGTTAACAAGGGACCAAAATATTGTTATAAATATCATCACATCCAAGAGGTAAAATGAGGATTTTAGTAATAGATGATTGAACCAATTATTACATTAATCTTTATGAATTATTAAGTATAGTGTTTTTCTATGTATTAAACCATATTGTATTTATTAATATGGATGTAGTGAGTTTACTTTGTGAGTAGATCCACAATAATCCATATGGAATTGTGTTTCTGAACCAATTTTGGCCAACATGTGGCAACATACATAGCTATATTATCGAATTTCTAGATAATTCTAGGTAAAAATAGAAACATATTGTCTGGTCATTGGTGCTCAACCTTGACATGTTGATAAGTGAGGCATCTTAAGACATACTCTACCCCTTTCCCTTTAATGTCAGCCCACTAAAAATGGTTTTTCAATTCCTTATACATCTTCTGAATTTTAGGATGAACATACCATTTTGAGAGGTGGTACACATAAATTAGTTGTTATTGAAAATACTATTGAAAAACTATGTGATCTCAACAAATAAAAATATAATTACCGTTTTGTTTCAATACATCAATGGTTTCCCACTATAGAGTTTTGTTATAATGGTAATGTGATCAGGATCTGTTCTTTGAGCCTCTTGACTATTTCAAAAAAATAATGAATAAGAGTCATCAGGAACGAAATTGTTAATTCATTTTGTTTAATGTAATCAAAATACATATCGTAAATCATTGATATAAATTTCCATTAATCACAAGCTTCTTTGGCTAATTGATTATACGACTTCTCTCTTAAAGCATATTCCATGGAATTCCCTTTTCCATGTGAATAAACCAAGTAAAAGGAGAACATATAAAGGTATTACATATATTTTCTTATCATTGGATCAAATATCATTGTGAAAATATGTATTAAAAACTTTTATGGTCTATGAACATAGTGAATTTCTCAAAAAATTGATAATATCACCAAGTTTTCAAAGCATGAACTACTACCACTAATTACAAATCATGGGTTGGATAATTAATTTTATAAATTCAAAATTGGAATGATTCATAAGCTACCACATGGTCTCAGTGTAGTAGAACATAGAAAATTTCATATCCATATTCATCAAAATACATCACATATCATTTCCTAGGTTCTATAAAAACAAGAATTGTTGTTTAAGTGAGCCTTTCATTAAGTTCCAAAAAGGATTTTTATCAATCAACATTCTATTGTAATGACGTTCCCTTTTTTGTGAGTGCTTTCATCAGAGATTTGAGTCACAGTAATTCCTAAACAAAGTAATTATAGTAACCTGAAATTCCAAGAAATTTGTGTATCTCAAATATATTCTCATGTGGTTCTCAAGAAACAATATCTTTCTTATTTTTAGGATCTACTGATACACCTTTCATAGATATGACATGGGCAAGGAATTAAACTTCTTATATCCATAAATCACATTTATAAAAAATTTCATATAACTGGTGTTCTGAAAAAATGATCAATACAATCTCTAAATATTCTTCATGTTCTTTCTAAATTTAAGAACACACCAGAATTTCATCCAATAATACAAGAATGAAAGATTATATGTACCACTGAAAGACACAATTCATCAATTCCATAAAAACTACTTTTTAATTGTAAGGCCAAAGGGAATGGACTCATTTTCATAATGATTGTAATGACCCCTAAAATATGTTTTCATAATATTATATTTCCAAAAATATATAGTTGGTGATACCTGGAGTGTAGATCAATTTAACAGAACCATTGGAATCCCATTAATTGATCAAAGAGGTCATTAATATTAGGTAGTGGGTATATATTATTTATCATAACCTGGTTCATCCTATGATAATAAACCTATATTAATAAATAACCATCTACCTTCTTGAAAAAAAGAACAGGGTTTGCCTAATATTACATACTTTGTCTTATGAACTGTTTACATTCCAATTATTCTAATTGGATATTTAAATACATAAATTTCATTGGTCATATTTTATACAATAGAATTGGAATATAATCTTTCCCTACAAGGATATCAACTAAAACCTCCAATTCCATTTCTAATGGTAAACTAGTGAAATTTTTAGTAAACACGTTCGAATAGCATTACAAAATGGGAGGAAAAAATCTAGTCTCATTTAAATCATTAGTCCTAAAAGGCACTACTTATAATTGATAATATATAGTTCCAATCATTACTAAAAATGTCCTTATTTTCTAGAATTCACATCCCAATCCATTTTAAGACGATGCACCAAACCATATGGGGATGTAAAATTCAATTGTATCACATAACAATAAATATTAGCTATGAAATAAACTAACCAATTCATTTCAATTATCATGTTAAATAAATCCATGTCTAATATAGAAAAACCCCAATCAAATTGGACTCCATAAATTCCCATAGAACAAGCTTAACATTTAATTCCTCTTCAATTTAGTTTCCCATGAAGTGTCTAGAAAATCATCACATGTTGTATCATCTCAATATGTAATCCCATTTGATGGAAGATTCATAAAGAAATAAAAAAGTGTTATGCTCCACTATCGAACAGATCTTTCATAAGAGTTGAGTTAAGAATAATGGTACCTCGTACAATCAAAGTACATGATTGATATTCTAGGATAATCTTCTCATATCTATATAAATTATCACTCACTCTTCCTTGTTCCTTTCATCCAAAATTCAGTTTCATTTCTTAAAGATTCATGGATTTCCTAGAATCAATTTGGCTCACATAGTTCTGATGAAGATAACATTTCAAACATTTCCATATAATTGAATCATAAGATATCTGAGACGCATGAGATGAATTCCCAACAACTAACTTTATAGAATTATTGAAATACCGTTTAATATGTCCCATCTAATTACTGTTTTGACATGATTTGGGTTGTGTTATACAATGTTAGTTCATATACTCAAATGAGTCACATTGGAAACATCCAGGATTCATTTCTTTTTATAGAGGAATGATAACTGGTATGGAGGTTTGATTTTGTGATTCCCTGTCACCTTAGAAGTAGGTTTCCTTCTTCAACTTGTTTCTAACATTTGAGTATTCCCATGTATAAAAATATAGTTCCTCCTGTATGATTCTAAATAATATCCAATTATACCATTGTTTCTATATTAACCATCTTATTGTAATCATTAATACAGAGGATGACTATCTTAGAGAAAAACTTTGGTTACAATATATTCTCAAAGATGCATTCCTTTAAGGACTAACAAGCAGCTACTTCAACATAAAAACAAACTAAATCCTTAATATTATCCATATATTCAATAAATAGTAGATTTTATTTCTTTAGGAAGAATAATTTTTTTATTATATCTACCTTGAATATGTTCACCTAGAATTTTTTGTTAAAAAATATTCAAATCCATCCCATATTAGGCCTTGGTGAACTTTATTTTGGACAGCTAAATCCCACCATTACTATGCTAGATCCTTTATTATTTAAACTACTAACTTGACCTTTGTATTAGTAAATGTTCCAAATAAATAAAAAACATTTTTCATTATGTTATGTTGTACTACTTAATTTTCTGGTTTTGAATCCCTTCAAAAGATTATTGGATTCTATTTCTGGAATTTATAAGAATGATCTTTTTGTAGAGGTTCATCATTTTTATTTCCCTAATAAACAACTTAAAAATATTGTAAAATTATCTAAACATGTTATTGGTTCACTTGGGGTTTAGGTATACCCACTTTTTTTGCAACCACCTCTATTGGGTCTATCTATCATCTAATTTGTTCCACTTCTCTCTAGATAGAACAAAACACCACTTAGTCAACACTCACTTGTAACTAAAGACTTATAATATTCCAAATCATCAAGATAAATAATAATTATCAACAATTTATGAGAACCATTAATCATAATATGAATAATGAAGTCCTAGTGGTAATATTTATCACTAAGGTATTATATGATATAATCATTGGCTAAACCCTTGATGATGAGATTATGCCATGACTAAAAATGTTTTAGAACAATATTTTTACCTGGACTACCCTAGTTACTTGAATATTTTCATAAAAAGGTTGGTTGTTTCTTTTTATCCTATAAATTTCAAGTTATTACATTTAATGTCTCATTGCTACCATTCTATGATGATGGACTGACCATGAATGATAGAATTTTTAACATTTTTACCCAACCCATTGCCTTGGGCTGGTTCTGAGGTTCTACTAACCTTAGGTGATGTCCCCAAGACACCAAAGTATGGAAATGAATTCCACGTGAATAATTTAATAGTGGGTATGATTTTCACTTTTAAAATTAAACATTATTAGAGACTGAAAAATAAGACAACTAAACCAAATTTATGATGCATGAGTAAAAACAACATAACTCAAAAGAAAAACCAATAAAATTAAAATATCATAATCTCTACAAATTTATAGTAAAGTGAGTCAAGAAAACCAAAATATATCATGATGAAGAAAGAAAAATGTGGAATTACCTCAATGACTCTATAATAGAAACTCCAAGATCCAAACATGATCCCGAGGAAGTATCATCATGATGATCTACTATATAAATATGTGTCCTTTGCTTTGCCTATGATATGAAGAATAACATATCAATACTCAACAAAGTTCATACATAGTAGTGAGTAATCATACCCAGTCATCTTTCCCCTAGAGACTTCCCAAATAATTTCACTAGTATAAGAACATGTTAGCTCAATGTTCAAAATATAACTTATAACAAAGATAAGAACAATGAAATAGTTTATAAATTAATAAATGTGTTTCACAAGAAGAACTAGCTTATCTGATTAACCTACTTGTCACACCAATTACAAAATGACTCACAAACATTCATTACATGTGACAGTCCCATACTCATCAGAGGTTACTCATTTATCCACTAATTTTTCACTATCGAACCAATCTCTAAGTGCCTCTAGTATGGCACAACACCCCTTATTTAGGTTTACATTAATGAAAACGAACTCATGTCATCCATGTATGTAAAGTTTTCATATCAAATCATTCCAAATAAGTCAATTATTTTCTTTAAACATTTAATCAAATATTTTTCTTATGTTAAACCAAAACCTTATATCTAAAAACAAAAAAATGGATTTTCCAAAATATATTGAAATTCTCCTGTTCCTCAAACATAAAACAAAAAAGGGTTGCTTTAAGAATTCATCCAATGTTACCTTTGAAAATATAAACAAATCATTAAATAAAACTATTACTTCAAGAACAAGAATATGTGCATAAGAGTTAGAAGCCACCTACTACACGATGGGTGATTTAAATAGTAGACGAAACTATGAAACATTTAGATTCGGGCTTAAAACCAATTTCCATAAATATATCCATCCAACATCTCATAAAAAATTATATATCGTAAATATATCTATAAATAATTAGATATAACTATCTATGTGAGAGTAAATGATAATATCTTAATAAAAAAGAGAGAAAACTAAGGCATATAATTTATTCTGAAGATCAAATTCACTTACATTCAAAACAACTGACTCCATGTCAAATGGAATTTCAAAAAACTCTTAAAAGAGGAGATAATTTTTAGATCCTAATATAGGAGGTGAAAAATAAAGGTTTCATGGATAAAAAATGAGTTAAACTCTATTTTTTAATTCATTAAATACACATCACATGGTTAGGTTGCACGATTAGTGAAACCATAACCTAACCATGCATATACTATTATCTACAAACCTCAAATCACATAGTTGGTTCACATGGTTTGAATACCCATGCACCAAACATGATTTTCCAAACTATCTCCCCTTTCATGGCTTCTCTAAGGCACCTACATGGTTTGGTGAAGCAGTTCACCAATCATTCCCATACCAAAAAACTCCAAAATTCTAAAATATTGTTTTCTTGAGAAGTTTCATAGTTTCCCCAAACTATGTTCAATCCATGAACCCTTAAAAAACTTCCAAAACACCCCAAACCCATCCATAAAATACTAAAACTCAACCCCAGTATTATATAACATCATAATACATAATAAAAGGGTAATTTACCTAAAACCATGAGTGTTAGAGGGGTCATCAATTTTATTGGGAGAACTATAATTAAAATCCTATAATGAAAAAAATATAATACATGATATTCATCTAACAAAAGTTTGAGTTATATATAAATTCTTCATCATCATAAAACTAAACAATGAAATTAATCTAAGAAATAAGAAACTTATATTAACAAACTCTTAAGAATGGTGACTTAAGAAAAGTTCTTGAGCAAGAGAAATATTTAATATGTCATAATTTCTTCTTCCTGAGTAACCAAGTATTGAATTTATTCAAAAATATGATCAATATTATTATGGAATCATGGAATGGCTAATTTATGGATTCATAGGAACAATATTCTAATTCATTCCCCATCAAAGATTTTTTCTGTTTTTTTATATAAGTTTGGTATCTCTTTTATTCCACATATTTCCTGGGTGTTCTCAAAGAGAATTGGAGGATTTTAAGGGACATAGGGTGGTTCAAAGTCAATAGAAACCATGCTCTAGATCCTTTCAAACTGTGAGGCCCATTTATTGACACTGAAGTTCCCATACATTTTGGTACATATTTTATGTAATTGTATGGCCCAAACCATTTGGACTTTAACTATTTGAACTAAGGTTGCATCATGGTTGGAACAAGGTTTGGAAGACTATTCGGCCAAATCATGAGGCCTTCCTAGTTTAAAAAAATATAAATATTTCTAAAAATATCCCGCCCTATTTTTAACCTTCCTTCACCTCTCATTTCCCCCATTCGACTTCTCAAGACCAAGTTTCACCACCCCTCTTCTCCACACCCACTTTTAATTAACATGTTGAATATTTGAACAACATTCCTCTATGAAAATGTAAGTAAGGTCCTTTTCTTCATTCGTATTGGTATCTTATTCCTTTTTTCTTGGGTTACCTCATCTGTAGTGGTTTTAGTGACCTAGAGTTGGTTTAACCTAAATGGTGATTCTACCGAAAGGTATGTGGTTTACTATTGTCCTATTATTTGATGATCTTAATGTGCTTTACTTTGTTTCTAAAAGTGTTCTAAATTGAGTGAGTGAGTAGAAATAGTGGTTTTAATGGTTTTGGTTTGTGTATGGTTGTGTAAAATGTTATATCCCTTATAAAAATGGTTGTAAATGGTATGTTTGTCTTTTGATGAGTTGTTTTATGATAAAAGGGGGTTGGTATGGTTTGGAAATGGAACAAGGCACTTGGGAAGCCTATGTATCTAGGTGTTTATGCTAGGAATAGTTTCTAGGTCAGATGGTTGGGACTTGGACCAATCTCACTAATAGTATTACAATGAAACACTAACTAAACAATGTTGAAATGGATTATTACCGTAGAAACATTGGTGCTTCCTCTCCAACATCTCATACATGGGGAGGGATTTTGATGTGTTTTATCACTAATATATGATGTACCTACAACTCAATTAACCTAGCTACTTAGGGGCTTTCCACAGTTCTTATACTATTTTTTAATTACTCTTGCATCTTCTACATCCTTTAAAATGGTAAAACATGTTTTCATGAAAAATTGTTTACATTCCTTTAAAATTTAAAATTTTATTTATCTTATAATATATCTTCATGTACCACTTGGAGAGATTCTATTGATAAATTGTGCTCACACCCTATATATACCCATTGAGAATATATATATTTTCTTTCATCTAATTCTGGTAAACCAAAGGCCTTGTTTGGTGGTATCAGATACTTTTGATAGTTATTGGGATCTTGGGGATAAGTAGTGGTGGTGGCATAGTGGAGAATGGTCCACATGTCATGACATATCTAGGGTTTATTTTATTGTTCTCTCCCCATTTGGTTAATTTTTGTTTTGGTTATAATTGTATGAGTTATTTTAAAGATTTTATTTTCTGTGTGTACGGTTGTATTGTTTGATGGTTATGCTATTTTTGGTAAATTTTGGAATATAATGGGATATGGAAACTAATTTCCATTAATATATGTGAAATCATTCACAAAGGAGTTCTCTAATTCCCAAACACTTATTTCCAGTCTATGGGGATTGGGAATGACTTTTAGGCCATACCATAATCTAGGTTGGGTGTCCGGTTGTATGGTGCCTATCACTTTTTTCTTTATTTGGGTCATGATAATAGGGAATTTTTGGACAAACATGAGTTAAGAATATTAGAGATTAAGGTTCTGGTTACAAGTTGGGTTTCTGCCCAACACACCTCATGGAATACATTGGGTTACCATGGGATGTTAGAGACTTAGTTTGACTCCTTATTATAGTTTAATGAAGATTATATAGATTGGGAATATGCAAGGGTGGAATGTTTTGAAATATTTTTTGAGTTTTTGTAGTTTTTTATTTTTTATTTGAGTTCTTTATCATGTTTATTAGTTCTCTATGGGATGATGTGTTGATGGTTTATCCCTTGTGTTTTTTTTTACTTTTTAGGTATCACACTACCCTATAGACCTCCTATGTACCATGGAAGGATGTTGGAGATAGTTATACATCAATAGTTGATCATATATTAGCTGAGGTAGTGATTCAGGTTGTATGGTTCATGGATTAGGGAATGGTAAATAGTATTTCTTATTCTAAGGAAGTAAAACTTGGTTTGGAATGGGATCAATATCATGAGTTTCTTAAGAATAATCCCCTTCCTCCTAACAAAGTATATATCCCCAGAATACTAGGTGGAGAATGTTGAGATTATCTTTTAATTCCTAAGAAATCCATAGTTTGTTAACATTAAATGTGTTGTGTTTATGTTATAATTACCAGGTTTCACATAGTGGGATTATGTGGTTTAGGAATGGTATAATGAGCATATGGGGTAGAAGGATTTTAAGTCCATCTTCACAGAGTATTACTTCCATGAGACATTTCCCCTTGAAAATGCCTAGTAGTTTCTGTACCTCTTTCTGGGAGAGTGTTTGATATTGGAATATTTTAACCTTTTTGCAAATTTATTCTACATTTCCCCTAAGGTAGTCTCCAGTGAAAATTTGAAAGAATAACAGTGTAAAATGGTGTGGTGTTAAGATATTCAATCTTAGGCCTTCATGTTTAAATTGAAGATATATGTGGTGGTTTTTGATCGATCTCTGATGGTGGAGATCAACTAGGTTGGTATGTCAGTATTTTATAGGATGCCTCCAACATTGAGAGAGAGTGGGGTTGTTTTGTCTCAAAATAAGAGTAATAATGAGTAGTATGGAATGAATGGTGGTAATAACTCGGGTTATCCACCCAACCCACCTTCATCAGTAGATATAGGTGGTAGTTCAATTGTATTCAAGCAGTGTGGGAGATATGGGCATTAGCGGTCCTCATGCCTAGATCCACCCAGGACATCTAATCTATGTGGATGTATGGGACATCTATAAAGGTTTGGTATGGATGAAACTTCTTCTTATAGAATTTTAGGATCTATAGTACCTAAGGAGATGGCAACTCCATATGATGTAGCCAGAGCTATGGGGTCTCATTCTAGTGGATATAGTTGTAAGACTAAATTTTATTATATGTAGAGTTAGCTTAAGTCAGAGTGATTGGTTAGTATTTAGATTCATTCATAGAGAGAGAGATAGATGAGGCATTTACATGCTATGGATCAGGCACCAATGTAATCTGATGTCAAACCTATGACAGTTAAAGTTATTTTTCTTATTGCGTCATTCTTGTTAGATTCCTTGTTTGATATAGGTGATTCTCAATCATTCACTAATTTTATCCTTGTATATTTTTTGAATCTTATAACTCTTCCTCTATCGTATACCATGGAGTTGGTTAAACCTCTTGGAAAGAAGAAACAGTAGGGTTTATGTTTCCCATATTATGATTCTTCTTGTCATAGGTTAAGATGATGTGATATTTCCTTGTCCTATAGATGGAACTTTTTGAAATGAACCTTGAGATAGATTAGATGATTTATTTCATGGACCACATAAAAAACTATCATCGTTGGGTGAATTTTATTTCCCCTAATGGTATAACTTGATCTTTTTTAAAGGGATAATAGAATCCACGATTAGGTCGAGATGGACCTTCAATTCCAAAGTTGATCACAATTTCTTATCAAGTATTTTCCCTCATGCTAGAGGATGGTAAGAAGGGATCGGTGAGTGGGCTACCATTCATGGTGGACGGTTTCCTTGAGGTATTCCTAGAATATATCTCGGGTTTACCACTATAAGGGGATGTAGATTTTATCATCAATTTGGCAATGGGGACATAGTTGATATCTCTTCCCTTATATCATATAGTCCCCATAAATTTGATGTAGTTAAAGATACAGTTAGAAGATTTTGAATCCAAAGTTTTCATTCACCTGATCATATCTCCTTTGGTTTCTCCAGTGCTCTTTTCAAAGAAATCCAATTGATTCCTCCAATTGTTTATTGATTATCGAAAACCGAGTTGGCTCACTATCAAGAAAAAATAATACTTTCCTCACATTTAAGATCTTTTTAACATATCAAAGGATAAAGGTTGTTTTCAAAGATCAACATCCATTTAGGATATCTCTATGTCATGGTGAGAGAAGATAATTCTCCAAACACCGCTTTCCAAAAATTTTATGGCCATTTTGAGTATTTGGAAATTACAGTCAAATTGATGAATTCTTCTATGGTTTTCATTTCTCTTATGAACCTAGTGATACATAGATACCTAGAATTATTTACCATGGTGTTTGTTGATGATATTTTGGTTTATTAAATGTAGGAAAATGAGCATAAGAAAATTTGGATATTGTTCTAGGGATTTTTTGAGATCAATACCTTTATAATAAACACTTGATGGGAAACTTATGGATTTACAAAGATGACTTTTGGGAAATTTGAACTTGAAACATGGGGTTTCATTTGACTTAGAAAATCTCAAGGAAGTGAAATCATGGGAGTATATGAAAAAAATATTTTATATTGGATGTTTTTTTGGCATGGTGGGATACTATAGGTGGTTCATTAGATATTTCTCTCAGAAAATTTCACCTATGATGGAACTCACCCAAAAGGTGGTAATGTCTTCTTGGGTCCTGGGGTGTTAGGTGTCTTTTTAAGATCCTAAAAAAAATACCACTTCCACTATCTTGATCTTACCCTAGGCTGGGTTGGGTTACATTGTATATTATGAATCTTCAATTATGGGTTTGGGTTGAGTTCTTGTGAAGGTTGACTGTGTGGTGGTGTATGGATCTCGCCAATTTTAACCACAAGAGAAGAATTACCCAAACCATGAACATGATCTTTTGACAGTTATGCACGCACTTAAATTATCAAATCATTGTCTTTTTAGGTATAAGTTTAAGGTCTACTCAGATCACAAAAAATTTTAGTTAAATATTCTCTTATAAAGATTTGAATTTGAGGCATTGATGATATATTAAGTACCCTTAGGGGTTTGATATTAATATCTTATACACCCCAGTTAAGGGAAATGTGGTTACTAGTTCCATAAGTAAAAAGTAACTAACCCAAACTCTAAAGGATTCTAGTGATGAGTGGGGTTTGAGTGGATTTTTTCTCAAATACACATAGAATCCAAGAAAGTGAGAGGTGGTATGTTTTTGGATAGCAAGTAGTTGACACCTAATCTTATGGAACTGATACAGGATGATCATCTAAGAGATAAGTTATACTATAACACTTTCCAATTTCAAAATGGAGGGGAGGTTCCTAGTGGTTATTCATTTTATTCTGAGGGAATTCTCTACGTCAAGTTTCATTCCATTGTGTAGTTGTCTTTGGGGAATGTGGTGTTATAGGGATTTCGTCAGTCCTAATGGGTTGTCAACCCTAGTTCCACTAAGATATTTTATGATTTTAAATGTTAGTTTTGGTATCCAGGTATAAGACATGATATCAATTACTTTTTATCTTGATGTTATACTTATCAACATGTCAATGTTGAGCAACCGATGCCATCATGACTACTTCTATTTATTCCTATTTCTACCTGGAATTGGGATGTTGTAGTCATGGATTTCATTACTGAGGTACCCCATAAATTCCATATAAGGAGAATGATTTGGGTGGTTATTGATTGTATGGACATTTCTGATCACTTTATCTTGATTAAGGATGCTATTAAAGTGGAAGAGCTAGGAAGGTTGTATGTGAAATATATTTTGATAATTCCTAGTGTTAAATCTACTATAGTTTCTGACAGGGGCCCCCATTCAAAATCTCAATTCTAGGAGGGACTTTAGGAAGATATGGGGTCATATTTTAGGCATATCATGACATTCCATCCTCAAATGGAAGGCTAGGAAGAGTGGGAAACTATATTCTAGAATACATGTTGCATTCCTTTATATTGGACTTTGGTGCCTCAAGGTCAAACCAACTTGAATTGATCTAATTTATCTATAATAAAAGTTACCAATACATGATCAAGATGGATCCTTTAAAAATGATGTGTGGTCATCCATGCCAGTCTCCTCTATGTTTGAGGGAAGTTGGATAAACTTCCTTAGTAAGACCTATCATTGTGTAATAGATGACCAACAAGATTTGGATGATAAAATAGTGTTTAATGATATATCAATTTAATAATAAGTATTATTTTAATTATTTATTTTTATATTTGGAATTACCAGTCGGTTTTTAGGTGTTTCTAAAGGTTCAACATCACTTGGTGCATTATCATCTTGGAAAGTAGGGGAAGCTCATGTAAAGATATATTAGACCCTTTGATATTACCAAGAGAATCGATGTGATGGATTATTTTTGTGTGTTTCCTACTAATTTGACATCAATTCATGATGTTTTACAAATCTCGTAGATAAAAAAGTATAACCCATTATCTCATCATGTGCTAAGCTATGATGATCTTAAATTGGAACCCGGTCTTTCAGTGGTCATTGTGGATTCCTGAAAAAAAAAGTTCTATGAGTAAAATCTATTGCATTAGTTTAGGTCCAATGGTATAATGGTAATTATGATCATGATATGTGCTTAGGTAAGACTTGGGTATAAGATAAGTACCCTCACTTTTTCTCTGATCAAACAATTGGTTGACTTTCTGAGGATGAAAAGTTTCATTGTGAGAATAATTTTCACACCCACAGTGTTGTTTTTAGGTATTTTTCATTTATGTTTCTTATTTATTTTATTCCATATAATTATTAGGTTATCTTAAAGAAAACTTTGGTTTTGGATAGATATATCAGGGTGCACTATTATTAGAAATTGTTCCCTATCCCACTGCAAACTATGCAGCCCATACAGTGGAACTAAAGTGCCTGCATGTTTAGGTGCATGGTTCATAGAAATTTGTGACCCAAACCATACACCTTCCAGATATTGGGAAATAAGCTCCCACACCATTTTCTAATGTTCTATAAAACCATGTTCTAAAACCGTGAGACCTACCTAGTTTTCAAAAAAAATCTAAAAATACCATTCCCTATTTTTAACCCAAATTCACCCCTAATTTACCCATTCAACATATCTATCCCTAAGTGTACTTCCCCTATTCTTGACCTCCCTCATAGCTTAAATATTTGGGCGACATGAGATAGGTTCCTCCAAGAAACTCTGAGTATGTTCCTTCTCTTCATTCATATTTCACTCTTCATCATTATTCCATGGGTTTCCTCCTCTTCAGTTGTTGTGGTGACAAGAATTGGTATTAGAATAACAGGTTTTGCATGGGTTTTAATATTTGTGTTGTTTTATTTCTTTTGTATGACCTCATTTTTCTTTTATTATGTTTTCTAACCAGATTGTGGGTATTTCAAAAGGAAGGTTATTTGGTTCCATGTTGTGCTATTATTTGATGATTTAAATGTTCTTTACTTTATTTATAAAAGTGTTATAAATTTTTTGAGTGAGTGAAATGGTGGTTTCAGTGGTGTTATTGTGTGTAAGGTTGTGTAAAATCTTTTATCCCTCATAAAAATTTCTTTAAATGGTATGTTTTCTAGCGAAGAGGTTGGTTTATGATAAAATTGGATTTTTGTGGTTTGGAAATGGAATAAAGAAATTGGGAACCTAGGGTATCTAGTTCGGAATGATAGGACTAGTAACTAAGTGATTTGGTAGCGCCTCAAATTTCTATCACTACCAAGATTATGATACAAAACTAACTAAACATTTTCTTTCTGTATTATTACAATTGGAACTTTGGTAGGTCTTCTCTCATGACTTGTGTATGGGAAGATATTTTGATATGTTTGATCACCGAGATATGATATACCTAGAACCACACTAACCTAACTACTTATTAGAAACCCTTGGTGATTATACTATGTTTATACCTATTTTCAGTTACTCTTATATCTTATTCTACCTTTATAAAGGTAAAACATGATTTCAATCCAAATTTTTTACATTCATTTAAAATTGGAATTTTTATTTTTCTTCTAATAGATATGAATGGAACATATAGTGGGATCCTACTAGTCAAGTGAGATAACATCCTATATATAACCAATGGGTATATATAGACAATTGTTTCTCTAATTTAGGTAAATTCAAGGACTTGTTTAGAGGAAATGGATAATCCTTATAGTTATTGTGTTCTATGGGATAGGTGATGGTGGCAGCATGGTGGAGGATGATTTTAATGTAATGAGGAGGAATGGGTTTCTTTTTTTATTCCCCGCCCAAATTTTAAATTTTGTTTATAATTGTAAGATAAATTTTCAAACTTTTACACGACTTTTATAAAAAAATTATGATGGTTATGATATTTTATGTAAATTTTAGAATGTAATTAGATATGGATAATGGTGGTCATTAGTATAGGAGAAATCATTCCCAAAATATTTTTTTGATTCCCATGCACTAATTTCTATCCCATGGGGAATAGTAATACAGTTTAGGATTTTCCATTGGGGGTTGGGTTTTGGGTTAGACGGAATCCCCAATCGATTCATGAAAAATAAAATATGGAATTATTGTCTCATATAATAAGTAAAACCTGTAGATTTTTTCCAAGGTTAGAACTCCTTTAGTTTTTATTAAACTTTGTTTTTTTCATAGAATAATGGTTTTGGGTTTGTGAGTGGTTTGGGAATGGGTTTGTGACATGATTAAAAGGGTGAAACAATTGTTCATCACATGATTTAGGGGTGAATCATGTGGTTAATTGTGGTCTGTCTTCTTGCTCGATTTTTTATGTCTCACGGATGTTTCCATGAATTTGTTTTGATATAGGGTAATAGATATTGTCCTCAGATTCAATATTGTTTGGGATAAAGCCCTACATATGCTTCTAGGGGATGATAAGTCCTTTAAGGGGGAGTTTGTGACACCCTAGGATATTCTGAGGAACTTTTTGATTTATATTTTGTCCTAAACATATGTATCCTAGATATTTTTTTGTTAGAGTTGATAGGATAGTTTATTAGAGATTTATGGAGGAACAAGATGGGAATGTAGTTTTATAAGATCTACATGAGGACTTTCATGGCATGAAATAATGTTTTATGCCATTAAAAATTGTTTCTAGGCCCTAATGATCGATGTCCTGAACATTCAAAGTGTGAAATGGTATTTCATGTTATGAATTTCTCTAAGTAAATGTTTGAGGTATTTTTAAATATGGGGATAACATAGGAAACCCCAAATTTTCTTACCTCAACCTCCATTACATTTTTGATTAATTTTTGATTCCAAGGGTACCTATCCTTCATTTATTGATGGATTGAAGAATAATTCATTATGATTTATTTCTCTCAGTAATTCTAAGCCTCTTCTTTCCCATGTACTATTTATCCTTTATTTCTTGTTCTCCTTGTCATAAATACTAATATGGTGTTAATGGAATCTTATTTATAGATCATGGTTTGTTGGGATAAATTATGTTAGTGATTCTTAATGATTAAGCTTTGTTGTTATTGATATGGGTGGTCTATAAGTTTATCTGAAATGCATTCCACATTTTTATGCATTTATTCTATGGTTATGTTGTCTTACCATGCATTAGAATTAAAATTAAATTCCACAATTTGAATCATTGAAATTATGATATGTGAACACCCCCTTAATCTTCTATTTACCCTAATTGGAAGGAACCTTTTGAGGGTTTATTGAAATTGATTTATTTACATGGAATGTATCTGATGGTGTGATGAAACCAAAATTTTTTGGAATGAATTTTAATAAAATATATTGAATTATAAATAGATAATGTTAATTTTTTTAAAGGATAAGGGATGATGGAATATCATTGATTAGTAGTGTTTTGGTTTAAATGGAAAAAGGGGATGGTGTTTCCCTTGGTTATTTATTTTTTTGAAAAGAGATTTTAATGAATCCCTTATTTCTTAGAGAGATTATTAATGATATAATGTTTTTATCTTTTGGTCATGTTTTTGGGGTTGGTGTTACCCTTGGGCATTTAATCCATGGTTCCAGAGATATCTTTTTCATATGGTCATGATCTATTGTTTTGGGGTGGGTATATTTCTGTAGGTTTGAATATTATTCCTAGATGGGTATATTCCTTCAAGTGTTCCTATTATAAGGTTGTTTATATTTGATTGAGAGGTATTCTGAGTAGGGGGATGGTTATATTTTACCTGAGAATACCACTACTATTTAAAGGAATTTGAAAATGGAAAAGGTATGTATAGTTGGTCTTAGATGTCACCTTGTAACCTGAGGATCAATGATGTCTTTTATTTAGTTTTTTCCAGATGTACATGTATATATACGTTTTCCACTTCAGCATGTACTTACATTGACTAGATATATTTATAGATTTAATCGGTGGTGGGCTACTGAGTTATACTCACACCCTGCATGAGTTTTCAGTGTGTACATAGGAAGAATTCATGATTATAGGAAAGGATATGGGAAATTACCCTATTACTGATGCTTGACTTGGCTTTCTAGGATAGATAATGGGAGTTTAGGACTGGTCTAGGACTTGATATAATTTTTAGGTCTTTTTTACAGTGTTTTATTTTTCTCTATTTTGGTTTTGATGAGTATGATCTGAAGGTGATGTGTGACTTTCTTGACATGTATGTAGTTCATTTTGATATAACATGGGTTATGATTATTAATTGGATATATAGATGTCTGTTTACAACTTTATGATGATATATATGATTGATATTATTTTTACATTATTTTTTGTACTATGATATGCAGGTGAAGTCTCCCCATTATACCACCATAGATCTCTGGCTCTAATAATTAGCCTTTAACATATAGGGAGATGTCCCTGAGGTCATGTAGTGATCTTTGGTCTAGTACATATTAGTGGCCCTACATTGGGGGATATTAGAAAGTTGTATCAAATACCTTTTTCTTTTTGTATGATTATTTGGGTAATGTAGGCAAGATATGGGGAATTTTCAAAACATGGAATTGAACTTGTGTCTAGGAATATCCAAGCCATGTATAAGGAAAGTCCATGTTTCTAGGATTGTGATTGATGTTCTTGTTTTTTTCTTTCACTATTTAATTATTTCACCTTGAGTGATAATCATGATTTCAAGTTTATTAGTTTATTATATTTTTCAATCAATTTTCACGTGTTCATGAATCATACTAGGACTATAAGATTAAAATGTAATTTGAAAGATTCATGTGGTTGTTTACTTTGACTATGGCATCGGTCAGTTTTTTAAAGTTTCTATAGCCATTTATACGGTGTCTTTATATATAAATGTTTGGTAGAATCTTAGTTTACCAATTTATAAGTGGAATAAAATCATGTTAAATTATCACTTTCCTTGATTATTATATGGAATCAACTAAATGAATTCTCAATTAAAAAATGTAATGAATTTTCCTCTAGAATTTGTAATTCACATTTCATTTGACTAAGATTTAATTGTGAATTTTTTTGGATAAATTAAATGTTTAAATTGGTGTTTCATGATCACTTGTTTAAATTTTATATGTATCATCTACTAAATTAAATATCAACTTTTTTTATAAATCATTTTCTTCTAAAAAATTTATCAACATCTTTCTCACTTATCCCTAGTTATGAAATCATGGTTAAATTATAAAGGAAAAGTGTGATTATATGGAACTTATTTATATTATGTGGAACATTATGTTTATGTAATGTTGACCTTGTGTATAGGTATTTAGGTCTATTGAGAGCACTCGAGTTATAAGAATCCTGATATTTGAGATATAAGTAAGATCAGGGTGTAATTCCTATCATCAGTTTCCTTAAACTTTGATTATGATAGTTCTGATAGATATGTGTTCTGATGTGTGTTCAATTTGTGTGTGACCTAATCTTGAGAATAGGTAAATGTGGATAAGGAGATATATGAGGTTGTGAGATTTTTATGATGTGGGGAGTATATGATAGTGGGATATTATTCATTTGTGAATTTTGTTTTCAAAGATAACATTGGGAATTGTGATATGTTGTGACTACCTATGACCCTTGTAGATTTATGGCTAACCCGAGAGTGGGTATAGTATAGTGTACATTAGCCTGTATGTGAGAACCATGTGTTACAAGGATTAAGTAGGGTGATGAGGTGTGTTTTCAATCATTGTTTTTCCTTTGTTGTACAGGAATATAGTTACAGAAAACCATGAACTATATAATTAGCTTAATTATGGGATGCATCATATATTTGTTTATGATAACCCTATAGGGGGTGTGTTGTTTTATTATTTATCTTGTGATGTGATCTATGGATTGTGATATTAGTGTTCTGAGCGATTTAGTGGATTATTAAGATGATTTATTACTATTGTTGGAGATGTGCACCATAAATGAGGGTAACCAAAGAGAAGGTTTATCCAGTCTTGTGTATTTCTTATAGATGAGAAGCATGGTTATTTATTTATATATATATATATATATATATATTGGTGTATGGAAGTGAAAAAAAATTCATGGAATGGGAATATAGATTCCTTATGTGTTATGGATGAAGATGCCCAACATTGATGTTTTGAGTGGTGTCTATATATGGAAGGGTATGATATTTTAGATATCTAACTCTATTAGTTATAGAGTGATCCAATATGGTCAAATAAAGAATGGTAGGGTCATTTTTATATTCTTATAGTTTTTTAGTGATGCTAAAGTGACTGGTAGTCACATGGTTGGCCTTAGATTGAGTAAGATGGTCAGGGATCTTCATAAGGGATTCACCGAGCGATATGCTTTCATCCAAATAGCTTGACATGTGATGAGAATGGTCTTTTGGGTTATTAGGAGTGTTATCCTAGGACCAAAGGGTATATGACTCAATATATTTGATTTATATGGTATATTAGAGAGACACTGGGTTTTATTCTTACTGGTCTTGCTTGGTTTGTAACCATAACTATTGAGCATCATTGCAGAAGTTTAAAAGAGATAATAATTATCTATATACAAATTTTGTGGATTTGATTTAACCTATATGGTAGTTAGGTTTGATATATCCTATTAATATCATTATTGAGGTAATCTTTGTGTTTGAATTTACGTTATTGGATTTGGATTCCATGTGAGACTTTTTGATGGGTGGTTTTATAGGAATCTTTGGGATATGGAGTTTATTCTTAGAATTTTATGCGACTCTTGAGATGAGGTCATGACAGAGGATAAAAATGAATGTTTTTTTTGATGATAATAGTGTGAGGATAGACTATTCTGTAATGTATGTATTTGGTCCCCTGGAGACTCATTGGAGTTAGGAAATTTTGTGGTTCCTATATGTTTTATAGGGGTCAAGGACTCCTTTGTTACCCTAACTATGTGGAGTGTTTTCATGGATTGTTTATGGGATCACTAGATGGTTCACTGTGAAATGATGGTGGAAATTTATGTGATTCCATGTTTTATTTAGAATAGGAATTGGGTGTGGACCCTTGAGGCTATGATTTATGTTGGTCATTATAGAAAACCAATCCTTTCCAAACATATTATTTCATGATTTTTAACATATATTTCCATTAATACAAAATAAGGATCTAAAAGGCCTAGTGTCTTTGGAAGATTGGTTTCATAATTCATCAAAAGGGGACTAAAAAATGAAATCGCAATTTTATTCTCTATAATGATATCTTAAATCCCATTGATATCATTATATTTAATAGGATAACTTGCGGAAAACATAAAATAATGGGGTGATCTGAAAAGCCCAGTGATGGAATAAACATGATAAGGAAACATAACAAGTGAGTCAAAGGTATAACATGATACCATAAAAGAGAAGTCTCATGAGTAATAATATGGAAGTATAACATAAATAATTTAGTATAATAATATAATGGTAACATAGGAAATGTGGCTAAATAATATAACAAGACATAAACATGGGTCAAGGATAACTTCTTAAACAATATCATATGGTGGAAGAAGTATCATAATAGATTAGTCTTACTCCCTAATCCCATACCTGATGTATCATGAGAATAAAGCTATACCCAATACATTGAATCACTATCAAGGTGCACCCATCAAAACATGTTCATGATTATGTATTCCAAAAAAGTATATCAATCATAATGTATAAACATAAGAATTTCTTATTAAATGAAATGGGTTTCATAATCAACTCTCATATCCAAATCAAACAAAATTTCATAATGAAGTCATTTGAGAGAAGAACATAAGGATTGTATTACCCCATAAAATTAAGGGAGAATAATATATGTATATATTTGAGATACATATATACATAATTTTGAAGCAATACATATAATTAAAGGTTCTCATTATTGATGAAAATGTCTTTAATAGATTACATGGAATATTAATTTAAGAGAATATATTTTTCACTTTGAAATCACTTCTTGAAAATATAAAAAATTTCAAATATATTATAGAAAACATTTACTTTAAAAATAACCCTAGAAACTTATAAATGAGACTTTTAATAATTGATTGGTTAGGATAGAGTGTAGTTCGGTACATGCTCTATAAGTTCAAAAAAAAACATTCCTTTCACACGATTGTAAAAAAGATTAAAAATTACCTCATTCAAAAATTGACAAGATTATTCCTTCAAAACCATTTTCTAAAATGTCAAAAATGGGTAAAATATATTTAATAAATCATTTGGAAAATTTTAAAAACAATCCTTATAATATTTTTTAAAAACAAGGATATTCATGAAATTCGTTTTTTGACCGAAGATGGAAATAAAGTCATTATTTCTTGTTAACTTAAAGATAATCAATCCCGGATAATGATGAGATTGTGGAATAAACTCTTACCACTTTGGTAACTTTTAGATTATAACATGAAATAATTAAATTAAAATGAAACTTTGAATACCATTAGTATAAGTATAGTTCTTGATATAACATTCAAAGGGAATTATGTACACCATATAAAATAAATAAGTGGTTTATTTGGCTGTCTCACGGAAGTAAAAGTGGGATGGGAAATCCCTTACCTCAAGTCCAAACATGTCGTGTGTGTCCTTTATCTCCTATATAATAAACATATATATATTTTTTCTTAAGAAAAATTTTAAGTTTTAATTAATTATTATTAAACAATTTACTTCAATTATTTTAATGACATATTTAATTACTTATTCAGTTATGTCTATGTTGGGTGTTTTGATAATTTTCAATTCATAATTTCAAATCGGTAACAGTGTGTTAGAAATCATAAATGTTCTCATTTTTCCATAATATCCAAAATATTTTTCATGAAAAAATTATAATTTTTATATATCAATGATAATTTTGAAACTGACCATGAAATATGGTAATGAAAAATGAACTACATTACAATTATGGAGACAGTAGGTCGTACGTATGCATGAGTAATGTTTCCATTTTTAAATAATCATGTTGGGAAAAGGTAAGTGTTATTTTATCATAAAAAATTATAATTATATAATAAATATCATATTATTTCATCATATAAACTTATATATAAAATACATTTCATGAAACAAAAAAAATGGATCACATCGTTTCGTGGCGTGGATGTTCTTCGTACACACGAATGATGTTGTCATTTTTCAATGAATTGTAAGGTAAGAAGTTATATGATATGTTAATTTTAAATAATTATTAATTTTAAATTAATATCATATATAAACATTAAATCCATTATAACTCGTAGTTTTGAGAGGTGATAAAGGAAAATAAATTACATCAGTTAACGAGGGGATAGTCTTCCATACACATGCACGATGATTTCATTTCCCATTTGATAGAAGAGGAGTTGGATAAATATTATGACATAAACATAATAAAAGCTCAGTATAAATAATATAATAGTGTTATTATATTATAATTTTTAATACATAATTGATGGTGGAAAAGTAAGAAATAAAAAAAGGAAGGATCTCGATAAAGATGATTACCTTCTCTTAGAAGAACCTCCTTTTGATATCTTATTAAAGACCCTATAATTGGTCTTTTGGGAAGAACATAATATATATAATGTGTAAAATGATTTTGGTAAGATGTTTTTTTAGGTTTTCCTAGAGGCAAATTACTTTATAGGTGTGAATCGGTGAGGGTAGGGGTGTCCTTTTATAATTGATGAGGAGTGGAATTTTTTTAAATACCCAAAACTATTCAATAATAGGATGTCACGCTCAAGCCAAGTGCCTCCAAAATTGATAAAAATGGATTTTAGGGGTGATATGGTTGATAAATTCCTCTAAAACTAAAAAATAAATATGTTTTAAATATTTTATTACATTTACCTCTAAGGTTACTCACTTTCATAATTTGAGTTTTTCACAACGGTAACTAGCTTTTTTAAACTATGTTTACTATTTATTTTAACAAAAATTAATTTATCCTTATTACCTAATATAAATTATTTTTATTCAAAATGTGAAATCAATTTTATCAAATTTAAAACATAGATGTAGCATAATTCTGAATTAAAATTGAACCTGCAAAACGTGTTGAAAAGGAGTTTTTCAAGGAATACATTTTTCAGAAAATAAATGATCTTATATAACTTTATAACTAGAAATCATCATTATATAAATTTAAATTCATAAATATATATATATATAGATATATATAAGAATTGAATTTTAAAATTTCCTTACTTGTGGTTGTTTTAATTAATTAAAATGGAAAAACCTTTTTCATTTAAAAATATTTTGCAGAAAATATCTTTTTTAAGCATAAAAATAAAATTATAACAAATTCATGAAAATTGATGATTAAAATAAATTTAACTAGATTAAATATAAATATATAATATTCAGGTTAATTTTAAATAAATTTATTATATTAATGGTACTTTTAAATAACTTAATTTATTGAAAATAAAGGAATGTTTTACCAAAATTTGTATTTTCACTATTCACTAAAAAATCAATTTTTTTAAAAAAAATTCAAACATTTTACCCTAAGTTAATATTTATATGTTTATTTAAAAAATTATTTTAATTTTATAAAACAAAATATCAAAAAATTTCAAAAAATATTTATAATATTTTCTCACTAATATTAATAAAAATTATTTTTAAAGAAAACTTATTTTTGAAGAATAAAATGATTTTAATGAAATTTGAGTAGTTATTTATTATGAATTAATAAACATGTTTACATTATATAAAACATTTATAGATATTTTCACCATATCATTATTCCTAGTTATACTGTCAATTTTAACAGATAGCTTATAGCGGTTATGTTTAACACATAATATTTTAATAGTATATCATAGTTCATTTAATCTCGATGTTTCGTGTTGAATATGATATTACACATAGTGTTTATTTAAATATCTAGGTTTTAAATTTCCTACCCCCTTAAATAAATTTCATCCTCACAATTTACACTTGTCCTCAGTAATCAAGCGCTTGACATTTGAAAATTACTTTTTGAAAAACTCAAATTTTAAAAATTGTTAATAATACTTCCTCATAAAAAGAAGGAAAGGGAAATAAATATTATTATAAAATAATAGAAAACTATGTTTCTGAATAAGGATAACATTAGTGGGAATTTAAACATGTATTTGTAAGGAAGATACATTTAGAATATAATTTTATACTTTTTATTAAGAGAGAAGTGAACATTGATTTAATGAATAACAATTTTATTTCAAGATACTTTCCATAAAGTTAGGGCATCATTTTACCATATTGAATAAAAAAATAAGGAAATTTACTTACTTGATATATTTTTATTTCATAAGCACAATTCCAACCTTTTTTTTGTTTTGAACAATTTCCACTTAATCTCTAACTCTAATGAATAAATATCTGATATGAATTTTTTTTACCTGAAACACTAAAAATAACTTTTAACGTATCATAATATCAATAAAAGAATAATAATTCATTCATCATTTATTTAAATATTAACCAAAACTGAAATGGTTACCATAAGGTAAGATAACATCCAAATCCTTTATATCAATATAAAATAAATTTCAACTTAAATCATTCTATAACCCTATATTCTACATAACCTCAAAATTAAAAAATTTAATTGTGTCCCTTCCAACTAATATTTCATGTTAAATCGCATGTTATGCCTAGGGGTTACATATACCTTAAGGAAATGAAAATTTTCTTAAAATATCATTAATCACTCAAAAATATTGAAAATTTGAAATGATTTATAATTAAATATGTTTACTAAAATCAACTTAACATTTATCTATAAAATCATTTATGTAAAAAATCATACTAACTAGTAAATAATTTAGGCTAGTGGTAGGCGTTGTATCCTTATCATTATATATTTTTGGGTTAAAGTGTAAAAAACCTGACCTTAGTACTCTGAAGTCAATGGTTACTTTATTACATTTGTATAAGATATAAGGAATCGCATCCCAAAGGACTGAATACTTTAGTATTCTTGGTAAAATAGATGCATACTTGAAATTAACAATATAATTGAGAATAGAAAATACACAAATTTTTTTCTTTGAGAACACCATTATTCATCACAACACATCCTTTCATATCAATCACAAAACACTTCCTAGTATCCTATGTAAAATAAAATATAAGAAAGGGGTGATATCAGATGATAGGTAAGGGTAAGCATACAACGGAATATATCATGATTAAATAAGAAAAATCAATATAGAAAGGTAAATAATTGAAAAACATGATATTTAAAAAATTACTTCAATATAATTTGAAATGAATAAATGATGACTAGATAAAGACATATAAATAATAACATGATATTAAAACATATCCATGGATTTTCTTAATAATTGAGTATTCATATGGGCATCAATAAATAATCTCATAATGACAGAATTTTTCATATCAGACTTCTAAAACATACTATCAAGACATTTCAAAAGACAGTTTATATCTACGGGTAGAACAACATCTAATTTGGCCAACTGATTTGTCTCATTAGCCCTATCGATGCATCAAGGGGTTATCTATAACTGGGCCCCACCCATATCATACTAAGTCTAATGAATTCTTCAAATTAAAGTGGTGAAACATAATCAACATAAACTTTTTTATTGAAAAATGAACATACGAAATGTCAATAATCACCCCGATAAAATAACCATAATCATAAACCTTCCAAGGTAATATGGTGAGTGGTAATAAAATTGTACCCCCTTAGTAAAAATGATCATAATACATCCAAAGAGATAATAAGTATGATATCAAAATAATATATCCCTATTGGATCATAGGAATAATATAGGGTTTATGTCATTAATGAATAAAAATACCATAAGAATATCAACAAAAACATTTTTGGGGAAAATAACTTTTTCACTTTGAAAATATTTTTAAAACAAAAAGATACAAAATATTTTCAAAATACTTTTATTTTAAACTAACCTTTTAAAACATGTAAAATAATCTTCAAAACATAAACAGTCATGATGGTCTAAAGTTCTATTTATATCACACATGTTAAAATAAATATTTATTTTATATTTTTAATAAAATGAAAAGGCGCATTTTTTTTTGAAAAATAAGTGAATATTCCTTTAAAAAAATTAAAAAAATTAAAAAATGGGTAAAAATATATTTAATGAATAATTTTTAAAAGGTTAAAACATTTCTGCAATAATTTTTATAAAATATGGATTTGGAAGAAAAAGTATTTTCGAATGAAGAAAGAAATAAAGTCATATTTTCTTAAAAACATTTTCTCAATAATTTTAAGTTCTAAAGAGTAAAAAAATGGTATTATTGCATTAAAGGATCATGAATTACCATAGTTGAATAAAATAGATTATTTTTAATGTAAAAATGTTAAATAATTCCCCAAAAGATGACTTAAAGGTAAACAATCTCGAATAATGATGAGATTGTGAAATGAACCCTTACCACTTTGGTGACTTATGAATTGTAAGCCCAATAAAATAAAAAATAAAATAAAATTGTAAATTCCACGAATATGAATAGATTCATGATATAACATATCAAAAGGGGTAGTATATAGATGGTGACTCACTCTCCTAGACTTTCTACCACTCTTGGATTCTCCCTCTCCTATGGTTTTCAATATTCTTCTCTGTTAGTGATGTTTCTCCTACTTCTCATACCCTTATACTCCCAATCATAGTGTTTTGATTCCTCCACATATCTTCTCCCAGTTTCCCCCCTCATTGGAATTATGCCTAAATCTTCAGTTACACTTTATTCCAAACCTTCCTTATCAAACCCTATTTTTGGTCATGTTCTATGATGTTCATGGTGATTTTGGGTGTGTCTTAGGTCACATTAAGTGTGACTTTCTTAGTTTGGGGTGCTTAATCTTTTTATATTTGGTTCATGTTTGTGTACTCTCCTCAGTATTGTCTGCCACATTGTGTTATCCCCTATCTTGGTCTGTCATTATTGTGTAGGTGATGGATTGGGTTTTTGATTAGGAGTTGTTTGGTTCAATACTTGTTGTTAAGGCCCTATTTTGGATCAACCTCTACTCTAACTTCCTGATCTACTATATTTCACCCTTTTTGGCCTATTATTGTTGTTTTTGTGGGTGTTTGGTGATGTTTTGGTTGAGTTTTCTTGGTGGTTCAAGGAGGAATGATACATTTTGTTTTTTATTTAATTAATAATCTTCATACATTCCTTTTAAAGTTGTTATGTGTGGTTCCCTTGTTTTCTTGAGGTATGCAATGATGGTAGTGTTGTTTGATCATTAGTGGATTTAGAAGTGGTCTTTGTTTTGTGGGTGAAGGTTCAATTATGAAGCTATCTGGATAGTCTTATAGTTCTTTATCAATCATGGATTTATGTATAGGTCATTTTGTCTCCATATCTTCTATAGATTATAGGTCTATTTCTTCCTACTAGGTTATTCGGGTGTAATGGTTTCCATGGAGGTTTTGAGATGTGTTTGTGGGAGGAGTGGGGTGTTCCAGGAGGTGAAAACTATTTAAGTGATGGATAGTCTAGATCCAGTATAGGAAATGATAGAGATTTTATGAAATTCGGTGATACCATCAGTGGTACAATTTCTCTAGAGGTGTTAGATATGGTCGGTGTAGTTTTTTGATGGTGATGGAATGAGGGATTATATGCTTGATCGAGCCCCAATGTAAAGCTTTAGTGCATTTCTTCCCATGGGATCATTGTTAGTTGGTTATTGACATAAATGTGGAAGTGATAACTATGATTTAGTGCTAGTGTATGTGGATCAAGGTGGCTCATGGTTTGGGATCTCAAGGCCTGAGGCGGTTTGGTGGTGCTGGGATTGATGTGTGTTAATTACCATTTTGAATTTTGAATTTTCATTTTAAAATCTAGGTTTTGTTGTATATGAATTTTTAAATGTGTGATTACCACTAAAACATAAAGTGTGTTTTATAAAATTCAAAATAAATTTATTTTTAAAAGTTTCAATAAATACACCACACAAATGAATAAGTTGTGAATATAGAGTATATTACACTGAAGTAAAAGTGAGACGAGAAACCATTACCTCAAGTTTGATTTCCTTTGTAAGTGTATGAACCTCCTATAAAATAAATATAGGTTTATTATAAATATATTACAGAACAAAAATCATATATCTCATAAAATATATTATTTACTTAAATACTTTTATCGCATGTTTATTAATAATTATTTGTTAAAATCATTGTTTCGGGTGATAATTGATTTATTTTTCATGTATGTTATAGTTTGGTAATTTTAGTCCTTTTAATTTGATCTTGGTTAAATCATATTAAAAATATTAACCATGAAATAAATATAATATATATCAATTATATATTTATTTATAGTATTTTATTAAATTCATATATAGGAAATGGATTAAACCATTCATAGAGATTGTAGGTCATACGTACGCATGAACAATGTTTCCATTTTTTCAATGTATAGAAGGAAAGAAAAATAAATATTAATTAATCTTTAATAATTCATTATTATGTCATTTATATCATTTATATTAATAAATTACATCCTTATTACCATCCTTATAAAAATAAAATTAAAAACATTCACATCACCATGTTGAGGCGGTAGTCCACACATGTGCACAAGCGACATTATTGTTTTCAAATAGATTTGAAGGTAAGAAGTTAGATGATATATTATATTTATATAATTATTGTTATATAAGAGATATCACATATAGTGATTATCCTTAACCCTAATACCTTTCATGTAATGCGTAAGCAAAAAATGAATCACATAGTTTTACGATGTTATAGTCCACCGTATACACAAGCGACGTTATCATATCCTACAAGGAACGAAAAGTAAGAAGGTATATGTGATATAATAATTTCATAATTAAAATAATATCATAAATATAATATAAAAATTTTAAATCCATCATTATAACCTACCTTTAAATGTGGTGATGCAAAACGAATTACATTGGTTCATGAGGCAATAGTTTTTCGTGCATACGATCGGTAAATTTATTTCCCATTTAATGGAAGTAGATATGGATATAGATTAATAAATTAATATTATAATATCAAAATGTATATTAGATAATATTTTTATTATATTATCATAGTTTAATAAGTTTTTAAAGATGTGGAATAATAAATAAAATAAATATACATGTTTAAGAGTTTTGCCTCTTATTTTTAGAGACTCAATAAGTTTATACCTAAAGTCATATTAAGAGGGCCTGATAATCAAAATAATGACACTAGTATGTTTTAAGTGAATTAGTTATGTTATTTTGTTAGGTCTTTTCCTAACCAATTTGTTTTTTATGTTTAAAAAAGGAAGGAAAGTTTGTGGCCTTTTATAAGTGGGAGAGAGGATTCACAACGATTTTTTGAAAAGACAAAGTGATAACCACATTTTTATCATGTACGAAGACTCCAAAATGGGTCATTATCAAACATAGAATACTATATGGTCTATTTATGGCCATAAAAATGGTTTTTGTAAAAATTTTAGGTCATTTTTAACCATTTTCTTCTTACTTAACCCCCCAGTAAACCCATTTTTACCTTAACCACAGTAGTTGATTTTTACAGTTTTCACTATTAATTATGGTAAAAATTAATTTTACCTTATTAAAAAATATAAATTATTATTATTAAAAATATATAATCAATTTTTCAAATTTCAACTCACAAAAGTGGTAGAACTAAATTTAAAATTAAATGGTAGACGTGATAAAAGAACAGTTTTCCAAAGAGAAACTTCACATAAGTATAAGATGTTTTAATATAAAAATTCAAAATGAAATGGATTCAAATGACATGAATTATTTAAATTGTAATAAATTTTAAATAAATTTTCCTTAAAACAAATTTAAAAATTAATTTAAACATAAATGTGGTGTTCAATAAAAATCTTTATTTTTCACTATTTATAAAAAAATTAGCCTTTTCAGAAAATTATAAACAATTAAACCAAAGATAATTATTACATATAGATTTAAAAAATGAATTTTATTTTTTAAAATAAATTTTATTAAATTTTTCAAAATTAATTTTAAATTATGTTCACAAAACATGATAAATCAACCATTTAGAAAAATACAGTTTTTCATGAAATATTTTATTCTCTTTAAAATGGTTCATATTTTATTTATAATAAATATATAAGAATTTAATTTATTATATGTATGTGTAAACCAAATAATTTTTAAAATTTATTTATTACTATTCATATCCTCTAACTTAATGACTAGGTTATAGTGGTCATGTTTAAATAATATTATTTTAATAGAGTATCGTGTTTCGTTTACCTAGTGTTGTGTGCATCTCAAGCTATCAAAGAAATTGAATTTATTTAAAAAATATATATCATGAAGACTCAAGGTTTTATATTATCTTATAATATTTGTTTTGTGTGTCATACATGTGATTTAACGTGATGTTTCTCTTTTAAAATCTTAGGATCTAAATTCTACTCCCTTAAATAAATTATGTCCTCGGAATTTAATCTTGATCTCAGAAATTAAGGGTTTCATATTTTAAAATAACATTGTGGGAAACCCACATCGTAAAAAGGGTTAATAAAACACCCTCTTGATAATAGATAAAGGTAAGTTCAAATTTCATCTAGAATAACACATTACTAGGCTTCCAAATATGAGAATTTTTTTGGGAAGTGATGATATGGACATAGATGAAAAATGTAAATAATTATAGAGATTGATATATATTATTTATCACATGAAAGTGTGTGATCAATATAAATTTAACAACAAATAAACCATAAATCTTTGAGGAGTGAAAAGGAAACTTGATTCATCGGATATGAATTTAATATGATAGAGTTTTTATTTCAAGATCAATTTCTTAAATTTGAGGTATTATTTTACTATCATGATAGATAACACTAGAAAATATACTTAATTAATATATTTTTAAGAATAATCTCATTATTTTGTCATAATTAATTTCTTACTCTAAGAAATGAAAATCCAAGATTATTTTTTTATGCCTGAATCACTAAAATTAAGCTTTAGTGGATCATAAGATCCATAAAAAAGCAACTAGTTTTTTCTATTATCTTTACTAAAACAAAAATGGTTAGAAAAAATTATCCAATATAATAATTTGTTCTATAATACCTCAATAATAACTCCAAAAATCCAAATTAATTCATCTCATAATTGGTTAGCCTTAATACTCATCCAAAATATATCTAACCAAAATCAAAGTGCAAATTTTTTTAATTAAGGTCACTAAATAAACATTATATTCCCTATATAATATAAAGTTTCCCTTAATATAACATTAAAAATGTTATAACACCTTGATCAAAATAAAACATTAATGAAAAAATGTGTGCTTCCAAAAATAAAATCTCATATTATCGAATATATTTCATAAATCCAAACATGTAATAATCTCCAAAAATGATATCATAAACTGTCAAGTATATAACCAATTTCAATGAAACAAATAATATCGCATAAACATCACTACACCATTATTATGTCAACATATAGAACATATTAATTCTTATCTTCCCTCAATCTTGTTTTTTCTAAGAAGTCCACCTTCTGAATGAATCACGTTTGTTGGTCCTTGGTGTCATTAAACATATGATCTCAAATACTTAAACAAAATAATTATTGTAAAATCCTTATAAATTTCATAATACTTATAAGTAGAATATCATAGATAATAATACTCTTACAACATACTTCTAGAATCCAAATAGATACACATTAATCACTACACTTATTATGTAGTGATATCATAAACTGAACCTTGATCCCTTAGATTCTTATGAGGTATATTGCCTTGACTAATATGGAATTCATTTTCATAGTGCACTATCAACTTAAAATTTAATCATTGATCATTGGAAACTTCTTTCTTTACCTTGAAATAACAAGAATAGAATCCTTTCTATTCACACTTTTAAAAAACTCTCATTCCCTTCAAGCAAGTACCCAGGTGTTTCTTTCCCCAATTATCATATGGGAAAAATTCTTCTTTCACTTATTTCCTTTCTCTATAATCTTCTCTAACATCCTCTTCCTCACTTGATTCCATTCAAATCCATCAAACATAGATAATTCTTTCTCCATCTTTATACCACAGTGTACTATGTCCTCATGTGATGAGACATTTTTGGAGACTAGTGGCCTTTGATAAATTATTTTAAGCCCATAAAATAAATGGTCAATCTTTCTCATTGAATTATGTACATATTTTGTAGTGTTCCTTGCTAAAATATTAAATTTGGCTTCATACTTAGCAAAATTGTCACTTTACTTTTTCCTTAAATTGAGTATTTTTCTACCTATATGTTCCTATTTCTCACAAGGAATATACTTTTTATAGAATCGTACCTTAAAATTATTAAATTCCATGTATTATATTTATTCTTCATCTACAGTTTTTTGAATCAATGTAAACCATTGATCTGCATATCCTAGGAAATAATAAACTATCATGACAATTTTATCCCTTTCATTACTTCCCAAAGTGAGAGATATTTTCTCTAAGAAACTTATTCATTTCTCATCTAGAAATATATTTATAGTCCCATTGAATAATGGGGATCCCGAGGAATTAATTAGTCTAACATTGTTACACCACATGGTAGATCAGTAGGATTGTCTATGCGGGAAAGGATATTTGTCATAACCTGAGTCAGATGCCCTAATATGGTTATAATTTCTTCAGTTCTAACTCTAGATTCATTAACTTTCCTAGGAGGGAAATCCCTACATTGGGTATGTCCATTAATACAATTCCCATTCCTTCAAATAAGAGTCATTTATAAATAATTGCATACACTATATTAGGTTATTACATTATGTAACATAATTTATAATCCCAATACTAGTGAAAGAATTAATATAAACTGAAAAATTTATACATAGATAATCTCGTAATTATAAATATGGTTTCTTTGGGAAGGTTTTTAAATCGTAAAAATATTTTCAAATAATATATAATGGTTTGTAAATAAAATGTAAACTAAAAAATCATATCTCCCATGAGTGTCAAACTACGTACATAGTAAGGCACATTGTTGTATACCAGGTAATGCTCGAGTTAAACCTGAGTCCCCTTTTGCAGATTTATTACCCCTCAATACATCTATACCAGAACCACACCCACTTCTAGTATCTATACAGGGATGTTTGTATAGGAAAACCATAGAATATTTTACTTACCAAAAATTTAAGATCTTATCCAACACATAGACTTATACATAATTTAAGTCATAGGGTTATATTACTTAATCTATGTTTTAAAAAGTCTATTTCCCAAGGGTTCTACTAAACTTCCTCAGATACCAACTATAAAACCCCTGACCCCAATCGCCTAGAGCTAGTGGATACTTTATTACATTGGCATAAGATACACAAAATCACACCCCAAACAACCAAATAGTTTAGTAATCTTGCTAAACTAGATACATACTTGAAATTCACATTATTATTCAAAAGATAAAATAAAAAAAAATTCTTTGAGAACACCATTATTTATCATAGTGTATCCTGATATATCAATAACAAAACAATTCCTGATATCCTAGGGGAAATAAAACATGAGAAATGGGTGAGCTCAAATTCTTAGTAAGGGTAAGCATATAGCAGAAGCTATCATAAATAAATAATAATAACAACAAATATGTATTAAATATCTAAAACACATTCCATTTAAATAATAACTTGGGAATGATATGGAAGGAATAAATTTTTATCAAATATATCCATATAAATAATTACATGATCTTGAAACTTATCCACGGATATTCTAACTAATCAAATAATCACATGGAAATCAATAACTAATATCATAATGAGGTGATTATCCAATAAAAACATATATTTTAATTACATTTTAATGGTATTAAATGTTCATTTTTGATCTTATGGGCCTGAGTTAGTGCATTTTCATTATGAACATCCATTCTCATCATTTGTGCACTTCATGCCTAATATACACCAATTTAGGCCCAATGAGTCATCTGAATATAAGGAATGTAATTATCAATTTTTTTTAAATTTATATTTTGGGAACATTATCCACACTTAAATTTGAACATTTTTCATTCAGGGATCAATGGAGAATTCATGGAAGAAGATGGGTATATTTTGTGATGAAAGGAAGCAATTCTAGAGAAGGCAGATTGGACACTAGCCCACTGATGCGACTGTGGGGCCCCACATACAGGCCCAATGAAACCCAAATTTTTTTTCATGATAGAAGACATTCATAGGAATAAATAACTCTTCATTCTACAATGCTAAGTCGGCCTCTATGGTGGTCATTAAAGCGGCCCAAGTTAGAGATACAATTCTGGGCCAGATTCTGCGGCCCAGAAAAACAGTCCACTAATTTTATCATATCTCAGAATCCCTAACTCCAAAAGGGCCCAAATTTTACAGGAGGTTAGAAGACATCCGTATCTCCATTTTCTTATTCTATGTCCCACCCTTATTCGGACTTCTAAAAGGTATTCCAGACGCGTCTGTTTGGTGAAGGAAAGCTGGCTTCCACCTCGGGTCAAATGTGGAAAAGTTCAAATTCCACAAGCTTTCCATCACCTATGGCCTACCAAAATTAATTTAGATGCTTTGTACTGTTGGAGGCTAGACCCAAGGCTCCCAAAATGCCTATTTGAGGCAGTGGTGGTGAAGGAGTTTGAAAATCTTGGATGCTTTGTTCAATTGTAATGTTATGCTGCATTTTTGTTGCCTCAAATTTGTCTTTCACATGTAAGTTGTTTAATTCACTTTAGTTTCTTAATAAAAGTTCTTCTTCTACTCTTATTCTTTTGTTCTTCATATCACTTTGATACCTTTGTATCAAGGTGTGAATTTATTCACACCAACCCTTGTGAAATTATTCACACAACGGTGGAGTGATCATTTTATTTTTGTTGTTTTCTTTACTTCTCCATTTCCTCCCTCATGAGTCTACTTTCCGCTTCCATTAAAACCATGGGATCAATGGAGGGATAAACAACTTATGGGTTGATCCAAGGGAGTATCAAGGGGCTGTATTGGATGTTATTTATCACCTAATTAATGTATAATCACTTCTTTAATTGGGATTTTTATTTGATGATTTTTAAACTCCATCGTCCTTGTTGAATTTAAGGCCACACACTTCAAGTACTAATACGAACCTTTACCTTGATGTGCTCAAAACTTTGATCCTTAAAGTGTATAGTTGATTAGTATTCAAGGGTGTAGGAATTAAATCAGTAAGTGATGATGTTGTTTTATCTCCTTAAATGAACCCATCTCAAATTTAAGAAATTGAAATCATTAAAAAGAAAATACGTCCAATCCACCTCGAGCGATAACCTAGGATCAACTCATTATTTTAAATTGAATTCACTTTAATATATTAGATATCTTTAAAAACCATCCAAAATCAATCCATTTTGGCCACTTCATAGCGGAAAACAGTCCATAGAATGTACGTGTCTATAGGTTTCTTCTTAGGTATCTGTGGATTCGATAACCCAAGCTAAACTACAAGGACCGTCTTACCTTCTTCTCTTGGGTAAATTAGAGCGAGAATCTAACTTTGGCGCCGTTGCCGGGGACCCAATTAATTCATCTAAACACCCATTCTATTCTCCCCCATTTCTTCTTTTCTCATCCAAATTCTCTTATCTTGTCCCTTTCTCGTTTTTTTTTCTTTTGGCCCATGTCCGCCTACACCCGCGATCAATCAAACCGTCTTGTTAGGGTGGATAGTCCTGGGGTTGGGGAGTGAAGTACACCAAGGGAACTCATTCCATTAGATCATAATATTCATAATACTCTAGAGTCAAAAATTGAGCCAATTTCAATGGAAGGTCTTCAAGGAAACCAACTCATAAACCCGGGTGGAAACCAAAATGGAAACCCAAATGAGGCAGCCCCAAACTTGGGGAATGTGATGGATCAAACCATGAATGACTACCTCACACCTTCCTGGACCAATGCCCCCTCATTAATTAGACACAATTGCCTAGTAAATTCCAACTACATCTTTAAACCCCATGTCCTAAACCACCTTCCCACATTCCATGGAATGGAGTCCGAGATGCCCTACCTGCACATTAAGGAGTTCAATGACATTGTAGAAACCATGTGTCCCCCAAATCAACTAGAATCAGCTAAGATGATGCTATTCACTTTTTCTTTAAAGGATCGAGCTAAAAATTGGCTAAACAATTTGAGACCATCATCCATCAACTCTTGGGACCAACTACAAAGATAATTCTACAAAAAGTACTTTCCCCACCACAAAACAATTGCACTTAAAAAGAGTATCCAAAACTTTTTTGAAAAAGAGGGAGAGTCATTATATGAAACATGGGAGAGGTTCAAAGACACTCTAAACATGGTTCCACACCATGGTTTTTCTATTCCTGAACAAGTGAGAATTTTCTATGAAGGGTTGGGTCCGGGGAACAAACAATTCATTGACATGATGTGTAATGGAACCTTTAAAAAAAGCCCCAAATGATGCTTACGAGTATCTAGAAAGCCTTTCTGAACAAAACCAAACATGGGGAACTTCACCTTATTCTGAAAAGCCACAAAGAACTACTAGAATTCATACACTTAGAGAAGAGGAAAGCCTTAGGGATAAACTCGCAGCACTCTCTAGGAAGGTTGAAGAGATAGACCTTAGGAAAGTCCTTGAAATCTAAACTGTTGACCATGTTTGCACAATTTGTGACAAACATGACCATAAGACAGAAAACTGCCCAACCATTCCATCCATCAAGGATGTTCTCTTAGGAGGACCCCCAGTGGAGGTAAATGCTTTGAACTTCCAAAAGCCTCAACACCAAAACACCTTCAACCCAAGGTATAACGACCACCCAGGCTTCCGCTGGAAAGATAACCAATAACCTAGCCAACCACAGGGACAAAATCCTTACCCCCATCAGAACTACCAAACCCATAACCAGTTCCAAACCCAACCTATCCAATACCAACAGCCACCGGTCCATTTTCAACAAACCATCCCACCTCCAAAATATCCCCCTGGTATAAACCAACCTACTCAAGCACCCACCCAAACTGTTCCACAAATACTACTAGAACAATTGTGCAAACAAATGGAGAGGATGAACTCGGAGGTATCTTCCCTAAAACAAGAACTTTAAACCATAAAAACTAGAAAGGCACCCATTCCTACTCAGGAGGTGCCATCCTCAACTTCATGGGGAGAGTCAAGTTGTGCTCAAACAACTCATGAACAACTAAAGACTATGACTGTTTTAAGAAGTGGGAAATCAATTGAGAAACCTGAACAACTAATTTAGAACCCACATGAAGATTCAAACTTGGATGAAAATTCAAATGAACCACAAGATCAAACGGAGGAAACTGATAACATTGTCAAGGAAACAACTCTTCAACAAACAACCCCACAACCTGCACCATTTCCTCAATGCAGGAGGGGGAAACCCAATCCTGAACTGAGTGAAACATTGAGGGAAATCTTCTCACAAGTCAAGTTGAACATTCCTCTTCTCAATGCCATACAAACAATAACTGCCTACTAAAATTACCTTAAGGACTTGTGCACTTTTAAAAGAAAATTTTCACATAAAAACCAAGTCCTTTTGGCTGCTAATGTGAGTACCACCATTCAAGGGACCATTCCTCCTAAGTTGAAAGACCCGGGTTTCCCTTACATCAATGTTGAACTAGGAGAAAGCAAAGTTGTCAAAGCCTTGTGTGACCTAGGTGCTGGTGTCAATCTCATCCCATATGTTGTGTACTGCCAGTTAGGCCTAGAAGAACTCCAACCCACATCTGTCACACTTCAACTTGTTGATCGAAGCATTAGGGTTCTAAAGGGGATTTTAAAGGACGTTTTGGTAAAGGTTGAAAACTTCATCTACCCTGCTGATTTCATTGTCCTTGACAACCATCCAAACTTAGGAAATAAGGAACAAACCCCAATAATCCTTGGTCATCCTTTCCTTGCAACAATCAACTCTGTTATCCAAGTCCGAAATGGGAACATGACCATCACCTTTGGGAACATGAGTCTAGAATTGAACATCTATAATGAAATCTCACAAATAGGGGATGATGAGGACATTCATGAAGTAAACATGATAGGAAGCATTGATAATGAATCAATGGAACATCAAGGATTATTTGATGAATGTTTAAGTCAGAATGAGATTGATTTCCTTTGTTCATATGAAGGAAGTTTATCTCCTTGGCTTGAATTATTTTCAAATTTCTCTTATGATGAAGTCTTAGGTCCAACAATCAGTGAAACCTTTCAAGAAACCACTTTCATGAAGACCACTCCAAATTCCTTACCTAAAGCTGATCAAGCCAATCTAGTAGCTGAAAATTCTACATGTGGGGAATCAATCCTATCTGAAACTCTAAAAAAATAAATTGAACTTGATCCAATGTCCCAATATTCTACTGAAATTCTGAACCAACCTGATCTTGAATTGAAGGAAATTCCTGCTACACTCAAGTATGCTTTCCTAGGGGACAATCAAACACATCCTATTGTCATTTCTTCTTCTCTTGAAGCCAATCATGAGAGGATTCTTCTAGATATCCTTAGGAAGCATAATAAATCCATTGGTTGGACCCTTTCTGATATTCCTGGGATTAGCCCACTTATCGGGACTCATAGGATTGTTCTGGAATCTGATTCAAAGCCATGTCGTCAACCTCAACGGCGACTCAATCCTAATCTCATGTAGGTAGTAAGGAAAGAACTTCTGAAATTGTTGAAAGCTGGTATCATATATCCCATAGATGTGAGTGAATGGGTGAGCCAAATCCAAGTGATTCCAAAAAAGGCTGGAATCACAGTGATAACCAATGAGGATGGAGAGATTCTTCCAACAAGGGTGAGTAGTGGATGGAGGGTCTGCATTGACTATAGGAAACTAAACTCATTCACCAAGAAGGACCATTTCCCCTTATCATTCATTGACCAAGTCCTTGAGAGAGTGGAAGGTCATGCCTTCTACTGTTTCTTAGATGGGTACTCAGGGTACAATCAAATTGAGGTCTCCCTAGAGGATCAAGGGAAGACTACATTCACATGTCCTTTAGGAACCTTTGCTTTCAATTGCATGCCCTTCGGGTTATGTAATGCCCCTGGAACCTTACAATGGTGTATGATGGGAATCTTCTCAGACATGGTAGGGGATTTTCTTGAGGTCTTCATGGATGAATTCTCTGTGTTTGGGGATACTTTTGAGGGATGTATGCAAAATGTTGAGAGAGTCTTGTCAAGATGTGAAGAAAAGAATCTGGTCCTAAACTGGGAAAAATGCCATTTCATGGTTAAAGAGGGACTTGTTCTAGGCCATCTAGTCTCGAGTAGGGGGATTGAAGTTGATAAAGCAAAGTTTGACATCATTTGTCACCTTCCATCACCCAAAACTGTCAAGGAAGTGAGGTCTTTCTTAGGACATGCTGGTTTCTATAGAATATTCATCAAGGAATTTAGTTCAATATCCCTTCCCCTTTGTGCTCTCTTAGTAAAGGATGCTCCATTTGTTTGGACAAAAAGCTGTGAGGGTTCATTCTCAACCCTCAAATTCTCTCTCACCTCTCCTCCCATTATGAAATCTCCAAATTGGAACCTTCCTTTTGAACTTATGTGTGATGCTAGTGACTTTGCTGTTGGAGCTATGTTAGGAAAACGTTGTGATAAAACTCCTTATGTCATTGCTTATGCAAGAAAATCATTAAATGATGCCCAAATAAACTACACCACTACTGAAAAGAAGTTACTTTCTATTGTGTTTGCTTTAGAGAAGTTTAGGTCCTACCTCTTAGGATCCCCCATCACTGTGTTCACTGACCATTCTGCACTGAAATACCTCTTCCAAAAACAAGATACCAAGGCTAGACTAATTAGGTGGGTCCTTATCTTACAAGAATTTTACCTCACAATCAAGGATAAAAAGGGTGTTGAAAATGTCGTAGCTGGTCACCTCTCTAGGATGTAATTCAAAGACAACTCAAATAACCTTTCTGTGTATGATTCGTTTCCTGATGAACACCAATACTCTGTGAGTGACTGCCCTTGGTATGCTGACATAGCAAATTTCTTAGTGATAGGAGTCATTCCAAAATTCTTAGGGACTCAAGCTCGAAGGAAATTTCTTTCTGATGTTAGACACTATGCGTTTGATGATCCGTACCTCTATAAGTTCTGCCCTGACCAAGTCATTAGGAGGTGTGTTCCAGAATCTGAACAAGAGTCCATCCTTAAATTCTGTCACAGTGAGGCATGTGGAGGTCACTTTTCCTCTAAGAAAACATCTGCTAAGATTCTTCAATGTGGTCTTTTCTAGACCAACCTCTCAAGGGACTCCTACATATTTTGTCAATGTTGTCCTAGGTGTCAACAAGTAGGGTCCATCACAAAAAGGAATCAAATGCCACTCACTCCCATCTTAGTGGTTGAAATATTTGACTGTTGGGGAATTGACTTCATGGGTCCCTTCCAAAACTCTCAGGGATACCTCTATATACTCTTATCTATTGATTATGTCTCAAAATGGGTTGAGGCCATTCCCACTAAGTCTAATGATCATCAAGTTGTGATTCGATTTCTAAAAGAGAACATATTTTCAAGATTTGGAATTCCTAGGGCTATAATCAGTGATCGAGGAACCCATTTCCGCAACCACCCATTCGCTTCACTCATGTCTAAGTATGGTATTTCTCATAAAGTGTCCACTGGATACCGTCCTCAAACCAATGGTCAAGCTGAGTTAGCGAATAGGGAGATTAAGAAAATTCTTGAAAAAACTGTCAAACCCTCTAGGAAAGATTGGTCTGAGAAACTCTTAGATGTTCTTTGGGCCTATAGAACTACATATAAAACCATTTTAGGAATGTCCCCATATAGGTTGGTTTATGGTAAAGCATTCCATTTTCCAGTGGAGATTGAACATAAGGCCTTTTGGGAAATTAAGAAAATGGATTATGACCTCTCATTGGCCGGAACAAAAAGGAAATTTGATCTCAATGAACTGGAGGAATTAAGGATGGAGGCTTTTGAAAATTCAAGGATCAATAAAGCTAGAGTTCAAGCCTACCAATCTAGGAATATCAAGGTAAAACATTTTTAACCGAGAAAACTTGTGCGCTTGTATAGTTCAAAACATCATTTACACCCGGGAAAGTTAAGGTCTAGATGGTCAGGTCCTTTCATAGTGCATCATGTATACCCCCATGGGGCAGTAGAGATTCATGATCCCACAAGTGGTCACATTTTCAAGGTCAATGGTCAAAGGTTAAAAACATTCATTGAATCATTCAATAAACAGGAAATAGAGGTTGAGTTAACTGAGCCAACCTATGAACCAGGAACAAATTAATAGATTTAGGGTTCATGTCGATCTAACGACGTTAAACAAAGCGCTGATTGGAGGCAACCCATGGTTTTCAAGTTTCCAATAGTTTAGTTGTTTTAATCAACTTTATATTTTAAATAGGGTTAATAAGACATTTTGATATTTCGAAAAAAAAATTGACATGTTCTTCTATAATGAGTATGGATGGGTACGAAAGGGGAGCACCATATTCATCCGTGTCACGTGGTGTGATCCTTGAGTAATACCTTACCCAGAAATTTAAAAAAAAAGACAATGTATCATCAGTTTATTTTTTTTTTATGTGTTTTTAGGTTAAAAAATTAAAAAACAAAAATAAAAATATAATAATAATAAAAAGTCCACGACATAGGTCGTGGGGCAAACCCCGTCACAACCGGCGAAGCCGTGGGGACTCGAACCCGGGACCGAAGGGAGACAGGGGCGCGCGCTTACCACTAACCTGCGGCTTCTTGTGCTTCCTTATTCTATAATTTTTATATATATTCTTGTATTTTACTTATTTTATTATATAAATATATATATATTGTTTGTTTTTGTTTGTTTTGTTTGTTTTGTTTGTTTTGTTTTTCCTTTTTCCACTAGGGAACTTTGCAAGCGACATGGATATTAAAGGAATAAGTTTGAGTGGAAAGAACTTCAAACTTCAACCACCAGGTGACTTAATTCCATGATCCTCATATTTCAATTTCCTTATTGAACTCCCTTTTTTTCCTCTACCCCATTCTAAATTTTGTTTTTATAAAACTAGGGACAGTTTCATTCTAAGTTGGGGGGGTGTGGAAACAAAATGTTTGTTTAAAAAAAACAATGATAACAAAAAGAAGTAAAATTCCTTTATCATTTATATAATAACATCTTTGCTCACATAAAAACTACATATCAAATAATTATTATTTCCTTGACTCTTAATTTAATTCATGATTAAGTTTAAAAGCATTGATTTTGGAAGTTTGGTTGTCCAATGAAAATTTCCATCATTTTTATTTTCATCCTTTAAATCAAAATGCCACAATGCATGTCCTTTAGACTGTGGGGTAATAATTTGAATTTTTGGGGTCCCATAATAAATAGCATAGGCTGGTTTGATTTTTATGAATAATATGAGTATTCAAAAAAAAATTAAAAAAAAAACAACAACAAAAAATTGCGTGTAGAGCAATGGATTTATAAAATGCGAGGCTTTCGGCACTTGGGGATCGTGGCTCCAGAGTTGTCTAGCCCCGAGTTTTTCAATATATCTCTATTTATGGTAATATGACTTTGTTTTTGATTAAGTTAACTCGAGACGATGCCCGAGTATGTTGGCTTCACTTGGTGCCCTAAGGCCTTTGAGTCTTGGAGTCATCGGCAAAGTCTTACTACATGGGTTAATTTGATTAACTACAATCTCAATTACTATGGAAATATTGCAAACAAAATAAAAAAAGGAATTAAGAATACTCATATTATGATTAAATGTGATTCCACCTAGCGCTTCCATGATTTCCCCCTTGAATGAAAATGAACCCCCATATCTATTGTGATACACAACACATCATTACACCTAATTGAGTTGGATAAAGTATGATGATGGATTTGATCAAAGGAATGGGCTTGGGATTGGGATCTGCTTTTAAATTCATCTTGTTTTAAATTATCTTGATAGGTTATAAAAATATATTTGTGTGCAGTTTACATTGTGAGCACTATTTGTTATAATGTGTTTGAAGAAAGGAATTCAAATAAAATCATTGAATTATTTGCTCGAGACTAGCAAATCTCAAGTTGGGGGGTGTGATTATCTAATAAAAACATATATTTTAATTACATTTTAATGGTATTAAATGTTCATTTTTGATCTTATGGGCCTGAGTTAGTGCATTTTCATTATGAACATCCATTCTCATCATTTGTGCACTTCATGCCTAATATACACCAATTTAGGCCCAATGAGTCATCTGATTATAAGGAATGTAATTATCAATTTTTTTTAAATTGATATTTTGGGAACATTATCTAAACTGAAATTTGAACATTTTTCATTCATGGATCAATGGAGAATTCATGGAAGAAGATGGGGATATTTTGTGATGAAAGGAAGCAATTCTAGAGAAGTTAGATTGGACACTAGCCCACTGATGTGACTGTGGGGACAAACATACAGGCCCAATGAATCCGATATTTTGTGGTATGATATAAGACATTCATAGGAACAAATAACTCCTCATGAGCCAATGCGAATTCAGCCTCTATTGTGGTCATTAAAGCGGCCCAAGTTAGAGATACAATTCTGGGCCAGATTCTGCGGCCCAGAAAAACAGTCCACTAATTTTATCATATCTCAGAATCTGTAACTCCCAATGGGCCCAAATTTTACAGCCGGTTAGAAAAAATCCGGAGATCCATTTTCTTATTCTATGGCCCACCCTGATTCGGACTTCTAGAAGGTCTTCCAGACGCGTCTGTTCGGTGAAGGAAAGATGGCTGCCACCTCGGGTCAAATGTGGAAAAGTTCAAATTCCACAAGCTTTACACCACCTATGGCCTACCAAAATTAATTGAGATGCTTTGTACTGTTGGAGGCTCGACACAAGGCTCCCAAAATGCCTATTTAAGGCAGTGGTGGTAAAGGAGTTTGAAAATCTTGGATTCTTTGTTCAATTGTAATGTTATGCTGCATTTTTGTTGCCTCAAATTTGTCTTTCACATGTAAGTTGTTTAATTCACTTTAGTTTCTTAATAAAAGTTCTTCTTATACTCTTATTCTGTTGTTCTTCATATCACTTTGATACCGTTAGATCAAGGTGTGAATTTATTCACACCAACCCTTGTGAAATTATTCACACAACGGTGGAGTGATCATTTTATTTTTGTTGTTTTCTTTACTTCTCCATTTCCTCCCTCATGAGTCTACTTTCCACTTCCATTGAAACCATGGGATCAATGGAGGGCTAACCAAATTATGGGTTGATCCAAGGGAGTATCAAGGGGCTGGATTTTATGTTATTTATCACCTAATTAATGTATAATCACTTCTTTAATTGGGATTTTTATTTGATGATTTTTAAACTCCATCGTCCTTGTTGAATTTAAGGCCACACACTTCAAGTACTAATACGAACCTTTACCTTCAAGTTATAAAAACTTTGATCCTTCAAGTGTATTGGTGATTAGTATTCAAGGTTGTAGGAATTAAATCAGTAAGTGATGATGTTGTTTTATCTCCTTAAATGAACCCATCTCAAATTTAAGAAATTGAATTCATTAAAAAGAAAATATGTCCAATCCACCCCAAGCGATAACCTAGGATCAACTCATTATTTTAAATTGAATTCACTTTAATCTATTAGATATCTTTAAAACCCATCCAAAATCAATCCATTTTGTCCACTTCATAGCCGAAAACAGTCCATAGAATGTACGTGTCTATAGGTTTCTTCTTAGGTCTCTGTGGATTCGATAACCCAAGCTAAACTACAAGGACCGTCTTACCTTCTTCACTTGGGTAAATTTGAGCGAGAATCATGAGGTAATGAATAATGATATATATATAAATAATACTATCATGTACTTTCACAATATAGTTTATATATGAATGTAAAAACACTTCCAATTTTTCCAACTGATTTGTCTCATGAGACTTGTCGATGCATCGAGGGGATATCTATAATCGGGCTCCACCCATCACATTCTAAGACCAATTAATTCCAAATATTAAATGGTAAAAAAATAATCAACATAAATATTCTTATTAAAAAATGACATATGAAATGTTAATAATTATCCCAATAAAAAAAACATAAACAAAAACCATTTAGACTATTTTGGTGAATATTAATAAAATTATACATCCTCATTCCAACTGGTCATAAACCATCCAAATAAATAATAATGATGATATAAATAAAATATATCCTCAATGGATCATAAGTAAAATAAAGGTTTAATTTTCTTGATTAATAGAAATACCATCGGAATTTCATTAAAAACTTTTTTTTAGGAAAATATCATTTTCAATTTGAAAAAAATTTAAAACAAAAGGTTCAAAAAATATTTTGAAAATAAATTTCTTTGAAAATACCATTTTAAAACATGTAAATTAATATTTAAAAAATTTATTTTTCAATATTATGGAAAATTTCATTCATGACATACACGTTAAAATAGAGATTCCATTCATATTTTTGATAAAAGCCAAACGGGCCTTGTTTAGAAGACTTACATGAAGATTCCTTTAAAAAAATAAAAGATAAAAATGGGTAAAAATTTATTTGATAAATAATTTGGATGAAGATAAAACTTTTTTCAAAACATTTTTAGAAATTTTGGATTTGGAATAAAAATGATTTTCGACCAAAGATAGAAACAAAGTCAGATTTTCTTAAAAACCTTTTTTTAATTATTTTAAGTACCAAAGAGTGGGAAATGGTAATATTACTTTAAATTATAATTAATTACCATAGGTGAGTAAAATATTTTGGGATTAATGTATAAATTTAAAAAAAAAACTCTCCAAAGGGAGACTTTAATGTTAACAATCCTGAATAATGATGAGATTTTGAAGTAAACCCTTAACACTTTGGTAACTTTTGAATCATAATTCCCATAAAAGAAATAACATCAAATGAATCTTTAAATTACATGAATATAAAAATATTCATGACATAAAAAATCAAATGGGTCATTATTTACACCACATAATGTAATAAGTGGTGAATATGGCATATGTCTCATGGAAGTAACTGGGAGACCAGAAACCCTTACCTCAGGTTCAACTTCTTTCATATGTGTCTAAACTACTTGTATAATAAATATAGGTTTATTATACATATATAATATAACAATAATTATATATATCATACCAAATATGATTTACTTATAGTCTTATATCTCTCATTTATTAATAATTCTTTGTTAAAATCACTGTTTCTGGTGATAATTACTTCATTTTTCATGAATGTTTTAGTTCTGTAATATTTGTCATTTTAATTTGATCGTCATCACAGCATAAAAATAATGTTAAATATAATATAAATATCATATATATTCATTATATATTTATTTATTTTAATAAAAAAATAGATGTACAAAATGGATTACACCATTCATGGAGACGGTAGATCGTATGTACGCATGAATGATGTTTCAATTTTTCTCAACAGATGGAATGAAAAGAGAATAAATTCTAACTAATATTTATAGAATAATTATTATTTAATATGTTAATTTATATAAATCAATCATATCCTTATTATAATCCATTTAAAAAGAAAATGAAAAACATTTCACATCTCTACGTGGAGGTAGTAGTCCACGTGTGTGCACGAGCGATGTTATTGTTTTCCAAAGGATTAGAAGGTAAGAAGTTATAAGAGGTATTATATTTCCAGAATTATGATTATAAAATAAATATCATTTATATTCATTAAATTTAACCTTACTACCTTTTTTTTAATTTTTAAGAAAAAAATGAACCAAATCGCTTCACGAGGCTGCAGTCCGCCGTACACACGAGTGACGTTATCATATACCCCACAGAATAGAAAGTAAGAAGGTATATGTGATATAATAATTATAGAAGTATAATTATTTCATAAATATCTGATAAATATGTTAAATATAAAATTATATACATCCTTTAATGTAGGTGATGGAAAATAAATTACATTGGTTCGCAAGGGAGTAGTCTGTCATACAAACAATCGACGTTTTTGTTTCCCATTTGATGGATGTGGATAGATATAGGATATGGAATTAACATAATAACATCTCATTATATAGGATATATTTTTTATAATATTATCATACCTTAATATGTTATTAATTATATGTAAGAATAAATAAATCAAATATTCACGTTTAAGAATTTTACCTCTTCTTTGTCAAAAACAAATTATCTCTTCTACAGAGAGCGTCTTTAGGTATATATCTAAATCCTTAACAGGAGGGATCCATAATCTAAATAATTCCTATAAGATTTCAATAGTTACCTATGGTAGGTATTTGTACATGTATTAGCTGAATCCAATGTGTTTAGAAGTTTGAAAAATTTAGGATACTATTCGGCCATTTATAAGTGAGGGAGATGACACACATTGAATTTTTTTAAAGGATAAATTAATTGCCATGTTTTTATCATGATAAAAGCCTAAAAATTGGTAATTGTAAAAAATTACTTATTATTGGGTAGAAATATTCTTATAATATTTATTTTGGACAACTATAATCCATTTTTAACCCTTATCTTATTAGTTCAACCCCCCCCCCCCAGTAATCCCATTTTTACCTTAACGACATTAATTAGTTTTAACTATTTTCATAATTAATTATCGTAAAAAATTAATTTTACTTATTAGATAATATAAATTATACTGATTCCAAATTTATAATCAATTTTTCTAAAATTAAACTCACAAATTTGTCATATTAAAATTTAAAATTAGACCACAGTCGTAAAGAAAGAGCGGTTTTCCAAAGAGAACATTCTCATAAGTATATAATGTTTTAATGTCAAAATTCAAAATTAAATTTATTATAAAGACCTAATATATTTAAATTTTAATATAATTAAACTTATTTCACTTTATTATCAATTTAAAATATAATTTAACTTTGTAAATAATTTAAATAAAAAGCAGTTCTTAATAAAAAAGAAGTATCCTTCACTTTTCATAAAAAAAATAATATTTTCATCAATTTCTCAAAACCTTACCCAAAGATAATTTTAACTTCTAGATTTAAAAAATGATGATTATTTTTTAAAATAAATTTTATAAAATTAGTAAATATTAATTTTAAATTATGTGTGCAAAGCGTGACTGATCCGCTTTTCAGAAAAATACATTGTTTTAGAAAAAAATTATTTCTATTTCAAATGGTTCTTATTTTATTTCAAATCATTAGATAACCACTAAATTTATTTTATACAGGTATATACCATATATTTTCCCTAATTAAGTTATTATTATTCATACCCTCCAACTTAATGTCAAGGTTATAATGGTCATGTTTAAATAATAATATTTTAATATAGTATCGCATTTCGTTTAAAACTAAATTTGTGTGCATCACAAGCTATCAAAGATATTGTATTTATTTAAGAAGAAATATATTTTAAACTCTTAGGTTATAATATTCTATTCTAATAGGGTTGTTTCATTTCAAACACAATATAAAACATTATGTTCCTCTTTTAAAATCTTTAGATGTCGCATCAAACCCCTCGGCCTTACCGGAAGCGATGGGTTGTCACTCGATTTGCAGGTTGTCCATTTAATAAAACAATGGAAAATAAAAAGTGATAATCCTAATAAAAATTCACCTTAATCTTATAAAAAATATCATAAATATGATGAATATATTCAAAAATAACATTATTCATTAAATAGACTTTTTTTAAACCTCTAGTGTTTTCTATCCAACTCATTAATTTCCACAAAATCAAATAATTTTAATTAACTATATTTACCTCAACATCAAGAAAATATCAAAGATTATATTTTTCTCAAACATGCGTTTTTTCATAAAATATCACCATACTATTAAATAACTATTCATATATTAGTACCATTCAACATATTCTTCAAAATATTTAAAGAAAAAACTACTACAAAATAATTCGTAAAAAGTTTCAAGATTATTATAACCCTAATACCATTGTTAAAAATTATTCAACAATAATATTCTTGAGTTCCAACACCTAAAACCTTAAAATTTTCACTTCAATTATTATTATACCATAGACCCTTAGTAATTATTCCTTATATTGGAAAAGTTAATTGAATAAATACTAAGTTCCCCACATCTACAAAATTGAACTATTAATTGTGCCTAAGGTTGAATTTATTTCCGTACAGTTTGTTAATAGGACTCTTAATTTTTCTTCAATAATTCTCTTATTTGCGCCCTATGTTTTCACACATAATGTATCTTCTACTACCATTAATTCATTTTCCATGGTTCCTATTCCCAAATTTTTAACATGTAAGAAATTTTAACTTCTTTTTTTAATATATTTAACACGTGAACTTCCATGAGATTTGATCCTCCTCTTCTTTGTTGTGTTTTTAAATTCAACTATGTTCTAGTTTTAAATCATACTTCGAGATATCTAATTTAAAATGATCAAAAAAATTAAAAATTACTTTCCCATTAGGTTATGTATCTTATTAAGGAAATAATTACATATCTCATCACATTGGTTGGTGGCATTCTTTCTTTTATTTCTAGCCATTAACTAAAAAGAAAAAAAATTATATAAGAATACATTAACATGTAAAAGGGAAACATATAAACTTATAAGAAATAACCTATATATGATAATTAAATCCAAACTTATGATTATCGAGGTTTAAATCTAGATTATTCATGTTTCTGTTTCCTATTAGGTTTTATAACATTATAATTTTGTAAAATACTTCGTAATGGTTTGTAATTATTTTTGTGAATTTCAAAATCATATCCCTGGGGAGTGTTAAACCAAGTGTGTTGAAAGTCCCATTGTCTTGCACAAGGTTACGATTGAGTCTCGATCAATGTGCCATTTTGGTATCATTTCCCTTAAATAAAATTGTTTCAAATATATATCCACTTATAGTATCCAGACAAGGATGTAATTACTTAGAAACCACTCCCTCAATCTTTTACCAAAATTCTAGGATGTTTTCCTATACATCAATTTATCAATAGACTTATCCGTAGGGTTATCACTAAATTATTCTATTCTGGATCTCCAAAATAACTAGACCATCCTTTTATACCAACTATAGTGATCGAATCCTTTTTACCCAAATTATTTCTTGATTTTCAACTTAAATATCTAATGATATAAATTAATGATCGAAAATTCCTAGTGTCTTAGGAAGATTAGGTTCATAATACATCAAACACGAACTAAAAAATAACACCTCTATTTTATTCTCTAAAATGAGATCCTAAATCCCATTGATATTCTAAAACCACATAAGATAATCTGGGGAATACATAAAATAAATTTCTAACCTAAAAACCCAGTAAGGGAATAAACATGACAAGTAAGCATAATGTTTGGGTCAAAGGTACAACATGAGATCATAAAATAAAAGGATCGTGAGTAATATTATGTAATAATTACATAAAAACATGGTATATTAAGATCATGGAATCATTGTAAATGTGGTAAAAATATATAACATGACCTAAACATGAGTCAAGTATAACTACTAAGACAATATCACATGATGGAAAAAGTCCCATAATAGATTTGGATTACTCCCTAATCCCATACATAACATCTCATGAGACTAAATCTTTACCCAGTGCATTTGAGTGCTATCTGGGAATACCCATCACAAATTTTTCATAATTATGTGTTCCATAAAATAAAATAATTCATAATGCATAAATATAATAATTACCCATGGAAAGAAATGGGTTGCATAATGATGTATCATGTCATTATCAAATGAAATTTCATAATGAAGGAATTTAAGAGATGAACATAATACATGTATTACCCCCATAAAATTAAGGTATAATAAGATAGGTTTATATGTGATAGATATATATACATAATTTAGAATAAATCTATTACATTAAAGGATTTCTTCATTGATGAAAACTTATTTAAAATATTACATGAAATAATTTTAGATGAAAATACCCTTTTCACTTTGAAATCACTTCTTCAAAATATAAATAAATTAAAAAATATTATAAAAATCATTTTATTTAATAATAAACATGTAAATTTATAAAGTAATCTCAAAATAATTAAGTGGCCATGAGGATGGGTAATTTTTTACATGTAGAATAAGTTAAAACATTCTTTTCATGCTGTTGTAAAAAGGTGAAAAAGTGCCTCATTTGGGAAAAAAATCAATCATGGGTAAATATTTATTTATTAAATAATTTTTATAATTTTAAAAACATTCATAATTTTTTTTAGAAAACATGGATATGGAAAAAAAGGATTTTTAGTCGAAGAAATAAACAAAGTAATATTTTCTTAAAAACATTTTCCCAATCATTTTGTGTACTAGATAGGTAAAATTGAATTATTATATAAAAATTTCATGAATAACTATAATATAGGAAAATATATTGGGTTTAATATAGAAATATCCAAAACTTATCTAAGGGAGACTTAAACATAATCAATTCTGAATAATGATGAGATTGTGAAATAAACCCTTACCACTTTGGTAACTTTTGAATCATAATGCCCATGAAATAAGTAAATTAAAATGGAAATTTAAATACCATGAATATAGATATAATTAGTTATATAATATTGAAATGGTTATTATATACACCACACTAATAAATAAATGGTGAATATGGTATATATCCCACGGAAGTAAATATGAGACGAGAAATCTCTTACCTCGAGTCCAAACTTGTCATGTATGCCTTTATCTCATGTATAATAAAATTATATAAATTGTTTTCTTATAAAAAATTTATAATATTAATACCATATACCTAAACCATTTACTTCATTTATTTTAATGACATATTTAATTACTTATCCATTTATGTCCACGCCAGGTGTTCTAAGGACGCTCAGTTCATAATTTCAAAATGGAATCATTTTGATGTACATGGTCAAGGGGAACATTATTAAATAAAATATAGAATAATAATAATGAAATAGTTATCATTTTTTACATCAATTATAATTTTAAAACCATCAATGAAAATTTGTTTTGAAAAATGAACTACATTACAATCATGGAGATGGTAAGTCATACGCACGCATAAGTACAATTTTCATTCTTCAACAATCATGATGGAAAGAAGTTAAGTGATATTTTATATTTATAGAATTATAATTATATCTTAAATACCATTTTATGTATTTAAATACACTTAAATATACTATCGATGTGATGAGGTGATAAAAAATCAACCACATTGCTTCACGATATGGTAGTCCTATATACACACGAACAATGTTATCATTTTCTAATGGATGGTAAGGTAAGAAGTTATATGATATTTTAATTTCCCATAATTATTAATATGTAATAAATATAATATATAAAAATTAAAAAAATTATCATGAAAATCTATGAGAGTATATGATGGAAAACAAATTGCATCGGTTCATGAGGTGAAAGTCTTCCATACACATGAATGATCAATTCATTTCCAATTTTATAATAGAGTATACGGATAAATGATATTTCATAAACATAATAAAATATAATTATATATTAGATGGTATTTTTATTCTATTGTAATTTTTAATACATAATTAAAGGTAGAAAATGAATAAGTAAAAAAGGAGCTTGGTGAAGACAATTGCCTTCACTTAGAAGAATCTCTATTGGATCACTTATTAAGGACCCTAAGGATGGTATTTTTTTGAAGAAAATAAGATCTAGAATGTGGAAAAGGATTTTTGTCATAGATTATTTAAGGGGTTTGGTGAGCCAAATGTCTTGATAGTTTTTATGAATTGAGGGGAATGGTTTCCCTTTTATAATTAAGGAGTAGTGTCATTTTTGTAAATACCCATTACTATATAATAATGGAAAGTCACTCTAGAGAAAAGTGCCTCAACAATTCATAAATAATTCATTAGAGGAGTTATATGATTTATCCAAACCATAAAAATTATAAAATAAACCTTTTTTACATATTTTATTTCATTTACCTATAGGGTTAATCACTTTTACCGTTTTTAATTATTCACCACGGTAACTAGTTTTTTACTATTTTCACTATTAATTATGACCAAAATTAAGTTAAAATTATAAATAATATTGATTATGATTTTTAAAAATAGGAAAAAAATTATCTAATTAAAAACACATATTTGGTATAATTTAATTTAAAATTAATCCTGCAAAATGTGTCAAAAACGGTTCTTCAAGAAATGCATTTTTCAAGAAATATATGATCATATATTAAATTTATAACTCAAAATAATCATTGTATGAATTTAAATTCATATAAATTGATTTATAATATAAGAATATATTTTAAATATTTCCTTTCTACGGAATAAATTAATTAATTAAAATGCATAAACTTTACGTATTTAAAAATAGTTTGTAGAAAACCATGTTTGTAAGCATAAAAATTAACTTATAAAAAAATCATAAAAAATGATGACTAAAATGTACTTAATTATATTAAATATAACTAAATAATAATTATTGTAAATTTTTAATCAATTTTAAATCATAATGGTACTTTTATATTACTTGATTTATTGAAAATTAGTGATAGTTTTACAAAAAGTGGTATTTTCACTATTCACTAAAAATCAATCTCTTCATAAAAATACCAAAATTTTACCCTATGTAGATATTGATATGATTATTTAAAAATAATAATTTTATAAAATAAAATTTATAAATTTTTAAAAAATTAATAATAATATTTTCTCACAAAAAGAAATAAAAATTATTTTTGAAGAAAACTTATTTTGGAAGCATATAATTACTTTACTGAAATTTGAGTAATTATTTATTATGAATTAATAAACACATTTAGATTATATAAAACCTTTATAAATATTTTTCATAATCTGGTTATTCTTATTCGTACTACCAATTTTAATGGATAGGTTATATTAGTCAAGTTTAAATAATAATATTTTAATAGTATATTGTGGTTCATTTAATCTCATTATTGTGTGTTGTTATAATATTGAACATAGTGTTCCTTTAAAGTATCAGGGAGTTATAGTCATAGAAATAGATTCTCTATGGAATCACCTTGTGTATATTATTCTATAAAATTGATGTGTTAGGATACACCAGATGTATGAGACAAGTTCTTTATAAGTAATGAATAATTTCCCTTGAGGTTATGAAGAATTTGGTAATATAGATATAGTAAGATCATGTGAGATTTGAGTCGTGACCTTATTCATAAAGTGTACTTTGTGTTGTGATGACCAATGGGAATGATGAGTCCTTGAGCAGTTGATCCACTCATTAGAGTGGATATAGAATCATAAAAGTGCATCAACTATAGAGTTATAAGCATTAGAATGATAATAATTTTCTAGAGGAACTTGGTAGCTCTTGTAGAATAAAAAACTCAAGTTCTGTATGGTGGTGAGAAATTTCATGGTCCATGATTCTATCAAGAACAGGTGTCTAATGGATTTTTCTGATGAAATTGGGTAGTGGTTTTTTGGTGAATCACAGTGTTAATATATTCTTGAGTAGGTCCCAAGTTGAGAACTTATGCCAGTAATGTGAGTGGGGATATAAAATTATAATGTTTGGTTGATGGTGGTATCATTTAGTATCATGCTCATTTATCTTTAATAATTAATTACTATGGTGGGGAGAACACCATAGATAGTTTGAGTGTGTGTAACTCATTCTGATCATTTTCTTATAAAAATCATATAGGTCATGTTGATTAACCCAATCTGGAGGTTATTGCGGTTTTGTGATGTTGCTTTGGTATAAGAACCCAATTTAGATTTAGAAATTGGAATATAACTAAGTATAGGTGTTAGTTGATGAATTTTGGTGGAGTTAGTGTGATCGGTTTTTACAGTCATTATATATGATATTACAGTTAGGTAGTGTGATCGGGATTGATTATTGGAAGTAGGTTGGTGAGTGACTAGGTTTTTGTGATTTTAGCTTCCTAGAGTAACATGTAGATGAGAATAATAAAAAAGAAAATTTTGTTTTATGTAGTCAATGAAGTGATATTTTTGTATCTAATAACAATATTCATGTGATAAATATACTATTTTAAATCAATGGAAACAACAAATGAGGTGTGATTTGGGAATTTTGGGAGCTTAGGAATTTCATCGTCAGTGGGGCGTCTTGGTGGGTTAGTTGAAATAATTATCATCATGATGTATGAGATGGTTATGTTTTGTGTAGTGTAAATGGGATGAAGTTACTATTGATTTTATAATGATTTTTAGGACTCCATGGAGTATTAATGAAGTTTGGATGGTAATGGATTATATGATAAGGGTTTATCACATTTTACCAATCAGAGAGACCTTATCAGTGTGTGAGATCATAAATATATATATCTGGGATGATATACTCTTAATTGGAGTCCCTCATACCGTTTTTTAAGAGAAATATTCTAATTCACATCTCATTTTTTGGTAGAGGATTCATAAATAGTTAGGTATATAGGTGTATTTGATCACTTCCTATCACCCAATGACATACAAATAGTTAGAGGGTAATAGAAATTATTTTGAGGAAATGTTAGGAGATTTTGTTTCAAAATTTCAATGGTTAATAAGAAAACCTCCTGGCTTGGTGTCTTTCATATCTGTGTTGGATAGAGTATAGTGATTTAGAATTGGTCGATTCAGGTCTCATATATGAGACTATGGGGCATGTTCAGTTGATATTGAAACAGTTGATGTCTGCATGGATTAAAGAGGGGTCTTATGCATACATTCATTTGGATATTGTGTGGTTATGACTTGTTTTAGAGGGTAAAAGTTTGTTTTATTACTTAACTTAGGGTTTGAACCCTTATTTGGTCACCTAATTCAAGGGTTAAACCTCTTTTTTTCACTTGATTCTGGCTTTGAATCTATTCCATCTCATGATACAAGGGGAGAATAATAGTTTGACATGTAGTGAAGGTGTTAGTTAGGACATTCATGATTAATAAAGTGATGGAAGTTGGTACCATGAATTGTGGGTATGAGAAGGACCCTTAATGTATGGTTATTATTTATAGGTTGAGATAGTAGATAATGTGTCCATTTAAGAGTGTCTAATTTTCATTATTGATCATAGTGGAAATTCTCTTCATAGTAAGATAGTTCCATTGGTGTGGGTATAGTGGAAGAATGGCCATAACCAATAGGAGACATGGGATAGTAACAAGACATGAGAGTTAAGTGGAAAGAGTTATTTGTAGATGAACCCTAGTAAAATTCTATAATTAAGATCAAGGGTGAATTGTATATGGTGGGGGGTTATAAAACCCCTATGATTATTACAAGGTCCAATTAATTTAGTTTCTACAAAACATTGTATGTTTCTTTTAGTGTAAATTTTCCAGGGTTCATGAGTGGGTTGGGAAGGGTTTTGTGACATGATTCAAGGGGTGTAATGATGGTTCATTACACGATTCGTGGGATGAATCATGTGTTGAATCATGGAATGGATTCCTTCTCAAGAATTATGTTTGTATGATTGTTTCACAGAATGGTTTTCAAAATCAAGAGTCTCATGTTTTTCTTAGAGTCCAGGTTATCTAGGAGAAACCCCTACCTTATCTTTTTGGGAATGAGAGTTTCATATAGGGGTTGTAATTCCCCTCCCCCCTAAATATTTTGAAGCACATTATGTGTTATATTTTTGCCTAGAAAAGTGTTTAATTTTTATTTTTTCTATTAGATATGTTAGTGTAGTTTGTAAGAGAGATCAGGAGGAATGGGATGGGTCTGTAGTTATTGGAGTGCTAGAAGTGAACTTTTATAGTGTAACAGAGTGTGTCAAACTATTAAAAGTCATGAATAGTCCCCCAATGACTACCGAACTGAACATTAACAACATAAATTTTTTTCAAATCATGAATTTATCCTATTAAGTGTTATGGTTATTTTTAATATATGAGGCTCACTTGTAAAACCACTCATTTTATTCCCTCAACCTCCATCTACTTTTTGATAAATTTTGTATTCCAAGGGAACCTATCCTTTATATATTAATGGATCTAATTGTAATTAATTTTGATTTATTCCTCTTATTATTTCTAATCCTCTCCATGTCCTAGATGTTTTCTTTCTTTTCTATTTTTTATTCTCATTCTCATAAATGAAAATATGGTGTCTATGGAATCTAATTTAGGGATCATGGTTTTTTGCGTTAGATTCAACTGATGATTCTGGATTATTGAGCTCTATTATAAATGAGGTATCTAGTATATAAAATTCCCCTAAAGTATTACCTCATTTTTTTAGTGAATTCATTCAATCATCACCTCGTCTTACCTTGCATTCATCCTAAAATTAAATTACACAACTTAAATCATGGGAATTACGCTAAGGGATGAACCTATGATTTATATATAAACCCTAATGGAAGGTACCCTATGAGGAAGCCTTAAAATGTATTTATTTTCATGGAATGTATTAAATAAATTGATGGAACTGTATTTGTTTCACCAGTTATAATTAGAAAATATTGAATTATGAATAGAGAATTGGGATTTTTAAAAAAGGTAGAAGGATTCTGTCAAATTAGTGATTAATTATGTTTTTTCTTAGATGGAAAATATATTGGTGTTTCCCTTATGTATTTATTTTATGGAAAATAATTTTTAACGAAACACTAAGAGAATGGTGATACAATGAATGATTTAATCTGTTTGACATTAGGGAATGGTTTTGGGGTTAATGTTACACTTAGATATTTCTTTCATGGTTTTGGAAATGGATTTTTTATAGGTGTGATATATTGTTATAGTATTGGTATATTTCTCTGGGTGAGACTATTAGTGGGAAGGTTATAATTCACGAAGAGGTATTCTGATCATGGGGATGGGTATATTTCTCCTAAGTAGAATTCTATTATTCAGAGACATCTGGAATAGGCCAAGGCAGGTATGGTTAGTCTGAGGTGTCACCTTGGAACATGAGAATCGATGATTATTTTTTTTTACTTCTTCCCAAATATACATGTATATATAATTTTTACACTTCATTATGAACTTACTCAAACTATATATATTTTTAGATGTCATTGGTGGTGGAAAACTAAGATGTACTCACACCCTTCTCAGGTCATCGGTTAAAACATGAGAAAACTTCATGATTATAGGATAGGAAAAGGTAAAGTTCCTTGTGGTATATTCTATACTTGGGTTTATATGAGGAATCGTGGTATTTTGGGACCAAACTAGGACTTGGAAACATTTTTAGGGTTTTTTATAGTTTTATCTTATGGTCTATTTAATTTTTTATGAGTATGATCTATTTTTAATCTATATCCTAACTTACTTGTATATAGTTTATTTTGATATAGCATGGGTTGTGATTATTTATCATCACTTTTCTAGATGTTTATTTATTTATTTATGATTATTTATATTATTTATATTATTTTTCCATTATTTTTTTTACTCTGATAAATGGGTATAGTCTATCCTCTATACAACTATTGACCTACACTTTTAGTCAATGACCTTTGGTGTATGGGGAGGCACGCCTGAGGTCATTTATTTATCTCTGATCTAGCACCAATTAGTTTCCATGGATTGGTGGATTTTTAATAATCAATATTATTTGGTTATGTCAATAATATTCAATGTGATTGAATATGTAGAGAGACATTGAAGAATTCATATTAGGCTTATTCCAATTAAGGAATTCATCCTATTTAGATTGATGGAAATGTTTTGAAAATACTAATGAGTTTAAGAAAATTTTACTTAGTATTCTCAATATGTTTATAATAAATGAACTAGGAATATTATCTCTACTTTATAGTATTGTATAAATAGTAAATAGAGGTAAAATCTAAAACTATAAGTGGAAAAGTTGGGAATTCCAACAATATTTCTTCAAGAATCCATTTAAGGTTATGTAAGAACCTGGTTCTTACTTTATGGTATGGGTTTAATTTTTATTTATGTTCCAAGCTAGTTCTTGAGAAAATAGAAAAAACTGGGAAGTTCTAGAAATTTCCAGGCTACACACCGTGTACTACCAAGTACATGTTGTGTACTCTCAAGTACACACCATGTGTAAGTTAGGCATGTACTGGCCTAGTGCTGACTTAGTACATGTCATGTGGTGACCATGTAAAAATAATCTACTACATGGCATGTAGTATTCCCTAACATGTTCTATATTTTCCTTTTTACATACCAGGTGAGTCCTAGCCATGTGTTTAACTGTGCGATGCATCTAATCCATGTGATGACCTAGAAACCCACATAAGTCATAGTATGGACAAGCTAATACATAGTGTGTAGTCCTTAAATACATGACATGTACTTTTATTTTTTATTCATTTATATGGGAGTGTGTCGCGTCTCATTTCTAAAAATACATTCTTCTTCACCGTCTTCAGAACTATGTCACTCTGGGAAACCGAGAACATTGCTTCTCCTAGATTCTTTATCCAACATTTTTTCTTCAATCCATCATTGGTTGTGGGATTGTATCAGGAAGGTTAAACCCAAAAACTCTATTTTGTTCTTGTTATTTTGTATCACATTCCACAGTTTACATCTAAGTAGAATTATTGGGATTTTATAGAAACGTAGTCTACGAAGATCTCCTTTCAATTGGAGCTTAATATCAGGCATGACTATGTCTACGATTCTAAGGTAGTTGGTGCATACCCTATTTTGTGTTTACGTGGTCATTTGGGGATTTCTCATTTTTAACACAACGTCAGGTATTGAGCTAGACCCATGTTTCTTTATATTGAATTTATTTTATGCCTTATAGGATGTTGTTGGGAATTCCCCTTACCTTGTTATACTTGAGTGAGGTCAGTTTAGAGGTTGTTGTTCACTTGGGGAATTTTGGTCGGGGGTTCCCAAATGATTATAATTGAATTATTTTGATTAAAATTATGATTTAAACTATTTAATCATGATTAAGTTTATTAGAGGCTTCAAGACCTCAGTGCTGGTATGGGACAACACATGGCTAGTGCAATTTATCTATTTAAATTGTTTTCCCTATTTGAAGAAATTATTTTTGATTATATATATGTAATGATTGATATTTCATATGATGGAACCTTTGGGATATTTTGGGTGTGGATTTGATATTCTTGAGTGATATTGATCATAGTTTGGGTGTGAACCAGATTATTTGGGTGGTTTGACCACGGTATTAGGTGTCATGGATGTCGGATTCAGGCAGTGTGACTGTCAGGTTGGGAAAGTCCCGAGTTACTTGGATTGCAAGGCCATTGGATTCTTGAGAAACATGGTTGTAGGGACACGAGGTGTTAGATGTGTTGTGTCTTGGTTTCTAAATTTGATAATAACCGCTCACCCGTGACTTTGGGTCTTGTGAACATAGATGAATTTGTGATGAGGTGGTTGTGACCAGTCATGTGGGTAGAGGCCCTCATAGTTGTAGTTAGGTGATTATGGTTTCAGGGTTCTTGTCATGGAAGCCATATGGGATGTTAGGAGCCTTTAGTTTGTTTGGGTGTGCCTATGGGACATCGGTACTAGAGACACGTGGTGTCAGGAGGCACATGGTTCTAGGTTACTATTGATTGGGTGTGCCTATGGGATGTTGGTACTTGGACACGAGGTGTCAGGAGGCACATGGTTCAAGTTTACTATTACATGGGTGGGACTTCAGGACTTTGATACTTGAAACATGCAGTGTCAAGAGGTATAGGGTGTCAGGTTACATGACTGAGATTTCGGCATTGGCTAAAGTAGGTGACACTCCCTGGTGGCTGTTGAGAACTAGTAGAGGTTGTGATTACATTGTGCATCATACTGTTTACTTTACTTATTTATGTATTCCTACTTAAACACATATACTAGGTATGTGCCATTGGGTGGTATCCAACTGAGATTCATCTCACACCCTACATAGGCCCTTCGGGATGGATATAAACTTTATGGATTTATGTGAAGGGAAGAGATCAGTATCAGGAGCTAGATCGTGTTAGTTTTTTCATGACGATTTTGCATGTAACCTGAGGACATGACTAGCTAGAGTTACTTTGTTTACTTTATTTCATGTATCATAATTCTTACCTTATTTTGTAGCTATTGTTGGGTATCCATGGGCGTCATTGTTTATTGACATGTATGACCTGTTGTGAATGCATGATTTTTTGTCTCAGTAGTTGTTATAGTTGTTGTTAATCGTGTTGTTTTTTTACTTTTCACTATGTTTGTTTCTATATTGCTTATGCTGGTTTATCTACTATTGATGGTGCTTCCAATATACAGGTCTGTTTCTAGTCTGCAGAGTCTCTTATCTTATATTATACTTATACTAGTACCTTATTTTCCTCTGATGGGGTATATCCTCCACACTATACATATTTACACCCTTATTTCTAGTTAGAAGCCTTTGGAATTTGGGGAGGTGCGCCTAAGGTAGTAACACCTGACCTGTTTAGCACAATTTTGGTGGTTGTTCGGGTCAGGTATATTACAAAGTGGTATCAAAGTAGGTTTTTTATTAACATAGATTTATTAGTAGGTTTTGAATGACTACTTATGAGATCAAGGCTGCCTTTTTATTTTAATTGGTTTTACTATTTGAGATATGGTAGACTAGAGATAGGTTGTTATTGGAACTGGGTTTTTTTGATTGGGTGCCTCCATCCCTAGGTATGAGGGATTGAACAAGTTACCTTGGGTGGGAATTTATATTTTGATTTCACTCAAATTATAGTTTATATGATTTCCACATTGGTGGATCACTTGGTATGTGATTTTATGGATTGTGATGTGTGAACCTTGACCTGGTGAGGTAAGGGAGAATTAGACCATGTCCCGGTATTGCAAGGCGAGTATTCTTGGCTTTTTTGTTGAAACATTTTTAGGGTATTTCAATTTCATAACATCACGTATTCATTGTGAAGTGATAATACCATATGAATAATATCAATTTCCATGCTATATATGCTTTTGATATGTTAATGGTAAAAGTCCTGATAGAATTTATTGTTCATTACAATGTAATATGCCATAATTTTAATTATGTAAAACTGCATGTGGAATGGGATTGGGCCTAGATTGTATAAGAAGTAAGGTACTTTGACTGAGGTGAAGTTGATCACTAGGATTGGTCATTTTGGACATCGGTTTGAGGCAATGCGGCTGTCAGGATTTGGGCAACTCAGTTGATGATTTGAGGCAACAATGGTTGTTGGGACAAGCATGGACCAAGGTACATTTGATAATTAGCTCTATTTAGGGTGGGTAAGGAGACCACGAGAATAGGATGTCGTGGGGCATGGTTTCAGTTGGGGGAGAGTAAGGGTAGTTGTTATGCACTACCTTTGTACTACTTTCCTTATCTGTGTTATATATCTATCATTGTATATGTCGTTTGTCTGAACACTTATGGTATTCGATGGGTTCCTCCTAAACAGATCGACACAACGTCAGGCAGGTGATGGTATAGTGCCTTCGCATGATCAGGTTCAAACACCTGAGGGACAGGTAGAGCATGAGCCACAGGTATAGGCTTAGGGTTAGGATCAGGTTCAGGATCCAGTGCAGGCAGAGCAGTAGCTAGGTTTAGTAGTGTTTGGGTCATGGATCGACGAGCAGCTCTGGTCTAGTTGGGTACATATATTGCAAGGGATTGATAGAGGCACATAGGTAACAGATCCCTCTATGGAATATCTAACATAGTAGTTCCAGTCATAGCACCCACTACTTTTCCAAGGTGAGGGTAGTCCACAGGTGGCTGAGAACTATATAGAGAGTATGAAAATGATCTTCAAGTAGCTCGAGATGCCTCTAGGGTAGAGGGTCAATCTAGTAACGTACATGCTAAGAGGATAGATGATGTGTTGTTGGGATGTGTAGGTTCAGGCTTGCAGACACGAATTATTGGAATGGAAGGACTTCAAGGATAGGTTTTTCGAGCACTTTTTCCCAATGAAGCTGAGGGTAGAGAGATCTCGGGAGTTCATGAACCTCCACCACTGTGACATTTCCTTCATGGACTATGAAGCTACCTTCATTATGTTGTCTCTCCTTTCACCAAGTATGGTAAGCGATGACACCTCGAGAGTGAGGCACTTCGAGGATGTCTTATAGCACACCATTAAGGTACAGGTAAACACTTTTAGGTTGACCTCATTCTCAGAGTTAGTGAATTAGGTGCTCATATCTAAGGTAAAATTGAAAAAAATAATTTCATTTTAGAAGTTCTGTGGCTTCAGGTGATTGTTTAGATAGTAGGAAGCGAGCTCGGGATGAGTTTCAGTAGGGCAGTCAGGCCATGGACTCATCTAGACCACCTTGGAGAAGTTCATCAGTGGTTTTCTTTCATTGTGGGTAGCCAAGGCATGTCTGGACTCAGTCCAATAGGCCTCCAAAGGAGTTTCGTGAATGTGGATAGGTCTGACATCTAGAGAGGTTCTGCAGGTAGCCTTCTGAGACAGCTGACAATCAGGGACTTAGACAAATGATGGTGCCCGGGGTTGATTCAGGATTGGTACCAGGTGAGGGTAGCCGATGATCAATTGCATGTAGAGGACGTGACAGAGATAGTGATTATCAATTGAGGGGTTAGTGGATGGTGGATAGAGGAGCATCACGGGGAGGTCAGGCATTAGACAGTCATACTTTATGCCAGGTGCACATCATGGAGCAGCTAGAGGCTGAGCAGGCTGGTGAGTCAACAATGGTAAGAGGTATGATGTAGGTGTGGCCGTGATTTTTTCTTGTTTTCTTTTTGAAATGGCCTTTTAAGGCATTTTATTTTTTGATTGCATGAGGTGCATAGGATTTATGTGGACTGACCATATGTTGATCACTGGTATTCGCACCATTTTGGGTGTGTGATTATATATATATATATGAGATGCATGGCATCTAGATCATTGAGGATACGGGTTACTTGATGTATCATGGGCATCAGGAGCATCAAGGATTTAGGTTACTTGAGGTTTTGTGGGCACCAAGTCATCAAGGATGCAAGTAAATTGAGGTTCAATGCACCAGATTTTGTTTTAGTATCCGTGGAATGTAGGACCTCATGAGGCAGACATCGAAGCGGTGTGGGACATTAATGGGTGTTAGAAGTGACATGGGAGCACCTTATGAGGTGTAGGGGTGACAATGCATCATATGTGGACTATGAGTCTGGGTGATAGGTTGATGGACCTTTAATTGATTTGAGTTTGGTCCAGAGTTGTTCTGGAATCTTTCTTCACCACCCTTGGAAGTGAAATTCATGAATGGATTTCTTTATGGGGGGGAAGTTTGTAAGAACCTGGTTCTTACTTTAAGGTATTGGTTTCTTTTTTCTTTCTGTTCCAAGCTATTTTTTGAGAAAACTGGGAAAACTAGGTAGTTTTGTAAATTTCTAGGCGACACGCCGTGTACTCCCAAGTACACATCGTGTGTATGCTAGGCGTATACTAGTCGAGTGCTGACTTAGTACTTGTCGTGTGGGTACTATGTAAAAATAATCTACTACAAGGCGTGTAGTGTTCCTTAACATGTTGTGTATTTTCCTTTTTGTGTACCGGTTAAGTCCTAGCCATGTTTCAAACTTTGTGACGTGTCTAAGCCATGTGATGACCTAGAAACTTGTGTAAGTTGGAGTACGGACAAGCTAATACACAGCATTTAGTCCTTAAATAAACATCGTGTACTTTTATTTTTTATTCATTTATATGGGAGATCATCCCGTCTCATTTCCAAAAATACCTTTTTCTTCCCAGTATTTGGAATTGTGTCGCTTTGGGAGGCCGATAACATTTCTTCTCCTAGATTATTCATCCGACATCCATCCTTCAATCAGTCTGTGGATACGAGGTCACATTGGGAAGACTAAACCCACACACCCTAATCCGTTATTGTTTCTTTGTCTCACACACTGCAATTTCCATCCGACTAGAATTGTCAGGATATGACAGAAACGTAGATCTATAAAGATCGGCTTCAAATTGGAGCTCGATATCGGAGTTGCCTACATCTACGAGTCTAAGGTAGGTGGTGCATAGAATATTTTGTGTTTTTGTGGTCATTTTGGGGTTGCGTATTTTTAGCACAACATTAGGTATTAACCGAGACCCATGTTTATTTAAAATGAATTGATTGTATGCCTTATGGGATATTGTTGGGAATTCACCTTACCTTGTATACTTGAGCGAGGCTGGTTTAGAGGTCATTTCTCATTTGGATCATTTTGTTCGGGGGAACCAAAATGGTTATAATTGAATTTTTTTTATTAAACTATTGAGTTAAACTATTTAAGGATGATTAAGTTTATTGGAGGCTTCAAGACATCAGTGTCGGTATGGGACAACACATGGCTAGTGTAATTTAACTATTTAAATGGTTTTTCATGTTTGAAGTAATTGTTTTTTATTATATTTATGTGATTCTTGATATTTCATATTCTAGAACCTTAGGGTTGTGTTGGGAGTGGCTCAGATATTCTTGAGTGATGTTGATCAAATTTTGGGATTGGCCTAGATTATTTGGGTGGTTTGACCACGATATTGGGTGTTGTGGACATCGGATTGAGGTAGTGTAACTGTTAGGTTGGGCATGGAATAGGTTACTTAGATGGAAAGTCCATCTAATTCATGAGTGTCATGGTTTTAGGGACATTATGTGTCAGTGGTTTCATGGCTTCGGTTCTACATTTGGTGATTACCACTCACCCATGACTTTGAGTTGTGTGCACATGGATGACTCTATGATGAGGTGGTTTTGACTACTTGTGTGGGTAGAAGGGGCCCATATTTGTGGTTAGGTGATTATGGTTTGGAGGTGATTTTTTTGAATCCACATTGGAGGTGAAGAGCCTTTAGTTTGTTTGGGTGTTCCTACAGTATGTCAGTACTTGAGACACGCAGTGTCAGGAGGAACATGGTTCCAAGTTACTATTGATTCAGCATGCCTATGGGATGTCGGTACTTGAGACATGTGGTGTTAGGAGGCACATGGTTCCAGGATACTATTACTTGGGCATGCCTTTAGGACGTAGGTACTTGATACAAGAGGTATCAGGAGGTACATGGTGTCGGGTTATGTGAATGAGATTCTAGCATTGGTCAAAATAGGTGACACTCCATGGTGGCTGGTGAGCACCAATAGAGGTTGTGATTACATTGTACATCATATTGTTTACTTTCCTTATTGATGCATGTCTACTTAAACACCTATACTAGGTACGCACCATTGGATGGTATCCTACTGATATTCATCTCACACCCTACACAGGCCCTTCGGGATGCATGTAGACTTTATGGATTTACGTGTAGGAAAGGGATCAACTTCAGGAGCTGGATCGTATTAGCTATTTCATGGAGATTTGGAATGGACCCTGAGGTCATGCCTAGATAGAGTTAACTTGTTTACTTTTTTTCATGTATCATCATGCTTACATTTTTTCGTAGCTACTGTTGGTTAGTCATGGTCACCATTGTTTATTGACATGTATAAACTGTTTTGAATGCATTTTTTATTGTTTCAATAGTTGTCATAAGTGATGTTAAACATGTTGTTTTGTTACTTTCTGCTGCATTTGTTCCTATATTTCTATCGTTGGTTTATCCTCTATTGATTGTGCTTCAGCAATACAGGTCTGGTTTGAGTCTTCAGAGTTTATTATCTAATATTATAATCAGACCAGTACCTTATTTTCCTTTGAGAGGGTATAGCCTCCCCACTATACCAGTTTACACCCTCTCTTCTAGTCGGCATCCTTTAGTGTTCGGGGAGGTGCACCTAAGGTAGTAACACCCGACCTATGTAGCGTTTCTCTGGTGGTTGTTTATGTACGGGGTGTTAAAGGTTATTTGACAACTAAAGGTATTATCAGGAAGGATAAATGATTCTCTATGATGGAATTATCTAAAATGCCTATAGGGGTTTGGGAAATCCATAGAATATTTATATTATGTATTAATGTTATAGAAATTAATTCCTTGATTTTTAAGGGTATGTGATACCGAATGTATACTTTATAAGTGATGTGAATGTGTAGGAGTTCAAAACCAATAATTTATATAGCTTTTAATTTATATACAAGAGATGAAGTAATAAGTTTGTGCATCTAGGGTTTGAATACATCGTAATGTGTCAAGATCAACTAAAGAATGTTTGTCTTTATCTCATTTATCTTATATGATAATGTGTGTTTTTTATTAACAAAGATTTTTTATAAAAAAATTAGAGGATTAATTGTATACAATTTGTTTTTGATTCATAAATTTATATAATATGTAATAAAATTAATAGATCGATATAAGTATTTTATCTATGATATACGGGTTTATTTAACTTATTAAAATATGTGGGAATGTGTTCCCACCACCCATTAGTGGTATATTTTAAAAAAGTTTTATTTTAGAAAGGGAAAATGTTTCCAACATTTATAATACCATGTGATATATGGAAGAAATAGTTTATTTATTAAATATTACAACTAAAATAGAAATAAAATTTATTTATTACTACAATGAAGTTTGTGTTGAATCATATAAAAATATTTTGAGAAGGAATCTAATGTCTTAGAGGCTAGTTGGAGTGTGTTTAAATATAAATAAGTTCTGAGCTAACAAATAAAAGATCATACCATATTATAGTGATTATTTACCAAATATACTAAGTAAGTTTAGGATATATTATGGTAATGAAAAATGTAAATAGTTACACTTAGTTATTTTGAGAAAGTTAAAATCATTATTTTCTAAAGGATTAAACCAGCCTAAGATTAAACTAATTTTTCACATTATATCCTAACAGGTTTAGGATATGTGATGTTAAATAAAAATGTAAAGAGTTAGATTTAGTTAATATAATAAGTTACATAACTATACCATAAAATTTTATACTATCCAACAATAAAAATGTATTAATTGGAATCCAAAAATAATTTAGGGTATGGTGGTAAATATAAATTTAAAGAGTTACATTAATTATTGTAATAAAGTGGATATAAAATTATCCTAAAAAATATTATAATGTTTTTATAAATTGATAATGTAAATAGTTACATTATTTACAAAATATTTCATGTAAAAGATTCATATAAATTGTTTTAAGGAAGATTATTACATATATAGAAAAAAGTTCTATGTTTAAAAAAGAAGTAGAAATTGTAAGATTTGAAGTTTTGAAGTTAAGGAGTTTGAATATTGGTTCAAATAGTTAAACTTAGGGAATCTTATTCTTAGGTATCATCATTATTCAAACTTGATTGATTCATAAATTTTAGTCACTAAGAGTTTAGTTAGATTTTTTTATTATATGGTGCCATAAGGATGTGAAAATAATTACATATATATGTAATGTGTAAGATCTTGTTTTTTGGACCATTTTGAAACTTACAAAGTAATTTAAACTTTTTTTTTGGTGAATAGGTCAAATATTATAAAAAGACTTAGAATTTAAATATGAGAATTTTGATACTTAAAATTATTCTTTTTGGATGAGTTTTAAGGCCCAAGAGGTGTCTCAGAAGTTTGGATGAGTCTTTGGAGTGTTGAGCTCTGCAAATAAACTTTCTAGGATAAACTGGTAAGGGCATGTGTTTGTTTAAACCATGAAACACCATATGAGAAATTGTGTGGACCTATAATGGGGTGTCTCATGGTTTTTTAAACCATGAAATGTGGGATACATGGTCATGTGGGAGGTCTGTAGTAAATTATAGAGGTAAATAAATGGTATGCACATGATTTTCCAAACTGTGTGCCTATTTTCATAGTCAGTTCAACTTAACCAGTAGCACATCGTGCTTAGAGAACCATTTAGCCAAATTGTGAGACTAAATCATGTGAGGTGGTGCTCTTGGACAGCATGAGCATCACATTTGGTTCACATTCACCCAAACCTTGCAACAAAATTGTGTAACTCATTTAAAAGGAAATTTGACAATTTTTCTCTCCACCCTTTCATTGATTTTACCCTATTTTCCTCCCACTTTTTCTCAAGAGTTCTTCTATATGTGCAACCCTCCTCCTCCTCTTCCCATGGTGGGTTCTCCCTCTTTCTTGGTCTGATTCAATCATTTTCAATTACATTGTAATCATAATGGTGAGCCTATGGCTCTTATTTCCTGTTTTATCAATATCTCCCCTTGCTTTTGATGTGATCATTGTGTGAAATCATTTTCCTTATTTTTAGGTCATTTTATGATTCTTCTTATTTCTATCATTATAGATCTAACAAAAACCTGATATAGTATGAGTGAAGAATCATTGGTGTATGGTGGGTGGTCTATTTTTTTCCCCTAATGTATCTCTTGTTTATAGAATGCGATGTTGTTCCATGAACCAGACATTCCTTGCATTGATTCTTAAATGTGAAATTAATTAAGTTAAATTATGAGGTCACGACCTTGTAATCTCTTACACAGTTATATTTTGGAAAACTCAACCCAAACCACCTCTTTGGGTGAGTTCGATTACTTGCTTTTGCATCGTTCTTGATTATTGATTAAACAATGCCTCCAGTGTGTTCTTAAAAAGACCTGGCATGTTTATAGATGCCTAAATTAATTAAAAATGTTTTGATAAACCCCTTGGTCCTTGATGAATTGATTAATTCTTAACATTTCGATATTTTCACTCTTATTAATCAAACTAAATTGGAATCTATTTAATGGAATGCATCCTAAAGATTCATAATATGGCATGCATGTTATGCATGGAATTCATGATGTTATAAATGGAATGGATAATTTAATTGTTAAATTAATAATGTTAGGGTTTTTATCCCTCACCCCCTTTTATAATAAAATATACTTCGATTTTTGCTGACTTATCTAATAGAAAAGGGGAAATTAAGTGGAAGTACTTGAATTGATATATGGAATGTTTATGTACACTGCCTTCTTCCTTACTTTTAAATTAAATTGAAAGATGGCATATTCATGTACATAGATGTATTCATTATTAATGAATGAACTAGGTTTTGTAAATTGGATTAAATGAAGATAGAATGGTAAGACCATCTAACTTTCCCCTCCTTGTCACTTATGATTGAAATGATAAAAATTATCTGTTTTAACTATAAATGGGAATAGAATCCCTTATTAATAATGGTCATGGCTTCCCTTATTAAATTTGATACTTGGGAATTCCATTAATTTTTAAATTTGATTCTTGTTTTATTAAATACGATACTTGTGAATGGTTTCCCTTATTATTTATTGGCACGGAATCCCCTATTATGTATAAGAATGTCATCCCTTATTATTAATAGGCATTGAATGCCTTATTATTCTATGATCGATGGGAATGGAATCCATTATTGTGATACTTGGACATGTAATCCCTTATAAATTTTCATATATAGGAATGGTGAACCTTATCATGATACTCGATCATTTAGTCCCTTGATATTATTCCATGCGACTCTTTGGACTATGCAGGGACTCTTGAGTTATACCTCAAGTCCAAGATAGAACTATATATCTATATATATGGCTATGAATGCTACTACATATATTGTGAATATATATATATATGCATTTGGTTAAACTTCATAAGGGATATTTCAGCTTAGGCTGAAGAAAGTATTGTAGGTTAGGTGTCCATTGGGGAACCTGAATTTGACTTGTTATTAGTTATTATCTTATTGATATACCGGAAAATTACTATATTTAATATTCATGGACTGAGTATGCTTTAGAAACCATTGGTGGTGTCCTAATGAGTATATTTCACACTCTTTTTGGGCCATTGATTGGTACCCAGATAGGCCTTATGGCTACATTTCAGGATCATGGAAGCATTCATCTTTGGATGTGTGTTTCTCTATACTAGGATTGAGCACAGTTGGATAGAATTGAGCTAGTTCTCATGATGTTATTGAAGATACCTTGGTACTATTGAGTCTTTTATTTATTTAATTATTTTTCCATCTATTTATGTCTTGATGCATTACCTGTTTCATGTATTCCGATCTGTACATTATAGCATGTTCAAGCACGGTTGGATTGTGTGGATTTGGCCTAGTTGTTTATTTAGTATTGGTTGTTGGTTATTATTTAATATTTCAATCCCATTAATTATTTATAATTTTAATCTATTTATTAATGTTCCAAAGGGTATAGTGTCCCTACTATACCACCTTCAAACCCTCATTTCTTGTCAGAAGGCTCTGGCGTATGGGGAGATGTGATTGACTCCGTGTAACTGATCGGATCGGGGCATCATTTTAGGGGATACCAATCCAGGATGTGTTATAATGTTTAAAATACCTTACTGCAGGAAAAACATGAGATTCATTCATAATATATAGATAATAAATAATTTATAGATTGGTTGTATTGGTCATAAACATATCATGTAATTACAATAAATGAAATATCCATTTTTTCATTCATTCATTCATGTGTGCTAAAATTTACTTGACATGAACGATCTAATGATAAATATTCCATAAAATTAAAAACTTTGATTTTTCCATAATAGACTATCATAACTAAGTGTTATGAAAAGGCCCATGTAGGATCAGTGTAATCACTGAAAGGGGGAGGGTTGAATTAGTAACATATTTTTCATTTTATGTTAATTTTATTAACAACCTTCGCATCCTATTAAATAGAAACAACTTCACTAAAAAAATATAAAACACATCCACAACAATATAATTATTTACAAGGTTCACTAATCTATAATAGTCTCTAGTCCATGGAATATTTTGAAAATAATCCAATATCACACAATCCACCAGAAAACAATCCATTTTGTGTGGATACATAAAGTGAGAAAAACCCTTATACTTTTGTAGCACTATGATAAATACAAAATTGCATGTGATTATAATTGCATGAAATATGTAAATAAGATGTGGAAATGATTTTTATAAACCTTCACCAATTTTTTCCAAATATTTTCATTGTGTTGATTTAATAATTTTTTATTTTTTAATTATTCAAATACAATTATTTTATTTCTTACCTAGCGGAAGGTAGGAACAACTTCTTTGGAATTCATACAGAACTCAATATGATCACTCACTCTGATTCCCTTGTCTAATTATTTTTTATGAAAATAATTCATATTTATTTTCTTTAAAAAACTAAAACCCTACTCTTTCCTTCTTAATTATTCTTTAGAAACTGTCTATATGATTGTTTGGTATGATCCAATAAATCATGTTTACTACTTCTATAATCACTTCTTCTTCTGTCCAAAAACTTATCTTTGGAATCTCTATCTAATAAACAATTACAAACCATAGATTTATCACTAAACCTTATGGAATGTGAATAGTTTCAGTGTACTTTGTAATTTCACCCCTTAATATAGGTACAACCAAAATATCAAAGACGGGAACCTGAAATAATTATCCCTCTCAACAAAATTTAAGATCTCTGAAATTTATGTTCATTTGAACATTATTTAATCACTTCTAAAATACTATCAACACTTGTGGAACCTTTAGGAAGTTAATGAATTCTTCAAATTAAGAATATTTTCTTCAGTGCGGTCACTTGAGTCTGATAATTCTTTGTTTGGTGACTACAATAGTTCTCCATACCTCCGCATCAGTCCAAATAACTTTCTTAAAAATAGATATTCTGATGGATTTTCTTCATCTGATGCCTTATCGGTGCCAGAAATATCATTTGATGAATTGATCTCTAAGGATCACCTGATTGATCAATGTCAAATACTTGTTTGATTTGTCAGTTTCAGAGACTTTTATGATTTATTAGTGTCAATAACTATTCTCATTAATAATAAAAAAACTCTGATACATCATATACAACAAGGGGTTTCCGATGTTCTACCTCTGATGAAACTCTATATCTAATGCATTATTGGGGAAAACACTCCTCTAATGGATTGATGGATTCAACTTTTCTGATGGATCGTTGCCTATATTTCCTCTTATGTATCGATCTCTATAGTGACTTCTTACTTTCTACAACTCAAGAATTGAATGGTTAATTTGATGGATCAGTTCAGTTGATGGATCGGCCCATTCTCTGGATTGGTCGAACAACACTTTTGAAAATATTTTGATATCATAAAATTCAAAAACCATCATTCAAACTAATTCTTCATATGATACATCTCATATTTATTATCTTCATTCTGAAAACGTTAACTTCATAACAACAGAAATTTTCATTTCTCTTTTCTTCCACAAACTCCAGCATGTATCATGGATTATTCATGATTTTTAGAACATTGTGATCAGTATAGCAACATCATAATTTTTATGTTGAATATCACTTATTTTTATTCTGAATCTGATATATATTCCCACTCCATTATGAAAAATGTTATTCTAGAAATATGATTCTGAAAACAAGTTATCCCAAAAAAATCAGAATAAAAAACTTCAATTGATGTACATTCTCATGAAATATGAGTTTTATCATCTAAGTCTGAAACCCTTTGTTTGATCGCCATATTTTATGAAGTGAGGTGATTTTTCATAATGATAACAAAAGGAAAACATTCTAGTAATACATTTTCAAACAAAATCTCCATCCAATATTCCCCCAACAACCCCCACATCTGGATTTTATTATCAAAAAAAATTCATAATTCACTGAAACTTTGTACACTCAAGATATAGATCACTTATCAACAATTATAATAATATGTGAGTGAACTCAATTTAGGATAAAATAATCATTGATCAAAAAACCCTTGTTGTCTATAATTAGTGACTTAAGAAACTTCTTCTTGAACTTCAAACATTTCACCTCTTCACAACTACTTCCTTTTCATGTAAAGTCACATTTATGTAAATAAACTTCAAAGAACTATTAAAATTATTCACAAATTTATATGCTGAGATCATAGCTTACCCCTATTAATAACTCCTCCTAATTACATGCTTTCCTTAAAAGGTTTAGCACACACCAATGGATAGATTTAAGGAACATTATTTTTATCCCCCTTGAAAACACTATCCAAAGACAATATGAGAGAGTGTAAATAAAAACATACCTCAACCTTGGAGAGAAAGATGTTGGATGACCATGTTAAACCTTAGTTTATAAAAATATTCCTTTAGTAATGGTTTTTTGAATATGTCAGCAAATTATTTAATTATAGGAACATAATTGAACTTGAGTTAATTCTTCTCCACATGATCTTTGATGAAGTGATATTTCATATCAATATATTTTGAATGAGGATTTTTCACTGTATTTATTGTGAGATTTATAGAACTTTGATTATCACAACCCAAGACAAGTGGTAACTTGACTTCAGCAAGAAAAATCTTCCGATTGAGTCTGCATCGACACAATTTGTGTTATAGCATGCGTGGTGACAACATATTTAGATTCATCAATGCTAAGAATTACATAATTCTATATTTTATTATTCTAAACCACACATATTTCCCCCAAAAATAAAACTCTTCTAGATGTAGATCTTCTATCATCCACACTTCCTTCCCAATCAGAATCTTTATATCCAAACAAATAAATTCTTCCTGAGCTATCATATTTGATACTGCAATTTATTTATGACTCTAATATATATGAGAATTCATTTTTCTACTAAGAGATGAGATTATTTTAGATCACTTTAGAATATTTCACCTAATTTAACGGAATAAAAAATTTCTCATCTTGAAGTACTCATATATAAAAAACTTCCAATCAACTCCAAAAATTCCTTGGAATCCACTTCCTTTACTTCTCCATCCATAGATAACTTTATTCTCACCAAAATTGGTGTGGAAATAGGTTTTAAATTTCACATTCCAGATTTCTTAAGAAGTTCCTTATCATACTTCTATTGTGATTGAAAAATATATATATTATTTTGTGAGATTTTAAAAAAAATACTCCATTTCACCAGGCTTGGAAAGTTCAAAAAAATTCATATCTTCATCAAATTTTTCAAAAATTATTTCATCCTTCCAAGCAAAAAAAATATTATCATCATAAACAATTATAATGAGAGAGATATCCTGATTTTATTTGATGTAGAGACTAATTTCAACTCTTCCTTTTTAAAACTTTAACTTCATTAAGCTGGCATATAATTTGGAATACCAAGCTCTCAGAGCTTATTTTAAATCATGAAAATCTTTCTCTAACATGCACACATAACTTTCATATTTTCTAATTATGAAGCCACATAGTTTTTCAATATAAAATTATTTATCAAGTTATCCACTTATAATAGTTGATTTCATATCCATCTAAAAAAATTATAACCACATTGTCCAGCAATAGTGAGAAATATTCTGATTTTTTATAACTTTTCTATAAGATAAAAAGTATCATTAAGATCAATACCTCAAATTTGTGAGTTACCATTGAAAACCAATCATGCTTTTTTTCTTATCACTTTACTATCTTCATTCAACTGGATTTGGAAAACTCACTTTGTACCCATAAAATTTTTATTATTTTTATGTGTACTAGTTCCCAAGTATCATTCTTTTCAATCTTGTCCAACTCTTCATTCATAAGATGAATCCACTCATGATGCTTGAAAGCTTCATTAACATATTTTGGCTCAAAATTTGAATACATAAAATTATATAGAAAAAACTTTGATGTTATTTATATTTTAATATATTTTTTTTGATCACCAATGAGTTTTTGTACTTACATATGTTTCCTCAACCTAGGATGAGTTGTATGAGATTCTTCCCCATCTACAAGTGTTTCTAAATCTTCTTCTTCTCTTTCAAGAAATTTTTCATCAAAAATATCAAATAACTTACTTTCATATTTTTGGAAACATTTATATCCTCTACTATTAAGAGTATAGCCAAGAAAAAATTCCATCTACACCTCTTTGATAAAATTTTATAAGTTTTCCACTTTTTTATTTATAATGCAGGGACTCCCAATATCCATTAAATGTTTCAAACATGGAATTTCATCATAGAACATTGTGTAAAGGGTCATATCAGAACTTGGTCTAAGGAAACACCGATTCTAAATATAAACTATTGTACTAATCACCTCCCTCTAGAAGTAATTTGAGATACCATGTTCAATCAGCATTGTATTCCCCATTACCACCAAACTTCTACTCTTCCATTTAGAATCGCCATTTTTTTATATTTTTTAGGTGGCACTAAAACATGAAGAATATGTTTTTTTTTTCAAGATAACTTCTAAATTATTCATTTTTATATTCACCACCATTATAAGTCCACAACTTCTTTATATAATATCCACATTCCATTCCATCACTTCTCTTGAAACTCTTAATCATTTTTATAGCTTCTGATTTGTATTTCATATACATAATACAAGTCATGTGAGTAAAATAAATATTAAAAGAAATGAAGTACTTATATTTGAAATTTGATTATTTTATCATTGAACCACAAATATCGGAATTAATCAACTCTAGGGGACAAATTGAATGAATTTAAACATTCTTATCAACAGAGATTTTGATTTTCCCTTTTTGGAAATTTGAACAACACTAATATATTCTTCTTTTCATATTAGGAATATCATGAACACTATCTCACTTTTTTAAGTTTCTCATATTATTATGATACATATTTCCCAATATTAAATTACATAATTAATTTTAGTTCATCATGCTTAGATAAAATTAATTTTTTACATCCCTAACTTGAAATAGGTTTCTCATTGTATGTTGGCCTCTTGTAACAACTTTTCCATCTTCAATTAATTTCAAAAAAAAATTCTAAAAACAACATTTTTACCTTCATAGAAAATTTGTAAAACACTTAAGTTTTGTTTCATCTCATCAACAAATAGGGACTTTTTAGGTTTCATTTCTTCTTCTCCAATTATAGTAGATCAAACACATTTGATTTTAAGAGATTTATCATTTTCAAATTTCATTATTTATTATTTAAAGTCATTCAAATTATTCAAAATCATCAAATCTCATATCGTATGTGGAAATCACCCACTATCAAAAATCTATGGTTGTTCTCCTTCGGTATATTTGAGTGTAGTTTCTATAACAAGATATTATTATTTCCCTTTATCTTCCTTCACATCCAGATTTTGAGAATTGTTACAATGATTTTTTTGTGATGGTAATAAAACAAGACACAATTTATAAATATTTATAGGCTTCTCGAATCTTAATGAGTAGTTTCCAAGGGTTGGAATCTATTTTTATTCTTCACACCAACTTTCTCAAGTTTCCTTCACTGAGTGGGTTAAATCCCCCTCAAAATTTGATTCTTGTTTCCCATATGATAATTGTAGTGTTTTTTATTGAACAAACTCTATTTTTTGTTTGTCCAAATCCTCCACGATACCATTAGTAGCTATAGAAAAAATATTTTCCATTTTAAGTTCTATACTGTATGGAGTTGTAAAAAAAATTCCAACAACTTTCTTACTTTCCATTTTATGACTTTATAGAGACCTATAAGTTATTTTATCTTTTGAAATATTCTTTAACTTGGATTTTGTTACATCTTTAATAGAATCACTAGTATTAGTAACATTTTATTTGGGATTTGAAATTTTTGAAACATCTCAATTTACAACTTTGTTGGTTTTAGCTACACAAATAATTTTCTATAATTTATTATTTTTATGAGCATATTCATTTATCTTTTAAACCTTTGAATATGAATTTTTTATCTTTCTCCAATTAAAAATTCTCAAGGCTTTCACAAATTTGAGAAATATAGTTTTCGATCCTCATAACTCCCTATACACCTTTAGAGATTTTTTTTTGAATAAGTTATAATTCATCCAACTTAACATTTACCTTTATATCAAGATATTCATTATAATTCTTTTATTTTACAAGTCATTTCTTCAAATGATCAATCTCCTCTAACAAATCATATTTCCCTTGAATAAAATATTCTTTATTTTCTATTGTGGAATATTCCTTTTTCAACTTCATAATTTTTATTTCAAGTATTAGAATCATTTGAAGACATTCTTTAAATTAAATTTTCAAAAAATATTCTAACTAAGTCTATTATTTATAAATACTACTTTCATAACCAACAAACTCTTCATCATTTACTTTTGCGTAAATGTACTTTATCTAGTAACATTAGTGAATTTTACATTTTCAACTTCATTGTCATCATCTTCATCATCCTTAAAAAAATATCCATTTGGATTTAGAGAAATTTTTATATTTTCCCTTAGAATAATATTTTTATTTTTAAACGTGTTTCTTAAATGATCTTATAAATTTTATGTAATATTCTCCACTTTCTTCTTTATCACATTTCAAGGAAAATTTACAAAACAAATCCCAATATCTCCATAGAAAATTAATTTTAGTGGTAACTTCCCTTTATACATTCATGTTACTATTTTCAAATTTTTAGACAAAAAAATACAACAATTCATCAAAATAATTGCTAACCTCATCATCTATGTCAGAGACACCAAATTATTCATCATCCAAAATCTTCTTATATTTTCATTGCTTGGAATCTTTGAAGGAGATTTCTTGATTAAATTTTTCTTTTCTCATTTCAAATGTAATAAGAGTAATATATAATTCATCCATAGATAAAGTTTAAGGATATATATATTTTAATGATGAAACTTTGGCATCAAACTTTTCAGGAAGAAATCTTATAATATTTTCAACAATAGCTGAATATTACAACTTCTCACCACAACATCTTAAGGTGCTTATAATATCATTCACACTTGTAAAGAAGTCGCCAAATAATTCACACTCCCCCTTTTAAGATCTTTGAAATTCAACCTCTAGATTTGTAGCTTTACCTTATTTACATTTGTATTACCTTTATATATAGTTTCTAACTTTTCCAAAATACCGTTGGTGGTTCCAAATCCCTTAAATATATGAAATCCACTTCAGATAGTGATGAAAGTAAATTATTTTTATCTCATCCATCATTCTATAGATTTTTATTATCAATAGTTATAAGAGGAACATTCTCATCATGAGGAATAAATCTATTTTTAGTAGCTTCCAGAATATCATAACCAAGAGACATAAGATATAGAAATATTAAATCTTTCTGTATATGATAATTATTTCCATTGAAAAGTGTAATCCCCTTATAATTTACATGGTTTAAATTATCCATATAAACTTTTATTAAAGCTTCAATAAAGAGTAAATTAATGGACCTTCCCTAAGATTCCAATTGAAAAGGACCATAATAAATCAATGTAATCACTGAGAGGGGGAGGGTGATTTAGTGATATTTGTTTCTTTTTATATTAAATTTATTAACAACCATCACCACCTATTAAATTGAACAAATTCACTAAAAAATATCAAACACATCCAAAGTAACACAAGTATTTACAAAGTTCACTACTCAAAAAGAGTAGCTAATCCTTGGCATGGTTTGGAACTAATCCAATACCACACATTCCACTATAAAGAAATAATTTTTATGTGGATATAACAAGTAGGAAATAACCTTACACTTGTGTGGCACTATAACCAATACAAAAACTCATGTTCTTCTTCTAGTAGGTAATATATAAATTAGATGTTGTAAAAAAAATTATAAACCTTCACCAATTGTTTCAAAACATTTTCATTATGATTATTCAATAGAATTTACATTTTTAATTCTTCAAAGAAAAATTATTCACTCTCTTACCCAGAAGTAGGTAGGAACAACTTCTATGGTCTTCATATAGAACTCAGTTTGATCACTCACTCTAATTCCTTTGTCTGATTTCTTCAGTTTGTTAAATAATTCTGATTGATTATCTTATAGAAACCCAAAACCCTACTCTTTTTCTATTTTTTTCTTATTTAGAAACTATGAGTTAGATTGTTTGGTCTCATACAATGAATCATATTTGCTACTTCTATAATCAATTATTCTTCTGTCCAGAAATGTTTCACCGGAATATTTTTTGATAAATAGTTTAAAATCACATATTCATATCTCTACCTTCTTTCATGTGAACATTATTAGTGTATGTGGTAATTTCACCCCTTTATATAAGTATTCCCAAAACTGCAAAGGTAGGAACCTGAAATAATATTCTTGCAAAATAAAATTTAGGATATCTAATATTTATGTTCATTTGAACTTCATTTGACCACATCTAAAAAATTCTCAACACCTCTAGAACCTTCACGATGTTTCTACCTTATTAAAATTAAGAATATTTTCTTCAGTCTAATCACTTGAGTTCAATAATTCTTTGTTTGGTGACTCCAAGAATTCTCCCTACCTCAACATTAGTCTGAAGAACTTTCTTATAAAAATATATTCTGATGTATTTTCAATATATTATTATTTATTAGTGTAATAGAGATCATTCTATGAATTAGTCTATAAAGCTCACTTGATTTATTGATTTCAATAAATTATATAAATGATCAGTGTAAACAACTATTCTCATTTAGAATCAATAACTCTAGTCCACCCAATACTACAAGGGTAGTCTAATATTCTACCTCCAATTAAACTTTACATTTGACACCTTATTGATACCAAAAACTCGTCTGATAGATCAGTGTCTACAAGTTATCTGATGGATTTTTGTTTATATTTCCTCTATGGATCGATATAAATGGTGACTTCCTACTTTTTATAACTCAATAACTAATTGGTTCATTTGATGGATCAATTATAGTGATTTTCTCATCTAATGGATCAATCAAAAAACACTTTTAAAAATATTATGATGTCAGTAAATTCAAACAATTAACCTTCAAACAACTTTTGTATCTGGTACTTTACAAACTGATGATATGCATCCAAAAAACATTAACTTCATAACAATAGAAAGTTACATTTCTATTTTCTTCCACAAACTGTCTTTCGTATCATGAACTCTTCATGATTTTTAGAAAATTTATTTTTGTATAAAATCATCATATTTTCTATGTTGAACATCTCTTTTGATATTCTAAATCTATTCTATCTTACCACTCTATTATAAAAAAACTCTACTCTGGAAATATGAGTCGAAAAACAAGTTCACCTAGAAAACAAAATTTCAAAGAGAAAACTCCATTTAATGTACTTTCACAGTAAATATGAGTCTAATCATCTAAGTCTAACACCCTTTATTTGATCACCATATTTTGAAAAGTGAGGTGATTTTTAATAATGACAACAAAAGACGTACCTTCCAGCAAAACATCTTCAAACAACACCTCCAACCAACTTATTACCAACATATTATGAATTGTGATGTTATGTTAATATTAGATTGAATATAATATTATACTCAAAGAAAAGGGTTGTATATGAGATATGAATAATTGGTTCATAAATTAATAATTACAGACTTATTTGATTGAATGATTCACTAAATTATATCTCATGGAATTTCATATAGTTATAGATATACATAGGGGTGTGTACTTATTATCAATCCTTATTACCTATGGTTGGTGAGATACCTAGAATAAGAACCTTCATAATTTAATACCCTACTTAAAAAAAGTAAAAATATGAACTTATATAATCAGGGGTGGTTGGGTAAGTTCTTAATCATTAGGTTAGTTAGAGTGAAACCAATATTGTATTTTTTTCACAGGTATAAAAGGTAAAGACATTTGGACCTTGATTAAATAATATTGAAGAAATTAATTTCCATGATTATTTGAGTCACATATGATGTGTTCAACTAATTTGATGAGGTGAATTAGATGTTATCATCTATTATATGAATGAAATGAGATGCATTCATTGACTTGGTCAATATTTGTTGGAATATCAAGAAAAGAGAGATGACTATACTATATTTACATGTTTCATGTAAAGTGGTCACTCTATGTCATGGATGAAAATATTATATTGGTATTCATATTATGTATATAATAGACCTATTGTTTTACATGTTCATATAATTTTGTTTGATAGAGATCACACCATACCACTTAGCATATTGAGTAGCACAAATACTTTTTTAGTGGCTACACATTTCTTAGATATATGAAATAAGGACTTTTTATAGGTTTTCAATGCTACTAATTCCCATGGGGTCATCTAGTTAATCCTTTGAATAATTATTGTTTTTTGGATAAATTTTTTGTTCCAAAATAAAGAGGGTATGATGAAACTGTATTCAAAATGAGTTTTGGATGGATTCACAAAGAGTTGTAAAGTTTTTCATAGAGTCCTTATAGATTTTTGGGAATGTGGGATATTGTAGAATGTGCACTAAAATATTAAAAGGAATATATAAATTTAGGATAATTTATCTTCTATATGGTTTCATTGAAAATAATCCATTATAAATGGATTAAATGGAGTGAATATTTATTGAATGAGTTCAATAAATAAATGAAAATGTAAATTAACATATATCTATATCATTAATATGGATGATGCATTTCATTAATGAAAATTCATCATTAATGAATATATAAAGAGATAAGATCCATCTTATTATTCACAACCAATTGTATGTAATACTATCTAATCTCTCTTCATTCCTATAGACTGTTCATCACCCAAGGTGAATATTATAGAATATATTAAAGTGTAAAAGATTCCTCTAATTGATATCAGGATTCATAGGCTAGTGTACCACCTTCTAAGGTAGGAGGTTTTTCGAATGATGCTCATGTGATCTTTATCAAGCGTACTCTATCAAAATTTAATGATTGATCTTTTTGTAATCCATATACATAGTTTTTTCTTAATTTACCTAAAAAGTTGATTTTATCATGGATAGATCATAATTTTTTTTCTTCAGCTTCGATGTCCATAAGATGGACATTGAAAATATAGCAGAGATTCCATAAATCTATCCAAGCATTCACATATATAGATTATGAAGGTTCTAGGAAAAGAGGAAGCACTAGATGGGATATTCCCAACTCATATTTTTATCATAATCAATGATTATTCAGATATGTACATTGATTTTAAATGTTGTGATCATTGGAATTGAATCAAATAATAATTGGCTAGAAAATTCCGAAACCAAACACAATATCATCACATAATGATTTATAATTAATTTAAGAAATTAAATAATTACCTAGTGATGAATTATTTCTTCTTTGATGAAACTGAAAATGTCTCTACATTATGTTAGTGTAATCTAGTGTAGATAAATTATAGTAGTGATCTACACATGATCTATGAACCTTCGAATATCTCTATACGAATCTCTTGGTGTTATCACGGTAGATCCTAACACTTGCGTTGTTAATTTTTATCTCTTCAAGAAGGATTCTCTTGGATCTATCTAGAATTGAGATTGGTGTATGAGGAAGATTTCTCTTTATTCTTGAAAGTGTTATTGGAGAATGGATATCTTTAAAAACTTGAGATAATTCTACATATGTTGTGCACAACCAAAAAAAATGGAAACCACTAATTGAAAATAATATAATTGGGTTTATATAGTGTTAGAGTTAAAAAATAATAATTTCACATATGCCCTTATTATTTCTCTAATCCCTGTGAAACCTCATGTCGATGGTAAAAAAAATTATTATTTATTGGTATTCCAAAACTCTTGAATTAATTAAAAATAATTTAGTAAAATAATATTTAATATATATTATTTATCACCAGACCATTAAACTCGATCTTTCATTCCTCCAAAATATTTATCAATCCATGAATAGTGGCTATTTATTTAATAAATAAATATCACTTCAGTATTCCTCAATAGGTAATTAAATATTTTATTTACTAAATAGAAAATAAATATTTATTAATTATGTTTGTAACACCCTAAGATTTCATATTACGTTATTTCTTCAAAGTAATTCAATAACTTACACTACATGCAACACTGAGTTCAAGCGCACCCCCACTTACCAAACTAGCCATTCAAAAGTGGTTATGAATAGTATTAATATAATTTTTAACTTTATATAATCTTTATAATTTTAGAATCCATATTATGAGTTTCTTAGACATAATGAAAGACAAATTCATTTTTTTCCAGATAAAATAAGTATTTTTTGAAAAATGAAATTTTACAGCCTTTTAATGGAAAACATTTTTTAAATCCAATATATGAAAATTTTATATATTAAATTTTACAAAATAAACTTCTTATTTAGGATTGGGACATAATAATTTAGTTTCAATAAATTTTTGGTGTTTTTTTATTGCTTTCATATTTGGGTGAATAATGAAAAATAATATATTTTGACTGAAAACAACTTTTTTAATCAAAATAATTTATAGTGTTGAATTATAAATTCTAATAGTTTAGAAGTATAATTAGATTATATTTTTACCATTTAATCCAATGATAGTCATTTTAAGTAATTTCACATTAAAATTGGACATGAACAATTGTTAATCTTTTGATAGTTATTATTTCTTAAAAATATGCTTTTTGGTTTTGAAATGGGAATTAATTTTAAATTAATTAATGCATATTATATTTTTTTAAATTATTTAAATAGAATTAATTTTTAAACTCAGAATATCAAAATTATCTTTTGGTGAATTTTTTGTATTTTTTTGAAAACATTCAATTTTTGATGAATAGTGAAAAACACTGAGTAATAGTTTAAAACCGAATTTTTATTTAAATAATTATTTATTTTATTTAAATTTATTTTAGGTAAAAATAGATACATATTACCTATATAAGTTCAATTTAATTCATTAGAGTTAGTTTATAATAATTTTAGATATATAAAAATTTTATTGAACTTTTCACCGTCTTTTACCCACCTCCTAAGAGAATTTGCAAATTCACATAAAACATAATTTTACCACTTCTGTGAGTCAAATTTTAAAAATCTGAGAGACACAGTTGATATCAGTAAGTAAAATTTGGTTCGATAAGATGAAAATAATTTTTGTGAATAGTAACTTTTTACTTTTATTTACCACGGTTAAAAGTTAATAGGGTAATTAAGGGTAAAAATGATGTTATTATTACCCTGACACTTGTCCTAATTCTATTTTATAGGTAAATTTTGACCAAAAACAACCTTAGGAATAAAATATGAACCTATTTGGTCCCCTTGGATTAGATTAGGACATTTATTATTATTTAATTCAAAGAAGAGTTAAAAGATTTAAAATCAAAGTTTAATAACTAAAACATTTTTCATATATGGTTACACATAAGATAAATCCGACTATAAATATTCATTATAAAGATAAAACTATATCCTACATAATATTATTTTATTTATATTTTTTAGAAATTAAATAATTTAATTTATTTATTACACAATGATGATGCAGTAATTACCTAATTAATGAAATATTAAAATAATTGACATTATAAATATCCAAATAAATGTAATTTGAGAATTTTAGGGATTTCACTAATTTTATAGGTTAATATGACATATTAGGTTTGGTTAGATAAATTTTTTTCAAATTAATAATGTTGTTATAATTTTAGCAAAAACAAAATACCAAATAGTGTCAAAATTGACATAAAAGAGTTTTTAAAACAAATATTATATTATTAATTGATATTCTATTCATAAAAATATAAATTTAGTCCAAAAAACTAATATAATGATAGTTGTATCATTAATGATCCACTTTGGGTTCTCTTGGAAGTATATAATATGTTTATTAACCAAGTAATATAACAATACAAAGAGACATGGTAAATGTCAAACTATTTAACTAAGAGTTAAATATAAAAGATAAAGTTAATATAGTGACCCAAACCTATCTAAAACCTATTTTTTGAGTGTCTTTTGACCCATACCCACCTTATAATTTACATAATTTATTTGTAATCCTTTATAAACCTAAAATTATTTTATTATAAAATAATATTTCTAGCTTTTCCTAAGGTTCCCCTCACCCCTCTTATAAAAGGGCACTCCCCCTTCTCTCTAATTTACACCTTCAAAGCCATTTGGTTCAGCCAAAAACTACCCAAATACCCTCTAAAAGGTTCTCCATTCATCCTAGAGGCCTTCCTTTATTCAAAAAGACAAACTAAGGAGCCTTTTGATCAAATCAAAAGCAAGAACCCGAAGAAGAGGTAAATATCTCACCACCTCTTTCAAGTTCCTTTCTTCTTCCACTTCCTTTTTATTTGTTGTTTCCATTATAAAATAAAAACTATAAAATATTCTATATACTGTGATGTTATTATAAATATGGTATAACTAAATTCATTATTCTATCCATCCTTTTAATGACATGTCACCATACGTGCGTACGTACGGCTTACCGTCTCCACGTCGTGGTGTAATTGTTATTCAATACATTATTATTTGTGTGGGTATAATAATGATGTGTAATTGATGTAAATAATAAATATAACATTATAATGATTCTGTATATATGATTTACCATTAAATAATATATTATTTTAATATCAAAATAATGATATTGTCGCTCGTGCGTACGTACGGATTACCGTTTCCACGAACGTGATGAGATTCATTCCCCATTGAATCCATTCAAGACTAATTTTCATTTGATAATTAAAAATAATGTTTAAATACCTGATATCATTTTGGATATGAATAAGATACATCCCATCCATAACAAATATGACTCACATAATAAATAATATAATGGAAAACGAATCTTTTAAAACCCGAAACAATGATAATACTAAGATATTACTAACAAATCAATGTTAAAAGATAATATATGATATCATATTAATGTATATGATTCTTTTATAATTTAATAACAATTATTTCACCATTATACAGGAGTTTAACCTGCCCTCGACCAAGGAAAAGTACAAGTTAAGGGTTAATTTTACAATCTCTTTATTATCTGAGGTTGTTTATACGTAATTATCTACTGGGACCTCTTAATCATCAACACCCATGTTTCTAAATAATGTATTTCAAAACATTTTTACTATTTACTAGACAATGGTGTAAAGTCATTTATACCCTTATTTGACCTTATATATTTTGAAAGGAATCTTTTTGTCGTTTTCCAAACAAGGTACTTTATGACCTTTTCGACGAAATTAAGGTAAGAATGTTTTTTTAACTTATACGGTGGGTGCTGATATATTAAGCCATTATAACATTGTTGAAGCTTCCCTTACCAGATTATAAGAATATTTTCAAAATAAATGCTTTCTTTATAATTATGTGACTCTTAAATGATTTCAAAATAGAAATATATATTTCTACAAAAAAGGTTTTGATTTCATCTATGTCAGCAACCTTTGATGGATTTTAAACTTATTTGAAGTTGATTTATTATGATACAATACTTCCATATTTTATTGAAGGTTTTGAGATTTGTTTGACTATGGATGTGTTATTTTTACATCATTCATGGTTTATGGATAAAGTATTGACATTTCATATGCTATTTTTAAAAAGAATGTTTATGTTATATTTAAACCTTTTCATATAAGGAATACATTGGACTTAGTAAGTGATGTGTGGAGCCTTCTATAGCTCCTCGATGCATCGGTAGGTCTCATGAGACAAACTAGTGTCTTTGAACAAGGCATTGACAAAATCTTATTTGTAGTCTTGGAACAAGGCCTTAACAATGTGGTTATGAAAGTCTGGAATTATGCATTCCATCATTATGAAAGTGGCTATTGATATTGCATGTAATTATTAGACTAGTATAATATCCATGTGAGTAATTAAATGGAATTATTTAATTTTATCATTTCCATATTATGCTGAATTTCAAGTTTAAAAGGATTTTGTTTTAGTGTTATATATTTCCTTAAATTCTTATTCTTATTTATGAAATTTTGCGCTGTATTGTTATCCTTACTGGGCATCTGAGCTCACCCCTTTTCTATGATTTATTTTTCCCAGGATGCAAAGAAGTATATTATGCCTGACCTGCAGGGATAGTCTATGGGATCTCAGTGTTGTATATGTAAACAGTGTTGTTGTAGTTTTCCATTTTATGATGTAATGTAAACCTTATGAATGTATCTATTATTTCCAAGGCTACTAAACTAATCGATCTTTCAATACTTGATCTTTTGCGATCATGAAAATGATACGTAATAATTCATTGAATCTGGGTAACTGGGGTTGGGGAGTTATAGTTGGTATCATAGGAAGATTAGTACAAACCTTGGAAACTAGATTTGGATAAACTCTTATTCGAGCACATGTCCCTAAGATAGGATTTTGTGAGTTTTCTAAGAAATAAATCCTTGTCTGGATACTAGCAGGTAGAGACGGATCTGGCATAGATGTACATAGGGGTAAAACCTAAAAACACTACTTTGAGCAAGACTCGAACAGAAACTGGTGCATGATAACGGGCCTTACTGCACTCTTGGTTACGACACTCGTGGGGGATATGCTTAAGATAATTCTAGTTTTCTTTACAAACCATTATGAAGGTTTTATGAGTATATTCATCTTCAAAGAAAAAAATTTATGATTATGGATTATATCCATAAACTGTTCAATTTATGTTAATTTTTTTACAAGTTTGTAATTATGCATTTTGATTTATAAACTAACCTAGTGTATGCCATTGTTTAGAAATGGCGCCCAGTAGATGGAATGAGACCTCCAGCAACACGCATGATCCAAAGAGTAATAAGGATCATATATTTCATGGTATTAAGCCAACATTTAGAAGGAAAATAGTCTCCCATGTATTCTAAACATATGAAGAAATAATATCATGTGTTAATAAGATAAGTAACTAATTCTTTGAGACCTATGGCTTTAAAGGGAAGCAAGATAAGAAAAGTATGTTAGAGAAAAATATGGATAAAGGGAAGATGGGAATGAAGGATTTTCCCATATGTGATAAATGTGGAAATAATCACTTAGGTAAATGCTTGAAGGGAATGAGAGTGTGTTATAAGTGTGGAGAAAAAGGACACCAAGTACGTGATTGCAAGGGTATGAAAAATGTTTCAAATGTAAAATGATTCATTTGCAATGCATTGAGATACTATGTGAATCAATGTCCCAATCATCACAGTATACCTCAAATGATTCTATTGGATAATAATCAAGTTATGATACTGCCTCAAATGAAGAGGAATGACTAGTGTTCTTATGTTGTTATTGTAGAATTATTTCATTTGAGTGTTGTATCAACAATGTACATGTTATAAGAATTATAGAGTATATAAGGATTGTATTGTAGTATAATTTCATTAAGGACTTGAGATTGTGTGGAACCAAGAAAAGTGACTCAATAACTGGTTAAACTTTTGGAAAATATATGGTTGAGAGAAAGATAAACCATATTGTGGTTCTGATACTGAGGTAGTGATTTTGGAATAATACATGATTGATTTAGATAAATTATATTGGATATTCTTGACTACCTTGAAACAGATAAGTGATTTTTATATTCCATCATTACTGGAGTTTACAACATTTTTGGATAGAAAGAGTATATCGAGTATTCTATAAGGAATAAGGAAACATTAATGTAATCAATAAGATTTTATGGTAATTCAGGATATCGCAGTGTTTTAAAATAATACATGATGAAGGTGTTCAAATGTTATTATGTGGAAAAAAGGATCTCCATTGTGCTTAACTTCCTTATAAATTTTGGAGTGTGAGTTTGGACAAAAGTATTTTGGATAAGTTTAGTTTGAGATTATTTTTGGATATCCGTAAAAAGGACAACTCGGAGGTCGGGAGGCAACCCGTCATGTCTAGTAAGGCTATGAGACTTGAACACACAACCGAAGGGTGACAAGGGTGTATCACCTACCACTGGCCCACGTGATATCCTGGACTGAATAATGTAGTTTTTTTAAAAGTTATATGAATTATAAATTGATTTTTTTTTGAACCCTATACAAATAGGATAAATAGAATATAATTTTTAAGTTTTATTATCTTTTAGAGTGAAAGACGAGTTTGTGGTATAAATTAGTTAAAGGATAGAAATCTACTTGTCAAGTATATTTTTTTCTTCTATTATTCTATGAAAAATTAATTCTCAAACTTTAGGTAAGGGATATTAAAACTAAAAATGTGTTATCCTAATAACTTATATTTTTTTGAACCAGTGATATTTTAAATCATTATAGATTGATGGTTTTAAGGCCCTCAATTCTATAATTGTTTATGAATGATGACCTCAATCACTCTCTATAAACATTAAGGTTTTTCCTAAAATTATGTGTCTATAATTTCCATCAATTCTCTCTCAATCAAGATCATAATTTGGGGGTGACTATTTCATTACCCTTTTCCTCTTATTAAGACAAAATTTTATTAACCCAATTTCCAATGTGGGTTTTCTCACAAAGGTATTTTCTATTTTAAACATTTTATTTTAGAAGAATATTTCAAATTGTGAGGACACAATTTATTGAAGGAGGGAATAATGTAACACCCCAAGATTTCATATTACATTATTTCTTCAAAGTAATTCAATAACTTACACTACACGAAACACTGAGTTCAAGCACACCATGACTTACCAAACTTGTCGTTCAAAAGAGGTTATGAATAGTATGAATATAATTTTGAACTTTATATAATCTTTATAATTTTAGAATCCATATTATGAGTTTCCTAGACATATTGTAAGGATAAATTCATTTTTTCAGATAAAAGAAGTATTTGTCAAAAAAAATGTAATTTTACCACCTTTTAATGGAAAACCTTTTTTAAATCCAATATTTGAAACTTTTATATATTCAATTTAAAAACTAAACTTCTACTTTAGTATATAGACACAAGAATTTAGTTTCAATAATTTTTTGGTATTTTTCTCATAACTTTCATATATGGGTGAATAATGAAAAACACAATATTTTAACTGAAAACAACTTTTTTAATCAAAATAATTTATAGTGTTTAATTATGAATTTCAATGGTTTAGAAGTATAATTAGATTGTATTTTTACCATTTTATCCAATGATTGTAATTTTAAGTAATTTCACTTTAAAATTGGACATAAACAAGTGTCAATCTTTTGATAGTTATTATTTCTTAAAAATACGCTTTTTGGTTTTGACAGCGGGAATTAATTTTGAATTAATTAATGAAACCTCTATGTTTTTAAATTAGTAAAATATAATTCATTTTTTAATTTGTAATATCAAAATTATCTTACGGTGAATTTTTGGTATTTTTCTAAAAACTTTCAATTTTTGATGAATAGTGAAAAATAATGAGTTATAGTTTAAAACCGAATTTTTATTTAAATAATTATTTATTTTATTTAAATGTATTTTAGGTCAAAATAGATACATAATACCTATATAATTTCAATTTAATTCATTGGAGTTGGTTTATAATAATTATATATATAAAAAATTATTGAACTTTTCACCATCTTTTACCCACCTCCTGCGAGAATTTGAAAATTCACATAAAACAAAATTTTACTTCTTCTGTGAGTAGAATTTCAAAAATCTGAGAGACACAGTTGATATTATTAGGGAAAATCTGGTTCGATAAGATGAAAATAATTTTTTGTGAATAGTAACTTTTTACTTTTATTTACCACGATTAAAAGTTAATAGGGTAATTAAGGGTAAAAATGATGTTATTATTACCCTAACACATGTCCTAATTCTATTGGATAAGTACAATTCGACCAAAACCAAACATAGGAATAAAATATAAACCTCTTTGGTCCACTTGGATTTGATTAGGACATTTATTATTATTTAATTCAAAGAAGAGTTAAAAGAGTTCAAATCAAAGTTTAATAAATAAAACATTTTTAATATAGGGTTACACATAAGATAAATTCAACTATAAATATTCATTATAAATATAAAAATATTCTCTACATAATGGTATTTTATTTATATTTTTTAGAAATTAAATAATTTAATTTAGTTATGACACAATGATGATGCAATAATTACCTAATTAATGAAATATTAAAATAATTGACATTATAAATATCCAAATATATGTAATTTGAGAATTTTATGATTTCCACTAATTTTATAAGTTAATACAACATATTAGGGTTGGTTAGATAACTTTTTTTTTGAAGTAATAATGCTGTTATGAATTTAGAAAAAAAATACCAAATAGCGTCAAAATTGACATAAAAGAGTTTTTAAAACAAATATTATATTATTAATTGATATTATATTCCTAAAAATCTAAGGTTCAGCCAAAATACTTATATAATGATAGTTGTATCATTAATGAACCACTTGGGGTTCTCTTGAAAGTATATAGTAAGTTTATTAACCATATAATATAAAAATACAAAGAGACATGGAAAATGCTGAACTACTTAACTAAGAGTTAAATCTAAAAGTTAAAGTTAATATAGTGATCCAAACCTATCTAAAACCTTTTGGTTTAGTGTTTTTCAACCCATACCCATATTATCTTTTAAATAATTCCTTTTGGAGCTTTTATAAACTGAAAATTATTTTATAATAAATCAATATTTCTAGCTTTTCCTAAGGTGCCCCACACCCCTATTATAAAAGGGAACTCCCCCTTCTCTCTAATTCACACCTTCAAAGCCATTTGGCTCGGCCAACCCCTGAAAAAATACCCTATCAAATCTTCTACCTTAATTCTATAGGCATTACTTTAGTCATAAATCCAACATATGGAGCCCTTTTTATCAAATCAAAAGGAAGAACCTGAAGAAGAGGTAAATATCTCACCACCCCTTTCAAGTTCCTTTCTGCTTCCACTTCCTTTTTCTTTGTTGTTTCCATTATAAAATAATAACTCTAGTATATTATATATAATGTGATGTTATTATAAATATTTTACTGTCAAATTCATTATTCTATCCATCCTTGTAATGACATGTCACCATACGTGCGTACGTACGGCTTACCGTCTCCACATCGTTGTGTAATTTTTATTCAATACATTATTATTTGGATGGATATAATAATGAGTTATAATTGATGTAAATAATAAATATAACATGATAATGATTAAATATATATAATATACCATCAAATTATATATTATTTTAATTCCAAAAGAATGATATTGTTGCTCGTGCGTACGTACGGATTACCGTCTCCATGAACGTAATGAGATTCATTCCCCATTGTATCCATTCAAGACTAATTTTCATTTGATAATTAAAAATAATGTTTAAAGACGTGATATCATTATGGATATGAATAAGATGCATCCCATCCATAAAAAATATGACTCACATAACAAATAATATAAAGGAAAATGAATCTGTTAACACCCAAAACAACGATAATACTAAGATATTATTAACAAAGAAATTTTAAAAGATCATATATGATATCATATTAATGTATATGATTCTTTTATAATTTAATAACAATTATTTCACCATTATACATGAGTTTAACCTACCCTTGACCATGAAAAAGTACAAGGTAAGGGTCAATTTCACAATCTCTTTATTATCCGAGGTTGTTTATATGTAATTATCTACTAGGACCTCTTTATCATCCACACCCATGTTTCTAAAAAATGTATTTCAAAAAAAATTAACTATTTACAAGAAAATGGAGTAAATTCATTTATACCCTTATTTGACCTTATATGTTTTGAAAGGAATTTTTTCGTCATTTTCCAAATAAGGTACTTTATGACCTTTTCGACAAAATTAAGGTATGAATGCTTTTTTAACTTATACATCGGGTGCGTCTATATTATGCCGTTATAACATAGTAGAAGCTTCCCTTACAAGATTATAAGAATATTTTAAAAATAAATGTTTTCTTTATAATTATGTGGCTATTAAATTATTTCAAAATTGAAAGAGATATTTCTCCAAAAAGGGTTTTGATTTCATCTATGTCAACATCCTTTGATGGATTTTAATATTATTTGAAGTTGATTTATTGTGATACAAAACCTCCATATTATATTGAAGGTTTTATAATTTGTTTGACTATGTATGTGTTATTTTTACACCATTCATGTTTTATGGATAAAGTATTGACATTTCGTATGCCATTTTTAATATGAATGTTTATGTTATGTTTAAACCTTTTCATATGAGGAATGAATTGGACCTAGTAAGTGAAGGTTGGAGCCCACTATAGCTCTTAGATACATCGGTAGGTCTAATGAGACAAACTAGTGTCTTGGCACAAGGCCTTGACAAAATCTTATTTGTAGTCTTGGCACGAGGCCTTGACTATGTGGTTATGAAAGTCTGGAATTATGTATTCCATCATTATGAAAGTGGCTATTGATATTGCATTCGATTATTTGACTAGTATAATATCCATGTGAGTGATTAAATGGAATTATTTGATTTTATCTTTTCCATATTATGTTGAATTTAAATTTTAAAAGGCTTTCGTTTTAGTCTTATATATTGCCTTAAACTTTTATGCTTATTTATGAAAGTTTCTGCTGTATTGTTATCCTTACTGAGTATATGAGCTCACCCCTTTCTATTTTTTATTTTTCCCAGGATGTAATGAAGTATATTATGACTGACCTGCAGGGATAGTATGTGGAATCTCAGTGTTTTCTATGGAAACAATGTTGTTGTAGTTTTCCATTTTATGATGTAATGTAAACCTTATGAATGTATCTAGTATATCCAAGGCTACTAAACTAATCTTCTTTTAGAGAATTGATCTTTTGTGATCATGACAATGATACGTAATAATGCACCGACTCTGGGTAACTGGGGTCGGGGCGTTATAATGTTTTATAAAAAATATTCTCTCAGGTAACTAGTCACAAGATATATGTGATCAGGTAAACATTAAAAATTATTAAACCACATATGATAAAAATATTTACTCAACATGTTAAATAAAAAAAACATTATTATTATTTAACTGATATTCTAGATACATTTAGTGTGTGTCCCTTTAGTCATCTTTCTTAGTGGAATTAGGAGAAAATTCCCAAAGTTCAAGGTCAGCATTGAGAAACATGAAAAGTCACCCATAAAAAATAATTTAATTTCTCAATGACATAAAACCTCAAAGGGATTCTTACTGTTTAATATAATCTCATTTTCATGGTATTTCTAGTCAAGAAGGTTGAATATTAGTTTCATCAACTTATGTTTTTAATGTTTCATTCATTAACATTCCAGAAATGAACTTTCTCATAGAACACCATGGCCAGGGATTTATTTAGGTGGTATCATTTCCATCAAAGGTTCTGAGATATAAGAAAATTAAAATAATTGAAGGGATAAATCCTTTCTTATATTGTTTATTAATGAAATATTACTTGTGACGCACCCAACGTATCCTATTTCTCTACAAACATATGTCTCCATGGTTTTCATCAATACAATTAAGTACATGAATATTAATATCCATTAATAATAATATTTAATTCTAAGGATACATACACATATCCATAGATATGAACATCCAATTACACATATAAATTTATATTTTATACTATCGAGTCTCGTTCTCATAATTTTCTATACTAAAATTACCAAGGTCATACATCATGGGAAGGTGACTCAAAGTCCTATGATTATCCACCCCTGATAAAATGTATAATTTGTGTCCCTAAAATTATTTAATCTAGATATAGAAAATATATTTGAGAATGTTGTTTTTTCACATCTTTATTCTCATAATAACAGGGAGATTTTATAACCTTTCGGTGTGACAACTACTCTTAAGAAATTATCACAATCTATGTAATATAGAATAAGAGTCGTAATATGAAAAATAGTTTATAAATATTTAAAACTATGTATACAGGTAATCATAAAGTTCACATAAGTTGGTCCTAGGGCACCAACTTCAACAGGTTCAAGAATCCATTCCATGCGACTTGGTAAAAAGAACCCCTTCATAACCAATGTTTGTTAAGAAAGTAACATCCAAATAATCCAAAAATCTTGTAATAAACTATGAATGATGACCCAAACCACCCTTATTTTCTATATCAGAAAAAATTCCATTATATTATCCACCAACCAAAAGTATCCCAACATATTCCCTATATACCCTTTGAAGGAGGGTCTATGTTTTTTCTTATGAGATCTAGTTGGCCACACATAACCCCATAAAGAACCATTTAGCCATATCAGGATCCATAACATGGAGAACCATATTATTTTTTGAGAACTATTAAATTAACACATTCAAACCCTCCTTCCAAAAGAGGCTAGGATCCCCAGTATTCCTAACCCAATCAACAAACACCTCATTGTGAAGACCTTACCTAAATTTCAAAAAATAAGTATACTTGATATTTAACAAGGTTTAAAATACAAAAAACAAATTAAGTGATTTGTTCTCCCATGGTGGGGAATGAATGGTTTTTAAGGCCCCAATAGTTCTTGTGAATTTTAGCATCATGATTATTGTTAATTAAATGCTTTTTTAATATGCTTTATCTATACTTGGTTTTTTTCACATACAAAAGGATCTGTAAACCCTTTCTATCTAATGTTGTGTGTCATACATATAAATGGTTGCAACATAATGGATATTCTCTAACCACCCACTCTATATCCACTTCTCACCACTACAGGAAATATTGAATTTTACATTGGTTTTTTAGCTGTAGTTTGCAAAATCAATGAAAAATAAATCATGAATATTTTTTTGCGGTGGTTTTTAAAATCCACCATGGGAGTCCTTTTTAGATCCACATCCAGTCAAATTGTATATTATAAAACAAACTAAAATAAAATTAGATAATCATTTGGTAATAATTAATAGAATAAAATTTACTGTTATTATAAGAGATGTTGAAAATTGAACTTCAACCTCAAATAACCATAAATTTTGATTATTGTATCTCTTTCGGCTCTAGATGATGTCAAATAGAATCTAATGAAGAGATCTATGTCATTTTATTCAAGGAGAGCCTAATTTTTTATTTTTAAGGTAAAAAGGTCCCAAAATGTCTCCAAATATGAGTCTTTTGTTCAAATACACTAATTGTTTATCATTAGATGTGATTTTGGCTTCGTTTAAAAGTGTCTTCATATGCTTGTTGGGTTCCCTATAAATTTATTCCTTGGATTTATATTCTTATTCAATTTATGGTGTTGCAATTGTGGCGATTTTCCCTCTTTTGTGATTTATTATCTATTATATATATGTGTGTGTGGTGTATCTTTATATAATTATGTATATTTATTTATAATTTATATATTTATCAATATTTATTAAATATTATATATAATTGTATCTATGCATAGGTATTTATATGTTTTAATACATATTTTTCTATATTTATATAAATTTATAAATATATATAAATATTTATATGTATTTATGTTTATATATTTTCATATATTATGTGGGTATATATAAATGTTTTTTTGATTATATATATATTAATATTAATATGAAATTATATGTGTGATTTTATATATATTTTTGTGATATAAATGTGTTATATATATATATAGATTTCATTATATGTACATATATTTTTTGATATTTATATCCTTTTATGTATATTTATATATTTTAATGTATATATAAATATATGATTTTGGTATATGTATTTATATATATTTTATTGGTTGGTGTGTGTGTGTCTTTGTGCTTGTATTTATATAAATTTATATAAAGTTATTTAAATTTATATATTTTAATAACATATACATAATTGTATTTAAATAAATTTATAGGTAATTATATATATTTATTTAATATTTTATATTTTTTAATTACTTATTCATTATATATTTATTTATTATATATTATTAAATAATTATTTATTTATTATTTATTTATTATTTATTTATTATTTATTATTTATTTATTTATTATTTATGTATTTAATATTTATTAAAAACTATTACATTTTATTTTTTCTTTTTTTAATTTATTATTAATGTATTATTTATTAATTATTTATTTTTTATTTTTTTATTTTTTTATTTTTTTATTTTTATTTTTTATTTTTTTATTTATTAATTTTTTACTACATACTTCTTATATATTGATTTATTATTTATTTACTACTTATTCGTTACATGTGGATTTATTATTCATAATTAATTTTCTTTTAATTATTAATTTATTATTTATTTATTACTTATTTATTATATATGCATTAGTTATTAGTTATTTATTATTTATTATTTATTTATCATATATTGATTTATTATTTATATATTTTTTATTTTTTATTACTCTTTATTAATCCTTGTTTATTTATTGATTATTTTTTATTTATTCATTAATTGTTTATTATTTACATATTATTTATTTATTTTATTTTATATTATTTATTATTTATTTATTTATTTACTTTTCATTTATTACTAATTAATTATTACTTATAATTTATTATTTAATAATTAATAATTACTATTTATTATAAATTACTATGTTATTTCTTTATTTTTTATTTTTTATTTTTTAATTTTTTATTTTTTATTCTTTATTTTTTTTGTTAATCTTTTTTTTATTATTTATTTTTCCTTAATTATTTATTATTTATTTCATATTTATTTGTTTTTTTATTTATTTATCATTATTATTATTCATTAAAAAATTTATTTATGTATACATATTTATATGTATTTAATTTTATATATATAAGTATATTAATTTTTTTACTCACCACATGAACAACTAGTGAGATTATTGATGTCTTTGTAGAATAATGAAATGTTAAGTGATTCAAATCTCACCCAACACATATATATCCTGAATTTCAACTTGACATATGCATGCATGGTAAGATAAATAATAATTAATTAATTAATTAATTATTAATTATTAAATAAAAGATAAATACTAAATAAATAAATAATCAATTTATTTATTTATTTGGTAAATAAAAATAAAAATTAAAAAAACACGGCTAAATGATTCGAAGTAGTTTTTATAACCGCTGTAAAATGATTAGTGACACCCAATTTCACAGCGGTTTTGGAAAACCATCAAGATATGATTTAGCCTCAGTTTAAACCACCACTAAATGTTTATTTTGGAATAGTGTATCCATATAGTATTGAGGGTTCCACCATCTCTTTCATCATAGTACTTTCTTAGGGTATTGTTTCTAGTACTTTCCATTTTCAATGCACTCTCCTTGATTTAGGGGTGCAACAATTCTCAAAATCAGTATTTATGGTTTGCCTACTGGAATAAAGAGGAAGTGACTCTGGAAATGTATTTCATATTCGCAGGACCTGGAGTGGAGATCCCCTCAAGAATAAGGCTCTTGATTTGAAGTTTTAATTTGTTAGAGGGAAGATCTGGCAAGCCCTCGGTGCCTCATTGCTGCGTGTGGAGTTTGCCCATTAAGAGGCAGTGGTACTTATTTTTTAACATGGATTGGGTTGTCCCAAACCCAAATGACACTGAAGGTGCCCTGATCCCAGTTGGACACATGGTCTCAAGCACATCTCCTTGAATGTCAGAGGCTTCTGACTTGTAGCGAGGGCCTAGGGTGTGTCCATGGGGTGATTATTCCCTCATTACTAGAGTTTATCATAGTTGATGAATATAATAAAATTGGAGATATGTAGCGGAAGCAATATATGTAAACAAATACCATAGAATAATCATAACTAATAATTAATTAAAACAACTGATACTCATATACAAAAGTTGATGATGATATGTCATGTATCTAAAAAGCAGAAAAACATAGACACACAGTAGCACACAACACATTCTATAAAAAAGTATCAAAAATGAATCCAAAAAATATCCCAAGCATCCTAAGCTCTAGCTCGTTCTTTGGAAACAATATTAATTATAAGTAATCAAGAAATCAAGTGTCTGAAGCGATACGCTTCCCTTTATCAATACTTGTATACATATAATCTATATGGGTACCAATGGAGGCCCAGATAGGGTTTGAGATAAATATCATTAGGCCACCACCAACAGAGTCTGTAACATCTTGTCCATATAATATAAATTTAAGTTTGTGAAATCATTCATATATAAAATTAAATTATTACAATAACATAAATACACAATTACCTACTTTATTCCTCGACTGGTGTCTGAACATGTAACCAGTTCATTAATTAATTATGTTCTAGTTTATTATACTATGTCATGTGAGGCATAACTAGAAATGACGTCACCTTTTGATAATAATATATAAGGTTCCAAGATTTAACAATGAAACTTGTATCATTAATAATATTGAATAGTTTTCAAGGTGATAACATGGAAACCTAAACCTCAATGGTTTTCAAATTAGTAGTAATTGCAGCCTGGCTATGGGGTAAGAGTTTAATTCATGGAGCTTCATCCAAGGAATTCCATAATACTATAAATCTAACTAATTATAAGTAATACATCTAAGGTAAAATGGTATGACCAATGGTTAGGTCCAAGGATATAACCAAGGCACCTCGTGTCCGTAGAAGCCATGTGGTATCCATGGAGTGTATCCAAGGCATCTTGTAATAGTAAAGGTGGGATCCTATAGTGTCATACCAGGAATCCACTGATAGACAAGTATGGTGTTCCAAGGTGGGTCTCAACCAAGGAAATCAGAATCCTTGAATCAGAATGGTGTCCATGAATTCTTGAGGCATTCCCTCAAGAATCCAAAATCTAACTTGAGTCTAACCACACCAATAATGATGTCAAGGTCCATATACAATTAGGCACCTTACATTTAATTCATTTAACAATTAAGGTCATGTAATTAATCCCACCATTTATTACATTCACTTGGTTCAAGCCTTGCCTTTCATTAGTGTGAAAAGGCCAAGGGGAATGAAACAATTTAATTCATTTCATATTTAATTACATGGTTCTCTCCTTTACCTTTTATAACATGACAAGGCTAGGCTAAGGAAGAGCAACCACATTCAATTCATTTAATATAAACTAATCCAAGTCATATATATACAATATACATTTTAATTTACCATTTAACATTGATTAGTCAAGTTAAAGAGCATACCTCAGGAGGGTCAAGTGATAAGAATACACATGATAGGAATTAACAAACCATTGATTGAATTAAAACCTTACCTTTAACAAGGTTAAGTCACAGCTTACCTGAATGGTGGCATAAATAGGCACAACAAGCTACTAAAATCATAAACTATAGTAACATCCTGCATGAGGTGGTTGAAATTGTGGATGTAACCACAAAATATGAATAACATATTTGGCATGGGTCTTAGAACGTGGTTCTAATGACTATAAGAAAGGCATATAAATTTAACAGATGATGTTTTATGAAATTGATTCACCCACACGGAAATTAATAAAATGATAAAACATGAGGTATGAGTTATATACCACCTACCTCATACCCATACGACTCTCGTCATCCAGTATCATCCTCTAGTTTGGCATAGATTGTAAGAGATCTAAAGAACGGATCAATTCTCTGAAAATAAAGTATATGAGCCTTCATCTAAATAGCCTCTCCAATAGGAAGAATAATAAAGAAATGAGATAAAGGACTAAATCACTTATTGGTGCACTCCCAATAAAATAGATGGATTTGAAATCAAAATCTGAATGGAGGAACAGTGTAATAACCTAGATTAGGAATCCAAGGGTGATTCCTGCATGAGAGAGGGAGTGGGTTGGGTTTTTTCCAAAAAATGGAGTCCTTGCCTATTTTCTTTTAAACTATATGGGTATTTACATGATGTGTAAATTCTTTAAACATCATGTAAAGCTCAGGGTATTCCACTGGGAAAAACCCTTTACATGACATGAAAGGTTCTTCCCAAACCATTACATGACATGTAATCAATACAAATAGTGTATTCCAATTACATGGAATGTAATCAGCGTGCATCTGACCTACATCCCCAATGTTCCCTTATTCTCAAAAAAAACAAATGTCCCACAGTCCGGATTTTGGGTATAATCCAAAAAGAGAACTACAACATGAGTTTAATACAAAAATTAAAAGGATTTTTACCTCATATAAAAACAAAGTTCTTATAATCTTCCCCATTAAAGGAACTCATCCCCAAGTTCACCATCTAAAGGTGGAGAAACATTGTTTGAAAACAACACTACTTGAAATTTAGGTTATAGCCATGGACCTATGGCCATGGTTTTATAGGTTTTTTTCTATAGCCTGTTTTTATCCATAGTTTCATTAAAAACCCATGGCTAAAATTTTTACTCGAGTTTTTTTACAAAACCAGTCTGGATCCCCCCATCCTCCCCCGATCGACCCTCCGCCCACATCGGGCTCCTCCTATATCCTCCTGTGATCAACCCTCCACTCTCAACCTCTCACAACGACCCTCCTCTCACAGCGACCCTCCTCTTGATCTATGACCCTCCTATCACAGTGGTTCCCTCCTCCATCATCCTCCCATAATCTACAACCCTCCTCTCAATATGACACCCTCCTCCTCCATCCTCCCCCGATACGTGACTCTGCTCTTTAGTTTTCAGCTTCAAGTGATCGATCTCACTGAGATCCAAGGTGTTTCCCTCTACTTTTATTATTTATTACTTCTTATTTTATCTTATTTGGGAGTATATGGTATTTGGATTCCATATCATTTGGTGTTTTTAGGTTTTTTAGTCAATAAGAGTTTTTCTACATATTAAAAGGATCTTCATGTTCATGGTAGTGTGACCATTCTTCATTCCTTACTCTCATGCTGTGGTTTTTTGAAGCATCATTTGAGGTTAGGGATTCAAAAATTATCCATTATTATTATTATAAATTTTTTAATTTGTAATACTTTGTCTTTATTAAGAGGATCGTATGGATTAACATAATCAAAATAACTAATTAAACCAAATTAATTAAATTTAAAATTGTTGAATCGTATGAGCATAACATGAAATCATGTTATTGATATATGTTGATGATTGTTTATTGAAATTTATGATATATAGAAATTTTTTGTTGTTGTGGAATTATTTGATTCACCTACCTTATTTCATGAATCAGATAAAGTTTGAAATAAACATGTGAGATGGAAATATGGAATGATTATGTTATTTCTTATTCTTTGTATTCTGAATTAAATGAAAGTATGATAAAGGTGGAAATTGATTGATGTTATTTTTAGTGGATTTTGTTGATGTGGATTTGAGTCTCCTTTTACGAAGGCTAACATGTGTATTCATAGGTAGGAATATACATATATAAGATCCCACTTATATATATTCACTCGTGGTAGTATGAATATATATATTGGGGATAGGTGTGCTTTTTTATTGATATGAGAAATTCATACATGTGTAAGTGTAAAGGGGTATATGCAAGTATAAACATATATCTAAGGACCCCCTTGTTCATATTTGGCCATGAAAATATGTACATTGAGGAAAATTGTCCTTATATATATATGAAGTTTCATATGTGTGAAAGTGGAAAAAAGGAATGTTCAAGTTGTCATTGTCAAAATCAAATGTGCCTTGACGTTGAGGTAGGGTCCCTCTTTGAGCACCTTTAATTCAATAATGTTTTAAATTTAATTTAGTTTCCTTCTTATTTCTTCATGTTTAATTAAATTAAAATTATTGAATATGTATTAGTTAATATAATTTTTTCGTTTGATGAACAAGTCATGGTTTTGTAACAAAACCCCTCTAATGGAGGTGCGATGTCTGCAAAAACTCATTATGGTATACCTTGCTTGAAATTATTTCATTGATGTTTTCCTTATACTTTATGTCATTGTTAGTCATAAATAACACATCGTACTTGTCCATTTTTATATCCCCGTAGTGGGTTTACCTCTTTTTATTAAAATATTTTTTTTGAACCAAAACACCCTTTAAGTGTCGTTAGACTATTAAGATGGAATTTCTCAACTAGGAAAGTGTCTTAATGACCAAGTCACCACTAAGTGAATATAATGATTTGGATGGAATTACTTTTCATAGAGGAAAGTCTTTCCATGAGTTTTTAAATTGATAGGACCTTGTTAGAATAAAATGAATAGTTATGCTTGTATTAAGTGACATGTATCTGAGTGTTTTGTTATTCTTTTCCTTACATTAAGTGGATGAAGTGTAATGAAATTTAGAGGGTCCCATGGGGGGTTCATGGGGTGGGTAGGGGGTGTGGGGTGGGCAGGGGTAGGAAGGGGGTGTGCAGGGGAGGGGAAGGGGGAAGAGGGTGTGATGGGGGTAGGGGGAGGGGGTGTGTTGGGGGTGTGCAAGGGGGTGTGCATGGGGTGCATGGGGTGGGTAGGGGGTTCATAGGGAGGTGTTCAAGGGGGGTGGTAGGGGACAGGGAGTGTGTAGGGTATTGTGCAGGGGGAGGGGGTTTGCATGAAAAGTGTGAAATGGCTATTCCCAAATTTTAGGCATACAAATAACATTGTGTCGGTATAAAAAATTATATAACTACTCACTTTATGTATAATAATTAGGTTTGGAAAGGTGCAACTCCAATCCTAGGTCACACCCACTTCTTGTCTACTTACCCACTACTTTAAGATAATGATGGAATGTTTATAGACTTCTGGGTCTTCTTTAATAGTTTTGTGACATGCAGATATCTCTCTAATCAGCATGAGACTTCACTTTCATCGTGTTTTTTATTTGATGATCATTTTCCCTTCACATTAATATACTTTCCTTATTCAATTCTAGATTATAACAAATCTATAGTGTGGGGTTTGAATTTATGAATCCCAAAAAAACATATACATATAAATCCTCTTCTCTAGATTTAGATAATTCCAAGATGGAATTACATTGTAGTATTTTTCCTTTATTTTATGATTAAGTAGTGCAGGACTTTTTATCTCAAGACACCACTTATATAATTGAACCATATCTAGTAATGAAATTATTTGGTCTCTTTACTCCTTATGATTAAGATATATAACTTGATCTGTCTCATATATAGTCTCTCTAACTACTCTATCAGGTTCTATAAGTCCTCAAAACTAACCCCTTTTATCTAAGGGATGGCATCAATTCACCTTCTCTATATTTTTCAAAATAATTATAGGAATTTTACATGGTTTTACTATGGTCAAACATATTCCTTTAATTCACATAAATTCTATAAATATTTCTCCACAAAGAGAAAAAATTTACCTCTACATTGTGATGGTATTTCTTGTGTGGTCTTCCAAAAAACAATTTGGTCAACACCCCTAAAATCATTCCATTTTATATTTATTTAAAAACTTAACCATATCTATAATTTTGAAAATATGTTCATTATTCATGAAAGGGATTTTTTTTCAATAACAAGATCCATGAAATTTGGTTAATTATTACATTTCGTTCTCAAAAAAATCTCAACATTGTTAATATAATATCTGAACATAGAACGGTGCTTATCTTATCACAACATGCCACTCTTTCCAGAAAAATTCCTATTGAAATTCCCATCACCACACTCATTAAGTGGTTTTGGTTGTAGACTCAAAAACCTCTAACACCAAATGCCATGATGCATGGGTCCTCCAACATCTCACTATAACACACCTTACAAGAGTCTAACATAGTTAACAACATTCCCATAGTTGGCCTCCTTATTTTCCATAGGTACTTTAGAAATGTACTATGTTGTTCACCATAGAAGGGTCTCCTCCAGGTGCTAATTTTGGCATCTTTAGGCCATCCAAGAGATTTATAAATCTTCTATTCATTGTTATTCCTTATACTATGGACTCCAAAATGATCATGATTCTACTATTTTTTAAATCATTTAAATGAAACATTACATCCATGAGTTTTACCATGAAATGGTGAAAAAAATACTATCCAGGTTCTATCTACTATGAGCATAGTCCATATCCTCAATGGGGTGGTCTTCCTCTCTTTGTTGACACTATATTTCTGAGTCCCAAATTAGACTTTAGTGAATAAATCCACTATTTAATCACTAAATATGATACATATACCACCTTTTAAGTCATGTGGTACTAACCTATACCAAATCCACTAGTTCTTGAATACTTCTCAGTTCCACCTCTCACTAAGTTCTTATTTCTCTATCACATAACCACTTTTTACTAGCATTGTGTTCCTCATTCACCACCCAATTCTAATTTAAATTGATCTTGGTCATTACCTCATGGGTTAAAATACTAGATCTTATAGATAACTAGGGATGGATCCTTTTTCTCTCTTATCCAATCATTGTTTTACTATTTAAAAATGAAAACTATGCACACTTGGAATTTTTCATTTTTCTCACTGCCCCCATCGTTGACCCCCATGAATTGTTCAAGATAATATTATCATGGAGATCATCATAATTTATGACATGAGGGGGTCTGTAGGGGGTTGTCTATAGGGGGGTTTTCAGGGCAGGGGGAGGGGGAGGGTACAGGTGGGATGAATGGGGGAGAGGGTGGTGGTCTACATAGGGTTCTGTAGGGAAGGCGTGAAAGGGGTGCGGTAGTGGGGTAGGGGGTGCAAGGGGGCAGTGGGGGAGAAAAAAACTTGTAGTGGGGTGGGTGAAGGGGGATATGGGGTATTCATGGTGGGTTTGTAGTGTAGGGGGGATGGGGTAGGTGAGGTGCAGGTGGGGAGGGGTGGGGAAGGGGGTGGGGAAGTGGGGAAGCGGTTTTAAGGGGGTGGGGTAGTGGGGCAGGGGGTGTAATTAATCTCTATAGGTTTATTTAATCTTAGATAAGGTTGAATAACCATTAAAATCCATCTCTAACTCCCCCATTTCTTCATGATTAGGTTTCTCAAAATATTCCCCTTGTTTACAACAGATTGCTTTCACTAAATCATGACTTGATATCACTTGCAACAAATCAGATTTTGTGTGATACCATAAGTTGTTATTGTTATGGATTTAATACCATATACTTGAATACAACTTACAATTTACAAGACCATTTATTAAAACCAAACCTCATCATATCTTTGACAATGAAACACCATTCAATCTGATCATATGCCTTGTCCATGTCTACTTTAATTAGGATTCTCAAGCATAGCATTTTCCTGTTTATGTTTTCCACCATCTATTTGGCTATTTATATCTCCCCCTAAATACTTCGCCCTTGCACAAAGCTATGATTCACCCCCAAGACCAGTATATGATTAAAAAGGTTGAGTCTCCTATTGATAAGGGAGTAAATTATTTTGTATGTGAATTTATAGAGGCATATGGGCCTATAGTGATTGATATTAGTGGGATATTTAATATTTTGAATCAGCGCCACCTTGTAGGCGATGTGTTAAACCGACCCAAGAAGAGACCAACTTGTACAAGATGAAGAAATACATCCATACTTATCCAATTACTTAAGTTGAAAAATTGCACACACTTTATTTCAACCTTCTTCGGTTTCAATATGACTAGTGAGTGTTCTGAAATATCCCTTGTGATATTATTAATGGGTGTATGCATGTATGTGCCAATTCCTTGGAAGTTTAAAAGACACTGATCCAACCTAATCTATAACGGTCTTATGCATGTGAGCATATATATAAGCATCCTATTGTGTGTGTTTAAGGCCATGAAGACACGTACATAGGTGTTAGGGAATCCTTATGCATATGAAAAGGTTTATATGCCCAGAGGACGGTGAAGCAGCTTATAGTTTTCACTGATAAAAGTTTCAAGAGCTGAGTGTGGCTTGGATCATTTGAGGTAGGGTCCCTCTCCTAGCCTATTTAATTCAAGAATGTTTTAAATTGAATTTAGTTTCATTCTTAATTATTCTTGTTTATATTAAATAGAAAATCTTGAATAACTGTTAGTTAAGATAATTGTTATGTTTGATAAACAAGTCATGGTTTTTTAATAGAACCCCTCCAATAGAGGTGCGGTGTCTGCAAAAACTCATAGTGGTATACCTTACGTGACATTATTGCATTGATTTTTTCCTTATACTTGATGTCTTTGTTAATCATAAATCAGACATCGTATGTGATGCTTTTTAGATACCTGTAGGGGGTTTCCTTCTTTTTATTAAAATGGTTGTTTGAACCAAAATACCCTTTATGTTCCATTATACTTTTAAGATGGAATTGCACAAGTAGGGAAGTGTTTTAATAACCAAGACACCACTAAGTGACCCCCCTTTGATCATATAAATGGAATTTCCTTATTTTAGTGAATTGAATGAGTTAAATGGAACCAAACATGGTTAACTTGGAACATGAGTGGTAATTCCTCATGTAATGAATTATGTAACGGTTATGCCTCTCTTTTAAAGTTTAATTGGATGTTAGGAAATAAATAGAGTGGCTTATTCATGGTGACTGGAACTCCACTTTTGAAATGTGGGGGTATAGTGGGGGTGTGAAGGGGGTGTTCAGGTGTCTAGGGAGGTATGCAAGGGGGTGTGTGTAGGTGTGTAGGGGATTCAAGGGGGTGTGCAGGGGGTGTAAGGGGTGTGTAGGGGGTGCGAGGGGGTTGTGTAGGGGGTGAAAGGGGGGTTGTGCAGGGGGGTGTCTATTTAGGGGAAAGGGGGGTCTGTCTAGGGGTGTCTAAGAAAGAGGGGTGTCCAAGAGGGGGGTCTGTCTAGAAGGGGGCATGTAGAAGGGGTTTTCAGCAGGGTGGTGTTAGGGGGTCAAGTAGGGGTGGTGTAAGTGGTGTGTAGGGGGTCTGTGCAAGGGGTTGTGCAAGGGGACAGAGGTGTGAAGAGGGGTGCAAGGGATGTTTAAGGGGGTGAATGGGGGGTTTTGTGGGAGGGGGAGGGGTGTCGGGGGGTGTCCAGTAGGGGTGGTTCATAGGAGGGGTGGTGCAAGGGGTGTGTAGTGGGGGTGTGTAGGTGTTCAAGGGGGTGTGCGCAAGAGGATAGTGGGTGAAAGGGGGTGCAGGGGGTTGTGTAGTGGGTGAAAGGGGGTTGTGCAGGGGATGTAGGGGTGTTTGTTCGGGGGGGGGGGGGGGGGGGCTGTTGTCCAGGGGGTGGGGGGCTGCAGTCCAGGGGGGTGTCTATCCAGGGGGTGGGGGTGCTGTCTAGTGGGGTTATCTATCTAGGGGGTGGGGGTGTCTGTCTAGGGGGCTATCCAGGGGGTGTGCAGGTGTGCAAGGCGGTGTGTTCAAGGGGACTGGGGGTGCAAGGGGGTGTGTAGGGGTGCAAGGGGGCTATGTATGGGGGTGTGGGGGTCTGTCTAGGTGGTGGGGATGTCTGTCCAGGGGGGGCTGTTATCCAAGGGGTGTCTGTCCAGGGGGTGGGGGTGGGGGTGTTTTTTGTGGGTGTTTGTCCAGGGGGTGGCCGTGTTTGTCCAGGGGGTGGGGTGGGGGTGTCTAGGTGGTGGGGATAGGGGTTTCATGTCCAGGTGGGTGTCTGTCCAGGGGGTGTAAGGGGGATCCAAGGGGTTGTGTAGGGGGATTCAAGGGGGCATGGGTGTGCAGGGGGTGCAAGGGGGTGTCCAGTAGGGGTGGTGCAAGGGGTGTCCAACAGGGGTGGTGCAAGGGGTGTGCATGTGTGTAAGGGGGTGCAGGGGGGTTTGTTCAAGGGAGAAGGGGGGTTTAAGGGGTGTGAAGGGGGTGCAGGGAATGTGTAAGGGGGTACAAGTGGGGATGTGTGGTAGGGGTGAAAGGGTGGATGTGTTGGGAGGGTGTCTATCCAGGGGGTGGGGGCTTTTGTCCAGGGGGTGTCTCTCTAGGGGGTGAGGGGGAGGGGGGTATGTTGAGGGGGTTTTCCAGGAGGGGGGTGTAGTGGGGTTGTCCAACATGTGTGGTTCAAGTGGTGTGTAGGTTTGAAAGGGGGTGCCTATAAGGGTCAGGTGGTGTGTAGGGGGTGAAATGGGTGTTTAAGGGGGGTGTAAGGGGGAATGGGTGTGCAGGGGGTGCAAGGGGCTAGCACCGGCTGAATGGTGCTGGGATTTTTTAGGAAATGTGATGGCCTATATCCACAGTCCAAAACCATGGATATAGATGATTAGTGATTTTAGCATATTCCATGGTTTTCAAACCGTGGCTATAGGGTTGTAGCCACGGTTTGAACTATGGCTGAAGGATTTTCCCTATAACTATGCCAATACCAGCCACAGTTGAGTAAATTGTTGCTATAACCTATATCCATAGTTTTTGGACCTATATCCATGGTTTAAAACTATGGATATATCCTTATTTTGTAGTAGTGAAACATTGTCCATTGGTCATGTATGTCAGACTCTTGCTCCCAAGTCTCATCATGTAAATGGTCGTGCTATCATAGAAATCGTACTAAAGGGATAGACCAGCCTCAAAGAGCCTTCGTATTTAGTTCAATGAATCATATAAGATAATCCTAAAATTTAGTATCAGCATATAGCTCAGCTTCCTTAGGTTCAAAATTATGAGACGTGTCGGAATGATACTGGTGAAGTTGTGAAACAATGAAGATGGTGTGCATGGCATGGTACCTCTAAGCTATTAGTAGCTAATAGGATACCAGCCTGACTCTCTCAAGCATCTCAAATGACATGAAAAGGTGTTTTGACATATTTCCTTACCTTTGTATCCATCTATGCCCTGGCCTAGGTGATACCTGTAGGAAAACACAATCCACGACCTCAAACTCTAGATGTCTTCGATGATGATTTTCATATGATTTCTACCTAGACTGAGCGGTATTAATATGCTTCTTGACTATCTAAACCTAAAATGAAGTCTCCTACATGATAATAGGACCTAATATGGATGCCTCTCCTACCTCTAACCAGCACTGGGGTGAATGGCATGACCTACCATACAAGGCCTCAAAAGGAGACATCTGAATTGTTTCCTAGAATCTATTATAATAGGAAAACATGATGAGAGGGATATAATTCTATAAAGAACATCCAAAGTTAAGGATTCATTCTTGAATCATGTACTCTAGTGATTTTATCATCCATTCTAACTATCCATTGGTCTGAGGGTGAAAATTTTTCTCAAAAGTATTTGTGTCCCCATATCTTTCTGCAACCCCTACTAGAACCGTGATGTGAAACAAGCATCCCTGTTTGAAGCCATAGTACAAGGGAACCCAGTTAGTCATATTATCTTATAGAAATAAAATCACCCCAACTCATAAAATGAGAAATTATACCATATAGGAAGAAAGTTCGCTACTTCCGTCGGTATTTCAATGAAAACATATATAGCGTTGCTACCCCTAGGCAACCTAGGTAAGGCGACTACAAAGTCAATGGAAAATTATTACCATTTCTATCCTAGGACTGGAAGTGGATGTAACAATTCTATAGGTCTTCATAGGTCTTCCTTCACCTACTTATATGGGGAATACCTAGTGATAAATCTAGCTATCTGACTTTTCATCTCAGGTCACCAATACTGGCATCGCATATCTCACTACATCTTGGAGATTCCTAGATGAACTGCCCATTGAGAAGTGTGGTAATTCCACTTCAACTCCTCTCTCATATAGGTAGTAACCCATACACACCTATATATACAAAGGATGTATTCTCTATGCACATACCAATCTAGTGGTGGGTCATCTCCTTAAATACTCTCATGGAGAACCAAGACCTCATGATCAAAAAATTGAATGCTCTTCACCTTCAAAATGATGGAAGAGGTAACTATTAAGGATGAGAGGTATGATTCCTCATGACTATAATGAGACTCCATATGAAACTTCTAGAAGAGGTACTTCAATTTATATTCATCACTAGCTTCCCATACGGCTTGTGCCTGATTTTTTCATCTCAGTACATCAGCTACTACAATTCCCTTTCTAGGCATATAGGTAATATCAAAATAAAATGACTAAAGATATATGACCCATATTATCTATCTAAGAATCATGTGTTATTTTGTAAAGATATATTTGAGTCTATTATCGTGTGTGTACACCAAAAAGCACTCATCGAGTAGATAATGTCTCTATTGATGTACGAAATGGAAAACTACTGCAAGCTCAAGGTCATTCATTGAGTAGTTTCTATCAGGAGGCCTCAACTACCGAGATTCATACCCAAAAACTCTATCCTCCTACATCATCACTACACCTATCTTGATGCCTGATGCATCATAGAACACTGTAAAACCTCTTTTGGGGTCTAGAAGAATTATAATTTCTACTGAGACAAGCCTCCCTTTCAACTCATTAAAGGATTTCTCACACTCTTCTGACCATATAAACTTAACACTCTTCTTTGTAAAACTAGTAAGAGGTAAAGGAAGGCATGAAAAGACCAATCTAAAATGATTTTAATATTTATCCAACCCCAATAAAATATGTATATTAAACATGTTCTTGGGATGCTCCCAGGAATATACATCACTTAACTTCTCTTGTTCAACAGAGACTCTTGATTATGAGATAATATGAACCAAGAAGTGAACTTTTTCGATCTAGAAGTGGCACTTATCAAGATTTAAATAAAGGGGATTATATCTTAGTGTACTTGGAATGATATAAAGGTTCATATAATAGTCTCTATGAGTGTTAGAATACACCAAGATGTCATCCACAAATACTATGAAAAAGGAATCTTGATATGGGAGAACACACTATTCATCAGATCCATGAAAATAGTGGGCATGTTTGTAACACCAAATGGCATAAGAAGTCACTCATAAAGACCATACTTATTTTGAAAATCTATATGAGGTATGTATGAAGGCCTGAATTGCACCTGATTATATCCCGATATCAAGTTGATCTTATAAAACACCCTAGCTCCTCAGAGTTGGTCAAAAATCATTTATTCAAAGCAGTGGATACCAGTTCTTAACCGTAAGCTGTTTCTATAATCCAAGCATAGATTAAGGTTCCCATCCACCTTCTTAGAGAATAAAAAGGGTGAACCTCAAGAGGATGTGTTGGGCCATATAAAACCTTTCACCTCTAAATACTCTAACTACCTATTAATATCCTATAGATCAGTAAATGTTATTATGTATGGAGGAATAGACACTAGAGATACTCCTAGAATGATCTCAATAGTAAACTCTACCTCTCTATTGGGAGGAAATACAGAAAAACCATCAAGAAAGTTGTCCTTGAAATGATCTACAACTAGAGGGAATTTAGCCTGATGTAAACCCAGATCCTCCATGAAGAGATTTGAAATATGGCCAGTAACTCCACCTATCCTCTAATTCTTTGGTCTAACTCTACTATCCTAGACATCCCTCTCACCCTTATATAGATAATTGTTTCCATCTTGTGATGTAAATGAAACTCTACAGTGATAGCAGTCTATAAAAAAGTGATATGGGACCAATCAATCCATCCTGAGAAGGAAATCAAAGCTTGTCATATTGAGAACAAATAGGTCCCATAAGAAAGGCTAACTTCCTACCTCAAGGGGATAGTCCCTACATAGGTGATACCCTCTGAACGTACTCTCAATGGTGTGTCTAGGGTCATTACACCACTAAATGTTGTATTCCTATCCCAAGAATTTCCACTATAGATAAAGAGATTAAGGAGTGTGAAGCACCTATATCAAAAAAAAGAATACACTATAGTAGAGGATACTAGAATAGTACTTCGTACTATATATGATCATTCAGCCTGATCTTAGAAAATCAGTGGTAATGCATGAAACTAACCTAATGTGTGGCCCTATGCAATAGATAGATTACCATGATCAAAACTACTCTACTGGTGTTGATGGTGATCAGGAGTCTAGATACTACGATCACAGTCTCCCCCTCATCCAGTCATGTTGGTGCTACTCCAACTCCCTGCCAAATGCGAAGTAAAAGAACCTACCTTCGAAGGTGAATCTAGTACAGATACTCTTCCACTAGAAGCTCATAGAAAGGCCCAAAAATCTCTGAAGATTCCCCATAAGGTAGTAATCCTGACACTCCAAAGGGTCTCTATCACACTGAGACTTTAAGTCCCTATATCATTTACACTAGTGACACACCATAGAGATACCAATATGGGTACTCTGGATACCATCTCCCTAATGTGAAACCTTGATGGAGCACTTTCTTCTATAGGAAGAACTAATGTCCTTTCACAGTACTGGTCCACTATGCTTGGTACTATCACCTTCCCTTAGGATGTGATCAATTATAAGATCATGCTTAACTATTTTTGAATAGATAGGTTGGTGAAAGGCATTCACCAGAGTTCATATGGCATACTGAATCCCATCCTCAAAGCATCTATCATATGAAATCCCGTCATCGTCTAGAAGCGATGAAATGAATTATAACTCAAGGAAACATGTTGAATATTCCATAACTAACATAGAGCTCTGCTCAAGATACATAAACTCTCTAGCTCTATCATCTCTTAGTATTTGAGGAGATAAATGATCGTATAAGAGGGTCTGGAATTCTTTTCAAACCATGCCTTAATGGCGACTAGCCTGGGTAATCACATCCCACCAGCACTTGGCTGAATCCCACAGCATGTATGTAGCAAGATTTACCATACTCTTTGGAGTCGTATTGAGATGATCAATGATAGAAAAGGGGACCTCTATCCAAGACTCAAGAGATTGTGGACCTCCATCCCCTAAGAAGGTAGTAGGATTCTGTTATTCGACTAATGGGTCATATTATCCATTGTAGGTGTAGGACGTGGAGCACCTTACATGGACTACATCAGATGTAGGAAAATATCATGAATCCGAGCGGTAGTGACCAGATTAGGTACAACAAGCAGTGCCTCAAGTGGCATTACTATAGGTAAGACTAGAAGCTTAGGGCCCACCATGTTTGGAGCATTGTTTTCACCACCCTCCTGGCATAGGACACGAGGACATTGTAGAGGGATTGGTCTACAAATTCCAATTACAAGCCTTAGAACAAACCTTAAGTAGATAGATTGCAACACTAATATAATCTGAATATAAGAAAAGGTCTCACTACCCATCTTATACTACCCCAACTACTCGCTTAGAAGTCCAGGTATTGGTAGGTTCTCAAGTATTAGTTTTCAGGGGTTCCATTATATGAAGGTTCAACTATACCTTGCCTCATCATTTACTAGAAACTATTTCTCTTTATAAGTAAAGTTTTACATTTATTTTTTACATTTACTCATTTATACATATTATAGTTAGTATATAATGTATCACCATTCCTAGTGAATCGGGGCCCGTACACCTTATCATAGAAATTGGTACCCATTTAATTACATTCTAAGGGATCTACTCAATAAATTACACATTCCAACCCATGAGGGCCCATAAAAACTTATTAATTGACACTATAAATCACTTAGTAAAATCCATGAAGAATAATATAACTACCACAACATCACTCAAAAATCATAGGCATATTAAGAAATTCAAGGAGTGAAATGCACCTGTATGCCATGGAATATGCATGGAATGTGAATTATAAGTTCCTATAATGATGAATGTAACAATAATATTTTCCCTCATATCATCGGTCTAAGGATGAAACAAGATCCATGATCATAATAATAATCAAAAACACCACATAGTATGCACATCACCTAATGGTGAAATGATATCAACTATAATAGGAAAAATTGAAAATTAATTATAATTTAGGTAACTCAAAATTTACCCTGGCCATGGGTTTGAGACACCCAAGCATGGCTTATAACCAAGTTCAAAATGCTCATAATATCCAATATATTGTCTCCAAATATTAAAGAAATAAATGAACCACTATAATATGACTTTGTGATGTCCCGGACCTGGATTCTGCTGAAGATTCCTTGAGATCGATTGGACCCATGTCATCAAGTGTATCTCCTCGAATGCTAGAGGCTACTGACTAACAATGAGGACCTAGGGGTTGTTTGTGGGGAGACTATTCCCTCATTACTAGACTATATCACAATGGATGAATATAATATAACTATAGATGAGTAGAGGAAGAAATATAAGTAAACAAATACCACAGTAGAATCAAACTAAAGTAATAAATAAATGAAACAACTGATACTCATATAAAAATATGATGATGATATATCGTGTATCTAAAAATATAGAAAACATGTATACAAATAAGTAGACAATACATGATATAAAAAGTAGAAAATGGAATCCAAAAACTATCACAAGCATCCTGAGCTCCATCTTGGTCATCTTCCCCCAGTTTCATCATAATCAATCAGGAAATCAAGTGACTGAAGTGATACACTTCCCTTTATCAACACCTGCATACATTTTATCTTCTCGAGTACTAATTCCAGTCTGAATAGGGTGTGAGATAAATCTCATTATCCCACTACCAATAGTGTCTATAACATATTTTCCATGTAATATAAACTTGAATAGTGTGAAAACATGCATATATAAAGAAAAGAAGTATATTAACATAAATACCCAAGTACATGTTTCATCCCTTGGTTGGTGTCTGAACATGTAACCATTTCATTAATTAATGATGTTCTAGTTTATAATAAGTCACATGAGGCATAAACATCACTGACATTACCTCATGATAATAATAGTGAAGGTTCCAATATGTAACAAGGAAACCTATATCATTAATAATATTGAAGAGGTTTCAAGGTAATAACCAAGGAAACCTATACCTCCAGACTCACAAACCCAGTAGTAACTATAGCCAGTATAAGGGGTAAGAGTTTAATCCAAGGAGATTCATCCAAGTAAATCCACAATAGTGTAAATCTAACCGAGTCTAAGGAATACATCCAAGCTAAAACCATATAAGTAATAGATAGATCCAAGGATGTAATCAAGGCACCCCATGTCTGTAGAAGCCATGCAGGATCCAAGGAGTCTATCTAAGGAATCTTGTATTATTAAAGGAGGGATCCTATAGTTTCATGTTAGGAATCTACTGACATATGATGATTGGGTTCCATGTTTGGTATCAACCAAGGAAGCCATCATCCTTGAATGGGAATGGTTCCCACGAGTACTCAGGGCATTCCTTTAGGAATCTAAAAGATAAATTTAGTTTGAACACTCATATAATGATGTCAAGGTCCATATACAATTAGGAACATTACATTTAACTCATTTAATAATTAACTTCATGTAATTAATCACACCTTTTATTATGTTCACCTAGTTCAAGCCTTGCCTTTCATTAGTGTGACAAGGCCAAGGGGGTGAAATCATTTAAGTCGTTTCATATTTAATTTATTCGTTCTCTACATTAACTTTCCTAACTTGACAAGGCTAGGATAAGGATGGAAAACCACATGAAATTCATTTAATATAAACTAGTACCAGTCATATATATATATATATATATATATATATATATGATGTGCCCAATTTTTATATACTTTTTCATATATATTAATGAGAATAAAAACATTTTTTCACCAAATATCAATCGTTTTGTGGATAAAATTATTTATATTGGTGATTATGATGGTTTTCAGGTGTTTTCCATCCAAATTCACAAATCGGTAAAGGACAGAACAAAAATTCAAATATACACGGCGTGTATTTATTACACATGATGTATACTATTTCCACGACAGGGATCGGTAGGACTGGATACATGCCCATGTTACTGACCAAAGATCACACGTCATGTACTTCCCATATACATGTCATTTTGTCCCTTCTAGAAGTCGTTTATGGCTGATGATTGATATTACATGCCATGTAGGGTGGAACTACATGTCGTGTACCTCCACCTATTGAGCGGCACCATGTTACAAGTCAAGGGAGGTGAGGTAGCTCACCCACCAAGGAGAAAAGAGGGCCAAAACGTGTTGACCATAGTACATGCCATATAATTTCGGGTACACATTGTGTATTCCCAAATACTATAAATTAGAGGGTAGTCCCTCCATGTTCAGTACTGACTCATTCCAAGACAGACCAAGGGGGAAAATTCTGGAGATGCCAGAGAAGAGAAGAAGAGAAAGAAAAAGGAGAGAAGAGAGGAGAGAAGGTTCTTCCGTGATCCTTTCCCCATGACCTTCACTCTGAAGCTTTTTTATGGTTGATTCATATATGACAAGTATTTTAGTTACTAGATACTCCATGAGTAGATAAATTCATTATGTGTTGGGGTTGTGGAGGATTATGGGTTGTATTTTGTCAACTGTTATATTGTACTCATGTTATTCATTCTTATCTCGTTATTCATTATAATCCTTTCTAAATATCACTAGAAATATTGTATTAGACCAAGAACAGGATTTATAGGGATCTTATATATAATTATTATTAAGAAAATCCATGATAATTAGATGTGATTATCATCTCAAAATGGATGAAATTAATAAAATTAAAATAAATCAAATTCCAGACCAAGGAATTGATTTCTACTGATTTAAACAAAACTCATCAGACCAAGTGGGTTCTGTTACATTCATAACCGAGAGATTTGAGTTATTATAAACAACACAACCAAGTAAGAAAATTTATTTAATAACAACATTAAAAATCCACTGCCCCGACACATTCTTCCCATTTTTCATCAAGAATCAAATTTTTTTTGTTTTTATTTATCCTAAAAATTAATTTATCAAGAAATCGAAAGCTTAATTACTCTGTCATTAAAACATAAAAATATCAACTCTAAATTTTAGCAGACTTCACCTAATTAATTAAAAACTAGGAAAACAAAATACAATAACTTCATCTCCCTATGGACCGATCTCATACATGCACTTACTAGTATTAAGTTTGGGTAATTCAATTTGGATTATCGAATGTAACACTTCATCTGAAACAATAAAAAAATTTGGCACTATTTTTGGGGAGGTGAAAGTAATAGTGTTCTGAATAATCGGTTTGTAAAAATTCTAAAAAAATGTTCTTAATATCATTTCTATTTTTCATTATTTTATTTTTCCACTTTTATGATTGGTTTTTTGTTTTGTGTTGTGCGAGATCAAAATTTCATGAGTGGCCAAATAATTTGTTCCAAGAGTGTTGAATCATTAGATATCCTTTCTCTCAATCTAGAGATCGAACGAACAATCATGTGGTGGCGATGGGCACTTATGGACGAGAACAACCATAACACCCCAGGAAAACATAGAAGAGGAAGATCTAGTTGTTGTCCAAGGAGTTGGACAGCCATTTGTACCAAATGACTACCAGAACCAACAAATAGCTATGGAGAATGAGTAGATTTGACTTCCACTAGCAAGCATAATAGAGTTCATCTAACAAAACCAATAAAGACAACCAGCTCCATTTGTTCCAGGGTATGGCCCACAGTAAACCCAGTAGTTCCCACCTGAGTGGTTTCCACACCTGCATCTAGGTGAGGGGCCTTATTTTACTCCAGAGAAGTAATTTGTTCCCCCACCTCCTTGAGAGAAACTTTCCCTAGGTTGTATACTTATGGAGTAAGGTCTTCCTTCCATCCAAGGGGCAGATACAAGAATTGTCAGACCACCCATGCAAGCCTATAATTTTGAGATCAATACTTCCATCTTGTAACTCATCCATAACACGGTGAAATTTGTAGGATTACCTAGTGAAGACCCCAATGCTCAACTCACCAATTTTCTGGAGATTTTTTATACCTTTCGCTGCCATGGGGTGTCAGAGGAATGCATTCACCTTAATATATTACCCTATTCATTGAGGGATAAAGTGAAGGATTGGATCAAAGGAATAACTCAATGCTCTATCCTCACCTGGGAAGTGTTGGCCCAAGCATTCTTATCAAAATATTTTCCACCCTCCAAGACTGTGACATTGCAGAACAAAATTCACAATTTCCAGCAGCATGATTCAGAATCCTTGTATGAATATTGGGATAATTTCAATGAAATGCTAAGGTAGTTCCCTCATCATGGACTTCCATTATGGATTCATGTCCAAAAATTCTATGGTGGTCTCATAATTAACACCAAATATATGGTGGACACAGCTTCTGGAGGAATATTAATGAGGAAATCACCGGAGGAACTCTTCAACTTGCTCAAAGATATGTCAGAAAATAGCTTCCAATGGAACTCGAAGTGGGGAAATCAGAAGAGAGACATGCACAACATTGATGCTGCTATGATGATTTTCACTCAACTCGATGTCGTATCCAAGAAAATTGATGTGTTAAATCTGAAAAATGCATCTCAAGATCGAATGATGAATCAACCAACATGCAGTGAATGTGGTGAAAATCGCATCATGGGTGAATGCATAGGGAAAAGTGTTGGTGCCTCAATAAGTGACGTAAATATTTTTCTCATAACAGAGGTCCAAATATGTACCATCAATACCAAAACCCTTCATAGAAAGATACCTCAAATACAGGTTGGGGACAACAACAAAAAACTTCTCAACCCCACCCCCAAAGGCCAACCAGTTATTGTAAACAACAATACCAGAATCCATATCCTAGAAAATATTAGCATGGATATTTCCAAGAAAAAGGGTATCAAAACCCTCATCCAATGCAATAAATGAGGTATCCACAACCTCAACTTGGTGCAAAACAACTTCAAAAAGAACCCCCATCAAAGCTAGAGGAGATAATGTCAAAATTCAGAAAAACTACTAAGATAGTATTTCAGAATTAGGAGGCCTCTCTTTAGAGACTTGATAATTAGATTTGGAAACTTTCCAATCAAATCTCTTTAAGGAAACCTAGTACATTACCAGGTAATACCAAGAAGAACCCATGGGAGGAGGCCAATTCTATCACTTTACTAAGAGGAAACGAGATCTCTTAGAAACTAACTACAAATTAAAGTGAAAATTCATCTCCACCTTCTCCCAAGTCGAATAATGAAGCTGAGATTAAGGAGTATCCCTCAAAACGGAGCCTATCAAAAGAGAAGGCGTCTGAAAAAGGTAAAGGAAAAGAGGTGGTCAGGCCTTATGAATCCACCTTACCTTTTCTTGCATGAATGAAGCAGATGAAGCTAGATCAAAAAATTTCAAAATTCATGGAGTTATTAAAGAAACTTAATATAAATATTCTTTTCCCCAAGGAATTAACTCAAATTCAAACATACACTAAGTTAATGAAGGAGATCCTCTAAAAAAAAGGGATATAAAAGATTTTGGGACCATTCCTCTCACTAAAGAATGATCGGCAGTGGTACAACATTCTCTTTCTCCTAATCTCCAAGATCCAGGTAGTTTCACAATCCCATGAATAATTGCATCTTGTGAGTTTGGAAAAGCCCTTTGTGACTTGGGGGTGAGTGTTAACTTTATTCCTTAAATATTCTTTAATAATATGGGGCTAAATGATCTCAAACCAACTCAATTGGCCCTTCAACTAGTGGATCAATCCATAAAATATTCTAAAGGGATACTTGAGGATGTGCTCATAAAAGATGGATTTCTTATTCTTCCTATTGACTTCATCACACTCAAAATGGAGGAAGAACAAGAGGCACCTCTTATTCAGGGAAGACCCTTATTGGCCACAGGAATGGTTTTGTTCGATTTTCACCAAGGCGAGTTGATTTTCATAGTGGTATATGAAAAGGTCTCCTACAATGTCCTCAAATTAGTTAAGAAAGTATCAATGATGGAGAATGAGGATTTTTTTCCTTGAAGACTATGAACGATCCCTTGGGTTACATGGGAGATGAAAAGGAATGTTCTTTTATCACCGTTGAACTAGTCATAAATTAAATCCCATCTAAATATGAACCAGAAGAGTTGAAATTTTTCGTCGGTCAGGGCGGTTGTAACACCTCGAGATTTTATGAAAAAATATTCTTTTTTAATTTCATTAATGTCTTGTGTTGTACGCTACACCAAAATGAGCTTTCACAACACGCATCATTGACTTTCCTTGAATTACACGCAATTGCGACCTTCCTCGATAGCGTGTGTAGTACGCAATACCGAGTTTCACTAAACAACGATATGCTATTAAAATATTATTAAAACTAGCCGTTATGAATAGTAATAACCAATTTTTGAAATTTTTTAATCTTTATTTTTTAAAATGGACTTCATTTTTGGATTTGGAATATCGAAATTAGCTTAGGGTGAAATTTTGGTACTTTTCGGATAACTTTCATTTTCTGATGAATAGTGAAAATTACTAAATTTTAATTAAAAACAACCTTTTTAATCGAAATAATTAATAGTGATAAATTATTAATTTGAGTGGTTTTAAAGTATATTTAGAATATATTTTTACAATTTAATACAATGTTGGTCATTGGATGTAATTTCACATTTAAACCAGACATAAACAAGTGTCAATCTTTTGGTAGTTATTATCTCTTAAAAACACGCTATTTGTTTTGACGAAAGGAATTAATTTTTAAATTAATTAATGCAACTGATATGTTTTAAATTTGGTAAAATAGACATCATTTTTGAGTTCATAATATCAAATATAGCTTAGGCCTGATTTTTGGTATTTTTCTGGAAACTTTCATTTTTTGATGAATAGTGAAACCACTAAGTGGTAGTTAAAAAAATGAATTTTTCATAAAACTTAATTTTACCGCTTCTGTGAGTGGAATTTCAAAAACCCGAGAGACACCTTTGATGTCAGTAAGTAAAATGTGGTTCAATGAGATGAAAATAATTTTTGTTGAATAGTAACTTTTTACTTTTTTTTACCACGGTTAAAAGTAAATAGGGTAATTAAGGGTAAAAATGATATTATTATTACCCTAACACATGTCCTAATTCTATTAGATAAGTGTAATTCGACCTAAAACAACCTTAGGAATAAAATATGACCATTTAGGCCCACTTGGATTAGACATTTATTATTAATTTATTTAAAGAAGGGTTAAAATAGTTAAAATCAAGGTTTAATAAGTATATCATTTTTAATATTGGGTTATACATAAGATAAATTAGACTATAAATATTAATTAGAAAGATAAAAATCTTTCCTACATAATGGTATTTTATTTGTAATTTTTAGACATTAAATAATTTAATTTATTTATGACACAAAGATGATGCAGTAATTATCTTATTAATGAAATATTGACTTAATTGATGTTATAAATATCAAAATAAATGTAATTTGTGACTTTTTATGAATTACACTAATTTTATAGGTTAATATGACATGTTAGTATTTATTTAATTAACTTTTTTCGAACTAATCATTCTGTTATGATTTTCACAAAAATCAATTACTAAATAGTGTTAAAATTGACATAAAATAGTTTTTAAAACAAATATTATATTATTAATTGTTATTTTATTCCTAAAAATCTAAGGATCGGCCAAATGACTTAGATAAGGTTATTTATATTAATAATAAACAACTTGGGGTTCGTTTTGATTCTTATAGTAAGTTTATTAACCTTATAGTGTAAGAACACAAAAAGACATGGTAAAAGTAAAATTATCTAACTTAAAGTTAAAACTAAATGATAAGGTTAAAATAGGGAACTAAACATGCCCAAATTCTATTGGATGAGAGGATTTTGACCCATACCCACCTTAGCTTCAAAATAACTCAATTTGGAGCTATTTAAAATCGAATTTGGCTTTATAATAAAATAATAGTTTTAGTTATTCCAAAGGTGCCCCTCTCCTCCCTTATAAAAGGGCACCTCCTCCCTCTCTTCCTCACACCACATTGAGCCTTAAAGCTCGGCCACCCCTACCAAATTCTCTTCTCCACTTCCCTAGAAACATCCTAGAGGTTCTGGTCTTCCTCAAAGACCAATTTTAGTGCCCTAAAAGGAGATCTCAAAGAGGCTCTTCAATGAAGAGGTAAATGTCTGTTACCGATTCTTTCAACTTTATTTCTTCTTCCACTTCTTCTTCTTTATTTGTTTCATTATGAAGTAATAACATCAGTATCACTAATATACTGATATGTTATTATAATTATGAAACAACCCTATTTCACCATCTATCCATCCTATGGAAAAAAGAAATCACCACGCGTGCGTACGTACGGAATACCGTCTCCACGCCGTGGTGTAATCTATTTTCCACCACCGCCTTACTTGGATGGGTATAATGGTGTACATAATAACTATATATGATTATTGTAAAGTGATATTGATTCTGAAATAATATACATACACTCTAATATAATTCCACGATCATGAGAACGATATCATCGCTCGTGCGTACGTACGGAATATCGTCTCCACGACGCGATGAGATTCATTCTCCACTTTAACCATTCATGAATGATTATAAAGTATATATAATAATTAATAATGAAATATATGACATAATAATGCTTCTGGATTTATGTGTATATATATTTATGTCATCTACTTAATTCCATTCAACTCAATAAGGAGAAGAAAACAGTGTTCATTCGTACGTACGGTCTACCGTCTCTATGAACGGTGTATTTCTTTCCATTTACTGATCTATTATATATATATATATATATATTCTGAAAATATATTATATATAAATCATGTTTTATATTCTGTAATTAAGTAATCATGATCTAAGTAATCATATGAATAATTACAAGTCAAAACACGGACGACAAATGAAACGATTTTACCCAAAACGCTCTTTAACATGGAATTTACAAAAGAACGGGTAATATAAAGCCATAAGTGAACCATATATGATATCATAACAATGAGTATGATTATAGAATAAGTCAATGACATTATTTAAATCATTATACAGGAGTTTTGGACACATACGAAGCAAATCGGACATAAGGTAAGGGAAAATCTCACAATCTCAATTTTTATCCGAGATTGTTTATACTTCAAAATTTACTGGGGAATATTTATCATCCACATCCATGTTTCCTCAATATGTAATATTTATATCCTTCTAAAATAGTTTATATCCAATTTTACCCTTCGGTGAGTTTTTAGTAAAAGATATGAAAGGAATCTATTGTCGTTATTCGTACGAGGTACTTTTTGACTTTTCCAACAAAAGTACGAGAAGAATGTTTTTTTTAACTTATACGGCATGAATGGATTTTTAAAACATTATTTCCAAGAATCTTCGTTACAATTTTTAATGTTTATTTTTAATCAAATTCTTTTATTTTATAATTTTATGACATGTTAAGAAAGGAAAAGTGTTTTTGAAGTAGAAAGGATATTTTTTTCAAAAATGGAGTTCAAGTGTTTTATCAAAATTATTTTCCATCTAAGATAATAAAGTGTTCTGTTTCTATCTCTATTATTACATGGATTTTATTATGTTGTGACAGAAATATTTTTATGAATTCCTTTATCTTATATGAATTGTTTTATGATGTCATGATGTTTAAGATTCCCATTTTTATTACATGGGTTATGCAATGATGTATGATTTATGATTTTGTGGAACACATAAGAATGGTATCATTATGAGATGGGTGGGACCTATATCTCCCTCCAATTCATTGGGTAAAGATTTTATATCTCATGAGATAGACATGGATGGAACGGTAGGTTATACCGGTTCAGTGAAACAGGACTGAAACGAGGAGTGAACTCGGTTCAGAAATGGACTTTGTCCACTAAGATAGTCTTGGCAATGAGTCTTGACTAATAAGATATGATTCTCTATGATTATGTGTGTATGCCAAAAAGTTTCATGTTTTAAGTTATGATTATTGGGATTTCATTTCACTACTATGATTTATCTCATGTTATGAAATTATGCTCTCTTTTGCAGGTTAAGATTTCCAAAATGTTATGTTCTTATGAATATGATGTGATTGATATTTCTTTTGTTTACCCTTACTGAGCATTTGATCTCACCCTTTTATGTTTTCTTTTCCCCAGGATATAAAGAAAGGTTTTAGGTATTAAAAAAAAGGAAGATCTTTATGGGAGATGTTGAAGATCTTTCACCACGATTAGAAGATTATATTCCGAGTTTCCAAAGACACTAAACTATTACGATCCTTATGTGTGTTTTTTTGTTATGTACTAACTATTCTGCAAAAGTAATGTAATTTCCATGTACATCAAGCTTCGGGTCTCTATAGTTGGTATCTGAGGAAAGGTTTAGTCAACCTTTGGAAACTAGGATGCGAAAGCGTTAGTGAGATCCTTAGAGATATTTCTAAGGTATGTCTAGGGATGTCCCTAAGGATAAGTATACGTATATGATATAGTCCTAGAAATATGGTAACGATATTAGATTAAACCAAAGATGTTAGATATTGAAGTTACTCCCCCTTTATTATGATTTTTGCCTCTCACACTATTCTTTTTGGGTTTTAGAAAATGGTTGGAAACAAGATGATTCACGATAATGGAGGATATGATGGACAATGGAATGATATTCTTCATGAGCAACCAAATGAAATGGGATTTGGAAGTCCAAACATCATTATTATGCTGAATCAGCAATCTCAAAATATGATCAATAAAGTAAAATTTGGTAAGTTTCCTAACTCGACTAATAAGAGAAAGATGGATTTTCATGATGATCATAGAGGAAAGAAAGTTCAATTTCCCTCATGTAAATCATGTGGGAAGAGGCATCAGGGAGATTGTTTCAAAGGAACTGGAAGATGCTTTGGGTGTGGAAAAGAAGGACACAAAGCCAGTAAGTGCAAAGGAAAAGGTTCAGTTAAGACCATGGACAAGGATAATGGTATTGCTACAACATCAACAATGGTTAAATGTTTTAAATGTGGAATGTACGGGCATTATGCAAACCAATGCCCTAAGGAAAGGTCTCATGAAGAGAATCAGTATGGTCATATGGGTAGTATTTATGTTGATGATGATGAAGAGACTACAAATGATATGTGAGATGAAAGAATTATTGAAGCTCGGTCAATGGTTTAAGAAGATAGTGGAATGATTATATTTTTATCAAGTGTAATATTGTATAAGTAATCTCATGGTACTATGGAATAAAGAGACATATAAGGATTGTTACACTATTGTCTTTCTTTATGTTTTTTAAGTGTATGATTAATGGTACCAGTAACCATGAAAGGTTATTTAGATATTTTTTTGGAAAGCAAATGATATGATCATAATGAAGGGATAAGAAGATAATGAGATGTTTGATTGTATTCATGATCTCATGACTGATATAAGGACTAAGTGATATTATGGTTTGAGTATATAGAATTTTGAGGATTTTGGTATGTGGAAAGTGTTAACTTTTAACTGCATTCATGTTTTCATTAAGTTTCAATAGGTATTAATTTTTCAAGAGAATACATGATTAAGGCCTTCGAATGTTTGGAATGTGACCAACAAGACATATCTTATGATATATGGGGATCAACGATGGTATTAAATCACTGGTAATCGTTTTCAATATATTATGAGAGTGGACTGCAGTATTATGGATAAGCCAAAAGATTGGAATAGATTATGTTGGACATAAGTTAGTATTGTTTAAGGATGGAAGTTTTTTTGATATTATTAATGGGATGTCATAGTAATATATTTTTAGAAAAAGGACAACCTACAGGACGGGCAACAGCCCATCGCGTCGGACAAGGTCATAGGAATCGAACCCACAACCAAAGTGAGACTGGCCTTTATCGCCTACCACTGGCCTACAGGAAGTCCCTGGTTAGTAGAAACTAGTTTTATTTTATTAAGAGGTATGATATATGAAGTATAAGTTCATTTTAGGAACCATATTTGATTAATCTCACTATAGATGGACTTATGTATTTTTTGATAACTTTTCTAACCTTTTGTTTGAGACAGATGGAATGACCCATCATTCTATCACATGATCTGCTAACACATCACGAATGATAAATTCAACTTCATTTCTTTAAGAGATGAAGTGGAAATTTTCCAAAGAACGAAAAACGGTGAGACTATACCAAAATCACGAAAGTATTTCTTCTAATTCCAATTTCATCAACTTTAGGGAAATGATCTTGAAAACCAAAAATGTTGTCCTAGTGCTCTTATATCTGATGAATCAGATGGTACCTTAGATCATCAAAAATTTATGGCTTTGTGATTTCTGGCTTTTCTATAGCCATGTTATCTACCACTCTCCATCAGAACATGATGGTTAGATTTCTCTTTCATATCCATATTTTCACCTATGTGGAAACCTAGTGATTAGTTTATTTGGGTAACCGTTACATTTCGTACTTTTGTTTTTAAAGATTGGTTTTGGTATTCCTTTTTACGATGTGGGTTTCTATTAAAGAAACTTTCGAGTAGTAAACCATTTATAACCCCGACGAATTTCGAGGGAGAAATTCATTTTAAGGGGGGTAGAATGTAACACCCCGAGATTTTATGAAAAATATTCTTTTTTAATTTCATTAATGTCTTGTGTTGTACGCTGCACCAAAATGAGTTTTCACAACACGCATCCTTGACTTTCCTTGAATTACACGCAATCGTGGCCTTCCTCAATAGCGTGTGTAGTACGCAATACCGAGTTTCACTAAACAGGGATATGCTATTAAAATATTATTAAAAATAGCCGTTATGAATAGTAATAACCAATTTTTGAAATTTTGTAAATTTTATTTTTCAAAATGGACTTCATTTTTGGATTCATAATATCGAAATTAGCTTAGGGTGAAGTTTTGGTACTTTTCGGATAACTTTCATTTTCTGATGAATAGTGAAAATTACTAAATTTTAATTAAAAACAACCTTTTTAATCAAAATAATTAATAGTGATAAATTATTAATTTGAGTGGTTTTAAAGTATATTTAGAATATATTTTTACAATTTAATACAATTTTGGTCATTGGATGTAATTTCACATTTAAACCAGACATAAACAAGTGTCAATCTTTTGGTAGTTATTATCTCTTAAAAACACGCTATTTGTTTTGACGACGAGAATTAATTTTTAAATTAATTAATGAAACTGATATGTTTTGAATTTGGTAAAATAGACATCATTTTTGAGTTCATAATATCAAATATAGCTTAGGCCAAATTTTTGGTATTTTTCTGGAAACTTTCATTTTTTGATGAATAGTGAAACCACTAAGTGGTAGTTAAAAAAATGAATTTTTCATAAAACTTAATTTTACCGCTTCTGTGAGTGGAATTTCAAAAATCCGAGAGACACGGTTGATGTCAGTAAGTAAAATGTGGTTCAATGAGATGAAAATAATTTTTGGTGAATAGTAACTTTTTACTTTTTTTTACCACGGTTAAAAGTAAATAGGGTAATTAAGGGTAAAAATGATATTATTATTACTCTAACACATGTACTAATTCTATTGGATAAGTGTAATTCGACCAAAAACAACCTTAGGAATAGGATATGACCATTTAGGCCCACTTGTATTAGATTAGGACATTTATTATTAAATTATTTAAAGAGGGGTTAAAATAGTTAAAATCAAGGTTTAATAAGTATATCATTTTTAATATAGGGTTATACATAAGATAAATTCGACTATAAATATTCATTAGAAATATAAAAATCTTTCCTACATAATGGTATTTTATTTTTAATTTTTAGACATTAAATAATTTAATTTATTTATGACACAAAGATGATGCAGTAATTATCTTATTAATGAAATATTGACATAATTGATGTTATAAATACCAAAATAAATGTAATTTGTGACTTTTTATGAATTCCACTAATTTTCTAGGTTAATATGACATGTTAGTATTGATTTAATTAACTGTTTTCTAACTAATCATTCTGTTATGATTTTCAAAAAAATCAATTACTAAATAGTGTCAAAATTGACATAAAATAGTTTTTAAAAAAACTATTATATTATTAATTGTTAATTTATTCCTAAAAATCTACAGTTCAGCCAAATGACTTAGATAATGTTATATATATTAATAATAAACAACTTGGGGTTTGTTTGGCTTCTTATAGTAAGTTTATTAACCTTATAGTGTAAGAACACAAAAAGACACGGTAAAAGTAAAATTATCTAACTTAAAGTTAAAACTAAATGATAAGGTTAACATAGTGAACTAAACATGTCAAAATTCTATTGGATGAGAGTATTTCGACCCATACCCACCTTAGCTTCAAAATAACTCAATTTGGAGGTATTTAAAATCGAATTTGGCATTATAATAAAATAATATTTTTAGTTATTCCAAAGGTGCCCCTCTCCTCCCTTATAAAAGGGCACCTCCTCCCTCTCTTCCTCACACCACATTGAGCCTTCAAGCTCGGCCAACCCCTGCCAAATTATCTTCTCCACTTCCCTAGACACATCCTAGAGGTTCTGGTTGTCCTCAAAGACCAATTTTAGTACCCTAAAAGGAGATCTCAAAGAGGCTCTTCAAAGAAGAGGTAAATGTCCGTTACCGATTCTTTCAACTTTATTTCTTCTTCCACTTATTCTTCTTTAGTTGTTTCATTATGAAGTAATAACATAAGTATCACTAATATACTGATATTTTATTATAATTATGAAACAACCCTATTTCACCATCTATCCATCCTACGGAAAAAGAAATCACCGCGCGTGCGTACGTACGGAATACAGTCTCCACGCCGTGGTGTAATCTATTTTCCACCACCACCTTACTTGGAAGGGTATAATGGTGTACATAATAACTATATATGATTATTGTAAAGTGATATTGATTCTGAAATAATATACATACACTCTAATACAATTCCACGATCATGAGAACGATATCATCGCTCGTTGCGTACGTACGGACTACCGTCTCCACGACGCGATGAGATTCATTCTCCACTTTAACCATTCATGAATGATTATAAAGTATATATAATAAGTAATAATGAAATATATTACACAATAATGATTCTGGATTTATGTGTATATATATGTATGTCATCTACTTAATTCCATTCAACTCAATAAGGAAAAGAAAACAGCGTTCATGCGTACGTACGGTCTACCGTCTCCATGAACGGTGTATTTCTTTCCATTTACTGATCTATTATATATATATATATATATTCTGAAAATATATTATATATAAATAATGTTTTATATTCTGTAATTAAGTAATCATGATCTAAGTAATCATATGAATAATTACAAGTCAAAACACGGACGACAAATGAAACGATTTTACCCAAAACGCTCTTTAACATAGAATTTACAAAAGAACGGGTAATATAAAGCCATAAGTGAACCATATATGATATCATAACAATTATTATGATTCTGGAATAATTCAATGACATTATTTAAATCATTATACAGGAGGTTCGGACACATACGAAGCAAATCGGACCTAAGGTAAGGGAAAATCTCGCAATCTCAATTTTTATTCGAGATTGTTTATACTTCAAAATTTACTGGGGAATATTTATCATCCACATGCATGTTTCCTAAATATGTAATATTTATATCCTTATACAATATTTTATATCCAATTTTACCCTTAGGTGAGTTTTTAGAAAAAGATATGAAAGGAATCTATTGTCTTTATTCGTACGAGGTACTTTTTGACTTTTCCGACAAAAGTACGAGAAGAATGTTTTTTTTAACTTATACGGCATGAATGGATTTTTAAAACATTATTTCCAAGAATCTTCCTTACAAGTTTTAATGTTTATTTTTAATCAAATTCTTTTATTTTATAATTTTATGACATGTTACGAAAGGGAAATTGTTTTTGAAGTAGAAAGGATATTTTCCTCAAGAATGGAGTTCAAGTGTTTTATCAAAATTATTTTCCATCTAAGATAATAAAGTGTTCTGTTTCTATCCCTATTATTACATGGATTTGATTATGTTGTGACGGAAAAAATTTTATGAATTCCTTTATCTTATATGAATTGTTTTATGATGTCACGATGTTTAAGATTCCCATTTTTATTACATGGGTTATGCAATGATGTATGATTTATGATTTTGTGGAACACATAAGAATGGTATAATTATGAGATGGGTGGGACCTATATCTCCCTCCAATTCATTGGGTAAAGATTTTATATCTCATGAGATAGACATGGCTGGAACGGTAGGTTATACCGGTTCAGTGAAACAGGACTGAAACGAGGAGTGAACTTGGTTCAGAAATGGACTTTGTCCACTAAGATAGTCTTGGAAATGAGTCTTGACTAATAAGATATGATTCTATATGATTATGTGTGTATCCCACATTGTTTCATGTTTTAAGTTATGATTATTGGGATTTCATTTCACTACTATGATTTATCCCATGTTATGAAATTATGCTCTCTTTTGCAGGTTAAGATTTCCAAAATGTTATGTTCTTATGAATATGATGTGATTGATATTTATTTTGTTTACCCTTACTGAGAATTTGAGCTCACCCTTTTATTTTTTCTTTTCCCCAGGATAGAAAGAAAGTTTTTAGGTATTAAAAAAAAGGAAGATCTTTATGGGAGATGTTGAAGATCTTTCACCACGATTAGAAGATTATATTCCGAGTTTCCAAAGACACTAAACTATTATGATCCTTTTGTGTGTGTTTTTGTTATGTACTAAGTATTCTGAAAAAGTAATGTAATTTCCATGTACATCAAGATTCGGGTCACTACAGCGGTCATTATTGGAAACATACAATCATTACAGATATCCTAGAGTGAACCATGGTAGAACCAATGATGCCCTCAGTTATGAAGGCCCCTCATCTTGAACTCAAACCTCTCCAATCATCCTTAAGATATGGGTACCTGGGTGTTGAGAAAACTTTTCTAGTAATCCTCAATGTTTCACTCAACAAAATATTAAGAGGATACACTCCTACAAGTTCTGAGGAGAATAAAAGAGGCCATTGGGTGGATAGTTACTGATCTTAAAAGGATCAGCACAACCATTTTCACCCACAAGGTATTACTTGAAGAAGGAATCAAGCCCTCTCGGTAACCAATGTGATGGTTAAATTACCCCATGAAGGAGGTATTGAAGAAGGAGGTAATCAATCTCTTATATGTGGTAATAATTTACTCAATCTCTGATAGCCCATGGGTAAGTCCTCTGTAATTGGTACCCAAAAAGTAGGGTATCACTATAATCACTAATGATAAAAATGAACTAATCCCAACCAGAAAAGTCATGGGATATAGAGTATGTATGGATTAACAAAAACTAAATGATGCCACATGAAAATACCACTTCCCACTCCCTTTCATGGATCCTTTGTTGGAACTCTTAGTTGGGCACGAATTGTTCTAATTTCTGGATGTTTATTCTGGTTATAACCAAATATATATTTCCCCTAAAGACCAAGAAAAAATAACATTCACATGCCCATATGTAACTTTTTCTTATCGAAGCATATCTTTTGGAATGTGTAATTATCCATCCACCTTCTAGTGTTACATTTTGTACATCTTCCATGATATGGTAGAGAAAATTCTAGAAGTTTTCATGGATGATGTTTTCGTCTATGGGAAATCATTCAACGCTTTCTTGAGAAATCTGGAATTAGTTCTCGAACAGTGTGAACACACCAATCTAGATTTAAACTGGGAGAAGTGCCACTTCATGTTACAACATGGCATCATCTTAGGCCACTATATTTATAAGAAAGGCATTGAAGTTGACCCAACCGGAATTGAAATATTCTCAAAATTTCTTATTCCCACTTCGCTCTGGGAAATTTGAATCTTTCTTGGGAATATAGGTTTCTACAAGAGATTTTTTCATGAATTTTCAAAGTTAGATCAACTATTAACCGAGATTCTTACAAAAAACTCTCTCTATGAATTTGACAAACAATGCACCATTTATTTTTAACTTCTGAAGAAAAAAATAGTAGAATCTCCTATCAGGATTTCCCCAAATTGGGAGGAGTAGTTTTAGGTCATGTTTGATGCAAGTGACAATGTAGTGGGAGTGGTTCTTGGGTAGAGACTCAATCAAATCATCATACCGATATATTATGCCAGTAGAGACTTAAATGAAGAACAGATCAACTACACTACTACTGAGAAGGAAATTATCATCGTGGATTTTTTATTTTATGGGTTTTGTTCTTATTTAGTGTTGTATAAATTAATTTTCTACACTGACCATGAAACACATAAATACTTTATGAACAAAAAGGATGAAAAACCATTACTCATCTATTGGGTTCATCTTCTCCAAGAATTTGACTTAGAGATCTGTGAAAAGAAGGGCAGTGAAAATTTTGTTGCTTGTCAAATCAAAAGGTTAGAATTGCCTCATCTTGAAAGGGAAGATTATAGAGAAATCAAGGACTTTCTGAATAAGAATCTTTTCTCTATTGGAGCATCACCTTGTCTTTAGTATACGGAAATAGCTAATTACTTCGATATTGGAGTCATTCACCATGATTTTACATTCCACCAAAAGATAAGATTTATGTCTGGAGAGAAAATATATTTCTGGTAAGACCCTCTGCTCTTCCGCTCATGTGCAGATGGGGTGATCTGACACTGCATCCTGGAAGAATAAATTCAAGTAGTTCTGGAATGCTTTCATTCTTCCCCAGCTAGGGGACATCATGGTCCAGACTTAACAATGGAAAAAATTCTCCAATATGGGTTTTTTTGGCCCACAATGAACAAGGATGCCAAAAATTTTGTAACACGCTGTGATTGATGCCGGCAGACAAGTAACTTGGGACGCCAAGATGAAATGCCTCAACACCCCATTCTTGAGGTTGAGGTCTTCAATGTATGGGATATTGACTTCATGGGCCCATTTTATCCTTCATTTTAAAACTGTTACATACTATTTTGTGTGGAATACTTATCAAAACAGGTAGAATCCAGTGCCACAACACACAACACCGCAAAGGTCGTTGTGTCTTTCTTGAAGAAGAACATTTTCAAAAGGTTTGGTGTTCCACAGATGCTGATCGGTGATAGAGGAATGAGTTTTGACTATGTGTTGATTTTAAATGTGATTCTAAAGTACGGTGTGAGGTATAACTAAGGGACACCATATCATCCAAAGTCTGGTGGCTAAGTGGAGGTCTCAAATTGTGAATTAAATCAAATCTTGGAGAAGACAGTGCTAGCTTCAGGGAAGGACTGGACCAATAAACTTCATGATGCCTTGTGGGCATATAATACCTCCTTCTAAACACCTCTAGGTAGGTCCCCATTCTGATTGATTTACATAAACTTGTTCCATTTACCAGTGGAACTAGAATATAGAGCCTATTGGGTTGTGAAGGCCTTGAACTATGATCTAAAAGCTACAGAAGAAAATTGAAAGTTTTAACAGATGGAACTTGATGAAATTTGGAAGGAGGCATATGAGAATGTTAGTTCATATAAGGAGATGACAAAGGTGTTCCAAGACCACATGATCTCTTGAAAATCATTTCATCATGGTGATGAGGTACTCTTATTTAACTCCCGTTTGAGATTTTTTTCAGGTAAATTAAAGTCCCAGTGGTCAGGACCTTTCAAAGTGATCAAGGTTTTCCACCATGATGGGGTGGAAGTTGCTGGAGCCAATAGTCAAACATTCAAGGGAAATGGGTAGCGTCTGAAGTCCTATTTTCACATAGATGAAATTGTGGGTACTATATCCACCATACAATTTTGGTAGCAAAATGCTCAGGTAAGTTCAATCCAAATACAAAAAACAAAGGCGCTTCCTGGGAGGCAACCCAGAGGTCACACACCGTGTACCACCAATACACACGACATGTACTTATCTTTTTAGTTTGTATTTTATGTATTATAAATATATGTATTAAATAAGTTAATAAACATAGATGATGCTGATGCTAATGGTTATGTCACTAGAATATATTCGAGTCATTGTCAGTTAGAATCCCGCTATACCTACCTTCGGCATGGGGTTCATCCTTTTTAAAACTGTGTTTAATTAAAAAGTGTGTGTGGAATTTTCAAAATACAATACAAATTTTTTCTATATAAAATAGAACCCATGATGTGGATGGACCAGCTGGATAGGGTCTTAAAACAGTTCCAAGAGACCCGAGTTTGAATCCTGAAAACCAACCCACTTCCATCATTTTTCATATTAATCAAAATCACATGGTGTAAATTTTGATATACATTGTGTGTGCCATTTTTTCAATAACAATTTAAACAATTTTTGAAATAAGAAAATATATGTGGGTGAAGTTGGAAGATTAGTAGATTCTCAGCCCTAGATTCAAAAGACCTGGATTCGAACTTGGATAATCTCCCTACTTTATCCCTTTTATTCAAATTAAAACCACATGCCATGAATTTTATTCATCACCTGTAGAATTGTACCTATAATTTTAATATTAAAAGTAACAAAAAATGGGCAGGACTATAACCTTTTCTCCAGTGGTTGAGGGATTTCATTCGAAATGGATGTTTGAAAACGTTTTCACAAAACGTCAAATTGATAGTGATTTAAAGAATATTTTTTTGTATATGGAATACCCTATGTCATCTCTCAAAGAGTTTTGGTGGTTTTATAGTGTGAATTTTTATTAAGAAGAACAAAAGAGGGGGTGGTTTGAAAATATTTTTAAGAAAATGACTTGATTTAAAGAGTTTAATAGTTGATAAATAAAAGTGGTGTCCTAGAATTATGAGATAAGGATATCATTTAAAGTTCACTACACATCTTGGTGAATTCATAATTCTGAAAAATACACATGGTTTAACAGATCCTTTGGTTGAGGGCTGTCAAGATCTCAACTTCCCTCTTTCCTCTTAAACAATGCTCAAAGAACCACCCCTTGACACAACAATTGTGTTGTAAAGGTTTGGGTATAAATAATGGATAATAAAGGATACCAATGCATAATGAAATCTTATATATGTGTGGGATAAATAGGAATATTGTCTTGTCCAATCGGAACAACCCAAGATTCCCACTTGAATTCTCAACCCAATCAGTGTTGAAATAAAAAGTGTTTCACTTAATTATAACAATATAAATGCAATCAAAGGAGAATAATGTCAGGATAATAAATAATTGAAATATTTATCACACAAATTACACAAAACAAGTATAAGAACAAGTTTTTTAACTCCCTCCCAAGTGTGTGGAGATCCCTCAAAATGGCAGTCCACCATTTAGCTCCACATCAGGAGGAGGAGGAAGCTCAGGTGGAACATTTCCTTCATCTGTGATCCCCCTATGAGGATAGGGGCCTCCAGAACTCCTTGTATGATGAGAGGACTCCTTTCTATTTCCAAAAATACAAGACACTTTTTTCCTGGCCAAAAATACAAATGGGGAGTCCAAGATTCCGTTTTATAGGAAAAGTGGAAGGTGGTTTTGAGCATCCTGATTTCGTGAATCCAATTGGTTCATGGTGTTAGATGTCCATACAGTCTTATCTAACTTTTGAAAAAACTAAAAAATTGTATCACCACCTCCTGACTATCTCCATCGCATGTTTGGATCCATTTGGACAATCACATCTCGAGATATTTACATATTACAAAACGCCACTTTTGACTTTGTTCATATTCGGTGTCTTGGAAAGATCAGTTCGGATGGGCCCCATAGAAGCTTAATCAGGATTGGGTTCCTTGGGATTAAATGTATCCTATTAAATATTGGACCAGGACACAAAATTTAAACCCATTTGGATGCACGGTCTAGTAACAGTGTGTAGATTAATCCACTGGTGTGCTTGGATCATACGCAGCTTGGCCCATTTTTCTTGGACTTCATCATGGGTCCTCCAAATCACCTCCACCTTCAATGAAATTATCAAAACAAGTAATATATACCTTTTTAATAGTGATAAATACTAAATAATATAATCAAACATGAAGTGGATTTTGTTATTATATTTGAAATTTACAATAAAAATTCAATTTAATACAATGGTGTAAGGGTGAAAATGACACAGTGAATCGTGGTGTGATCACACCCCCACACCTAAACATTTTCACTCTTAGGAAAAGTCATATTTCCAAAAATTATTCATGTAGATATTTCCAAATTTATAAATATTTAACATTCAATTAAAATTAATTCCTGATCGAAATGTTATCAATGAAAAAATCACACCGAGGAGTTATTCTCAACGATCATTGAAAAAGACGTCTCAAAAATTGTATCCAAGTGAAATTCCAAGATATTCATGATACCAATAAAAGAAAATAATTCAAAAGTTAATCATGTCACTAATTCTCCACATGTGTGTGTGACAACCATTTTATGCTATTATTTTCACTTTCTATTGAGTAAATATAAGTTATATCAATAATTTTCTACTTATAAGATCCTTTCCACTGAACTTTCCCCACACACTTTGAAATAAAATTTCATGACCCACTCACTTAAGAATTCCCATAAGTCAAACCATGATCTCCTGACCTAGATATACCCATATTTTGTATATTTCATCACTCCCCTTATTTATTAATTTTTCAAAAGTTTCAATTAGAACAAATATGACACTCTTATCCCAACCCATGTTTGATCTCCTCACAACACTAATTGTAATAGTTATAACAAGATCAAAGGTCAAGGAATGGTGGTTTTTGACATGCCCAATATACAACCCATTTTTTTGTTTTCTTAGGGTGTACAACAGTCAGATAACAGGTACACAATCATAGATCAATCTGGTATAGTAATAAAATAGATCAGATAAGGAACAAATATATGGAAAATAATTTTAAAAGTAGATAAAAAACAACCTAACTTATATTTACCTTTCATTGAGTAAGAAATATTCACACATCATGGTTGGGTGAAAACATGTGTAGAGATATTAACTAACTCAATTTTCCCTTAAACTATTCACAAAAAAAGGGAACCATTCTTCTCAAAGGTTTCAAAATGATACAACCATTCATATCATCGAAAACAAAACAAATTTTAAAAGAAATTCACACCACAATATTGAATTCTTGCTAAAATGAACATTTCATCATAAAAAAATTGAATGCTAAAACAACATCAAATTTAAATATTCCACATGCATTTTCAATAACTTCCATGATTAAATGGGCATAATTTTCCATGATAAAGTGGGCATAAAAAAATAATATTCTGGAAAAAAAGGTGAGGGTGTAAAGGAGGGAAAGTAACAATATAATTCCACAAGATAAAAAGATAAAAAGAAAAAAAATGAGAAAAATTCCTAACTAACCCAGAAATATACCCATCCTCTCACACCTAAAGTGTGCAGTTTCCTCAATGTAATAAAAAATGTGGGAAGGAAGGATAAAACCTAGTGAGTTTCATTCATATATTGCTTCTTGAACATTGAGTACCTCCATCAGGGACTCCGGAATGGATTCATGGAAGTGCTTCAGACGCTGCCATTGATAGTAAAGGTTGGCTTGGTTTCATTATTTTAAACCTAGACAACACCAAATAGAGAGACATTAGTAGCATTGTATGGTCCAAAATAGTGGTAAAGAATCTTACCTAGATACAAATTCAGCCTTGAATTATAGAGGAGGAACTTCTTCCCAATGTGGAATTGAAAATGAAGGATGAGACGGTCATGGGCAGCCTTGGTTCACTCCTTATAAATCCTAGAGTTCTCATAAGCATATCTTCTTATTTCCTCCATCTCATAAATCTGCAACTTCCTTTGATCACATGCACTAGAAAGAATAGAATTCCATTGTTTAATAGCCTAGTAGGACCAATTCTCAATCTCAATAGGGAGGTGACAACTCTTTCCAAACACTAACTGATATGGTGACATGCCAATGGGAGTTTTGAAAGCAGTACGGTAAGACCATAATGAATCATCAAGTCTAAGACTCTAATATTTTATATTGGGTTGAACCATTTTTTCAAGAATATATTTTACTTCTCTATTTGAAACCTCGGCTTGACCATTATTCTTTGGGTGATATGCAGTAGATACTCGATGACCAACCCCATACCGACACAAAAGTGATTGCATTGTTCAGTTGCAAAAATTATAACCCTGATCACTGATGATGAACATAGGTAAGACAAACTTATAGAAGATTTATGTTCTCAAAAACTCTACAACAAACCTAGAATAATCAGTCCTTATAGCTCATGCCTCAACCTATTTTGACACGTAATCAACTACCAGAAGAATGTACAAGTTGCCTAAGAAATTGGGAAATTGACCTATAAATTCAATACCCCAAACATAAAAAATGTCATGAAAGAGAAATGGTTTTTGTTTAATTTCATTTCTTTTAAATAAATTACCAATTCTATGACAATGAGGACAAAATTTACAAAAAAACATGGGCATACCAAAAATTTATTGGCCAAAAGAGACTAGAATCAAGGATTATGAGAGCAGTCTGTTGGGGACTAAAGTGGCCCCCACAAGCAAGAGTGGAAGAATCTAGGGAGGGACTAAAACTCACTTTCTGGGACACAACGCCTAAGGACTTGATCAATTCATGTGCTCTACAGGTAGGGGTCATCCCAAATGTACCAAAGAGACTCATGATTTAGAAAACTGGTATGGTTTTGGTTAAAATCAGTTGGAATAAAATATTCTACCAAATAATTTACAATTTCAGCATACCAAGGAATAAAATCTCGCACTTGGTACAATTTCTCATCAGGAAACTTGTCATTTATGGGAATATAGGGGGATGATTCAATGTCCAAGTATGGGTGTATCATAATGATATGGTCAGCAACCACATTCTCTTCTCCTTTTTTATCTCTAATTTCTAAATTGAATTTCTAAAGGAGGAGCATCTAGCAAATGAGACATGGTTTGGCTTCCTATTTAATAAGGATATACTGGAGGGATGCATGGTCTGAGAAAACAATGAATTTGGACCCTATAAGATACGAATTGAATTTATCCAAGGCAAACACAATGGAAAGAAATTATTTTCAGTCGTGGTGTAGTTTTCTTGGGAAATATCTAGTGTATATGAGCCATAGGCAATGACATGTGGAGCTCGATCGACCCTTTGTGATAAGACTACTCCAACTGCATAGTTAGAGGTGTCACACATGATCTCAAATGGTAAATCACACTGAGGTTGTTGGATTTCTAGGGGTGACGGGAGACTCCATTATAACTTATTAAAAGCTTCCTCACATTGTTCATCAAAAAAAATCTTTTTCTCTTTCTAGTAATCGGGAGAGGGGGAGTGAAATCTTACTAAAGTCACGAATGAAACGATGGTAAAATCCATCATAACCTAAGAAATACTACATATACCATACATTTTTGGGGAATTGTAGGAAAGAAATGACATCCACATTCGATTTATCTACTTTGATACCATCCCCATATATTACATGTCCCAAAACTATACCTTTTCGAAACATGAAATAATATTTCTCATAATTTAATACAAGATTATTTTCAATATAGAAATGTAGGACTGAAGCAAGACTACTCAAACATTCATCAAAAGAGGATCCATAAATAGTGGAATCATCCATGAATACTTCCATGAAATTATCTAGTTAATATTAAAAAATACTAACCATGAATAGATAGAAAGTACTTGGAGCATTGCACAAACCAAATGGCATCCTCTTATATGAAAAGGTTCCAAATGGGCATGTGAAGGTTGTCTTTTTTTGATCCTCAGGGGAAATTTAGATCTAAAAGTATCCAGAATACCCATCAAGGAAACAGTAGTGGGACTTACCCACTAGCCTCTCTAGCATTTGGTCAATGAATGGCAAAGGGAAATGGTATTTCCTAGTGTGTTGGTTTAGTTGGCAATAGTCTATGCAGACACACCAACTATTGTGTACACGAGTTGGAACCAATTCATTGTTTTCATTTTTGATTAAAGTAAGGTTAGTTTTTTTAGGAACTACTTGAACGGGGCTAACCCATTTGCTATCAGAGAAGGGGTAAATAATTCCGGTAGCCAATAATTTTGTTACCTCCTTTTTCACAACTTCTGGGAGGTTTGAGTTTAGTCAACGTTTTTCCTGCCTCACTAGTTTTGCCTCATCATTTAATAAAATATGACGTGTACAAATTAATGGTATAATACCAGGATTTTCCTCAATTGTCCATCCTAATGCTTGTTTAAACTCCCTCAAAAGTTCAAACAGTCGCAATTCATGCTTAGGAGGGAGTGAACTAGCAATGATGACGGGCAACTTATTTCCATTATCAAGATATGAATATTTAAAATTTTGAAGCAGTTTTTTTAAGTTCCAATTCAGGTAGATTTTGGATTTATTGTAGTGTTATTGAAAGTGATAGATCACTAATCTCATCTAATTTCTCAATGGTATCCTCCTCAAATTAGGAATGAGATATTATAATTTTAGTAGTATCATCGATGGTCAGTGAATCCTCAGTGTTCAAGAAATCAACAATTAATAAACATGCATTCCATTTTTCTAATCCACTACAAAAATTATTTCATGACTCATTTCCTAGAATTTCAATCAATTAAGAAAACTTTGAAAGGGGATCGAGGGAAAAGAAAAGTTGTTTTTTAGGGGTAGGGAGTACATCAATTGAATTAACAGAGAGAGGAATGTTCTTCTAAGGGGTGATTCATGGAATCAAGGATGTTGAAATGGACTATGTCACCACCCAATTCCATAGATAATTTACCATTATGGACATTAATTATGGTTTTGGCGGTTTTCAAGAAGGTTCTCCCCAATATAATTGGGGCATGTCAATTCATCCTATCATCTTCCATTTTTAGCACATAAAAATCAGCTGTAAAAATTAAAATTTTCACCCTCACAAGAACATCCTCTAACACACCAGAAGGGTGTGAAGTAATTCAATGACTATTTGAACAACAATTCCAGTGGGATTCAGTTCCCCAGCCTACAATGAAGAGTAAATGGAGTGAGGCATCACGTTAATAAAAGCACCTAAATCAAGAATAATAATGGAAAATGAATACTCCCCTATGGTTCATGGAATCGAGAATGTCCTAGGATAGTTTCACTTGGTGGGAATTGATGAATCTATTAATGTCGATACATTCCTCCCCAAGATCACCTTTTCATCTCCATGAATTCGTCTTCAGTGTGTACACATCTCCTTCAGAAACTTGGTGTATCTTGGAATTTTCTTCACGACATCAATCAAAGGAATGTTAACCTACTCTTTTTTATAAGTTTCCAATATTTTATTATCAAGTTTAGTTTCCTTTTGTTTTCTTGGTTGGGTGGCCCTTTGGGGAAATTGAAGAGGAATGGGTTGGCTAGGAGACTCATCGACATATATACTCTTTCCTTTGAAAGGGATTCTCTCAGGACATGGTTTTTCAAAATTTGGAACATTTTCAATGGTTGGGATTGATGTTTCCTCAAGATTGGATGAATCAAATAGAGGGTTCCTTTGGGTTTTTTGTTTTTTCCCACTCCTAAGGGTGATGTAACTAACATTGCCTTTATCCCTAGGGTTAACTAATGGTTGAGAGGGTATTTTACCCGACCCATGACTTTGAATTTCCCCTACTAAGTTAGCTAGTTGGCCTAATTGGGTTTTGAGGTCCTGTATGGAATCTTGGGTGGTTTTTTGGAAACAGATATTGTTGGAAACCATTTGTTTCATCATATATTCAAGGCTAGGCTCGGGTTTGGGAGGGGGTGGTTAGAAAGTCCTTTGGGGTGGTTGAGGATTTCTAGGAGGTGGTGGTGGATGACTAATCTGCCTTTGTTGGTTCCATGGTTTATGAGGTTGGTTTTAATACCTCCATTTACTATGGGCTTGGTTTTCTTTCCACCCAGGGTTAGATTGATAGTAAGGTTCTTGCCTAAAGGGTTGGTTATAGGGGCGTCCTGGAAAGATTTCCTCACAACTCTCAGAAGTTTCTCTCAATTAAGGACACTGGTCAGAGTAGTGGGTATCAGAAGAGTAGATTCCACAATGGATGGGAGGAGGAGATTGATATTTCCCTTGGGAGAGAGCAATTTTTCTTAAAAGGGTACTTACCTCTTCAAACATTGTATCCACCTTCTTCTCAAATTTAGTAATTTTCACCTCATGGACACCTCGAATGAGTACATTGGACCTTGTGCCGAATTTTTGAGTATATTTTTCCATATTCCCAATAAAAGTTCTTGAAGTGATTGGGGTTTTATATACTAATGAACCACCTAAAATAGCATCAATCATGTTGAAGTGCCCAGATCAGTGTGAATCACTGAGAGGGGGAGGGGGTGAATCAGTGATCCCTTAAAACTTTTTACTAATTGATTCTTTATCAATTAAACCTCTATGGCTTGTTAAGGCCTCGATCCACTCTTCTTATGTCTCTCAACCTTTCCCGGATAATGCAGTAATGAAAAGGCACAGGACACAAGGATTTACAAGGTTCGGCACCAAAGGCCTACATCCTTGCCATGCTCTCCCAGCATGGATTCTCTATTATAATATGTTAGAATTATAATGGTCGATACAGAGTCCCACTGTATCTCTCCTGAGTCCCACAGGAGGGTCTTTATACTGCGTCCCACAGTGTTACCAGAGTCCCACTGGCCTGCTCCAGAATCCCACTGAAGACTTCTTCTCCCTGAGTCCCACAGGGTCTTCTCCTGGCTCCTCGAGTCACACGAGTAGCTCTTCTTCACTTTAAGTTCTTCAAGTAACTTCAGCAGCCTGGGATAAAGGCTGCTGGCCTTGCTCTTCTCTTCTGATCACTTGTGGTTGATCAGGGCTTCTCGTCCAGCTCAGGCTTTATCTCCTTCTTCAGGATTACCTGGCTTCACTCTTTTCAACTACTGAATGCTCAGACAACTGATGTCTTTAACTTCAGTCTGGTCCAGTCTCAGTCACTTCAACTTCATGCACTGAGTGCATGGAAACTCTTCATCCTCATGCACTGATAGCATGGCCTTCTCAAATTCTTCAAGAACCTCCTGGTCTTGGTCAACTAAAATGCACACCACTGATGTGGCTCTGTTCACGTGTGCACGTGCATGCATGCATTCATGCACTCCCCTTCTTCTCTTCTTGGTGCAGTAAACCCTCAGAGGGTGTAATTCTTTTCAGCAAACACCTACTTCTCAATCTTCACACACTTTATGCAATTTGTCTACACACATAAATGTGTGTTCTTCTTTGTGTGGATATCCTCCCTTTTCTTCTTCTAAGTATATACACACTTCTTAGTGCACACACCTAGGTTCGGCCTCTTTGTTTTCTTTTTGCACACACCAATGTCTAGGGCCTCCTCCTCTTTTTGCACACCCCAAAGGCTTCGGCCTCTTCTTCAAGTGCACACACAAAGTGTGTTCTTCAATTTAGCACACACACAAGGGTTCAAGCCTTGGGTACTCCTTGCACACACCAAAACCATAGGGTCTTATCTTCACTATGCACACAAGGCATGGAAGTCTCGGCCTTCACTTGAATTGCACACACACAAATAGTGTGGACTTCCTCCTTATTCACACACACGGCCACGGCCTTCCTTCTCTTCTTGCACAGTCACAAGGCTACGGCCAACTCTTGTTCATTTTGCACACAAGGCACTAAGGCCTCTGCCTTCCTTCTTTACTATCTCACACACACACAATGGTGTGGTCTCAGCCTCCCACTTCTTGTGCACACACTGCCCGAATTGTGGTGGTCTTCTTGTTTCACACACACCCAAGGCTACAGCCTTCTTTTCACACACAAGGTGCAAGCCTCGGGTTCTCCTTGCACATAAGCACAAAGGCTCGGCCTTCTCAATGGGGCAAGGTGTCAAGGTGCAAGGGGCAGCCGTGCAAAGCCTTGGATGCAAGGTATCGCACAAGTGCTTGGAGCACAAGGCGCGCAAGTTGCACTGGCCAAGGGGTGCACAAGTGCAACCAGCCGCGGGCGCGCAGGTGCAACACCGCGGGCTCTTCCTCCTGTCGCGCAAATTCGCGAACAGAGAGGGTGACAACCTCGGGCGCGCAAGGATGCGGCCTCAGGTTCTTCCTGTCACGCAAGGGAGTAGGCGCGCAGGGAACACTTCAAAGCCTCGGGTGGCTTCGGGACAACAGCCGCGCAATGTTTTGCGCGGTGGCTTCTTTCTTCGCGAGGCAGAGGCACTCACGGGTCTTCTGATTTTCAAGAAAGGATCAGCAAGCTACTCCAAGGCCTCGGCCTCTCTTTTTATAGGCGAGGAGAGCCTCGGTTCATCCGCGTGGGATATCTTTTAATCTCCCGAAGATTTCTATATTTCAAGATTTCCTTAAATCTTGTTTTTTTTATCCTCTGTTTCACGCGGGTTCTTTATTTTTTATTCCTCTACGTGCATGTGACTCATAACGCATGCACGGCCTTCGGTTTAGGCTCATCCCATGCAAAAACACCAACCATGTGGCCTCGGCAGCTTTGCTTGCCTCGGCCGAACTCGAAATCCTCCAAACATTCCATGCATGCTATCTTTATTGCATGGATGGATTCGGTATGTCCAGACGAGCACGAGGGTGCCTTCGGTTTACTCAGAGGTGGCCGGGAGCTCGAAAACTATCTTCAGGTTGCCTCTGGTTCGAGCGGAGCTCGCGGGAATGCGCGGGGAGGCCTCTGTCGAGCTCGGGGAAGAGGACGAGGCCGGGGCCGTTGGATCAGATCTTCAATGGCCTGGATTAGATCGCGGCGCCGCGGATGGATCGTGCGGCGCAGGTCAAGCGCGCGATGGCTCGGACGGCCAGGATCTCTTCCGCGGGAAAATCCCGCGTCCCACATCGAAACGGCGGCCATTTTTCACGCGGTTTATCAAATAAGCGCTCCCTTCCACCGCTCAATTGAACTTCCTCCCTCCCGGTGCCGCCCCGCACCGGGTTCTCTCTGCGGGCGCTCTCTGTGCCCACCTATGCTCCTTGCGGGCGCGCCACTGGCGCCCACTATGCATCCGCTGACACTCGCGGGTGCGCTCATGCACCCCTGCCGCGCTCCTCCGGGCATGCCCCAGCACCTCTGCTGTGTCTTGGGTGCGTCCTGCCGCCCTGGGCTCGCCCCACGGGTTCCCCCTTGGGCGTGGCACCTTAGGCCCACATGTGCCTTGGGGTTGAACCCTCAAGGTGTCCACGGGCTGGCCAATTTTTTTTGGCTAAGGACTTGAATAAGACTTTGTTAAAAAACAAAGTCCTCCATGAAATCAAGCCATATCAAGTACCAAATGCCAAGCCACTTCAAGCCTTTCTTCTTCCCATCTCTATTCTTCTTCTTCTTCTTAAGAATTCCTCCACTTCTTCTCAACATATATTCATCACTTAGGAATGGAATTCCAAAGGTTCTTCATCTTCAACCGAGCTCCTGAATCAAATAATTCTTCAATGTTCTTCATTGATCTAATCAGAGATCAAATTGGATCTTCTTCCAATTCACATGCACTAAGAGTTAGTACATGGACTCTATTAAAGCACATCATCCACTTAGTAGTTGTGGATGGATCTTCTTCAACTCCTCATGCATTGTCACTACAATGCATGGTCTTCTATCATTGTTGTGACATTGTATCATCAGGATACAAGTTCTATGAACTTAAAGAGCAGCTCAACAATCGTCAGATGTAATGATGCTCCATCATCATTCATTCTTCAAGTGGTGTAACTTAGTATTATATTGATATAAGTATTGAAACATTAAGATCAGTTCTACAATCGTCTGATATTTATATGGAGAATGTTTTAACCACAATTTCCAATACCACTTAGTGAATCTCCTAAGTGACATGCATCTTAGTACCATGGCCATTCTCCTTCACCTCCAACATCATCACACCCTTTTTCATTCACATCTTGACATTTCTTGACATCCATTCATTCTAAGACAACTCCATGCCTCATTGACAACAAATGCAACACAATGCACTTCAATCTCCCCCTTTGTATTTGTTGTCAATACACTCCTTCAGCACATATGAATGGGTCAATATGTGTGCCAATATTTTCTCCCCCTTATTGGCAATCAAATGCAAAGGTGTGGTGTGGTTCTCTTTCAAAAAAAAATTTCTTCCTCCCTTCGAACAGCATCTTCTTGAAAATCACTAAGAGAGGGATGATGCTACATGTTCTTCTTTAGCAAAGAACCTTTAGTAAATCAACTCTAAGTCTACTTGGGCTAACCCGGTGTAGAAAACAAGAGTGATGTAACCAAGGAATTCAAAGTTGTCCATAACTCTCTACACATGTGAGATCATGCTTAGGGGTTTGAAATTTTTCAGATATTCAATGAATTGCTGAATCCTGCACATACTCCACAAAACACATTAGAATGTTCAGGTGCAAAGATAAAGCTCCCCCTTTCATTCATTTGTCTTCAATCCATACTCCCCCTTAATTGACAAGATAAACTCAATTAAGAAACAAGGGATGAAAGTATGATTGGAATACCTTTACTTTTCTCAAGATGGTATTAAATCTCAGAATTCCATCTTCTTCAGATTGGCTCCCCCTCAAGGGGTGAACTCCATTCTGTCCAAACCATCCTCCAGTTGAGAATGATCATCATCTTCAATTCCCTGTAATGTTAGCACATGTAAATACAAGTGATTAGGGAATAAGATGGAACCTCCTAGGTTCATCAATGTGAACAACAAGGTTGAGAAGATTCTCTCAACCGAGATGTCCCATTTTCACCAGTCTTCACACTTGCACATTTGATCTTCATTGATGATTGTGCTGGTGTGGTTCTCAAAACATCTTCATGTGAAACCTTCTTCTTCCCTTTTTCTTTAGCAATTTCCAGAGCTTCATCTTCAACTCTTTGTAGTTCTCTGGCAAGTTGCAACTGATGTGGCCATATGACAAGTAAATCATTTGGAAGAGTGGCCTCAGTTTTGGGAGTTCCACATGGTTCTCTTGATGCTGTCAAGCTACCTTTCTTAGGCAACTTGTTTTCAATCAATCCCTTCTGCTTCTTCTGGATTGATTGTCTGTTTGAGTCCAGTCTGCCTCTATTGAATTTCATGGCTTGTTTACAAAGATCCATGATATGTACTTTCTTTCCACAGTAGAAGCATGTTTTCTTGGTGGTCCTTCTGGATGACTCACCCTTCTTGGACTCAGACTCCAAGGACTTCTCTTTATTTCTCAAGCACTTCTTGGGAGCATTTTCTACTTTCTTCTTGCTTCCCAATGAATCTTTTTGAGCCAGGTTCTGTGATCTTTTCTTCATTCCAGCTTCGGATACATTCGGAGATTGATATGTATCAATTCTTTGACCACTTTTGCAACCATCCCAGATGTTGTCAAGTAATCCAAATCTGTTAGCAGTAAACAGATGTCTCTGGACCTGTGGATGCTGCTTCTTTTCTTCTGGCTTGCTCCCCCTAGGCATGGGCTTCCTCTGTTCTTTGGCATTCAGTGGATTGTACCAATAATCCTTTGCACAATGCCCATACTTGTTACAACACCAACATTGACCCACAAATCTTGACCTCTTCAGTCCTTCTGATTGTTGGGTACTTTTCTTGACTTGCTGTGTTGTTTCAGGAGAGCTCTGCTTCTTTACTGTCTTCATCCATACTTGTTTGGATTCATTCTTCCATCCTGCACTTTTAGTAGAAACACTATTAGAAGCATCAGTACAAGATGGGATGGATGGTACCTTCTTTTTAGAAGTTGTTGCACTTTCACTAGAGGATGTCTTTCTATTAGAATCATCCTTCTCAAAGCATACTTGAGTAGCAACATTTCTCCTTTCAGTTGACTGGGAGGCTTTGGCTTTGGGTGATTGCTGATTTTTCAATATCACCTCTAATTCTAAGCATTTCATATTGAGGGAGTTCTTCTCATCCTCAATAGTTCTTATCCTTCCTTCCCATTTCTCTTCCAGCTGTTTTATCTGGTCTTCATGCACCTTCTTTAATTCTTGCAATGAATTGTCCAGCTCCTTCACCAATTTGACTTTTTCTTCAAGTTGAGCATCTCTGACAACCATTGATACTTTATGCCTCTTTTCCAGTGCATGAAAAACATCTTTGACCATAGTCTTAAAGAATTCTTTCTCAGAAAGGCTTCTTTGCAATTCTTCACAAGTATCTTCATATCTTTCATTGCAAAGAGATACTGTTTCATCTTTAGCATTTACCAGCTTTCTGAGAGTGTTGGTTATGCCAACCCTTTTTGCCAATTGATCTTCCATTTCATTGGCTTCTTCTTCTAACTGTGATTTTTCTTCATGAAGATCATGGATGCCTGTAGCTATACACTTTGCCACTTCCATGGGAACTGTCTTCTGAAGATATTTGAGTGCACTCTGAAGATCATTCATTATTTCAACTTCATCACAGCTAGGACAGGCTTTCTTCATCTTCTTGGCCTGTTTCTTCTTTCTATTTTTCTGAGTCTTGGCAGATATCTCCATTTGAGGCTGGTTGCTCATTTCCTCAAATCTGCACTTCATAAAGACTCTCTTGGATCTTTTAGAGGGAACCTCCCTCTGATACTAATTGAAGTGCCCAGATCAGTGTGAATCACTGAGAAGGGGAGGGGGTGAATCAGTGATCCCTTAAAACTTTTTACTAATTGATTCTTTATCAATTAAACCTCTGTGGATTGTTAAGGCCTAGATCCACTCTTCTTATGTCTCTAAACCTTTCCCGGATAATGCAGTAATGAAAAGGCACAGGACACAAGGATTTACAAGGTTCGGCACCAAAGGCCTACATCCTTGCCATGCTCTCCCAGCATGGATTCTCTATTATAATCTGTTAGAATTACAATGGTCGATACAGAGTCCCACTATATCTCTCCTGAGTCCCACAGGAGGGTCTTTATACTGCGTCCCACAGTGTTACCAGAGTCCCACTGGCCTGCTCCAGAATCCCACTGAAGACTTCTTCTCCCTGAGTCCCACAGGGTCTTCTCCTGGCTCCTCGAGTCACACGAGTAGCTCTTCTTCACTTTAAGTTCTTCAAGTAACTTCAGCAGCTTGGGATAAAGGCTGATGGCCTTGCTCTTCTCTTCTGATCACTTGTGGTTGATCAGGGCTTCTCGTCCAGCTCAGGCTTTATCTCCTTCTTCAGGATTACCTGGCTTCACTCTTTTCAACTACTGAATGCTCATACAACTGATGTCTTTAACTTCAGTCTGGTCCAGTCTCAGTCACTTCAACTTCATGCACTGAGTGCATGGAAACTCTTCATCCTCATGCACTGATAGCATGGCCTTCTCAAATTCTTCAAGAACCTCCTGGTCTTGGTCAACTAAAATGCACACCACCGATGTGGCTCTGTTCACGTGTGCACATGCATGCATGCATGCATGCACTCCCCTTCTTCTCTTCTTGGTGCAGTAAACCCTCAGAGGGTGTAATTCTTTTCAGCACACACCTACTTCTCAATCTTCACACACTTTATGCAATTTGTCTACACACATAAATTTGTGTTCTTCTTTGTGTGGATATCCTCCCTTTTCTTCTTCTAAGTATATACACACTTCTTAGTGCACACACCTAGGTTCGGCCTCTTTGTTTTCTTTTTTCACACACCAATGTCTAGGGCCTCCTCCTCTTTTTGCACACCCCAAAGGCTTCGGCCTCTTCTTCAAGTGCACACACAAAGTGTGTTCTTCAATTTAGCACACACACAAGGGTTCAAGCCTTGGGTACTCCTTGCACACACCAAAACCATAGGGTCTTATCTTCACTATGCACACAAGGCATGCAAGTCTCGGCCTTCACTTGAATTGCACACACAAAAATAGTGTGGACTTCCTCCTTATTCACACACACGGCCACGGCCTTCCTTCTCTTCTTGCACAGTCACAAGGCTACGGCCAACTCTTGTTCATTTTGCACACAAGGCACTAAGGCCTCGGCCTTCCTTCTTCACTATCTCACACACACACAATGGTGTGGTCTCGGCCTCCCACTTCTTGTGCACACACTGCCCGAATTGTGGTGGTCTTCTTGTTTCACACACACCCAAGGATACAGCCTTCTTTTCACACACAAGGTGCAAGCCTCGGGTTCTCCTTGCACATAAGCACAAAGGCTCGGCCTTCTCAATGGGGCAAGGTGTCAAGGTGCAAGGGGCAGCCGTGAAAAGCCTTGGATGCAAGGTATCGCGCAAGTGCTTGGAGCACAAGGCGCGCAAGTTGCACTGGACAAGGGGTGCACAAGTGCAACCAGCCGCGGGCGCGCAGGTGCAACACCGCGGGCTCTTCCTCCTGTCGCGCAAATTCGCGAACAGAGAGGGTGACAACCTCGGGCGCGCAAGGATGCGGCCTCGGGTTCTTCCTGTCGCGCAAGGGAGTAGGCGCGCAGGGAACACTTCAAAGCCTTGGGTGGCTTCGGGACAACAGTCGCGCAATGTTTTGCGCGGTGGCTTCTTTCTTCGCGAGGTAGAGGCACTCACGGGTCTTCTGATTTTCAAGAAAGGATCAGCAAGCTACTCCAAGGCCTCGGCCTCTCTTTTTATAGGCGAGGAGAGCCTCGGTTCATCCGCGTGGGATATCTTTTAATCTCCCGAAGATTTCGAGATTTCAAGATTTCCTTAAATCTTGTTTTTTTTATCCTCTGTTTCACGCGGGTTCTTTATTTTTTATTCCTCTACGTGCATGCGACTCATAACGCATGCACGGCCTTCGGTTTAGGCTCATCCCATGCAAAAACACCAACCATGTGGCCTCGGCAGCTTTGCTTGCCTCGGCCGAACTCGAAATCCTCCAAACATTGCATGCATGCTCTCTTTATTGCATGGATGGATTCGGTATGTCCAGACGAGCACGAGGGTGCCTTCGGTTTACTCAGAGGTGGCCGGGAGCTCGAAAACTATCTTCAGGTTGCCTCTGGTTCGAGCGGAGCTCGCGGGAATGCGAGGGGAGGCCTCTGCCGAGCTCGGGGAAGAGGACGAGGCCGGGGCCGTTGGATCAGATCTTCAATGGCCTGGATTAGATCGCGGCGCCGCGGATGGATCGTGCGGCGCAGATCAAGCGCGCGATGGCTCGGACGGCCAGGATCTCTTCCGCGGGAAAATCCCGCGTCCCACATCGAAACGGCGGCCATTTTTCACGCGGTTTATCAAATAAGCGCTCCCTTCCACCGCTCAATTGAACTTCCTCCCTCCCGGTGCCGCCCCGCACCGGGTTCTCTCTGCGGGCGCGCTCTGCGCCCACCTATGCTCCCTGCGGGCGCGCCACTGGCGCCCACTATGCATCCGCTGACACTCGCGGGTGCGCTCATGCACCCCTGCCGCGCTCCTCCGGGCGTGCCCCAGCACCTCTGCTGTGTCTTGGGTGCGTCCTGCCGCCCTGGGCTCGCCCCACGGGTTCCCCCTTGGGCGTGGCGCCTTAGGCCCACATGTTCCTTGGGGTTGAACCCTCAAGGTGTCCACGGGCTGGCCAATTTTTTTGGCTAAGGACTTGAATAAGTCTTTGTTAAAAAACAAAGTCCTCCATGAAATCAAGCCATATCAAGTACCAAATGCCAAGCCACTTCAAGCCTTTCTTCTTCCCATCTCTATTCTTCTTCTTCTTCTTAAGAATTCCTCCATTTCTTCTCAACATATATTCATCACTTAGGAATGGAATTCCAAAGGTTCTTCATCTTCAACCGAGCTCCTGAATCAAATAATTCTTCAATGTTCTTCATTGATCTAATCAGAGATCAAATTGGATCTTCTTCCAATTCACATGCACTAAGAGTTAGTACATGGACTCTATTAAAGCACATCATCCACTTAGTAGTTGTGGATGGATCTTCTTCAACTCCTCATGCATTGTCACTACAATGCATGGTCTTCTATCATTGTTGTGACATTGTATCATCAGGATACAAGTTCTATGAACTTAAAGAGAAGCTCAACAATCGTCAGATGTAATGATGCTCCATCATCATTCATTCTTCAAGTGGTGTAACTTAGTATCATATTGATACAAGTATTGAAACATTAAGATCATTTCTACAATCGTCTGATATTTATATGGAGAATGTTTTAACCACAATTTCCAATACCACTTAGTGAATCTCCTAAGTGACATGCATCTTAGTACCATGGCCATTCTCCTTCACCTCCAACATCATCACACCCTTTGTCATTCACATATTGACATTTCTTGACATCCATTCATTCTAAGACAACTCCATGCCTCATTGACAACAAATGCAACACAATGCACTTCACATGTTATGATCAATTGGGATTAAACCCTCATAAAAATACTAAATTAAAAGTTGATCACTTATTTGTTGGTGTGGACAACTTGAACATAATCTTTTAAATCTTTTACAATATTCATGAAGTGTTTCTACTTGAAATTTTAATATACCACAAATTTATTTCCTTATTATTTCGGTTCGATAGGCTGGGAAATATTTTTTAATAAAAAGGCATTTCATGTCCGCCCAGCCTCTTATTGGTGAATTAATATAGCACAACCAATCTTTCGTAGTGTCTTCTACATAAAATGGTAATTCTCTAAGTTTTACTTGTTCCTCATCTCCATTAGTAGGTTTTAATGTTAAACAAATAGTATGAAATTATTTTAAGTTCTTTTGTGGATTCTCTCTAGAAAGTCCATGGAATCTTGGTAATGGGTGAATTAAACAAGATTTTAGTTCAAAATTGGGTTCCTCGCCTTGTAATTGAATGTATGTGGGTTGGATATCAACATAAAATGTGGTTAGTTATTTTACTTTTATACTATTTTCATCCAAGTCATACAATTTTATTTTAGTTTTGATGTCAGTTTCGGAACAAGATGAAGGGTGATGAATAGTTTCAATGTGTGGTGTGTCCTCCTTCAAAGTGGTGTCTTGTGTGTCTCGGTGTCGTTGACGTATGGTCCTCTCCGGTTCAGGTTCAAAAGGGGATAAATATCTCGAAGTAGAACATATCATTCAACAAACCACCAAAAAAATATATAAGAAAAAAAGGTATGGAAAAGTTATAAGATAAAACAAATAAATATTTACAAAAATTACAAAAACCTTATCAAAAACACACACTAAAAACCAAATCGCTCCCCACCAACGGCGCCAAAATTTGACTGCATTTTCATCACATGTCAAATGGATAGTTATTTAAAGAATATTTTTTAGTATATGGTATACCCTAGGTCGTCTCTCAAAGAGCATTGGTGGTTTTATAGTGTGAATTTTTAATAATAAAAACAAAAGACGGGGTGGTTTGAAAACAGATTTAAGAAAATGACTTGATTTAAAGAGTTTAATAGTTGGTAAAAAAAGTGGTGTTTTAGAATTATGATATAAGGAGATCATTTCATGTTCACTAAACATCTTGGTGAGTTCATCATTCTGAAAAAATACACATGGTTTAATGGAATCCTTTGGTTGAGGGTTGTCAAGATCTCAACTTCCCTCTTTCCTCTTAAACGATGCTCAAAGAACCACCCCTTGACACAAAAATCGTGTTGTCAAGGATTGGGTATTAAGAATAGAGAAGAAAGTATTACAAATAATACTGAAATATTATTTATGTGTGAGATAAATAGGACTCTTGTCTTGTCCAATCAGAGCAACCCAATATTCCCACTTGAAATCTCAACACAATCAGTGTTGAAATAAAAAGTGATTCACTTAATTATAAAAATAGAAATGCAATTAGAGGAGAATAATGTTAGGATAAGAAATAAGTGAAATATTTAGCACACAAATTTCACAAAACCAGTAGAAGAACAAGTGTTGGAACTCCCTCCCAAGTGTGTGTATCTCCCTCGAAATGACCATCCACTGTTTAGCTCGACATCAGGAAGAGGAAGCTCGGGTGGAGGTTCACCTTCATCCTTGATCCCCCTATGAGGATAAGAGACTCCATAACTTTTTGGATAATGCGATTAATCCTTTGGGTCTTTAGAATACTAGAGATTTTCCTCCTGGACGAACTTGCAAATGGGGAGCCCAAGCTTCCATTTTAAAGGCAAAGTGGAAGGTAGTTTTGAGCATCCTGATTTCGAGAAAAAACATCGTTCTTGGTTTTAGATAGACAGATAGTCTTATATCACTTTTTACAAAACTAAAAAGTTGTATCCCCACCTCCTAAATATCCCCACCAAAAGTTTTGTTCCATTTGGACAATCACAGCTCGAGATATTGACATATTACAGAATGCCACTTTTGACTTTGTGCATATTCGGTGTCTTGGACAGATCAGTTCGGATGGACCCCAAAGAAGCCGAATATGGATTGGTTTCCTTGTGAATAAATGTATAATAATAAATATTGGCCCAGTACACAAAAGTTGACCTCATTTGGATGCACGGTCAAATAACATTTTGCAGATTAATCCACTAGTGTGCTTGGATCCTGTATAGTTTGGCCCATTTTTCTTGGACTTCATCACGGGTCCTCCAAATCACCTCCACATTCAATGAAATTACCAAAAAAAAGTAATATTTCTCTTTTCAATAGTGATAAACACAAAATAATTGAATCAAAGATGAAGTTAATTTTGTTATTATATTTGGAATTTACAATAAAAATTCATTTTAATACAATGGTGTAAGGGTGAAAATGACACAGTGAATCGTGGTACGATCACTGATCGCTGGTTCAAATCGCACCCTAAGCATCAGACCAAAGGCTGTAGGTCTCTTTTTCAAATTTCAGGACACACGCCATGTATTTACCCAATACATTACATGTATAGATTTATTTTTAGTAAATAATATATATATATATTTATTTATTTATCTATTTATTTTTATTGCACTTATAATTTTAATTATTATATAGTTTACTATAATAATCATATTATACATATATTTAAAAAAAATACACGGTGTGAATTCTCTATGACATGTTGTGTACACCGGATATAAAGGTTGGGACCCTACCTAGCCTCATCCCATGTCGGACAACCCCCCCCCCCTCCTCCCCATTTTCTTCTCCCACACACCATCTGCCCTCCCCAAAAACAATCCTCTGATTTTTTGTGTTTCTGGTCCTCATTTCTTCCACATATTGATCCTCTCTCTAGGTACGCCATTATCCATCCTATATTTCATGTTTTTAGGCATTTAGGGTGTTTTATATTTGGCCGACCATTTGGATCTCCCGCGCAGTACATGGGATGCGTGAAGAACACACGTCATGTACATTTTGTACATGGCCACACACATCACATTTTCACTAATTGAAATATAAATGGTGTGTACATTCTGTACACATGGTGTATCATGCCTCCCCTACCCTCTTTTGGACCAGACCGTGTCCTCTGGGACACGACCCCTTCCCATGTCACCACACATGGTGTGTATGTTCGGTACACACTGTGTTCTTTATCCCTTTAGCGGAATCCATGTGGACTGCGTACACGCCATGCACACCATGTTGATACATACGATGTGTCCCCATTTCCACATGGCATGTATGTTGTCTGATCCCCTGCCCTAGTCAATATGTGTCTGTCTCCTTACACGGGAACCACTCCATATTGTACTACATGGCATGTAAAACTTGATACACACCATGTACTGGTTTTTACCCAACACATGCCCTTGCGGCGTGTCTATCCAGAGTACATGGGATCTTACACCGATCATACTATATTCCATGTACCTTGGATCTAAACACCGTGTTTTCCTTAATTATCTTTTCTCTCACATTTTCTTTGTTTCTTATTTTTCATCTTTTCTTTTGTTTTATTTTCTTTTCTTCAGCTATTGTAGGTGATGATCCCACGACTGGGAAGAGACCCATTTCCTCTAGTTAGGGTGAGGGGCCCCCTCACCATCAGATTCGTCTTTGACATTCCAAGAAGCTGGCTTTGGATTTCCTAGTTTTCCAGCCCCAAGTGTTAGCCACTCTGCCTCCTCTTATGATGGCACCTCCCTCCATGGAATCAGTTAGTCTGGTAACTTCTGTGGAACCCCTCACTTCCCCCAATACTTCCGCACCTTCTACAGTGGTTGAGGGATTTAGTGCTACCACTCCCTCTTCTAGCTCCATCCCCTCGGAGCTACCCTCCACGCCAGTAGTGGACCCGACCACACTAGCACCTCCACCTACTAGCCAGACCTCTGAGCCAACTCAGGTATCCCCTGATCCACCTCCTACCACTGTAGAAGGACCATTTACTCCAGCACCAATAATTCTTCCATCACCTAAATTGGTTGCTTCCCACCCTCATCTGCATCCATGCCTGATCGTTTTTTAGGGTCATCTTGTAGTAGGTAGATTACGGTGATTCTCCAGCCGCACTATCCAGTTGAGCAGCTGCTACCTAGATGTTAGTGTTCCCCAATGTCTGGGCATTTGAGAGGATATTGAGTATCTCCTAGGACATACACATCTCCTTGAGGCAATACAGGTCATCACTCCAACTTAAATGGATTTATATTTAGAGTTCATAGCGACCTTTGAGTTTGATGGGCCCGCCTACCATCAGACACTCACCGATACAGCCATCTCTGTTTTCTTTTCGCTAGGGGATTTCTATTTTCCCTTACCATGGTAGATTTTGGATGAGTGTGTGTTTCTTATACCCCCATCCTTCCAACCCACCTCTTATTTCCTCCCTTACCCATCCCGAGTGCTTTGACCTCATTTCCATGTGGTGGGAGCTTGTTGGGAAAGACCACAGGTACACCCCCACATCATAGAAGAGCACGCTCAACATTTTTCCTCCCCTTCATTTCCTCTAATGGTTCTTTAGCACCATTATTTTTCCTCAGCATGAGGATATGGGTTCATGTCTGGCTGGGACAGGGAGCTCCTTACTTGTATTGTCCAGCACAACTACCCTGACCTCCCATGCCTTTCCGACACCTACTTCCATTCTATGATTCACGGACATTAGGGAATCCGGAACAGTGGTTTTTATACTACCTTCCCAGTACACCATTTGGGAGTCTTTGAGCCCTCTCTCCCTCATGTTCCATTAGGATCTCCTCATCATCTTGAATTTCTCATTCTTATCCACATGCAGATGGTCGAACATCGGGGTGATGGCTATGTGCTCATCCAGGATGCCCTAGCTCCTACAGGGGTGAGAGTTTTCCAAGTTTCTCCCACTAGTTTTTCTGATCCCGACCTCCCTCGTCCACCAGTGGATGTTCCCTCACTGCCCCACCCCCCTTCTTCTAGCCTTCCTTCTTATTCCACCATCCCCTCTTCTTATGTGACTTCCACCTCTCCACCTCCACCCGCACCCTCGGCTGATCTTTCATTCACCCCCCCCCCACTTGGCCATGATGGAGCACCACCATGATGCTATGGCACATATGCATGGGCGTCTCAAGTGTATGTTGGGGATTATTCTTCACCACCATGGCCTTTCACTCCAAGCGACATCCCCTACATCAGTACCTCCCTTTGCTCCTCCACCTTCCGCCACACCGACCCCACTGCCAGTTGTGGTCATGGATTAAATTCTACTATCTACTATTGTCCCAGCTACTACTTCCCATATAGTCACACCTGAGGTCCCTATTGTTCCTACCACTCAGAGTTGTGATTCTATTCCTTCGGTTTCTGCTGTGGTTGTTTCTCCTTTGGTGGATTCCAATATTGCAGATGATGCCTCTTCTGAGGAGACCTAGTGACTGGTTTTTTGGCACATTTATTTTCATTATATATATCTCTTTTGTGATATTCTATATATGTGATTATGTATGTATCTTCAGATTTTTTTTCCTTCCCTTGACAGTCACAGGTCCTCTCGAGCACCTTGGCCATCTCTTTTTCAAGTACTACCATATTTGTCCCTTCATCATGAGGGGATTATTTTTCAGTGTTTATTTTTCCTTTCTACTTTAGATTTACTTCTTCCGTTTATTCCCCTCGTATTACCCTCATCTTTTCCCTACATTCTCTCCTCTTAATTGGTATTTCACTTGGGGGCCATGTGTTATATTATGTGTGGGGGAGGGTCTCTGACTACACTAGTCTTTGCCTTGAACTGGTCATTTGTACTCATGTTATGACCTGATTGACCTTTTATTTTTACTCATTCATGAGAGGTATTATTATAATTTAGACATATTCTTTCTCTTACCCTATTTCTTGAGAAATTCATGGGATATAGATAACTACCGAAACTTGTTATTTTTTCTCTTCAAAACATGAATATTTTTTAATCACATTAAAATGATTAAGGTAATTGATTATTTTTATCCCCTTTGACATTGAGACCTACCTGATATATTATCTTCATAAAACCCATATAAACCATGAACTACCTTGTTAGGAAACTACATTAAAAGCCTATTTTCCCTTCCATCCCTAATTATTTCATAATTTTGCATGATTATTTATTTGAGATTTAGAGAGGGATTTTGGGTCATCCATGTTATATTTTAGAGAAACCATGCATTTAAGTGTGGGGGAATTTATCACTTATTCATTTGGGTGGAGGGGTTTTCAAAACCACTATTTACTGTATTCTTAGTGGACCCTTTCAAAATAAATTCAAAAGAGGGACCAGATTCATTCATGTTTTATGATCCCATATTGGCAAGGGAGTATCATGGTGATGTTACCCTTTGAGAGATCTTGATTGGGCGTGCATTTTCATTAATATTTATATTTAATATCATGCATTATTGTTTAATAATTCATCCTCTTTTTCAAGCCTTTGAGATTAATTTTCATCATTACCTACCAACCCTTAGCCTCAGAAACATTTGAACCTTATTGAAATAACTCATGATTTTTTAGATTTTACTTCTGAAGTGGAGAATGAGAACACTTTCAAGACTATGGATATATTAAATATACTTAAGATTGATCATAACTCTGGTTAAACAACCTTGAGTGATGAGTGTGGTACTTTTTGGTGCGGTAAATCATCATGTGGCATGTTTATTTATGGAAAGTTAAATAATGTGGATGAAAGAGAATTAAATATTTTAATTAAATTATATATGAGGCTTGATTATAATAAATTTGGAATTGAAATAGGTTTTTTTCCTTTTAAAATATTATATTATATCTATAGTATTTACAATTATAATTAGATGAATACTTCCCTTTTTAGAGTATGTATTATATTGATTTGATGTTGAGATTTTTCTTGAGGGTAAGCAAATGACTGGGTGTGGGGGAGTTTGATGTGCCTGATTTGTGTATACTTTTTCAACTATATTAATGAGCATAAAAAAAATTTCCACCAAATATCAATCGTTTTTTGGATTAAATTCTGTATATTAGGGATTATGATTATTTTCAAGTGTTTTCCATCCAAAGTCACAAATCAAGAAAGGACAAAACAAAAAATCAAATATACACAGCATGTACTTATTACACACACCGTGTACTATTTCCATGATAGGGATCGGCAGGACTGGATACACGCCCATTTTACTGGAAAAAGCTTACATGTCATCTGCTTCCCATATACACGTCATTTCATCCATTCTAGAAGTGGTTAGTGGCTGATGATTGATATTACATGCCATTTAGGGTGGTGCTAAATGCATTGTACCTCCACCTACCAGGCGATGTCATGTTCCAAGTCAAGGGAGGCGAGGTAGTTAATCCACTGAAGCAGAAAAGAGGGCCAAAATGTGTTTAACAGAGTATATGTTGTATACTTTATGGTACATTTTATGTATTCCTAAATACTATAAATTGGAGGGTAGGCACTCCAAGTTTAGGAATGACTCATTCCATGATCGACCAAGGGGGAAATTTTTGGTGACGCCCAAAAAGATAAGAAGAGAAATAAAGAGAATGAGATAAGAGAGGAGAGAAGGTGCTTCCGTGCTACTTTCCCCACGACCTTAACTCTGAAGCTTATTGATGGTTAATTCAAGTATCATAAGTATTTTAGTTACTAGATACTCCATGAGTATCTAAATACCTTATGTTTTGGGGCTACGAATGATTATGGGTTGTAATTTTTCAACTGTTATATTATACTTCTATTATTGATTCTTCTCTCAAAATTCCTTAATAATCCTTTCTAAATATCACTAGAAATCTCGTATAAGACCCAGAATAGGATTTCTAGGGATATTATGAGTAATTACTATAAAAAACATCCATGATCATCGGAAGTGATTATCGTCTCAAAAGGGCTTCAATTAATAAAATTAAAAGAAGTCAAATTCCAGACCAAGGAATTGGTTTCTATTGATTCAAACAAAACTCATTAGACCAAGGGGGTTCTATTAAAATCATAACCCAGATATTTTAGTTCTTATGTACAACACAACCTAATAAGAAAATTTATTTAATAACAACATTAAAAATCTGTATCCCCAACGCATTCATCCCATTTTTTATCAAGAATCAATTTTTTTTGTGTTTTTCTTTATATTAAAAAGTAATTTATCAAGAAATTGAAAGATTAATTATTATTTCATTAAAACATCAAAACACTGACTCTAAATTTCAGAAGACTTCACCTAATTAATCACAAACCCTGAAACCAAAATACAATAACTTCATCTCCCTGTGGATTGATCCCATACTTTCACTATAATATTATTAAGTTTGGGTTATTCAATTTGGATTGTAAAAAGTAACACTTCAGCTGAAATGATACCAATGTAAAATATACATTCCAATTTACCATTTAACATTGAATAATATAGTTGAATCACTTACCTTAGGTTGGTCAAGTGATAAGAATGCATGTGGTAGTAAATAACAAACCATTGATTGAATTAAACTTTTAAATTTAACAAATTTAAGTTTCAACTCACCCGAACAGTGGTGAAAATAGGCTCAACTAGAAACTAAAATCATAAAATATGGAAACACCCTACATGGGGTTCCCTATGTAGTAGATGTAACCACCACTGATGAATAGAATATATGGAATGGGTCTTAGAACTCTGTTCTAATGACTACAAGCAAGGCATGTAAATTTAACATACGACACCTAAAGAAATCTATGTCCCCACGTGACAATTTATAAAATGAAGAAACATGAGGGATGAGTTATAGACCACCTACCTCATACTCGTATGACTCTCCTTATCTAGTATCAACATCTAGTTTGGATTGGATTAGAATATATCTAAATAACTTATCAAATTTTCTAAAAATAGGGAATATGAGCCTACATCTAAACAGCATCATTGATAGGAGGAAGAACAAAGAAATTATCTAGAGGATTAAATCACTTACTAGCATGCTTTCAATGAGATAGATGGATCTAAAATCAGAGTCTATATAGAGGAATGATGGAAGAACCTAGCTTAGAGATCCTTGGGTGCTTTTTACATGAGAGAGGGAGGAGGTGGGGTTCTATCCAAAAAAGGGAGGCCATGTTTCCTCTTTTTTAAAAACATATAGGGAATTTACATGATGTTTAAATTCTTTATACATTGTTTAAATATTAGGGTCTTCCCCCAAAAAAACCATTTACATGACATGAATGGATCTGACCCAACCATTACACATCGTGTAATCAATACACATTGTGTATTCAAATTACACAGCATGTAATTGGGCTACAACCAACCTATATCCCCCATGTTCCATTCTTCTCAAAAACAAACCAATTGTCCCATGGCTTGGGTTTAGGGTCTGATCTAAAACTAAAACTACAACAATAGTTTTAACCGAAAATTAAAAGGATCCATACCTGAGATAAAAATCAGGTTCTTACATAGGCCACACTGAAGATGAAGCTGATTCATGATTTAATAAAGATAGATCATGATGCGTTATCCTGGATAGAAGGGATGAAGGATTTGAAAAATTCTGTTAATATTGGAGGATCATATCTTAATAACTCAGTGATGATGGTTTCAGTGATTCACAAAAAGTTGCTTCATCGATAGAGGTGTGACCGAGCCCCAGTAAGGAAGTCTTGGTCTCATTATTGTTTTTAATGTTTATTTTTTTCAGGTCTTTTGTGTGAAATTTGTTTTCCATTGTGTGTGACATCTATATGTTCCCTTGTCTAGTTATTTTCATGACTCTTGCGTCTTGTACTCCTTTTCTTATTGAATAGTGAAAACCTATGATAATCATACCCCATACACGTGAACTAACTGGCTAAATCACATAAATATATGTGTTCTTTTACTTTTTTTCTTTATTCATCCAAGTTAAATATTGAACGATTCTTCTTAAATAATTCAAATTTGGTTCATATTAGGTTTTGAATTCATTAGATAGTAAATAAGTATTTTGTGTTTCTGTTAAGAATGATGAACATTTTAAGGAATATTTATTATTGTTTTGAAAATATGTATTCCAGTTTTCTAAAATTAACTGATTATGTTATGTTATTTTTTAATAATAATTAAATTATTTTTCTATGTTAATTTCTCACTTCTATTAGATTATTTATGTAATTGAATATCATTTTTTTTTTTGGAAATCCATACACTGAATCTAGAAATTTAATTCTGATGTTTGATTTTGGTTTTTTTATATAATTTTCATGTATATAATTTTTATTTCATCGCTTAAAAATTAAGGAAATCGTGTTTGTGTAATTGTCACTATCATTTATTGTTATTCACTTATTTTATAATCATTTATGTATTCCAGTTATAGGAATCTATTTTGATGGATATGTTTATGTTTATTGATTTTTTGTTTTATAAACCATAAAAATAAACATAGTTTTTTTGTGTTTTAAATAATAAAATCCATACCCATTGGATTATTTTATGGTTGTTGAATGGGGGATACTCCACAACACAGCCCCCAACAATTGGTATTAGATCCAAATTGGGAATAATTTTTGTGTTTTTAAAATTCCAAATCAAATTATACATTTCCTAAAATAATTTTTTTATCTTTTATGTTGTACCATTCTTTTATGTTTTGTTCAACTAGTTTGGTTTCTCTATTTTGCAATAATTTAAAAAAAATTGTGATTGATTATTTGTTTCCTTGATGGTTTTCCCCTATTTTTCTGATTGTTTAAGCCTAGTAGGGACCCTTTGGTAGGTTCTTCCTAGTTGGTTCTCAAGTTATGGTGTGGGAATGGGTGATTGTGTGGTATTCATGGGTGATATTTTTTGGTTAGTAGAGTGTGGTGTGGAAGGGTGATCAAGTGTGTTGTTTCATCTCCTATTTCTATTTTTTTTACTTAGAAGTGAGTTGGTATTTATCCATGGGTTTGTTCCTCTGCTTTGTGCCTTGCTTTCGGATGTATATTTGTTTGTTTACCTATTTGGAGTGGTTATTGATCCAAGGTAGTGTTTAGAGTTTTGATGTTATATGAATAAGTCTAGTGATGATTAGGCTTCATGGAAGTTATATTAGGATCTATCTGGATATGTTGGATGGTACATAGATATTGTTAGGAAGATGGACGGGGATGTGAATTATTGGTTTTTACATTTATACCCTTAGATCACTGCTATTTATTATAGTTTTAGAGATTTTCCTAAGGTCCTTGGGACTGTATGAGGCTTTGGAATGGTACCCTTTTGTTTAAGGAACTATCTTATATGCCTGGTTTGGGAAGTGTGATATCCTTATGTAGACATTTTTTAATTATTTTTAGGTTGTTTTGGTCCTTGTTTTTTTCTTGGTTTGGGTGGATACTGGTGTTTTTTTCAATTTATTAGTGTATTTATTATACGATTTCTTGTTAAATATTTTCACTATTTTGGTTTATTGAGTTGTATTCTTTGGGAATTTTCTGAGATGTTTTGTTTTTTCATGTTTCATTTGAAGATTGGTGTTGTTTTCTTTACTGATTGTGTGTAGGAATTGATAAGTTGATTCATGGGCATCTATCGGCATGATATTAGATGTTTTATATCTTCCTTTAAGGAAAGGTCTTAGAGTTCAACTCGGTTATGTGAATGTATGTGTTCCATTTATGTTTAGAGTTATTTAATTTTTTACTGTTAGTATCTTTAAAATTTCATTCAATTTGGGAATCATTTATCATATTGGTACATGTTTAAGTATACAGTCTATTGTTGTACCCTATAAAAGTTTCTTGTTTAGGATTTGATTCCCTAATTAATGGTTCTAGGTGGATCAGAATCATTATGTGGTTAGAATTTTTATTTGAAAGCTTCAAATTTTGTATTTTGGTGTGATGTTAATTTTTTTATGTATTTTAATTACCAAGGTGTGGAATTGTAAATTTTAGCTTCTTCATTATTGTTAACTAAATGATTTTCTAATATGAATTATTTACATTAGGTTTCTTTCTCTTATGACTAGATTTTTATACCCTTTCTCACCTATTGATGTGTGTCATGTGTCCATGTGGTTGTGACATAGTTTTATTTATATAACCACCCAATCCATATATACTTCCCACACATATGATATCAAGAGTTAAATCATCTCCATCATCCTATAATTTTCATGGGGTTTCATTTTTTTTAATTCTAATTTTTATAGGACTCTCCTTGATTCAAGGGGGTAGTGATTCTAGGAGTTATAATCTATGGTTCACCAAATATAATAGAGAAGAACTTAATTCAAAATTGTATTCCCTTTTCATCAGATATGGAGGGGAGATCCCCTTGAGAATATGACTTCAGATATGAATCTTTTGTAACTACTTAGAGAGGATCTTTGTTGATCCCTTGATTCTTCTTTATTATATGCAGAGTACATCCATAAATAGGCGGTGGTTCTGGTCCTTCTACTTGGAGCATTCCAAAGTTGAAGTCGAGTAATGGCTTAATGAAGATGGTCAATAGCATGAGATCCTAGACAGCAATGATGATGGACTTGGAAAATAGTGTTGATCACTAAGGATCATACATGAATAACTTAGAAAAACTAATTTTTGCACTTAGTAAAAAGTTTCTTCATCAATAGAGGTGAGACCGAGTCCCAATAAGGGGTTATTGATCCTGTTGTAGTTTTCCTTGTTTATTTTTTACAAGTCTTGTGTGTGTTGTATTTTCTCCATCACGTGCATCATGCATATGTTTCCTTGTCTATTTTTTCATGTCTCATACTTCTTATACTCATTTTCTTATTACATAGTGCAAACCTATTATGATCATTCCCGATGCACATATGCCAACTGGATAAATCATGTGAATATTTATGTTCTTTATTTTATACCTTTTTCTTATTTATTTGACATTGTTAAATTTTTAATGTCTCTCCTTGAATAAATGTGAATCTCGTCCAAATATGGTTTTGAATTCTTTAGTTGATTAATAATTGTTTGTTTTTAAAAATGTTTAATATCTTTATGAATCTATTTTATTATTTTGAAAGTTTATAATCCAGTTTTATAAAATTACTAAATTATGTTATATTATTTTTTGGTAATTATTTCATGCTTTTTTCATGTTAGTTACTTGATACTTTGATATTATTTATGTATTTGAATATTTTTTTTGGTTTTGGAAATGCAGACTCTTGATCTAGGATTTTATTCCTATTTTTTATTCTAGTTTTTTTAGGAATCTATACATACAAAAATTTCTCTCATGACTAGGGAATTATGGAAAGATTTTTTGTTGTAATAATCACAAACATGGGTTGTTTTTCACTATTTTTATAATCATTTATTCCTTCTCGTTGTAGAAATATATTTTAAAGTATTTTTTCAGGTTTATTGGTTTTATGTTTTGTAAATCAAATGAAATAACTAGGTTTTTTTATTTATCATTTTGAGTTTTAAAAAAAACAAATTCATACCCAAGGGATCCTTTGTTCGGTAATTGAATGAGGAATACCACACATAAAATCTTCATTGCCCATGAATATATTTTGAGTGCATAATCTCTATAAAAATTGGCCTTCCTCCATCCTTATTTTTTCTTTGTGCTTAACTTTCTACAATCCCCAAATTCCTTCCTGTGGGATGTGCTTTTAGGTACCCGTAAACCCCCATTTATGGAATTACCTAGATCATTATTTAGGTAAGAATATTCCCTTACTATTATATCAAATACATCTTTAGAAACGTCTCCCCCTTTCTATGGTTAATATTCTTTGTAACAGTTAGAATATTCATGATAGTAGGAGGTATAAAACTAATAACTTCGGGTATCCCTACGGCCTGGAAAATTAATCCAAACTCTAGGCCCTACCCCAATTATTATCAGTCGTAGGACTCATAGTCATCTTTTAATTCAAAGCATGAAGCCACACACCATATTGGAGAAATATCATCCCCTTCTCTGAGTGTCCCATTATTCCAAAAAAGTAGAAAAATGTGGGAAGGTGGGTTTTTCATGGGGTTTTCAAAAAATAATTATTACAACGAGCTATATTTTTTTTAAAGTAGGGATTAAAAGTGTTTATTTCCCTAGATCCTTTGGACTCCTTTGGTTTACACAAAATTCATGAGGGTCCTCAAAGTCATTGTAATTAATTTTGTAAAGAATGTGAAATCCCCTCACGGCTTATGTTTGAAACAAAATAAAAAATTAATAATTTGATTTTTTATAAATTAATTATCATGAAATAATTATTTTTAATTAATAATTATGATTTATAATTCATTATTAATAAATAAATAATTATTAATAAATAATTATGGGGTTTTATTGGTTTTTTAGTTATATATATATATATACCATGATAAATAATTAATTAGAAAACAATATAAATAATAATTTATAAAAAAATGCTAATAATTTTTTATACTTTTATAGTAATAAATTTCAAATTTTAAAATTAATATATATTAAAAGTAATTTTGAGTAGTAATAATTATTTATAATTCATTACCATTAATTATAATTAATTAATTTATAATTATTAATATTAATTATTAAGAATTATTACTTAATAGATAATTAATTAACTTTTTTTTAATTATAAATTAAATTATTTATATTTTTAAATAAAAATTATTAGATATTTAATAATGTTTAGTTATTAATATTAAACAATTAAAATTTATTAATAGTTTTTTAAATACTTAATAAATATTGTTAATGATGTTATCATTAATTGTTTTTATTTATTTTTTAATTATTGATTATTCCCTTATTATAATTCATTTTAATTAATTAATTACTATTTATTCTTAATTTTTTTTAATTAATAACTGTTACTCTAATTATTTTAGAAAAAACCCTAAATTAAAAATAATTATAGTAATTATAAAATAAAATAATTTTATTCACATGTATTTAAAACATTTTTATAAATAAATAGTTTGAATAAAAATATAAAGTAATAAGGAATGTATGTACATTAAAATTAATACTATTAATTATAATTTCAATATTCTATGGAAGAGTATTTTTTGAAATATATTTATGAAATTTAATGATTTGACTAAATTTTGTATAATAATATAAAGATTATAAATAATATAGAGTACCCAATATAATGTCAAATAATTTAAGCCATAAACAATATATAAAATCAATTAGTACAACAATTTTTATCAATGTATATGATGATGTATCCTCCTATAGTTCTAAGTGTGAATAATAAACCTATAATAATATGACCATCCTCTATGATGTGGTGGAGTCTAATGAATTGGGGGGAATCTTCCTTACGTGCAAGAACCTAAACTTTTTACTCCTCTGTCTGTGAATCATTGGGAGGAGGTGTCATCAGGATGTCAAGATGTGCACTTGATCTTTCTCCAACTGTATAAGTGGAAGGACCTGATATCTTATGAGGGATCCATATGTTTGTAAAGGCTCTTTCATAAAAGATGAATACATGGAAAATTAATCCTGATTTGAGCTTAGATATGCTATACCAGGTGAAAATTATGGATATAATGATAACATAAATGGATCTCACGGATGTTGGTACACATCTTTTTCTAGACATGTATTCTATTCTTATGGAACATTTGAGGCCCCCACGTGTAGCCCAAAGTGGTCTACGCCATCATCAATATGTGTTTTCAACATCAGCATCTACTGGAAAAGGTTCTTGAATAGGGAATTTATCCCCTTGAGGTGGAAAATCCAATACACTAGCATGTACAACACGATATGATGACATCATGTCCATCATTGAAGCATGGTTCCTTTCCTAACTAAATACCATGCCCTCCTCAAGATCAAACATGTTGATAATGTGCTCTTGTCAAGTATGTTGTATTGAGATTTAGACCGATCTAAAGACAATGTACTACAAAAAAAATAATGTAAACTTATTGACTTACTAGATCCTACACCCCTCTACCGTGTGGTGTAAGATACAGTATAGACATCATATTATACCATGTAGCATACTCGATCTATTGTGACTTATCAACACACATTGTAGGCATGAACTAGACAAAACATTATGCACATTTATCCCATATATTGCCATACTATACATGTCTTGACCTCTAGTCAACATCCTTCCTCTATATCAACTTCAGGTAATGAAGTGTCACTGGTTATCTGGGTGCCAATGGAATATGTTGAACACATCAAAACTGACACATAACTTAATCAGGTCAGTTCTACTTAGCAATATGAAAGTTTTTGAGAGGCACTACAACCCTAACATCATCAATCCTAACAATGTAGTATATAGGAATCTTGTCAAATGTAACTCAAAATGGATGCCATGAAATATGAAATAAAAATGACATTTGATAAAATATTTTTCTATGAATTTCCAAAAAATATAACATTTTAAACCTTTTTAGTCTAAATAATAATGTATATACTTACATCATTAAGAATAATACTATCCAACATGATATGATATGAATCCAAATTATATGTTGGTTTCCTGATGAAATGGTGTTCCTGACTCCACTTGTAACGTACAATATAAAAATTGATAAATAATAAGCAGTTAAGTGTAATATATCATATTAGCATAAAAACAATAAAGATGAGTGATCATGCTAGCATTCAGGTGGAGTGTCGTACAACACATCCATGGGATACTCTGGACCAGTAACAATAGGGGTAGAGGGAGGGATATGCTCCCATGCCCACATCTGAATAAGGATGATATATCCTTCATGTTCACTACGGTTTGATCGGCATGCAATTCAGAATCTATATGTGTATACCAAGAAAAAATATTCCCAGTTGTATCTCTCGACCTGATCAAATCCCTCAACTAACCCCAAATAAATCATGTGGGAATTCATACTGGAGTGATCAATGAACCTTGCCCCTCCAATGATCCACAAGATATATGCATGGGTGTGGAGCATGAATGTGTGTGCATCAACATCAATAGGTAAATGTTTTAAGTGCATGTCAAGCTAGATCATAGACATAGAACTAAAATCTATAGTAGTATAATCTCACATATTTTTTAGTCCTGGAAATTATTATACAAGATTGGGATAGTCTCTATAGGTGGCTCTAATAGCTACAACACCCTAGATAAGAAGACCAAGCATAACTTTACACATTATATAGGATGATGATCATCTCTCCTTTAAGAAAGTAGAAAGTGTGATTCTTAATTATCCATCTCTCAGTGAGGGTGGAAATTTGGTGATTATTAACAAATATAAAATTTTATATAGAGACACCATAAAATATAGCATGTCGTAGGTATGGTATAATAGCATCTGGAGGTGGAATGTGATGATAATGGTGTGCCATATGCACCCTAACTCATCAAGACTCACAACCCGCTAGCACGTCATATAAAACATGTATATATTTCTCAGTTAGTAGTGTAGTATTCTTATTATCTAGGCATAAAAATGAAATTACTATTAAGTATAAAATGTATATATGATGTTATGGTTAGTATAATATAGGATATAATAGTAATGTTAATACCCTTTTCTCTTTATGAAGATGATAACATGGATTGATCTCCATTTATCACAAATATTATTGTATATAATTACATCTGCATTATTATTAAAAACTAAGTTCCATCATTTTCAATTGATCTACTTCTTAGATAAGAGAATCTTGTTCTCTTAATATATTAGGCTCCAATTATGAACAATTTTACAAATTTATGATTTTTAAAATCTTTGAGTAATGACTCTTACATCATATAGTTTAATTTCTATTCATAATATTTATTTTTCGAAACCTTCCATGTTTATATTTCACAGATTAATCACTAACTCTAGAATAACTCTTACACAATTCACAATAACCACCGACATTAATAACCATAGTCATTAATGGGAGATTAACTATTTATTTTTAACTTATAGATTTTTTCCTATAGTCATAATATCCCCTCCCCTATAAAGGCACCCCTCTATAGATGAAAATGATAAAAGGATGATAATGACACCTGAATCTTTCCTCAAATGGGCCACGGGTTGGTGACAAGTGTCGAGGGTATATCATACACACAAATGGGAGGCCTTTCCCTCTAAGAATAATTTGAGGAATGATAGATAAGATAAAACCACCAAAAAACTCATACTCAATAAATAAAATAGATCCCAATACATATAATTAATGTCATACAATTGAAACAAATATAAAAATGAATCTACAAGTATAAAAAGGAAATCATCAATAGTGACCTTGAAGCCCAAATAGTTCATGAACAACCCCTTAAGCTAGTAATTTCTATCCTAATCACTATCCATATCCTACAATATTAAAATAATTATATATACATAGGGTGATAATAATAGGTATACTCAGTAGGATCCTTCCTAGAGACTCTTGTATAAGAGATAAAGAAAAAAAACTAAAGTCCAGTGAATAACTAAATGAAACTTACTCATCACCTAATCAGGTATGCTAAGTACTAAGACTCACCAAGGATCTCTCCCCAAGTATCACACACAAGTATTAATGTAATATTAGACATAATTCCAAAGTGAAGGCACCCTAATACCACATCCCCATTGGTTTTTCAGTCTTACCCACCATCGTAGTTCATAAGTCAACTCTCTCAAATAAATAATCTAGCCTGAAAACACCTAGACAAAAGTAACATATCATTCACCCCATTTAACACATCAACTCTTCATCAACATATCCATATCAATATAGTGACCACATAGTTTCCAGGATCCACCACAGCCCATATGTCATGTATTATAACTCAAGCGATCACAAACCATAACCAATATACCTATAATAATCCTTAGGATATTATATTTAAAGATACATGTGTGTAAAATAACCACAAGTCATTACATACCTCTACACATGAATATGGTAAAGGTAACCATTTTCCATACCAATATAAAATACAACTAGGATAATATAGTGGGGAAAGATGGGGTAGTTAACCATTTGTTCCAATCCAACCAGGTTGTTGTGGAAAACAACCTCCCATAGTCCACTGGTTGTCATTCATCCAACCAACATTGGTGAGGTATCATATAAAATCACATAACATAATAACACACACACACACTCGCATATATATATATATATATATATCACAACCACACTCTGGGAAACTTCCTAGACTTAACCTAAACGGTAGCTATCGCCTCCCAGTCACCTGGATGAAAATGATAAGTACTATATATCCTATAAGCATAGAAAATTTTAAGAGACTTTAAATTATTTCTTTCTTCTAAAAATTTATCATTTACATTAATTACAGGCAAAAATTTATACCCCTATCATAATCCAACCTCTTTAAAGATATATCAATAATTATCATCATCATGAATTTCTAAAAATCCTCTAACCCAGTGGGTTAAAACATTAATTATTCATTCCATAATTTAAGGTACTCTAAGACTCATCCAGATCTACCATTAAAGATACATAAACCATAAAAATCCAGTTGCATTAAGAAGTGGGGAAAGGAAAGTAGGTGCAACCTGGCCATCCTGCCTTTAAAGAAGATTCATTACCAAACAAGCATCATAGCTTTTAGTATTGCAAACAATAGGTAAACCCAACTTCAACCCACTCCATCAGTCCTAGTGCCATCCCCAATGTCACTATACATAACCCCATTCATCTCAACACCATAAGCACTAAATAATACCTCATGCCTAGAAATCCCCACCCATTCCTCACCAACCATCCATCCCAAGCTCACATCACGATTCATGGAAAGGATCCTCATCAAGACAAAACACATACGGATGAAAGAAAATATCAAATAGTCAACACAACATCTAGTCCCTAGAACCAAACCATATAACCTTCATAAGAAAATGGGATCTCTCAAACCCAAACAAATTTTTTATCAAATAACCAATTCATTACCATATTGAACTAATTGGTTCATTTAGAAAAGGTTGAAACTACAGGAAAACTACATCCTCAGCTATCAATATCTTTAAAATAATTTAAACAATATTTATGCAGAACGTATATTTCCACAAAATTTATTATTAGGAATGATAATAATAAAACATTCCTATTTATTATTTTAAACATAAATAATTACCATCTTTATAGTCATTTTCTAATTTTGAAGAGTCAAAACATACTAAAATGTATCATAAGAAATGATAGTGTGCTGTTTAGAAAATCAAGATACAAACTATTAACATGGAATAAACACATGTGATCACAACATCCTTAAACCAAAATTCATTCTTTAATTCCTATTTTATCTTCATTAGGTTTAATTCTACCCTAACCAAAATATATAAAGAATAATAAATTTACAATTTCACTTAAAAAAATGAGAAGAAATGAATCCCCTGCGTCAATGCTTTGAACATTCCTAAAAAAAGAACACAAAAAAATGAAGATATATGATCACCTATCCTGTAATGAACTGATGGCCCCTAAGGCACCACACTATGAGAATTCCACTAAACACAAAAATAACTCCATGATATTTATGAAGATTAAACTCCATATCACGTAAAGATTTACCGGGATATAAACAATATATAATAGAGAATAAACCACAAGATAAAGAGGAAAACTCACATGGACCACCACATATTGAATATGGGAAACTGGGAATCAATCCCAAATTAATAGACTTTGAAAGACCCTAAAGGAGAACCTCTCACTGACTGAAGTTGGGAGAAAATTGGAAGCTTTTCTAGAGAATTGAGGGTGAGATATAATTTATAAGAATTTTTTTAGATGTGGATTCACAGTGTGAATAGGTAATTCATGTTGTGAATGGCTTGAGTTTAAGACTCACTGAAAAATGTGTCTCCCAGATCCTACAACTTTGTATTAATTCATGTCCAGAACCACATGTTCATATCATAAATATTTGGGAACAGATTCGAAAAACCCAACCCTTTATCCAATCATGTCATGAATTGATGGTTCATGTCATGAATCACACCTTGTAAACTTCTCTTTCTCGGGATGAGAATAACTATTCTATATATGAACCACTCTCTCACACCATGAACTAGAATTCATGTTCTTAACTCCTCCTACTTTTATATTTCATCTCCCAAACTCCACTAATTATACTCTAAGATTCCCCTAAGAACCTTGATCTTTAGAAACACAAAAATGGATGGGAAATAATGGTTTGGTCCCTTACATTATATGCATATCAAATGTTTCTCACATTCAATAATTTAAAACCAAATCTATAGAGAAGATAAGGAAAAAAGTTGTATCCATATAACCACCCTGTGAGATACCTCTCATGAATCTCACTATCATAGGAACATAACCATCTTATAATATAGAAAAAGGTTAACATTAAAAATCCATCACTACATAAGGAGAATACCAATCACTAAAAAACTTGGGATACTATATATTTATGAATCATGTTCCTAGTTTTACTCCTCCACACAACTATTTCACTAGAGTACATAAACTAATGGAATATCACACCCACACAACACCTTCTCTTGGTGGTCCCAAATCTCCATGTGCCTCTCCTTGAAGGTTTCATTAACATCAATTTAGATATCACCCCATTAAATGAAATTAGAATTATCAAAAAGATAGAATAAAATATGTGATATATGAATGAAATCCTAAATCTAGTTCATCTGTGTGGGAACATTTATCTAATACATGATGGCTCCAACACATGCCAACACCTCTAAATTTCCAATAAAATTGGGAGAAAGCTTACTCCCACAATCAAAACTTTCCTACCCATGATGAGTATTTGTCTTTAAGAATACATGATCACCAATATCAAACTCCATAGGTCTCCTATTATGGTCATCATATGATATATAATGATCTTTTGATTCCTTCATCCTCTTACGAATCACCCACACCATTTATGTCTTGCTTTGCACTAGTTTCAACATGAGAATTGATAAATCTTAGACAGAAATCCAATATAATGGAATTTATACCATAAAAAGATTCAAATGGTGTTATACAAATTATGGAGTGAAAACTATTTTGTAATAAATATCAAGCAATGGTATGTGACCCACCCAAGAACCTCCAAAATCCAGGGAACAAGTGTGAAAGATGTCTTCAAGAGTCTGAATGGTCCACTCTTTATAACTATACTTATGTGAGTGAAAAGAAGTGCTGAAGAAAAACTGAGAGACAAAAATATGCTGGATATTTCTCCACACCCTGATGGTGAAATGAGGATTAAGATCAAATATGTTTATCCTCAGGACTCTATGAAGCCCCACTACCTCCTCTAGATACTCCTTCAACAAAACCTTCACTATGCTCAACTCCTTGATCACAAATAAATGAGATAATTTTGTTAAATAGTCCACCAATACACACAAAACATCATATCCTCCTTAATATTTATGTAAACTGGTGATGAAGTCCATAAAATTTTCCTCCTACTTCAACTAAGGAACATCTAATGGTTGTACAAAAACAATAGGAACATGGTGTTTAGCCTTCACCTTCTGGAAGACTAAACATCGGTACACAAACAATGTAACTTCACACTTCAACCCAGGCCTCAAAAACTAACCTATCAAAGCATAGCACATCATTGTCACACAAGAATGTACTGTGAATGTTGAGTTTTTGAAATCAAGGGGAAACACCTCATGTTTAACACCTTGATATTTTAAGAGATGAATATTATGTTCAATAGAATAGATGATATGCGACACTAAGATTAGAAGTGAATATAACACCCCTAAGAATTTTTGATATATTACCTTTAAAATAAATTCAATCTCTTAGATAGCTTGTGAAGCAAAAAATTCTGAGTTTAAACAAAATGTGATGCTTTATTAAAATATTATTATTTAAGCATGACAATTATAACCTAGCTGTTAAGTTGGTAGGTATGAACAGTAATATTTCAATTATGAAAATTATATGGTTTACACATTATAAAATAAATTCAATGGTTATCTATTTATTATAAATAAAATAAGAACTATTTGAAAGACAAAGAAATTTTTTTTGAAAAAATATATTTTTCTGAAAGGAATATTATTCACTCTTTTGAAATATAATCTAAAATTAATTTTTAATACTTTTAATAAAATATTTAAAAAGATAAACTTCATCATTGTAATATACATGTAACAACCTGAGATTTTATAAAAAAAAGTATATTCAATAGCATAAAGGACATGAAACATTGAGTTTATCTTACATTACGTGAAAAAATCATTTTAGTTTGCATTACACACAACCTCGATATTTTTTTGTTTGATGGAATATTCAACACGCAACACCAAACTTAAACAACCCATGATATATATTATTATTATAACCTAGATGTTAGAATGGAGGGTATGAATAGGATTAATTTAATTATGAAAATATGGTTTACACATTTATATATAATTAATTATTTGGTGATGAATTAATTAGAAATTCAAATATACCCCTTTTGAAAAAAATGAAATCGTTTTCTAAAAAACTATTTAAATGTACACAAGTACCTTTTATACCAATAAAATGAACAAATAACTATTTTTAGAATATTTTAATGAAATTTATATTTAATGTATTAAATATAATTTTTAACATTTATCCTATGTATTTTCTTGACAATAGATAAAAATAAATCTAGTTTATGCTTAAAACCAGTATTTTTTCTAAAAAGCAGTTTTGTCGCGTTTTTATCACGCACTTATTTAAAAAAGAATTTTTAAAAATTATATAATATTTATTTGAAAAAATAAACTTAATTTTTGAAATATTAATACAAAAAATATCTTATAGTGAATTTTTATTATTTTTTTGAAATTTTTTAATTTTGATGAATAATGAAAAATACTGAATTTTAATTGAAAACTGTTTTTTCACCTAAATTATTTATACAATTAATTTATATTTGGAATTATTTTTAAAGAAAAAATATTTCAATTATATATATATTAATCGAATACATTTCATTGGAATAATTTTCATGTTGAATTTTTATATAAAACATTGTAAACTTTTGAAATTTTCACTTTAAAAACCCGCTTTCTTGTCACATCTGCATGATAAATTTTAAATTAAATTATTCCACTTATGTGAATTGAATTTGGAAACTTAATTAAATATTTATAATCATAATAATTTATATTATATATTACGCTAGTGAAAAAAATTAAAATTAATTACAATAATTAAGGTAAAAACGAGTTTACTTAGTGGTTAAACTTATAATATAAGGTGTTAAAATATCCTAAAACTTGTCCAAAACCCATTTTATGGATACATTTTGACCCTTAAGATCTTAGGATCAAAATTTATGAGTTTTTTGTTAAACTTTTCCATGAATTTGACTCATATAATAAGTTAATAAAAAAGACAAAAAATGTACCTTTCTTCCATTTAGTTTTATAAAGCTTTTGGGATGGGGAAAAAACTATATATGTTTGTTTATAAATATTATTTTGAAAGATAAATGAATTTTTGTTATCATAATAATTTATCTTTAATTTTTATAGATGATATAATTACATTAAATTCATATGAAACATGAACACATGGATTATTTAGTTAATAATTAAATTAAATAAACAACACGAAAAATATTTAAAAGTGGGGTAAATAGAAAGAATTTTTGTGTTACATTATGTTTTTAGATAAATATATCATTATACACATATTTAAATTTAATATATTTTAATTTCATTATTTTCTTGATATTTTTATAAATTCTAATTAAACAAATAATGCCAAAATTTACATTAATGTTATTTTATAATAAATGATATTTTATTAAATTATTTAAAATTATTAAAATATTATCTTATGTAAAGTTAATTTTGAATGTTAACAAACATAAACCAGGGTACATTCATGGAATAATTAATCTTTTATAATTAACATATTGATCCATAAATAGTAAAATCATTGTTGTCATGGTTAGGGTTAAAGTAGTGTTTTTTTCGAGTTACACACGCTTCTGTTAAATTTAATTTCCTACACACATGTGATTTTATTTATAATTTAGATTTAATATTTAAAATCAGTGGGTATATATTTTCTAGTAAGTCCTTCTTTAGTTTAGTCTTAATGGATTAATTATAATGGTTATAAAACTATATACCTTAATGAAAAAAATAAAATTAAAAAAAAAGTAAGGAAACATAGGAGTTAAGGAACAAAATGTTTAAAAAATGAATTTATTTTGTGTGGTGGAGGTGTTTATAAAAAAAATAATCCCTCCCAGACATTATTATTCAATTTTTTCGGCGCATTAGGTTTGGTAGACCTCCCAATAGTAAATACTTTTGAGTATTTAGAAGAATTACCCTCCTCCTCAAATTTAAAAAGGCAGTCACTCTCCCCACTTCTTCACACCTCTCAAGCCTTTTGGATCATAAAAACCCTAACTAAATAATCACCCAAATTACATCCACTCATTCTAGGAGCCATATTTTTGTCATAAATCAAAACTTTCAAGGTTTTAGTGAAAACCTAAGGAGGATACCATAAGAAGAGGTAATGTTCTTCTAAAAGTATTTTTCTTTTATTTCCTTCTCCACCCCCACCAATTATTCTTATACCATGCTTATATAAAAAACTCAGTATCCCTAATATACTGAGATTTTTTATATTAATTTTATTAACTAAACCCACACACACTTCTATCATATGGGTTATAAAATCATCATTTGTGTGTACAGAGAACTACCACCTCACAAAATAATGTCATTCATTTTCATATTACCGCCTCTTATGGTTGGGAATAATGACGTGTGTACAATTTATATATGATATTTAGGATATTTATAACATAATAATACCTCTTAAGTAATTATATAATATAATCCCTTTTTATATTCCATTCAGTAAGGGATATGATAACATTGCTCATGTGTATGACAAACTACCACCCTGCAAAGCGATGTGAAGAATTTTTCACTAACATGTTACATAGAAGGTAAAAAGGGTAAATGTAATGAATATATATGATATAAATGACATAATTATGATATTAATGACACAATTATATTTCTTTAAATATAATATTTCCTTCTCTTCTTAGCATTTCACATAATTAAAAATTGATAACGTTGTTCATGGATGCGTAGACTACCGCCACCTCGAAGCGATGTGATTATTCTTTTTTCATCACCACATCACAATAATGATATATAAGTATATATAACTAAATAATATGGTAATTATGATATAATTATCATTATTAAATGATGAATATTAATTACCTTCTTTCCATAATGATCATTGGAAATATTGAAATGTTACTCATGTGCACATACAGCCTACCGTCTCCATAGTCGTAGCGTTAGTTTATTTTTTTAACCATATTCCATAATTTGATTAAAAAGTATAATTTATTTATAAATATGATAATTTTTTCATGATTTTTATTCTTTATATGTTTAAATAATGACTCTGTTTTCCATAGCTAACCTCTCTATGTAGTTTTTGACACACAAACCGAATATGGTCAAAATCTCCAACTTGAACTTAATTGATTAAGTAATTATATATAAATTGATTATAAGTGAAATAAAAGTAATAATAAACTTCTAAAATTTTACCAAGAAAGTAAATAATTAATAGAAGTTTATTATTCAGGAAGATAATGGACAAGTATGACAAATCAGACTCAAGGTAAGGGTTTTTCTCGACTCAATTTTATTTCTATGAGATACATGCCATATTCACCATTTTTTTGTGTTGTATATACTGACCATGAATGTATTTTATCATTATTATTATTTAATTTAGGGGGATATAAATATTATTTTTATGATATCTCTTTCATGGGGTTTATAGTTTAAATGTTACCAAAGCGGTAATGGTTTTTCGTCACAATTTTCCTTCTTTGAGACTTTTTCATTTTTTATGCCTATATTATTTTATGAGGTGTATATAAATCCCTAAAATTTAATATCAAGAAATTATTTATTCTCAAGATATTTTATGTTTCATTTAATGTTATTCCTTCATGGTTATTATGATTCAAAGTTACCAAAGTGGTAAGAGTATTTTTTACCATCTCATCATTTATTAGGATTGTGAATGATTAGTCTCCAATACTGAAATATTATAATTATAATGAATTATATTTTACTATGGTTATTCAAGATATTTTCATGATATAATACTATTTTCCATTATTTTTTACATATAATATTTGAGATTTTTTTTTATAAAATCCAACTTTATTTCTCTCTTTGGTCAGAAATGTATTTTCTTCCAAACCCATGTTTTCAAAAATGTTTTAAAAGGTGTTTTTCAAATATGAAAGGATATTTTCCTAATGAAATATTTTAAATTATTTTTTAAAAAAGTTATTTATATGTTTCCATGTTTTTTTCAATGAAAAGTATTTTTAAAATTTTTTATGTTTTGAAAAGTAATTTTTAAGATGAAAAGGCTATTTTCTAAAAAAAATATTTTCAATGATATTTTAATGGAATTTTCATTCATTAAAATTAGAAGAAAAAATTGGTAATTTTCCTCAACTAGTGATATTTGGTATTAATACCATCCTCATTCTTTCTCTGTATGTGATAATATTTTTTCAAGAATATTTTTATAAAACTCGTTTATTTTTCATAGGTTAATCATGTTTCAAAGATATTATTATGAAACCCATTTATTTTCAATGGGTTAACCATGTTTCAAATAGATTTTTATAGAACCCAGTTGATTTCCATGGTTTAATCATGTTTTGAAAAGAATAAAGTTTGTTTCAATGATTTATGATGAAATGAATTCTCTATGTGATTTATTCATTATTTAGTTCTCAGACATTATAAATAATGGGTGAGCCCAGATAGTGACAGTTGGCCCCGTTATAGCTTATATGATGGGTTTTCTCAGATAGCACTCTAATGAATTGGCATTCATTTTTATTGATTTTGATAACCCCCCTTTCAAGGGATGAGGGGGAACCCTTACAAGGCCCGTAGGCTCAGAGATTACATGGCCCGTAGGCTATAGGAGATTACATGACCTGAAGGTCTTAGGGAATTCAAACAGAATATCTACAAAGAACTGCCCATCCCCAGTATCTGCATCTTGATAGTAGCTCTCCACGTTTTTATGACCATCTGGATAGGATTCCCATCCAAGCACAGGCTGGTACTGATGGCATAGTCATACCCTCTAATTCTAACAATCCATTTGGCATTGCTCTAGTGAGTGCACCTGCTCTGAATCCTCTTTTGGGGATGCTCCTTTTTTGTAGTGTGTCTGGGGCCTGCATTAATGTGGCCCAAAGGCCTTGGGGTGGCCCTAAGGCCTTAAGGTGGCCTGAAGGCCTTGAGAATCAACTGGCCCGAAGGCCTTGGGTGGCCCAAAATCCTTGTAGAACCCGATGACCAAAGCGGTGTCCCGAAGGCCCAGATGGATGAATAGTTCTGGATGCTACAGTACCGAACAGTACCTACTACAGTACTAATATAGTAAACCAGAAATATGCCTCCACCCAGATTTAATCTCGGGTCTCTTGGATGCACCTAGAGAGTCCTCACCAACTGGGTTGAGGCTCATGTGCGCACTCTAATGAATTGGGTAATTATTATTTTCTCAAAATAATTATATCATAAGTTGACCATATGGTTATTCCAATTTTTAATATTTTTTTAAGGGTTTTGTAAGGTTTCTATGAGATGATGTTCTAAGATACCAATATGTTTTATCTATTCTTTATATGGGTTTATGAGTGTTCATTAGTAAATATTGATATTACATGGTACATTATTATTGATTCTAATGAATTTTTCCTTTCTTAATGCCTTATTCCATGTTTTCATGTTTGATCATCCAGGTATTTATGGTTATGAATACTCATATTTTATACTCATGCACTTTGATTATATCATCATACCATTATAAACTTCTTATGCTCATTAATGAAATTCAATTTATAATTCCTATGTTTACCCTTACTGATCATTTGAGCTCACCATTCTTAATTTCCTTTTCCATATATTATAAAGAAATAAGTTGAAATAATTATGTCTATAAGGGACTTAATATGGATGATGATGATGTCTTAATTTGAAAAAATAAAAGATGGTTTAGTGCAAGAAATGAGAATTTAATGTCATGTGAATTGTTTGTATAAAATTTTGTCCTAATTATCTAAAAATCTAAGCCTAAAAGGTCCTATATGATGTAAGTGATACATTTTTTCCTTTTTATGTTGTAAGGTTTGGATGGAAAAAAAATGGGTCACACTTATCAGCTTTAAAGCCAAAAATGTAAAGTTCACAATTTCAACACAAGATCTGGGAGTGTGAGTTCTGGGCTACTATAGTTGGTATCAAATATTGGTTTAGAAAAATTTAAGGATGATAATGTTATTTTGTGAGGTAATATTAATATATATTGATACCATAATATATTTATGTTTTCTTTAAAATTTAATTTTAGTGCTTCATGTATTAAAAAATCATCTTGAACATTCATAATTTAGACAAAGAGATGAGATTGAGGTGGAAATTGAAAATTGGATGAAATTCTACTCTTCAAATAATTATATATCCATTCTTATCTTAGTATAAATGATAAGAGAATTCATCAGCTCTATAAATAGGATATTGAAACAAAAATATTATCCTAATACCTTAAATTCAAATGAACCAATGGTCTTTTCTATCATTATAGATTTATGGTTTTGAGTCCCTTTACTTTCCATTTATCATTTACTTCTTTTTAATCAATTACCTCAATCACTCTCTATAATTATTTATGATTTTCCTCTATTCTCACCTATGTTATCCTATTTGGATACCTATTTATGTGTTATTCTATATAATCCTTTTTACTTCACTTTATCTATTATTAAGATCATGTTTTATTAACCATTTTTACAATTTGGTTTTATAACAAAAGTATTTTCAAATGTCCATCCATTGATTATAGAGATAAAGTTCAAATTGCGATCATGAAATTTTCTAAAGGGTGTAGGATGTAACACCCCAATATTTTAAAAGAATAAAATTATATTTAATAGTGTAAAGGACACAAAAATCTGATTTTATCATATTTTACATGCAACACCCATTTTATATTGTGATACATGTAACCCTGATATTTTTATGTTCGATGGAATATTCAACATGCAACACCAAACTTAAATGACAAATGATATATATTACCATTATAACCTAGCCATTAGAATGGTGGGTATGAATATGATTAACTAAATTATGAATATATGGTTCACACATGTATATATATTTAATTATTTAGTTACCATTTAATAAGAAATTAAAATAAAACCCTTTTTAAAATAAAAGAAATTTCTTTCTGAAAAAACTATTTTAATGCGCACCGGTATATTTTATACCGATAAAATAAAAAAAATAACTATTATTGGATAATATTAACTAAATTTATATGTAACATATTAAATATAATTTTTATCCTTTATCCTATGTATTTTCAAGATAATAGATAAAAATAAATCTAATTTTACACTTAAAACCTGTATTTTTTTTAGAAAGCAGTTTTGTAGCCATTTTATGATGCACTTATTTAAAAAAAATATTTTTTAACAGTTTAATAAATTTTTTTTAAAATAGAAACTTAATTTTTGAAATTTTAATACCAAAATTATCTTAGGGTGAATTTTTGTAAATCTTTTGAAAAGATTCAATTTTTTAGGAACAATGAAAAATACTAAATTTTAATTGAAAACTGTATTTTCATCTAAATTATTTAAAAAATAATTTATATTTTTAATTCTTTTAAAATAAAAATAGATCAATTATATATATATTGATCCAATATATGCCATTGTAATTATTTTCGTATTTATTTCTAATATAAAAACATTTTGAACTTTTGAACTTTCTCGCTTTAAAAACCTGCTTTCTCATCACGTCTCTAGGTTTAATTTTAAATTAAATTATTCCACTTCTGTGAATTGAATTTTGAAAAATAAATTTATTATTTGTAATAATAATAATTTATAATATCTAATAAGTATAACTTAATTTTTTAATAGAGTGATTAGTGAAAAAAATAAAAATTAATTACTGCGATTAAGGTAAAAATGAGTTTACTTAGTGGTTAAACTTAAAATATAACCTGTAAAAATGACCCAAAAATTGTCCAACGCCAATTTTATGGACACATTTAGACACTTGTGACCTTATTATCAAAATATATGAGTTTTGGGTACACCTTTTTTTGAATGTGGCCCATATAATAAGTTAAGAAAAGAAAAAGACAAAAAAATACCTTTCTTCCTTTTAATTTCTATAAAGAATTAGGGATAGAGAAAAACTAATTATTTTTTATTATAAATATTATGTTGAAATATAAATTAATTTTATTTATCATAATGATTTTTATTTAATTTTTAAAGATTATATAATTACATTAAATTCTTTAGAAACACCAATGTATGGATTATTTAGTTAATAATAAAATAAAATAAATGATACAAAAAATATTAAAAGTGAGGTAAATATAATGAATTTTTGTGTTTAATTATTTTTATACATTAATATATAATGATACATAGATTTTAACTTAATATATTTGAATTCCATTATTTTATTGATATTTTTTCAAATTCAAATTAAATAAATAAAATAAAAATTGACATTAATATTAGTTTATAATAAATAAAATTTTATTAAATGATTTAAAATTATTAAAAATATATCTTATGTAAAGTAATTTTTTAATGTTAATAAATATTAAATATGTTCCATTAATGAACCAATTTATCTTTTATAATGAACATATTGACCCCTAAATAGTAAAAATATTGATGGCGTAGTTAGGGTTAAAGAGGTGTTTTTATGCATTGAATGCACTTCTGTTAAATTTAATTTCCAACACACATGGAATTTTTATTTTAAAAATTGGATTTAATATTTAAAATCAGTTGATATAAATTTTATAATAAGTCTCACTTTAATTTATTCTTAATGGATGAATTACCTAAGTTATAAAACTAGATACCTTAATGAAAAACCAAAATGAAAAAAATATGGAAACTTAGGAGTTAAGGAACAAAATGATTAAAAATGTATTTATTTTGTGTGTTTAAGATATTTATTGACATAATAATACATCCCCTCCATTATTATTCAATTTTTTTGGAAAATTAGGTAACAAATACCACCAAATAGTAAATACTTTTGAGTATTTAAAATAATTCAATTCATCCTCATCTATAAAAAGGCACTCAATATCCCCACTTATTCACACATATAATACATTTTGGATCATCAAAACCCTTATCAAATCACATCCCAATTTCACTACCCACATACTAGAATCATTATTTTTCACATAAAGAAATCCTTTCAAGGTTTTAGTCCAAACCTAAGGAGGATACCCAAAGAAGAGGTAATGTTCTTCTAAAAGAATTTTTATTTTATTTCCTTCTACACCCATCCAATTATTATTTTAACATGATAATATAATAACATAAGTATAATAAATGTACTAATACTTTTTTATTTTAATTTTATGACCTACATTCACACACACTTTCATAAAATGGGTTATTAAATCATCATTCGTGTGTATAGCAGACTACCACCTCACAAAATGATTTCATTTGTTTTTCTATTACCACCACTCATGGTTAAAAATAATGATGAAAATATTGTTTATATATAATAATTATGATATTTATAACATAATAATACCTCTGGAGTAATTAAATCATATATTTCATTTTTATATTCGATTTCGTAACTGATACGATGAAATTGCTTGTGTGTATAGTGGACTACCATCTCACAAAGTGATGTGAAGCTTTTTTCACTTACATGTTACATCGAAGGTGATAGGGGTAACTATAATGAATATATATGATATAAATGAATTTTTTATGATATTAATGACATAATTATCATTCTATAAATATAATATATTATTTTATTCTTATCATTTCACACACTGAAAAAGTGATAACATCGTTCTTGGATGTGCGGGATATTGCCTCCTCGAAGCAATGTGATTCTTATTTTTTAATCACCACATCATAATATATATATATATATATAATTATATATAATTAAATAATATTTTATTTGTGACATAATTATAATTCTTGATATATTAATTTTACTTACCTTATTTCCATAATGATCATTGGAAAAATAGAAACGTTACTCATGCGTACGTACGGCCTACCATCTACATGATTGTAATGTTACTTAATTTATCATAACCATCTTCCAAAATTGGTTTTAAAATTATAATTTATGTAAAAATATTATATATATATATATATCATGATTATTATTCTTTATTTTTTAAAATAATTACTTTTTTTGCCATAGTCAACATACCTAGGTAGTTTTTGACACACAAGAAGAATATGGTCAAAACCTCTGAATTAAACTTAATTGATCAAGTAATTATATATAACATGTATAAAAGTGAAATAAAATTAATAATAAAATTTGAATTTTTTATCAATAAATTAAATAATTAACATAATTTTATCATTCATAAAGATAATGAACAACTGTGATGAATCAAACTCAAGGCAAGGGATTTTCTCATCTCACTTTTATTTCTATGAGATACATGTCATTTTCACCACTTATTTTTATTGTTTGGTATATATAATAATAATGAATTTATTTTATTATTATTATCCTTAAATTTATATATATTTACATATCCATTTTATGATATCTCTTTCATGGGGTTATAGTTTCAAAGTTACCAGTAATGGATTTTTTTCATAATTTTCCTTCTTTGAGACTTATATCATGTTTCAAACTTATCTTATTTTATGAGGTGAATATACATCCAATTTGACATGAAATATCATGAATTAATTTATTCTCATGGTATTTTAAGTTTAACTTAATGTTATTTCTTCATGGGGATTACGATTCAAAGTTACCAAAGTTGTAAGAATCTATTATTACAATCTCATTATTTATCAAGATTGTGAATGATTAAGTATCTAGTGTTGAATTTTTTTAATTCTAATGAATTATATTTTACTCTAGTTATTCATGATAATTTCAATAAATATTACCATTTTTTCACTCTTTTTTACTTAGAATAATTGAGAAAATGATTTTAATAAAATATAAATTTTTTCTCTCTTTAGTCGAAAATTTGTTTTCTTCCAAAACTACATTTTCAAAAAATGTTCTAAAAAGTGTTTTTAAAAGATGAAATAATATTTTCATAATCATATTTTTAAATTATTTTATAAATAATTACTTTATATGTTTCCATGTTTTTTTAAAGAAAATTATTTTCAAATAAAATATGTTTCTAAAAGTGATTTTTAAAATGGAAAGTAGATTTACCTCAAAATATTTTTAATGATATTTTAATGGAATTTTCATTCATACACATCAAAATCCTTGCATGTTACTTATCCTCCACTGGGTATATTGGGTATTCATACCATTGTATTTATTTCTATGGATGGAATAATATTGTTCTAATGATATTGTTATGAAAATCATTTCTTTTGCATAGGTTAATCATATTTCAAAGAGCTTTTTATGGAACACGTTTCTTTTCCATGGGTTAACCGGTTTTCAAAATAGATTTTTTTTGACCCTATTCCCTTTACACTATTTAATCATGTTATAAAAATAGTAAATATTTTTTCAATGAGTTATGATGAATTGAATTCTCTATGTGATTTATTCATTATTTGGTTCTTTTACATTATAAATTATATGTGCACTTAGATGGCGTTGGGTGGGCCTCTTATATATTATATGATGGGTGAACCCATATAGTGCTCCAATTCATTGGGTAATGATTATTTTATCTAGATAATTATATTGGATATTGTCCGTATGGTTATTCAAATTTGTAAGGGTTCTGTAAGGGTTCAGTGATTTTTCTATGGGATGATGTTCCAAGATACCAATATGTTTTAACTATGGTTTATATGGGTTTATAATGTTTCATTTATTAAATAATGATATCACATATAGTATAATTATTTATTATTATGAATTTTTTTTTTTTAATGCCTTATGTTATGTTTTCATGTTTAATGATTCAGGTATTGATGGGTATGAATACTCATATGTTATACTCAAGCACTTTGATTATGTTATCATACCCTTATGCACTTATTATGGTCATTTATGACATTCAATTTATAATTATTATGTTTACCCTTATTTATCATTTTATCTCACACCTATTATGTTTCATTTTCCCCATGTTATAAAGAAATAGGTTGAATGAATTATGTCTAGAAGGGACTTCACGTGGATGATAATAATGATATCTTAATGTGAAAAGGAAAATATGGTTTAAGTTGAATAAATGGTAATTTAATTATTTTTGAATTTTTGATGTTGGAGTTTTTTCTAATTATATATAACTATAAACCTAAAAGGTCCTCTAATATGTAAGTGATCTAATTTTTCTTTTTGATTTTGTAAGGTTTGGATGGAAAACAATGGGTCACCCTTATCGACGTCAAATATGGAAATGTAAAGTTTATAATTTGAACACAAGATATATTAGTTCAATTTCTAGTATATTACATTATATTTAAAATTTATTTTTGGGTGAATATTAGAGAAATTTCTTTAAAGATTGATTTTTTGATGAATAGTGAAAAATACTAGTTTTTATTAAGAACTGACTTTTCCTTTAAATTATTTATAATGTTAAATTATATTTTAAATTTATTTTACAAATAATTAGTAAAATTAACTTAAAACATTACTAATTTATGTCATTTTAATCAATTTCATGTTGAATTTTTATATTAAAACATTCTATACTTATGAGAATTTTCTATTTGGAAAACTACTCTTCCATCACGTCTGTGGTTTAATTTAAAATTGAATTATGACACTTCTATGTGTTGAATCTTGAAAAATGGATTCCATATTTTGAATTAAAATTATTTATATTATCTAATAAGTTCAAAAAATGTTTCTACCATAATCAATAATGAAAGTAGTAAAAATTAATTACAACAGATAAGTTAAAAATGGGTTTACATTGGGGTTAAACTAAGAAGATAAGGGTTAAAAATGACCTAAATCATATCCAAAACAAATTGTATGGCCATATTTGGAACATATAATTTATTAGGTTCTATAATTAACCATTTTGGAGGATTATTTCATGATAAAAATGTGGTTATAACTTTATATTTTCAAAAAAATTATGTTTTTCATCTCCCCCACTTATAAAAGGACACCCCCTCTCCTCACTTTTTCACACTTCAAAAACCATTTGTTTAGTAAATTACCAACCCAAATATATTACTTATTTACCTAAAAAATATTATATTCCTTATTTAATTATTAATCCCTTCTATGAAGGATTTTGGTATAAACCCAAAGAGGCTCTCTGAAGAAGAGGTAAAATTCTTAAATGTGTGTATTTGTTTTATTTATTATTCCACCTTCTTAAAACTTTATTAGAATATGATAATATAATAACACCAGTATATAATATACACTAATATTTTATTATTTTAATTTCATAACCCATATTCATCTCCACTTCCAGCAAATGGTAAACAAAACTGTTGATTGTGTGTACGGCGAACTACCACCTCGTGAACCGATTTAATTCATTTTCCATCGCCACCTTTAAAGTATAGATATAATGATTGATTTAACATATTTATATGTTATTTGTGAAATTATTATACTTATTTAATTATGATATCATATACAAATTCTTACTTTATATTCCGTTGGGGATACGATAACGTCGCTCGTGTGTACGGTGGACTGCCAGCTTGCAAAACGATGTAATCCGTTTTTCACTTACACTTTACATTAAAGGTAATAGTGTTAAACTTAATGAATATATATGATATTTATCATTTAAAAATAATTATATAAATATAATATATCATCTGACTTCTTACCTTCCAATCCTTTGGAAGAAATAACATCGCCCGTGTGAACCTGTGGACTACCTCCTCCACATAGCAATGTATAATGTTTTTCATTTAATTTTTACATAGATGATAATAAGGATTTATTTGATTGATATAAATGATATATATGAAAAAAATAATTACTCTTTAAATTTTAATTAATATTTATTTTCCTTTCATTCCACCCATTGAAAAAAATGGAAACGTCATTTATACGTACGTAGAGCCTACCATCTCCTTGAACGGTGTAATTCATTTTTTATCTCTAACATAAATATATTACTATAAATACATATATTATTAATATATATTATATTTATATAATGGTTAAAATTATTTATATTATTTAACCATGATCAAAAAAAGTATCAAAATTACCGAACTAAAACATACATGAAAAAAGAAGTAGTTATCAACTGAAATCATGATTTTAACAAAGAATTGTTAATAAACTTATGATAAAAGAATATAATTAAATTATATATGGTGTGAGATATATGAGTATGGTTATTTAATATATTTATAATAAACCTATATTTATTATATAGGAGGTTCAAACTCATATGAAGGAATTCAAACCTAAGTTAAAGGTTTCTTATCTCACTTTTACTTCTGTGAGACATACACCATATTCACCACTTATTTCATTGTGTGGTTTATATGCTACCACTTTTGATATTTCATATAATGTATATATTTATCTTAATTGAATTTTCATTTTATGTTATTTATTTTATGGGGCTTATTATTCAGAACTCACCAAAGTGGTAAGGGTTTATTTCAAAATCTCATCATTATTCTAGATTGTTTATGTTTAAGTATCCATTTAGATAATTATTTGAAATTTATATATTAAACATAGTTTATTTTCATAAACCCTATTAACTAATGATATTTTTTAAGTAATAGTACAATCTTCCACTCTCAGGTACTTAAAATTACTAAGAAAATATTTTTAAGAAAATCTGACTTTATTTCTCTCCGGTTGAAAATCCTTTTTCTTCTAAATCCATGTTTTCTAAAAATGTTCTCAAATTTTTTTTAAAATTTAAAAAATGATTTTTTAAAGTAATTTTTACCCTTTTTTTAATTTTTTAAAAATTTGAAAAAAAATCTTCATGTCTTTTTCCATTTAAGGCTCATTTGAATTTTATTGAAAATATGAAAGGAATATTTGTTTTAACGTGTACATATTGAATTTAATTTTCCTTAATTATGACCAATAAATTTTTTAAAGAATATTTGACAAGTTTTCAATTGTTATTTTCAAATAATTTTTTTTTAAATATTTTTGTGAACTTTTTTTCTTAAAAATATTTTCTAAGTGAAAAGTTTATTTTGTTCAAAAATGTTTTTAATGAAATTATTATGATATTTATATTCATTTATGACATTAAACCTTTATTATAATTATTATCCACTTAGGATATATTGAATTTATATCATAATTATTCCTTGTCTCTATGGTTTATGATCAATTATACTAAGGGTTTAATATTTTATTACCATTCACCATATTACTCTAGATGGTTTATGATTATTTTTATTTGATTAAGGTAAGTATTAACATTTCATTTGTCAATTTTTCAATATGAATATTTATGTTGATTATGTTTTCCCACTTTCATAAAATGAATACATTGAAATTAGTAAGTGATGGGTGGGGCTCGGTTATAGGTAGCCCATCGGTGCATCGATTGGTCTCATAAGACAAATCAGTTGTCCAAATTATATAGGTTTTTACCCATAGATATAAATTGTCTTATGAAAGGTCTTAAAAGTATGTTTTTTATGTTCGGTGTTACGAATTACCTCTTTATGATATTATTTATTAATGTATATATGATTTTTCTATTAGTTATAATATTTATGGATAAGTTTCAAGATCATGTGATTGTTGTTATGTCTTTATTTGATCATAACTTATTCCTACCATATTATGCTCAAATTATTATTTAAATGCAATGTGTTTCAGTTATTTACCTTACCATATTGATTATGATTATTTATTAATGATAGATTCTATTATATACTTATATTTACTGATCATCTGAGCTCACCCCTTTCTTATATTTTATTTTCCCTATGATAACAGGAAGTGTATTGTGATTGATATGCAGGGGTACGCTGTGATAATAATGGTGTTCTCAAAGAAAACACTTTTTTTATTTTATGTTTTCAATTTTAATGTGAATTTCAAGTATGTGTCTAGATTACCAATACTAATAAAATATTCAATCCTCTGGGATGTGATTCCTTGTATATTATGCCAATATAATAATATTACCACTGAATACAGTCTACTAGGGATGAGGTATTTATAGTTGGTATCAGAAGAAGTTTAGTAGAAACATTGAGAACTAGATTTATGAAAACATAGGTTATGGAATATAACCCTATTATATACATTGATTATAAGTATAAAATAACATAATAATGTTTTTTAAGTTAGATATTATGGTTGTTACCTAGAAGTAAACCCATGTCTAGATACTACAAGTAGATGTGGTTCTGGAATATATGTACCTAGGGGTAATAACTCCAAAAAATGTGTGTCGGGCTTACTTAGATCATTACCTAGTGTAAGATAATGGCCCTTACTGCCCACCTATATTGAAACTCTCATGGAATATTCATGGGTTAATTTAAACTTTCTTTAAAAAAAATTATGAAGGATTTCAAAATATTTTTATATTTATGAAACTTTCCCAAAGATACCATGTTTATGATTATGAGATTACCCATTGATAAATTTTTTAATTTATGTTAAGTGTTTCACTAGTTTTGGGATTATACCTTATTATAAATGATGTTGTGATATAATCTAGTGTATGTCATTGTTTAGAAATGTCACCTATCAAAAAGAATGGAAACCATATCAATGAATGTAATCCAAAGACTAATAATGATCATTTGTTTTAATGGGATTAAGCTAATATTTTGACGTGAACTAATCTCCCAAACATTATCATAATATGAGAACATAGTATCATATTCTATAAATATAAAGAAATAATTCTATAAGTATTAAAGCTTTGAAGTTAAGTAAGAGAATAATAGGGTGATAGAAAAAAATGGATAAGGGGAAGAAGGGAAAGAAGTTTTTTCTCACATGTTATTGGTGTGGAAAGAAAAACCCTGGTACTTTCATAAAGGGAATGGTATTTTTCTTCAAGTTTGGTGAAAAATTAAATTAGGAGCATGAACTAAAGGGTAATTAAGAAACATTTTTTTGTTTCAACTATAAGAATATGGGGCATTATTAAAAATAATATCCCAAGAATCAAGAAAATATACCTCAGAATAAGCTAAGAGATCAAGTTCAAGCTTATCCTATTACTACGGACAAAGTAAAATGATTAAATTACTTGTGTATTTTAACTCAATAATTATTCTATAAGAATAATTTAATCAATTATATTCTGGTTATAAGAATTATGAAATTTATAAGTATTTTATTGTAGTACTTTTTCTTTAAGGATTTGAGAGCATATGTTGAATGGTACCGATGACCAAGAAATGTGATTTAGTGGAAAGTTGAAAGATTAAAAAACACATTATTGTGGGAATATAACCCTTAATATGTTCTATATGTTGAGATAATAATGATAAATATTTTTTTATGGGATAGTATTGGTGACCATGAAATTGGTTAGTGATTTGATGGTTTATGTTATCTTTGTTGAAGTTTACTGCATGTTTGGATTTATGGAATATATTCGATAATATGAGATTTTATTTTTTGAATAATATATGTTTTCATTAAGGTTTTATAGTGATAAATTTGTCGACATATTTGGAATGTTACATTAAGATCAAATTTATATTTTCTGGGGAATATAATTTTGATTTATTGACCTTCCTTCTAAATTTTTGGAATTGAATTTGGTCAGACATATTTGGGATAATTATTAAGGTTAAACAATTATGAAATGGATCAAGTAGATTTTTAGGAGTTACTATTGAGGTATTAGAAATAAATGTATTATATTGGATAAATTTTGATAACAATTTTGGTTTTATTAAATATGGGAGGAATTTCTTATTACTCTTTTATGGATCTTAGGATCCGTTAAAAGTTAATTTTAGTGCTTCAGGAAAAAAAATCATCTTGGATATTCATTTATTAGAGTAAGAAATTAAGTAAAACCAAATAATGAAATTTTACTTAAAAATAAATAAATTAATTATATTATTAGGTGTTATCTATCAATATAGTATAATAATTTCTCAACTTTAGGAAAAGAATCATAAAACAAAAATGTTATCCTATTAACTTCATATCTAATGAATCAGTCTAATTTTTGACTCATTATAGATTTATGGTTTTGAGGACCTTAAATTTCAATATATATCTCACTTTATTGGGATAAATGATCTCACTCTCTCTCTATAATTATTTACACTTTTCTTTCATATCCATATCTTCACATCCCACAAATGGTCTCTTACATGGAAACCTAGTTTTTTTATTCTAAATAACCTTTGTACTTCCATTTTTCTATTATCAAGATGATGTTTTATTAATCCTTTTTAATAGGTGGGTTTATAAAAAAATAAAATTATAAACCCTTATTTTTCAATAACAAAATTAAATTGTGAGGATGCAATTTATTTAAGGGGGTAGAAGATACCACCTTGAGATTTTAAAAGAGGAACATCATGTTCGATAACGTGGATGAAATGAAAAACCAAGATCATAAGATAATATAACACCATGATACTTAATGATAAATTTATTTTTTAAATAAATTCAATATCTTCTATGGTTTGTGATTCATGTAACATCAGGTTTAAATTAAATGTGATAATCAAATAAAATAATATTATTTAAACATGACCATTATAACCCAATCGTCAAGTTGGTAGGTATAAATTTTAAAAACTAAATTATAATATTTATATGTTTTACACATTATAAAATAAATTAAATGTTTATATATATATTATAAATGAAATAATAACAATTTCAAATAGAAAGAAAGGTTTTCTGAAAAATGGTATTTTTCCAAAAGGTGGATTTGTCGCGCTTTGCAAGCGTAATTTTAAATTAATTTTTAAGAATTTTAGAAAATTTATATGAAAAATAAACATAATTTTTTAAATATACATATTAAACTTATCTTTGGATGATTTTTTGTGAATTTTTTGAAAAGATTAATTTTTTGACGAATAATGGAAAAAACTGATTTTTTTAAACTGCCTTTTTATTTAAATTATTTATAATGTTAAATTATATTTTAAATTGGTTTTAAAATAAAATTATTTCAATTATATTAAAAATTAACTAATTTATTTTATTATAATAAATTTCATTTTGAATTTATATATTAAAACATTTTATACTTATGTGAATTTTCTCTTCGAAATAAACCCGCTCTTTCATCACGTCAATAGTTTAATTTTAAATTTAATTCTGCCAATTATGTGAGTTGAATTTGAAAAAATGGATTCCATATTTATAATCATAATAATTTTCATTATATAATAAGTTCAAATTAATTTTTTTTATCATAGTTATCAGTGAAAACAGTAAAAATTAATTATCGTACTTAAGGTAAAAATGGGTTTACTAGGGGTTAAACTAAGAAGTTAATGTTTAAAATGAGAAAAAAAATCCAAAAAACATTTTATGGACATATTTATATTATATCATATATAAGTTTTTATAATGACCCATTTTGGATTCTTTTTTAATGAGAAAGATGTGGGTACCACTTTATAGTTTAAAAAATGTCACGTGGTCCTTCTCCCCAACTTATAAAATGACACCCTCTCCTCCCTTTTTAACACTTCCAAAACCATTTGGTTCATCCAAGACATACCCAAATCACTTAATTACTACCCTAAACACACCCTAGAGTCATTTTTTTTATTATTTATATCTCATAGGAAGTATTTTGGTATAAACCTAAATAGGCTCTCCATAAAAGAGGTAAAATTATTAAATGTGCGTATTTGTTTTATTCCTTATTACGCCTCCTTATAACCTTATAAAAATATGATAATATAATAAAAATATTATATTCTATATAATTATATTTTATCTTGTTAATTTCATAACCCAGATCCATCTCCACTTCCATCAAATGGGAATTGAAACCATCGATCGTGTGTACGACGGACTACAGTCTCATGTGCTGATGTAATTAATTTTTCAATGCCACATTTAAATGATGGATATAATGATAGATTTAAAATATTTATATGATATTTATGAAATTATTATATTTATATAATTATTATATCACATATACCTTCTTACTTTCCATTCTATGGGGGATATGATCACTTCACTCGTGTGTACGGGGGACTACTGCCTCATGAAGCGATGTGATTCGTTTTTTACTTATTCTCTAAATGAAAGGTATTAAGGTTAAATTTAATGAATATATGTAATATTTATGATCTAAAAATACTTCTATAAATATAATATTTCATCTACCTTCTTACCTTCTAATCTATTGGAAAACAATAATGTTGCTCGTGCCCACATGCGGACTACGGCCTCCACATAGCGATGTGAAATATTTTCCATTTTATGTTTACATGGATGGTCATAAGGATGTATTTTATTAATATAAATAATATATATGAAATAATAATTATTCTATAAATATTCATTAATATTTATTCTCTATTCATTCTATCCTTTTAGAAAAATGGAAACATCGTTCATGTGTACATACGGCATACCGTCTCCATGAACAGTGAAATCCATTTTCTATATCTAAATTTAATAGATTATTATAAACACGTATATAATGAATATATATTATATTTATATTATGTTTAAAATTCTATATATGATGAAACCAGGATCAAATTAAAAGGACCAAAATTACTAAACTAAAACATAAATGAAAAATGAATCAATTATCATCTGAGATAGTGATTTTAACAAAGAATTGTTAACATATGGGTGACAAAAAAACTATAATAAAATCATATAAGGAATGAGATATATGAGTATGGTTCAAAATTTTATATATAATAAACTTTTATTTATTATATATGAGTTTGAGACACATACAAAGGAAGTCAAACCTATTGAGTCAAAACATGTTTTGACTTTCCCATCAATCATTTGTTTTGGAAATCACAAATCACACATATCGTAATGACATATATTGTTTATCATGTTTGTTGTTTCAAAATCATAATCACTCAAATTTTCTTTATTATATATTTCATTTTTATCATAAGAAGGTATTCTATTCACTCACATTGTTTTATATATTGTTTTACAATCATAATATGATTGTGTATTACATTATAATCAGGAATTGTAATCTGATTGTGTATTTCATTATAATCAAGAATTGTAACCAGATTATGTATTGCATTATAATCAGGAATTATAACCAGGATAAGTATCAAATCATAATTACCTACATTTTAACCACATATATCATAACTAGGTCATGCATTGTAATCACATTAATCATAACTAGATCATGTATCGTAACCATGTGCATTATGACTAGGCTAAGTACCACATCATAATTATGAATCTTAACCAAATTAAGTATTGTATCATAGTAATGAATCGTTAACAGGTTATTTATTTTATTCTTATTCATGCATTGTATTCAAGTATCATAACCAATTTAAATATCGTGCATCATAACCTTGTTAATAATCATAACCAGGTTATAAATAGTAATCACGATATGCATTATTATCATGATAAGCCTAGTAACCAAGTTATGTAGTGTATTTTTGAAATGAATTACACTCTTATCACATCTTCAATATCGATTGCATGTTACTCATACTCATTGTTTCATACTGTTTTACTTACTACTTTCTAACTAAAACGATGTCGTTGGGTTGGTTATTTACTAATCAAAATGATGTTGTGATTATATTTGTTTTGAAAGTTGTAATACCAGGTGTCCAAGTCCCTCCAATTTTTTTAGAGAAATATGAACATTGAAAAAAATATGACCATTGGAACTCAATGCCTATAAATAAGAGGTCATTCGACCAAAATACACAACTTTTTCTTCTATCAAGTTATAGAGAGAGATGTTGTGACTTCTCTCTTGCTTCATACGAAAGCCTTTAAGATACAAGAAGTGAACATCTTGTTCCATGTTCTTGTATTTGTATAAGTTTTTTGTTTCTACTTTGTGTGACTGATCATTGTGATAATGATCAAGGGATTTTGGGGATAGGAAGATGTGCTTCCGATCATCATATTGGGGGATTTCAATTTCTTGAAAAATAGAGGTGTCAATTACCTTCTTAATTAAGGGATTCAGAGGATAGGATAACAGTCATGCCGATCATCGTATCGAGGGATTTCAATTTCTTGAAAGACAGAGGGTTTGATTACCTTCTTAATCAAGGGATTCTGAGGATATAAAGACAGTCATTTTGATCATCCTATCAAGGGCTTACCAATGTGGTGTTAAGACAGACCTTTTATCGTAGGTGAAATGATACCCTACTCTTTGGGATAAAATAATTGTAATAATTTTACATTTTCGCTGCTATCTACATTAGAAAGGAAATTATATTGTTTCCTCTTTATTTTCATATTTATTTCAATTGTAATTGTTTCAATTATGATTCATTCTTACTTATTGTATTAATAGATTCTATATGCTATATGGTAGAATCATTTACATTTGTATTACTCTAATCATTGTATTCAATTAAAATACAATTGTTTTAAATTACTTATAGTATTACATCATATCATAACCATTGGATCCAAGACCTATATTATCAATTTTATTGATTATGAATAGTATTAGTTTAAGACCTCTTAAACTAAGTACATTCATAAGTGTTTAAATAAAAAATTTTAAACCTACAATTCACCCCCCCCCCCTCTTGTATTATTCCATCTAATATACATATAGATATATATTTAGATCAAACAATTGGTATTAGAGTAGGTTTACACTGATTTGTTTTACATTATTTATTTCTCAATTTCATTTATTTTATAAGTATTTTATTTATAACTACTTACTATACTAATGTGTGGAGTGGAAAAGTATTATTTTATAAGATGGTAGGAATGAATATTAGATCAATTGACAACCTAAATCTAACTAGACCACCTATTTCTTATGGGAATGATTATGATTATTGGGTAGATCGAATGAATACTTTTGTTATTAATACTGGAGTAGACAAACTTATTATGATTACTGGTGGTTACAAAATCCCAAACAAGGAAATCAGTACCTTCACCAATCAAGAGAAACAAGAATATCAACTGAATTACAAGGTATGCAATACTTTGTTGTGTTCCATGACCAGTAATATATACAGTTAGATGTCATCATGTGAAAAATCCAATTATATCTAGAAGAAATTGGAATTCACACATTTTGGTACATCCAAAGTTATAGAAACAAGAAGAGAAATGTTTTGAGCAGAATATCGTGGTTTTGTTTTTCCTTGTGGAGAACCAGTATGCAAGGTGAAACAAATATTTATGACAATATTCAACATTCTAAAATCCATGGGTGAAAAGGGTCTAGATAATGAATCACTTATGGACAAAATAATTGACATAATTCCCAATGAATGGGAATCAAAAAGGACATCTATTGATGAAAACAGGGAAGTTACTCAAATCACTCTTGATGAGTTATTTGGAACTCTTCTTAAGAATGAGACAAGAATAAAAAGAGATGTTGATTTCAATAGGAATAATAATGGTAATGGGAGTTTATTTTTTACTACTACATCCAAAGCTAAGACACCAAAAAGGATAACTAGATACAATGCTAAGAAAGATGTTGTTATATCAGAATCAAGTGAGAGTGATCACTTAGACAAAGAGTTAGCCAATATTTCTCGAAGTATGAACAAGATTGTTGGAAAGAAATACTTTCAATACAGATTTGAAAAGAAATATAGGTAGGACAAGAAAGTCTCAGAAGTAACATGTTATGAATGTAAAAGAGTAGGTCTTATTAGACCAGTTTTTCCTTTACTAAAAATAAAAGATAGGAAATATAAACATTATAAAAGAAACAAGAAAAAGTATTACAAGACAAATAATAATAAAGTATTTAAGTTAAATTATACTTGGAGTGCAAGTGGGGGTGATTCATTAGATGAATCCTTAGAATATGAATCTTCTGGTTAAAACAATAAATAACATATAGACAGGCTACCTATCCAAAATCATTGATTCATGGCTAAGGTACACAATTCTAAATCTCTTAAAAATGTATCATTAAATGAAAATTACCTTAATGATAAATATTCTTACTCTTCGGATGAAGAATCTTCCTCAGTAGAGGACAATTTACCTTTTTTTAAGAAGAATCCAGATTTTTCAAATTTCTTGAGAATAAACATTCCAAACTCAAGAAGAATCTTGAAAAAAAATTCAATAATATCTATTCTTATAAAAGAAATAACATATCTTTCAAATTATATTGATAAAAAAACTCTTTATTTTGAAAATATATCAAAACCCTTTTGGAAGTAAATTATGAGAATGATTAACTTTATAAGGACTTTGAAAAACTTGTTATAAAGAAAAATATATTTGAAACTAAAAACAATCACATAACAATTTCTTATGATAATGATAATTTAGTTATTAGACTAAAATCTGAAATCTTTTCTCTTAAGAAACTTTTCTCAAACATTACTATTTTAAGGAAAGAATTTGAAAAAATGTATTCTCAAATTCATCCTCTAAGTAATAGTTCTATAATTGGTTACACTCACTCAAAACTAATTTTTAGTCATAACTATTTTGTTCCTCAGAATGCCCCATTCTGTACTAAATGTCAATGTGGTGGACATTGGGAATGAAATTGTTCTCTTAATAAAACTCAATCTATAGGATTTCATAAATCCTATTTTTCAAAACAAATGTGGATTCATAACATTATTTTATCTAACATTTCCCGATCCAAACAAGTTTGGGTTCTGAAAAACTAATTGTTTCTTTTTTAGAAAAACAAGAAGTGTACCAACAATAAGAACATTTGGTACATGTATAGTGTTTGTTCTCAGCATATGACTAGAAATAAAGATTTATTTGAAAATATTATTTAAATTAAAGGTGGAAGAGTGACTTTCAGAGATAATGCCTAGGGAAAGATCATTGGTATAGGTAATATTGTTCTTTTAGGAAAAGTCTTAATTTCAAATGTTTTGTTTTTCAAAGGTCCTAAGCACAACATTATAATCATAAGTCGATTATGTGATGAAGGTTACCTTGTGAATTTTATAAATGATAAATGTTTAGTTCAAAATTACAAGGATGAATTCATTATTTCTTCCCTTAGGCATGAGAATTTAAACACAATCAACTTAGAAGACCTTAGGAGTCAGGACTTACCATGATTAAGTGAAATGGAAGACCAATCGTGGTTATGTAATAGATGGTTAAGACATTATAACCTAAGAAACCATTGTAAACTCTCAAAGAAAATACTTGTTAAGGATCTATTGGATCTAAGGTGTGATTATCCAAAAGTTTTTTATCCTTGTCAATATAGAAAGCAACATAAAACTAGCTTTAAATCAATAAATAAAGTCTCAAATTCTAGTGAATTACAGTTATTACACATGGATCTTTTCGGTCCTACAAAAACTGGAAGCACTGGTGGAAATTAATATATATTTGTTTTAGTAGATGACTATACTAGATTCACATGGGTATATTTTTTATAAAATTAATCTGAAGCCTTTTTCTACTTCAAAACTTTTAGATCCCAAGTTAAAAATGAGAAAAACCTATCACTGATAACTACTTGTAGTGATTATAGTCGAGAATTTCAAAATTAGGATTTTGAAACTTTTTGTAGTAATAAAGGTATTACTCAAAAAATTTCAACTACAAGAACCCCTCATCAAAATGGTGTGGTTGAAATAAGAAATCATATTCTTTAGAAAATGACAAGAACCATGTTGATTGAATACTCAATTGCTATGAATTTCTCGGATGAAGCTGTTAGTACAGCATGTTATACTATAAATTGTGTTTTAACTAGACCTAATCTAAATAAAACACCTTATGAATTGTGGACTAGATGAAAACCTAATGTTTCTTACTTCATAGTTTTTGGATGTAAAGTATTCATATTGAATACAAAATATAATTTACATAAATTCGCACCCAAATCCGATAAAGGAACATTATTGGTTATTCCACTACTTATAAGTCATATAGAGCACATGAGCCTCAGCCCAGTTGGTGTGGTATCCTTAAGTGCATCCACAAGACCCAGGTTCAAAACCAGTTACAGGAATATTTCTGGGGGTACTGTATTAGTAATCTAATAGGTACTGTAGCAAGCACTGTAGCATCATTGTACACTATACAGTACTGTAGAAGATTGTACACTATATAGGTACTGTAGCAGAACTGTACATTGTGCGGGTACTACAGCAGCTATTGTAGCAGATATTGTTCGGTACTGTAGCAGATGGAACTATTAACCTTGGGCCACTGGTTTGGGCTTAGAGTCCTTAAGGCTTTTGGGCCACCCAGGCCTTTGGGTTAGTAGGGATTTAGGGCCACCTTTAAGGCCTTCGGGTCACCTCAAGGCCTTCAGGACACATGTAGTTTCCCTAGACACACTACAAAAAAATAGCAGCCGCCCTAGAAGAGGATTCAAAGCCAGTGTGCTCACCAGATTATGTAATAACCCGAGATTTCATGAGAATTATTCTTTTTAATTTCATTTATGTCTTGTGTTATATGCTACACCAAAATTATCTTTTTCTATATGCAACACCGTATTAGCTTGCAGTATATGCAACACTATTCTTGGATCATGTTACACATAATTTCAAGTTCGTTTGATAGTAGTTATTCTACACAAAATTGAGTGTATATATATATATATTCAATGTATAAATGAAATATGGTTGGATTCTGTTATATGCAACAACAAAGGGAGCTTTCACAACACGCATCTCTGACTTGGCTTGCATTGCACGCCATTGTGACCTTCCTCAATAGCGTGTGTTGTACGCAATACCGAGTTTCACTAAACAACGATATATTGTTATAATATTATTATGGACTAGCCATTATGAATAGTATTTAATACATTTTTAATTTTATAACATTGTTATTCATATTACACATTTTTTAGAACATGGTATGAGAACAAAATAAATTTTTCGGGTAAAATAAGTATTTTTCAAAAAATGAAGTTTTGCCGCCTTTTGATAGTGCACCCACTTTAAATATAGTTTTTGACATGTTTATAAGTTCACTTTGACAAAATAAAATTCTTCTTTGGAATCAGAATATAAAAATTTACTTTGGATAAATTTTTCATATTATTCTGATAACTTTTATATTTTAATGAATAGTAAAAACACGCTATATTTTAATTAAAAACAACTTTTTTCATCATAATAATTTATATGGTTAAATTATAATATTGAATTTTTTTAAAGTATAAATAGAATATATTTTTACCATTTAATATAATTTATGTCATTAGAATTTATTTTACATTGAATCCTAAGTAAAATAATTTCAATCTTTTGCAATGTTTTAACTTTTAAAACTCATTTTCTTAACAGTGGGATTAATTTTAAATTAATTTATGCAACTTCTATGATTTGAATTTGTAAAAATGGATTCCATATTTGGAATCTTTATGTCTAAATTATGTTAATAATTTTCTTTTTCTTTTTAGGCATTATGAATAGTAACTACAGTAAATTTTATTTACTATAGTTAAAGGTAAATCGGGTAATTAAAGGTAAATATAATATTATAAAATTACCATAACACTTGTCTTAATATAATTGGACAATTATATTTTTCCCTAAATTATACTTGGGTCGAAATTGAATCTAATGGAACCCAATAGTATTTGATTATGACCTTTAGTTTATTTTATTTAAAGGAATGTGAAATATGTCTCACTCAAACTTTAATAATTAAAGTATTTTTAATATAAGTTTATACAGAATATAAATTCAGTTATAAATACTAATTTGAAAGATAAATTTTTTTTATTTATCATGGTAATTTATTTTTAATTTTTAAGTGTTATTTAATTACCTTATTATCTTATACATTAATGATGCAGAAATTATTTATTTAGTGAAAAATCAATAATATAGTTTTTATTGAAATATTAGTGCATATCAAAAGGCCCAAAATCTGAAAACAAAAACTTAATGGTAGTGTATATATAAACCCTAATCATTCAATGGCTTAATTTTCTACCATTTTGATCCTTATAAAGGCGATTATGACACTTATATTATTTTATTTTAAATGATTTCAAAGTTGTCACCTTCATAATTTAAAAAATATAACAATTTACTTGTTTTTATTTTAAGATGATAATTCGAGTAAAAGTATTATTATTAAATATATTATATTTATCTTCATTATAGGATTTTATTTTTAATTTTTATGCAACAAATAAGTATATTAAATAATTATACAACAATGATGTACTAATTATTTTATTAAGAGATATACCAAATAAATGGTTCTAAAAATATTAAAATAAATATTATATTAACTATTTAATGCACTCCAAGTATTTTATAGACAAATTTTACATGTTAGGAATCTATTAAATATTTTTCTTATAATATATCCTCTGTTTGAATTTTATTTAAATTAATATAAATGAATAGTGTCAAAATTGACACTATTGTTATTTTATAAAAATAACATATTATAAAATTGTTTAAAAATCAAAAAAAAATTAAAAAATTATAAATTGAAATTTATATGGTAGAAAATGTCATAAATTATCTAATTAGGTAAATTTCACAACACATAAGTAATTATTTATAACAATTTAAAAATTAGAATCTTATTACCACAAATAAAATAAATAGATTAAATAAGGATAAATCAAGTTGATAATGTTTAAAATAAATTCCCAACATGTATAAATTTTATTGGTTGATGATATTACAACCCTATCACATATAATCTTCTTATTTGAGTCATTTTTGGAGGTTTTTAAGTGAGTTTGAATTTATTATAAATTAATATTTCTTATGTTACCAAAGGTGCTCCTCTCCTCCCTTACAAAAAGGGCACCCCTTCCCTCTTATCTTCACACCCTTTTGAGCCTTTAAGCTTGTATAAACCATACTCATTTCCCTTCTAAACTTCCTTAGAAACATACTATATGTCCTGGTCTTCTTAAAAGTCCAATTTTACTACCCTAAGAGGAGGTTTCAAAGAGGCGTGTCGAAGAAGAGGTAATATCCGTTACCGATTCTTTAAAATTTATTTCTTCTTCTACTTCCTCTTCTTTAGTTGTTTAATTATGAAGTAATAACATAATTATCACTCATATACTGATATTTTATTATAAATATGAAACAACCCTATTTCACCTTCTATCCATCCTACGGAAAATGAAATCACCGCGCGTGCGTACGTATGGAATACAGTCTCCACGTCATGGTGTAATATTTTTTCCACCACCACCTTACTTGGATGGGTATAATGGTGTAAATAATAACTATATATGATTATTTTATAGTGATATTTATTCTGAAATATTATACATACACTTCAATACAATTCCACGATCATGGGAATGATATCATCACTCGTGCGTATATACGGCCTACCGTCTCCACGATGTGATGCGACTCATTCTACATGATCTTCATTGAATAATGATTATATAAATGAATTGAATGAATAAATATGATATATATTACACTAAAACCATTCTTTAAATGAGGTATCTATAATCTAAAAATAAGAATAAGAATTTATTCGACAAAACATGCATAAGAACATAAAGCAATAAACACCCAAATAATAAGTAGCAATGAAATATTACTAATAAGAAGATAATAATATGACCATATATGATATAATAACAATGAATATGATTCTTTAATAATTCAATGAAATTATTTAAATCATTATACAGGTGGTTCGGATACGTACGAAGCAAATCGGACCTAATGTAAGGGAAAATCTCGCAATCTTATTTTTATCCGATATTGTTTATACTTCAGAATTTACTGGGGAATATTTATCATCCACATCCATGTTTCCACAATATGTATTATTATTTCTATCCTCATACAATTTTTTAAATCCAATTATACCTATTGGTGAATTTTTAGTAAAAGATATGAAAGGAATCTTTTGTCATGTTCAACATGAGAAACTTTTTGACTTTTTCGGCCAAATACGAGAAGAATGTTTTTTTTAACTTATACAGCATTAACGGATTTTTATAGTTTCATAACACCTTATTTTCATGAAGCTTACTCTACAATATTTCATGACTATTTTCAAAAAAATCCTTTTCTTTTAAAATTTCATGGAATTTTGTGAAAAGAAAATGATGTTGAATAAGAAATGATATTTTCCTCAAGAATTTATCTCAAGTGTTTTATCAAAACCATTTTCCATATAAGATGAAATTATTTCATATGTGTATGTTTCAAGTATAATTTATCTATTATTTACACTGTTTCACTTCTCTTATGATGAAATTATATCCATTTTTTATATGGATTATGTTATGGTGGGTTGATGTTTATGAAACCCATTTTATTATTTGGGTTATGATTAATGATTTATGTTTATGTTGTGGCACACATAATAATGAATTCATTATGAGATAGGTGTTACCTATATCTCCCTCAAATTCATTGGGTATGGATTTATATCTCATGAGATAGACATTTCTGGAACAGAAAGTAAATCTGGTTTAGTAATACAGGGCTGGAACGGCAAGTAAACCCGGTTCTGTAAGGGACTTTGTCCACTAAAATGGTCTTGGCAGCAATTCCTTGGCTACTATGGAAATCATATCATGTGCTTAATGTTTTTCCACAATTAAAAGTTTTATTCCTATGCTAATTTTTCATGATTAATGTTATTTTATGATATATGCCTTATGTACTGCAATGTTTTATGTCATTGCTCAAGATTTTGATGTTTAGATTTTATACTCATGTTTTTACATTCAAATGTTTATGGATTGTTTTATGTTCTCTATGTTTACCATTACTGATTATTTGAGATCACCCTTTATATGTTTTCTTTTCCATGGGATATAAAGAAAGGTTTTAGGTAAGAAAACAAAAGGGGAAGATCTTTATGGGAGATGTTAAAGATCTTTCACCATGATGAGAAGATTATGTTCCGAGTTTCCAAAGACACTAAACTATTATGATCCTTGAGTTTTGGTTTTTGTTATGTATTAAGTATTCCGCAAAATAAGGTACTATCCATGTATGTCAAGATTTTGGTCTCTATAGTTGGTATCAGAGGAAAGGTTTAGTCAACCTTTGGAAACTAGGATGCGATAACTTTAGTGAGATCCCTAGAGATATTTCAAAGGTATGTCTAGGGATGTCCCTAAGTATAAGTATAAGTATCGGTTATAGTTATAGAATTACGGTAACGATCTTATAATTAATCCTAATATATTATATATTGAAGGTACTCCCCCTTTATTATGTTGTTTTCCCTAGCATGATTTTTGCCTCTCACAATATTCTTTTTGGGTTTTAGACGATGGCTGAAACCCGAAAAAACCATATTGATCAATGTAATGGACAATGCAATGATTTTCCTTCTGCACAAACCAATGTTATGGGAGATGGAGTTCAAAATCTTATTGCTATACTTACACAAGCTATGAATCATTCTAGACTTCCGAATGAGAAAAGAAGGGAACAATATTCTATTGAGTCCTTCATGAGGCAACTTCCACCTTCTTTTAGTGGGTCTTCTGATACACTTGTTGCTGAACAATGGATCAGTAGCATTGAAAAGATATTTTCCATACTTAGCTATTCAGAGCAGGAAAAAGTAATTTTGGTTGTTTACCATTTAGAAAGAGAAGTAGACCAGTGGTGGACTCTAATTAAAAATACAAGGCCCCAAGATGAAATTGAATCAATGGAATGGGACGAGTTCAAGAACTTGTTTTTCAGTAAGTACTTCCCTTAAATTCTTTGAACAAAGATGGAAAAGGAGTTCCTTGAGATTAAGTCGAAGGATGATGAATCTGTTGGTATATACGAAGCGAATTTTACAAGGCTTTCAAGGTATGCATCTGGATTTATCATCCAACCTGAAAGTAAAGTTGATCGATTCTTCAGTGCTTAAAACCAAGTCATTTAAGGGCATTAGCTATAAGAGAATTCAGTAGCTATGAAGAAATTGTGTGTTATGCTATCAAGGTAGATCTGGAAGTTGGTGTAACATATCCATCTCATGGTTTTGACAAGAAACGAAAGATGGAGTTCAAGGAAAAACCTCAGAACAATGGTGAAAAGAAGGTGAATGTTTCTTTATGCTCAAAGTGTGGAAAGAAGCATGGTGGAGACTATCTTAAAGGTACTTGAAAATATTTTAAGTGTGTAAAAAAAGGTCATCAAGTAGTTGAGTGTCTATGTAATGTGAAAAGGGTTGCTAATGATGTGAATAAAGAAAAAACTGTAGAGAACACACCACTAACACTTCAATGCTTCAAGTGAAAAGAAATGGGGAATTATGCTAATCAATGCCCTAATCCAAGGGTTAATGATGATCAATGTGAGCAACCACTTAAGGCAAAGGATAAAGGAAAGTCACTTGCGATCACTATTTGTGATGTTTAATATGACAATGATGTTGTGTAATGATTAAGTGTTTATGTAATGGGATTTCAAAACAGTATCATGGAATCTCATTTATAGTATCGTGGAATTTTGGAATATCTATGTATTGGTTTTCAATAATTATATGGAACCGGTAACCATGAAAAGTGATTGAAATATTTTTGGAAATAAGATGATATGTGCATAATGAAGTGATAAAGAGAAAATGAAATGATCTCATGACTGATATCATGGTTTGAGTATATAGAAATTTCGGGATTTTGGTATGTGGAAAGAGTTAACTTTTGACAGCATTCATGTTTTCACTAAGGTTCAATGGGTATTTATTTTTCAAGAGAATACATAATTAAGGTATTCACATGTCTGGAATGTGATGAACAAGATATATTTTATGATATATGGGGGATAAATGATGGTATTCACATGATTTGTTGATGACATTTCTAGTAATTGTTTTTTTTTTATACTATGAGTTTGGACAGAAGTATTTTGAATAATCCTAAAGATTGGAATAGATTATGTTAGACATAAGTTAGTGTGGTTTAATGCTAGAACTTTTTTTTCAATATTATTGATGGGATTTTATAATAATGTAGTTTTAGAAAAAGGATAACCTGCAGGACGGGCGACAACCCGTCGCATCAGACAAGGATGCGGGAATTGAACCCACAACCGAAGTGCGACAGGCCTTTATTGCCTACCACTGGCCTACAAGATGTCCCTGGTTAGTAGAAACTTGTTTTATTTTATTAAGTGGTATGATAGATTAAGTATAAGTTCATATTTGGAATCATATATGATTAACCTAAACATAGATGGACTTATGTATATTTGATAACTTTTACTAACCTTTTGTTTGAAAAAGATGGAATGACCCATTGTTCTATCACATGATCTACTAACACTTCATGAATAACAAATTCAACTTCATTTCTTTAAGAGATGAAGTGGAAATTGTTCAAGGCACGAACAACAGTGATATTGTACCAAAATCATGTAAGTATTTCTTTTAATTCATCAACTTTAGAGAAATGATCTTGAAAACCAAAAATGTTGTCCTAGTGCTCTTATATCTGATGAATTAGATGGTACCTTAGATCATCAAAATTTTATGGCTTTGTGATTGTAGGGTTTTTCATAGCTATGTTCTCTACCACTCTCCATCCGAATTTGATGGTTATATTTCTCTTCCATATCCATATTTTCACCTAAGTTCTCCTATGTGGAAACCCAATGATGAGTTAATTTGGGTAAACGTTATGTTTCATAATTCACTTTTTAAAATTAAGTTTTAGTATTCCTTTTTAAGATGTTGGTTTCTATGAAAGAAACTCTCATGTAATAAACCATTTATAACCCCGACAAATTTTGAGGGAGAAATTCATTTTAAGGGGGTAGAATGTAACAACCCGAGATTTTATGAGAATTATTCTTTTTAATTTCATTGATTTATTGTGTTATATGCTACACAAAAATTAGATTGTTCTATACGCAACACCATATTAGCTTGCAGTATACGCAACACTATTCTTGGATCGTTTTACACACAATTTCAAGTTTGTTTGATAGTAGTTATTCTACGCAACATTGAGTGTGTATATATATATATTCATTATATAAATGAAATATAGTTGGATTCTGTTATACTCAACAACAAAGGTAGCTTGAACTACACGCATCTCTGACTTGTCTTGCATTACACGCAATCACGACCTTCCTCGATAGCGTGTGTTGTACGCAATACCGGGTTTCACTAAACAATGATATATTGTTATAATATTATTATGGACTAGCCTTTATGAATATTATTAACTAAATTTTGAATTTTATAACATTAATATTTATCTTACACATTTTCTAGCACATGGTATGAGAACAAAATAAATTTTTCGGGTAAAATAAGTATTTTTCAAAAAATGCAGTTTTGCCGGCTTTTGATGGAGCACCCACTTTAAATCTAGTTTTTGACAATTTATAAGTTCAATTTGAAAAAATAAAATTCTTATTTGGAATCATGATATAAAAATTTACTTTGGATAAATTTTTCAAATTATTCTGATAACTTTCATATTTTAATGAATAGTAAAAACACGCTATATTTTAATTAAAAACAACTTTTTTCATCGTAATAATTTATATGGTTAAATTATAATATTGAATGTTTTTAAAGTATAAATAGAATATATTTTTACCATTTAATATAATTTATGTCATTATCATTGATTTTACATTGAATTCATAAGTAAAATAATTTCAATCTTTTGCAATGTTTTAACTTTTAAAACTCGTTTTCTTAACAGCGGGATTAATTTTAAATTAATTTCTGCAACTTTTGTTATTTGAATTTGGAAAAATGTATTCCATATTTGGAATCAGTAGGTCCAAATTATGTTAATAAGATACTTATTATTTTTAGGCATTATGAATAGTAACTACGGTAAATTTTATTTGCCATAGTTAAAGGTAAATCAAAAACTTAAGGGTGAATATAATATTATAAAATTACCCTAAAACTTGTCTTAATATAATTGGACAATTATATTTTGCCCTAAATTATTCTTGGGTCGAAATTGAATCTAATGGAACCCACTTGTATTTGATTATGACCTTTGGTTTATTTTATTTAAAGGAATGTGAAATATGTCTCACTCAAACTTTAATAATTAAAGTATTTTTAATATAAGTTTATATAGAATATAAATTTGGTTATAAATACTACTTTGAAATATAAAATGTTTTAATTTATCATGGTAATTTATTTGTAATTTTTAAGTGTTATTTAATTACCATATTATCTTATACATTAATGATGCAGAAATTATTTATTTAGTGAAAAATCAATAATATAGTTTTTATTGAAATAGTAATGCATATTAAAAGGCCCAAAAATCTGAACAAAACTTAATGGTAGTGTATATATAAACCCTAATCATACATTGGCCAAATTTTTGACCATTTGGATCCTTATAAAGGCAATTATGACACTAATATTATTTTATTTTAAATGATTCAAAAGTTGTCACCTTCATAATTTAAAAAATATAACAATTTACATGTTTTGATTTTAAGATGATAAATTTGAGTAAAAGTATTATTATGAAATCTATGAGATTTATATTCATCATAGGATTTTATTTTTAATTTTTTATGCAACAAATAAGTATATTAAATAATTAAACAACAATGATGTACTAATTATTTTATTAAGAGATATACCAAATAAATGGTTTAAAAAATATTAAAATAAATATTATATTAACTATTTAATAGGATCCACGACTTTTCTAGACATATTTTACATGTTAGGAATCTATTAAATATTTTTGTTAGAATATATCCTCTGTTTGGATTTTATATAAATTAAAAGAAATGAATAGTGTCAAAATTGACACTATTGTTATTTTATAAAAATAACATATTATAAAATTCTTTAAAAATCACAAAAGTATTTATAAATTATATATTAAAATTTATATGGTCTAAAATTTCATAAATTATCCAATTATGGACAATTCACAACACATAATTAATTATTTATAACAATTTAAAAATTAGAATCTTATTACCACAAATAAAATTAAATAGATTAAATAAGGATAAATCAAGTTGATAATGTTTAAAATAAATTCCCAACATCTCTAAATTTTATTGGTTTATGCGATTACAACCCTATATCATCTAATATTAGGATTTGAGTCATTTTTGGAGGTTTTTATGTGAGGTTGAATTTATTATAAATTAATATTTCTTATGTTACCAAAGGTACCCCTCTCCTCCCTTATAAAAAGGGTACCACTTCCCTCTTCTCTTAACACCCTTTTGAGCCTTGAAGCTCTGACCAACCCTACCCATTTCCCTTATCAACTTCCTTAGCAACATACTAGATGTCCTGGTCTTCTTCAAAGACAAATTTTAGTGCCCTAAGAGGAGGTTTCAAAGAGGCGTGTCGAAGAAGAGGTATTATCCGTTACCGATTCTTTCAAATTTATTTCTTCTTCTACTTCCTATTATTTAGTTGTTTCATTATGAAGTAATAACATAAGTATCACTCATATACTGTTATGTTGTTATAAATATGAAACAACCCTATTTCACCTTTTATCCATCCTACGGAAAATGAAATCACCGCGCGTGCGTATGTACAGAATACCGTCTCCACGCCATGGTGTACTCTTTTTTCCACCACCACCTTACTTGGATGGGTATAATGGTGTAAATAATAAATATAAATGATTATTGTAAAGTTATATTGATTCTTAAATAGTATACATACACTTCAATACAATTCCACGATCATGGGAATGATATCATCGCTCGTGCGTACGTACGGCCTACCATCTCCACGATGTGATTTGACTCGTTCTACATGATCTTAATTGAATAATGATTATATAAATGAATTTAATGAATAAATATTATATATATTACACTAATAAAATTCTGAAAATGAGGTATCTATAACCTAAAAAGAATAATAAGAATTTATTCAACAAAACATACATAAGAACATAAAGCAATAAACACCTGAATAACAAGTAGAAATGAAATATTACTAATAAGAAGATAATAATATGACCATATATGATATCATAAAAATTAATATGATTCTTTAATAAGTCAATGAAATTATTTCAATAATTATTCATGAGTTTCGGATACGTACGAAGCAAATCGGACCTAAGGTAAGGGAAAATCTCGCAATCTCATTTTTATCTTAGATTTTTTATACTTCAGAATTTACTGGGGAATATTTAACATCCTCATCCATGTTTCCTCCATATGTATTATTATTTCTATCCTCCTATAACTTTTTAAATCCAATTTTACCTATTGGTGAATTTTTAGTAAAATATATGAAAGGAATCTTTTGTCATTTTCAACACGAGAAACTTTTTGAATTTTTCGGCCAAATACAAGAAGAATGTTTTTTTAACTTATACGGCATGAATGGATTTTTACAGTTTCATAACACCTTATTTTCATGAATATTACTCTAAAATATTTCATGACTATTTTCAATAAAATCATTTTCTTTTAAAATTTCATGGCATTTTGTGAAAAGAAAATGATTTTGAATAAGAAAGGATATTTTCCTCAAGAAGTTATCTCAAGTGTTTTATCAAAACCATTTTCCATCTAAGATGACATTATTTCATATGTGTATGTTTCAAGTATAATGTCTCTATTATTTACATGGTTTCACTTATCTTATGATGAAATGATATCTATTTGTTTTATATGGATTATGTTATGATGGGATGATGTTTATGAAACCCATTTTATTATTTGGGTTATGATGAATGATTTATGTTTATATTGTGGAACACGTAAGAATGATTTCATTATTAGATGGGTGGAACCTATATCTCCCTCTAATGCATTGGGTAAAGATTTATATCTCATGAGATATACATGTATGGAATAGTAAGTAAATCTGGTTCAGTAATATAGGGTTGGAATGGCAAGTAAACCCGGTTCAATATGGGACTCTGTCCACTAAGATGGTCTTGGCAGCAATGCCTTGTCTACTATGGAAATCATATCATGTGATTAATATTTTGACACAATTACAAGTTTTACTCCTATGCTATTTTCTCATGATTCATGTTCTTTTATGATTTATGCCTTATGTACTGCAATGTTTTATGTCATTGCTCAAGATTTTGATCTTTAGATTTTACGCTCATGTTTTTACATTCAAATGTTTATGGATTGTTTTATGTTCTCTATGTTTACCCTTATTGAGAATTTGAGCTCACCCTTTATATGTTTTCTTTTCCCCAGGATATGAAAAAAAAAATTAGGTAAGAAAAAAAGGGGGAAGATCTTTATGGGAGATGTTGAAGATCTTTCACCATGATTAGAAGATTATGTTCCGAGTTTCCAAAGACACTAAACTATTGTGATCATTGAGTTTTGGTTTTTGTTATGTATTAAGTATTCCGCAAAAGTAGTGTACTGTCTATGTATGTCAAGCATTAGGTCTCTACAGATTATATCCAAAAGGATTTTTCAGAATGATAGGATTTGGGTATGCCATCGGGACAAGCATGTGCTTGCACCGGAAGCCTAGCCAGACGACCATGCAAAGTTGGAGAGATACAATCATGATACAGATGCTGGGGAGGGGTTGTTCCTTGTAGATAGTCCGGTTGAATTCCCTAAGACCTTCGGGTCATGTAATCTCCTAAGCCTATGGGCCATATAATCTCTAAGCCTACGGGCTTTGTAAGCATTCCCCTCATCCTTTGAAAGGGGGTTTCTCAAAAATCAATAAAAATGAAGGCCTTCAGGCCATTCAGGTATAAGGATTATAGAGTTTTTAAAAAAACTCTTGTACTATTGAGGAAACAGTGCATGTTAAATTTGATGAAACATACCCCTTTGTTTTTAAACAATTCTTACCTACATCAACAGATGTGTTTTCACCAACTGATTATCAACCTTGGATTGAAAACTCTTCTAATAAATGAAATACTTAAGAAAATGTTTCTGAAACATTTAACCCAGAAGACTTTCTATATTATATTGATGAACATGTTTTAAAAAACCCAAATCAATTGTTTCTTAAGAATCATCCCAGTGATAATATCATTGGTGATGTAAATCTACCTGTAAGGACCAGAAATTACTTGAGAAATGAAATAGAACATCTTTCTTTTCTATCTCAATTTGAACCTAAAACTTCTAAATGGAGTCATCATAAGAAATAAAGAAAGACTTGTTGATAAGGTCTATAATCAACAAGTGGGAATAGACTATGAAAAAACATATGCTCTTGTATCTAGACTTGAATCTATTTGAAATATATTATCCTTTACAGCATACTTCAATTTCAAACTTTTTCACATGGATGTAAAATGTTCTTTTCTTAATGGTTTTGTACAAGAAGAAGTTTTTGTTGAATAACCTCATAGTTTTATAGATTCAAAACATCCTCATCAGGTTCTAAAAATTACCAAAGCTTTTTATGGCCTTAAACAAGCCCCTAGATCATGGTATGATAGACTCACATGATTTATTTTACAAAAAAAATTATGCATAAGGTACTCCTGACCTAACTCTTTTTATAAAAATAGAAAACAAAAATGTTTTGATTGTTCAAATATATGTTGATAACATTATATTCAGTTCAACTCATCAATACTTAACTGATTATTTTTCGAATATAATGAAATATGAGTTTGAAATGAGTATGATGGTTGAGTTAACATTCTTATTTAGGTTTTCAAATATCTCAAAAACCATAAAAAACCTATATATATCAGCATAATTATATTAAATACTTACTAAAAAAATATGGATATGAAAACACTAAAAGTATTATCACTCCAATTGGTACCTCAAAAATATTTGATCTTGATGAAGCTGGGAAAAAAGTAGATCAAACAACTTTTAGAGGTATGATAGGAAGCTTGTTATACTTGACAGGTAGTCATCCAGACTTAATGGTTTCAGTATGCTTATGTGCAAGATACCAATATAATCCAAAATAATCTCATTTAAAATCATTGAAAATAATTTTTCTCTACTTAAAGGGAACTATGGATTTAGGTTAATTCTATTCTTCTAGAAATGATTTTTTTTTTGAAAAGTTTTTTAGATCCTGACTTTGGTGGATGTAGAATGGATAGAAAGAGTACATCCAAAACATGTCATTTCTTAAAAGATTCTTTAGTTTCTTGGTCATCCAAAAAAAACACTCAGTAACACTTTCCTCTATTGAAGCTGAATATGCAGCAGCTGGAAGTTGTTATGCTCAGGTGTTGTGGATACAACACACACTCACTGACTATGGCATGAGTTTTTTCAAAACTCAAATACTATTTGAAAATACTAGTGTCATTAATATTAGTAAAAACCCTTCTCATCACTCACATGCAAAACATATTGATATTAGGCACCACTTTCTTATAGATCACACAAAAAAAAGAGATATTTTTTTACAATTCATTGGAACGCAAGAAAAACATGATGACATTTTCACAAAACCATTATCTTTAGATATATTTGAATACATTAAATAGAAACTAGGAATGATCAATGTAAAGTAATCATTCACATATATTTCTTGTTTATACCATCTCCTTACATTAAGTTACTCCTTTTCAAAGGGGGAGAATACATAATTTTTCATTTGTACCCTTTATGTTTCATATTTTATTAGTTTTAATTATTATTTTTGTATATATAGATTTATCATGAATCAGATTTTCAAGAATCAATGTTGCTGCCAATCGGTTTCACTATAATTGGTTTTACTCTTTAGTTTTTCATTTTATCGATTTCATAATTTTATCAGTTTCATAATTTTTGGTATTAGGTTATACTATTGGTATTATGATACTTTATCAGTACCGAACTATCAGCATTGAAATACTCTATCTATACTAGATTATCAGTGTTGGATTACCTTGTTGGTACTGGACTATCGATTGTGGATTATTCTATCAGTACTAAATAATCGGCACCAACCTATTTGATTTTATTGGTTTTAGAATTCTTATTGGTTTTATATCTTTATTGTTTATATTTTTTTCATAAGAACAATATATTAAAACCAATACATTTAGCCTTGTACTCCAATAGTTACAATTTCTAAAACCTTATTTTGGTTGTTTCAATGGTCGTTTCTCATTTATTTCTTTTCATTCCTAATCGGTTTCATCCTGAATATGATTTTCTTTTAAGGAAAAGCTCAAGAGTTCAAAATAATTCTTGGCCATTGGATCTATAAAATCTAATCTTGGCCGTCAAATTGTTTTTAAAAGAACCTATCCCACATCAAACTCATTTGTTTTTATCTCAAGATCAGTTTCTCTATAAGTAGTCATCATGGTTTGAAATTGGTTCCTACCTCAATTTTTGTAATCAGAGATCTACTCAGCTTTCGTAATCAGTAGGATCTTTAGAGTGTGATTTAGTCTTTCATGACTGAGTCTACTACTTCATCTCAAAAATAAATGCCTCCAAAATAATTCTCTTCCATGACCTTTCAAGGTGAATGGTTAGTCTCCCAAGACATTTATGAGTCTTTTTATTTGTCTTTGAAAAGAATTATAAGTTTTCAAGGATGGGAATCAATTTGTGTCAAAATACCAGGTTCTAATCAAGATTATGTGTATCATGATGAGGTGTTTCAATTTTATGAATTAGTAGAGATAGACAAGGATCTTAAGGATTATTTTATGATGTATGATATGAAGTATTCAACCTCCTAAAAACAAATAGCTACGTTTCTAGGTGTTCCATTTGAGGGAGATTCTTTATGTCCTTCTCATAAATTATCAGAATCTTATTGAACTTTTGATTGGTCTAAAGTTGAAGAAGCACTTTTTGAGATTCATGAGGACAAGAGAAAAGTGAGTCATTTATCAGGAGATAATAGATTTATAGCTCTATGGATTAAAGGGTTTTTTATGATGATCAAGGTTGATAAGGAAACTTTGAAAGTTTCAGATGTCTGTGTTCTTGAATATTTTCTAAACATGAGAAATTTCAACCTTATGGGGTTCATCTTCTTTAAAATTAAGAAGCTCAAATCCAGTGGTATAAAATCTCAACTGATCATGTTCCCTACTATTATCAGAAATTTTTTGAAAGAGTACCTGAGCTTATGTAATGTTGCAATCAAGTCAGATCCAAATTCCTTCAAGGAACCCTTAATCAATAAGGATTTGATAAATAGGCTCAAGTTACAATTCAATCATGAATCAAAGAAATTTGAGAAAGATATGGATGCTAGGAAAGAAAAAAAGTAGTGGAAGGTAGTGAAAAACCTTCTAAGACATCCAATACAACTTCAAATAAAAGAAAGGTAGTTACGACTACAACTCCAAATGCATCAAAGAAATAGAAGGTTGTATCTGATGAGGTTGTTGCAGAATGGAGAAAGAAAAAGAAAGAAATAAAAGAAGGGGATCCTCAGTTTTGATTGCATCCTGCTAAAGCTTTGGCATTAAAATTAAGGTTTGAAGAAACTTTGAATGAATAAGAGAGAAAGAAGAGATTGAAGAAAAGTAATTCCAAAGATATCGACAATTACAGTCTTCTTAGAATAACTGAGCAACTAAAAACCATAATTGAAATCAGGGATCCATATGTTAAGAATGAATCAGCTCCAGCAGAGAAAGGAAAGAAGAAACAAGTTTCTGAACATTTGTCTACTCAATCTCTTGCTCAAGAATATGAAGAAGAATAATTAGATTAGGAAGTACAATGGGAAGAAGAATGGGGACAAGAATAAATAGTAGTGGAAGAGAAAGAAGATGAAAATAGGAGGATTCATACCATATAATCCTCATAATTTCCATAATTCAATTTTCTATCTCTGGATCCTTAGTCTTCTAAGAAAGCTTCTCAAAAGGTTTCCTCCAAGAGAGTCATTCATATTTCTGATAAGGAAGAATAAGAAGAGTAGGAGGAATATGATAAGAATCATAATCATCCAGCTAAAGTGATTGGCATTGAAACTCATTTTAGTGATCTTCCACAATACACTAAGGACACATATTCTAAAAGAACAATCACTATGAAAGGGGTTCAGTACATTGAACAGGATTTGAATAGATTGGAGAAGTTGTTACCGTTCATTCCAAAATTTGAATCCATGCGAGAAATCCTTTCTAATGCCCAAAATGATTAAACAAATTCTATAAAGGTTTTTGATGGAAGGATTTCTATTTCTTGAAGCTGAATTAAATATTTTCAAGGAATGTGCTACAGAGCATAGTAAGGCTTGCAATAAGGTTATAAATTGGTCTTACAACGTTGATGAAAGCCTCAAGAATCATATCTACAAGAAGGAAGAATTGGTACACCGGGTAAATAAACTCAACTATCTCTATCTAAATCTTATTGATGATTTTAATGAAAATTTTGAAGAATTTCAAAGACCCGGTACCTAAAAGAAGTATCCTCAAAAGTTCTTGAGAGTTTAAAGGAAAAGTTGGAAAATGAGTGTAATGATATTGTTTCATTCTCAAATGGAGTTTTTATCCCTGATAAGGCCTAAAGACTTAGGTTGGATGATTTTATTAACTAGGAATAAAGTCTTAAAACTCAGTTAGTAAAGTTTAAATCCTAAGAAGAAATCAATTGGCTTCTATAAAAAAAGCTCTAGAAGAAAGAATTTGTTATTTTTGAATAGGATGAGAAGATAAAGGCTTTGAAAGAAGCTATTGATAAACTCATAGAAGACAGAAAGGAGTTAAAAAATATAAACCTCATGTTGTTTAATATTTTGGAAAAACAAAAGGAGAAAGAATGAGTTTTGAACTCTTATTGTAATGAAATTTTGTTTCAAGTAATAATTTTTGTTTCTTACTCTGTTTATCTAACTCTTTATAGGAAATAAATACTTTACCTTATTCTTTATGAAAATCACAAAGGGGTAGAATGGTTGTGAAAAAAATAATTTTTATGAATGACTTATTAAATCGAAAAGCTCAAGTAAAAGTAAAGAGAATATGATCCCTAGTGTTTTGGTTTAAACCAAGGGTGGAATTAGTCATATTAACTATTATTTTTAAAAGAATTATTAAACTCAAGGGGAGATAAGTTGTTATTGTTTGTTTATTTTATTTTTTTGTTTTTTTCTTTCCAAAAAGAGGATATTGTTGAGTCAAAATGGGTTTCGACTTTTTTATCAATCATTTGTTTTGGAAATCAGAAATCACACGTATCATAATCATGTATATTGTTTATCATGTGTTTTGTTTCACAATATTAATCACTCAAATTGTATTTATTATGTATTTCATTCTTAACATAAGAATGTATGTTGTTCACTCACATTGTTTTATATATTGTTTCACAATCATAACCTGATTGTGTATTTCATTATAATCAGGAATCGTAACCTGATTGTGTATTAAATTATAATCAAGAATCGTAACCAGATTATGTATTGCATTATAATCATGAATCGTGAACAGGATATGTATATGATCGTAATCACCTACATCGTAACCACATATATCATAATCAGGTCATGAATCGTAATCACATATATCATAACTAGATCATGCATCATAACCATGTGCATTATGACTAGGCTAAGTACCGCAACATAATTATGCATCGTAACCAGATTAAGTATTGTATCATAGTCATGAATTGTTACCAGGTTAGGAATTGTATTCTTATCCATGCATTGTATTCAAGTATCATAACCAATTTAGATATCATTAATCATAACCTTTTTAAGAATCGTAAACAAGTTATAAATAGTAATCATAATATGCATTTTTGTCATGATAAGCCTAGTAACCAAGTTATGTAGTGTATTTTTGAAAGGCATTACACTCTTATCATATCTTTAATAATGATTTAATGTTACTCATACTCATTGTTTCATACTTTTGTACTTACTACTTTCTAACTAAAATGATGTAGTTGAGTTGGTTATTTACCAATCAAAACAATGTTTTGTATTCTTTTTGTTTTGATAGTTGTAATGCCAAGTGTCTAAGTCCCTTTGAGTTTTTCAAGGAAATATGACCGTTGGAGGAAATATGACCGTTGGAACCTGATGCCTATAAATAGGAGGTCATTTGACCAAAATACACAATTTTTTATTCTATCAAGTTCTAGAGAGGGATGTTGTGACTTATCTCTTACTTCTTGCGAAATCCTTGAAGATACAAGAAGTGAATAGCTTTTTCCATGTTCTTGTATTTCAATAGGTTCTTTGTTTCCACTTTGTGAGACTGATCATTATGATAACGATCAAGGGATTCTAGGGATATGAATGTGTGCTTACAATCATCGTATTGAGGTCTCTCAATTGCTTGAAAGACAGTGGTTCTAATTATCTTCTTAATTGAGGGCTTTCGGGGATAGGAAGATAGTCGTGTCGATCATCATATCGAGGGCTTTTAATTTCTTGAATGACAGAGGTATCGATTACCTTCTTAATCAAGGGATTTCACAGATAGGAAGACGTTTTTTCCAATCATCATATTGAGAGCTTACCAAGGTGGTGGTAAGACAGACCTTTTATCCTAGGTGAAATTATAACTTACTCTTTGGGATAAAATAATTTTAATACTTTTACATTTCTGTTGTTATCTACATTAGAAAGGAAATTGTATTATTTCCTCTTTCTCTTCATATTCATTTCAATTGTAATTGTTTCAATTATGATTCATTCTTACTTATTGTATTAAGAGATTCTCTACGCTATATGGTAGAATCATTTACATTTGTGTTACTCTGATCATTGTATTCAATTAAAATACAATTTTTTTACATTAATTATTGTATTACATCATATCATAACCATCAAATACAAGACATATATGATAAATTGTATTGATTGTGAATTGTATTATTTTAAGACCTCTTAAACTAAGTTCTTTATTAAGTGTTTAAATACAAATTTTTTAAAAATTCATCACCCACTCTTGTATTGTACCATCTAATATACATATAAATCTATATTTTGATCTAACAAAACCTGAGGTAAGGGTTTCTTGTCTCACTTTTACTTATGTGATACATACTCTATATTCACCACTTATTCCTTTATGTGTTGTATAAACTATCCCTTTTGATATTTTGTATCATTAATATCTTTATATTCATTGTATTTAATGTTTCATTTGATATTATTTCTTTTATGAGGCTTATAATTTAGAAGTTACCAAAGTGGTAAGGGTTTATTTCACAATTTCATCGTTATTTGGAATTATTTAGGTTTAAGTATCCATTTGGAAATTATGTGAAATTTCTCCATTAAACCCAATATATTTTATTCATCTATGGTAATTTATGATATTTTCATGTAATAATACCGTTTTTTTACAATTTGGTACTTAAAATGATTGAGAAATGTTTGTTAAGGAAATCTGAATTCATTTCTCTCTTCGATAGAAAATCATTTTTCTTATAAATCCATGTTTTTAAAAATGTTTTCAAAAATGTATTTAAAATTTTTCAAATGTTTTATTAAATAAATTTTTTCCCATCTTTTAATTTTGAATAAAATAAATGCAATCTTTAAGTCTTTTTCTAAATAAGGACCATTTGGATTTTATCAAAAATATGAAAAATAATATTTTTTAACATTTACGAAATCGATGATATTTTCCTCCTCCATGATCACTCAATGTTTTAAAGATTATTTTACATGTTTTAAAAGGTTATTTTCAAAGAAAAATATTTTTAAAATATTATAATAACTTTTTGTTTTAAAATAAATCAAAGTGAAAAGTTTATTTTTATCAAAAATAATTTTAATGACATTCTTATGGTGTTTCTATTCATCAATGACATAAATCCTTTATTATAATTATGATAAATTTGGGATATATTATATTGATATCATCCTTATTATTTAATTTGATGGTTTATAATTATTTTGACTGAGGATGTACAATTTTATTACCATTCACTATATTACTCTGGATGGTTTATGATTATGTTTATTTGATTGGGGTAGTGTTTAAATTTTGTATGTCAATTTTTCAATATGAATTTCAATGTTGATTATTTTTTATCCCTTTGATATGATTAATGCATTATACTTAGTAAGTGATGGGTGGGTCCTAGTTATAAATAGCCTTTGATGCATCGATATGAATCATGAGACAAATCAATAGGTCAAATTAGATGGGTTTTTACCCACAGATATAAATTGTCTTGTGAAAGGTCAGGATAGTATGTTTTAGATATTCATCATTATGCATTCCATCATTAGGAGATTATTTATTAATTCTCATGTGATTATTTGATTAGTTATAATATTCATGGATAAGTTTCAAGATCATGTGACTATTTATATGGATTTATTTGATCATCATTTATTCATACCATATTATACTCAAGTTATTATTTAAATCACTTATGTTTAAGTTATTTATATTTCCATATTGATTGGGCTTATTTATTTATGATATATTCTACTATATTCTTACCCTTACTAAGAATCTGATCTCATCCCTTATGATTTATTTTTTCCAGGATACCATGAAGTTTTTTATGATTGATATGTAGGGATACAATGAGGAATAATGGTGTTCTCAAATAAAACAATTTAAGTATTTTATATTTTCAATTTTAATTTGAGTTTCAAGTATGTATCTAGTTTACCAAGACAAATGAACTATTCAGTCCTTTAGGATGTGATTCCTTGTATCTTATTCCAATGTAAGAAATTAACCACCATCTCTGGGTACTGGGTTTAGGGTATTTACATCATGCATCACTAAAGAAACAAAAATCCACCTATAGAAAAACACCTTTTTATAATCATCCACAGAAAATCTATTAGGGGAATCACCATAGACAACTCAATCCTTCCAAACATCTACCTCATAATCCCCCAACAGGGACTCCTCTACCTGCTACACAAATGATGACTATGTCGTCATCAGAAAAAAGGAATCTTATTCCACTAACCTCACTCATATAAAGATTCATCATGGGGAGATCTTCCCTCACTCTCTAAAAATATATAGATTCATTCACAATAACACTGATTGGCTTCCTATATAGCAAATTAGCTAAAACATTACCCTTTCCTAACATATTGGAAATATCAAAGTCATAATCCTACAATAATTTCATCCATCATCATTATTGCAATTTCATGTCATGTTGGGATAAGACATACCTCAAGCTCTTATGGTTAGTGGAAACCATAAATTGTTCATTGATGTGGTGGTGTTTTCACAACTTCAAGGAAAACATGGCCACCACCAACTTGAGATCATGGGTGTCATAGTTACATTAATGGGGTTATAACTTTTAATACCCATAAGAAACAACCCCCCTATACTACATTAGGTAACTTCCCAATCCAATATGTGAACCATCATAGAAGACATCAAACTGAACTCCCACCTTGGGAAAACAAAGAACAGAGAGTTGTGTATCATGGCGCACATTTACAGTGAGGAGTTGAGAGTGATCATGGAATGGATTGTGGAAGTATCATAAATTTGAAATACCCATTTCATGGTATTGGTGGACCAATTATAAGAGGAATAATGAAGATGATGAAAGAGGATTTACATGGCCTCATTTTGAAATTATAAGAGGAGGCCCAACATGCATGTATGGGAGGATCAAATGGGCCTCTAATCACACTTATTAAAGCCTAAAAGTGAACCTAAATGGACCACCCAATTAATCCCACGAATTTAAAAGCACTTGAATGAAGGAAATATCCAAAGTTAAAAAGTGGTGGGCCCCTTCTCTCTAAATTCATGGTGGTAATATTCAAAGTTTGGGGTGGTTCCTAAAATTATTCTTGGTGGATATCGTTTCCCATAAATCCATGGTCATGTGTAAACAAATTCAAAATTTGTTTTTATGCTTTAGACATTTTTGGTCTAGGTAATTTGACTTTTATCTCTCTTATTTGGCTATAAATAGCCACATACTTGTACCCCTTAAAGGTTAATTAAGAATTTGAGTGTTTTCTAGCATATTATGCTTGTTTTTCTTGTGTTGTTGAATAAATTAAAGTAAGGATTATAAAATTTGTGATCAAACTTTGTAGTGATTTTTATAATTAGGGTTTTAAGGGGAAATTTTCCTTGGGGTCCTAATTTATCATCCTTCTTCCCCTTTTTTTCCTTCACATTTCCTTATTTTCATTTCTCCCACTTCACCCCTTGTGTATTCTCATTTTTTCCAATGGATAATGCAATCCCATATGGTATCAAATAATTTGGTATTTGAACTCATCCATAGAAACCAGGTTCTTTCATATTTCTATTTCTCCTATCTTTTTTCTTCTCCTTTTTCCATTTTCAGTCATCACCAATTCTGGGTGAAATTTTCTTGCACCTTTTCGTCTGCGTTTTCTTTGAGTTTATGGATGTATAATATGTCATTTTAATTTTTAGTATCTCATCTTTATTCTCAATTTTTTAACACAAAAATATGACGCATATATTTGGAGATATATCTGAATCAATTCATTCTACAGATTCACTCATGTGAAATATAACAATCACCAAGTTGGAATTCCAATTGATCTTGAAGCTGTCATTTAAAGGGTATTTTCTTATAGAAAATCTAGAAAAATAATTTTGCATCCTTTTGGAGTCATTTTAATCATATGTGTGCTTTTGATGAGTTTATATTTTGGTAATCCACACATTTCTATCAAATCTCTGTGAAATTTTTTTGTGTTGAATTATTTGAAGAAAAATACATAAAAAAATAAAAAAAACAACAAAAAAAAACAAAAGGCTGTTAAAAATTTATTTCACTTGTGTTGGATCTTTGTCACAAATTCTATGTATTTATACTCAAATACATCCCTTCCAACTTCTTTCCTCCATCCATGTACAACCTTAAACCATAACAATATCTCCCATTTCTCTTTATCTCCCATTTTTTTCTTGGACTCCATTGATTAAATTCCTTTTAAAATTTATAATTTTTAAAGTTTTCCATGAATTGATTGTTTATTTCTATTTTTTTTCTTAATTAAATTTAAGAATACTTTTAGGAACCAATTTGTAATGCTATAAACTATGAGAAACCTTTTTGAGAGATTAAAAAAAGATAAAGAGTGTTAGGATTTAAAAAATGACGAGCGAGGGAGAAATAAGTGAGATCGACATCAAATTATTCATGAAAGATGTCATGAACAATTTAAAATATTGAATACTAGGTAGGAATATTTTCAATGTTCCTCAATTTCAAAGTCTTCTAGAAGGAAATAAATTGATGAAGGTTATTATTAGTACTCTAGTTTTGAAGAATCAATTCCTATGTGAGGTCAATGTACTGCTTGGAGAGAAAGTGAGTTGGGAAGTATAATATTTAAACTTCCATCATTTTGGGGTATGAGTGACCCAGAACTTTATTTTGAGTGGGATAGAAAGGTTGAACATGTGTTTGGACTTCACAACTACTTGGAGGATAAGAAGGTTAGGTTGGCGGCACTTGAGTTCAATGACTATGAGAGTATTGTGTGGGACCAATTACAAGTCAGTTGAGATGGAATGGAGAATGGAAAATTCGAACTTGGGAAGAAATGAATATAGTAATGCACAAAAGGTACATTTCTAGTCATTACTATCGAGATTTTCATTTGAAGTTTAAAAAAAATGTGCAAGGTTTCATGTGTGTGGAGGAATACTACAAGGAAATGAAGATATTGATTATTCAATCCAATTTGGAGGAGGATCATGAAGCTATTATGGAAAGTTTTTTCAATGGATTTAATTTGGAAACTTGAGATTTGTTGTAACTTCAAACCTACATTGACATGGAGGAGTTTCTACATAAGGCAGTGAAGGTCAAAAAGAAACTACATTCTCAAAGGAGTCAAGTCATTTCCCATAATTTTTGGAAGGATAACCAAAAAGATCCAAAAATAAATTCTAAGTGGAATGAAACAAAACCAATGGATTCCAATTTTCATCCAAACCAAAGAGAAGAGGGAAAAAATAAGTTCTTCCCCAGTGATTCAAAATAAAAAATAGACACAAATTTCCCTTCTAAATCTCATTATATAAATTCTTTTATGTGTAAAGGACATGGACATATTTCATCTCAATGGCCAAACAAAAGGGCCATTATTATTTTTGATAATGGATACATCCTTAGTGAGCACTCTAGCTATGATGAGATGCTACCTTTGGAGGATAGTTAAGATGTATAAGTTGAAGAACCCATACATAGAGATGCATTTGTGGCAAGAAGAGCTTTAAGAATTCAACCAAAATATTATCATAATGAGGAGTAGCATGAGCATATTTTTCATATGATGTGCCACATCAAGGATAAGGTGTGTATTATGATCATTGAGAGTGGAAGTTGTACTAATGTGGATAGTACCTTTTTGGTGGATAAGTTGAGTTTTCATGCTATAAGGAAAAATATACCTTATAGATTGTAGTGGTTGAATGATAGTGGAGAAGTGAGGGTCACAAACAAGCCATAGTTTCTTTTTCCATTTGAAAATATCATGATGAGGTGTTGTGTGATGTTGCTCTGATGCAATCTAGACATTTTCTACTAGAGATACCAGGGATATTTGATAGGAGGGTGATGTATGATGGCTATGTTAACCACTTATCTTTTCATTTCAGTGGTATAAAGATTGTTTTGAATCCTCTAAGTCTCATACAAGAATATGAATATCAAGTTAGGATAGAGAAAGAATACAAAAATAAAAAATAAATGAGTGAAAAAGAAAGAGGGAAAAAATGAAAAGAGTGGAAAAATTAAGAGTGAAAAGGAGATATAAGTGACATAAAAAGAAATGAGTTAAATTAAAGAGATGAAAACAAGAGTGTTTAGAAAGAGGTGAGTTTATTTTCTAGAAAAAATTGAGTTGAAAGGTGCTATATTGATCAAGAAAGTTTTCTTACTCATTGGTAAGGATGATTACCTTTAAACTAATGAACTTCACCATTTTTTTCATTCTTGGGTTGTTCCTTTACTGTACAAATTTGGTGATTTTTTCCTAAAGAAACACCTAATAGATTACCCCCTTTGAGAGGAATTGAGAATAGTAATGGCTTCATAATCAATGCAATAATTCCCAATAGGCCAACATACAGATCTATTCTGGAATAGAATAGAGAGATCCAGTCTCCAGTCAAAAAACCCATGAAGAGATGATTAGTGAGGGAAATAATGAGTCCATGTGCCATTCTGTTGATCCTAGTACCCAAGAAATATGAAACCTAGACTTGATTACAAGATTTATGAATTACATAGGGAATATTTTTTTTCAAAAAAATTGATCTTAAAAGTGGATACCACCAAATTAAAATGAAAGAAGGAGATGAGTGGAAACTACTTTTAAAACTAAGTTTGGATTGTATGAGTGGTTAGTTATGCAATTTGTTTTCACTGATGCACCAAGTACATTCATGAGATTAATGAACCATTTCCTTCATTCATTTATTGTAAAATCTTGTGGTTGTCTATTTTGATGATATCTTGGTGTATAGTAAATCTCTATACTACCATATTGATCACTTGTGTTTTGTGTGTGAGACCCTTAAAGAAAACCAACTTTATTCTGATCTTCAAAAATGTTCCCTTTTCTTAGATTATATTGTGTTCCTTGGATCTTTTTAGGGGTTTAGGGGATATGTGTGGATGATGAAAATTTCAAAGCAATTTAGGATCAGTCTACACAAAACAAAACAACGGATGTTAGTAGTTTTCATGGATTATAAATATTCTATAAGATGTTTGTTAAGTATTTTTCATTAATCACTAGACCACCAAATTAAATTTTAAAGAAACATGTGGTCTTTAAATGGGGTGAAAAACATGAAAAATAATTTAACACACTCAAAGAAAAATTAGTCAATTCTCACATTTTAAGGTTACCTAATTTCCCAAAAGTCTTTCAAATTGAGTGTGATGCATCGAGAGTTGGTATTGATGCTGTTTTGACTCAAGAGTAACATCTAATTTCTTAATTTAGTGATAAATTGAATGGGGCAGCATTAAACTATTCAACTTTGGATAAAGACTGTTATGCTTTGAAACAAACCTTGGAAACATGAAAACATTACTTATGGCCTAAAGAGTTCATTATTCATTCTGACCATTAAATCCTTAAGTATTTTCAGTACCAAATTAAGTTGAATCAGTGGAATGCATTTTATCTAGAATTCATTGAGACTTTTCCCTATGTGATCAATCATAAAAAAGGTATGGGAAATGTGGTTGTTGATGACCTCTCACAAAGATATGCAATTCTTACTTCTCTTCATTCTCAATTACTTGAACTTGAGTTACTAAAGGGAATGTATGAAAATGGTGGAGATTTTTCTCAAATTTGTACATCTTGTAAAAAACATAGATTTAAATACTATTACAAAAATTATGAGTTTATTTTCAAAAGGGATAAATTGTGCATTCCAAATTGTTCAACACAAGAATTGGTTGTAAACGAAACTCATGGGGTGGTTTTATGGGGGATTTTGGTGTTGAAAAAATACTATAAACTTTTCATGAACATTTTTATTATCTAATAATGAGAAAAAATGTTATTTAAATTTATACTATGTGTGTCACTTGTAAGCATGAATAGTCCAAGGTTCAACCTAAGGTATTGTATTCCCCCTTTCTTATTCCATCCCATCCTTGAATTGACATCTCTATTGATTTTTGTGTTGGGATTTCCTTGATCCTAATTGTGAAAAGATAGAATTTTTTATTGTGTATCTATTCATAAAAATGGCTCATTTCATTTCTTGCTCAAAAACTAATGATGCAATTCAAATAGCATATTTGTTTTTCAAAGAAATTGTGAGATTATTGGACTGTCCAAAACCATTGTAAGTTATAGGGGTATGAAATTCATTATCCACTTTTGGAGGACTTTGTGGAATAAATCGGGAACTAAATTATCATTCTCAATTGTTTCACATCCTCAAACTGATGGGAAAACTGAAGTGGTGAATAGGACACTTTCTACCCTCTTGCATTCAATAACTCCAAAAAATCTGGAGAATTGGGGAAATTTTTTTCCACGCATAGAGTTTTCATATAACCAAGAAGTGGATTCCACTAATAACTTCTCACCTTTTAAGATTGTATATGGATTTAACCCAATTACTCCATTAGATATTCTATCATTTCCAACTACTGAGGTTTTTCATCTTGCAGGTGATGAGAAGGCAAAATTTGTTCGGGATTTACATGCCAAAGTGAAATCCAACATTGAAAGAAGAAATTAAAAATATAAAAATCAAGGAAACAAGGTTTGACATAAGGGTGTACTAGAACTATGATATTGGGTGTGGGTGAATTTGAGGAAGGAAAGGTTCCTAGAGTAAATAAAATCAACGCACCACTCGTGGGGAGATATACCATTCCAATTATTAGAAATAATAAATGATAATTCCTACAAGATTGAATTACCTAGAAGGTATGGAAATGTAATTGATAACTTTAATAATATTTATCTATCTCCATTTGAATATAAAGATTCAAGGATGAATAATTTTGTATAGGAAGAGGATGATGTGAATCATGGTGTACATTTGCAGCAAGGAGTTGAGAGCGATCATGGCATGGATGGTGGAAGGAACATAAATGTGCAAGACCCATTGCATGGGATTGGTGGACCAATGACAAAAGGAATAATTAAGAGGATGAAAGAGTATTTACATGGCCTCATTTTTAAATTATAAGAGGAGCCCCAACATGCATGCATGGGAGGATAAAATGGGCCTTTAATTGCACTTATAAAATCCCAAAAGTGAACCTAAATGTCCCACCCAATTGATCCCACTAATTTAAATCTACTTCCATGAACAAAATATCCAAATTAAAAAAAAATTGTGGGACCCTTTTCTCCAAAGTAATGGTGGGAATCTTCAAAGTCTTTGGGGCAGTACCAAAAAGTCTTCTTGGTGGATATATTTTCCACTAAAGCCATGGGCATGTGTAAAAAAAGTCCAAAATCATTTCTAGGCTTTAGAATTTTGTGGGATAGGTATTTTGACTTGTATCTCTCTCATTTTGATATAAATAGCCACCTCTGTGTACCCCTTCAAGGTTAATTATTAATTTGAGTGTTTTTAGCATATTATGCTTGTGTTTCTTATGTTCTTGGATGAATGCAAGTAAGTATTATCAAAGGAGTGATCAACCTTTATGTTGCTTTTTATAATTAGGTTTTTAAGGGTAAAGTTTCCTTGGGGTTATAATTTATCATCCCCCTTAAACTTTTTTCCTCCACATTTTTTTACTTATATTTCTCCCACTTCACCCCTTTTGTTTCCCCATTTTCTCCAATGGATACCGCATGCCCATATTGTATCATATCATGGAGGAACTAACCAACTTATCCTTTGGATACTCAAAATAAACATGGAATAATTTATTCAATAATAATTTAATATACCTTTTGGTCAATGTTTTTAATGGAGTAAAAATCTAAGAGAAGACAGGCATGAACAGCCTATAATTGTATTCAAGACTGAGTAAACTCTACACCTATAAAATAGTCTTAGAGTATGTCCAAGAAATGACTTCATTGGTCTTTTAAGGATCCAAAACTAATCCACACTAGGTCATGACATTCTATAAGAAACGAATATCATGATCCCAGAACTCAAACATTGATATCTTCCCAAATAGTGGATAATAATGAATAACTCCAAAAATGGTGCATAGATGCTCTACATGATCCACCTTAGACACATATTTTATAAGGATTTAATCAATGAAAACAACCATGAATCAATCCATAATCTCTAATAATAAAACATTCAATAATCCCAAGAATACAACTAGGGTATTCATCACACTAAATGACATTACAAAGAACTTATAATTCCCATAATGATATTGGAAAGCATACATAGATGTATCTTCATCCTTTATCTGTAACTGAGGATACCTTGAATAAAATTTGATCTTTGAGAACTAACTATATATTTTTAGCTGATCAAATAAATCATCAATCCATAGAATAGGGTAGATATTCTTCATTTTCATTCAATTCAAGTGATGTTAATCGATACACTAACGCAGATTGCCATTGACCCTATTTGCAAAGAAAACTATAGCACCCCAAGCTGACATGATCAACAGAACAAAACCTAACGATAAGAGGTCTTCAATTTTTATCTACAGCACCCCCAAATCAGAAGGTAAAATCCAATATAGATATATCAAAATCAAAGAATTTCATGACTAGAGCTATATCCCAAACTCGGTCTCCATTCAAGGAAGTAATGCCAAAACCTCCTCAGGAAATACCTCAGGATACTATTCCATAAAACTAGAAAACATCATTGGATAAAACCTTTAATAACTCATCATTGACTAAAAAACAAGGAATAAAATAACAGAAAACAACTCTGACCCATCTAAGGGTCTCGCTCACAAATGAACATGGAAAAATCTCCATCATCATTTTAGAACACAATATTTCTCTTGAAGAAATCCATGATACCCTGCAATAAATATATCTAGTACATGTAGAGGATTATGTCATAGCAATATATATTTAAACATATTATGTCTCAAAAAGAGTAGTGTTACCCCATCACTAGCTCATAGTCTCTACAAACTTCACACAAACTAGCTTAACCTCTAACTGGAAAAGTCACTGCCAAGGGAACTAGAATTCTCTCCAACCTCAAATACCAAAACATGGAATAAGGTAAGTGAAATGAAGTATTTTTTATATTCTAAATAAAATAATACATGCTCCCTAGTAGAAAACAAGAAAAGGGTTCCTATAATGACATCTGGCTCACCTAGTGCTAGAAACTCTAGAGAATTTAACTGACCACAACCTACTATATGTCCTATCTTACCCTGATTACGCCCCCCTCCATACTCATGATATTTTATTTGAGTATGAGGAGTATCATGTGGATATCCTCTACCTGACTAGACTCCCCTCTAGTGATCAAATCCCAGATCACCATATTGTTGTTGCCTTAGTTGATACTAATGCAACAAAAGAACCAGAAGAGGACCACCAACCACACGATTCCTTCTAATAAAGGTAGGGAACTCCCACCACTGATGACCATGGATTCTAAAATAAAAAAAGTGTATGATACATTGTTAGGAGTATAAGATCCATCAACCATAGTGAATTGAGGTGAAGAGGGATAGGGCCTACCCCTAGTTGTCTAAAAACCCTTCTGCATGGACAATTGGGAACCCCGAACCATAACTCTACTATATGGATAAAACTGATGACTCCCCTTTTAGGATGATTTGATCCTTTCCAGTGTCCACTCAATAACCTCTACTCTCCCCAGTACCTTGAGTTATGTCAGTAGTATAAGTGGGGTAACCTATAATTGGGTATCTAGATGAAAATATTCCTTGAAATTTTATGCCCTAGGATCCTCATCTAATAACAAGTCTGAGGCATATCTGGGAAGGTTCTAAAAATATATCTTGAAATCCCACACAGTAGAGCCCCATTTTGTATAGTAATTATATTCTAAAAAATGGTATCATTTCTAGTCTAATAAAGAAACTTGGTTCATAACTAATCATGGAACTTATCCCATGAAATATCTAACTACCTGTGATTCCTGAGGGCAAGAACCACCACTGCCTAGTTGCCCCACGCAACATTATCACCACCAATGAAACCCAATGATCTTTTTGATTGTGGATAAAACTAAATTTTAACTCCACATTATCCGACCATTCCTCTTTCACTAAATCTAAAATATATCCCTCATACTTCTACAGACTCGGGCGCTAAAACTCTTAGAGTTTTCTCCTCTAATTGTCACCATTATTGACCTCTATCCTATAATGGTTTTCTATCACATACTTATAAATATCTTTGATGTGAGCCTATTAATAATTTTGACTTTAAGACATTCCTACAAAAAGAAAAAATGGTTAGGGAATCCAAAACCCATAATATGGAATATTTAAGATTACTTAATTAATGTTCAGTCTAACCCCAAAGTCTATAAATTTCAAGCACAACTGAAAACTATAATGATGCATGATCCTTTCCTATGTATCTACCCCGTGACTAGTATCAATTCTCTTATTAGGATTAATAAACTTAAATTTCCTCACTTTGGACCACATGGGTGCCTAAATTCATTTTTCTTAGACAGTATACCCTGTTTGCATTACATACTAGGCTCAGATGACATCATTTACTTTACATGTCATGACCCATCCTCGGGGATCGTATCGCGACAAACCCCCATCCCACCTTCCATAGTCCAGAGGCTGGTGACAAGCACCGAAAGGCATAACCCAGTAATCGGGAAGGCATTTCATTTAAAACATGCAATAAACATAGTCGGAAACACAACAAGGAGTAACCACAAGTAACTACTATAGTAAAAAATTGTGTGGAAAGTAAGGACCAGTATATAATCCCAACTGAAAGTACAAGTACAACTGAAACGAAAACAGCTCCTGGATCGTCCACTGGGAATCCTACTTGAAGGGTAAGTATAACTCTTGATCAAGTCATCCCTGTGGTACGTCTCGTCTAAGTCCACCTCCGAGCATCCTCCTGTCCATCACCTTTAGCCTCGATCAATGCTATATTTCCTTTGCACAGGACACAACAAGGTGTGATAATAGCTCGTGCAGGGGTGAGTATAACGATACTCAGTAGGGTCCCTGAGACCCCTGAAGGTCTCCCAGAATCCACAAACAATAAACCACAAGAGTAAGAGTACAGTCACAAGGTACGAAGTAACAACCAACCTTACTTAGGTTTATGACCATACATATACCCAATTTGTCAAGATTACATATAACTCCATCTCCTGAGCCAAAATCACAACTGTCCATGAAGGAAGAAGTACCACAAAGGTAACACCACATGGGTGAGTACCTCTTAGGTAACACCACACAGAGAAGAACCATATTGGTTTCACCACAAAAATTTGAACTCAGCTCACACCAGGTATAATTTAGGTATGGTAGTAATGATGATTAGATGTAACTATTGAATCATCTCACTCTGTTGAGAGGTAGACCCACGTAGGATCCTAAATCATCAGACCCACCTAGGATCCTAGTACAGTAGACCCACGGAGGATCCTAGAGTAGTCCCACGTGGATTCCTAGAGAGGATCCATGTGGGATCCTGGAACACAGACCCACGTAGTATCCCAAATCACAGACCCATGTAGGATCCCAAGGCACAGACCCACATAGGATCCCTTTCTCATGTTACAGCTATCCACAGGGTTCCCGCACAAAGCTCGCTTGATTCTGGGAGGGTCTACTCCTCAAGACATAGTTCGATGGTCCAACCATAATGAATTTCCATGAAGAAGTATTCCCAAAGTACCTCCACATAATATGGGTCTCAATGCAATAGACAGTGCATCAAATGGATTTCTGGACTGTAAGTTATTGGCCTTTTAGTCCTGAGGGCCCAGTTGGATTTGTGTTCGATCCAACCTGTTTGTACCCCAAATTTATCCAAAACTCAATTGGGGTATACCAAAAGTACTATCTTGATCCAAGGTTTTCGGTTCCATAAACGGTTCGTCAAACAGACGCCCGTAGCTCAAGTTATTGCCGAAAGAGTAGAAAGGGGTCGAAGCCAGTCTGGGTCTGGTCCGACCCAGCCGGACTAACCCGGACTGGGCTGACCCAACACAATTCAATTCGACCTAGCTCGACCTAGGTCAAGCCCTGAGTCGGACCCGTCCCGTAGGTTCCGACCCGACCAGCTAGGTCAGGCCCGGCCCGCTGGGTCTGGCGTGGCCCAGCCCACTAGTGCAGCACGCAACTGGCCCATGGTTGGGCGGCCAGCACTGGGCATCCCACGGCTGGGTGGCCCTGCAGTGGGGTCCGCCCTAGCCACCACCCAAGGGGGAGGTGCCCCTGGTTACCCCCGAACGTCCCAGCCATTCGAGTTGGGTGGCCAACTGGTCGACACCACGTGGCGTCGGCGGTTAGCACACGGGACCCAGGGGTCCCGCTCAGCTCCTCGGTTGGCTGGACGGCCAGCCCACCTATGCGACATGGTTGCACACCATGTCACCTTTAGTGACCAGCAGCGACCCCCCCCCCCCCTTCCATCGCGGCCTCGTGTCATGTCCCTTACAAGCCCGATGGCACGGACGTGCGCCGCGACCCCCTTCACACGATTGATCGTGCACCAGCCGCCGCCCTTGCTCCATCGTGGCCCTCCTTCGGCGGTGAGGTCACACCACCGCCACTCCCAAGCCCTACTATCACTAGTCACCAGCGACTTTTCTCGGGGCACTGGGTGCGCCCCGGTGGCCCGATCTTCATTCTGAAGACTCCCGCACTCTTCTCGGGACGTCACCATCGATTCAAGACCACTATGGTTGGGATTCGATCAAACCAAAAACAAGCCGCGAAGAACACCAAAATCCAGAAAGTCTAGGGAGGGTTCAGGCCATGTTTGTTTGGGCCACACCCTCCACGTTAGAATGGTATCAAGCGGCAAAGTTGTTCTTAAATCAAGAATAACGACAAGAATGGGGTAAGGGGTATACAAAAACAACAATCCCTACCTTGATGTTCGTTAGAGATGTCATGAGGAAGGAGATGAATACATTGGAGACGTCGACATCCATTGCTCCCGTAATATGCTTCAATGTTGGTTCCTCATTCTTGATCCAGAGGACATTCTTCATTGGAGTACATTCTTCCTTTGAGAGTTCTCCAAAAAATCCCTCCCAAAACCTCCCCTTTGCCAATACAAATTCTCCCCACAGGAGATGAGGAGCCAAACTTATTAAATTAATAAAATTAAAACAAGTAATTGTTGGCACATTTAATTGGGGGAAAACCAAGAGTTTCCACACATTAAAGGGGAAATTCAAGTCGGTTGTTCCCCACCACCAAAATTCAAATGGGGGGTTTCATTAAAATAAAATAAAACTTTCTTGTTTTATTTTATTTTTTTAACTCTCCCACAAAATTCCGGAAAAATTATCTTCCACCCTCGACTTACTATAGTCGGGGTGAAGGTGTCCTAAAGTGACTATCAGCACAGCAAGTTCAAAGGTGTCCTCAGATTTCAATTCTGAGCACCGTTTCAGAAGTTACAAAAATCCGCTTGCATGTTTACTGAACGTACCTAAAAAAAGTTCAGAAATTCATTCTTAGCACACTGGTCCTTGGAATCATGAGCCGTCAATTTTTTTGGACTCGTAATATTCCCATATAATTAAAAAAATTACATGCAAAAATCCACATCTTTACATTCTCCCCACCTCCAGGATTTTCATCCATGTAAGCTACAACTCAAACTAAGGGAACAAGTGGGGGTACTGAGCATGTATTTGATCCTCCCACTCTCATGTGCTCTCCTGGAGGTTCTCATGCTTCCAGCGAACATGCACCAGAGGTATCGACCACCCAAGAAAGAGCTGCTCGTATCAATCCTCAATCTCTACTGGAACCTCCGTAAATGTCTCCTCATCATCGATGTCCAGCTCGCCTTGGTCAATGACGTGAAATGGGTCATGCACATATCTCCTCAGCTAAGATACATGGAAAACGTCATGCACTAAGTGCAACTAAGCTGGAAGAGCTAAGCAGTAAGCCAGCTCCCCAACTCTGTTAAGGACCTGAAATATTCTGATGAACCTGGAAGATAACTTTCCACCCCATCCAAATCTCTACAAACCTCATTGAGGTGAGACCCGTAGAAAGACGTGGTCACCATCCTTGAACTCCATAGGTCTTCGCCTCCTATCATAATAGGATTTATGCATGCTCTGTGCAGTCTTCATCCACTCTTGGATGATCTTCACCTTCCCCATGGTATCTCGTACCATCTCTAGTCCCATGAGTGCTAACTCCCCTAACGGCTCCCCACCTTCAGAAAATACATTAGGTGCTTGTCCTATGGATATCTGAGCACGTAGAGCCTCGCAGTTAGTGTCCCCATGTTTCAATTCCCTGACTCGCTGAAGGAGTCGGAAAGTGACTGTAACAGATTGATGAAAAGTTTCTCCATCTCGATCCACCAAGGATATCTGCAAAGCGGACATCTACTATGTCACCTCACCTAGTAGTTGTATACCAGATCTCCTGCTGAGTGCATCTGCTACAATGTTCCCCTTCATAGGAGTATATAATATCTCGAAGTCATATCCTAGAGGAACTCAAGCCAACATTGTTGTCTCAGGTTCAGTTCCTTCTGGGAGAAGATATATTTGAGACTCTGGTGATCAGATTAGACCGTAAAACGCTCACCCATCAGATAGTGTCATCACATCTTAAAAGCGATGACCACTACTTCTAACTCAATGTCATGGGTATCATAGTTCTTCTCATGCTATCTTAGATGTCGAGAACCATATGTGATAACTTCTTTCTCCTACATCAGGACACATTCGAGCTCAATCCTTGATGTGTCTCAATAGACTATGTACCCAACGCCCTCCTCTGGAAGCCTCAAGATGGGGACACTAGTCAGCCGTTGCCTCTGCTCTTGAAAACTATGGTGGCATCTCTCCAACTACATGAAGGGTTTCCCCTTCTTCATCAATTCTGATAAAGGTGCTGCAACTCTGGAGAAATATGACACAAATCTCTAGTAGTATACGGCCAAACCCAGGAAACTTCGCACCTCCGTCACACTCTTGGGTGGCTCCCAAGCAAGTTATGCCTCAATCTTCACTAGATCCACTTTAAATCTAGCCTTCAAGATGACATGTCCCAAAAATTGAACCTCTCAGATCCAGAAATGGAACTTCGAGAGCTTACCATAAATCTGGTGCTCTCGAAGTGTGTCCAGAACTACCTGCAAATGATAGGCATGCTTCTCCTCAATAATCGAGTATATCAGAATGTCGTCGATGAAGACTACAACAAAGCAGTCAAGGTATGGATGAAATATAATATTCATGAGTCCCATGAACACTACTGGAGCGTTGGTCATGCCAAATGATATGACCAAAAACTCATAATGTTCGTACCAACATTTTAAGGTCATCTTCTACACATCCTCGTCTCGTACTCTGAGATAGTGATAGCCAGGTCTGAGGTCTATTTTCGAGATCCACCGTGCTCCCTTTAGCTGATCAAAGAGGTCTTCAATCCTTGGGAGTGGGTACTTGTTCTTCACAGTCACCTGGTTTAGGTGCCGATAGTCAACACAAAATCTCAAGCTCCCATACGCCTTCTTGTCAAACAAAATTGAAGCTGCCCAAGGAAAAACACTGAGTCGGATGAACCCCAACCCCTCAAAGTCCTCCATCTCTACTTGAAGATCACAAAGCTCCACAGGAGCCATCTGATATGATGGTGTAGATGTCTTTGTTGTCTTAGGGTACAATTCAATGTAAAATTCCACCTCCTTGCGAAGAGGTTGACCTGGAATATCATCAGGGAAGACATCCGTGTACTAGTCCACCACTACAGGATAGCTCGGACTCTCCACATTAACCGCTCCAAGGGTAAGTCTAGACACATAATGAGTGATCAGCTGCACTCTCCTCTGGGTAAGTCCATCATGTGCTGCAATGGATCCCTTCTCACTAGTAAAGGTAAACCTGGTCCCATCCTCATGGATACACTGAACTTTTTTCCTAATGCAGTCGATCTGGGAATGGACTTTAGATAACCAATCCATACCTAATATGACGTCTTAAGTCCTCGATTCCACTACTAGAAGATCCCAGTCGAATCTCTAGCCTCCTAGAGTAAACTCACACTGCTGGCACTAGTGTTTAATCGTCAAATCCTCTCTTGTAGGAGTCTCTAGCCTTAAGGATCGATCCAACAGCTCCACCGAGATCTCTGAGATCTGAACGCGGGTAGTGGAAATAAAATAATGACTAGCACCTATGTCTATAATTACTGCAGCTAAGGTGGAGTGGACATAGATCATACCTTGTATCTTCTCTGGAGCGCCATGGTCGTAGTCCACAGCTGCTTGGAGCTGAGCTCACCCCTTTCCACCTGCTCCCTGTGGTCTGGGTATACCACCTAGTGGTGGTGGTGATAACACTTCAAATCTTATCCCACCACTAACTGCACGACCATCTCCTCTACCACATCTGTCTGCTCCCTGTAGACCCCCTCGATCAAAACTCTATCTCTACCTGAGCAGTCTATCGACTGTATGTTGATCATCCGTACAGTGGTTCGGGAAGTCATGAGCCATGTGACCCTACCCATCGCATGCATAACACTACCTGCTCCTCGCATGACTGGCTCTATCTCGGGTGCCCCGCACAACCGACCCTGAATCTCACGGTCGTCCGACTATAGGTCTGGTTCTCTTGGACCTCTATAAAATCTATCTGCTTCCATATGCATAATAATCCTCTATGTGATGCTCGGTGGTGGGTCTCACTTCTGGTGACTAATCATCAAGAAAACTCTCCACTAAGAGGGCTCTCTCTAAAACCCCTACCTGTGTCGGGATGCTGAGAGAAATCATCAAAGCCCTAATCTCCCACATAAGTCCTCGATCGAAGGTTCGGGCCCTAAATAATGGGTTCCGCACCATATCAGTGGAGTAGCGCAAGAGTTCGGTGAACCTCGCTGAGTACGGAGCCATATTCATGTTGCCCTGCTGCAGATGAAGAAGCTCTTGTATGTGCACTGCGCGAAGGGTCGCTGGGAAAAACTCTGCCTGAAACATGCTCTCAAAGTCTGCCCAGAGAAATGCCACCTTATTGTTAACCTGGAGCATCAAACTCCACCATCTTCCTGCTACTTCCTGTAGAAGACTGGCGGCAAGGATCACCATGAGATCAGCTAGTGTCCCTACAAGTTGGAAGACTCTCACCACAGCCTCCAGCCAATCCTCATCCACCTATGGGTCCATCTCACCCATAAACCTAGATGGACTTTGGAACTAGAACTTGTGCAACACGCTCAAGCGGAGTGCACTCTCTTCTATTGGGGCTGGTGGCATCGATGACCCAATGGGTAATGGTACTGTTGGTCCCTCTGCTAGTGCCTCTACTAAAAAAGGGCCCTACACCGAGGCCTTGTCGCTCGGTGGGCTGTCACGGCATGCTCTACCCGAAACCTATGCTGGCTATTTATGTGGATCCATCCTAAAAAGAAACAAATGATCCACAGTAAATAAGTTATACCCGGTGAGCTAACTCAAATAGATCACATAGAAAACTTTTCAAAACAAACACGCAATCTGTGTTTTCATGCACGGAGTCAAAAATCATAAGTCAGGGTCCTGGTGTATGTATACGTCATCTGCTGCACCAACACTAGATTCCCTAAACTGATAACCACACTCATAACACTTAACACTTTTGTCATTAAAAGATCAGAGTCCAATTTTCTATGGTATAAACGACTCCTATGATACCAATTTTTCATGACCCATCCTCGGGGCCCATTCCATGACTACCAAAAGTCCTCCTTCCATAGGCCAGGGGCTAGCAACTAGCATCGAAAGGCATATCCCAGTAATCAAGAAGGAATTGCTTTTAAAACCTGCAATACATATAGTCTGACACACAAAAAGGAGTAACCACAAGAAACTAATATAGTAAAAAGAGTGCAGAAAGTAAGGGTCATTTTACAATCCCAACTAAAAGTACAAGTACAACTGAAAGGGAAACATCTCCTGGATCGTCCACCGGGAATCCTACCTGAAGGGTAGGTACAGCTCTCAATCAAGTTTTCCCTGTGGTATGTCTCGTCTAAGTCCACCCCCGAGCAGCCTCTTTTCTATCACCCTTAGCCTCGATTGATGTTGTTTGTCATCTGCACAGGACACAATAAGGTGTGGGCCTATCTCGTGCATGGGTTAGTATAACGATACTCAGTAGGGTATCTGAGACCCCCGATGGTCTCCCAGAATCCACAAACGATAAACCACAAAGTAAGAGTACAATCACAAGGTACGAAGTAAAAACCATCCTTACTTAGGTGTATGCCCATACATATACCTAAGTTGTCAAGATTACACAGAGCTCCATATCCTGATCCAAAAGCACAACTTTCCATGAAGGAATAAGTACCCTGAAGGTAACACTACACGGGTGAGTACCTCTTAGGTAACAACACATAGAGAGGAACCACAATGGTTTCACCACAAAGATTAGAACTTAGCTCACACTAGGTATAACTAAGGTATGGTAGTAATTATGATTAGATGTAACTATTAAATAATATTACTCTATTGAGAGGTAGACCCACGTAGGATCCTAAATCATCAGACCAACGTAGGATCCTAGAGTAGTCCCATGTCGATTCCTAGAGCGGATCCATGTGGGATCCTGGAACACAGACCCACGTAGGATCCCAAAGCATAGACCCACATAGGATCCCAAGACATATACCCACATAGGATCCCTTTCTCATGTTACAGCCAGCCACAGGGTTGTCGTACTAAGCTCGCTTGATTCTGAGAGGGTTCACTCCTCAATCCACAGGTCGATGCTCCAACTAACACGAAGTCCCACTAATAAGTATTCCTAAAGTACCTCCACGTAATAGGGGTCTCAAAGCAATAGATGGTGCATCAAAAGGACACCCGGTCTATAATTTATTAGCCTTTTAGTCCCGAGGGCCCAGTTGGATTTGTGTTCGATCCAACCTGGTCATACCCCAACATTATCCAAAACTCAAGTGGGGTATAGGAAAAGGATCGTCTCAATCTGAAGTTTTTGTCACCATAGATGGTTTGTCAAACGAGCGCTCGTAACTCAAGTTATGGCCGAAAGAGAGGAAAGGGGTCAAAGCTGGTCTCGGTCCGGTCTAACCTGGTCCGACCAATCCGGTCCGACCCGATTCGGGTCAACCTGGCCTCACCAAAGTCTGGACATGGGTCCGACCCGACCTAACTCGTGTCGGGCAGCCCGCGGCTGGGCGGCCCGCAGTTGGGTGGCCCACAGCTGGCCCATGGTAGGGTGGCCCTGTGGTAGGGTCCACCCTAGCCGCCACCCAAGGGGGAGGTTCCCCCTAGGTACCCTTAATGGCCTAGATGTTTGGGTTGGGTGGACCACTGGCTAGCTTCACATGGCGCTGGAAGTTGGCACGCGGGACCTGAGGGTCTCGCTCGGCTCCTCGGCTGACCGGATCGTGAGACCACCTTTGTGGCGCGGTCGTGTGTCGCGCCACCTTCGGAAACTAGTAGCGAACCCCCCCCCCCCCTTCCACCGCGGCCTCTTGTCGGGGAACTTGCTAGCCCGATGGCACGGACGTGCGCCGCCGGCACTGGTCACCAGTGACATTCCTCGGGGCACCTTGTGGCCCCGGTGGCCCGATCTTCATTCCAAAGACTCCTGTACTCGTCTTGGGATGTCTCCATCGATTCAAGTCCACCATGTTCGGGATTTTCTCAACCCAAAAACAAGCCACGAAGAACACCAAAATCCACAAAGGTTGCGGAGGGGTCGGGCCATGTTCATTTGGCCGACACCCTCTGTATTAGAACGGTAGCAAGCGGCATAGTTATTCTTAAATCAAGAAGAGCGACAAGAACGACTTAAGGGGTATACAAAAACAACAATCCCAACCTTGAAATTCATTGGATATATCGTGAGGAAGGAGATGAAGACGTTGAAGACATCGACGTCTGTTTCTCCCGCAACATGATTCAAAGTTGGTTCCTTGTTCTTGATCCGGGGGATGTTCTTCATTGGAGGACATTCTTCCTTCGAGAGTTCTCCATCAAATCTCTCCCAAAACCTCCCCTTTTCCAAAAAAAAATCCTCCCCACAAGATATGAGGATCCAAACTTATTAAATTAAGAAAATTAAAACAATTAATTGTTGGCACATTTAATTGGGGGAAAACCAAGAGTTTCTACACATTAAAGGGGAAGTTCAAATAGGTTGGTCCCCACCACAAAAATTCAAAAGGGGGGTTTCATTAAAATAAAATAAAATTTGTTTGTTTTATTTTATTTTTTTTAACTCTCCCACGAAATTCCAGAAAAATTATCTTCCACCCTCGACCTACTATGGTCGAGGTGAAGGTATCCCTAAGAGAATATCGGTGTTGTGAATTCAACGATGTCCTCAGATTTCAATTTCGAGCACCAGTTTAGAAGTTACAAAAACCTTCTTTCACATTTACTGAACGTACCTAAAAAAAGTTCAGAAATTAATTCCAGACACATCGGGCCTCGGAATCATGTGCCGTCAATTTTCACAGACTCATAATATTCCCATATAATTAAAACAAATACATGGAAAAAATACAGGTTTTTATATAAAAACTCATTCAGTCTTAATCAGGGTTTACCTCTAAACTCCATTTTATCCCTCATCTAAAGGCTTTGATTCCACTCTTTCATGACCCCCTTCCCACTAAAGTAACCCCTCCTAGGCCATAAATGAGATAAGAGGGATAATGTTGCCCAAAAACCTCCTCCAATAAGACATGGGTTAGATACAAGCATTGAGGGTATATGACTGACTGAAAATTACCATTTTTATTAAAATGAAACACAAGTCACAAACAATAGACCAAATTAAGGTGGCATAAAGTAATGCAGGCCCAGCGCATCATTGAATACGAAGCTCATCCCCGCGCTAGGGAAGGAACCCAAGTCAGAAAAAAGGAGCATACTACGATCCGGAATTTCCATGGACGCCAAAAAATCAGCCACCATAGTACCTTCCCTCCAAGTGAGAGAGACCACCATATGATCCTCCAATAGCAGATGACATCGCCTCACTGGGCATTGAGGGTATATCATACACACAAATGGGAAGCATTACTCTCAAAGAATGACATGAGGAATAAGAGATAATATTAAGAGACCAAAAAACTACTAATCATAAAATAAATAATATACCAATACATGTATGTAATTTCATACAACCAAAATATCTACAAAAAATAAAACTATAATTACCAAAAGTAAATCCTTGGCAGTGACCTCGAAGCCAAAAAAAGCTCCTAAACAACCCCATAAGCTAGTAATGTCTAGCCCAATCCCCAACTAGATCCTTCAATCCTAAAAAATAGTTTATATATATATAGGGTGATAATAACATGTATACTCAATAGGATCCTCCATAGAGACTCTTGGTCAAGATATAAATAAAGGATATAAAAGACCAGTGAATAAACAATTGAAACTAAATCACCACCTAATCAAGTATGTTAAGTTCTCAGAATCACCAAGGCTCTCTCATCAAGTATCTCATACAAGTGATAATGTTATATCTATCATAATATCAAATTGAAGGTACCATTATAACACTTTTCCACTGGCTTTCTGCTCTGCCACAATATTTCATATCTTGAGAAATACCACTCTAATAAATGATCCATCCTGAATACACATAGGAAATAGTATCATATCATGAAACCTGTGTAACACATCATCTCATCATCAACATCCCCATCTAAAAATAGTATCCAAGTAGTTTTTAGGAGGCACCGCATCATGTACTTCATGTATTATACCTTAATCCATTATAACCCATACACAAAATACCTATAATAGCCCATAGGATACTATATCCATAGATACATGTGGGTTAAATCACTACAATCCATCACATCCCTCTACATACATATATGGGAAAGATAACTACCATGCATACTAGGAAATAGTACTATAAGGATAATAGAGTTGGGAAAGAGGGGGTAGTCAGCCATTTATTCCTCACCAACTTGGATTTTGGGGAAAATACACTCCTAGAGTTTTCTTGGTGTCAATATATTTACTGATATAGGTGGGGTAGAATATGAAATCACATAACATATGAACACACACACACAAAAATAGATATATATATATATATATATATATATATATATATATATATATCAACCACACTATAGTAAACTAATTAGCCTCAACATCAAATAAAGTTATCACCTCTTAAACACTTGGTTGTCAATGTTAAGGACTAGATATCCTATGTGTGAAAAAAATTAAGAGACTTTCAATTAATTATTTCTTTTAAACATTTTACATTTATATTAATTACCAGAAAAATTACATGCCTTTCAAGCATAATTAAATCACTTACATGGTTTCTCAATAATTATCATCATCGTGACTTTTTTATAAGCCTCCAACCCCATGGGTTAAAGCATTTATTATTCCTTCTGTAATTTTAGGTACTTTATGACTCATCCTGGGATAATATAAAAGATGTATAAACCATGAACTTATAGCTATGTTAATTAGTGCGTAAAGGAAAGAATAAGAAAAAAACTAATACATCTGTTGTTTAAAGAAGATTCATTATCAAGAAATCATCCTAGTTTTTAGCACAACAAATAAAGGGAAATACCAAGTTCAACCTGATTCATCGATCCCAATATCATCCCTGAAACCACTATGAAAAACCTCATCCATCCTACCATCATAGGCACCAACTGTTACCATGAACCAGGGCATACCCTACCATTCCTCACCAAATCACTAGTTATCCTAGGATAACATCATGTCATATAATAAGGCTCCTAATAAAGTGAAAATATGAAATGTAGTAAGAAATTATAAAACATTCAATAGGTAATATAGGCTCTATAACCAAGATATCCAACCTGTATAAGAAAATGGGATCACTTGGTCCCAAAACATTGTCTTTATCAAACAACCAATCAATTACTATATTTAATTAACCAATTAATTTAACATAGGTTACAACCACAGGAAACCTAAAGCCTCAATTATAAATAGTTTTAGAATTATATAAACATTCTTCAGATATAACATCCATTTCCATCAAATTTATAATAAATAACAATAATAATTAAACATGACTTTTTATTATTTTAACCATCAAGAATTACCATCTTTACATTATTTATCCAATTTATATGAATAAAAAACATGTTAAACCATAAAATAAGACAATATTGTACATTATCTAGAAAATCAAGAATCAAACTGTTAACATGGTATAAACACATGTGATCTCTATAACCAAAAACCAAAATCCATTCTTTAATTCTAGTATAATATTTATTTGGGTTAATTCCACCATTATCCAAATAGGTAAATTTTGATAACTTTAAAATTTCACTTACAAATAAGAAGAATCAAATAATCCCCTAACTTAAGGATTTCAATGTTCATTGAACAATAATATAACTACAATGTAGATCTCTAATCACCTCTCCCTTAATGAATCAATGGTCCCTAAGGCGTCTCACCATGAACACACCACAAAAAATAAAAATAACTATATTAGATCAAAGGAGATAAACCACCATAGCAGGTAAAGATAGAATTGGAGTGAAACGAAACCTAATAGAGAATAAATCTAAATAGAAAGAGTAAAAGTTACCATGTATTACCATGGATCAAACATGGGAAGTTGAGGGTCAATCCCAAACAAAATGGATTCAAAACACCTTTAAAGAGAAGCTCTGGCCACCTGGAGTTAGGAGAAGATAAAGGGGTTTTGGGGAGGATTTAGGGTGAGATAGAATGTATATGTATTATTCTATATACACATTCATGGCGTGAATGGGTAATTCACATCATTAATGGCCTGAGTTTAAGACTCTCTAAAAAATGAATTTTTCATATCTTATAAATCTAGATTAATTCATATCATGAAACACATGTTTACATCATGAATCTTTAGGGATACATTCACCAAACCTATCCCTTTATCCATTCACATAATGAACTAATGGTTCACATCATGAATCACACCCAGTGAACTTCTCTTGCTCAATCTGAAAATTACCATTCTTTCCACAAACCACTCTCTCACATCATGAACTACAATCCATGCAATGAATTCCTCCTACTTCTTGATTCCATCTTCTAAACTCCACTTATTATAATCCAATCTTCCCCTAAGGACCTAAAGCTTTATAAACACACAAAGGAATGAGCTAAAAGTTTTTAGGCCCTTATAACAACCATTAAATAGTTCACAATAACCACCATCATTTATATCCCTAACCATTAACATAAGATTACCTATTTCCTCTTCAATTATAGATTCTTCACTTTAGTCAAAATATTATTTGTAAATCCAAATATAACTAAAATTTATCTTCTTCTTATTATCATGGTATTTATTTCTATATTAATCATTTTTCATCTTTATACATTCATATTTGATGTGTCCTTTCATTTTACATTGAAAAAACCTAATATCAGAACATGAATTACCTTTTATTTTAAATATTATATTATTGTTCTTATTCCATTGATTACTCTCAATTTTCATTTTCTTTATGAGTCCTTTTAAAAACATTTCATGTTTACTTAGATCGTCACTTTTTTAGAACTAGAATATTTTGAAAAATTACAAGAAGAGTTAAAAGAAAAATGTTTAATAGGGTTGAACAATAACTGGAGTTGATTGAGTATTTTCATAAGGTTATTATTAAAATTCATACGTAATGTATTTTCATAAGGTTGAATTTGAATAACTAAAACTTTCAAAAACCCACCCAAAAGGTCAACCTGTGGTCTAAACCTAATAAAAATTTTAAATACTCAGGATATTAAATTTTTTTAATGAAATATATCATCAAGGATGAGAATGAGAACTTGTTTCAATAATGTTAAGGCATCACTTCCTTTTATGAACATCCCTATGAAATATGATACATCTTAGATGTTGGAATTGTTCTTGAGGTCAGTTCATCTCATTAAAAATCCTATTGGACTTCGTTCTACCTCATGGTCACGTCCTATTGTTGTCGAGTATCAATATGGGTTGATCTTTGGGCACTAGTAAATGTTAAAAGTCCCAAATAAGAATCCAAAAATCATGATATTAGTTTCAAATGGTGTTTAGATAGTACTCTAGATCAATATATAGTTCCCATGAGATGTTCATAGAGGTGCATGCTGTAATGGAATGTGTAGTACTCTAAGCCTACACTCCCAGATCCAATGTTCATAAATACCTTATTTATATACCAACTTTGAACTGAATTGAAGAAACCCAATTTTAACCATCAATAATTAAAATATCATCAAAAAGTATTGAGTTGCATCCATTTAAAGGACATTTTATGTTTATAGTTTTACAAAGTTGGAAAAATGTTTAATTAACAAATCCCATGTATTTATCATAAAATGGATATTTTTTCCACTATATAATAAAATAATTAACTAATAATAATACTTAAACATATCCAACAAAATTATTTACACATGATACTAATCTAAACATATCATGTGTAATAATTTTCTTCATAACCTAGGTAAATATAAATATAATAAGGGTGGGATCAAATGCTCAGTAATATAAAATGTATATCAAAATATATCAAGTCGTGAACTTGGTATGAATAATGTGGAAGGAAACAAATGATAATAAAATAATACCATATAAATGATCACATAATCTTGAAAAAGTAGTTGGTTAATAATATAAATAAACACATTGATGACAAAAATTGAATTCATGGTGATGAAATGAATAATTACAGACATATTATACCATCAAGCCCTTAGGCAAGACATCATTATTTCCATTAAGGTCATATCCAAGAAATCATTCTTACCATAAATCTTAAAACCAAGACATCATGATTGAATTGAGTAGGTATACCCCAAATACCTAATCCTTTTTTCTCATGATACCAATCAATGTATGAAGTGGATATATAATACTGGGTTACGCCTGTTACTTCTTTAAGTCCAATACATTTACTATATGAAAGATAAAAAATGTAAATACAATACATAATAAACATACCTTGGGAATCAATAAATATATTTATTAAAATAAAAACATATGTAACATTAATACATTCTCAATAAATAAATGGGGTAACATGGACATAATCCATCCATATAAATAAGGTAGATAGTTAAACAATACATAATCAACTTTTCTTAGTAATCCAAAATCATATGTATTGGAATAACAACATGTATGATGTCAATACATTACCTATTATATGAATAATATAATCCATATAGATAAAGAATGTGGGTAGTTTCAAAATATAATATCCCCAGTGTAATATAATAAATATAGAAGGATGTTGACATAGATGGAAGATACACTTGAAAGAAGAATTCTTTGAGTGGTGCCACACAAGAAGGGATAATGAACTGTATTGTTTGATATCATGAGTTCAATCCCCCCAAAATACAAATATAATAATATAAAATATTTTTTATATAATGGAAAATAATTTCCATTAGTTTAAATCTTTTTTAATGTGAAAACCAAAATCAAATTTAAAACATAATAGATTTTTTATAAAACCTTTTTAGCATTATTTTAAAGAAAAAGAAACAGGTTACTTTCAATATTATTTATTTAAAATGTAAAGAGAAACTTTTGAAAACATTTACTTTTAAAAATAATATCTAATAATGGGTCCTTGAAAAAGATATAAAGGTATCCAAGTAAATTTGGTCTGGAAGATAAAACATTTGATCATGAAAGGAAACCCATTTTGATATTTTTTTTAAAGTACATATGTTGAAACCCCAGTCATAAAAAATTAGTTAAAGTTATTTTGTATTAAAACATAATTTTACCTAAGAGTATTATAATCTACCTTATATTAAAATCTTATTTTTGGAGAACCCAAGCATGGAAAAGCAAAGTTTAAGATGAAAAATTATAACTCAAATAAAGAAGACATGAGTTATGAATATCCCTTATGGGAAATATACTCTATAAAGAATGAATTGTTTGGAAATGGTTTTATGTAATAAAAATGTAATGAATGATAAAATAATACATAATATAGTAAAAGGTAAGAATTTACCCAACTTATATGAAATAATTTTTAGAGAACAATCATAACTCAGTGAACAAAAATTGAGTTACCAAAAACTCATACAACTTGGGAAACACTTGATTTAAAATCCATTAAAAAATAAATTGATTTGGATTATTATATATCATAAATTACAAGGAAATAAAAAATTAATGGTATAGTAAATCAATTGAACACCATAAAAAGGAAAGACGGTGCCTAAAATCTAACATGTCTCAAAGAGTCAGAATTAAGACCAAGAAAACCCTTACCTTTCCCCCTACTTAGTTGAATGCACTCTAACCTCATTTAAAATAAACATAAATATCTTAATAGATTAATTAATAAAATTATTCATATATATAACCTTTTAAAATATTTATTGTGACACGTCATACCTTCACTCCTGGATCTAGTTCCATAAACACATACCTTACAGATTTTCTCTGATATTTTCTATAAAATACTAGATATAACCATCCATAATTGAAAAATAAATAATGATTAATTTCAACTCATGCATATCAAGGATATTTTATTGTTTATTGATTTATATATTTATTTTAAATTATAAAATAATAAATTACATGTTATTTTTATTGATCGTACACTTTTTCCATAATATATTAAGCTATTTAATACATAAGGACTCTCTAAAATCTCACAAAAATTCTCTCATGTGTCTTATCCATATAAAAATTGTTGGAACCAAGACTTTTCTTTTATATAAATGGAGTATAGTTTGTGTTTTTTTTCAATACTAATATGGAAGATTAGTGAGATTTCAAGGAAAGGGATCATACAGTTCAATCCATAAGCAGTATTGAAGGTCGTGTCGATTCCCAGTGTTTGCCAAATTTTTTGGGTCCAAAATTTAGAGGATGGATTTAAACATGAAAATTGGTTTTTGTTGAAGGACTTATGTAAATATATAAATGTCATGAGTTTCATAAATATGGGCTTTATGAGTTGAGTTTTGTGAAGGATTAAAGTTTTCTGATGGAGTACTCTGGGAATATGACGGGCTTCATAAACGGAGATAATGTTCTCTGTGATTATGAGATTTTGGGCTTCATGATCGGTGAATGAGTTATATATGGTCATTGATGGAAATATTTGTGATTACGATCGGTTTCATGAAGGGTTTTTATGGAAGTATCTATGATAACTATGATCTTTGTGAACAGATAATCTCCATGGTTCTTTGCAGAGGGAGGAGCATCGCGAAGACATTTTTGTTGATTTGAAAAATCCTCAAAGAGGATGTGGATCTTTGTGAAAGAAAGAGCCTATAAATATGAGGGAATCACTCTTCCCTATAATGAAGTTTTGAAGGAAAATCATGAAACACTTTTGAGTTCGCGAAGAGCTTTACAAATTGGGCTTTCTCTGCAAGCTTGATCATCGTAAAAAGACTATAAGTCTTGACTGATGTTAAATGCTTTTATTCAAAAGGTACTTCATGATGATGGGGTATTTTGAATTGGTTATGTGATCTTAATGAAGATAATTTTATCCATGAAGGAAATGGATATTTACAAAGATATTTTGTTCCATGAATGAGTGTGGTTAGCAAAGGGGCTTCGTAAAGGGCAGTTTTGAACATCAGATTTAAGTGGACTAGGAATTAAAAGAGCCTCATATCTGGTATAAGGTGAAAGTAGTTTCCTATGGTAAATTCAGGGACAAATACATTAATTACAAATCATTGATGCAACCTTCAAGTCAATAAACTGAGTTTGAATTCTCTTAGAGCAGTGAGCCAGGGGGTTAGTGGAAGTGTTTTGAGGGACGTAGTGAGTGATACCTGAAGTATTGTAAAGGTAGTGAGCCTATCACAAAATTACTATGATCAAACCTCTGTATTCTACAACTATTAAAGATTAGTGGATTTATGTATGACCGAAATACTTTTGAAGTATGATCCTTGGATGTAGCTCTTAGTGGTGAAACAAGTAAAAGTATTTTCTGGTCTCTTTTCATGTGATTGTTTGATTACTATTTGTATCCAATCATATAGGTTTAATGAGTTCCTACCAATGTGGAAACAAGATCCATCAATTTAAAAGAAAAATTTGACACCCTGATTCACCCCTCCCCTCTTAGGGTGTTCCTAATCCTTCAAGTGGTATGAGAGCCTAAAGGTTACTGGTGTTAAATCTGTCTTTTGTTATCATTGATAATTCAATCAATATTAGGGGAGTCCCCTTATTCGATGGAAGTAATTTTCAGATTTATAAGAACAATAAGAGATCTCATCTAAGATATATTATAATGGAATTCCTATTTACTACTACACAAGAAATAAAATCCACTGATCCTACAGGGATGTCTATGACTAATACAGATAGGAAAATGCTTGATGCAGACACTAAAGCACAGAATGTTTTCACTACTGCTCTTTCTGATCAGATCTATCTAAAGGTAATGAATTTCACATCTACCAATTGAATGTGGGGGAAACTTTAAAATATATATGAATGTGACAGTAAAGTGAAGGAGGTGAAAATCCATGTTTTATGCAATAGGTTTTATGATCTAAAGATGCACCCTGATGAAAATGAATATTCTTCCTTTAATAAAATTACGGAAATTGTAGGAGAAATTTGAGGGCTTTGTGAAGTGATAAAAGACATTGATATTGTAAATAAAATCTTGAAAATAATTCTTTCCCTTTATAATGAAAAGGTTTCAACCCTTGAGGAAAAGTATCTCTCTAAACTTTCTCTGGATTATTTGTTGAGCAGCCTTGTGGCATACGAGATGAGAGTCAAACCAGAAGATGCAACGACTTGTGTAATCAAATAAATGGCGTTCAAATCCAGGGATAAACTTAAAATTTTAAGATATTGTTCTTCTAAAAATGATGAGGAAAAACAAGTTCTTTCTCTTATTTATAAGAATTTAAAGAAGTGAAAAGGGAAATTTGATGGCAAGTTGCCTCTAGATTGTTTCTATTGTGGCGGAGTTGGGAACATTTCCACTCAATGCCTAAGAAAGTTTGATGATGAAGAAAGTGAATTTAGAGACATTCAGAAGCCTCATAAGAGGTTTTTCAAAAAGTAAGACTTCAAATTTGGAAATAAATCGTAATGAAATAGTTTTTTCTATGAAGAAGAAGATGATGATAATGAATTATTTGAGGAAGAGGAAGCAGAATTTAAATCTGGAAACTATTATTCCATGATGGCTATAATTGAAATATTAGAACCATCAAAAGATAAATATAGAGATAATCAGTTGAAAAATAATGTTGATCGCAAGTTGAAACTTAAGGATGATTTTGGTAATCTTGATAATAAATGTAAGAGATGCAATAAGTAGAAAGAAATTTTGGAAGAATCATCAGAATATGTTGATCATCTTGAATATTGAATTGAACGACTGGAAGAATTAGTGAAAGTATAGTCATCAATCCTATAAATCATAGAATATGTAGTGGAACTGAAGCATAGAATTGAAGAAAATTATAAGGCCATAAATGACCTTACCTTGAGACTAGAGGAGAAGTCCAAAACCATTGAGGGGATCTAAGAAGAAGTTATTACTCTTAGAAATAAACTTGAAAGTGATTCAAATTCAAAATAATCAAAGAAGAAAATACAATTTAGAAAATTTAGAGATGTTGAGTTGCTAGCAAGAGATAAGCATGGTTCCAATGAATTTGAAAATATTTTTAATGACCAAAGACCCACATGCATGGGAAAAGGTGCAATCGTTTGTGATGTTGAAACATCAAATGATGCCATTTAAGTTGGCCAGAATAAAGGCAAGATGAAAGTGGGTCATGTTGAAAAGTCACCTAAAGTGATAAAAAAGAAACCCTCAATTAAATCTGAAAGAATATCTTAAAACTATCCTCAGGTATCCATAAATTATAGGCAGCCAAACTGTGTACCTAAGGAAGAAGACATGTGGAGGAATCGAAATGAGAATACATTTCCACTTATGAAATGTCAATTTTGTGGCTGTGTGGGCCATAGAATGTCATATTTCGAAGAGTCAAAGATATATTTTAATGAGAAAGAGATAAGAATTAAACAAAGGAGAAAAAATTCATATTCTACTTCTTATATAATAAATAATTTTCATGGATATTATTTTCATTGTTCTAACTTTAACCATAAAGCTATGTATTACAGACATAGGAATGATAGGAGAAATTTTTACAATTCTTAGAGATAGGTCAATACTCGATAACCAGACATTGTGGATATTTCAAACAGGTTTTCTCCTTTAGAAGAAGATTATGAATATGAAAAACCTATGCATGTGGAAGATATAATTGAAAGGCCATCAGTGTCCTCTACTCAATCCAACATCTCATGAAAATAAAATAATAAAATTGAAAAGTCCAAACTTACAGAAGTTTCTCTCAAAGATACAAAGAGAAATAGTAACTAGATCCTTGATAGAGAATGTTCATCCCACATTATGGGTAATACTGACTTATTAATGAAATTTAAGAAAAGGGTCTATGGAATGGTAAGGTTCTATAATGATGGTGCATTGATGATCAAAGGCAGTGGGAGTACTAAACTTGATAATGGAGAGCTAAAGAAGACTGAAGTTCTTTATGTGGATGGTTTACATCAAAATATCCTTAGTGTGAATCAACACTATGACTCAGGTATTATAGTGACTTTTAATCAAAAAGGATCAACTATAAAGGGAAATACAATGAATTCTCTCATGAAAGGATGCAGAATAGAAGGCAACTTGTATCAGGTTGACAGTAAAGATAACATTTACTATATGATTGTTGAAGAAGAAAACAACATGTGGAATCTTATATTGGGACACATAAATCAGAAAGAAATGAAAAATATATCTAAGATGAATATAGTCATGGATATTCCCAACCTGAAACATGAACAGGAAAAGGATTTAATACTTGCATACGTGGAAAGCTGGTCTATAGTTCCTATCATCCAAAGAAGAAAAGGGCTTAAAATTTTCTTGATCTCATAAATATAGACGTATTTGGCCCGATAAATGTTGATTTAACTCATGTAGAAAGGTACATAATCCTTTTCATAGATGATTACGGTAGAATGTCATGTGTGATGGTTATTTACAGGAAATGAAAAGTTATTGATTGAAAACTTATCTCTAAATTATCAAAAATTATATTGTATGGACAATCAAAGTTCTATGGTCCAACAATAGAGGATAATATAAATCAATTGATTTTGAAAATTACCTGGAGAAACATGGAATTCAACATCAGGTGGCTGCTGTGAAAATCCCATAGAAAAATGGAGTTGTTGAGTGCCAGAATCGATAGGTGAACTGTATGTACAGAACTATGCTGATTGAGAGTTATATATCTATCCATTATTGGAATGAGGTTTTCCAAGATATGGTATATATTCAAAATCAAACAAGGCTTTATATGGGTGAAACAAAGACACCCTATGAGTTGTGGCATGGAAGGAAGCCCTCTTTCAAGTATTTTTATGTTTTCATAAGTAAATGTTTTATCAAAAAAATAAGGAAATCAAGGGAAGTATGGTGATGTTAAGATGAAGTAATATTCCTTGGATATTCAATGAACATCAAAGCCTAAAAGTTTTTTTAATAAGTTTCTAATAAAAAATTTAAATTAGTGATGTGAATATCATTGAAGATAAAACCAAAAATGCCTCAAGGAATTCATATGGTGATGTGATATAAGATGAGGAAGAATGTGAATAAAAAGAAGATGCATATACAGAAATAAAGGAAGGCATAAAAAATCCTCGAGAGTCACAACATGATGTTGACTATGAATAAGAATCAGAATAGGAAACCATGACTGGAGAGAATTTGGTTGAACCTCAAAGGAGAAATCAAAGAGCAGATATTTATCAATCCAACATCATCGGGGATTGGACTTCACCCACAAAAACAAGGATAATTAGGAATAACACTCAATCTAAAATCATATCTATTTTTGAACCGTCCTCATTTGAAGAAGCTACAAAGGATGAATCATGGGTTAAAGCCATGAATAAAGAGTTGGATTGTATTGATAAGAACAAAATGTGGGATCTAGTTAAGAGACCTGAAAATCAAAATGTGATTGGTACAAAGTGTATTTTCAAGAATAAATTTGATGAGCATAGAAATGTAAGATGTGTCTTGTGTGAAAATGATATTCACAAATTAAAGGCATCGATGTTGAAGAAAAAATTTCTCTAATAACTAGACTACAGTCAATAAGACTATTTATTTCCATGGAAATACAAAGAGGATATAAATTGTATCAAATGGATTTCAAGATAGCATTCTTAAATGGTGTTCTTTAAGTAGAAGTTTACATAGGAAAACTAGTGGTTTTTATTCTTGGTAATGATGAAATGAATGTTTTTAGATTAAAGAAGGAACTTTATGTCCTGAAGAAGGCACCACGAGCGTGGTACTCACATATGGATTTATATATAAGGAATCTTAAATTTAAAAGAGGAAGAGTGGATCACAATATCTACATGAATAATTCTCCAAAATATCAGTTCATGGTGCTGGTATACATTGACGATATTATTTTCAGTGGAAAAAATCAAGGATCCATAGATGAATTTTCCAATCACATGAAATTAGAATTTGAAATATCTATGATTGGTGAGATCACATACTTCTTGGGGCTGCAAGTGATACAGTGGAAGGTCTACACTTTCATTTCTCAGAAAAAATATGCAAGAGAGATGCTAAAGAAATTTAATATGCCTCACTCCAAACCAATGTCAACTCTGATTGTGGTTGTAAAAAAACTTGGAAAGCATGAGGAGGGGACTTCTATGGATCCCACTATGTATAGGAGAATCATTGGAATCCTGATATAATTGATTTTAATATTGCTAGATATTTTCATTGCAACATGTTTGGAGGACCGTTTTCAAAGTAATCCGAAAGGAAGAACATATGGCGGTGGTGAAAAGAATCATGCGGTATGTTCAAGGTACACCTCCTACTGCATAAGGAGTTCATGAGATTCCCCTATCCCCGATTGTTTTAACTATTTTAATCTATTTGTGGAAGTGGTGTAGGTTTATGGGGGAGATACGATCAAGGGGGAGTATGTTTTGAGCTCTATAATTTATAAATACCAGTCTTTGGGTTTGTTACTAATGGGGTAGATAATGGATAAATTCAATGTGGAAATGTGGAGACTGAAATGTTAATCTAGTTACAGGAAAGAGGGAGAATAGAGAACGTCAAAAATGCTACATTAGGGGAGAAAAGATGAAATATTCAGAGTTTTCATTCAAACACACAAGAACACAATTCATGACTTCCCTCTTGTTTTCTACACTTAGAATTGATCATATAGACATAGAGTGTTGGATGAGTTGATTCTTTTGGATTAGGTTTTGATAGTGGCTTGTGCTCTGATTGAATTTATCTATAGATTTCCAACAACCCAAAGGGGAGATTGCTGGAACCAAGAATATTCTTTGCTGTAAATTGAGTATGGTTTGTTTTTATTGTCAATCTTAATATGGAAGATTAGGGAGATTGAAAGTAAAGGGATCATACAGTTCAATCCATAAGCAGTATTGAAAGTAGAGTCATTTCCCAGTGTTTTCCAAATTTTGGGGGTCTAAAATTTTGAGGATGGATTTCAATGTGAAAAGTGGTTTTTCTTGAAGGCCTTATGGAAATATGGAAAAGGAATGAGTTTAGAAAATATGTGATTTATGATTTTAGTTTCATGAAGGGTTAAAGTTTTCTGATGGAGTGTTATGTGAATACGACGGGCTTCACGAATAGAGATAGTGTTCTCTACGATTACGAGATTTCAGGATTCGCAGTCAGTGATAGAGTTCTCTAGAGTCATTGACAGAAATATTTTCGATTAAAAGGAGTACTGAGAATGGTTTTGATGGAAGGCTCTATGATATCGATGATCTTTTCAAATGGAGAATTTACATGGTTCCTTAAGAAGTGAGGAGCACCGCAAAGATATTTTCATTGATCTGAAAAATATTCAAAGAGGTGGTGGAGCTTCATGAATGGTCTAGCCTATAAATATGAGAGCACCCCTCTTCACCTGTAATGATGTTTTGAAGGAAAATATAGAAACTTTTTTGAGTTGGCTGAGAGCTTCGCGAACTGGGATTTCTCTGTGAGCTTGAGCATCGTGAAAATACTCTAAGTCTTGACTGATGTTCAATTATTTTTTTTAAACAGTAATTAATGATTCTAGGGTCCTAAAAATTCCACTAAGGGAAGAAAATACCCCAAAAATTACTTTTCAGAATGAAGCAAGTACTTCTACAAGTTTGGTTGGGTGAATGGACTCAAATTGAGTTACAAATTTCAGAAGAAACTATAAGGAATTCAAGTTTTCCAAGAATTTCAAGTGGCCCGCGTACCATCACAAGGAACAGTCCACGGACTGTGAAGATCACGAACCAACTGGTACGCGGAACGATCCACGAGACACTGTCGTATGGATCAATGGCCAGAAAACCCAACATACCACGAACCGTATCGCTGAAGGATTCATGTGCATGAAGGCTATCTGTGTATTGTCCCTTAAACTCATCAATTCACAGATGAAGTGAATGGGAAGGGTTATTCAAACCATGAATCATAAACCATAGCCTCTAAAAACCCTAGTTGACCAAGTCTTCTACGGTTCAGGATATCTCTTCATGGGCCTCCACAAATGGTGTCACATGCCCATATATGTGATTGCCCTGATGCTCTATAAAAGGATCACAGAATGAATTGAGATGGGAAAATGGGACGGATGAAGAAATCTTAAATAGGACTCATAGGTTGTAAGAAAGAGTTCGAAGAAGATTTCAGCTTCATTCTTGATTCATAGACAAAGCCCAAATTACGAACCATGCTCTCTGCAGGTATAGCCAGCTGTGAACCATAAAACAGGGAAACTTAATAATAAAAAGAGAACTGTGAACCTAAATGGCGGAACTCAAAACCATATACTTCTCGTAGATGAACTTCCCCTGAATGATAATCCCCTAGACCCCCTTCAATATGTTGGGACCAAGTTGCATGTATAAGAAAGTAAGAAAAGTTTTTTGTTACAGAGTGTTGTATTTTTTTTCAAAGAAGATAAATCAATTCAATTTGTAAAGGACTTGGAAACTATGACGATGCTTTTCTGATTTGTATTTCACAAATATCATAAGTTTTGAGAACTTTTGATACAAGCCTTATCAAGTATAGAGAGAGTAAAAAAGTGTTTTTGGCAAAAGAAAGAAAGTGATGCGCAAGTCAAAAGTGGCGCGCAAGTGTGGTGTGGAAGTATGGAGTGAAAGTGTATGTTCTGCACAAGTCATATTTCAACATCATCATATCAAAATATGACAAAGGAAAGAAAGTTTTGCGCTAGTGATAGAGCGGTGCGCAAGTGATGGAGCGATGCACAAGTAGGAACGACATGCAAGTGTATGTGGCATTCAAGTCACCAAAATGTCTATAAATAGACGACTATCCTCCTCATTTTTCCATTCTCAACACTTAAGAGAAAATTTGAGCTCTAATCACACAAGTAGTATAAAGTGACGTGCAAACTAAAGTGGCGTGAAAGCTGTGGGTTATTTATAAGGCACACAAGTAGGGTGGCACGCAAGTAGGGTGGCGTGCAAGCAGAAGTGGCATGCAAGTTGTCAGAGGTGTGCAAGCAGGGAGGTGTGTTCAAGAAGTGTGTTGTGTATAATCCAAAGGTGGAACACAAGTTTTGAGCTGTGCACAATAGTGGCGTGCAAGCAGTTAGTGGTGTGCAAGATGAGTGGTACGCAAGCAAGTGGCGCGCAAGTAGGGAGGCGCACAAGCAGGGAGTGGCGCGCAAGCTGTTTGCACCAGGATGTTCTTACCAGCTTCTGGGTAGGAAAGTGAAGAATTGTTTTGAAATATTTGATTTGTGAAAGTTCATTAAGAAGAACATAATCATTATATTACCCTATTTGTGCTAAGAAGAAGTACATGCACTATTGGATTGTTTTCAAAGTGCTACACGAGTGTAAGGGTATATCCTACTCATTGTATTCCACACTAAAGGATTGTTTTCTAGTGGATTGTGTGGTACTGTATTGTTTATCTACCATGACAAGGATGTATCAACTCTTGTTGAGTAGTGAACCTAGTAAATCTTGTGTTCTTGTGGTTGTGTGTGTTCAGCAGGGAATAAACTCTTTAAAAGGAGGTGAAGATTGTTTCAAAAAGTAGTAAACATAAAAAGAAAAAGATATCACTAATTAACCCCTCCCCCTCTTAGTGATACTTGGATCCTGATTGGGAACTTCAATTGGTATCAGAGCCAGGTTGACTTCGTTTATTCTTTACTGAAGTGTTTAAAGAGAAGTTGTGATGGAGAATCTAAATTGCGTGAAAAGTAAGGGGATCCCAATTTTTTATGGAAAGAACTATCGCATATGGAAGGAAAAAATGATGTCTTATCTTATGTCTTTTGGATATGAAGTTCTTGAAACTACAACAGATGGATTTCCAGATATTGATGATAAGGTTCCTCTTACTCCTGTCGATAAGAAGAATCTTGAGAATAATGGAAGAGCTAAAAATGTGTTACTCTCATATCTTTGTAAGAGTGAATTTTGAAGAGTGAAAGGTGTTGCTACAGCCAAAGGAATCTGGGACAAACTGAAGAACATCTATGAAGGAAATACAAAAGTGAAGAAGCCTAAAATACAAATCTGGAAACTGAAGTATGAATACTTGAAAATGGGATAATCTGAATATGTTGGGGATTTCTTTACCAGATTAAATGATATTGTCAGTACAATCAGATGTCTTGGTGAAACATTGGAGGATTCTACAGTTTTCCAAAAGATCTTGAGAATTCTTCCTGAAAAGTTTTATGCTAAAGTGTCTTCATTAGAAGATATAGACCCTGAAACATTATCTCTGGATGACTTGCATAGCACTCTCATTACTTATGAAATGATAAGGGAGAATACTATAAAGGGAAAAACAAAATCTGATAGAGAAATTTCATTCAAGGATACAAAGAGAGAGAAGTCAAAGAAGACTCTTATTGAAGATGATGCTGGTGAATCTGATTCTGAAGATGAGGTATGTAAAAATTTTGATAAAATTTTATCCTTGTTTTCTAAGAATGTGAAAAGAGGTACAGGGAAATACAAAGGGAAACTTCCTTTGAAATGTTTTGAATGTGGAGCTATTGACCACTTTGTGGCTAATTGTCCACAAAAGGGGAAAGATGAAGATAGTGATGAAGACGACAGAAGACCAAGATGGTCTTGGAAGAAATAGGGTGGAAAAGATAAATATTCTGGAAGAGGTAAGGATAAAAAGTTCTTCAAATCAAAAAGAGGAAGCTTGTTTTCAAAAAGTGAAGAAAATGATGATAGTGAGGCTGGATCTAAAAAATCTATTACTGAGAAAGATAGAGAGATTAACTTTTTTTCAACAGTGAATAATGATGATTATGAGAGTAGTAGTATTGAATAATAAGAAACTAAACTTGAGCAGTATCTTAAAGAAGAGTTGAAGGAATGTTTGAGAAAGATCAGAAGACTTGAGAAGGAAAACAAGAAATTGATAAATGAAAATTCCACATTAAAAGCTGAAGAAATTTATCATGATGAGAAAATCAATATGGAAAAGGAGATTGATGATCTAAAGAATTATCTTCAGAATGTAAAGAATCACAATGATCATCTTGAAGTAAAGCTGAAGGAAAAAGAATAAGAGTTGGAACTTGTCCAACAAAAACTTTATAAAGCTAAAGAAATGAATATTAGTTTCAAAAATTATATCTCATAAGTTGGTGAATGTTCCATTAAGAATGAACCAAATAAGCTTCCAAAAAATATACCTTCAAAGGTTGAAATGAAAGATTGAACTGGTTCTGATAAGAACAAGGATGTAAATACCATGTATGCGGCCAAAATCAGTAATGATGAGAAATCAGAAGTGCATAAAAATCACGAGTCAAGAAAGACATCTAATTCTTCTGGTACTGATAAATCTGAACCAAGGAAGAGAGTTTCAAATGAAAAAATTAAATTTGATGGTCAACATAGTTCTATTAAAAGGTTATTGAGAAGTGTGTTCACAAATCTGGTCAGTATAGAAGTTTTTGAGGAAAATATTCTTTCTATGGTTACTGTTGGTATTGTGGTGGATTTGGACACATAGAAAATATGTGTTGGTTCAACCAACAACATTACAACTATTCAACAAGTTTTGAAAGACAAGGATTGAGGTGGAGTCAATCCTTTCAAAATAGAAAGTCTCCAAATAAATTTTAGAAGATATCTGAGAAGACTTGTGTGAATGTTGATAATAGGTTCCAACCACTGGAAACTATTTGTGAAAGATGTGATTGACCTGGACATATTTCCAAGGGTTGTCTTAGTGTGTTACCAGAAAAACAAAGGATTCTTAATAATTCTCAAAATCCATAGTTTTTAAAAGATAAAAGGGACAGGTCTGATAAGTCTGAAAAGAAAGAGTGAATTGTTTCCTGGCCAGAACACATTGACTTGGTTATGAAATTGGAGGAAGCACAACAGAAAGTGAAGGGAAAGGAAAAACAAAAATCTCTTGTTGTTGAAACTGATTTGAAAGCTACAAAAGGAGAATGTCCATGGATTATTGATAGTGGATGTTCCTCTCATATAACAAGAGACTTAAAGCTGCTGAAGAATGTGAAAGACTTAAAAAAAGGAATAATGACATTTGGAAATAATTAATCTCTAAGGATAAAAGGTGTTGGATCAGCCATAATTGGAAAATAAAAGATGAAATCTAGGAAAACACTATATTTTGATGGGATGAAACATAACCTGCTTAGTGTGTCACAATTATTTGATAAGGGTAACAAAGTTATCTTCAGAAAAGATGGATTTGTTTTGAAAACTGAAAATGATGGAAATATAATTACAAGGGGCTAACATATAAGAGGAAATTTGTTCCAAGTTGGTGAAGTGAAGAACTCTTGTTACATGGGTGTAGTGGATGAAAATCAGTTATGGCATAAAATTTTGGTACATATGTGTCATAGAAATATGTGAAATTTATCAAAGAGAGATAGTGTCTAAGATATTCCTGATTTATCAAGAAGAAGAGATTGGTGTTGCACTATTTTTGAGAAAGGGAAGATTACAAACTTTATTCATAAGAAAGTTGAAATTAGGTCAAAAAGACCCTTGGAACTCATGCACTCTGATATCTGTGGACCAATGAGTAATAAATCTACAAATGAAGATAATTACTTTATTACTTTCATTGATGAATTTACTCGCATTACTTGTGTCATGTACATGAGACATAAGTCAGATGCTCTGAAAATGTTTAAGAGTTTTAGGAGGAAAGCAGAGAAGGAATGTGAGTATTAAGTGAAGAAGTTGAGAACTTATAATGGTGGAGAGTATAAGAATTAAGAGTTTGAAAGTTACCTTGAGAAACATGGAATTCGGCATGAGTTCAGTTCACCATACACACCTCAACAAAATGGGGTTGTTGAAAAAAAGAATCGAAGCCTGGTGGAAATGGGGAGAACTATATTACTTGAAAATAGTCTTTCTCATTATTATTAGAGGCAAGCCATGAGCACTAATATTTATATTCAGAACTAGTGCTTCTATAGGCCAAACTCAGATATGACTCCATATGAAATGTTCTATGGAAAAACTCCAAGTTTGAAACATTTAAGAGTATTTGGGAGTCCATGCATTATAAAGAAGAAAGGTGGAAACCTTGAAAAGTTTGAGCAAAGAGGAGATAATGGAATTTTTCTTGGATATTCTCTAGAAGGAAGAGGATATAGATGACTAAACAAAGAAATAGGAAGAATTATTGATTATTCAGATGTAAAAGTTGTTGAAAATTTTGACAAAGAAAAGAATTCATATGTTGATGTTGAACTTGATCATGATAAAGAGGATTCTATTAACGATTCTGATAATATTGTAGACTATGTTAATCCTACGCAAGAAGAGGAATCCGACTCAGAAATATCAAGTGATGAGGATGAAGTTAGAACAACTCATCCTAGGTTAAGGAAACAAGTGGAGGCTCAGAACATTATTGGAGATCAACATCAGAGGGTTCAAACAAGAATAACAATGAATGTTATAACACATACTTCTCTTTATTCAAAAGTTGAACCAAATGATGTAAATGAAGCATTTGAGCATCCATAATGGGTTCATGCTATAAATGAAGAGCTTGATCAGATAGAGAAGAATAATACTTGGGAACTTGTACCCAAGCTGGACAACAAGAACATTATTGGTACAAAGTGGGTTTTCCAGAACAAGCTGAATGAATAAGGTAAAGTAATAAGAAACAAAGAAAGATTGATTTGCAAAGTCTATTCACAAATTGAAGGCATTGATTTTTATGAAACCTTTGTTCCAGTGGAAATATTAGAAACAATCAGAATATTTCTTGCTATTGCTGCACAATGAGGTTACAAAATCTTTCAAATGGATGTAAAATATGCATTCTTGAATGGTAACCTTGACGAGGAAGTTTACATTGATCAACCTTGTGGATTTGTTATTGGAAAGGATGAAAGTTATGTGTGCAAGTTAAAGAAGGCTTTGTATGGGTTAAAACAGACTCCGAGGGTATGGTATTCTAAATTAGATACATTCTTAAAGAAGATGAATTTTAGGAAAGGAAGAGTTGATAGAAATCTTTACATCAAGGATTGTCCGGAGTTTTTACTGATCATTATTGTTTATTTTGATGACATTATCTTTGTTGGGAATGATGAAAGATCATGTGAATGATTTTCTGAGGAGATGAAGAAGTTATTTGAGATGTCCATGCTGGGCGAAATGAAATACTTTCTTGGGCTACAAATCTCACAGAAAAATAATCACGTCGTTCTATCTTAAAAAAAGTATGTTAAGGAACTTCTAAAGAATTTTGGCATGGAAAATTCAAAACCAGTTTCCACACCTATTTCAGTGGGAACCAAGTTTTCTAAAGATGGATAAGGCAGGGAAGTTGATCAGAAAGAGTTTTGAAATATGATTGGAATTCTATTGTATTTGACTGCCTCAAGACCCAACATCGTTTATGCTGTTACTTTATATGCAAGATTTCAGAGTGCTCCTATAGAATCACATCTAATTACTGGAAAAATAATTCTCAGATATATCAAAGGAAAAACAAATTTTGGAATTAGGTATGATGTCTTAGTAAATATTGATCTATTCGGGTATTCTGATGCTTATTGGGCAGGAAATGTTGATGATTGAAGATCCATATCTGGTGTAGTTTTCTTTCAGGGGAAAATTTGTGTTAGTTAGCATACCAAGAAGAAAAATTCAGTAACTCTTAGCATAGATGAAGTGGATTATGTTTCTTCTACTCAAGATGCAACTCAACTAATGTGGATGAAGACTCAGTTAAAAGATGTACTTGTTGAAGTAATGCTACCATTTCTCTTGGGTTATGATAATCAGAGTGCAATCAGTCTTACAAGAAATCCAGTACAACATTATCGTTCAAAACACATTGATATAAATTACCACTTCATCAAAGAGCATGTGGAGAATAATTAATTAAGGCTAGATTATGTTCCTACATCTGAAAAAGTTTCTAATATATTCACCAAACCTTTACCGAAAGAACCATTTGCAAAATTGAGGTTGAACATGGGTGTCCAACCTCCTTCTCATCAAGGTTAAGGTACATGTTTCTGTCCCCACTCTCATCTTGCCTTTGGATAGTTTTTTCAAGGGGATAATTTTTTCATAAATCTATCCTTATAGATGCATTCATAAAGGTGGAGTTGTGGGTAAGTTGTGAATCCATCATGTATGTGTGTAAACTATTCTAACTGTTTGTTAAAGTGGTTGTAGGAAACAATGTTGTTTTCCAGGAAAGTTGAAGAAGTGAAGAATGTTGTAGTAGAAGCTTGAAAGATGTTCTGAAGAAGGATGAGGGGGTATGCTCATTAGATTTTATTGTCACTGCTTTTGGACATCATGGTTTTGGGTGTCAATAATTCTTGTTTCCTATAATGATTTAGCTCACATAGGTTTAGAATTATTGATAAGTAATCCATTTCTTAAGGCTAAAAAGTTTAGTGATTTATGAATCATGTTTCACAACAAAATCCAAAGGGGGGTTGTTGGGACCAAGTTGGATGGATAAGGAAGTAAGAAAAGTTTGATGTTATAGAGTGTTGTCTTTTATTTTCAAATAATCTAAATCAATTAACTTTGTAAAGGACTTGGAAACTAGGATGATGCTTTTATGATTTGTATTTCACAAATATCCTAAGTTTGGAGAACTTGTGATGCAAGCCTTATGAAGGATAGAGAGATTAAAGAAGTGTTTTTGGAAAAAGAAAGAAATTAATGAGCAAGTCAAAAGTGGCACGAAGGTGTGGTGCATAAGTATATTCAGCGCACAAGTGTATGTTCCACGCAATTCATTTTTCAACATATTCATATCAAAATATGAAAAAGGAAAGAAAGTGTCACGCTGGGGATGGAGCGGCGTGCAAGTGATGGAGCGACATGCAAGTAGGAACGACGTGCAAGTGTATGTGGAGTCACCAAAATGCCTATAAATAGATGACTAGCCTCCTCATTTTTCCATGATCAATACTTAATAGAAAATTTGAGATCTGATCGCGCAAGTAGTAGAAAGTGGCGTGCAAAATGAAGTGGCATGCATGCTGAGGGTTATTTATAAGGTGCGAACATAGGGTGGTGTGCAAGCAGAAGTGGCGCGCAAGTTGTGAGTTGTGCACAATAGTGGTGTGCAAGTAGTTAGTGGTGCGCAAGCAGGTAGGCGCGCAAGTAGGTATGCACGCAAGCAGGAAGGCACGCAAGCTAAGTGGCACACAAGCAGGTGGCGCACAAGATGAGTGGTGCGCAAGTAGGTGGCGCGCAAGCCGGGAGGCGCACAGGTAGGGAGTGGCGCACAAGCTGTTTGCACCAAGAGGTTCTTACCAGCTTCTGAGTAGGAAAGTGAAGAATTGTTTTGAAATATTTGATTTTTGAAATTTCATTAAGAAGCACTGAATCATTACATTACCCTATTTGTGCTAAGAGGGAGAACATGCACTATTGGATTGTTTTAAAAGTGCTACACGAGTGTAAGGGTATATCCTACTCATTGTATTCCACATAAAAGGATTGTTTTCTAGTGGATTGTGTGGTACTAGATTATTTTCGTACCATACCAAGGATGTAGCTACTCTTTTTGAGTAGTGAACCTTGTAAATCTTATGTTCATGTGGTTGTGTGTATTCAGCTGGTAAGAAACTCTTTAATAGGAGGAAAAGGTTGTTTCAAAAAGTAGGAAACATAAAAAAGAAAAAGATATCACTGATTCACCCCCTCCCCCTCTCAGTGATACATGGATCCTGACTGGAACTTCACAATATGGTGCTTTGCGTAGTGTACCGCTATGTAGACTGAACCCGGTGCCTCGTACTGCATCAGTACGCGGATGGAACCCAAAGCGGCATGATGGGCCGCGTACCGCTATGGTACACGGTGGTCTATACTTATGCATGCATACTACATCGATATGCAGATGGCCCCTCTACCCGCATACCACTATGGTATGAAAATCCTCCCCCATCCCGCATAAGAAATTAGTATGCAGAATGGGGTATTTTTTGGTATTATATCCTCCAGTTCCAACCTCACCCCTCCACTATAATCTAGTACTCCATAGTCCCTCAATGAACCCGTCCTCCGGCATCAGTCCAAAGCCTCCTCCAAAGCCACCAGACTCGTATGATCATACCATCGGGTGCATCAATGTGCCCCTTTGAGTCTACATACACATGGTAAGAGGATTCACGAAGGCTCCCCCTACAACAGTTTGGGATTCAGGAATGCCCATGGGTCTACATTGCCATGGTAAACCAGAGTCCAACCTTAGGATGCTAACATGAATTCCCCCATTCTAGGTATTAAGGTTGATCACTTGCTTTTCCATTCAATTAGGATTAGTGATTAGTCAAATGAGCTATGTTCTCTTCTCCTTTGATGAGGACGACACTCCTCCCCTTCCCAGAATGTATTTTGGGGCCCTCCCACTGTGTTAAGTCCCCAATATTCCAAGGCCAAGCTGCATGAATTTCAATGTCATTTCACATTGAAAGGTTCACTGCTTTGCGCCCTCGAGTATCATCTCCCCAACCTCTTCCACCGTAGGCTCTCCCTCTCCCACCAATAGGAGAGGAAGCATGTGCTTTGTTGATTCATTCACATACTCTTTTTTCTTATACTAAGCATGACTCACGTGGGCTTAGAGGTCTATGAAGATTAAAACATCTATGCATTTTGAACTATAGGAACTCTGATTCCTGATCAAACTATGATATGTAGGATGCCTACCAGAAGGCCCGAGCTCAAAAGGGTGCCCATCCAAAAGGGTTCACCCAATAATGTCCCTCAAAATGGGTGGCTCCAATGCGTAAGCCCCAATATTCTGAACTACAATAAGTCTGATTCCTGATAAAAACAAGATACGTAGGATTCTTACTCGAAGGCCCGAGCTCAAAAGGGTTCCCACCCATAGAGGGTCCACCCAATCATGACTCCTTAAATGGGAAGTTTTCATGCATAAGACCCAGCATATCTGAACTATGAGAAATCTAATTCCTGATAAAACCTGGATACATAGGATACCTTCTCAAAGACCCGAGCTCAAAAGGGTGACCATCTAAAAGGGTCCACCCAATCATGCCTCCTTAAATGGGCAGCTTCCATGTATAAGCCCCAAAAATTATGAACTACGTGGGTTCTGATTCCTCTCTCAAGGATATGTAGGAAAACCCACCTTATGGGTCTGATCCCAACATAAAATCACCTTCCATCCCCCCTAGATTATGATAAACTTCATAGCACCTTATTCTATGGCTCAAGTCAACATCACCTCCATAGAATCAAATATATCCATGCTTACGAAGATCCTGCTAACCAGGGTAGCCAATGGACACACTCTTCAGGAATGAAACAAAGATTAATGAACATATGAACATGATTTAAATCTATAAGAGAGCCCCAGAACAGGCGATAATCCTCCCCTATAAGGGTGCGGTGAGCCTGACGTCCCATCCTCTCAACCAATGGAGTCCTCAAGTGTTGTTGGATGAATCATCAATCAACGAGTGTCTACCTTTAGAAAGAAGGTCAATTAATCATGGATACTAGGGTCATTGGGTGTTTTTGGATCCATGAATAAACCCATTAGAAACCATCCAAGGAACTTATATCCGAGGAGGACCGATTTCACGAGTACTTGACCCCATGTAATCACCAGTTGGGACCGACTGACTTTGGAATCTCCATCCCAATGAGAAAGGGGTGAATTACCCATCCCCTTTGGGGTTAATCCAACCTCCCTTTAAAGGATAATGATGCAGAACATGTCGAAACAAAAGAAATGATTAATTTGATGAGATCTCATCTCTATAGGAAAAGAAATGGGTGATGATCCTTGTGGGACCATTTCTGCACCACCGAAACACATCACCTCAGATGCAGAAAAAATGGTGAACCTGATGTGAATCCTTAACCAATGTGGTAGTTCTACCCCAATGATAAAAGAAAAAATTACATTGCATGTCAGACCATTTTGTTTTCCCTAGTATGCACGAAATGTGCTACCTCGGAGGCGAAAGAAAAATGGTGAACCCAACATGAATTTTTAACCCAGGTGTCAGTTCTTACCCCACTCAAGCGACATCGCCCCCAATGGAAAAAAATAGGGGGGAAGGGGGCAAAACTGAATTTCCAAATATGCATATGTTTAAAAGAATGATACTTTGATGAGATTTTTTGGTCTGTATTTTATATATGTATGTCACAGGTTCCCATAGAGAAACCTTCTATCCAAATGAAATCCCAAATAACAATACTAGCACACGCATCAGTGATCACACAGGTGGTTGGGGCCCCAATGAAGAGAAGGACCCCCTTGCCTACCCAACATCTTCAACACTGGTTATCCAACATGTTGATCAAAGAGTACCATCAAAATGGTACTCTCCCCATGATGGAGGATGCGAGACAATCCCTCTAGTATGTAAAGGTCCACCAGCTTCCTCCTCATCCACGGCTGGCACCCCATCACAAGGCGACCCCAGTGGTCTTCCCAAACCATTTTTGGATCCTGTCCCCAGAACGTGACAATGAGTACCTCCCTTATCTTAGGGATGAAGATGAAGTCGCTGATAATAAATTCATATCAACTGCATAGGGGTCCTACTCATGGGCCCCCACCAGGGAACATTTTCACTAACACCGGACGACCAAGCTTCCTCCTGCTGAAGAGGACCTTATGCCGAGGACACCTGCTAAATTCTAGGAGACCCAGTCCCCTTGGGCTACCCTCCAAGGGAGGCAAATATATAATCAGGAACACGCTATCACCCTGGTTCTTGAGGACCAACTCCGTTGTAATAACATGGCGGAATTCAATGGGTGGACATACGACTCTTCCCCCTCCACCCAAACCCACCACAGAAACAGGGTGGCACAATATGATCACATGCATGTTCTTAATAGTGCTTGTTGGTCCCGCTGAGTAGACAGAGCAGAAAACTATAGGCAGATGCAAATATCTCCCAACGCACAATAATATTTTCAACCAAATAGGGTGGAAACCAGCTACACGTAGGCACAAATACATAATTATGTGTATCAATCCTTCCATCCAAATAGGGTGAAAACTAAATATGAGTAGATTCAAATTCCTGCAGATGCATTCAAAGACCGTGACACAAATACAGCGGCAAGTGAGTAGATGAAAATCCTTGCTTGTGAATATGAATACCACCAGTCAAATATGGTGGCAACCGGAGAAGACAACCGATGGAAGACTCGTCCCTCTGTCCGGCATAGGAGAACTACCAGTATCTACTGGTAACTCATGGAGAACCAGAGAAGGCACAAACCCCTACTCTGATATTGGAATGGGCATTCATACTCGTTCTAGTAAAAGATGTATCTCAGCACATCTTGTAAATTATGGAAGATCATATGTTGATCCCATACCATATCATCTAAAAATTCTAAGATATCATTATATTGGTGGCAAAGGTGAGAAATCGGGCCCACGACCAGGTTTCCTCGAACGAAATGACTCACTCACAAAATGAGTTGGTCACTTCAGAGCAGTTATGCATCCCTACTCTAGTCTAAGAGGTTAGATGGAAATATACCATGATACATGAACAACTAGGTCAGGAATAAATACATGTTCCATCTAGGGGATGCTAGTCCAATGTGTTAGATACTCCAGGGTAGGTAGATATCACTTCCAAAACTCAAGGTGTCTATCAGTGTATCCTGATGACATCACAGGACCCAAAAAGATAGATACTTGTACATGAAAGCCATTACTAACAATATATGGCCCCGTTTACCCATAAGAGAGCACTCAAAAATGAAATTTTCCAAAGGTAATTTTAAAATTAAGAAAACATACATGATTCTACTCTGATGGAATATGGGGTTCTGATGGACTTAAACATATATCAATAAAGGCTCAAGACCCTATCATTCCATTTCCAAATTATGGAAGTGGCAGTAGTAGTTGCGAAGGCCCTCCCCACAATGTTACTACCAGAAGCTCTGAAGGTCCCCCACACAGCACCCATGGGGGCTCACTCTGTGGGCCAAGAATGATCAACCATGAGATCCTATCTCCTGATTCATGTCGGGGTATCCCTCCCCTCGACCTGAAGATCAGACAGTAAGATGGTCCTCCCCTTGTTTCTGTCCTCCCTGATGGTCCTCTCTAGGGCATACGTTGCAGATATGCTTCTCCCTATAGTCAGATATCAAGTCATGATGGTAGTCCTCACCATGATGACAATAATTGTGAAGGCCCTCCACATAATGGTAGTTACTATGAAGGACCTCCCCATAGTAATGTCAAGAAATGAGAAGTCCATCCCCTCATTGGGGTACATCCTGAAGGACCTCCCCAAGATGTGCACTACAGAAATTCTCCCTGCAGCCAGGTATCAAGTCATTATGGTAGTCCTCACTATGATGATGGTCATTACAAAGGCCTTCCATGCAATGGCAGTTACTATGAAGGTCATCCCCTCAGTGACATTAAGTAGTAAGAAGGTCCTCCCCTCATTGTAGCATGCCCTAAAGGTCCTCCCCAAGGTATACATCATAAAGACACTTCCTGCGGTCAGGCATCAAGTAGAAATAGTATCCCTCGCCATTGCAGCATCAATTGTGAAGGTCCTCCCCACAACCCAAATTTATACTAGCAGAAAGGTCCTCCACTTATTAGAATAAATGCAAGAAATCCCTCCAATAATTAGGTGCTCGGAAAGGAGTCAGACACATCGGGAACTCCGTCTATAATGAGTGATATCCTTTCTTAACCAGAGGATGGCTTGTGGAAATACTCATCATCTGAGCTACCCCCGCACCGTTTTCATATCAATAAGGCTCCCACCAGCCTGTTTTCTTATAATGAAATTATTAAGAAGCATTTGAGTTGGGCAAATCAATTAGAGGAGCCTCTAGAAGAACAACAGCAGGATATATTGATTGTGAGAAGATAACTAGATAAGGATAATAAACTGGTGATGTATTGGCCTATGGACACTTATCACATCAACATACCATGAGATTTATCTAGGGAATGCACATATGACATTCACCTAAATATATGGACAACCCCTAACCAACTGAAAGAAAAATTCCTACCCTATTAAGGGTACGCAGACCATGTCAACACGATAGGGGGGGCTTCACCGTCTAATCAACCTAGAAGCCCTCTCATTCGTACGGCATCCACAATCAGAAAGGAGAAAGAAAAATCATAAACTAGACTCCATGAACTGCATAAGTTGTGTCGCCTCATTAACAATGCCCCGACTGGAGATCACATTTGAGGATGGGAAGAACATGGAGCTCTACACTTCACCCAATGTCTCGTCCAGCAAACATCATTGGAAATGACATCCTACAACATCATCTCCTAAAGAAAGAAATAAAATGAAACCCCTACTTAGGAAATATGGAATACTCAACAAAAATTGTCCCATAGTAAGTCTCAAAAGGGTCAAGACCAAAGAGATCAAGCCATCAAAAAGCTTCTGAGTTAGACAACTAGGAACATCCAACTGGCTTCCTGCCTAAGGTAACACAACCAGAAAGCAGTACTCATTTATTCAAAAGGCCATAGACTCCATGTAGGCCCAATTCCATACTCAGGTCATACTCATGTGGGAGTACGTGAAATTGAAAAGGTGGAAATAATGGTAGTTTCTGCCACAATGCGGGAACAACTCCAGCCCATAAGTCCGGGGGAATTTTTAAATCAAAATTCCCCCTTAAAAAAAACAAACCCATACCATAGTGCATCAACAGAAGAATAATAAAAACCCCAAACCATAGATCTGGGGAAATTTTTACCTCAAGTCTCCACATAGTAGACGTTTGTCTTCCACTATCTTGTAAGAATGATGGACAAAGGAGTCACCTGTTCCACCCCTTCTCATGGTTCACACCCTCTGAGACAAAGGAACATTATGAGGTCATACCAGGGATCCCTTCGGGTCAATATTCACCAAGAAACCTGAATAATACATTAGAATGGAAGGATAAAGTCCATAAAAGGATGTATAAATCCTTCCTACCATTTGGCACTGGGTACACCACCCCCAATGCGGTATGCCTCAGTGAACGTGGTAAACATCAACCCCGCGGATCTCACATGAAATGACGCAAAGGGAGAGGAATAGAAGGAATATGGTTCCCTCACAGAGGCATCCCACACCGAGCCTAATAGTCTGCATACCTGGAACCATAGAGAGATCCTAAATCTGGGCGCCCCCTCAATGAATCCAACATTAACTCCCATGAAAAACCCCAACAAGGAGAAGAATAAATACAAGGTTGTATATGAACTACCTTCTCTTCCCCCTATAAATGAATCCCTCACTCTCGAGGAAGGGTTTTCTAAGAAGGAGGAAGAAATGAAAGAGCTCAGTTGAATTAATGTTGAGCTACATCGAGGGAGATACCTCTCCAGATGTGTTCCCCCTATGGAATGTTAGAAGGTTCTCCCAAAAGAGGTTACCGTTCCACAATCACTCATCTCGGCAAATAAAGCCAAGCTTAGAGCCCATCCAATCTGGCATCAAGACTGGAAACCTACTTAAACCTGACCCCATAAGGACATCAAGACTTCCCCCCATTGGGAAGGCAGTCATAATACATTCAGGTAAACCCACAAAGGATACCCCTGACTAGGTATCCACCCCAAATTCCAACAGCATCGGCACACCTAGTCTTAGCCACTACTACACCAGCCCAAGTTCAATCCCAACAGGATATGCATCAAGGTCTCTTGAATACCATAGACCAATCAATAGATCAAATATAATCCATGGAGGGGCAATGTGTTCTGATACAATTAGAGTGAAAACTCTATCCTGAGTGGGTGAGCAATGTTCTGCCACCACCGAATTTCAAAAACTCTTATTCCCAATACTCAATGGCTCAGGGGACCCGGAAAAATATTTAATGCACTATACCTTTTATTGTGACCCCATGATGGAAACTTTGGAGTAGAAAGAAGCAGCAAAACTCAGGTGCTTCGTACGAACCCTGTAGGGCTCGACTTTTGTATGGTATACCAGCCTACAATCCAATTCAATCACAAGCTTGGAGGATCTCTGGTGATAGTTTCTCTTCCAGTTCAATTCAATATTTCCTAATACAATGGTCAGTGATATCATGAACTGAAAACAGCGAGATAATGAAAGAGTCTTAGACTTCATTTCTAGATGGAAAGTTATGAATTATTCCCTGAATCAACCACTCCCCTAGGATGATATTCTCTCCATGTTCATCGACAACCTTCAGGATGAATTGCGAGCACTGCTAATCTCGATCAAGTACACAAGTGGGCTTAGATACTTCGCTACCATTTCCCAAAGAATAAAAGACTCCTTGAAATGGACCAGTCTTAAGTCCCGAGTGGCCCCATTAACCCCTGAGAAAAGAATGGGAAAAGTTGAAGTATCTTCTATCATGCTTAAGCCACCCCAAGCACCCGCTCTAGTTGCGAAGCCCCCACCAAACCCTATGGGGCCCCCTGGAAAAAACAACCACCCCCACCTCATTAAGATGAGCGATGGGGTTCTAAAAGAAATTATTTCTAAGAACAAAGAAATAAAGTTTAATTTTTACAATATGACTAGGTCCACGGCTATTTCATAGCCACCATGAATTTCAATTTTCTCTGACTACTAGAGACAAAGAGAGCTGATGAAGTGGGTATTGACGACAGTCCAAATTATTGTCCCTATCACTGGATATTGGTACACACCATCTAGGAATGTTTTTTTTTCAAGGATATCCTTCAAAATATGGTGGATTCCAAGAAAGTCAAGTTGGTCCCACCACCAAAACATGTGGCACATGTTTCAACCTCAGACACAAGAGAGTAAAAGGAATGGAAAACAGTCGCTAGTAAGAAAGAGTAAAAGTTTTACAATTGAATGACCTGGAAGACCTTAATTTGAGTCCATAGAATCCTCCAGGAACAATTGAAACAACCAAATGTGCCCCTAGAAGCTCCTAATACAACACAGTCATCCTTCTTGGCCCTAAATCCCTCTAAGGTTAGAAGGGAAGAGAGTAGGAGCATGAATTTGGGTTGACACCAAATATGAAGTCAGTGTTGACAATTTTATATTTCATGCCAACAGACTTGGTACAATGGTCACCTCCACACAAAATGGTACAATGGGCACCGCCCCACCAAACAGTACAATGGGAACCGCCTCGCCAAACGGAACCATTAGAAGGAGACATTCAGATAGAAACAGCGCCGGATCAAGAATTGTTCTTCAACTCTATTAATGACATTAACTTGATGGACCCCTTCTTGGATGGAGACTATGGCCACAAACCCAAATTCCCTGTTCCCAATCAGGGAGCTGGAGGGAGAGGCCGCATAGACCAAAGTTTTCATAGAAGTAATGATCGTGGAAGGAGTCAAATTCCTAACCATACTATAAATCAAATCGTTAACATCGTGGAAACTTGTGGAAGGACCCTCCATCAAAAACAACAGGAACTGTAATTCTCCTCTTCTCCTATTAGAATAAATCCAAGCCCAGTTATATTGTAATATTCATCAGGGGAATAAAAAATATCAAATTTCCCAAGTCATGCAGGCAGACCAGTTCGGCCAAACCCAGACAGGTTCGCAACACCATCGGCCTTGGCTACAAAGGCCGAACCATATACTTCCAAATCCAAAACCCCTAAAGTGTCTATGAAAAATCAGCCCCAATCTAGGAAGTGATAACATTTAGAGGAGAAATATGATATTCTAATGAAGTTGGCTTCAGTACCAATAAAGATGTCAATCCTGGATGCGTTAAGCCTGTCCGCAAATCTTAGGGAGGCACTAATCAAAGCCTTACTAAGTCCCCAGGAGTTCGAGGCTAAAGTAGTAGCAACTGAAGTCTACTTAATAGAGAACATTCCCAAAGAATATCACATTGTCATTTCCTTCACAGACAGGGATGAAGAAGCCATCATTCAAGGGAACATCAAACCCTTATATGTGTCCAACAAGATAAATGTAATTGATGTCTTGAGGATTTTTATTGACAATGGCTCTGGAGTCAATGTCTTCCTGCTACGAATGCTTTGTCGGTTGGACTATGATGAAGACAGCTTGACACCCTACACTAAAACTCTACCAAGATATGACAAAGCGACCAGAAACCATTGGGACAAATCAAGATTAAAACTCATCTCAGAGACCTCATGTCAGATTATGTGTTCCTGGTAGTGTAGAAATGTACGGCCTTAAACGTTATGTTATGGAGGTCCTGGCTACATCAACACGTTGTAATTCCATCATCATACCATCAGTGCTTCAAAAATTTCACTAATGGGGAAAACGGGACATTTTACGCCGAAAAATATCCATTTGAGTCCTATGAGTCGCATTATATCGACACAGGGTCCTGTGAATCAGAAGAAAACCATATTTTCTCCAACGACATTGATTGAATTATTGCCCTGAATGGATTGGAAATGGATCCCGCCAATCCCCTTTAGTAGCTTGGGGAAGACTGTGTATTACCCATCAACCAAGCTGAATTCACAACTGTAAGTCCAGATGGAGACTCAATTGTCTCCATGATCTCCGCCAAGGCCACTAGGTCTAAAGACACAGAAAATTGGGCTGACTCCCACGATGTCAAGAAAATCCCTATCAAAGATTCTCTTGGCCTATCCACAGGACCTGAAACTACCCCTGACTCACTCACTAAAGAAAAATTAGATTTCTCTCCCAACATTGGAGAGTTTGTCTCAAAAATACTCTCTCTAGAAGAAGAGGAAGAAGATGAAGATGATGAATAATAAAAAGAATAATAAGAGGAAGAAGACCTCAAAGATGCCCCTCCTGCATTCGAAGAATGTGTATCCACCAAAATCAATGAACTTAGGGAGATAAATCTGGGCACTAAAGATGTCTTGTGGCCCACTCTGATTGGTGTGGTTATGCCTATTGAGGATAAATAGGCATATACCTCCTTCATAAAGAATAATCGAGATGTGTTTTCTTGTAATTACATAGAAATTTCAGGACTCGATCCTAAGGTTTCAACTAATCATCTAGGCTTACCAGAATATCATCAGGTCTATAAGCAGGCATCCAGAAGGACCCACCTGATGAATTCTTCCAAAATAGAGGCTGAAGTTGACAAGATGATCTAATCCATCTTCAAACGGGAGGTCCAATATCTGATTTGGCGTGCAAATATAATCCCTATCAAAAATAAGAATTGACATATTAGAATCTGCATTGACTTTAGGTACCTTAATCAGTATTTCCCAAAAGAATATTTCCCAGTCCCGATCATAGAATTGTTGATCGATGCAATAGCCGAATATGAATCCCTCTCTTTTATGGATGGTTATTTTAGATACAACTAGATCCAAATGGACCAGGGGGATAAATAAGACACTTATTTTAGGGACCCTCAGGGATTGTTATGTTATAAAGTGATTCCCTTTGGCCTAAAGAATGTCAGCGCCACAAATCAGCACTCCATGCACTGCATCTTCAATCCCTTCTTGGGAAAGTTCATCGAGTGTTATGTCAACAATTTGGTTGTTAAATCAGGACAGCGCTCAAACCACATGGGCGATCTTGAAATTGTCTTCAAGAAATTGCAAAATCACAGTTTAAAGATGAATCCCCTATAATTTTTCTTTGGCATTACCTCGAGAAAATTACTTGGCTTCATCGTATGCCATCGCAACATCGAAGTCGACCCAGAGAAGACAAAATCCATATTTGGAATGTCCCCACCTCGCAACCTCACCAATTTGAGAGGTCTCTTGGGGAACCACTCCTACATTTGGTGCTTCATAGCCAACTTGGTAGGTAAATTTTTACCTTTCACTAGGCTCATGAAGAAAGGAGTTGTGTATGGGTGGGATAATGATTTCCAAGAAGCATTCAAAAATATAAAAAGATATCTTCTAAGACTACTAGTTTTGATGCCACCATTTGAGGTGAGACCGCTCATTTTGTACATAACTGCCCTGAAATGGTCATTAGGCACCTTCCTCGCGTAGAAGAATGATGCTCGTAGCGAGAATGGCCTTTATTACCTCAATCGAACAATGATTGATGCTAAAAATCAGTATTCAAAAATTGAAAAGAACTACCTAGACCTAATATTTACAGTTCATAAATTTAGGCATTACCTGTAGCACCATGAGGTCCAAATGGTCTCCTATTGCAACCCACTCAAATATATCCTTAACTATCCCATGCTAAATGGGCACCTATCATGATGGAAAGTCATTCTACAATAGTTTAACATACAGTACGTACCCCAGAAGGACATCAAAGGCTAGTTGTTAACATACATCCTTGAAGAGAACCCCTCGGAAGAAACAACACCGTAAAATTCCAAAATTCCAGATGAAGAAGTGTTTTTCGACCAGGAGTACCCCCAAACATGGAAAATGTACTTCGATGGTGCTTCCTGAAGCCCAATAGGGAAAAGTATGGAGGATCCCTATCTCAATAAAGTGGGGCTGGGATTTATACTCGTATCCCCCAAAAATACCATCCTTCATTACTATTTCCTGCTTTTGTAAGGGTGTACAAATAATGAAGTAGAATATCAGTCCCTCATTGTAGGCCTAGAATTGGAACTTCAATTGTAATCAAAACTCATAAAAATAAAGGGTGATTCATAGCTTTTCATCAAACAGGTCAGTGGTAACTACACCATTAAGAAAGAAGTATTGGTCCCCTTGATAAACCATGTTCAAGAACTGATGGCAGAATTCCCATCAGAACCAACATTGAATTTATGTCCCATGGTCACAAAATTCTCAAGCCAAATCTTTGAAAAATGCTACCACATCCATGGTCAATCCATACCAGAATGAAATGTTCATTAGTATTGCTCACCGCCAGATTGTCTTTCCATTGATCTAGAGAAATACATAGGAAATTGATGAAATTAGTCCTGCTTTTGAGCCTTATGGTCACACCACTGGCTGGATGACACCCATTTCAAATTGCCTTCAGAATGAGAAACTCCCACCAAATAGGGATAGAAGGGAGCAGGTCTGAAGATGGGTAGTCAACTTTTTCTTGTACAATGGGGTAAACCAAGAAATTTTATCTAAAAACGAGGCCTTGACGGAGTCCTTATTAGGTGTATTGATGGATAAGAGACTGCTTCCGTCATGAAATAAGTGCACACCAAATCTTGTGGAGCGCATCAATCAGAAACTCAAATCTCTCACCAGATCCAAAGGCTTGGGTATTGTAGGCCCACTATGATACAGGATTGTTATATATTCACCAAGAAGTACCATTCCTGCCAAGTTCATGCTAATTTCATACACCGACCCCAGAGTTACTTCATACAGCTAAGTACTCCTAGCCATTCGCTGCATGGGGATGGATGTTGTGGGACTGTATCCTCCTACCACAGCCAGACAATTGAAGTTCATACTCATAGTGACCGACTTATTTTCTAAATGGTCCAAATCCATACCCCTTAAAGAAGTCAGTATGAAAACATTGTTAGATTTTTGAAGGCCAACATCATCACTAGATTTTGTGTCCCTCATACAATACTAACGGACAACGGCACCAAATTTTTCTCTACTGAGTTGAAAAGTTATACTAGGAGTATAGAATTAAAGCCAATTGGTCATCTCGCTACCACACAGTAGCCAATGGGTAGATAGAGATTTTCAAAAAGACATTGTCCAACATACTCCAACAGATGGTTAATAAATATTAGAAATTGTGGATAGACAAGATCCTTCATTATTTATGGGCTTACTAGACCATGACCCGCACCGCCACCCAGGCAACCCCGTACTCACTAGTATACGGGGTAGAGGTGATTTTGCCTATCAAAATCCAAGTGACATCACTTTATGTGACCATTTGTAATCAACTATCCATAAACTAGTAATCCCAGAGACTGTTTTATGAGTTGGAGCAGCTAGATGAAAAAAGGCTACACACTTTTCACCATTTTGAAATCTACCAAAATTGGATTGCATGAGCCTTCAATAAAAAGGTTCACCTTCGATCTTTCCTCGAAGGAGAAATGGAGCTAGTCCTCAGAACCCTGATGATACTTGGGAAGAATCCCCCAAACCTTAAACCAAAGTGAGAAAGACCATATGTCATACATAGAGTCAATTCCAATGGAGCATATGCCCTGATATCAATGGACGGGAAGCTCATCACAGCTCCCATAAATGCAAAGTTCTTGAAGAAATACTTCGCGTAGTAGCAATAAAGCCAAGCCATGGTCCAAACTCTAAGACCTTAAACTATTATTAGTAATAAATTAGTGTAATGGTCCAAACTCTATGACCCTAAACTATAAATTATAATACCCCCAAGCCATGTTCCAAACTCTATGACCCTAAAATATGAGTCATTTTCCTTTCCACGTGACATTAAACTATAAGGAACTCATACTTGAAACATTAAATTGAATTGTGACTCATGTACTCACTAAAAGATGTTAAACTACATGGCACAAAGTTTCCTAATCGCATGACAATAAACTGTATGATCTCTCACAGAACTACGTATGGCTTGATTCCTACCCTCATGGGATACGTAGAAACACCTTGATCCTAAATCTTGGCCTATCCCCCACCAAAAAAATGCATCCATTATATCCTCTACCTCCTAACACTTTTGAAGGAAAAACTATGTCCACTACTTGTTTCTCACATCGAGTATAACTCATGTGAGCTTAGGATCAGTGGTAAGGATTCTCTTACGTAAAAAAGTTATAGGGAAATATGATAGACCCGACAGCCATAGAAAATGCTCTCACATGTCCTCACATATGGACCAAGCCAGATCGGTATAGGGAACATTCAGAACTATGTACGGCTTGATTCATGCCCGTGCATGATACATAGTGACGCCCGGATTTAGAATCCAGGCCCAACCATCATCATCAAAAAAATCCCTCACATGTCCCTACACATTGAGAAAACATTTGTAGAGAACATTAATAACTATGTATGGATTGATTCCTACCCCTACAGGATACATAGTGATGCCCATATTTGGCATCCCGACCCAGCCACCATAAAAAAATGCCCCTTTCCCTGTTCATAGGTTAGAATTGTACGGGGAGTCCATGAATGGTCCTAATTTCATGATAATAAATTGAGAAATTCCTTAAGAGTTATGTGTGTCCCAGTCCTCAGTGTTATGAGATCCCTCACATGCCCCCCACTCACGAGAGGTCAAAATATCATGCTTCCCCCTATAAATATGATTCATACCTATGTAGAAGCTCCAGTAGTTCACAATTAATCACGATCTGGATATTCCCTTCGTTCCCAGACACATATTTCCCATTTTTCAAACTCCATACCTTGAGAAAACTTAGATCCCAATAATAATTCAAGGTCATCTGAGATGGAAGGCCATTTTCCTATAGATTCATTTGATTGACTATGTACATCGTGCCCTTGTGGCTCTGCATATGTTCCCCACAAAAATGGTCATCAATAGAAGGCAAATTTGTCCCTAGGAGAGTCCTATCCTATATCATTACACCCAATGGCTTCCAAGCCCCATGTAATCCCTCCTAATTCAAGTTTCCCCAGGTACTATGGTTTACACCTTATATCATCGCTCACGTCTAAGGAACGCTAGAGCATTCTGATTGCGATTAACTCAAAGCTATTAAAGGTCTTTATGATCGCATAATCATCCTCATTGTATGACTCTAAACTATATATCATCATGTCCTCATCACACAAAATTAAATTGCAAGGCCAAAATCATCCTTGATGTATGATGTTAAATTTCATAGCAATGGTTTAAGCCTAAAGTGCCCTCTGATGTTGATTTTTCTGTTCTTAGGAAATGACCTGGAATCCACGTAATCCCTTGTTTCTCACACCGAGCATAGCACACATGATATTAGGGATATTAGTAAGAGATCCACCATGAAATTATGGAAAAATATTCTAGAAGTTTGGTCCAAGAAGTACAACCCTAAAAGGCATGTCACGGTTCCCTTCCCCAAGAGGAACCCCACATCCTGGCCATACGATGTTAAATGACCAGGTACCCCAAAATGGGACAAACGCCTCACCCTACGTATGAGTCAGATATATGTAAGGTACACCTGATTAAATGAGTAAATCACCACCCAAATGTTTCCAATATGTCCGGATACACTCCTTTCATACCTCAAACTCCATGATTTGAGTGATCATGAATCCCCATAATCATTCATGGCCATCTGAGATGGAAGGCCAGTGTCTTGTAGACACCTTTGTTTGACTATGCACATCATGTCCTGGTGGCTCTGCATACATTTCCCACAAAAATAGTCATAGATCAAAGGAAAATTCATCCCCATGAGATTCATCTCCTATATCAGTATTCCCAATAGCTTCCAAGCCTCGTTCCATCCCTCCTAATTTAAAGGCCCTCAAATTCATGGTTTACATTTTTCTCCCTACACACATCCTGGATATATCAGCACATGTGAGCATGATTCATCTATGGTCCCATCTAAGGTTTCTAAAGATACCCCATCCATATGTGTGAAGTTTATCCGAATACAAAAGAAGAGTACCCCCACTTATTTTTGAGACAAGTTCAGCTAAAATTCCCCTTTTTGTGTTCAGGATCACCCCTTGCCGAAGGTTAAATATCATATTCAGAAAGTTCCCAGTCCCCATAATCCATTATAGCCATCAGATATGGAAGTCCAGTGTCATGAGAACACCTTTGTTTAACTATGCACATCATGCCCCAGAGGCTCTATATATGTTTCCCATATAAATGGTTATCAATAAAAGGCAAATTCATTCTTAGGGAAGTCCTTTAAAGCTTCTGTATGCTCAAATAACATTCATTTCCTATCACACCCCTAGATTTGGAAAAATTGTGGATAATGGTTTACATACCTTTTTCTTTACAAATTCCCCTAACATAAAAAAGGATTCTAACTGAACTGGCCATTCACCAGCTCTCCCTCACGCAAGTAAGAACCGTATAGGAACACTTGCCCCATCAAAGCCAACATGAATGTCCCTAATGTTTTCAAAAAATATTACTCAAGATAGACACCCACTGTGGCTCCCAACATTAAAATAAATTCAAAGTGTTTCAAATCCTACCAAGTCCACTGGATATAAAAGTTCAGTGTTCTACAGACACCTTTGATTGACTATGCACATCATTCCCTAAAGGCTCTGCATATGTTTCCCACAAAAATGGCCATCAATCAAAGGCAAATTCATCCCCAAGAGAGTCCTATCCTACTTTAATACACCTAAAACAACTCCAGAGCCTCAAGAATGTCAAAATTTACAAATCTAGGGTCAATAAAAATCCTTAATTCATGTCTAAAGGATATTAGAACATTCCCAGCTGACGGTCACAAATTAGGTCCCTTCCTCGTTAAGTTTGGTCAAAGATATTTGACTTAAAACATTAGTAATAAATTTGATTGGAAGGACAGTGAAATACTAACAAAAAACACGCCAAAATTTCTAGAGGGGGGATCCATAGAAGGTACCTCTGGGTAAAAGTCAAGTATTAGTTTGTTAAAAAATTATGAGCCATAAAAATAGATGTAAACCTTGTTAGGTCAAAAACCCACAAAGGGTGGCCTAAGAAAAAGTCAAGTTATGCCTGCTTAGCCCATGCCAAGAAATATTAGGAAAAATTTAGGGTAATAATGAATAAGACATAAATTTTTGTGAGGTCTTCCATAAAACCTCAGCAATAGTCGAACTACACTCGATGAGTCCTGCCGCTCAGGAAAAAATTAGAGCCCAAGTTGATTATTTCAGTTTACTAGTTACAAATCATGGTTTAAAATTAATACTTAATTGAAATAATGTCTATATAATTGATCAATTGACATGATAGGAAAAAATAAAAGAAAATGATTTAAAGTAAAATCAGTTTCATTGAGTTCAACAAAAAGGGAGGAGCATCACTAGTTCAGAGTCTCTCCAAACTATCAAAAAAATAGGGGGGAAGAGTAATATCATGATTTGGTATGGAAATAAAACAAGGATCAGTTCTCCTTTTCTAGAAGGATAGAAATGTATTGCTACGGTTTGTCAATAGTTTTCTCCAAAGAAGCTATCTCCTCTGTTTCAGCCTTGACTATCAGACACACCCACTCCATAAGGACTTCAAGGTCTCTCCCTTTCTTCTGGATGGCATCTTAGTTGGCACAAAAAAGGCCAGTTGATCCCTCAACCTTTCTGCATTGGTTTCTCACTCCCACATCTCTTCCTCTTGGGTGTCCACAAAATCACAAGATTTCACCTCCTCAGTTGTTAGATGATCAAATTCATTAGAAACATCTTGTACGGTTTCCACCTGGTGATGGGAAGAGTTGAACTTGGATATCTTGTCCTCACAGGAGGCAAGTTCTTCTCAGGAAATGATGATTTGGTAGATAAGGAGGTGAAAGTGCTGATAATAAGAGTATCCGGAACCCAACTCGATGAATAATCATTGAAAATTTTCAGTCTCATCAGCAAAATTGGCCATAGGTGTCTCTATGGAAAGAGCACATAACTAGCACCATTTCTAATTTTGCACTGTCCGGTGCCTCCCTACAGCACCAATAATTTGATTCTCCTCTGTTGCAAAGTGTCTATAAGTAGAAATCATCATCACATGAGTGTGGAGGAAGCTAATAAATGCCACCCAAGATGGGGGACTCTCTTTTCCCTTAGATGGTTCAACCACTGGAGCCAGATGTAGAGGACTAGCCACAGCTTTTAGGGTGATCGGTGATACTCTACTAGTGCCAGCCTCATTAAGGTCTTGGGTAGTGTTCGTAGGAGGAGAGAAATCTGAATCACTCCCCACTAAAATAGTTTGTACCGATGAATCCCCTCCCAAACGCTTATAATGATGAACTGGGAATCTTCTTACCACAAGGGTAGGGACAGGTGGTGTATCCATCATGGCTGTTGTAGGGAAAGGAGTAAAAGGCACAGCTGTCGCACTCTTCATAGTAGATTGAATGTGTGGCCTTGTCATTGGGGAAATGATAGGATAGAAAATGGTTAGAGGTTTCTGCACCCGCTGAATTGGTTCTTTCAGTATCTCGTTGGGGTAAAAATCCGCCCACAGTCAGGCATATTCCAATGACAGAAAAGTGGATTCTATCATATTGGGGATGATAACTTCCATAGCAGCACCATCACGAATCATCATGAGCCATAATTGGTAAAGAACTACTAGATGAGACTCTCTTCTTAATTGAATAGTCAGAAGTAGTGAAGTCTTTTGAACTCATCCAAATTTCCTAGAAAACTGGTAGGGGAGGTATGGCTCACAAATGACTACTTGATCTATACGAGCAGTGAGCATCTCATCCCGAAGGGCAATGAGATATGAACATTCCTCTAATGAACTATCCCTATCACCTCTTAATGAACCATGAGGGGTAGGATGTGGTGCAAACGAGAAATTAGAAGTGTCGTTTAATATCCCAACTGTATCAATAATGCTTAGAGTCTTAGTACGAACAATGAAAATGTTAAGAAGGGCGGGTTTAAAGTTAGAATGAGGAATATTTGTAGTATGCTGGTGTTCATAACAGGGTAAGTGTTCTTCCATCCACCTGTATAGAAATTGAAATGGTTCATTGAGATGGTTTGGGGGCCTAGCTTCCTGTATTTTTTCCAACAATTCATAAATCCAGGCTAGGGTAGGAAGGGCCAAATTTTTGGTACGACCCTCTTCCAGCATGGCCTCCATTATCAAAGTATAGGCCTGAACCCTGGTATATATGTCGCGAGATGGGAAAATCAATCCACTCAAAAACATGGAAAAGAAATATGCTAATCTAAGAAAATATGATATGTCTAGTTGAAGCCCATACCCCCATGTGGTATATCTTCCCACTTCAAGGGTAGCACAATATGACCCTGTTGTTTGGCATGACTGAAGGGATGGATGAGTTTGACTACGGTGAGCCCTCGGCTTGGGTACATTTTCCTGTAAGAACAACCATATCCATGCCTCGAATGGGATAAGCGAGTGATCCTAAAGGGGATGATCAAGTAATTCCTCTCCCATGACCAGTAGACTCCTTGTCAAAAAGGACACATGGTCAGTGTCATTCCAAGTAGTAGATGCTGGAAGAAACTCGTTGTACATCTCTCCAAGGATAGGGAGTCCCTCAAGATGGTGGATATCCCATAAGATGATTACCAACTCTCTATACAACAAGTGGAAGGTGTTGGTGCTTGAACACCAATGGATCAACATCTCGGAAAGGATTTCACCAGGGGACAAGACTGCAAACTGAGAAACCCAGGCTGCCTGATACAATCCCACCGCCTTCAACTGGTCATGGGACTCCAAACAGCTCTGATGTACCTAGATTGCCCAGTCCCATTCATCGAAGAAAAATCCTCCAACCAACATATCCCACTTGGTTCTCCACCTACCATTAGTATTTTCCTAGGAGATGTTGATAATGGATGGGTACTCTCAAGTGCTTAGTCTCAGGATAGCACTACGACCCCCACAATTGTCTGGAGTCCATGCAGAGCCTCCTAGTATAAAGATATTCTCCTGAATTGGAATGGAGATGATTTCACTTACTAGGGAAATATTGGTGCAAACATTTCCTTGTGGTACTTCCAAAAATATGAACGGGGTATCAGGTTAGCCAACGGTAGAGGAACGCCGTTAGGGAGACCAAATTCATAAAGTGGAAACTATACAGATAGAAAATAATCTAGGAGCTCTGGTGTCAATAAATCCTTTAAGAAGATATCACGAGGAATGGTGTAGGCTCGAAGATGAACCTAACTATTCCCCACCATGGTCTCCCTTGTCTTCACTGATTTTATCACAGCCTGTGAAGCAACCATTGTAGCCTGCACAAGAATATCTAAAAGCCGAAAAAAAGGCAGTCCAATAAAAATTGTTGGATAAAGGATACAAAGGAATGGCTAAAGGACTTAAAATACATCTGTATAAGGCTCCATGTACTATTCTCAAAAATGGTACATGGAAGGTACATTCTGCATACTGCATGATATGTGGAAGCAACCCCACCTATGGCTATGGTACATGGATTCATTTCACCATATACAGCCATGGTACATGAACAATTTGTAAGGTGTTGGCCAAAAAATAATTGGTTGGCGAATGGAAAGGTTCATGGGAGTTTTATACGATGATCCTAGGCCTCATTAAGTTCATGTTTAGAAGTTGCGGATTAAAGTTTAAGTTTGAATTAGTTCTTAAATTTTGGTTCACTGATTCAAGCTTGGTATGCAGACACACAAGCCATGTAGCGTCCTCCTATGTAGAATCTGGATTTTAATTTTAAAATTCCACAAATTTGTTTGTGAAATCCATAATTCAATACGTGGATAGAGAAATGGAAAAAATTTTGGTTCACGACATGTACAAAGCAGTTCGAAAACGAGATTTTCGCAAGAAGCACGGTATAAAAATGCAAAGGAATCTGAGAGAATTGGGAGAAATTTTCTCTATGAGAAATGGTAAAAGACAAATTACATGGTTCCCTATATATATGTGTGTTCTCCTCTTACTAGGCCCATTTGTTTTACCACAAACCATTTCAGTTCAAGAACACTTCTACATCAGAATGGTCCCCTTTTCATTCTGAATAGACCCCATTCCGATGGGCAGAATTTGTAGGTTCCTGAAAATTCCTCCAAGGGAAGAAAATACCCCCAAAATCACTTTTCAAAAGAAATAAAGTACTCCTACAAGTCTAGAAAGGTGAATAGACTCAAATTGAGCTACACATTTTAGAAGAAACTTGAAGGAATTCAAGTTTTAAAAGAATTTCAGTGGCCCACGTACCATCACTGGGAAAGGTCCATGGACCACCTGGATCACGAACCACCAGGTACGTGGAATGATCCATGAGGCACTATCCCATGGAGTGATAACCAGAAAACCCAGAAGACCACGAACCGCATTGCTGAAGGACTCATGCATGTGAAGGATATTCATGTAATGTCCCATAAACTCATCTTTTCGTGGATGAAGCGAATGGTTAGGGTTCTACAAACCATGAATTGAAAACCATAGACTCCACAAACCATGGTTGACTGAGTCTTCCGTGGGTCAGGATATCTCTTCATGGGCCTCTAAAAAAGGTTCTTCATGCCCATAGATGTGATTTCATTGATGCTCTATAAAAGAAGCATAGAATGAATTGAGAGGGGATAATGGGACGGATGAAGAAAGATTGAAGGGGACTCAGAGGTTAGAAGAAAGAGTTCATAGAAAATTCTGGCTTCAGTCTTGATTTATAGATGAAGCCCGAATTGCGAACCACGCTCTCCGTAGGTACATCCGGATGTGAACCATAAAACAGGGGAACACAATAATAAAAAGAGAACTGTGAACCTATATGGTGGAACTGTAAACTATATACTTCTCATGGATGAACTTACCACAAATGATAATCCTCTGGACCCCCATTCAGTATGGTGCTCTGCATAGTGTACCACTACGCAGACTGAACCCAGCACCACGTACTTCATCAGTACACTGATGGAACCCAAATCAGCGTGATGGGTCACGTACCACTATGGTACGTGGTGGTATATACCCATGATCGTGTACCACATTGGTATGCAGATGGACCCTATACCCGTATACCACTACGGTATGTAGAGCCTCCCCCATCCCATATAATAAATCAGTACATGGAATGGGGGGTTTTCAGGTATTATTTCATTTAGTTACAACCTCACCTCTCCACTACCATCCAATCCTCCATAGTCCCTCCACAAACCAGTCCTCCAGCATTAGGCCAAAGCCTCCTCCAAAGCCACCAGACCCGTATGATCAGACCATTAGGTGCATCAGTGCGCCCCTTTGAGTCTATATACCCATGGTAAGCGGAGTCTTGAAGTCTCTTCCCACAATGGTTCGGTCTTCAGGAATGCCTGTGGGTTTACATTCCCATGGTAACCTAGAGTTCAACCTTGGGATGTCGACTTGAACTTCCCCATTCAATGGATTAAGGGTGATCACTTGCTTTTCCATTAAATGAGGAATATTGTTCAGTCAAGTGAGCTATTTTAACTTCTCCTTTGACAAGGATGACACTCCTCCTCTTCCTAGAACATATTTCGGGGCCCTCCCACTGAGGTAATTCCCCAATCTTTTGAGGTTGAGATGCATGAATTTTAGTATAATTTCACATTGAAAGGTTCATCGCTCTATTCCCTTGAGCACCGTTGCCCCAAACTCTTCCACTAGAGGCTCTCCCTCTCCCAATAATAGGAGAGTAAACATGTACTTTGTTGAATCTTTCACTTCCTCTTGTTTCTCACACCAATCATGACTCACATGGGCTTAGAGGTTTCTAATGATTACAACATACACACATTCTGAACTATGATAACTCTGATTCCTGATCAAACTCGGATATGTAGGACACCTACCATAAGGCCCGAGATCAAAATGGTGCCCATCCAAAAGGGTTCACCCAATAATGTCCCCCAAAATGGGCATATCCCATGCATAAGCTCCAATATTATGAACTATGAGAACTCTAATTCCTGATAAAACTAGGATACATATGATTCCTACTCGAAGGCACGAGCTAAAAAGGGTGTCCTACCATAAAAGGGTCTACCCAATCATGTCTCCTTAAATGGTTAGTTTCCATGCATAATCCTCAGCATATCTTAACTAAGAGAACTCTGATTCTTGATAAAACTAGGATATGTAGGATGCCTACTCGAAGGCCTAAACTCAAAAGTCTTCCCACCCAAAAGGGTTCACCCAATCATGCCTCCTTAAATGAGAAACTTCCATGCGTAATCCCCAAAAATTCTAAACTATGTGGGTTCTAATTCATCTCTTAAGGATACGAAGGAAAATCATCCTATGGGTCTGATCTGAACATCAAATCACCTTTCATCCCCCCTGGATGAAGATAAACTCTAGAGTGCCTTATTATATGGCTCAAGTCAACATCACCCTTATATCATCAAATATATGCATGCTTATGATGATCCTGCAAACCAAGGGTATCCCATGGATACACTCTTCGAGAATGAACCAAGGATTCACAAACATATGAACATGACTTAAATATATAAGAGAGTCCTAGAACAGGCGATAATCCTCCCCCAAAAGGGTGCGGTGAGCCTAACTTCCCATCCTATCAACCAATGGAGTCCTCAACTGTCATTGGTTGAATCATCAATCAATGAGAACCTGCCTTTGGAAATAAGGTTCATGAATCATGGATACTAGGACAACTGGGTGTTTCTAGCTCCATGAATAAGCTCTTTGGAGACCATCCGAGGAAGTTATCTCCGAGGAGGACTCATTGCATGAGTACTTGACCCCACGCAATCGCCCATTGGGACAAACTAAATGTGTAATCTCCTTTTCAATGTGAAAGGGATGAATTACCAAGCCCCAATAGGGTTAATCCAACCTCCCTTTAATGGATAATGATGCAGAACAGATCAAAACAAAAGAAATGGTGAATTTGATGAGAACCAGTCTCTATAGAAAAAGAGAAGGGTAATGATTCTCATTGGACAATTTCTGCACCACCCAAAACACGCCACCTCGGAGGCAGAATAGTAATGATGGGTTATTCCACATTGGCTAAGTGATCTTTGTGAAGAAAGTTTGATCCATGAAGGAAAGGGAGCTTTTCAAAGATAGTTTGTTCCATGAAAGAAGGGGTGATTCGCAGAGAAGTGTGGTTCGCAAAGGGGATTCTCAAAGGGTAGTTTCGAACATCATGTTTAAGTGGACTAGAAATTCAAAGAGGATCATCTTAGGTATAAGGTGAAAGAATTGCCCCATGATAAATTCATGTACAAATACATTAATTCCAAATCATTGATATGACCTTCAAGTTGAGAAACTAAGTTTGAATTCTCTCATAGTAGTGAGCCAGGGGGAGTCAGTGGAAGTGTTCTGAGGGACATAGTGAGCGATTCATGTATTATTTTAAAATAATCGAGCCTAGAATAGTGTTACTATGACTGAAACTCTATATTCCACAACTAGTGATGATTAGTAGACTTAGGTACAATCGATACACTATCAGCGTATTCTCCTTAGACGTAGCCCTTAGTGGTGAACCAAGTAAAAGTACTATGTGGTATATTTGAATGTTATTGTTTGATTACTATTTGTATCCAATCATATAGGTTTAATAAGTTACTACCAACATGGGAACAAGATCTATCACTTTAAAATAAAAAAGTTGACGCCCTGATTCACCCCTCCCCTCTCAATATGTTCTTGGGTCCTTCAAACATTTCATGTGTAAAATTTTTTCCCTAACCTGGGGAAGTGTAAAAATAATAACAGGTGATCTAAAATTATTAGTAAGATATAAAATACAACTAAAGTAATCATGGTATAAACATGGAATAAATATTAAGGTAGAAATAGGTAAACAACATGAATCCATAATCAACTTGAAACAGGGAGCATGATATATCCAAAAAAACAAATTAAAACATGTATATCATTAATATTAATCTCATACTAATGTAATGGATAAAGTTGGACATCAAAAAACCTTATGTTAAGGACTTATGCTAAGACAATATCCTATTATAGGAAGAGTTATACACCAAATCCCAACCTATTTTGTCTCATGAGACCTTTTGATTCATCGAGGGGATATATAATTATAGGCCCCACCCATCACCTAATTAAGTCCAACGCATTCACTATAAGAGTAGAAAATACCTTTATTACCATTTCTTAAGGAAACTATTACTAAATAAAAATATGGTTATCCATATAAGAAAATAAATATAATGTTAATACATAATCAAGTTGTGTTTACAGTCAATAACCATCAAGAATGTCAATACATTCCCCCATGTAAATAAAAGGGAAAACATGATCATGACCCTTATAGAGGATAGAGTTGAATGGTTAAAGAATGTATAGTCAACTATATAATAATCATCTATATTGTAATAACAACATATAAAATTTGAATACTTTCCCCCATGTTAATATAGTAACATTATTTCTTATTGAACGTCATCCAATCTGAATTATAAAAAAAATTAATGTTTATACCATATAGATTAATGAGTATACTACTTAATAAATTCTTGAATAATCATGATAATAATACATAAATGGAATTAATATGTATGGTTTTAAAAAAACATAACCCCGGTGTAATAAGGAAACATATAAGGGTGTGGAATAAATGAAAAACACCCTCGCAAAACAAATGCTTTAAATGATATCACAAAAGAAGGGATCAAGAATTGAATTATTTGATACCAAGAGTTCAATCACCCAAATGATAATATATATATATATATATATTAGAGGATAAATCATAAAACATAAACCCTAATAGGGAAAATCCTTTTGAAAATAAAAAGGGAAGTGGAAATGAAATCTTAAAAGATCTTTTAGAAAACATGTTTAACATTGGCATAAAATACATATTTTCATGTCTCTTTCAAAGGTAAATTTTGAAAAAGTGATGTGAAAGATTTTAACACCCTTTAATTTTAAAAATAAACTCTATTAATAGTTACTTGAAAAGACATAATTTTTACCTTAGATAAAATGATAGAAGAAGAAGAAACATGTGAAAGTGAAAGGAAAACCTATTTATTATTTTCAAAGTACCTTTGTTTAAAACTAGAATTTTAAGAAGAGTAAAAAAATTAAGTTGTATTAAAACCTAATTTTCCAAAATAGGATTATAAAATAACATATAATAAAATTTTAGGGTTTTGGAACCTAAGCATGCAAGAAATAATTTCAAGATGAAACAATATAACTCAAGGAAAGAATAATTGAGTTATCAATATCCCTTATGAGAAACATACTCCATGAAGAATAAAACATTTGAAAAGGGGTTGTGGGGTAAAATGTTGCAATAAATTAATACCAAATAATACAATAAAATTTTTTAATGTACACAACTTAAATGAAATAATTTTAAGTGAAATGTCATAACACAATGAATAAAAATTGAGCTACCAAGAACTCTTACGACTAGGGTAATACTTGATTCAAAATAAATTTAAAGAAAATAAATTTATTTTGATTAGTTTATCACATTAATTAAAAGTAAATAAATTATATAACATATATTGGATATTAAATCAATATAAAACCATACAAATAAAACATGGTGCATAACATGTATCATGTCTCAAAAGAATCAGAATTGAGACCAAGAAGGCACTTATATCTTGAGTAAAATTTTAATCAAACCCTCTTGAAAGTGATGGATTTTTATTAAACTTAAAGTAAAATGATTAAAATATAATTCATGATATGATATCTTAAATAAGTATTATATACACTACATAAATGAAATTAGGTTCATAATACCAAACATGTCTCAAAGAGAGGAATTTGAGAAAAAAAACCATACCTCGGTCCTAATTCATTCTCTATATTCACCAAGAATCCTAAATAATTAAATTAAGTTAATTAAATACATACTAAAAAATATAATTCATAAATACATCCATTTATACTCATCATTTATATGAAGTCTATAAATATATATATTATTTATTTTTTACCTATTTTCAACACCAGGTGTAAGTAATATTTTTCACTTTGAACTTGTTTCATAAAAATAGTGGTGGTATTCATTATTGTTGGAAATTCATAATTCAAAGATAATTAAAGGTATTGGGAATATATGTTTCAAGATTTTTTATAAATATATAGATATCTGAAGAAAAAAAATTGGGTGGGATAACATGAATATGAAGATTGTAGAATTTATATCTCAGTTCTTAGTATTTCAACATGTCAAGGTTGAATGATAGAAGTCTAGAGTTATGATGAAACCATTTCCCATACCAGTGTGAAAATGGGAAACATAGCCCTGGATTTTTTCATAGGACTCCCCAGGATGTCTAAAGGAAATAACTTCATCTTTGTGGTATTCATTCACCTTACAAAGTTAGTGTATTTCATTACTATAGACTAAGATTTATCTATTTAAAAACTCATAAATATATACATAAGGAAAGTGATAAGGATATATGGAGTGATAATATCTATTGCATTTTTTGAAATATGGGGTTTACTTAAAATTCCTAGAGAATACTTTAGTAAGAACTGGATTCATATCTGATTTTCAGTACTATTTATCACCCTCAGATGGATAGTCAGTCTAAAAGAACCATTCAAACTCTATATGATATATTGAGATCATGTTCAATGGATATACAAGGATTTTTGGATCAACACCTTCCCCTAGTGGAGTTTACATATAATAATAGTTTCCATTCTAGCATTTAAGTGGAACCCTACGAGGATTTGTGTGGGGAGAGGTTTCAACCTTCAAAATGATAGGATTGTAGAAACCCTCGCTTTTCATAAATTAACATTACATAGGTTTTTAGAAATACATAAAACATTACACAAATAGATTCCCAAAGACCATATTTTTATAGTCCCTTTGGAATCATGGAAACATAAACACTGGTACATAAGTGGGTAACATTATCTCCCACAAGGTTCTTCAAGACCATCCCCCTTCTTAGAAATGTCATACATAATATATATATACATAACCTAGGGAATGGAAACATAAGAATTGGTGAGCTCATATTCTTATTAAGGGTATATAAAGGATATATAAAAGTATAAACATGAACATAAGGGTATGAGAACATGATCATGCCATTAGAAGATCATACCCTGCATATCAAATGACATAAACATGAATCATGTCATAAAGATTAGAAGTTCATAAGGCATGAATAATAAGGAAATCAAGTGTATAATCCATGAAATCATAACTGAGGAATAATACATAGAATTTTTTGCATACACATAAGCATAGTAAATTTTATGTCAAGGTTAACTTCTAAGACCTTTATAACTTATTAGGCTTAGGCTACAACCCATGTACTAACTTCAGACTTGGGATAATAACTAGTGTACCCTCTTATTTTTTTTATTAGGATAAAACTCAGGTACACTCTTGTTTTTAAGATTGGGCTATAACCTATGTACCCTCTTGTTTTTAGGCTTGGGTTAAAAATTGTGTAACGTCCTAGTTCCAAGTGCCGCCTAGAGGTTCCCTGTACCCAGTTGGTCACATGGCCTCAATAACATTTACCCAAATTCCAGAAGCTGCTGACTAGAAATGAGAGTCTTGGGTGTGATAGTGGGGAAACTATTCCCTCATTGGTAGAGTAACACAATAGAAACAAAACACATAACAATAGCGGAAGCAGTAATAACATGCAATAAGTAAACAACAGAAGACTGAAAGTACTAAACAACTGGAGCACATATATAAATGATGCATGATACATATGTCTAGGAAAATATCCAAACATGTCATAATTATGGAATGAGGTATGAAACCAAAGTACAAATGAAAAACAAGTAAATAGCTCTAAAACATCGCAAGCCTCAATTTGGTCCCATGCTCCCTAACTCCTCAGAAATCAAGTACCTGAAGTAGAAGGTTGCTTTCCCTTATCTATACCTTCAACAATATAATATATTTGGGCCCAAAATCATGACCCAAATAGGGTGTGAGACTAATCCCAGTAGGCAACCACACAAAGATCTATGCCTAACAGTCAGTGAATATATATGGCAGGAAATAAGAAAAAATAAGCAGTAAAACAAGGAAGTACTCAGCAACAAACAATCCTACAGTTTAAATTGCATTAAATTTCATATATCAAGAAAGAAGATAAACACAAAAAGGTAACCCTCTATGATGTACCCATAGCCTAACCCTTCTGGTTCAACCTAAACAAACACAATCAACCCTCTGGGAATTACACACAGTCTAACCTCTCTGGTTCAGATTTAGAAATCACTCTCTGAGGAAGCACTCACCGTTAATTCCCCTTATGGTCTCGTATAGGTAACTAATAGGCACTTTGAGGAAGAACTCAATGTCCAATTCCCCCTGTGGACCATAACGAGGAAACTATAGACACTCTGATGTAGAACAAAGTCCATACCCCCTATGGTCTCTCAATGTAAAAGTAAACAGACACTCTGGAGAAGCCCTCAATATCCATTCTTCCTATGGTCTACTATAATAGGTTCTCAAGGCCCTATGTAAGTCAATCGTAAACAAATGATATGTGGAAGAAAAAGTAAACCTCAAGTACTAATTGGCTAAATAGTCTACAGCATATCACAGCATGTCATATAAAATCACTCTATCCTACAATACTAGGCATGGAAAGAAAAAAAGCCTAACTGGAAAATCTAGACCAAATGATCAATATCAAAAAAACATGGTAAACACATCAATAGCATGGAAAATAACCCTATTCATAATCAAACAACCTCTACTCAGGCACACAAGGCATAGAAGGTATTAACAGGGTTAAAATCCCTAAACATGCAATACCCTGTTCTAGGGTATTGGGCACTTTTGCACATAATATTCAAAGACTAACTACAGAAAGGCACAAACCACCTACATCAGTATTGTACAATCGATATACTTTGGCGTCGGCCCTTAAATCGGCCGAGAATGACGTAGATCTACAAAAAAATATAAAACGTTCAACCAAAGATATCTCATGAAAGGAGAGAAAATAGGAAATGAGGCTCTAGAAGAAGGAATAAATCACTATGGTGATTCTAACATAATCGACGGTGGTTGAATCGGAGAAAGGATTATCGATCAGGGGATCCGGAAAGAATCACGCTCCTCATTCACACCTGGACGAGACGTCATTAGAAGAAAGGGTTTCTGTGAACGAGACGCGACCCCGGTCCGATATAACAATTAAAAAGAAAAGTACACAGTGTGTTCTTTACAGTTACATGGTATTTACTTGCCTTAACTGGGCCCCACTTTAAGTGGTCTCCAGGTCACCCTACATGGCCATGTACTCAGCTGTTACACATCCAGTACATGGTCACCCGTGGAAACCAAGTACATAGTGTGTACTCCTAAGTACACGGCGTGTACTCCTTAAATTTATATATTCTCCTTTTTTTCCTCAAAAACACTAGAAAATAAAAATCATACCTAAAAAGAAGGTCCAAGTTCTTAAAAACTTCTCCCTTAAAGAAATTTGTCCCCAAATTTCCCTATCAAGGTAGCGTAGAAGAAGAATCCTCAAACATCTCTGGCCACTGTGAGCGTACATCGGCATCCCTCTCCCAAGTCTCTTTCTGTACTCACCTGTACTACCATAGCACTAGTACCAGAGGAACAAACTGGCCATGGAGAACCTTTTAATTGTGATCAAAAATCCAGATAGGATGCTCCTCGAACAATGTGTCCATCTCCAGCTCAACCTCCTTAGTATGAAAAACATGAGATGGGTATGAGAAGAAATGTCGTAGCTGAGAAACGTGGAAGACGATGTGCATATCCCAGTACCTATGAGGTAATAGAAACCGATAGGAAACAGGAAAAACTCTCTCTAAAACCTCAAACGGTCCAACATATCTTATCAAAATATTGCTCAGTCTCTTAATCCTCTTGTGTCCCAACCTCGGTGTGACATGTAAAAAAACCTGATCTCTGATCTCAAACTCTAGAGGTCTTCTCTATTGACCAGCATAAGACTTCTGTCATGATTTACAGTATCCATCCTCTTCTGAATCAACTCTATATACTCTGTGGTCTCCTGGACAAGATGAGGTCCCAACATAGCTACCTCTCCTACTTCTATCCAATATAGTAGTGATCAGCATGGACTACCGTACAAAGCCTCATAAGATGCCATCTAAATAGTTATTTGAAAACTATTATTGTAGTCAAACTCTAAAAGAGGTATGTGATTCTCCCAAGAACCTCCAAAATCTATGAAGCATGCTCGAAGAATGAACTCTAGCACCTGTATCGTATGCTCGGACTGGACATCTGTCTGGGGATGGTAAGATGTACTCAAAAGTACCTGTGTACCCAAAGCCCTCTGTAGTCTCTGCCAGACCTGAGAAGTAAAACGGGCATCCCTATCTGAAAAAATAGAGTGTGTAACTCCATGTAAATGTAAAATCTCTCAGATGTACAGCCTTTTCAGCTCATCAACACTGAAGTTATCTTTGATTGGAAAGAAGTGAGCAACTTTTGTGAGTCTGTCAATGATAACCCAAACTGCATCATTCCCTCAAGGAGAACTCGGAAAACCTTTCATGAAGTCAATCATGACATCGTTACACTTCCACTTGGGAATGGGTAACTACTAAAGAATCCCTACTGGTTGCTGATACTTTTCCTTCACCTACTGACAGGTGAAACACCTCATGGAAAACCTAGAAACATATCTCTTCATACCTGGCCACCAATACTGACGGTGCAGATCTCGATACATCTTGGTGACACTAAGATGAACTACCCAAACTGAGGAATGAAATCCCACATCTGCTCCTTGTATACGTCTGCCGACACCCATACACACCCATGAAAACGCAAGATCTCAATCTCACCTATAGTCCATCCAGGAATACGGTCATCTCCCGACATGCTCTCCCATAGGACTAGGCCTTCAAAATCTAATAATTGCCTCATTTTCACTTGATTAAGAAGAGTATAGGTAACCGCTACAGAATAAAGAAACATCATCCCCTATTTTTCGTGCACCTCTAAATTCATCTTAGAGAATAGAGCCATAAGTTTTCAATCACTTTTGTCCTCCTAAATAGCCTATATCTGAGTCCTCATGCTCAGCGCATCAGCCATAACATTGCCTTTCCTAGGCATGTTGGAAAGCTCAAAGTAAAAAGACTTAAGGTACTCAACCAATCTTCACTATCTAAAATTCAGGTCATGCTGAGTGAAGATATACTTGAGACTTTTGTGTTCAGTGAAAACCAAAAAATACTCTCCCAAAAGATAATGTCTCCAATAGCGTAAATCATAAACAACTGCATCCAACTCAAGATCATGTTTCAAGTAATTCCTCTCATGTGGCCTCAAATGCCGAGACCCGTACGCAATGACTCCCTCCCCCTGCATAAGCACAGCTCCTAGACCGATACCTAAAGAATCATAGTAAATAGTATAGCTCTTTCCCAGCTATGGAAAAACTAGTATCGGTGTTGAATTCAACCTCCCCTTCATCTCCTGAAAGGATTACTCACAGGAATCTGATCATAAGAACTCCTCACCCCACTTAGTCAGACCTGTTAGTGGCACTGCTAAACATGAAAAGTCATGTATGAAATGTTTTTAGTATCCATCCAAACCTAGAAAACATATTACCTCAAAGACGTTCTTTGGTTTCTCCCAGGAAACTAATTCTATCACTTTCTCTGGGTCTACTGATACCCCTGTCTTTGAGATAACATGACCTAAGAAGTGAATTTGGTCCATCCAAAAGTTTCATTTTGAGAGCTTAGAATATAACTGATGCTCTCTCAGTGTACTCAAATTGATCTCCAAATGTGTGGCATGGTCTTGTCAAGTGTGAGAGTACACCAAGATATCATCCACGAAGACTAACACAAAAGAATCCAAGTATGGATGGAATACTCAGTTCATCAATTCCATGAAAACTGCAGGCGTGTTCGTGAGACCAAACGGCATAATCACATACTCGTATAGACCATACCTACTCCGAAAGTCTGTAAGAGGTATATCTGATGGTCTAACGCACAACTGATGATAACTAGATCTCAATTCAATCTTTTAGAACACTCAAGCTCCTCAAATATGGTCAAAGAGATCATCAATCCTTGGAAAGGGACATTGGTTCTTGACCATCAACCAGTTCAGCCTCTGATAATCCACACAAAGTCTGAGGGTACCACCCACCTTCTTTGCAAATAGGACAGGAAAACCCCAAGGAGAAGTATTGGGTCAGATGAAGCCCTTTGTCTGCAACTCCTCCAACTACTTCTTAAGATCCTGTAACTTAGGTGCAATGATACTATAAGGATCAATATACACTGGTGCCGCTCCTGGCACAATCTCAAAAGAAAAATCTACCTCTCACTCAGGAGGTAAACCTAAAAAAGTCTTCTAAAAAGACATCCTTGAAATGATCCACCACTGGAGGAAATTCCATTTCTAAAGTCCCATGGTCATCCAGATATAGACTAGAAATATGGATTCTAACTCCTCCCAACCCATGATGCTCAGGTCCCACTCTTCTTTCTTGGACATCCCATTCTCCCTTGTATAGAAAGAATTCGCCTTCTGGTGATGTGAAACTCACCCTACGGCAATAGAAATCGACAAATTCCTAGAAGGGAACTAGCCAGTCCATTCTGAGAATGAAATCATAGCCTTTCATCTCTAAGACATAAAGGTCCCATAAGAAGTGACACCCACTAACCTCAAGAGGGAGATCCTTGCACTGACATACACTAGCCGTTCTTGTCCCCAACAGAGTGTCCAGCATTAAGACATCAGTAGAAGAAAAGATACAGAGCTCAAGGCTCTCCACAACAGAAAAAGATAAGAAACTATGGGAATCCAATGTATTGAAAAGTTCATAAGCTAAAACTGAGAAAATAGGATCATACCTCGAACTATATAGGGTTTTGGGTCCTTCTCTTGTTGGGTCTACTCCACTGCAAAAGTTTGGCATGTATTGTGGCCCTATGACCCAACCTGACCACCCTGAGCTGATCCACCCTGTTGTCGCTGAAAGCCTACCGATTGGCTGACAAGGCTGCGACCTCCACCTCATCCTGAATAGCCAGAAGAACTCCAGTTCCCTGACTAATGTTGGATTGGTGTTCCTACTCCAATACAAGGAGTCAAGACAGAACCTTTATCACCAGCTGCTGGTGAGAAAAACTGACAGAAGCATTGAAGATGACCCATATTTCTGCAGGATCGGCACTCCACTATGTCTCTCGAGCAATGGGGTATTGTATGCCCACTCTTCCCACATTGGTAGCACACCACCTAGATACTAGAATAAGTATCCCACTTCCTTGGCTCTCCACACGTAGACTCCCTATGGTGCTTCCTACCAACTCTGGATGCTAGGCCTCCCTGGCTCACAGCTCTATAATCCCTCATATTGCGCTCTGTAATCATCACCTAGTTGACTATAGAGGTGATGGAAGTCAACCTGAATATTTTCACCTAATATCAGATGTCGTTCTTGAGACCATCCTCAAACTTCCTTGCTAGGAATAACTCATCACCTCCTGGGATGGGTGTGAAGCATTGCAACTCTGTGAAGCAAGAAAATACTCCATAACTGAAAGAGTACCCTACTCCAAACTCATGAACACTTGGGCTCGATCGGCCCTCAAAGTCTCTGGAAATAAGTAATCAGAGAAGGAATGCTAAAACTCATCCAAAATAATAACTTGTTGGCGTCCCGTCTGTGAGATCACATCCCACCATCTCTTGGTGGAATCCTAAAGCATATACATAGAGAGCTTCATCCTCCTATATAGAGGCATCTCCAGATGCTCAAAGATCGATATCATGGATTTTAACCATGGTTTTGCAGCCTGAGGTCCTCCTTCCTCTGAGAAAGTGGGAGGATGATGCTATTAAAAAACCTGCATCAATTCTTCCATAGATGGGGCAGGATGTGGTACTCCCTGGAAGGTCTATATAAACCTCATAAAGCCCTCTCGAAACTGTGTGTCAGCACCTGTGTCCATAATGATGGCTGGTGCCAAGACCTGGAGGATCTGCTAGTAGTTTCTAATCATCCATGTCTGGTGTCTAATCACTACCCTGTAACTGGCGTACAACCGGAGGATGTCTTGGTGGCATGACTCTGCAAGGTCAAGCGCACACCTTAGATCAATATTATCAAGGACTGAAACTTAGAATTGTAAGAAGGGAACAGGAGAAATAAAGCATTCAATTTTTTCAAAACATGGATACACGGAATGTATAATGCCTAAATAAAGTGTTCCCTTAATCCTTCACATGGGCTTGTACTCCTGCCACAAATGGTCATGTAACGCCCCAAACACACAGCGTGTTTTCCTAACACATGGCGTGTACTTGAATCCTCTTCCCCTTCCTGAGTTCCCTTACACAGATAAGCCACACGGTTCACCTAGAACAATACTTCACGGAGTGTTCTCCTTGAACACGGCGTGTACCACATAAGTTTCAACCGCCTGTGTCACTAGACACATGGTCGGAGACACGATTGACTCTACACAGCGTGTAGTAGAACGATTTCACTGACCCATGTTGTTCGTTAAATGTTCGGATACATGGGTTACACTACATGTTGTGTTCAATCTTGGCATGGTGTATATAACTTAAGTTTTATCCATCTGTGTTGTTAGTCACACGAGTGGACGCATGGTCTCCAAAACACAGCGTGTACATCTGGTACACGGCGTGTTCCCCCAAGATTTCCCAACCTTGTGTCTCTACCCACACAGCCTGTGACATGGTTAGAGACTACATGGAATGTACATATAGTACACAGCGTGTAATTAATAAAAATAGTTCCTTCCTGAATAGAAGGACACACGACGTGTATTCATTACTACACGCCGTGTATTCTGGGTTTTTCCGGATAGTAAGCCTCAGAAAATACTCTGGAAGACCATAAAACACTGAAATGAACATTAAAGTGCTAAATTACAATCCATGAGGGCCCATACTCCTCTCAAATCAAAGATTGGAATCTTATACATGTTATATAAAAGGATAACAGTGCAATGATCCACCAAATTTCGGTCCATTAGGGCCCATAACACCTCAAGAACCAAAGTTTAGCGTTCATTCAAACCAAAAATTACACAAATGAATACCCTATCAAAAAGAAGAAATTATATCAAGGCATCTATCACAACATCATGCATATTTAATACAACATCTACAACAAAAGCATGCAATTGCTAATGCACCCTAAATGGAAAAGCAAGAATGCATGACATGTGATTTCTAGCAAGTGCCTATATGATTCATGAGATGGCATACCCTCATATCATTGGGTTGCAATAGAAATATAACCTCAATAATATCAATAATAACAACACGAAGTATGTGAATCACCCAATGGTGAAAATCAAATCAACTATAAAATTGAAAAAATATAAAAATTGCAATAAATGAAGTAGATTGGATTTTCCCTGTACATGGGTTAGCTACTCCCGAGCACAGCTTATTACCAAGCACCTATTCCATCCTATACCTAGCTATAGGTTCCAAAAATTAAGTCAAGAAGAAAGAAACTCCTTTGATACCACTTTGTAACATCCCAGTTCTGGGTACTGCCAAGAGGCGCCCCATACCCGGTTGGTCACATGGCCTCAAGCACATTTCCCCGAACGCCAGAGGCTGCTGACTAGTAGCGACGGCCTTGGGTGTGATAGTGGGGAAACTATGCCTTCATTGGTAGAGTAACATAGTGGAAACAAAACAGATAACAATAACAGAAGCAGTAATAACATGCAATAAGTAAATAGTGGAACACTGAAAGTACTAAACAACTGGAGCACATATATAAATGATGCATGATACATATGTATAGGAAAATATCCAAACACATCAAAATGATGGAATAAGTTATGAAACCAAAGTAAAAATGAAAAACAAGTAAGCATCTTCATAGAATTGTAAGCCTCAGCTTGGTCTCATTCTCCCTACCTCCTCAGTAATCAAGTACCTGAAGTAGAAGGCCACTTTTCCTTATCTATAACTACAATAATATAATTTTTTTGGGCCTAAAAGTATGACCCAAACTGGGTGTGAGACTAATCCTAGTAAGCAACCACCCAAAGATCTATTCCTAATAGTCAGTGAATATATATGGCAGGAAATAAGCAAAAAGAAACATTAAAATAAGGAAGTACTCAGGAGTAAACAATCCTACAGTTTTAATTACATTCAATTTAATATATCAAGTAAGCAGATAAACACAAACAGGTAACCCTATGGTAAGTACTCACAGCCTAACCCCTCTGTTTCAACCAAAAAAACACAAGAAACCCTCTGGAAAGTACACACAGTCTAACCCCTTTGGTTTAGCTTTAGCAAAGACTCTCTGAGGAAGAACTCACTGTCAATTCCCCATGTGGTCATGTATCGGTAACTAATTGTCACTCTGAGAAAGCACTCAACGTCCAATTCCCCCTGTGGACTGTAATGAGGAAACTACAGACACTCTGAGGGAGCACAAAGTCCATCCCCCCTATGGTCTCGCAATGTAAAAGTAAACAGACACTCTGGAGAAGCCCTCAACGTCCATTCTCCCTATGGTCTACTACACCAGGTTCTCACGACCCTGTGTAAGTCAATCGTGAAAAAAATATATGTGGCAGCCAAATTAAACCTCAAGAACTACTTGGCTAAATAGTCTACAGCATATCACAACATATCATATAAAATCACTCCATCCTACAATACTAGGCATGGAAAGCAAAGTAGTCTAACCAGAAAATCTAGACCAAATGGTAAATATCAAAACAAACATGGGAAATACATATATATCATGGAAAATAACCCTATTCATAGTCAAACAACCTCTACTCAGGCACATTAGGCATAGAATTCATTAATATGGCTAAAATCCCTAAACACGCAATACCCCGTTCTAGGGTATTGGGCACTTTTTCATATAATATTCAATGACTAACTATAGAAAGGAACAAACCACCTACCTTGGTGTTGTACGATCGATATACTCTGGTGTTGGCCCTCGAATTGTCCTTGAATGATGTAGATCTACAAAAACATCTAAAACTTTCAACCAAGGATATCTCATGAAAGGAGACAAAACAGGAAACGAGGCTCTAGAAGAAGGAAGAACTCACTATGGAGATTCCAACACAATCAACGGTGGTTGAATAATAGAATGGATAATCGATAGGAGGCTTCAGAAATAATTTTGCCCCTTGGTCACACCTGGATGAGACGTTGTTAGAATAAGGGGTTTTTGTGAATGATACGTGACCTCAGTCTAATATAACAATTAAAAACAAAATTACACGGTGTGTTCTTTAAAGTTACATGGCGTGTAATGGCCTTAACCGGTCCCTGCTTTGGGTGGTCTCCAGGTCACCCCATGCGGCCATGTACTCAGCCGTTACACGGCCAGTACACGGTCACCCCTGGTAACTGGGTACACGGTGTTTATTCCTAAGTACATGGCTTGTACTCCTTAAATTTCCAGATTCTCCTCTTTTTCCTCAAAAACACCAGAAAAGAAAACTCATACCTGAAAATAAGTTATGGGTTATTACAACATGTGTACCCTTTGAGATCATATACCACTTATCATTACCCAATGCATTGAAGAGAGATATTGGTCCCACCCATCTCATAATAAAATCATACATACATGTGCCACAAAATCATAAATATTCATATCATAACCCATGAAATGAAATGGGTTTCATAAACATTTAATCATATCTTAACCTAGGGAAAAATATAGCTTTCATAATCATTTCATCAAATAATAACCCATGAAAATAAGTGGATTTCATATGTATATAACCCATGAAAGAGAAACAAGTTTCATAAAAATAATCTTATCAAAACATAAGCCACTTAGAGAAATAATATGAATGGAACCTTTGGATAATTTCCCATAAAGGTATGAGTAACACTAACGGAGGTCATCTTAGATGGAAAATAATTGGGAAATATCCTTTTAAAAACATTTCTTTAGGAAAATATCCATTATTATATAAAAAAATTATTTTAACACATAAATAATTTTCAAAAAAAAAATTCTTTGAAAACATAAAATGTAATATTGAAAACATTTTGAAAACCATTTTCATTGAAAACATATGAAATAAGTTTTAAAATATTTTTAATCCCATTTCTTTGAAAAATAATCTTGAAATTTTTTTTGAAAACCATTTATTTTAAAATACTTTGAAAATTTATAAAGGAATATTGAAAACCATAAAAAATTAAAATTATGTTTCCATGAAAATGATATTAAAAGATCATTTTTGAAAAAAATTTGAAAACATGGTTTTTTAAGTTCATGTCATGTGTCTCAAATAAGGAAAATTGAGACAAAACTACTTTACGGATTTGGTAACTTTTGAAACATAAACCCCATGAAATAGAGATCATAAAATGTATTTGTAAAAACTTGTAAATTTAAGGATAAAAATCATAGAATATATTCATTGGAATTATATACACCACAAAAAATAAATGAGTTGTGAATAAGGCATAAATCTCATAAAAATAAAAGTGAGATTAGAAATTCTCTTACATTATGACTTGAATCTCTTCATACTCATTCAAAACTACTGTATAATAAATATAAGTTTATTATAATTCTACCACAAAACCATATTATTATATATAATATCATATGTGGATTTATATCACTCTCTTAGTAACACTTCCATGTTAAGGTTATGTTTCGGGTAATATCTGCTTTGTTTTTTGAATGTGTCTTAATTTGTTATATTTTTGGTCCTCATAATTATATAATTATTTAAATAATTTAAAACATGATATAAATATCATATATATTCATTATATATATATTTATAATAATATATATAATATAGAAATATTAAATAGAATACATTGTTCATGAAAGTAAATGAAATATATTTATATATATATATATAATATAATTATATTAGAATTATTATGTCATATATATCATATAATTTCACTAAACCCATCCTTAAAACATTCCATGTAGAGTGTGAATGAATCACATCTCTTTGAGGAGGCAGTAGTCCACACTTACCCAAACGAAATTATCATATTTACACAAAATGAAAAGAATAAAGGTATGTGTTTTGTAATAATTAAATAATAATAAATATATAATAAATATCATATATATATATATAATATAAAATAGATTGACCTTAATAATTCCCAACCATGATAGGTGGTAAAGGAAAAATGAGCAATATCGTTTCGTGAGGTGGTAGTTCGTTGTAAACAAGAATGGTAAGTTTGTTACCCATTAGATGAAAGTGTGTGTAAGTGTAGTTTGAACCATTAGAATAATATAATATAAATATATTTATTATATTAATGTTATTATATAATCATGTAATAAGAATAATTTTGGTTTTGGATAATGAAAATAAAATAAGGGATCTTAAGGAACAATGTTACCTCTTCTTTGGGTAACTCCTTTTGGTTTGCACCAAAGGGCTTCCTTGGATGGATTTATGGAAAAAGTGATGATTATAGGAGGAATTTAGGGATGTTTGTAATTTAATTGGTTATACATTGGCCTAAAATAATGGGTTTTAGAGGTGTGAATAAGGTGGATAGGTGGTGGCCTTTAATAAGGGAGGGAGGGGACACACTTGGCATTTTTGAAAACAAGTTAGTTGTAACCATGTTTTTACCTAAAAAAAGACATAAAAAACAAAAAAAAACTAAATAATATAATTTTTATTTAATAAATATGTCCAAAAAAATTGTTTTTTATAAGTGGATAGGTCATTATGGACCTTAATTTTAAGGTTTAGTCCCTTGTTAATCTAAATTTTACCTTAATCATTGTAATTAATTTTAATCACTTTCACAAATATTTTTGGGAAAAATTTAAGTTAATATTATTAGAATATAAATATTATAATTATTAAAATCATTTATTTTTGTTTTTATAAATATAATTCACGAAATCATAAAAATTAAGTTTAATGTTAATCCCGCAGACGTGGCGAGAAAGCGGGTTTTTGAAGTAAGAATGTTCAAAAGTTCATTAGGATTTTATATCTAAATTCAATATAAAAATTATTCCAATGACCTAAATTAGATTAATATATGTATAAGTGATCTATTTTGACTTTAAAATCAAATATATATATAATGTAAATATATAAATAAATTAGATAAAAAAGCAGTTTTGAATTGAAATTCAGTTTTTTTTTCACTATTCATCCAAAAATAAAGTTTCTCAAAAAAACCCAAAAAATTAACATAAGATAATATTTACATTATAAATTCAAATTTTAATTCTATTTTATGAATTTCAATTTCTAAGAGTGTCTAAAATTAATTTTATTATTGTTCACAGAAAAACATAAAAAGCAGTTCCTTTAAAAAAATGGTATTTTAAAACATATAGTCTTTACCAAAAAATTATATATTTCATTATCAATATGTTTTATATATATTAAAACATTATAAATAACATTTAAAAAGTAGTTATTACTATTTATATTACTACTTTTAATGACTAGGTTATAACTATCCCATTTAAATAATTATAATAATAAAATTTCATTTTATAGAAACTCAGTGTTGTGTGTAACGTAAGCCAAGTCGGTATTGCGTGTAGTGAAAGATTAACATGGTATATAATATAAATAAAGTTTGAATTAGTGGATCATATAATTCAATACATTAAATAAAATTAATATAATTGAAAAAATGTTTATAAAAATTGGGGTGTTACATTCTACCCCCCTTAAAATGAATTTCTCCCTCAAAATTTTTCATTCTAATACAAAAAAATGAGGATATTTACACCTCATAAAATCCTAAAGTTCCCACATATCTTCCTCTAACTGGTTATTTCTCCAAAAAACTTTTATCAGGTGAGTGGTATTGTTTCATATAACTTTCTTTATACGATCCAGAATATCAACTGGTTGTTCCTCGTAAAAAAGATCCTACTCCAGTGGTATAACTTCTAAGTTCATTACATGTGAAGGGTTAGGTATGTAATTCCTCGTGAGAGATATATTGAACACATCATGGACTTGAGATATATTTGGAGGAAGTACTAAGTGGTATGATACAATTCTGATACGATCAAGAATCCCAATGAGACTGATATACCTAGAGCTTAGTTTCCCTTTCTTCATTAACCCTGTAACCTTATTCCATGGATAAATTCATAGAAACACCTTCTCAGCAATGTCAAATTCTAGGTCACACCAATGTTTATCAGCATAACTTTTCTAACAACTTTTATCTTCCTTGATATGTTTTTGAATGGTTCTAACCTTATCTTCCATTTCTTTAGCTACCTTAAGTCCCAATTGCTTTTTTTATCATACTTCATCCTATAAAATTGGACCTCTACATTTTTTACCATATAGGGATTCATAATGATCCATATGAATTCTTGAGTGAAATATATTGTTGTAATAAAATTAAACTAGAGGAAGGTGTTGATGCCAACCACCTTTAAAATCCAATGATAAAGATCTCAACATATCCTCTAGGGTTTTAATTGTTCTTTTAGACTGAATATTCATCTGAGGATGATAAGTAGTATTGAAAATCAATTATGTATCAAGTTCTTACTGAAGACTTAACCAAAACATTGAGGTAATCCTTGGATCCTAATCAGATACAATGGAAAGTGTTACTCCATGCAACCTTACCACTTCTTTAATGTATATCCTTATAAACTGATCCAGAGAGAAGTCTTCTTTGATAGTAATAAAGTGCACTAAATTGGTAGAGTAATAAACTACCACCCATAAAGAATTAATACCTTTATAGGTTTTCAGGATTCCAATGACAAAATACATAGTGATGTTCTCTCATTTCCATTATGGTATTGGTAATGGATGAAACATTCCCTTAGATTTTTTTTCTTTAATCCATAACTTTCTAGCATACCAATCATGGAGATACAAACGCTATGATATCCCTATTCGTACCATCCAACCAAAAGTATTATTTCAAATCTCTATACATCTTCTTGCTTCTAAGATGAATAGATAATGAAGAACTATGAGCTTCCTCTAATAAATCCGTCTTCAAATCTGGTATGTAAAGAACACATACATGGTTCCTGAACCTTTTCATTTCATATTGATCAAGGTTAAACTTAGAAAAATTTCTGACACTATTTTTCATCTCTACATATTCTTTTTGTACTTATTTAATATTCACTTGGATAGAGGGTTAACATTCAATTGAAAAAGATAAGATTTCTCCCCTTCATTTATGATTTCTAGATCCATCATTTTCAAATCCACAAATATTGGATATTTTGTGATCCTCATCATGGATAAGCTATCATGATCATTTCGACTCAAAGCATTGGCCACCATTTTTTCTTTCCCAATGTGGTAATGTATTTAGCATTCATAATCCTTTATCATCTCTAACCATATTCTATGGTTCATGTTCAACTCCTTTTGTGTGAATATATATTTTAAAATTTTATTACTAGTATATATATCACACTTATCTCCATAAATATAATTCCTTCATATCTTTAATGGAAAAATTACTACCACTAACTCCAAATCATGAGTTCGATAATTTTTCTCATGGATATTCAAATGTCACGAGGCATAAGTGATAATCGTGTTATTATGCATAAGAAAACATTTCAATCCATTCTTGTATGAATAACAATAGATTACAAACCCTTCTATACTATAGGTTAATGTAAGCATAGGTTCACTGACTAACCTACTCTTTAGTTCCTTGAAATTTTCCTCACATTAATCTATCCATAGGAACCTGGCACCCTTCCAAGTTAACTTGATCAGAGGATTAATTAGCTATGAAAAATTCTACACAAACCATTTATAATATCCATCTAATACAAGAAAACTATATATCTTAGTCATCATGGTTGGTCTCGACCAACATTCAATAGCCTTTGTCTTTGATAGATCTGTTGTTATACCATCTCTTGAGATTATGTGACCCAAAATGAAACCATTTGCAGCCAAAATTCACACTTTGTAAATTTTTTATATAGTTTATCCTTTCTCAGGGTCTTTAGTATGATTATAAAGTGGTCTCTATGATCTTATTTTATCTTTGAATAGATAATAATATCATCTATAATGACTACCACAAACTAATTGAGGTAATATCTAAAGACTCTATTCATTAACTCTATGAAGATAGTATGGGAATTAGTAAGACCAAAATGGATCCTTATATATTCATAGTTTCCATACCTTTTAAGAAATTATGTCTTGGGTATATCATCTTTCTTGAACCTCAATTGATGATACACAAAATGATGGTCAATCTTGGAAAAGTATTGAGCTCCACATAGTTGATCAAACAAGTCATCAATATGGGGAAGAGGATACTTATTCTTGATCATGATTGTATTCAACTCTAGATAATCAATGTAGAGTCGTATTGATCAATATCTCTTTTTCCAAAAGATAACTAGTTCACCGCAAGGTGACACAATTATCTGAATTAATCCCTTATCAAGACTTTATTGGAGTTTCTTCTTCAATTCTTTCAACTCAATTTGTATTATTCTATAAGGAGTCTTTGAAATTGGTGTGGAACCAGGTATGAGTTCTATTAAGAACTGAACTTCATTTTTTGGTGGAATACTAGGAAACTCTTCTAAGAACACATCCACAAATTCTTGAACAATAGGAATATCATCAATATCAAGTTTCTCCCCAACCATTTGAGAAAAACACACCTACTTAATGGGAATTAAGACCCATAAACTGGATATGATATCCATATGAAGTTCATGATTATCATCACATTGATAGCCGGTTATAAGTTAGTCTGAAATATCAAATGTAACTTCCTTTCCCCAAAAATTTATGTTGGATTTATGTAGATAAATCCAATCCATGCCTAAGATGACATCAAATTCAACCAGGGGAAGAATGAAATGATTTGTAGGAATTATATTCCCACAAATGTCAGTCGGAGAGAAATCATAGACTTGAGATGAAATCATAGAATCATTATGGGTTTTCACTACTAATTCCCCATCTAATAATTTTAGTGGAATATTAATACCCTTTAAAAATTATTTAAATATTAAGGAGTGGGTAGATCCAGAATCAAATAGGACATTAATAGTTCTATATTGGATGGTAAGTGTACCTTTCACCGTGTCATTATCGTACCCCTTGTCAGAAATAATAATCACATGATATTTCCCATTTTACCTCAATTTATGAGGTTACTGACATTGATCGTCATCATGAACCCTTGGGTTTGGGAACTCATTAGAATAATTCCCATATTACTTACACTTAAATCACTGAAGTGTTCTAGGTTCATTTTTTGTAACTTTTATACTATTTGCATCATTGGCCAACTTCCTCCCATCAGTGTGGAAATAAATTTTCTGATGGCATTACCTTCCATATTTAAAACACTTATTAGACCCCATATGAAAATTCCCTCTATGATTCTTTTCACACTTATATAATAAAGGAAGTATCATATTCTTCTCCCCGTGGTTTTTAGATTTTCCTTTGAACATCATCTTCCTTTTCTTATTAAAACCATGATATTGATACATAACACCATCCTCTATTTCAACTTTTATTGCACAATGAAAAATCTCTTCATATCTACTAAAGTATCTTATTCCCTATTCTATTATAATACTTTCTTTTAATCCATTGAATAACATGTCAACTTTACATTCAGGGTGGATGATAATTCTAGAAGCATACCTCAGAAGTCTTGTGAAATTATCCTTGTAGGTACCGATAAATTAATCATCCCTATTTTTCAACTCAAGAAACTCATTTTCCACCTTTGTATGAAAAACTTTAGGAAATAACTTATTGAATAATATGTTATTGAACTCATCCCAATACATGGATTCAATTTCATCTTGTTTCCTTATATTATTGATTAGAGGCCACCACTAGTATACTTCAACTTCTAACTGATAAACATCTTGAATGACTTTCTCATGATCCAAACACTGGATAATGGAGAATATCTTTTCAGTGGTACTGATACAATATTCAACAACATGTGGATCAAAAGACCCACTAAAAGAAGGTGTACATTTCCTTATAAAGGACACAATAGAACATTGTTCCCTCCTTTGCTGGTTTAGAAGCTCAGTATGATTCATATCTTGAGGAAGTTGTGTGAGAATAGCAAAAAAGTTTTTCATTCCAACTCTCATATCATTCTAATTCTTAGGAGAACAATATTTTCATTATCTATCATAGTCACTATTAACATGGTTCCTTTGGGTTCTAGCTATTGACTAAAACTAAAAATCATAGAGTGAGAAACATTTTTCAAAGTGAGGAACCACATAATCATGAAAACCCACTTACAGGATATCTAAATTATGACACCTTCCTTAATCTATGACACCCTATTTTTATCCTAAATTATTCATAGCCAACTTATTTTTAAATCCTTCATGATGGATCATGAATAGTTTTTGAATTCCCAAAGCATATACCCCAGGAGTGTCAAATAAGGTATGCAGTAAGGCCCATTGTTGTGTACTAGGTTATAATCGAGTCGAGCCTGACACACCTTATCATATTTGTTACTCCTAAGTACATTTGTTCCAAAACCACATCCACTTTTAGTATCTAGATAGGGATTTATTTCTAGGAAACCACTCACTCTAACTTTTACCAAAATTCCAAGAAATTTTCCTATAATTTTATTTATCCTTATACACGTCCTTATATTTCTCAATAAGGTTTTCTCATCCCAGTTTCTAAAGGTTAAAAAAATATTTGATACCAATTATAGTGACCCTATCTTTTCATAAATTTACATTAAATCATTTTTTCATAATATTAAAAACATTACACAAATGGAATCCCAAGAATCATATTAGTCTAGTGCCTTTGGAAACAAGGAAACATAAATGCCGTTACATAAGTGAGCTACATTATCTCCTAATATATTCTTAATTACTATACCTCTTCTTATACATATCAAACATAATACATATCTTCATAACCTGGGGAATAGAAACATAAAAAGGGGTGATCTCAGATGATCATTAAGGGTAAACAAGGGAGATATGCAAGCATAAACATGAGCATAAGGGTATGATAACATGATCATGACATTAGAAGATCATACCCCTGCATATCAAAGATCAAAAACATAAATCATGGAATAAATATTGGCATTTCATAATACATGAATCATAAGGGAATCAATATCATAATACTTGAAATCATAACTCAGGAATAAGACATAGAATTTTTGGCATGCATATAAACATAGAAACTTTTATGACAAGGATACCTACTAAAACATTTATAACATGTTAGGATTGGGATACAACATGTGTACTCACTTCAATATTGGGCTAAAACCCCATGTACCATCTTTATTTTGGGCTTCGGGATACAACCCATACACCCTCTTGTTTTCAGGCTTGGGCTTCAACTTGTTTAACCTCTTGTTTTTAGGCTTGGGCTACGACCCATGTATCCTTTGAGCTCATATACCACTCATCATTACCCATTGAATTGGAGGGAGAAATAGGTCTCACCCATATCATAATGAAATCATACATACATGTTCCAAAAAATCATAAAAAATCATATCATAACCCATGAAATGAAATGGGTTTCATAAACATGTAATCATATATTAACCTATGGAAAAGGATAGGTTTCATAATCATTTCATCAAACATAACCTGTAAAAAATAAGTTGGTTTCATAAGTATATAACCCATAAAAGAGAAATAGGTTTCATAAAAATCATGTCGTCAAAAAATAAATCATTCAGATAAATAATATGAATAGAACATATGGATCATTTCTTAGAAAGGCATGAGTAACACCAACGGATTTCATCTTAGATAAAAAATAATTTGGAAAGATCCTTTTAAAAACATTTCTTAAGTAAAATATCATTTATTTCTAAAAATACTTTTAATACATAAATCCTTTTCAAAAAAATCTTTGAAAACATAAAATTAAATATTGAAAACATTTTTAAAACTATTTTCTTTGGAAACATATAAGAAAATATTGAAAACATTTTGAAACCCATTTCTTTGAAAAGGAATATTGAAAAACAATTGAAAACAATTTCTTTAAAAATACTTTGAGAACTTATAAAGGAATATTAAAAACCATAAAACGTTTTTAAAATCCCTTTTCCTTTAAAATGATATTAAAATATCATTTTTTAAAACATTTTGAAAACATGATTTTTGAAGTTCATGGCATGTGTCTCAAAGAAGAAAAATTGATACAAAACTACTTTACTGATTTGGTACCTTTTGAAACATAAACCCCATGAAAGAGATATCATAAAATATATATTTAAATAACCATAAATTTAAGTATAAAAATCATATAATATATTCATGTTTAGTATATACACCACACAAAATAAATGAGTGGTGAATAAGCCATAAATCTCCTAGAAATAAAAGTGAGACTAGAAATCCCCTTACCTTATGTCTTGACTCTCTTCATACTCATTCAAATATCCTATATAATAAATATAATTTTATTATACATCCAACATGTAAAAATATTCTTATATATAATACCATATGTGTCTTTATATCACCCTCTTATTAACACTTCCATGTTATGGTTATGTTTCAGGTAATATCTACTTTTTCACATGTGTCTTAATTTGTTATATTTTTGGGTTTGGGTACTCATACTTATATCATGATTTAGATAATGTAAAACATTATATAAATATAATTTATATTCATTATATATTTCTTTATAATAATCTATTGAATATAGAAATATGAAATGGAATACACCATTCATGGATATTGTAGGTCGTACGTAGGCATGAATGTTGTTTCTGTTTTTTATCATATTGAAATAAAGAAAGTAAAGGACATATATTTATATATATAATATCATTACAATAGAATTATTATGAAATATATATCATATAAGTTCACTAAATCCATCCTTAATACATTTCATATAGAGTGTGAATGAATCACATCGCTTTGAGGAGGCGGTAGTCCACACTTCCCCAAACAAAATTATCGTATTTACAAAAAATGGAAAGCATGAAGGTATGTGTTATGAAATAATTAAATAAGCATAAATATATCATAGATATAATATATATCATATAAAAACAAAGTTTCCATCATAATTCCCCAAAATTATAGGTGGTAAAGAAAAAAATTAACAACATTGTTTCATGAGGCGGTAGTTCTCTATACACAAGAATGGTAAGTTCGTTACCCATTAGATGGAAGTGTGTGTAAGTGTAGATATAACCCTTAGAGAAAAAATATCTTAGTATATTTAGGATAATGTGGTTATTATATAATCATGGAATAATAATAATTTAGGTGGTGTAGAATGAAAATAAAATAAATGATCTTGATGAAGGATGTTACCTCTTCTTTGGGTAACTCCTTTTGCTTTGCACCAAAGGGATTATTTGGATGGTTTTCTACCCAATGTCAGGATACTGGGGGGAAGGTAGGGATTTTTTTAAGTTAATTAGGAAGATATTGTCCAAACCTAAGTTTTTTTAATGGTGTGTATAAGGGGGGAGGTGGTGGCCTTTTATAAGGGAGGGAGGGGCACACTTGGTATTTTTTAAAACAAGTTAGGTGTACCAAAGTTTTTAACTAAAAAAATTTATAAAAACCAAAAACAATCATGAATATAATGTTTATGGACGAAATATATCTATAAAATTGGTTTTGAAAAATTTTATAGGTCTTTTTATCCCTTAAGTTTATGGTTTAGTCCCTTGTTAAACTTTATTTTACCTTAATCGTTGTAATTAATTTTAATCACTTTCACTAATATTTTTGGTAAAAAATTAAGTTGATATTATTATAATATAAATATTATAATTATTAAAATAATTTATTACCATTTTTTAAATTCAATTCACTGAAGCGAAAAAATTAAGTTTAATGTTAATACTGCAGACATGGTAAGAAAGCGGGTTTTTAAAGTGAGAATGTTCAAAAGATCATTAATATTTTTTATTTAAATTCGATATAAAAATGATTCCAATGAACTAAATTGTATTAATATATTTATAATTGATCTATTGTGACTTTAAAACCAATATAAAATATAATTTAACTATATAAATAAATTATATGGAAAATCATTTTGATTTAAAATTTAGTATTTTTCACTATTCATCCAAAAATGAAGTTTTTCAAAAAAATCCCAAACATTTACCATAAGATAATTTTTAAATTATTAATTCAAAAATGTAGTCTATTTTATCAATTTCAATTTTTAATATTTTCTAAAATTAATTTTATTATTGTTCATTGAAGGACATAAAAAGCAGTTCCTTTAAAAAATAGTATTTTTAAACATATAAAGACTTTACCAAAAATTATATATTTCATTATCAATATGTTTTATTTATATGAAACCATTATAAATAAAATTTAAAAATTATTTATTAATATTCATATAACTATGTTTAATGTCTAGGTTATAACTATCTTGTTTAAATAACTATAATAATAAAATGTCATTTCGTAGAAAAACCCAATGTTGCATATAATGCAAACCCAGTCAGTGTTGCATGTAGCACAAGCTTAACTTGGTATAGAGTATAAATAATGTTTGACTTAGTGTAGTGTTCAATTCAAGACATAAAATAAAGTTAATATATTTGAAATAAAAAGGTTCATAAAAACTCAGGGTGCTACAAGGATGGAGTTGGAGGATGAAATATTGTGGGACTTAATCATATCCATGAGGTGAAAGAGAATGTTAAAACAATTTAACATTATTTTAAATTCACAAAAAGTTGACAGAAAATATATGCAGATATTCATAGATGAAACCTAGAGTTTGAGGTTAGAGATAATTTGTTCCTTTATATATCTCCATAGAATAAATTCATGAGGTTTGGGAAGAAGTGAAATCTTAGTCCTAGATACATCAGACCCTTTGAGACCCTTGATCACATTGGAGCTATGTTCTATCGACTAGAACTCCCACCTAACATATCCCATGTACATTATGTGTTCTATTTATCCCTATTTAGGAAGTAAATATTGGACCCCTCGCATGTTCTTAATCTAGAGGCGGTACCCTTAGAGAACGATATTTCATACAAGGAGCATCCAGTGAAGAACTTAGATCATTGTGACAAAGTTCAGCAAAACAAGACAACTCACATGGTCAAAGTTTTGTGGTGAATCCACATGTTTGAGGAAGCAACATGGGAGCTAGAAGATATAATGAAATATAAGTAACCTTGTTTTCTTAGTGAATGAAATGAAATTTTGAGGGTGAAATTTATGAAGGGGAGAAGAATATAATGACCCAAAATTTTATAAATTCAAATTCATTTTGAATGAATAAATACATTATTAAGTAATATAGTTATATGAAACAAAATCACTAATCTAGTTTTTTTGGACCGATATATCCTGTTATATTTAAAATATCATTGATCATTGTAACCATTGATAATGTAGATGTTAAATAGTGACCATTAAGAATAGTATATATTAAGGGTTATGACAAGGTCTAATTGACATAGATGGATGAAACAATGGCCATGAACAGTAGTATCGTACACTATAAATTCAATTTATTAGAGATTATACGGTAGATTCCATCATTGGTATTTTACCTTGACCAAGAACAAGTTAAGATTCAATAATTGAAGCATGATAGAAACAATTTATGGGAGAATTTCAAGATTATTGTGATCACAACCCAATCCATATTCACTAAACCACCCCAAGAAATCCCCACTACCCTTAGGGTGTACACTAGTGTAATAAGGGGTTATTTATCTAGACCCTAGTAATAGGGATTTTTATATTTTAATTTTTAATAAAATGATGATTATATTTATCCCTTTTCATCGTTAAAATTTTATATGAGTTAATGAAAATTTTATTTTGATATGAGGATACCAAAAATTGTATTTTTGGAAGATAAATAGTTTTAATTAAAAAAATATTTTTGATAAATTAAAGAATTTTTATATAAATTTTATTTTCATGTAATATTATTATTAAATATTATTTATATATAATTTATAATATAATTTAGTGAAGTAGAACATATTATTTATAAGGGTAGGAAAATTATTATTATCATAAAACCTAGTATTTTTCAATAAATGATAATTTTGATTTAAAAGTGTAAATTCTCATATTTAGATAATTATTTTTACAAAATAAATATTATTTTTGAAATAATCATGTTAAAATTATCCAATGGTGAATTTTTCATAATTTTCTGAGAGAGTTAAATATTTGGGTAAAAATTAAATACAATATAAATATACAATATGTATTATGATAGAATAATAGCCCAAAACTGATATAATAAATATTATAAATGGAATCCATGACCAAAAATATGTTTCCTTTTAAAATAATGTGTTTTTAAATTTATTTGTTTAATTTTATAAACCCTTAAAGAATCATCCAAAAACTATATTATATTTAAATGTTTTTAAATCAATTCTTTATGAACATGACTCACTTCCACATCACCAAGGGAATTATTTTAAGTATTTTAGTTATTAGACATATAAAATATTTAAAACCACTCCACATTTTAAACCATGGTAAAACACCATGGGAAGGTTTGTGGTTTTGATTATTTTATCATGTGGAGTCCAAAACCTAAGTTTAGAAATTAAAAAAGAATTCCCACTGTTTTTATATAAATACCCACCTAACCTCTCACTACTATTCACTAAAAACCAATTTATAATTAATTTAATCTCTATATTCCCTTATAATTACCTCCAAAGGTGTTCCCAATCTCTTAAGAAGCTCCTCCCAAGCTTTTAGAAGCACCCTCCAAGGGTAAGAGATCTCTCTCTCTCTCTCTTCTTTTCTATTCAAGCACCTTCATTATATTTATCCATTTTAATCTCAATTTATTATTTTTTCATGCCTTTATAAATGTTCCCTTTACTATAAAATTTATGTTATATGAATGAGATATCAATTATCCCCTCTCATTATAATCTTTACCTAAGTCATTACTATGCCTAAGTAAGGGGATCCTCTCCTCCCCTTTATTTATGGACATTTTCTATATTATTCCCTTTGATTTCAAATTTTTAATATAGTAATGTGTTTTTAAACATCCATTTAATGTTCCTTATTATTTCCATAAAATTATATACCACCTTTTATGATCATTAAACCCTTCCATAAATATTTATACGCACCCATTTTACTGTCAATATTATCCTGCAATTTCCCATACCAAAATTTTGTATTGTGAATACCCATCCCCATTTCCACTCAAGGTTTTTAACCTGGATGTAAATATCCTTAATTATTTGGGTATTTACATGTATGTAACCCATACTCCTTAATCATGGAATTAAAATGGATGAAAATTTTTCTTATGTTTTATGATTTATGTGGCACACAAATGCATGTACATGATATAAATATAATGGGTGGGCCCGAGATTATATAACCCTCAAATACATTGGGTAACATTATTATCTCATGAAACATGTATGGTGAACTATATTTTATCCTAATAATATTATGTCATGTTGTCATGGTGGTTATCCTTAACTTATGTTGATGGTGTCATGTTTTATGTTGTCTCTACAATCACTTGTTTCCTTGATGTTATCATCTTATACTATGTTTCGATGTTCATGTTTATGATTCTTACCCATTTTATGTCACCATAACATTCCTCTTGTATTACATGTATTAATTTAATCAGGTTAAGCTTTGATTATTCCTTTACTATGTTGTATAGATCACCCTTTTCTTGTGTACACCCCTAGGTTATCCCATGAAGTTTTAGAAGAGTGATGGAATTTTAAGAGCATGTTAAGGATTTTTAAATAATATCATTGTAACCTTGTTTAAAGTTACTTTTCTCTATATCTAATTTCCCAAAGACACTAGGCCTCATGATATTTTGGTATTAGTTTAATTATATCTTTATGTAATAAATCATGAATTAAGGTGTATTAAATATATGATTTTTCTTAGACCGATAATTGAATTATTTGATACCATGAGTTTAATCCCCTAAATGATAAGGTATATATATTAGATAAAAAAACAAGAAACATAAACCTGTTAGGGACAATACTTTTTAAAATAAAAGGGTAAGTGGAAATTAATATTAAAAGATCTTTTAGAAAAAATTTCTAACATTGATGTAAAATACAAATTTACATGTCACTGTCAAAGGTAAATTTTAAAATGGTGACATGAAAGCTTTTGAAAACATGTACTTTTAAAAAGAATATTCAATAATGTATTCTTGAAAATACAGACATAAAGTTTATCTTTTAGAAATGGGGATTGGAAGAAAAGACATATGAAAGTGAAAGTAAAACCCCTTTTTATTATTTTCAAAATACCTTTGTTTAAAACTCACATTGTAAGAAGATTAAAAAACATTCATTTTTAATAAAAATAAACTTAACAGGTAGATTATAAAATAAAATATAATAAAATATTATGATGGTAGAACCTAATCATGGAATAAAGAATTTCATGATGAAACAATATAACTCAAGGAAACAGTACTTATCAATATCCCTTATAGCAAACATACTTCATGAAGTATGGACCATTTGAAAATGGGTTTATGTGGTAAAATTTAAAAACGAGATAATTCTATGTAATAAAATAAAATGAAATAATGTACCCAACTTACCTAAAATAGGTTCAAGTGAATGATCATAACTTAATGAATGAAAATTTTGTTACCAAAAACTCTAATGACTGGGGTAATACTTGAGTCAAAAGAAATTTCAAGAAAATAACTTGATTTGGATTGGTTTATCCCATGAATTATAAGGAAATAATGTATTGAAATTTCATGGGATAGTAAATTAATATAACACTATACAAAGGAATAATGTAACACAACATATAATGACTCAAAGAATCAGAATTGAGACCAAGAAAAGTATTTCACATTGAGTGACATTTTAATCAAACCCCCTAGAAAGAGGGGTTTTAATTGAAATTAAAATATAATTATTAAATTTAATTAATGATATGATATCTATAATAGGTAGTATATACACCATATAAGTTAAATTATATGCATAATATCAAACATGACTCAAAGAGAAGAATTTGAGACAAAACCCTTTACCTTGGCCATGATTCATTATTATGTTGCACTAAACATTCTAAATAATTAAATTAAGTTAATTAAATACATACTCAAGAACATTTTTCATAATTATAACCATTTATACTCCTCATTTATAGTCATTCTATACATATATATATATATATATAATTTAGTTTTTACCAATTTTCAACATCAGGTGTAAGTAATATTTATTGATTTGAATTAGTTTTGTAAAAATAGTGTTGGTATTCATTCATGTTAAAATTTTCATCATTATAATACAATTAAAGTTATTGGAATATATTTTTTAAGATATTTTACAAAAAAAATAATTTCATTTCATAATAGTTTTGGTTATGATCTGTGTGGTCAAAATCGATGACGAGCATGTTTCAGTGTTTCTTAATGAACAAAGGGAAATCTATTAATTAATAAGTTAAATTCTGAATGGCCTAAATGCCTTATATTTTTATTCATTTTTTATAATCCCCATTTAAAGGGTTTAAGGGGAACCCATACATGCCCTGTAGGCTTTGTGACATTACATGACCCGTAGGTCTTAGAGTAAATCATCCAGATTATAACTATTTAGAACTGCTTCTCCCCATCTTCTATATTGTGATGTCACCTCTACACCTTCACATGATTGTTTTTCTATGATTCCTGTTCATTAATAGGCTGGTCACGATGGCAATGTCATACCCTCTCTTTCTTCCAAACCTGTTAGCTTCTACTCTGGTGAATGTGTCTGCTTAGAATCATCATCTGGAGTCTGCTCTTTGTAGAGTCTGTCTGGTCCATTAAGAACAATTTCATATGGACTGAAAGCCTTAAGGTGGCCTGAAGGTATTAAGGTGGCCCGAAGGCCTTATTGGCCTGAAAGCCTTGGGTGGCCTAAAGTTCTTGAAGGACCCGAGGACCAAATCGGTGGCATGAAATCCCAAACATGATCCTAGCATGATTAATGGGTGATTATGAGGTAGTTTAGTTGTAAAAAAATATACTAGAAGTTTAATGATATTATTTGGTGCTTATTAGTGTGATATATCATAATTTTAATGAATTAAAATGAGAAGATAATTTATATAAAGTCATTATTTATAAATAAGTTTTCATTTTCCTATTAGTTCACTCATTTTAAATGATTAAATTAACGATAATTGCTTTTTCATCATATTATTAATAGGTTCTAAAATTTTACATACCAGAAATCAAAATATATCATACACATAATATTTATTCTTTCATCTTGTCCTCATTAAAAGCCTTTTATGGTAGTGATGAAAAGAAAAATGAAAACTAATCGTTTTGTGGAGGTGATTGCCCACACATAAGCAGAGTTGAAAATTTTGTTTTCCATAGAAGTGGATAATGGAGTAATGATATGGAACAGTAATTGGAGCACCAATAAAAAAATTACATTTTTAGACACAAAACTAGATAGTGGAAATCATTTTAGATCCACAAGTAAAGATAGTGAGATTTTCTAAGGGCTTATTCTACTGAAAACTCAAATATGAAACTAATTTGAATGAATTTTTTTATATATTCAATTTAAGAAAAAAAAATAAGGACATGGTTATTAAAAATAATATATAGTAGGAAGAAGATTTCAAAAATGAGAATGATAATTGAAATTTTCTATAAGAAAGTCCATGGGGAATTATAACTATTCAGTTTAAAATAATTTCTTCTTTCATGAAAAATTTATTACATGTGCATCCAAAAAATTGTTTTGGTCAATCTCCATTTCCAAGAGAGTAACACGTAGTTAGAAAATCCTTATAACTCACTACATTAAAAATTCATTAAACCATGAAATAAATTTCATCATAATTGATCTCACTGAAATATTCTGATGTTTTGAAATTAAATTGTAAGAGAGACAAACAATTTTTAAGAAGATTGATGTGAAGAAGTAAGAATGAAACCAAAAAAATGTATTCCCTATGAAAATATATATTTGATCATTTTTAATTCAAGATAATTGCATGATAAAAATTAAATATAGATACATAATAATAAAATAGAAATAGAAAGATCAATATTCTTCTCTATCAAGTTAAAAACTTTCTCTCTCTACATCATCTTCAGCATTCAGTCAGTCAGTCCCTTCAATGAATCCTTGCTTATCTGTTAGAACTAGTCCAAAATGTGTGTGTCTATGGTTCTCTGAATTTTTTCCTATCTTACCCTTTTATTTTTCATCCACTCATTCACTTAATTTTTCTCAAATCACTTGTTAGTCATCACTGGAAATATTTTTTTCTTATTCCTTCTACCACTAATTCACTTTAATATATCCCTTCAACAAACTTTTCCACCAACACAGCCAAGTGATTATTACATCTAACACCAAGAATTTTCCCACATGATGTCATTATTTTGACCTCTACCTTCTTCTTAGATTACAATTTTTAATCCTTAATTCTAACTCCACTTATAAATATTTGGCAATAGCAGTAAAGAGATCCCAATAAAACACAATGAGTGCACATTTCTTCGACAAAGAAACCACAAAACTAGTAAATTCAAGGTCCCTCCACTGTCTTCACCTACAATAAGAAACAAACAATAAAAAATTACAAATTTTAACTCATCAATGAAATCAGTGACTCTCCAAACCCAATATTTGGTCTTCATTGGTAACTTCTATTAGCTTGATTTGGAGTATAATGTTCTTCAATAGGAGATTAAACCCTTGGTGTACCAAATTAGTCATCGATCTCAGTTAGATTTCTTCTTGGGTATCCTGATCTACATCGAAGTCTCATCTTCAACTTCATTCTTTGCCTGATATTGAGAACCAACTGGAATCAATGGTAGAAGAGGATGATTTAGATTCCTTTGGCCTTCAGTTTCACTTTATTACCATGGGTTTTGTAAGATAAATTCTCTTATGCGGTTTTCTTTTATCTTACACAGAGGCCACCTAGAATAAATTATCATATGGAGAATAATATTTTTCTATAAGAATTACTAAAATCATCTTATAGGGTAGCACTGCGCCAAATTCATTTATATGAAATTCGGTTGTAATTTCTCTTACATTGATAAACCAAAAATTATCTTAGGGGCCATTATCAAAATTTATCTTAAGACTACTACTTCAAAAATTCTTTTTAAGTGGATGAGTTCCAGAAAACCCATGTTATGTTTCACACACCAGATATAATTATTAATTCACAAAAAATAATTTTAAAAAAATAAAAATAAACTACCAAAAATTAATTTTATTAACTTCTATAATTAAATGAAAAGAATTATAAAATTTGTTTCACAAAAAAATATTACAAAATTAAAATCATGAAACAAAGAAATTTAAATTTTAGGACCTGAAAAAACTCAAAACTCCTTCATAGAAAATATTTCAACGATCATTCGAACAACATATAAATTTTAGTTCTTCAATATTTTTAAAAATATAATCAATGAAATTTTTTCAAAAAAGCATCAAAAATCATAATTTTCATAACAATGTTTAACGAACTATATTTTTGACACAAATTTATCAAAATTAAATATTTATCATTAAATTCTCACTAAAACACATCATATCATTATAACATCATCAAAAATATGTTGCAAACAGGAATCAACTGGAGGGTACATCAAATTCCATCACACTTAAGCATTTTTTATGCTCAAAAAATCAATTAGTAAAATTCAAAAATATAAAATAAATCTAAAAATTGAAAATCTAAAATTCCACAAAGAATTGATCGAGAAAAATTATTTTCCACTATGGATCCTCTTAAGTAGAATGTGTCAATGATCTCTTAAAACAAAGTATATTTTGTGAAATATTTTGTTACTACTTAACAAATATGATTGTTTTTGAAAAAAATTGAATTTAATTAAATAAACATCAATATTTATTTAATTGAAACATTAAAACTTCTCTTTACTTCCAGGTGAACCAACACATGTATTTTAACACTAAAATAATTAGACAAAACTGTATAGATGATTGAGTTCAATAATTAAAATGAATCATATATACCTCATCCAATAGTTTTATATTAAGAACAAAAGAATAAAAGAATGAAGGAAATAATTTCAACTCGGATTAGGATTTTAATTTCATTTCTCATATAAATGCATATCTTATAATTTTTAATCAATCAATAAGTTTCAATTCAATGATAATTATATAACATTCTCTCAAAATCAAACCAAGTACAAATGAATTCAAAATGGAAAGAAATTAATAAAACAAATTGAATACATGGGTCAATAAAGTATAACCTCTTCAAAGTGGAATCACAACATCCATAATTAAGAAAAAAAATCATCAGTAAAAAAATCCTAAATGATGCTTAAAATATCATAGCTTATCAAAAAAATTAATGAGTTATTGGTGGGTTAAATTAAACTACATTTCAGATCATTTAATAAGAACTTATTCCCCATACTTAAAACTCAACGTAGTCCCCAATTTTAAACCCAAGTTGAAATAAAAAAATTAAGCAGTTTGGTTCAAAACAAATTTTCAATACAGTGGTTCAATGACATGTGCAAGGGTCCGAATGAAATTGAAATAGCATATTTTCCCCAAACTTCAAACACTTTTGGAAAATAGAATTTAAAATTGTATATTCTTTTCTTTGTAATAGAATAAATGATTTTTAAATAAGAAAAAAATGTAGAATTTTAATCAATGATTTCCATAATAAGATAAATTTTTCATCCAGAAACACTTGTTTAAAAGGTGAAAGATAAGGTTTCAATTTATTTACAAACTATTTTTTAATAAGGAAGATTAAATAAAAATTAAAACCCATCATTTCCAAGCAGATTCATGATATAAATTTTAAACAGAAAAAAATCCCCCCATACCTAATTACCAAGGGAAATTTTAGAATGAAAATTTCAAGGAAAAAGAAAATAATTTAAAATAATTAATATATAAAAAGTTTTCAAAATTAAACTCCCTTGAAAATTATTGATTTATTTCCTCATACTTTGGATCAATAATCAACCTCCTTAAGCATTTAAAACAACACTTAGTCTCTCCATGAAACTACCTTCAAAGTTTAAATGGAAGAATCATTAAATCGACACATTAAAATCAAAAATATTAAACCAAGAGAGTAGTAAGAGGGTGCAATAATGAAAATTATAAGAATATGAAAAAGACTAACCAACCCTAATTTCAAGAAAAATGTGAGTTGGGATTCATGTGAGAATTCAATAACTAGGATGATGAGAAATTTTTATTACTAGAAAGAAAATAAATAAACAAAACAAAATTTTTTATTCAATAATAAGTTTCCTCCCATGAAACACTAGTTTTATAGTAACTAGTTGAACATTTCTATCAACTATTTCTAATCACTAGGTGGGTGTGTTTTATTATCCATGAACCGACACATATTATTTTTACATTTATTTTTAGTTGAAATGTTTTTTATGGGAACTGAGAGTTCCAAAGTTACTCACCACTCTCTTAACAGTTTAAAATTTCCCTAGAAAATGCCTTCATCCTCAAGGAACAGTTCAATGGAGTCTTTAAGAAGAGCATAAAATTCATCACTCAAGCCCACTTTCATATTGATTTCAAGTAATTTAGTCTTAAGTGAAAAAGGAAGACCTCCCTCAAGATCTACCAAGAATATTTTAAGCTCATCAAAAAAAATGGTTCACCATAATCACTCTTAGAAGGTATGCTATCCACTTATGTTATTGACTTTTTTTTTTGAAAAAATTGGAATTTTTGTGATGGGAAAATGATCTAATAGGTGCTCCTAAAGATTCTTCACGATCCTCAAATCCTCTTTTCATACTTTTGAACTCTAAAATATAGAAAAAAGGGATGGAAATTGATGATTTTAAATAAACAAGCTCAAGAAGAGGGTTACTAAATTCAATTTAAAAAGAGTTCTGAATATTTGAAAACAATTCAGATTCATCTTCCATTTTACCTCCATTTCAATAATAAGATCAGATACCCTAGTTTAAAATTCAATAAGTAAAAGATTTTTTTAAAATTGATCAAAGACATCCATTTCGACCTCCATCAAAAAACTCCACAAACATAAAATCACAAACATCATTTTTCATTATTCATTGTGTAAGTAATTCATCAACCTTAAAAAATAAAAATGAAACACATGAATTTTGATAAAGTGACCATAATACCTTAATTTTGATACATAATGGTTTTTATAAAAATTACAATTTATATTTGTCTACTCACTTCAAGATAGTGGAAAGCAGGGTCAATCCACAAGGAGGGTTGGTGACAAGTTCTAAGGACTTATTTAATTCTATTATATGAAAAAAATAGGATACCATGTTGAATGTTTTTTATATATTTTCTATTTAAGAAAATAAAAAAATAAGAGTATAGTGATTCAAAACTAGATGAGGCAAGAAGAAGATTTCAAAAATTAGAATGAGAATTGAAAACTATTATAAGAAAGTGAAGTGGAAATTTCAACTATTTGGTTGAAAATAATTTCACCTTTCATGAAAAATTCTATTACATGTGCATTCGCAGAATTATTTCGGTCAATATTTTTCACAAAGAGAGTAACCTAAAGTTATATGATCCTTACACATCACCACTTTCAAGATTCAAACAATCTAGAATTGAATGAATGAAATGTCATCAGAATTGATCTGGTCGAAAGATTATGATGTTTAAAAATTAAGAAAACAATTTTTAAGGAGATTAACATGAATAAAAAAGAATGAAACCAAACAATTTTATTCCCCAAGAAAATGTTGAGCTGATCATTTTTAATTAAAGATGATTGAGATGCATAATAATAAAAAGGAAAGATAGAGATCAAGATTTTTCTCTATTGACTCAAAAAATTTCTCTCTCTGCTTCTTCTTTAACTTTCTATGTTCAGTTAAGTCCTACTCATACAAGACAACAATGATATCCTACTCTAGGCTCTAGTTCATTTGTTAGAACTCATCTAGAATGTGTCTTTCCATGGTCCTCCAAATTTATTCATGTTTTCCATTTTTATGTTACATTTACTCACTAACTTATTTTTTCTAGGTTCAATTGTTAGTCTTCATTGACAATATTTTTTTCTCATACCTTTAACCACTACCCCATCACTTTAATAAATCCCTCTAATAAACTCTACCACTTACACATCCAATTAATCATTCCATCTGATATTGAGACTTTTCCCATATGATGTCATCATTTTGACCTCTGTAATTTTTATCCTATGAAATCGGGACTTCGTTCAAAGCCTCTTCAAGTAGCTTGACTTTTTTAAGGTTGGATTCCCATTTCTTATCCTGAATGGTTCTCAAAATCACCATGCTCAAAATTAGCTTTGATTGATTTTTGCAACTCAAATTAGATATTTCATGTTGATCAATCCCAACTCAGACTTCAAATTTATTCATCGGTAGATTTCATGAGCTCTTAATTAGTTTCAAAATAAAAAGGCATCATACAATTTCTACATCTTAGTTTCAATTCAGTAATCCTAGTCCCTTGGTTCCTCTGGTCAATTATCCATTATAAAGTCTTCTGTTTTTTAACCAAGTTAAAATATGTTTTTTTGAAATTTTTTGTTTAATGCTCAGGTTGGTTTTAAAACCATTCTTCGGGATGAATTTTAGAGATTTGGATTCATTTTAAGTGATGATATCATGATTGAGTAAAGACTTTAGGAGTTTTTCGGGTGGCTTGATGGGTTTCGAGAGCACTAGACCCGAAAAATCAGTTTTAAAAAGGCAAGGCAGAGGTGTTCGCACGGGATGCATATGGTTAGTCAAATAATACAGGTCAAACATGAAGGATACTTCAGGTATCTGGTAGCAAGTCCATGGTCTGTGGATGGTCTATCAGACCATGTGAGTTAAACCATGCGGCCTACCCAATATTGAGTTTCGGGTTAAATTAATTTATTTAAATTCATGGTTGAAATAAATTTTATTAAATGAAATATTTGGGGTTTCATTTAATTAAATTAAATTTTATAGAATTTAATTAAATGATGTTTATATGGGGAAGTTATTTGATTAAATTGAGATGTAAAGAATTAAATTTATTTTAAATGATGATGAGTTGGAGTCTTTATTTAATTAAATTGAGATAAGAGTAATTTAATTAAATAACTTGTAAATGAGGAGTTTAGGGTTATCAAAAAAGGGTAATATTAAATGGTAATATTAAACTATTTGTTAATGAGGAGTTGGGGTTTCATTTAATTAAATTCAAGGTAAATATTAATTTAATTAATTAATGTGAAATGGAAGTTTTATTTAATTAAATTCAAGGTTAAGAAGAATTTAATTAGTAGTTGTAAAATATGGGTTATTATTTAATTAAATTGAGGTTGAGAGAATTTAATTAAATAATATTGATGAGTTGGAGTTTTTAATTTTAATTAAATCGTGTTCATAGATTTTAATTAAATAAAATTAATTGGAAAAATTATTTAATTAAGTTCAGTTGGAATGAATTTAATTAAATGATGATTAATGAGGTGTCAGAGTTTTTTTAATTAAATTGTGTGAGATAATTTAATTAAATAATGAGGAGTTGTATACTTTATTTAATTAAATTTTTTTTAAAGGAATTTAATTAAATGAGGTGTAAATAAGGAGTTTGGGGTTTATCAAAGAAGTGTTTTAATTAAATGATAATAATAATAATAATAATAATAATATGGGTGTTATTATTATTATTATATTAATTATTATAATTATTATAAGGTAAATAAAGAGGGAGAGGTTCATATCCTGGGTGAGGTGCAACCCCCCCCCCCATCTCTCCTATGGGTGGTGGACCACCCATCCTCCTGGCTCCCTCTCTGCACACCGGATCATCATGGTCTCTTCACAGAAGTTGTCCTTCTTGGTGAGTTGAGTCCTTATCCATGAATTTTATTTTTTCCATCAGCTGTTTTGACTCTCCTTCACTCATGATTCACCCATGGTGCATCACCCATGGGTGGCGCACCACCCCTCCTCTCAACTCCTCTTTGCGCAGCTATATCCTTCCTATTCATTCACAAAATTTGTCCATATCAGTGAGGTGAGTTCTTCTCCATGCATTTATTTTTTCACATCAGTTGTTTTGGCTCTCCATCACCCGGTAACCATTAAGATGAAACCCTATATTCGGGTTTAATCTTATTTCTTATTTTCTTCGAGTTTTAGGTGGTGCAGAAGATGTCTCCGGACCCATTGGTCCATATTCTGATGACTGCCACTGAAGGCAAAGTTGTTTAGCTCAATTTGGTTCACCATCATTATTTTCGAGTAAGTTTATATACCTAATAATTGGGTTCTCTCCCCTTGAATTAGGTTCTTATGGTTTATTTGAGTTTCGGTTAATTAATTAGGTGTGCGTTGGTCCCCACCATACTAATTTTGGGTGCATGTATTGTTGTTAGGTTGTTGTGATCATTTTTTCAAGTGAGTGAGCATTTATGTTGAGGTGTTTGTGTGCGACCAAGAAGCGGCTTTGAGTTAGAAAGAATGACTTGTCCATTATTTGAGGTAGGTTTCTCAACTTTTCCTAATTAATAAAATACAGATTTTTTGACTTATTACTTTTGATAAAGTTGATTGTAATGTTTGAATAAATTTTTTATTGGTGGGATGAGATAATTAATTTTAAATTAATTATATTCTTTAATATTTAATATAGATTATTAATTGATGGGTTAATTATGTGATATTAAATTGGGTAAGTTGAGATAATTAATTGGGAATTAATCTTGTGATTTGAGATTTGTAATTGAGATAATTGATCTGGGGATTAATTATGAGATATAAATTTTTATAAGTTGAGATAATTAATTTTGAATTAATTTTGTGCTTTGAAAATTTTAATTGACATAATTAATTGGTGGATTAATTATGATATATATTAAATTGGTTAAGATGAGATAATTAATTATGAATTAATTATTTGTTTTGAGATAATAATTATCAGGGGAATAATTATGAGATATTAAATTTGTTAAGTTGATATAATTAATTATGAATTAATTATGTGCTTTGAGATGTTAATTAATCAGGAGATTAATTATGAGATATTAATTTGGTTAAGTTGAAAAAATTAATCATGTGTTATGATATTGCAATAGAGATAATTAATCAGGGGATTAATTGTGAGATTTTGATTTGGGACTAAGTCGAGATAATTAATTTGTGAATTAATTACATGATATAGATATGGTTTCCTAGAGATAATTAATTTATGAATTAATTATGTGGTATTGACATGGTTGCCTTGTGACTAGTTAATTGTTGAATTAACTAGTGTAATTGTTGTGATAAGTTAATTGTTGAGTTAACTAAATGACTTGTTATGTTAAACTAATTGATGAATTAGTAATTAGATTGATGATGATAATTAATTGATGAATTAATTATATTATGAAGTGTTGAATGGTAACATGGACATTCATGGGTGCATGATTATGGAATGGTAACATGGAAATTCATGGGTGCATGAATATATAATGGTAACATGGGAATTCATGGGTGTGTGAGTATGGAATGGTGACATGGACATTCATGGGTGCATGAGTATGGAATGGTAACATGGACATTCATGGGTATGTGAGTATGGAATGGTAACATGGATATTCGTGGTGTGTGAGTATGGAATGGTAACATGTAAATTCATGGGTGTGTGAGTATGGAATAGTAACATGGACATTCGTGGTGCGTGAGTATAGAATGGTAACATGGACATTCATGGGTGCGTGAGTATGGAATAGTAACATGGATATTTGTGGTGTGTGAGTATATAATGATAACTTGGACATTCAAGTGTGTGTGAGTTATGGAATGATAACATCATTCAAATGGGTGAAATATAATAATGGTAACATGAAAATTATTTTGTGTGGTTAAATAAATAATATTAAATAATGTGATAATCAATTCATTATACATTATTTATATATATATATTGTTCATGTTCAGACTCTTTTTCTGGCTATGAACCAAAGTAGGAATCGTCGTTAGGTGTCTCTTTGGAACTTGGATGGGTTGTTGGTTATTTATTCAATTTTGTTATTACTTTGATATAATTTCACACTGTTTAATTTTATTGTGTTGTCTATATTGAGCTAGACATCGATGGTCCCAGCCTACTGAGATTTATATCTCACACCCTATTTGGGATGTCATTGCATTGGGGTACATGAGTAGACTCTACTTGTATACAGGACCATGGACATTGCTTGTTGTTTTTTGCTTGTACCTGGTAGTTAGGATCAAAGGACTAAGCGGGATCTTGGGACGCTCGTGGAGATCGCCCTTGGGGCTTTGGGCCTTTTCATTTTTTTCTGTACTGAGATGTAAATCATCTAGATTTTTTTACTGTTTTTAGATATGTACCACCATGACATGTAAATATTGTATAAACTGGAATTTTCCATTTTCTTTATTGAGATGATATTGCATTTGACTTCTGCTGCATTAGTTATTGATTTATACTGCTTCCGCTATTTTCAACTATTTATATATTGTTATATTGCTATAAAAACTCTGATATAAGGGTATAGTCTCCCCACTGACTATCCTTACACCCCTGCTACTACTCAGAAGCCTTTGAAGTATGGGAAGGCACGCTTGAGTTCATGTGGTGATTGGTCCAGCTACCGGTTCGATGGTAAGCCGGGTCGGGACATTACATCCATCATTTTGTTCAGTCAACTTCAACCTATGGTCTTAGATGAACCAAGTTCTCATATATTTATCATGGTTTCTTCCTCTTAGTAATACATTGAGCCATAATGGATTATGTTCACATTCAGCCTTAGTGAGCTCTTCAATAGAGCTTGGATGTATCAATGGAGGAAGAGTATGGTTTGGGTTCTTTTAGCCATTAGTTTCACTTTATTATCATGGTTCATGTGAGATGAATTCTCTTATGTGTTATCTTACATGGAGGCTATCTGGAATAAATTATCTTACATAGAATAAAATTATCTTATGAGAATTACTGAAATTAGCTTACGACGTAGCACTACTCTAAATTATTTTACGCAAAATTCAGATGTGATTTATCTTATGCATATAAACTAAATATTATCTCATATGAAATCATCAAAATTTATCTTATGACCACTGGATTGGAAATTATTTTTATACATATGACTTACATACATCCCATGCTCTGTTGCACACACCAAATAAAGTTTTAACTTAGAAAAAAAATATATTAAATGAATAAAAATGAAGTGCCAAAATTTAATTTTATCAACTTACATAATTCAATGAAGTGAATTATAAATTTTTTTATCAAATAATATTACAAAGTTAAAATCATGGAACTTATAAATTGAAATTTCAAGACCTGAAACAACTTAAAACTCCTTTAAAAAAATATTTTGATGATCATTCAATCAACATATAATGTGTATTTCTTTAACATTTGTAAAAATATAATCAAAGAAATTTTGTTAATAAAGCATAAAAATCATATTTTTTATGAAAATGTTTAAAGAACTATACTTTTGACACAAATTTTTCATTATTCAATATTTATTCTTAAATTCCCACTAAACCAAATAAAATCATCACAACGACATCAAGAATATGTGGTTTACAGGAATCAACTAAAGGCCATATCAAGTAATATTATTTATTATTTCAGAATCATAAACATGAAATAAATATCATAATTGTTTGTTAAATTCACCTTTTATACCATCCTAGTAAGGTAGTGAAGGAAAGCAAAACATGTTGTGTCGTGGAGGCGGTAGTCCGCACAACGTAAGAATTAGGGTTTTTTTCTTAATAGAAAATGGAAAAGGTGATTAATGATTATTAACATAACATAATAAAATTAAGTATATAACCAATACTAACATCATTAAATGTGAATTTGAAAATTATAATTGTAAAGTAGAAATATAAAAGAAAAAAGTTGAGTAAAAATAATTACTCACGTCAATCACTTTAAGATTTCTTAGAAAGATCCCTTGGAATTGGATGGAATAGTGTAATATATTATGAAAATAATATAAGTATAGTGAAATATTATTCTAGGGGAAGTAAAAGGGGTATTTTTTTAGGATGAAATTTAATTCTTAGGAGTTCCTTGAAGGGGTGGTGAAAGACCCCTTTTATAAGTGGTGAGAATGATATTTTTGAAAATATTTCAACTTTATATAAAGGGAGAACATGATAAACATGTAATGTGGATATAAAATGTATAAATAATTTATTTGGGAATAGATAAGGTCAAAAAAAACCTAATACACTTAATTATAGTCCTTTTTATCATGTTTCAAGTCCTTCACTCCTTGAATTATTACTTTTACCATTTTAGCTTTTACCACGATAACTAGTTTTTATCGAAGGAAACATAATATTTATTACTAAAAATAAAGTGGTACTTATTATATAATTTGGACCCACTGATTATAAATTTTAAATCCATTTCATTTGATTAAATTTATAAAAGTGATAAAAAATAATTCTAAAATAAAAATGTATAACGTATTAAAAATAATTTTTGAGAAAATATTATTTATGTTCTAAAATATAAAATATGAGTTTGTAGATTAAAGAAAATGTTTTTAAAATTATATAGTCGCATATAAAATACATATTTTCTCTTATAAAAAGGTTTCATGAATTTATAATTCCAACTTATATACTAATAATGTCATAAGAGTCATTTTATTTGTAAAAACGGTATTTTTTTACTATTCACATAAAAATCACTCTCTAGAAAAATACTAGAAATTAATCCTAATTTTATATTATTATTATTATTTCACAAATTATTTCCATTTTTTCAAATTAAATTTCTAAAATTTGATAATTCTTTATTTAAATAAAATCCCAAAAATATAGTGGAAAACTGTTCATATTAGAAAATAGCCTTTTTTAATATTAGCTATTCTTTATTCTTATTTCCTATCAATTAATAATTAATTTGTCGGTAATATATTATTAATATTATAATTATATTTTATTATTATCAAATTATAATATACTTAATTTCTTGAAATAAAACACCAATTTTAGAAAAATATTTTTTTAAGCATAAAATAAATTTCTTAGTTGTTTTAGCTATACTAATTGAATTTAATTCATATTAAAAGTATCCATCACTTTAATTATATAAATATTTCATAAACTTAATACACCTATTAATTACCTCTAATTCAATTACTAGGTTTTAATTGTCATACTTACTATTTATATTTTTATTAAAATATATTATAGTTTCATTTTAGTTCGGTGTTGTGTGTGGAGAATGATATCGAAGACATTAACTTATTTAATGGTAAAAATATATTAAAATTTCAGTTTTTTACATTTATAATTATTCTCAACATGTATATTAGTTAGTTATTATCTATTTTCAATATCAGGTGTGAGTAATCTTGATCATTTTTAACTCATTTCATAATAGCAGTGTTATTCTTCATTCTTCTCCCAATGTTCATCATTCTTATATCATACAAGGTACTATAATTGATTTTAAATAATTATTTATAATTTAATAATTTAATTTCATAAGTATTTTAGTTATTATTAGTGACAATGAAGTCAGTGAGATACTTATTTTGGAAATTTATAATGAATGAATAGTATTGTATTAATTAATGAGTTAAATGTTAATATTTCCATTCCAGAACAAAAATATCATAATTTACTTATTAATATCTAATATTATGTTTCTAAATCCTTCATTGGTATAAATTTATATCATTTTTCATGTAGGTAGTTAAACTAACCCAACAATAACATGCTACAATCTATGTGTGATTAAGGCTATAGAAGTGATTTTTTTATAGTATCATCATCAAAAAAGTATAATGAAGTTATTTAAATTTTATTGAGGTGGTGAATCATAAATGGTAAGAGTTATAAGAATAATTTAAAATGAAAATAAGTTTTCTCTTATAAATAAATTGATTTTCCCCTTCGTATGTTTGTTTTAAGCGGTTAGTTTTTCAATGATAACTTATTGATAATATTACTTATAGAATGCCTAATTTATATTTCCAGAATATAAATCATGACATAAATAACATATAAATTCTCTAAAATCATTTCTATAAACATCATTTAAACGTGGTTATGAAAAATTAAATGTGTTCTTCATGGAGGCAGTAGTCCGCACACATGTATGAGTAACGTTTTTTGGTTTTTGTTTGAATGAAAGGGGTATAGATAATGGATATACCATCAAAATAATAAAATTTAAATATAATATTTAAACTAATATAATTATATACATATTTTTGGAATGAGTTTGGAGGAGGGTGTATGAGAGTAATAATGAAAATAAGTTAAATGGGTAAGTAATACTTACGTTGAGAATTTGGATCTTCTCTTGAAGTATACTTTGGAAATTAAGGGCTTTAGGAACTTTATTGAGGATATAGGATACTAAAATTGTATAGGGGATCTAAAAGAATAAAATTGGGTAGAGTTTAATTGGAATTTTGAACTATGTATGTGTCTTGATGTGGGTGGAAGTGAGAACCTTTTACAGGTGAAAGAGAGGAACAATTCTTTGGAAAATAATGTTAGGTAAGGGATAATAATTAAATTGCATGATACTTAGGTGAGTTAGGTGGGTAAATTTTGGTGAGACTTGAAGGTATTAATTTACAACCTAAAAATGTATTATATAAATAAGTTTCAAATTTATTTAGTAAAATTTGAGCCACATTAGATTACCCATTTTAACACTTATAAATATTGATTAGAATTTAACAATCGTAATTATCTTATTACTAAAAATATAAGATGAACCTACTTACCAAATTTCAATGTTCTGAATCCAAATATTTACTCCATTAAATATAATTCAATTTTAAAATATTAAAAATAATAACTTCCAAATTAAAACATATAACGTGTTGACAAGCTGTTTTTGTATAAAAATGTTGTTTTGATCATTAAGTTTTCTTAATATTATCTAATAATGATTACCAATTAAATTAGTATTAATTTATTTTTATATATTATTAAACATAAAATTAGAGTCTTTATTTAAAAATATATCAATTTAATTTAAAATCAAAATATTTAGAAAAGTATAATTCTTTGAAAAATAACTATTTTACCATGGTAACTAATATTTATCTTGGTAACTTAATTTTATACCTAAAAATGAAATTGACCTCATTAGTTAATTTTATCATTATAATTAAAAATATTCATATTATCTAGTTCAATTTCTAAATGTGGTTAAACTTAATTTTTATAAAAATAAACTAAATCCTGTTTTAAATGAAAATAACTTTTTTTTTAAATTATTATTCTTATTTCTATTATTATTTCTTATCAATTACTAATCAAATTGGTGTCAATATATTAGTCATATAAATGGTATATTTTATCTATAATATATTTCATTTCTTAAAATAATGAAAATAAAAAGATGGTTTTTATAAAGGCTACATTTTAAATCATAAATCAGTCTTATTAGTTATTGAGCTACACTAATTTAATATTCCTTAATGACTTAGTATTAATAGTGACCATAATTTTTATTTTTACATATATTTTATAATATGATTACCTATACTTTTAAGCACCAATTATATAGCTAAATTTAAATTATTATATATTTTTATAAGGTTCATTATGGTTTGGTGGTGCATGTGAAGAAACATATCAAACACATTAGGTTTTATAGGAAAATATATAATTTAAAATCTCGGGGTGTTACATTCTCTCCTCCCCATAAATAAATAGTGTCCTCAAAATTTTAATTATCACTTACTAATAACAATACTTAAGGCTATATAAAGATAATCGGGCCTTAAGATATAGCTTCTAAGAGATACAAAACTTTCTATCTTAAGGAAGACTATGTAACATAACTTTTCACTCATAATAGGAATATATTAAGATTATCAACCATTTTTTTAAATAGTCCTTTATATATAATTATTAGGAGTTTCTAGATACATACCTTCCACAACATCATTTTCAAGATCTTTTTTCTATCCAAATATTAAAAAAACCCATGATAATATCCAATAGAATCAGAGTAAATGATCATATGAAAATTTAAGATCATTTATAATATGTCTTCTCCAATAATAACTTCATTTCAACCTATGATACTATATCATACTTGTTTTATCCTATAACTCTCTTAGCTCAATCTCGGTTACTTTAATTTTTTTCTCTCATATTCCTTAACCTTATTCTAATTGGGGATTGAAGATGGAAGAAAAAAATGTGAAACATTTCTCAGGAAGATCCCATGTGACTTTGGTGTCCAGAAATGGGAAGTCTAAGCACCCTAGGAACCTCACCGATTCATACCTTCATCTAATTCTGGTCCACCCGAGGACTTTATTCTGAGTAATGAACAAGTGCATGACAAGTAAACACATATGAAATCAAAAAGTACAAAATAATACTCAATAGTATTACATGGTTCAGAATTTAATCCTACATCCATGGGGGAATGGAAACATCACTTTCATTAAATGAGTAGAAACATCTAGGTTATAAGAATTACCATATTTTGACATTCTACCTAGATCACATGAAGATGTGTCACCGTCACCATTTATCATTGCATGGATCCCTCCTTATGGTCTCCTCCCTTTCCAGTCTCGACCTTCACCTTTGGATCTAGTGCCTCTGACACATTTTGTGTGCCTGGTTTGGCTTCCTCGAAAGGGGATGCACCTCTTCCTTTGTCAATACCTATCAATGATCACTATTCATACTCAAAAAAAATCATCACATCAATTTATATAGGAATAAATCCTATATCTCTAATAAATATAGTCAACATTAATTTTTCCATCCATTAATATTGAGAATAAAATCTCTATTAATTTTTAGAGAAAACTTCTCTATTAATGTTAATAAAAATATCTCCATTAATAAATTTCTCTCTCTCTAATAAATTGGATGGACCCAAATCAATTTTGACTTGGGAATTGTTTTCCCATTTTGAGTCAACAATATTTTACTCAAAGACTATTCTCATGCTCACACCCATGTCAAAACTAGTCTAGATTCCATTCACTATTCTTCTACAAATCCTACATAGTTCTCCACTCCAAATTTCTTCAATGAACTAGGATCCCACAGAATTAATACCTCTTCAGTATTCTATAACCATGATATGATAATTCCACTGACTATATGAAACTCGTATGAATTACTCCATATAAAATTTCTTTAAAGAAATCAGAAATGAGTTTTTATCCTCTATTTTTTTTGAATTCCAAAAAAAATATTCATCATACACTATGTCCATGTCCTCATTCTATCAGGCATCCATGAATTTTTAAAGACTCCACTACCAATCCCTCGCACCACCCAATATATTTTTCGTACATCGACCTCCAGTGACACTATCTGAACTAACCTTCATTCAATAACCTTAGCTTCTATAAATCCTAATGTCATCAGTATGATGAAATCACATAGAAAATTCCTTTAGTTAAAACATGGAAATAGGGTTATTTTATCCAACTACTTCCAACCTGGTTTCAACTCTTTGAGATCCCACCTTTATCACATAAGGTCCTTCTATTTCTCCCCCAATCCACTAAAATATCATTTCCAAAGATTCAAAAGATTCAATATCACTTATTCATTCATAATTTCATGTAGAATTGTGTCACCAACCAAATTTAAATTGACTTGAACTAAAAACTGATGACTTTATCTAACACCTCCTTCCAGAAACCTGAGGAATATATCACCAGACTTCATCATCTAAAAAATCTATTTGGACATGTTTTTATAATCTTTCCAGTTAACTTCTTTATTTTGGATGGATTCACTATTTTTATAATTTTAATAGCCTTTCATTATGATCTAAATCTTTCCAATGAACATAACATGTCACATAACACCTTGGTTAGGAAGAATTTTGATATTACAACAAATTTTTTTATACCACCCCTATATTCTAGTGATATTTTTCTAGGCTCATGATAGACCATCTAACTATAGAAACCCCAAAAGTATTCCACCAAGATTTGATAGTAAAAAAAATGAAACATTCCTCATGAAACCTACTAGTCATCAAACTTTCAATATCCCAGAAACACATTTTTTATCACTGTTTACTTATGGTAATGTTCTCTCATTCTTTAAAAAATTTCTCCACCATATTCCTGAAATTGTGTTTTATAACCAAACACTTAAACTAAGACCTTTTATACTATGTGTTTGGAATTGGGGTGGGAAGAAAAAAATGTGTAACATTCCTCCAGAAAACACCTCATGAATTTGGTGTCTAGAACTAGAAATTATCAGCACCCCATCAACCACTATGAGGAATTCCTTAAATTATTTATATTCATTCTAAGTTATTTATTCTAACCAATTAACAGTCATACTACAATAAGAAACACATTCAAGAGACAATTACAAAAAAACACAACAGGATTACATGAATCATAATTTAATACTACATAAATGAGATAATGACAAAATAAATTTTTTTTAAGTAGAGAAACATATAGTTTATAAGAATTACCATCTTATGGAACTATACCTAGATCACTGGAAGATATTCCACCAACACCATTCAGCCATTTCATCTTCTGGATCCCTTATTTTGGTCTTTACCTTTGAAGGTCAAGACCTTAAACTTGGGATCTGGTACCTTTGCCTATTTGTGTTCACCTAGGTTGGTTTCCTTGAAAATTAAGTAACCTCTACCTTTTTTAGGCCCTATCAACTCTTTTTATCCATACTCAAAAAAATTCACTGCATCCATTTATATTGACACCAAGACCATGTTGCTAAGAAATACAATCAAAATTAATTTTTACATAAATTGATATCAAGGATTAACTCTCCTTTAATGGTGAGAGAAAACTTTCCTATTAATGTTGAGAAAAAACTCTCTATTAATAAATTTCTTTCTCTCCCTCTCTAATAAATGGGATGGAACCAAATCAATTCTAACATAAGAATTTTTTTTACAGGTTGATTCAATAATTCCATAGCATAATAAATCATTTTTAATGTCTTATAAAGAGAATGTGATTAACCAAAGAATATCCCATGCGAGTGTTTATCCAGTTTTGTAGTCTTAGGCCCACTCATCATTCACCGAAATAAAGATTTATTCAATATTCAACCAGACTTTTCACAGTGATTTCCCTTTAGTGCATCTATGCCAAAATCGCATCCACTTTCCATTATACATAAAGACTTATAATTTCTTAGAGAATCACACAATCTCAACTTTAGAAAAACTTTATAATGCTATCTTATACTTATCCCTTGGGTCTTCGCTAATGTTATCTTATCCTAATCCCTAAAATACCTAGCATTACCTCAAATGAACTAAAGGGTTATCTATGCCTTAGAAACTATTATCAATATTAACTTATCTTCTTTAAGTTATACTCAACTAATAACAGCCTAATCTCCAATGTTATCTAAACCCTCCATTGATACCAATTATAACTCCCTAAACCCACACCCTAGTATCCAGTGCTCATAAATACCTTCTTTACATACCATCTTTAAAATAAATTGAAGCAACCCAATTTTAACCATCAATAATTACATATCATAAAAAATTATTGAGTCACATGCATTAGAATGACCTTTTAGGTTTAGAGTTTTAGAGAGTTAAGAAAAAAAATTACCTAAAAAATCATAAGTCTTTCTTATCAAATGGACATTTTTCCACTATATAAGAAACTATCTAATCCATAATAAGTCTTCAATATCTCCCCAATATTTTCTGCACATGATGCTTACCTTGACATATCATGTGTAATAATTTTCTTCAAAACCAAGGGAAGTGAAAACATAATAAGGGTGAGATTAAAGTATTAGTAATGGAAATTTTATGTCAAAATCTATCAATGCATAAACTTGGAATGGATAATACGGTAGAAAACAAGTGATAATAAAATAATTCCATATAAATAATCACATTAGCTTGAAAAAATCCCTGATTAACAATATAAATAAACACATGGATAAAAAAACTAAATTCATGGTGATGGAATGCATAATTTAAAACATCTTTTACCACCAAGTCCTTAGCCAAGACATCATTATTTCTGATAAGGATGTATCCCAGACATCATTCTTTCCATCAAGGCTAAAACAAAGACACCATGCTTTTATTGGGTAAGCATACACTAAATAATCAAATCTTTTGTCTCATTACACCAACCAATGCTTCAAGGGGTTATATAATATTGGGTCCCACCTGTCACTTCTTTAAGTCTAATGTATTTACCATGTGAAAGATTTAAATATCAATACAATACATAATCAACATTCTTGAATGAATAAAAGTATGTATTGAGATAAAAACATATAGAGAATCAATACTTTCCCAGTAAATAAATGGGATAACATGGACATAATCCATCTTGAAAATAAGTTTTATGGTTAAATAATATAGAATAATCTTGCCTTAGTAATCCAAAATCATCAGTATTGGAATAACAACATACAATATTCCAATACTTTCCCTAGTTAATGAATAATATAATCCATCTAGAGAAATAAGGTGGATGATTTAAAAAGAGAATATCCTCAGTGTAATAATATAAATGTATAAGTAAGTTGAAATGGATTGAAAATACCCATGAAAGAATAATGCTTTGAATGGTACCACACAAGAAGGGATAAAGAATTGGATTGTTTGATATGTGATTTCAATCACCCCAAAAGATAAACAGAATAATATAAAATATATGGTATATCATGGAACATAAGTCACATTAGAGTGAATCCTTTTTATTAAGAAAAGTAAAATTTAAGTGAAAACGTAATAGAGTTTTTAAAAACATTTTTAACATTATCATAAATACGAAGTTGCGGGTCACTTGAAAAATTCATTTTTGAAAAGGTGAAGTGAAATTTTAAAAACGTTTAATTTTAAAAAAAATCATGAATAATAGATCCTTTAAAAATACATAAATGCATAAAAGTAAATTTATTCTAAAATTTAAAATATTTAATCATGAAAGGAAACACCTTTTGATATTTTGTTAAAGTTTATTTATTGAAAACCATCATCGTACAAAAGGGTAGTAAAACTTTATTTTGTATTAAAACTTAGTTTTCCTAGAGAGCTGGAAGAAGTTACATATAATAAAATATTAATTTAGAAGAACCCAAGAATATAAAATAAAATTTCAATGTAAAACATTATAACTCAAATAAAAGATATTTGAGTTATTAATATCCCTTACAAGATGACAAAGTGGCTTTTTAAGGTGAAAACATCCAAAATTTTGCTATATTTTTATAGTCAATTTCATAATGTAATTAATTAAAATAACCTAAATTGAATTAATTGATAAAAATATGATCTAATTAAACTTTTAAATCAATCAAAAATATAATTTATCCTTACAAATAAATTATACAAAAAAGCAGTTTTGAGTCAAAATTTAGTATTTTTCATTATTTATCAAAAAATGAAACTTCATGGAAAAATACCAAAAATTAACCCTAAACTAATTTTTATGTTCCAATTTAAAATATTAAGTTTAATTTTACATATAAATTTGTAAATGTGTTAAAAATTTGATTTAAAATAGGTTCGCCATTAAAAGGCGATAAAAGTGCCTTAATAAAAATATGTGCTTTTATGTGTAATATTGGGTTTGTTATTATCTAATATCTATAAAATATATTAGATGAATATAAAAAATATTTGATTGAATATATAATCTATATATTAAATTAATATCATTAATTAATTGTAACTGATTTAATTTATTAAGATAAAATAGGTTTGTGAGCATAAAAATAGTTTTCTATAAAAATACTCTTATATTCAATTGTTTCTTATATTCATTTATAATTAATTTATGATCAATGAATTAATTTTATATTTGGTTAAACCATATATTTTCATAAGTTATTTAATAATATTTATAACCACTAATTTAATAGTTAGGTTATGGCTTATTATATTAAATAATAATAATTGATAATATATTCTTGTTCGGTAAAACTCAGTCTTGCGTGTAACACAAGCCATTGAAGAAACTCATTGTTGTGTGTGTCACACACTAACTCATTATCACGTGTATCATAAACTAAATTATAGTTTTAATTTATTTAAAAATATTAAATATATTATAATGTCTTATGATATTAGATTCCCTTACGTGCTTGGTGTTGCGTGTCATATACTCCATCAAATACAATGCTACTACTTTATATTTTCTAGGGGTTACATAAACCATGCACATCCATATATGTTAAGAAGTAAGTAAAGGAAAGAAGAAACAAGAAACCCTACCATATGACCTTTAAATAAGATTCATTAACAAGTAAGTATCCCATATTTTAACACAATACCCAATGGGAAAGCTCAACTTCAACCTACTCCATTTGTCTTGGTGCTATCCAATACACCATTATGCATATCACCATCCATCCCTCCATCACAAATACTAATTGTTTCCACAAACCCAGGAATCCCTTACCATTCTCACAAAATCATTATCCATAACAAGGTCACATCAATCCTCCTAGCAAGTATCCTCATCCAGAGAAAACACACAAGGAAACAAGAAGACAACAAACAATTAACAGGGTAATTATAACCTAGAACCAAGGCACCCAACCATCACAAGAAAATAGGATCATTCGGCCTTAAACAATTATACTTATCAAACAAAAAATTGTTTACTATATTTAATTAAAAAATTCATTTATCATAATTTAAAACCATAGGAAACTTAAGGAATCGATTATGTGTAGCTATGAATTATTTAAACATGCTTAAAACATAACTTCTATTTCCATCAATTACAAGAATAATGGTAACAAATAAACATGCCTATTTATTATTTATCCAACAAGTATTACCATATTTATATTATTTATCCAATTTTCAAAAAAAATGTTAAACCATAGAATAAACAATAGACAACAAACTATCTATAAAATGAAGAGGCAAACCATCAACATGGCATAAACACATTCGATCACTACAGCCCAAAGCCAATTCTTTCTTCAATATGGTTTAATCTTTATTAAAGTTAAATACACCATTACACAATGATATAAATCATGATAGCTTTATGATTTTACTTTAAAAAAGGATAAGTAATGAATCTTATACCACAAGGATTTAAACATTCTGTGAATGAGAATGGAACAACAAACACGGACCTTTGATCATCTCTATCATAAAGAATTGACAGTCCTTATGGATGCTGCACCAAAAATATGCCACCAAACATCAAAAAAAAATATATTAGGATGAATTATACCATCCTCCATATCATAGTGATATAAAATATAGGGTAATAATAAGTGGAAAAGAAACCATTAGAGAAAGAGTGAAAACTCACCTCAGATCACCATAGATTGATCTCTAGAAGGTGGGGATTGAATCTAATCAAAGAGGATTTAAAGGCATGATAAAAATCTATTTTGGTTTCCATAAGTTCAATAGAAGAAGCTTAAAGAAATACAAGTTCAAAGGGGTTTTGAGAATTTATAAGAAAACTAGAAATTAGAATGTCATGATGTTGTACCCTACACCACAATGTAAAGATACTAACACAGAAAAAAGCTAAGGCCTAAGGTAAGAGACCACGCTACAACACATTTGGTCAAAGTAATCCATAATAAAATGGTATTTTCCATACCTCGGATCCTATAAACTAAGAAAAGGACCACAGTGTAATGTAAAATACTACACCATAGAATTATATTGCTAAAAAAGTAGGCTACACTACAACTCAATTTCACAACAGAGCAAACCCAAAAAGGTAGAACTACTGAAACCTACCCCCTCGAGCCTCTAAACCATAGATCCTAATACACATTGTATCCTAATCTCTTGACTAGGATCCATAGTGAAGCATATGCCTCCATGCTACAATCCTTCTCTACAACTAAAATTTTAGCTTAACTCAACTATTCCTCCTCTTAGCCTCCTCTCAGCACCTCCATCTCCTAGAACACATAAAGGAATTGGATAAAAGTATTTGGGCACTTAAATTATAAATATAATTATACATCAATTAAAAAATGAATGTTATCTCATCTCATACATGTGAAAATATTCATGTACTATGTTATGCCTTATAAAAAATAAAATTTATCTATTCTTTGATATTCAATAAATTTTCACAATGAAATAGTATTTTTAAATTGAAATTTATCTCTGATGAAATAAATTTCATATTCAATTAAAAACCTTTAAAAAATGAATTTTATCTCACATATAAGATGAGATAAATTTGATGTATTTTGTTACATGTTTTAAAGAATGATTTTTTAATATAATAGATGATGGTAATCTGAAATAGAATAATAAATATATTATAAAATGAAATATATCTCATGTATGGGATGAGATAATTTCTACATATAATTAATGATATATATTTTATAAAATGAAATTTATCTCATATAGAAAATAAGATAAATTTCACTTATAATTAAACATGTGTCAAAAAAATTAAAGACAATTTATTTTCTAATCTGATGTTTTATTTTTTAAAATAATTTTTTATCTCATATCATATAAGTAAAAAATTTAATTTTTAAATGATACCATTTTCAATTTATAAATTGACATAAAATAATTTTTTTAATCTCAAAATAACATTATTTTAAAATTGTTAACAACTTTTATTTTTTTTATAATAGTTATTTTTTCCTATATTTTCTCTATTTTAACTCAATTACTTTTTATATCATATTTTAAATGTGATGATTTTAAATTTTTATGATAATATTTTCAATTTATAAATATATTTTAAATCAAATGAAAAATATTTAAATAACATTATATTAAAAAAATTATAAAATTTAATTTTTTTATAGTGATTGTTTTTTTATCAATAAATTTTATTTTTTTCTTGGAATATTTTGTTTAATGAATAATGAAATAAATTTATTTTACAACATATATTAAATATATATTTTTATTTATTTATTCAAAAAATTTAGTAAAAATTACTTTTTAATAAGTTTAGATTTAATTTAAATAACTTATTCTAAGAAAATTAATTTTTACATTAGTGAAATAAATTTAACAAACAATAAGTTATGTTCATTTCATATTTATATTTCATCAAAAAAAATTCATATATGCTATATGGAATATTTTTATTAAAAAATATATTATATTATTCAACACATCTTTAAAAATATTCTACCATTTTTTTAATTTTTTATATTCAATTTATATAATTTTAATGGTTGGATAATTATCATTTATAATAAAAAATTTAAAGTTGAATTGTTTAAATATCTCACATTTTTTTATAAATGAATTTTTCTATCATATCTTATATGTGATACTTTTGGTTTCTTATGATAGTATTTTTAATTTATAAATATATTAAAAATGAACTATATAATCTCAAAATAACATTATATCAAAACAATTATGAATTGTTATTTTTTGAACATTCCTTTTTTTATAAATTAATTTTTATTCGGTTCTTTTTTATAAAAAGTGAGATAAATTTTTTTTATAAAAAAATTAAAAATATATAATTTTTTCAAATTTTTTAGAAATGTTTAATTTTTTAAAAAGTGTAAATTTAATTTAAAAATGTATCTCATGAAATAAATAAAAATGGATAGAACCTACATTTTTTAATTTAATTTTTTAAGAAGTGTAAATTTAAAGATATTTTATAAAATTTTAATAACACCACTGGATTTAATAATATGAATTTAATAATATAATTTATTTATTTATTTATAAGAAATATGTAAAGGCTCCAACCCCAGTTGCCCAGAGCTGCTGCCTTATTTCATTACAATGGAATATAAACAGAGAAGATGCATCCCAAAGGAATGAATAGTTTAGTAGCTTTGGAAAACAAGATATATGCATGAGTTCAACATTATAAATTGAAATGGAATAAAATATAGAAATTCATTTGGAAGCATCAATAACTCCTAGATTATCCCTGCAAGCCATTCATAATATACTTCTTCACATCTTGGAAAAATAATTCATAATAAAGGGGTGAGCTCAGATACTGAGTAAGGGTAATAAATACAGCATAAGTATAAATAATATGTCATGATGAATAACTTAAAGTACACATGACATTAAAACATAATCTTGAACATAATGTAGCAGGAATAAAAGCTGATTAAATAACCATGGTATTCTACTAGTCGAATAACCTCATGGACTACCAATTACTAGTTTCATAATAAGTGAATGCATAATGTGGGATGTTTGAACCTTATCATCAATACCTCAACCAAGACAACTAAAAATGATTAAGGCCTCGTCCAAAATCATATCTGAAAATGGGCAAGGCCTCATCCAAGTCCATTTCTGTTTTTATCTCACGAGACTTACCAATGTATCGAGGGGCTATATCAGTCCCTAACTATTACATACTAAGTTTAATTCATTACCCATATGTAAGGGGTTAAACATAAACAACTTATACAAATGAACTGTGAATAACTTTCCCCAATTTGTAAACATAATCACTAACCATTCTGAGTAATGAGGTGAATGGTATTAAAATAGAACATACATATTCAAAATAATCATAAACAATTTAAAAAAATATGGTGGATTATATCATAAAATATTAATCCCAATTAAACATAATAATCAACATGAGGGTGGAAATAAATTAAAATACTCTTATGAAATCATCAAGTAATTCTTAAAAGAATATACTCTTTTACTTTGAAAAGAAGATTTATTTTGGAAAAATCTTTGTATAAAACCAGAAGGTAACTAAGATAGTTTTTTATAATAAAATTACTGATTATATAAAAATAATGGTGCCTTAAAACAGTTTATATATTGTACTTGAAAATAGTTAAGAATTCGAGAAGTTCCCTTGAATCGGGTTTGTTTATCGGGAAGAATTTTTGAAAGATCCTTTTAAAATATGTAACTTCCTGTAAAATAAAGAAGAATTATGATTGATACAAATATATATAACATTAACACATAATTTATGAGTATTACATAATAATAATTAATAATTTAATTTAGTTAAGTAGAGAATAAGAGTAACCTAAAAGAAAATGGAGGTTCGGGTAGAAACCCTTACCTTATGTCCGAATGAGTTCTTCACTTGACCTTAACGTCTTGCATAATCAAATTAAATCAATTAATTAATTAATTAATAACCTTTTTTTACATTTATTTAATTTATTATAATTTTATTATGTTCATTAATTACCTTTTTTATGAGTTATAAGATACAATTTTATCGCTTAGGAGTGTTCATTTCCTTGGTTTTTATGATCAGTATACTTATATGTGTGTATGTAAGTTCTTCTGGAATGGGTATAATTATCCAAAATTGAATTTATATGATATTAATTAACATAAAAATATTAAAATATTACATAATTTATTTAATTATATGGTATTAAGATGATTTATTAGATAAAACATTAGTGATAATCCTTTAGATTATTATAGTGGTATTTCAATCATCTCGAACTTATTTTGTCATATGAATTAGTATTATGTATATATATAGGTTATAAAACATTAAATAGGTTATAATAAATATACTATAGTCTTTTTAAACCATTAAAATGGTTTCATGACTAGCCTTGAAGGAGAAATTGAAGAACGGAGGTTTGTCATCCATGAAGGTTGTAAATCAGCACCTCCCAGATAATGATTTCATTTTTAAAATAAAAGAGAGAGAGTAAGGGGATTGATTATGTATATTCCATTATCATTATATAATTAAATTATATAGATGATACTTGAGTTATCATGATCATTTGGATAAATGAGGTGAGGAGAAGATAAGAAAATAATGTAAATTGAAAATGAAAGAAAAAGAAAGATGGTTTACCTCTTGAATTAACCTCCTTGATAACCTCATTAGGGAAAAGGATTTTAGTATTTTGAAAATAGAAAGAGATCCTAGACGTGGGGAGTGACTAGGTAAGAGGATTTGATTAGAACTATGATAATCTTCAAGGCTTATAGGAGTGAAGATAAGAGGGGGTGAGGGGTGTTTTTTTATAATGGAGGAGAGGGGTGATTTCTCATTATTCTATTCATTATTTTATTATTTTGATCAAGATGACCAATAGTATTTATTCTTATGACTAAATATAGTAATAATTTTATGTTATTTCAAACCAAGGGTGATTACATCATCTATGACTCATTGAATAGTGTATTTAGCTCATAATGTATTTATACTATAAATTACTATATTTTACTCTTCACTAAAAATTCAAGTATTTTAGAAAAATCCCAAAAAAATAACCATAACCATTTTTTTATATGTAGAATTAAAAAAATAGACTTAATTTTATCGAAAATAATTTTCTAAATATGTGAAATTTAATTTAAAAAATCATTATTTACTTGAAAAATAAATATTTTAAATTTAAAACTGATTTTATAACACTTTCAAAAATTAACTAAGGTCTCATAAAATTATCCTAAAATCATAAGAAAAAAAATATTGATTTATTAATCCATTTTATGAAAATAAATTTTCTTTTAAATTTTTTTAATAATTATAAAATTTTAATTAAATATTTATGACTTATAAAAAACCTACACTTGAATATTAATTTTTTAAAATATTCACTTACTTTTACTATGATATAATTATATCATAATTTCACTTATGAGATGCTTAAATTTTATTTATACTTTCATTGGTGAGGTTATTATTCATTAGGCTAATTTACTATTCATAAGGTTCATATTACTATTCTTAATGGCAAGTTACTATTTCATCAATATATGTTTCTTAACATCTAGAAATACCTCTTATTTATTTTATTCTTCATTTATAAAGATTTTATTGTGTTCTCTATGTGGTTTTATATGATTCATACTATATAAATTAAATATAATAAGGGAAATTTCATTGATATAATTTTGGTTCATTACATTCTCCCCTCCTATAAAAATTTCATCCTTGAAATTTATAAAATGTCACCTCACAAAAAAAATTGGTAGCTCTTCATCATAATCCCCTTAGGATCCCACATTGCCTCTTCAATTTTATAACTTTTCCAAAGTACCTTTACCATGTGATTCATCTAATTCCTCAACACCTATTCTTTAGTGTTCAGAATTCAGATGGTCTCTTTACAGTAAGATAAGTCAAGTTCCAAATCGATGCCTTCAGAATTGAGTACATGTGTTGGGTATGGAATGTACTTTATTAACAATGAGACATGCAACACATTGTGTACATTAGAAAGGCTATGTGGAATCACCAAACGATAATCCACAGCTCTAACTCTCAATAGAATTTTAAAAGGACCAATGTACCTGAGGCATAGTTTCCCTTTCTTTCCAAATCTTATAAAACCCTTCCATAGAGATGATTTCAAAAAAATGTGATCTCCTACTTGAAATTCCAAATCATTCCTTTGATTATCAGCACATATGTTTTTTTTTGCTTTGAGCTTATTTGATATGGGTTTGAATAGTATTTACCTTTATTATTGTTTCCTATATAGGCTTTGAGCCTACTAGCTTTATTTCACCAACTTCATCCCAAAATGTCAGTGTGCAACATCTATTTTCGTACAATGCTTCATATGGTTCCATTTGAATACTATAATTAAAACTATTATTGTAGTAAAACTCTACAAAAGGTAAATAATAATCTCATGTACCTTGAAAATCAAGTGAGAATGATCTCAAAATGTCTTCTAATGTCAAGATCATCCTTTATGATTGCCCATCAGTTTGAGGGTGATAAGCAGTACTCAAATGAGGCTCAATATCCAAATATTTCTAGATACTTTTCTATAATTTTTATGTAAATCATGGTTCATGATTTGAAATAATTGAGATAGGTTCTCCATGAAGTCTTATAACTTCATTAATATAGATCTGTGTATGGCGCTCCAGTGTCAAATCCTCCCTTATAGTGAGTAAATGTGCAGATTTGGTAATCTAATCAACAATTACCTATATTTCGTCATTATTTCTTGGACGTTTTTGGTAATACAGTGACAAAATACATAGTGATGCCATCCCATTTCCATGTATGAATAGGTAGAGGTTTCAAAACTCCTCTAGGATATTGTCTTTCACCCTTCACCTGTTGACAAACTATACATATTGATACATAATTTGCAATTTCCCTCGTCATGTTATCTGACCAGAAATGTTCCTTCAAATATCTATACATCTTAGTGCTACCATGGTGTATAGAGAAATTCTAACTATGGGAGTCATCCAGTAACTCCCTTTTTAGTTTTGGTATAGAGGGAACACAAATCCTCTACCCAAATTTTAGAATTTTATCCTCACACACGAAGTTATCCACCTTCCCATCATTCACACCTTTAATTTTCTTTTAAATATTCTCATCATCAGACTGAGAACTTTTAATCCTTTCTATTAAATATGGTTGGGAAACCAATTAAAAAAGTAATGATGCTTCACCTTCTTTGATAATTCCCATTTCCATTTTTTCTAGATCCATATACATGAGGTCCTTAGAAATCCTCATTATATTTAGAACTCTATGATCCTTTATAATCAATGAATTAGATACCTTATTTTCCTTTCCTAATTGATAGTATATTGAACAATCATAATCCTTGAGTAGCTCAATCCGTCGCCTTTTCCTCATGTTGAGTTCTTTCTATGAGAATATATATTTCAAACTCGTGTGATCCGTATATATCCCACATCTTTCACCATAGATATAGTGTCTCCATATATTTAGAGTAAATATTACAACTTCTAACTCAATATCCTGAGTTTTATAGTTCTATTCATGAATTTTTAACTGACTTAATGCATAGGTAATAACTCTATCATTCTGTACAGGGACACATCCAATTATTTTATTTGATATATTACTATAAATCACAAATCCATCATTTTTTGATGGTAGGGTTAGTATTAGAGAATTCACTAATCTCCTATTAAATTCTTCAAAACATTATTCACATTATTTTGTCCATACAAACTTAACCCCTTTACGTGTAATCTTGGTTAACGGGTTAGCTAATCGGGCAAACTTCTAAACGAAACATACATTGAATATTAACTTGATAAACCAATAAAATTACGTACCTTGGTTATATTCATTGGTGTAGGATATTCCTGAACTACCTTTTTCTTCATAGGATCAAATGATATTCTATCTTTAGAGACAATATAGCTAAGAAAAGAAATTGTTTAAATCCAGAATTCACACTTTCTAAAAATCCCAAATAACTCGTTTCTTCTAATATTTTTCAGAATAATGCACAAGTGATTCTCATGATCTTTATAGCTTTTGGAGTATACCAAGATATCATCAATAAATACCATAATAAATTCATCAATATATTCCTTTAAAACTCTATTCATTAGATCTATGAAAATAGAGGTTACATTAGTCAGTTCAAAAGGCATTACTGTAAACTCATAATACCCATACCTAGTTTGAAATATTGTCTTTGGAATATCTTCCTTCCTCATATACAACTGATGATATCCATATCAAAGTTCAATCTTCTAAAAATATTGAGCTCTATGAAGTTGGTCGAATAAATCATCAATCTGAGAAATAGGATACTTGTTATTTATCATAATAGCATTGATTTCCCTATATTCAATGCACAACCTCATAGATCCATCTTTCTTCCTAACTAAAAGAACAGGATCTCCCCATAGAGAGGAATTAGGGAGAATAAACCCTTTACTGATAAACTCCTCTATTTGTTTATTTATCTCTACTATGTCCATTGTGGTCATTCTATAAGGATTCTTCGATATAGGTCCGACACCAAGAATTAAATCAATAGAAAACTCAATTTCCTGCTCTGGAGGATGTCCAGGTAAATCCTCCAGAAACACGTCAATATATTATTACATAATAGGTACATACTCAATTTGAATATTTCTTTCCTCACCCATAGATATTGCATTCTCATAATCCCTAATAATTGAATTCAGTTGAGCTACTGGGGGTGGATATATATAAGAATTAGATGATTATTTTTTTACTCTAAAGATGATGGATTCTACATCGTTCTCAAAAATTGTAACTAGCTTATTCTTGTAATAGATATTAGCATCATAATTTTAAATCTAATTCATACCAAGTATTATATCAAAATCAATCATGGGTATGATGAGAAGTTCAGAAACTAAAGCATGTTTATGTGTCATAAAGGGGATAGACCGACACATATTTATTGAAATGATACTTCCATTAGAAGTTTTTACTAACAACTACTTTATTAAATCAAAATGGAAATGTATAATTTTCTTGGAAAAATGGGAAGATATAAAATAATTTGATGATCCATAATCAAATAAATCATTGTCTAAGTTTGATGAAATGATTAAAGTAACTACCACCACATCATTAGGAATTTCAACCTCATCTATTTTGATTACATAATCTTAGATTTTCTCCCTTGGACTTTTATAAGGAATGTTTCCTTGATGATTTGAACAATAATTAGCATAGTGTCCCATATCTCTAAATTTATAGCATTGAACATTGATAACTTCTTTCTTTCCCTTGCAATCACCAGCATGATGGCTTTTCTGTCTACACTTGTAGCACACTCCTTTTCCTTTTATGCAGTCACCAGGGTGTTTCCTTCCATAAGTATCACATGTTGTAAAATTTCCCTTTTTATTCTTCCCTTTATCTATTATATCCTCCTCTACAGTCTTCTTCTCTTGTTTTCCCTTAAATTCATAAGACTTAGAGAATTATTTCTCTATCTTGATAGCACATGAGACAATATATTTTTATGATGATAAACTTTGGAAGACTAGTTCCCTTCGGAGGAATGGTTTTAAAATATTAAAAAATTGATCAATATTTCTCCTTGTATTACATATGTAGTCCATGAAATTCCTTGCTAAACTTGTAAAAATGGATTTATACTTTGAAACATTTTTATACTCTTTCTGTCTGAGACTCAAGAATTATATTTCTGTATCTGTTCATTGTTCATGAGGGAAATATTTTTCTAGGAAAATTTCCTTAAAATCTTTCCATCTATTTCTTATATTTCTTTCTCCTTCTTTGTGTTTTTAATTAATTACCAACATTGATATGCATCTCCTAAGAGACGATAAACTGTTATGATAACCTTCTCCCTTTCGTTACATCCCAAGGCAAGAAATATTTTCTCTAAAGAACTTATCCACTTCTCTACTACGAAAGGGTTTGTAATCCCATTGAATGATGGAGGTTGTTGTCATATAAAGCAATCTAACATTACTCCTCCATATTATGGATCAGGATTCTATTTATGGGTAAGGTTATTATTCAAAACCTAAGTCAGTTTTCCCAATATATTTACAAGTTTCTTAGCACCAGTCACAACTCTAGAACCAACATCATTATCTTTCATAGTAGTTAAATCCCTATATGGGATACATGTGTTCATGATGTTTTCATTCCTTCCACTAGGCACCATTTCTAAATAATGGCATACACTAAATTAGGATATGAATCATAATGTATAATGTCAAACTATAAAAACACATAACATAAATTATAATTTTATGCATGTCTAATCTCATAATCATAATCATGGTTTCTTTGGGAAAATATTTACAATTAGATCCTTCATAATGGTTTATAAAAAAATTAAAATTTTCTTAAGAATATCCCATGGGAGTTTCAAACCAAGTGAACAGTAAGACCTATTTTCATGTACCAAGTTACCTCGATTCAGACCCAGAACACCTTTTCAGAGTTGTTACTCCTAGGTAAATTTGTGCCATAACTACGTCCACTTGTAATATCTAGAAAAATATGTATTTTATAGTAAGATAAACATAATCTATACCTTACCAAAATTCTTGTATGTTCTTATATTCTTATCCTCAAAGTCTATCTTAAGGTTTTTTTCCATAATTTATGTTTTATAAATCCAATTTCTGAGGTTTCTACTAAACATTCTCTAATACCAACTATAAATACCCCAACCCCAATTGCCCAGAGCTGGTGACTTATTTCATTACATTGGCATATAAACAAGGAAGATTCATCCTGGAGGATTGAATAGTTTATTAGCTTTGGAAAAAAATATATATAAATGAGTTTAACTTTATAACTTTAAATGGAATACAATATATAAATTACTTTGGAAACATCAAAAACTCCTAGATTATCCCGAAAATTCAGTCATAATATACTTCTTCACATCCTGGAAAAATAAAACATAAGAATGGGGTGAGCTCATATATCAGTAAAGGTAATAAATATAGAGTAAACATAAATAATTTGGCATGGTGAATAACTAAAACTACACATGCTATTAAAATATAATCTTGAACATAATATGGAAAGAATAAAAGCTGATTAAATAATGCCATAATAAAACATAATCATGGTATTCTACTATTCGAATAACCTCTTGAACTATAAATTACTAGTTTCATAATTAGGGAATACATAATGTGGGATATCTGAATCATATCATCATGGCCTCGGGCAAGACAACTAGAAATAATTAAGGCCTTGTCCAAAACCATATCTACAAATGGGAAAGGCCTATACCAAGTCGATATTTGTTTTGTATCATGATACCTACAGATGTATCTAGGGGATATAGTGGGACACACCCATCACATACTAAGTCCAATAAATTACTCATATGGAAGGGGTTAAATATAAACAACATATACATATGAAATGTGAATAACTTTCTCCAATCTGTAGATATAATCACTAACCATTCTGAGTAATAAGGTGAATGGTATGAAAATAGTACACCCACAGTCAAATTGATCATAAACCATTTAATTAAATATTTTGTATGATATCATAAAACATTAATCTCAATTAAACATAATAATCAACATGAGTGTTTAAATAAATGAAAATACTCTAATAAAATCATCGAGTAATTCTTAATAGAAATACTCTTTTACTTTGAAAAGAATAGTTATTTTGGAAAAAAAATTGTATAAAACCAGAAGTGAACTGATATAGTTTTTTAATAATAAAAATAGTGATTTTAGAAAAATAATAGTGGCTTAAAACAGATTATATATTGTACTTGAAAATAGGTAATAATTCGAGAAGTTCCCTTGAATCAGGTTTGTTTATCGGGAATAATTTTTGAAAGATCCTTTTAAAACATGTAACTTCCAATAAAAGAAATAAGAATTATGATTGGTACACATATATATAAAATTAACATAGAATTTATGATGAGTACATAAGAATAATTAATAATTTCAGTGAGGTAAGTAGAGAATAAGAGTAACCCAAAAGAAAATGGAGGTATGGGTAGAAACCCTTACCTTATGTCCGAATGAGTTCTGCACTTGACCTTAACATCATGTATAATCAAATTAAATACATTAATTAATTAATAAATAACCTTATATACATGTATTTGATTTAGTATAATTTTATTAAGTTCATTTATGGTCGTTTCTATGAGTTATAAGATAAACTTTTATCGCTCAGGAGCCTCTACAAGAAAATCGCCGAATAGTGGCAGTTTTTTTTAAATATAGCGATGGTTTAAACTATTGTGATATGGTTCTATGATGGTTTCATAAAACAACCACTAAAATAGGTGTCATCATCCAATATGTGGTAGTTTCTTCCATTTAACAGTGGATTTTGGTAAGTGTCATATACACCATATTAAGCGGTGGTTTTATTGGTTTTAGCAGTGGTTTTAAGTGGGAAAATATGGTAAGGATTTAGTAGTGGTTTTAACCACAATTAAATATTTTCCTTTTTTGTATGTAAAATTCCTCTAAAACCAATAAAACTACTGCTAAATAAACATGCATAATTATTTAGCAACAGTTTTAACGATCGTCGATAAAAACTATCAACATATAGCGGCGGTTTAAACCACCACTAAAACATGTACTATATTTAGTGGCGGTTTAAACTACTTTTATATGTTGATTTACAAATAAAAACCAGTTTTAGATTATGCAGCCCCAGTACCCTAAAAAAACATATGCAGAGAACATATAACCCAAGGTGTTCACACATAAAATCTAATCATCACTAAATATGTCAAGGGAAACTATATTTCACATTATAAAACCACACCACACCTATAAAATAATAAAAACACACAAAAAGGTATTCCCTCTATTAAAATCATATCTGGATTAAAACCCAATCAATAAGTATTTTTCTCAATGAAAACCACCCTTGGAATTTTATAAAACATGTAAAATGCTTAAAAACCATTTAAAAGCAACCAAATTCCATTTATCTATTCCATTTACCAACTTTTATAATGGAAAATTCAATCATGCATGGAAAATATTTTTCAAACCAAACTAGATACCATATAAATCTTCACATTAACCCAAACACCCTATAGAAAATCTAAAATTACTAAACCCTTATTTAAAAGTAAATTAATTAAAAACACCCACATCAAATGGTGGAACCATGTTGTTTTCAAAGGAATCTACTATAAAGGAACTCATAGGAGGGTTTAAAAATAATGGAAACTAAAAGACCCATATCCTTGTAATAATAACCTATAAAATAATCCAAAAAATCCACTAGGTTTAGAGGAACTTATAGAGGAAGATATAAAACCAATATAAAGATAAGAGAAGTTCATACTTCTTGAACCTGATGAAGAATCACTAAGAAACCAACTTGAAACCACCAAAGAGGTGCATAGAAGAAAGGGAGAGACCCATGTGAGGTGTTTGGGTTAATAGGGATGAATAGGGAGTCTCAGGGTGTAATACCCCCATTAAAAAGAATAAAAAGATAAAAAATACCCCGTTATGGTTAGGTCGCACAGTTTTCTAAACCGCATAGAAACCATACAGATCAGAGGAGGGAGACTCATAGGGAGGTAGGCTAGTGAATATATAGTAGGAGATATAGGGATAGGGGAAACAAAAATTCAATAATTCTAGGAAGATATGATACTATTTGTGTGAGGAGTAGTGATAATAATATGCATCATAAATGATTATGTAAAGTGATTGATGTCGAATAGTGAGTTGATGCAGCTTAAGGGGATGATGGAACATAAATGATGAAAGGGGTTTGGGGCCTATAGGCTATAAGGAAGAATAATGTGAACGAGAAACATGCACATGTATAGGATTGAAGTAAAAATATCATTCATGAAAATATAAAAATGGGGAGAAAATTTATAACCATAATGATTGAACTTTACCTTGTGGGATTCCAACAAGAAAGAAATGCCACTTAGGTATTACTATACTGGATTAGGGAAAGGATGTTTTTTTATGTTAAAATAAAAGATAATATGGTTTTCACTAAATAGAATGAAGAGCATTGCAAGATAGTTATTTTAATCATATTCAATCCTATATTTCAATGAATGGATAACTGTCACTGTAGCCCTGAAAAGTTTTCTACCTCTTCAAACATGGGAAATCATGAAAATGTTAGGTCATGAAAATGTAAGGTGAATAATTTGTGCCACACATGATACATTAAAAAACCCTCTCTTTCCATATTTTTTCAAAACATCAAAAACACCACTAATCACTATCCGATGATGAACATTGCTCATCACCCTCTCCATCTTTGTCTCTACTTCTTACCATTGACACTTGTAAGAAAATTATATTGAAAATTAAATAATGTTTTATACTTATATTTAAACTTAAAACTAATAAATGTTTGTGAAATAAATGATTTTGAAATTGTGTTATTTACCTTCTCACCACAAATCATCAATGCAATACTACCAGGGACAGATCTGGTCATCTTCTGATATAAATCAATCAACATTTTTTACAAAGTGGATATTTGAGCCCCTTATTCATGAATTGTGTTTTGAATGGAAACAAACTCACTCTAAGAATCTCGGGGTAGGGAGTGAGTAAAACTAGGAGTATATGCAGCTACAATCCCTAATGGCCTTCCAAATACCTCATATGGTAATGGTCACAAACTCATCCTGCACACTCGACCAGGATACTTCTTCCCAAAGACTTTACCAACTAGGTCATCCTGGGAGACGGGTTAGGACTCTGTGGGATTGGAATCCCATAGTTCTTTAATTTTTACCTATAAATAAAATATAATTCATATTAGAAGAAATATATATTAACATAGTGTCAACGGATAATAAGTTATTATAATGAAAAATAAATTCATACACCAACTTCTTTGGCAGGCTCATTAACAAAACTCCCATCTGATTTTTTATAAACATCCAACCACACATCTGTTTGGGATTCTTGGTGCCCTAAACTCTGTGACGGTATTAAACAAAGATAAATCAATAATTTAATAGATTGAATAGATAATATTTTCCTATAAATATTTAAAATAATAAAAAGATTACCAGATTTGATCTGCTTGTAGAAAAAATCTTTGACCCCATAGTGTGAGGGATGATTTGGTTAGCACAACTCTGTGCATTGTTCATTTAAATACCCTGAAATAAATAAAATGTAATTTAATAGTAATGTATACAATTTCTTCTCATTTTCATATACATATATAAATATAAAATGAGATTAATATAATAATATATATTTAAATACCATGTGCTTCTCATCATGATGCCTATCAATAAAAAAAATTCATTGCTCTCTAGGTACCCCAATGGGTACCTTATCGTACATTTTTTGGGTTCTCAATAAAGTATTGTTGACTTTATTCTATAATCTCTATTTAAAATCTTTCCATTTCATACCCAAAATTTTCAATGTCCGCTTTCGTGTTGGCATATCAGCAATGGTTAAGTGGAAAAACATTTGTACACAGAGATTAATTTCAAAAATATTAGCATTTAATAACATAATGACATTCAATCACATCATAATGTATTAAAATTACCTTTATTTGTGAACCAAAAATTCATTTTTCCAAGATAAAGGAATATGCCTCTAATCATCATATGTAATGGGAAGGGTAACCATCTCTGCCACCAGCTGGCCTTGAATCGAGCCAAGTAATCCTATGGAATCATCCATAAGGATACCATAGGAATCTAATGGGAAAACTATCTTTAGTCTGGTTAGATTCTATAAATCTGAACTTTTCATATTTTTCTCCGTAGTAGCATTGTTTCCATCTTTTATGAAAAACAGTTAGTAGTATAAAAAAGTATGATAAATTTATTCATATTAAAATTTTTACCTATAAAATTCACCCTCCAATATCCCCATGAAGAACTAGGAGTGGCGCCCTGCTCCCTCACTACTGAGGTTATTGAATGGGAAGGCATCAATTGAGCTGCTGGTGGGGTGTTGGCGGAGGGTGTGAGAGACAGTGTAGGGGGCAAGCAGATAGTGTCTCGGATGTTTTAGGGAGGGAGAAAGATGGATCATCATCTATTTGTGTGGTCAATGGAACATCAACTTAGAGTCTACTGGAATCAGTATAATGATTCCTCCTTGGAATTCCTATAATTTAATCGAATAAAATTAAGTTTAGAACATATATTTCAAAAAATTCATGCATAAAAAATAGAAATGATAATAGATGCATAGTACTAACTAGAAAAATATACATAAAAATGATAATGAATGACTTCACAAATGACATAATTGGTTGATAAATGAATGGATAACTACACATACAATCATTTTATCCTTTAATCGTGTTAGTTTCTTACTACATCATTACTTTATCTACTTCATCCACCCTTACAAGACTAATATTTTCAATATCATGATGGAAAAATAATCTTGTTTATTACTGTTGATGGGATTCAATGTTAGAGGTCAAATCTTTCACTTTATCACTCGGATCATACAAGTCTCTTTATTTTATGTGATAAACTACACTCCACCCTGCATCTAGGACATCTTTCACATAATATACCATTTTCGCTTATGATGATAAGATATACAAATCATGTAGTTCATGGTCACTAACATCCATCCTCCAATGGACCTAAGGCCTTCATTTTTTTATTGATTTTTGATAATACACCTTTTAAGGGGTGAGGTGGAACCCTTACAAGGCCCGTAGGCATAAGTATTACATGTCCTGTAGGCCTTAGAGGAATTAATTTCCCTTAGGTTTTAAACATTAAATACAACCCAGAATAACTACTTGGAACTTCTCCTCCCCATAATCATCATTGTGAAATAATCTCTCCACCTTCGCATGGCTATTCAGCTAGGATTTCCCATGAATGCACTGGCTTGTCCTGATGGCAAGTTCCATACCCTCTCATTCTTGTGATCTGTTTATCTTATGATATGGTGAAATATACTTGCTCATCCTACTTTTGAAGCTTGTTCCTTATAGTTTGTTTGGTTTGCATCTGCACTTAAGGTGGACCGAAGGCCTTAAAGGACTCAGGGACCAAATCGGTGGCCTGAAGTCCCAAACAGGGGAATATTCTCAACTGTTACAGTGCCAAACAGTGTCTTCTATAGTATTGCACATTTCCTGCTATAGTACTGCTACAGTACCTCCAGAAATTAGCCTCCACCTGGATTTGATCCCGAACCGCCTGGATGCACTTAAGGAGTCCTCACCAACTAGTCTAAGGCTCATGTGTATCACCAACATCCATAAATAGAGAGAAGTTCATAGAATTAAATTTCAAGGAATATATTTTAACATACCATATAATATACATCTAAATTCATTTGAATAAAACAACTGAAAAATGCTTGTGGTAGTTTAATTCGATAATATCAGTCAACTTTCCATAGTATCCCACTTCAAAAAATGTAAATATGCCACTATTCTATTTTTTTAAACCCTCTTCCCAATCAACTGTACGGAATCTAAATCCATTCACGTTATAAGCATCGAACATTATAGCTTGTTTTAGAGGACCTCGAGCAAGAAAATTCAAAAAATTTGACAACCCTGCTTGAGTATTAGTATTTATGATCTAAAAAAAGTAATATACATTATTAAATTTAAAAAATATATGTATTAATCTAATATTTGTATTGATTACAATATTTATAAACTTACACATCATTCAAACCATTCTACATGATCTTTATTAACATATTTTGTTATATATTTCTCATTTTGTGTTTGTAATATCATTTGTCTCTTTGTTTGTATCCTCAACTCTTCAATAAATGGATCTGTAATTTCATTATTTAGCAGCACATATCTATGTGCATGTAATAATTCCATTTTTGTTAGTGTAAAATTTGAGCTCCTCCTAAGTGATTCACTAATATCAGGAAAGATTTTTTATTTCCCATGTATTTGAGATTGATTCGATGTGTCTTAAACACGTCCAACTCGATTGAATATTTTCTCAATATCATCCAAGTATCTAGAACAAAAGGTAAGACACTCCTCTACCAAATAGCCTTTAGAAATAGAGTCTTTAGGTTGAGATTTATTTTTCACATATGATTTCAAATGCCCAAGATATCTATGAAATAAAATAAAAAACATAGTTATGTATTTAATGAAGTACCAAGAATTTTTTACTAAAATGAAAAATATTTAAATAAAGTACCTCTCAATTGGATATATCCTTTGATAATGTGCAGGGCCTCCTAATTTATCTTCCTCAACTAATTTCCCAGTTAAATGCATCAAGACAGTAAAAAACAATAGAGGAGATATAATCTCCATTGCACAAAGTTTTCAATAAAAATATCACCTTGAGGTTTTCAAGCTCAAATGGATGTAGATTTTTCTCAAATAGTTATCTGAAAAATGTGCATAATTGTAGTACAATAGAAGTAAACTTTTTAGGTAATAATGTACACAATGTTAATGGTAGTAACTGTTATAACAAAATATGTAAATCTTGGTTTTTCAATCCATGTAACCTATGATTATTTAAGTGAACACACCTTGAGATGTTACTTGAATACCCATTAGATACCATCACTTGTTTTAAAATTTAAAGGAATGCATCATTATCTCTATTTTTCATTGCAAAAAAATTCTGGATCATACTTTCCATTCTCATCTAGCCAGAGATCACACTTTATGTTCATTTCTTGTAAGCCTTTCCAAGCATTGAGATGATCCTTCAATTTTCTATGCTCATTAATAAATGAGAAGATAAAATTGTCACAAACATTCTTCTTAATATGCATCACATAAATATTATACCATAATAAATTAAATTCCCAATATGGAAGTTTGAAGAATATACTTTTTTTCTTCCATTGTTGTGTTCTGATTTCACTTGACGATGCACTTCGAACTCATTTCCCACTACCATTAAAATGATGAACTTTTCCAAATTATGTTTCAACATTTCCAAGTTGTACCAATATTTGAAAACCTGTTAAAAACTTTGGAGGTGGTCTACGATCAATGAAACCATTGAATTTTGACTTGTTCAGTCGAAATATGTGAGATGCATTGAGAAATATTCGTTGATACAAGAAGCATCATTTTCTACTATGTGGTAGTAATTAGGGCTCAAAATAAAAGTTACAAATAGGATAAGACAAAGCTGTGTAATTGTTTCAACCAGATAAATTCCCAAGTCCAGGGAAGTCACTAATGGTCTACATTAGAGCATCTTGCATTTTGAACATTATTCTAGAAGATGCATCATATGTCTCAACACTGTTACTCCATAACTCCTATAATTATTCAATTAAAGGCTGCAAGTATACATCAATATCATTTCTAGGCATTTTTCTTCTGGTAATAATCATCAAAATGATAAAATATGTTTTTTATACACATCCACGGAGGTAGATTGTAAGGGATCAAAACAACCAGCCAAATGCTATAACTGGTACTCAAAGTCCCAAATGGGTTGAATCTATCGGCAACCAATCCCAATCAAACATTCCTAGGATCATATGAGAAATTTGGATGTAATAAATCAAATGTCTTCCATGATTGTGAATCTCTTGGATGTTTCATTAACTCATCATTTTTATTATCTGTAGAATACCACTTCACGTGTTCAATAGTTTTCGATGGCATGAATAATCTTTTTAATTGTGGATTTAAAGGAAAGTAATTAAAAACCTTTGCATGTGTGTTCCTTTTATTCTTCTTTATGGTTGTATGTTGATTCAGAATTCCAATATCACCCATTGACTACTATCTAGAAGAAGAACATTTTTTGCAATCTTGTCTACTTGAATCCTCTCCCCAATAAAGCATACAATCATTAGGGCATGCATGTATTTTGGTATAATTAATACCAAGCTTGTTAACAACTTTTTTCATATCATAAAAATACTGAGGGATTTTTTCTTTATTAAATGCATCACACAACAATTAAAATATAATGGACATCATCTTATTTGTAATTCCACATAAGCATTTGATATGGTACAACTTCAGTAGAAAATAAAGTTTTGAATATTTCAAACATCCACTATAAAACTCTTGATTTCAATTGTCCACTAAACCATGAAATGAATCTTTCCTCTCAGTGAAGTTTTCTCTTACATTAGTCTATATATAATCAAGAGTATGATCCAATGATATGTTACAATCTTGATCTGGTTGTCCTACAGTCTCAAAAACATCACTTGTCATGTTGATATTTGTAGCACCCTCAACTGGTTGTTCTGATATGTTTTGATATTGATGTTCGTGTCTTGAAATGTCAAATTCATCATTTATAAGGTTTTTCATTTCATTTTCCATTTTCGATGAAGTTGGTATATTATTCTATGGATTGACATTGGTGCTCAACCTTTCTGTAATGTTCGATTCTCCATGCCAAATCCAACACAAATATTGAGCCGGGAATTGCTTCAATATCAAGTGTTCATAAACTTAATATCTCTTCAACTATATTCTAAATTTAAATTTAGGACATGGAAATCTTATTATCCCATCAACGGATCAATTAATAATTAAAAAATCTAAAAAATCCTCCAAACCCTTAGCATTCTGATGTGTGTTCCTCAGTAATGTGATCCAGATTGTATCCATATATATCACAATGTGCCTAAACATTATTAAAAAAAATAAAACACATATCTATTACTAAATAGGAAAAGAGGTTAATATATACTAGTTGAAAAAAATATGAATATGTTAAATAAGCTTTTCCTATATAAATACATATGGTAAATAATAAAGCATTTTAAAAAGGATAATTGAAATCCATAAAGTCTAGTTGTGGGGAAAATGATGTGTAAAAGAGTTACATTTTTCATTTAAACCCCATTAATAAACCCAAGAGTAAAAATAAATGTTGAAATACATTTTTAATAAAACTATTATGTTAATAAATCATTGAAAAAATATCACAATCCAATTTCAATAATTGATTATAGGACCAACATGATTCTAAAAACTATTAAGCTACTATCATGATACTCTTTTTTATTTAATGGATACATTTTGTAACATTTTTTTATTGAGTGAATTGGTGGATTGATGATGATAAAGGATTTATTATTCAAATTTTCTCTCTTTTATATATATCTATGATTTTATTTATCTTATTTCTTTTAATTTCCTAAATTTCTTTTTCATGTATGGATGAAGAAACCATTGACCTTATCAGTGGATGGTGGTAGTAAACAGAGAGATAGTGAATGGTTGGGTATTACGTGGGAAATGATGCTACTCTGATGAGGATTGGGAAATGATCAATGATTTGTATTATGAATCAATTAATATCATTGATGCAAACATTGAAAATTATATTGAGAATGATCATGGATTCATGAGACATGCTAATGAGGTGTTTAACTAAGAAATGAACCACTCTAAAGATGATGACATGAGTTCATGAAATCAAAGTAATTATAATAATATAGTAACTATAATGAGGTATCAGGTACCACCAACATAATGTTCCACATAAAAAGTGAAATAAAAATGTTTGACTACATTCATTGCTCACTCGGTACTTAAGAAAATTGGATCTCTTTCATAGAAGGTATATCCAACCAATACAAAACTAAACTAGCATAATTGAGGAGGATCAATATTGAATGAATAATTTGATATATTCTTATTGAGTATAATTTTTAGGTAAAACCAATTTCTCTCCTCCAATATATATTTAAATATATAGAACCACATAACCCATAAGAGGTGATATTACTCATCCAACCACCTCTTCTTCTTAGCTAATTATTTATGGAAACTAAATAACATAAGAATACTAATAATCTATATATTTGGACAATAACCATAATGTAATGAATTCTACCCCATTTTATCTAAGAAAATATATTAGAAACAAGAATCAGTAAGCCAAACATATCAAGATTCTCCCCAACTCTTTTGAGAACCACCCTTCAATGTATAACAAATCCAAATAGTACCTTGGTAGGAGGGGGTACAAGTGGTGAGGGGCAAGGTCAAAAACGACGGTGAGGGGAGGTGAGGTGTTGGGTCGGGACTAGTGGAGAGGGGTGGCGAGTAGCTAGGTCAGGACCGACAGTGAGGGGTGGTGAGGGTTGAAGGTGGGGAGTGAGGGTCGGGACTGGTGGCAAGAGGCAGTGAGGGTCGTGATTGGTAGGGCATCAGAGGGTCAAGGGGTCGAGGTGGGGGTGGGGGTCAGGGGGGTCGGGGGAGAAGTGTCGGGTGTGTGAAAAAATTAAAAGGTTTAGAGGTGTTTTTTAATAAACCACCACTAAATTATTTAAAAAAAATACCAATGGTTTAATAAACCACTGCTAAAAATCACCACTAAAGTTTGACTTTGGTGTAGTGAGTGTTCATTTTCTTGGTTTTCATGATCGATATACTTGTATGTGAGTATGGAAGTTCATGTGTAATGGTTATAATTCTCCAAAATTTAATTTATATGATATTAATGAACATACATAAGATTAAATGGTTATATAATTCATTTTATTATATGATATGAAGATGATTTATTAGATAAAATATTAGTGATAATCATTTAGACTATTACGATGGTATTTCGATCATCTCAAGCTAGTTTTTTTGTATGAATTAGTATTATGTATATATAATGGTTCCAGAACATTAAATAGGTTATAATACATATATTATAGTAATTTTTAATCATAAAAATGGTTTCATGTCCATCCTTGAAGGAGAAATTGAATAATGAAGGTTCGTCATCCACAAGGGTTATAAATCAGCACCTCTCGGATGATGATTTTGGTTTTAAAATAAAGGAGCGAGGGTAAGGGGATTGATGATAGTTCTTCCATTATCATGATATCATTCCATTATATAGATTACACTATAGTTATCATGGTCATTTGGATAGAGGGGGTGAGGAGAAGATAAGAAAATAAAGTAAATTGAAAATGAAAGAAAAAGGAAGATGGTTTATATAAGGCCCCAACCTTAAATATTACATAATATTGAATTAAGTTAATAATTAACACTGAGGATATTTTCAGATTTAGAGTTTCATATAATTAAGCCATAACTATTACATTACATCTCAAAAATTAAAAAGTAGACACTTCTACTCAGTATCCATTTTTTCATAAAATAAAAATTCTTAAAGGAAAAAAATAATTTTTTTCTTGATATAAATATTATTGAGTTATTCCTTTCTCATACACTACCTTATAACCTATTAAAAACATTTCAAAAACTTGGGATTAGAATAAAAAGCTCAGTAAGGGTTATAAAATAAAGAAAGAAAAAATTAGTTTATCAATTCAAACAAAACATAAGCTCTTTAACATACCTCATGAAATCATAAAATTTATGAATAGCACATCGAAATCATAAATCATAAAGGTAACTTATGGAATCCATATCATACTTACATTGTATATTTCACAGCTACATATGGAGTTACACTTGGAATACCCATCACAGTATATTCCCTAAATTTATTAGGAGAAACATTAACGTTTACCTCTATCACGTTACCCAATGCATTGGAGATATATCTCGGGCTCACTCTCCCTAGGTTTATCATGGAACCACCTGTATGCGTAAACAATTCCCAAGAACCATAACATAAGAATAACACATGAACAAGAATAAAGAAAATATAACATTTCCAAATTGCATTCACTAGATATCAGTTCAAGATATAGACATAATCAATTCATTTAAAACATTCAAAAAGAAGAGTTTTGAATCAAAGTGTCCCATACCACTCTAAAACTTTTGAAAGAAATTTATACTTTAAAACAATCATTCCCATATAAATAAATCTTTAAAACCATTTTTAAAACATTGACATTAATGAGAAATATTTAGAAGAATATATCTTTAAAACAATAGTTAAGAAGTTCTTAACCAAGTGAGAGATGCTTGAATACAAATAATTGAGGAATAACATTTAATAAAAACTTTATAATATCATGAGTATAAAGTTATTAATGATATAATATGCCAAATTACAGTATACACACCATATAAAAGTTAATTGGTGCATAACAATAATGAAGTCTCAATGGAATGTAAATCGAGACGAAATCCCTTATAAAGATAGTATCCTTAGATTAAGTATAAATAAATTACATAATTATGTGTCAAAAATATAAATAAACTCAATATTATTGGATATTAAGTGTAAAACAATAATATTTCATTCACACATATTCATAGAAGGACATAATCAACAAGTAGAAGTTTAACCCAAAGAATTGAAATTGTGTTAAGAAGTTCCCTAACAAAAATTTGGCAGCCTAATGGCATCACTTAAAATTTCAGAAAAAGAGTTGATGAGAGATAAAAGAGTATCTCATCACTTGGACATAAAATTTATTTAAATAAGGATATATAAGAAAATATCCCAACATAAGATAATGGAAATTAAAATATAGAACATAAAAGAAATCTTTGACTAAAAGAGGAGGGTGAAAGGTTCCCTTACCAATTTGGTAACTTATGAAACATACACCCCATGAAAGGAGGATCATAGAATGAAGATGTAAATACCCATAAATTAAATTATATTACACAATGAATAAAATCATGGGAAGTACATGTACCACTCAAAAAGAATGAGTGGAAAATATGGCATGAATCTCAGAGGAATAAAAAGTGAGATGAAAACCCATTACCTTGTGTCCGACTTGACCCGTTCGTTCTTTAATCTCCAGAAAACTAAACTAAAGTTAATTTATACTTTCTTAAGAACCTTTTTCAAGTTTATTATTTATTTTATATCACTTATTACCATGTTATAAACATTATTCAATCATTTAAGTTAATAATGGTCATTTTTTTTATATTTGGTACTTGAGTAAAAAATGAACTTCTTATAATTACAAGTTGTTCATGTTGTCAAAAGTCCATTATCTCTAGAATGATATTCATAATTTAGATATCATATATAATATATATCTAGTATATATATGTATTTATAATAGTACATAACATTTGGAGGTAATAAATAAAATGCACCATACATGGAGACGGTAAGTCGTACGTACGCATGAACGCTACTTTCATTTCTATTTGATATTTAATGGAATAAAAACTTAATGATAAATATGTATATAATAATTCTAATATAATATCTATATTATGTAATTTAATTAACTCTGTCCTTTATATGTTCCACGTATGGCATGAACGATTCATATCACTTTGAGGGGGTGGTAGTCCACACTTGCTCAAATGAAATTATTGTAATTACCCATTATGGAAACCATAAAGGTATGATATAAACGAATAATAAATAAATATAGAGACAATATAAATATAATATATATCAAATGTAAATAAATTTCCATATTAATGGCCACCATAAGAGGTGGTAGGAGAAGATTGAACAATCATTGTTTTGTGAGGCAGTAGTTCATCGTCCATAGAAACAGTATGTTCTTTACCCATTATATGGAGGTGTGTGTAAGTATAGTTCGAATCCTTATCATATCAACAACCTAGTATATTTAGGATACTGGTTTTGTTATAAATTTAAGGAATAAAAAGTGTTTATGGGGTTGAAGAAGTAAAATAAAAGAAAAGAACATAAGAGAAGACGTTACCTTTAAATCGGGTAACTCCCTTTGGTTGGAACCAAAAGGATTTCTTAAAGTGCATTATTCCTAAGGTAAGGCTTCTAGGTGGAAGAGAGGGATCTTGAGAGATTATTTGGGTAGATTTTGGACGATCCAAGGGGCTTGAGAGGTGTGAGTAATGGGTTAGAAGTGAGTTCTTTTTATAAGGGGGAGGAGGCGCTCTTTAGGAAAGTTTGAAAATATTATTTTATTATATAATGATTTATATTTATAAAGGTCCAAAACTTATTAAAGTCAAAGATAAGATTAATCTTGTTCGAAATAAAATCATCCAATAATAATTGGATAGGTTTTGGATATTTTTTTAATTTTTATAATCTTATTTATTTAAATCATTCATTAATGAGATAAACACTGCATCATTATTGTGTTGTATATAATTTTATTTATTTGATTTCTAAAAATTATAAATAAAATACCATGATTTAAAAAATATTTTTAAATTTATAATTAATATTTATAGTCAAATATATCAATTATATAACCCCACATTAAAATTGTTTTAGCAAAACAATACATGTTTATGATATTTTTTTACTTTAAATAAAAAGTTATTAATGTCATTTTCTTACCGAAATGGCTTTAAAAAGACAAAAATATCACCCAAGGATTGTATTGGTCAGCCATGACTAATCCAATAAGGTTAGGACAAGTGTTAAGGTAATTTTATATTATTATAATATTATTTTTACCTTTAATTACCCTATTTACCTTTAACTGCGGTAAATAAAAGTCAAAAGTTACTATTCACCAAAAATTATTTTCATCTTATTGAACCAAATTTTACTTACTGATAACAACCATTTATGTCAGATTTTCAAAATTCAATTCACAGAAGTGATAAAATTTCATTTAAATGAAATCAGTTTTTTAACTATTACTTAGTGTTTTCACTATTCATCAAAAATTGAAGGTTTTCAGAAAAATAACAAAAATTCAGCCTAAGCTATATTTGATATTATGAATTCAAAAATGATTTATATTTTACCAAATTCAAAATATATAAGTTTCATTAATTAATTTAAAATTAATTCTCATTGTCAAAACAAAAAACGTGTTTTTAAGAAATAATAACTATCAAAAGATTGACACTTGTTTGTGTCCAATTTAATAGTGAAATTCTTCCAATGACCAACATTGTATTAAATGGTAAAAATATAATCTAATTAAACTTTAAAAACAATTAAAAATATAATCTATCCATATAAATAAATTAGATTAAAAGGAAATTTTGAATTAAAATACAGTATTTTTAACTATTCATTAAAAATTGTATTTTATCATAAAAATACCAAAATTTACCCAAAGTAAATTTTGATGTCCCGATTCTAAAAAATAATTTTATTTTGTCAAATAGAACTTATAAAAGTATCCAAAACTATATTTAAATAGGGTTCGTGACCCACGCCTTTCGTAGGGCATGGCAAAAGCATTTTAATTTTTCCTAGTGCAGCATAGAAGCTGACCAGGGTCGTCTCACTTGAGGAGTTTTCTCAATCATTTACTTACTTAATATAATTTAACTAAACTATTTATTTGTGGTGTTTTTATATTATCTAGTAATGGAAAAAAATTAAATTAAAATAAAAGACAAAACTAACATGCAAGGACAAAATGAAATTAATTGAGAAAGAACTTGGCCTTTATGGTTTGGTTTGTGGGTTTCATCATTCTCCTTATTGGTATTTAAATTATGTTTGATAATTCAATTATAAGATATCATTAATGAATTAATATTATTTTATTTATTGGTGTAAAATCTTGAATGCATTTTGCAATCTTAACTTCACATCCTCCTATAATCAAGGTTGATGGCACACCTCGATCGAGAGTGTGTCATCTTCCAAGACCTGGCTCCATCGTATGTCATTTCAACCACTGAATGGATCAACTTCATCGTATGAAGAGATTTTATCCAGTATAAGGGAGGGAAAATATTTAATAAAAGAATAGAAATGAGTTTGAAATCAGTGTCGTGGTGGACGATCGCCACACCTGTGCACATCACTCTTACTCATCACAAACTTAATAAAACATAGGAATTTAAGCACAAAATAATTGAAATTTCCACATACCTCCCTCGGACAAAGTCTCGGGTTAACCCCTCATATTTGAGGGTAAGAGGTCACAGTGGAGAATATGAGAATAATAAGAGAATAAAAAGAGAAAAGATGAAGAAGAAAACAGGGTGGATGGGTGGACACAGAAATAAAAACAATGCATGAATTTTATTAGAAATCTAAATTACAAATGAAAACTAAAACAAATAATGAAAATAAATAAATAAAATGAAATTGGGAAGATTTTTGGCCGGCCTGCCTCGGTGGAGATCTCCTCCTTGGTGCCTTGAAGGAATGGATAGAGAATGGGATGCTTTGGGAAGGAGGTGAGGGCCTCCTTTTATAGGCAGAATTTGAACCCATAGAGTTTTCGCATTGTATATCCCATAAATTACCTATTAATGCCTTCCACCCTTAATGAATGTTGTTTATAAATATATTTTCTGTCTCTCCTCAAAATTTCAGATAATTGGGAAACCGTATGAAGGAGTTATGAATTTTTAATTATCGGTTTCTGTTTCTGGACGAAGCTTCCAGGATGGTTCCTCCAAAATTATGTCATTTAATTGCCACCTTAATGACTTCCAAAATTCCCCAAATTTCTTTTAAGGTCGTTCCTAGATTTCCTCGTCCCATACCATGTGTAAACATCTCATTTTGATGTGTATAGTCCGCGTTTTGATTTCGTTACATTGGTGGTATCCACGCTGTCCGCCTGGAAAAATGTCCAAGTTCAATGAATTTTTAGACCCTTTAGATGGCTGAATCATCTCCTGGTCCAGAAGACAAAAGTGTAGGAAATAAAATAATTATTATAAAAAAATTTAATCATAAAAATTGGAATAATATTTTTCAGGAAATAACTAAAATACCCTTGATGTAAAAATCTGTCAAAAATCCAGAATTAGTCATTTTTCACATTTAGGCTCAAAATAACACTAAAACCTAAAAATGTGACAATTACCCATTAAATAACACTATGGTGGGATTATAAACAATTATTTACAGTATAAAATATAGGAAAATTTAAGCTTCATCACTCCCCCACACTTAAACATTGAACTCCTGGGCAATCATCTTACATCCAAATCAAAATCCACACAACAATCAAAAATGAGAAAATATCAATGATTTTATCCAAAATAGAATTCCATCATGTCTCATATATGAATAAAAAGCCTCTCTCATTTTCATTTCAATTATTAAAATTTGTTCAACCACATAAATCAATCCATGGCCAATCACAACCTACCTCACATTGAATTTTATGTCACTCTTCACTCAAGAGAAATTGATTCTATAGTTATGCTCATACTTGGAAATCACATGTATCACCATAGGCTTGTGAAAATTCTCATTTCTCCATAGCGTGAAACATGAAAATTAATTCAATCATTAGGGATTTAATTAAAGGTTCAAATGATTCTATGGCTTAGGGTTGGTGGGAAAATGATTGAAAACGTTTCAGGCTAGAAAGAGGAGGCTGGACTCTTAAGTACAATGCATGATTAATCAAGTGAAAACACAAGATAAACCTCACTCAAATCCCATTGAAATGTGAATCACAACACCGCTCCCATTTTAACGACATGGTTCATTAGTTAATAAATGATTACAAAGAATGATATCATCCAAGTTCTCCCTATTTTTTGTAAATCTCCAGAAAGGCACAGCTTTATTTTCTTTTTTTGTAAAGCTCCATACAGGCACAGATTTATTTTGAATTTTTTTTCTCTATTTTTTTTATGGAGAACCGGATGAAATGAAAGAAGCATAATGAAATTATGACTCATGCCTAATTTTCTAATAATACATTGCCCAAAATTATGACTCACACATTACACCACCTAAAAATGATACATATCCCAATAAATGCACACGAAAGGCCCTTCCCCCACACTCAAACTCGAATTACCATGCAAAAATACTAAAAGTGTGGGTAGGTAAGGAAAAATTGGCTTGTAATATGGCTTAAACCTATAAGGAAATTCATGGAATCTAAGGGCTTATGAAGGATAAATGTAAAGGTGGGTATCAAGATAAAATGTGGCTAGCCAAAGAGATGCCTCAGTCATTTCAAATACATTCCATGAAATCCAAAGCTTTGAAAGAGAATTATTCACAAATTCTGGTTATCATGCAAAATCCAAGTTTCACTCAAGAAAGTGTGGGTATTTGGAAGAATATGTAAAAGTGGTTTAGAATACCGCACAGGATTGGAAAAGTATTTTGAGTCAGTGTTTCATAGTTATGGATTTCAAAAATCAGTCAAACTCATAAAAATGCTTGAAAATCCATTTCAAGGGAAAATAATTCATATCAACAATCATTTAAAATCAATTATTTCAAATATAATTTCATCTTTTTCAAAATCAATTGATGTGTGAAAATTGATAAGAATATTCATTAAAGCTCAAAATATATTTTGGACCAAAAATGAAAGGAGTTTAAATGATAATCATAAAAAGTTAACTCCCTTTTGAAATAATGATTCGGTCATCTTCCTCTAATTCTCAGGGATTCCTTCTGCCTTCATGATCCTAAAAAAGATAAATTACTCAATTAATCACAAGGATCATTTCATTTAACCTCAAAATAAAAAAAAGGAGGGGGCCACATGCTAGACTATTTCCTAATACTGAATTTGAAATTTAAATAACTAGAAAGCATGTGAAGATAAATCTTTTTATGATCCCCCAAGTGGGCCCTGGAATCTTTTACTCCCTCCAGAGGGCAGTACCAGCTTTTATCCATAATCTTTTAGTGGATGAAGCTTCTTTGATTTAAACCACCACATGTGTCTCTTCCTACCTTGAAGTTCTATGTTCTTGTTGAGGAGGACTCCATAAACAGAGTATACCAGATCCGCCCCCTTCTCAATTTGGTACAGCTTGCATAGCAGGGGTTGGATGAAGTAGGGAACCTCCTCTTCATTTGTTGCTACATGTGCAACATTCCCTTTCCCTTCTTGTGCTCCACCTAGAAAATATTCAGTGTGTTTATAGAGCTTTAAATGTTCCTCAACAGGTGTAATTTCTTTTCCCTCATCATCCTCTAAGGCATAATATGAGAAGGTCGAATCTAAAAATTCAAAATTATTAGGGGTGATACTGAAATTATTTTCAATAAAATTAAAAGAGTTTGAGTTTAAGATTTTATCGTATCCCAAAGTCGGTTTGACTTTAATCTCATCTTAAATTGAATTTGCCTCTTGGAGTTGATCTTCACTGGATGGAGGTAGGTAGTCGGGCTCCTCCACCTCATGTTTGGATTCGACTTCATGGATGTCTTCAGTGAAATCAGGAAAGACTAGTGGCACTTCCTTCTTGGCCTTGAATCTTTTTAAGTCGGCTTGGAGTTCATCGACTATGGCCATCAAATCTTCCAATGAGATCCATGTTGCTATGCCTCTTTCCACTTGCTTAACCGTTATCATCAGCGCATCGGCTCTACGTTGGAGGGCCTCCTCAGTGTAGTCATTTTCTTCCTCCGGCACCTATGAGTAATTGTTCCATGCAAAATAATTTAAATTTGAATGCATCGTGAAAAAAGTTTTTTTTTTTTGAAATTTTTTATTTTTAAAAAAAATGGAAACAATCTAAAATTTTAAATTATAAAATGTAAATTAAACAACCTATTAGCTCCCCGGCAATGGTACTAGTTTTGACGCATGCCTGTCATAGGGCATGTCAAAAGCAATTTAATTTTTCCTAGTGCATCATAGAAGCTGACCAGGGTCGTCTCACTTGAGGAGCTTTCTCAATTGTTTACTTACTTAATATAATTTAACTAAACTATTTATTTTTGGTGTTTTTATATTATCTAGTAATGGAAAACAATTAAATTAAAATAAAAGATAAAACTAACATGCAAGGACAAAATGCAATTAATTGAGAAAGAACTTGGCCTTTATGGGTTGGTTTGTGGGTTTCATCATTCTCCATGTTGGTATTTAAATTAAGTTTGATAATTCAATTATGAGATCTCATTCATGAATTACTATTCTTTTATTTATTGGTGTGAAATATTGAATGCATTTTTCAATCTTAACTTCACCTCCTCCTATAATCAAGGTTGATGGCACACCTCGATTGAGAGTGTGTCATCTTCCAAGACCTGGCTCCATCGTATGCCATTTCAACCACGGAATGGATCAACTCCATCGTATGAAGAGCTTGTATCCAGTAGAAGGGAGGGAAAATATTTAATAAAAGAATAGAAATGAGTTTGAGATCAGTTTAGTGGTGGACGATTGCCACACCCGTGCACATCACTCTTACTCATCACAAACTTAATAAAACATTGGAATTTAAGCACAAAATAATTGAAATTTCCACATACCTCCCCCGGTCCAAGTCTCGGGTTAAACCCTCATATTTGAGGGTAAGAGGTCATGGTGGAGAATATGAGAATAATAAGATAAGAAAAAGAGAAAAGATGAAGAATAAAACAGGGTGGATGGGTGGACACAGAAATAAAAACAATGCATGAATTTTATTAGAAATCTAAACTAAAAATGAAAACTAAAACAAAAATAATGAAAAAAAATAAATAAAATTAAATGGGGAAGATTTTTGGCCGTCCGCCCTCGGTGGATATCTCCTCCTTGGTGCCTTGAAGGAATGGATGGAGAATGTGATGCTTTGGGAAGGAGGTGAGGGCCTCCTTTTATAGGCAGAATTCGACCCTAGAAAGTTTGCACGTTGTAGACCCCATAAATGACCTCTTAACGTGTTCCACCCTTAATTAATGTTGTTCATAAATATATTTTATGTATCTCCTCCAAATGTCAGATAATTTTGAAACCGTATGAAGGAGTTATGAATTTTTAATTCTTGGTTTCTATTTCTGGACGAAGCTTCCAGGATGGTTCCTCCAAAATTATGTCATTTAATTGCCACCTTAATGACTTAAAAACTTCCCCAAATTTCTTTTAAGGTCGTTCCTAGATGTCCTCATCCCATAATAGGTGGAAAATCTCATTTGGATGTGTGTAGTCTTCGTTTGGTTCCATTACATTGGTGGTGTCCACGTTGTCCGCCCGGAAAAATGTTCAAGTTAAATGAATTTTTAGACCCTTTATATGGCCGAATCATCTCCTGGACCAGAAGACAAAAGTGTAGGATATTAAATAAGGATTTTAAAAAAAAAATTAATAAAAAAATTTGGAATAATATTTTTCAGGAAATGACCAAAATACCCTTGACGTAAAAATCTGTCAAAAATCCAGAATTAGTCATTTTTCACATTTAGGCTCAAAATAACACTAAAACATAAAAATGTGATAATTACTCATTCAATAACACTATGGTGGGATTATAAACAATGATTTACAGTATAAAATATAGGAAAATGTAAACTTCATCAGTTCTCCATCAAAAGGCAATAAGTCATCCTTTTAAAGAATATTAGTGTATTTATGCTTAAAATTAGATTCGTTCACATTTTAAACCTCTAACTTTTATTGGATAAATGTAAAAAAACATTTAATATACATGTATAATCATATTGTAGTTAGTTCTATTCATTCTCATCAATACAAAGTCTAGGCGTTAACTTCCATTTAAAATAATATTATATTATTATTTTTCAGTATGACCCAACATTGTGTGCAATGTAAGATTTCAAAGAAACTCATTGTTGCGTATCGGGTATGCCATTGAACATAGCATCCTCTTTAAATTAAAATTAATATTTAATTAACAAATATTAATAAATATGAAAATGTATTATTATTTATTTACTTGGGATGTTACATCCTTCCCCCCTTTTAGAAATTGCATCCTCGCAATTTTAAAATTGTGCTTGGAAACTTCATTAAAAGTACCACATCAGAAAAAGAGTCAATAAAACTATCACTTTAAAATAAAGAAAGTGAAGTACAAAGGTCACCTGAGATAACCCATACTAGGATTCCATGTAAGAAAACATGGATATAGAAGTTAAAGTAAGTGTCAAGTTCTAATGGAGAGTGATAAAAAACATGATTAGGATAAAGTTAACCACCATAAAATCACAAAATTGTGATAGGTTAAACGGTCTTTGGTTTCCCAGTAGGAAAAGTAAACAGACAACATTTTTTTTCTTTTAAGTTCCTTTTCATAAAGTTGGAGAATTTATTTATGAGATTGAATAAAGACATAAGGAAATATACTTAATTTTCAGGTAGAGTTTCATCCTTTAATAAGTTTCTACCAAAAACTCATCTTTTCTCCAAATGATGAGTATTCAAGATGACTTGTTCACATCTGAAGTGCTAGAATCAACTTCTATATAATCACATAATCCAAAAAAATGTACTATATATTTTCCCTGTCTTTAGACATTAACCAAAACCAAAATGGTTAGTACAAGATCAGATAATACCAAAAAAGGATAATCCTTTAAAAAAAGAAATATTATTCCTAACCTCCAAAATTCGACAAACAATACACAAAGTTCAACAAAGACCATTCAATAAACAATTATCCATAAAATTCTTCAAAATAAACCAAACTAATATTAAAACCCAAAACTTATAAGGATTTAATCACATAGTCTTCCATAGTAAATCTTAACATTTATCTCCAAATAACATCAAATACTCTTAAAGTCTCATACTGAAGTGTAATTAACCTAATCATATATTCTCTATAATCGGTTAATTATTTCCATAAATAACCCAAATAGCCATAAAACATAGATTCTTCAAAAATAAAATTTCAACCATTATTCCACAAATTAAATCTTATAGTATTCTATTTTCCTTAGGCATATAGTGTTTTCCCAAAAGAAAGAGCATCTTCCAAAATAACCTTTTATCACTTAATCACCATATCATTTTCCTATATTAAGGATATCCATTTGATGAAACATAATTTCCCAAAATCAACTTATTCTTGATCTATAAAATCATTTAACTAAAGGAATAAATCATACTAACCAGGGACTTCGCGTAGGCTAGTGGTAGGTGATGCACTCTTGTCTCCCTTAGGTTGTGGGTTCGATTCCCATAGCCTTGTCGGATGCGACGGGTTGTCACCCATCTTATGGGTTGTCCTTTTTATAAAACTCAAAAATAACCCTAACATATTTTAACCGCAAAGGTTGTCTTATACCTATCATTTTCATCCCAAATCATTAAGACCTCAACATATTAATGAATTCTTATATATATTGTAATTTTTTTTATTTCACCTCCATATGATAAAATAAAACTATTCCCAAAATAAAGAACATCATACCTTGATCATGGTGTCCACATGGTTTCATCATCATCTTATTCACGTAGGAAGAAGGTTCATGCATTTCAACAATGATTTAGATATCCTTAAAAATCATTTGCTTCCTTCATCCCAATACACCTTGTACAACATGGGTCATATGGGTGTTGGTAGAAAAATAATTTTGGAAAGTAATCATGTATAACATATAATTTCAAAACATATGATAAAACATTCTTTTTATAAAACAGTCGGACTGAGTTTGAGTTGAAACATTCAATCAATGGTCATTTTAAAATACCATAAGTATTTGATGAAAGACTATAATTTAAAATCAAATATAAATAGGTTTTGAAAGGGTCTCCTTCTTCCACACCTTTTTCAAATTCATAATATGCTTCAAAATATTGTGATAAGGTAAAATATTTGAAAATGTATTGATAATATTTACCTTTCTTGAAAATATGAGAATATTTATAAAATAGGATTTGATTAAATACAACCCATGATCCATGATGGTATCGAGGTATAGTGGAAGTGTTTGATATCTCAAACAATTGCTTGCAAGTGAGTTGTATGTTAGAAAATGTTTCAGAATCATCTAGCCATGACTTTGCAATAATTATTGCAAGCAATTCATCAGTAAGAGATAGGAATGTTGTTTGAGATCCTCCTCCGTCCATTTTTAATAGACTTTACTTGATCTGAAAAAGTTACAATATAAGGATTTAACTTAAAGAGTAGACATAAAGACTAAACATGTGTCTAACAAAAACTTCTAATCCCTAAAGTTGTCTAAACCGACCTCTGATACCAACTATAAGGCCTCAAACTTAAACATTACATAATCTTGAATTAAGTTAATAATTCATATTGAGGATCTTTTTAGGTTTAGAGTTTTAGATAATTAGGCCATAACTATTACATTACATCTCAAAAATTTCAAAGTACACACTTCTACTCAGTATCCATTTTTTCATAAAATAAAAATTCTTAAAAGAAAACAATAATTATTTTCTTCATATAAATCTTCTTGAGTTATTACTTTCTCATAACATGCCTTATACCCTGTGATAAACATTTCAAAAACTTGGGATGAGCTTAAAAATCTCAGTAAGGGTTATAAAATAAAGAAATAGAGCATTAGTTCATTAATACAAACAAAACATAATCTCTTTAACATACCTCATGAAATCATAATATTTATGAATAACTCATAGAAATCATAAATCATAAAGGTAACTTATGGCATCCATATAATACTTACATTGTAGATTTCACAGCTACATAGGGATTTACATTTGGAATACCCATCACAGTATATTCCCTCACTACTAGAAATTTAGGCTATAGCCACGGTTTTAAACCGTGTCTATAAGTCCCAAAACCGTGGCTATAGGTTATAGCCACGGTTCAATGAACCGTGGATGGTAATGGCGTGGCTATAGGGAAAGACCTATAGCCATGGTTTCAAACTGTGGCTAAAGCCCTATAGCCACGGTTTGAATCGTAGCTATAGGGTATTTCCACGGTTTGAAACCGTGGAAGAACATTAAGTCGTACAAATCCTATAGCCACGGTTCAAAACCGTGGCTATATAGCTTTATCCACGGTTTAAAATCATGGATTTAGGTCTACAGCCACGGTTTAAAACTGTGTATTTAGGGCTTGACATTTATTTAAAAAACACCCCCCCCCCCCCCCCCCTGAACAGCCCCCCTGGACAGCCCTTACACCCCCTGTACAGCCCCCCATCCCCCCCCAGACAGCCCCCTTGCACCCCCCCCCCCCCCGGACAGCCCCCTTTCACCCCCCTAGACAGCCCCTATGCCCCCCCTAGACAGCCCCCATGCCCCCACTGGACAGCCCCCTTGCACTCCCCCTGGACAGCCCTTACACCCCCTTGGACAGCCCTTGCACCTCCCTAGAGAGCCCTTGCACCCCCCCTGGACAGCCCTTTCACCCCCCTGGATAGCCCCCCTGCACCCCCATGCCTCCCCTGGACAACACCCTTGCACCCCCCTGGACAGCCCCCTTGCCCCCCCTGGACAGCCCCCTTGCCCCCCCACCCCCCACCCCCACTCCTACAGTAGCCCACCACCCCACCCCCTCCCTACACCCCCCCCCCCCCGAACAGCCCCCTTGCCCCCCCACCCCCCCACTCCTGCATTAGCCCCCCCCCCCCCTCCCTGTAGCCCCCCCCCCCCCCCGTGCAGACCCCCCAGCACACCCCCCACCCCACCTTGAACACCCTCCCTGGATAGCCCCCTTGCACCCCCCTGGACAACCCTTGCACCACCCCCCCCCCACCCTAGACAGCCCCCCGCACCCACATGCCCCACCTGGATAGCCCCCTTGCACCCCCCCCCCCACCCCCAAACTCCTGTAGTATCCCACAACCCCACCCCCTCCCTGCAGCCCCCCCCCCCCCCTAGGAGATGAGTGGAGAAGACCCTTGAGAAGCTTCCAGACTTATTTATTCCATGAAAATCTGGAATTTCTAGAAAGTGCTTGAAAAAATCATTGATGAGGTATGCATTTCTCTCATCCCTGCTAATGACCGAATAAAATCTGATATTAAGGGGGAGAAATTGAATTAATCAATTACAAGAAGTTGAGGAAATTTGATATCTCAAGGATGATTTATAAAACCTTCTACATGTACTTGAATGTTTTCAACATGTGTATTGATATGAGTGCAATATCTCATGTTGTAAATGAGGAAGACAGGTTGTTTCATGCCAATATACAGATGATAAATGGATTGTAAGTTAGTTGGAGTACCCAATCATATTGATGAGACAATTAGGAGCTGGACAGCTTAGAAGGGAGTTGGAAGTTCCCAAGCTTGTTGAGAAGGAATATGAATTTCTCAATCAAAGGTGTTAGTATGCAAATCTTAAAGCCCCCCCCCCCCCCCATGCACCCCACCCCCTGCATCCCCCCTTCCCACCTTGGACCGACCCCACTCACCCCCCTGGACAGACCCCCCCCCCCCTCCTGGACACCCCCCTCCCTCCTGGAAACCCCCTGTACAACCCCCCCCCCTCCAGGACACCCCCCTCCCTCCTGGACAGACCCCCCCTGGACAACCCCACCCAGACAGCCCCCCCCCCCAGAAAGAAGCCCCCACTAGACCCCCCCCCCCTCCTGGACACCCCCTCCCTCCTAGACAACCCCCCTGGACAACCCCACCCGGACAGCCCCCCCCCCCCCCCGGACAGCAGCCCCCCCTCCACCCCCCTAAACAGACCCCCTCCCCTCATGGAAACCCACCTGGACAGACCCCCCAGGACAACCCCACCCGGATAGCATCCCCCCCCCCTACTGGAAAACCCTTGCACCACGCCTGCTGGACACCCCCCCCCTTCTAGACACCCCCCCTCCCTCCTGGAACCCCCCCCCCCCCCCCTCCCTCCTGGAAACCCCCTTGGACCACCCCACCCGTACAGCCCCCCCCCCTGGAAACCCTATACTGTTGTGCTGCTTTTGGGTCCATTGTGGGTTTTTGGTGCTGGATTTATCCGTTGTAAAGGGATAAGAATGTAGAGTGTATTTTTTGGCTGGTTCTCAGCTTGTGTGGGTCATGCAGGCGATGTTCTTGTGGGGGTTCTTGTTTCTATTATGGTGTTGGGTGGGTGTGGGATGTTTATAGTGCAAGGATCCTTTGCAGAGGATGCCTGATTTTAGTGTGTGGGGATGATTCTAGAGGGGCTTCTAGTGTGGTGCTGATAGAGTCACATGTTATTATTCTAGGTGCAGTTGTAGAGGATAGGGTTTATGGTGTGGGTGATTCAAGTGGGGATTTATAGTTTTTGGTTGATTGGTTTCTTTTTGGGTTGTGGTTTTCCTGCTACTTGGCTACATGTAGGGGATTTATTGTGGATGGTTGTGTTTGAGTTTGTGGTTGACTGGTTGGGTGTTCCTTTGGTGGCTGGTCTTTTTCATATGGTGATGTTAGGATATTGTTTTCTTGAGTCTTTGAGTGGTCGAATGTGGTGGTCTGGTGCCATGATATTGTAGAATGTTTCCTTGGCTTCAAGGTTCATGAAGTAGTAGGTGGTTCGAGTTGCGTATATACTAGTGTTGGTGTTCCTAGAGGAAGGTTTTCTTTATTGGATGGGTTCTTTCCAGCAGCCTTTTGGGTTGTAGTATCTATTCTGGTGTGAGTGGCTATGAGGGTTGGGTTTTGTTTGGTGTTGGGTGGGATGACTGCAATTATTGGTGTTTAGGGGAGCGGTTTTGTGGTTGGGTGGTAGGTGGATGGTTTGTGGTTTTGTAAGGGTACATGAAGGTGGGTTTGATTGATGGTGTTTATTGTAGGTGAGTTGAGTGGTCTGTTGTAGGGATTATGTGATTCTGAAACTATTAACTTTTGGTGAACAATACCAACAAAGATTGGGTCATATTTCATAGGAGGGGTGAGGGATTTTAGGATCTGCACCTTTAGTGAAAATTCAAGAATAAGATAATTCAATGTCCATAATAGATTGCCAAGTTCAAGAAAATAGAAAAAGAATTAGATACAACATCTCTAATATAGAACCCTAAATATATTACCTCAATCTATAGAATAACATTTGGGGTAAACATAGTTTGAGGCCCTTGTAATATGGCATAGTCAGAGGAACAAACCTACATTTTAGGGTACTACAGTTCTTGCACAAAACATAGTGGTTTCAGTATCTAGTGAAATTACTCAACCATATAACAGAGAATAGAAAGAGGATTTTATTATCAATCATGATGAAAATAAGAATCAAAGGTCTTTTACTGAAGAACAAGTTAAAGACAATGATAAAAGAAATCATCAAGATCAACTAGTAGTCTTTGACACTAAAATGATAGTCCAAATCCAATCAATTTCTATCATAAATGATTATATAGACATGGAACTGTTTATTCATACTGATATTAAAGTGGTTTTTGAGACTGCATTCTTTGCCTCTATTTAGAAAATTGGAGATCAATCTTATTCCACTATTGATAGAGGCCAATCATCTAAAGAAAAAGATGAACAATATTTTGATTTAGTGAATACATAATCAAAGGATTTCTTGATCATTTTAAGAAGCTATGAGAATAAAATTCACGTTCTCACAGTGAATTAAAGGATTTAATAAAATCATTTTAAGATTTAAGAAATTAAACTATTCATGGAGATGAGATTGAATCTTTACAGACTCATCTTACTAATCTATGAGATAATACAATTACAAGAAGTGATTTTGTTTTTTTATAAATGGATGACCAATTTGGAAAGATCAATGAAGATTATATTTCTAAAATAGATTTTATAGATTTGAAAAGATATTTTTGGAGTCACATTGAATATGTTAGAAGTTGTTCCAATCAATCTATAACCTCAAAATATACAACTCAAACCTCTTTAAATTTAGTCATAAGGTTTTAACCCAATATAGTTTTCATGAATAGTTTCAATGATATATTCATACTCTTTAGTGCGACATCGTACAACTCAATGTGCTACAAGAAAATCAACAATATCTTATTGAGAAGATAACTTTATGAGATCATACCATCATGAATTGTCTCAGTCTATTTGGATCATTGATTTATCTATTTTTATGTTTATAAGAAACATTTCAGGAATTTATGAATGTAAATTTGATTGAATGTTTAATAATTTGTCCTGGAGCAGGGCTAAATCACAGCATTACTACGGCGTGACCGCGGCGTGATCGTGGCGTGTTGGCCCGGTCCAGTGACATCTGTGGGGCAGCATCTTCCGTCCAGGAGCGAAGGGAGTAGGAGGAGGCGGGGCAACATTCCTATCATCGTCCCACCAGCAAAAATTGTGATTAGTCAGTCTCAACATTGATCACAAGACTCATGGAATACTATCACTGTGAACTGTCACGGGTTGTCGTCCTAGAGTAGGGCCAAATCACGGTGTGACCGCGGCATGACCGCGGCGTGACAGCGACGTGACCGCGTCATGACTGCGTCGTGACCGCGGTGTGACCGCGACGTGACAGTGGTATGTTGGCCCGGTCCAGCGACATCTGTGGGGCAGCATCATTCATCCAGGAGCGAAGGGAGCGGGAGGAGGTGGGGAAACATTCCGGTCGTTTCCCTACCGGCAGAAATTGTGATTATTCAGTCTCAACACTGATCACAAGACTCTTGGAATACAATCACTGCGAACCGCTGCGGGGTGTCTTCCTAGAGCAGGGCCAAATCACGGCATTACCACGGCGTGACCGCGGCATAACCGCGGCGTGACTATGGCGTGACCGCGGCATGATCGCGGCGTGACCTCGGTGTGACAGCGGCGTAACCACAGCATGACCGCGGTGTGTCGGCCCGGTCCAGCGACATTCGCAGGGCAGCATCCTCCGACCAGGAGCGAAGGGAGCGGTAGGATGCGGTGCAATATTCTGGTCATCGCCCTGCCGGTAGAAATTGTGATTAGTCAGTCTCAACATTGATCACAAAACTCATGGAATACTATCACTTTGAACCATCGCGGGGTGTCGTCCTAGAGCAGGGAAAAATCACGGCCTTATCGCGGCGTGACTGCGGCGTGACCGCGGCGTGTTGGCCCAGTCCAGCGACATCTGCAAGGTAGCATCTTCTGTTCAGAAGTGTAGGGAGTGGGAGGAGGCTGGAATGCTGGTGGAAGGGGGCTGGTTGTATGTGTTGGGGGGATGGTGCGGGCTGATTCGAAGGTGGCAAGGGGGGCTATTGCGGGCTGGAATGCTGGTGCCAGTGGGCTGAAATGAAGGTGGAAGGGGGCTGGTGTGGGCTGGATGTGGCCGGAGCAGGGCCAAATCATGGCATGATCGCGGCGTGACTGTGGAGTGACCGCGACGTGACCGCAGTGAGAACGCGGCGTGACCACGGCGTGACCATGGCGTGTTGGCTCGGTCTAACGACATCCACGGGGTAGCATCTTCCGGCCAAGATCAAAGGGAGCGGGAGGAGGCTGGAATGCTGGTGGAAGGGGGCTAGTTGCAAGTGTTGGGGGGTGGTGTAGGCTGATTCGAAGATGGCAGGGGGGCTGTTGCGGGCTGGAATGCTGGTGGCAGTGGGATGGAATGAAGGTGAAAGGGGGATGGTGTGGGCTGAATGTGGCCGGATCAGGGCCAAATAACGGCATTACCGCGGCGTGACCGCAGTGTGACCGTGGCATGTTGGCCTGGTCCAACGACATCCGCGGGGCAGTATCTTCTGGCCAGGAGCAAAGTGAGCGAGAGGAGGTTGGAATGCTGGTGGAAGGGGGCTGGTTGAAAGTGTTGGGGGATGGTGCGGGCTAATTCGAAGGTGGCAGGGGGGGCTGTTGTGGGCTGGAATGCTGGTGGCAGTGGGCTGAAATGAAGGTGGAAGGGGGTTGGTGTGGGCTGGATGTGGCTGGAGCAGGGCCAAATCACAGCATTACCGCGAAGTGACTGTAGCGTGACCGCGGCGTGACCGCGGCATGACCGCGGCGTGACCGCGGCATGACCGCGGCTTGACTTCCGCGTGACTGCGGCGTGACCGCAGCGTGACCACGGCATTTTGGAGCTTTATAACTAAAATTTGTTACTCCCCCACTGGGCATACGCACCATCACACATTAAATGTATTTTACAGAAACCTTGAAATTAAATAGGCAATGTCTCACATAAAATTTAAAGAGGAAGGTGGAAAACATAAAAAACATTGAAAACAAAGTAGAAACACGAACATGGATGTTTGTTTATGCTTCCAACAACAGTATGATTCGATCTTCAATAGGTGCATGAGGTGTTGTCCAGCTTTTTTTGTGCCCAAAAAACACAAGAAAAATGTTATTAAATATTAAAATAACTAAAGGAAATAAAAGAAAAGAAAAGGGAAAATAATTTTTAAGTTTCAAACCCCGAACTAGGGCTATTGTTAACCTGTCCACAGCTGCACCCCTCCACCCTCCCCCCTTCCCCCTGCCCCCTACCCCCTGCCCCCTCCAACCTGCCCCCATGCCCCCCTGCCCCCCTCCACCCTGCACCCTGCACCCTGCCCCCTGCCCCCTACCCCCTGCCCCACTCCACCCAGCCCCCTAGCCTGCACAGCCCCCCCTGCACCCCCCCTACCCCCTCCCCCCCTCCACCCTCCCCCCCTCCCCCCTCCCCCCTACCCCCCTCCACACTGCCCCCTGCCACCTGCCCCCCTCCACCCTGCCCCCTGCACCCTTCCCCCTTCCCCCCTCCACCTATCCCCCTAGCCTGCACAGCCCCCCCTTCCCCCCTCAATCCATTCTCAGTTTCTAAATAATGTTTTTGTATTATGTACAAGTGTTTTATGAACCTAATTTTCCTATGATACTAAACATTTAGATCCTTGAATGTATTATTATGTTATTTGTCTTAAAAATTCGATAATAAACATGTAAAAATGGGTTGGTTTTCTATATAATGACATCCCAATGTCCCTTTACATGGTTTTACATGAATATGATAACAAATACCACTATAATCGCAATACATTATTGAGTACATATCATTGTATACATTAAAATTCCAACACCTGAGGAATATGGAACTTTCTCCATGTATTGGCACTCTTCTTCCATTGTGTCGGAGGCTATAGGTTTATACCCACGGTTCAAACCATGGCTATAGGTATTTAGCCATGGTTTAAAACCGTGGCTATAGGCCTTTCCACTGCATAAAAAAAACCAGCACGGTTCACCATGCTGGATGTTGGGAGGACACTACCAACTCCCCTCTACCCCCCACCCACAGCTCCCCCACCCTGCACCAGGACCCCCCACCCCCTTCTCCTGCACACCTCCCCTGCCCCACCCCCCTACACCTTACACCCCATCCCCTACCCCCTCCTCACTGGACACCCCCCCTCCCCCAAGACAGCCCCCCCCCCTCCCCACCCTGCACCAGATTGCTTATTGAAAATGTCTTTTTCTGCCACTTACTCGATTTTCTTCTGGAATTTAAGCATGTTTTATTTCAAAAACAAAACAAACAACACTTATTTTTTTCAAACTGCTGATGTGTGTCATAAGCAGTTTTCAAGAGGTGCTGTCAAACACAGCCTAAGTGTTTCAATATATTTCTTATGGAAAAAGTGAGTTTCTTCTAGAAATTAAGTGGAAGAGTTTTTCAGAAACAGAGAAAACATTACTTATTTTTTATAATTTATTATCATAAATAACTGTTATAAATGGTTTTCAATAAGTGTTGTCTAAATAGAGTTGCTGAAAAAGGAATCCCTAACAATCTCGAGATGCACTTCCTCCCAGCAAAAGATGCTGACTGAGATCCACCTTTTCTAGACTCTACAAGGCTAGGGGGAGAACCCTCAGAATGAGTCTAGGGATGTTGGGGCAACATAGTTAAGGAATGAGGGGAATATTCCCCATGAGCCTCTCCTCATACTAGATAGAGCAACACCATGGCCCACTGGTTCACCTGGAATCCTCTATCCAAAAAACCTATGTAGGATATGGCTGAGACTAGAGCCCCTGGATCATTACACAAACCTGGACACTTACTCAAGGAAGTTGTAGAAGCCTTTGAGGAACATGCTAGGAGGGAAGATCCCATAGATCAGAAATACTCCTCAGAATAAATGGGACAAGAGCCAATGTATCATCAGGATAGTCCCGAACCATATACACTGTAGAATCCATGGGGGAGACCTTTGAGGCAGTTGATAGGGGAACTTCTAAAAGCTCTTGACCTCCCACTGGGGCTTCCTCAAAAGGAGGATAAGTGGGAGCCTAATCTCTTCAACCTCTCCTTGCCACCATCCCTAGATCTCAACCATTCCCTTTATTCCCTTAGTGGCGTTAGAGTTGGATCAAGTGACATTGGAAGAGGAAATGCAAGCAGAACCTAGGGAACACCGGGTAAACCAGTTCTTGAACCACTAGTACAAAAACATTTTTTTACGTCACCATTTTTCACATCGGTTTTTTAGAACCGATGTGAAAATATCTAAAAATTGATTTTTCAGGTCGTTTATTATATAACCAACGTAAAAATACATTTTCTTTTATTTTTCACGTCGGTTATATAAGAACCGACGTTAAAAATCCATTTTATTTGATTTTTCACGTCGGTTATTATATAACCGACGTGAAAAATCAATGTACATCACTTTTCCACGTCGGTTATTAAATAACCGATGTGAAAAATCCTTTTACAGGAAAATATATTAAAATTTTCACTTATTTTTCATGTCGGTTATTAAATAACCGACGTGAAAAATCAATTTTCGTGACTTTTTCACGTCGGTTATTTAATAACCGACGTTAAAAGGTATTTTTCACATCGGTTTTATAATAAACGACATGAAAAATGTTTACAAAAAGGTATTTCATTTCTCAAGCTTTGATTTTATAGGTCACAGAGCTCAAACGGAGTTACGGATTAAAAGTTATGGCCTTCAGAATTTGATCATCTCTAAACGATGTCTTAAGGATGTCCAACTTCTGAAGGCCATAACTTTTAATCCGTAACTCCGTTTGAGCTCTGTGACCTGTCAATTTAAATCTTGGATTATGAACTACATTTTTGTAAAAAAAATTCACGTTGGTTATTAAATAACCTACGTGAAAAATACCTTTTAACGTCGGTTATTAAATAACCAACGTGAAAAAGTCATGAAAATCGATTTTTCACGTCGGTTATTTAATAACCGACCTGAAAGAGTGAAGATGATTGATTTTTCACGTCGGTTTTATAATAAATGAAGTGAAAAATAGTTACAAAAATGTAGTTCATTTCTCAAGATTTAATTTGACAGGTCACGGAGCTCAAACGGAGTTACGGATTAAAAGTTATGGCCTTCAGAAGTCGATCATCTCTAAACGATGTCTTAAGGATGTCCAACTTCTGAAGGCCATAAATTTTAATATGTAACTCTGTTTGAGCTCCGTGACCTGTAAAATTAAATCTTGTATTATGAACTACATTTTTGTAAACTTTTTTCACGTCGGTTATTAAATAACCGACTTGAAAAAGTCATGAAAATAGATTTTTCACGTCGGTTATTTAATAACCGACGTGAAAGAGTGACAATGATTGATTTTTCACATCTGTTTTATAATAACCGATGTGAAAAATAAGTGAAAATTTTATTATATTTTCACGTCGGTTATCATAAAATCGATGTGAATGAAAATTTTAATATCCCGCGAACGCGAAATTTCAATTTTTTTACATCGCGGCATCGAAATGTTGAATTGCCGCCTAAAATTATTAATACCGCGTTTTCTCATAGAATCTCAATTATATGTTTCCATTATACACCCATCTTAATTTTACGATCATTTATTTCAACCATTATCATTCCCCCAAATCGACTCTTTTTCTCTCAAACGCGAATCAATTATTTCTTCTTTCCGCGATCTCGTCAAGGTATATTTAATCATACATCCATGGTTTATGGTTTTTATGATTTTTTTTCTTAATTGACATACCATTTTACAATAATTTCATTCAACCATCATCGTTCCACCGAATCAACTTGTTTTATCTTCAACGTGAATCAACAATTTCTTATTTCCGCGACCTCATCAAGGTATTTGTAATTATTTTCCCATGATTTATATTTTCTATGAGTAGTTTTCTTAATTGATATACCATTTAACGATTGTTAATTTATTATAATGATTGATGATTCTTTATATCATGATAAAACTACAAATACTCCTACGGATTCAAAAAATATTTCTAATATGAAGCTACGGTTGGCTCATTCAATCTTTCCTCGAAAAAAATATCAAACTTCTGATGGTCATAACTTTTGATCCGTAAATCCGTTTGAGCTCTATGACCTGTCAAATGAAAGATTAGAAAATTTTATACAAGATAGTAAAGAAATTTTACATTGGTTATTTATTAACCGACGTTAAAAATAACTTTTAACTTCGGTTATTAAATAACCAACGTAAAAAATTACTTATAACGTCGGTTTTTTCAAAAACCGACGTTAAAAATGGCTTCTTATCGCCATTTCCAGTATGTATTTCACGTCGGTTTTTTAAAAACCGACGTTAAAAACTATATTACCCCATTTTTTACATCGGTTATTAAATAACCGACGTAAAAAATCATATTTTTAACGTCGCTCGCAATAACGTCGCCTAAAAACCGACGTTAAAAAGCAAAAAAAAACCGACGTAAAAAAGGATTTTGTACTAGTGAACCTAGGTGAATGAATCCCAAACCTGATGGTCCAAATTCTCTGGTAGAGTACAAGTGATGTCAAGATCAACACAAATGTGGTCCTTCGAGGAAGATAGGCCCCTCATCATGTTGTCATCATGGCATAAAATGACCCCAATGGAGTCGCTAATCAGCTTCAAGAACCCTTCTTTATAGAAGAGCAACAGAAAACCAGTTAGACAAATCCAGACATCTACTAATAAGATTTCCTTACCTCTGTGAGAGACCAAGGACCATCTAGCTAAGAAAAATCTCTAGCGACCCATAGTCTGAGGAACCTTACACCAGACATAGACGAAGTCTGCCTCCGAGCTGAGGATGATATAGAATGAACCCCTCTGGGGAGACAAGACCTGAGCTGGCAGTTGAATCCCCCAGGATGCAACCCGCCATTGGAAAATATCTAGTAGCAGTTTTTCCACCTTGAATCAAGATACCAGAGTCCATTTGATAAAGGACTTTTGCCTCCTTGAAAGTCGATGTCAGAAACTTCATTCTAACCCTATTACCCCCACACAATGGCTGCATTTGTGGCACAAAGATCACCGGAAATCAAGGGGACTCCCAAGACGAGCCACGGAGAGCATCCCATAAGGAGACACCAATGTCGATGAAATGGGAAAGGTAGTGGGAGGATGGGTCCAGGGAAATGAATAACAGGGCATGAACTGCAGGAGATTCACCAGAGGTAAGAGAGGACAAACCTAGATCAAAGACCATCTAAGTGGGAGGTAGAGGCTAGGCAGGACCAGTCGTAATGGTCAAAAAATTTGAAACTGATGGAGGTGCATGGGGAGAATCATTATGCTTGAACAACCCTCCTCTGAAGAAATTTTTACCTATCCTTTCAATACTCTTCCCCTAAGTTGGTCCATATAGTTTATGACTAACCATTATGGATACTTGATTTTATTAGGTGTGTTGAAAGGATGTATCAGGTCACAATATGTTCTAGATTTTTCCCTAAGCTCCTATGTATTCCCATATACCCATATATATGTTTATCTATAGAGTATAATCTAGTTTCTACCTCTAGTTTTGTTACTTGAGTACTGCTTTCCCATTTCCATCTATATATTATTATCATTGTTTCCCTCCTTTGGTGATGTTTATCCCCTGTGAAAATTGAATTTTTTGTTTTATTAAAAGTTATTATGAAAAAAACTGAAGATTATTCACAAACTCTCTTTATATCCCTCATCCTCTTTCTTTTAAAATTTTCAAACCTATCCTTTTTTGGAAATACATGTTTAAATTAAAAGGAGAAATTTATTATGAGTTTTTTTAATTTGAATGGATTAAAAACATATAGTTATATTATTTTATCTCAAACTTATAGTAAATGAATGGTTTAGTTAAAATAAATTCATAAGGAATACTTTTATTATTGTATCTCAAACTCATTGTTTCCTATTATGTCGATTCTCTCTGTATTTTTTCGCACTCTTCCATCCAAAATGTTAACATTTTTAACATATTGGATCAAGCCTTCATATGTGATTTTGTTTTTGATGGCACTATTATTTTTTGATATTTTGTTTATTCCAAGAATAAATATAAAGATAGGAGGCCCCTGTGGGATGACCTTACCTATCTAGGTTATGGTATTAGCACACCTTGATTTATAATTGGGGACTTCAATGCTATACACAATTCAAGTGATAAAATTGGTCCCTCACATGATATGATCTCCACAAGATAATTCAAAACCTCTATTTAAGATAGAAACGTTATTTAAATAAATCTTACAGGTTTCAAATACACTTGGTATAAAAAGTTTTACAATATAGTGGTTGCCTCCAAATTGGATATAGCCTTTACGAATGTATTGCTTTAGATAAATGAGACACCATCTCCAGCACCACCCTCCACAATATTTACTCTGATCATCATCTTATTTTGTTTAATGTGTCCAAAAAAATTGTGAAACTACCTCTCCCTTTTAGGTTTAATAAGGATTGGTTCTCTAACACTGAATGAAGGTGGAAGGGGGATGGTGCGGGCTGGAACTGGTGCGGGCTGGGATGTAGGTGGTGTGGGCTGGGATGTAGGAGGTTGGGGGCTGGTGAGGGCTGGAACAGGTGGTTGGGGTTGTTTTGCAGGTGGAAGAGGGATGGCATGAGTGTTTTGTAGGAGGCTGGGGGTGGTGGCTGGTGTGGTGGCTAGTGAGGGCTGGATTGTAGGTGTTCGGGGGCTGGTGTGGGCTCGAATGCAGGTGGAAGGGGGCTGGAATGCTGGTGGAAGGGGGCTAGTTGTAGGTGCTGGGGGGATGGTGCGGGCTGCTTCGAAGGTGGCAGGGGACTGTTGCGGGCTGGAAGGCTAGTGGCAGTGGGCTGAAATGAAGGTGGAAGGGGGATGGATATGGGTTGGATGTGGCTGGAGCAGGGCCAAATCACGGTGTGACTGCGGCGTGACCGCGACGTGACCGCGACGTGACCGCGACGTGATCGCAGCGTGAACGTGGCATGACCGCAGTGTGTTGGCCCGGTCCAGTGACATCCACGGGGAAAAATATTGATTCTCAGCCAATGTTTTTTGTACAAGAGGATCTATTTTATGTTCTTATTCGGGGGAATGAAGCTCTATTATTTAAACTGGGATTTCCATGTGTTTGGTTTATTTGTGATGGGATATTAAAAATGGGCCAATAAAGTAAGGTCAGTGAGCTTCAGAAGACTTATGCTCTAAGGAAAAGACTGGAAAAAGTTACATTAACGCTTAGGCTGCCCCCAAATCCACCTCTAGGGGTTTCTGTTATAGTGCTTGAGAATAGGTTGTCATTCCAGTACTTAAGCAATTGAGCAAAGCTATTCGTATTCTACCTAGAGGATAATCTGAGTTTTTAATGGGTACGAAATGTTAGTAATATATGGGGGTTAGTTTGTTGTGGGGATGGCTGGGGCATGTATGGGAAGTGGTTTATGCGACTAGTTTCTGTTAGGCATGATTGTGATCAAAAGGTATGCATGACTCTTTCATGGAGGCATTTTTCATTGAAAAAAAGATGAAATAAATGAATTACTTGTAGTTTATTTCTCTCTCTAATAGCTGTTTTTATATTAGAAAAAACCTTTGGGAAAATTGCTTCTAAAAACTCGACTCTGATGGAGGCACAAACATTGGGAAGTTGTGACCATTTCTGAAGACACGCTGCAGAAGCTGGAGGAAGTTCACGAGCTTTGTTAGCTTGATTGTTGTTTATGATGGAATTCAAATTTTCTACAGAGGTACGACTTATTCAAGCTCATATTATCGTGATTCAAGAACTAATAAAAACTATAAAAAAACATCTTCAGTTCTTGCAAGCAGAAGCATGAGAGCTGGAGATGCAAAAGTCTCATTGCTTAGATTTTGGAAATTGAGGTGACAAATTCGTTGCATGTACATTTAGTAGACGCAATGCCAAGGAGCAGAAGCTTGCAACCAAACCATTATGTCCTGAAGAGGTAATATCTTATTTTCATTTTTTCATGGAAGTGGATCAAATGGAATTGACTAGAGAGGTAGAAAGCTTGTGGACTTTTCAGTCCAGACAGAAAGGGATAAACAATGAAGAGATTGAGGAGAAGTTTGAATCCTATCTCAAATGGCCTGACGTGGTACATTATGATCTGATTTCTTCATAGGATAAGCATGAAAGGCATATTGAGGAGGGGAAACATGTTCATGTTCTAATGGAACCACTAACTAAGGGAAAAAGTGTTTGAATTTTCTATCAGAACAAATCAAGATGAAGTACAAATTAACAACAATAGATGAGTATTTTGATTTTTTTTGAAGTAGAACCCATGGAACAAGAAGTAATTGTTGTTGGAACTTCCATGGAAAATGTAATGGAGGCTGGTAGAGTTTCTATGAGACAACAATGTATTGCCTCTACAGACACTCGGATTGGCTGTGAGCATTGTTTTTCTTCCAGTGGTAGAAAGAGTCATGCTAGTCTAGTGAAAACTTCAGCAACCAATGTGGAAGATTCTTACACACTGGTTCAAAGATTACTAAAGGAGAAAAAGGCTGACCAAGAATGTTCTGGGCCTCTTCCTCAGGCTAAGAGGGTTCTGGATGGGAATTCATTGGTTACTGCAAAGGATTCAGAAGGCTACTGTAAGGGATACTTTTCACAAGGATTTTCAAAGTAGTATAGATTACCTATTGGATTATTTTTCAACATGCACAACCACTGTAATAATTTTATAAACATGGAATAATATTTCCCAAGATCTAATTCTTGGCCTAGGAGGTCATTGCTTTCTAGTAAGTGGGCTGGTGTGGGCTGGATGTGGCTAGAGTAGGGCCAAATCACAGCATTACTGCGGCGTGACCATGTGGATGGAGCAAGGCCAAATCACGGCATTACTGCGGCGTGACCGCGACGTGACCAAATCACAGCATTACCGCGGCATGACCGCGACGTGACCACGGCGTGTTGGCCCGGTCCAGCGACATCCGCGGGGCAGCATCTTCCAGCTAGGAGCGAAGGGAGCGGGAGGAGGTGGGGCAACATTCCAATCGTCACCCCGCCGGCAGAAATTGTGATTAGTCAGTCTCAACATTGATCACAAGACACATAGAATGCTATCATTGTGAACCACCACAGGGTTTCATCCTGGAGCAGGGCCAAATCACGGCATTACCATGGCGTGACTGCGGCGTGTCCGCGGCATGACCGCAGCGTGTCCACGGCATGACCGCGGCGTGTCCACGGCATGACCGCGGCATGTCCGCGGCATGTCTGCGGCATGACCGCGGCATGACCACGGCATGACCGCGGCATGACCACGGTATGACCACAGTGTATTGGCCCAGTCCAGTGACATCTGCAGGGCAGCATCTTCCGTCCAGGAGCGAAGGGAGTGGGAGGAGGTGGGGCAACATTCCGATTTTTTCCCCATTGGAAGAAATTGTGATTAGTCGGTATCGACATTGATCACAAGACTCATGGAATACTATCACTGCGAACCGCCGCGGGGTGTCGTCCTAGAGTAGGGCCAAATCACGGCATTACCGTGGCGTGACCGCGGCGTGACCGTGACGTGACCACGATGTGACGGCGGCATGTTGGCCCGGTCCAGCAACATCTGTGGGGCAGCATCTTCCGACCAGAAGCGAAGGGAGCAGGAGGAGGCGGGGCAACATTCTGACAGTCACCCCGCCGGTAGATGATAAAACAAATCAACTATTTAATATGCTATAACAAGGGATCGCCAGAGAAGGTTGTAGCGAGCGGCACAATGATGCAACATCTAAAGGGAAAAAACTACGGAAAAGAATCATACACCCTACACAAACCATTTACAAATTCATTAACTTTGCCTAAACATGGAAATTTTATTTATAATATTCAATGCATGAAAAAGAAAGTGTCATGGTAAAGGCATATACCTACTCGGGCAATGTCATTTGAGTTAAACGAGTATGATAAGCCAATTTATATTATTCAAAGAAAACAAAAACTAACTATCCACAAAACAAACACCAACAAGAGGCATATGAAAGACTCAAACCAAATCTAAACATGATAAAAATAGTTATCAATACTCTTTGGTTTAGAAGACAGTGCACCTTCATTGGAGGGGTTTTATTATAAAATCATGGCATTGATTTATTTCAACACAAATCAACCATATAGAGAAATTATGAGGGGTTAATTTTATCATTTATTTCAACACAAATCAACCATATACTTAACAATTCAATTTTTCATGTTTAGGAATGTTGGTGCACCCCATGGGTGGCCCTGAACTGGTAAAACAATCCTCAACGCATCACACAGAAATTATGAGGGGTTAATTTTATAATTTATCCAACCAATTTACCAAACCCTAAAAAAGAAATAAAATTCCCAACAAGAGATAAATAAGAACACAACCTCACATTAAAAAATCAATAATAAAACAATTGTATATAACTTATAGACCACATACCTCTATTCTAAATAATACTGCTTGCTCAACTATTCCCCTTAACTCAGAATCAAACACCATTTAAAACCGTAACATACGACCTGAAAATAAAAAACGTTTTTAGGTCATTAGAAGAACATGAGAAACTACACATTCCGTAACATGAAAAAGTTAAGAAATGTAAGGATTAGACTCACCCAGAGATTTGATTCGAAACCAACGGTGCTTCAAATGGAATAGAATAAAAGGAGATCAACCCATGTAGAGATATGAGAATTTTGGATCATCTCTATGGTTTCAAGGTGAATAAATGATGAGAAAATTGAGTGAGGTTTGATAAATACTAAGGGGAAATTGGAAAATTGCACTTTTTAAGGGGCACACAGTTTGGCTATATGTTTTTCCAAAACATACCCAAACCGTGCACCAATATCTGTCCAAGAGGGGTCCAAGTCACACTGTGAACCGGGGATCTCTCACAGTTTATAAAAATATGTGCCATCAGTCTGAAATTCATGTTTCCAAGGTCATGTGGTTTACTCTAACTATGTTCCAACCATGTAACATGCATATAATGGCCACTTTTCTCCTTTCATTCATGTTTTGAACCCCCTTAACACCCTACACAAACCAGAGGTTTCTTATATGTAGCATGGGTATGAGGGATCATGTGGGGATTCTAAAACCTCCTTACTGGTGTAAGGCACAATAGATACCATGTGAATTAAATGAAACAATAAACAATAAATGGACACATGAATTACAAATTGTTTCCCCAATCCAATTCTTGATCCCCATTCATGATCTTCCCAAAGAAAACTAAACTCCCCAGAAGAGGGAATTTTCCCTTGTTCAGACATACAATGATGAAATAATCTCAGGTACCCAATGATAGTCTAGTCAAGGTGTGGGTAATACTCAGTAGGACATCACCAATGATTTCTATAAATTATCCAGTCTAAACAGATAGTGTATGTAGGTTCAATGTAAATAAGATAGAAAACAAAAGAAAACTCAGGTATTATCAGTTAACTATATACACATTAACCATTTCCTTAATTATTTCCATTTTTATCACTTATACCATCTTAATAACTTATTTCATTTTCATCCCATGTTCAAATAGGTTAGGCATTTATATCTTTTAAACAATGGCCTAATATGGTAAAATACCATGCATAAGTGAATAAGTCATGTTCCCTATCTCGCTAGGGATAAACATATCATAACCAAATAATTACACTTACCATGGAGCCTCAGTCAATGTAGTCATATCCAACAAACTATTAAGGGAATATATCCTCAGTCCGACTCCCTAACTCATGTATTAAAGGGGTGGGGTTTAGAGCCTCTATCCAACCCGACTCGTGTGTATTGAAACTAAAGTCAATTCCCCCCATACAACTAGACCATGATCACATTATTATGTATTGATTAACAACATATAACATATCGCATCCATACATATTCCATACACACAAACATCACAATTCATATTTATTTTCATATGAAACAATATCAATACATAACCCATTAACACATTTTCCATTTATATCACTTAGCCCATTTGACCCATTTCCCTTTTCATACCTTAACCCATTTAGAATATTAATCAACACCAATAACTTAACGCATATAATCATTTACTCAATTTAGGTTCATTATCCCATTTATCACATTCCTATATTCTTATGAATTAACCTATTTCTGCATGTACATCACAAATTCATAATCCATTGCCCAGATTCACATTAATCCATTGAACTTTTTTCACATCATTCCAAATAATACCATTTTCCATTTTTAATAACTTGAAAAAACAACCATTAGTGACTCTTATATTTTATCTAAAATTTCAACATATTTATCATGGTCTTTACTTCAACACAAATCAACCCTATTCTTAATATTTCAATTTTCCATGTTGGGAAATGTTGAAGCACCCCATGGGTGGCACTAAACAGGTGAAATCATCCTCCACACATCACATGGGGATCATGGGGTGTTAATTTTATCATTTATACAACCATTTTACCAAACCCTAACAAAGGAATCAAATTAAAAACAATATAGAACCATGAACAGAACTGCACATGAACAAATTAACAATAAAACTTTTGGATATAACTTGTAGATGACGTAATTCGATTCCAAAGAAAACAACATGCACAAACTTAGAGAATCACTCGGATTTGAACACCCTTCCAAACCCCAACCTAATATACACTAGAAAAAAATCATTTAAGGGATTTAGAAGAAAATAACAAAGTAAACAAACCCAAATTTGAAAAATTGAAGAAAGAGGAGTATTAGAGAAACACGGAGCATCAATTTGAAACCAAGGGTGCTCTGAATAGTGTAGAATCAAAGTATATCCACCCTTGGAATGATTTGGGAATTTTTGTTCATACCCATGGATGAAAGGGGAAGAAATGAGGAGAATATTTGCCGAGGAATGATAAATATCGATGAGGAAAATGGGAAAATCACAATTTTTAAGAGTTGTATGGTTTGACATAATGGTTTTCCAAACCATTCACCAATCATGTGCTTTCCTATATCCAAGAGGGGTATAAGTCACAAAATAAACTGAGGATCTTATAAATTTTACAAAATAATGTGCCAGCTTTGTTAAATTATCTTATCCAAGGTGGAATGGTTTCGCATCACAATATCACAATTTACATTAACATACCGCCAACCATGCAACATAAATAGAATGTATAGAAACCCAGGTTTAACATAAAATTATATTACATAATATTAGGTGAATATAAATTACATTACAATAATACATTCCTAAGGACTATAATAGCTTTGTGTCTTTGTAATCATAAAAAATATTCAATCGTAATGAAATATCATAAAAATATCCCATAATGATGTCAACCATTAGTACTTATACCTAAAACATATATTCATAACCTAGGAAACCCAAATATTAGAATGGTGTTCATTTATATTACCATTAAGTTAAATAATGTAAATGTGTAAGATACTTGTAAGATAATTATATGTTGCGTATCAAAAATAGTTATGGTGATTTTTCTGGTAAACTGCATTGTGTTATTACAAGGTCAATGGATTCACCAAACCTGTAAATATTAAGTATGGCTAGAATTATGTATATATAATATTATATTTCTTTTATGAATCCATATCCTTGAATGTGTCCTATTTTCCATTCCCAATGAACATGAAAAGGGACCAAGAGTTAGTAGGGACACATTACCATTCTTATACACCCCTAAAATGATAAATCGTTTCCAGTATCAGGATCACAATATTAATTCACCTCCCTATGGATAGTTGGTCCACTATCAAAAAGGTTGTAACTCTGACTCTGGTTTTAGATTCATGCACTAGTAATAGCAAACAATTATGAAACATCACTAAGAAGGCTACATTTTGAACCAATCGGTTGAAATCTAGGGAAAAATTCCATCCCCACTAACTCAATTGTCCTTATTCGAGTGTTGAAAAGTAATCATGAATTCATCCCTAGTTTGAATGTGTAGGAAAAATCTCAGGCCTACCCACATAAGGATTGTGATAATTTGGTGTGGAAACATACTGAATCCATTCAGAAAAAAAATACCTCTTTCTTGGGAAGGGCGTGACCTCCTGAAGATTCTGTGCTATATTGAGAAATTCCCTCAAAGCAGAGGAGTTCATTTAGGATCATCTCAAATGAAGGGATAAACATATGAAGGGATGTCATAGCTCTTGTTTTGAAAAATTCAAGGGAACAAGAGAAATCAAATAAATTTCAATACCTGTTATCAATGCCCAGAACCAATTGAGAAAGATGAGTTGGCTCAGCCTGGGCACTCCTGTTCAAAATTTCCCCTAAACTCTGAAGTTCTCCATTGAAATCCCTTTCAAATTTCCTGAAAATTTCATATATTCATGAGAAACCAAGCGTGCGGTCAAGGAAAAAACTAAAAGTCCAATCAACTTACAGGATAGAATCCACGACCATTCGGTCTCTGGAGGAACGGCGAGGGGGGAGGAACGGTGAGGGAGAAGGAGTATTCACCAGAGGAGAGGGTCAAGGGTGGGAGGAGAAAGTCGAGCACGAGGGTGGGGAGGCCGCCATGAAACACCGATGGTCGGGAAGTGTAGAAGCGATGTCGGGGAGGAGTGCGCGGAGAGCAGGTCCAGGTCAAGGGTTCGAGGAGTCATGGACAATGGGGGGAGGAGCTCGCGGATCGGGAGAGGTGAGGAGGAGAGCGCCACTGAGAGCGTTGCAGACTAGGGAGGAGGAGCTCACAGATTAGGGGAGGAGAGGAGTCACGGAATGGGGAGGACGTGCCCGATTGATTGTCAAAAAAAACATTGCTACAGATTTTTTTAATCTCTGGCTATAAATTATGATATAGCCACAGTTTTAATATAACTGTAGGTATAAACTAAGATATACCCATATACTTATAAAACCATAGTTATAGATCCGTGGCTATAGCCCTGTTTTCTAGTAGTACCTAAATCTCTTAGGAGAAACATTAACGTTTACCTCTATCACGTTACCCAATGCATTGGAGAGCTATCTCGGGCTCACCCGCCCTAGGTTTATCACAGAACCACACATATACGTAAACAATTCCCAAGAACCATAACATAATCATAACACATGAACAAGCATAAAGGAAAGATAACATTTCCATATTGCATTCACTAGATATCAGTTCAAGATATAGACATAATCAATTCATTTAAAACCTTCAAAAAGAAGAGTTTTGAATCAAAGTGTCTCATACCACTATGAAACATTTGGAAGGAAATTATACTTTAAAAAACTCATGTACATATAAATAAATCTTTAAAACCATTTCTAAAACATGGACATTAATGAGAAAGATTTAGAAGAATATATCTTTAAAATAATAGTTAAGGAGTTCTTAACCAAATGAGAGATGCTTGAATACAAATAATTGAGGAATAACATTTAATCAAAACTTTATAATATCATGAGTGTAAATGGATTCATGATATAATATGCCAAATTATAGTATATACACCATATAAAATTGAATTGGTGCATAACAACAATGAAGACTCAATGGAATGTAAATTGAGACGAAATCCCTTATAAAGATGGTATCCTTAGATTAAAGATAAATCAATTACATAATTATGTGTGAAAAAAATACACTCAATATGATTGGATATTCAGTGTAAAACAATCAAAGTTCATTCACACATATTCATAGCATGATATAATCAACAAGTAGATATTTAACCCAAAGAATTGAAATTGGGTTAAGAAGTTCCCTAACAAAAATTCGGCAGCCTAACGACGTCACTTAAAATTTTAGAAAAAGAGTTGATGAGTGATAAAATGGTATCTAATCACTTGGAAATAAAATTTACAGTAAGGATATATAATAACACATCCCAACATAAGATAATGGAAATTAAAAGACATAACATAAAAGAAGTCTTTGACTAAAAGAGGAGGGTGAAAGGTTCCCTTACCGACTTGGTAACTTATGAAACATACACCCCATGAAAGAAGGATCATAAAATTAAGATGTAAATACACATAAATTAAAGTATATTACACAAAGAATACAATCATGGGCAGTACATACACCACTCAAAAGGAAATAGTGTCAAATATGGCATGAATCTCACGGGAATAAAAAGTGATATGAAAACCCCTTACCTCGTGTCCGACTTGACCCGTTCGTTCTTTAATCTCCTGAATAGTAAACTAAAGTTAATTTCTACTTGATTAAGAACCTTTTTAAAGTTTATTATTCCTTTTATATAACTTATTATCATGTTATAAACATTATGAAATCATTTAAGTTAATAATGGTTGTTTTGTTGATATTGGTACTTGAGTTAAAAATGAACTTCTTATAATTAAAAGTTGTTCATGTGGTCAAAATTCCATTATCTATAGAATGATATTCATGATTTAGATATCATATATATCTAGTATATATATGTATTTATAATAGTACATAACATTTGGAGGTATGAAATGAAATACACCGTTCATGGAGACGGTAAGCCGTACGTACGCATGAACACTACTTTCATTTCTATTTCATATTTAATGGAATGAAAAAATAATGATAAATAGGTATTTTACAATTCAATTATAATATCTATGTTATGTAATTTAATTAACTTCATCCTTTATACATTCCACATATGGCATGAATGAGTCATATCACTTTGTGGGGGCGGTAGTCTGCACTTCCTCAAATGAAATTATCGTATTTACCCATTATGGAAACCATAAAGGTATGATATAAATGAAAAATACAGAAGTATAGAGAAAATATAAATATAATATATATCACATGTAAATATAGTTCTATCTTAATTGCCACCATAAGAGGTGGTAGGAGAAGATTGAACAATCATCGTTTCATGAGGCAGTAGTTCTCCATCCACAGAAACAGTATGTTCTTTACCCATTAGACAGAGGTGTGTGTAAGTGTAGTTTGAATACTTCTCATATCAACAACCTAGTATATTAAGGATACAGTTTTTGTTATAAAAGAAATGAATAAAAATAGTTTAGGGGGTTGGAGAAGTAAAATAATAGAAAAGAACTTAAGAGAAGACGTTGCCTTTAAATCGGGTAACTCCCTTTGGTTTGAACCAAAATGATTTCTTATTGTGCCTTCTTCTTAAGGTAAGGCTTCTAGGTGGAAGAGAGGGATATTTAAAGCTTATTTGGGTAGAGGTTGGATGATCCAAGGGGCTTGAGAGGTGTGAGTAATGGGTTAGAGGTGAGGGCTTTTTATAAGGGGTAGGAGGGGCTCTTTAGGAAAGTTTGAAAATATTATTTTATTATATAATGATTTTCGGTTTCTAATGGTCCAAAACTTATTAAAGTAGAATATAAGATGACTCTTGTTCAAAATAAAATCATCCAATAATAATTGGAAAGGTTTTGAATATTTTTTTAATTTTTATAATCTTATTTATTTAAATCATTCATTAATGAGGTAAACACTGCATCATTATTGTGTCATATATAATTTTATTTATTTGATGTCTAAAAATTATAAATAAAATACCATGATGTTGGAAATATTTTTATATTTCTAATTAATATTTATACTAAAATATATCAATTATAAAACCCCACATTAAAATTGTTTTTACAAAACAATACATGTTTATGATATTTTTATTTTTACTTTAAATAAAAAGGTATTAATGTCATTATCTTACCCAAATGGCTTTCAAAGGCCAAAAATCTCACCCAAGGATTGTATTGGTCGGTCATGACTCATCCAATAAGGTTAGGACAAGTGTTAATGTAATTTCATATTATTATAATATTATTTTTACCTTGAATTACCCTATTTACCTTTAACCACAGTAAATAAAAGTCAAAAGTTACTATTTATCAAAAATTATTTTTATCTTATTGAACCACATTTTACCTACTGATAACAACCATGTATGTCGGATTTTCGAAATTCAATTCACAGAATCGGTAAAAAATTCATTTAAATGAAGTCGGTTTTTTAACTACTACTCAGTATTTTCACTATTCATCAAAAATTGAAGGTTTTCATAAAAATACCAAAAAAAATAGCCTAAGCTATATTTGATATTCCAAATTCAAAAATGATGCATATTTTACCAAATTCAAAATATAGAAATTGCATTAATTAATTTAAAATTAATTCTTGTAGTCAAAACAAAAAGCGTGTTTTTAAGAAATAATAACTATCAAAAGATTGACACTTGTTTACACTATGGGGAAAAGGGCTTTTTACGATGGGCTTTTTGCGACGGGAATAAATCTCGTCACAAATAACCAACTATTTGCAACGGGATTTCGTCTCTCGTCGCAAATAGTTTGGCACGAATAGCGCGCCAAACCGCGTGACGGTTATTTGCGACGGCGGGATCCCACCATCGCAAATAGTTAAGTATTTGCGACGGAGCCCGTCGCAAATAACCGACGGCGGTTTATAGCCTTTTGCGACGAGACACCTTTTGCGATGGGGCCCGTTGCAAATAACCAGCAGCGGTTTATAGCCTTTTGCGACGGGATGTCGTCCCGTCGCAAAAGGTGTGTCGACAGGGACTATTTGCGACGGGTCCCGTCACAAATAAGCGGCGGCGGTTTATAGCCTTTTGCGACGGGATGTCGTCCCGTCGCAAAAGGTGTGTCGGTAGGGACTATTTGCGACGGGTCCCGTCGCAAATAACTTTTTAACCGCCGACAGTAATTAATGCGGTCGTAGGTATTTGCGACGGGTCCCGTCGTAAAAGATACTATTTGCGACGGGATACCCGTCGCAAATAATCTAACCTATATATAACCCCATCCGTTTTTCCTCTCATTCCTCTCAAATTTCAGATCCTGTTTCTCTCTAAACTCGGATTTTAGAGAGAAAATTTTTCTAAGTTAATTTTTTTGTTCATGAAGAAGTTGTGAAGCTGTCTACATCAATAGAAAATCAGTCTTAAAGGTATTTATGTTTTTTTAATTTATTATTTATTTCATTTTTTTATGTTAATTTTTTTTATTGTTGATTAGTGGTAATTAAATTAAATTTCAATTGTTTTGTCATTAGTATTTATTTGTACTAATAAATTTAAATTTTTAGTTTTAATTTTTAATAATTAGTAGTAACTATTAATTATTAACGATAATTAGTAATGTATATAATTAATTTGTAGTAATTAATAAAAATTGGAAATAAATATCAATAAATAGTAATAAATAGAAATAATTAGTAATAATTGGGAATAATTAGGAATAATTAGGAATGGATATTAATAATTATTAATAATTAGTAATAATTAGTAATAATTAGGAATAATTAGCAATAATTAGGAATAATTAGTAATAATTAGCAATAATTAGTAATAAATAGTAATAAATAGCAATAATTAATAATAATTAGTAATAAATTGTAATAATTAGTAATAAATTGTAATAATTAGTAATAAATTGTAATAGTTAGTAATAAATACTAATAATTAGCAATAAATACTAATAATTAGGAATAATTAGCAATAATTAGAAATAATTAGCAATAATTAGAAATAAATATCAATAATTAGCAATAATTAGCAATAATTAGCAATAATGAGGAATAATTAGCAATAATTATGAATAATTAGCAATAATTAGCAATAATTATCAATAATTAGGAATAATTAGCAATAATTAGCAATAATTAGCAATAAATAGCAATAATTAGTAAAAAATGGCAATAAATAGTAAAAATAGGAATAATTATTAAAAAATAGGAATAATTAGTAATAAATATAAATAATTATTAATAATTAGGAATAATTAATAATAATTAGTAATAAATTGTAATAGTTAGTAATAAATTGTAATAATTAGTAATAAATACTAATAATTACTAATAATTAATAATAAATACTATTAATTAGCAATAATTAGAAATAATTAGGAATAATTAGAAATAATTAGCAATAAATAGAAATAAATAGCAATAATTTGGAATAATTAGGAATAATTAGAAATAATTAGCAATAAATAGAAATAAATAGCAATAAATAGCAATAATTAGTAATAAATAGAAATAAATATTAATAAATTAGAATAATTAGGAATAATTATGAATAATTAGGAATAATTAGGAATAAATACCTATAATTAGTAATACTTACTAATAATTAGTAATAATTAGCAACAATTAGGAATAATTAGGAATAATTAGGAATAATTAGCAATAATTAGTATTAATTAGCAATAATTAGTAATAATTAGCAATAATTAGAAATAATTAATAATAATTCGAAATAATTAATAATAATTAGTAATAAATTGTAATAATTAGTAATAAATTGTAATAATTAGTAATAAATTGTAATAATTAGTAATAAATTGTAATAATTATTAATAAATACTAATAATTAGTAATAACTACTAATAAATACTAATAATTAGCAATAAATACTAATAATTAGAATAATTAGGAGTAATTAGGAGTAATTAGCAATAATTAGAAATAATTAGCAATAATTAGAAATAAATAGTAATAATTAGCAATAATTAGGAATAATTAGCAATAATTAGCAATAATTAGCAATAATTAGCAATAATTAGCAATAATTAGAAATAAATAGCAATAATTAGCAATAATTAGCAATAATTAGTAATAAATAGAAATAAATATTAATAAATAAGAATAATTAGAAATAATCAGGAATAATTAATAATAGTTAAGAATAATTAGTAATAAATATGAATAATTAGTAATAATTAGAAATAAATAATAATAATTAGTAATAAATACTAATAATTAGTAATATTTAGCAATAATTAGTAATATTTAGCAATAATTAGTGATAATTAGCAATAATTATGAATAATTAGAAATAATTAGGAATAATTAGCAATAATTAGTAATAATTAGCAATAATTAGTAATAATTAGCTATAATTAGTAATAATTACTAATAAATACTAATAATCGGGAATAATTAGGAATAATTAGGAATAATTAGGAATAATTAGAAATAATTAGGAATAATTAGAACTAATTAGTAATAATTAAAAATAAATAGCAATAATTAGCAACAATTAGGAATAATTAGCAATAATTTGGAATAATTAGCAATAATTAGAAATAATTAGGAATAATTAGGAATAATTAGCAATAATTAGGAATAATTAGTAATAATTAGTAATAATTAGTAATAATTAGTAATAAATTGTAATAATTAGTAATAATTAGTAATAAATAGTATTTATAATTATATCTAATTATTTCTAATAAAAAAATTATATTATCAATATTTATGAAAAAATGATATTAATATTATTAAAATAATAAAATATTTATAAAATATTAAAATTATAAATATTTGCAACAGGCTTTTCTCTATTCTTAATATGTTCAAATATCAAAGGGTCGTCAATTGTCAGGTCATGCGCAATAAAAATTTTGTATCACCCATGTCCAATGTAAACTCTATAATTGTCCTTGCTTGGTTGATCACCTTATAAGTAGCATTGCAATAGGAAAACTCAAGTCATGCCCTTATCATCTATAAGAATTATCTCACATGACCCTTTACATAGACCATTCTTCCTTAAAAATTTAAGGAAAAGATACTGATGTCCCCTCAAATTTTTAAGGAAGAATGATCTATGTAAAGGGAGCGAGATGATTCTTAGAGACAAGAATGACATTACTTTGGTCGTCCTATTTCAACACTACTTGCGAGGTGATCAACCATGCAAGGACAATTATAAGGTTTACATTGGACATGGCTAACACGAACTTTTTATTGTGCATGACCTGACAATTTGCGACCCTTTGAGATTTGAACATATTAAGAATAGAGCAAAGCCTGTTGCGAATATTGATAATTTTAATATTTTATAAATTTTTTATTATTTTAATAATATTAATATTGTTTTTTCATAAATATTGATAATATAATTTTTTTATTAGTAATAATTAGATATAATTATAATTAGTAAATGAAAACTGCTTGGATAATGAAGGTAAAATTTGTAATCATCTCCACAATGATGATTATCAAATTTCCTTTCATTATTCAAGCAGTTTTCATTTTGCTAAGTATTTCTAAGTATTGCTAAATTAGTAATAATTAGAAATAAATAGTAATAATAGTTTTAATTAGTTAGGAACAGTTAGAAAGAAATTTTAATAAATTTTAATAAATTCCAAGAACCTGGCACAATTTCCAATGGATTGACGGCACTCCTTTTGCTCGATGACTTTTCTCCTTTCAACTCTCACTGACTCAAAACAATATGAAAAATGTGCTGCTACATAGGCATATTCAATCTCGTATACACGAGATTGGATATGCATTCGTAGGATCATATTTTTTATAATGTTTTCAGGCAGTGATAGTTGGAAGAAGATGATTCATCGACGAAAAGGGGGTTCTTTTGTCTGAGGGCTCATTTACTTGCATCTTTCTCACACTGAAATCAAAATGAAGAATCTATTGGGAGATATATATATTCATTCTTGTGCATATGAGAATGAATATGCATACCTCCGACCAGATTCTTCATTGTGATTTCAGTGTGAGAAAGATGTAAGTAAATGAGTCGTCGAAAAAAAGAATAGTCGGCAATCCATTGGAAATTGTGTCACCTTTAATTAATGGTAATTATTAATAATTAGTAGTAATTATTTATCTTCTTTTTTTAGATAGTATTTTTATAATTTCAAATTATTCAAAAACAGTGATGATTTTATATTTTGTAGAAAAATATGGAACAAGGAAATCGACATCAATCATTATTAGATGATCACGCTTGGATAAATCAGTGTAGAAACCCAAATGGTTCTGGTTTAAATCCTGTATATATTGAGGGTGTTGAAGATTTCTTATCATTTGCATCATCAAAACCTGAATATGTTTCAGAAGGCATAATTAAGTATCCTTGTAAAAAAAGTGCTCTGAGAATGTTTGACACATTTGACAAGGTTGGGGGACATCTCTTGCGGTTTGGTTTTCAACTAGATTATGTTTTTTGGTATCAAAATGGTGAACGTAGTTCTAGAGGAGATACTAATAACTTGATTCTGAATCCATCACAGTTCCAAAATTTAGTACATGATGTTGCAGGTCCATCTGTTCAACAAACTGAAACTCACAATGATATTGATTCAACTCCTGAGTTGGCACCATCCGAATTTTATGAGTTGTTGAGGTCTGTTGAGGATGCATTATATCCTAGTTGCAAGATAAGAAAATTAAAAGCGGTTGCAAAATTTATGGCTATTAAATAAGATAATGCAATGTAAAACAACTATTTTGATCAGATATTTTCTTTGGTTAAAACACTGTTACCTGAAGGAAATGTGTTGTCTATAAATTACTATGAGAGCAAGAGGTTGGTTCGTAATCTAGGCCTTAGTTATCAGAAGATTCATGCATGTGTAAATGATTGCATCTTATATTCTATTGAAAATGAGTCGTTTGATAGTTTTCCAACATGTGGACAATCAAGGTATAAAGAATCTCAACCAGGGAAGTCTGGATCAATTCCTGTAAAACAGTTGAGATATTTCTCCCTTACACCCAGGTTGCAATGTTTATTTATGTCTCATAACACAGCTTCAATGATGTCATTGCACAAAACCAATATTTCTACTAGTAAAATCTTGAATCATTCATCTGATGGTGATTCATGGAAACATTTTGATCGTCTGCATCCGTCTTTTGCTTTAGAAGCCTGAAACGTGTGATTGAGTCTTTCTATTGACGGTTTCCATCCGTTTGGTTCTTATGGTAGTCAGTATTCATGTTGGTATGTCTTTATAACTCCGTACAATCTACCTCCATGGATGTTGATGAAGGATCCCAATATCTTTTTTACCTTATTAATCCCAGAACATCTGAAAAAGAATATTGATGTTTATTTGAAACCATTGATTGATGAGTTAAATGCATTGTGGAGTAATGGTGTTAGTACATATGATGTTGTTGCGAAACAAAATTTCACATTAAAAGCTGCATTGATGTGGTTGATTAGTGACTTTCCAGCATATGGCATGTTATCTGGCTGAAGTACACATGGTCCGAAATCATGTCCTTAATGTATGAAAGACAACAAAGCTTTTATGCTCATCAATGGAAAAAAACCTTGCTATTTTGACTGTCATCGCAAATTTCTTCCAACCGATCATCCTTTTTGAAGGAACAAATCTCATTTCAGAAAAGGTACAATTGAAAGAGAAGAACCTACAAAAATTATCTCAGGTACAGAGTTAAAATCGGTTTTATTTTCATTACCTCCCATCAAATTTGGGCCAACAGTAAACCAACAGAAAATTCATGGCTTTGGGAAAGAACATAATTGGATAAAACGAAGCATTTTTTGGGATCTCCTATATTGGTCTGATTTGTTGGTCCGCCACATGTTGGATATCATGCACATTGAGAAGAACTGTTTTGATAATTTATTTCATACAGTTTTGGATACACCAGGTAAGACTAAAGATACTGTAAAAGCATAATTAGATCTTTCCCAAATTTGCAGGCGACCAGAACTTGAACTATTTGAAAATGTCATATCACAGAGGTTAATGAAGCCAAAAGCAGCTTATACACTATCCAAAGAGAGTCATTTATTATTTTGTCAGTGGATTGCAGATTTGAGACTTCCAGATGGATATGCTTCCAATTTGGGAAGATGTGTTAAGAATTGTCATATTACTGGATTAAAAAGTCTTGATTGTCATGTTATAATGGAAATAATTATGCCGATTGGATTTAGAGGTTTGTTGAATTCTATGATTTGGGATTCAATAACAGACATATCATATTTTTTTCGAGACATTTGTGCAGCAACAACTGACTATGATGCGCTAAGAAAACTGGAAGAAGATGTTATTGTAATTATATGTAAACTGGAAAAAATCTTTCCACCTGCTTTCTTTGACTCAATGGAACATCTGATATTACATTTGCCACATGAATCTAAATGTGGAGGTCCAGTACAGTTTCAATGGATGTACTCATTTGAGAGATGCATGCAGAAATTGAAGAAAAAAGTATGTAACAAAGCATCAGTTGAAGGCTCAATTGCTGAAGCTTATTTGCAAGAGAAAATTGCTTTTTTCTACTCTCACTATTTTGAATCTGAATATCCATCAAAAAAACTGCATGGGACGGAATGAGGGAAATGTTAATTATGAAATGGACAATCATTTATCAGTTTTTAATCAGCCAAATCTTGGCTTCGGTGGAGTTCAAGAACGATGGCTTTCAGACGATGAATATCACAGAGCTCATACATATGTTCTGCTCAACTGTGAAGAAATGAAAAAATTTGTACTGTGAGTGCTTCTATCAGTTATTCTATAATTTTTTATACAGTATGTAAACTTATTTTATTTGTAGGTTATATGATAATCATATCAAGAAAAAATTTCCACAAATTACAGCAGCTGCTCTTGAAGAACGCAAACAAACAAAAATTCCCAATGGTTTCAAAAGCTGGTAATATAAATTATTGATGGTTTAATATCAATTCAGTTTACTATTTATTATATTGATAATTGTTTTACAAATTTTCAGGTGTCTCAACATGCTGATAAAATTGATAAGCGACTATGTATATTGAGTAACCCACCATCCAAAATGGTTAAATCTTATAATGCATATGTGGTGAATGGTTTTCTATTTCATACATGTGCATATGGGGAATCAAAAAAACAATGAACAGTGGAGTTTGTTTGAGAGGATCGCATCATAGAGAAACTGAAGTTGACTTTTACGACATTCTGGATGAAATTATTGATCTATGTTATCTTGGAAAAAATTACATAATGATGTTTAAATGTTGGTGGTTGGATATTGAGAGAGGCTTGCATGTTCATCTGACTCATGGAATCGTCGATATTAGATATAAAAGTCTTCTTGCAGTAAATAAACCATTTTTACTGGCTCAACAGACACATCAAGTTTATTACGCAAAGTACTGAGCTACTTCAAGAGACCTGGGTGATTGGTAGAGCATAATAAAAATGAAATCTCTGGAAAATCGATTTACTCAAACTGAATTTGGTTCTGCTAAAGTGTAAGAAATTGAAATTTTTCAAGAGATTACTCAAAATCTATCTTTTTCCCAAAGAAACGTGAATATCGATGAGGACACCCCACAATTAAGGGTCCATGGTGACGAAGATGTTAATGATGTTACAAATGAAATTGAAATGACAAGGGATGATGAAAGTGAAACTCATATGGATATTTATGATTCTGAGGAGGAATATGAAGACATTGACGTCGTCAGATATGAAGATGATGATGAAGGTGAACATTGTCATAGTTAAATGCTGGTTATGATCATAACTAGTATATATATATATAATAGTTATTTTCAACTATCTGCTAACAATAATCATTTTGTGTTTCAGATGGACTCTGATCTATTTCATGAGTTAGAGGAGGATGAGCTACCTTTGGATGATGGGGATGTGCGATCATCTAACCCTCATCCTACTGGTGGTTCAGGAGGTATGCGGAGGGGGTGCGGTCTTGCACAACTGATGATTCCTGACCCTATCCCCGAGCGACGTCTACGTCTTGGCTTCGATCCACACACAGAGAGGTGTGGTAACCTATATATTTTAGTTAGATTTTATTAATTTATTTATATATATACTAATTGTTTGATTATTTATTCTTTTTTCACAGTTTTGTGCATGTAGCTGTTGGACAGGGGAGCGCTATCTTGCGCAATTATTTTTCTCAGCCATGGACCGCATGGGAACAGATTCTCATTGATGTGCATCTCGGCATGTACAATCATTGGCAGGTACGTAAATAAATAATATTTATTTTGAAATTTATTTTATTAATAACTTGATATTATAAATTATTTGTAGGTTTTATGGTATCCCATCGAGGATAGCATGCGTGATGCTATCCATGCAGTATGGGAGGTGGCTATGCGTGAGCGTTTGCATCAGTTTTTGCCCAATTTGAGAAAAACGGTCATTAAGAAAGCAGGAGTGAAAATATTAATAAGTCATGTAGAGCCACCGACCAGAGTACATTTCATCTTAGTTTTGGGATGGATTATGTGCACACTGGTTGGTTGGTGGATTTCAGAGGAGGTCTTCATTGGGTCGGCAAAACTGGGGGAGACAGGAGGTGACGCATCGAGCTGGTAGTCGTACATTCAGTACGCATAGAGAGCATCTGGTAAGTATTTTTTAAAAAAATATTTTATATAACTTCAAATATAAATAGTTTATTTTATATTCATATAGGCAGTCGAGCATCCTGATATTACAGAGTATGATGTTTATCGAAAGATGTATAGTGATCTAGCCACCAGAGAGATTAGAGGTGATCGTCAGCGTCATATTGTGGTTAGTCTTATTTTTTTCAGTTTGACAATTAACTGCATATAATATTTTCACAATTTTAATTTCAAATTGGAATTGAAGGAGTCATATGAGGCTGCGACTTCTCAGACAGCAGCTGAGGGTCAGGATGAGGCGACTGATCAGACCAGTGCCCACCATTTCAATGAGGCGGCATGGATGCAGGTGACTTAGTATGTCTTTGAGAAGGGCCGAGTAGTTGGTATCAGCTCTCATGTGACTCCTGATACTTATTATGGTACTGCTGCGATGTTGGCGTCCAGCTCGAGAGGAGCTCGTGGAGAGGCATCATCTTCTGGCTCACAGTATCGGGAGTAGTTCCGAGCTCAGAATGACCTTATAGAGAGTTTGCAGAAGCAGCAAGAAGAGATGCATCAGCAGCAGCAGCAGCAGCACGAGGAGGAGATGCGTCGATGACAGTAGCAGCATCACGAGCAGATAGAGTACATGCACCGTTTGACTCATAGTTTAGGGATGGAGTTTCCTCCACCAATTCTTTCAGCTCCTCCACCTCCTCCAGAAGACGACCCCCCTAGTGATTTTTTTATGTAAAAAACATTTGAATTTAAATTTGTTGTAATATGAACTATTTACAGTTTCTGTCTTTTATATCGGTGTGATTATTACATAATTTAATTTTTAATATTTTATGATTTGTTTTTGTGAATATTGATAATTTTAATATTTTTTATTTTTTATTATTTTAATAATATTAATATTATTTTTTCATTAATCATAATTTTATTAAATATATTTTTTTAGTATTATATTTTTTAATATTTGTTTATTTTACTAATAATAATAATAATAATAATAATAATAATTTTTGATTTTTTTTATAGTTTTTTGTGAATATTGAGAATTTTAAAAAAAATTATTATTTTAATAATATTAAAATTAATTTTTCAATAATCATAAATTTATTAAATTTGTTTTTTTTAATTTATTTATTATTTACGACGGGATATGTTGCGACAGGATCCCGTCGCAAATAGTCTAAATAATTTTTTCTTAAAAAAGGTATTTGCGACGGGATTAGGGGTCCGTCGCAAATACTATTTGTGACGGGCCCGTCGCAAATAGTCTGAATAAATATTTTCAAAAAGCATTTGTGACGGCATTACGGGCCCGTCGTAAAAGAGTATTTTCAACGGGTCCATCGCAAAAGAACTTATATATAAATAAGTATATAATCAGAAACTTATTTGCGACGGGGCCCCGTCGCTAAAGCTTATTTGCAACGGGATCCCGTCCCAAATACCTTGAATTCTAGTAGTGTTATGTCCAATTTAAGAGTGAAATTTCTTCCAATGAACAACATTGGATTAAATGGTAAAAATATAATCTAATTACACTTTAAAACTAATTAAAAAGAGAATCTAACCATATAAATAAATTTGATTAAAAGGCAGTTTTGAATTAAAATACAGTATTTTTCACTATTCATTAAAAAATGCATTTTATAAGAAAAATACCAAGAATTTACCCAAAGTAAATTTTGATGTCCTGATTCTAAGTAAGAATTTTATTTTGTCAAATAGAATATATAAAAGTGACCAAAACTATATTTAAAGAGGGTTTGTCATCAAAAGGCGGTAAATTGACCTTTTAAAGAATATTAGAGTATTTATGCTTAAAATTAGATTCATTCACATTTTAAGCCTCTAAATTTTATTATATAAATGTAAAAAAATATTTAACAGACATGTATAATTATATTTTAGTTAGTTCTATTCATTCTCTCCAATACAAAGGCTAGACGTTAACTACCATTTAAAATAATATAATATTATTTTTTTAAGTATAACCCAATGTTGTGTGCAACGTAAGATTTCAAAGAAACTCGTTATTGCGTATCGGGTACGCCATCAAACATAGCATCCCCTTTAAAATAAAATTAATATTTAATTAATAAATATTAATAAATATGAAAATGTATTATTCTTTATTTACTTGGGATGTTACAGTTTACCTCATGAATTAACCTCCTTGAGAACCTCCTTAGGAAAAGTGGTTTTGGTATTTTGGCAAGACCAAGAGCTCCTAGACGTGGGGAGAGACTAGGGAAGAGGATTTGGTTAGAAATTTGACAAGCTTCAAGGCTTATAGAAGTGAATAGAAGAGGGGTTTAGGGGTGGTTTTTATAGTGGATGAGAGGGATGATTTCTCATTATTCTATTCTTTATTTTATTATTTTGATCAAGATAACCAATAATATTGATTCCTATGACTAAATATAGTAATAAGTTCATGTGAGTTAGAACCAAGGGTTTTGACATCATCCATGACTCAATTAATAGTGTATTTATCTTATAATGTATTTATACTGTAAATTACAGTGTTTTACTATTCACTAAAAATTCAAGTATTTTAGAAAAATCTCAAAAAATCACCATAACAATTTTTCAATGTGTAGAATTCAAAAATAGACTACATTTTATCAAAATAATCTTCTAAATAAGTGGATTTTAATTTTTAAATAAAATAATTATTTACTTGAAAAATAAAGATTTTAAATTTAAAACCGATTTTATAACACTTTCAAAAATTAACTATGGTCTCATAAAATTATCCTAAAATAATAAGACAACAAAATATTGGTTGATGAATCCATTTTATGAAAATGGATTTTCTTTTAAATAATTTTATTAATTATAATATTATAATTAAATATTTATGACTTATAAAAATACCTACACTTAAATATTAATTTTGTAAAATATTCACTTACCTTTACAATGATATAATTATATCATACTTTCACTTGTGATATGTATAAATTTTATTTATACTTTCATGGGTGAGGTTTCTATTCATTAGGCTGATTTACGATTCATAAGGGTCATGTTACTATTCCTAAGGGTAAGTTACTATTTTATCGGTATAGGTTTCTTAATGTCATAAATACCTCTTATTTTATTTATTCTTCATTTATAAAGATTTTATTTTTTATCTATGTGGTTTTTTATGATTCATACTATATAAAATAAACATAATTAGGGAAATTTTATTGATATAATTTTAGTTCATTACAAAATAAAAAAAATTACAGAAAATATTTTTTAATAAATAAAATTAATAATAATTTAATGATTATATAAACTACATGTGTGGAAGTATAAATTCTCCCCTCCATTTGTAATATCACTAATTAAAAAACATCAATCATATAAAAAATTGTTAGTGTAAAATGTAGTGTCAAAATTAGGGATGAAAGTCAATGGTTACTCGGTTAACGAGTACTCGACCGGATTATATATGTTTTAGCTACCCCTTAATCAGGTTTGGGTTTTACATCCCCTACTCAATTATTAATTGGGTATGCGGATGTGTCCCACATAAAAGTTGTAATGCGACATGTAGTGCTTTATAAGCTTCCATGCGCCGCTACCCTTCAGAACGGCTCCACCCTGAGGCCCCTATTTCTGTCACAACATCCCATCATCCTAAGGTTGTGTGTTGTGTGTTATCACCCTCTCATTTCTCCAATTTCACAATGATGTTAAAAGTAAAAAAAATATGCATTAAAATTATAGTTGAATTTAGGTAGTATATGAGGATTAGTTTAATTAATAGGGGTCGACTCCATGTAAAAAAACATGTTTATTATGAAAGTTTGGGCTGTCTATGACCTAATCATGTTTAGGGTCTGGTAGCCCTAAATAATAAGTACCACACGTACAAGTGAAGGTATTAGAGGTTTTTAAAATGGTTTTAAAAAAATTATATATATTGAAAAACAAGTTAGGGTTTTGAATATTTATGAAAATGGGTACTGAGAAGCATAAACTCTATTCACACTTCCTGGTTGAAGAATAAGCATGAACGAGGTTCATTTCTCTCCAAAATCTAATAGGAGGCGTAAACCGTGTTCACGCCTCCTGTTTTTATTTTTTTATTTTTTTGTTTTGTTTTTTTGTTTTTTTATATATAAACATATAACAAGAATTTAACCAATATTTAATATATTGTAATTTAATCAATGATTATATTATTAACTATCAATTATATTACTAATTATATTAATTATATTATCAATCACTAATTATATTAAATATATTAATTAAAAAATTACATACTAGTTATTATATTGTTAATTACTAATTATATCAATTGTATTGTTAATTATTTATCATATTATCCATCATTTATTATTATTTATTATATTATCATTCATTTATAATTATTTACATGCCATTATTAATAAAATATTAATATTCAAATGCTCATAATAGTGTAATTTGAATCCCACATTGAAAATCCTTATGGGATGTCAAGCCCCCGTCCCTTATAAAAGGGAGGCCTCGATGGAGTTTTTAGTTATATTTTGGGATTTCTTTAATGTAGTTAATTTTGAATAATATTATAGTATTTTAAATAATGTTTATATTTATTATATATATACATATAACAAAAAAATAAAATAAAAATAGGAGTTATTCGCACCTCTTGAGCAAATTGTGGACAGGCGGCATGAACGTGATTCACGGTACATGCCGAGGTTCTGAGAATCATGAACCTCATTCACACTTCCACTTCAGTCAGGAAGCATGAACGATGTTTATGATTCCTGAGACTCTTTTTCATAAATATTCAAAACTATAACTTTATTTTTAAAATAAAATTTTAAAAAAACAATTTAAAACCCCTATTGAAGGATGGATCCTTTTCTAGAGATCGTTGGATCTAGATTTTATGGTTCCTAAATAAATTCAGGAAGCATAGGCTCGGGATAATTCCATCAACTGGTTATTGTAAGTCAGCTTCACGTTCTCCATCCCAAGGCTAGTGTAGGGGTTACCACTGCAGTCTAGCTTCAACCCCATCATCAACACCTAACATCCCATGAATTTCCTTGTATGTCACATCATTGATTTTCACCCTCGATGCCAGGTTGGGGCATTTCTTGTTTATTGGGTCAATAGTTCTGGTCGATAATAATGGGGTTCTGAACCTTGATCAACCTCTCCTGATGGAAGAGCAGGACCGACCTAGGTAATGTTTTCCCAAGAAAATTTTTAAAAATGTTTCCCATTAATATAATAACATGTATAGTTTGATAAAAAAACTAAAATTGAAATAAATTTTTTAAGTAACAACCCCAAATTGGATAAACATATCACAAAGTGTAGATTTCCATGAACAAAATTAGATTTTACAAATAAACAATCAAATTAAAATAACCTAGAAAATAGAAAACACACAATAGTCAAAAATTAAAAAGAAATATACAATGACATATCAAAGCAAGTTTCGATGCTTCCTAAGACTTATTACGGTACGTAATAATAAAATTAAAATTAAAACATTTCTACTTTCATTTATTGAAGAAAATTGTTCAATCAACTCATCATAATGAAAACTATCAAAAAAATAATTTGTTAATTGAAATCATTATCAATGCACATAATCTCTCTTCTGACATTGTATTTTGAAGATAATTTTTGATCAACTTCAACTTAAAAATTATTCTCATCACTGACATAACTATAATGGGTATAGTCAACAAAACACTACGGGAAAAACTGATTATTGTGATGGGGTATTTGCGATAAGATTTATTCCCATCGCAAAAACTCTGATGAAAAGCATATTTGCGACGGGAATATATTCCCATCGTAACTGGTCAGTTATTTGCGACGGGAATACAGGACTCGTCGCAATAGATATGGCGCGGTTTGCGCGCCAAAACGCGGGAAGCCTATTTGCGACGGTCGCCTTCTACCCGTCGCAACTACCCGGCAGTGGTAATTACTATTTATGATGGGTAAATTGTCTCGTCGCAAAAAAATATTCAGCAGCTGTTATTTGCGACGGGTCCCGTCTCCAATACCGGCGGTGATAAATAGGATTTTGTGACAGGGATATCTGCCCGTCGCTAATGGTATGTCAGCGGGCAGCTATTTGCGACGGGCCCGTCGCAAAAACACATTTAACCGTTTCCCGTAATGAATGCGGGTGAAGGTATTTGCAATGGGCCCATCACCAATACCGACGGCGGTAAATAGGAATTTGCGATGGGGATATCCGTTCGTCGCTAATAGTATGTCGGCAGGCAGCTATTTGTGACGGGACCATCGCAAAAACCCTTTTAACCACCGCCTGTAATTAATGTGGGCGAAGGTATTTGCGATGAGATACCATCGCAAATAATCTAACCTATATATACCCCCACCCGTTTTTTTTTCAAATCATTCAGATCTCTCTTTCTCTCTCTCTTTAGCTTCCAGTTCTAAGTAGAAAATTTCTTTCATTTTAATTTTTTCTTACGAGAAGAGGAGAGAATGAGTTAGAAGAATTGCTTCAAAATATCCAAGGTATTTATATTTTTTTATTTTTGAAATTATTTTTAATTGTTAAATTATTTTTAATTGTTAATTTTATTTTTAATTGTTGATTTTAATTTTTTTAATAGAATGTTTAGTATCTATATAGTATAATTAGATTAAGTGGTTATACCAAATAATCCTTGTCTATATACAAACAAGTAGATGCGGCTCTGGCACAGATGTACCTAGGAGTGAAAACTCTGATAAGGTGTTTCGAGCTTGACTCGGGGTAACCTGGTACAGGACAACGGGCCTTGCTGCACTCTTGGTTCGACACTTCCGGAGGATGTTTTGGTAATAATTAGAAATAATTATATTTAATTAGAAATAATTAGAAATAGTTATATTTAATTAGAAATAATTATATTTAATTAGAAATAGTTATATTTAATTAGAAGTAGTTATCAAATTAATTAGAAATAATTAAAATAATTATCAAATAATTAAGAAATAATTAGATTTAATTAGATTTAATTAAAATAATTATCAAATAATTAGGAAATGATTAGATTTAATTGATTATAAATAATTAGAATAATTAAAATAATTAAGAACAATTAAAATAATTAGGAACAATTAAAATAATTAGGAAAAAATAAAATAATTAGGAACAATTAAAATAATTAGGAACAATTAAAAATAATTAGGAACAATTAAAAATAATTAAGTACAATTAAAAATAATTAGGAACAATTAAAAATAATTAGGAACAATTAAAAATAATTAGGGACAATTAAAAATAATTAGGAACAATTAAAAATAATTCAGAACAATTAAAAATAATTAGGAACAATTAAAAATAATTAGGGACAATTAAAAATAATTAGGGACAATTAAAAATAATTCAGAACAATTAAAAATAATTAGGAACAATTAAAAATAATTAGGAAACGATTAAAAATAATTAGAAAATAATTAAAAATAATTAGGAAACAATTAAAAATAATTAGAAGACAATTAAAAATAATTAAGAAACAATTAAAAATAATTAGGAAACAATTAAAAATAATTAGAAAACAATTAAAAATAATTAGAAAACAATTAAAAATAATTGGGAAATAATTAAAAATAATTAGGAAGCGTGATTGACCGCTCATCTACCTCAATTTTCTTTTCATTTGTGTGTTGAGGCTTGACAGGAAACTTCTGCCTGCACATGTAATATTTGCTTTTACTGTCAAAATTATCAACCTCCTTGCCAGCATAAAGGGGAGGAGGTTTATAATTTTGATAGTAAAAGCAAATATTACATGTGGAGGTAGAAGTTTCATGTCAACCTCAACACACAAATGAAAAGAAAATTGAGGTAAATGAGCGGTCAATCACGTTTGTTTTTCTATTAAATAATTGATTAACTACCCGACCTATATTCATATCTTCGCATTACTAATTAGTAACATAATTAGTAATATAACTAGTAACATAAATAGTAACATAATATAAAATATTATATTACTCTAATATTAATAATTAAATAATACAAATAATATAATTATTTTATTATTATATGTTTAATATTTATAAAAAAATATTAATATTATTAAAATTATAAAATATTTATAAAATATTACAATTATCAATATTTTCAACAAGTTTTTCTCTATTCTTAACATGTTCAAATCTTAAAGGGTCGCCAATTTTCAGGTCATGCCTAATAAAAAGTTTGTGTCAACCGTGTCCAATGTAAACTCTATAATTGTCCTTGCTTGGTTGATCACCTCACAAGTAGCGTTGCAATAGGACAACTCAAGTCATGTCTTTCTCATCTATAAGAATCATATCACATGACTTTTTATATAGACCATTCTTTCTTGAAAAATTAAGGGAAAGATACTGCAATTCTCTTAATTTTTCAAGGAAGAATGATCTATGTAAAGGGTCATGCGAAATGATTCTTAAAGACGAGAATGACATTACTTGTGTCATCCTGTTGCAACACTACTTGCGAGGTGATCAACCATGTAAGGACAATTATAGAGTTTACATTGGACATGGCTGACGCAAACTTTTTATTGGGCATGACCTGAAAATTGACGACCCTTTAAGATTTGAACATGTTAAGAATAGAGCAAAATCTGTTGGAAATATTGAGATTTGTAATAATTAGTAATAATTAATAATAATTAATAATAATTAGTAATAATTAATCAAAAATAAAATAAATTCGAGTACATGGTTATAAATTGGCACAATTTCCAGTGGATTTGCGGCTACCTTTTGTTCAACGTCTCATATCTTTGCTACTTTCTCCAACTAAAATCAGTATGAAAAAGGTGCTCTAATATATGTCAGAGCAAGTTTTTCATACGGATTTCAGTCAGGAGAAAGTTAAAAAGAGATGGTTCGTCGGACAAAAGAGGATCTTTTCCCTGACGACTCATCTCCTTGAAAGTAGATGAGTCGTCAGGCAAAAGAGTTACCGCCAATCCGCTAGAAACAAATAAGAATAATTTGTAATATAATCTCCACAACGATGATTACAAAATTTTATTTCATTATTCAAGCATATTTCATTTTTCCAAGTATTGCTAAGTATTGCTAAATTAATAATAATTAGTGGGGATGATTACAAACTAACTCTGTCGCCTATAATTATTGGTAATTATTAAGAAATAACTGTAATTATGTATCTTCTCTTTTTAGAATATTGTTTTTCTTATATCAAATTATTTAACAACAGTAATGGTTTTAAATTTTGTAGAAACATATATATGAATATGGAACAAGAAAATCGACATCAATCATTATTAGATGATTGCACTTGGATAAATCAGCACAGAAATCCAAACGGTTCTAATTTAAATACTGTATATATTGATGGTGTTGAATTTTTCTTATCATTTGCATCATCAAACCCGAAATTTGTTTCAGAAGGGACAATTAAGTGTCCTTGTAAAAAATGTGCTCTGAGAACGTTTGAGACATTTGACATCGTTGGGAAACATCTTTTGCGTTATGGTTTTCAATCAGATTATATTTTTTGATATCAACACAGTGAACGCAGTTCTACAGAAGATACTAATAATTTGATCTCGGATCCATCATGGTTTCAGAATTTAGTGCATGATGTTGTAGGGTCATCCGTTCAACAAACTAAAATCGAGGATGATGTTGATTTGCCTCCCGAGTTGGCACCATCTGAATTTGCTGAGTTGTTCAGGTCTGCTGAGGATGCATTATATCCTGGTTGCAAGATAAGCAAATTAGAAGCAGTTGAAAAATTTATGGTTATTAAATTAGATAATGTAATGTCAAATAACTATTTTGATCATATATTTTCTTTGGTTAAAGCACTGTTCCCTGAAGGAAATGTGTTGCCTGCTAATTATTATGAGAGCAAGAGACTGGTTCGTAATCCAGGCCTTAGTTATCAGAAGATCCATGCATGTTCAAATGATTGCATCTTATATTCTGGTGAAAATGAGTCGTTGGATAGTTGTCCCACATGTGGACAATCTAGGTATAAAGAAGCTCAATCAGGGAAGTCTGGATTGATTCCTGTAAAACAGTTGAGATATTTCCCGCTTACACCCAGGTTGCAGCGTTTATTTATGTCTCAGAACACAACGACAATGATGTCATGGCACAAAACCAATATTTCAAATGGTAAAAGCTTGATTCAACCATCTGATGGTGATTTATGGAAACATTTTGATCAAGTGCATCCGTCTTTTGCTTTAGAATCCCGGAACGTGCGATTGGGTCTTTCTACTGACGGTTTTTCTCTATTTGGATCTTTTGGTAGTCAGTATTCCTGTTGGTCTGTCTTTATAACTCCGTAAAATTTACCTTCATGGATGTTGATGAAAGAGCCTTATATCTTTTTGAAATTATTAATCCCAGGACATCCGAAAAAGAATATTGATGTTTATTTGAAACCATTGATTGATGAGTTAAATTTATTGTGGAGTCATGGTGTTGGTACATATGATGCTACTACGAAATAGAATTTTGTAATGAAAGCTGCTTTGATGTGGAAAATTAGTGACTTCCCGGCATATGGCATGTTATCTGGCTGGAGTACACATGGTCCAAAATCATGTCCTTACTGTATGAGAGACAACAAAGCATTTATACTCGTGAATGGAAAAAAAATCTTGCTATTTTGACTGTCATCGCAGATTTCTTCCAATTGATCATCCTTTTCAGAGGAATAAATATCATTTCAGAAAAGACGGAATTGAAAGAGATGAACCTCCAAAAATGATCTCAGGTACAGAGTTACAAATTAGTTGTATTTTCATTACCTTCCATCACTTTTGTACCGACAATAAACCAACAGAAAATTCATGGCTTTGGGAAAGAACACAATTGGACAAAACTGAGCATTTTTTGGAATCTGCCATATTGGTCTGCCATATTGGTCTGCCAAATTTGCAGGCGACCAGAACTTGAATTGTTTGAAAATGTCAGATAATAGAGATTAATGAAGCCAAAAGCAGCTTATACACTGACCAAAGAGAGTTGCTTATTATTTTGTCAGTGGATTGCAGATTTGAGACTTCCAGATGGCTATGCTTCCAACTTGGGAAGATGTGTTAAAAATGGTCATATTACCGGATTAAAAAGTCATGATTGTCATGTTATAATGGAAAGACTTATGCCTATTGGATTAAGAGGTTTGTTGAATTCTAAGATTTGGGATTCGATAACAGATATATCATATTTTTTCTGAGACATGTGTGCGGCGACAACACACTATGATGCACTAAGCAAACTAGAAGAAGTTGTTGTTGTAATTATATGAAAACTGGAAAAAATCTTTCCGCTGGCTTTCTTTGACTCAATGGAACATTTGATATTACATTTTCCACATGAAGCAAAATGTAGAGGTCCAGTTCAGTTTTGATGGATGTACCCATTTGAGAGATGCATGCAGAAATTGAAGAAAAAAGTACGTAACAAAGTATCAGTTGAAGGCTCAATTGCTGAAGCTTATTTGCAAGAGGAAATTGCTTTATTCTGCTCTCATTATTTTGAATCTGAATATCCCTCAAAATTTAACCGCATGGGCCAGAACGAGGGGAATGTTGATGATGATATGAACAATCAATTATCAGTTTTCAATCAGCCTGAACTTGGCTTTGGTGGAGTTTATGATAGATGGCTTTTAGATGATGAACATCATAGAGATCATACATGTGTTCTACTCAACTATGAAGAAATGTCACCAGTTGTACAGTGAGTGCTCCTTTCCCTTATTCTATAGATTCTGTTACAGTAAATTAATCATATTGTATTTGTAGGTTATATGATGATTATATCAAGAAACAATTTCCACAAATTACAGCAGCTAGCTTAGAAGAACGTCAGTAAAAAAAATTGCCTACTGGTTTCAAAAATTGGTAACGTACATTCTTTTTTTGTTTTACATATAAAATCAATTTATTACTTGTAATAGTGATAATGTTTTAAAAAATTTCAGGTATCTATACATGCTGATAAGATTGATAGTCGATTGCGTATATTGAGTAGCCCACCATCTAAAATAGTTAAATCTTATAATGCATATGTGGTGAATGGTTATCGCTTTCATACACGTGCATATGGGGAATCAAAGAAAACAATGAATAGCGGTGTTTGTTTGAAGGGATCACATCATAGAGATATTGAAGTTGACTTTTACAGCATGCTTGAAGAAATTATTGAACTGTGTTATTTGGGACAGAATTATGTAACAATGTTTAAATGTCGATGGATGGATACTAAGAGAGGCTTGCATATTCATCCGACTCATGGAATTGTTGATATTAAATATAAAAGTCTTCTTGTAGTAAATGAACCATTTTTATTGGCTCATCAGGCACATCAAATTTATTATGCAAAATATTGTGCTACTGCAAAAGAGTTGGATGATTGGTGGAGTATAATAAAAGTTAAATCTCGAGAAAATCAGTTTACTCAAACTGAATGTGGTTCCACTGAAGTGCAAGGAAATGAAATTTTTCAGGACACTCCTCAAAACACATCTTTTTCAAAAAGAGACATGAATATCGAGGATGACACCCCACAGTTAAGGGTCGATGGTGACGATGTTGTCAATGATGTTACAGCTGAATTTGAAATGACAAGAGATGGTGAAATTGAAACTAATATGGAAATTGATGATGTTGATGAGGAAGATGAAGACATTGACATTGACAACTATGAAGATGATGATGAAGATGAACATTGACACAGTAAAATTCTGGTTAGAATCATAAAAAACATACATCTATACATAATAATTATTTTCAACTGTTTGCTAATAAAAATCATTTCATGTTTCAGATGGACTCAGAAACGTATCGTCAGTTGCTGGAGGATGATCTACCTATGAATGATGAGGTTCTTAAGTCATCTGACCCTCAGGCTATTGGCACTACAGGGAGCATTCGGAGGGGGTGTGGTCTTGCCAGACTGATGATTCCAGATCCTATCCCTGAGCGACGTCCACCTCTTGGATTCAATGCACACACACGGTGGTATGGTAACCTGTGTATTTTAGTTATCTTTCATTATAATTTATTTATATTCTAATTTTTTGATTATTTGTTCTTTTTTCACAGTTTCACGCATATAGTTATTGGACAGGGGAGCGCTATCTTGCGCAATTATTTTTCTCATCCCTGGCTCACATGGGATCAGATTCCCACTGATGTGCAGGCCGCCATGTTCGATCATTGGCTGGTACGTAATTAAATATTATTTATTTTGAAATTTAATTCATTAATAACTTTATATTAGGGTTTATGGTATCCCATCGACGAGAGCATGCATGCCACTATCCACGCGGCATGGGTGGTGTCTATGTGTGACCGTTTCCGTCATTTTTTGCATAATTTGAGAAAGGCGACTGTGAGGAAATCCGAAGTGATAGAATTTGATGAGTCCTGTAGAGCCCACCAACCAGAGTACATTTCATCTCACTTTTGGGATGGATTATGTACACACTGGTTGGGTGGTGGGTTTCAGAGGAGATCTGCATTGGGTCGACAGAATTGGGGGAGACAAGAGGTGATGCATCGAGCTGGTAGTCGTACATTCAGTGCGCATAGAGAGCGTCTGGTAAGTACTTATTTTTAATATTTTATACAACTTTAAATATAAATAGTTTATTTTATATTCATATAGGAAGCCGAGCAGCCCGGTATTACGACGTACGGCATTTATCGGAGGATGTACACTGATCCGACTACTGGAGAGATTAGAGGTGACCGCCAGCGTCAGATTGTGGTCAGTATTATTTTCTTTTCAGTTTGAAAATTAAATGCATATAATCTTTTCATTATTTTAATTTCTAATTGAAACTTAAGGAGTCATATGAGGCCACGACCTCTCAGACATAGGCTGAGAGTCAAGATAAGACGGGTGATCAAACTAGTGCCCACCATTTTGATGAGACGACATGGATGCAGGCAAACCAGTATGGCTTCGAAAAGGGCCGAGTAGTTGGTATCAGCTCTCATTTGACTCCTGCAGCTTATTATGGTACTGCTGCGATGTCGGTGTCTGGCTCGAGAGGAGCTCGTGGAGAGACATCATCTTCTGCCTCACAGTATCAGGAGCAGCTGCGTGCTCAGAGTGAGCTTATAGAGGATTTGCGTCAGGGGCAGGAGCAGATGCGTCAGCAGCACGATGAGGAGATGTGTCGATGGCAGGAGCAGATGTGTCAGCAGCAAGATGAGGAGAGGCGTCGATATGAGGAGCAACATCAGGAGCAGATGGAGTACATGCGTCGTCTGACTCATAGTTTAGGGATGGAGTTTCCTCCACCACCTCCTCCAGGTCCTCCAGATTATCCACCCCCCCAGTGATTTTTTTACATGTAATAAACATTTGAGTTTGTAGTTTACTCTTTCATATTGGTACGAATATTGTATGATTTAATTTCTTTTTATTTTTTAAATATTTTATTACTTATTAATATTATTTTTAATGTCTGTTTATTTTAGTAATATTACTTTTAATATTTTATATTTATTTTTAATATTGAGAAGTTTATAATTTTATAATTTTATTATTATTAATAATATTAATAATATTTTTTCATAAATATGTATTTATTTTAATAATAATATTATTATTATATTAATTTTTTATATTATTAATATTATTATTATTATTATATAATATTATATTATTTATATTCATATTATTATTATATAATATTATATTATTTATATTCATATTATTATTATTTTTTGATATTAATATTTCATAATTATATTATATATATTTTTTATTATTAATATTATAATAATATAATTTCTTTATATTATTAATATTATTATTATTATATACATAATTTAATAATAATAATATTATATTAATTTTTTATATTATTAATATTAGTGTTATTATATAATATTATATTATTTATATTCATATTATTATTATTTTATATTAATATTTCATAATTATATTTTATATATTTTTTATTTATATTATAATAATAGAATTTTTTTATATTATTTTTATTTTTATTATTTTTATATAATATTATACGATTTGTATTAATTATTTTATTTTTATTTATTTATTTTAGTATTTGCGACGGGAGTATTTGCGACGGGGTGTCCCGTCGTATAATATTTTTTTACTGTCCCATTTGCGACGGGAAGAATACCCGTCGTAAAAACTATTTCTGCAACGGTCCGTCGCAAATACCTACGTCGCAAATATTTTTTAAATTTCTCATTTGCGACGGGTCAGAAACTCATCCCAACTAATATATCTGCGACGGTCCGTTGCAAATACCTTTTTATATATAAACAAAAAATATTTTGCGACGGGGGAAAAATACTGTCGCAAATACTATTTTTGCAACGGGACTGCCGTAAAAACAACTATTTGTGACGCCGTTTTCTGCAACGGGCGATTTGCGACGGAGCCCCGTCACAAAAGGTCTTTTGCGATGGGATCCCGTCGCAAATCGCCTGTCACAGATATTTCGTTTTCCTGTAGTGAAATTTGATATACCACTCGGGTAATTTAAATCCCTCTATCTTTTCAATATGTCTTAATAAAATCAAAATAATTTGATTGAATTTATAAATTCACTTGGTAATATCAACTTCAAATGTTGGTTCTTAAAATAAGTCATCTCCATAAATATCATCATGTTCGTTTCATTTAAAAAAAACATTGAAATTGAGTGCAATTTTCCTTTGATTGTTCTTCGGGGGTATTTCTAACATTTGTCTTCAAAAAATCCAAATATTTCTTCACATAGTTCAAATTGTATAAAATTTTATCTCAATGACATAAGAGCTTAATCAATAATTTGAAGGAAATAATTTATTCTAAATTTTTCCTCTATAGATAAATTTCTAATAGCGTCATCTTCCACATCTTCATCAAATTGTTTCTTCCAATGAATAACCTTTTTTAAACATATTTGTTTAATACCGATATCAAATCCAAATTCTTTCACTTCATTAAATCTTCAAACCCCCCACCCCTGAAAATTTTTAAAGAAAAAAATCAAATTTTTTGTTTTTGTACTTGCATATTTGATGTCCATCTCTTCCCTTTGAAGGATTTTACTAACATGATTGAATTTATCTAAGATTTTGTACCAAATGCATAAGTTAATGATGAAATCAAAATTCTCTAAAGCATTGAAACACAATCCTTTTGCATCTTGCATCACAACATCATCAAGTTTAGAAAGAGAGAGAATTCCATTCAATGCATTTAACTCTGATTTTTGTCTTCTAATAGCTCTAATAATTTCAATGTAAGTTTACCAGTGAGTTGTCGGTAATGGTTTTGGTTTCAAACTCTTTACACAGGTCCTTAGAAACATCTCATCGATGTAGTGAACTTGCAAACAATGTGTAAATATTTTTCATACGGGAAATAAATTTCCTCCCTTTGCATTAGATATTTCCATGTCACATATAGAAAGATTTAGGATATGATATCCATATGGAGTGTAAAATTATCTAAGATTTACATCAAGTTTTTTTGGACACCTTGATGTTTACCTTTGATGTTTGATCCATTACCATCGCATTGTCCTCTAATGTCATCAATGTTCAGTTTAAGATCATCCCATGAATCATGAAGTGACTTAAAAAGACCATGGTTGAAAGCATCATCAACATTTATGAAGCCATGAAAAAAAAACATCCACTGTGAATTTAAATTCTTTCTCAACATTTACACAACATATGATAATTGACATTTGTTCTTTATAACTTAGATCTAGAGTACAATCAATGATAATCGAAATTTTTTTGTCTCTTAGGAAGTTATTTAATATTTTTTTAATCACATTCCCCAACAAGAATATTAATTCATTTTGAATTTTATGGAAAAGATAATGCTTTTGAACTTTATTATCAACCTCATGATGACCATGATCTTACATATCCAAATCAAATTCAGCAACAAAATTAACAAGTTTACAAAAAATCTCATTATCCTTCTCATAAATCTTATCATTTCTTTATCAAGATGATAAATTATTTTGTACAAGTACCTTCACAACTCCAATGATTTGAGTAACATCTTCTAATGAACTCGTTATTTATCAATTATAAATTCAATTCATGTGTCAATTATTTGTTTATTTTTAAGTCTACTTTTCAATTCCACCCATCTCACATAAATTAGCAATGCGTTCAAAATTTATTTCATGATCTCTAAGCTTCGTCGAATGGTTATGTCAATCATTAGCTCCTCCTTCAATCAAAGTAACTGTCATCTATCTGAACGTAAATAATATACACAAAAAAAGACCTTGTCTAACTCATTAGAGTACATAATCCACTACCTTTCATGTTTGTCACCATTAGAAAAGTGGAAAAAATAAATATTTGAAGTAATGTGTCCTTAATGTCTAATTTCCTATGGAAATGTATCATTTTCTTTTATGATATAAACTCAAATTTTTATCAACTAAATTAAAATTTTTAAGTGAAATTATCTAATTGTAAAACATTTAACATTAAAACACTAAATTGTAAGGTCAGATTGGATTTTGAAAAACAATTCTGGTTTCCATTTTTTTAGTTATAAAAATGTAATGAAATAGGTAAAAATATATATTTTCTAACATGTTTTAAAAAATAAAAATTATAATTTTTTTCTAAAATTATTTGAAATCTAATTTTCTTTTATTTTTCAAAAATATATTATTTGAATTTTCATTTCCTGAAAAATATTTTTAGATTTATATAATCTAATATGATTTGTAATAGTTTTTTTTAAAATTAAAACATTATATATTTTTTAAAACTATTTGCAATATATTATTTATTTAATAATAATCTACATTCTTACAAATGCATTTTCAATTTTCAATTTAAAAAACAAAAAAACAAAAAACAAAAAACCGACATAAAAAAAAATATTAGTTGCAGATTTAATAAATCAATCAATGTATATTATAAAAAATCAATTAATTATAAAATAAATGAAATAGAAAAATGGAATTAATTACCCATGGACAATCATAAATCTGACAGATGAGGCACCAATGAATTCGTAATTCAAATAAATTTTGAAAATTCAATAATAATGTTAGTAAAAATTGTAAAAAATGTTACCCATGATAATTTATAAAAATTTGTTTTAAAAAATGAAAATGCTCACCTAGAGGGAGAAGGGTGGAACAGTGTTACAGGTCTTGTTGGGGGAGAGGGTCAGAGTGAAGTGGAATTAAAGTGGGGGCAGGATCGGCCCGAAATATTTTTTCCCAAGACAAATTATAAAAATGATGCCCTTAAATATAATCACATGTATAGTTTGATAAGAAAATTGAAATAAATGTATTAAGTAACAACCCCTAATTGGGGAAACATATATCAAACTGGAGCTTTCCACGAAAAAAGTATTGAATTTTCAAATAAACAATCAAATTAAAATAACCCAAAAAAACTCACAATAAGTCAAATATTACAAAGAAATATACAATAACATACCATAGAAAGTTGTGATACTTCCTAAGCCTTATTTTGGTGCTTTATAATCTAATTCAAAGGAAAACATTTCTCCTTGCATTTTTTGAAGAAAATTCTTCAATCAACGCATCATAATTAAAACTATAAAAAAATCATTTTTAATTGAAATTATTATCAATGCCCATAATCTCTCTTCTGACATGGTAGTCGGAAGATAAGTTTTGATCAACATCAAATCTAAAAATCTTATCACCACTGACATAACTGTAAAAAGTATATTAAAAAAATCGATATGTTTACCGTGTCATTTGAATCCCTCCATCTTTCCAATATGATTTAATAAAATCAAGGATATCGATTGAATTTATAAATCCACTTGGTACTATCATCTTTAAATGTCTAAGCTCTTAAAATAATGCATCTTCACAAATATCATCAGGTTCATTTCATTTACAAAAACATTGAAATTGAGTGCAATTTTCCTTCGATTGTTCTTTGGGGATATTTCTAAAATTTGTCTTCAACAAAAATCCAAATATTGCTTTAAATAGTTCAAATTGCATAAAACTTTCTCTCAAAAAAAACATAAGAGTTTAATCAATAATTTGAAGGAAATGATTTGATCTAAATTTTTCCTCCATAGAGAAATTAAATGCATTCCCCAACAAGATAATCAATTCATTCTGAATTTTGTGACTTAGATAATGCTTTTAAACTTCATTATAAACCACACAATGAAGATTATCTTATATAACTAGATCAAATTCAACAACAAATTTAATAAGTTTACAAAAAATCTCATTATCCTGCTCATAAATCTTCTCATTTGTTCCTCAAAATGATAAGTTATTTTGTGCAAGTACCTTCACAACTCTAATGATTCGAGTAACATCTTTCAGTGAACACTTTATATCTCAATTATAAATTCAATGCTTTTGTCAATTATTTGCTTATTTTTAAGTCCACTTCAATTCCACCCATCTCACAAAAATTAACAATGTGTTTAATTTTCTTTCATGCTCTCTAAGCTTCATTGGATGGTTATGTCAATCATTAGTTCCACATTCAATCAAAGTAGCGGTCATTGATTTGAACTTACATAATTTACATAAAAAACAAAAGACCTTGTCCAACTCATTAGAGTACACAAGAAAATTCCTTTCATGTTTGTCACCATTAGGAAGGTGGAAAAATAAAGATTTGAAATAAAGTGTCACCCGTTTTTAATTTCCTTTGATAATGCATCATTTTCTGTTAAGATACAAACACAAATTCTTATAAACTAAATCAAAAAAATTATGTGTAATTATCTAAAAGTGAAACATTTAACATCAAAACGTTAAATTGTAAAGTCAGATTGGATTCTGAAAAAAAAAATCTGGTTTTCATTTTTTTAATTATGAAAATGTAATGAAATAGGTAAACAAATATATTTTCTAACATGTTTAAAAAAATAAAATGAATAAATTTTTAATAAAACCATTTGCAATCTAATTTTCTTTTATTTTTCAAAAATATAATATTGGTATTTTCCTTTCCTAAAAAATATATTTAGATTTATATAATCCAATAGAGTTTGTGATAATTTTATTTAAAAAATAGAACAATATGAATTTTTAAAAACTAATTGAAATCTACTGTTTTTTTAATAACAATCTACATTCATACAAATGTGTTTTCAATTTTCAATTTAAAAAAATTAAAAACCTAAAACCTAAAAACCAACATAAAAAAGAAAAAATATTAACTGCAAAATTGATGAATCAATCAACCGATATTATCAAAAATAAATCAATTAATTATAATATAAATGAAATATAAAAATGAAATTAATTACTTACGAGCTAATCATAAATCATAAATTTGATAGATGAGACACCGATGAATCCATAATTCAGATAAATTCTGAAAATTCAACAATAATTTTAGTAAAAAATATATAAAATGTTATCAGTGATAATTTATAAAAATATGTTTTAAAAAAATAAAAATGTCCACACATAGGGAGGGGTGGTATGGCGTTTTAGGTCTTTCCAGAGGAGAGGGTCGACCAGAAGTGGAGTTAAGATGTGTGAGTTAGGGAGTCAATCCTCGATCAAAGAGTGAATGAAAGGTGAGGTGAGACAATGACGAAGAGATGGGAGGAGGGCAACAACCGAGGAGGTGAGGTTAGTGCCAAAAGATACAACAAGAGTAGGCGACCTTGGTGTAGAAGGCAAATTGTAGAAGTTGGGTCATTCGTTGTGTCACGAGGGACGATGGTGAGGTTGAGTGGTGCAGATTTATGGGTGGCCGCTAGATTTTCAGGTTGAGGTAGATGGATTAGGTGGACGTAGTAGAGAATATGTTGCTAGCGGAGAATATGTTGCTCTACCCATCCCATTGCCCAAGCCCCGGAGGCTTGTCAGGCTTGCCCTTGGGCCGGCTTTGTAGAAGGGGATGTGCTTCATGAACTCGGTGTTAGGTCGCCCCCTATATTTGATTTGCACTAGCAAAAATCCATAAATAACAAAATTTAAAAAAACATTTTACAAAATTAACAAAACTCCAAAACTATTTCCCAAAGGCAACAAAAATCATAGAAGAGAATGCACTAAATGAGAAAGTGCTTTCCTTGATTTGGTAAGGTGTTTTCCTGAAAAGCGCATTTGTAACATCCTGACTCGATTGATAGTAAATCTATTTATATAATGTAACAAAACAAAACAAAACACCAATAGATAAACATGACATCATATATAATTAACAATGGCACACTAGCCGGTACATGTTGAGTAATAACTGAAAAAAATAAATTGGCCTCTAGCCTAATTCACATAATCCAACATGTCGAATCATCAACCTTCATAGCCTACTAACCGAACCACGAGTCCAACACCAAGCGATGCATTTACACTAAGAGAAAACATGACATACATTGAAACTCAAGTCGTGTACGCGCATGAGGGATGCGTCTAGAAGGAATCCTCAATACCTCAACAATACTGAGCGTTGTTGTGATAAAGTGGATGTGCATGCAATACATAAATATAAGAAGTGCAGTCATGTCCATGCAACACATGCACTTGGAAACATACACGCAATGCACATCAAACATACATTTTGGGTTTTCGGGTGTGAACCAGACCACCTCATACCTGCTTTGGTCCATGTCGGAATGTCTGAGCCTGCTACCTATCCTCAGGGAGAAACAAGTCCTACCCCGAGATCTCTTAATCATGCCTTCATAGATTTAACATTAGATCCTAGGAAGTATCCAAGACATCTCATCCAAAAGCCATCTCATGTTGGAGCATCCTAAGCATCCCATAATAACCCTCACGCTTGCAACCAGATCTTAAGTATCACTAGGCATATCATAAAATATCTACCTGCATAATCACCGGCGTAGAAGCCAGAAAATTAAATCTCTACAAATAATGAAAACCAAGCAGGACTAAAAACATTCAATTTCTAAAAAAATCCATCTTCAATGAACAACTGACATTCTGATCATGTATTAGATTTTTTATTAACTTGTCGCCCTAAAAATTTAAAAATCAGCGCAAACAAAATAAAATAAAGAGAATTCACAATCACGAGTTGGGTAAAATCGATTGGTTGATGGCGGTCTAAAAATGAAACTGTTCAAGAAAACTTGATAGAAATAGCTCATCAAACAAACAGGATAAACATACGTTAGAAAAAGCACCGCAATATATAAATTCGAAACTCGGCGGATGGTGACTCGTGTGAGATATGCAAAATTTGCCTGTTCGTCGCTAGCAATCCAAATCGTAAGGATGGATCTCTTGTTCTTCGACAGAATCTATCCTCTAGCTGCTCAATTCCTGTCACCTAATTGAAAATTATTAACTAAATCAAAAGGATGATTAAAGCCACTGAGAACGAAACTTACATGCAATGAAGTGAATCTGGCTTTGAGCGAGTATGACCCTGCCCGATTGCACTCGATCTTCGGATTTAACCCCCCTAATCCTCCGTCGTTGTCGCTGAGGACACCGAAAATGCTTTTTCGACGAACTCGAATTTTCTTCGCAGATTCTTCGTTTCCCGACAAGCCGGTGCAACAACGAGAACGCCTGCGCCGGCTCTCCTCCGCTGTACTTGTTCTTCGGATCTCATCATCCGATAGCCGAGCGAACAGTGTGGCGGGCCAATCCACCGTCGTCGCCGGGCAAGCAGATAGAAATGGAGGACGGAGGCGGAGGTCACTGGAGGTAAAATGTAGAAAATTCAAGTTAGGGTTGATCGATTCGAAGCGGAATGATGAGATAGAAGTCCCACATTGAAAAAACAGTGGAAACGATCCCACGGAAGTGGTTATAATATCACGCGCCCGCTACTTTGATCGAACCACGCAGCCGTGCTGTGAGTACAGAGCGAACTATTCTTTCGCCTTTTACTAAAGAATACCGTGTACTCGCAGCTTCAAGCGGCATACGCTTATTTTTGGAGGGGGTTTCATTTGAAGCTCTCCAATAATTTGAGTCAAATTCTTTTAAATTTTTGTAGATTCATTTTCTGTTATTACTGAACTTATTTAAAATTCCATATTATTATATTTAAAAAATGCAAATACTTTAATGCATTCAGTAATTATTACCAACTGTGATTTCCAAATTGATTTGTAGATATGTATCGTTTTATTTTCCAAAATTCTAGTTCTCTTCTTCTCGTTTCTAACAGATTAGCAAGAAACGATAAATCTGGGACATATTTATATATTTTTTATTTTTTCACTTCATATATCATATAATAATAAATTAAATTTAAAGTAATAAATTATCATTTCATGTGATATTTTAGAAATAATAAAAGCTAATAATTTAATTTATCAGTGCATGCAATAAATTAAATTAAAAGTAATAAATTATCATTTCATGTCATATTTTAGCAATGATAAGGTAATAATTTGATTTATCAACGCATGAAAAATATATAAATATTCATATATAATATATTTCATATAAATGATACAAGAAAACATGGATTAAAATAAAAACATAATCTATGTATATTGTCCTCAGGGACGTAGCATAGTGGTTACGCCTTTGAGGGGTATTGTGGGAGGTTTCAGGTTCAAGTCTCTCTGAGTACTTCTAGTTGCTGTAGATTTTCTTCCTTTATTTGTATCCCCCTTCATAAATTGTTGTAATAATGTATACCATATTGGTTCCTTTCGATCAAATCTCTAAATGAAACTAGTTAAGGAATTTATAAATTTTGCAAGAGAATGTTCTCCAACTAATGAGTCTCTTGTGGTGACTTGATGTCGCTAGAGCATAGTTGGGGGAGGATAGCACAAGTGATCGACGATAGAGGCGCACGATGCATTGAAGAAAGGGAACTCGAGATAGGTGTGCGATGAAAAATTTTCTTTGAAGTCTCATTCGTCAACGCCTTAGATGTCAGCTTTAAGTGACTTGAAGCATAATTGTTGGCTAACCTCGAGTACAATGACGACTTCTAGGCAAAAAGTGACCACAACAGTGGGACCTCGAGGTCGTGAAGGCGGCATGGTTTGGTAGGAAAATTGTAACGACCTAGACTCGAACAGCCACCCGAACAGTGCTAAACGGGTCGGGTGTTACTATCTTAGGCGCACCTTCCCGAACGCCAAAGGTTGTCGACTAGCAGCGAAGGTCTTATAGGTATAGTGGGGAGGCTATACACTTTCGGAGGATAATAATGGTATTGGTCCGAGCTATAATATATGACATGCAACAGAAATAACCGTCTCAGTAGACTTGAAGCAGACCCGGAAAGCGAAAGCACAATCAATAGTAATAAACAACGGAAGCAACATATAAACGAGTGCAGCAGAATGTAAACACAACATCATGCTGATCATTTGTAACTATTATTGAACAACAAAACATGCATCTAAAGTAGGTCATACATATCCATATATAAAGGCGTCAATGGATAACTGAATGTAGCTACAAAACAAGTAAAGCATGCTGATACAGGAAAGAAAGCAAAACAAAGTAAACTCCAGCCAGGCAAGACCTCAATGTCTATACCATTTCCATGCAACAGCTAATGTAGTCCAGCTCCTGAAGCCGACCTCTTTCCTACACATAAATCCATAAAGTCTACACACGTCCCGAAAGCCCTGTGCAGGGTGTGAGACGAATCTCAGTAGGATACCACCCTACGGTACGTACCTAATATAAATGTTTAAGCAGCCATGCAGTTATAAGGAAAACAGTAAACAATACGATGCACAAATAAACATAAACTTCACTGGTGCTTAGCAGCCACCATGAAGTGTCACCTGTTTCGGCCAACGTCAGAATCTCTGTCATGTAACCCGACACCATGTGCCCCCTGACACCGCGTGTCTCAAGTATCGACATCCCGAAGGCACACTCAAGAAATAGTAACTTGGAGGAGCAACGATGTCTGTCCTCAAATAAGTAACCGAATGGACATCGATGTCTGCCCTCAAATAAAGTATCTGGAGGGACAACGATGTCTGCCCTCAAATAATATAACCGGAGGGACAACGATATCTTCCCTAAAAAAACGACGAGCCTCTGCCCCCAACTTGATAGCCACAATGCTATCCCTTGAAGGTTCCTCACCTTCCACGTGGCTTCCTACGACAAGCACCCCCAAACCAATAGTACCTAAACCGCAACTAATGGGGGCCTCTACCCACACGAGTGGTCAAAACCACCTCATCATGGAGTCTCTCTCTGCGTGCACACTACTCAAAGTTCCGAGTGAGCGGTAAACACCAAAATAGTACCCAAGCCACAACACCTCTGACACCTCGTATCCCTGCGACCATGCCGCTCAAGTCTGATGGGCTCGCCATCCATGTAACCCGGGCCATGCCCAACCTGACAGTCACCCTGCCTCAAGCCGACGTCCATGACGCCTAATCTCGTGGTCAGAACCACCCAATGTAACCCGGACCAAGCCCAACCTGTGATCAACATCACTCAAAAATATCTGGGTCACACCCAACACAACCGCAAGGGTTCCAGCATATGCAATTCAACAATTACATATAACATCAAAAGAATCACTTTTAAACAGGAAAAACAAACTAAACAGTTCAAATGCACCAACCAAGTGTTGTCTCATACCAGCACTATGGTCTTTAAAGCCTTTAACAATTCATATCAAAGTTTAATAAACTAAACTCAATAGTTTAAGACAATACAATTCAATTTTTGGCATCCCCCGGCCAAAATGCCCCAATGAGCAATGACCACTCGCCCGACCCCGCTTAAGAAAAACAGGTAATAGGGCACACCCAAAGGCATCCCATAGGTCAAATAAACAATTAAATAGGCAATAACAGGTAAAACAGGGTCACACTCAAAATACCTGAAAACGCGCCAAAGGTCATGCAACCCAAAAGTCTGCCAAAACATAAAATGAGGTATGCACCACCTACTTGAGACTCATATGATGATACTCCTCCAATAACAACCTCCAATTAGGTCTAAAACGTGGTAGATCTACAAAAGAATCAAAACCTCTCAAACCCCTACAACCCGTCCTAGAATAGAAATCAAGAAGAACGCCTCAAGTGGAATCAAGGCCTTACTGAGGGGGTTCTAACGCATCCGACGGCGATCGAAACAGAGTTTGTACGGACGATCGAGAGCAAAAATGAGCACCGACCGGCTCTCCCCGCTCAAACCCGTCGAGGGTTTGGGTTTCTGCCTCAAAACGAAGCTACTGCCTGTTTTAGCAAAAACAAATACACGACGTGTACTTATGACTACACGTCGTGTGTCATTTTACTATTTATATAAATACTGATATTTCGCCGAGGACTTGCCGACTGACTACACGGCGTGTACCTAGAGGTACACAGTGTGTACTTCTCTACCCGGCCGACATCCCCAACACGCCATGTATATCCCCATACACGACCCCTCTACACAGCATGTACAAATAGTACACGACGTGTACTTGCTCAAAACATTCTTCCCCGCAAACAAGCATACACGCCATGTATGACCTTCACACATGGACAAGGCTACACGGCGTGTACTTAATATACATGAAGTGTAATATGGAAATTTCCAGAATTTCCCAGATTTTTCCCAGTTTTCTTAGAACAAACCAAAAATTCAAACAGGGTCGGGATTTTAACCCGTTCTAAAAACCTGGGTTCTTATAATCTCCCCACCTTAACAAACTTGTCCACAAGCTATCAAACGAAACTCGAAGATGACACCACACATACCACCCCAATCAAGGTAACCCAGACTTCCTCGATCTCATAGGTTCTGGCTAAATTTCTCAAGGGGATCCCCACCTTAAGAATTGCCTAACTCAATCTCAACCCCACAAACTCAACAAAACAAAGGTTCACTAACCTATTTATGAACTTATGGTCCTCTCATGACGTATCATCACCCTTTCGCCTCATTGGTGCTCCCGTGTCATTCCCGAAACCCAAATGTATCTCGCACCACATCAGTGTCCGCCTCCACGAGGTCCTACATCCCATGGATGATCAAAACAACCTTGGTGCCTAGAACCTCAAGTAACCAGCATCCTCGATGCCTCGATGCCCATGGAATCTCAAGTAACCCACATCCTCAATGCCCTGATGCCCGAGGCACCTCAAGTAACCTGCATCCTCGATGCCCCAATGCCCACGACGCCTCAAGTAACCCGCATCCTCGATGCTCTTGATGCTACGCATCTCATATATATATATAAATATATCATGCACCCGATATGGTGTCAATCCCACTAACCAGCATCTAGTCAGTCCACATAAAACTTGTGCACCTCGTGCACTCAAAACGGACATGCCTCAACAGGTCATGCCAAAGAGAAAATAAGAAAGTCATGACCACACTTGCAGTGTACCTCTAACCTTCGTCAGCTCACCAGCCTACTCAGCCCCTGACAGCTCCACAGTATGCACATGGCCTGATGTACGACTGCCTGATGCCTGAACTCCCTGCGGTGCTGCTCTAGTCACTGGCCACTGACCCATCTGCTGGGTCCCGCTGTCTCTATCACGTCCTCCGCATGCAGCTAAAACTCAGATACCCTCTCTTGGTACCGAACCTAAACCAACTCCAGATGCCACAGTCTTTCCTGGTCCCTGCCTGTCGACTGTCTGAGAAGGCTGCCTACAGAACCTCTCAAGATGCCCAACCTGTCCACATGCCTGACACTCATTTGGAGGACTATCGCACCGAGTCCAAACATGTCCTGGCTGCCCACACTAAAAGCAAACCACTACTAAAATGCTATGGGGTGGTCTAGATGAGTCCTTGACCTAAGTGCCCTGCTGGAACTCATCTTGTCTTCGCTTCCTGCTGTCTGAACCATCGCCTGAAGCTGTTGCCCAGCCAACCTGGGGTCTATCCCTCTGGTTACCCTCCGCTATGAGCGCCTAATTCACCACCTATGATAATGAACCCAATATGAAGATATTCACCTAGATCCAAATGGTGTTTCATAAAATATCCTCGAAGCGCCTCACCCTTTCCGTGTCATCGCTTACCATACCCGGTGCAAAGTGAGACAACTCAGTGAAAGTACCTGCATAGTCCATGGCAGACATGTCTCCCTGCTGAAGGCTCAAGAAATACCAAGCTCTCTCTACCCTCAGTGTCTCTGGGTAAAAGTGCTTGAAGAACCTGTCCTCGAAGTCTTTCCATGCTAGCACCTTGTGCTTGTGAGCCTGAACCTGCACATCCCACCAGCGCTTTGCCGGTCCTCGCAACATGTACGTCGCCAGCTTGACCCTCCACCCTGGAGGCATCTCGAGCTGCTCGAAGATCATATTCATGCTATCTATCTAGTTCTCATCCATCTATAGTCCACCCTCAACCTGAAATAGCAGCAGGTACTGTGATTGGAACTCCCGCGTTAGATATTCCATAGATGGCTCTGTACCCTGCGCATCTCTGTCGATCCCTTACAAGACACATATTGGGATAGCTTAGAGTTGCTCATCAAGCCATGGTCTGAATGCTGCCAAACCTGGTTGTTGCCCTGCCTACACTGGATCCTGGACCTATTCCTGTCCCTGAGCCTGTACCTGCGGCTCATGCTCTGCCTGCACCGGATCCTGAACCTGATCCTGCTCCTACGGCACTGTACCATCTCCCGCATGACACTCCATCTGAGTCGACTAAAGGAACCCACTGAATACCATAAATGGCAAGACATACCACACATATATATAATAATATATATTCAATGAAAATAATAGAAGTAGTAAAGAGGTAGCATAAAACAACTACCCTTACTCTCCCCTATCGCAACCCATGCCCATGGCATCCCATCCTCAAGGCCTCCTTACCCGCCGCCCTCAACAGAGCCAAGTATCAAAAGTACCTCAGGCCATGCCTATCCCGAAAACCAATGTTGCCTCAAACCGATGACCGAGTCGCCCGATCCTGATAATCAAAATCACCTCAACCATAGTACTTGACTGCTCATACAAGAGCCAAGCCCAAATCTCCTTCCACATGAAATTTCATAAATATATAAAGCATGGCATAACACATTGCAAATAACAAGCAATTTTATCAGGAATTTCACCTATTCACATTTCAAAAGAACCAATGCATGGAAATTGATATTATTCACATGGCATTATCACTTCACAAAGAATACGTGCAGTTATGAAATTGGAATACCCTAGAAATGTGCCTATAAAAATTCAAACAATCACACCTTTCCATACCTAACCAAAGTCTAATTCTCCCTTACCGCACCGGGTCAAGGGTTACATATCATAATCAATAACATCACACACCAAGTGAGCCACCAAGTCGAAAATCATATAAACTGTAATCTGAGAAAAAAGAAAACAGCAATTCCCACCCATGAAAACTTGGTCCATCCCTCGTACTTGGGGCTACAGGTACCCAAACACAAGTTAGAAACCCAGTTCTAGTAACAACCTATCTTCAGTATACCATATCCCACATAGTAAAACCAACATAAATAAAAAGATAAGTCTCAATCTCATTAGTATCCAGCAAAACACTGCTACTAAATCCCTGTCAAGAACTCCTCTGATAACACTTTGTAATGACCTGGACCCAAACAGCCACTCGAACAGTGCTAAATGGGTCAGGTGTTACTACCTTAGGTGCACCTCTCCAAACTCCAAAAGCTACTGACTAGTAGCGAGGGTCTTATAGGTATAGTGGGGAGTCTATACCCTCTCAGAGGATAATAATGGTATTAATACGAGCTATAATATATGACATGCACTAAAAATAAATATCTCAGTAGACTCGAACCGGACCCTCAAAGTGGAAGCACAATAAATAGTAATAAATAGTGGAAGCAATGTATAAATGAGTGCAGCAGAATGTAAACACAACAACATGCTGATCACTTGTAACTACTACTGAACAAAAAAACATGCATCCAAATAAGGTCATATATATCCATATATAAAGGTTCCAATGGATAACTAACTGTAGCTACAAAACAATTAAAGCATGATGATACATGAAATAAAGAAAAACAAAGTAAACTCTAGCTAGGAAAGACCTCAAGGTACATTCCATATCCATGCAAAAACTAATACAGTCCATGTTTTAAAGTTTGGCAGGAAAATGAAGGCGAGAGTTCAAAAAAGAGGATGGGCGTTGTGAGACGATGTCGGGTTTGATATCGACAGGGGGCGTGTTGCAATGCAAGTCTAATGTAGTGGAAGGGGGACATGAGTGATGCCAGTGAGGTGACACGTGTGGATGAAAATGGTTAATGGTGTCAAAAAATCATCGGGTGATGGCAGACAGTCGAGGCGGCTGACATGGTGGCTGTCAGCAATGACCTCAGTGTTGGTTGTCTTTTTTTTCCTTTAGACAAAACTTCCCCTTTTTTGTCCAAGAGGGGGTGATGGAGGTTGGTGAGGTGGGTGGACAACCGCACTGACTTGGCTATGATGGAGGAGATAGGTTGAAAGCAACCTATAAATAGGAAGCTTCCTCAATGGTTTTAACATTCACTTCTCTCATTTGAGTATTACTTATATGGTAGTTTTTGAGATAGTTACCCCACATATTCAAGAGAGATTTTTCGAGGATATTCTACTTATAATTATTATTGAGCATGTACCCAAATTTACCATAGTAACATACTTCTTTTTCCTGTGGGTTTTTACTGCTTTCATTTTGGGGTTATTCCACATTACATCTGGTGTACATTTCTCTGCATATTTTTCACTTTATTTCATATCACAATTATCACCACACCAAAGGGCAAATCATTTTCAGCCCCAACAAGTGGTATCAAATCAAGGTTCTGGTTTGGTGGTGTTCACTTTCTGGGTATTAATAATTCTCCTAAATTTGAGTATGCTCTATGACTGTCGTTGTCTTTGATCTTTCATATCAATTTTTTTATTGAGATTATTAAATACACCATTGTGAAAAAAAGGTGGTACCAAACTAATGGCGGGTCCATAAGTTAGTGAAATTTGAGATTGAAAAATTCCATAGGAATAATTTTCTGTTATGGAAAATGAAGATGCAAGCAGTGCTATAGAAGGATAATCGTCTACTGGTGATTAGAAAAAGACTGGTGAGTGTAACCGATGAATAATAGAATGAAAGGGTTGGGAATGCTTTTGTAAACATCTATTTGGATTTATAAGATCAATTCCTATCAATAAGTTAGGATAAAAATACGGTGAAGGAAATTTTGGATGCTATAATGAAGCTGTACGAGGCCAAGTCATTTCACAGAAAATTTTTCCTGAAGAGAAAATTATACACTCTTTAAATGGTGGATTCATCATTTGAGACTGACCACATCAACACCTTCAATACCTTATTCACTCAGGTCATGGATTTGGTCTATATAATTGGAAATATTTAATGTGTGGAGATTCGGCTCCAAAGTTAGATTCATACAATCAACTCATCATTAACCTCACCAACAATATCCTAATGGAAATATCATTATTAAATGATGTTTTAGCTATGGTTCTTGATGAATAAATATGGTTCAAAAATAAGGAGGATATATATAAAACATTTCACCAAGTGGAGGCTCTGTCAATGGAGTGAGGAAGGATGATGAAGTGTGATTCTAGTGGGAGCCAAAATCAATGCAGGTCCAAATCAAGGAGTAAGAAGAAAAATATCACATGTTACAATTATGGAAAGAAGGTGAATGTCAGGAAGGAACATTGGAATAAGAATAGTGGTGAAAATAACTCTTAAGGACATGTGTTTAGTACTTCTGGAAACAAGATACATACTAGTCAGTGAAGCGAAAATGGATGCTAGAGATAAAAAACGTCTCAACGATGAATAATCTACTCAAGGGAAACATAGCACATTCCATCTTGATAGGAATGATTTGATCAGTATGAACCCATCCCAAAAGGACTTGTGTGCATGGGGAATTATCACACCTCAAATATCATTGGATTCGGTACCATCAAACTAAATATGCATGATGGAATAGTTCAAACCATCCATAGAGTATGCCATGAGAAGACCCTGACGAAGAACATATTGTCTTTGGGACGATTGGACCACATCAGGTGAAAAACTCGAACCAAGAATAGAGTGATAAAGATTCTAAAGGGAATTCTTGTGGTGATGAAGGTGGAGAAGATATCAAAGAACTTGTATATTCTTTTGGGTAAAATGCATAGGGAGGCTGAGATAATTGTCACATAAACTACAATGATGAAATTATTGACAACATTATGGCATGAGAAGCTTGACCATATGTCTTAATGAGGATTAAATATTCCTACTAATCAGAAATTATTCCTTGGTCTTACAAATGTATCCTAACCATTTTTGAGCATTTTGTTTTGAGCAAGAAATATAGGTTGAAGTTCGAAATGTCAACGACGAGCAGCAAGGAGATCTTAGATTTGATCCATTATGAAGTTTGGTGAGCACCAATTAAATCATCATGAGGATAAATGTACTTTGTATCATTTCTTTATGGTTATTCCAAGAGATATTTAATGTACCTAATTAAAAGAAAATTGAATGCTTTTTAAGTCTTCAAAACATTCAAAGCATAGAGGGAAATTGAATCTGGAAAAAAGATTAAGTGTTTAAAGATTGACGGTAGTGGAGAATATACAAGTGAAGAGTTTGATACTTTTTTTTCAAGAGGAATGAATCAAGAGACAGTCCATGGGGACGTATACTCCTCAATATAATAGAGTGGAAAAGAAGATGAACAAATCCCTTTTGGATAGAACAGGGGAAATATTGAAGACTACAGAAGTGGCCAAGATGTTTTGGGAAGAAACAGTAAAGGTCGCATGCTGTATGATTAATCAATCTTATTCTATGTAGATTGAATTTAAAACACTTATAGATATGTTGACTGATAAACTTGTTGACTATTCTCACTTACATACTTTTGGAAGTCTTGTATATGCATTGTTTAAGGAACAAGAAAGTTTGAAGTTGGATTTGAGATCCAAGAGATGTATCTTATTGAGATACATTGATGGTGTGAAAAGGTATCTCTTGTTGACGTCACTTCCTAGAAACTTATCATCATCATAGATATCATTTTTGAATAAAACAAGGTATAAATTATGACTAATAGAGAAATGGATAAAGAGAATGTATAAATGAAAACAGTCGAGGTAGAGGGATAATCAAACGAACATGTTTCCTCTAAGGCATTACTAGATTACGATGATCAAGTAACAATAGATTCCGTACCATGACAGTCAACTTGGGAGAAAAGAGCACTAATATGACACTCATAATTTGTCACTGAGAACAATATTGCATACTTATTATTTAAGAAGGATGAAGATCCACATTCTTTTATGGATGAAAGTCAGAGTCCATACATTCCTGAATGGATGGGGGCGATATAAGAGGAACTTGAAGCCCTACATAAGAACAAGACTTGGGATCTTATTCCATTATCTCATAGAAGGAAGACTATTGGAAATAAAGGGGTATTTAAGATCATGTGGGATGGAAAGGACCAGGTGGAAAGATATCATTCGAGACTGGTGGTTGAAGGATACTCTAAAAATAAAGGTATTGATTTCAATGACTCGCTGTTAGACTGATGATTATTCAGGTAGTTCCAGTGATGTGTGCTATATACAGTTTACATCTAGAGTATAAATATGTGAAGAAATATTTTCTCCATGGTGATCTTGTTGATGAAATATATATGCTTCAATCATAAGGTTTTACTGAAGAAGGTAAAGAGAACTTGGTTTGTAGGTTGAACAAATCTCTTTACGGTCTCAAGCAGGTGTTGAGGTATTGGTACAATATATTTTATTCCTATATCACAAGCCCTAGATATAACAAAATTTATTCATATCCTTATGTATTTTTTAGGGGTTTGGATGGTAATGATTTTATCATTATTCTATTGTATGTGGATGACATGTTGGTTTCATGTCACGAACCAGCCCGAGTACCATGGTAACCATATAACAGAGCCAATTCTAACATGGCCTGAAGGGCATTCTTGATCCCCATGGGTCGGCGACTAGCACCTGACATCTTACACAAAGGAAGTGGGAATGATTTTTCCCTAAAAATTTCAGAAGTAAAATAAACAAGAAAATATTCATATCAAAAGAAACTCCACTATGACTTATTTTTCAGAAGTCAAACATGCATTAAATCCCAAAGTGATACAACCAAAGTACCAAAAATAGGGAAAACAGCCCATTCCCCAAAGGACACAACTCACCAAGTCCAAGGTTCAACAATTGTATCCTCCTCCAGGAGATCCTTTTCCCTTTCTTGAACTTGGAGATAATATACAAACACCTGAAGGAACAAGTAGGGTGTGAGCCAAAGCCCAGTAGTATTTCACCAAAGATTCCATAACAAGATTCCAATATCAAAGTAACTAAAATGTTCTTTCAATTTTAAAACAAACAAGTTTGGAATTTACAAAACCATTTTTAAAAAAATTCATGCTTTCCAATTTAAAATATGGAAATACATTTAGCAATTCATGCTTCACATTTAAATTGATGGAAATATATTTCAAAAGATGGAATTTACCTTTAATCAAGGGGTGAATTGCACAAATAGAACTTTTCATAAAATGGATTAAATAAACAAAATTATATAAAACAGTTTATATAAATTCTCAAGGCATATAAAACAATTTACAACAATGACATATACATTTGAAATATAAAAAAGTGAGTAATATGGTCATGTGCCAAGTAGGTACGATAGTTCTAGGTTATAGAGACCTAACACTATGAAATGAAAAGTATGTACATAAGCCCCTTTGGTCCTAATTAAAAGGGGAATCATCATCATCACCTAAGGAATTATGATGTGTTTATATGATGTTTTAGAACATTGTAAGTCATAAAGTATTGTCCAATATAACACACTAACTACCTAAGTATTTCATGTGCTCTATTACAAAACAATGACGAGCAATTTATTTCAAGACTACTCAAAATACAATTAAATCCCATCCCCTATCTCAAATATGCCAACTTTCGCTTTATAAAAACCATAAAAGGTTTTTAATAAAAAAATTCTTTTTTAAAAAAGATGAAACCACTAGGTTTCCATCAAAACCATTTTAATCCATTTTCCATAAATAAGGATTTGTTACCAATTTAATAAATTTTCACAATCCATTTCACAATTAAATTAAAATTTTAATTTTCATACAATTCCATCAGTTCCAAATAAACCCCCAATTCACTGGAATTAGGGTTTTTCACAATTTCCATCAAATCTAATCCCATAATTAAATTCAAAAATTTAATTGAAACAATTTCCATAAACACTCCCCAATTCACTGGAATTGGTGGTTTTCCAATTTTATGCCAAAAAACCATTTCAAAACCCTAATCTAATGGAATTGGGTTTTCTACAACAAATCGATTGAAAGCCATTTTTTTAAAAAATAAAAAAATTTCATTTAATTCAAATAGTTGAAATTAAACTAATCAATTTTAGGTTAATTTAAATTGGGCATCAAGATGGAACCACCTACCTTTTTCTCATGAAAACACAAAGCCCGCTACAAATCCACCAATAATAATGAAGGCGCAGAAGATCTAGGAACTCATCCTAGAAACAAGATTCAACAAAATAGGACTTATATCCATCAAAATTAAGATTATTCATCAAAATATAAGGAAGGAATAGATAAAGAGATGGATAGACATGAAGAATGATTACCTGTAAAGACACCCTGTTATCACCACAATGATCAATCACTGAACGAAAAGGTCCAAAGGGGTTGGAGGCTCTCGAAATTGCCTGGGGAAGGATCTAGGTCGAGAGAAAGGAATTCTAGAGGGAGAAAAAAAAGATAAATCAACTAAGAATCCTGCTTAAAAACAAACATCGGGACATTACACGACGTGTAACCCAATTACATGATGTCTGATTGATAAGTCTCATAATCGCTAAAAAACTCATAACCTATTTGATGAAAAGAACATTTATTTTAATTTATGATTTACACATCATTTAACCATATTTTAAGATGTTTAATTCTTCAGTAGGTTGCATAAATGAATAGTTAAAGTTGAGAATCTAATAAATCTGTGACTTCACCATTATAGGTATCCTCCCAATTTCTTCTCTACCCTACCCAAACAAAAAAATAAAAAATAAAACCACGACAAGGATAGAAACATACCTTTTTGAAGAGTAATTCAATTTTACAACCTCCCCACCATAAAAACTTTATGTCCCAAGAAATCCTATGAAGAAGCTTTTATGTGAAAAATATGAGGACATTTCTATCTCTTAAGTGCCTCCCTCTCCCACGTCTCTTGATAATTAGAACCGTGCTTCCATAGAACACAAACTAGAGGTATATTTCTCTCATGGTGTACCTTAGTTTCAGAATCAAATATCCTAAATGGTCATTTAGCCATGGATAAATCAGGATCAACTTCAAGATCACTCTAGCTTAGAACAAGAGATGGATCAGATAAAAACTTTTAGATATGAGATACATGGAATAGGTTATGTACTGACATCAGTTGTGGTGGTAGTTAAAAATGATAATCAACTTTACCCACCTACTCAAAAACCTCAAAAGGTTCAAAAAAATGAGGGGAAAGCTTCCCTTGCCTCCCAAACCGTTGATGAACCAATCGGGGTGAAACATTCAAGAACACATGGTCACCAACTGAGAATGAAAAAGGTCTATATAAATGATCAACATAAGACTTATATCATCTCTATTCCATCCAAATACTTTGATGAATCAACTGAATCTTCATTGTTGTCTCTTGGACCAAGATTGGTCTAACCAATGAACTTTCACCAATTTCCAACCAGCACAACAAATATTTATAAGGCCGGACATACAAGGCCTCAAAAATATCCATCCTGATCATATAATGGTAACTATTGTTATAAGAAAACTCAACCATCCCCAAATTATCATCCCATGATCCACCAAAGTCGAGAACACAATCGCAAAGCATATCCTCAAGAATCTATATAGCTTTTTCTATCTGTACATCCAACTACGGATGGTATGCCATACTCAAATGGACATGAAATCCCAGTGCCTCCTAAAGGCCTCTCAAAAAATGAGAAGTGAAACAAGGTTCCCTATTAGAGACTATAACAGATGGAACTCTGTGCAAACGAACAATCTCTTTTACATAGAGATTTATTAACTCATCAAATTTTTCTGTATCATGAATGGATAAGAAGTGATCTGATTTTGTCATCCTATCGATCACATCCCATATCACATTCTTCTTTCTCTAGATACTTGGAAACCCATCCACAAAGTCCATAGATATCTCATCCCACTTCCAAGTAGGGAATGGAAGTGGATGAAGAAAACCCGATGGTTTTTAGTGTTCGACCTTCACCTACTGAAATGTATAACAATGAGAAACAAACTCAATAATGCCCCTCATCATACCTGACCACCAAAACTATCACTACATGTCATAGAACATCTTGGTTCTTCCTAGGTTTACTTATCACTAAGAACTATAGAAATCTCCCATTACTTCTTTCCTTACTAAAGAAGGTACCACAAAATGATTCTAATAGCATAAAATTCCCTCTTTGGAGAACAAACACTAGAAAATTGTCTCCCCACCATAAAGAAAGTCTCTAATACTACAGAACTCATCATCAAGATACTGATTCTAAAGAATCATTTCAAGAAGAGAAAATATCAACTGGACACTTTCTAAAGAAACCTCAGCCTATGATTCCTGGACTCTAATATGCAACTATGCAAAGAGAGACATCAAATTCCAATCTTCTGATGATTATTTTACTTCTTGGGTTAGAATTTTCATACTCAAATAATATGCAATGACATTCCCTTTCCCTGAGCTATAGGCGATGTTTAAATAAAAAGACTCCAGGTATTCCACCCAATGCCTCTAGTATATATTTAAATATTTTTTAAAGAAGATGTAACTCAAGCTCTTGTGGTCTGAAAACATAGTAAACCTTTCTACACAAAGGTAATTTCGCCAAATCTTATGTGTGTGAATCATAGCTACAAGTTCAAGGTCATGGGTCAGATAATTCTTCTCATGTTTTCTAAGAAGACGAGAGCCATAAACAACTACATGATTGTCCTGCATAAGAACGTAGCCCAATACTGAACCCGATGCATCCCAAAAGACCACATAGCTTTGATCAGCCTCTAGAAGAGTCAACACCAGAGCAACAGTCAAAAGATGTTTTAGCTCAACAAAAGAATTCTAAAATTTTTTATCCCAAGAAAAGTTCACTCTCTTCCAAGTTTCAGTCATCAGAGAATCCAACTTTGAGAAGTCCTTCAAAAACCGATGATAATATCCGGCTAATCCCAAGAAGATCTAAATCTCAAAAACATTATGTGGTTGTTCCCATGTCATAAAAGCCTTCAACTTCTCAGGATTGATTGATATACCCTGTTTAGACACCATGTGTCCCATGAAATTCACTTCTCAGATCCAAAAATCACATTTCAAAAGCTTGGCATAAATTCAGTGATTTCTAAATAAACTCAGAACTGCTCTTAGATGATTCACATGATCCTCCTTGGACTTTGAGTAAATGAGGATGTTATCCAAAAAGACTACCATGAAGGTATCAAGATACTCATGGAAAATATCATTCACCAAATTCATGAAAACTGTAGGATAATTGGTTAGACCAAAGGGTATGAAAAGGTACTCATAATGGCCATACATGCTCCTAAAGGTGGTTTTTTAAATGTTAGATTACTTTATCCTTAACTGATAGTAACCAGATCTAAGGTCAATCTTTAAAAACCACTTATACCCATTCAACTAATCAAATAGATCATCAATATGTGGCAATGGATATTTTTTCTTTACTTTCACTCAATTTATCTTTTGGTAATCAAAACATAGGCGAAGTGAACCATCATGCTTCTTAGTAAAGAGAACTGGTGCTACCCAAGGTGACACACTATGGCATATAAACCCATTATCTAAAAAATCTTCCAACTGGGACTTCATCTCTTTAAGTTCATCTGGTTCCATGAAACAAGAGGAAATAGAAACTGGTTGAGTACCAGACATCAAGTCAATGGAAAACTCAACCTCCCTTACCGGTGACAAACTATATAAGTCAGAAGGAAACACATAAAGAAACTCGATAAAAACTGGAGGAAGATTACCGATCAAAGATTCTCATTCCAGATCAAAGGAAGATACTGATATTACTTTCCCCAACTCTAGATATGAAGGTCTGGATCTTCTCGACCTTGGGTCCCATTCTCCTTGGAAGTCACAACACACACCACTAGGTGTAGTAAAGGAGACCCATTGAATATAAAAATCAATCTAGTCTTTATTGGCAATGAGTCAATCCATCCTTAAAATGATGTCAAGAGGCTTCATGTTGAGAACCAAAAAACTCCAAGAAAGATAGAAATATGATAGAGAGAATGAAAAAATTGGAACTACGAGGGCCATGATATCTATTCGTACCAAGGGGTGTATTAATACCCATTACACAAGATAAAAGATCCATAGAAAGATTTAGCAGATTAACAACACGGGTTGAAATAAACGAATGAGATGCACTGGTATCAAATAGAGAAATCACTAATGATGAAGCTATAGTAATGGTACTTCTCATAGTTGTTGGACCCGTATCTGCTTCCTCTGGAGACTCTTCCACTATGTGAAGAATCTTTGTTCCAAATGCTTGTGGCTAACACCCTTTTGCACATGAAGCATCTGATTGCACCACAATTTTAGAAGGTGCAGATGATCTCGAGCCACTACACAAAGTAGAGTAAATATGGAATAATTGATGCAAGTTCCCTGAATGTCAGTAGGATCCACAATTATTGGGTTCTTCAGTGAAAAACCTCTTTCAATGTCCTGCCTTTCCACACTAGTATCAAACTAAGGGACCACTTCTAGGTATTGCAGGAGGTATATAACGATCTTGATGTCAAGAAACACCATGAGAATCATCATGCTTCCACTTTCCCTTGAAGGAGTTCATGCTACCACTGTGATAGAAAGAAACTCTCGATAACCTATACTTTCTAGTCAGGTCCATTTCAACCATAAGTTATCTATCCAATACATCAACATAAGAAGACAAATTTAGCAAGAAAACCTGAGAATGAATATCCTGAAGATGTTACAAATTGAACCTTTGAGACTTAATCTTCTCATTTGATACCATCTCAGGTGCAAAATGCATGAGCTCAGTAAAACAGTTTTCATATTTTTTCACAGTCCTGTCAGCCTGCTTTAGTTTGAAAAACTCTATAACTTTGGACAACAACATTAAATATGGATAGAACTGGTTGGTGAAAAGAACCTTGAAATCCTTCAACTATAATCCCTCATGTTTCTTTGACATTACCATCATGTCCCACTATCTCCTGCTTGGTCATTCCAGCACAAAGGTGGCACACTTCAATTTGATTTTTTTGGGTGTATCCAAGAACCCAAACAAATGCTCCCTACTGTTCAACCACTCAGACTCTTGAGGATCATTTGATAATTTTAACGGTATTGGATTCTACCAAAATAACTCTTGAGAACTAATATTGAGAGCATCCCTCTAAGTTTTCATATCTGGAGCCTAAACGGGAACTAAAGGTGGTGTATGTACTAGAGTTTGGATAGTGCGTACGATCACCTCTACCATATTCGGGTCCAAATGAGGATTCACTATCTGAGTTTCATCAGTGGCTTCTTCCTAGATCTGATTCACATGTTTTCTCAGAGGCATTATGCTACACAATATCAGTAAACAACAAAGAACACATCAGGTTACACTCAAACAAGGCAAAAATGTAAATTAATCCCAACAAATAGAAAAAATAAGATTTAGATTTCACTCTTCCAAATAAAAATAGGGAAAAGACTAGAAATAATCCACAGGACATCTTTCCCTAACCCCATAGCGACTTAAGGTTCATAGGCACTTAATCGTAACTACCTCCTAAGTCCTGAAAAGATTTTACAAATGCATACTATCTTCAAGACAAAATCTCTACCTAGAGCTTTGATACCACTTTGTCACAAACCATCCCAGGTACCCTAGTAACCCAATAACCGAGCTAGTTCTGACATGGTCTGAAGGGCGTTCTCAATCCCCATGGGTCGACAACTAGCACCTAGAATCATACAAAAAGGAAGTGGAAATGATTTTCCCCAAACATTGCAGAAGTAAAAGAAACAAGATAATATGAATATCAAAAGAAACTCCACAGGGAGTAATGTACCATAATTTGAATGGGAATTAAACCCCAAAGTGAAACAACCAATGTATTAAAAATAAGGAAAATAACCCACACCCCAAAGGACACAACTCACCAAGTCCAAGGTTCAATAAACAGATCCTCCTCCAAGAGATCCTTTTCCCTTGATCGAACCTGAAAAGAGGTAATCTAAAAACACCCAAAGGTACAAGTAGGGTTTAATCCAAATCCCAATGGGATTTTACCAAATATTCCATAAAAATATTCCAATATCAAGGTAACCAAAATGTGTTTTCAATTTTAAAACAAACAGGTTTGGCATTTACAAAATCATATTTAAACAAGTCATGCTTTCCAATTTAAAAGATGGAAATACATTTAGCAATTCATGCTTCACATTTCAAATGATGGAAATATATTTCAAAATATGAAATTTACCTTTAATCAAAGGTGTGCATTACACAAATGGAACTTTTCATAAAATGGATTAAATAAACACATATATATAAAACAATTTATATAAATTCTCAAGGCATGTAAAATAGTTTACAACAATTAAATATACATTTGAAATAAAAACAGGTGATAAACATGGTAATGTTCCAAGTAGGCGCGATAGTTCCAAGCTATAAGGACCCAATACTGTAAAATAGAAAGTATATACATATACCCCTTTGGGCCTAAGGTAAAGGGGAATTATCATCATTACATAAGGAATGATGATGTGCTGATATGATGTTTTAGAATGTTGTAAGTCGTAAAGTGTTGTCCAATATAACATAATAACTACCTAAGTCTTGCATGTACTCTAATGCAAAAAAATGATGGGAAATTTATTTAAAGACTGTTCAAATTACAATTAAATCTCATCCCCCATTTCAAATATGCCAACTTTCTCTTTAAAACCCATAGTGGGTTTTTAATCAAAAACATGTCCTTTTAAAAATATGAAACCATTGGGTTTCCATAAAAACCATTTGAAATCAATTTTTCCATAAATAAGGGTTTGAAACCAATTCAAGAAAATTTCAAAACCAATTTCATAGTTAAATTCAAAATTTTAATTTTCATACAATTCCATCAATTTCCAAATAAACCCCCAATTCACTAGAATTGGGGGTTTTCACAATTTACATCAAATACAATCCCACAATTAAATTCAGAAACTTAATTGAAATAATTTCCATAAACACACCCTAGTTTACTAGAATTGGGGGTTTTCCAATTTCATGCTAAAAACCCATTTCAAAACTCTAATCCAATGGAATTGGGTTTTCTCCAACAAACCAATTCAAAGCCATTTTTAAAAAAAAATAAAACAATTGCATTTACTTAAAATAGTTGGAATTAAATTAAGAAATTTTAGGTTAATATTAATTGTACATCAAGACAAAACCCCCTACCTTTTTCTAACGAAAACACAAAGCCCAAGACAAACCTGCCAACAAGAACGAAGGAATAAAGGAACTATGAACTCAACCTAGAAACAAGATTCAACAAAATGGGATTTATATCCATCAAAATCAAGATAATCCATCAAAATCCAAGAAAGGAATATAAAAAGAGATGGATAGGCATGAAGAATACTTATGTGGAAATACTCCCCGTGATCGCCATAATGATCAACTACTGAATGAAAAGGTCTGGAGGGGTTGGAGGTTCCCAAAATAATATGGGGAAGGATCTAGGTTGAGATCAAGGAAGTATGGAGGGAGAACAAAAGAGAAATCTGTCAGGATTCCTATTTAAAAATAAACATCGGGACTTTACACGACGTGTAACCCAATTACACATCGTGTAATTGATAAGTCTCATAATCACCGAAAAACCAGCCGCCTCTTTGATAAAAAGAATATTTAATTTCATTTATGATTTACACACCGTGTAACCATATTACACGACATGTAATTCTCCAGTAGGCTACATAAATGATCGGTTAAAGCTGAGAACCCAACAAATATGTGACTTTACTATTAAAGGTATCCTCCCAATTTTTTCTCAGCCCTACCTAGACAATGAAAAAGGAAAACCATGACAAGGTCAGAAACGTATCTGTTTAAAGAGTAATGATATGTTACATTTCATGTCCCAATAATGATCAAATACAAGAGATGAAGGAATAATTGTCTAGGGAGTTTGATATTAAGTACTTATGATCAACAAACAAGATTCTTGGGATGTAGATTTAGTGAGACAAAAATAATGGGAAAATTTGGTTATCATAGAATAATTACTTAAGAAAAGTCTCAAAATGATTCAATATACAAGACTATAAACTAATATATACCCCTTCTTGTTAATTTCAAGTTTTCCTCTATGATGAGTCATAACAGTGAAGTAGAGAGGATGAAGATATCTCGATTATCGTATGCATCAACAATGGTTAATCTGATGTTTTCTATAGTTTGTACTAGACCATACAAATCATATGTAATGGGATTAGTAGTTTGGTACATGGAGAATCTAGGATGAGAGAATTGAAACACAATGGATAGGATCCTGAGATACATCAAGTAGACCTCAGATGATACATTATGTTATGGAAGATCGTATTTCACTATTAGAGGATATATTGATTCAAATATTATAGGAGATTTTAATCAAATAGAATCCACTATTGGTTATGTGTTTACTCTTACAGATGGAGATATGATCTATATTTCAAAGTTGCAGTTAGTTATGGATTTATCCATTACTGAGGTAGAGTATGTGGAAGCTACATAGGTGTGTAAAGAGGTGATTTGGACGAGAAGTTTATTGAAGGAACTTAGACACATAAATGAGTAGATTTAATTATTTGGTGACAGTCATAGCACCCTACACATTGCAAGGAATCCATCATTTCATTACAATATGAAGTACATTGGGGTATAATATCACTTTGTTCAAGATGTAGTGAATGAAAGAAGTGTGAACATGCAAAAAATTCATACAAAAGAAAACCTAACAGATTTCCAAATAAAGGTGACTAAATCTGATAAGTTCAAATGGTGCAGATCCTCAAGCAGCCTTAAAGAGATGCGAGAAACATTTTTAGTGGATAGAAAAGATGTGTAGAGATGAGATTGGCTCTCAATCAAATCTCTAAGTTGGAGACATGTCAGTTGGCTTTTCCTTTTAGAAGGCACCACCCCCTTTTTTTTGTCAAAAAGGGAAAGATGAGGGCTAGTGAAGTGGGTGGGGATATGATGAAGGAGGAGATAGGATAGTAGAAACCTCTAAATGGGGAGGTTCTCCAATGATTTCAGCATCAGTAGTACAATCACTTCTCTAATTTGAGTATTATTTGTGGGGTAGTTTGTGAGGCAGTTTCCCCACATGTTCAAGAGAGATATTATGAGGATATTCTCCTTATAATTATTGGAGAGTGTGTACCCACTTTTACTATGGTAAGATCCATATTTTACTTATGGGTTTTTACCCTTTCATTTGAGGGTTTTTCTATGTTACATCTAATGTCTATTTTTCCATATATTTTGCACTTTATTTTCTCACAATTATTGCTACACCAAATGGACAATCATTTTTCCCCAACACTTGGGAGGCTAGTTTGTGAGTTTCATGGGGTGGCTCAATGATATCCTCAGGGGACAATAATCACTAGCTCAGTTGGGGACTTAACCCATATATTGATGATGACCTTGGGCAGAAAAAAACAGTAGGATGTAGGGGGAAACCAACAAGTTTTCCGATGACTTTGGGTGACAGGCACATGGGATTCCATGTTTACACATGCAGGTGAAGGCTCTTGTTAGTCTCGTGCATAACAAGGGATGTCAGAGTCATTGTATGATGTGGGGATTGTAGGAGTTTACACACTTAAGGTTCATAGAGGCTACATTGACGTGACATTCAAAAAAAAAAACAGGGCACATGTAAAGGAAAAACTACACATGACGGAGAAATATCACAATGTGCGGACTTTGTTGACAAAGACCCACCAAATGCGGGTTAAAGGGGTAGTCATGATGGTTGTAGGGTGCATAAGCGCTACATCAAGACAAGGGAAAACACTACACTTGTAACGACCCAAACTTTTTGAGTAGTATATTAACTTACTCTTAACGATTTAATAGAGATGTTAATGGTTAATACAGAAAGAGGAGTCGAGGGCTTCATCTAGTAGACTCAAACCTTATGAAGCCCACTTATCAGAGCTTGGGAAGGAGGTGGCATCTTTGGGCTTTGCTTTAGACCAAGCCCAAGCCGAACTCCAGCGTGTCAAGCTTGAACAGAAATGCCTACGGGAGAAGTTCAAGTTAGTAGAGATTACTACTAGGGCAATGTTATCTGAGCCTCCCTCAGATTCTCTCACTATAGCACACCTTACACTTAGGTCATATGCCGGTGTTATAAGGGGCTATGTGATGAGACCCTAGCTTCTTTGTGTAATCCTTTGGGATGAATGAATTGAGATTTCTTCCTTTAGTGATGTTTGTGAAATTTCAAATGTCCGGATAATTTTAGGATGTATTTTATTGAGGAATTTTGAAAAAAGGATATTTTAAAATATTTATGTAAACCCTAAATAATTAATGATGTGTAATGATTTTCAAAAAATGGTCTTCTACAAAAGTGTTTAGTAAGGAATTTGGAGTCTAATAAGATCATCTTAATTTTTCGATGAATAGTAAATTATGAATAGTGATTTTACGCTTAGGATTAGTAATGTGACCAAATGGATTAGTAATTTCACTCAAAGAAAGTTTTAATATAATTTAGACACCTAGATTAAGTAATGTGATTCAATAAAATGGGTAAATAACGGTTTTATAAATTATTAGTCAAGTATTAGTTTTTTGGGGTGAATAGTGTTTTTTTAATTAAAAATTAAATTCAAAATATTTAGAAAAATATTTTTATAAAATGGACTTTATTTTTGAACTCAGAGTACCGATATTATGTTATTGCAATTTTTGGGATTTTTTCTAAAAAAATGAAATTTCGGTGAATAGTGTTTTTATTTAAAAATTAAATTACAATTATTTAGAAAATTATGTTTATAAAATGGAGTTCATATTTGTAATCAGACCGTCAATATTTGATTAAGGTGAAATTTTGGGTTTTTTCTGAGAAAGATGAATTTTCAGTGAATATTAAAAAAAGCAGTTTTAGGGTTTCGGTATGTTTAATGACATCATAGCTGTGTCATGGTGATGTCATGAGATATTTTAAGGGTTGGACGACATAAGGTGATGAATTATTGTATTGGGGGCCCCATGTGGCCTAACTTCATGGGAAATATCATGGGGGAGCACATGGTTTTGAGAAAAGCACTTGTGAGGTGTCCCTTGGCCATTAATGCCTTGTCCCCTCACTTTCCCTATAAATACCAAGCCATTCTCTCATACTTTGGACTCCAAAATCATTATCAACGAAGTTATGGTCTCCTTACCTCCCAATGATTCCTCCCAAGGTTCCCTCAAGCCTCTCAAGGTCCCAACCTTTGAGTTTTAAGAGTTACGTTTAAGGTAAGGGATCCGACCTCTCTCTTTCTTTTCAAGTAATCTCTTTTATGTCATTCCTTTTATGCTCTATGTTCTTATGTGGGAGGATGTTATTTTATATTCCTCTTACTTCCATTTTCATGTTTATATTATTAGAGATCCCCTCTTACTCTCATCATTTCGTTTTATGAAAGTTTAAGTGACGCCGTTAGGCTGCCGAATTTTTTAAGGGATTCTTTCACCCTTCTCATTTTTCAAGTTCTATTTTCATGTCAAGTCTTTCAAGTTCCTTTTTATTATGTTGGGGTATGATCTCTATATCTAACATAATGATCTCTTATGATCATATGATGAGAGACCCTATTTGATCTTGTCAAATCATTTTTATTGAAGTTTAAGTGACGCCGTTAGGCTGCCGAATTTTTATAAGAGAAATCTTATTTTTTTCTTACTTCCATGTTTTTCATTTCAAATGTTATGTCCTTAAAATTTAATTACCATGATTCATATCCATTATATTCTGTCCCTATACTATTTTTATAGATCATTTATGAGTGGGTGACCCATGCCCCCTCTCTTTTCAACGTTTTCTAAAACCCTGTAACGTAGCTGTTATGCTGCAGAATTTTTGTCTCAAAATGCCTCTCTCTTTTTCTCAAAATTATTTTATGTTATTAAGTGAATAATAAAAGATCTTATTTCTATAGGGGTATTAACATATATATCAAAATTTTCTATTTTAAATTTTGGGATTTACATACATGAAACCCGCTTTCCCTTTCCGTGGGTTTAAAGTGACATAAAGATCATGTCTTTAAAGCAGTATTTAAAATGTTATGATTATGAAATGAAACCCATTTATTTTATGCTATATGGGTTGTTTATGAAATGATTGATGATGATATATGTGGCTCACATGATAATAAATAAATGTCAAGGGTGCGCTCAGATAGCGCTCTAATGCATTGGGTAAAGACTTAATCTCTAGAGATGACTTTTTAGACTGATACCTTGGTGAATAACCTTGGTAATTTTTAATGACACCTTGGGGATGGACCTTGGTGAAACGAAATGATTGTAAATATTAAATGTTGCAGCCACATCTTCAAGTTATGAAAAATGTTATTTTTATTATGATATATCTCGTGATTTCTTTCTCATGCCTTAAAGTTCTTTTCATGACCTTATTGAAGTATCTCAAGTTCACATGTAAAATGTTTCTCTTGTTTCCCTTACTGGGCCTTCTGCTCACCCTTTCTTTTGATGTATGTCCCCAGGTTATGAGATGTAGTAATTAACCTAGGATGAACTTAAGGAGAAGCCTTTCGAGTGTTTAATAAGAATGCTTTATGTTGTTTTCATGTATTATGTTCCTGGTTTCCAAGACACTAAACCTTAAAGATCCTCAGTTTTGTGTAATGTAATGAAAGTTTATGTTATAAAAGACGGGATGCTATAACACTAGGGGTATGGAGAGGGGTCGTCCTTGATGTGGACGTGCCATAAAAAAATTGGAGGCTTTGGGCTTGGATGATGGGTATAAATATGCCTCTAAAAATTGGGTCTTTGGGCCTTACAATGTACTAAACAAGTTGGTGGGTTCGATCAATACATGTGGGGGGCAGGAGGTCTGACCGAGTTGGTCTTTAGGTGGATGTGTTTTTGTTTCTTTATACCCATCTAAATAATATAAATTATAAATTATTAAATTTTATTCATTTTTAACATTTATTTATTTGATATTATTTATTCATTTTTATGTTATTCACTTAATATTTGTGTAATGTATTCATTTTTATAGTTATTTATACATTTTTAAATATTAATATTTAATACTTTTAATATGTATGTAATTTATATAATTAATATCTATTTATTTTTATTTTAATATATTTGTATTTAAATCATTATACAATTATTTTTTATTCATTATTAAAAAGTACTTTATTATAAATCTCTTTTCTTTAATTTAATTTTAATATTTATTTAATTTTAGTATTTCATTAATTTATATAATTAAAATTATAAATTCATTTTTTAATATTTTTTCAATTTATTAATTATTAAATTTTATTTATTTTTAAAATTTTATTCATTTTTAATGCTTATTCACTTTTAATATTTTTGTAAATTATTCATTTTTTATATTTATTTAATTAATAGTTCTTTAATTTAATCATTTTTAATATTTATTAATACTTTTTTATTTATTAATATTTAATATTTTTAATATGTTTTTAATTTTCATAATTACAATTTATTTTATTCTATTTTAATATTTTTTTATTTAAATATTTATATAGTTACTATCTATTCATTTTTAATTAGTAATTTATTTTAAATCTTTTTTTATTTAAATGCAATTTTTATCATTTATTCATTTTTATTTTAATATTTCTTCATTTATATTTTTTAATATATATAATATATATAATTTATTCATTTTTAATATTTTGTATTTTATAAAATTAATATTGTTTATCATTTTCAATATTTTTTGTAATTTATATAATTAATATTATTTATTCAATTTTAATATTTTTTTAATTTACATAATTAATATTATTTATTCATTTGTTATTAAAAATTCATTTTTTATATTTTGGTAATTTATTAATTTTTAATATTTTATTAATTTATTAATTTTTAATATTAATTTTTTATTATAAATTAATTTTGTAATTTTTGTTATTCATGTTTAAGAATTTGTGTATTGCAATTACTATTCTTTTATCATTATTCTCACATTCATTATACATTCTAAAATAAATTTATCTGATTGCAGTGAACAAATTCAATTTCACATAGGAATGTTTGATCGTTAATTTGAAACATTGAGTGAAGAAACCAGCGACTGCAAATTCTAGTAGCCATGAAATCTTTTATTACTAATCACTGGAAAGATCAAACAATATAACTTCAACATTTATGTGATTGTGTAATAACATCAACATCAAGTCATCACTTCATAAAATTAAAGGCGTTAAGGAATTTATAAATTTTGCAAGAGAATGTTCTCTAATAGTTGATAAGTCTCTTGTGGCGATATTAAAGAGTACCTTAACCACTGTATAAAGTTTGATGATTTTCATACAGTGTATGAACATATAGAGATCTATAAAATCATATTCTGGGAGTTTGAATTTTGAGGGTATATTGGAAATTTTGTAAATGAAGAGCAAAATGGTAATTTTGACATAGTGATGAACATAAAATAAAATTTTGAGTGTGTCGTTGGTCTCAAAATGAGGTGTTTACCCTTTGGATGTGATTTTGATAGGTTTCTGCAATGAGATATTTTTTGAATATTATTAAAATTTGCGGGATTCATCTATCTATTATTTATTTAAAGTGATGGGTGGCTAGAAAATTGAAAGGGAGAGATTTTAAAAACCTCAAATGGTATGTAATTCATCTTTTGAGTTTTGGTTGGCTCCAGATTGAAAATGGATTGAGTAAGAACTCATGTAAATGCATGATTTGATGTAGAGTTCGCTAACCATAATGTTAACCACAAATTTAGAGAAATGGATGGTTAGGTGTAAAATTAATGTAACGTGCATTCTAACCATGCGTGCAACATAAAAATCCATGTTTTCATTTTAAAATGCCCTCATCTCCTTAAACATCCATTAAACACCCTTGATTGTCTTTCCAACCCTAGATCATAGGGGGTACAATACAACTAAATAACACACACATAAGGTGCACGCACACACACACACACACATGAATCTCTCCTGGGTCTGCGGCGAAGACAAGAGTGACCCTCTGAGGTATATCGCCAATAGGCCCCAGGATAGCGACACTACTATAGATTTGGATTTTATCAATGTTAGAAATGACTTTTATCAATGCTAAAAAAATGTTAATGTTGTAAGTGTCATTAAAAATAATTGACGTTGTATGTTTTAAAAAAGTGCTAAAAAAATAATGATAAAGTGATCATTTATCAACATATTTTTAATATCGATAAAAAGTGTCCTTATCAATGTTAGTTTTATCATCACTTTTTTTAATATCATCACTTTTTTAATACCTATAAACACATCATTTATAACACTAAAAAAACTGATGATAAAATGCTAAAAAATATCGCCCACCACCACCCATTTACAGGTGCTCACCCCCTATCGCATACCGGAGTGATAACAGTGTTTTTGATTAAGATCGAAGGTATTTATCAGTCACTTTCAAAATTTCATGTATCACATCCATGGAAGAAGACTTGAATGCATGGTGGAATTCTTTTTCTCTAACAGATAGAGAGATATCATCTATTGATGTTAACATAGAAGAAAACAAGTTCCATAAAAAATGCCCGTCCCTTCTCCTCGCTGGAAAGTTTATAAAGAATTGAAAATTCAATTTGAATGCATTGAGGAACACAATCCAATAAATATGTATATTGGAGGATGATTTATCCATAAGAGAAATTGAACCAGGTCCATTAATTTTGGAATTCTTCAATAAATCTAATAAACGATGGGTTTTGCAGGGAAGGCCTTAGCCCTTCGATAACCACCTAATCTTAACAGAGGATTTTGACAGTGAACACAATATTACAAATATTGATTTCAAAAAATCCTCTTTTTGGATTCGAATAAAGGGCATTCGTTTCTCTGGAAGAAACGAACGAATCATGCGTGATTATAGAAAACTAATTGGAAAATATTTCAAGTGGGATATATCAAATCTAAATTTTTGGGTGTTCAAATTATAGTTATTTATGTTACACAACCACTCATACGAGATATGTTCTTAAAACTTTATGATTAAAATGCATGATTTTCCTTCGAGTTTGAAAAATTACCAATATTCCTCTTTTCTGTGGAAATTTGGGACATGTGAAAAAAGATTTCACTTCAAAGGTGGATGATAGTGATGGAAATATTATCCTCCAATATGGGTCATGGTTGCATGCTAATAACACTGGTCTTTTATTTTTTCGAGAAGCAGTGAACCAAAAAGATAGGTTGAAATTAGCTAAGGCCTCAAACCTGAATCCTTTCACTATAAACCCAACTGTTATTCTGATGGGTCCACCCACCTTCCTAACCAAACCTAGGGTTTACTACTACAAATAAGGAGAAGAGTTTTCATTCTCATGCCTATGTCACAACCCAAGAAATTATGTTTAATAATGGTTGGACCCCCAAAATGATTGAGGACAAGAACAATGGATTCCTAGATAAACAGAAGTGTATACTAGAGTAGATACAAAATTTTCCAACACACAATGATAATGAGATGGATAGATCTTTACAGGATCACTGGAATAGCATGGGATGTGAATCAATCCCACACCTTTTTGATATGAAACCTCTACAATTAGAATATTGAGAATTCATTATAAATCTATAGTGGATTATCTTTGATCCTACATATAAAGATATAACACCTAGATTTTCATTGAGTAAAATCCCTAATATATCAATAGTTGAAGAAAAAAATTAAGTGGTTATGTCAGGTTCAAAAATGAAATTGGTATGGAAAAGAAGACGAAGAAACTACAATAATTTAGAAACCTAATAAGTGAAATTTTTTAGCAAAAAATGATTCATGATGAATCATTTGAAAATAATGGACACCTTAAACATTTTAAAGCTTTGGGAAAAGGATCATGTTATAAATTACTATAGGAAAAGGCTAGGAAGATATAGCCTCACTTGCAACAATGAAACTCGTGTTTGAATTGTCGTGGGCTTGGAAACCCAAGCACAGTTAGAACACTCCATTTTTGGAGATTGAAGTATATCCCCGATGTGGTTTGTCTATTTGAAACCATGTGAGAATATAGGGAAATGTGCGGGATAGCCTCAAAAATAGATTTTCAAGGAATCTTACTAGTTGGGAGATGGGGGCATCCTATTGGTATGTGCCTTTTATGACAAGAGGATATTGAATTCAAAATCAAACACTACTCCCATAACCATATTGTCGCCTCCCTCCAGCAAGCTAGGACACTAGAAAGGTCCTTCATGGGATTCTATGGTTGACCCAACCAGGGGGACAAACCAAAGTCTTGGGAACTTTTTAAGTTTGTGAGAAACACACCAATACCCCTGTGGATTGGTGGAGATTTCAATGAAATTCTATTACATAAAGAGAAGAAGGGGGCACAAATAGAACTTCATATATAATGGATGAATTTTAGGAAGTTTTGAGTTCTATGGGTCTGTCTAATTTGGGCTACATTGACAACCCATTCACTTGGTTTAGGGGAAAGTCTAAAATCACTAGGATCTCAAAATAGATGGATAGATTTCTGGGGTCAAATGAGTGGAAGGATCTCTTTCATTAATTTTAGGTCTCTCATCTCTCCCCTATTTCTTTAGACCGTTGCCTGATTATTCTCACTGTAAACCAACTTGTGAGATAGAATCAGAATAGAAGACTCTTCAGGTTTGAAAGTGTGGGGGCCACTCCCATTTTGGGAGTCATCTTGGTCGGCAGCAGTAGCCTGTAGTGGGTCTCTCATGGTGGGCGGATGATGAGATAGACAACAACCTTCATTGAAGTATTAGGCAGCATGAAGGAATGCTCATGGGTAGATGAGCTACCCAAACCTACCGAAGACAGTTTATGTTTTTCTTTCTCTTTATAAACATGATTGATTCCTATAAACTATAGACCTGTGTATGTGGTTATCCTCTGACAAGAATCAGAGAGAAGAAATAGTGAAACTGGCCCTCCTAATCTCGTGGATGTAGGAAAATCTCTGAACCATGTTAAATCCCTGTGTTGATCCGTTTTGATTATGTTTTTTGAGTGTTTTTGTACCACGCACCACCGTTGCGCCCCAACAAGTGGTATCAGAGGTGAGTCAGAGCGAGTGAAGTCAAGACAACGAGGCAACATCGAATTTTCCAGTGATCGAAAAATTGAAAGTGATTGGAAAATTTTTCCGATTCCAGATCTGTGAAGAGGACGACAAGACGATTTCAACAGCGCAAGCAGCGATAAAAACAGAGTTGAAACGAGCTCGATAAGATCAGTAAAACTTTGGTCAAAATCACGAGTGAACAGTACCCCGAGCCAGAGAAGACGGAACTGTTCACACCGTTGGTGACAATTCCGGCAATATTCCGGCAGAAACTCCGATGTTCCACGTTAGCGCCACGTCAGCGCCACATCAATGGGTGATCTGGACCGTTGAAAGTATTTTGACCATATATCTATCAATTAGTGTCCAATTTTGGCAATCCAAGAGTCAATTACAACTATTTCAACCGTTCTAGATGCAGCCGTATGGTTAGTTTTGTAAAATTAGCATTATATCAGGTGCTTTCATAAGGGCGCGACATTGATGGTGGTGATCGCGTTTTGCGACAATGATGATGGATGGTGGTGGAGCACTAACAAGATTTGAGATCGAGAAGTTCGATGGTCGAAACAAATTCGGCTTGTGGAAAAGAACGATGAAAGATCTTTTGGTGCATCAAGGCCTGATCATACCGTTGATTGAAGAAAATACCGAGACAACCAATGCCAATAATTGGGAAGAGCTCGAGATGCGGGTTGTCAGCACAATTCGAATGTGTCTGGAGAATGAGGTAAAGTACTTGGTGTTGAACGAGACCTCACCAAAGGAGATCCGGAAGAAGTTGGAGCAGTGGTATATGGCGAAGTCTCTCACCAACAAATTATCCCTGAAGAAGAAACTGTACCAGTTGCGCATGGACAAGGGAACGAATTTGTTGGATCACACCAATGAATTAAATAAAATCCGGACGCAATTATTGGGGCTCGGTGTGAAGGTTGGATAGGAAGATAAACTAATTTTGCTTTTATCATCCCTACCTGTCACGAACCAACCCGGGTCGACCCTAAACCGGTCACCTGAGCCGGCCCGCGACATGGCCTGAGAGGCGTTCCCGATCCTCCCGGGCTGGCGACAAGCACCAGGGCATCAACAGAGGCTGTGGGAACGATTTCGCCCAGTAAAAATAAATAATTAAATCAGCAAAAAATAAACAGAGCAACGCAAAATAAATAAAGTAAAGTAACTAACAATAACAAAAGAAAATAAAACTAACCGAAAGAGACAACCACTATCACCGTGTGACCTTGCGGGTCACTCTCCAACTCACGACCAAACGTCACCCAAGGCGACGCACCCAAGCTGTAACCTGCACAAACACTAAAAACAAAAAAGATCTATAGGAGTGAGTATTAAAACTCAGTAGGTAGGCCCGACTAATTCTATTCCCAATGCACATACCAATAAATAAAGGATTTATCAATTCCAGGTTTGAACTAAATTATATAAAATATAGTTTCCACACAATTTTATTTTTAAAACAAGTAACAGTCCATTGCCCTTTTAAATCTAGAACAAGTTTAATGTTGAAAGAAACAGGTGCATTGCATTTTTAAAACATTTTGCGAACAATTTAGAAATTCAAACTTCAGTTGTTAGTCAAAAAGGAAAAATCACACACAACACACACTAAGGGCAATGGTAAAGGTGGTACACATGGGTCAGCAACTGAACTTGACCTCTCAATCGTCCGCCACACACAACTAAATGCTAAAAGAAACATGGGTCGAACCTAGGAGATCGTGAACAATCCAGAACATACTATACATCTGACTCATCCTGAAGGCATGCCCTAACTCGATGACGATATAACACCCTAACTCCCAGTATAGCCCTACATGGCCTAACCGAGGGGCCCAATCCCCATAGCAGCAATAACTCAGTATTCCCCTGCTATGGGGCCACTAGCCAGTGCGTGGTCTAAACTAGTGCAGCAATCGTTCTCAGAATATTCACTCAATATGTCAGGTTCCCATGTCAACACAAGCAATAAAGGAGGGGTGTGTCCACAATATAAATCAAGCAGTCACAATGCACCAACATCACTTACAGCTCATGCAATCAACGCACACAAAAGATCACCCCTGAATGTGTTTTCCAAAATAATTTATTCTATTAAAGTGCCAAACGGGCCTTCACAAATTTTAAAACAAAACCTCATTTCTCGAGAAAACCCAAAACACTTGTTCAGAAGAAATCACTTATCTTTAAAACTAGAAGTACATTTGAAATTCCGTGAATTATGTTTAAAGGCCAAACGGGCATTCTTTCAAAATTGGGTGTCCGCCCGTCAAGAAAATGTTCCAAGTGTTTGGTATAAAATAGACGGCGCTTTTCACACTAAATAATCATTTAAAATATTATTATCTAATATTGTTTATCATTCATTAAAATTAACAAAACATCAAGAAATTAATAAATTATAAATTTAATGGTGAGTGCAATGGGGGACCTACCTCAACTCGCAGCTCGGTTACGACGACGATGCGGTATGTCCCAACTTGCGCACAAGTACACGCCACTTGCTGACAATCGCAACATCACGAAAATACCTTGCCAATGCACTGCAACAACACAAAGCATCTAAAAACATAGGAACAATGTCTTAGAATAATCCAAATGAATAAACAGAGCAAAACTCACCTTGACACCGGTGCAGAAGAAACTAAATGAACCCAAAACATGGGGTAAAATGAGGTGTGCCCCGGAAATAAGGCGAACAATCTGAAGCAATCAGAATCACTTTGCCTTCGGCGGCGGCGGACGGAGCGCGGTCCGACGTGACCCGAGACACACTTTGCGAACCCAGCGAGGGGATTCACAGCCACGTCAGGGCAACACCCTACAACAATTAAACAATACCTAAAAACAATTAATGCAGAAGGACCAAAGCACGACCAAAAAGGTATATGGGACTCACATAAACCAAAAGCAAAACCAAGCGCACACTAAAACCTTCCCAAATTATCATTCGCATCACACTCACCAATAAATAAATCATTTCAATAAATAGTAAAACTTTTCTAAAATGTACAATAAGGCTTTACCCTAAAAACATACTCCATTTTCTCTTTTTTTTTAAAAACAAACACAACTCGAAACATTTTCCAAACACGGGTTTCACTTTTTATACAAATGAAAACCATTGAAATAACTAAAAAAAAACAATTTCAATCCTACACATAATTTAATAACTGCATGCATGATTTATGATGAGACTATGTTTTCCACCTAAAACAAACATCGTTTCACATAAAATCGTCACTTTAAAACCAAATCCACCTCAAAAAGTGACCGACCAACTGAGACGGACCAAAATCACAAAGAAAAGACTGCCGCACTAAAAGATAATTACTATAAACATTAAAACACAAAAAGACACTAATTCAGCAGGTGCGAAACCAAGCAACAAGCACAAAATTTACCCCGAGACGAAACCAACGGATTGAAACCAATCAACTTCACAAAAATACAACTAAATTTACAACATTAATGGTTTAATTAACGATTAACAAAGGTGCGAAGAACAAGAAAACAATGTAAACTTAATTTAAAAGTAAATTCAATGGGGTTACTACCTCAAAGTTGGATTAACATATGAGAACCCGGAGCAATACATACTTCACACCATCACTGCACCCCAAAGAAGAGAAAAAAGAAAACGACCACTAAAGGGGGGGGGTTCAAGATGCTGGAATAAGGGGATTTCATTGGGTTGTGCACCGCTAGTAAAAAAAGGGGGAACCGGCGCTGGAATAGAGGAGGCGGATGGGGGTTTGAAGCAGCGAGGTCGGCCCACCCGAGCAAGGGAGGAGGAGAGGGGTTCATCGCACACAGTCCAAAGGAGGAAGGATCTCGCACTGGGGTCCGAGCGTGCCACACGGGAGAAAGGGAGAAGGTCGGAGGGCGTCGGTCGGCCGCACGCACAGGTGGTTGAGGAGAGGAAGGTCGCTGCGCCATGCTGAGGGGAGGGGGAGAAGGCGCCTCGCGCTGGATGTTGGAGAGGGTGGCGGCTTCACTGGACCAGGGAGGAGGAGAAGTGGGCGCAGGGAAAAAAAGCAGGTTGGGCGGCGGAGCAGCGAAGTCGGGGGAAGAGGAACTGAGGGCGGGGTCCTGGGCACAGAAGGTAGAATGAACAAAAAGGGGGGGGGGGAAGGGGCCGTCGCCAGGTAAGGTAGGGTTTCCCCTTAAAAAAACAAAATAATAAAAAAAAACAACAAAGGTAATAATAATGTTAATTATATTAATAATGAAAAAAATGAAATTAATAATAAACTCAAGGATAATTAAAATGATGCTTTTATTACGTTTCATTTTAAATAACAATTATATTTATAACAATTTAATAATAACAGTTTCATTACCAAATTAAATAATAATAATATTTCCATTCACGCAAACATATTCTCATTATGTAAATTTAAACGTCAACATTATTTTATCAATATAAAATTTTATTTATCTTCCCTATTCAATTACCTTAATTTATTTATTTAATTTCATTACTTATTTGAAGTGTCGCGCCACCGCGCATTCACTCGGACCAAACACATAGTCGCTGCTAATGGTGCGGTGACCGTAAACCGGCCCAAAGGCCAACCAAAACATCAAACAAGGAAAATTTCAAACCGGTTCCCAACTAAACCTCGTCCAATTGACTCCGGACCGAGTAAACAATAAAAATAAAATAAAATAAAATAAAAATAAACATACGTCTGAGGTCGGGGTGTGACAATTCTCCCCACCACAAAACTTGCTGCCCCCAGAAAGTCACCAAGCCAATAGTTAACATAACATGAGTCCACGCCCAGACAAAACTGAGGAAAAACTGTGAATCTCGGGATGAACTCACTATCCACACGTCACACCCGACCAATTCTCGAGAACACTGAAGCCGGAGGTTGAAGGGAGAACATGAGAGGGTTCTCCCCACCACAAGAATTTACTAATATGGAAACCTTGAAACCCGATCATACCACCCCCGAGGGGGCCAACGCGGGAACTCCCAAACTGAACCCAATTAATTTCTCCACATGGATTGAACAACACCCAGGGACTTAAACAAAAAGCTTGATATGAAACGATCCAACAACCCGAGGATAAGAAATTGACTCAACCCCTCACACACCGACCGAATAAAATCCTCACCGCAACTAGAGACTAGGGAATTCCTAGCCCGAACTCAAAAAGGACCTCGAAACATCGCAGGTTAATTTCACAAAACCAAACATCCCCCTAATGAACACAATTGAGACCCAAATCAAAATTAGGACGACCTGTTTATTCGTGGTCCCAACAGCCTTCAAGGAAATCCAAATGATTTGAAAACACACTGAGAAAAGATAAGACTGCTTAGACTGCGGTAGAACAAGTTCATCACATCCCCAAAACTATGATGAGCTTACAACGGTGATAAGAACAAAACAAGGAAACATTGGATATTTCCCTCCCAAAGCCAAAAACATTACTCAGACGGAGGTTACACACACCCTCTGCAACTCCTAACTGTGCGCGAGCTTCACCCCGATACCTATGGCTGGGGCCCTGATAGCTGAAGCATCTCCTACCTCACAGTCAGGCATTTTCACCTTCTAGTCTCTAAGTCCTCCCGTTCGATGATTCAAACAACCAAAATGGTCCTAAATTTTCAAAGGGATTCAACATGATGAATTAGAATGTCCAGACTGTCCATACTGGTGACGCACAAGAGAGCGGTACAATGAACTAAGATTCGGTACAGACGTGGATGATTTCTTGGAGACAGGTTCCACCGGCCCACACTTCTTGCCAGGTGGGGAACCTTCACGGAAGTCGACCACCCTTAATCACACCCAAAAATTTAACTACGATCAGGCATTTCATCTATACTAGTCCAGAACTGAACCCTCAAACAACTATAGGGCGGTATGAACCTTAACTATCCTGGGAGTTCCCAATAACCTGAAGACACGCTATCTTTCAGAACTATACAACTACCTGTAATAGACTTCGACTACCTCGATAAGCAAGAAACCACAAAAGGAACCGAAAACTAAGAATAACTCATTGACAACTTTTTGAGGCTTTTTGGGCAGCATACTCATGACAACACGAGAAACACCATCGAAATAGGCATCAGGCCAAAACTCAATCAAAGAAACAACACAAGTTAAGGGTAATAATCCCATAATCCAAACACATACAACACAAGGAGAAATCACTTTTCCAAAACTGTTATTTCTTTAAAATTTTCAAAACTCACCTATGGCACTTTATGAACCGTCACACGTGTGTTCATTCAATCCCGCTCACATCATCTGTGAACAAGTGCCACCACGCACTTTCCATACATACCCATGCACGTGTGACCCTCCATAAGGAGTGACAAGGTTCAAACACTTATTTTCCTTACCAAATCCAAACACATACCAAGTTTTTCCAAACCGATACACCTTATCATTAAAAACCCACTTTAGTAATTTCAAAAAAAATTTGGAAGAAACACTTTTCCATTAAAAAAAAAATTTCACTTTTAACGCACACTCAAATCAACTGAGACTAAAACAAAACAGAAGTAGTAATAACCCACTAGAATGAGAAACTAGTGCATATGTCTGACCCAGCGACATGGTGGTGAGCCATGCCCCAGGTAAAGCATAACACTAAGAGGACCTTGAGTCGGACACTTGGATTCCACATGGGTCACCACCCCATGTGAGCCCACAAAGTGAACCGATTCACCTCCATTGTTATCCCTCCATCCAAAGCAACCAAAAATAAGAGACTAAAATCCCGGACTAACCCTGGTAACTCAGGTCTCGTCACGAGCGGTGGTGATCAGGCACCGACCCGTAACCTACCTCCTAAGCTCCGACAGTCCTAATCTCCTTCTATCAGACATCCCAAATAACAAAAGGGCGCTCTGAAAAGCGAGGTCCACTAAGAGCCAACCTGCCTCTGATACCATTTTGTCACGAACCAACTCGGGTCGACCCTGAACCGGTCACCCGAGCCGGCCCGCGACATGGCCCGAGAGGCGTTCCCGATCCTCCCGGGCTGGTGACAAGTGCCAGGGCATCAACGGAGGCTGTGGGAAAGATTTCACCCAGTAAAAATAAATAATTAAAGCAGCATAAAATAAACAGAGCAAAGAAAAATAAATAAACAATGTAAAGTAACTAACAAGAACAAAAAATAAAAATAAAACTAACCGAAAGAGACAACCACTATCACCGTGTGACCTTGCGGGTCACTCTCCAACTCACGACCAAACGTCACCCAAGGTGACGCAACCAAGCTGTAACCTGCACAAACACTAAAAATAGAAAATATCTATAAGCGTGAGTATTAAAACTCAGTAGGTAGGCCCGACTAATTCTATTCCCAATGCACATACCAATAAATAAAGGATTTATCAATTCCAGGTTTGAACTAAATTATATAAAATATAGTTTCCACACAATTTCATTTTTAAAAAAAGTAACAGTCCATTGCCCTTTTAAATCTAGAACAAGTTTAATGTTGAAAGAAACAGGTGCATTGCATTTTTAAAGCATTTTGCGAACAATTTAGAAATTCAAACTTCAGTTGTTAGTCAAAAAGGAAAAATCACACACAACACACACTAAGGGAAATGGTAAAGGTGGAAAACATGGGTCAGCAACCGAACTCGACCTCTCAATCGTCCGCCACACACAACTAAACGCTAAAAGAAACATGGGTCGAACCTAGGAGATCGTGAACAATCCAGAACATACTATACATCTGACTCATCCTGAAGGCATGCCCTAACTCAATGACGTCATAACACCCTAATGCCCGACATAGCCCTACATGGCCTAACCGAGGGGCCCAATCCCCATAGCAGCAATAACTCAGTATTCCCCTGCTATGGGGCCACTGGCCAGTGCGTGGTATAAACTAGTGCAACAATCATTCTTAGAATATTCACTCAATATGCCAGGTTCCCATGTCAACACAAGTAATAAAGGAGGGGTGTGTCCACAATATAAATCAAGCAGTCACAATGCACCAACATCACATACAACTCATGCAATCAACGCACACAAAAGATCACCCCTGAATGTGTTTTCCAAAAAAATTTATTCTATTAAAGTGCCAAACGGGCCTTCACAAATTTTAAAACAAAACCTCATTTCTCGAGAAAACCCAAAACACTTGTTCAGAAGAAATCACTTATCTTTAAAACTAGAAGTACATTTGAAATTCCGTGAATTATGTTTAAAGGACAAATGGGCATTCTTTCAAAATTGGGTGTCCGCCCGTCAAGAAAATGTTCCAAGTGTTCAGTATAAAATAGACGGCTCTTTTCACACTAAATAATCATTTAAAATATTATTATCTAATATTTTTTATCATTCATTAAAATTAACAAAACATCAAGCAATTAATAAATTCTAAATTTAATGGTGAGTGCAATGGGGGACCTACCTCAACTCGCAGCCCGGTTACGACGACGATGCGGTACGTCCCAACTTGCGCACAAGTACGCGCCACTTGCTGACGACCGCAACATCACGGAAATACCTTTCCAATGCACTACAACAACACAAAGCATCTAAAAACATAGGAACAATTCCTTAAAATAATCCAAATGAATAAACAGAGTAAAACTCACCTCGACACCGGTGCAGACGAAACGAAATGAACCCAAAACATGGGGTAAAACGAGGTGTGCCCCGAAAATAAGGCGAACAATCCGAAGCAATCGGAATCGCTTCGCCTTCGGCGGCGGCAGACGGAGCACGGTTCGACGTGACCCGAGACACCCTTTAAGAACCCAGTGAAGGGATTCATAGCCACTTCGGGGCAACACCCTACAACAATTAAACAATACCTAAAAACAATTAATGCAGAAGGACCAAAGCACGACCAAAAAGGTATATGGGACTCACATAAACCAAAATCAAAACCAAGCGCACACTTAAACCTTCCCAAATTATCATTCGCATCACACTCACCAATAAATAAATCATTTCAATAAATAGTGAAACTTTTCTAAAATGTACAATAAGGATTTACCCTAAAAACATACTCTATTTTCTCTTTTTTTTAAAACAAACGCAACTCGAAACATTTTACAAACATGGGTTTCACTTTTTATACAAATGAAAACCATTGAAATAACTAAAAAAAAACAATTTCAATCCTACACATAATTTAATAACTGCATGCATGATTTATGACGCGACTAAGTTTTCCACCTAAAACAAACATCGTTTCACATAAAATCGTCACTTTAAAACCAAATTCACCTCAAATAGTGACCGACCAACCGAGACGGACCAAAATCACAAAGAAAAGACCACCACACTAAAAGATAATTACTATGAACATTAAAACACAAAAGACACTAATTCAGCAGGTGCGAAACCAAGCAACAAGCACAAAATTTACCCCGAGATGAAACCAACGGATTGAAACCAATCAACTTCACAAAAATACAACTAAATTTAAAACATTAATGGTCTAATTAACGATTAATAAAGGTGTGAAGAACAAGAAAACAACGTAAACTTAATTTACAAGTAAATGCAATGGGGTTACTACCTCAAAGTTGGATTAACATCCGAGAACCCGGAGCAATACATACTTCACACCATCACTACACCCCAAAGAAGAGAAAAAAGAAAACAAACACTGAAGGGGGGGTTCAAGCTGCTGGAATAAGGGGATTCCATTGGGTTGTGCACTGCTAGTAAAAGAAAAGGGGGAACCAACGCTGGAATAGAGGAGGCGGCTGGGGGTTTGAAGCAGCGAGGTCGGCCCGCCCGAGCAAGGGAGGAGGAGAGGGCTTCATCGTGAACAGTCCACAGGAGGAAGGAGCTCACACTGGGGTCCGAGCGTGCCACACGGGAGAAAGGGAGAATGTAAGAGGGTGTCGGTCGGCTGCACGCACAGGTGGTTGAGGAGGGGAAGGTCACTGCGCCATGCCGAGGGGAGGGGGAGAAGGCTCCTTGCGCTGGATGTTGGAGAGGGCGGCGGCTTCACTGGACCGGGGAGGAGGAGAAGTGGGTGCAGGGGAAAAAAGCAGGTTGGGCGGCGGAGCGGCGAAGTCGGGGGAAGAGGAACTGAGGGCGGGGTCCTGGGCGCAGAAGGGAGAACGAACAAAAAAGGGGGGGGGGGAAGGGGCTGCCGCCAGGTAAGGTAGGGTTTCCCCTAAAAAAAAACAAAATAATATAAAACAAAAACAACAAAGGTAATAGTAATGTTAATTATATTAATAATGAAAAAAATGAAATTAATAATAAACTCAAGGATAATTAAAATGATACTTTTATTACATTTCATTTTAAATAACAATTATATTTATAACAATTTAATAATAACAGTTTTATTACCAAATTAAATAATAATAATATTTCCATTCACGCAAACATATTCTCATTATGAAAATTTAAACGTTAACATTGTTTTATCAATATAAAATTTTATTTATCGTCCCTATTCAATTAGCTTAATTAATTTATTTAATTTCATTACTTATTTGAAGTGTCGCGCCACCACGCATTCACTCGGACCAAACGCACAGTCACCGCTAATGGTGCGGTGACTGTAAACCGGCCCAAAGGCCAACCAAAACATCAAACAAGGAAAATTTCAAACCGGTTCCCAACTAAACCTTGTCCAATTGACTCCGGACCGAGTAAAAAATAAAAATAAAATAAAATAAAATAAAAATAAACATACGTCTGAGGTCGGGGTGTGACACTACCAAACTCATTTGATGGGCTTGTGACTGCATTGCTCATGGGGAAGGAGACATTGAAGCAGGAAAAAGTGATGGCATCACTTCAAGATTCGGAGGCATTCCAAAGACCTGTGATGCATTCAGGTGAGAAAATCATGGTGATACGAGATGATCAACGTGAGAGGATCCGACATCGGCATTTAGGAGGTAAATAATGGCAACCAAAATCCAGGGAGTGTGATCCTAAAGAAATCACCTGTTTCTAGTGCGAGAAGAAGGGTCACTATAAAAGTGATTATGGAGAGTGAAAATGGTATGTTGCTGGGAAGAAGAAATTTGAAGAGGAGGATGCAAACATCATAGAATTATCAGCAGATGATGAAGTCTGTGTGATAATAGAAATTTTTCACTCATATGAGAGAGTTGATCAGGAAGAAGTGCAGTGTCATTACGACAAAAGATACGAGCACATTAAGTGGGAATGCAGATTTCTAAAGAGGATGAACAAGCAGGATCAAAATCCAAAGAAATATGGATGGGTTTTGGATTCAGAGAGCTCGTCACACATATGCATGATGAGAGGTACATTTGATACTTTTCAGCAGGTGCGGGACTTGGTGATGGGTCAACATGCGAGGTTTGAGGAGTCAGGATGGTGAAATTAAAGACACCCAATGGAGGAGTTTGTAAACTAGATGACGTGAAATTCATTCTAAGGATGAGACGAAACCAGGTATCATTAAGTAGGCTTGATGTGAAAGGGTTCAATATTTTCATAGCAGATGGAGTGTTGGAAGTATCACGTGGGGATTCACCGATGCTTACTGGGAAGGAGTCCCAAGGGTTGTATCATTTGATGGGGACCACAGTCAGCCCAAGATCGATTGAAGATGGTGGAAGTGCCACATCATCTGGTGTGAAGAAGCGTTTTGATTTGCTGATGAAGTTTTCAACACCTGTAAGGAGACTGCAGGTCAAACTTCTACCCCAAATTGGTCCTGAGGAGGAGATTTGTGGGGGCCACTCCCATTTTGGGATTCATCTTGGTTGGAAGTAGCAGCCTGCAATGGGTCTCTCATGGTGGGTAGCTGACGCGATGGACAATAGCCTTCATTGAAGTATTAGACAGTGTGGAGGAATTCTCATGGGTAGATGAGCTACCCAAACCTATCAAAGACAGTTTATGTTTTTCTTTCTCTTTATAAATGGGATTGATTCCCATGAAGTATAGACCTGTTTATGTGGTTATCCTCCAATGAGAATCAGAGAGAAGAAATAGTGAAATCGGACCTCCTTATCCTGTGGATGTAGGAAAATCGCCGGACCATGTTAAATCCCTGTGTCAATTCGTTTTGATTCTGTTTTTGAGTGTTTTTGTACCATGCACCTCCGTTGCACCCCAACAGAAAGTATGTGGATGAAGGAGGAGGAATGTGAAGGGGTAGTTAGCTCGACATGGAAATCCTGCAATTCATATTTCTATAATAAAATTAGAAATGTGGCTGTATGCTTAAAGAAATTGGGTGATACCAAATTTCAAAATCTTGATCGTGAGATTGATATAATTGAGAAGAATTTAAATGAATTATTTTCTATCTCAGCCTCTGATTCTACTATCACATAGATCTTGGTCCTTGAGAAAGAGTTAGAAACTAATATCAGAAATAAATAATTCTATGGGTTCATGTAAGTGAGGGAGTCATATATTAAAGATATATATTGAAATACTACGTATTTATATCATAAGTATTCATAAAGACAAAGGAAGAACCTTATTTTGAAGTTGGAGATGCCTTATGAAAGTTCTACCACCTAGGAGAGTTAAATCCAAAATATCATCTTTATATTTTATCATGATCTATATTTATCAGGGGTTAAATATTTCCAGTGATGTCGCCTCCTGTATCTCCCCAGTGGTTTCATAATCAATGAATAAAAAACTCTATAAATATATTAATGATGATGTAGTCACCTTGGCTCTTAAAAAAATCCATGCCACTATGGATCCAAGATCCAATGGGTTTGACACCCTTTTCTTCAAGCACTTTTCCACATTATGGGCCCTAAAATTACAAGGCTTATGAAAAAATTATGGAAAGTCAAGATTTTATCCAATTAATAAAACCCCGATAACCCTTATTCTCAAAGTGAAAATCTTTCAATACTAAAAATATCCAGGCTAATGAGCCTTTGTAATGTGACATATAAAATTTTCTCAAAAATCATGGTCAATTTTCTTAGAAGTCTGCTGGCTTTTATTATCACTAAAAATCAAATAAACTTTGTGCCTAAAAGGATTAGATTTGATAATTCTATCATATCCCATGAAATATTTCACTCAATTAAGACACATTATTCCTTTAAAAGAGGTGTGATGACCTAAAAACTGGATATGACTAAAGTGTATGATAGAGTTAAATGGTATTTCTTGCACTTTTTCTTGAGTAAGGTGGGATTTTATACCCAATGGGTTGATGTCATTATGCAACGTGTTTTCTTGTTATTTTTAATTTTAAGGTTAATGGAGATCTAATATGGAGCTTTGTTCTTGCCTAAGGACTTTGATAGGGATGTCCTCTATCCTCATATTATTTCATCCTTGCCACTGATGTTTTTTCTAATCTCATTTCAGGAGCGAGAAGGAAAGATATGATTCATGGTGTAAAAGTGATAGCCTTTTATTCTCAAGGTCCACATTGGAGGAATTCCCAAATATAAGAAATATTATCTATAACTTTGAAAAGGATTTGGGATAGTATGTGAATATTTTGAAAGATATTTCGCTCAGTAGAGGCGTCAACTCGTTCAGGAAAAATGATATGCAATGAGTTTCAGGCACCCAGGTAGTCAAAAATCACTAGAAGTAACTTGGTCTCCCTACTGTTATTGGGAGATCAAAGAAAGTGGTTTCCTTAGTCATTATTAATAATATTGAACATAAAATTTAGGTGTGGTCAAGAAGGAAAGTGTCCAAGGCAGTGAAAGAGATTCTTGTTAAGGTGGTGGCTCAATCCATCCCCACATATAGGATGTCCCTTTTTAAACTTCCTAACGTTCTTATTGATCAATTACATTCACATTTGGATGATTTCTAGTGGGGATACCATAATGGAAAGAAGAAAACACATTGGGTGGCATGATAAAAGTTATGTTTACTGAAGGTTAGTGAGAGTTTGAGTTTCAGGAATTTGAGACTTTTTAATGATGTGTTTCTTTCTAAGTAGGGCTGGAGCCTATTGTAAAACTTGAAATCCTTATGTGCCCAAGTCCTGCACACTAAGTATTATCCTCCTTCAGATTTTATAAATGAATTATTTGGTCCTAGGTCAAGTTTTCTTTGGAGAAGCTTATGGGGTCTGCATATTCTTCCAATTAAGGTCCTTTATTATAGGGTTGGAAATGGTGATAGGGTAAGAATATGAAATGATCCTTGGATCATTGATAATTGCGACTTAAGGTAAAAAATAATAGTCATTCTAGACTTGAAAAATTCTAGGGTTTAAGAGCTATTTAATGATGACCATGATGGATGATGCCTGGATAAGTTAGTCTATTGGTAAAATGAAAGGGACCATGACATCACTCTCAGTATTCCTATTGCTACTTAAATGAACATGAATCATTTATGCTAGAGTAAGGATGAATTAGGTTGTTATTTAGTCAAGACAAGTTAGGGACTCACTTAGAACTATCCCCAATCTACGGTCTCCCAACCCATGGAAATGCCTTTGGAAGCTATCAGTACTACCTAAAATTAAGTTTTTCTAGTGGAAAATCTTCTATAGAATCCTTCCCACAAGAGAGCTCCTGACAAAACATCACTCTATCACTGACCCTATGTTCTCTTCCCACATGAATATGTGTTTCTAAAGAGCAAAGGGAGTCTAACACACATGGAAGGAGAACCTTCAGGAGTTTATTGAATTTAATTGTGATATGCTATCTATTCTTGTTAAGTGGATTTCATTGATCCCTCCTACAAAAGTAAGATAACTTTTATGGATTGCTTGGATGATTTAGGTTTGATGGAATGATTTTATTTTCAACAATTTTCACTAGATGAATCACTTATGGGCTGTACAAGAAACTGAATGGTGGGAAACTTGGAACTCTAATATTTCTAGTTGTTCCAAAGTAGAAGGTGAACCAAGTGTGGATAAATATACCCCCCTCATAGGGAGTCATTAAAGTTAATTTGTATAAATCGCTACCTGAGAATAACAGGGTGAGTATATGTTTGCTCGCATGGGACAATCATGGATTGATTATCACAGATTTCCATAATTCTTTTAATGATAATTGTATCCCTTCAGTTACTGAGGCCCATGCAATTATTTTGGGAATAAAAATTTCATATGATCATGAGTGTAATGAAATTATCCTCAAATCCAATTTTCAAGTTGTTATTAACTCTGTTTCATAAAAAGGTTAAGGTTTTCAACCTTATGGTTGTATTTTTAAGAGAATGAAATATTTGATTCAGTGTTTTCCCTCTTGCAAATTTTCTTTTATTAAAAGAGAGGGGAATCAAGTTGCTCATCAACTGTCCAGTTGGAGTGCAGATAGTGGCACTCAGATTTGGATGAATGGTCTTCTTTAATAGATTTGCTCTCTTGTAATGACCAATTATCAATCTATTTAAGCAACTTTTTTCTTAAAAAATATATTTATTCATATATTTATATAGTTATTTTTAAATACATTTATAAATTATGTTTGGGTGTGTGTGTGTGTTTATGTGACTATGTTTTTATATATATATATACATGTGTGTGTGTCTATATATATAAATATTATATATAAATATTTATTTATATATATTAGAATATATACATAAATATATATCTGTTTTTTAATACAGACACACACATATATATTTTTATATAAACATTATATATATATATTTGTATAGGCATATACATATTCATACACTTTTATATGGTACATAAAATGGATAAATTTTATTTTAAATAAAATGGATAATTATTTTTTATTAACATATGGTTTATATATTTAAAAAGATATTTTATATGTAAAAATGTTTAAATATATATTCATATGATTAAATTTTTATATGTAAATACATACAAATATGCATATATATGTATATATATTTAATTATAAATAAAAATACAATATGAAAAATTATGAAATTTGAACACTGTAATATCCATTTGAAAGTAATCCCTATGAATAAATTCAATATCCTCCAAAAAGCATGAAAACCCTCTTAAACAAAATTGAAATTCAATCGAATATTCAAAAATTTGGGTATCCCAAATAAAAACTCAATTTTGGAGGCCTTATGAGCCTTTTTTAAAACAAAAAACAAAGCCTGATGTTTCCTTGGAAAAAATGATGTAGATATTTTTACAAGCTTCAATTTGACATCTTGTGAAGCCCAAACAGACATCCGAATCAATAGTTATGGTTGTTTGAAGTTCAATCCCTATTTTCAACTTTTCTTATGATATTAATTAATTTATTAATTTTTTTATTATGATTTTTTTAAATGTTTATTACTTGATAGTAATTAGAAAATTATTAGTTAATATTATTTTTTAATTATTTTATAAACCATTTTCACTAAATTTATTATAAATTAAGTGTAAATACATATTTAGTATTATAGAAATGGTATTTAAGAAAATATTATATATATATATATCAATAGAATTATATTTTTATACTAGAAGTATTATTTTTAATAATATATATATTTTATGAACGTCACTTTTATCAGTGCTAAGAAAAGTACAGATAAATGACTACCTTTATCATCACTAAAAAAGAGATGTTAAAGGAAGAATTTTATCAATGCTGATAAATGCACCCTCTTTTTCAGTGTTTCTTTGGCATTTCTAAAAGATAACATTGAATAAACATGATTCTGTAGTAGTGCAACTAGAACTAAGGGTATAAAACAAATGAGAGGTATCATCTCCATAAAAATAAAGAATATAACAGCAGTACACTAATCAATTCCATAATATAAATTAACCAAAATCCACAATTGTAAAATCTTGGATTAAAGGTATGCCCTCTTTTATGTTTGAGAGTGTATTTTTTAGGTTTGGAGGGCATTGAGAATTTTTTTTGTGAGTTTTTCTACCGAACCTAGTCTGGTTGCAGCCTGGAGGGCACATTTACGGTGAAAATGTGTAGTTTATGGTGTAAATGGGTCATGAGGATCAATCCATGAAAACGATTTGTGGTGTAAGTTTATTTATGCTATAAATCCCATTTTATGTCGTAAATATATCATCCGGAAATTTTAACCCAAGGATATGTGTTTTTCAGCGTATTTATTTCATAGGGATTTTTGACCATAAATCTTTGGTTTATGGCATAAATCCATTCGACCCAGTAGGTTTTATGTGCTGAAAACCTGAATCCTAATTTATTCTCACTTTATCATCCAATCCTCAAACCCTAGGCTCTTCTCAGATATTTATGGTGTCATCGCTCCTTTTGGATCACTTCGGCTAGTGCTTGATCTTTATGGTGGTTGTGTCACATCTCTTTGGGCAAGTGACCTTTCTTCTTACTTGTTTCCATTAGTCATGATTGTGACATTGGGATTAATTCATGGATTGGTTGATCATGTGACATTGATTATTGTTTGATCTGGTTGAGCGATCTTCTTTAGGAGGTTGGTCATCATGTTGGTTGTGGTGCGACGTGCGAGGTATTTGAGGTATATTGTGACCTATCCTCTTTGATATCTTTTTTGATTGTGGAATGTGATTATAATACATTGGAATCAATTCTAGGGCCTCTTTTATTTTATTTACATTCCTTCCAGTGCTGGTGTATCTCGTTGTGGGCGTGTGTGACCTAGGTTTGAGGTAGGTGGTTTTGTCTCCAACCTTTATTGAATCAAACATGATTTATTCTATTTTATAAATCTATTTATAAATAAATTAGAATGATTGTTTTGTGTGAGTAAATGGATTTGAAAGAAAAGATGGATTTTCCCTTGGTTTTATTAAAAGAGAATGGGTGATTTCAAAGCATTGTGAAATGGGGTTTCAAATCTAGTTTGATAAAAGAAAAGGGTTGTTCAAAATTGATGGTGAAAATCCCTTTGAAATGCTTTTGGGGAAATGCAAAACATGGGAGGCCTTGGGTACTTAGGTTGAAGGTGTATCTAGGGGTCATAATACATTTTTACTATGGGGGGAGGGGGTTCACTCATAGGATGTTCCTCTGCTCCCAAGGACCGTTGTTCTTAGAACATGAGTGACACTGTTGGGGGGGGGGTTCACCCATGGGGTGTTCCTCTACTCCTTAGGACTGTTTTCTAAAGACTTGGTTGTGCACTAGTCATTGATTATGGTATGAGTAGTCTGCTAGCCTAATCTGTTGTGATCCTTGGTATGATTTACCTGTGCTTTGGCTTTGTATTGTTCTGTATTTGATATACCCAGTCTAACTTTGATAAATTTTTATAGAAATTATGATTCGAATATTTTTTTCCTGACTTGTTTTGGAATTGTGGAAAAAGGGAAATATTTACCATTATTTGATGTAGAATTGATTTATTACTTATCATTCAACATTTTCTTTCAAATGAGCATAATGGGATTGTTTGTATTGAGACTTGATATGGAACACCTGGGTGGGATCTTTTTGAGCCTATTTATCTCACACCCTGCACACCCCTTCGATGGTGTGTAGACATTGTTATGTCTTTTGATATATGGAAAGGCAAGACACCACAGTGAGGTGGTCAGATTTTTGTCAGCTGGGTTTGGGTAGCTGGTGGGACACTTCCCAAATTATCACATGGAGTAGTTAGTTTCTATTTTAGCTACCCTTTGTTATTGGACTGGTACTTTGGGTTTGTTCTGACTGCTTGAGTTGTATCACTTCTATTATCTTCTTTTAGTTATGGAATATATATTTATTCTGGTTATTATTCTAATATTTATTTCGTCTATGTAATATATATGCCATGTTTTATGTTTCACGTTAGGAAATATCATTCCATCTGGTTTTTGTTGATGCCCATGTGCTAGTCTCCAACCCATGGGGATCAGAAACGCCCTTCAGGTATGTGAAAAATCAGGTTAGGTGCTAGTTTGTGAGGGTATCTCAGCTCAATTCATGAAAAATAGGTATCAAAGGATGGTTTATACTTAGGGGTCCTTATCTTGAGACATTTAGTATATTTGAAATAGGATTGATGGAACTTTATAGGTAGGTTTAGGTGAGTGCATGTCCATATCTTCTCATGAAGAGACTCAAGTAACCATGGGATGTTGGGATATGCATCTCTTGTGTTGAGTTCATGATCTTAATCTCATTTTTTTCTTCTGGTTTTCTATTTTGAACTTAGATTATCATGTTTTATGATCATTTATTCTATTTTCAGAATGTAATGATATGCCTCTGAGACATCTTCCATGGGTTACAAAGGAGGGTGTAGTGGATGCTCCTCAAGGGAATCCGCCTTTGGATCAGAATCTTATAGAGGCTATCATGTGGGTGGATCATGCCATTGACTAAAAGGTACCACAAGTCTATAACACAATTGTAGAGGTACATTCAAGAGTTGTAGGAGAAAGGGATCAATCTTGGGATTTCTTACATGAGAATCCATTGTCCTTTAAAGGTACAAATGAGCCCCCATAGTCGAAGGATTGGATAGACAAGATCGATTAGATATTTGACTTTCTGAATACACCTAATACCATGAAGGTGAAGAGCACAATATTCATACTTGAGGGACCTAAAAAGTGATGGTGATATTCCTTTGTATTGGTAGATAAGCATGTCGGCTTGGACTAGAATGGTTTTAATACCCTCTTCTTCCATCAGTTCTGTCTAGAGTCTCTAATGATGGAAAAGTCTATGGAGTTTCTCTATTTGAATTAGGGATAGCATTCAGTGTTGGTGTGCACCAATTGGTTCATGGATCTGGTTTTATTTTTTCCAAAGGCAGTGGAGAATAATCAGCTGAAGGCTTAAAATTACCTACAGGGTTTGTGATTGGATATTAGATCACAAGTATTTATATAGAATCTTTATACCTATATACAGATGGTAGATAGGGAAATTATAGAAAAAATGGACATGTCATAAAAAATTGGCTATACTTACCCTTCTCTTCCACTTAGTGGAAGATTTAGTGGTACATAGGGAAATAATAGAAAGTGGTGTAAGCATTGTAAGAGTAGTGGAGGTGGTTCTCAGCAGCAGTCCTCCACTACACCATCAGTTACATCCAGTAGTGTGCCACAAACTTGTTATTAGTGTGGCAAGGTTGAGAACACATGACATTTTTATCCCAAAATATCAAATATGTTCAATGGTTATGGAATCTATGACCATATACAATGATTCTTTCAGGCCATGTCTATGAATTATTATGGTTAGGGATCTTCAGCTTAAAAGGACACTATAGCACAGTCATAAGCTTCAGATTCTACAAGGCTCCATCAATAGGCCTCAAAATTGAATCACCTTAATGTAGTGGATGAGTTTTTAGAAAAATTTGATGCATGTCCAGCGATAGTGAGAGGTACCATCCTTCTTACATCTTCTATAAAAACTGCTTTATTTGATATTGGTGCCTCCCACTCATTTATATTTACTCATTTTTTAATATTTTTAAACTTCCAATGATTCTCATACCCTTCATCATGAAGTTTGAAACACCTATTGGAAGGAGAAAAGAGTAGGGGTTTCATTGTCCATGTACTTTATTGATAGTTAACATGAATTTATTTTGGGATTTCATCATTCTTAATCTAGTTTTATTTGACATCATCATTAAGATGGATTGGATTATTTCTCATCATGATGAGATTTATTTTTATCATCAATGTGTCACATTCTTTACAATTGAGGGGAGATATTAGGTGTTTCAAGGAGATTAGAATCCTAGTTCTGTTCATGAAGGGCCTTATCTCCCAAAGCTTAGGGGTTTGATGTCTACTGTTTCACCCGACCCTGATCTTGTTTATTCTCTTATTGATCTTCCCATGATTGTTCAAGGATTTATTGATGTTTTACCAGATAAATTCTCCAATATTCCTCCAAAGAGGTAGGTAGAATTTAAAATTGATTTGGTTCTAGGTATGTAGATGATCTCGATATGCTCGTATCGTATGGTACCAGTGGAGATGAAAGAGATTAAGATCCATTTGGATGATCTGATGGTGAAAGGTTTTGTTTTCCCTAGTGTTTCATTATGGGTAGCCCCAATGATCTTTGCTAAGAAGGAAAACAGTTCACTTCAATTATGCATAGACTATCAGAAGTTTAACCAGGTGATGGTTAATAATAAGTATCCTTTACCTTATAAAAATTATTTGTTTGATATTTTAAAGACAAAAAAGTGGTTTTTGAGGAACAATCTTTGATCGGGTTATCATCAGCTTAGGGTTTGGGAGTCTAATATACCAAAAACGACTTTCAGGAGCTGGTATGGGCATTACGAATATTTCATGATGTTTTTTGGTCTAACTAATTCTCTTATAGTTTTCATGACTTTCATGAACCAGATATTCCAACAGTATCTTGACACTTCTATTGTCATGTTTATAGATGATATTCTAGTTTACTCAATATCTAATCATGAGCACAAGCACCATCTGAGTTTGGTTTTTGAAATCCCGAGGAGTCACTATTTATATGGAAAGATTTTGAAATGTAGTTTCTATAACCAATTAGTGAAGTTATTGGGACACATGATTTTTTAATTTGGATTGTTAGTAGATCCTAAGAAGTTGAAGGTTGTCCTGTTATGGGAATATATGAGGAACGTCTTTGACATTCAAAGATACCTTAGTCTTGCTAGACACCATTGATAGTTTATCAAGGATTTCTCAAAATTGGCATCAACTTTGACTACTATTACCAAGAAAGGGATGAAATTCATATTGTATTCAAAATGTGAGACTTATTTTGATTAATTTAAATGACTTCTGACATCAGAACCTATTCCAATATTACTTGATCCTGGTAAGGAGTACGTTGTGTACTGTGATGCTTATGGGTTTCATGCTCATGTAAGATGATGATTTAAAAGGAATCAAAGAAACCATTTATGGTGGGGAGACTATTTCTAGTTGGTCTATCCCTTATGATGGTATTATATGTTTTGGGGATTAGTTTATCATCTTAGTATCTATAAAGATTTCAGTTTTGTTTGATTTTCATAATTCTTCATAGGTTATCCATTCAGGCACTACAAAGATGTATTATGACATGAGAAGATGATTCTAGTGTCCTGGTATAAAGTGTAATATTGATGATTATGTGTCTCATTGTTAAACCTACCAATAGATAAAGGCAAATCATCTGAAACCTTTGGGCTTGATCCATCCTATTGTGGTGATGGTTTTTAAATGGGACAATGTTATCTTGGAATCTATTGTCAGATTAACATAAACTCTCCAAGAGAATAATGTTATTTGGGTGGTGGTTGATCAGTTGAAAAAATTATCCCATTAGATTCTGATCAGGGACACCACTAAGGTAGAAGATCTTTATAATCTGTATGCACAAAAGATTGTGAGGTTACATGGGGTTCCCTCTTCCATTTTTTCAAGTAGGGATCCTAGGTTCACCGCCCGATTTTGGAAAAGTCTCTAGGAGGTGATGAGGATTCAACTCAGGTTGAGTACAACTTTCCATCCATAGACAGATGGTCAGATGAAGTGTTCTATTCATATCCTAGAGATATGCTCTGTTCCTACATCATGGATTTCAGTGGATCATGGAATAACTATCTGGGACTAGTTGTGTTTTCTTATAACAAAAATTATCATTCATTGATATGGATCCTTTTTATACTTTATATGGTCATCTGTGTAGGTCACCTATTTATTGGGTAGAGGTGGGTGAGGCCTCTCTTATAGTATTCAGACCTTTTCAGGAGACATCGATGAGGATTCAGGATATACATCGATTTCTGGTTACAACACAGAGTCAGAAGAAATCGTATGAGGATCGTCAACATCATCCTTTGGAGTTTTCCATCGGTGACCATGTTTTATTGAAATTTTCTCCTCAGTTGGGTCACTGTTAGATTGTGAAATAGGAAAAGTTGTCTTTGATATATATTGGACCATTTGAGGTCACTAAGTGGTTTGGTTAGGTTTCATATTGGTGTTAGAATTAGTGTCATATGACCAACTATTTGTACTTTGATTACATGTATATTTGATGTATTGAATATTAATAACACTTCTTATTACATATTGATCATTTTTCTGCATGACTCTAATTTAATAATGTCCTAGAGTGTACATCACATTAATAAGGTCATAACAGTTCCCCGCTATGATGAGAACCTTGATGTTCTATGATGATATTCTTAAATAATGTTCTATAGTTAGATAACATACTATGATGGGAAACATAGTACATATATTTCTAGGTGCGAATACCCATAAGAATATTAGGCTTCTTCTTATGAATTTTTCAATTCGTAATCTCTAAGATAGAAGATTATGATAATAGACCCGTCGGTAGAAATTATGCATGTTTTGGTGTCATCAAATATTCCTATCTGTGAGCGTGTGTGATGGTACTTATACTTTAAGATTATTATTAATGCATGTTACAAATTTTTTACTTAGATTTATTTCATAAACCACAATGACAACAATTCAGGGTGAAGTTGGATGTGTTGGGTGTGTCACAAGTGACATGTCATTAATGTATAAGTTAAGGAAGGATCTGTCCCTTCCATTTTTATGGAAGCTGACATCTCATCTCTTTGATTGGAATGAAACTCTCACCCTAAATTCCATGGAAATGTTGTAAAAACGTGTTTATTTTTAATAGTTAAAGAAAGACGTATCAAACATATAGGTTGGTGATAATGATGTCCAACCTACTTGATGATATATTGAGATAAAAGGATTATATAACACAGTGAGCGTTCACATGTGGTTTTCATTGTTACGACATTGATTTATTTTTCTTGGGTGTCTTGATCTGCTGCTAGATAGTAATTTTGGACTTTAGGCAAGTCTGCCTAATGCCAATGAGAAAGAATACTAGATGTTCATACACGAAGTGTATCTTTTGATCTCGATTAAATTCTATTTAAATTTAATTATTGGAATAAATAATATTCTAAAGGCCAAGTAATAATTTTATTCATATTTTATTGATTGATAATATTCACAAGGTAATAAATAATTATTTTTTTATTGATAAAAAATTTATTGATCACGTGAATATATATAAAATATTCATTCACCGGATTGTGAATAAAATACTTATTTTATTTATTGAATATTTTAATAAATATTTATTCACTGGATTGTGAATAAAATATTTATTTATGAATAAAATATTTATTCAATTGTTCAATAAATTCTAAAGGATTTAGAACATACCAAAACTGATTTCGGTGAAAAAAATTGATTAACAAGACCATTATATAATATTTGTTATTGCGCAGATTGTCACATGCCAAAAAATAATAATAATGATATTATTATTATGTGGAATGTGGTTTATTAAAGTTTTTGAATTTTATTTAATAGTTGGCATGAAATTAAATAATATTTTAACCTAAACCTTAACTCTGTAAATATACAATTATGTCTATTGTATATGGAATCCAAAAATTGAGAATATAGAATTGTTGTGCACAATAAATTCTATCTCAACTTCTCTTTCTCTCTCCCTCTCAAGAACGAGAAATGCAAGAGAGAATTATTCAAGATCGGAGAATGAGCGATCAATAATGATCAACATAAGACATTCAGTTCACCATGATAAGACTCAAAGATCAAGTGGTGTTGTTTGGAGATTATTAGAGCGTATGTGGATCACTGATAGAGGAATTATATTATTCACTACAACATAAATTTCCTTTAGCGGTGGTTTAAAAAACCACCGCTAAACCTTTTTTTAAAAATATTTAGTGAAGGTTTATTAAAAACCACCACTAACCCCCCCTTTTTTTTATAGTAGAAACACTTCCCCCAACCACCTGACCCCTAAACCCCTTCTCCCCCTTGACCCCCATGATGCCACCTTCTCCCCTGACCCCGGCGAGCCCCGAACCCTAGATCGGCTCCCCGCTCGTGCCACCGGTGACCTCGCCACCCATAAGCGCGCCCTTCCGCCCATCAACGCACCTCGACACCCATTTCCACCGACCCCCCGAAGCCCTAGATCGCCTCCCAGGTAAAATATATTTATTTTTATCCTTTCTACTTTATATTCAAGATATGTAGTCACTTAGCTTCAACATGTGGTCGCAAGGAAGGGTTGAGTAAGGGGAGGGGGTCACGCAATATTGTGATCCAGTTATTCGATCGAATTATAAAGAGGTAATGACCATATCTAAAGTAGATGGGTTTTATATAACCTATACGACCTCTAATTTGGTAAAGTTTTAGGTTCTCTCTGGTTTGAAATGCTTCCAAATAAACTGATATATAGAATGGGTTCTGATGTTTCTGATGGGTATGGTTCTTGTGCTGCTGATGAATCTAATGATAACCAATAAACTAATTATATTGTTTCAAAAATATGATGCTATGAAGTTCATGTATGAGTTATAAATTAGAATGGGATTCACTAATATAGATAATGTGAAGCATTTCTGTAGGGAGATAGTGGTTGAAGATACTTGTCAATTCTCAAAAGAGGAAGATGCACATTAAGAAGTATAGGTTGTTGTCAATTCTGTTGATTTTAATAACAACCAAATTAATAATAATGTGGATAAAGGTAAACAATTAACTTCTAGAATTGATAATGAGGGATTTGAAGCTATGGGTGAGAAGATACCTTGACTAAAAAGGGACTACTCCAATATCCCTATAACTATCTGTAAGAGGTCTATTTGAAATTCTATAGCCTTAGCGATGGTGATCCATGAAAATAAATAGAATGATATCCTCACTGGAGTATTTTATGGTAATGATCATGCTGTGATGACTCGGAGTGAATATGTCCAAATTATAAAGGCACGAATCAAGGAAAACACAAAACCATGAAGTAACATAAAAAGAGGTAGGATAATTTAAGAATATTCTAATAGGATTAAATTCCTTTCATATTAATTACTAATTGCTAATATTCTTGAGAGTTATTTCATCTAGATGAAATGATTAAGGTACTTGAATTACTTCTCTCTTTAAATTGTACTTACTATGAGGGTTCCTACTAAACCCATAAAAATGGATTATCCTGGAAATAAAAATAATGACTTGTAGGGATTAAAAAATAATCTTAAAATAATTTGAATACACAACCCCCCCCATAATGAATTCTCACTAATATGAAGGGTTATTTTCACCTTAAATATCAATCCATATTTATATATTCCTTTAACATTTATACAATAATATATTACTCATCTATAGAATTCTTCATTATCTATATAAAATCATTTCCAATTTATATAAGCAATTTCAATTCCCCTTAATATACTTCCAATAAATTTTCGAATTTTTCAAATGTTCCTAAATCACTTTATCATGGTTTTGAAATACTTTATAATGTATAACATCACTAAAACATAGTAAATGATTTAATGTTAGTTGATTTGAATTTTTTTAATAAATGTATTACTCGTTTCAGGGTTTAATGATGGTGACTTCACTATTTCCCATTTAATAAAATATATACTATCTATGACTCTATTTCATCATCTTGAAATTATCTTGGAGATATATCCTTACAAAAAATTATTTTATGCATGATATTTTTAGGGATGAGAACTCATAAAAATACAATCCTTAATATATTCTTCTCTAACATCATCCAACTTATCAACATCATCGTTGAGTATGAATATCAAATAATATCAGTACTTCATATAACCAATCACATAATCAATATCTTTCCTAACTTTGTATGGAACATGAATAATATATCTCATTGAGGAATTTTTTTCATACCCCACATTATATAAAACCATGATTGATAATAATAAAACTTTAAAAAACTTATAAATTCAAGATTCAAGGTGTTCTAATCAATACCCCAATTTTTAATATAATTTTCCTTTGAAATAAACTTTATGTATTCAATAGATTTAATTACATGCAACCCAGAGTCTAAATGAACTAGGATATAGTAATAATTTATATCATAGTTATTGAATTGGAAAGAATAAATAGTAATAAAAAAATTATTAAAATTATGTATAATGGTTTTAAATAATGACAATGTATTTATTAATTAATAATAAATAAATACCCAATTTCTAGTTATGTCATTTTAGGCTTCAAAAATATGGTTTATTCATAAATGGTTTTTATTTCATTTTACCTGTGTATACATTAGAGTTAATTTTTACCATTTATATATATTTTATTTGAATAAAAGAATATTATTTTCCAAATCCACATGTCAATGTTAACTTAGAGTGAATTTTTTTTAATTTTATAAAAGATTTATTCTTTCAGTGAATATTGAAACCAATCAGATTTTTTTAGAAACAAGATTTTATATTTAATTAAAAATACCATTATGTTTTGATTTTGATCTTAGTTTAACATAAGAATCCTTTAATTAAAAATAATATAATTAATTTTATTGTAATAACCATTATATATAATTTCCGTATAACATCTAATTCAAATGGATGCTTCAAATTTCCCTTTTACATTCCACAATAACACCCTGCAAAGAGTTTACAAATGGATGCTTCAACATTCCCTTTCTACATTACACAATAACATCCAATTAAAACCATGTATTCTAATCAATTTCCATTACCATAGTAATACTTCACTACCATGCCAAGACAGTCCACACTAGGACCAAGAGAAACAAAGAAGACAACCCAACCTCTATATTTCAAAGAAGACAAGGATTTTTCATATCCTTGTTATTCCACTTATACCTACCCACCAATGGGTCAAATAATACATTGTATACTTACCTATCTACTTAGATATTAAAAGGAAAACATCACAGGGCCAACTATAATTTCTTTCTGACAGAGGTCCATATTATGTTTCAACCCCCATTGATGTTCCATGATCCACCCCAGATCTGAAAAATTTAATCACACGTAGGGTAACAACATGTTTCTACCCATAAAACTTCACCATGATACCCCAAATGTTCTAAAATTCTAAACCTTAGACCATATCCCACTCTTTGAATCCTAATTCGAGGCCACCAATTTAATGTAAGAGTTTGTTTCCATTTCATAATCCTAACTTTTATTCAATTATTATATGATTTATCAAGCTCTTACCTTAGTGGTATAAAAGTAATGGAATCATTAGTTTGTCCACCTATTTTGGTAGAGCACGACATACAAAAAACTACAAGGATGGGACCCTTGTTCTCATCTTCTTTTATGGATCTTTTTAATTTTCATGCTTTGGTTTTCTAGTGGGTGATTTACCATATCTATTTATATAGGAAAACCTTATGTAACATATTTATATATTTTTTCAAATTATATATATGAATCTCTTTCCATATTTAGAAGTAACTATGTGTTTTAATTTTTTTTAATATTGTGTAGGCACATTGTGATATACATGGATAAAAGCTGGATCACATTACCGAGGAACACACCTCAATATGTTAAGGGTTTGAAAGAGTTTTTAGATTTTTCAATTTCCAATCGATCCGTTGAAGGGAGAATAAGATGTCCATGTAATAAATGTAAATTTATAAGATGGTTGAAGAGATATGAAGTTTATGAAAATTGAATACTGAAACAATTCCCTGGTCAATACTTGTGTTGGATTTGGCATGGAGAATCAAACTTTACAAAAAGTTTGAGCACTAATGTTAATCCATAGAATGAGCTCCCAACTTCCTCAAAAATAGAAAATGAAATGAAAAACCTCATAAATGATGCATTTGACACTACAAGACACCACTATCAACATCAAAACAAAACAGAACAACTAGATGAGGGTGCTACAAATTGCAACAAGAGAAGTGATGCTTTTGAGACTGTAACACAACCAGATCAAGATTGTAACATATCATTGGATCCTCCTCTTGATTATGTGAAGACAAATGTAAGAGAAAAATTCACTAAGGAAAATACATTTCATGATTTAGTTGACGATGGAAATCAAGAGTTTTATAGTGTATGTGTGAAATATTCAAAGCTTTCTTTTCTGCTGAAGTTGTACCATATAAAATGTCTATGTGGAATTACAAATAAGGAAATGTCCATGATATTGGAATTGTTGTGTGATGCATTTCCTAAAGCAAAAATCCCTGAGTCTTTTTATGATATAAAAAAATTTGTTAATAGTATTGGTCTGAATTATACAAAAATACATGTGTGTCCCAATGATTGTATGATTTATTGGTGAGAGGATTCAAGTAGACATAATTGCAAAAAATATTCTTCTTCTAGATGACAGTAAATGGGTGATGTTGTAAGTATGAATCAACATACTTTCATGAAGAAGAAGAAAAGTAACACACCTGTAAAGGTTTTGCATTACTTTCCTTTAAATCCTTGATTGCAAAGATTATTCATGTCATCGAAAACCACTGAACACATGAAGTGACATTCTGTAGATAATAACAATGATGGATTAATGATATATCCATGATATTCACAATCATGGAAGACATTTGATTCATTACATCTAGATTTATCAGTTGATCCTAGGAATGTTTGATTGGGATTGACTGCTGATGGATTCAACCCATTTGGGACTTTGAGTACCAGTTATAGCATTTGGCCAGTTGTTTTGATCCCTTATAATCTGCCTCCATGAATGTGTATGAAGCAACATATTTTATCATTTTTATGATTATTCCTAGAAAGAAAATGCCTATAAATGATATTGATATATACTTGCAACCTTTGATTGAAGAATTACAGGAGTTATAGAGGAACAATGTTGAGACATTTGATTCTTCTTCTAAAACAATGTTCAAATTGAATGATGCTTTAATGTGGACCATTAGTGACTTCCTTGGGCTTGGGAATTTATCCGGTTGGAAAATTTACATTAGTTTGGATTGTCCTATTTGTAACTTTAATTTTGAGCCCAAACGGCTACCTCAGAGTAGAAAATGGTGCTTCTTGTGCCATCGAATATTTCTTGATGCATCTCATGGATTTCGGCTGAACAGATCAAAATTTAATGGTTTCCTTGATCATAGACCACCTCTAAAGTTGTTAACTGGTTCTGAAATATTGACACAACTTGAAAATGTTGAAACATAATTTGGGAAGGTTCATCATTTGAATGATAGTGGGAAACAGGTTCGAAGTGCATCATCAAGTGAAATCAGAATGAAACAATGGAAGAAAAAAAGTATATTATTCAAATATCCGTATTAGGAATTTAATTTGTTGCTACATAATCTTGATGTGATGCATATTGAGAAGAATGTCTGTGAAAATTTGATTTTCACATTGCTTAATGAGCATGGAAATTCTAAGGATCATCTCAATGCTTGAAAATACTTACAAGTAATGAACATAAAATGTGATCTCTGGACAGATGAGAATGAAAAGTATGCTCCGAAAATTTTTGCAATGAAAAATAGGGATAAAGATACATTCCTTATATTTTTAAAGAATGTGAAGGTATCTTATGGGTACTCAAGTAACATCTCGAGGTGTGTTTACTTGAAGAATCATAAGTTACATGGATTGAAAATTCACGATTCACATATTTTGTTAAAATAGTTACTACCATTGGAATTGCGTACATTATTACCTGAAAAAGTTACTATTGTTGTACTTCAATTTTTCACATTTTCAGACAACTATGTGAGAAATATCTACATCTATTTCAGCTTGAAAACCTCCAAGAGAGGTTTGTATTGACCCTTTGTGCAATGGAGATGATCTTTCCTCCATCATTTTTTACTGTCACGATGCATTTAACTGTGCATTTGGTTGAGGAAGCTAAATTAAGAGGCCCCGTTCATTATCGATGGATGTATCCAATTGAGAGTTACTTTATTTATATGTATTTCAGTTAAGTAAACAATTTTGGAACTTAATTAAATGCATAATTATGTTTATTTTATTTCACATATATCTTGGGCATTTGAAATCATACGTGAGAAATAAAGCTCAACCAGAAGGCTCTATTTCTGAAGGCTATTTGGATGAGGAGTGTCTTTAATTTTGTTCTAGATACTTGGATGATATTAAGACAAGATTTAATCAATTTGGACATGTTGACGACACATAAAATCAATCTCAAATACATCAGAAATAAAAAATATTTCCTGTTATTGGCCGATCAGTTGGAAGGACATCAAATGTGACACTAACAAAATTGGAATTATTACAGGCACATAGATATGTGCTGCTGAATAGTGAAATTGAAAATCCATTTATTGAAGAGTTTAGGATACAAACAAAGATATGAATGAGAGGCCGAACATGAAATGAGAAAGATATAACGAAATCTGTTAATAAAGAGCTTGTAGAATGGTTCTCACGACGTGTAAGTTCATAAATATTGCAATAAATATGAATATTAGTTTGAAAAATATATTTTGTAAATATAATAAAGTATATTTCTTTATTTAGATCATGAATACTGATACTCGAGTAGATTTATCAAAAGATTTATATTTTCTTGCTCGATTTCCTCTAAAACAAGTTAGAAAGTACGACGCTTACAACGTGAATGGCTTTAGATTTCGTACAGTCGATCAAGAAGAGGGTTTGAAAACAAATAATAGTGGTATATTTACATTTGATAAAGTGGGATACTATAGAAATCTAACTAATATTATTTAATTAAACTACCATGGGAATTTTTCAGTTGTTTTTTTCAAATTCAATTGGGTTGATATTATCAAAGGTGTTAAAAGAGATTCCTTGCAATTTACTTATGTGAACTTCTATCGCTTGATGGATTTTGGTGATAATGAATTGCATGATCCATATATCTTATCATCGCAATAAAAAATAATATATTATGTGAATGATGTTGTGGATGAAGGGTGGAGTATAGTTTCTCACGTAATACAAATAGATTTGTATAATATGGGTGATGAAGTGGAAGATTTGAACTCTGAAATTGAATCTCATCAACAAAAAGAAGCAACATTATTTTTCCACCATGATATTGAAAATATTAGTCTAGTAAGGATGAATGAAGTGGATGAAGTAATGAAGTAGGAAATCAACATTATTTAAGGAGAAAATGATTGTATGTACAATTATTTATTCATTCAGCAACCACTTATTTCATTTGTGTAGTCATTCATTATCATTGTTATGTATATTTTTTTTGTTAGTACTGGGAATCTATTATCATGTTTAATTTTTTTTATGCATATTTTTTTGAAATATATGTTATGAACTTAATTTTATTTGATTAAATGATAATAATTCCAAGGAGGAAGCGATACACTATTTCATCCACTACTACGACAGATGACGATCCATCTATCTCCCTCCCTATGGAATCTGAGCCACCAGCTGCTTGCCCCATACACCATCTCCCCCTGCACTATCTCTCACACCCTCTATGAGTGTCCCTTTAGAATCTGAGTCATCAACCCCCCCTTCAGTATCCTCAGTAGTGGGGCGGTGGCGCGCCACTTCCAGTTTATCATGGGAATACTTGAGGGTCACTATTATAGGTACAAATTTTAATATAAATAAATTTATTGAAATTTTTTTATTCTAATTATTTGTTCATTAAAGGGGAAAAAAATGAAACTGTGAAGAAAAATATAAAAAGTGTAGATGTGTGGAATATGAATGGAGATAAGATAATTGTCCCATTTGATTCATATGGGGTCCCTACAGATGAAGCTGTGGGATTACTTGGCCAAATTCTAGGCCAGCTGGCAGCGGAGCCCATTTCCCTTCCTATTTCTTATGATGATTGGAGATATATGCCTCCAAGTTGTAAAAATAAAGATTTTTATTCCCAAATAAAGGAAATTTTAATAAATTATGGTTTAATTTAATGTCATGTTATTAATATGTTCAAAATAAATTTCTGTATACAAATGTTTTTCTAATTTACAGTTGCTGATGTGATAGCACGAAAGTGGATGTTGAAAAATCTTGGTAAGAAATGGAAAGACCTAAAATGGATATTGTGGAGAGATGTCAATGATACTTCATTGACCATCCAAAAAATGTATGAGAAGCTACCCAATGGAGTACCCAAATAACAGTGGAAAGTTTTTGTTGACAGACATCGCGATGAGAAGCAGATGGTATTTAAATATATAATATTATATTAACCTCATTTTAAATTTATAAATGTATATGAAGAGGAGATTACATTGAATAAATTAATATTAAATTGCATTTTATTTATTTCAGGATCTCTCAAGAAATAATGCATCAAGCCAGGCTAAGCAAGTCATCCCTCACACTACGGGGTCAAAAAGATTTTCTAGAAGCCGATCGACTCTGGTAATCTTTTCATTAGTTTAAATATTTATAATACAATATTATCTATTTAATATATTAAATTGTTGATTTATCTTTGTTTAACGCCGTCACAAAGTTCAGGGTACGAAGCATCCCAAACTGAAGTGTGGTTGGATGTTCACAAAAAATATGATGGAAGTTTTGTTAATGCGCTTGCCAAAGAAGTTGGGGTATGAACTCATTTTTTCATTATAATAACTTATTATCAGTTTTTACTATGTTAATATACAGTGATATTTGATTTATAGGTAAAAATTAAAGAACTATGGGATGCCAATCCTGGGTAGTCCTACTAAGTCTCCCAGGATGACCCGGTTGTTAAAGTCCTTGGGAAGGAGCATCCTAGAAGAGTGCGCGGGATGGGTTTGGGACCCATACCATATAAGGTCTTTAGAAGGAACTGGGGATTGTAGCTGCATCTACTCCTGGTTGTAGTCAGTCCATACCTAGAGATGCTCAGAGAGATATTATTTCTCTACGAAACATAGTTCAAGACCAAGGGGCTCAGATATTCACTTTTCAGAAAGCGTTGACTGATATAGGCAAGTAGATGAGTAGATATGCCCCCAGTGGTATTGCATCGATTGGTGAGGAGCAGGTAAATCACAAAAATTCAAAATCATTTAGTTTGAATTTTTTATTAGTTTTAAGTTTAAATATAAATATGAAACACTATTTAATTTTCAATATAATGTTCTTATATGTGGTAGCAGGAAGTGGAGATGGAGGTGGAGAGGCTGATGATATGCGTTCATCATCGGATAATGATTAGTAGTATTGTTGATATTTTGGAAAAATATTGTAACAGTCGGTTTGTATATGTATCATGTGTGGCACATAGTTTCCACCAAACATTTTCATGACCCAACATTTTCTTGATTTATCATGTTTCCTTTTATGTATTTTATTGATTTCTGATGTTTGTTTTTATGTCTTTATTTCTCAAGTGTGGTATGCACCATATATGTCGACTCTTTATTGTGATGATTCATTTTTTATGATTCATTTTTACTAAATTCATTTTTTCATTATAATAACTTATTCTACATTTTATAGCCCAATGCATTTACCACTACATTTCCATTTATAACATTTAAAAATATTAAACATCAAAATTTTCTACTTTCCATGGTATTCATGATACTCTTGGTCTTTTTTACTTTCCCTCAGACTCATTTCTCTCCATTCTTTCTTATTTGAATATGAGATTCTAGCACATCATCAATGAATGAATATTCTCATTTGGTAAATTGTGTGCTAACAATTATTTTTTCCTCTATCATGTGATGCATATTTCAAGATAAATGATTCATTATCATCTATAACTATGTTCTAACCATGCCCCACCTAGTATCCTTATTCAACCAAGCCACATGGTTTTCTAGGGAGAACCACATGGTTCCCCATGACCATGTTCCTATCATGCAACCATTTAGAGGCCTCAATAAATCTTAAAACCCCAAAACAAACAACCTAAGAATTCACCCAATAAAATAATATCTTATAAACAATTAAAGAAGAGTATAATGTAAGGATTAAGTCCCCTGGAAAACTTTAAGTCATTATAATCTCCCCCTCCGAGAATTTATCATCCTTGAGTAGTGCCTCTATATTTCACACCCAAAAAACTAAGGTTATTGAGCTCGCACATCATATTATCACTTGTAATACTCTTCATGCATACGTCCATGCTCCCATATGACTCTAACAAGTGACATCAAATTTCTTCAAAACATTTTCTCACTACAGACCATGATTCACACCGAGTACTCCACAAATGTTGGGTAAGGCTCCAACTGAAATTCTTCATAGTTGATCACATAATTTGGATCGAAAATTTACAACTGAATATAAGAGACATGTAAAACATCCCGATTTCCTTGATATTATAGAGTAAATTCCAAATAGAATTCCACTATCATGACACTCCTGATAATCCCGAATAGCCCCATAAACTTCAGTGACAACATCCTTTGCTTCTACAATCATTGATTCCCTAATTGAGGAGTCTCCCATAATAAAACTCAAACACTCACAATGAATTCCATGTGTTTCCTCCTACCATTTTCATATGATCTCTATTTTAAATGAGAAGTGATTAAATGCTTCTTAATCTAGTACAATCTCACAAATGCCTCTAAAATCACAAATGACCCACAATTACTACTTCCCATCCTAATGATAACATATTAGTGAATGAAACATCCAAACATAAAGAGAATCAAAATGTGTCATTTGAATTGAATTATGGTTTTATTTGTATGTGAACTCAACCAAGGATTGGATATCAACCCAAGTTCCTCTAAAGTATAATATGATGAAAATCATTGTGCAATGTAATTTTGATTATAATTGGTTTCCAAAATAATAAAATCTGGATTTTTTACTACTATATTCTTAATTATAATTTGATGGAAATAAATTGATTCCTAATGCATGTTTATATAAATTTTTCATCAATATGTAAATGAAATTGGATAAAGAGAATGAAGTTGAAAATTCATGTTGTTTTTAATATTAGAGGCATATTATTGTGAATTTATTCTTTAAATTTTATTTAAACAAGAATATTTGATGGTGGACATTATAGTTAATTTATATTTTCAATATTAGTAACACATCATAAGTAAATTTATTAATACAAGACTTTAATTGGACAACTAGTTCGACAAAGATAAAATTATGGTGTCGAGTAAGCCCATTTTATTATGATGGATGGATTATTATTTTAGGGACTAGATTAAATATTGAATCTATTTTATGTTTTTTGTATTTTTATTTCTCTGGATGTAGGACTTTATATATAATGTTATGTGATCTTGGGATAACTATTGGTTGATGAGGTATGGGTAGGGAGGCCTCGGTTTTTGGAATAGTTAGCACCAATGATATTGGGATGTATGTTGATATGAATGGTTATGTCAAGGTTGGAACTGGTATAGATAGAATAGGTTGAACCTAGGCTTGGAATTGTTTTCATGAAATATGAAATACATGCTTTTTTATAATTTTGTTTAAAGGTATAATTATAGCATCCCGCCTTTTTATAACACAAACTTTCATTACATTACAAAAAACTGAGGATCTTTAAGGTTTAGTGTCTTGGAAACCAGGAACATAAAATATGAAAACAACATAAAACATTCTTCTTAAACACTTGAAAGGCTTCTCCTTAAGCTCATCCTAGGTTCATTACTGCATCTCATAACCTGGGGACATACATCAAAAGAAAGGGTGAGAAGAAGGCCCAGTAAGGGAACAAGAGAAACATTAAACATGTGAACTTGAGATACATCAAATATGTCATGAAAAAGAACTTTAAGGCATGAGAAAGAAATCATGTGGCATATCATACTAAAAATAACATTTTTCATAACTTTAAGATGTGGCTACATCATTTAACATAGAAAATCATGAACATTTCACCAAGGTCCATCCCCAAGGTTTCATTTGAAAATTACCAAGGTTATTCACCAAGATATCGTGAAAATTGTAATCTCTAGTGGTTACATCATTACCCAATGCATTGGAGCGCTATCAGGGAGCACCCTTAAATTTTCCTTTATTATCATGTGAGACACATATATCATCATCAAAAATTTCATAAATAACCCATATAGCATAAAATAAATGGGTTTCATTTCATAATCATAACGTTTTAAAAAAAATCTGCTTTAAAGACATGATCTTTACGTCACTTTAAAACCCACAGAAAAGGAAGGTGGGTCTCATGTATGTAAATCCCAGAATTTAAAATAGAACATTTTGGTATATATGTGAATACCCCAACATAATAAAAAGGAACTTGAAAGACTTGACAAGAAAATAGAACTTGAAAATGAGAAGGGGGAAAGAATCTGTTACAAATATTTCGGCAGCCTAACGACACCACTTAAACTTTCATAAAATGAAATGATGAGAGTAAGAGGGGGTCTCTTATCATATGAAAATAAAAAGGACAGTATAATGAATATAAAAGAACATCCACCAACATAAGAACATGGAGCATAAAATAAATTACATAAAAGAGATCACTTGAAAAGAAAGAGAGGGGTCAGATCCCTTACTTTAAAACATAACACTAAAAACTCAAAGGTTTGGACCTTGAGGGCTTGGGGGCACCTTGGGAGGACTCCTTTGGAGGTAATGAGACCATAACTTTGTTGGGGGAGAGTGGGGAGTCGAAAGGATGAGAGAATGGCTAGGTATTTATAGGGAAAGTGAGGGGACAAGACATTAATGGCTAAGGGACACCTCATAAGTGGGTTTCTCAAAACCATGTGCTCTCCCATGATATTTCTCATGAAGTTAGGCCACATGGGCCCCCCAATACAATAATGCATCACCTTTGGTCGGCCAACCCATAAAATATCTCATGAAATCATCATGACATAGTTATGATGTCATCAAACATACCGAAACCCTAAAACTGTATTTTTACTATTCATTGAAAATTCAACTTTCTCAGAAAAATCCCAAAATTTTACCTTAACCAAATATCGATGATCTGATTAAAAAAATGAACTCCATTTTATAAAAATAATTTCTAAATATTTTTAATTTAATTATTAAATAAATACACTATTCACCAAAAATTCATTTTTTTAGAAAAATCCCCCAAAATTACCATAACATAATATCGACGCTCTGAGTTTAAAAATGAAATCCATTTTATAAAAAAAATTTTCTAAATAATTTTAATTAAATTTTTAATTAAAAAACACTATTCATCGGAAAAAACTAATACTTGAATAATAATATATGAAACTGTTATTTAACCATTTTATTGAATCACATTACTTAATCAAGGTGTCTAGATTATATTAATACTTTCTTTAAGTGAGATTACTAATCCATTTGGTTACATTACTAATCCTAAGCATAAAATCACTATTCATAATTTACTATTCATCAAAAATCAATTTGATCTTATTAGACTCTAAATTTTGTACTGAACATAATTGTAGAAGACCATTTTTTGAAAATCATTATACATTTTTAATTATTTAAGGTTTACATAAACATTTTTAAAATATCCTTTTTCTAAAATTCATAAAAAAATATTCATACTATATTTATCCTATCATTCGAAAATTCATAAACTTCATCATAAGAAGAAATCCCAATTTTTATTTAAAACAAAGGATTACACAAGGCAGTTACGGTCTCCTTACATAGACCCTTATCACACCAGCATAGGACTTAAGTGTAAGGTGTGCTATGGTGAGAGAATCTGAGGGAGGCTTGGCCAACATCGCACGAGTAGTAATTTCTATCAGTTTGAACTTCTCGGGAAGGCGATTCCATTCTAGCTTCACACGACGAAGTTCGGCTTGGGTTTGGTCCAGAGCAAAGCCCAGTGGTGCTACCTTCTTCCCAAGTTCTGTTAGATGGGCTTCGATCGGTCCAATACTACTGGGTGAGGACATCAAATCTTCTTTCTATATTAATTAAACAAGATTACTTGTATTTAGAGACAGTAATCGAAATGTTTAGTTTACAATGGTCATATTGACCAATGGTCATATAACAGTCAAAACCCAATGGTATCATTTTAATTATACTCATGTTATCAGATGAAACAATTTTTTTGAGTATAAAAATAAAATAACACACAAAATTAGGAAACAAGATTTATTCAAAATTTTGGGTCGTTACAATCTTCCCCCCTTAAGAAATTGCATCCTCGCAATTTTTAAAATTGGGTTTTGAAATTTCATTGAAAGTCCCACATTGGAAAAGTAGTCAGTAAAACTATTACTTTAAAAGAAATAAAGGGAAGTACGAAGGTCACCCGAGTTAACCCACACTAAGATTCCATGTAGGAAAACATGGACATATAGGAGAAAACAAAGGGTCAAGTTCTGAGGGAGAGTGATAGAGAACATGATTAGGAGAAAGTTAACCATAAGAAAATACCAAACTTATGATGTGTGTAAATGGTCTTTGATTACCTAGTAGGTAACGTAAACCAACAGTGTTTTTGTTTTACGTTCCTTTTCATAATTTTGAGGAATTCATTTACTACATAGAACAAAAATATAAGGAAATATACCTACCTTCATGTAGAGTTTTATCCTTTAATAAGTTTCTACCAAAACTAATCTTTTCTCCAAACGATGAGCATTCAAAACTACTTGGTCTCATCAAAACACAAAAATAATCTTCTAGAGAATCACGTATTCCACAAAAGAAAAACTATATATCTTTAAACATTTATTCCAATAACAGAAAGGGTAAGATAAAACAACTCTTCAAAAAGAAAGATTCCCATAGGAAGGGAAACTACTTTTAAATATTCAAAGTTCCACGGTATTGCCCAGAGTTCATCATAGACCATTCCGTAAGTAATTGTCCTTAAAATTCCTCAAAATAACCCAAACTAAGATTGAAACCCAAATACAAGAAGGACTTGATAACATAGTCTTCCAAGATAAACTTTATCATTCATCTCCAAACAACATCAACCACTCCTAACATCTTATAACCAAAGTAACTAACCTAAACATATTTTCCCAAGATAGGTCAATCATTTCCATAAGTAACCTATAATACCATAAGTTCACCTTAAATTCATTGATTCTTCAAAATATAATTCAACCTTTACTCCTCAAAGAAAATACCGTAGTAATCTATTTACCTCGATCAAATAGGTTTCCCAAAATAGTGAACGTCTTCCAAAATAATAATCATCTTTTAATCCCCTAATCATCTCTTTCATATTAATATGGCAATCGTCACATTTTATATCACATTGGTTGTTGGGACATTTTCTTCCATTTCCCACCATTAACTAAGAAGAGAAAGTATAATTAGGGGCTTAAATACTTAGCCAATAATCATGAAAAGGAACTTAAATCATATAATGATAACTTGTAAAGAAAAGTATAACCTAACTTGTGATCCCCTAGGTTTCAAACTAGGTTATCCATGATCATATATCCTTATGTTAATCTTTATTTTATTTTATCTTTGTTCCTTTAATAATGGTTCATACTAAGCTTATGAATTTACCAAAGCATATCCCCCGGGAGTGTCGTAACCAAGAGTGCAGCAAGGCCCGTTGTCGTGTACCAGTTCCAGTTCGAGTCTAGCTCAAAGCGGTGTTTTTGGGTTTTACCCCTATGTACATCTGTGCCAGAGCCACCTCTACCTGCTCGTATCCAGACAGGGATGTATTTGCTTGGCAACCCCTTACTCAATACTCACCAAAATACCAGGAAGATTCCTTATATATAAAAATTTCTATAGGATTCTTCCTAAAGTTTTCATATCTTAATTTCCACAAATAACTAAACCATACTTTGATACCAACTATAGCATCCCGCCTTTTTATAACATAAACTTTCATTACATTACACAAAACTGAGGATCTTTAAGGTTTAGTGTCTTGGAAACCAGGAACATAAAACATGAAAACAACATAAAAAATTCTTCTTAAACACTTGAAAGGCTTCTCCTTAAGTTTATCCTAGGTTCATTACAGCATCTCATAACCTGGGGACATACATCAAAAGAAAGGGTGAGCAGAAGGCCCAGTAAGGGAACAAGAGAAACATTTAACATGTGAACTTGAGATACATCAACTATGTCATGAAAAAGAACTTTAAGGAATGAGAAAGAAATCATGTGGAATATCATAATAAAAATAACATTTTTCATAACTTTAAGATGTGGATACATCATTTAACATAGACAATCATGAACATATCACCAAGGTCCATCCCCAAGGTTTCATTTGAAAATTACCAAGGTTATTCACCAAGATATCGTGAAAATTGTAATCTCTAGTGGTTACATCATTACCCAATGTATTGGAGCGCTATCAGGGTGCACCCTTAAATTTTACTTTATTATCATGTGAGAAACATATATCATCATAAAAAATTTCATAAATAACCCATATAGCATAAAATAAATGGGTTTCATTTCATAATTATAACGTTTTAAAAAAAACTGCTTTAAAGACATGATCTTTACGTCACTTTAAAACCCACAGAAAAGGAAGGTGGGTCTCATGTATGTAAATACCAGAATTTAAAATAGAAAAATTTTCTATATATGTGAATACCCCTTTATAAATAAGAGCTTTGAGTATTCACTTAATAACATGAAATAATTTTGAGAAAAGAGAGAGGCATTTTGAGACGAAAATTCTGCAGCATAACAGCTATGTTTCGGGTTTTTAGAAAACATTGAAAAGAGAGGGGACATGGGTCAAACATTCATAAATGACCCATAAAACAGTAGAGGGACAGAATAAGAAGGATATATGAACATGGTAATGAAATTTTAAGGACATACCATTTGAAATGAAAAACATGGAAGGAAGACAAAAATTAGATTTCTCTTATGAAAGTTTGGCAGCCTAACGACGTTACTTAAACTTCAACAAAAATGATTTGAAAAGATAAAATAGGGTCTCTCATCATGTGAACATAAGAGTTCAGTATGATAGATATAGAGATCATTCCCCAACATAATTAAAAAGGAACTTGAAAGACTTGACATGAAAGTAGAACTTTGAAAAGAATGAGGAGGGTGAAAAAATCCCTTTAAAAATTCGGCAGCCTAACGACGCCACTTAAAACTTCAAAATACTGAATTGAAGAGATAAAATGGGGTATCTCATCATATGATGATAAAAGATCAGTATTATAGATATAGAGATCATACCCCAACATAATAAAAAGGAACCTGAAAGACTTGACAAGAAAATAGAACTTGAAAATGAGAAGGGTGAAAGAATCCGTTACAAAAATTTCGGCAGCCTAACGACGCCACTTAAACATTCATAAAATAAAATGATGAGAGTAAGAGGGGGTATCTAATCATATGAACATAAAAAGGACAGTATAACTAATATAAAAGAACATCCACCAACATAAGAACATGGAGCATAAAATAAATTACATAAAAGAGATCACATGAAAAGAAAGCGAGGGGTCAGATCCCTTACTTTAAAACGTAACTCTTAAAAATCAAAGGTTTGGACCTTGAGGGCTTGGGGGCACCTTGGGAGGACTCATTGGGAGGTAATGAGACCAGAAATTCGTTGGGGGAGAGTGGGGAGTCGAAAGGATGAGAGAATGGCTTGGTATTTATAGGGAAAGTGAGGGGACAAGGCATTAATGGCCAAGGGACACCTCATAAGTGGGTTTCTCAAAACCATGTGCTCTCCCATGATATTTCCCATGAAGTTAGGCCACATGGGGCCCCCAATACAATATTTCATCACCTTTGGTCGGCCAAACCATAAAATATCTCATGACATCATCATGACACAGTTATGATGTCATTGAACATACCGAAACCCTAAAACTGTATTTTTACTATTCACTGAAAATTCAACTTTCTCAGAAAAATCCCAAAATTTCACCTTAACCAAATATCAATGATATAATTACAAAAATTAACTCCATTTTATAAAAATAATTTTCTAAATATTTTTAATTTAATTATTGAATAAATACACTATTCACCGAAAATTCATTTTTTTCAGAAAAATCCCCAAAAATTACCCTAACATAATATCGACGCTCTGAGTTCAAAAATGAAATCCATTTTATAAAAATAATTTTCTAAATATTTTTAATTAAATTTTTAATTAAAAAACACTATTCACCCGAAAAAACTAATACTTGAATAATAATATATGAAACCGTTATTTAACCATTTTATTGAATCACATTACTTAATCAAGGTGCCTAGATTATAATAATACTTTCTTTAAGTGAGATTACTAATCCATTTGGTCACATTACTAATCCTAAGCATAAAATCACTATTCATAATTTACTATTCATCAAAAATCAAGTTGATCTTATTAGACTCTAAATTTCGTACTGAACATAATTGTAGAAGACCATTTTTTGAAAATCATTACAAATTTTTAATTATTTAAGGTTTACAAAAACATTTTTAAAATATCCTTTTTATAAAATTCATAAAAAAATATTCATACTATATTTATCCGGTCATTTGAAAATTCATAAACTTCATCATAAGAAGAAATCCCAATTTTTATTTAAAACAAAGGATTACACAAGGCAGTTACGGTCTCCTTACATAGCCCCTTATCACACCAGCATAGGACCTAAGTGTAAGGTGTGCTAAGGTGAGAGAATCTGAGGGAGGCTCAGCCAACATCGCACGAGTAGTAATTTCTATCAGTTTGAACTTCTCGCGAAGGCGATTCCGTTCTAGCTTCACACGACGAAGTTCGGCTTGGGTTTGGTCCAGAGGAAAGCCCAGTGATGCTACCTCCTTCCCAAGTTCTGTTATATGGGCTTCGATCGGTCCAAGACTACTGGGTGAGGCCATCAAATCTTTTTTCTATATTAATTAAACAAGATTACTTGTATTTAGAGACAATAATCGAAACATTTAGTTTACAGCGGCCATATTGACCAATGGTCATATAACAGTCAAAACCCAACGATATCATTTTAATTATACTCATGTTATCAGATGAAACAATTTTTTTGAGTATAAAAATAAAATAACATACAAAATTAGGAAACAAGATTTATTCAAAATTTCGCGTCGTTACAATAATGGCAATGCGATATGTTTATCTACATTCCTTTACCCACTGAACAATGCATTTGGTTGTTATTAGTTTAGAATATCTTTTCACATTGAATATAGTATGTATTATGTTGGTCTTTTGGTATTCTTGGAATGGTTTTTTTCAGGGAACTGGTACAGGGGATGCAAAAACTGGTTCTTTTTTTTTGTAAATCTGTTTTTGGTGGTGGTTTTAACCACCGCTAACTATAACAGGTATATTTAGTGCCAGTTTTAACCACTTCTATGGTCTTAAATTTAGTGGTGGTTCTAACCGCCACTACATTTTCCCATCTTCCACGCTTTTTTCGTGGCAGTTATAATGTTTTTAGCAGTGGTTTTAACCACTGCTAAAAAAAGTAATCCCCTGCCAGAAAAAACCACCACTAAAAACATTATAACCGCTGCGAAAATGCACCAACTACAACGGTTCCCATAAACCACCACTAAACTGCTTTAACCGCTGCCAATAGTTTCCCGACACATAATTTAGTGGCGGTTTTTGGAAACCACCGCAGAAGTATATAACGGCGGTTTTAAACCGCTGCTATATAAAAAAAACCGCAATGAAATTTTAATTTTCCTGTAGTGCTTGGATACTCACAACATAATGAAGGTAATCTGAAAATGTATTTTTGGATGATCGACATTCATCAATGAAGAAAGTTCATAATCCCATGTATTTATTTATTTAGCTATTAAATAATTTATTTATAAATTTTACATGCAAGATCCTCGCTCTTGGTTTTGGGAAATGATTATTAAAATAAATTTTGATATATCACCCACCACCGCACACTTCTGCTACACCTAGAACCATCAAGTGGTATCAGATTGGTCATGTTTAAATTTATCATCATTTATTTGATTGTTGATTTATGCAAAATTGTGGTTAGATTTTCATTTCATGTTAATTTTTCTTTAATACAATTTGAATTAACATGCTTTGACAAATTAACCATGTTTGTTCAATGTTTCATTTTCTTAGAGGTATAAGAATAGATTAAGAATGACCAGATATGCCGTCAAGAAATACCAATTTTTTTCTAGAAAGATAGGGTTACACGAAGTGTACTTATAAGTACATGTTGTGTACCCTAGTGCACTACATCTAGATGCAATGAGATGTACACGGTGAACCATGCAATAATCACACGTGATGTATGCCCCGTGTTGACCACCCAAGGTGGTACATGGTTGTCAAATTACATGGCGTGTATACGGTGTACACATCGTGTAGTCTACATGGGTGAGTGGTGTAAATCACCCAATCCATGTGGTCATTATACATGGTCAAACCACATGAGATAGGCAACCTGAAGCATTTTTGATAGGAATGACATGTATGTAGTGTACACGGTGTGTAGTTAATCAATTCAAGAATTTGAAGAACATGATGAGTGACTTGATGAGAAAAGGAACACACAATAAGTGAAACACACAGTGTGAAGTTGGTCTATACACTCTATATAGTCCAGATAAGGTACACACTATAGACCCAAGCATATACCTAAGATACACAAAAATCGAGATAAATGGTGTGTAGGTAGATGTACACACTGTGTAGTCTCCTATTAATGAAAAATAAAATAAAATAACTTTAAATTTAAAAATTACAGCATTAAAACCTTATTTTATTGATTGACACACCATTGCATGTCTAAAAATTTAATAATGGTTTTAAATTATTTTAAATGCTCAATTAATTTATTGTAATAAATATGTCATTATTGGATCAACTGTTAATTTTCCATGAATTCAATAAATGATGGGTATCTCCAATTAAGTTTGGATGATCATTAAGATGAAAGAAAAATAAATAAATAAATAAATAAATAATAAATAAATAAATAATTAATGAAAGTACGTTAATCTTAATAATAAATAATGAATAAAGAAATTAATGTTAGTCATTTAATTTTGCGTATTCCTTGCATGTATGACCATTCATGAGATTGAATAAGACATGTGTATGCATTAGATGTTTTAATTTAATTTATTTCATGAGTTTGAAATTATTTATTATTACATTAAATAATGACATGTGAGTTATCCCTCCCTCAATTATTATCACTACTAAAAATCTCAGATTTTGTGCATAAGATCCTTAGCAACCTCCATTGTTGGTCGCTAAAGGTGGTATTAGTGATCTCCAATAGCAGCTGCTAATCCTGTCAAAAAATCGGATGGGATTTTCCCGCTTCCACTCATCTTCTTCATGGATGTCTTGCTACACCACACCGTCGCCACCCCCTACCACCCCCTACCACCACCCTCATCGCCCTGGGTGACCTCCAAAACACCTCGATGTATGTCACTAAGGGGTCCTTGGATCACTGCTGCAACATTTCCTGACCACCCCGCAACATCCGTCGCTATACCCACTTCCCTCCCACCATCATGGATCTTCCATGGCCAGCAACCAAAGCTTTTGGGGTCCCTCCCCATCAACCCATGTCCCCTTATTTCATCCACAACAAACCACACATGAAATCAGGTGTTTACATGGGGGGGGGGGTTTACACTACTGGAAAATAATGTTATACCAACGGTTCTAAACCATTGTTATAGGCTAGAAAACCGTTGGTATAGCCTATACCAACGATTTTTGAAACCGTAGGGAAGTAAGCCATGAGGAAATCCCTATACCAACGGTTTGATCTAAACCATTAGTATAGGCCATTGTATGTATTAATTTACCAATGGTTGTAGGATAACCATTGGTATATGTTTATATAGCATTTTTACCAATGGTTTCAATGAAACTGTTGGTATATATTGAATACTAAACACTATACCAATAGTTTTAAAACCATTGGAATAGTTTTTAAATTTTGCTCAAAGTATACCAGCAGTTTAAAACCTTTGGTATTGTGTATTTATAGAACTATTTCACAATAGCCCCTCTAGTAGCCCCTCCAGTATACACCTGCATAAAAAATAACACAAAAAACACATACAAACAGACTTAAAACAGCATACAAAACACCTGCAATAGCACAAAAAAAAACATAAAACCATCAAACTCTTCCAACCATGTCATGTAATACAATTCCCTATTTCAATATTCATATGACAAAAATATTCCTGTAGAGTTGAATAATAGTTTCAATAACTTAGACATTATTTACACCCATTTAAATCTTCATATGACAACCACTCTTCCAATAGTAATTCACCTCACCCCTGCACAACCCCCCAACCAGAATAGGCCCCCTACCTCCCCATCAAATTATAATAGGAAGAATAGTCTGAGAAATATTTATTAGAGTTGAATAAGAGTTTGAAATTGGCTCAAATACAATTTTTTTTTGATCCTAGATTTGGGTATGTAATGATTTGTGATGAATTTTGCATTGAACTTGTATTTTTTATAATATATGGTGAAAATGTATTTTCTTAGGAGTCTCATCACTTATGACCCCATGAGTGAAACTACCCAAATCATGAAAAAGAGTTTTCAACTATCATTGATGAGTGTAAATTTTAGAGACACCACCTATCTGATTAGAGACATGTTATATATGCAATCTGAAATGTTGTCGTTGTTTTCAAATACATTTGGTCAGTTTTCCATATGTCAGTTGTTGTTTTCACTTAAAATGTTGTTCATTTTAAAAAAAGTGAGACACTTAGAGTGATACCAACCACACCATGCCTTGGATGGAGGCGGGGTTGACTCGTACACGTCACAAATGACACATGTATCGTTTTCCTAAAGTATTAATACAATATGAAAGCGTTTGGTCAATTTTATGTATGCGAGTTGTTGTTTTCACATAAAATCATGTCCATTTCAAATAAAAGAAAGACACTTTGAGTGATACCAGCCAAAAAGTGCCCCAGATTGAGGTGGGGTTGACTCGTACACATCACGGATGACTCATGAATCTTTTTCATAAAGTATCAACAGAATCTAAATGCATTTGGTTGGTTTTCCATATGCCAGTTGCTGTTTTCACTTAAAATGTTTTCCAATTAAAATAAAATTAAGACACTTTGAGTGGTGTAGGCCACACCGTGCCTCAGATTGAGTCAGGTTTGACTCGTACACATCACATATGACCAATAGATCATTGTGATAAAGTATCAACACAATCCAAATACGTTTGGTCGGTTTTCTGTATGCCAGTTGTTTTTACTTAAAATGATGTCCATTTTAAATAAAAGAGAGACATTTAGAGTGATACCGGCCACACCATGCCTCAGATTGAGGCGAGGTTGACTAGAAAATTCTACATATGACACATGGATCATTTTACTAATGTTTCAACAGAATTTGAGTGCGTTTGGTTAGTTTTCTGTATGTCAGTTCTTGTTTTCACTTAAAATGATGTCCATTTTAAACAAAAGAGATACACTTTGAGTGGTTTCGGAGACACTGAACCTCTAATTGAGGTGGGATTGACTCGTACACGTCACATATGAACCATGTATTGTTTTTATAAATTTTCAATAGAATCCGAATGCATTTGGTCAGTTTTTCGTATGTCAATTGTTGTTTTCACTTAAAATGATGTTCATTTTAAACAAAAGAGAGACACTTTGAGTGGTTATGGCCACACCGTGCTTTTTATTGAGTAAGGGTTGACTCTTAAACATAATATATGACCCATATATTGTTTTACTAAAGTTTTAATAGAATACAAATGTGTTTGGTCGGTTTTCTGTATGTCAGTTGTTGTTTTCACTTAAAATGATGTCCATTTTAAAAAAAGAGAGACATTTTGAGTGGTGTCAGCCACACCGCACCTCGGATTGAGGAAAGTTTGACTCATACACATAAAAAATGACCAATGGATCATTTTACTAAAGTATCAACACAATATGAATGTGTTTGGTCAGTTTTCCGTATGCCAGTTGTTTTCACTAAAAATCCTATCCATTTCAAATAAAAGTGAGAAAGTTTGAGTGGTGGCAGACACACTGACCCTCGTATTGAGGTAGGGTTGACTCTTACACATCACATATAACCCATGGATCATTTTACTAAAGTTTTAATTGAATTAAAAGGCCTTTGGTCAGTTTTCCGTATATCAGTTGTTGTATTCACTTAAAATGATGTCCTTTTGAAACAAAATAGAGACACTTTGAGTGGTTCCGGCCACACCGTGCCTCGGATTATGGAGGGGTTGGCTCGTAAATGTCAAAAATTACCCATGGATAATTTTCCTAAAGTATCAACACAATAAAAATGCGTTTGGTCAGTTTTCCATATGCCAGTTGTTTTTACTTAAAAGAGTATCCATTTAAAACAAAAGAAAGACACTTTGAGTGCTACCGGCCACACCGTGACTTGGATTGAGGCAGGGTTGACTCGTACATGTCACAAATGACTCATGGATATTTTTCCTAAATTATCAATAGAATCCAAATGCATTTGGTCGATTTTCTGTATGCCAGTTGTTGTTTTCACTTAAAATGTTGTCCATTTCAAAGAAAAGTGAGACACTTTGAGTGGTTTCGGCCACACCGTACCTCAGATTAAGGATATGTTGACTCTTTCATGTAAAAAATGACCCATGGATCATTTTTTTGAAGTATCAACACAATCCTAATGCATTGTTTCAGTTTTTCGTATGCCAGTTGTTGTTTTCACTTAAAATGTTGTCCATTTCAAATAAAACTGAGACACTTTGAGTGGTACCGGCCACACTGTGCCTCGGATTGAGGCGGGGTTGACACATACATGTCAAAAATGAACCATGAATATTTTTCATAAATGTATCAACACAATCCAAATGCGTTTGGTCAGTTTTCCGTATGCCAGTTGTTTTCACTTAAAATCCTATCCATTTCAAATAAAAGTGAGACAGTTTGAGTGGTACCGGCCACACCATCCCTTATATTGAGGCGGGTTTGACTTGTACACATCAAATATGACCCATGGATCATTTAAATAAAGTTTAAATAGAATTATAATTCCTTTGGTCAGTTTTCCATATGTCAGTTGTTGTATTCACTTAAAATGATGTCCTTTTGAAACAAAAGAGAGACACTTTGAGTTGTGCCGGACACAACGTACCTCAGATTGAGGCGGGGTTGACTTTTACACGTCAAAAATGACCCATGGATAGTTTTAATAAAGTATCAACACAATATGAATACATTTGGTCAGTTTTCTGTATGCCAGTTTTTTTACTTAAAAGAGTATCCATTTTGAACCAAAGAAAGACACTTTAAGAGGTACTAGCCACACCGTGCCTCAGATTGATGAGGGGTTGACTTTTAAAAGTCAAAAATGACTCATGGATCCTTTTACTAAAGTATCAATAGAATCCAAATGCGTTTGGTCATTTTTCCGAATGCCAGTTGTTGTTTTCACTTAAAATGTTGTCCATTTCAAATAAAAGTGAGACACTTTGAGTGGTGTCAGCCACACCGCGCCTCAGATTGAGGCGAGGTTGGATTTTACACATAAAAAATGACCCTTGGATAATTGTGTTGAAGTATCAACACAATCCTAATGCGTTTGTTTGTTTTTCCATATGCCAGTTGTTGTTTTCACTTAAAATGTTGTCTATTTCAAATAAAAGTGAGACACTTTGAGTGGTACCGACCACACCATGCCTCGGATTGAGACAGGGTTGACTCATAAATGTCAAAAATGACCCATGGATCGTTGTGTTGATGTATCAACACAATACGAAAGCATTTGGTCAGTTTTCCGTATGCCATTTGTTGTTTTCACTTAAAATTTTGTCCATTTCAAATAAAAGTGAGACACTTTGAGTGATACCGGCCATACCGTGCTTCGGATTGAGACAGGGTTGACTCTTACACGTTACAAATAACCCATGGATCGTTGTCCTAAAGTATCAATAGAATCTGATTGTGTTTGGTTAGTTTTTCGTATGCCAGTTGTTGTTTTCACTTAAAATGTTGTCCATTTCAAATAAAAGTGAAACACTTTGAGTGGTATTGGACACACCATGCCTCGGATTGAGGCGGGGTTGACTTGTACAATTCACAAATGACTCATGGATCTTTGTTCTAAATTATCAACACATTATGAATCCTTTTGGATGGTTTTATGTATGCTAGTTGTTGTTTTCATTAAAAATGTTGTCCATTTCAAATAAATGTGAGACACTTTGAGTGGTACCAGCCACACCATGCCTCGGTTTGAGGTGAGGTTGACTCGTACATGCCACTTTGTCATTTTGAGTGCCATCAAGTCTCCCCCATTAACTATGGGTGAGTAATGTATCTAAAACTCTATCTAGGTATCATACATCAAATTCTGACAGGACTGCGAACCGCCGCAGGGTGTCGTCTTGGAGAAGGGCCAAATCACGGCATTACCGCAGCATGACTGCGGCGTGACTGCAGCATAACCGCGGCATGTTGGCCCTATCCAGCGACATCCATGGGGCAACATCTTCCAGCCTGGAGAGAAGGGAGCGGGAGGAATCGAGGCGACATTCCGGCCGGTGCCTCCCTCCCCATTAACTATGGATGGGTAATGTATCTAAAACTCTATTTAGGTATCATACATCAAATTTCGATAGGACTGCGAACTGCCGCGGGGTGTCATCCTGGAGTAGGGCCAAATCACAGCATTACCACGGCATGACCGTGGCGTGTTGGCCCGGTCCAGTGACATCCGCGGGGTAGAATCTTCCAGCCAGGATTCTAAATAAATCCTATGTAGTTGTCCTTCACATTATAGAAACTGATCTTATGTTATAAAAAATAGACTCTTGATTCGGGATTGTGGTATGATAAAGATATATATTTTATATTCCTTGATTTTAAAAGTGGTACTAGGTAGTTTAAACTACTGATTGAGAGTCAAATTATGCAGGTGTATTACTTATCAATGGTATATGCATTTCTTGTAACTCTAATAATAAAACTTCAGTTACCTTGAGAACAATAGAATTTGAGTATGTTTTAACATCTCAGGATGCAATACAAATATTATGGGAGAATTCATATATGTAAAAAATTAGATGTGCATCGAGGCCAGGCAAACACACCAAACAGTGTTAAGATGAATCTTATGGTGGGGAGCACCATAAGCCTGATAGGTTTTAGAAAATTACACCATCAGTGTTTTTAGATATATAGGCTCGGGTAAACACCATAAGGGGTGGCCAAGAGGCCAGAAAAACACCCAAAATGGGTTTCTCCATAAGATAAGGTCACAACAGACATGATAGAACAAATATACTATTTAATATATTATAAAAATGGATTGTCGGAAGGTTGTAGTGAGCAGCACAATGACGCAACGCTTAAAGGGAAATGAAACGACGAAAAAGAATCATACACCCTAAACTATCACTGTGAGTTTTCACAGACAGCACACCTCTGTTGGAGGGATTTTATTATAAAAACATGACTTTATTTATCAAATGAAACAATTATATTAAAGAAAACTTATTCAAGATATGCAATTCAATATAATTAAGCAGAATTAAGAAAGAAGGTAAATTCAATTTAAATCATTCTTAAATTAAAGAGGCTACAAGAGGGACTCTACCTCAAGGTGGAACCAAGCCGTCCACTTCGGCTCTTGGAGATTTCTAACTAAAATCTGCTGCTCCTCCACTGGGTATACGCACCTTCACACACATGCAAGGACACCTATCCCCTATTCACACACCTGCATGGCCATGAGCATGTGCAAGGGGATCCTTGCACATATGCTTATATGCATATATCAGTCTCCACTCACCTGCATATGCATTTATATATATATACATGGAAACACCTAGCACCATACATGCATAATCACTACTATGGGTGACTATACACATAACAGGAGAACCCACATACATATATTTACTTACATATGCACACACAGGCGAGTCGCCCTTGACTTGGAGACTCGAAACCAATGAGTAGGGATCAACACACTACACAAAGGATATTAAGAACCTTAAAACACATGAAGGACGCTACATAACCAGTGAGAAACTAACATATGTCATTAAAGCCTTACCTAGATTGGCAGCGGAGAACCAAATCCACCCGAACCAACATGAAACGATTCAACGGCCTACCGAAAGAATAATATGGAGTGAAAAACACTAAAGCCCCAAATATATGAGGTGTGAGACAAGTAGTAACCATAAAATCTTACCTCAGATCAAAGATAGTGGACTAAATCAATCTGAACACCTTCTAGCACCCTTCGTAGAATATAACTACCCTCTGTCTATAGAAAGTAGTCAAAGATCTAATTGACCAATGTGATAAAGAAAATAAAATAAAAACTAAACTAAAACATACCTGTCTCTTGTGACTATACCTGTCACCGCCCAACATATAAGTACCACAGTGCCCTATGGTTCAAATCATGTTCCTGCAAGCAAAGGGGAAACAGATCAATGTTTTAAAATGATACTATCAAATAGTATATTCCTATTAATTAACAATTACTCTACCTATTAATGGTATATAATCAATTTGTCCCAAGTTTCAACTTAGTTTGGTTTTGTTCGATACAAGGGATGAGGTCTTATTATTCTTGGTTTTTATGTTTACACTTGAGATATTTATTTAAAAATGATACATGAATTTGGCATTATTATTTATGGATTTAGTTCTTAACCTGTTTCCATGGGGCCTATCCACATGAATAATTCTTGGAATGTAGGGTTCATTTGACATTTATGCGGTTTAATGTGATTGATGTCACTAACGATGAGGATTTAGATCAAGTAAAATTTTCCTAATAGGATTGGGCCCTGTAGTGATAGGTGTGGAAATTTTACATCTAGCGTTTGATGAGGAAATACTTATGAGGATGGATTGGAATCTTGGTAGGTTCTTAGATTGGGATGGTCCCTATGAGTATATAAAATGTATTATGAAAGGTTTTACTCCATTTAATGATTCAAGAGTTTAACTAAAGAGATAAAGAATGAGATGCTAGTGTGGGTATTGGGTATTGTCGAACAGATTGGCATTATAATGCCAAGAGGCTTGGTGTGATTTATCTTAGGATAGAACCTGGTTAGTGGGGATGGGTTATAATATATGATTTTGATGAGGTTCTTGATCGGATTATTGAGAATATAATGTAGATGGGTTCGACATGGTGTGCTTTTGTGACTAGGACAATAATAAGGTGAATAATCCTATTTTTCTAGTTGGATGATGAGATGTGCATCGAGGCATGGGATAATCCTCGAGAGATGAGTCTAGACTATGTGACTGAGAGTATTGAATAGGATAGGTTTGATAGGATTGGGTGAGTGGCCAACCCATGCAGGGATGATACGATGTATGGAGACACTTGGAGGCACTTTGGGTTATTTATGCTATCTCATGGAGACACTTGGGGTTATTTCATGACTTCAATATACTCTAGAAATGTTCCCACACAATGTTTTAGAAAAAAAATTCCATCTCATGGAAGACCCCAAGGCTCCTCTATCTTACAATGTTTACTCACACTCACACCTCATGGTATTACAATATACAAGTTATCTACATCAACTAGTCAGGATAACATCACTACCCTTCGTTCATAGAAAGAAGTAAAATACCTAAGTGGACAATGCGATAAAAAAAATAAAAATAAAAACTAAACAAAAACATACCTGTATCCTGTGACTATACATGTCACCGCCCAATATATAAGAACCACACCGCCCCGTGGGTCAAATCATGTTCCTACAAGCAAGGGGGAAATAGTTCCATTTAATAATATCTTCATTTTTCATTATGTTATTTATATAGAACGTTGTTGGAAACACCATACTAGTACACTTATCCATTGAATATTCACCTATGATACATTAGTTGAGTTGAAGATTGTGCACATAACCTTATTCACTATGGAAAGAACCTTAGAGGGACCACAATTAATGTTTAGTAGTTGATCCTAATCTTGAACCTGGTTGGGCACCAGTCCATGAACCAGATGGTATACTTGGTCATGAGGGTGTAAACCATTTCATTATACTATACTAAGAATAAAGGTGTTGGTATATTTTCTAAAATCAATGGGAATTTCTCAAGGCTTGAGTGCCAATCGACTTCAGTTCCTAAGTTAATGGCCCCTTAACTATCCGTAGATGTCAAGGGGTGTCTCCCATGGGTGTCTTATGGTGTGTAGTGTCTATCTATGATTTCTGTGGTGCTTCCGTATTGTGGGAAATGTGTATTGCATGGTCATTTTAATAAATACATTATTAAATTAGAAAATACACCCATAGTCAATAGAGATATACCCAATTTGGATAGAGAATACCATCCAAATAACCAACTTGGAAATCGGAGACCAATATTTTAATTTACCAATTCCAATTACATAATATATAGAGCACAAACTTATGTTTTATGAACCAATAAATTAAAGGGAAAGAAAATCCTCACAATAACCCATAAAATCTCATATAGCATCACTCACCTCCAATTAGTTCATATGGTTCACTAACTACATAGAAGGAGTGGCTATGAAGACTTCAAATAAAGTTGATCCATACAATAATGACACTTAAGTGTTGAAAAAAATAGAAAACAAATAAAAGTTCAATTATTGGTTATTCCATGCCAGGGACATCATGACATGGTTTAGAAAAAATAAAAATAGAAAATAAAAATAATAGATGAAAAACATTAAAACTAAGGTAGTACTTATAGATTTGGAGTGTATAACTAATTTTTTTTGATTTAAGATGGATCTATCAGGTGGAAGCAGTTTTCCAGCCTGGGTAAAGAGAAATCCCTCTCGTTTAGGCCAAATCAAAATAGAGAAGAAAAAAAAAATAGATTAAGAACATTAAAATTAATTTAGGACTTACAAATTTGATGTCGATTAAAGAGGATGAAATGATTTTCCCAGCCTGGGTAACTAGAGAGATTCAGAAGATCTCATTTTTAGGGCTGTAGTCGCACGGACAGAGGAGAATTGGGGCTGTTTTATTTTTGGGGAAACCTTTCCCAACGGTTTTTAAAAACTATTGGGAAATGTATTCTATACCAAAGGTTTTTAAAAACCATTGGTATAGGTTGTTGTAATTGGAATTTAACCAACAGTTTCATTCAAACCGTTGGGGTAGTCCACCTATGCCAAAGGTTTGTTCAAACTGTTGGCATCAAAGTGTTGGTATATCTCTAAATTCCAGTAGTGTTAGCAGGCGACAATGGCAGTCCCTATTGAGCTTCAATGAAGGATCAACTACAACTGCCAAAGCAGTCAAAGAGTGGCTGCTAAAGGAATTTATTGGCCACTTTTAGCAGTCTATAAAGGGCATTACTCTAGTAGTGACAGTTTTCATGCTTGTTCTGCATGAGATATTATTTATCCTTTAATTTACCTACAATTTATAATTTTTTAGACATTTTCCTTTTAGATGGAGGGTTGATTGGGACTATTGACTGCTGCATTCCAATGACCCTCATGTGTGTATTTTTTATTTTTTAGTGTACTTGTTTTGTATCTCAAATCAGGATTGATATTCAGGCTTCTCTCAAATCCTATCATATGTTTCAGTATGCCCTTTGAGTTAGATCACATTATATTATGTGAATGGTTGGATTGATCTCTATGGGGGCCACTCCCAATCAAGGGAGAAATCAGCAGAGGAAGGGTTCTTTGTTGGAAACATCCTAGTGTGGGTTTTCTTCAGTTGGAAACCTACTCAAACATCCCATAGGAAGTGCACTGGGCGGCATGAAAGAATTAAAGGGTTGATTAACCAACCCAAACCAACCTTAGATTATATTAAATCTTTAATCTATAAAAAGGGATTGAATTGAAAAAATTTTGTAATTAGGGAACATCCCGCTATAATATGCGTTGTAATCCTGTGATGTTATATCTGGATTGACAAAATATAGAAATCACCCCTTCTCCCATAGATGTAGACACACTACCAAACCATGTTAAATATTATGTATTCCTCATTTATATATTCTATTTTGTGTTTTTTTCATCATCATGAACCTCTGTTTCCCCAATAAAGAGGTATCAAAGGAATCAAAAGTGAAACAATAATGTTGTAGTGAAGTTTTTTGGTGACTAGAAAATTGAAGTTGTTCAAAACATTTTTTGAGGCCAGATCTTTGAAGATCTCAGAAATATGATTCCAATGGCATAAGTATCCTAAAAAATAGAGATGAAATGAATCTAGCAGAGTCGGTCAAAGTTTTGGTCGAACTGCGGGTGGTACAACACACCCTTGCCGGAGAAGACGACACTATTCAAACTGGTGGCTACTTTATGATGACTTTTCTAGTGATTGTTCTAGTGAGGCACGTCAGTGCCACATTAGTGGTCAATCTAGACCATTGAAATTGTTTTGGCTATATCTTGTCCAATCAGAGTCTATTTTTAGTGATTTAGGAGTCGATTCCAACTATTTCGACTATTCTGGATACATCAATATAGTTAGATTTTAGAAATTACAACTACATCAATGGAATAAAATACTGGTAACATGACTAAGCTTACCTCTTTTAATTATTCCATATGGAAACTAAAAATGGAGTATATTTTATATATTAAATATTTGTGGAAACCAATAGTGGAAACTATTAAGCCTAGTATAGCATAAGAAAAGGAATATTAAACAACCAGTCAATCCGATGAGAATATGTCAGCCGATATACCTCCAGTTGATGTAGAGTGGGTTATTCTCAATAGAAAGTATGCTACCCAAATTAGACAATGGATCAACAAGAGTATCTTCCAAAATTTTTCCAATGAACATGATGCTTCCATTATATGGTAAAAATTAGAAAAGATGTATGCAAGGAAAACCACATAGAACAAAGAAAACATAATACACCGTCTTGTCAACTTGAAGTAAAAAGACATGGACAACATATTAGATCACATGAGTGAGTTATAAGGTACCATTGATCAGTTGAATTAAATAAAAATAACAACTAATGATGAGTTGCAGGCACTATTGATGTTGAGTTCTTTACTAAAGATGTGAGATACACTAGTTATGTCAGTCAGTAATTCAACTCCAGATGGAACTCTCACTATGGAAATGGTGAAATATAGAATGTTTAATGAAGAATAAAGAAGGAAGGAATATGGATACATACATTAATCATAAGATATTTTCAATGAAATTCAAGGGAAGCCAAAATGGCAGGGATGAAGTAGAGGGAAATAACCCCATGACCAAAGTCTAATAAGGAGAAAGTGATTGAAATCTCGATCGAGATATGGCATGAAGTGTCACCACTATGGAAAGCCCAGACACTTTATATGGGAGTGCATAAGGTTATAGGTAGAGTAGAGGAATCAGAAATTCAAGACCCAAAATAATGATGCTTCAGTTGTTAATGAAGAGATTATTATTTTCTAGGAAGATAATCAAGTCACTCTAGCAAGACAATACTCATCATGGGTGATTGATTCTGGTGAATCCTACCATGTCACTGCTAGAAGAGATTTCTTCTCATCTTAAAATTAATGGAGTTTTGAACATGTGAAGATGAAAAATGATGGTGCATCCAAAATTATTGGCATTGGTAGTATTTTTTAGAGACTAATACTGGATGTAGGTTATTATTGATGGATGTGAGGCACGTTTTTGATATTCTTCTCAATATGATATCCACTGATGCTTGATGATGATGGATATGTTAGTTCCTTTGGTGATGAGAAATAAAAGCTTACCAAAGGTAACTTAGTAATTTCTAAAGGAAAGAAAGATACTTCTCTTTATCTCATAGATGTTAGACTGTGTGGTGGAGAAGTAAATGCAGCTAGAAAAGACATTTCTACAAAAGTTTGGCACAAACGTCTTGGTCACATGAGTGAGAGAGGAATAAGAATGCTCTCCAGAAAGGATGTTTATATATGAATAAAAGGTACACATTTGGATATTTGTGTTGATTGGATCATGGGAAAACAACACAGAGTATCATTTCATGGTTATTTACCATATAAAAAATAATTTTTTTTTATATTTGATTCACACTAATGTCTGAATGATGAGAACTAAGTCAATGAGAGGTGTTATATATTTTTTAACATTAATATATGATCATTCTAGAAAAGTGTTGTAAATTTCTTTGAAAACTAAATATCAAGTTCAAGATGTTTTCAAACAGTTTCATGTGAAGGTGAAAAGAGAAACATGCAGATGGTTAAAGTGTACATGACCAGACAATGGAGGAGAGTAATATGGTTCATTTTAGGAGTATTGTAGAAGTGTTGAAATCAAGATATAAAAATAAATACCGAAAACACTTCAGTATAACAGTCTTGCTGAGAGGATGAATATAATAATTTGTGAGAGAGTAAGATGTATGCTCTCAAATTCAAAGCTTCCAAACACCTTTTTGGGGGAGGTAATGAGGACCGTAGTTGATCTTATCAACATTTCTCCATCAGTTCCACTAAACTATGACAATCAAAAAAGTGTCTGGACAAGTAAAGATGTTTCATACAAACACTAGAGAGTATTTGGTAGTAGGGAATTTGTTCACATCTTGAAAGATGATTGAGAGAAGCTGGATGGAAAAGGAAATTGGTGTATCTTTTTGGGATACGTTCATGAGGAGTCTAGTGCTGGATCTAGGATTATATCAAAAGGAGGATAATCAGTAGTATAGATGTGGTGTTTCTTGAGGATTAGAAGATTGAAGATTTTGAGAATCTAGAAAATGTAGAGAAATTGTAGTTTGGTGAAATTCCAGTCAATCTGGAACCATTCTCACCACTGTCAGCACCAGCTAGTGTGATAGAGATACATCACACTTATGATACATCACTACCAGGTAATATGTATCCATCTACTGATATGTCTCTATCATATGATATTCTAAAACAAATTCCCCCCAAAGCACAGTTGAGGAGATCCAATAGAGAATGATAACTGAGTCATAGATACTCACCACATGAGTATGTGATTCTCACTAATGGGGGAGAGCTAGAAAGTTATGATGATGCAATTAGAATCCATTAGAAGATAGAATATAAGAAGTCCATGCAAGAGGATATGAGATCCTTTCACAAGAACCATACATTTGATTTGGTGGAATTACCACATAGAAAGAAGGCACTTAAGAATAAGGGGGTGTACAAAATCAAAAGAGATGATGGAAGCTCACAACCATGCTAAAGATATAGAATGGTTGTGAAGGGATTCAATCAGAAGAAAGGTAATGACTTTGATGAAATTTTTTCTTCTATGGTTATAATTTATTCTATCAGAGTTGTTCTTTGATTGGTGGCTAGTATGAACCTAGAGGTTCAACAACTGAATGTAAAGACAATGTTATTACATGGTGATCTTGATGAGTATATTGTCATGACCTGAACCAACGGGGCTCGAGCATGACTCCCCAATCCCACCTCTAATAGGCTAGGTGCTGGTGACTAGCGCTAAGTAGGCTATCACACACATGGGAGGCATTAGCCTAAGGTACCTATACACATGCACCCACATACACATCTATGCAATAGTGCAGAGATATATATAAAAACTGAAAATAAATGCATGTATACATATAACCCAGAACCAGAGTACAAAAAAAGTACAAAAGGGGAAAAAAGGGCCCACTAAAAGTAAACTGTAAAAGTGTGCAACCTGATCAGAAGGAGGGGATCCCTGTTAAAGGCACCTGCTAGAAAGATCCTCGACACAACTCTGGTAAACACCCTGGTCGGTCAAGCTCACTAAGCTCCACCTACTCTGGATCCTCCTAGGACTCCGTCGAATGGCCTGTGGTATGAACAAGACACAAAACATGTACGAGAAAATCCTGTGTAGGGGTGAGTATAAAGATACTTAGTAGGCGCCCCAAAACCCCCAAAATAAAAGGGAGCAACTGAAAGGAAATAGTCAGCTCATCCCAGCCAAAGGAAGCCCAAACGAGAGAGAAACTCCATCTCTAGACCATCCTCATATAAACATGACTAGTCATATTAGGTCAAGTATATGCCCATATATATATCATGAACATCTAGATATACTTGTTTTACTCACCAAGCCTCATGAGGGTCCTATCGCATCACCAGTGACAGGTTCTAACCAAAAAAAGGAGAACACACTCCATGAGATCTGTCATCCTAGATGACACTCGTTTGAGAGATAAAATCCATCAGGTCTCACACTAACATCCCAAATTCCCATATGAGAGATCACACTCATCGGATATCATCATTGAGAACATCACACAAAAATAGCGGAAACACCAAGCTTCTCAGATAGGGAATCACTCCTAGGGTCCACTAGGGGATACAAGAACCAACTCCGGTATCTCGAAGATATCACAGATAGGGGATCACTCCCAGGATCCATTAGGGGACACCACAACCCAATATGACATTCCAAAATTCATGTCACTGAGATAGAGGATCGTCACTCATGTGAAGATGGTCACGACGATGCCGAAAACACCATATGGTATAACTCGCGATGTAGGGGATCAAACCGACGATGCACCAACCTTAACAAAACCACATTCTGAGTAGGGGATCATATAATAAACGATTCTGGAACCCTACTAAAACCACACACTGAGTAGGGGATCAAATAACCAATGATTCCACAACCCTACTAAATGGCCCACTGCATAGGGGATCGTATTCCAGACGATGCCTAAAACCCTAAAGAGTTGACCTGCTAGATAAGGGATCTACGCCTATGTATAAGCAGTCACATCGATACTAAGAACTCAATCTAGGGAAGCAAAGCTAGAGGATCCCACTCCAGTCTCACCAGAGGGATGCCACAACTCTACCCGGAAAACATCCTATCGAGGGGATCAGAAACCTATAATAGAGTTGTAATTCCACACAAAACCTCATAGGAATGAACCAAGGGAGTATACTAAACCACTATTGGTCCAAACATCTCTAAACTGATCGAACAGAAACATTGCCACATTGCGCACCTCCTAGGCCCGAACTGATGCCACCACCGCGTTCTATGAAAAAAACACGCAGGATAGGCTATTTACTCGCCCAAAATAGACAACCGTTGAAAAAGTACTATTCACTATAGAAATCCTGGGTGGGGATCACACCTCGATCCTAAAACTCATCATGTAGACCACACCATTGTGACCACCTTGTAAAAATGCACGAGATCGACTACCCGTTTATCCAAAATGGATATCAGATGAAAAAGTCATGTTTCTCCATAAACGCCCCAAACTAGACTTGTGGGGTTATCACCCTGATCTCGGTTCCAGAACCTGAAAACTATTCTGAAAAGTGTACTTTACTATTAGGATCACAACACCATTGACAGCACGTCAATTGGACACTCTATGCATATGTTACGATGGGTCAAAGCTAAATAATAATAAAATATTATTATTATTTCAATGTTTCATGGCCCCAGTCCACGAACCCAACTCATAAAATCTTTGAAGAAAACTCAAAAGGGCTGCCTCGATGCAAGGAATGTGTCGTCGCAAACGGCTCATGAATTGGACTTCTGGTTTGCGAGTTATGGGGGTTTAAAGAAACCCCAGAAAATTTTGGCCGGACCACCACTTGTCTCCCCGAAAACCACCACGCCAGATCCAGAATCCACCATAATAGTGCAAAAAAGCACCATTCCACCGCTACCCTTACTGTATTCTTCCATGGATGCTTCTAGAATTTGGGTTTTCCACCAGAAAACTTCCGGGAACCACCGGGAGCACCCCGGTGTTCCAAAATCAGATCCGAAACATGTTTCAGAAAGCTCGAGACCTAAACTACACAAATATTTTGACTATTTGAAGAAAAACAATGCATAAAAAAGATCCAGGATTTTAAAATTCAAACCACATACCTTTTGGTGGAACACTGATGCTTTTTACGCTCCGCTGTTGCTGTTGCACGATCCGGGAGCATCCGCTATCAAGATCTGAGACCAACGTCGCTTCGTTTTCTCGATTTGGCGGATCAACAATGAAGAACGGATGAGGAGAGTAGGGGGCTCACCAAAGTAGGCTAAGGAGAGGAATATGGGGGGGGGGTGATTGATTTCTCCTATTTAATTAATTAATTTAATTAGTTAAATCAACACCCCCGACCAGACCTCTTGGCACAGAGGAGATTAGGTCGCCAATTGGTTAAACGCAACATTCTAAACGCAACGGTGGGCTTAGAAAAGTTATTTGAGACTCACTTCAGGAGTTATTTGAGTCGACGCCCATAAATAAACTATTCATTTATTTATGAAAATGCCACTGATCACCTTTTTCTACAGCAGACCCGCGCCCACAAATGTTACACCTCGTCTAAGGTAAAAGGCACATTCCAAATGCAACCGTGCCATCAGATTTATGATCTGAGGTAATATTTTGGAGATCACTTGTTCCCACATCGTGTATAGTATAAAAAAAACTTAATATTTTTATAAAATTAATTTCAGGCACACCGAGCCTTAGAATCTCACGTCGTTTTCACGCCTATATCTAGAATTATTCCTAGGAATATTCCAAAGTCTAACAGGGCCAAAACTCGAGTCGCTACATCATCCCCACATTAGGACATTTTGTCCCTAAAAATCCATAAGCACGAGAGAAAAAAACTTAACTCTAAACCAGATTTCCCACACCAGCAAGTTCACTAAAAACCATTACAAGACCTCTAAGGGTTCCAATGCTGCCAACTAGCACACACTATGGGGAACCCAAGACCTTTATCACAAACTCCCGAACACACAACCCTATCCGAACACATAATTCAGAGGGACTCTTCCACCACACCTCGACACAATCCTCTTTGGGCGGCACTGACTCACCCACACGGTTATAATTGCGTTATAAAAATGCGTCTCAGTGGGGGGAATGATCCCTTTTCCTCATGCATTCGTAGCATGTTGAAAAAAACCCACACAGGGTATTAACAAAGCTCTTAAAAAACCCCGAGCAAGCAATAGAAAGGAAATAGTACCACCCAATAGTGTGTATCAAAACCAATGTAGAATTATAAAGGACACAGAGCATACCTCTATCCATCCACAGAGCCTCTAGGTCAACAACCTCTAAGGCCTACAACTATCCTCACCCTCAACCTCCAGCTCTTTGAGCTTGGTGTGGACCACCTGGGGGTGGTGGTGGTGGAAACTCACACCACCTACCACCTCCCACTACTACACCGACTCCATCACCACGTCCGCCACCCAATAGACCTTTATACTTGAGACGCTGCCTTTGCCAAGGAGGCCTGTGGTCCAGAACCCTGTCAGCTATATAGAGGGTCGAATACTCCCTAGAAATATGTCCCGGTCCATTGCAAGCGCAACACCGCCTCTTCTGTGGATGAACAAAATCGACCTGAGATCCTTGAGAGCCCTGAGCCTCAGATCCTCCATCCTAGGGTTGCGTCCTAAAGTGCCGAGCATGTCTAGACCCCTGCACCTTCTATCGACTACCAGTTATCGAACCAACTATCAAGGTATCAACTCCCACATATCCATCACTAACAGGAAAAATCTACTCATCCAGAAATCTCTCCACCACCAAGGCCCGCTTCAACAATCTAGCATAGGTGGGTAGGCACAAGGAAACCAAACCTAACTGTATGTCTCTATATAGGCCCTTATTGAAGGTTTAAGACCTAAATAACAGGTTTCAAACCATATCCAGGGAGTATCATGACAGGTCTATAAACCTCACTGAGTACTCCGACACATTCCTACTCTCCTGATGAAGCTGCAGAAGCTCCTAGATTCGCACTGACCTTAGCGTCACTAGATATAACTCTTCCCTAAAGAGCCACTCAAACTCTATCCACATGAGTATCTCCTCTTCATGGGACTGTGTCATAAGACTCCACTATTGCCCAGTTTAACCATGCGGAAGGTTCGCTGCTAGGACCACCATATGATCTAGAGGTGTCCTCACCAGGCAGAAAACTCAGGTGACTACTTTGATCCATTCATCAACAGCTTGGGGGTCTGGATGACCCCGATACCATAGAGGTAGCTACCTCTGGAAATCATGCAGTGCACTCAGCCTGCATGCATCCTCATCCTGCACTGCTGACACAACCAGCTACTCGACATGTGGTAACTCCCTGAGCAGACCACCTGGAGGTCCAGTCTCAGAACCCGCACCCTGCCCCAAAGCCTCTACTCGGGGTAGATCGTCACCACAATCCCACTGTAGAAACCTCAATGGTTTTCATCATAGAGGCATCTTGAAATATAGTCAATATGAACCACATTCGAAGAGTATATCTAGGGAGATGAATCAAGAAGAATAAGGAAAAACCAAAACCCAGTCCTATATGATGCATGTACCATTATTTCCCTGTGACCAGTTTCCTAATGTACCGAGTCGAAAGGTAGGTTATCAGAGTCCTGGTGAATGGATATATTGGCTGCCGCACCAACACTAGAGTACCTAGCCTGAAATCTTAACTTGAAACATCTGAACACTGTCACTATGCAACCCAAATCAAATGCACAACTAGACCACCTACACTCAAAGATCCCAAAGGTGGAACCTCCCATGATACTAATCTGTCATGAACCGACCCAACGAGGCTCGATTTGCGACTCCCCATGCCTGCCTCCAATAGGCTAGGGGTTTGCGATAAGCTCCGAGTAGGCTATCAAACACATGGGAGACATTAACATAAGGTACCTATACACACACACCCACATACACCTCCATGAAATAGTGTAGAGATATATATAAAAACAAAAAAGAAATGCATGCATACATCTAACCCACAACCAAAGTACAAAAAAAGAAAAAAAGGGAAAAAATAGGGTCCACCAAAAGTAAACTGCAAAAGCATCCAACCTGCTCAGAAGGAGGGGATCGCGGTCAAAGGCACCTGCCAGAAAGCTCCTCGGCATAGCTATGGTAAACACCCCAGTCGGTCAATCTCACTAAGCTCCGACTACTATGGATCCTCCTGGGACTCCATCAAAAGGCCTATGGTCTACACACGACAAAAAATATATATAGGAAAATTCCGTGCAAGGGTGAGTATAAAGATACTCAGTAGGCGCCCGAAAACCCCCAAAATAAAAGGGAGCAACTGAAAGTCAATAGTCAGCTCATCCCAGCCAGAGGGAACCCAAACAAGAGAGAAACTCCATCTCGAGACCATCCTTAGCTAAATACAACTAGTCATATTAGCTCATGTATAGGCCCATACATATACAATGAACATCCACATATACTTGTTTCATGCACCAAGCCTCATGAGGGTCCTACTGCATCACCAGCGATAGGTTCTACACAAAACCAGGAGAACACACTCCATGAGCTCTATCATCCCAAATGACACTGGTTCGAGAGATACACTCCATCGGGTCTCACACCAATATTCTAGATGCCCATCCAAGAGATCACGCTCGTCAGATATCATCACTGAGAACATCACACAAAAACAATGAAAACACCAAACTTCTCAAATAGGGGATCACTCCTAGGGTCTGCTAGGGGATACAAGAACCCACTTAAGTATCTCAAAGATCTCACAGATAGGGGATAACTCCTTGGATCTGCTGGGGGATACCAAAACCCGATATGACATTCCACAATTCACATCACTCAGATAGAGGATCATTGCCCATGTGAAGATGGTCACGACAATGCTGGAAACCCTATCTAGTATAACCCATGATGCAGGATATTGAACCAACGATGCACCAACCCTACCGAAACCATGATCTGAGTAGGGGATCATATAATCAAATATTCCAGAACCCTACTAAAACCACACGTTGAGTAGGGAATTGAATAACCAACGATTCCACAACCCTACTAAATGACCTACTGCATAGGGGATCATATTCCTAATGATGCCTCAAACCATATGAAGTTGACCTGCTAGATAGGGGATCATCCCCCATGTATAAGCGGTCACGAAGATACTAATAACCTGATCTAGGGAAGCAAAGCTAGAGGATCCCACTCCGGTCCCACCAGAGGGATGTCACAACTCTAACAGGAAAACATCCTATTGAGGGGATCACAAACCTATAATAGGGTTGTAATGCCACACAAACCCTCACAGGAACAAACTAAGGGATTACACTCAACCATTGTTGGTCCAAACATCGCTAACCCGAGCGACTAGCAATATTGCCACACTGCGCACCTCCTAGGCCCAAACTGAGGCCACCACCGTGTTTTACGAGGAAAAACACACATGATAGACTATTTACTCACCCGAAACGAACAACCAGTGAAAAAGGTACTATTCACTGTAGCAATCCCAGGTGGTGCCCACACCTCTATCCTAAAACACATCAAGAAGACCACACCATCATGATCCCCTTGAAAAAACGCACGAGATCGACTACTAGTTTGTCCAAAATGGACACCAAATGAAAAAGTCATGTTTCTCCATAAACGCCTAAACCAGCCTCATGGGTCCCTCACCCTAATCTTAGTTCTAGCACCCGGAAACTACCCTGAAAAGTCATACTTACTATTAGGATCACAATTCCACTGACGGTGCATCAATCACACGCTCTGTGCAGACATTATGACGGATAGAAGATGAATAATAATAAAATATTATTATTATTTCAATGTTTTGTGTCCCTGTGTCACAAAAACGACTCATAAAATCTGTGAAGAAAACTCAAAAGTACCACCTCAATGAAAGGAACATGTCCCTACAAATGGCTCATGAATCAGACTTCTGGTTTGTGAGTTACGGGGGTTTAAAGAAGCCCCAGAAAATTCTGGCTGGACCACCGCCAGTCTCACCGGAAACTGCTGTGCCAGAGCCAGAATCCACCATGCCAGTGTTGGAAACCACCATGCAACTGCTTCCCTTTCCATATTCCTCCATGGACGCCATCAAAATATGAATTTTTTGTCAGAAAACTTATGAGAACCACTGGGAGCACTGCCGTGCTCCAAAATCAGATCCAAAACATATTTCAGAAAGCTCGAGACCCGAACTACACAACTCTTAGGATGATTTGAAGAAAAACAACACATAAACGGGATCCAGGATTTAAAAAATCAAACTTCCTACCTTTTGGAAAAATGCTGATGCTTTGCACGCTCCGCTGCTACTGCTGCACGATCCGGGAGCGTCCGCCATCAAGATCCGAGACCGATGGCTCTTTGTTTGCTCGATTTGGCAGATCGATAGAGAAGAATAGAGGATGGGATGAGGGGGCTCTCCAATACACATATAGGAGAGGAATTGGCGGGGGACATGATTTATTTCCTCTATTTAATTAATTAATTTAATTAATTAAGTCAACACCCCCGACCAGACCTCTCGGTGTAGAGAAGATTAGGTCACCCTAGGGTAAACACGACGTTCTGAACGCAACAGAGGGATAAAAAAGTGATCTAAGACTCTGTTCGGGGGTTATTTGAGCTGACTCCCATAAATAAACTATACATTTATTTACGAAATCACCACTGATCACCTTTTTCTACAGTAGGCCCGTGCCCGCAAGGTTACACCCCGTCTACGGTAAACGACATGCTCCGGACGCAACCGTGCCCTCAGATTTATGATCTGACCTACCATTTAGGATATCAATTGTTCCTGAATTTTGAATAATATAAAAAAGCTTAATATTTTTATAAAATTAATTCTAGGCACACCGGGTCTCAGAATCGCACGCGGTCTTCATGCCTAGCTATGGAATTATTCATAGGAATATTCCAAAGTCTAACTGGGTGAAAACCCAAGTCACTATAGAGATATACATGGAGAATCTAGAGGGATTTTAGGTTAATGGAAAATAAAACATGGTATAAAAACTTAAGAAAAGTTCACATGGTTTGAAACAGGCACCAAGGAAATGGTACAAAAAATTCGAATCATTCATGGAGAAAAATAAATACAGGAGGAAGACTTCTGATCACTCGGTTTTCATCAATCAATTTTATGATGGTTATTTTATTGTCTTATTACTTTATGTTGATGATTTTTTAATTATTGGTATAGATATCACTAAAATTGACAGGTTGAATAAGGAGTTGAACAAGTCTTTTGAAATGAAGGACTTAGGAGATGCTACTCAGACTCTTGGTATGACGATTACTCATGATAAAAGAAATAAAAAGATTTAGCTATTTCAAGAGTGGTACATTAAAATGGTTCTTGAAATATTAAACATGAGAAAGGAAAATCTAGTTAGCACTCCACTTGTGACTCATTTCAGGCTCATGATAGGTCATATTCCTTCAACTGAAGAGGAGAAATAAGAGATAGAAAAATTTCCTTATCAGTCAGCAGTTGATAGTCATATATATGTCATGATGTGCACCAGACCAGATATTGATCACAATGTTGGCATTGTGAGTGTATTCTTATCAAATCCATTAAATGAGCTTTGTATAGAGGTCAAATGAATATTAAGGTATCTTTGAGGTACATATATTCATTGTTTCTATTTTGGAAGTGATAAAAATGTTTTAGAAGGATACACAAATACAAATATGGATGGAGATATAGACATGAGTAAATATATATCTGGGTACCTAATACCATTTTTAGGGGGAGAAGTCTCATAGAAATCACAACTTCATAATTGTGTTTCCTTATATACCATAGAAGTAGAATATATCATGGTCACTGAGGGATACAAGGAGATGCTGTGGATGAAGAAGTTTTTATAGGAGCTGGGAGAGAGTCAGAAGAATTATATTTTCTATTGTGATAGTCAGAGTGCTGTTCATCTCAGCAAGAACCTGATATTTCATTCCAAGTCTAAACACATCAACTCACAATACCACTAGATCCAGAATGTATTGGAGAAAATATTGTTTAAAGTTGAGACAATACACACCAATGATAATGGGGAAGACATGATGATAAAAGTTATATCGAAAGAGAAGCTGGACACCTACAAGGAGACTTCATGTACATATTCTACCCCAAATTGGTTATGAGGAGGAGATTTGAGGGGGCCACTCCCAATCAAGGGAGAAAACAGTAGAGGAAGGGTTCTTTGTTATCAAAAAAACAGGTGTGGGTTTTATTCAATTGGAAACCTACTAAACTGTCACAGAGGAAGTGAAATAAGAGGCATGGAAGAATTCAAGGGTTGATGAACCACCCCAAACTAAACTTGGACTGCAAAAAATATTTCCTCTATAAAATGAGATTGAATCCCACAATTTTATTAATCAAAGAACATATCGCTGTAATATTTGTTGTAATCCTTCAACGTTATATCCAGATAGAAGAAATATAGAAAGGACCCATTCTCTCATGGACGTAGTCACACTACCAAACCATATTAAATATTGTGTGTTCTTCATTTCTCTATTATGTTTTTTGTGATTTTCATCATAATGAAACTCTACTTCCCCAACAATCTCAACCATCCACATGACTTCCATCATGTTATCTTGACTTTTATGCCCATTGTTTTATCTGGATTTATGATTACTTCATTAATTTGGATTTAGGAATTGGATTTAAAAAGCTCATTCAATATGTTTTCTTGGAGATAGAAAAGAGGGAACCTCATGTGTTTCTGGTGAGATATCAAAGAGTAAGGGAAAGAACTAAGGTTTCCAACCTACTCTTTACTCCTGGATGTTTCATGTTCTGATCCCCTACAATTGGTTCTTTGTTCTAGTGGAGATTAGGTGGATACAATCACTTCATGGGAGTTGGATGACGATCACACATATCCTGGAGGTTACAAAATTCATATATTCAGATCATAATTGGATTTCTGTGTATAAATTCAACCCTATAAGTGATTTATATATATTTATTCATGTAAGATACTATATCCTTTCCACTTTGTGCATGTTTGAGTTCTTTTAGGAGGGTATGATACAAATTCCTGATAATAGAGTTGATCACCACCACTAGGTTTTGCAAGGATGACCTCCTCAAATAGTTTCTTTGATATTTATTTTCATTTGAGTATTTTATCTACCTGCTTATTTCTTTTAGTAATAATGGTTTATCTAGTATGGTGTTATTTTTGTGTGCATAGGTTCACATTGAACTAAAGCATATTATATCTTGGTGTTCTTTACTGCTTTCTATTTTTCATTTCTTAAATATTGTTTTTTCTAATTCAGGTTATATCATTTAATGTATTTTTCATATTAAAACAAAAAAATTTATTCATTTTGTAATATATCAAAACAAATCAATTGGTCTTGGATGGTTCTCAAGGATAACCACATCAATGAAATCCTTAACACTTAGTTTCGGTACTATATGAGTAATTAAAGATAAGATCTATGAATTTTAGGATAGAGAAGTTTGATGGAGAAAATGATTTCAATATATGGTGAATTAATATGAACAATATCTTTGACCATAATGAATTTCTTAATTCTCTCCATGGTCTTAAAAACAAGGTTGACACCCTATCCCCCATTGGACAGTCCACTGTTACATATGTTGATGTCTCTGATGATGTTCTTAGGAATACACATAGTCTTATTTTGTTGTCATTGGGAAATAAAGTTCTTTGAGAAGTAGATTTTGAGTTTACTACCACTGGTATCTACTCTAAATTATAATCCATATACAAGAATAAATCTTTAATTGTAATATTATAAAATAAAATGTGACTTTACACCTTCAAGATGTATCCTAGAACTATAGTTAGGGACTATCTTAATGATTTTAATAAATTCTTGTTAGATCTTTCAAATATAGATGTTGATGCAGCTGATGAAGACCAAGCTATAATTAACTATTTTGGTCCAACACAACATGGAATAGCACCCCTCAAGCTCAAACTGAAATGTGGTGGGAGGACTAGAAGATAGGTTCCAATACACCTATTTCTCTTTAGAGCTTCACACCCGAAAAATCATGTGAGGAACTCACTACCAATTCAACCTGATTCAATGCAAGAGAAGACCAAAAGCATTGTGAAAATCAAGTCAGATACCTATATGTCCATCAAGAATGAGGAAAAATGGTAGATGTTGGGTGTCAGCACACCCATCCCTCTTTTGAGGATTCCCACCCAGTAGTGCTTGCAAGAAGCTGCACTGAAAACCTAATGCAATAAAGAAAAATCCAATGTCCACATAGACCTCTATGACCCAATCAAACAAACAGTTCCAAACAATGCAGATTCCTATTGAACCACACCAGAAACCATCAATGGAAAATTTCTACTGAGCACTACACTGATAACAACTAAAACATTCTCAATAAAATACAAAACCCACTCAATTCATCCTCAATATGCACCATCATCTATCAACCATTGCCACACCACCATTTTAAACAATGATGTTGCCGACCGAATAGAATCACCCACACCATCCCTCATTAGAAGCACTTGGAGATCCACCGCAAGCACTCAATAACAAACTACACCCGGTGAGAACCAACACATGACCTCTAGACACCATCTCCTGAAAGAAACCAGTCTGCTTCCTAAACTCCAAACATCACCACCTAGGAGAGATTCTAGATAAATGCCACTTGACAAACCATCCACCATAAGAAAAATAAACTACCATCATGTAAAGAATCCATGTACCATCACATGAACATCGATCTATTCTAGGGGGTTCCAAAATTTGAAGAGATATAGGGATGAAGAATCCTAGCATGAACACCACTTGATCTCCAATCCACCGCTGCCTGAAAGGTCATAGGATGGGACTAATCCCCCTACCTTTAAATTCCAATGAAGAACCCAGATCTGGATAGATCTGAGAAAGAGGAGGCAAGCACACCACCACTCTTGCAAGAGCCGCAAACAAAGAGAGATAGTTACCATGGAGCAGATATGCCAGAATGAAAGGAAACCATAGAAATGAGTAGGAAAGGAAGAAACCAGTGCATAATAATTTGAGACAAGTAGAAGGGTTGAAAAATATAAAAGATCGAAAACCCTAATGGGATAAGAACCACCCCCGAAAGCATTGGCTTATATAGAAGGGATCCATCCCTCACAATATGTTTATGTATGTGTATGTATATTCATGTTTGTATGTACATATATGTATGTGTTTGTATGCATGTGTTTATGTATTCATGTGTGTGTTTTTATGTATATGTATGCATGCTTATATATATGTATGTGTATGCATATGTGTATGTGTATGTGTATGTGTGTGTATGTTTATGTGTATATGTATGCTTTTGTGTATGTATATAGATGTATGTGTTGTGTATGTCTATGTTTAAATGTGTACATGTATGTATATAAGTATGTGTATGTATGTGCATGTATGTTTATGTATGTGTATGTGTATATATGTCTGTGTATGTATGTGTGTGTGTGTGTGTGTATGTGTATGTCATTGTATGTATTATTGGTAGAATTTTTTATTGTAGACAGTGGATACCAATTATTTTGTAAGGGAGGATGGTGTGGTTGGAAAAGGTGGGTGGCCAAACCCCACCAACCATCCAGTGGAGGAGGGTGGGTAGGGGGTGAGGCTTGCCTATAAAAGGTAGCGGGTTCCCCTGGTTTTCATCACCAACAATCCCTTTGGATCACATCTTCTACCATCATATTTGTTTGTGGTATTTTGTGAGGTTGTTTGCCCACACATTCAAGATAAATTTACAATGGATACTCTACTTATAATTATGAGGGAGTGTGTACCCAATTTTACTCATGGTGAGATTCTTCTATTTGTTGATGGTCTATTACCCCTTTTATTTTGAGGTTTTTCCACATTACATATGGTGTCATTTATTTCCACAATTATTATAGTTTATTTTATCTTTTAAATATCACCACACCAGTAGACCAATCATTTTCAGTCCTAACAAGATGTATCAGAGCAAGGTTATAGCCTAATACTATTCATTTTTTTGGGTATTAATAATTCTCATTAATTTTAGTATGTTCTGTGATTGTGACTATGTTTGATCTTTCAAATTAGAAAAATTGTATTGAGTTTATTAAATAAAACATTGTGAAATAGTGTAGGTTCTGGATTGATGAAATTTCTATATGGTAATGAAATTCAAGACCTAGAAATTCAACATGAACAATTTTATATTGTTGAAAATGAAGATGTAGGCAGTGTTGAAAAAGGATAATTACTTACTAGAAATTGGCGAAAGACCAACATGTGTGATGATAGAGAATGGTTCTAGTGGGATCTAGAATTGTGACATGGACAAAAATATGATGAGTACTTCTGGAATTTGAGACATTCTAGTTAGTGAAGTAGTGAAGACTGCTGGAATTAGAAAACATCTCAACGATGCATGGATAATTGAATTAGAAGAAACATGGAACATGAAATATTGATGGGAATGGTTTGATCAGTATGAAACTATCCCAAAAGTACTTGTGTACATGGGGAATGATCACACCTTAAAGGTTGTTGGAGTCTGTACCATCAAACTAAATATGCATGATGATATTTTTTTTGAATCATCCAAGGAGTACGCCATCTAAAGGGACTGAAGAAGAACATATTTTATTTGGGAAAATTTGATGATATCAGATTCAAGACTAACACCAAGAAAGGAGTGATGAGAATTGTGAAGGTAACTCTTGTGGTGATGAAGGCATGGAATATCTTAAAGAAAACATACGTGATTATGGGTGAAACAAACAAGGAGACAAAGATAGTTGTCGTATCAACAACCTCAACAAAAGCATTAATGACATCATGGAATCATAATCTTGGTCATATGTCCGAATGAGGCATGGATATTCTTACGGACCAGAAGTTACTACCTGGTCTTAAAAAGGAATTTATACCATTTTGTGAGCATTGTGTTTTGAGAATGAAACAAAGGTTAAAGTTTGTAACATCAATAGTAAGAAGAAAATAGATCTTATTATTAATCCATTATAATATTTTTAAATCATCAGTTGTATACCTAGGATGATCATGGTACTTTGTATCATTCATTGATGACTATTCTAGGAGATGTTGGGTGTGCCTAATCAAGATGAAAGTGAATGTTTTTTAAGTATTCAAAAAATTAAAAGCATGAAAGGAACTTGAATCTATAAAAAAGATCAGGTGTTTTAGGAATGATAATGGTGAAGAATATATGATCAAGCAGTTTGATAATTTTTTTTCAAAAAGAAGTAATCAAGAGACGGTCCATGGTGGCATACACTCCTCAGTAGAATAGAGCATAAGAGAGGATGGATATACCCTAATTGATAGAACAATGGTGATGTTTATGATTATAATAATTTACAAAACATTTTGGGAAGAAGAAGTGAATAATACCGGTTATATTATCAAATAAGATCCTTCAATGGTGATTGTTATGAAGACACCTTTGGATATGTGGAATGGTAAACCCACTAATTATTCTTAGCTACATTCTTTTAGATGTCCTGTATATGAATTTTTTAATGACTAGGAAAGATGAATGTTTTATTTGAGATCTAGGAAATATATCTTCTTGGGATATACTGATGGTGTGAAGAGATATAATTTGTAGGACCTCACTTCCCAAAAACTTATCATCAGTATATATGTCATTTTTTTAGAATACATGGTGAAAATAAAAAATGGAGACATGGAGAAAGAGAATATATAAACTATAATAGTTGAGTTAGTGGAAAAATACAAGGAAGAACCAGTTTCCTATGAGGAATTACCAGAGCATGATGATCAAGTAACGATTGAGTTTGGACCATGAAAGTCAAATTGAGAGAAAAGATCACTAGTGTGGAACTCAAACTATGTCACTAAGAGAAATATTTCATACTGCTTATTGATAGAGGATATAAAGCCATATTATTTTTTAGAGACAACTGAGAGTCCATATGTATCCTCCTGAATGGTAGCGATGCATGAAGAACTTGAATCCCTATAAAATAACAAGACATGGGATCTTGTTCTATTACTTCATGGATGAAATTCTATGAATAAAAAATGCACTGTTAAGATCAATTTGGATGGAAATGAACAAGTGAAAAGATATCATAGAATATTGGTGGTCAAATGATATAATCAGAAGAAAGGTATTGATTTTAATGAAACCTTTTCCCCTATTGTTAGACTGATGACTGGTCGGATAGTTATGGTAATGTGTGATACATACATCTTCCATCTGGAGTTGATGGATGTGAAGAATTATTTTCTCCATGGTGATCTTGATGAAGAGATATATATGCTCCAACTGGAAGGTTTTTTAGAAGAAGAAAAATATAAATTGGTTTGTAGGTTGAACAAATATTTGTATAGTCTCAAGCAGATGTTGAGGTATTGGTACAAGAGATTTCATTTCTCTATCATGGTCCTTGGATACAATAGACTTCATTTAAATCCTTATTCATATTTCAGGGGTTTGAATTTTAATGATTTCATAATTCTTCTATTGTATGTGGATGACATGTTGGTTATAGGCTCCAACAATGATTATATCTAGGATATGAAGGCACAGTTGGCTAGATAAATTGATATAAATGAATAGGGACCGGTAAACAAGATTCTTAGGATGCAAATTTATTGAGACATAAACAATGGGAAGATTTGGTTATTATAGAAGAATTACTTGTAGAAAGTCATGAAATGTTTAAATATGAAATAATGTAATCCAATATCCACCCCAATTCTTATTAATTTCAAGTTATCCTCTATGATGAGTCCTAATAGTGAAGCAGAGAGGATGAAGATGTCTTGAGTATAGTATGAATCGGTAGTGTAGAATTAGATGTTCGCTATGGTGTATAATAGGCCAGACATTACACATGTAGTTGGAGTAGTTAGTTAGTACTTATAGAATCCATGATGGGTGAAATGGAACACAATGAAGAGGATCTTGGTACAAATCAATGAGAACTTATATGTTTCATTATGTTATATAGGATTATATTTTTCTATCATAGGCTATGTTGATTTAGATTTTTTAGGTGATTCTAATTAGAGGAAATATACTACTAGTTATGTGTTTACACTTATAGTAGGAGCCATGAGATGGATTTCAAAGTTATAGTCACTTGTGAATTTATCCACGATGGAGGTGGATTATATGGTAGCTACACAGGATTATAAAAAGGCTATTTGGGTGAGAAAGTTATTGGAGGTGCCCAAGCATAGACATGAGAAAATTTTATTGTTTTTTGACATCCATAACACACTGCACATTACAAATAATCCATATTTTCATTCCAAGATGAAGCATATTGGTGTTAAATATCAATTTTTCTAAGATGTGGTTTAGGAAAGAAGTTTGGATATGCATAAAACTCATACTAAAAAAATTATAGAAGATTTCCTAACTTAGGTGATTGACACTGATAAGTTCATATGGTGTTGATCCTCGAGCGGCCTTGCAGAGGAATGAGCAGCATGGTTTGGAAGATAGAAAGGATGTTTGGAGATGAGATTGGTTTTAAATCAAATCTCTAAGTTGGAGATATGTTGGTAGAATTTTTTTATTACATACTTCGTCCAACCCCATATTTTTTCAAGGGAGGATGGAATGGTTGGAAAAGATTGGTGGCTAAATACCACCAATAATCAAGTGAAGGAAGGAGGGTAAGGGTGAGGCTTTCCTATAAATGGAAGTGGATTCCCTAATTTTTTCATCACCAGTAATTGATTGCAAAACATCTTCTACCATCATATTTGTATGTGGTATTTTGTGAGGTTTTTCCCCATATATTAAAGATATATTTATGAAGGATATTCTCTTTTTAATTATCAGAGAATGTGTACCTACATTTACCCATAGTGAGATCTTTCTATTTTTATATGGTTTTTTACCCCTTTCTTTTTGGGGGGTTTCCCATGTTACATATAGTTTCATTTATTTCCACATTTTTTTCACTTTATTTTATCTCGTAATTATCATCACACCAGCAGACCAATCATTTTATGTCCCAACATGTATGTGTATGTGTGTGTACATGCATTACTACTACAAAACATGGTTTTATCAGTGATAACCTTTATCTGTACTAAAAAAGCATTTATAATCAAGGTGTTATTAAAGAGGGTTCTCTTTTATCAAAATTAAAAAAGTGATGATAAAGACCCCTTTTATTAGTGATAAAAAAATCATTGATAAAGGTAAAAAAATAAAATTTTAAAAAGAATTTGTTTTTCTACAAATCAGAGGGTGGACCACTGCCTTTTATCACCACTCGACCCCACTTTTAATAGAACTAGACTTCACCACCCCCATTTAATAGCACTAAACTCTCGCCTTTAATAGTGCTAGACACTTTCTCACCCACCCACACGCACTTTCCTTTGCTGGGTTTTGAACTTGAGACCTCTTCCTCGTGCTCTTGCGACTCTTCCACTCACCTATATTGTTTTGTTTTTCATTTTATGATATATCTATATATTTATATATATTTTATTATAATTTTTATCCATATATTTTTATATATATTTAAATACATATATAAAATTTGTTTTTTGTGTGTGTATGTGTGTGTGTGTTTATAAATACATAAATGTATATATTTATATATATGTGTGCGTATATAAATATAATTATACATATTTATATTTATTTACATATATTATATATTTATATTTATATACATATATTAGAATATGTATATAAACATATATATGTTTTTCAATACACACAAAAATATATTTATATATATATAAACATTATATATACATTAATTGTATATGTATATGTATATAAATATTCATGCATTTTTATTTTAAATAAAATGGATATTATTTTTTATTTAGAAAAGGTTTATATATTGAAAAATATATTTTATATGTAAATATGTTTAATTAATTATTTATAAAATTAAAATTTTATGGGTGAATATATAAAAAATATGTATATATTATAATATATTTGATTATAAATAACAGTACATTGTTAAAAATGATAAAATTTCAAAACCATAACATCAATATGAATGTATGCCATGGAAATAAATTTATCCTCCACCAAAGGCATATATCTCATCATAAGATTCTATTTAATATGTGGTAGAGCCCAAACAGACACCTAGATCAAAAGTTATGACCGTTTGAAGTTTGAGTTACGTTTTCCACTGATTTTCGATATTTTATTATTTTTTTTTGATTTTTTTATATTGAAATTGTTATTAAATGAATATTACTCGATAATAATTAGAAAATAATTAATTTAAAAATATTTTTAATTATTTTATAATCCATTTTCACTAATTATCTTATATATTAAGTGTAAATGCCTATTTAGCTTTATCTAAAACATATTCAAAAAATATATATTATATTTATATCAATATAAATATATTTATATATTAATATATTATTTTTATTAAGATATATTTTTTTGAAATATACGCTTTATCATTGCTAGTAAAAAAGCACTGATAAAGGGGGGGGGGGGGTGGGGTCTTTATCAATGCTACAAAAAAAAGCACTCATAAAGAGATCCCCTTTAACAGTAATACAAAAACCCATTTTTGTGGTAGTGCATGTATATGTGTATATGCATGTATATGTATTTATGTGTATGTCTATATATGTATATGTCTATGTGTATGCATGTATGTGTGTGTGTAATATATATGTCTGTGTATATGTATATGAATATATCATTATATAACAGGAAGAATCATTTTTTTGAATTGACATATATCATTTTAGTATATATACATATATATACATATATGTACACAAAATCATAGGAAAATTCATTTATTTTTTCAAATGTAATTAACAAAATTTTTTATAAATACACACACACACACACACATATACATTTAATATTTTCATATTTTTTCATTTTTTAATATCTATTTATGAAATTTTGATTATTAATTTTGATTATTTTTAATATCTTTGTAATTTATATAATTAATATTTATTTAATTTAATTTTATTACTTTTATATTTGAGTCTTTATTCAATTATTATTTATTAATTCCTAATTAGTAATTTATTGTGACGTTTTTGTATTTAATTGTGATTTTTTAATATTTTTTAATGTTTATTTTAATATTTATTCTTTTTAATTTTTTTTGTAAATGATACAATTAATATTATTTATTATTTTTTAATATTTTTTTAATTTTTTCAATTTTATTTATTACTTTTTGTGGTCGATCTGTATTAATTTGGCTTGCGTGGTTCTTTCAGGTGGCGTGTCTCAGGGGGCAGTTTGCATGGTGGTACATTTACAAAGTAATTAGACATGGGTTCTTCACATCAATTAGAGTTGTTAAAAAATGGAAGTAGGTAGGTAGACTTGTGGGGAGACTTTTGATGTTGTAAGAGCACAGTTGGGGGAGGATTGTATTGGTGGTCAACAACAAAGGTGCGTGAGTCATTGAAGAAAGGGAACTCAAGATAGGCATGGGATGAAAAAACTCTTTGAATGCTCATTCATTAATGCCTTATATGTCAGCTATCAGTGACTTCGAGAATAATTGTTGGTTGACCTTGGGCATAATGATGACTTCTGAGAGGAAAATTACCACAACAACAGGGACCACAAAGCTGTGAAGGGTGACATGATTTGGTTAGAAAATAAAGGTGGGAATTCAAAAAATAGGGTAGCCATTGCGAGATGATGTCGAGTCTGATGTCGGAAGGGGACGTGTTGTGATGCATGGCTGATATTGCGGCCGGCGTGGAAGCTTTCATGTCAGATATGACCTTAGTATTGGTTGTCTTTTTTCCTTTGGGTGATCATTTGAGTATTATTTATATCTTAGTTTTTTAGGCGGTTTCCCCATATATTCAAGAGTGATATTACAAAGGATATCCTTCTTATAATTGTGAGGAAGTGTGTACCCAAATTTACCATAGCGAGATCCTTCTTTTTCTTGTGGGTTTTTATGGCTTTCATTTTAAGGTTCTCCATGTTATATATGGTTTCCATTTTTTCAAAATATTTTTTACTTTGTTTTATATCGTAATTATCACCACACCAAAGGGAAAATCATTTGTTTTTCCAATAAGTGGTACCAAACTAAGGTTCTGTCTTAGTGTTGTTCACTTTTTTAAGTATTAATAATTCTTATAAATTTGATATTCTCTATGATTGCCACTATATTTTATCTTTCATATCAAACACATTTTATTGATATTATTAAATACACCATTGTGAAACAAAAGAGGTTATGGACTGATGGTGTTTCGAAATGGTAGTGAAATTTAAGATAAAAAAATTTAACAAGAATATTTTTTTTTATGAAAAATGAATATGTAAGTGGTGTTTTAGAATAATAATTTCCTTCTGGTGATTAGAGAAAGACATGTGGGTGTAACTTATGAGGAATAGAACAACATGGATGGGAATTCTATTGACAAAATCCATTTTTATTGGGAATATGGGGTCCTATCATGCGTAGAGGATAAAATTATAGTAAAGTAAATTTAGAATACAATAATGAATATGTATAAGGCCAACTCATTTCACAAAAAAAATTTCCTGAAGAGAAATTATACCCTCTTTAAATGGAGGATTCATCATCTTTGACTGACCACATCAACACCCTCTTGACCTTTTTCACTCTGGTCATGGAGCTAGTCTATTGAATTGGAGATATTTAATGTGAAGAGATTTTACTCCATAGTTTTCCAGATTTGTATGACCAGATCATAATTTACCTCACCAACAATATGCTAATGGGAATATTACTATTCAATGAGGTTCTAGCTATGGTTTTTGAAGAATAAATATAGTAAAAAAATAAGGAGGACAAACAGACAACTTTGCACCAAGTGGAGGCTCTCTCAATAGAGAGTGGAAGGATGATTAAGTGTGGTTCTAATGGGAGTCAAAATCAAGACTGGTCTAAATCCAAGATCAAGAAGAAAAATGTCACATGTTACAATTTTGGCAAGAAGGGGCACATCAATAAAGACTATTAGAATAATTTTAGTGGTGGAAATAACTATCAAGGACATGTATTTAGTACTTCTAGAAATAAATACATACTAGTCAGTGAAAAGTAAATGACTGTTGGAGATAGAAAACTTATCAATGATGCATAGATAATCAACTCAGGGGAACCATGTTGCATCAAACGTTTATTGGAATGGTTTAATCAGTACAAACCTATCCCATAAGGACTTGTGTAAATGGGGAATGATCACACCTTAAATATCATTATATCTGATTCCATCAAACTAAATATGCATGATGGAATAGCTCGAACCATCCATGGATTATTCCATGAGAAGGTCCTGAATAAGAACATATTGTCTTTGGGATAATTAGATGACCTCAGGTAAAAGAGTTTCACAAATAATGGAGTGATAAATATTATTAAGGTTATGATTTTGGTGATGAAGGTAGAGAATATCTCAAAGAACATGTACATTCTTATGAGTGAAATGTACAAGGAGGTAAATATAATTCTCACATCAACTACCTCAATGAAAGCATTAAAGACATCATGGAATAAGAAGCTTAAACATATGTCTGAATGAGTATTAAATATTCCTACTGATCATAAGTTGTTTCTTGTTCTTACAAAGGAATCCTTACCATTTTTGAGCATTGTGTTTTGAGAAATAAACATAGGTTGAAGTTCAGGATGTCAACAACGAGCAGTAAGGATATATTAGAGTTGATCCATTCTGAAGTTTTGAAAGCACTGATTATATATCTGGGTGGAGAATGGTACTTTGTATCATTTATTGTTGATTATTATAATAGATATTGGGTGTAACCAATCAAAAGAAAAGTGAGTGTTTTTTAATTCTTAAAAACATTCAAAATAAGGAAGGAGACTTAATTTGGAAAGAAGATCAAGTGTTTGAGGACTGGAAATGGAAGAGAATATACAAGTGAGAAGTTGATACTTTTCTTCAAGAGGAAGACATAAAGATACATTACATGGTGCATACATTCATCAATATAATAGAGTGGAAAATTTTATGAATAAATCCTTACTGAAGAGAATAAGGTAAATGTTGAAGATTGTAAAAGTTTCCAAGACATTCTGGGCAGAAGAAAAAAAGTCCTCATCCTATGTGATCAATTTATCTTCTTAGATGAATATTGATTTGAAAATGCCTATGGATATGTAGACTAATAAACCAGTTGAATATTATTGGTTACATAATTTTGGAAGTCATGCATATGCATTGTTTAATGATCAAGTAAGTTTGAAGTTGGATTCTAGATCTAAGAGATATATCTTCATGGGATACATTGATGGTGTGAAGGGGTATATCTTGTGGGACCTCACTTCCCAAAAACTTATCATCATTTGAGATGTCATTTTCTCAGAATACATGGTATAAATTATGAATAACTGGAGACATGGATAAATAGAATATAGAAACAAAAATATTTGTGGTGGAGGGAGAATCAAAGGAAGGACATGTTTCCTCTAAGGCATTACTAGATCATGATGATCAAGTACCAGTAGATTCTGGACCATGATAGTCAACTTCGGAGAAAAGAGTACTAATATGACACTCATAACTTTTCATTAGAAATAATATTTCATACTTCTTGTTGATTAATAATGAATCTATATTCTTTTATGGATGCAACTTAGAGTCCTGATATACCCAAATGGATGGTGATGATGTAGGAGGAACTTGAAGCCCTACACAAGAACAAGACTTGTGATATTCTTCCATTATCTAACAGAAGGAAGGATATTTAAAATAAATGGGTCTTTAAGATCATGTGGGATGGAAAGGAATTGGTGGAAATATATAATTTGAGACTGGTGGTTGAAGGATATTCTCAAAAGGAAGGTATTGATTTCAATGACCCATTGTTAGAATGATGAATATCCAGGTAGTCTCAGTGATGTTTTCTACATACAATTTACATATTGAGTAGAAATACATGAAGAAATATTTTATCCATGATGATCTTGTTGAAGAAATCTATATTCTCCAACCGGAAGGTTTTACTGAAGAAAGATAAATTAGTTTATAGGTTGAACAAATATCTTTATGCTCTCAAGAAAGTGATGAGGTGTTAGTACAAGATATTTTATTCCTATATCACGAGCCTTGGATACAATAAACTTTATTCCAATCTTTTTGTATTTTTAGGGGTTGTTATGGTAATGATTTTATCATTATTCTATTTTATGTGGATGAAATTTTATTTTTATATCCTAATAATAATAAAATCCAAGAGATGAAAAAAAAGTTTTCTAGATAGTTTGATATTAAGGACTTGGGATTGAAAAAAAAATATTCTTGAGATATGGAATTAGGGAGATAAAAATAATGGTAAATTTTTTCTATCATAAAAGAATTAATTATTAAAAGTATTAAAATGATTCAATACACAATATTGTAAAATAATATCTACCCCTTCTTTATAATGTCAAGTTATCCTATATGATGAGTCATAACTGTAAAGTGGAGAGGATGATGATATATAGAGTACTATATAAATCAACAGTGAGGATTCTAATGATCGCTTTGGTTTGTACTAGACCAGAAAATTCACATGTAGTGGGAGTAGTAGGTCGGTAGATGAAGAATCGAATAAGAGAGAATTGAAACACAATGAATAATATCCTGATATACATCAAGGAGACCTAAAATGTTGTATTATATTATGGAGGATTGTATTTCACGATTAGAAAATATATTGATTCAGATCTTATAGGAGATTATGACAAGTGTAAATCTACTTTTAGTTATGTACTTACTCTTGTAGATGGAGTTTTGTGCTGTATTTCAAAATTACAGTTAGTTATGGAATTATCCATGGCTAAGACAGAGTACATAGAAACTACATAGTCTTGCAAATAGGTGATCATGATGAGAATGTTATTTGAGGAACTTAGGCACATACATGAGTAGATTCCATTGCTTTTTTGATAGTCATAGATTCTTTCACATTGAAAGAATCCATCATTTCATTCTAGGATAAAACACATTGGGGGTATAATATCACTTTGTTCAAGGTGTAGTGAAGGAAGGAAGTGTGAAAATGAAAAAAATTAATACTAAATAAAACCTATAAGATTTCTAGATAAAGGTGATTGAATTTGATAAGTTCAAATAGTGAAGATATTTAAGCATCCTTGAAGATATGTGATTAAAAATATTTGGTAGATATAAAGGATGGATTGAGTTGTGATTGATGCTCAATTAAATTTCTAAGTTGGAGATATGTCAACCATCTTTTCTATTTATAAGGCACCACACCTTTTCTTTGTCAAAGAGGTGAAGATGGGGGATTATGAGCTAGGTGGAAAACCTTAACCACTTGGATAAAATGGAGGAGGATAAAGGTTGGTAGTAACCTATAAATGGGGAGGTTCCCTAATGGTTTTAGTATCAACAGCACAATCACTTATCTAATTTGATTATTATATTTGTGGTAGTTTGTGAGGAAGTTACCCCATATATTCAAGGGAGATATTATAAAGATATTATCCTTATAATAGTATGGCAAGTGTGTACCCACTTTTACCATATTGAGATCCTTGTTTTGCCTGTGGGGTTTTACCCTTTCATTTGGGGTTTTTCCATGTTAAATCTGGTGCCCATTTTTCTTTACATTTTTCACTTTATTTTATCTCATAATTATTGCTATACCAAATGGAAAATCATTTTTCAGCCCCAACACCCAGGAAAATGGTTTTTGGGTTTCATGGGATGAATTAGTGATATCATCAGGGAAAAAATGACTAGGTTGGTCAGATAATTAATACAATTCTCAACAATGACCTTGGGAGAAAAGAAATAATGGGATTTGTGGGGAAGCCAACAAGTTTTATAAAGACTTTGCGTCACAGTCACATGGGATTACACATGGATACATAAAGGCAAAGGTGTTGGTCAGTCTTGTGCAAAAAAAGTTTTCCAGTCTGGGGATTGTATGAGTTTACATATACAGGGCACCCAGAGGTTGATTAATGTGATATTCAAAAAAAAATGGTAACATATAATAGAAAATGACACATGAAGGAGAAATATTACAGTAAATATTGTGAAGAATTTATTGGAAAAATCCACCAAAGGCTGGTTGAAGGGGTGGTCATGATGGCTACAGGGTGCAAAATAATTGCATCAGGACAAGGGTGAACACAATGCTCATGGCATGGAGAGGATTCAACCTCGATGAAAACATTCCATAAAGAAATCGAAGGCTTATGGGTTGGATGAGGGGTATTAAATATGCCTCTAAAAGTTAGGTCTTCAGGCTATACAATGTACTTGACAAGTTGGGGGTACGATCAATACCCATGGGGGGTATGAGGTCTGACCCAATTTGTCCTTAGGTGGGTCTGTATTTGTTTCTTTCTACCCCATTTAAATAATCTAAATTCTAAATTATTAAATTTTATTCATTTTTGACATTTATATATTTGATAATATTTATACATTTTAATGTTTATTCCTTTAATATTTGGGTAATTTATTCATTTTTATACTAATTTATACATTTTTAAATTTAATATTAATTACTTTTAAGATGTATGTAATTTATATAAGTAATATTTATCTATTTTTTTAATATATTTTTAGTTAAATAATTGTATAATTATTTATTATTTATTATTAGTCAACACTTTATTATCAATCTCTTGTTTTTAAATGTATTTTTAATATATATTTTTTTATTTTAATATTTATTCATTTTTTATTTTTCATTAATTGATATAATTAAAATTATTTATACATTTTTTTAATATTTTAGCAATTTATTCATTTTTAATATATAAATTTTATAAATTTTTAAAATTTTAATCATTTTTAACACTTATCCGCTTAATATTTTGTAACTTATTCATTTTTAATATTTATTCAATGAATATTTATGCAATTTATTAATTTTTAATATTTATTTATAAATTTTTATTTATTAATATTTAATATCTTTAACATGCTTTAAATTTTTATAATTAAAATTTATTAAAATTTATTTTAATATTTTTTATTTAAATCTTTATACGGTTATTATTTATTAATTTTTAATTAGTAATTTATTGTAAATATTTTTTATTTAAATGAAATATTATTTATTCATTTATATTTTTTTGTAATATATATAATATATATAATTTATCCATATTTAATATTTTTTTAATCTATATAATTAATATTATTTATTCATTTTTAATATATATTTTTTAATTTATATAATTAATATTATTTATTCAATTTTAATATTTTTTTTAATTTGTATAATTAATATTTTTATTCATTTAATATTACATCTTCATTTTTAATATTTCTTTAATTTGTTATTTTTCTTTTTTTTGTAATTTATTAATTTCTTATCATAATGTAATTTTTTAATTTTTATTATTTATGTTTATATAATTAGTATTTTATTCTAAAAATTAAAATTAAATTTAAAATTTTATAAAATAATATTCACTAATGCTAAATTTAGTTTTTATGAGTGTTAAACCTTGTGCTTATAAATCCATACCTTATCAATGCTAAATTTAATGGTGTTAAAAAGTGATTTTCATTTTACCATTATAAAATGTATGCTTTATCAATGATTTTTTTACTACCATTGATAAAACCATTTCCATTATTTTAAAAGATACCTAATAGAGATAATATTTTCTTGTTCCATTTAAGCTGTCGCAAAAGACGAACCCTGTGACAAATCAACCCCTGACTGAAGGTATATTTTTTCAATCATTACTTATTTTTAATCTATCTTGCTTAGTTTTTCTCTGTTTTTTGTTGTTCTTCCCATCTGTAACTCCTATCCACATCTTTTCCCATTAACCTCTACTATAACTCCTCTATGCAACCCATCACTGTAATCCCATGTCGATTTTTCCAATCACTACAAAAAAAACTTGCTGCTACCCCATCATTTCAACCCTCTATAATTGAAACCTTATGTTAGCACTGTACACCTGAGTTCTCTAAAAACCATTTCAAGTTCTTTTTTGAGATTCCAAATTGGTAATAAGGGTTTCCCATCCTTTGTGTCTTAGAGTTGCATTGTGAGGTTGTCTCTTGATGTCAAGTTTCTTGATTTTAAATATAAAAACCATATAAAATAGAAATATTCATACACAAACATTGAATTATAAAAACAAATATATAAGGAAGAATAAAGAACATGTAACATCTCAGACCCATATGCCACTAAAGGTTCTCCGAGCCTGATTGGCCACATGGCCTCAAGCGCATCTCCCAAAACACCAGAGGCTACCAAATAGTAGTGAGGGCCTTGGTGTGTCTATGGGGAGACTATACCCTCTTACGAGAGTGTAACATAGTGAAATAAACATACATTCAATAGAGGAAGTAGTAATGAAATCATACAATAGATAAATAGAAGGAATATATAATGATATCAAAAGGAAGCTCATTTACAACGATGATGATGATACATGTCATATGTCACTACAGAAAAACAAAAAAAAGTATACATGGTCAGTGTACAATACATGGAACAAAAGCACAAAAAGGCAAAAAAGTATCTCATCTAGTATCATGAGCCTCATCTTGGTTCCATGATCTTCTGATCCTAAGAAACAATCAAGAATCTATATCATGGTGCTTTCCCTTGTCCATACCTGCAATCATATAGTATGTTCGGGTACCCAATGGCGACCCAAACAAGGTGTGAGACTAAATCCCAGTAGGCAACCACCCAAGGTATAGTGCCAACTAGTTAGTGAGTATATATGACAAAAATTGGGTGTAGGTAGTAATAGAATAGGAAATTAATTACTAAAGGTAAACATCCTATAAATCCCAAGTTCTTATTCTATATCCAATTCATTTCATCAATTTCATTTAGTAAGTAAGTCTCTAAATTAACATTTAGGCCCGTGTCATTTTATAATTGAATTAATTTAATTAAATAGTCTCATTTAATTAATATGTCTTAAGACCTATCATGTATCCCAACATCCTCCATAGTGATATGTTCAGAGGATTCCCAAACAGGCCATCCATAAAGTATAAGACAAATAACAAATCCAAGTTTGTGCTTTGGCTTGGCAGACACATCATATAAATCATTCCATTGTTTGTTCAATTTAGAACTTGACCCCATCCTTGTAATTACTTATTTGGAATCCAAGTATCTCTATAGGTATAATATAAAACAACACCCTACAAGACAGTCCATGGCGATCCTCACGAGAACCCAGGTATCACTCTAGGAGTGGTGTAACATCATATCCACCCGACTCCATCCTTGGCGGTCCACTTAAGGGATCCCAAATATCACTTGTAGAATATATGATCAAATTCCCCTCGAGTCAATCCTTGGTAGTCCATAATGATTCCAAGTATCACTCAGGCATATAATAATAAGTCTCCATGAGTTTGTCATAGGTATTCTTACTGGGGAGTCCAAGTGTCACACATGCATAAGCAAGGTAGAAGTCAAATGAGTCCATACATGACATTCATATATGAATCCATATATCTCCCAAGTCATATAAGCATTTAATAAATTAAATAACATTTAATCAATACTACTTAAGCATGTTAAGGTCATTAACTTATTTGTTTCAATTAAACCTCATCTCAAAAGGTGGCTCAAGGCATTGGCTAAGCTTATAAGGCTTAGTGTTTAATTTACTCACATGGGAATTTATCATATCAAGCATCTAATGCTTAAAAAAACTAATACATGGTAAGTGTTTAGGGAAATTTATAACATTCCCTTTTCTCTATCAATTCATTTTACAATTTAAATTACAATTCAACTCCCATATCAATTCATAATTCAAATTATCAATTTATTTTATGATTAAAATCAAATAACAAAGGGGTAAAATGAACACCCTAAGGCATCCAAATTCATAGCCACCCATGGTGGTCCAAGAAATTAAAAAAAACACCCAAAGAGGTGGTTTAAATTCAAGGCTCATGTCCATTAAACAATTATCATCGAGTATCATTAATTCAATAGGCCATACTTATTCATATAATTCAAGGATTAAAATCCATTTCAATGGAATTGCTCCGAATATTGGGAGTGAGACAAAAAATATATATATAAACACTTAAAATTTGAAGGAAAAGATGATACCACCTAATGTATGTTTTTAATGGAAAAATCATCCAGTATCAGCTCTTGATTCTACCCAGATCGGGAGAAAATCAAAGAACGAATGAGAACCCTAAAAATAGGGAAATTTATTTTGCACCTAAAAAGCATAGTCTATATCAAGAAGAATGAGGAAAACAAAAAATGAATTGAGATCTTACCGAGATGGATCCAATGATATGAACGACTCTTGATTCTGATTCCGGGTGAAGAAGATCTATCAAGTCCTACCTTAGGCATAAAAGGGGAGCTCTCAAGCCATTTTTGTCCAATGTGGGGATAAGTGAGGTTAGAAATAGATTTAATGAGGGGAGAAATCATAAATTCACCCAAAATATATGGTTACATAGTTGGGATGCATGGTTTTCCAAACCATGCACCAACCGTGCACCTCCTACTGTAAGAAGGGGCACACCACATAACTCATATGAATGGTTTGACTAACAGTTCACAAACAGTGTGAAACTCCTATGTCAAATTTTTTCAGTTTTTTCACATGACCATGCACCCCAAGTTTCATGGTTTGTCTAACCATGTGGCCTGTAGCCTTCCACAGTCTATCTTAGCATGATTAGAAGTAATCATGTTTCCTTCCCTGCATAGTTTCTACTAACAGTGTAGCAGGCCTTTTTCACCCAAAAGCTGGGTTCTAGGCACTGAACCAACCTCAGACACCTCCAATAGCTTTGTGAACTCAAATAAAATTCATATTAGGCCATATTTAAACATTTTAACTAAGAATTGATAAAAGTAGAGGATTCCATACCTCAAATAAGAACTAGGTTCTTATAAAAATCCCCCTTAAAGAAATTATTCATTGGATTTCCCTCTCAAGGGTGATCAAGAATGTCTGAGAACAACTCTATACACTATGTTCATACATCAACCTCCCACTCCTAGGTCTCATCCTATACACAACCATGTTTCTATAGCACCCGTACTAGAGGAACTGACCGACCTTGATCTTTGTGCTACGATCCACAATACATATAGGATACTTCACAAAGGACACATCTACCTATAACTCAACCACCTTAGGTTGAAAATCATGAGACATGTATATATAGTAATAGATAATTTGAGATACATGGAAGACATCATGCATGGAATGATACCACTGAGGTAACTACAACCGACATGCTATTGGTCTAACTCTCTACATAATCTCGAATGGCCTGACATACCATGGTGAAAGTTTACCCTGTCTCCTGATCCTCCTATGTACCAGCCTCAGTGAAACACATAAAAGACCCAATCATCGACCTTGAACTCTATAGGTCATTTTCAGCAATCGATGTAAGATTTATGACAAGAATGTGCAGCATCCATCCACTCTTGAATCAATTGAACATGTTCTACGGTATCCTGAACAAGTTGAGGTCCAAGCATTATTGCCTCTCCCACCTCTAACCAACATAGGGGTGATATACATGTCCTACTATAAAAAGACTCATAAGGTTCCATATGTATATTATTCTGAAATATATCATTATAGGAAAATTAAAAAATGGGTATATGACTCTCCCAAGAGCCCCCAAAATCTAGGATGCCTGCCTGCATCATATCCTCAAGAACCTTTATTGTGCACTATGACTAGACATCTATCTTGGGGTGGTATTTCATGCTCATAATTACATATGTACCTAATGACCTCTACATCTCTTTACATAACCATGAAGTAAAATGGGCATCTCTATATAAAAAGATAGTATGCAAGACCCCATGAAGTTATACTATCTCATATATAAACACCCTACCAAGATCATCTACTGAAAAGGTCTCCTTGATAGGTAGGAAATGAGCGACCTTTGTGAGACTACAAAAAAAACCCATATGATATCATTACCTCAAGGAGAAATTGATAATCCTATTAAAAAATCCATCATAAAGTCATTCCATTTTCACTCAGGAATGGGAAGCTGCTATAAAATTTTGGCTGGTTTCTGGTGTTCTTCCTTTATCTATTGACAGGTGGAACACCTCAGGAAAAAACCAGCTACATCTATTTTCATACCCTGACATTGGTATTGGAAATTTAAATCTTGATACATCTTGGTGATGCTGGGGTGCATTTCCCAAGATAAATCATGAAAGTCTTGCATCATCTTTTTGTACATGTTTTTTAAAAACCGTACATGGCCATGTACACACAGAATTTCAACCTCTATTATGGTCCAATAGGGAGGAGGGTCCTCACCATCCACACTCTCCCATAGGACTAAGCTCTCAGAATCTGATAGATGCCTCATCCTCACTCTATTCAGAAGGGTAGAGGTAACAAATAAGGATGATAGATAAGTCTACCCCTTACTATTCTTCACCTTCATGTGCATCTCAAAGAACAAATATATAATCTGCCACTCACTACCGAACTAATGAACTGTCTGTATCTAATTCATCATGCTCAGTGCATCATACACTACATTTCATTTACCAGACATGTAGGTATGATCAATATCGAAAGACTATAGGTATTCAACCAACCTTCACTACCTTAGGTTCATATCACACTATTTAAATATGTACTTGAGTATTTTGTGGTATGTATACACCAAAAAATTCTCTCTAAGTAAGTAATGTCTCCAACAGTGCACTACATGAACAACTGTAGCTAACTTGGGATTGTGCGTCAGGTAATTCATCTCATGTGGCCATAATAGTTGAGACCCATACTCAAAAAATCTATCTCCCTGCATAATAATTTCTCTAAGCTTAATACCTAATGCATCACCGTAAAAAGTGTAACTCCTAACTAGATCTGGAAATATCAATATCGACACTGAAGTCAATCTCCCTTTTAGCTCCTAAAAGGACACCTCAAATGAATCTTCCCATACAAACTTCAAAATCTTCTTATTGAAGCATGTAAGAGGCACTAATAAGCATGATAAGTCCTATATGAAATTCCTATAATAACTAGCTAGACCCATGAAACTCCATACCTCAAAGAAATTCTTAGGATTTTTCTAGGAAACTATAACTCTCACCTTATCTAGGTCAACTTATACTCCTATATATAAGATAATGTGACCTAGGAAGTGAATTTGATCCATATATAAGTTCCACTTTGTTATCTTAGCATATAATTGATTCTCTCTTGGTGTATTCAATATGATATCAAGATATTTGTCATGGTCATGTCGATTATGGGAATAAACCAATATATTGTTCATGAAAACCACTAAAAAGGAATACAAAAAAGGATGGAAAAATTAGTTTATCAGTTCCATGAAGACCGGTGTCATGTTCATGAGACTGAAAAAAATAACCAAATACTCATATAAACCATGCTTTCTATGAAAGGGTGTGTGGGGTATGAATGATGGTATAACACACACCTGATGATAACCAGATCTCAAATCAATATTTGAGAATACCTGATCTTCTCAAAGATGGATGAAGAGATAATGTATCTATGAAAGAGGATAACAGTTCATAAATGTCAGTTGGTTCAATTTACGGTAATCCATACATAGCATGAGGGTCCCATCCGTCTTTTTTTCAAAAAGCTCTGGTGAACCCCATAGAGAAGTACTGGGTCGGATAAAACCCTTTTTCTCTAAATCCACTAGCTTCATATTTATCTAATGCATCTCAGTAGTAGCCATCATGTAAGGAGGAATGAATACTAGTGAAGCTCCTAGAACTAGCTTGATAGAGAACTCTACCTCTCACACTGAAGGAAATCATGAGAATTCATCCATGAAAACATCCTTGAAATGATCAAATGCTGGAGGAAAATCTGTCTAACATGTTCCCTATTTATCCAAATATAAGCTCACAATATAGGATGTTATCCCAACCATACCATGATGCTTGGGTCCAGATCGGACCTCCTAGACATCCCATTCAACCTTATAAATAAACTCTCTACCATCTGGTGATGTAAAGGTCACCATTCAGTGATAAAATTCAATAAAATTATGAATGATAACCAACTAGTTCCTCTTGATAATGATGAAAAAACCTATCATTTATAGGATAGAGAGGTCCCATATGAAGTGACTCTCACCAATATCTTGGGGGCCCTCACTACACTAAAATAAATCCTCCATTCTAATCTCCAATGGAGAGTCAAGAGTCATAACACCATCAGAGATATAAACATTGATCCCAAGGCCCTTCATAACTGGAATAGATTTAAATCCATGATAATATCCTATTTCAAAAGGTCATATTCTAAAGTAGAGACTACTAGAATAGTAACTCTCATTGTAAAAGGTTTAGGATCCTTCTTCTCAAGGTCCAGTTTCACTACATATATCTGGTGTGATCTATGGCCTTGTGATTCATCCTGGCTACCATGATCAAGTCCACTTTACTATCATTTCAAGTCAAGGGTATGACTACCACAACCATGACCACTGCCTCAACCTAATTTTCTAGTTGTAATCCATCTACCTTACTAAGAAGAAGCCATTGAATCCGCTCCTATATGTGGAGTTTCTGTAGACCCTCTCTCACTGGATACTTAAGGAAAGGTTCTGCATAATCACTATAAATGTCCCATCTTGCTGCATGATCAACACTCAACTGGGTCCTTTGTACACTAAGGTCTAGTATGTACTATTCAACCACACTAGTGGAACCTCACCTGGATACTTGAGTACATGTTATGACTGCTAATATCACCACATGGAAGCTCCAGAATACGCTTCCTACTAATAGTCAATGTAGCACTAGATCTAGATTTCAAACCACCCTGGCTCACACCACCACCCTCTCTCAGGTTACACTCTGTGATAAGTTCCCGATTCACTATTCTAAAAATTAAAGTCAAACGAAAGACATTCACTAGTGATTATATTTCATAACTGAGACCATCATTGAATCGACTATATTTAGATAACTCTTCACCCATCAGAATAGGTGTGAAGCACTGGATATCAATAAAAAGTGATGAATAATCCATAACTAATAACATGCCCTACTCCAGGTGCATGAACTCCAGAGCTGTATCATCCCTCAAAATCTCAAGGTAGAAGTAGTCATAGAGGTCCATGTAAAAATCCCTCCAAGCTATTTCTCATTGATGATCCATCTGAGTAATGACATCCCACTATCCCTTGATAGAATCATGCACTATATACATAGTGAGATTTACTATCCTCTCATGAGGATTATCTAGATTATCAAATACACATAGCATGGCCTCTATCCATGAATCTTCAACTAGTGGTCTTCTATCCCCTAAAAATGTGGGTGAATGTTACTTCTGGAACTCATGTATCAACTCTACCATAGTTGGGGCAGGTCAAGGTGCTCCCTGAATGGTCTGTATGAATTGTATAATGCCCTCATAGAACTGTGCCTCAACACCTGTGTCCAGTAAAACTATTAGTTCTGAAACTGACACTATTGGGGGATCCACTAGTAGACAATGGCCCACCACCTCCATAGTATGGTCATTTCCACCATCTTTGTGTACAACTGGAGGACTTTGCTGTGGAATACCTATACAAATTCCAAGCGCATGCCTCAGTTCAAGATCATTATAAAAGTTCATATCTCAAAAGTGAAAATAAAGAAATAGGATAGGTACAAGCCTTCCTATATAAGAATACACCCCTCTTTCTATTCCTAGAGTTAAGTCTGGGTGTTATACTAATCATATAAAATATAGAGATACTACCTACTTCCCACTATAGAGGTCAGGTCTAGGTCATTCAATCTGATATAAGAAATTTGAGTTTCCATTTTATTTCCATAATCAAATCCATTATATCATTGATTTCACATTTATCAAAATTCATTTTAAAAGGATAAACCAATGGTTCACCAAATTCCGATACATAATGGTCCATACACCTCATGAATCAAATTGTAGTGCCCAAAAAAACCACACCATAACAAATTCTATAATACCTACCACAATAGCAGATATATATGTCACAAAACCTATCAAAACAACATGCAACAAGTAATTCATCCTAAATGGCATGACATAATGCATGACATGTTATTCTTATAGAGTGCCTAAATGATACATGAGATGGAATACCCTAATATTATCAAGTTGAAACAAAATATAACCCAAAATAATATCAATAATAACATCATAATTCAAGTTCATCACCCAATTATGGAATCAAATCAACTGTAATTGTCAAAATCTAGTAACCAGCAAGTTTATTCGAGTCAATTTGGCCTTTTCTTATACATGGGGTAGCTAATCCCAGGAACAATTCATTACCAAAATCCCATTCTTTCCTATCCATTTATATTTTCTCCAAATATTAATTCAAACTAGAAAATTATATCTGATACAACTTTGTAACGTCCCATACTTGGATACAACTGAAGGTGCCCCGATCTCAGTTGGCCACATGGACTCAAGAGTATCTCCCTAAATTCTAGAGGATACTGACCAGAAGTAAGGGAATAGGTGTGTTTGGGGATACTATACCCTCCTACCAGAGTGTAAAAAAGTGTAATAAACATACATTCTTTAGAAGAAGTTTTAATGAAATAAAAAAGAAGATAAACAGTAGGAATAAATAACAATATCAAAAGGAATATCATATAAAATGATGATGATGATACATTCCATATGTAACTACAAAACAACAAAAACTAGTATACATGGAAGGTGTAAAATACATGGAACAAAATTACAAAAAGGACAAAAAGTATCCCAGCTAGAATCACAAGCCTCAACTTGGTCCCATTCTCTCATGCTCCTAAGTAGAAATCAAGAACCTGTATCACAGTGTTTTCCCTTGTCCATAATTGCAATCATATAGTCTATTCGGGTACCCTATGGAAGCCTGAACAGGGCGTGAGACTAAATCCTAATAGGAAACAACCCAAGGTCTGATGACATCTAGTTATTGAGTATATATAAAAACAATTGTTTGATGGAAAAAATAGAATATGAAAGGAAGTATCGAATGTAAACATCTTATAAAGTCTAGGTTCTCATTCTATATCCAGTCCATTTCATCAATTTCATTTAGGAAGTAATCCTCTGAATTAAAAATCCGGACTATGTCATTTTATAATTGAATTCATTTAATTAAATAGTCTCATTTAATTAATAATTCTCAGGACTTGGCATGTATCCCAACATCCCCCATAGTCATATGCTCAAATTATGCCTAAATATGCCATCTATAAAGTTTAAGAAAAATATTGAATCAAATATTGTGCTTTAACTTGGAAGACACATCATATAAACCATTATATTATTTGTTCAATTTAGAACCTAAGCCCATCCTTGTCATTCCTTATTTGAAATCTAGTTATTTATCCAGGTATAATATAAACCAACACCCTATAAGCCCATCCATTTTAATCCTCACGAGAACCTAGGTATCACTCTTGGTGTGGTGTAACATCAGATATACTCGAGTCCATCCTTGTAGTCCACTTAAGGGAGCCAGAGTATCACCCATGACATATATGATCAAATTCTCCTTTAGTCCATCCTTTGAAGTCCATAATAAGTCCAAGTGTCACTTGGGTGTATAATAGTAATCCTCCATGAGTCTATCCTTGGTAGTTCTACTAGGGATTCCAAGTGTCACTCAGCCATAATCATTGAAGAAGCCAAATGTGTCCATCCATGACTTTTGTATATGAATCCATGTGTCACCCAAGGAATATAATCATTTAATAAATTCAATAAAATTTAATCAATTCCACTTAATCATGTTAAGGTCATCACTTTATTAATTTAAATTAAACCTTACCTTAGATGGTGGATCAAGTCATTGGATAATCTAGAAGGATTAGAATTTAATTTACTCACATGGGAATTTATCATATCAAGAATGTCATGATTAAACAAACTAATACATGGAAAGTGTTTAGGGAAATGGATTCCATTCCATTTTCTCTATAAATTCAATTCACAATTGAAATTAAAATTCAACTCACATATCAATTCACCATTCAACTTATCAATTTATTTTACAATTCACATCCCATAGAAAATGGGTAAACGACACACCCTAAGGTATCCAAATTTATATCCACCCATGGAGCTCCAATCAATTAAAAAAACACCCAAAGGGGTGGTTTGAATTTAAGGATCACGACTATTAAACAATTATCATTGTGTCTCATTAATTCAATAGACCATACCTATTCATTTAATTTAAGGATTAAAATCTATTTCAAGGGAATCACTCAGAATATTGGGAACACAACATAATGGTATATATATAAGTACTTATAATTTGAAGTAAAATAATGAGACCACTTACCGTAGGTTCATAGTGGATAGCTTAACCAATATCATCTCTTGATTTAACTCAGTCTGGGAGAAAATTGAAGAAGGGACGAGAACCCTAAAAATAGGGAAAATTAGATTTCATCTAAACAGTTTAGCTAATACCAAGAAGATTGAGTAATTGAAAAAAATAATTGAGATCTTACTGAGAAAGATCCAACAACACAAATGGATCTTGATTCTGAGTCTGGATGGAGAAAATCTATAAATTCCTACCTTAGAAGTAAAAAGGGAGCTCTCGAACCATGGCTGTCCAAAAAGAGGAGAAGTGAGAAAATTAGGTTAGAAATTGATTAAATTATTGGAAAAATCATAAATTCACCCAAAATATAGGGTTACAGAGTTGTCCATACTGTGTGGAAATCGTGCACTTCCTGCTGTAAGAAGGGGCACACCCTATAGTTTGTACACAAGATTTGACTAACCGTGCACAAATCATGAAAAACTTCCCTTTCAAAAGTCTATAGTTTTTCACATGACCATGTTCCCCAATTATCATGGGTTTTATAACTGTGAGGCTTGTAGCCTCACACTGTCCATCTTAGCATGGTTATAAGTAACCATGTGGCCTACCCCACATAGTTTCTACTAACCATGTGCCAGGTCTTTTTCACCCAAAAGTTGGGTTTTGGGATCCGAAACATCCCCAAATACACCAATACCTCTATAAACTCAAAGGGAACTCATATTATGCTATATTAAAACATTTAAACTAATAATTGATGGAATTATAGGATTACATACCTCAAAGAAGATCTGGGTTCTTAGAAACTAAATAAAATTTAATACTACTGTACAATTAAAAATATTTAACAATATTAATTAATGAATATATTAAAACACATACAAAAATATAAAATATATATAATATAAAAACTAAATATAACCTAATATAATTTATAGAGATTAATACTATAAATTATTTATTATATAACAACAATAAAATTAAAAATTACAGTGCATTGAGTAGTGGTTTAAAATACATAAACATCGAGAACAACAAACTCTTAAAAAATATCCCCATTTTGCTTATTTCAAAACCTGACCAAGGGTCCAAAAAATTATCACTATTTTTAAAATGATAAAAAAGACAATAACATTAAAAATATATCATTAAAAAATAAAAGAAACACCAGATAAAGAAAAGAGATAATTATAATGAAACAAAATAAACTTATCCTACCATATTAAAAATGTAGGCATAGAGAATATAACCATATCCCATTAAAAAATTAAACATTAATAAACAAAAAGGATGATTATATACACCACTTCTATTATTTTTCAATCTACCATGATATACCCCATCTTAGTCTGAATTGGTGGGTTATTAGTGGTTTTAGGATTGTGTATAGGTAATGTGATCTTTCAGTCCTTGTTTTTTGCTGGGTATCCATTTATTTGAGAAAGTTAAATGCCATTATTTTAAGAATATTTTTTATAATACATTTTTGGTTGGGTCTCCATAAATTTAAAAATGTAATATCCATAATCAGTGTGATTACTTTGTTTCAGACACTACATAAACTTTGAGGAAATTAAGTAATTTGTTTCGATATAAATTTTGATTGTGAAATCTTATTATATACATCCTTATACTTATATTCATATAATTATTCATCTTTATATGTTCTAACATGTTGTTTATGTAATGAAAATTTATATCAAATATGATTACAATATGTGTGTATATATAAAGAATATCTTGTTAGGATTATAAGATAATAATTATTTTATATTTATTTATTTTGTTAAATGTGAATATCAGTTTATCAAATAAGATGGATATGAATTGAAAATGGATGGATTACAATCATATAAAAAAAAGAGTATGAGGATGGGTTTAAATATTTCATCAACTTTACAAAATATCTTGCATATTACCCTTATAAAATCCTTTATCCATGTCCACATTGTTGTTATTCAAGACTAATTAGTCTAACAAAGTTGGAAGAAGAATTTATCTATCATAGAATAGATCAAAGTTATTAATGTTGGACTAAACATGGGGAAGAAATGAATGTAGATAATAAATGTGATAATATTATGGTTTATGGATCATTTTATATGACTACATTTGTGAATGATAATGAAGATCATATCAAGGATATGATTACCGGTGTAAATGATGATGAAGATAATATTGAGGAAAGAACACTAATAGTTGAATATGCACTTCACAATTATCTAGAGCTATTTGAGAAGTTAAAAAAATGTGAAAAGATGCAATTTTATGCTACTAGATATACAACATTGTTATCCATACTAAATCCATATAATTTTAAATCTGGCAATGAATGGAGTGAAACCAATTTTACAGAACTACTTTATCACTTGAATGACACGATACCTATAAAAATATAAAATTTATAAACCTTTACTATGTTTTTTCTGTGGATTAGAGGTGTTAAGGGGGTGATACGAGTATTTTACCTCTTTTTTTATAAGTTTGTTCTCACTGTTGGTCGTTTTGGTCATTTGGTCAGTCCTTCACGACATATCATTTTGATCATGTGTTCAGTCCTTAGGGGCAGTCATTTTTGGTCATGGGTCTTCATGGTCAGTTGTTTTGGTACTATGGTCAGTCCTCATAGTTGATCATTTTGTTATTGTGGTCAATCCTCATGTTCAACCAATTTTCTCATGCGGTCGGTCCCCTTGGTCGATTGTTGATTTCATTTAATTGGTCTTCATGGTCGGTTTCCTGGGTCATGTGGCCAGTCCTCATGGTTAGTTTTTTTGGTCATGTGGTTGGTCCTTAGAATTAGTCATTTTGGTCATGCAGTTAGTCCTTCATGGTTGGTCATTTTGGTCAAGCATTCGATCCTTCACAGTCAGCCCTTTTGGTCATGAGACCAGTCCTCATGGTTAGTTCATGCCTTAAAATTTCATAAATTTTCATTTTTTCCTAGTTTCACCCAGAATGACTTAATAACATGTTTTTAACATAAATACAACATTTAATGTAAAATAAGAAATATTAAAGGGAAAACGGGGTATTAAATCCCAAATAAAATAATGATATTATATATTTAAATTCTTTAATAATGGGAGTTTTAAATGATTATTTCTATAAGAATTAAATGGAAAATTATTTAATACATATTAAAATGGAGAGCTTGACATGGTTTTTGGAAATGACTGAGATTTAGATATCTCTTTTTCCTTAAATGATATTTCTTTCCACTTGCTTATTTTACATATCTCCTCTCAAGTCAAAATGATCCAAAAATTTATCTCTTGGAGTCTTGTGAACCCCCTTATGCAATCAATAAAAATTATTTCTGTGAGTTCCATTAAGTGAATACATCATTCCTATCTCTATTTTTAGTGTATAAAGATCATGAATATTCTCACTATGTAGGGGATCTGATTATTCTCTTTGATTTATTGTGAAAGTGTGATCATATCATGCTTTAGTTTCCTTTGTTTAACAAAATGGGGTGAATCATCATCAGATAATAATTTTCGAAAAATAATTTCATGAAGAATGATTATTTAATAATCTAGGAATATGTAAAGAAAGAAAATTAAGTTATTATTGTATGCTGTTTTATTGAAATTAATGACATGATATAAGATGTAAATATAATTCTAGGAAATTGTACGTTGAATTATATTATAAGAATCAATGTTAATATTTTCATTGATGGGAATTTAAATAATTCATATGTTGTATCTTAGAGAATTAATCTTTTATTAACCTAGTAATTATCTAATAAAGAGAAAAAAGATATTAGCTTATAGAATAATTTAAATAGGAGAATACCCCATATTGTATTACTATTTGTTAAACTATTTCATGATAAGAATTTTTTTATGATTCAAGATATTAAAGAATTGAAACAAGGTAATTGTTTCATGTTATAGATATTTTATATTTCATGTTATAATGTTGGATAAATGGATAAGGTTTTGCGATCGCATGTGTTTATGATTTCTTAATGCTTCCTCCTATTTTTTTATTATACTGTGTGTTATTTTTTTGGCAGTGTTTTCATTGTTGTTGTTTATCATAGAAAATTCCTTCAAAAAAAAAAAAGAAATATAAACCAATAAAGTGAAATAAATAGTGGAATATGCATGATAAATTTAATTAAAAATCTTATTATAAATTATAGCATTATAGGAATAATGATTAGAGCCTATTTATGTTGTTTCTAGTTATTGTTAGCTACTTACTATAGGTTTCTTAGTGTTGAAAATATATTCATAATAAAATGTTGAATAAAAGATTGGGTTTAAAATTGTTTTATAATAAATAGAAAATTTTTAGGTCTAAATGATCCCATATCTATTGTGGGAGTCTTGATACCACAATTCCCAAGACTGAGTGTATTTTTTTTATAAAGAAACAATACATTTAACATGTATGATTTTTATAGGATTTTGGAGCATTAATATGATTTTATGGGATTTTTGTGAACTTGGAATGGTTGGGAATGTTTGATGGGTAATGGTTTGGAGGACCAAAATGTAGTGATGGTGGGAAAAATAATGCTATGTGAAATTGTGTGTGAATGATACCAGGATGTTAGAATGTGTGAAGATAAGGGCTTTCTCATCAGTACATATATTCTTATTTTATGTTTAATTAATTTTTAAATGACCAAATTTTATTTATATGATTGATATCCAACTGATTTATGCAGTTTGGATTTATACATGACATGTGCATCTTCTATGTGGTATCTTAGGATGAGTCCTAGAGTACCTAGATAATTATAAAAATGTTTAATGAATTAATAAATGAATAGGGATGGTTTATATTGTTCACTAATAATGAAGAGTTTCTTGGAAATATAATTAAGAGAAATTATATAGTCAAAGGAAAATTATTTGGATATTAAAGTGTTAATATTGAAAAAAAATAATTCCAATTAATGGATTATTAATTAATTAATATGAAACTTTGATTCTTGAATACTTTTTTGAGACATAGACCTTAGTAGTGGAATCATGGGGTCCTGTGCAACAATAGCGACATATGATTATAAGGATAGGTTGTTTTCCTTAATATGGTTGTGCGTGATATTATTTATATTTTTTAATTTCATATGATACCCCACCAACACCGATAGGTAAAATGACACCCAAATGTTCAGGTGAGTGTTTTCTCTAACATCTTGGATGACAGGGGAACAAATGGATGACTTCTCCCTCTCCCCCACTCTCCCTTTGGATGTAGTATGAGTAGGCATATCCAGATCTATAATGAATTATGGTATAGGGTATGTTCCTACCCAAGCTATGATGGATCTCAGTTTTACTATATGTTTATGTGTGGGATGTATTAATTTGAGGTATAACAAATACTTGTATCAATACATGCTGGTTGTGGTCTTCCATAGGTATACATGTATAGGATATTATGTCTTATTTTATAATTAATTTACATAGTCTATAGTCACTTGAGAGAATTCACTTGTTTACTACTGGGGACGATGGTGATGATGAGGTTTCAGGCTACACATGATGAAAAATGGCTATGATACTTATACATGGAATTCAATATGATTTATGGAAGGGATGAGGGAATAATGTGTGACATTGGGGAATGATAGTGAAAAACCAAGGGGGAAGTGCAGGAGGGGTGCCTTAATTTATATCAACATTATTTTGATATAGAACATTTTACTTCTATGCATTACTTGGTGAGTGATCCACAATGATAACAGGAAACTAGTATTACCTATATAGGTGTTGAGTTAGTCTAATGCGTTTACTCACTAAGATTTAGTATGATTCTTTCACATTTTTCATAAGAGGTTTCAAAGAGTATCTTACTGAGTATACATGTTATGTTAACCCTACATATATATAAACATTTTTTCAAGTCCAAAGAAGTTGGTTGGATATTTTGATGGGTGTTACTAGTTCGTTGGTTTTTTTTAGAATCTATTTGAGCTTTGTGGTTGTTGTTAAGTATTTACTTTTGACACTAGACATTTTCTATTCACTTGTATCAGTTTATGTATGAAATAACATGTATTGGTATTTCTTGTTTTATTTATGTATGGGGTAGGTTGGTGTATTTCTCATCTTATATTTTACTCTTTAAATTCCATAAGGTTAATTCCTCCCATGTGTGTGATTTATATACCCTCAGTGATAGTCTCAAACCCATGGCCTATTGGAGGTGGGATTCAAGGGTCATTATCTATCTTCTTTAATTGAAAAATGAATAGGGGTAACTTTGGAGGGAGGGGGCCATGACACTACTAGAAGATAATGAGATTTCTTTTTGAACATTTGTTTATAAACAAATTCTATATTCAATGAGGCAGTTCATAAGACATGAATCATAAGGAAATCAAAGAACACAATCCAAAATCATAACCTATGGTGGCACCATTGCTGCCCCTCCCTGTGCCTCTTCTAGGGGAGGGGCGGGGGATCCTCCACTCCTGCACCCTTTTCATCACTACTTTCCCCCTTCAGTGATTCTCCCTCTTTACATAGTTTTCCAGAAATTGATGTTTTCCCTAAAATTTCATCTTGGGTTAACAAAGTGATTGTAGTTCCAATTTCATCTCTGTAGTTCATGAGGGATTCATCACTCCTGGATATCACCCTATTTTATCATTTTGGGAGTAAGATACCCTCCATTGACACATTCTACAGGTATGTTTTCTTGACTTGGAAGTTTCAAGAATGGGCGATTATAGGGATGTTGGACTCACGTCACTTTTAGATCCGATTTTCATGTGATGAGGACTTGATTTACGCCTGGGCTCATGCTATGCATTCTATGGAAGGTTATTAGTTTTATCTTTTTCATTGGATGTTTCATTTCCATTTATATAGGGACTCTCTGATCATGGCGTTATGGATTACTCTCCCTGGTCTTCCTTTACCTTTTCAGAACCCGGTGATTCTTTGATTTATTGGTAATATGGTCAGTAATTTTCTTTGCTTAGATTCCCACACCCACACAGTTTTTCATCCTATAGCTCCAAGGATTTGTGTTGAAGTGGATGTGTCGAAGGATCCACTGGACTCCATATGTATTAAGGTTGAGGGAGAAATTCAGTGGCACCAACCATTCCACTTTTATTCTTGGGTTTTATTATACTTGAGCTGCTATCGTTTGGGTTATGAGGCTAGTCGATGCCATCGAGGTTCTTTGGTGTGCTATTAAGGTGTCCTGCCTTAGACCCCTTTGGATGAGGGGGAACGACCAGTCACTAGATATGATGGTCTTCCTCCAGGTATTTATAAATATGTGGATATGATTCCCCTAGAACCAAAGGTTTCAAAGGTTTTTTATAGATTAAGAAAGGATTTGGGTATCACGACTACTGTACAGGGATATGGGAAGGAGGCTGGTCTGAGTTCTTGGGCCCCCTTCTCCTTTGTAGAGATGGTAAAACTGGGTAACAATGGTTCCCAAGTGTAGGATGTTGAGAACCAGAGGGATGTCCTGGGCGTCATGAGTAAGGACAATTCTAGAGAGGTCAGAGAGGCTTCTCATCCTCTTGTTGTTGAAAAAGTTCATCTTATGAGTAGTAAATCTCAAAATAGGGTTGCGGTTCTAGGATAAGAAGATTTCCATGCTTATGGGGAAGGGGATGAAGTGGTGGCTTCCCCTGAAGAGACCCCCCTAGCTGGGAGGTCTTTCAAGAGGAAGATTCTGCTTTGGATTCCCCTTTCGAGTCCAAGTAAGCAATAATTTCATAGGAATATCTTATATCCTATTCAAGGATGGTAAAGAACACAATCTTAGATTCAATGGTTTTATTAATCACTCCCAATGTCTGTGAAGAAGAAAATATTTTAATGATTTACCTAGTCCCCCGGTTATGAGATCCTCAAGTAAAGGTAGGATACTGCCAAAGGTTTCCAAAATCATGGACAACAACCCCACAAGAAAGTATAAAGTCCTTGAAAGGTATGCAGTTATTGAGACCCCTAAGGAGATGGAATCACAAGTAGGTGAATCTCCTGTCATCAATTTGAATAATATAGAAAATGAGATAGTAGAATATGCTAACTCCCTAATTGGAAAGGAAATGATAGAGTGCGATGAATGAGATACCATCATCAACTACAATAAAGAACTCTTAGACAAGGAACTTGTGGTTGATTCTACGCAAGAGGAGTTTGACAGATTTTTTGGAGGCATATCCTGTTAAACCTCAATGAGGAGCTGGTAAACTGGGTCAAAAAACAACTTATCATATTGGAACGTGGATTCAACAGTAAGAATATTAATGTGGAAGATCTCTACCAAACTTGGGACAAGATGGCATATAATATTGAAGACCTCCTCAAAGATGATTCGTATGGAAAGGTTACCACTCTTCAATGGAGTCTCCATGGAGGTAAGGTTTCTAAATGGCTTAAACAACAATTTTAAGATATGAGTATTACTCATGCTGTTAGGTGATTGTCTGTTTGTGTCTGGATAGGTTTTCTACTTTTCCATTAAAAGTAATTTTTATTAATAAAATATAAATATTATAGAGTTGAATTCAATGGATATAATCTCTAAAATATTACATGTCTACCTAAATGAGTACATATTATTTCAAAAGTACCACGAATCACTTAAAAAATTTCCTAAGTATGGTGCTTCTTGATACAAGAAAGATGAATCAAGTCCTCAAAAATTTGTATGGTACTTTCCAAACATTACCATGATTAAGTGTATATATATAATTGAGGAGATTGTAAAGAAATTAATGTGGAACACATATATAATAATTCAATATGGGAAGCTTCACCACCCAACAAAATCTCTTTAGTGTATGAAAATCAATCACGAGTATCTTGAATTCTGAAACAAGATGAGAAGCCTCCATCTTATGCTATTTATTGATATAATGGGTCCTTTTAGTGTACAAATTAGCACTCAAAATACTTGGACAATTATGATACAAAATTATAAATTTCTACCATGGTTATGAATGAAGTGAAAATACATTAGTTGTCTCTACTTATATCTTTACCAAAATAACCAAGTAATGATATTGATGTTTATTTGTGTACATTGATTGAAATATATGAAATTAATATGGGATTCAACTATTAAATTATATGATACTTATAAAAATAAATATTTCATGTTAAGATCCATATTGTAAAGAATGATAAATGACATTCTATATTATGGAAATTTTTTAGGATATAGACTTTAAGGAATGCTAGGGATCCCCATTTTTAAAGAAGGAACACACTTAGTTTAAAAAATTCCTTGAAGATTGTGTTTCTAGGACATAATTTTTTTACTTTGATGAAATAAATAATGATATTAGATGACATTATTTGATGGGAATAAAGAATATGGCAAAAAAATGTGTCCACAAAAAAGTGACCAATAGTTTGATAAAGTAATGAATATGGCCACTATTTTTGGTCAACATTTTTTTTGGAAAACCTTATGAAAACAAGTTAGATAAGGTGATCAGTTTTTTTAAACAAATATAATGTAATTTTTTACATAAATTTTTTTATTGATGTCATGCACATAGAAAAATATATATGTGAAAATTTCATTATAATGTTACTAAATGCACCCAGAAAAGAAAATAATGGATTTATGGATAGGTTGGACATGATTGACATGGGGATAAGGGAAGAGTTAGTACTACTAAAGGGTGAAAGGTAAACTTTTATTCCTCCAAAAGCTTACACTATATCTGGTAAATAGAGATATTAGTTTTTTAATATCTTGAATGATTTAAAGGCTTCATATAGGTATTTATCAAATATCAAGAATAACATGTTAATGATTGATTTAAAGTTAAAGTAACTAAAATCACATAAATGTGATGTTTTGATGTATGATTTAATGTTTGTAGCTTTACATTTTATTATGCCTAAAAATGTCTGATACACATTAAAAAATATTTGTTTCTTTTTCAATGCTATATGTAGTACATTTATAGACCTATAAAAGTTTCCAAATATTGAAAAGAAAATTTCAATCGTATTAAATGAATTAAAGATGTTCTTATCACTATTATTCATTGATATGATGGTGTACTTGGTTAAGGATATCTGACTATGTAGCCCTATACATTATATATGGATGTACCCCATTGAATGATTTATGAATATTTTGAATGGGTACATCAAAAATTGATGTTGACTAGAAGTTGGTATTAATTAGTGGTATATTTCTTAGAAAGCCATTAAATTTTTTACAGACCACCCATATGATGTGGATTTTATTGGTCTCAAAAAATATCATCACAATGAGCACCTTGTGGGTGAAGGAATTTCTTGAACAGATGTTTTTGAAATTACAATTATAGATTAGGTGCAAGCTCACCATTAATTTTTACATAAAATTTTAAAGGTCATTTTTTATATTAAAACCCATAAATAAACCCTCAATAATTTAAATACATTATGGGATGAATGTTGGATATCAAATATACATAATTAATAGTTTATAGGATGGTTTTGAGATCATATTTTTAAGATTCATCTATAAAATCAAATTCAATTTCAGAAAAACTTTGATGGATATTCAGGGGATCAATTGTGCATGTATTATCTTATAATGGTCTTTTAATTAATGGAAATATGTTTTATACCAAGTATTTGGATGAACACAATAATATAAAAAATATTTGAGTTACTCTAGTATCATAATAAATTAATGTATCCAGTACCAAGGAAATAAATCCAATTTATGTGAATGTGTTATACTTCAACATCATCAAAAAAATACGGGATTTGAATTATACAACATTAAAAGTTCCAAATTTTCAACGTAATAGGGTTGATAAAAATAGTGTAGTAAAATTGGTCAATTGAGATTTGTGTAGTGTAATTTAGTAAGGAAGGGTACAAGGATGAACCATTCATAATAGAATAACTAAAAGTACATGTATTTTATGTCCTTAACCCTATAAACTAAAAGTGTTTTATTATTCTGTTGTTGACTAAAACCACCTTAGGGCTAGATGCCAATTCAATTGAGGATGAACCTTTCACTAGGATATTGTGATCATTTTGTGGTGCTCCCAATGTATATGATGTCTTTTATATCAAATGAGACCATAAAGAGGAGATTTTGATACTTGATAGAGGGGATAAATCCCTTAAAAATTTAAATAAAAGTAGAGAGTTCAATAATCATGTTATTTTTTTAATATACAATGTGTTACCTCATAATATCATGTGTTCACTACTGTATTTCTGTAATTTAATATCTATATGATGATTCTCCAAATCCAGAGGAATAATAAATTTATCCACATACTGATGATACCAATCATAAAGAAAAATGTATTGATAATGTCAATACTAAGGAAATGGAATAAGGTGAACAACCTATGTTTGAGAAAAAATAAGAGCATCATAATGCAATAGTCTTAACATTAATTATTAAGGTAGTAAATAAAGGAATACAATTTGAGGTTGGATGGAATGTATTTGACCAGCCTATTGAACCAACAAGGCCATTTTCATTAGTTATATTGGTGTCACCACTTGAATGCACATGATGATTGATTTTGATTTATAGAAAAATGGTGTGCCTGTATTGAAGAAACTAATTTAGGAAGAGATTAGGGTAAAATTTTGATATACATTCTATAATTTACTAAAAAACAATGAAATGTTTATTTAATCTTCATTATCATTTTTTGAGTGTATTTTTATTAGACAAGTATAATATGAAATTTGTATTAATAGTATCTTGAAAGGCTCATAGATATTTATTTAAAAGTTATTATGAAGCATCATCTCAAGGATGCTAAAGGAAAAGTAAACCCCCACCCACTATAGATATACTCACACATGATAAACCAAGAAACCCAAAATACAATTTTTTTCCATTAGATAGAAGCATAATTTCTAGTACATTTTGATTGATAATATTTTACTTGGAAATATGTGTATTATTAACTTTTATTAAGAATTAAACAAAAAATGAGTGTTGAAAATAAGCAGTGTGGATTAAAACCAAGATACCCCTACCATAAAGAAAGTATTAGACATGGTTAAATTGAAGAAAAAGATATATATTTCAATTCTATATTAATAATTTTATGTGTAATAAATCAAAAAAATAATTACATTCTTCTTTTATATGAAGATTGATGAATCAAAATCCAAATCCACTTCCATCCAATTTCATGTGCTATGGAAGGAGGATCATCTAAATAAAGAGGGAATGCTAGTATATAGAAACAAACAAAGAATATGGGAATAATGTGTAAGTGTGAAATAAAAAAATTATTCTTTAAACAAGTATTACAAAACAATGGATACTTATTTTACTATATTTTTATCTAGTTTAGACAGAAGAATTGTCATCATATATACTTGATGAATGAGTACTTTTAGTGTCCTTGAAGCTACCAAAACAATATGGCTGCATCATAGGTGTGGGTTTTAGAGTGTTTCCTCAAATTTATTTTGAGAAAATAAAGGCATAAGGGGAAACCCATGAGAGAATAAAATACATGGAGGAATAAATATAATCTCAACAAAAAAGTTATTTGGAAGTCATATTTGAAAAAATATTTAATGCAAAAGTGTCAATAAAAAGAAACAACATCTCAACAACCACTACATAAAAAGCCAATCCCTTAGCTTTAAAGTTATACACTACCATAAAAGGACTACCATACCTAAGGAAATATATTTTTTCATAATATTTTATGATAAATTTTAATAAAAAACCACTAAGATCTTTCTTGTAATAAAATTTTACATTGTGTAATTGATTGTGATTTATATCTATCAGCACCCACCCATCACCTTGTTGTGAGGGGTAAAATGTACAATATTAAAAAGGATATTATAACAAATCTTCTTAATGATAATGTGATAGTAGGGATTCATGAAGCACATGATTTTAACACACTACTGGAAATAATATCTATACCAACGGTTTTGGGTAAACTGTTGGTATAGTTCACTTATATGGACCCATACCAACGGTTTGGCCAAAACCGTTGGTATAGGTCACTAATTTGGACATATACCAACGGTTTGGGACAGACCATTATTATGGGGGGGGGGACTATACCAACAGTTTGGGGAAAACCTCTGGTATAGGTCACTTATATGGATCTATGCCAACGGTTTTGGCCAAACCATTGGTATAGGTCCATAACAGAGACCCTATACCAAATTTTTTCCCTAAACTGTTGGTATAGGTCCCCCCCTATAACAACGGTTTGTCCAAAACCATTGGTATATTTCCTAAAATAAAAGAATTTATACCAACGGTTTTCAAAACAATTGGTATAGGTCTATACCAACGGTTGTTTTGAGAACCATTGTTATAGTTACATGTATTTTTTATGGAATATTCTTACATAGAACATTAAATAAATAAAAATTTAAAATATTTATGATAATACATATATATATATATTTATGAAATTATGTTCACAAAAGTCAAGTTAGGTTAGTCGTTAGGTCGTTCAATCATAAACTACAGGCACTGGGATCAAAACCCACCGAATGCTTCTTTTTTGAAATACATATACCAACAGTTTTATAGAACCACTGGTATATATTTTTCATATTACTTATACCAATGGTTTTTAAAACCATTCGTATAGGTCAATAGCAACGGTTTTGAAAAAACTGTTGGTATAAACCTATCCCCACGGCTTACTTGGCCATGGTTCTCCAAACCGTTGGTATAGGATATACCAACGGTTTGGAGGCCTATACCAATAGTTTCAAACCATTGGTATAGGGTATTTTTCTACTAGTGACATCGAGCTACCTACTCCATTTGACGATATGGATCTTCAAATAGTTGAACTTTCTATTGAAAATTTTATATCATGACCATTTAATATTGTAAAAATTGATGATGATAACATAGTATTCCATTTATAATTTATTTTTTATGTAAAAAATTTAAAAATTAATGAAAAAATCCCTTAATAAATGAATTTTATTAAATATTTGGAAAATAAAGGGGAAAGAAAAAAATCAAATAAAAAAAATATGAAGCTAAACTAATAAATAGAAAAGGCATTCCTAGAGTACCTTTGTTCTTCCAATTCAACTATCCATGTACCAATATTTCATGTTCATATGGATACAATGTTCAAATATAATGATACAACCTTCATTTATTTTGAATAATAAATTAATAGAGGCCATAATAGATAATATTGGTCATGATAATATAAATGAAATTCATAAGCACGGATGGATGGGATCGTTGGTTATAAATGTATACATGGGGTAAAATTTCATAATATATTTATCCAATAGTTTATCTAGAATGTTAATTATATTTAAATACTATTCATATTATTTTCAATATTATATATCAATACCATATGAAATGAATTTTTTTTGAGTCAAAAATTGGACTCATTATTCCTCAAATCAGTTCTACACAAAAAGAGTCATTGGAAGATAAGGAATTTTCAATAATAGTGGAGAAACTGGTCACATCATTTTAAAAGAAACATATAGATTCCAAACTATTCTTAATACCCACAATACAGGGGTAAAACTATAAAATATTATCATATAAAATATATTTATATTTCTCTCACTACATATTCCTTTTTATTTTTTAGACTGCATTAGATTCTCATTACAATCAATTTGATTACTCTAATGATTTATTTTTTGGATTCAAATGATGGATTTCCAAAAAATCAACTACATATGATTACCTTTATCAATTTTTAATATAATTGATTCAATATTTTACAAATAAACATCATGTTATACATTTTATTTTATGTTTTAAGGAGATTTTTTTCATAATAGAGTAGTGATTCATTATTGTCAAAATCATGCTATGAGGATGATTTATGAGCACAAGAAGACTATCTATTTCTAAAAATAGATAATTATTAGGGTATATATAATAAAATTTCTCTATTAAAACATATATCAAAACAAATTTATTAGTTTTCTCTATATTTTTGTAATGTTTAAAACAATGTAATTATAATGATTACAGTTATTTCATTTGTAAATTTATGAAATGTATCATATTACATAAACCAAATAGTATCTTCAAAGAGGAATTTTTGATGATAATTATAATTTAATTTAAAATATTTATTAATCATTTTTTATTTATATTTTTATAATATTACCAGGGCTGTATCTAGTAAAAATATTCAAAACAGGAAGTAACTTTCTTTATAAAAAAGCAGGAATAATAAATTATGTGATAATTTTCGAAGACATCATGAATATGTAATTTACTACTACTTATTTAGTTAATTTTCTTATTATTTTATCTATTGATTATTTAGCTATTTTTTTTATCATTTTAATTTAGTATTTATTTAGTTATTTTTCTTTGATATCACAATGAGGTGATTTCCTATTGATTTTTATCCAAGCATTTTTTCCCTATTAAGAGAATAAAAAGCATCCATTCAGATCTCAATGTTCTTCTTTAATTCTTAAATAATTTCCATGGAAAAGAACACTAAATTCTAATAGGGAAACGATTAGTTGACATGGAATGGGTTTCTAAAGGGGAAATTATTTTAGCCTTCAAGAAGAACCTTGAACATTATATGGAAGATTTTTCTGCTCTTTTCAAGAACAAAATTAATAGATAAAAATTAATTCTCAATAAAATATTTGACAAGGATAATGAACTTAGGTACTATTTTTATATCCATAATATTGTTTTTTCTTTATTTTATTTGTTTATGATTAGTAGTGATGCTATGAATTTACTTTTGGGTCTAAGTCCTTTTAATAACATGATTTTGATACAACTTTGTGTTTTATCAATAAAAAAATATTATTTATAACATGTAGGAACCATCCATACATAAATATGATACATGGTGTGACTAGTATGACTCAAAGTGCATGTTTTTTAGTTTAAAAATTAAATTTTATTAAAAAACACATTCCACTAACTAAAAAATAAGAAAACAGACTTGGATTATATGGATACTTTAATAAAATGATCCATAAGTCATTTTTGGTGTGTATAAATTATCCACAAATCAGTTTGACATATGATATGAAATATATGACTAAAAGTGCATGTTTTTATTTTAAATTGACATTTTTTTTCAAAATACACATGAAATATTCAAAACCAAGAAAATTTACTTGGATTTTATTGATAATTAAGAAAAATTATCCATAAATATTTTTTGACATGTAGAATTCAACCAAACATCAATCTGACACACGTTGTTCCTGGTATGAATCAAAGTGCATGTTTTTAGTTTAAAATTTATATTTTACTTAAAAACGCATTTCAATCACTAAAAACTGAGACTATACATTCAAATTATTTTGATACTTTTGGAAAAATATTTACAAGTGATTATTCATGTACACGGATTATCTATATGTCAATATGATACATAATATGACCTGTATAAGTGCATGTTTTCAGTTTAAAAACACCATTTTAGTTAAAAACACATATTACTCAATAAAAACCAATAAAAAAACTTATATGGTGTTAATAATTTAGGGAAATCATCTATATCTCATTTATGACATGTAGGAAACAACCACACATAAATATAATACATTATGTCATCATCATGACTCAAATTGAAAGTTTTTATTTTAAAAATAACATTTTAGTTAATAACATGTGTCACTAATTAAAAATTGAGAAAACACATTTTTTTATATTATAGGAAAATTATCAATAAGTAATTTTTTATGTGTAGGAATTTACCATACATTAATCTGACACACTATGTGTCCTGTATGACTCAAAGTATATGTTTTCAGTTTAAAAGTAAAATTTTAATTTAAAACAAGAATCACTCACTGAAAAATAAGAAAAAATTCTCATATTGTATCAATACTTTAGGAAAATTATTCATAAGTCATATTTGAATTGTAGGAATCATCGAAACATCAATATGATACATAGTGTACCTAGATGACTTAAAGTGTTTATTTTCAATTTAAAGGTAACATCTTAGTTCAAAACATGCATCACTCATTTAAAAATAAGAAAACATACATGGATTATATTTATAATTTATTAAAATGATCCATAAGTAATTTTTGATATATAAGAATAAAATATATGTTAATTAGACACATAGTGTGGGTAGTATGATTGAAAGGGAATGTTTTCAGTTTAAAAATTACATTTTAGTTCAAAACTTGCATCACATACTCAAAATAGATCAAACACACTCAATTTTTTTGATACATTAGGAAAAAGATCCATAAATCTTTTTTATGTGTATGAATTGACCATACATCAATCAAACACATGGTGTGGAAAATATGGATGAAAGTACGTGTTTTTATTTAAAATTGACATTTTAATTCAAAACACATGTCAAATTTTATAAGACAATAATAAACACTCATACTATCTTGATACATTAGTAAAACTATCCATAAGTCATTTGTGATGTTTAGGAATAAACTACATGTCAACCTGATACATGGTGGACCCAATATGACTCAAAGTGTATGTTTTATATTTGAAAGAAAAATTTTAGTTTTAGACATGAATCACTCACTAAAAACTAATAAAAAACACTTATACTATCTTGATACTTTAGAAAAATTATTCTTAAGTCAATTTTTATGTTTAGGAATCAACTTCATATCAATCCAACACATGGTGTGGCTGAAATGAATAAAAGTGTGTAATTTTAATTTAAAATGACATTTTATCTCCAAACATGTACCACATAATCAAAATAGAGAAACAATTATCATAAGGTATTTATACTTTAGGAAAATGATCCATAATTCATTTTTAATGAATAATAATCAATTTCAAGTTAATCTAACACACAATGTGGCTGGTATGACTAAAAATGTGTGCTTTCAATCTAAAAATGATATTTTAGTATAAAACACACATCTCATACTCAAAATGGAGAAAAAAAACTCATATTATCTTGATTCTTTTTGAAAATAATCCATAAATCATTTTTTATTTGTAGAAACCAACCACACATTAATATAATAAAAGATGTGTTCGGTTGGATTAGAAGTGGGTGTTTTTATTTAAAATTGAAATCTTTGTTAAAAACATGAATCACATACTCAAAATAATGAAAATACACTCATATTATATTAATAATTTAGAAAAATTATCCATAAATAACTCTTGATGTATAAGAATCACATAAACATTAATCTGACACATGGTGTGCCCTACATGACTTGAAGTGAATGTTTTTAGTTTAAAAGTTATATTTTAGTTAAATACATGTTTCACTAATTGAAAACTGATAAAATACAATATAATTGTTTTTATTCTTTAGGAAAACAATTTATAATTCATTTTTGATGTGTCAGAATGAACTGCATGTCAATATGATACATGGTGTGAGTGATATGACTCAAATTGCATGTTTTTAGTTAAAAAGTGAAATTTAGTTAAAAAAATGTTTCACTCACTAAAAAACAATAAAAAACACTTGTATGGTCTTGATACTTTAGTATAAAGATCCATATGTCATTTTTAATGTGTAGGTATCAACCTCACATCAATCTGATACACAATATGACCAGTATAACTCAAAGCGCATGTTTTGAGTTTAAAAATAAAAGTTTAGTTAAAAGTGAACAACACTACTTAAAATCAATAAAAAAAACTCATATTTTCTTGATACTTTAAAAATATATATTCACAAGTCCTTTTTAATATGTAAGAATTAACTGCATGTTAGTCCGACCCATGGTGTGGTCAGTATGACGGAAAGTGTGCATTTTTATTTAAAACTTACATTTTAGTTCAAAACACACATGAAATACTAGAAATGACCAAACACACTCATATTGTCTTGATAACTTAGGAAAAATATCCATAAATCAATTTTGACATGTAGGAATCAACCACATATGAATCTAACAAACAGTGTGCCTAATATGTCTCAAAGTGCGTGTTTTCAATTTGAAATTGAAATTTTAGTTAAAAATGGACATCAATCACTAAAAAAAAAGAGAAAACCCTCATATTGTTTGTTATAATTCATAATAACAATCCATAAGTAATTTTTTACATGTAGGAATTAATCGCATGTCAATTTAATTCAATGTGTGAGTGATATGTCTCAAAGTGTGTGTTTTCATTTTAAAAGTTATTTTTTTTTGATAAAAAACCCCAAAATAACTGAAACAAAACAAACTATTATGGTTTTGATACAATAGAAAAATTATCTATGCATCATTTTTAGGTGTAAGAACTAGACGCAAATCAGTTAGATACACTACATGACTGATATGACTCTAAGTGTGTTTTTTGGATCAAAAATTACATTTTAGTTAAAAAAGATGTTAATCACTAAAAAAAAAAATTCTATTATCGTTATATTATAGGAAAAAAAATCAATAAGGCATTTGTGACATTTGGGAATTGACCTCAAATTAATCTGACATGCAGTGTGCCCACTATGACTCAATGTGCATGTTTTCAGTTTAAAGGTGACATTTTTGTTAAAAAATCATCACTCATTTAAAACCAATAAAAAATTATCAAATTTTATCAATAATCTAAGTAAATTATCCATAAGTCATTTTTTATGTGTAAGAATCACTATCATGTCAATTTGGCACATGGTGTTCTCAGTATGACTCAAAGTGTTTGTTTTTAGTTTAAAAGTATCATTTTAGTTCAAAACTTGTGCCACTCAGTGAAAACCAAGAAAACATAGTAATATTTTCTTAAAAAAATAGAAAAATGATCTATAATACATTTGTGACATTTTGGAATTAATCACATGTAAATATGGCACATGGTGGGGCTGATATGATTGAAAGTGTGTGTTTTTAGATTAAAAATGAAATTTTAGTTCAAAACAGACACAACGTACTCAAAAGAGAGAAAATGGACTCGAAATATCACAATAATTTAGAAATATGATCCATAAATCATTTTTATGCATAATAATCAGACTCACATCAATCTGACACATGGTGTAACCGGTATGAATAAAAGTGTATGTTTTTTATTTAAAATTAACATTTTAGTTTAAAACAAATGTCACATACTCAAAATTGATAAAACAGATTAATATTGTCTTGAAACTTCAATAAAATATCTATAAATCATTTTTTATTCATAAGAATGAATTTCATGTTAATTCGACACATCTTAGACCCGATATGACCCAAATTGCATGTTTTTAGTTTTAAAGTAACATTATAGTTCACAAATTGGTCACTCACTAAAAACCAATAAAACACACTCGTATTGGCTTGATAATTTAGGAAAATGATCCATAAGTCATTATGAATGTATAGTAATCAATCAAATGTCAATCTAACACATGGTTTTCTCAATATGTATGAAAGTATGTGTTTTCAGTTTAAAAATTACATTTTAGTTGAAAACATGTGTCACATATTCAAAAAATATAAAACACACTCAAATTGTCTTGATAATTTTAGAAAATTTTCTATAAATCATTTTTGATAAGTAGGAATTATCCAGACAACAATCTGACATATGGTATGGCCAATATGATTATAAGTGTGTGTTTTTATTTAAAAATTATATTTTAGTTCAAAACAAACATCATATACTCAAAACTATGAAAACACGCCTGTATTGTCATTATACTTTAGGAAAATAGTCTATAAATTATTTGTGATTTTTAGGAATCAACAACACATTAATCTAACACATAGTGTGTTAGGTATGACTTAAAATGTGTGTTTTCAGTTTAAAAGTGAAATTTTATTAATCTATTATATCATATTCATGTTTCATTTATTTATTTATAGTATTAATAACATAATAATTTTTTTAAATATAGGTACACTATTATATTGTTTGAGGTGGGGTGGTCTATTCAATAACTAGTATCAAGATCATACTCTTTTGGAAGGGGGTCTAAAGACAACCAAACCATGTTTTTTAATTTTTTGGAATAATTTTTGTAATAAATTGTATCTTCTAATTTAATTGTACATACCAATGTTTGAATTATAATGTTTTTAAGAATTTTTAAATCATTTTTTTGTTTTATTTTTATGCAAATTTATTTGAAATTAAATTTTATATTTTTGTTTTTGTAGTGTGATATAAATTGTAATAGCATATAGGGATTTTACCAGATCTATTTATAACATAGATAAAATTTCATTTCATCAATTCTAAAAAAAGAAATAATAAAGGAAAACCACGATTAATGCTAAAAAAATGTTAATAAAGGGCCCCTTTATCAACCTCCTTTTCTACATTGATTAATATCAACTTTTTCATGAACCCCCCCAAAGAGTACCCCTCTTGGGCCAACAATGAGAGAAGGGTGATAGTGACTGCTTGAGTCCCACCTCCAGTAGGCCCCTTGTTGGTGACTAGAACTGAGGGTATAATACACATACATATGAGAGGCATTAAAATATAATAGAACATTCATAAGAGAGAGATAATATAGATACAATGATCAACATGTGCTCATATTTATATAAAATAAATCCCAAGTTCATACAATCAATTTCATACAATACTATAAAAATTGAATGAAAAACTGTAAGTAACAAAAAGATAAGGATGAAAAGGACCACAAAGCACAAAAAGATCCTAAAAAACCATGATCTAGTAATATCCATACTGATCTCTAACCTTCTATGACTAACCTAAAAATAGTTTATATACATAGGGTGAGCATGAAATTATACCTGGTAGGATCCTCCCCAGAGCCTCTCATGCAAAAGATAAATAAAGTATGCTAAATCACAATGAACAACAGTGAAACCAACTCATCACCTAAATAGTTATACTAATTTCCCAACCTAACCATGTCTAACTCTCACTAATTATTTTATATGAGAGAGCATATAATATAATAATTAAAAATCAGGGGTACCCCACTCTCGCTTCCCCACTGGTTTTCCTATCTTTCCCAACATCGCATGTCTTGAGCCATCTCTCTCAAAAATAGGCCAGCTTGAAGACAACTGGGTAGGGCATCAGTACATGAACCTAGAGTATCACATCATAACATCATACCATATCATATCTTAATATAGTAACTAGGTATTTTTAAGGATTCACCATAGCCTGTATAATGTATATCATACATCAGGTATTATACCACAAGTCATCACAACCCAAACACTGAGTAAGGTACCTCAAGCTATCCCAAACTATACACATCATACCTATAATAATCCATTTGATACTATATCTATAGATAAGTGTGTGTGAAATAACAAAAATCCATCATATCCCTCTGCATACATATATGGGAAAACTAACCGCCTTGCATACCAGCACAAGTAACTATCAATAGAAGAGAGAAGAGCCAGAGGGGGTAGTCATCCATCCATCCTCCCACTAGGATATTAGGGAAAACACCATCCCAAAGTCCACTGGGTGTCAATTTTTTTAACTGACATGGGTGGGGTAGCATCTGAAATCATAAAATATACAGGATATAATATAGCTCACAACCACAGTATGGGCATAAACTAGTCTTAGAATCAACTGCATCTAATGACACTCAGACTCCCGAATACCACTGCTAAGACTATATATCCTATATGAAATCAAGAATTTAAATAGATACATTAAATTACTTACTTTATTTCAAAAAAAAATCAATTCATATCAATTAATCCATTTTCCATTAGTTAACCAATATAATTATTTTGAATTAAATTACTTTAACCATCAATCCAAGTCCATTAATTCAATATATAATTCAAACCTAGTCCACATTTTCTCAATATGAACATCTTTACAACATTTTCATTCCATCAACAACAACCCCATGAGTTAAGTAATTTATAGACCATTATTAACATCATTATACAATCTAGGTAATCTAGGAGAACCATCCTAATCTACCAATAAGAGGAAAATTGAAACCAAGTACATCAATATGCCTTAAGTAATGGGGAAAGGAATACAAATAAAAAAATCAACCCGACCATCAAACATTGACAAATTTATTTCAAGAAATAATTCATCTTTATCACATCAAAAGGTAATCTCTTCTTCAACCCATTCCATAGTCTCTAGTTCCATCCTCGAAACCAATATACATATCCCAATGATTCTATCAATCATAAGAATAAACTACTACCACATCATTTGGTCCTCTATACCCCATCACATAATCCATACTAGGCTCATCCCTCACAAGCTCATAACACATTTGGGCCTCCCCACCCCATATCACATCTCATAGTGAAGCTCAAATCTAGAGCACATCATAAGGTAGTAAGAAATAAACATAGTCAACTGGGTAATATAGGAACTAAAAAAGGAATCCAACCTTTACACATAAATGATCTATCATGGATCCAATCATAAGGAACTCAGCCTTATCATGCATACATGAAACTCAGTCCCAAAAAATTATCTTTATCCCACAATCAGTTCTTATTCTATATTTAATTAACCAATTCATTATTCCTAGGTCCCAATTATTTGAAAAATAAAGCATCGATCTATAACAATCTATCGAAAGATAAACATGCTCTTAGCATTAAAATCAGTTTTAAAAACTTAGAGAAATACCATTTTCATTAACATGACTTTTTGTTTCTACATTATCCATAATAATTATCACTCTTCACATTCATTATCAATACCATTATCACATGAAATACCATTTTCAATTATAAATGCACATTACATTAATTTTATTATCATAAAATTATAAGAAACACCAAATTCACTACAACATTACTCTTATTTAATTATTAATCAAATTAATCAATTTATTTCAGCTTTTTGTTCTTTACCATTTACAAATAACAACAACATGCTAATACATAACATAATAATACATGATAACAAGCATAACATTGATAGTACACTATCTATAAAATCAAGAGGAATTCTATTATCTTGATAAAGAGAACAACATGCGATTTCTACAATCAATTAATTTTTAATTTGGCTTAATGATTATTAGGTTAATTTCATTGTTATTGAAAGGGATAAACCATGCTAACTTTATGATTTCATGTAAATAAATAAAAGAAATAATGAATCCCCTACCTCAAAGGTATTAATGTTCTTCGCATGAAAATAGAATAACGTATCAAATCATAATCAACCATCCCACAAGAGATGTATCCCTATAAGGATGTCGTGCCATAAATGTACCAACAAACAACCAAGAAAACTCTATTAGAAAAAAGTAGAGAAACCTACATCGAATGGAATGAAGAAGTAGAAGGATTTATATTGAATAACTAAAAGAGAAGGGGTATAAAATATCTTGGATCAACATGGATCAAATATAGAAGGTTGGGATTAATATCTATCAAAGGGATTCCAAAATTCCTAGAGAGAACATTGTAAATTGGTCGAAAACTGAGAGAGAAGCCGTAGGGTTTGAGAAAACCCAAGGTTCTGCAGCTTATAATGGTTCACTACATAGTGGATTTTCATGGAATGAAACCCTTTCACATAATGTAGTTGCTGGGTTTAAAGTTCCACTAAAAAAAATTGCCTTGAACCATTTAACCCAAAATTAATTCACATCATGTGGCACCTCGTGAACTAATATCACACAATCCATGAACCACACATTCATGGTGTAAAATCATTACACATCGTGAATTCTCAATACTTCCATATTTTAGCATAAAAACACCTATATAACCTCTATAGTCCTCCTCCAAGCACCAAGGGATTTTAAAATACACAATGGGTTAGACTAGATGGATCTTGAACCTTACATTAGATACATATCAAACAATTATTGTCTTTGAGAATCTAAAACCAAACCCATAGAGGAAATAAAAAGGGGTTGTTTTAATAACGACCCCACGAGATACCTATCAAGGATATTTCCATCACACGAGCTCAACCACATCATTATAGGAACAACATGAAACTATACAAAAAAAAATATCTCCTAAACACTCTCCTGAGGGAGATGTGATCGCACCATGACTCACTGTTTCATTTTCACCCTTACACTACTATTCTAAACAAGTTTTGTATTGAAAATTATAAAATTAATAAAAAATTTAACTTATTGTTTGATTCCATTATTTTGTGTTTTATAACTGTTAAAAAGAGAAATGTTACTTGTTTTGATAATTACATTGAAGGTGGAGGTGATTTGGAGGACCCATGATGAAGTCCAAGAAAAATGTGCCAAACTGCACAAGATCCAAGCACACCAGTTTACTAAACCACATACTTCTACTTAACCGTGCATCCAAATGGGATTATTTTTTTTGTCAAAAATTAATTGGGATAAATTTCATATGAAGGAAACCAAGCATCATTCGACCATCTGGTGGTCCAACCGACCTGATATGTCCAGCACACCAAATCTACACGAAGTCAAAAGTGGTGTGTTGTGATCTGTCTACATATCGAGATCTAGTTGTCCAAATGCTGCAAAAATTTTGGTTTAGATATTAAATAGTTGGGTAAACATGTTTCTAATTTTTTTCAAAGCTATTATGACCGTCTAGTGGTGGAAAACCATGGTCCAAGTGGTTTTATAAAATTTGTGTTCCCAAAACCACCTTCCACTTTGCCTATAAAATGGACGCTTGGGCTCCTTATTTTCAAGTTCGTCTAGGAATAAAAGATCTGGTATTTTGGAGACCCAAATGATTATTATACTCATACAAGAAGTTATGGAGTCCCCTGTCTTCATTAGGAGATCAAGAATGAATAAGGAGTTCCACATGAGCTTCCTCTTCCTCCTGATGTCGAGCTAAACAGTGGACGGTCGTTGTGAGGGAGCTACACACATGTCAAGGGAGTTCTGATGCATATATTAGCTACTGTTTTGGATTTATTTCGGTGTTAAAACATTTATTTCCATGTATCTTAAATTATTTTTATTTTAATACTTGTTTTTATTCATGTGATGGATTTGCTCTTAATTTCTAACCAATTGGTGTGAGGTTTTGAGTGCTTGAATTATGTTTCTCCGATTAGAAAACATAAGAATCCTTTTATTACCCAATTTCTTGAGATTTAAATCTTATTTGGAAGCTCTTATTCCATGCATATGTTTTGAACCTTGACAATATGATTTTTATGTCAAGGTTTGGCTCTTCAAGTAATGAAATAAATGCTTAGGAATTAATCAGGATTCCAATTAATTTCAACCAAAGAATTAATCCAAACCTAAATTAATATCTAAGAAAAATGAACTTGAAATGTGTGTAGTGAATTTAAAATGACCCCTTTCTCTCATAATTCTTAAAACACCACATTAATCTATCAACTATTAAACTCTTTAAGTTAAGTTATTTTCTTTAAACTATTTTTAAAATCAACCCTTTTTTAGTAATTTTTATTAAAAAAACATACTCTAAACTTATCAATGATCCTTGAGAGATGACCTAGGGTCTACCCTAAACTATAAATCAAACTTAAAATAATAATCAATTTTATGTGTCATGAAAACATGTTCAAATTTTGGCACCGTTTCTGGGGAGCACTTTGGATTTTTGTGCGTGTTTTTGATAAGATTCTTATAAATTTTGTGAATATTTATTTGTTTTATCTAATACTTTTAACTATATTTTTATGTTCTGATTTATTTCTTGTGTTGGTTTTGTGCATAATGAATTCTAATCTAGGAGATTTACCACCTTTTGAACCTGAACCGGAGAGGATCTTACGTCAGCGACCCCAAGATGCACAAGACAACCCTTTGAAGGAGGACACACCACAACTTGAGACTTTTCAAAATCCCTCTTCTTCAGGATCCAAATTAGAACATGAAATTAATGATTATAATGTGACTGTAAATAACCAAAAATTAAAATATATAACCTCACTTGATGTTGATGTCCAACCCACCTATATTCAAATACAAGGTGAGGCACCTGATTTTGAACTAAAATCCGGTCTAATTCACTTATTTTCATGATTTCATGGACTCACTGGAGAAGATCCACATAAGAAATTAATATAATTTCACACTATGTGTTCTACATTAAAACCTATAAATGTGAATGAAAAAAAATTAAAGCTAATGGAATTACCTTTTTTATTAGAATATACTAAAAAATATTGGATTTACTATGTTAATTCACCAATTAGAGGCTGGGTGGACATGAAACATATTTTTCTTGAAAAATATTTCCCATCCTTTCAAACTGAAACTATAAGGAAAGAAATTTTTGGTATAATACAATCACAATGGGAAACATTACATGAATATTGGGAATGCTTTAAAAGGTTATGTTCAAGTTTTTCATACCACCAAATAAGTGATCAACTTTTAATTCAGTGTTTTTATGAAGGGTTAATTCCTATTGATAGAAATATGATTTATGCTACTACAGGTGGTGTTCTAGTTGATAAGACCCTAATTTCTGCAAGAACCCTAATTGAGAACATGGCACAAAACACTCAACAATTCGATTCACAGTCCAGTGTACCCATTTAAGGTGTCCATGAGGTGAAATCTACCGAATTCAAGAAGAAGGTGGACAAGAAGTTTGAAGAGGTAAGTACCCTTATTCAACAACTCTCTCTTTACCAAGGAAAATCCCAATATCCTCCTCCCATCCATTGTGGTATATTCTCTTCTGATACCCACTACTATGACTAATGTCCTCAATTGATAGAAACTTTTAAGAGTTGTGAGGAAATATTTCTAGGCCACTCCTATAACCAAACCATTAGGCAAGAACCTTACTATCCATCCAACCCTGGGTGGAAAGAAAACCAAGCTCATAGGAAAGGGGTGTATTCAAACCAACCTCAACAATAATGTAACTAATCGGGGTAGAGTAGTCATCCACCACCACCACCTAGAAATACCCAAACACCACAAAAGCCTTTAAAACCACCCCATAAAAAACCTAAGACTAAACTAGAATATATGATGAATCAAATAGATTCCAATAATCTCCAATTCCAACAAACCACCCAAGCATCCATAAAAGACCTAAAAACCCGATTAGGCCAACTATCTAACTCAGTGGGTGAAATTAAAAGTCATGGGTTAGGTAAAATACTCTATCAACCAGTAGTTAACCCTAGGGATAAGGGAAATGTTAGTTCCATCACCCTTAGGAGTGGGAAAAAACATAAAAACAAAATGAACCCTCCATCGGAGTCATCCCCTCTTGAGAAAAACACCATCCCAACTGTTGAAATCAGTCCAAATGTTGAAAATCCTTGTTCTGAGAGAATCCCTTCCAAAGGAAAGAGTGTGTCTATTGATGAGTCACCTATACCATCCATTCCCATTCAATTTCCCCTAAGGTAAAACCAACAAATAAAACAAATGGAAACTTAACTTGATAAATAAATATTACAAACTTTCAAAAAAGTGCATGTCATCATCCCCTTGATTGATGTCGTGAATAAAATTCCACGATATTCCATGTTTCTAAAGGAGATGTGTACACAATAAAGGCAACTTCATAGAGATGAAAAGGTGAGCTTGGGGAGGAACGTCTCAACATTGATAGATCCATCACTTCCCACTAAGTTTAATGATCCTATAACATTCTCAATTCCATACACCATAGGGGAGTATTCTTTTTCTAATGCTATGATTGATTTGGGTGCCTCTATTAATGTGATGCCTCACTACATTTACTCTTCATTGAAGATCAGTGAACTAAAGCCCACTGGAATAGTTGTTCATCTAGAAAATTGAAGTAAGACACACCCTTTTGGTGTGTTAGAGGATGTTCTTATGATGTTGAAAATTTTAATATTTACTGATAATTTTTATGTGTTAAAAATGGAAGATGATATGATGAATGGACATGCCCCAATTATATTGGGTATACCCTTCTTGAAAACTACCAAAACCACAATTAATGTCTATAATGGTACATTATCTATGAAATTTGGTGAAAAATAGTTCATTTCAACATCCTTGATGCCATTAAGCACCCCTTAGAAGAACATTCTTCAATCTCTATTAATTCAATTGATGTACTCCCTTCCCCTGAAAAAACTTCTTTTTATTTACCTAATACCCTTTTTGAGTTTTCTTCATTGATTGAAATTCTAGTAAATGAGTCATGAAATTATTGTTGTAGTGGATTAGAAAAATGCCACACATGTTTATTAATTGATGATTTCTTGAACACTGAGGATCACATGACCATCGATGATACTAATAAGCTTCTAAAAGCTCATTCCTCATCAGAGGATGATACCATTGAGAAGTTATATGAGATTAGTGACCTATAAATTTCACACAAACTCTCATAAATCCAAAATCCCCCTGAATTGTAACTAACACAACTGCCTCAAGATTTAAAATTTTCATATCTTGAGAATGGAAACAAGTTTCCCGTCATCATTTCTAGTTCACTCCCTCCTGAGCATGAATTACAACTGCTTGATCTTTTGAGTGAGTATAAATAAGCATTGGGATGGAAACTTGTGGACATTCCTAGTATTATCCCATTAGTTTGTACACATCATATTTTGTTAAATTATGAGGCTAAACCAGTGAGGCAGGCACAATGTCGACTAAACACAAACCTCTTAGGTGTAGTTAAAATTGATGTAACAAAATTATTAGCTGCTAGAATCATTTACCCCATCTTTGAAAACCAATGGGTTATTCCCATTCTTGTAGTTCCTAGAAAAACCAATCTTACAGTAATTAAAAATGAAAATAATGACCTCGTTCTGTTGAAAAAAATCCCTCAAGGTACCATTGAAGCATTTTTGAGGTGATTGTGTTTGTTGAAAAAGTGGGCCTCCATGTTGTGTTTGTTGAAAAAGCAAACCACAATGTTCATTTTTGTTAAAAAATGGGGTTACATGGTGTGTTTTCTAGTTTAATAGACGTTTTTGACAATTCATGACTGAAAGAAGAACCTAAAAAAGGAATGGATGATCTAGAGGTAGTATACAAAGAGCAGATACAAGGTGGCGTCGTTTTCTAGTGTTTGCCAATTTTTTGGGTCTCATAATTGACCATTGGAGAAAAGTGTTTTTGGTAAAGGGACTTGTGTACTAGTTTCTTGGAGACTTGGAAACTTGTGCGGGATATTTTTTTTCAAGATCAGGACATCATATTATAGAAAAGGAAAGGGGGGCTCCCAAGTTTTATTTTGGGTGAGCAAAGTGACTAGGGCTACAGAGGCTTAGGCGGTTGGACTTGCACGCCAGGAGGAGACTTGCACATGGCACTCAGGGTACCTAAAATTCCTATAAATAGAGGGATATCCCTCATCATTTATGATGAGTATCCACACTTAGAGAAAATCTGAGCTCTAGTCGTGCAGGTGGTTTGGGCGCACAAGTGGTTGAGTGGGCGCACAAGTATAAGGTTATTCAGAAGTTGCACACCTGTTGATAGTTGTGCACCAATATTGGTTTGGTCATAAAAGAGTATGAGTATCCCAAGTTCTTAGTTAGAAAAGGGAGTGTCATGCAAGTGGTTAGGTGACACTTGCACTCTAGTCTTGGAGAAGCATGACAAAGAATTGAGAAGCGTGCTAGGCTTGGAGAAGCGCATCAGTCTTTCTAAGGTTGCGTGAAGGTTAGAAGATTGCATGTTACACCCGTGATAAATTTGTATTTATCAGTGGATGAAAGTGTAACTTCAATAGAGCATATACATACAGAGGAAGACGCATTCATTTGTGATAATGAAGGGACCTACAAGTCCATAAACTCTGAGTGGATCCTTTCCAGAGTAGTGGGAAAAGGAAGAGAAATAAGGTGATCCTTTCTACCGGCAGTGATCTAGAGAAAGAGAAATAGGGAGTGACCCTTGGGAAAGTAGTGAGATAACCCCAAAAATTGTAAAGGAAGTGATCCTGGGTATAGAAGTGAACTGTTTCGAACATTGTAAATTGTTATTGAGATTTAGTGGATTTGGTACATTGGCACATCACCATTGTATACTCCTTGGACATAGCCCAGTGAGGGTGAACCAAGTAAAAATCTGTGTGTTAGTCTTCTTGGTTTCATGCATTGCATTCAAAGTATCATTATCAGATAAATAAGGGAAGAATATAATCAACAGTAAAACATAAGTTCAAATGAAGTGACCCTTATAATAAAGAGGTCAAGATCCAGTGGGGCATTGATAATTTTTAAAATAATATCCATACCTTGATTCTCCCCCCCTCTCATGGTATCTAGGCCCCTTTTGGTCCTAATAGGTTCTAAATCATGTGCAAGATAGTTGGCATGTCTATATAGACTATCGCTGATTAAACCAACACACCAGGAAGGACCATTTCCTATTTCCATTCATTGACCAGATACTAGAGAGGCTAGTAGGAAAGTCCCATTACTGTTTTCTTGATGGTTATTATGGATACTTTCAGTCCATATTTCCCCTAAGGATCAAGAAAAGACAACCTTCACTTTCACCTTTGGCACATTTGCTTACAGAAAGATGCCATTTGGTCTGTGCAATGCTCTGAGAACTTTCCAGCGATGCATGGTTAGTAGTTTTTTGGATTACTTGGAGAATTGAATGGAAGTATTCATGGATGATTTCACTATTTATGGATCCTCTTTTGATGAATGTTTGAGTAGTCTTGGTTTAGTACTATGTCACTATATTGAAAAGAATATCATATTAAATTATGAGAAATGCTATTTTCTGGTGCGACAAGGTATAGTTTTGGGACATGTCATTTCTGGGGATAATATCCAAGTAGATAAATAAAAATTAGATATAATTTCTACCATAACATTCCCATAAAATTTATAGGATGTTCAGCCTTTCCTAGGTCATCCTATATTTTACTGTCATTTCAATTGTGACTTTAGTAAAATTGAACTCCCCCTATCCTGATTACACCAAAAATGAAAATAATTTGTTTTTATAAATAATGTGAGGAAGCTTTTAATAAGTTAAAATGGAGTCTCACATCACCCCCAGTAATCCAACCACCTCAGTGGGATTTACTATTTGAGATAATGTGTGATGCCTCTAACTATGCAGTTGGGGTAGTCTTATCACAATGTTTCAATACAGATCCACATGTCATTGCCTATGCCTCACGTACACTGGACCCTAGCCAATAAAAATACACCACAACTGAAAAATAACTTCTTTACATTGTGTTTGCCTTGGATAAATTCAGGTCATATCTCTTAGGGTCCAAAGTCATTGTGTTCTCAAACCATTCAACCTTATGGTATCTCCTTATGAAACCGTAAGCCAAACCACATCTCATTTTCTAGATGATCCTCCTTCAAAAATTCAATTTAGAAATTATAGATAAAAAAGTATTAGAGAATATGGTGACTGACCATATCATTAGGATTCACATATCCTCAGACATTGACTCATCCCCCTGTATTCCCATAAATGACATGTTTTCTGATGAGAAACTGTACTGATTACAAGATTTTATTCCTTGGTATGCTGAAATTGTAAATTATTTGGTAGCATCTTAAATTCCTACTTATTTAAAAAAAACTAGGCCGACCGTCTAAAACATGAGTCCAGTTGGTACATTTGGGATGACCCTTACCTTTGGAGTACATGTAGTGATCAAGTTCTCAGGTTTTTTGTTCCCAATAGAATTTTTCAACCAATCCTTAGGGTCTGCGACACTCTTTCTTATGGGGTCCAATTTGATCCCCAATGGACTTCTCGTAAGGTCCTTGATTCTGGTCTCTTTTGGCTAAAACATTTTTGGGATTCCCATGATTTCTGTAAATCTTTTCCTCACTGTCAAAGAATGGGGAATGTATCTAAAATAAATGAAATTCCACAAAAACCCTTTCTCTTCTATGAAATTTTTTATCTTTGGGGCATTGAATTTTTGTGACCATTCCCCAATTCATTTGGGAACCTTTACATTCTTCTAGAAGTGGATTATGTTTCAAAATGGGTAAAGGCATGAGCTATAAGGACTGATGAATCTAAGGTAGTTGTGGAATTTTTGAGAACCCAAATCTTTTTGTAGGTTTTGATTACCTTGTTTTATCATCAGTGACCGGGGTTCTCATTTCTACAACCGAACAGTGCAATCTATTTTTCATCGGTATGGGGTCGGGAATCGAGTGTCTATTGCTTATCACCCACAAACCAATGGTCATGATGAGATGTCAAATAGATAGGTAAAACAAATTCATTAAAAAATGGTTCAACCCAACAAAAAATATTCGAGTCTTAGACTCGATGATTCATTATGGGATTACCGTACTACCTTTAAAACTCCTATTGGAATGTCACCATGTAGGTGATCAAAGGATGTTTCATATTTAGGAGCTGAAGAAAATGAGAAGATATTTATATGAGAACTCCTGGATTTATAAGGAGAGAACCAAGGCTACCCCTGACCACCTCATCCTTTATCTCCAGTTCCACATTGGGTAGAAGGTCCTCCTTTACAATAAAAGGCTGACATTGAATCTAGGTAAGCTTCGTTCCCACTGTTTTGGCCCATATACTGTTACAAATGTCTCTCAATTTGGTTTTGTTCAGGTTCAACATAAAGAAACCAAGAAAACCTTCACTATCAATGGGAAACGGTTGAAGCACTTCCATGAATCCATTATAGAGTCCCCAACAGAGGAACTCCAAGTTAAAGAAGAAATCTATGAATGATACCCACCAAGTTTTATCCTTCCTTCCCACATTCTGTTTTATTATAGCGAGGACACTACACACACTAGGTTTGTGTGTGGGAGTATGGGTATATTCCTAGGTTAGTTAGTAATTTTCATCATCTTTCATCTTTTTCTTTTTTTAGCTTGCTAAATTATATTGTTAATTTCCCCCCTTTCTCTCACCCCACCTTTGTTCTGGAATATTACTTTTTTATGCCCACTTTATCATGGAAAATGATGTCCGTTTAATCATGGAAGTTATTGAAAATGCATGTGGATTTTCTTGTATTTCATGTTGTTTTAATATTCAAAAAAAATTCTAATGAAATGTACATTTCATCAATAATTAAATACTTCAGTGTGAATTTATTTTAAAATTGGTTTTTTGGTGTTATAAATGGTTATATCATTTTGAAACCTTTGAGAAGAACGGTGACCTTTTTTTTGAATACTTTAAAGGAAAATTGTGTCACTTAATTTCTCTAGAAATATTTGTACCCAACCATGAAGGGTGAAAATTTCTTACTTAATGGAAGATAAATATAAGTTAGGTTTATTTTTATCTACTTTCCAAAATCATTTTCCATACGTTCATTCCTTATTCGATCTATTTCATTACTGTACCGAATTGACCTATGCGTGTGTACTTGTTATCCAACTGTTTTACGACCTAAAAAAAAAGGTTATACCTTGGCCAGGTCAAAAACCACCCTTCCTCAACTTCTAATCTTGTTATAATTATTACAATTAGTGTTGTGAGGATATTAAACAAAGGTTGGGAGAAGAGTGTGAGATTTGTTCCAAGTGAAACTTTTGAAAAAAATAATAAATGAGAGGAGTAATGAAATGTACAACATATTGAGATATCTAGGTCAAGAGTTTATGGTTTGACTTATGAGATTGCTTAATTGATTGGATCTTGAAATTTGATTTCAAAGGAAGTAGGGCAGGTTTGGTGGAAAGGATCATGTAAGTATAATTTTTTTAAAATAACATATATTTACTTGATATAAAGTCGAAAGGATAGAATGAAATGGTTGTCACACACACACACATGGAGAATTAGTGACATGACTAACTTTTGAATTATTTTCTTTAATTGTTATCATGAATATATTGGAATTTCATTTGGATACAATTTTTAAGATGTCGTTTTCCATGCTCACTACGAATAACTCTTTGGTGTGATTTTTTCTTTGATCATATTTATATGAGGAATTAAATTTTCATTGAATGTTAAATATTTATGAAGTTGTAAATATCTACATGCATAATTTCTGGAAAATGGAATTTTCCTAGAAGTGAAAATGTTTAGGTGTGGGGGTGTGATCGCACCATGACTCACTGTTTCATTTTCACCCTTACAACACTATGCTAAACAAGTTTTTTTATTGAAAATTATAAAACTAGTAACAAATTGAACTTCATGTTTGATTCCATTATTTTGTATTTATCACTTTTAAAAATGTAAATTTTAATTGTTTTGATAATTTCATTGAAGGTGGAGGTGATTTGGAGGGCCCAAGATGAAGTCCAAGAAAAATGGGCCAAGCTGCGCAGTATCCAAGCACAACAGTTTACTAAACCACATAATTCTACTTAACCACGCATCCAAATAGGCTTAAATTTTGTTGTCTAGTATAAAGTTCATTAGGATACATTTAATATTAAGGAAACCAAGCCTAATTCAGCCATATTTTGGCCCAACTGACCTGATCCGTCTAGCACACTGAATCAAAATGAAGCCAAAAGTGGCGTACTGTGATATATCCATATCTCAGGATTTAGTTGTCCAAATGGTACCAAAATTTATGTGGAGATATTAAAGAGGTGTGGAAACATGTTTCTAGTTTTTCTCAAAGTGATTTCTGGCTGTCTAGTGGTCGAAAACCATGGGTCAAGTGGTTTTAAACAATCTGTGTGCCCAAAACCACCTTCCACTTTGCCAATAAAATGGAAGCTTGAGATCCTCATATGAAAGTTCAGAAATGAGGAAAACATATGGTATTTTGGAGACCCAAAGGATTCCTATACTCATCCAAGAATTTATGGAGGACCCTATCCTCATAGGGGGATCAAGAATGAAGGAGTTCCACTAGAGCTTCCTCCTCCCCCTGATGTCGAGCTAAACAGTGGGCGTTCATTGTGAGGGATCTACACACATGTCAAGGGAGTTCCAACACATATATTAGCTACTGGTTTGGAGTGATTTTGGTGTTAAAAAATTTCTTTACATGTATCTAATTTATTTATTTTAATTCTTGTTTTGATGCATATGATGGATTTGCTATTAATTTCTAACTGATTGGTGTGAGGTTTTGAGTGTGTGATTTGTGTTGTTCTGATTGGAAAACAAAAGAATAATTTTCTTACCCTCTTTCTTGATATTTAAATCTTATTTGGAATCTATTATTCTATGCCTATGTTTTGGAAATTGATAATACGATTATTATTTCAAGTTTTGGTTCTTCAAGTAATGAAATAAAGGCTTAGGAATTAATCGGGATTCCAATTAATTTCAACCAAAGAATTACTCCAAACCTCAATGAATATCTAAGAACAATGAACTTGAAATGTGTGTAGTGAAATCATAATTAACCCTTTCTCTCATAATTCACCACCTTAATATATCAACTATTAAACTATTTAAGTTAAGTTATTTTCATTAAATTGTTTTCAAAATCACCCCTTTTTTAGTACTTTTTATTAAAAATTCATACTCTAAACATATCAATGCTCCTTGAGAGACAACCTAGGGTTTTCCCTATACTATAAATCAACTTTAAAATCATAACTAATTTGACGTGTCATGACAATTCATCCAAGATACCTCTCAAAATAGATTAAGGTTACCATGAAGGAACAAGATATAACCATCTCATAAACCAAAAAGGATAAAAATCACAAAACAAACGATGTTACAAGAGAAGAGATAAAAATAAAACAACATAGGTTACTGAGTGTGCATATATAACTTACATTCCTAGGTCATCTACTCCATGCCACCATACTGCAATAAGACATGAACCGAGGGAATATCCCGCCCACACAACACCTTCTCATGGAGGTCTTGGATCTCTACAGGATACTTACTAATGGTCATATCATTGTCAACATAGATCAATCCCTAATAAATGATGTGATATTAATCATAAAGATACATATGAAGCTGTGATAGATAAAAAAAATCTTATATCTGACTCATCTATGGGAGAAGTGCTATCCAATATGCCACAACTTCAACACACACTAACACCTCATAAGGCCCAAAAAATAGGGGAGAAAGCTTACTCTCACAACCAAACCTCCACTTCCGACGACATGGAGTCATCTTTAAGAACACATGATCTCCAATATCAAACTATGGAGGCCTACTCCCATGATCAACATAGGATTAATGATGATTGTTCACTGCCTTCATACTTTCATGAGTTACTTGAACCAACTCTATTACATTCTGTACCAGTTTAAGCCTGATAATTTATACCTATTTGACCCCAGTATAGAACAATGAAAAATGAAAAGGTCAGTGATAAAAATATTCAAATGGTTCCATACCAATGGTGGAGTGGAAACTATTTTTTTAATAAAACTTCACCAAGGAAAGGTTCCTCATCCACAAACCTCCAAAATCTAGGACACATGAGTGCAACATGTCCTCAAGAGTTTGGATGGTTCACTCTATTTAACCATCCATTTATGGATGAAAGTCAGTGCTAAGGAATAACTGAGAGAAAAAAGCATGTTGGATACCTCTCTACACCTTGGAGTTAAAACAAGGATCTAGATCAGATATGATCATCTTTAGGACTCCATGTAGGCACTCCACTTCCTCTAGATACTACCTCAATAAAACCTCCACTGAGCTTGAATCCCTAATCACTATAAAGTGGGATGATTTTTCCCAATAATCCACTATCACCCGTATAACATCATAGCCTCCCTGAGCTCAAGGTAAACTAGTAATGAAATCCATCGATATTTCCTCCCACTTTTATTGAGTAACATATTATGAATAGAGAAAACCAATGAGAACTTGGTTCTCAGCCTTCACCTTATGGTAGAATAAACATTGAGAAACAAACTCTAAAACTGTATGCATTAACCCAATCCACCATAACTAACCTCTCAAGGACTGGTACATCTTTTTCACACTAGTATGTAATGAAAAATGAAAGAAATAGAACTCACAGAGAACCATATAACACATTTATTGAGGAACAAAGAGCCTTCCCTAGAATAACACCTAGTGTTATCCATAATTAGACCAACCATTAGGCGCATCACCAAAAACAACTCAGTCCCTCAATACATCCACATTAGAATCCACTAGCAGGGAATCCTCCACCTACCATGCCAAAGATGATTACACCATCATATAGAAAAGAAACACTATGTCACCAAACTACCCTGCATCTATATTCATCACTAAGTGTTCTTCCATCAATCTCAAGGAATCTCTAGATTCACACAAGAAATCACCATGTAACTTCCCACTTAGTGCATCAACTACAAAATTTACCTTTCCTAAAATATATGAAAAATTGTAGTTTTAATCCTATAATAATTCTATCCACCGATGCTAATTCAAGTTTAATTCATTTTGGGAAAAGACGTACCTCAGGCTCTTATGGTCAGTAAAAACTAAAAAATGTTCACCAATGAGGTAATGTATCCACAAATTTAAAGTAAACACAATTGATACCAACTCAAGATAATGTGTGATGTAGTTATTCTCATGGGGATTTAACTAATGAGACCCAATTTAAACTATCGATATCTTCTGCATCAGAACAAATCCTAAGAAAATATGTGAAGCATTATAGAAAATATCAAACTGAACTCCATCCTCTGGAAAACAAAGTAATAGAGCCCAAACTAAATTCTCCTTAAGGTACTTGAAAGCTGTATGACACTAGTCATTACATAATAATGTCTGATCCTTTATGGTCATGGCCATTAGAGAAGTGACAAACTAAGAGAAATTGGCTAAAAAACTCTTGTAATAGCCCTAAATACCAAGGAAACTATACACCTCTACCACTATCTTGGGGCCTACCTAAGAAACAACCACCTTTATCTTCAGAGGATCTAAAAAAACTCTTTAATGGGACACAAAATTCCCCAAGAAATAGAATTCATGGGCCCAAAAAAAAACTTTGAGAAATTCCCAAATAGTTTCTCATGATGAAGGACTCCCAAAATGGCACACAGATGCTCTATATGCTCCTCCACAAACATGGAGTACATAATAATGTCGTTGATGAGAACCACCAAAAACTTATCCAGGAACTTTCTAAACACTACATTTATCAACCCCATAAACATGGATAGAGAAATAATCATATTAAACGACATAAAAAACTGAACTCATAATGACCATGGAGATAATGGAAAGAAGTTATTGAGATGTACACATAATTAACATGTATCTGATGATATCCTAAACAAAAATTGATAACCAAGAACCAACTTTATCCATTCAACTGATTGAATAAATCATCAATTCATGGAAGTGAATAGTAGTTATTCATTTTCACCTAGTTCAAGTGATGATAATCAATAAAATGTCAGAAACTACCATCATCCTACTTCAGGGAAAAAATACTTGTGCACCCTAAGGTGAAACACTCTAAAAAAACATTATTGCAATAAATCATCGAGCTATACTCACAACTCTCACAACTTAGATGTTGTCGTACTATAAGGATAAATTACTATAGAAGACACATATGGATATATATTTATCCCAAAATCAATCTCCCATAAAGGGGGTAACATTATAACCTCCTCTATGAAGACATCAAGGAACTCTTCCATAACCTTGGGATGCTAAATGTTGAACCTTCTATGAGACCAACATGATCTCGACTGTCAATAAGGATAAGGGAATAACATGCCTCTGACCCATTTACAGGTATATATCACAAAAAACACTAATGTATCTCCATCAGCATCATCGAACACAACCAACCGCCTAAAGCAATCCACAATAGCCTGCACCAAATATAACCAATCCATGCCAACTCAACCTCTAACTAGTGTAATAAATGCCAAGGAAATAATAATACTCTATAACTCAAGTACCAAATCATGGATAAGGGTAGGCAATGTAAAGAATAGTGTATCTCCCGAATCAAACAAATCATGTTTCTATGTATAAAAAAGGAAAAGTTACCTTGAATGACATTTGAATCACCTAGAACTGACAATTCTAAAGCATGAATCTAACCACAACCTACTCTATAGACTCTATTACCCTATTTATGACCACCTCCATAGCTTCAATCTACGATCTAAGGATAAAGTGATTCTTGGGGTTATACTATGCCTTCTTCATATCCACTATGCTGATCCAAAACTAGAGCACCCTCCTACTATTTCCTCTATTTAAACTACCTCAATGGAACACCTAACACACGATGAATGCACAGAAAGGTCAAACACACTCATCTATAATGAACCCAACCTCTACAAGAAAAACACATGTCTGATCCCTTAGCATAGGTTTGAGAGACTCCACCCCTGATGAAATAAATGAAGGATGGGACCTACCCCCAGTTAATTGAAAGATCTTATATCTAGGAAACTAGGAACCTTAGACCAATTATTTTTCATCATGAGGAATCCTGTTGACTCTCCTCTCATGACGATTCAGTTTTGGATAACATCATCTTAGTGAATTTTGGTCTCACTTGCACTTCAACATATATATCTATCATAAATGGGGTGACCTAGAACTAGATATCTCGATGAAAATACTCATCTAAATTCCTTTCCCGGGCCACCACATCTGGCTACAGGTCTGAATCATATTGTATAAGGGTCCTAAAATGGATCCCAAACTCTCACACATTGGAACTCCCCTGTTGAAGGGTAAGTATTTTCTTGGGAATGGATGCCTTCAAGGTTAATGAAAGAAAATATACTTGAAACTAGTTTTGGAACTTATCTTATGAGACTAATGACTCCACAAGATACCCAAGGAATAAGAACCACCCCCTCCTCATTGCTCCACACAACATCATCATGGCTAACGAAACCAATTGCTCCTTCCAGGAATAGATCAAATTGAAGGCTATCTCAACCTCATCTAAACACTCTTATATGAATGAATCTGAAATAGATCCCTCACACTTCTATAGACTTTAGCACTAAAAATATTAGAGTTTCCTCCTCTATGTGTCATAATCATCGACCACTGCTGTGTAAAGATATTTTGGAATATCTTACTAAATATCTATGATACGAACCTGATGAGGATGTTAACCTGGAGCCATGCCTACAAAAGAAAAAACCATTAGACTCCTCAACCTAGAATATGGAATAATTCACATTAATTAATTAATTATTTTATCATCCTTCTTAAGGTTTTAATCTTTCCAAAGGTCTACCCATTTCAAAGACATGCACAAATAATAATGATGCATGATCCTTTTCTAGAAACTCTATAACTGGTATAACATTATTTAGTAGGCTTAGTAAACTTAAAGGTCAATACATAATATAATAGGGGTACCTCAATACCCATGCATCAACTGGTCTCCTATGTTTAAATCACTTACTAAACTTAGCTGACATCGTTTCCATACCAACCCATGAATCCTCACCTATTCCTGACTCCAAACAACAATATATCCCTCAAAATGAACCTATGATACCACATTTTCATGACCCATACCATTAAAGAGTACCCCTCCTAGGATAGAAATGAGAGAAGGGAGATGGTGAGTACCCGATTCCCACCTCTAGTAGGACCTAGGTTGGTGACTAGAACTGAGGGTATAATAAGCATACATATAGGCAGCATTACCCTCTAAGAAAACATGAAGAAAAGAGAGATAATATAGATACACCAATCAAAACCTACTTAGACATATATAAAATAAATCCCAAGTGCAGACATGCAATCTCATACAGTACTATAACAATCGAAAGGAAAACTACAAGTACCAAAATGGTAAGGATGAAAATCACCACAAAGACCAAACAACTCCTGAAAAAACACAAGTTAGTAATATATTTCTCAATCTATAACCTCATCTAGATGTTCTAAAAATAGTTTTTATACATAGGGTGAGAATAATAATATACTCATTAGGATCCTCCCCAAATCCTCTCATACAATAGATAAAGAAAACTTTCTAAAGCACAATGAACAACTATCAAACTAACTCATCACCTAAACAAGTATAATAGGGTTCCAGCCTAACCATGGATACATCTCACCAATTATTTAATAAAATAAAGAATATAATATAATAATGAAACTTCAAAGGTACCCTGCTCTCTTTTCCCCACTGGTTTTCTTCTCTTCCCCAATATCGCGCATCCTGAACCATCTCTCTCCAAAATAGGCCATCCTGAAGACACCTAGGCTAGGCATCACAACACACAACTTGGGAATCATATCATCATAACATCCCATATAACATATCCATATAGTAACCAGATAGTTTTTGGGATCCACTATAGCCCATATAATGTGTATCATACAACATGTAATATACCTTAATCCAAAATAACCCATACATAGAGTAAGGTACCTTAAGCCATCACAATCTATAAAAATCATACCAATAATAATCCTTTGGATACTATATCTAGAGATAAATGTGTTTGAAATAAACACAAGCCATCATATCCCTCTACACACATATATGAAAAAACTAACCACTATGCATACTGGCACAGGTAACTACCAAGATAAGAGAGCGGGGTTAGAGGGGGTAGTTATCCATCTATCCTCTCACTAGGATGTTGGGAAAACACCATCCTAGAGTCAACTGGGTTTCATCATCCCTAACCAAAATGGGTGGGGTAGCATATAAAATATCATAATATACAATATATAATATAGCTCATAACCACACTATGGGAATAACTTTTTCTTAGACTCAACTATAGATAATGTCACTCAGACTCCCAGCTTCCACAGCTATTACTAGATATCCTATAAGAAATATATAATTTTAAGAGATACATTAAATTAATTCTTTTCTCTCAAAAAACAATTCACTTCACATTAATTAATTTATTATCCATTAATTAATCAAAAAAATTATTCCTAATTTCACTACTATAACCATCAAGCCAAGTCTTTTCCCACTAGACATAATTCAAAATGAGTCCACAGTTTCTCAAGATTAAATTTTTTTAATTATTTTTATTCCATAAACACCAATCCCATGGGTTAAGTCATTTATTAAAAATTATTAGCCCCATTCCATAATAAAAGTACTCTAGGAAAACCATCATAAGCTACCAACAAGAGGGAACATGCAACCAAGAACATCCAGCTGCCTCAAACAGTAGGGAAAGGAATACAGATAAAATAAGAAAATGAACCATTATCCATTAATAGATTAATTTCAATAAAGAACTAAAATTTACCACATCAACTAGTAATCCTAGATTCAACCCATTCCATCATATCTGGTTCCATCCCTGACACCCACATTCATATCTTGATGAATTTCACCATCACAGGCATCAACTACTGCCACATCATCCTGGCCTCCCTGCTCCATCACATAATCCATCCCAAGATCACCCATCCCAGGCTCATAACACATCTTGGACTCCCCAACCCATATCAAATCACATAATGAAGCTCACATCTAGATAACATCACAAGGAATCAAGAAACAATCATAGTATATAGGGAAATCTAGGTCCTAAAACAGGTCATCCATCCTTCACACATAAATGAGCTCTCATAGCTCCAATCACAAGGCACTCATCCTTCTAAATAAAACTAGAAACTCAAGTCCTAACCATTATCTTTATCCTACAACTAATTCTTATTTCAACTTGAATTAACTAATTTATTATTCAAAGGTTCCAACTATGTGAAACCTAATACATCAAACTATAGTAATATAAACATGCTCTTAGTATTAAAAATAGTTTCAAAAAACTTAGAGAAGTACCATTTTTATTAAAAATACTTTTCATTTAAACATTCCCATAAGAATTATCATGCTTCATATTCTTTATCAATTCCATTATCACATGAGAGATCATTTTCAATTAAAAATGTTCATTTCATTTATTTTATTATCATCACATTTTAGGAAACAATGGATCCAATACAACAGTAAGGTTCTTTAACTATTAAGCTAATTAATCAATTAATTCTAGATTTATGCTATTTAAAATTTTACAACAAGAACAAAATGATAATCAATAGCATATCAAGACATGATAACAATCATCACATATATATAACACTATCTTGAAAATCAAAAGGTATCCCATTGTCATGATAGAAAGCACAACATGCTATTACTACAACAAATTCATTATTAATTTGGTTCAATGATTAGTAGGTTAATTTAATTACCATTTAATGGTATAAACCATGCTAAATTTATGATTGTATGTAAATATATAGAAGAAGAAGTGAATCCCTTATCTAAAAGGTGTCAACATTTTTCACATGATAATGAACCAATGTCTTAGATCACGGTTAACCCTCCCACAAGAGCTGAATCCCTCCAAGGACACCTAATCATAACCACACCAACAAAAAACTAAGATAAATCCATCAGAATGATGAAGAGAAACTAATATCACTTGGAAATAAGAAGTAGAAGGATCTAGATCAAAGTACTACAAGAGAAGAGGTATAACATATATTAGATTTACACATATTAAATATAGAAGGTTGGGGTTAATCCTTGTCTAATAAATTCCAAAATTCCTAGAGAGAGCACCCCAGATTACCTAAAAATTGAGAGCGAAGATTTAAGTTTTGAAAAAACCCAAGGTACTATAGATTATAAGGGCATGATTCACATGATATTTTTATGATGTGAAACCCTTTCATGTCATGTAATAATTAGGTTTTATATTCCACTAAAAAATTCATCACCTTAAACTATTTAACTCGGATTTAATTCACGTTATGAGGAATCCCATAAACTAGAATTACACAAGCCGTGAACTGTAAATTTAAAGTGTGAAATCCTTATAAATCATGAATTATCCCTACTTCCCACATTTAGTAGATAATCACCTCCAAACCCCACTCAAAGTTTCCTCTAAAATATACAAGCTTCAAAAACACATAACAGGTTGGACTAGATAGATTCGGGTCCTTAAAAATTTTATCAACACTATTTCTAGCACCAATAAATGCCATAAAATTTTAAGAGATCTTAAAACATCATCAGTTTTTAACACAAACACAATCCATTTATATCACTGATAAATTATTGATCTGTAGTAGTGGCTCTGAATTTTGAGGAGGTTAGGTTTTATTTATTATCCAAAGAACTTCAAAGGAAAGGCATTATTAAGAGTGAGGATAAGGGTTGAACATTAGAGGAAGGAGTGAGAATAGGGATAATTAGTGTGAGTGGAGTCATTATAAGAATCATATATCAAAATATAATAACTATTTTTTTAAATTTTTACAATGAAAATATATTGGGCATATGAAAAAAATTATCGTACATAGAAGAAATATTATAATGAAACAATATATATTATTCATTTTTAGTACAACATGACTTAGACATGGATTTATGATCATTCAAACTCCAAGGGGTGGATCCTAGACTCATGATTCTATTTCCACATGTGTCTTAATAGAGAGTACTTCACTGAATTAAGGGAGAGTGAATTGGTTATTTTATACCTAGGAAATAATAATTTTTTTTGTATCATGGTCATGGGTTTTGTGCCTCTATAACTTTATTAGGGGATGGTTAAGATTCTATAATTGGTTAGTTGGGTACTAGATATAAAAATAAACCTCATTTACTTAGGAATTCTATATATGAATGCGTATACATTCCATTATGGAATGGGTAGTCTTAGAGTTTCATGCGGATCCCTCACTTTGATGAAGGGAACCCTCTAGAATGTATTATATGTGTTGGATGGAAGGTATCACATGAAATAACTCAATGTTTATCATTTAGCAACATTGGATAATACTACCATTTTTCATGGGAGACTTGGTCACATGAGTGCTAAAGGTTTTGATGAACTAAAAAAGAAAGGATTGTTTATCGATGTAAATCCTAGTATCCTTTCTTTATAGGAGGATTCTGTGTATGGTATGTTTTGATGGGTGAGTTATAATATGTCATTATAAAATCCCATAAACCCACTGGAGTGTGTCTAATATAATCCCTATTGTCCCTCTAGGACTACTTCCCATGGAAGATGCTACTAATTTGTCATGTTTATTAATGTTTTATCCCATAATGTCAGTACTTTAATTTTGAAACCCAAATCCGACACCTTTTAGAATTTTAGGAATTTGAAATCCAGTTTAGGGAATAAATTTGGTAAGGAATTGAAGTCACTTAGAACTGATAATGGTTTGGAATATTTTTCCAATGAATTTGTTGAATTTAGTATCTTTGATGGTATCTATAGATACCAAATTGTTATGGAAACCCAAAAAAATGGATTATCTAAATGTATGAATAATACCATATTAGAATGAGTGAGATTCATGCTGCCTCATTCTAGTTTATATTGTTCCTCTTAGGATTAATATTCCATTATGATAATGTATTTGATAAACCATTTCCCATCCCCATCCAATTCATTAATATAACCAGAAAAACTATGGATATGAAAACCACTTATTCTTGCACACCCTAGAGTGTCTGTATTAAAAAATTATGCACGAACTAAGAATGATTAGTTATAACCTATGTTTGTTAAGTATATCTTTGTGGGTTTTCTAGAGGATATTAAGGGTAACATGTTATTGATAGAAAAAACTGGGTAGTTGATGCGAGATTCTATCATGGGAATCACATACAATATTTATAAAATATTGAATATATTCTAGTGGGACTAACCACAATCATTATCAAAGATTCATGGGTCGGTTATTCAGCAATATCAAAAAAATTTACATTTTTGTTTTTTTCCATGTTTTAAAAACATATTGAAAGGGAATTAGTGTTTGGTTCATAAAAAATGAAAGGAAAATGATAATTCATAATGCAATGAACAAAATAGAGACACCCTCAGATTCAACTTAGTGATACTTTCCTAAAATCCACGACTCTCATTTCAATTCACTATGTGTTCTAATAAGATAAACAAAAAATCACTACCTAAATTATGTGAATGATTATCACACTTAAGGATAATATAGTATGTGATCATATCATCACTCTCTCAAATGGTTCATAATCATGATTCCTTCCTCCATTAAGATCACACCTCCCATCGTACAAAAGATATTAATAATGGGAGAGTGAAGGATGTTTAGAAGTGTGAAAGGAAAGGGTAAAGTAAGAAACATGAGCTGAACTCATATCCTTAGCCTCTCACTATCATGATACCCCTATAACATAGTATAAGAAATCAAGGCATGTATGTGAACTTTGGTTAATTGGTTTTCATCTAGTAGGTAACCCACAATTTATCCTTCCATCATAGATGGAATATTGAGAGATCATAATAACCATACAAGGAAAGAATCATGAAGAGAGGGGAAATAATAGAAAAACATAGATAAAAAAATGAAATTAACATAAATTGGAGAAATTAAAATAAACCCTAACTAAATTGGTAGGATCCAAATAATTTTTTAGTGGAGAGGGGAAAGATATTTATAGGAATTTAAGATCATTTTATTCCTACTTTTCCTTGAATTCAGTTTCGAGTAGTGGGCTTCTCCATCTAAATCAGATGATTTTTATGTTTCAATCTTAGATATTTTGGATCTTATCAGGTGTTCTCATCTCGAATATTCCCTACTTGAAAATTCTTACCATGATAAATATCTATTCTACTTATGGAATAATTGGAATGGAATGAGCTTCACTGTGATATTGCATTAGTGAAACTTAGGTTTTCAATCCTTATGTGAAGAAAATGGTGCATGTGTTGAATGGATCATGATTTTTGGACATAAATGAAGTTAGGGCTGAGTGATGGGGTTCATTTTTCAGATTACAACATAGTTCTATTGGGTTTTATGGAGGAAGCTTCAGTTTTCATTAAACAGAAAACAAGGTCAAGATTTTAGGTCTTCAAATTTGAATATTCCATTTTTATCAATCAGTTCAAATCTTGGTCAGGAAACTATGAACTCAAAAGTAATCCCTTTGGTTTTCATTGCAAGTAGGTGACATGTAACAATCCTAGTCTTGAAAATGTGAAGAGTCTATCATGGTTCTTTAGATGTGAATCTTGAATCTGGATGAATAAATGTAGGTACTAGGAAAATTTAGTTGATTCTAGTGATGCACTAGCTTTTTCATGAAATAAACATGGATATAAATAGTCCTTGGATTAGATATCTAGTCCAAGGCATGGGGGATGGCCATATTTCACTATGATATTTCTTGGTCAAGTTCAGAATAATTGAGAGATATATTGTTTCTCAGGTCTAGTGTCCTATATCTAGTGTATAATAGATCAAATAGTGAATTAATGGATTGAAGTAGATCACTAGTACAACACTATAAAATAATTCATTGGGGAAGAGATTCAGTGTGGTTGGTTTGATTCAAGGAGGTGCTGGTGACACAGTTTTGGAATTTACATTAATTGAGGAATATTATTAAGAATGAAATGTGTAGAATTTTATAGATTTAAAATTGGTGCATTGGGAATTAGTGAGGTCTCTGTTGTATTTATCCCTATATAGGGAGAAAATAACTAATAAAGAAATTAGATCTCATCTGCACTCAATCAGTATTATCATCTTATCTTCTATGTTAATTAGATTATATGACTTTGGGTTCATTGAGGTATTCAATTCCCATGTGAATCAATCCTCTTTACCACATTGAACCACCAACCTTGGTATCATATTATCTTATTCACTCAACAACTTCAAGTGGGTGCATACTAATTTGATGATAAAGGGAATGATGGCTTAAGAATTACTCTTATTATAGCTTGAATTATAAGGGTACAATATTTTTTAATAGAGAAAAGTCATGGTATAATACTCTTTCTTCTTGTGTATGCTTTGAGGAAATCACAAATTCATTTAATTGACCATGAGAGGGAGTGCAGTGTGGTTAATTTGTGATAGGAACTACAGATTTTTAGGATCATACGGTCAATTACAGGAGTTTTCATGCGACATATTGAGAGTTATTAGATGTTTAAAAACATTATTAATTTCCCATTTTTTCATGCATTATAGCCTTATGGACCATGGTTTTTTATGTGGTCACTCTATTCAATTGTATAATTTTCTCATACAGTTGCTTGATCAACTGTGGGTTCTTCATGTGGTTAGTGGATTGATCATACCTCTTTTTTATGTCCAATAGAGGGATTCATCAAATTTTCAACTCCATATAGTGTGACCAATATTTTTTATCATTATAAATAAAATTAGGAATAAAATTAAAATTAAAATTCCAAATAAAAATTACATTCTCTTTCAAAAAATTATTAATCAATTTAAAAAAAATCCAGAAATGGTTTATAAAATTAGTATTCAAAATCAATATCCATAAATGAAATTCAATTTAAAATTCAAAGTAAAATTATGGAATCATAATTAAATTAAAAAAATGGAATAAAACATAAAAAATAAAGTTAAAATATATTTATTAATTAATTCTAAATTTACAAAATTTATAAAATATGTATGATTTACCCAAGTTGTAAAATGAATAGAGGGGATTTTAACAGTGTATTTTAAAGAAAAGTTTAAATAAAATATCATTTTATCAATAGAAAAATTTAATCATAAAATGTGATGTTTTATTTAATGAGTTTAGTATTATTAAAGAAAATACTATCAAGTCCAATGAATCTGGTGCACCCAAATATTTAGGGGTCGAGATTAATTCTAAGACTCGAGAATAGTCTGAACTTGAGTCCATCACTATCAATCCTTCCCGTAGGCTCAAAGTGAATATGTGTCTGATTTTGGTTCTTAAATAGAGGTAGGGGGAGTTTGTGATCTTTGAGAGTACCAACTGAATCAATATGAAGTTATGTGGAAAATTAGACCTCCTTCTTGGTTCTTCCATGTTGATGTGGCTGTGTATGCATTTAGTGTTTTACAATAAATAAACAACAAAAAACTGAAAATGTTCAAGAAGGATATGAAATCTAAAGAATAACAAATTTGGTAAGCTATCATAAATGATGAAAGAAATTCACTTCTTAAGAAAAATAATTGGGTTTTTGTGACAAAACCCGATAAGTAAAAAAAATAATCTTTTTAAATTGAATTTTGAAGAAGAAAGAGGATAATAATAGGGAGGTAAAAAACATATAAATAAAGGTTAGTTGCTAAGGTAATCCTTAAATGTGAAGGGATATAATATGGTGATATTTTCCCCATATTATTAAGCATTCATCTATTTATATTCCACTTTATTTTTTGGTAATAATTATTTCCATATTGAATAGTTAAATATTAAAATCTAATTTTTTCATGGTAAACTAGAAGAACGAAATTATTTGAGTCCTATTAAGAGTTTTTCAAATGATTTAAAAAAATATCAAGCTATTATTTTTAAAAATTAATTATATTTTATTAAAAAAAATTCAAGATAGTGGTATAAACATTTTCATTCTTTTATGATTTAGAGTAGTTTTAATAGAAGTAAGTTTGATGCATGTGTTTACTTAAAGCATGTTAAGTATGATATGATTTACTTGCTTTTATATATTTATGACACACTAATTATATATATATATATTATTAATTATATAAAATTCCATCGCAATTTTGTTTTTGAAATTAAAGACTTAGGTAATTCAAAAAAATCAGGAATGAAAATATTTAGGCACATAGAGGATAAAACCTTGTATATGTCATAACATGATTATGTAATGAAAGTTTTAAATTGGTATCTTTTTAAGCACATTAAACTTATCATCATACACTTGGGATATTTACTTAAGATATCCTTTATTTAGTTCAATTTTAGTAAAGATGAGTAATATTTCATGAATAAGATTCCATATTCTATTATAGTAGAAAGTCTTTTGTGTCCAAGGTTTGTTCAAGATTAAATATTACTCTTTTCATGTGTACTATAAGAAGGTTCATGATAAAACATAAGAAACCACACTATAATTCATTGAAATGGCTCCTCAAATATATTTCAATGTATTATCATTTATGAATTTGTTATACTAAAAATTATATTCATAGTGATTATATTATTGGTTTTGTTGATTCTAATTATTCTTCTAATATAGACACTCATAAATCAACTAATGGTTTTGTTTTTATCTCTTATAGTGGGATTATTTCTTGGAATTGTAATATTTTGTTAGTTTTTTCACTATACACCACTAAGGCTAAATAAATTTCTTTAACCAAATATATTAAAGAAGATATTAAGTAAAAAGTTTTAATTAATGAGTCTTCTTTATCTGCTATTAGTGTTATTGTACACAATGATAGTGATTCTTCCCTATATTTGTCAAATAACTATTTTTTCATGGTATATCGAAGCATATAAACATTATTAAAACTTTTTTAGGGAATTTATTGAATTTGGGATGATGTGTTTTATGAATATGCACACTTATGACAATCTAACTAATAATCTGAAAAAATTCTAGCCTTTATATAAGTTTAATAATGTTCTTAGTTTAATTAATGTTATCCTAGTTAAAAATTATCATATTCAAGAACATCATAAGTAATAATATCATTTCAATTTCATGGTGGATATGTTTTATATTGTGGTTTTGTATGAGTGTTGTATGTTTTTTATGTTCTACACAGATTGATTTTTCAATGGTAATATTTCATTACTCATGTTTGTTGCTTATCATTATTATTATTTTTGGTTTTATGGGTTCACATGTATCTACTATGTGCAATATTATATTTCCTTTAATTTCCCTAAAATTGATTATTAATTAAGAATTTTTCTTTTATTTGGTGGGTTGATTGGGAATATTAGTTACTGTGATCCAACGACCCCTCTGCATGCCTTTTATATTTGTTTGGTGTGCTTGTTTTGTCTCTATGATCAGGAAAGATTTTTGGGCTTCTCCTATGGCCTATCATATGCTACCGTGTGAACTATGAGCTAGCTCACATTTTTTATGCAGACATTTAGATCGATCTCAATTATCCACATGGTTCTAATCCCACACACTCATCTTCTACTCTATTCATTTCTTATAGCTTCATTATTGATCCTTGGATTTAGATTTTGGCATGGTATCCAACACCCAAATTTGGTATTGTTTTCTTGGAGAGAGAGAATAAGGAAAATACTATATTTTTGGTGATATCCTGAAGAGGAAGAGGAGTAATTGAGGTTCCCAACCTATGTTTTTCTCCTTAACGTTCGACATGATGATCCCCTACAACTGGTCCTTTGTTTAAGTGGAGATTAAATTTAGTTGAAATATTCTTGGGATATGGATGATGATCATACATATCCTAGAGGTTTTATTGTTCATAACTTTGGATTTTAACTAGATATTAGTGTAGATATCCATCTTTTTAAGAAATTTTAAATATTTCTTCATGTTTTCTACTACATTCTTTTGACTATGTGCATGTGTGAATCCATCTAATATTGGGCAGTGCTGACTCATTAGGATAGATTTGATCATCGCCATAAGTTTTAGTAAGGTAAAAACCCTTAGATAGTTTCTATAGTATTTATTTTCATTTTATTCCATTTATTTTCATGCTTTTTTATTTTAGTAATAAAGGTAAGGGTGGTGTTCCCACCATTAACATAGGTTCACATTAAACCAAAACACATTATATATATATGTGTTCTTCACTACTTTCCATTTTTCATTTCCAAAATAATGCTAGTATAATTTAGGTTATATCATTTCATAGGGGTTTCATAATAAAATGTTCTCATATAATTGTTTCATAAGCCATCAAAACAAATTAGTGGGTCTTGGCTAGTTCTTGGGGGAAACCAGACGAACACTTCCCTCAAAATAGATATGTTTAATTATGAGGTAATTTATGGAGGAGTGTTTTATTTATAGTGTATTATTATTCTATAGAAAACCAAAAAGGGAGTAATTAATTGATCATTAATGAATATAGAGATATATGTTTGTGTCTATTGATGCAGAAATACACATGTCATGGGAGTAGTTGAGGAAGGCACGATCGATTCAGAGAAAATCTGGGCCAAACGGCCTAAAAATCCACTTACAAAAATGGATTTATGAAGGACCCCAACATAGTGAATGGTGTTTGATAGAGGAAGAACTAGACATTTAGAGGGATGAAAGTAACCTCTATTCAATGTAAGTCCATAGTTGCGAAGCGTCTCTTTGAGCTCGTATATAGGTTTGATTGTAACATTTGCATTGTGTCATTCGAGATCACGAAGCCCCATCCATTTGTAAATATCATAATGTTTTGTGAAAGGATGTATATTTCCCAAAACCCACACATCCACATCTATTGTGCCTATAAATAACCACTTAAGTTCTAATCTTAAGTGGATGTGATCTTTCAACTTCTGAGAAATTCCCTTAGTTTGTGATACAATGAAACTCTATGAACAAAAGAAGAGATGGATCTCCCAAGGTATTAATCCTCATGAAACTTCCACTTATGGGTTTTTTAGAACCTAAAACAAAATATAAGATACCTTTTGTGAAGGTTTATGACCTTCATGGAAGAATAAATCCCTTCGAGGTGTTTGGGGGTTTGCAAGGAATCTACCCTTCATGAAAGCCGCCCCCATGGGAACCAAGAGTTTACCTCAAGGAAGGGAAACTATGTTTCATGAAGAATTATACTTCACAAGACCCTCCACCATAAATCCTAAAACTTTGCAAAGAACCCCCTCTAGGTATCTCAATTGTGCATCCTTTTAGTTGACCCCCTTTCATAAAAGTCGAGTGCCTAGCCCCCCATAACAATCTATGATCAGTTTAGTCGCACCCCAGATACCTGTATGACTGGTACCACCCACTCCTGTGTCTTCCCACTTCATTGAAAGTGTTTCTTGGGACACAATACTATCTAATACTCCAAATAATAGGTACTCTAATGCCTATTTCTCCTAAGAATAAGTACCTTAACATCATTACTCCTTATGGCCACTCCTCGATGGTAGTACCAATTCCATGTCCCTTCTATAGGTGTATGAGTGGTGGTCACATAATCCATAGGGGTGGAATAATTGTGGGAAACCATCAAACTATATTGGTAGAGATTCCTTTTGATAGATATTCCTATATATTTTATGTGGTCCCCAACTAGGTATAATCCCCAACCATGTCTGAGACACATGACATAAAACTGCCTAGTTCCATAACCTAGTCGTATGATGCTAAGCTGCACAACAAAATCCTCAACACATGACATAAAATCGTATCCTTACCAAGTTAAATGAAAATAGGATACCCCATGAATGAATCACATGGGATGAACCCATACCTCTTACCTTGTGTAATAAATATAGGATGCCCCTTGTACAATCATCATGGGACATCACAATCTCCCCCACATGGGATGAAACTCCACCCATGGGGATGAAACCACTATGCTTGGGTAGCTTCCATGGAAATCCCCATACTATCCTTACCCATCAGGGGGTGAGACATCCGCAATAGAAAACTTCCACACATATGTCCCATGCTGTCTCTCCCCACCATGAGACAAAACCCCTACTCTGAGCAGCTTCCATGTGTAAGACCCACACCATCCCATGTCGATGCTCCTTTCACAACATGAGCATCCTTACCACAAAATGTTAAACTACATGTACTGGTTCTATCACATGATCTTAAAATGTGATATTTAAGCACATGGGTTACGATCCCTATCTCTAAAGTATGGTGCATAGGATGCCTCCCTAAGATTCAATCCTGAAAACCATTATCCATGTGTGAAATCTTTTCTCCTAGGGATGCACCCCTACCCAATCCATCACAACATGATGTTATGATCCATTTCCACAAGATGTTAAGCCTGTGACCCAATATATCTCAACAAGATATTCTAATTCATCTCTATAAGTTGTTAATCTTTTTACCTGATCCATCTCAACAGGATGTTATGATATATCCCTAAGACATTAAACCATCACCCAACCATCTCCTCAAGACGTTAAACTTGTACCTTAATCCTGAATCCCTATTCCATGAAATAAATATGGGATTTCTAAAGTAAAAAGCCTCATAAAACTTATTCCCCTATCATAAATTAACTCGTGGATGATATGGGATGCCTTGGGTTCAAAGCCTAAGATATATCATAAATGTGATGCCCACTAAAGTGGTAGACTTTATAGGTTCCCAATATAACCAATGTAAAAACATTCCCATATGTCTCCAACATGAATACTCTCCCTAATAAAAGGTTACTACCCTATTGAGATAGAAGTAGTTTAATTAACTAACATACACATCAAGAAGACAATGGGAATGAGTTCCACAAACATGAATTAATATCTGAGGGAAACCCAAACTAAGAAACAAGTTCCAAGGAGGAATCCATGGAAGGAGGAGCCAACATCCAATCATCCCATTTTGATCAAGGATGATTAATCACCAATTAATGTGATGAAATATGCTCACCTTTGGAAAGTGGGAATGTGGGTCAACAAGAATTAGTGTGTCACTACCTGGTGGAAGGAAGACACTGCGACCCAGTAAAAGCATCAGAAATAGAAATGGTGAACCCGACGTGAAACAATTATCTTCAACCATGGGGAGTAGTAGTGTTTGGGGTATCAATGGATTTTCATGTTTTAATATCAAGATATTCAACTCCAGGTCCCACCAATCAAAGGGTGGTACCAGCATGAAACTCACCTATGGATTGGGGTAGTTAATGTTTGGAATCCTTGGTGTATGACATTGTATGCATGGATCCTCATCTACTTTAAGAATATCATATTCCATTAGGGAATTGGGAATCAATTTTCCTATACCTATATAGATATATGAATCCATATAACTTACAAGAATCAAGCTAAAGAAATCTAAAAACCTAGCACCCATAGGAACCAAGGCAGGAGAAACTTTGATGTTGCAATCTCATAAAATTACACTTCCACCATAGACTATGACTCTCCTTCATCTTCTGGGCATCCACACCATTCCTCACCCTATGAGATCACCCAGTGGCGGGTGATAAACACCCTGGTGTGATGGTAGAAGTAGGATGGGTAAATACCTTTAGGGATATGGACCTCCAGGTTCTAGAGGCATCATCACTTCATCAACACCGCCACCCATGAGGGTTGGGCAGGGGAAACCCCCCTCATTTCGTTGGTAAACTGATTTAAGAGCCTCTCCCTAGTGAGTTCTGATGACTCAATACCCTACACTGATAAGGTAAGAAACATTTGAGCCATGCATATAGTGACTACCACTTATGTGCTACCTATAAGGGCCCCCACTAGGCTGCACCAGAGCCAACACTAACAGATCCCACTGGTTAAAGAGTGTGTTGACTCCGTCCCTGCTCCATCAACCCCAGTCTGGAGAACTCGACACCAAATTTAAGGAAATGCCCAGGAAATTTAAAAAAAGGGTAATATTCTATAGATATTTTGGCCCCATACCACCACCGGTGCATCCCATAAAATCCATGAAACATGCAAACAAGGATCCATTTTTCCCACTTGGGACTAAGACCCTAACCACCTCACAAGCAGGCCGAGTTGACTCTCCCAATCGCCGATACCACAAATGGATATTATGGGCTATCCTATGATGAGGAGAATAACATGGAGGTACTCCCCATTCCCCCAAAAACCAAACAATATGTCCTCCCCACTCCATTAATAATTAAATTTTTGGTCTTACCTGCTCCATTGACAACTAGCATGGAGGTCCCCCCTATTCAGCTACAGAAAAGAGAAAAGGTCCTTTCCACACTACCACCAGTCAGCACAAAGGTCCTACCTGTGCCATCAAAAACCAAATAGGAGGCCTTCCCCACTTCTTCACCAAATATAGTGTAGGTCCTACATTCTCCATTGACAACTATTATAGAGGTCCTCCTCATTCTTCTATATACCAGAGCATAGGTCCTCCCCACTCCACAATTAGTTAGCACAGAGGTCCTACTCGAGCCATCAAAAACTAAATTAGAGGTCCTACCAACACATTCACTAACCATAGTGAAGGTAATCTCCAATAAATCAATATAAAACACATAATACATTTCTATTTTCTCACCAACTAGCACATAGTTCTTCCTTGTTTTCTCACCAACCAATATGGAGGTCCTCCCCATGTTTCGATCAACCAGCACAGAGGTACTCTCCATGTTCTTGTCATCTAGAATGGTGTCCCTCTCAATTCTCTAACCATATAAAATTAAGGTCCTCCCCATGATGAATATATACCCTAACATAAAGAACTTTCATGGGGGACGATAGATAATAGATATCGTTGAAGTTGAAAACCTGGGAAGAATCATGTTACAATTAACCTCTTAGAGTTAGAGATGATGGGAGACTCAACAAGGGAACCTTTTCCCCATATTTCAGGGTTTTGGAAAAATTATATTTATTTAGGATTACCATTTCAAAATTATAGGTCCATAGGATCCCTAGATACCTCCATATATAACTTCACGCATAGGATGTTATGGCCCCCTTCTAGGGGCTCACAGTGAATCCATCTCCATCACTTATAGTTTCCCTACTCTCTACCTGCACATAATAATTTGGATAGATTTTAGGGTTTGGTTTTAATACATTAGATTATGATTATTCCATTATGGAAAATATGGATCCCACTTCCCTCTCTCATGACTCAGTGGTGAGCACCCTGTCCTATATGAAAATGGTCTTGAAACTGGACCCACCTCTAAGAGACGTCCTAATGTGCAACGACCATTTGAACCGCATAGAAATTCCTCTTTAGATAGATAAATCAAAAAATTTGGTCTACATTGGTTCCAACAACTACATATAAACTCTCAATAATTGGGATTTGGGCCAACCAAGATCATGAACCTTACTTTAAGAAAGAGGTCCTTTGGGTGGTCCTAGTTGTTGACCTGCTATCAATGTTGTTCTAGTCCCTTGAAGCTCCAAACTTTGACATCCTGATGTCCCTTAATGAGGACCAAGTAGTTTGTTTGTTCCAAATTATCTGGTCAACATTTCACCACCTCTATGATCATTAGTTGGCCAATTCAATAAGCCATAAGCATATTGATTCCATGAAATAGTATCATAGAAAAGTTGAGATCATAGTGTTCTCAGTATCTCAACACCTTAAGTCATATGGCTACAACCAAACCCTTTAGTATACCTATATCAAGAGCCTCATTATACTCTAACGGGTCATGGGAGAAGCATATTTGAATGTACATATCAAAGTATGGGGATAATATGATGCTCTCAATTTTATCCCTATCTTGTGATAGCTTGACCTATCCACCAATGATGAAAGTTCCCCTTCGGCTACTACCATAGTTAATATAGTCATCACCAACCTAATCGAGGATCGTAGGAATAAGGCCACCAATAAAGGTCACATCAGGGAAGATCAAACCCAAGGGGTGAAATAGTATTAGGAAGACCCTCAGATAGGTGTCTTTACTCAACAATAGAGTCAAACACTAGGCTTAAACCCCCCCTAATGAGGCGTTTCTACCTACCCGACATCATATCGACAAGGGAAAGGAACATATTGAACATTATGACTCATTTTAGGTTGTTCTAAAAGAAGATACAGAACCCACAATAGCTGCCTTTATCTACTATCTCTAATAATATAAAAGGCTCACTACCGATATCATTGCTAAGTGGTGCTCATATTATGAAAATTCATTAAGTGACCGCATTTATCCCCTAGTGAGGAACCCAATTCTCATAATCAAAACACCCACATTTGAGTTTGGTGGCCCTGTATATCTATTCAAGGAAGAAGCTTGGGGATTTGAAAAGTGACCATGGAATGAGTCTCCAGCCTCACCTGAGTAGCCTGACTATCCACTTTGGGATCCATGTTGTGATGATCCCCAAGTCAATGATCCTGCTCCATGAGTAAATAATACTACCAATGAATTAGTTTCTAGATACCCTTACCAAGATGATTTGACAACTTCTCTCAATGATCTCCTCGAAGAACTAGAAACATGACAGTTGGAAATACCGCCTGATAAAAATCTGTACTCGGTGTGGGTAGACAATGTGAGAGGACCCCCAAAGTTTGGAAATCCTAGCTTCACCTTGTTTAATGGGATGAGTGACCTGCTGTAGTATATGGACCACTTTTCTTCAAGTTTTGGACCTATGTTTGGGACTCTAGAATAGTAGGGGGCCTCTATGCTCCGATGTTTCATCCAAACACTGGAAGGTCCCATGTTCATCTGGTACAACCAGATACCCATAGAGTCTATTTCTAGTTGGGAAGACCTTAGGAGGAATTTACTCTATCTGTTTAATTACACCATGCACAATAAAATTATAACCAACCTCTTCAAGTGAAGGAAATGTCCTTATGAGTGATTCACAGATTTTTTCATCTAATTGAAAGGCATCACATACTCACTTGACAAGCCATTTTTAGGAAAATTTGTTAATGATGTGTGTGTATAATGTTAGGAATGAGATGGTACCTAACCTCATCTCATTAAACAACTCTGGTGGATTTTAATAATTCTCCAAAATTTCTTAGTGTTAGGAAGAATCCTTATAGTGGACTATACAACAATCATGCCCATTATCCCTTCCAGCTTCTATCAAAAGACTTATAAAAGAAAAGAATGTCATTTATATACATGCAGAGGTTCCTAGACTGATACACCTAATGGAACCTTTTCTAGATGATCCTTATTGAGAACATCACTACCAGGTGTAGCCAATCCAAGAATAGCCTCGTCAGACATATCCTCACTAAGAAAAACCACCTTGATGAGATAATGTGGCTCTAGCCTCTCACCAAGTACAATCTCCTAGGTTTCCTTTCTATAAAAGAAGGAATAATACCTACTAATTCATTAAATATCATGTCCTAGGGTATTTCATCTATTCCTTGGATAAGGTAATCCTAAATTTTCTAGAATTCAAGAGACCCTAGGAGGCTTGACTCACTAGATTCCCCGATCATTTAAGTACCAAAGAATACCCAAACACACCATCAAGGAACGATTCATGTTCAAATATTAGATCCATGAAAAAGTGGATTATGGATTAGTCAATTTGGGTGAAGTTACAACATAGGTGAAACATGTCTCCACTGATCCTAATAATGATAGTGAAGGCTCTAGAGAATGGTGGCATGCTCCTAGCCACAGGATGTAGAAATATGATGATTGGTTGACTTGAAATATATCTGCTTGTGATCATGGTATAATCCATTCCCTTTTTCTAAATCCATAATATCCTACATTCACCATTTCTCCTTTGGTCACTACTAAAAAATCCACATCACATATTTATAAGTCTCGAGAGAACATGAGTTTATGGAACAAGGAGAATCAAAGTCACTCACTGGTGCTGAATCCATCTCACACTCTTCACGACTTCATGCCCCCCTAAGAAATGAGATTCAACCAGGTTCTGCCCAACCATAGAATACCCAGTTAATTATGAGTATTATTATCTTTCCATGAACTCTGTCGAGCTAGTGGATTGCTTCATGATGCCCAATAATGAGGAATTCCATGAAAACCCTTTGGGTTCCTCCGACCGACATCGTTAGAGGAAATGAAGGGGACATGAAAGTCACCAAAATGTTTAGCCTTATGACTCAAACCCTACCATTCATGCTACTGAGACAAATAATAATATTTTTCATAGAGCTTATCCATTACTATATTCCCAGTTCACTCCCTCATCTACACCTCTGCAACTAACCATGTTAGTTGACCGAGCATCTCAGTCATGACCCTTCCATGATCAGCCATGTCCAGCTGAAAAAAAATCTCATCTAATTGGAAGTTAGTTAGCAATTTTTTAGATTAGGTCATAAATTCAATAGAAAAATATTTCTAGAACCATCTATACCCCATCAATTCATCAGACATCACCCACTACAACCCCTGGTAAAGAATGAACCACCATGGGTAAAACATGCCCCTATCCTCAGAATATGATGTGTTGAAGCACCTCTACAACTTACCCTAAAGGATTTAAATACTCAAGGATCTCTTATTATCAAAGGAAATATGTAATAAAAATAAATAATCCTTGAAAAACCCTCTCCTTTTTGAAGATAATGTAGCTGCCACTAAGGCCTACTATATAGAAGAGGCCGCACAAGAGGAATTTTGAGTGATCATCTCATTTTCTGAGGAAGACAAGGGTGTCATTATGTAGGGGAACATATGACTTATATACATCACATGGAAGTTAAATTTTATGGAGATCATATAATTCTTAATGGTACTGGTTCTAGGATTAACCTCATTCTGATTTGGATGCTCGACAAGCTAGGGCCGACATAGGAAGATTTGAATACATCCATCTTGATGATTTAGGGTTATGATAAGAGTGAGAAGAAACCACACGGAATGATTTGGATAAAGACCCAATTTTATGGATTAATATGAAGCACTAGATTCATGTTTATCTCATGGGATACCACCTAAAATTCACTATTGGATAGACTATGGCTTCATTTAGACATAGGGGTCCCCTCCTCATATCATCAGTGCATCATGTACTCCCTCAATGGTTGAGTAGGGGTGCTCAAGTGAAATATATACCCCTTTTAATTTTGTGAAGACCACTATCTAGATGTTGTTTACTGAAAGTATTAAAGAAATAAGGTTTATACTGATGGGGTTGAGCGCATCAGTTATCATAATTATCTGACATCCACTGTAGTGAATCTTTGGGCAGACTTGAGTGATAGCTTCATTCTCTTAATTTATCAGTTAGAGCCTATAATTCCAAACTAGGGGGGGTGTTGTCTCAAATAAAAATGGTTTCAATATCCTTAAAAAGAATGAGTGCCTGTATATTACCTTATACTCTTACACTAGAGAGGCCCCAATGATGCTAGAAGCCCCTAATCTTAGAAAGTACCTAGAAGTTTTCTACATGACCACCAATCCACGACATTACCTCCTATTCTATAGAGTAGGGATTAATCAATGGAAGTTGAACCACCACCATTTATTCGACATCAAGAATAGACCTCATGGTCAGAGGTTGAATATAAATGGCTTGATAACTTCTGTTTCCATAGTTTCAGCAGAGTGAAAACCCCTGAATGTAGATTTTGTGTCTGCTAGAGAAGACACCATTTCTCCACCGGGGTGAATGTCCTATAATATCCTCATATTACCTATTATTAATCTATATTAGATGATGAATATGATTTGGAAAACATCCCTCTTATATTTGAATAGGCTGTATCCACCACCGTTGATGAGTTAACTCAAGTGAAACATTGTACCGTGGAGGATTTGAGACCAACATTGATCAGTGTATCCAGGTCTCTAGAGGATCAAAAAAAAATATGTGGATTTCTTGAAATAGCATCATGATGAATTTTGAAAGAGATATGATGAGATTTTAGGGTTATACCCTCAAGTCTTCGTTAACCATCTTGGCCTCCCGGTAGGTCATCACAGGTTCAAACAACCTCCTAGAAAGATGCACCCTTTTTATGGTGTTATGGTTGAGGATGAATTTGACAATATTATCAAAGACAACTTCATCATGGATTTCTTATACCATAGTTGTATATCCAACATAATCCCAAGAAAGAAGAAGAATGGGTAGATTAGAGTTTTCATTGACTTCAAGGGCCTAAAACACCACTTTATGAAGGATGATTTTACCCTTCTAGTGATAGAGTTGTTGATTGATGATATCATAGGGTTCTAGTATCTCTATTTCATTGATGGATACTCTATATATAACTAGATTCAAATAGCCCCTAAAGATGAGTATTCCATAGCTTTCAGAGCATCAAAAGGTACTTTCAGCTATCAGGTTATGATCTTCATCTTGAAAAACACTAGAGCCACTTATCAGTAATCCATACACCAAATCTCCAAGCCAATTATCAGAATTTTAGGGGAATTGTATATAGATTACTTGATGGTAAAATATCACCAATGTTAGGACCATCTCAATGATCTTGGAAAAGTGTCCGGCTTCCTCCTCTCCCAACACATGAAGTTGAAACCCTTGAAGTTTATATTCAGGGTTACATATAGAAAGTTTCTCATATTCACTATAAGATAAAAAGGTATTTAGATTGATCTAGAGAATATCAAGGCTATAGATCAAATTTCTCCCCTGAGAAAAATCTGGGAGTTTTGGGGCCTATAAGGACACTTAGCCTATATACGTCATTTTATGAAAATATGAATGTAAAGTGTAATAATTTCTCAAGGATCATGGAGAAAGGCACCATTTACTAGTAGGATGAAGAGTTCTAGAACATGTTTGAGGATATCAATTAGTACCTTCTATAACCTCTATTTCTAATACCACCCATTTCAGTAAAGCCTTTGGTCCTTTATGAGACCTCCATGGAATGGTCCCAAGATAACCTTATAGACCATAAAAAAATTGAGGGAATGAAAAATAACCTATACTATCTCATTAACATTCTCCTTGAAATGGATACTAAATAATCCCTCATCAAGAAGAGATGTCTCTAGCTATTTTTTGTAGTGTATAAGTTGTGGCATGATTTGCAGCATCATGTGATACAAATGGTGTCCTGAGTGGACCTTCTAAAATATATACTAAATCACCCCATGCTAATAGGACAATTAGAATGCTGGGAAGTGATCCTATAGTAGTTCTACATTAGGTTTTTTCCACAAAAGGCCTTCAAAATCCCGGCACTGATGGATTTGTTGGCCACCGATATCACCCCTAAGAAGCTTCCCATGGATGTTGATATCATAGATGAGGATATCATCTAATTTTATTGGTCCATTATGTGTTGGAATATGATTTTTAATGGTTCTTCCTAGAGACCGACTGGTAGAAGGATCAACAATCACAATCTTAATAGATTAAGCCTAGAGATCATCTATATCACTCTAGTGTAGGTTGTCCTATCATACGTTCTCTTATTATTATTAGGATACACCAATAATGAGAATGATCACTAGTGTCTCATTACTGGTCTAAAGTTTTCCCTCAAGATTGATGTCCCCCACTTGTATGTGAAGAGAGACTCTGAGTTATTCATAAAAAAGATCAATGGTAACTACATCATTATATAGAAAGAGCTTGTGTCCCTACTCGAGTGTTCCCATAATTTGATGGAATGATTCTCTTCCAAACCAAAGGTGACCCATGTCCCTGAGTTACAAAATGGCTGAGCCAACACCTTGTAAAGTTTATCCATGTATCTTACAGAACCATGCCACAATGAATTTATAATTCATGTGGCATACTAGAGTGGCATATCCCCCACCACTTTAGGTGATGAAAGGAAATAGGTAAACCCACTGGATACTAGTACCTATATTATAGGACCCTTATCCCCCCATAATGGATATAACTCCCACATGGAAAACTTCCTTTTTCAAGTATCTACAACATAAAACTCTCTCTCTAGACCGAGTTGAGTGTGAGTGAATCCACTAGCGTGCATTGAAGATTACCGCACAGAGTGGTCCTAACCTTGAGAAAACCATCTATAGGCATGGGTTTGATGGAATTATCCTTCTTTTCATATAAGAAGATTATATACCATAGGTTACATAGGAATTAAACTTTGGTTCTTATATCACCCATCATGTAGGATTAAATCTATCACAACAGATTTGGAGGTTGGGTTACTTCTAGCTCACCATGGCCCATGACTGCATCGAGTTCACCAATAGGTTTTATGAATGTCAGATTTATGATAACTTTGTGCATAGACCACCATAGATTATCAACACTACCAAGTATTCTTGGATGTTTTTAGTATAGGGACATAGTTTTATGGGGATATACCCACTGACAATAGCTCCCCAAGACAGGTTCATCTTGACTGCAGCTGACATCCTATAAAAATGGGAAGAATCAGTTACTCTCAAGGAAGTCAAAACTAGCTCCATGATCAAGTTTGTGATCACCCACATCATTAAATGCTATGAATTTCCTCACAATATTATCACAAAAAATGGCACCAACATTCAAGCCACCAAGTTGAAGAAATTTTATGCCAAGTACAACATTCGGTCAAGTCATACTTCTCGCTACCATGTGCATGAAAATGGGTAGATTGAGGAATTCAACAAGAACCACTCTAAAATATTATATAAAATATTGGGCCAAAATAAAAAGAGATGGCTATACAAGATCTATGATTCCCTCTAGTCCTATCATATGACAACTCAAAATTCCACCCAGGTAACCTAGTACTCCCTAGTGTATGAAACATAGGCAATATTACACATCGAGGTTTAGTTTACATCACTCCAAATAGCAGTTTATGACCATAAGACACTATAAAGAGTGTAATAAGTCCTCCTAGATTACTTGGAGTCCCTAGAAGATAATGGTATCTAGGAATTTTACAATCTAGAGAGACAGTAGAATATAGTGGAGACTGCATTCAACAAGAAATTTTGTCTTCACTCTTTCCTCCAGGGTGTGATGGTATTGGATCTAAGAACACCGATGATGCTAAAAAAATCCAAAAAATTGGATCCCAAATTTGAAAGACCTTACATAATCCATAATTTATATTCCAATGGAGTATACAATTTTATCATGATGGAAAAAGATCATATCGTACCTCCCACCAATGCCAAGTTTCTCAAGTAGTACTTTGTATAAGGAGCCCCAGGGTCCAGGAAGTATGAACTTAAACTTTCGGAAATGGGTCAAAGATTTATGAACTTAAAATAATATAAGCCCCATGGTATGGTAAGAATGACCTTAATTTTTTTTAAATTGGTTAAATCTACATGACCATAAACTACAACATCCATAGTCCGAACACTACAAGCTTAAAATATGAGTCATGGTCCAATTATTATGACCTTAAATTTTTTTCAACCCCTACAGTTCAAGTTTTATTATTTAAAACTAATAAAATCCATAGTCAGAGTTATATGACTTTAAACTGAAAAATCCTAACATCCTCGGTGCATTACATTAAACTATGACCTTACCCCGTATAGAATCGGGATGCCTCATACAATAAATATGGGATGGTCAAAAACCTTACCACAATTGGAATCGAGATGATTCATATTATATGAGATGAACCCAAACTAATTTACTCATCACACAACATTAATTTGTGGCCTTATCCCATTTCACATGCATTATATACCCCATGAAAAACCAAGGAATGCCTCAATTACATTTACCTAGATGATTGACCCAAGTTACAGTGTTGGTTTTCTACTATGCTACCTTCTAGAACTATGTTTCACTTGATTCCCATTCCCATGGGATATGTAGCGATGCCTAGACCTCCCTTATTTGGGGGAAAAAATAAATTTATCAACACTTCAGCCACTTGGCCCCATTTATGGTTCATGTTCTAATAATTACAATCCTAAACAATATATAGTTCATCTTATGGTATTTATATGGTGCACGGGCTTTCATGCCCTCTTTTCTCATCGAGTATTACCTATTCTGTTCCACATAGATACCTCAAAGAACAACATCTTCATATTCCAAGCATCATGAATTTAAATTGTTTCCACCACCACCCTAGTCTAATCATTACTACATTAAACTATGTGACATTTGTAATGAGGTATTTTTGTGGTACATGGACCTACATGCCCTCTTTTCACATGGGGTTTCACCTCTTTAATTCCATGAAAATAACCTTTAAAAAAATTTCCTAGTACAAGAATCATGAATTTAAACTCTATTTCAATAGTCTAGCCATCATGATTTTGAACTATTTTCCATGGTCTAGGCCATATGAATTTAAAATGTGTGAAACTAGCATCGAGATCATTTCATGTGGTGCAGGGACTCCTTGGATCCTATCACATCGAGTTTTAACTCTTTTTCAATATGTGGACATCCTTGAAGCCCCACCCCTATAGTGTGATCTATATGAACTTAAAATAAGATCCATGTTCTAATAATTATGACCCTAAACTATGTGCATTCACCCCTCATTCACATGGTTTTCCTCATACCTAGTGTTTTAGCAATCCTATGCCTCTACCTCTTTCCAGAACCACATGTGGATTGATTACCATTCTAATGGTATATATAGTGATTACTAAACCTAATATCTATAGAACCAACTATAAATTCACCACTAAAACGTCTATTAACTATGGTATTATCTCCTAGAAATGCTCTAATGGGCCTCCTTTTTTAGGTATAATCCCCATTTATTTTCCTTGAACCATTAACGAGATGAGATGACCTTATGAACCGACATAAGGAAGAAAATAACGGGACAATTCATGTGTAAAACTCCCCAAAATCCTCATCACATGATGTTAAATAGTAGACCTACCCCATATGGAATTGGGATACCCCATATGATAGGTATGGGGTGACTAGAAAACTTTACCCCAAATAAATTTGGGATTCCGCATATCATAACATGGGATGATCCAGTATCCTTATTCGAGAGGATAACCCATACCGATGTAGGTATCCTACCATGCCAAATTTTATAAATATATGTAGATTTATTACCATCCTTATGGTATATGTAGCGACACCTGGATATTTCATCCTGAGCCCATCCCTCTTTGTCAACTCGTTATCAGGTCCCCTCTCTCCCAACACCACGAGGTTGACCTTGGGTACTGTTTATCTAGTTTTGTGTGGATGAGGGTTCCCTTAGACCACTATTCACATTTTTTTTTCACTCATTCATTCCGTAAAATCCCCCTTTGGACACCTATTCCCCCATCTGATCAAAGATACATGACCTTAAACTAGAAACTTCCCCTACAGTCCAAGCTCTGTGACTTTAAACTAGCAGTATCCATATTTTGAGTTGTTAAAATTTAAGCTGCAAAGCTCAACTTCCTTAGTAAATTAAGTTAAACTATAACCTTACACTATGAAACAAATGCACGATACATCCTATGATAAGAATGAGATGATGAAAAAAAAGATTTATTACCTCATATAAAGTCGGGATTCCCCACATGATAAGTACACGTTGAATTCGAAAAAAAATATTACCCCATACAAAGCTGGGATACCCCACTTGATATGTATGGGATAAAAATGAAAAAAATATTTTACCACATGAAACTTAGATTCCTACTACTAGGATATGGCTTGATATCCTCACCATAGAGGACATCACTGCACCGACATCGGTCTCCTACTGCATTGTGTCTCAAAACTACATGTGGCTTGATTCCCATTCTCATGAGATATGTAGAGATGATCAGATATATCATCATTGGAATATAAATACTATCAACTCATTTTAGGGTATCCGCCCTCAAGGCCAGGTTTTATTCTTCCCCTCTTGAATATTCATCTAGTGCGTTTGAGCACATGGAAGAATAGATCCCAGGGGACCAATATTCCCTCTAGAATATTCCCCACTTCCACTTTTGTGCTTCATGTTGTCTCTAATTTAGATAATATTCATCCACCCAATCTGAATAGGCTCCATAATAGAATGGTCAAATTCCACACTAGCTCACTTATCTTCATGGGTTCAATCCTTAAAGGATATTTAGAAATAAATCGTGACTCTCATGTTCTAAACTCGATCAACAATCATCCTGCATTTGTTCAACCCATCTTTAACTGATGTGGGTATAGAACCTATATTTCCAACATGGTGAAAAATTGTCCCCACATCTATTTGTTACTCCCATTTCACTATCCATGTATTGAAAATTAAATCTTCCTCATGGGATCCATCGATCACTTTCGCCCCTCATTGTGTTATCTCTTGCGAAAATTAGGAACTCCATACTAATCATTGATTCTCCCATTGAGCATGGATCATGAAGTTTTAGGATTTGGAAAATATTTTTATTCATATGAAGTTGAGATGAATGAGTTGACAATGGTTCTAAGCCTCATGACCTTAAATTATGTGCAAGTTGTCTCAGGGATTCTCTATGTAGGGCATAGTGGCCACCTAGGCCTTTATATTCATGTCAGGTAACCTTTATTCGATACCACACATATTCCTTCGAGACACACAATAAATGATCCAATAATTATGAACTTAAACTATTTTCAAGTGTTATAAACTCTATGACCATAAACTAAGACCCCATGGTCCAATATTTATGACCTTAAACTAGAAGCCTGATCGCACCACGATTCACTGTTTCATTTTCACCCTTACACCACTATGCTAAACTTGTTTTGTATTGTAAATTTAAAATAAAATAACAAATATAAATTCATTTTTAATAAATTTATTTTGTGTTTAGAACTATTAAAATGGGAAATTATACTTGTTTTTATATTTTTATTGAAGGTGGAGGTGATTTGGAGGCCCCAGAGATGATCTAGAAGAAAAATGGGCCAAACTACATGGCATCCCATGGACATATATCCAATATTTTGAGTATTAAAAGAATTAAGTGAGTCCAAATGGAATTAATTTTTTTTTCAACTCCAAAACTTCATGAGATACAACTCTTCTCAAGGAACCAAATCCCAATTCGGCCATCTGGTGGCCCGTATGAACTATTCTGTCCAGGGGACAAAATATACCTGAATTCAAATTTTTAGTTCGGTCTTTTGACCATATATCCAAATAAATATGTCTAATGGATTAAAAATTTGACATGGATATAGTAAATAGGCAGTAAAAAAACTATTATCTTTTGGAAAAGTCGTGATATTTCTTTCTACTATTCCAAAACGGAGACACAAGTGGCATCTCAAAAATAGGGTTCTCAAAACCATGTCCCATTTTGGCTATAAAAAAGAACCATGGGAACCTCATTTACAAGTTCAAAAAAGGAGTGAAGTAATGAAAATTTGGAGATAAAAAGTATTTATCTCCTAATCCTAGAAGTTATGGAGGACTGTATCCTCATAGGGGGATCAAGAATAAAGGAGTTCAACCCGAGCTTCATCCTCCTCCCGATGTCGAGCTAAATGGTGAGCGTTCATTATGAGGGAGCTACACACATGTCAAGGGAGTTAATATACATATATTAGATACTGGTTTGGATTAATTTGGGTGTTTAAACATTTCATTCCATGTACCTTACATTATTTAATATTTTAATTCTTGTTTTTATACATGTGAATGTTATACTCTTAATTTCTAATCAATTGGTGTGAGGTTTTGAGTGTGTGACTTGTGTTGTTACAATTGGAAAAAACAATAATATTTTTCATACCCAACTTCTTGAGATTTTAATATTCTTTGAAATCTCTTATTCCATTTATAAGTGATGGACCTTGATAATACTATTGTTACATCAAGGTTTGGTTCTTTAAGTATTGAAATAAAATCTTAGGAATTAATCGGGATTCCAATTAATTTCAACCAAATAATTACTCCAAAACTAGATTAATATCTATGAACAATGAACTTTTAATGTGTGTAGTGAAATAAAAATGAACCCTTTGTCTCATATTTTTCAAAATCCAGTTGGTTTATCAACTATTAAACTCTTTAAGTTAAGTTATTTTCTTAAAACTGTTTTCAAAATTACCCCCCTCTTTTAGTAATATTTATTAAAAATAAACACTATAAGCTACTAATTATCCTTTATAGATGACATAGGGTATTCTATATACTATAAATAAATCTTAAAATCATAATCAATTTGATGTTTCATGACAACACGGTCAAATTTTGGCTCCGTTGTCTTAGAGCACTTCGGTTTTTAGTGTATAGTTTTTATAAGATATTTGAAAATTTTGTGAATATTTATTAACCTTTTCAAACCTTTTGTGTTTTGATCTATTTATTGTTTAGGTTTGGTTCATGAAGCATTATAATTCGGGATATTTTCCTCATTTCAAACCCAAACTAGAGAGTATCCTACGCCAGCGACACCGATACATAGAAGAGAACCCTTTGAAGGAGGACACCCAAAACATCAACACTCTTCTTGATCCTTCTACTTATTCTTTTGGAACTGATATAAAAACTAAAATAAACTTGTGTAACATGGTTGAAAAAAATAGAACACTAAAAGAATTATCCTCACCTGATGTCAATACCCAACTCATATACATTCAATTACAAGGCGAGACACCCAATTTTGAACTAAAATTTGGTTTAATTCATATATTACCAAGATTTCATGGAATTCATGGAGAGGATCTACATAAGAATTTAAATTTTTTTTTACTGTGTGTTCTACATTAAGACCTAAAAATGTGTATGAAGAAAAATTAAAGCTTAGAGAATTTCCTTTTTCATTAGAAGACACCGCAAAAGACTGGATTTATTATGTCAATTCCCCAATAAGAGGCTGGGCGGACATGAAATGCCTTTTTCATGAAAAATATTTCCTAGCCTCTCAAACTAAACTAATAAGGAAATAAATATTTGGTATAAGAAAATATCAAGGGGAAACACTTCATGAATATTGGGAAAGATTTAAAATATTATGTTCAAGTTTTCCACACCACCAAATAAGCGATCAACTTTTAATACAATATTTTTATTAAGGTCTAATTCCAATTTATCGTAACATGATTGATTCTTCTGTAGGTGGTTCACTAGTAGATAATACCCCAATTGCTGCAAGAACCTCGATTGAGAACATGGCACAAAATACTCGACAATTCAGTTCAAGGTCTAGTGTACCCATTGAGGTGTCCACGAGGTGAAAAGTAATGAATTCAAGAAGAAGCTAGACATGAAGTTTGAAGAGGTAAGTATCATTCTTAGACAACTTTCTCTTTTCCAAGGGAAATCCCAATATCCTCCTCCCATCCATTATGTTATATGTTCTTCTGACACCCACTACTCTGACCAATGCCCCCAATTGAGAGAATCTTCTGAGAGTTGTGAGGAAACCTTTTTAGGCCCCCCCCTATAACCAACCCTTTAGGAAATAACCTTACTATCCATCCAACCCAGCATGGAAAGAAAACCAAGCCTATATTCAAGGGGGTATTCAAACCAACATCAACAACAATGGAACCAATAGAGCTAGAATAGTCATCCACTACCACCACCCAGAAATACTCAACCCTCCCAAATGCCTTTCCAACAAACCCCATCCAAAACCCAAGCCTATACTAGAAGATATGATGAAGAAAATGGCTGCCAACAATCTCTAATTTCAACAAACCACTTAGGTAGCCAAAAAAGACCTCAAAACCCAATTAGGCCAACTAGCTAACTCAGTGGGGGAAATTCAAAGTCACGAGTCAGGTAAAATACCATATCAACCATTAGTAACCCTTGAGATAAAGGAAATGTTAGTGAAATCACCCTTAGGAGTGTAAAACAACTATAAAGTCAAATGAATCATCCATTAGAGTCATCCTGTATTGAGGAAACCTCTATCCCAACCATTAAAAATGTTACAAATGTTGAAAAAACGTGTATTTAGAGAATCCCTTCCAAAGGAAAGAGTGTGTATGTTGATGAGTTTCCTAGACAACCCATTCCTATTCCATTTCCCCAAAGGACCAACCAGGCTAGAAAACAAAATAAAAATGAAATTAATAAGGAAATATTGGAAATTTTCAAAAAAGTGCAGGTTAACATCCCCTTGATTGATTCCATGAAGAAAATTACACAATACGGAAAGTTTCTAAAGGATATGTGTATACACCGAAAGAAACTTCTAGGTGATGAGAAGGTGAGATTGGGGAATAAAATTGTATCATTGACATAGCTATCACTTCCCACCAAGTGAAATGATCCTGGAAAATTCTCAATTCCATGCACCATAGGGGAGTATTCTTTTTCTAGCACTATGATTGATTTCAGAACCTATATTAATGTGATTACTCACTCTATTTAATCTTCATTGAATTTTGGTGAACTGAAGACAACTGGAATTGACATTTATCTAGAAATTGGAGTACAACACACCCATCTAGTGTGTAAGAGGATGTTCTTGTGAGGGTGAAAAATTTAAATTTTCTTGCTGATTTTTATGTGCTAAAAATGGAAGATGATAGGATGAATGGACTTGCCCCAATTATATTGTGGAGGCCCTTATTGAAAACCACCAAAAACATAATTAATGTCTATAATGTAACATTATCTATGGAATTTGGTGGTGAAATTGTCCACTTAAACATCCTTGATTCCATGAAGCACCCATTATAAGAACATTCTTCTCTCTCTGTTAACTCTATAGATGTACTCCCACCCCCTAAAAACACTTATGTTCATTACACTAATCCCCTTTATGAGTTTTCTTCATTGATATAATTTTTTTAAACAAATCATGCATTGATTGTTTTAGTGTTCTAGAAAAATGTCACGTATGCTTATTAATTGACGATTTCATGAACACTGAGGATCCACTGACCATCGATGATACTGCTAAGCTTGTAAAAGCTCATTCCTTATATGAGGATTATACCATTTAGTTGTTAGATGAGATTAGTGACCTATCACTTTCACACACACTCCCATCAATCCAAAATCCATTTTAATTGGAACTCAAACAACTGTCTCCAGATTTAAAATATTCATATCTTGAGAATGGAAGAAAGCTACCTGTTATAATTGCTTGTTCACTCCCTCCTAAGCATGAATTGTGACTAATTGAACTTTTGAGGGAGTATAAACAAGATTTGGGATGGACACTTTCTAACATTCCTAGTATTAGACCATCAATTTACACGCATCATATTTTATTAAATGATGAGGCTAAACTAGCGAGGGAGGTGTAACATAAACTGAACCCAAACCTCCTTGAATTTTTAAAAAGGAGGTTACAAAATTATTGGATTTTGGAATCATTTAACCCATCTATGACATCCAATGGGTCAGTCCCATTCAATTAGTTCCTAAAAATACCGGTCTTACTATAATTAAAAATGAAAAGAATGAATTGGTTCCAACTCATCTGTAGAATAGTTGGCATGTCTGTATATAATATTTTTGACTAAATCAACACACTTGGAAGGACCATTTCCTATTTCCAATCATTGAAAAAATTCCAGAGAGGCTAGCAGGGAAGTCTCCTTATTGTTTTCTTGATGGATATTCTGGAAACTTTCAGATCCATATTTCCCACAAGGATTAGGAAAATACAACCTTTACTTACCCCTTTCGTATACTTTAATATAGGAGGGTTCCATTTGGTTTGTGAAATTCTAAAGGTACTTTAAAATGATGCATGGTTAGTATTTTTTCAGATTACCTGGAGAATTTCATGGAAGTATTCATGGATGATTTCACTATTTTTGGATCCTCTTTTGAAATTTTTTTTAGTAGTCTTGCTTTAGTTCTACGTCATTGTGTTGAAAATAATCTCTTATTAAATTATGAGAAATTTCATTTCACGGTGCGATAAGGTATAGTTTTGGGGAATGTCATTTATAGGGATGGTATCCAAGTTGATAAATAAAAAGTGGATGTGATTTCTTCCTTACCATTCCCTAAAAATGTATGTGATGTGCGATCTATCCTAGGTTATTCTGAATTTTACCATCATTTCATTCATGACTTTATAGAAATTTCACTCCCCCTATCTAAATTTCTCCCAAAAGAAAAGGAATTTGTTTTTGATAAATAATGTGAGGAATATTTTAATAAATTAAATAGGATTCTCACATCACCCCCGATAATCTAACCACCTCGGTGGAATTTTACATTTGAGATCATGTGCTATGACTCTAAATATGCAGTTGGGGAAGTCTTGTTACAATGGGTCAATCAAGACCCACATGTCATTGCATATGCCTCATGTACTTTAGAACCTTCCCAAGAAAACTTCACCACAATTGAAAAAAATTTTCTTTCTATTGTGCTCACCTTGAATAAATTCAGGTCATATTTTTTAGGTTTCAAAGTCATTGTGTTCTCAGGACATATAGCCCTCTAGCATATCCATAAGAAACTGGATGCCAAACCATGTCTCATTTACTGGATGCTCCTCCTTCAGGAATTCAATTTAGAAATTATAGATAAAAAAAGATCATAGAATGTGGTGGCTGACCATATCAGTAGGATTCACCCATCCTCAGACATTGGATCATCCCTATATATTCCCATAAATGACATATTTCCTGATGAGAAACTATACTGAGTGCAAGATTCTATTTCTTGGTATGCTAAAATTGAAAATTATTTAGTAGCATCTTGCATTCCTATTGATTTCAACAAAAACTAGGATGATCATCTAAAACATGAGTCCCATTGGTACATTTTGGGATGACCCCTACCTTTGGAGCACATGTAGTGATCAAGTCCTCAGACATTGTGTTCCTAATAGTGAGTTTTAGTTTTTCCTTAGGTTCTGCCACACTCTTTCTTGTGGGGGCCACTTTGGTCCCCAACGGACTGCTCACAAGGTCCTCAATTATGGTCTCTTTTATCCCACATTGTTTCAAGATTCCCATGACTTCGGTAAATATTGTCCTCACTATCAATAATGGGAAATGTATCTAAAAGAAATGAGATGCCACAAAAACCCTATCTCTTCTATAACATTTTCAATGTTTGGGAAATTGACATTATGGGACCATTTCCTAATTCATTAGGTAATCTGTACATTATTTTGGTAGTGGATTATGTTTCAAAATGGGTAGAGGCACGAGCTACAAGGAATGATGATTCTAAGGCAGTTGTATAATTTTTGAGAACCCAAATATTCTTTAGGTTTGGATTAATTAGGTTCATCATCAGTGACAGGGGTTCTCATTTATGCAACTGAAAAATGTAATCACTTTTGCATTAGTATGGGGTCGGTCATCGAGTGTTTACTTCATATCACCCACAAACCAATAGTCCAGAAAAGGTGTCAAATAGAGAGGTAAAACAAATTCTTGAAAAAATGGTTCAACCCAATAGAAAATGTTGGAGTCTTAGAATTTATGATTCAATGTGTTCATACTGTACTAATTTTAAAACCCCAATTGGAATGTCACCTTATAGGCTTGTTTTTGGAAAGAGTTTTCACCTTCCTATTGAGTTTGAGTGCCAGGTCTACTACGCCATCAAACAATGCAATTCAAATATTTCTAGCATAGGTGCTCAAAAGAAGTTACAGATTCATGAGATGGAGGAAATGAGAAGAGATTCATATGAGAACTCTAGGATTTATATGGAGCGAACTAAGGCTTCCCATAACCACCTCATCCTTCATCTTCAGTTCCACATTGGACAGAAGGTCCTTATTTACAATTTAAGGATGAATTTTCATCCAGGTAATCTTTGTTCCCACTAGTTTGGCCCATACACTATTACTAGTGTCTCTACATTTGGTGATTTTTTAGGTTCAAAATGAAGTAACCACGAAAACCTTAACTATCAATGGGCAACAATTGAAGCACTTCCATGAATCCATTCCAGAGTCCCCAATGGAGGAATTCCAAGTTCAAGAAGCAATCTACGAATGGAACCCACCGGTTTTTATCCTTAATTCCCACATTCTATTTTATTATAGTGATGAAACTTCATACAATAGGTGTTGGTGGATTGGCATATTCTTGGGTTAGTTAGGAATTTTCATTATGATTCTTCTTTTTCTCTTTTTAGATTGTTGAATGGTATTATTACTTTGCCCCTTTTCCTCACCCTCACCTTTTTCCAAAGTATTATTTTTATGCCCACTTTATCATGGAAATTTATTCCCATTTAATCATGGATGTTATTGAAAATTAATTTGGAATTTCCATATTTCATGCTGTAACATTCAAAAAAAATTCTGATGAAATGTGCATTTCAGCAAGAATTCAATACTACGGTGTGACTTTCTTTGGAAATTTTGTTGTTTGTTGATGATATAAATGGCTGTATCATTTTGAATCCTTTGAGAATAATGGTTCCCTTTTTTGTGAATAGTTTAAAGGAAATTTGTGTCACTTAATTTCTCCACACATATTTTCACCCAACCATGAAGTGTGAAAATTTCTTACTTAATGGAAGGTAAATATAATTTAGGTTGATTTTTCTCTACTTTCCAAAATCATTTTCCCATATGTTCATTATTTATTAGATATATTTCATTACTATACTAAATTTACTTATGCGTGTGTACCTGTTATCAAACTATTATACACCCTAAAAAAACAAAAAAAAAGGTTGTGTCTTGGCCAGGTCAAAAACCACCCTTCCTCAACTTTTGATCTTGTTATAACTATTACAATTAGTGTCATGAGGAGATCAAACATGGGTTGAGAGAAGAGTGTGAGATTTTTTATAAGTGAAAATTTTGAAAAAAATAATAAATGAGGGGAGTGATGAATTATAAAACATATGGTGATATCTAGGTTGGGAGCTTATGTTTTGACTTTTGGGAATGCTTAAGTTAGTGGGTCTTGAAATTTTATTATAAAGGATGTGGGGTAGGTTCAGTGGAAAACATCATGTAAGTAGATTTTTTTTAAAATAAATTATATTTACTTGATATAAAGTGGAAATAACAACATGAAATGGTTGTAACACACATATGGAGAACTAGTGACATGATTAAATTTTGATTTTTTTTAATTGGTATCATGCATCACTTTGAATTTCATTTGGATACAATTTTTGAGACACCAATTTCCATGCTTCATAAGAATAAATCCTTAGCGTGATTTTTCTCTGATCACATTTATATTAGAAATTAATTTTAATTTAATGTTAAATATTTATGAAGTTTCAAATATCTACATGCATAATTTCTGGAAATGTGACTTTTCCCAGGAGTGAAAATGTTTAGTTGTGGGGGTGTGATCACACCGTAGTTCACTATTTCATTTTCACCCTTACACCACTGTGCTAAACTTATTTTGTACTATAAATTTCAAATATAATAACAAATTAATCTTGATTTTGGATTAATTTATTTTTTATTTATCACTATTAAAATGGTAAATTATACTTGTTTTGATATTTTCATTGAAGTTGGAGATGATTTGAAGGCCCTGATGATGATCTAGAAAAAAATGGACCAAACTACATGGCATTCCATGGACATCTATCCACTATTTTGAGCATCAAAAGAATTGAATGCATCCAAATGGGATGAAACCTTGTGGTCCGATCCAAAACATCATGGGATACAACTATTATCAAGGAACCAAATCCTAATTCGTCTATATGTTTTCCCATACGAACCATTCTATCTAAGGAAAAAAGTCTACCTAAATTCAAAATTTTCATTCGGTCTTCTGACCATATCTCCCAATACATATGTCTAATTTTATCCAAATTTGAGTTATAGATAGTCAAGAGGCCTTCAAATAACTATTATTTATTTTCCATGTCATGATGTGGCTTTTTACTATTCCAAAACCGAGACACAAGTGGTATCTCAAAAACAGGGTGATCAAAACCATGTCCCATTTTGGATATAAAAAGGCACCATGGGCACCTACTTTACAAGTTTGGACAAGGAGTAAAGTGATAACAATTTGGAGATCCATAGGATTCGTCGCATAATCTTAGAAGTTATGGAGCCCCCTTATCCGCATAGGGGGATCAATAATGAAGAAGGAGTTCCACCCGAGCTTCCTCCTCCTCTTGATGTTGAGCTAAATGGTGGGCATTCATTGTGAGGGAACTACACACATGTCAAGGGAGTTTCAACGCATATATTAGCTACTAGTTTTTAGTAATTTGGGTGTTTAAATGTTTCATTCCATGTAACATACATTATTTTATATTTTTATACTTGTTTTGATACATGTGAATGTTATGCTCTTAATTTATAACCGACCAGTGTGAGGTTTTGAGTGTGTGACTTCTGTTGTTCTAATTGGACAAAACAAGAATAATTTTTCATACCCTCCTTATTGAGATTTTAATATTATTTGGAATCATTAATTCCATGCATAATTTCTAAACCTTGAAAATATTATTGTTACGTCAAGGTTTGGTTCTGTAAGTATTGAAATAAAAGCTTAGGAATTAATTAGGATTCCAATTAATTTCAACTAAATAATTAATCCAAACCTAAATTAATCTCTATAAAAAATGAACTTGAAATGTGTGTAGAGAAATTACAATGAACCCTTTGTCTCATATTTTTCAAAATCCATTTGGTTTGTAAACTATTGAACTCATTAAGTTAAGTTATTTTCTTAAAACTATTTTCAAAATCACCCCCTCTTTTAGTAATCTTTATTAAAAATACACACTATAAGCTACAAAATCTCCTTGAGATATGACCTAGGGTTTTCCTTATACAATAAATTAATCTTAAAATCATAATTAATTTTATTTTTCATGACAATGTGGTTAGATCCCAGGTCTAAGCATCTGAACCTTAAACTATTTGCAAACTGCCCTTATGTTTTGTGTAGCACAAGACCTCCCTTGGACCTCCATTCACATCGGGTTGCTACTATTTCATGCCACACCAAAAATTTTATAGTTCACATGGTCCAAAATCTATAAACTTAAACTAAGATCCTGAGTCTAGTCATTGTGACTTTAAACTATGTGCACGTCTCCATAGGAATGTGTCGTGCGATGTAAGACATTCTTGTCCCATATTTCATATTGGGTTGTCACTCCGTCGTGCTTCACATATCCTTTTCGGGATGCTCACTCTATGATCTAATCTATATGGACATAAACTATGCGTAATGGTCCTGGCATCATGACCTTAAAATGTTTGAGAAATGTCTATAGGATATTCTCTATGGAAGGGCCTCCTAGGCTCCTCATTCACATTAGGTTGCCTCTCCCCCATTCCACACACATCCCCTATGAGACATGAAACACTTTTGTCCAAGAATCATGACCTTAAAATATGTGTGACTTTACCACAATTATTTTTCTTGGTGTAGGGTATTCTAATATCCCTTTTCCTTATAGTACCCTTTAGGGATTACCCCCCATTATGTTACCCTCCTACTTCCCGCCACCGTGGTTGGGATGGTATTGTTCTCACCGGTTCACACATCCCAATCACATGACATTAAACTGTAAAATCCCATGTCCCAATCACACAATGTTAAACTATGTGATACATCACCCTAAAAATATGAAATTAAAATTTATTTCTATCATAATCATTATATGATGTAAAACTGTGAGGCATCTTAGGACCATACCCATGATGCCCTCTCATTTGATGCTGATCACCTAATGCATCATTCATGTTCTTCGATCGTCCCTCGACATCCAAGATAACGCTCCCCTTAGAAGAAAATTTTGACATCTATTTAGACCGACATGCCTACCCAATGTTCTAAAAGACACAATGGTGTAATTCCTAGAGGGTTGAACTCCATTCAAATATTTCATCACTTCAACTCCATGCTTCACATCTCCCTTGATTTTGATACCCATAATCTTCCACATCCGAATATGCCACCCTTGACATCATGGTCCCATGACACACTATCACACCTACCATCCAGGGCACACACCTCAAAATACTTATAATGAAATTTTGATATAGTTCTTGCGTTTCAATCATGGTCAGTGATTGACCCTCATTTTTTTCCACATCTTTGATAAAACTAAAATGGATTCTATTTTTTGAACATGGTCAACATTTATTATCTATCATCACACCACTCCCTTTACGTTACAGATATTGGGATTCATGGTTCACACTCTCCATTCCATTTTTCTTGAGTAGAATTAATCTCCCTTGGAATTATCCCATTCATCCACTAGTGAATGTTGGAGAAGCAATTTGACTATTCATAGAACCCCATTCTACATCCATATCCCTTATCAACAAGAAAACTCCCAATGGAAAATAAATGAATTCATACCTCAAGAGTTCATCCATTTCTTGAAACTTCCATAAAAATGAGAAATCACATGATCATCCATTATTTCTCACAACAAGCATGGCTCACATGGAATTATGGATTACTCACTAATTGTCACATTAATTTGATTAAGATGAAACCATAATATGTGATAAAAGAAACATGTTTGATCATATAATAATTTAAATCAAATAATTTTAATTTCAGGAGGGACATCCACATATTAGAACCTATCCTTCATATTTTTATAAAAAAATATTCCCCTAATGATCAACCCTAGCGATCGAGCATTCGAGCTCTATAAACCTTAGTTGAGTAGCCTCCAAAGTTTTCTACAACTCTACAAGGTCAGATACCTCATCCTCATCTTTAAGAAAAAACTTCTTTGGCCCTGATCCACATCTATCCATACTTTTCCTAACATTTGGCCAATAGTAATTCTGCCTTCACCGCCTTATCCTTAGCCACCGCCAACTAGGCCCTCAGATGGCTAATGATCTTAGTTTGAGTGTTAATTATAGACAAATTATCTTGTGTTATCCCTTATAAGTAGGAAATATACAAATTAAATTCATGAAGAACCTATGATCCCTCATCATTTTTATTTTTCTAGTAAATTTCAAAAAAATACCATTTGGAATGCACCCACTTGACAAGGAAGTCTCGAATTAGTGTGTGAAGGCCACTAAAGTCAACCCCATCGGTCCCTAGGATGACTAGATAGTGGATTATAGATCCCAATTAGTTTTTTAGGTCAATGATTGGGGTTTATGTGATGAATTTTTTCATATATCTGCACACCTTGTGAAAAATGACCCAGTTCTTCTCAGTAGCATCTGAGCCATAATCCTTGAAGTATTTAGGCGGTGTTGGATCATATAGAGGAAATACCTCCAAGAAATCCATGTTCTGGTGATATAGATAATATTTAAATATTTAATCATATTATTTTCAATTATTTAATACCTTTAAATTAATCAATTTGAGATTATTTTCATTCTTTTAGTTTTTTTGGTGAATTTTGGGCTTAATTATGAAAACTGGTAAATTTTGGAAATTTAACAGTTTTAGTATACTTCTGTATCTAGAGCATAACTTATAAAATTTACATCCAATTTATGTATTTAATTTTTAGTATTAATATTTTTATGGGCTTAATTTTTTCCTTTCAAACCAAGATTTAATTTGAAATTTACAATGGCCTAGAAAAATCAATTAATGGGAAAAATTTGTTTGGCTGACAGAATAGACTCAACATTTGTTAATGAAGAATATATCATCCAAAATACCTCCAAATGAGGTTATTATAGATTTATATGAAATAGGTCTAAAATAATAATGCTTCTATTAAATTTCATTGAGAAATTATCTCATTAATTCTTCCTTTTCATGCTCCCAAGTAGAGGAAATTGAAGAGTCTCCTTAGTCAGAAAAGGTATAATTAATTAATTAACTAATAAAACCCACTAAATGTGTCAAAATTATTTGAAATTTTTAGTTTCTATAGAGAAATTCATTTATAAAAACTTTTCATAAGGGAACTTGTCAATTTTATGGAGTATTTTGGGTTAAACATATGCATAATTCTGGTGGACAGATTATAGAGGAATTTTTTCTATTCTTTTTCACTCTTTACTTATTTTTATTTTTGTAATGTCTTATTATTCCCCCTTATTCATAGATTAAATTAACATGGATGAGTAATACTTCAATTTATTAGGTAAATAGAGGTTTTACCTTTTGTAATGTTTGAGTTCATGCACTTAATGGTATGATATATTTTCTCTCTTTTGTGAAGTTGGTTTCAATTTCTAATAGAATTTTTATTATCAAGTATGATAATTTTTTGGTTTTAGATTCTATTGTTGTTATTTATTTTATCAATGATAATTTTATCCCTTAAATAGGTTTTGATCTATATATGATATAATAGACCAAGTATTAGTGGTTAATTTCTCAGTGACCATCAGTATATGTGAGAGTGGTAGTGGATATTATTGATCATTTGGGATAAACAAGACTCAATCGAGAACTGCCTAAGTCAATTGAGGGTATTCACTAAAAATCTTTCACACATAAGGAGGAGAGTATATCTATATGTGATCTTGGTAAGGTTTACTCTAACCATCATAATTTGGAAAAGTGAGTGAGAGGAAGTGATTGTGGAATCTCACTTTAATCAGCTTAGTAGAAGATATTTGGATAAATTGGAACTATGATAGAATTGAAATTGGAAAACCAATCCCAACATAATCACCCATTTCACATCACCATTTTTAATCACATTATTTGTAACTTTTATTTAAATATTTTTCTTAATTTATTTTTTTAATTTATTTTGTTTTCCAACTCAAAATTTTTTAAAAAAAACTCACTTATTTCTTAAATTTAAGGTGATAACTTGATTATTGTGAGATACTCTCTAGAGAAAACCTTGGTTAACCACTACAATGAATTTATAACTTAAGAAATATTTTTTTGTCACACCTCATGATAGGCATGTGTCAAAACATGGAACTATTTTCGGGGAAGAAGTTCCAAAATCTAATTGTAAATATTTGACATTTTTCAAATTAAAAAAACACCATAAAAGAATATGTTTCTATGATTTTTTCCAATTATTATTTCTTTAATTCATGTAATAATTACCCAAAAGTTCAAGAACTAATTTTAAAATCACCTTGGTCTATAGATGATAGTGTTTTTTTTCTTTTCTAAACAGATCAAGGGAGCTTGAATCCAAATCATCAATGATGAGGAATTCAAGGAGATCATCGATGAACTAAAAGTGAACCTATAATACCTAGTATTGGAGGGATTTTATAGATATTTAATTTAAATCCATGAGTACTTTCTAGAATTTTATCAATAAATGTTCAAGGTATAAAAAATAAATTACTTTTTTCCTAGAAATATTGTTAATAAAATTCCACAGGTTCAATAAGAAGAAGAAATTCAAACAAAATATCAGTTTCAAGGACTTATAGAATAAATAAATAACTTAAAGAGAAAAATTTAATGGATACTTAAATATGATCACACATCCATAGATAAACCCAAACCTAAACATCATCCAATTGTGGAAGTTGATTCCCCACTCATCTTTAATGATGAAGAAACTAAGGAGACCTTGATGAAATTCAAAGAAGATCCATTTGTCCCTACTCAACCATTCTTGAAAGAGGTCAAAAAGGAATAATTGATTGTTGAGATATGTTTAGGAGATCAAAATGATCTATATTAATTCTAGAATGAGTGTGATAAAATACTTAAACCGTATTCCTTATAAAGTAGAAGAGCCAAAACCATTGAAGGAAGACACCACAATGTGGTGGAATTTGAAGAGAAGATGGAGGATCCTGAATACCTACCTCTATCTAGTGAAATTAAACTATAAGAGGAACCTACTAATGAAGAAACAATTTAATCTGAACAAAATTAGAAAGTTTATATCCTTTTAAACTTTTTTCATTCATATTTTATTAAAGATAAATTGAGTATTACCTCCCCATATTTTAATTTTTCAGATTTGGACAACACTTGTATTTCCTTGAAGGGTGAAGAAGAATAAAAAGTATATACATCTGAAGAGGAACATATAGATCTACCCAAAAGTGTTGAAATTTTATTGGAGGAAGTATAAGAGTAGAAAAAGTTTCTTTTCCTTAGGAAACAGAGACACAAGATTCTTACATTGAAAGGGAAGAATTTGATATTGATTATCTATGCTTTGATTTTATTAAAATAGAATTACACTATGAAATACCCTTTTATATTTTCATTGATGTAGCATACCTTCATAAACCACTATAGAATGAAGAAGAAATTGTGAAAGTGGCAACCAGGAAAAAAGAGGACTCATTCTTTATCCAAACCCCACCATACAAGAATCATCTCATTAGCATGGTGGTGGATTTGTTGCACTATATCCATGGATTAATCAATAAAAAATGAATAAGAACATACTAAAAAGAAGATGTTTTGGTGGTTCATGAGAAATAAAGTTCACCCACCATCAGATTAGGGATAACCAACTGGAACAACCATCTAGAGGTAGTTAAAACCCAATGCCCAATTGGGGGATTAAACCAAGAACCATCCTTCTATTCTCATTAAAATTTGATTTGATTTTATTTCAATAAAATTCTTATGTTATATTCTATACCTTTTCTTGTTGGTTTTGAATTTTCAACACTTTCAAGCTTAACTCAATGCTACACTGTGAATAAGTCAGGTTATACCTACACTTTCTTATTGTGATTCAACAGAAAATATTCTTACTTTTAAAATATACTTGTATGAATTGTGGACACTACATCATTTAATTGTATGACATAGAACTATTGTAATCTTTAAATTTTAAATTTTTGTTTTTATGCTTTTCTAGAAAATGTTTTTCATTTTATTCAAATTTGTGTGTGTTTTATTTTCAATTTTTGTGTTTTTTTTGAAGTTTTTTAAATGAAATCATTATCATTGTCATTTTTGAAACCCATGTAAATGAGTGAAATAATTTATTCCATGAAACTGAGCTTAAATGAATGATGAAAATGCCTCTGTTCCAAGTTTAATTCTTTTTGAAATTTCATGAAAATTAATCTGATTTTTGAATCTCATGCTACATATCAAGGTATTTATCTTTGAAACCACTTTCCTATGTGGTTTATGAACCATTATTTTCATATTATTTTCATTAATATCAATTTTTGAGGGAACCAAACCATGATTTATTTAATGATAATTTTATTTATTCCTATAAAAACTTGAGGGTTTTAGGTACATGTGTTTTAAATTATTAAGGTATTGATTTGTTTTTAAAGCCCCATTTTCAAGATAATCATTTTAATTATGGAATTACCTGTACATTTAATCATTGTGTCCCTCATAATCTATGAATTTCCTATTAGGTTAGCCACAGTACAAGTGAATTTTTCCCATCCAACCTGCTCTTGAAGTGAAATTGCATGATCTAGTTGAACTTAAGTGTTGGGGGAAGCTGACTTGTATTATTCAATCTCATTTAATGATACTTTGGATGAAAAATAAAATTCTTTATAATGTGAAAAAAATCATTAGGTTAATTTTTTTCCATTTTCTAGAGATTTCATGATAGGATAAGCTATGCCTTTTTGGAACTTTTAATGGAGAAAGAAATTTGTGCATATATGGAGCTTTCATGAAAAATTATGTTTGAGAATATTGAAATTTTTTTATGTTGAAATGATGAATGGTGTGAAATTTCATTGATTTTTCATTATCATGGGGATAATTTTATACTAAGGGGAGTGAGGAGGAGACCATACTTGAGTGAAAATTATAATCTTTCAATTTTTCATTAAAAAGAGCCAAGCCCTCCTCATTCGGCCTAATTTTTTTTACATCTAAATCCTACCAACCCGAATCCATAGGAAAACCCTAAAAATAACTAATGATAAAAACATTTCTTTAAATTACATCAGGTGGATATGTATTAATTTATCAATCCAATGGTGACTCTTGTATTGGTTTGGATGAGAAAATCCGTGTTGAAAATTGATATTTGTGAGATGAGAAAAAAATTCATGTGAGGTAGGTGTCTTGTGTGAATGGGAGGAGAAATGAAAAATAAAAATATTTAATGATATAAATAGAGATCTTGGAATAATGGCTTTTGATGATGAATGATACTTTTTTTCTTGGTGTGGAATTAGTGGATCTCATGGGTATGTGTTTTGAATTTTCATTGATTTGATTTTGATGCTGACTTGTCCTTGAGTCTAAGTGATAAGTAGAGGGAATTGATAGAGATAATATTTTTTATAATTCATAATATGATTATAAATTATTCAATAACTTCCAATTAATAAATTTTAGCTTATTTTCATCATTTTAGTATTTTTGGTGGATTTTGGGCTTAATTGTGAAAATTAGTAAATTCTAGAAATTTAACAGTCTTATTTTAATTCTATATTTAGAGAATAACTTTTAGAATTTTAATCCAATTTAAGTAATTATTTTTTTTTAGTCTTAATATTTTCATGGGATTCATGTTTTTCTGTTGTACTAAGATCCCATTCAAAATCCACAATGGAAAAAAATCAATCAATGGGAATTTTTTTCTTGCTGATAGAATAGACCCCACATTAGTTAATAAGGCATATCTCAGCCTATAGTACTCCAAATGAGGTGATTCTAGATGGATAAAAAATAGGCCTAAAAAAATCATCCTTCCATTAAATTTCATAGAGAAATTATCTCATTAATACTTCCTTTTCATTCTCCCAAGTGAATGAAATTGAAGTGTATCCTCATCCAGAAAAAGTATAATTCATTAATTCAATCATAAATACCACCAAACATGTTCAAACGATTTTCAATTTTGAGGTTATATATGCATATTCATTTAGAAAAACTTTTTTAAATGGACTATGTATATTTTAGAGAGTATGGTTGGTAGAAAAGATACATACTTTTGGTGGAAAGAGTCTGGAGGAATTTTTTACTATTCTTCTTTTTCACTCTTTACTTATTTTTATTTTTATAATGTCTTATTATTCCCACTTATTAATTGATTCCATTAACATGTAGGGTTAATCCTATGAGTTATTAGGGCCATAAATCCTTTTCATTTTTTTAATGTTCGATTTCATTCACTTAATGGCATGATTTTTTTCTCTTTTGAAAAGTTGATTTCAATTTTGAATGGAACTTTTTATTATCAAGTACGATCATATTTGGTTTTATATTATGTGGTTTTATTTCTTTGGATAATGATAATTTTATCCCTCCATTAGGTTTTGGTCTATATACGATAAAATAGATTAGGTCTTAATGGTGAATTATTTGGTGATCGTCAGTACTTGTGAGAGGAGTAGTGGATATTATTGATTTTTTGGGAGACACAAAACACGATCGGGAATTAACTAAGTCAATTTAGGGTATTCAATACAACTCTTTCACACATAGCAAGAAGATTAGATCGATCTGAGCTCTTGTAAAGTTTTACACTCACCATCATAATTTGACCAAGTGAGTGAGAGGAAGCAATTATTGAATCTCAATTTAATCATCTTAGTAGAAGAGAATTAGATAAATTGAAACTATGATAACATTGAAATTGGAAAACTGATCCCGACCTAATCACCAATTTCAAATCACTATTTTTAATCACATTATTTATCAATTTTCTTTCAATATTTTTCTTTATTTATTTATTTTATTTTGTTACTTTATTTATTTATAACACAAACAATTTCAAAAAAAATATCACTTATTTCTGAAATTTAATGTGAAAGCTTGATTATTGTGGGCTCCTCTCTGGAGAAAACCTTGCTTGACAATTATAATGAATTTTTAAATTAGGAAATATTTGTTTTTATCACACCCCATAATAGGCTCATGTCATCCAGTCATCCACGGGCATGTCCTTAGGTGGGCTGAAATACATCTCTAGGGGGAACCGATCCTCACCGACCCCTCATCTATAGCAGGATCCCCCATTTCCCCCTATGGAATCTCTGAGGTAGAAACACTTGTCCAAACCAACTTGACCACATCCTTTAGAGGCATGGTCACAACCACCTTCATTGTGGCCTTGAACCTAGTGGCTGTCGCTAACATCACTTAAAAGAGAGAGGCATATATTAAATCCTCCTGGATCACCCCATTTTTTGGCATGATTGTTGCCTCCTCAATAGAGGCTTCAACTCTAACAGTCATCTTCGGTGTTTCCTCTACGACAAGATCATCCACCATATCCCACATTAACTAGTCCAATTATGGGAATCATCTCGACCCCATCTATTGAGTGAGTGGTCTCAACAATATCTTATGGTGGTATCTCTATGGTTTGTCCAACCGCTACGGCCCCCTTGACTATTTCTATCGGGAGAGTAACACCTACTATTGCTGTCTCAACTTCGGGTGCTTCTAACTTGGATTTTGATGCTGGAAGCTGAGTGTTGAACATAGTTTGAACTTAAATTTAATTATGAGTTATTAAAACATGTAAAAGAAAAAAGGGATAAGAAGAGGTGAAAATGGGAAGAGTTTTACATGAATAGTATATCCCAACAAGGAGCTCAGAAAGGTTCATGGGAAATACCCATAGATAGGGAATTCCCCTAGCATCTGAAACCTCAGTCACAAGTACCTATTTAGTTGAAGGTTTTCCACCTATTTCCACAACATTATGAAGGATCCTCAGGATCTACCCTACAAGGGTTGATGTTCCCTCACCCTCGGTCTGAGGTTCATCATGAACCTCCCCTTCCTATGTGTTTTTTATCCCTATATGAGTGTAAGAAGAGTTAGACAGTTCTCCTAGGGATTTGGTAGTGTCAAAATCATGAATGGTCAGAATATTTAACTAGTCTATGGCAGGTCCACTTTTTGTGTGAGAATCCCAAGAGGCATTACTTCCCTAGTACTCATCTGAATATTCATGGAGAGGTGTGATATCAGCTAACTCAATGGATGACAGATATAAATATGAGGTTATCCTCATTAGTTCCATCACTAAGCTGGTCAACGAACACATAGTTCCCTGAGAGTAGACCAAATCATCCAAATATTTTATGCGTTGTATCGAATCATCCTAGGGAATACAGAAACTGGCCCTGAAATGACCCAAACCAGTGGGGAATATCCTCTAAATATTGTTATATTTTTATATTGCATGGAGGGTGTTAATTTTTATGAAGATCTCCCAGCTCTCCCAGGTATTTGGAAAGACCACGTCACTATGGATATCTGGACGGATCATCAACTTCCTCAAACCTTGGAAAAATTTCCTCATGACCACCCCATAAGGTTTTCCTTACCCCCATGACTAATTTCCCCAGAGAGTCAAGACTATTTCCGCTCCTCTCCCTACTTCCTCTACCTATGTTAGGCTAGGTATTTTTGGCTCTACAGCCGGTTCTCTACCCACTAGGCCAACCCTACTTTCATAAAATGTGCTATCTTTCACTCTTCATTAGCCCTGTGGTTGTGGCCCCACTCCTTCAATATCCTAAGTAGTTTGGTGCCTCTGTATCTTCCCCAGGTATGTGCTCTCCTAGATCTATGCATAGTCATGGTTAAGCTCATAAGCAGTTGTAGGTGGTGGAAGATCATTCCTCAATTTCCTGTCTCCTCTCATGAATATGTGCTAGATTTTTTATAAACCTAAGGTTGGTTCTCATAGAAAACATTTGTATACACCTTTGGGGCTAGCTTCTATAATTATAATAACTACCCTACCAAGAGTCGCATGTTGTATGGATCAAAAAATACATTTTAGATTTCCCTTACCCCTAGTAACCAACCTCAGAAGGACAACAAGTATGATTTCTACTTATTGGTCCCTTTTCCATCATTGATCACCACCCCATTGATAAGGGGGAACATGTGAAATATGAAGTGGCAAATTTACCCAACTCTATCCCACACATCCAAAAATCATATGTTGAGTGGGTGAATCATAATAATGTTCAGAATCAATAGTCATAAGTTTGTGCTAATAGGATGAATAAGGTTTGGATATTCATATACCCCATGCATTTGACTACCCAAATATATGGGAAGTAGAAGGGGACACACACACACACAGAGTATTATTCCCTTAAATGATATGGTGGAGCACCTAGTACAACTTCTCCCACACCTGAACAACTCATTTGATGTGATAAACCATTGGCAACATTGCCTCTATGATGAAGGTGCTTAGCCGCACCCCCATGTGTGCATCCCTCACTAATATAATCCAACCGTTGATCAATGCAGTGATAAACCCCTCCAAATCAACCACATAATCCTTTAACTTCACAATGTATCCCCATAGCTTCCATTGGATCGTCTCTAGAATCCTATAGTAGGAGTGCTCCTTTCCCCACTAGAATTATTCAAGTCATGTACATGGCATCTTGTGTATCTTTTATGCTTTCTCATTTAGGAAGTAGCTGAAGCACTTCTTGAATGGTATGTCCACCATCCTCATCTTGTTCTCATACTTCCCTTTCTCCAAACATAGAAATTACCATATAGGGTATGGTATCTTCTCTTGGTCCTCCCAAAAGTTTAATGTGGGGAAGAATTCATCATACATCACTCCATGGATCAGGATCCCAACAATATGGAAAAGATCCCACAAGATGATGCCAACCTCCCCATGGTGTATATGGAATGTGTTGGTATCCAATTAACACTTTCTCAGAAACTCTAGCATAATGTCTATGTGGCCTTTGATGTGGAAGTATGGGGCCCATGTCAGCTCATAAAGACCTCCCCGCATCAACTCTACCTCATAATCACAACACCATGACAATCCCCCCAAAAACCTAGGCCCCCTCATCCATGAAGTTTCCACCCCAGGATAGATCCCAACTATCTATCCATACCATGAGTGGGTCCCCTAAACCTGCCTTGAGAATTTTCTTGTGCTTATGGGGGATGTCTCTGCCTTCAACACATCCCTGTTGACATTGTTCAAATGGTTTTAGAGAGTCTGTTCCATAAGAGACACATGATCCTTTCAGATGTGTCTTGAAGTACCCATTTTACACTGGTATATTCTGAGTGAGATCTTGAACTAATAGGAAGGATCATATCTATTCATATTAGGGATGAATATATCATCCCTCAGCCTAAATCCGTACAATTATAGACTCTTGAAAAGTGAGTATTCCTATTATGTCTCTGTCAGTAGTGTGGTGAGTGTGTTGAAGTAATACAAACTTTGAAATATCTCCCTGATCATTAGGTTCCCAATAATACCCTCTCAATGATTAGCAACAACATTTTCACCTTTGGAGGCCATTTTCTCCAAAACATAAAAGTTTTGTAAGACTAGTTCACAGAAGTTAACTCATGAAGGTTGGGAATAAAATTCTAACCCTGAGATAAGGTACATACCGAATTAAAATTTTGGATTAAAAAATATTTTTAGGGTGTAGGGCAGGTCTCAAGGACGTTCTTATGGTTTGGGACACGTGAAAGATGGAAAAAAGGCCAACCCATATTGAGAGCATGGTTGGAACATTATTATTAGTAATCAAGTGCCATAACCATGTGGCATGCAGAAGGGGGTGAATGGTTATGGAAAACATACTTGGTTCCTCCAAGAGGCTGTGTGGTTTGAGATCCCCTTGAATAGTGGAGAATTCATGGACACCACATAGTTTATCAAACTGTGTGGGTGGCCAAGGAAACTGTGTGGCTCATTTTCCTCTTAGATAGAGGGAACTTCATGGTTGGCGCACGAATTGGTAAACTCTGCATCAAAACCATGTTCCTCATTAAAAAGTGTATTTTTACTATTTACCCCTTCCAATATTATTTATTTTTCCCTCGATGTTTTACCCCATTTTACCCCTACATCAAGGGTGATTAACCAACAACCTCCTCCTCCCCCCATGGGTGTTTCTCCCTTGATTATTAGGAATTTTGAGTTTCATTTAGTACAAATAAAAGATCCGAGAAATTATTTAACATGGTTTCCTTAAATTTTATAGAAGATTATTGATATGTTTTTTCATATACTTTCAAATATACGAACCCTTGTTTTATAGGGTGTTCTTTATTATGGTATTTGAATCCATTTTAGCTCAGATATGAGGACAAGGTTGGACAAGCTGTAGTCTTCGAGCATGAGGTAGGTGGTATATATGTTTTTTCTAATAATATTAATGTTTTATAAGTGTATGTGGTTGTTACCATATACATTTTTGATTAATTTTAATGTTCTTGGCTAAGGGAAGTAATTTGGGACATAGATTGAGGTGTGATACCCTTCACGGACCCTATTAGGTTTGTTGATGATGTGAGACCATACCTAGAGCTACCCTTGGGGTATACCAGATACTTGGGAATGGTGGAATGAATTAATAAATGTTTAGATAGGGTAATTATGGAAAATAATGGGTTGTGTATTGTAAATTAGTATGCATTAAAGGTTAATTGGATAATTGGAATGTTTATATGTTAGTTTTTTTGTAAAATTCCCAAGGGGATTTTGAAATGGTATAAAATAAGTATTTTTAATTATGATCAGAATACAATTTTAAATTAATGAAAATGGTGTTTTAGAGTGGATAATTTTTTAAAGGAGGTTTTGACCTCAATGTTATTTGAAAATGGGTTTTCTTATTAGCTTCCAAATGATGATGTGATACGGGGGTGTGTTCTTTTTTATGTGTAAAATATTTAATAGACCTTTTAAATGGTTGGAAAATCTAATGAGAGCATTGGAAATTGGTTTAGTTTTTCAAATAAGAATACCAATGTTTTTAAGGTGTACTTAAAGATGAATTTAAAAAGGGTATTTTATTTTATTGTTTTATGCCATAAGAAAAAGGATGGGTTTTATTTATGCCATGATTTGGTTTTAAGGGTATATTGGGACCTTGGTAGTTGAAACGACATATTTTTAATTGTAATAAATGGTAAAAGAAGAATTTAAACATGGTAAATGTTTGGATTAGAGTATTGGACTAAGGCTCTACCCCCACAGGTTGGGCTAGACTGATGCTCTAGGCCCAACCGATACAGTATATGACTAGGATGTTGGACCTAGGCTCCTCATTTTTTGGGTTAGGAAAGAATTATGCTCTAGGTACCACCTATTTATTGTATATATAAGATGTTAGACTGAGGATACACATATTATGTAGTGATAGAATGATTCCCTAGGCCCTACCAATGTTTTTCATGGTTTGGGATGTCATACTGAGGTTCTATACTCCCAAAGTATGGATGTGATATGATTACATGGACTGAGTCTCTAAGGTAAGTTGATAAATTTAATTGATTAGCGAATTCCCTTTTGAGTAAAATTATGTGGCACCTTATTTTATGGATTAGGGTCTTGGCATAGCCAGAGCAGTCTAGGTTTTTTGGATTACATGATATAATGTAAAGGATAAAATGGTTGATTAATAATTGTTTACATGTGAAACATGTTTCCTTGTGGAACTTTTTATTTATCACACCTTGATTACCTGCATACAATGTTGTATAGATTGGTTATAGATTTAGACACTAATGGTGGTGGCCTACTAAGTTGTACCCACACCCTGCTCGGGCCACCATGGAACTTGGGTACCCGAGCAGATGCTACTTGTTTTATGGTACTAGTTTAGGACTAGGGTCCTGGTGTTTGGTTGTGTAAGGGATGATGGGTTAGATCATGGGATTTTAGGACCTAACTTGGACTTAGAACCTTTTTGGGGGATTTTCATAGTTTTTTTTATTTTGGAGATTTTATTTTTATGACTTCCTGACATGTAGTGTGTACATCATATTATTATAGCATTTGTTACTTGGTTACTTATTATCTCATTCCATATGCATTCCTTTTATAATACCTTCTAATTATTTATTTTTTTATATTACTTATATTGCGGATTCACTATGATATGTGGGTATAATCTCTCCAATTTACCTCCATAGACCCACACTACTAGTCGGAAGCCTCTGGGATATGGGGAGGCACAACTAAGGTTATGTGGCGAACCGGATCAGGGTGCCAGTTTTAGTGGAACCCAAGATGGGGTGTTACAATGTGGTATTAGAGCCGGTGTATTTTATCTTACTATTTGGGAAATGTATATATGAGACAAAGATCTTGTTGGAGAATGGTAATGATCTCATTCTGGTGTTCCTGTAGCCCCATGCATAGGGGAAAATCCAATTTACTAGGGGTGGGAGTTGATGTTCTATTTTTTAATTTTACCATTGATTCATATTTCCACCTTGAGTGGTTCACTTGGATGTGATGTTATTGGTTTATGAGGTTTTATTCTCTTGGACCATTATGGAAAGAGAAGGTATGTGGGATCATACATCATGCTAGGCACATAGGATTGATAGATCATTTAGATGATTCCTGTGATTGAAATTCCCTAGGATTTATATACCGGTAGTGTGCCTTTTGTATATGGTTTAGTCCTATTTATTCTTCATGGAAATGGTTGTTAATGAAAATATTTTGAAATATTAATTTGAATTAAAACTATATTTTTACAATATTGTGTAATAAAAAGTTTTTGAAATGTGAATTATCCTATTTTAAATTGAAAGTTTAAATTAAAAAGGTAAATGTGTAATAATGGGTCTTTAGGTACACTGGTTTGTGTATCCCTAGTTTTGTGATTGGACCATGTGTATGGATGGTTTGGGTAGTGAGAGTGCCTTAGTACTGAGACCTTAGGTTATGATCTATGAGACCATGGTGGATTTGATTTTCCAGATAGTTCACTATTTCTTATTGTGCCCTCGGTTAGGTTGTGACCTTCATGTTGTGGGATGTTTTTTTGATAACATAGATGTCTAAACCCTTGTTGGTTGTGATATATGGGTTGTGTGTTGGAAATTGAAATTAGTGTCTTGGTTTGTGATGTTTTTCATAGTGGTTGTGTTGTGTTGGGAATGGAACATAGAGTAATTTTTTGGTTTTTGTGAGTTTGGAATCGTGTGTTTGAAATGGGGGTAGGATTTTTTCTTTTAAGTAGAAAGTGTTGAGGTTTAATGTTTATGTCATAGAGGGAGATCTTGTGTACCATGCTAGATGTGAATCTAGTTCAGGGATTTAGAATCATTTTATCTTTGAGGATGACATGTGAGTGAGGTTGGCCAGGTTGTCAGTGATTTTTGGTGTATGAGGAACATGTTTATGTTTTGGGATTTTGGTAATGGGAAATGTTGGGTGCAACATAGTATGAAATTTTTGCGAAGGGAGCTAGATGAGAGAGAGCCATTAGTTTTTAAAATGTGACTCAGGTTGTGGCCATGATATATTGGTTGTGGATAAGTGAGTGTAACCATGAAGAAGGTTATACTAGTATTATAGGTGCCTTGTGATGTGATTACAAGGTGGATACTTTAGATGTGGAATTGATGCATGGTAGGTTCCATCAAATTTTGGTAAAAGTGCATGGTTGTGCCTTGTTTTTTTTCTTAGGGAAGAACTTTGGTGTTTTTGGTTGGTTATGATGGGTAGAACCATCCAGGTATCTAGATAGGCTGTTTTTAAAATACTCAATGAGGGGATCGATGTTAAATCTAGGTGGATGTTTTGATATGAAAGTGACACCCAGGGTGAGGGGTCATCATGTGGTTGGGCTTGTTTTTCTAAAAATTCGTACTTTTGTAAGGTAATTTTGAGAATGCCTTGGGTCCGATGAGGCTAAAAGACCATGTGGCATGGTTAGTTGTGTAATAGAGAATTTGGGCCCATATCTGGTGATGCAAATCTCATGGAAACTAGAATTGGATTTAGTGAGTTTTTGTAGGAAAGTACATGACCTAAAGGGTTTTTATGAGGTCGAAATATAGGCATGTGCTTGGGAGGCATAGTTCCATTTGGGATGGGTGAATAGGTGGATTATGATAAGAACCTATTGTTTTATGTGAGATCAAAGTGGGAAGCATTGGTTATGGAAGAGACCATTTGGTTTTGAATAAGCTATGTTGGCTTATGTCAATGACATCTTCGCATACTTCCAGAGTTTAGACAATAATTTCCAATATCTTGACATCATTCGGTGTATACTGAAGATAATTGGATATGCACCAAGATACCTAAGGTTTTATTGTAATGTGATGAAGAGAGTTCTTGAAGGTTTCATCCTTGTAGAAAGTTAAAAATTAATTTGTGTGGTGAGTGGTGCACCATAGTTCATCTCTAAGTGAGGTTCATGGGGTGGTTTCAAGTTAGTAAATGTTGGAGGTTATATTATTGGAAGATAGGAATGAATGATGGTTCATATTTCATATTTTCTCTTTAGTGAGGGAGACATGGGTACAACCACTTCTTAGTATTTTCAGTGATAGGGGAGTGAGTTGTGGTGGTTGGAATTACTTGAGGAATGTAGCGACAATGAAAATCCAAAGGTGGGGGGAGATGTATTAGTACTAGATGTGTTAAGAATACCATGGGTTCTCCTTGGTGGAATCAATATCCCAATGAGGAACCTATGAGGTACACATTTGGATTCCCTAGGAAGGCCAGGTGGGCCATGTATGTGTTGGTTGATCAGGCCAAGCATTGTACCTGGGCTCAGGGTGGCTCTAAAATTCATCAGGTGTGTTTATGTAGAAGATGTATCACTGGGTGCTGTAGAGCATGATGATGGTTTAGGGAATAATTGATGCCCTGATGGTGGTTTTTTTATTGGAAATTTGGGTAGAATTTGGTGGGAATGTCATATGATGGTGGTATACCTTAATTGAGAAGGCTCCATGGCCTAGTGAAGTGGTAATGTTCCAACAATGGGAGGTGGTCATTTCAGGATGAGTCGGTCTGGGATGTTCTAAAAATTCTAAGAAAAAGGAATGAAAGTGGTGGGTTTTAAACCACCTTTGGTGGATATTATGAAATTATAAGGTAATTATGGTAATGGAAACAGGTTTTGAGTAAGAACCAAGTTGTATTTAGTTTATATATGGATAGAAGATGAAGTCCACTCCAGGTGGTTTTGATGGAAGGAATGGTAGATGACGTTGGTTGGTTATCTTGTGGATGTTTGGACTCAGTGAGTTAGGAAACATGTGGGGTGCATCGTGGTGGCTTGGGTTTGAGGTTTTTGTGAACTTTTCCCTTATCAGAGGTTCTAACCAACAAAATTTGGTGGTTATGATCCCAAGTGTATAGTGGGGAGAACCATATAGGGCAAGTGGTTGGTTGATTAAATGACCAATGTTTCGGGTTGGATGATCTTTTGTAAAATCCATCTTGGTATTCAACTTTGTAAATAGACATTGAATTGGGTTTTGATCAGTTAAATAATTGAGATGGGTGTTGTTATTTGGTTTTTTAGATGTTTGGATGTGGAAAGAGGTCATTGGTCCTTGAGTTGGGGACCGACATAGGTCAAGGAATGTGGTTTGAAAATCATTTTTTCTTTTAGGGAACACTAGGTGTGTTTGGATATTTAGTGTTGTGGGGAGAATCAAATTGAGGGTATAATGATTGGATCTCATAGGGTGAATTAGTACTCACTTATGTTTTTGTGTGCCTTAGTTTTGGTGATATTTCCCTAGATCCCTCATGGTATTCATGTGGTTAGTGTTGATGATGTTGATTTGAGGTTGATGCATCCTTTTATGAGCCTGGGGTTCATGTTTTGTATCTCAATGGAAAATTTCTTTGTGAAAGACTATTTATTTGGTCTAATTATTTTGATGGAATGACCATGTTCAAGAGTAAACTTGGGAGATGAAAGTTGATATGTGGTCCCAGTGGTTCGAATGTTTATCATTGAGGATTGGTGATGCTAGGGAATGCAGCTCGAGGATGAGCTGTTATAATGTGAAGAGGTTGTAAGATCAATACACAGAGATAAGGTACATCCCATATTTATTTTTTAGATTATAGAATGTTTTCAGGGATCAGTGAAGGTATCAAGGATGTTTTTGTGGTTTGGGACACTATAAACCAGGAAGATAGACCAATATGTGTTGAGAGCATGGTTGGCGCATGGTTAGTAGTAATTGTGCTCCATAAACATGCGGCCTGTAGAAGGGGGTTCATGGTTAGGGAAACTTTTTGGTGGTGAATCCAAGAGACCTTGTGGCTTAAGATCCCCTTGGACAGTGGTGAACACATGGCTACCACACGGGTTTTCAAACTGTGTGTGTGACCAAGAAAATCACACAGCTCTGTTTCTTCTTAGATAGAGGGAACCACATGGTTAGTGCACAGTTTGGAAAACTATGTGGACCAACCATGCACTATATTAAAAGTGATATTTTACCTTTTAAACTTTCAATAATATTTCTTTATCCCTTAATTTTTCACCCCATTCGATACCCTACAATTAGGGTGACAAACCACTCGCCTCCTCCTCCTCCACAGGTGTTTTCTCCCTTGATTATTAAGAGTTTTGAGTACTGTTTAGTGCAAATCAAAGATCAAGGTAAGTCCTCAACTCTATTTCCTTCAATTTTATAGAATATTATTGGTGTATTTTTCCACCTCATTTTGAATATCTAAACCATTATTTTCTAGTTTGTTCTTTGTTGTGATGTTTGTGGTCCTTTTAGAACAAATATGGGGATAATGTTGTACGAGTGGTTGTCTTCAAGCATGAGGTAGGTGGTATACAATATTTTTCCCATAGTATTAAAGTTTTATAAGTGTATATTGTTGTGAACATTTACTATTTTCCCACATTTTAATGTCCTTGAATAAGGGATGTAATTTGGGCCTTAAATTGAGATGTGAGACCCTCCACAGATTTCATTAGGTTCATTGATTATTTTAGACCAAACCTAGGGATACCATTGGGGTATGCCAAACCCTTAGGAATGGTGGAAAGAATTTATAAATGTTGAGAGAGGGTAATTATGAAAGTTAAGGGTTTGTGAATTATAAATTGGTATGTGGGAAATGTTAACATGATAATTGGAATATTTATATGTTAGTTTTTTTAAAATGCACAAGGGGATTTTAAAATGGTTTAAAAAAAGTGTTTTGGATTTTGATCCCACTATGGTTTGTAAGGAAGAAAAATGATGTTTGAAGTGGATAATGTTTTTAAAATAGTTGTAGAACTAAAATTTATTTTAAAAGGGGATTTTATTATTAGGTTTCAAATGATGATGTGAAATGGGGGTGTGCTGCACATGAGCCTCATCCTAGTTGGTGAGGACTCTTTAAGTGCATCCAGGAGGCTTGGGATCAAATCCAACCGGAGGATAATTTCTAGGGGTACTTTAGCAGTACTATAGCAGGAACTGTGTAGAACTTGTAACACCCGATACTTTTATGTTATATAAATCATCAAAGGAATCTTTTTCTACACAACACTTGCTTGGCTTGCTTTACACGCAATCGCGACCTTCCTCGATAGCTTGCGTCGTACGCAATACCGAGTTTCACTAAACAACAATATGCTATTAAAACTAGCCGTTATGAATAGTAATAACCACTTTTTGAAATTTTATAAATTTTATTTTTCAAAATGGACTTCATTTTTGGACTCAGAATATCGAAATGAGCCTAGGGTGAAATTTTGGTATTTTTCTGAAAACTTTCAATTTTTGATGAATAGTGAAACCACTAAGTGGTAGGTTAAAAACTGAATTTTGCATAAAACTTAATTTTACCGCTTCTGTGAATGGAATTTCAAAAATCCGACAGACACGGTTGATATCAGTAAGTAAAATATGGTTCAATGAGATAAAAATAATTTTTTGGTGAATAGTAACTTTTTACTAATTTTACCGCGGTTAATAGTAAATAGGGTAACTAAGGGTAAATATGATATTAATATTACCCTAACACATGTCCTAATTCTATTGGACAAGTGTAATTCGACCAAAAACAAACTTAGGAATAAAATATGACCATTTAGGCCCACTTGGATTAGATTAGGACATTTATTATTAATTTATTTAAAGAAGGGTTAAAATAGTTAAAATCAACGTTTAATAAGTAAATCATTTTTAATATGGGGTTATAAATAAGATAAATTCGATTGTAAATATTCATTAGAAATATAAAAAAATTTCCTACATGATGGTATTTTATTTGTAATTTTTAGACATCAAATAATATAATTTATTTATGACACAAAGATGATGCAGTAATTATCTTATTAATGAAATATTGACATAATTGATAATATAAATACCAAAATAAATGTAATTTAAGACTTTTTATGAATTCCACTAATTTTCTAGGTTACTATGATATATTAGTGTTGATTTAATCAACTTTTTTCGAACATATAATTCTGTTATGACTTTCACAAAAATCATATATCAAATAGTGTCAAAATTGACACAAAATAGTTTTTAAATCAAATATTATATTATTAATTGTTATTTTATTCCTAAAAATCTAAAGTTGGGCCAAATGACTTAGATAAGGATATATATATTAATAATAAACAATTTGGGGTTCGTTTGGCATGTTATAGTAAGTGTATTAACCATATAGTGAAAGAAAACAAAAAGACATGGTAAAAGTTAAATTATTTAACTTAGAGTTAAATCTAATTGATAAGGTTAAAATAATACCCTAAACTTGTATAAATCCTATTGGATGATAGTATTTCAACCCATACCCACTTTAGCTTCGAAATAAGACCCTTTGGAACCATTATAAACCGATTTTGACTTTAATATAAAATAATATTTTGAGATATTCCTAAGGTGCCCCTCTCCTCCCTTATAAAGGGGCACCTCCTCCCCCTCCTCCTCACACCAATTTGAGCACTCAAGCTCGGCCAACCCCTGCCATTTTCTCCTCTCCACTTCCCTAGAATAATCCTAGAGGTCCTGGTCTTCTTCAAAGACCAATATTAGTTCCCTAAGTGGAGGATTCAAAGAAGCGTTCCAAAGAAGAGGTAATATCCATTACCGATCTTTTCAATTTCTTTCTTCTTCAACTTCTTCTCTTTTAGTTGTTTCATGATAAAGTAATAACATCGGTATTAATTACATACTGATATGTTATTATAAATATGAAACAACCCTAATTCACCTTCTATCCATCCTACGGAAAAATGAAATCACCGCGCGTGCGTACGTACGGAATACCGTCTCCACGCCGTGGTGTAATCTATTTTTCCACCATCACTTTACAAGGATGGGTATAATGGTGTAATGAGTAACTATTTATGATTATTATAAAGTAATATTGATACTGAAATAATATATATATACTCCAATACAGTTCCACGATCATAGGAACGATATCATCACTCGTGCGTACGTACGGAATACCGTCTCCACGATGTGATGCGACTCGTTCTACATGATCATCATTACATAGTAATTATATAAATGAATTGAATGAATAAATATGATATATGTTACACTAATACCATTCTGGATATAAGGTATCTATAACCTTAAAAGAAGAATAAGAATGTATTCGGCAAAACACGCATAAGAACAAAAGGCAATAAAGACCCGAGTAACAAGTAACAATGAAATATTACTAACAAGAAGCTAAGAATATGACCATATATGATATCATATCAATATGTATGATTCTGGAATAAGTCAATAACATTATTTAAACCATTATACAGGAGCTTCGGACACGTACAAAGCAAATCGGACCTAAGGTAAGGGAAATATCACAATCTCATTTTTATCCGAGATTGTTTATTCATAAGTATTTACTGGGGTGTATTTTATCATCCAAATCCATGTTTCATCAATATGTAATATTATTTCCATCCACCTAAAATTTTTTAAATCCATTTTTACCCTTCGGTGAGTTTTTAGTAATATGTATGAAAGGAATCTTTTGTCGTTTTCCGTACGAGGTACTTTTTGACTTTTCCGACAAAAGTACGAAGAATGTTTTTTTAACTTATACGGCATGAATGGATTTTTTAAAACATTATTTCCAAGAAGATTCCTTTACAAGTTTTCAAGTTTATTTTTAATCAACTTCTTTTATTTTAAAGTTTTATGACATGTTATGAAAGGAAAAATGTTTTTGAAGTAGAAAGGATATTTTCCTCAAGAATGAAGTTCAAGTATTTTATCAAAATTATTTTCCATCTAAGATAATAAAAGGGTTTTGTTTTTATCCCTATTATTACATGGATTTGATTATGTTTTGATGGAAACATTTTTATGAATTCCTTTATCTTATATGAATTGTTTTATGATGTCATGTTGTTTAAGAATCCCATTTTTATTACATGGGTTATGCGATGATGTATGATTTATGATTATGTGGCACACATAAGAAAGGATTCATTATAAGATGGGTGGGACCTATATCTCCCTCCAATGCATTGGGTAATGATTTTATATCTCATGAGATATACATGGCTGGAACGGAAGGTTATTTCGGTTCAGTGATACAGGACTGAAACGAGGAGTGAACTCGGTTCAGAAAGGGACTTTGTCCACTAAGATAGTCTTGGCAATGAGTCATGACTAACAAGAAATGATTTTCCATGATTATGTGTGCATGCCACAAAGTTTCAAGTTTTATGTTATGATTATGGGGATCTCATTTTCACTTCTATGATTTATTCCATGTTAAGATATTTTGATCTCTTTTGCAGGTTTTGATTTTCAAAAAGATATGATATGATTTTTATTTCCTTTATTTTCCCTTGCTGAGCATTTGAGCTCACCCTTTTATGTTTTCTTTTCCCTAGGTCAGGAAGATGGATATTAAGTAGAATATGCTAAAAGGGACCCTAGATATGATGAAATAAATGGGAGACACTGTAGAAGATTTATGAACCAGTTGTTTATGTTTCCCAGTTTCTAAAGACACTATACCTATACGGTCCTTTGTGGTTTTGTTATATGTTGTAATAAGTGTGCTTCAATTTTGAAGTATTAACAATGTATGTAAAGTATGGGTCGTTATAGTTGGTATCAGAGGAAAGGTATAGTCAACCTTTGGAAACTAGGATGTGAAAGCCTTAGTAAGAACCCTAAGGATAAGTCTAAGCATAGAACACAATCTTAGTGTTTTAGAAATATCCTTGAATAACCTAGGATAAGACCTTAAGTATGAAAATTTTATTCTTGAATTATGTGGTTTTCCTATTATAATTAGTGTTGCTCACACTATTCTTCTTGGTTTTATTCAATGGTTGGAACCCGAAGGAACCGTGTTAATGCGGAATGCGATGGGCAATGCAATGATTGTCCCCCTGAGAAACCAAACGATATGGGAGCTGGAATGCAAAATCTTGTAGCCATGCTCACACAACTTTCTCAAGCTATGAATCATGCAGGACTTCCAAACGAGCAAAGGAAGGAGCAACATTCTGTTGAATCCTTCATGAGGCTGCGTCCACCTTCTTTCAGTGGGTCTACTGATCCATTAGTTGCTGAACAATGGATTAGTACTACTGAAAAGATATTTTCAGTTCTTCAATGTTTTGAACATGATAAAGTCATCCTAGCAGTGTATCGTTTGGAAGGAGATGCTGATCAATGGTGGAATCTTATTAAGAATACGATGCAAAGGGATGAAATTGAGTCTACGGAATGGGACGAGTTCAAGAACTTATTTTTCAATAAGTACTTTCCTCGTATTCTCCGAACAAAGATGGAGAAAGAGTTCCTTGAACTGAAGCAAAGGGATGATGAATCTGTTAGTACCTATGAAGCAAATTTTACAAGACTTGCAAGGTACGCTTCTGGTATTATTATCCAACCTGAGAGTAAGATCGATCGATTCTTTAGTGGATTAGAACCAAGTCTTCGAAGGGCGTTAGCCATAAGGGACTTCAATAGCTACGAGGAAATTGTTCGATGTGCTCTCAAAGTCGAGATGGAGATTGGAGTAACCCATCAGTCGCATGGGTTTGATAAGAAGAGGAATATGGAATTCAAAGGAAACTCTAAAGAGCACACTGAAAAGAAGATGAACTTTACCTTATGCTCAAAGTGTGGAAACAAACATGGAGGGAGTTGTCTTAAAGGGACAAGTAAATGTTTTAAATGTGGAAAAAAAGGTCATCGGGCATTTGAATGCCGTGATAATGGGAAGAAGATGTCTAATGACGCAAACAAAGGAAGGGATACACAGAATGAACCTACTACACTTCAATGTTTCAAGTGCAAGGAGATGGGGCATTATGCAAATCAATGCCCAAATCCAAGGGTTGATGATGATGGTCGACGTCAACAAAATCTTAAGGCTAAAGACAAAGGAAAGTCACATGCAATTTCTATCAGCGATGTGGAGTACGATAACGAAGTGGTGAAAGGTACACTTACCATCCACTCTAAAGTAGCAAATGTTTTATTTGATTCTGGATCCACCCAATCTTTTATTTCTAAAGAATTTTCTAAGGGTATCACCGTATTACCTCAACAATTAGATGTTGAGTTAGCTGTGACAACACCTAATGGCACAAAAGTCGCATCAAAAGTTTATAATTCTTCTCCGATCGAAGTTTGTGGGAAAGTGCTTCCTGCAAATCTTGTGATCCTTACTTTAGTGGAATTTGATGTGATTCTTGGCATGGATTGGCTTTCTCTACATGGAGCTTATATCAATTGCCAAAGAAGGGAAGTCACATTTCATATTCCAGTTCAATCTACGATCGTATACCAATGCAAGGATGAACATAACCTTCCAGTGGAAATTTCTTCCATCTTATGGGTATTGATTCCACTAAATGAAGGTTGTTTATCTCAAATGGTTGGTGAGAAACTCACGATTAAGAATATGCCCATTGTATGGGAGTTTGATGATGTCTTTCCGGAGGAATTACCGGGTCTTCCACCAAATCGTGAAGTTGAGTTTTCAATAGAACTCGTACCGGGTGCTTTACCTATTTCAAAGACACCTTATAGAATGGCCCCAATTGAGTTGCAGGAATTGAAGAAGCAACTCCAAGAGAATCTTGATAAGGGATTCATACGCCCTAGTGCGTCACCTTGGGGAGCACCTGTTCTATTTGTTAAGAAGAAAGATGGATCAATGAGACTCTGCATTGATTATCGAGAACTTAACAAGATCACTATCAAGAACAAATATCCTCTCCCACGCATTGATGACTTATTTGACCAACTACGCGGAGCTCAATACTTTTCCAAGATTGATCTTCGTTCAGGGTATCATCAATTAAGGGTCAAAAGGGAGGATATACCAAAGACGGCTTTCCGTACAAGGTATGGACACTATGAATTTATAGTGATGCCATTTGGTCTTACTAATGCCCCTGCTATCTTCATGGATCTAATGAATAGAGTCTTTAGATACTATCTTGATCAATTTGTGGTAGTCTTTATAGACGATATTCTTGTCTATTCAAAGAGCAAGGAAGAGCATGAAGATCACTTGAGAATTATATTGAAAACCCTGAGAAAGGAGAAGCTTTATGCCAAATTTACCAAGTGTGAATTTTGGCTTCAAAAAGTTGCATTTTTGGGTCACATAATCTCAAAAGAGGGGATATCTGTGGATCCAGCAAAAACAGAGGTTATCGAAAGATGGTCGAGACCAACAACAGTAACTGAGATTCGAAGTTTTCTTGGTTTGGCTGGATATTATCGACGTTTTGTAAAAGATTTTTCACGACTATCTAATCCACTCACCAAGTTGACTCGGAAAGGAGTTAAGTTTGTCTGGACAAAGGAATGTGAAGAGAATTTCAAGGAGTTGAAAAGAAGGTTATCCAGTGCACCTGTGCTCACACTGCCTTGTAGTGGAGAAAGGTTTGTGATCTACAGTGATGCATCCAAGAAGGGATTGGGGTGTGTTCTTATGCAAAATGATATGGTGATAGCTTATGCCTCACGACAGTTGAAAATCCATGAGAAAAATTACCCAACACATGATTTGGAGTTAGCTGCGGTAATCTTTGCATTAAAGATTTGGAGGCATTAACTTTATGGTGAAAGGTGTGATATTTATACTGATCATAAAAGTTTAAAGTATATTTTCACACAAAAAGAGCTGAATATGCGTCAAAGAAGATGGTTGGAGCTGATTAAGGATTATGACTGCTCAATCCATTGCCACCCTGGGAAAGCAAACAAGGTGGCAGATGCATTAAGTCGACAAGACCATGCTAGTTTATCCATGATGAGGATCACAAAGGATCCAATATTTATGGATTTACAAAGGATGGATCTTGGAATTATAATGGAAGGGGAAAAATCTTATCTTTCTCAAATGAATGTTCAACCATCTATACATGTGAAGATTAAAGAGGCACAGAAAGAAGATGTCAAGTTACAAAAGAAGGTGAGAAATGTTCCTGAATTCAACCTTGATTGTGATGGTATAATAAAGTTCAGGAATCGGGTTTGTGTTCCTTCCATCCCCGAATTAAAGAAGGATCTGCTGGATGAGGCTCATAGTTCTTCATTATCTATTCATCCTGGAAGCACGAAGATGTATAGGGACCTGAAAGAGTACTTCTGGTGGGATGACATGAAAAGAGATGTTGCTGAATATGTCTCTCGATGCTTGGTTTGTCAACAAGTTAAAGCTGAGAGACAGAAGTCTAAGGGGATGTTACAACCATTACCCATACCCGAATGGAAATGGGAAAACATCACTATGGACTTTGTCACAGGACTTCCTAAAACATCCAAAGGCAATAATGCTATCTGGGTCATAGTTGATCGTCTTACAAAGTCTGCACACTTCATTCCTATTATAGAGGATTTCTCTCTAGATCAGCTTGCCAGGATATATGTAAAGGAAGTGGTAAGATTGCATGGAGTACCACTTTCTATTATATCTGATCGGGATCCGAGATTTACCTCGAAGTTCTGGCGAAGTCTTCAGCATACTCTGGATACAGAGTTGAGTTTCAGCACTGCTTATCATCCCCAGACAGACGGTCAGTCTGAGAGAACAATTCAAACCCTAGAAGATATGTTGAGAGCTTGCTCTATTGATTTCAAAGGAGGTTGGGATCAACACCTACCTTTGGTGGAATTTTCTTATAATAATAGCTTTCACTCTAGTATTCAGATGGCTCCTTATGAAGCTCTCTATGGAAAGAAATGCAGGACTCCAACTTGCTGGGATGAAGTTGGGGAAAGAAAGCTATTAGGACCTGATCTCGTTGATGAAATGGCAGAAAAGGTCAGATCTATTCAACAACACATAAGCGCAGCTCAGAGTCGACAGAAAAGTTATGCCGACAACCGAAGAAAAGACCTAGAGTTTGAAGTGGGTGATAAAGTGTTCTTACGAATATCTCCCTGGAAGAGGGTTATGAGATTTGGAAAGAAGGGGAAGTTGAGCCCTAGATATATCGGTCCTTTCGAAATACTGGATCGTGTTGGGAAGGTAGCTTACCGATTGGCGCTTCCACCGAATCTCTCTCAAGTTCACGATGTGTTCCATGTATCTCTCCTGAGAAAGTACATACCAGATCCTTCACATGTACTCAGCTCAGAAGTTGTACCGCTGGAGCAAGATCTTTCTTATGAAGAACAGCCGATAGAGATTCTGGATCGTAGCGAAAAAGTCCTACGAAACAAGACCACTCGATTGGTGAAAGTTTTATGGAGGAACCACCAACTTGAAGAAGCTACATGGGAGCTTGAGGATATGATGAGGGAGAAGTATCCTCATCTGTTTGTTACAAAGTGACGAATTTCGAGGGCGAAATTCTTTTTAAGGGAGGTAGAATGTAACACCCGAGACTTTTATGTTATATAAATCATCAAAGGAATCTTTTTCTACACAACACTTGCTTGGCTTGCTTTACACGCAATCGCGACCTTCCTCGATAGCTTGCGTCGTACGCAATACCGAGTTTCACTAAACAACAATATGCTATTAAAACTAGCCGTTATGAATAGTAATAACCACTTTTTGAAATTTTATAAATTTTATTTTTCAAAATGGACTTCATTTTTGGACTTAGAATATCGAAATTAGCCTAGGGTGAAATTTTGGTATTTTTCTGAAAACTTTCAATTTTTGATGAATAGTGAAACCACTAAGTGGTAGGTTAAAAACTGAATTTTGCATAAAACTTAATTTTACCGCTTCTGTGAATGGAATTTCAAAAATCCGACAGACACGGTTGATATCAGTAAGTAAAATATGGTTCAATGAGATAAAAATAATTTTTTGGTGAATAGTAAATTTTTACTAATTTTACTGCGGTTAATAGTAAATAGGGTAACTAAGGGTAAATATGATATTAATATTACCCTAACACATGTCCTAATTCTATTGGACAAGTTTAATTCGACCGAAAACAAACTTAGGAATAAAATATGACCATTTAGGCCCACTTGGATTAGATTAGGACATTTATTATTAATTTATTTAAAGAAGGGTTAAAATAGTTAAAATCAACATTTAATAAGTAAATCATTTTTAATATGGGGTTATACATAAGATAAATTCTATTGTAAATATTAATTAGAAAGCTAAAAAGATTTCCTACATGATGGTATTTTATTTGTAATTTTTAGACATCAAATAATATAATTTATTTATGACACAAAGATGATGCAGTAATTATCTTATTAATGAAATATTGACATAATTGATAATATAAATACCAAAATAAATGTAATTTAAGACTTTTTATGAATTCCACTAATTTTATAGGTTACTATGTTATATTAGTATTGATTTAATCAACTTGGTTCGAACATATAATTCTGTTATGACTTTCACAAAAATCATATATCAAATAGTGTCAAAATTGACACAAAATAGTTTTTAAATCAAATATTATATTATTAATTGTTATTTTATTCCTAAAAATCTAAGGTTCGGCCAAATGACTTAGATAAGGATATATATATTAATAATAAACAATTTGGGGTTCGTTTGGCATGTTATAGTAAGTGTATTAACCATATAGTGAAAGAAAACAAAAAGACATGGTAAAAGTTAAATTATTTAACTTAGAGTTAAATCTAATTGATAAGGTTAAAATAATACCCTAAACTTGTCTAAATCCTATTGTATGATAGGATTTCGACCCATCCCCACTTTATCTTCGAAATAAGACCCTTTGGAACCATTATAAATCGATTTTGACTTTAATATAAAATAATATTTTGAGATATTCCTAAGGTGCCCCTCTCCTCCCTTATAAAAGGGCACCTCCTCCCCCTCCTCCTCACACCAATTTGAGCACTCAAGCTCGGCCAACCCCTGCCATTTTCTCCTCTCCACTTCCCTAGAATAATCCTAGAGGTCCTGGTCTTCTTCAAAGACCAATCTTAGTTCTCTAAGTGTAGGATTCAAAGAAGCGTTCCAAAGAAGAGGTAATATCCATTACCGATCTTTTCAATTTCATTCTTTTTCAACTTCTTCTCTTTTAGTTGTTTCATGATAAAGTAATAACATCAGTATTACTTACATACTGATATGTTATTATAAATATGAAACAACCCTAATTCACCTTCTATCCATCCTACGGAAAAATGAAATCACCGCGCGTGCGTACGTACGGAATACCGTCTCCACGCCGTGGTGTAATCTATTTTTCCACCATCACTTTACAAGGATGGGTATAATGGTGTAATGAGTAACTATTTATGATTATTATAAAGTAATATTGATACTGAAATAATATATATATACTCCAATACAGTTCCACGATCATAGGAACGATATCATCACTCGTGCGTACGTACGGAATACCGTCTCCACGATGTGATGCGACTCGTTCTACATGATCATCATTACATAGTAATTATATAAATGAATTGAATGAATAAATATGATATATGTTACACTAATACCATTCTGGATATAAGTTATCTATAACCTTAAAATAAGAATAAGAATGTATTCGGCAAAACACGCATAAGAACAAAAGGCAATAAAGACCCGAGTAACAAGTAACAATGAAATATTACTAACAAGAAGCTAAGAATATGACCATATATGATATCATATCAATATTTATGATTCTGGAATAAGTCAATAACATTATTTAAACCATTATACAGGAGCTTCGGACACGTACAAAGCAAATCGGACCTAAGGTAAGGGAAATATCACAATCTCATTTTTATCCGAGATTGTTTATTCGTAAGTATTTACTAGGGTGTATTTTATCATCCACATCCATGTTTCATCAATATGTAATATTATTTCCATCCACCTACAATTGTTTAAATCCATTTTTACCCTTAGGTGAGTTTTTAGTAATATGTATGAAAGGAATCTTTTGTCGTTTTTCGTACGAGGTACTTTTTGACTTTTCCGACAAAAGTACGAAGAATGTTTTTTTAACTTATACGGCATGAATGGATTTCTTAAAACATTATTTCCAAGAAGCTTCCTTTACAAGTTTTCAAGTTTATTTTTAATCAACTTCTTTTATTTTAAAGTTTTATGACATGTTATGAAAGGAAAAATGTTTTTGAAGTAGAAAGGATATTTTCCTCAAGAATGAAGTTCAAGTATTTTATCAAAATTATTTTCCATATAAGATAATAAAAGGGTTCTATCTTTATCCCTATTATTACATGGATTTGATTATGTTTTGATGGAAACATTTTTATGAATTCCTTTATCTTATATGAATTGTTTTATGATGTCATGTTGTTTAAGAATCCCATTTTTATTACATGGGTTATGCGATGATGTATGATTTATGATTATGTGGCACACATAAGAAAGGATTCATTATAAGATGGGTGGGACCTATATCTACCTCCAATGCATTGGGTAAAGATTTTATATCTCATGAGATAGACATGGCTGGAACGGAAGGTTATTTCGGTTCAGTGATACAGGAATGAAACGAGGAGTGAACTCGGTTCAGAAAGGGACTTTGTCCACTAAGATAGTATTGGAAATGATTTTCCATGATTATGTGTGCATGCCACAAAGTTTCAAGTTTTATGTTATGATTATGGGGATCTCATTTTCACTTCTATGATTTATTCCATGTTAAGATATTATGATCTCTTTTGCAGGTTTTGATTTTCAAAAAGATATGATATGATTTTTATTTCCTTTATTTTCCCTTGCTGAGCATTTGAGCTCACCCTTTTATGTTTTCTTTTCCCCAGGTCAGGAAGATGGATATTAAGTAGAATATGCTAAAAGGGACCCTAGATATGATGAAATAAATGGGAGACACTGTAGAAAATTTATGAACCAGTTTTTTATGTTTCCCAGTTTCTAAAGACACTATACCTATACGGTCCTTTGTGGTTTTGTTATATGTTGTAATAAGTGTGCTTCAATTTTGAAGTATTAACAATGTATGTAAAGTATGGGTAGTTATAGAACTGTAGCAGGTACTGTAGCAGGAACTGTGCAGGACTGTAGTAGGAACTGTGCAGAACTGTAGTAGGTACTGTAGGGGGAACTGTAGCAGGCACTATTTGGCACTGTGGAAGCTAAGAATATTCCCCCGTTTGGGCCTTCGGGCCACCGATTTTGTTCCCAAGTACTTTATGGCCTTTGGTCCACCCAGGCCTTCAAGTCAGTACGGCCTTCGAGCCACCTCAAGACCTTCGGCCCCCTTTAAGTGCAGATGCAAACCAGACAACCTACAAGGAACAAGATTCATAAGGAGAAGGATCAAGAAGCTTTCACCATAGCATAATCTAAATGGATTACAATAATGAGTGGGTGTGGAACTTTCCATTGGGACAAGCTTGTGCATGCACAAGAAAGCCTAGCCGAACAACCATGCGAAGGTGGAGAGCTGATTTCACAATGAAGATGCTGGGGAGGAGAAGCTCTAAGTAGTTAGTCTGGGTTGTATGAAATGTTTTAAGCCTATGTGCAATTACTTACTCTAAGGCCTATGATCCATGTAATACTTATGCCTAAGGGCCTTGTAAGGGTTCCACCTCACTCTTTAAAAGGTGGATTATCAAAAAATCAATAAAAATGGGGGTTTGTTCCCCTTTAAGTGAAAAATATTTAATTACCCTTTTAAATGACTGGAAATGGTATTTAGGCCTTGGGGTTTGGTTTATTTTTTTAAAGAGAAAGACCCATATTTTTAAGGGTTACTTCAAGATGACTTTAAAAAGGGTGTTTGGTTTTCGTGTTTTATTCCATAAACAAATAGTGGGGTTTATTTATGAAATGATTTGGTTTTAAGGGTTCATTGGGGCCTTGGTAATTGAAATTAAATATAGGTAAATGTGATAGATAGTTAAAGAAGCAGGTCTATGTGGTAAATGGTTGGAGTGTGGTATTTTATTGAGGCTCTACCCCCATAGGTTTGGCTATACTGATGCTCTAGGCCCCACTAATGCATTGTATGACTAGGATGTTGAATTGAGAATCCTCATCTTTGGGTTAGGCTAGAATAATTCTCTAGGATCCAATAATTTATTTTATGGCTAGGATGTTGAACTTAGGCTTCTTATCTCGGGTTGGGCTAGATTAATCCTATAGTTCCCATTGATTTTTTTCATGGTTTTTGATGATGGTATGAGGCTATATTCTCCCAATGTATAGATGTGATATGATTACCTAGATTTATGATCTGTGGTAAGTTTATAAATTGAAATTATCAATGAAAACCATTTTAACTAAAAGCATGTGACCCCTTATTCTATGTCTTAGGCTCTTGGCATGGATGGAGGAGGTTAGGTAAGTTGGATTTCACGATAGAACGCAAAAGATAAAATGAGTTTTTAATAATTTTTTAAATGCAAAACATGTTTCTTTTATGGTTATATTTATTTATTACACTTTTATTAATTTCATACACTATTGTATAAACAGGTTATAGATTCAGAAACCATTGGTGGTGGCCTATTGAGTTGTACTCACACCCTGATCAGGCCTCCATGGAACTTGGGTACCCGAGCATATGGTACATGTTTTTTTGGTATAGATTCAAAACTAGGGACCTGGCGTTTTGTTGTTCATGGGATGATGGGTTAGAGAATGTGATATTATGATTGATATTGGACTTAGGACCCTATTGGGGTATTTTCCTAGTTTTGGTATTTTGGAGATTTTATTTGTATGACTACCTAACATTGTATCCATCATATTATTATAGCATATGTTACACAGTTACTTTTTATATCTTGTTGAATTATTTCCTTCTATTTTTCCCAATTATTATTACATTTTTTGATATTATTTTTATTATGGCTTCACTCTGATAAGCTGGTATAGTCTCCCCATTGTACCTCTATAGACCCACATTTATAGTTGGAAACCTTTAGCATATGATGTGGAGTGCCTAAGGACATGTGGCGACATAGCTCAGGGTATTGATTATAGTGAAAACCGATATGGGGAATTACATTTGGTTTGCGAAGGTTGGGTTCACATTCATTGTTTAATGAAGGTATGGTCATGTAAGTATGTTCCTTGAATTTTTGAGGTTTGCGAGTGGTGAGGATCGAAAGAAAAAAAACACCTGTGAAGGTCCTGAGCTTCATGAATATAGAGATCTGGATTTTCCTTTTGAAAAATTTTAATGGTCCCCCTAAGGGATCCCAATACTATTTATAGGCATATGGACACCTGTGGATCATGAATGATATTCATCAATGGGCTTCATGAAATGGACCAAATGGACAATTTTTGATGATTTTTCCTCAGAATATTACTCTCCTTCCCCCCATCAGATCCAATTTTGAGTGAGGAATTTATGGATTCTAAAATACATGTTTCACTAGAGAGGTTGAGGAAGGAATTTCTGATTCAGAGTGAATTCGGTCCAAAAGGCAAAAAAATCCACTCAAGGGACTGGATTTGCAAAGACCCCACCATTATGAATGGGGTTAACTCCCAGAAGTCCCAGATGCAAAAAGGGTTGATTGTAACCTCTTTAAAACATAATTTCATAGTCCTAGAGTGCCTCTTCATTCCCACATATAGGTTTGATAATAAACTTTATGTAGTGTCATTCGGGATCATAGAGTCCCACCCATTCACAATGCACATAAAGTTTCACAAAAGGCTCTAGCCTTCATGAAATCTATACCCCCACATATTTTGGGCCTATAAATACCCCATGAAGTCTGAATTTCATGGATAAGTGACCTTTCAACTTCTGATAAATTCTCTCAACTTGCGATACTCTGAAACATTGTGAAAAAAAGAAGAGATGGATCTACCAAGGTAACCATCCTTTACAAAACCACCTCCTATGGATTTTTGGGAACCTCAAAAAAATCATAGATGACTTTCTTGAAGTTCCATGAAATTCTAAAAAAGAATAAATCCCTCTAAGGAACTTGGGGTTTTGTGAGGAACCTACCCTTCACAAAAACCACCCCCTAGGAACTAAGACTTTACCCTGAGGTAGGAGAACTCTATTTCATGAAGCATACTCCTTGAAAAGCCCCTCCTTTGTGAATCTCCATCCTTCTAGAAGCACCTCCTCCAAGACTCTATATAAAACCTCCATTAAACTAACCCTATTTCACAAAAGTCAAGTGCCTAGAACCCCCATACCAATCCAGGACAAGTTTAGCTACACCCTAAATGCTTGTAAAATTAGTACCACCCACTCTTGTGTCCACCCACTTCACTCCAAGCATGTCTTGGGAATCCATTAAACCTAATTATCTTATGAGTAGGTTCCCTAATTCAAATTTACCCTAATTACATGTACCCTAATATTGATCCTCCTGATGGATACTCCTCTATGGAAGTGCTAATTCCATGTCCCACCTAGAGGCGCATGTGTGGTGGTCACGTATGTCCTAAGGTTGGCATAATCACAGGAAACTATTGACCCATATTCATAGAGGGTCCTTATTACATATCTTCTTATCACCTTGATGTGGTCCCCTACCAAGTATAATCCCCAACCACATCTGATCTACTTGATTTAAAGTTACCTAGTTCCACATCTTAGTCATATGATGTTAAACTGCACAACAACATACTCAAAACATGATATAAAACTGTAGCCTTACCTGGTGAAATGAACATAAGATTATCCATGTATGAATCATATGGGATGACCCTAAACCTCTTAACCTATGTAATAAACACATGACAACCCATTTATAATCATTATGGGATGCCAAAATCTCTCCTTATATGGGATAGAACTGCACCCATTGGGGACAAAAATCCCACATCTGGGTATCTTCCACACATAATCCCCACCCTATCTTCCCCTATCTAAGGATGAGACACCTATAATGGGTAGCTTCTATGTGTAATCCCCACACCTTATCTCCCCACCATGGGATGAAAACCCTAATCTAGACATCTTCTGTGTGTAATCCCCACATCTTCCCTAATCAACACTCCTTTTGTAACATGATCATCCTTACCACATGGAGTTAAACTTCATGGACCATTCCAATCACATGAACTTAAAATTAAGCATTGAAATCCTTGGGTTTTGATACCTATCTCTAAAGTAGGGTATGCATGAAGACTCCCAAAGGTTCAATCTTGACAACCATCATCCAGGTGTGAAATATTCCCTCCTAAGGACGCACCCTCACCTGAAATGGATCAATAATAAATTATGATCTATCTCTACAGGACATTAATTTTTTGACCCAATCTACCTTGAAAGGATGTTCTGATCTATCTTCACATGATGTAAAACTTGTAACCCAATTTTTCTTAAGATAATTCTCTGATCTATCACTGGAAGACATTAAAACTATTCCCCAACCATCTCTACAAGATGCTAAACTTGTAACCTAATAAAAAATTCCTACCCCATGCAATAAATATGGGATTTTTGAGGTAAAAATCCTAAAAATAATTATACCCCTGGAATTAATTAACTAATGGATGGCATGAGATGCCTTGGGTTCCATGTATAATATGCCTCACAAATGATATGTCCTCCAAAGAGGAAGAATTTATAGGTTCCCAATATACCCAATGTTTAGAGATGCTTAAATGTGCCCAACATGACTACTCACCTTGATCGAAGGTTGCTTCATAGTCAAGACAGAAGAAGTATAATTAATTGGTGTCCACATTAAGACAACACTGTGAATTAGTTCCACAAATATGAATTATTTTATGATGGAGACTCGAACTAGGAAATGAGATCCAAAGAGGAATATACGGAAGAAGGAACAAATATACCATCATCTTGTTTCAATCAAGGAGAATTAACCACCGTTGAAAGTAATGAAATCCACCAACCTTTGGATTGTGGGAATGTAGAGTAACCAGAATTAGCACATCACCACCTATAAGAAGGATGTTTCTTTACCCTGATGAAAGCATCAAAAATAGTGGTAGGAAGATATTTTAAGATAAGATAAACCACACTTGATATCAATGTTCTTCTTCCTATTTAAAATGATATTCAATATTATGAAATTGTAATTAGTAACTACTATATGTGAATCCTCCAAATTTAATCCTAATATAAATAATGGGATTTAACCCCTTATCTCACGATAATAGAAAATTTGATGAACTGTGTAATGTCTCGTGTTTATTGTATTTTTATCTTCGGTTTATGTAAATTTATGTTCATGTGAGTTTTTATACCCCAAAAAAGTGGTATCATGTCCATTGGCCCTGAAGCAATGATGGACATAGGATTTTTTCCAATAGTTATAATTTTTTTTTGTTTTTTGAGTTTTGAAGAATTTTTTTTGAAGATCACATTGACATGAATACAACAGTGCACACAATATAAAATCCATACCTAAACTAATCTTGGTTTATGTGGTCAAATTTTGTGTCAAATCAAGCTTCTATGATACACTCTTTTTGGATAATATGGTATTGTTATTGAACTGGTGACTTTTGAAGTGAAATTTATAGTGCAAGATCTATAAATCCATATGATCACTACATTAAAATTATAACATCACTCAATAAAAAACAATGATAGTGTTTTGATCATATCTTAATTAATCATACTTTTTTTAAAAATCCATGTGCTGATTCCCACTGATTCGAACATTATAGAAATATCTATGTGGTTATATTTTTGAGATTATCACTAAGTAAATGGATTAAAATACTGGTGAAATGATTAAAGTTACTATATTGAATTATTCTAATTGGAAACATAGAATGGAATATATTTTATATATTATTAATTTTCTAAATCCTATCATAGAGTCCACTAATCCCATTACAATATCATTGGAGAAACCTATAACCTACGAACTATCCAATGAGAAGGAGACATTTACTGGTACCCCACCAATTGATGTAGAGTGGTATATACTGAAATGGAAGTGTTATATACAAATTTGATAGTGGATTAATGAAAATGATTTTCTATGTTTTTTCTAATGAACACGATACTTCTATTATATGAATTTTTAAGAAAATATGTAAGGAAAAACACATAGAATAGATTTAAACAAATATTTCGACTTATTAACATTATGTATAAGGAAAAAACATATCAGAGAACACAAGTGATTTCCAAGTCACTTCTAATCCTTTGAATTCTATATAAATAGTGTTTGATGATAGGTTCTAAAAACTATTGATATTGAGTTCCTTATTGAAGAAATGTGACCCATTGGTTGTGTCAACCAAAATTCAATTTTAATGGGAATATCATCATAGAAATGGTTAAAGATATACTTTTGAATAAATAATATATAAATAAGTATGAAATATATATACTTGAATAAAAATATATTTTCACTAATAGATAATGAAAATTGAAATGGTAGGGAAGAATAAAAAGAAAGAACCTTAATACCAAAATAAAAAAAGTAGGATATGACCAAAATATAGTTCAAGATTTGACATGAAGTTTCACCATTATGGTAATCTTAAAAACTTCATCCGAAAGTGTCAAAAATTGAAGGCTAACTAAAGGAATCAGTAAGGTAAAACATAAAATAATGATGCTATAATTTTTAATGATGATATCATTATTATTCAGAAATATGATTATGTCAACCTTGAAAGCCAATATTTGATATGGGTAATTGATTTAGGTTCCCCATTCTATATCACTCTTTGAATATATTTCTTCTCATCCCACACTTCATGGAGTCTCGAACATGTGAATATAGTAAAATTAAATGTATTTAAAAATTACAGGTATCCATAATATTTCTCTATAGACTAATTTTGGATTCATAATATTATTGAATGATTTAAGTCATTTTCAAGATATTCAATCAATATGGTACCCACTAGAATGATCAATGATGATAGCTATATCAATTCTTTTAGTGATAGGAACTAGAAAATTTCTATAGGTGTCCTGGTAATAGATAAAAGAAAGTGAAATATATATCTCTACCATCAATATTCTAGACTATGTTCTAGTGAAATAAATGTAGTTGGAATGGAGGTTATTATAAAATTATGGATCAAATGACTCAACCAAATGATTGAGGGAGACTCATGATACTCTCTAAAAATAATCTTCTCCTATACATAAAAGGTATAAATTTAGATACTTGTATTGACTGCATCATGGGAAAATAGCTTAGAGTATCATTTCATGGTTATTTATCATATATAAAAGAAAAAGTTTTAGATTGAATACATTTATATGTATACATGATGATCACTAAGTAACTGGTGGATTATATTAATTTCAAAAATTTCATTTATGATCACTCTAGAAAAAATAGTATTTTTATTTGAAAACTAAATATCAAGTACAAGAAGTTTTCAAACAGCTTCATGTGCATATGGGTATCAGTGTAGATAATTAATGAGATTACAACAGTCCATTTGTGAAATATTGTAAGAGTTTTAGTATTTATATATAAAAATAAAAACTAAATATTCCTAGAAATAATGATTTTATAGAGAGTATGAATAGAACCATCCACAAGATATTTAGGTGTATAATACCCAATGTAGAGCTACCAAACACATTTTAGAGGGTGTAAATAAGGATTTAAATTGATATTATCAACATTTATACATCATTTACATTGAAATATGATATAAAATAAATGTTTTGGATAGATAAATTCATTTTATAAAAGAAATCACGTGTTATTAGTTTCAAGGCATTTATAAAAATCTTAAAATAAAAGGGGAAAAGCTGTATAAAAAGGTAAAGTTTGTATATTTTTGGGATATGATCATGAAGAGTTTGGATATAAACTATAGGATCTGATTATTTGTTGGATTTTTAGAATTAGGTATGAGGTATTTATTGAAGATCATATGATTGAATATTTTTAAATCCAGAAAAGATATAGAAGTCACAATCCAAGGAAATTATAGTTAATCTAGAACCAGTCTCACCACCATTAGTTATAGATATTGGGAGGGGAGAGATTTTAGAAAATTATAATACATTACCACTAGGTAATATTCTTATATTTTCTAAATTTTCTTCATCATATGATATTCCAAAATAGATCCCACCAAAATTTCATTTGAGGAAATCTATCAGAGTATGAAAATTGAGTCATAGATACTCAATACATGAGTATGTGATGCTAAATCATATGGGAGAACTAGATAGTTTTAATGATGTGATTTAAAGTCATTATAATACAAAATATAAAAATAAAATTCAATAAGAGATGATATCTTTTCACATGGAGCACACATTTGACCCGGTAGAGTTACCACATGGACGAAGGTAACTCTAGAATACGTGGGTGTATAGAATAAAAGGTGAAGATGATAGATCACATCTATATTATAGATCTAGGATGGTTATAAAGGTATTCATATATAATAAATGCATTTACTTCAATGAATTTTTTTCCTATGGTAAAAAATACTTCTATTAGAGTTTTTCTTAGATTAGTGAAAACTCTCAACCTAGAGGTGCAATGAATTGGGGTAAATTAGACAATAGTAAATGGTGATCTTGAAGATGAGATATATATGGAGTAGTTAAAAGTATTTTAGGTGAAAGTTAGTGAAAAATACTTGAATTCTACCCTATATCACATACCTATTTTCATGGTTTTTTGAACCTCGACAATAACATGTTTTTTTTGGGTTTTTAAATCGTAACATAATGGTAACAATAGATACTCTATTGTTATGATTGTTTAAAACTATAAAAATATACCCTATAAATAACTCAATTTTATTTCAAAATGATAACCCATCCTCACCTCCCTCTTCCCTCACTCTTCACCTCCCTCTTCCCTTACCCCTCTAATCTGTGATCTTCCAACATGATCCCTTTACTCGATTCGAAATACACGCAAGACTCATCAAACACCCTATAGCCCCTTTTGATCGATATGATATTCACCTCCTTCAATCAATCTATACTAAAAATACATCATGCCCTATTCATTCTTCCATACTGCAACTCCTTAGATAGAGCCACAATGAATCACTTTACTCCCCGCTTTATTCAACAGTGTTGCAGCTCTTCAGATTGATCTACACCTCTTCTTGACCTCATTACATGAATCTCTATGTGATCAACACCTTTAATATGTATAAATTTTTTCAATTCAAATAATATTTTAAAATTTTCATTATAAAATTACTTCTTAAACTTCTCGATATCATATATGTCATTTTTTCTAATAAGGAAAGTTTTAGCATTCAATAGAGAATTGTGACTATATTTTGTTGGATTTTTTTTTCAAACATAGATGATCATCTATGAAATATAGGATTTGGTATCATTATGTTAGATTTGGAAGTGATTATTATATTATCATATCTAAATAAAATTGATGAATTTTACTTCTTATTATGATGAAAAAGAGAGTCATTAGTGAATTTATACCAAAGTGCCTTCTATAGAAAGTATATTGATAATGAAAGCATCTTTAAGAAGTTCATGGTAAGATTTAAATGACATTGTTTGATGTTTGGATGAATAACCAAACCATTTCATGGTGTAATACTATTATGTCATTATTGATACCTTTTATGAAGATCAAAGTGAAATCATTATTATAATAATATTAAAAACATGTGTTTATAAAACTAATTTAAAATTGGTATTGTTTTTAATATTAGTTACTATTAATAAGTGTTCAAATTTTTCCTTCATTAAGATATATTGAAATAAATATCAGAATATTAATGGTTTATATTTTTTAAATAATGATTTTATTTATAACTATTAAAAATAAAAATTTTTATTAGTGTAGAAAAAATTAAATTTAGTTGATATAAATATAAAAATGTTATGTTTTCATTATATAATTATTTATGTTTTAATCAAATTTGACTGAAAAATAATTTTTTATTGTATTCAGTCTTCTATTTTTGATTTTATATTGGATAGAAGTTAAATTAATGCTCTTGATCAGGTTTTGAATGAGTTTCAAAATAAACTTGATTTTTTTGGATTTTAATTTTCATAATGGCTCAAGGAGGGAGCTTATTCGATGTCCTTATTATAATTTTGTCAGTAGAGTATGGTTAATTCATGAGGAAGTAATTTATCATATCAATGGAGTTGAATTTCAACCCAACAATGAGGTATGTAACCATAATATAGAAACATTTCAATAAGTAGAAAATATGGAAAGATCTGATCGGGATGGGTTTATAGATATGATATTTGATTGATTTCATTTTAATTATCAACATAAACATACAACTAGAATAAAATCAGAAGTAAATATCACAAATTAATTGTTAGGTTTTTAAAATAATACATAGGGTGATGACATTGAGAAATTTAATAAGGTTATGGAGGATGAAAATACATTGGTATATCCGAGTTGTGTTAGGATAAAAAACCTGAATTTTTATGTGTTTATTTCACAATAAAAACATAAATAGATTTATTAATAGTGTAATTGATTATCTGCTTTACTTTTTGAAATAATTGATTCCCAATGGTGAAAAAATTCCAATCAATGATTATGTGACATTAAATTTAATTGATCATCTTGTATTTTTTTCTAACAAAATACATGCCAACCCTAATGATTGTATGTCATATTATAATGAAAATGAATATCTATACTACTATAAGAAATATTTTATATATATACGGAAGCTTAATAAATATGATACAATGTATCATTTTTTCCAAAAAGTTATGTGGTAGTTTTGTTTGACACAGATACTTCAACAGATGTTTATGCCATAAAAATACTAGAAGATACGGGATAACATAGAGAAAAAATAAAATCAGGGAGAATTTGATGCACTTGAAAGATGAATTATAATGGAAAGTGTATAATAAAAAATATCATGTTTTTTATATGATATATATAATGTTAGGCTAGGGTTATCATGGGATGGTTTTAATCCATTTGGGTAGACTCATACTGTGCACAATACATGGTCTGTAATTATTAATTTATAATCTAATACCATGGATGTGTATGAAAAAGCTACATAATTTCATGAACATATTTATTTTTGGGTTGAATGATCCAGGGAATTATATATATTTATATTGTAAATCACTAATAATAGAGTTGAATCATATTTGGACTGAGGTTATCCCTACATATGATGCTTTAAAAAAATATTCATTTAAAATTTATTCTACTCTTACATAGACCAAAAATGATTTACATACTTATGGAATGATGTTTGGTTAGAACATGAATGGTAAATTATCTTGTCCAATAAGGGGAAGAAATGTATGGTCGATAATATTGAAACATTGAAATAGTTTTAGTTTCATCATACATCGATGTTTCCTATTAATGTGACATCCATATAGAAATAATCGATGAAATTTCGATAATGTAGTTGAGAAAGAGAAAATGCCTCTTTATTTGTTGGGAAATTAATTCTTGGAAGATCTTTAAGGGATAAATTTCATTTTTAAAAAAGGTTCATTCATTATCAAGAAATAGAAAGAGTACTAAAAATATACTCATTTCAATTGGAGGAAAAAATGAATTCTTTGATTTGCCTCATTGGGCATTGAATTTTTTGTGACATTGTTATGATGTGATTCATATTGAAAAAAATTTATATGAATTGTTACTTTAATTAATTATAAATTTCAAGGAAAAAAGAAAATATAACTTTATATCACATCAAGAATTTTATGATTGGGGTATTAAGAAACAACTCCATCCTAAGTTACTAAAAAAAAGTGTCCAGTTACTTATGATAGTTATGTCATGACAGCTACAAAGAGAAAAAAAATTCAACATGTGTTAGAGAATCTCAAGGCTATAAATGGTTATTCAAGAAACAAATAAAAATGATTGAATACTATAGATATAAACTTATAATTATTTAAATCCCATTAGTATCACATATGTTTACATGTGTTACTTCCCATAATCATACGAAACATGTTTATAAAAAATGTAAGGTTGAATATTATTAATTTGGTAACTTATATAGAGAAAGCTATTTAAACGATTGTGTAAAAGTGATGTGAAAAATTTCAATAAGATGAACCAATAATTCTTAGTGAATCATAGAATTTATTTCTCCCATATGTATTCACATGTATGTTTCATCTTACCAGGAACAATCAAATATACTATATTCTTGGGGGTCTAATTTATTATTGTTGGATTTGTACCACTGAAAGAATTATATAAAACATGAAAAATTATATAAGAAATAACAATTATCATGATGGATCCATTATCAAAGGATATTTGGTCTTGGAGTGAATGGAATTATGTTCTATTAATTTTAATAATTTCAATAAAAGGTATAATTTACTAATTAGAAATGAAGATGATAAATATAATCCAATTGAGCCAAAATTTTCATAACTTCCTCAATTAGGGAAAATTCCATGTTCATGTACATTGACTAATTTGATCAATGAGGAGAGGGATATGGTAAATCATACCATATTATTTAATTTCTATGTTATGGATGAATATATCAAGTATGTAAGATAAATTATGAGTTATTTTTTATTTATTATGTATTAAATGTGAATTAATAATTTATTAAATGTTACAGGAAATATAAGGAAATTATAACTAGATCCCATTATTATTTACCTCTTGGAAGGGGAGAGAAGCTACATAGTAATAAGTTTTCTTCAAAGTTTAAATATAATGTAATCACACAAATTTTATAAAAAAAATTCAATGGTACTTTTATGTTTAGTAATATTAATGAAAATTTTTATATATTTATGGTTAATTATTTACTAAGTAGTGTGATATATTCTTAGGATAAAGCACAATAATTTGGTATAAATATTGTGGTAAAGGAGTGTAAATGATTATTTTCTATAGATATAAGTTCATTATTAATATACATTTTGTATATATGACACTCAAAACCATGGTATCATGTTAATATTAAAAACAAAGTATTTTTCTACAATTGATGACACACATTCATACTTATATGATGTATCATTTTATAGAGTAGAGAAAAGAATAATTATATTGTATTATTACACTTAAGGTTGATTTATTATGTTCAAATATAAGAGGTTTGATACATTGAATTGATAAGGAATGCATATTGATAAATATGTAATTACAATGGTCAACATGAATCAATAGATTGAAACTGAAGAACCCTACATATTGGTCTCTCATGATAAAAAAGTTATTTATGTAAAAGATCCATTAAATCCCTACTTTGGTCTTATTGTTAAAATAATTTCATGATATATTTTAAATGATGTTTTAGATGATATATTCATACAAAATGTCGGTGTTGGTGATCATACTAGTCTTGGATATGATGGCTAGAAAATTTCAATTGTTATAGAAGATCGTAAACCTAAAGCATTATCAGATAATTAAGATCAATGATGGTAATGGAACTTTACTTTCAGAATTTATTTTATACTTTTTTACTCTATGATAACTTATATACACAATATCTATATTTTTAGATAATATTATATTATAAATAATTTAGGAGGATGATGATTTCTTATAATGAGAAATATATATGAGAGGCCATGATGAAACCTTTGACCACCCATGTGAGTATAAATTTTTAATATTTATTGAATTTTTTTTCATATTATTTTTTATACCAAGATTAACATTTTTAGGGCCCTACATTAAGGGGGATCCAACCCCTCCAGCTTCTGTCACTTTTGTGGGGTATCTACTGCAGCTAGTCTCATGAACCCTCTATACAATTTATAGATTCCTGGGCTATATCCTCTTTATTTATTAGGAGGGACTTTTATTCCCTCATGACCTTACTTTTAACCAGGCCCTTAATTTACCCAGTGCCCTTATCTTATAATTACTACCTTTTTATCATTGCTCCCTCATACTCCTGGACTATTAAGACCTACTAATTCTCCCCTCCCATTCATTCCGTTCCTCCCTTGAATTTGGTTCATCTAATCTCTAATAGGGGTACTAAAGCTTCCTTTTAGATAGAGGATGTCTGAAATACCTATCATCCCATAAATAAATTGAAACCCCAACCTCCTATATTAACTAAAAAATGATTTATTTCCTCAATATTAGTAATTTATATTAATTTCTATTTTTTGTCACAAAATTATTATTATTTGTAGGTTGTTTTGATGCATGTTCCAGTACTAAACACAATGTATGTACATGGATGTGTAATATCTGGGATTGATAGATAGAAGTCATGGTAAATTATAATGAATACCATCTGATGGTTGGAAGAAATGGAAAAAAATGAAAAAGTTTCATGGTCACACTAGTTAGATACAATGATATCATTACCGTGAAACCACTCCCATGGTATAGAGTTAATTATACTATCAAACATATATCTTGGAAAGAGATTTTCCTATTAATATTATTTTTATTTTTATATTACATATTATATCTTCTTATATTTAATATATTATTTTATTTGTGCAGTATCGATGTAATTTTATCGATAATGAAAATGCGTGGGTAGCTCTCCTTGTGAATGTAGGTGAAATATGGAGGTCTTACACATTTGAATTTATTAGGGGTGGATGGAAAGACTTAGAACATCACCAGAGCATGTTCATTACTATATTGAATGTCAAGTTAGTCAATATTATGCAATGATTGAATATTGGTCAATTCATGCATTTCAGGTAAGAAATTTATTAATTTTCAATTTTTATAGGAAAAAATTATGCTTTTTTATTAAATTTTATTCCAATAAATTATATTTTCATATAGGATTCATCACATAAGAATATGAAAAACTATCCAACAATGAAATATTTTTACACACTCGGGTGCACTTGTATGCTCAAACATGAAATAAATCTAGTAAATATTAATTTTTTATTTAAATACACACACACATAGGGATATATATATATATATATATATATCCAATAATGATATGTAGGTTTTAATTGTTCAAATGTAATTTTCATAAAAAATCATGGGTTATCAAGGGCCGGGTACCTCATGCTCAATTGTTTTTCAAGTCACAAGAGAAAGGAAGATAATACAGAAAATAAATACATAGGAGAAAAACTATAAGAATTTTTATATATTAATAAAAACTATATTATTTATGCAATTAAGTATATGATTTAATTTTTTTAATTATTTTCATAGGATTCTTTGGAGGATTTTAACAGATAAGGGAATGACCATTTAGGTCTGGATGATCATTTCCAATCAGGTTTTTGGTTGTGATCAACCTAGAAGGGTTTTATATAGGATAGGAAAAAAATTAATCTAAAAATGTATTGGAAAACATTGAGAAACAAAAATTATTCCAGTTCAATCACTACAGAGAAGTGCTTGATTAAGGTAGAAAAACAAATGGAGTGTATGTGTATGAAGATGACCATTGGATTCTAGTTTATATGTTCTATGTTTTTAGGAGATATCGATTCATTTTTTTGATGATTAGATGTACACTATTCAGGAATCATTTTTTCCTAGTGGTTCACATGAAGCTACTGATCCACCCCATGGTGATGATGTTGGAGGTACTTTTCGAAATAAGGATGGTGGTGGTGTTGATGATGATGATGGGGATGATGATGGTGGTGATTATGATGATGGTGATTATGGTGGTGGTGTTGGCTATGATAATGAAGGTAGAGATGATCTTTCTCGACATTTATGATTATGTACTACTCTGTGTTTCTAAGTATGTCATATTATAAACTATTTTATTTATTTTTTAAATCAATTTTCTATAAAAATATTTCTATATTTAACATAATTTATTAATCCTTTATATTGAATCTACTGTATTATACTACTTTATTACATTATTTTATACCTATATATGAATTTTTATTCTTCTTTATATACTACTATTGAACTGATAAAATGTGTTAACTTTCAATGATTTTCAATTTAACTAAATATATATTGCTATTGGTCTTCTTAACTTTTTGATTATGTTCTTAATCTAGAATAATTATATTCTATACGATATTTTAATTTAATCTATTAATGTGAAATGTCATTTTTATTCTAGTTAGATCAGTTTACTTAAATTTTATTCAGATTTTGTAGTTTCAGTTCAGTTTAATTATAGACTTGTCGGTTTAGGTCCATTTAAGATGATTTTTCTTAGTTTTATTCTATTATGTTTACCTTAATTTTCATTAACAAGGATTTTTTATCTTATATAGGAACAAATGATCCTATTTTATTTGAATTAAGTTTTTTCAATCCAATTAGGGTCAATTATTATTGATTTGGTTCTATTTGTTTTGTTTAAATATAGTTTGATTCCTTTCCATTAAGTTCATTCCAGTTAAGTTAGGTTCAGTTATTTATTTTCTATTTCAAGTCCTTTTAGATTTTTCAAATTATTCTTTGGGTTAATTTAGTCTGGTTTTATTAAAATTTTCATGGTTTAGATCATGAAAATTTAGTTAATTTTAGTGTAAATGAGGTTATTTTTTCAGATTTTTATTCATTTTTGGTTTTTTATATTATTTTTTTAGATTAGTTTAATTTATGTTTAATTTAATGTTCTTTGGTTTTGATAATGTTGGGATGGTTTCGTTTGATTTATAGTGGTTATGTTCACTATTTTTTTGATTTTTTAGCGGGAAATTGTTTGATTTGAGTGGGGATAACAAAATTTAACATGGTTCAATTAAATTTTATTTATTTTCACTATATTTTCTTATGATAGTATCTATACACATCTATTGGATTTGGTTTAAATTTGGCTATTTTAATTAATTAAACTTATTTTTCATTGATAAATTAAATATGATTTCACTTTATTTATGTTAGGTTAGTTTGATTTTGTTTGATATGGTTCAATTCAATTTTGATAGTTGTTTTTAGTATTGGTTTTCCTTTATAGTTCAAATTTAATCAGTTTGTTAATATTTCATTCAATTCATTTTATTATAATTTTTATTTGTCTTATTTTTGTTTTTTAGTTCTATTTAGTTTTATTTGGTTATATTTAATTTAGATAATTTTTCTTCAGTTATTTTTAGTATATTTTTTGATTATTTTTATTTAATGTAATTTAGTTTTACTAAATTATTAAGGTTTTATTTTATATATATATTCTTTTTTTGGTAGGAAAATATCTTTTGGGATGGAAACTATTTAAACAAAGGATTCTGCCTCTATAACAAAGGTTTCAAGAACAGTGACTAATTGTTATTTGTAGTCATATCTCTTTAAACACTGTAACTATATATTGTCTATAGTTATGGTTCTAGTAATTGTAATTATATTTAAATATAGTGATGTTTTAAAACAACTAAAAAAAGTTTATATATAAGTAAGATTTTAAAACAACTATAACTACAGAGTTATAATGATGGAAAGTTCATCCATGGATTATAAAACCATAATTGTAGCTTATATTCATGATTTATTAATCTATAGTCATGGTTTCTCATAATGACTATAAGTAGAAAATCCTACAGTGGGAAAAAAGGTATGATAACTTAAGAAAAAAATGTTTGGTCAAAACAGGCACCACAGTAATGGTATACGATATTTGACTTATTTATAGAGAAAAATGAGTATAATAGAACATTTATTTATCATTGTGTTTTCATAAAATTATTTTTTGATTTTAATTTAATAATTCCGTTACTTTATGTGAATGATATTATAATAATTGGAAGATATATCACTATGATTGACATATTAAAGATATAGTTGAAAAAAATCATTCAAAATAAATGACTTGGGAGAAGCTACATGAATCCTTGGTACGGGGAATACTCATGATAAGAGGAATCAAAACGTTTTTCTAGTTTAGTAAAGGTACATTGAGATGTTTCTTGAGTGATCCGACATGATCAAGGATGAACTAATTAGTACTCCACTTGAAATTCATGCTAAGATCGTAACCAACCAAATTATGTTAGCCGAAGAGGAGAAAGAAGACATGGAGAAAATTTCTTATAATTCAGAAAATGGAAGACTTATATATGCTATGGTGTAAACCAGTATAGATATTACTTATTTTATTAGTGTTATGAGATAATTATTATAAAATATAGGAAAAGAGCATTTGATAACCCCCACATGGATATTAAGGTATCACTGAGGTGCTAAATATCATTTATTCTATTTTTGAAATGATACACATATTTTACAGGGATATATAGTTGCTGATTTTTCTAGAGATGTAGTCATGTGGAAATGCATATTTGGATACCTGATATCATTTATTGGGGTAATAGTCACATGTAAATCACTATATTAGAAGTGTGATTCATTTTATACTATAAAAGCATAGTATATCTCAAACATTGAAGACTGTAAGGATATTTTAAGGATGAAGAAATTTATATAGGATATAGGATATAAAAAAAAGAATAATATTCTATTTTATGATATTGATAGTGATATTCATCTCATTAGTAACTTGAAATTTCATTCTAGGTCCAAAGTTTTTTTTTGTTAAAATTGGATCCAAAATGTGTTACAAGAAAAAATGTTTCAAATTTGAGAAATTTTTCACTAATGATAATGGAGAAGGCATGATGAAAAGAGTTATACCCAAAGAGAAGCTAGAAGCATGAAATGAAACAACATGTATAGCTTCTACCACAAACTAGTCACAAAGGGGATATTTTTTGGTGCCACACCAAATTAATGAAGTAATTTATTGAGGAGTCTTATGTTAATGGTAGAGTATTCTTTTTTCGGTAGCCAACATGGGAGAAAGTGTTTGGTTGATAATGAATGTGGGGAAAGTAGTTGATGGTGGGAAGATTTGGGGAAGATGAATGAGCCTTGACATCACATTTCTTCAACCTCTCTAAAAAGGGATTTAATATCAGGAAATTGTATTATGTAACTCCAACTGTATGAAAAATTGTATTTATCTGCATTTCAGTTTTATGTTTAGTCGTATTTATATGTATTTATCATTTTTTTACCAATTTTTTATAGAAACACTGAGAAATAGTACATCATTAATTTAGCCATGTTTATAACACAACTAATTTAGTGACATTCCATTTACCTTTGTTTTATTTAAATATTGGTAAATGAGTTATTAAATAACCATGTTTTCATAAACATGGCTATTTAATTGTTATTTTCTACTATTATTATTATTTTTAAGATTTTTTAACTCATCATAGCCATGTCATCACTGTCATTTTTGCGTGCCCCAGCCCATCGACAACCACCCATGACCTAGATGACACTCACCATCGTCATCATCATCACATGCCCCATCCCAACCCCACCACCACCAATCACCACCCTTGTTAGCGTGCACCCAACCAACATCATCAATCAAACAACCTGCATAAATGTATCATAACAGTTCTAGAATCAAACCCATGACCTACACATTCTAAAAAACCCTCCCAAACCAACCCATATAACATTTTAATCTATATAAAGTATATATTATAGTGTATTTATACATATATTAATATATCTATATATAAATAAAAAATAATATATACATATATATATATGTATGTATCTATTTTATTATATTCATACCTATACCTATATATATACCTAGATATATATATATATGTATATATATGTATCGATATTATTATATTTAATAAAAATTAATATATATATATATATATGTATGTATGTATATAAATATATGATTATATTTATAATAAAAATTAATATTTATACATTTATATATTATATTTAAATATTATTATATTTTATGAAATCAATATTAATTTGCATGTAAAAATACATATACATTTTATAATATTTATAATAGAAATAAATATTTATGAATATATATCTATATCTATATATATATTATTATAATTATATATTATAAAAATTAATATATATATATATATTATTTATATAATAAAAATTAACATTTACACACACGCACACACATATATATTATTGTGTGCGTGTGTATACTTATAAATTTATATATTTATTTATATATATAACTTAATATATAGATCAATTAGGTTATATATTTATAAATAAATTAATATATAATTAATATATATTATCATATATGTTAATATATGTTACATGCATATGAGTTAATATATGTTATTATATATTTATATATAAATCAAAATATATTTTAGTATAAATTAATATATTTTTTATTATATATTTATATATAAATTAATATACATGTCATTATATTTTACATGTGTGTGTTATCATTTGCAATTATATATTAACATATACATTATATTATAAATATATAAATTAAAATATATTTTACTATATATATTAATATATAAATTAATATAAATTAATATAAATTAATATAAATATACCTATATATATTAATAATAATTTATTCAAATATTATTAATTTATTATGGGTGGGGAGGTTGGGAGCACTATATCTTGGTGATTTCGGCGATGGATTCTAGGGCTTTGAGGGATCATAATAATGGATTTTCCTTTGGATCTTGAGATTTAATTTTTGGTAGTAGGTCCTCTCTCTGGTTCAGATTTCTCTGATGATTTCTTTTTGAAGGATAAGGCAAACTTCCTTCTCATCAGTAACACTACCAAAGAAGAAGGTGCCCATGATTGGAATTTTACCACTCTAAAATCTAGAGTGTTAGATAGTAACATCAAGATAGGTATTACAACACATCTTGTTTCAAATCAAGATGCAATTTATAATAAATTCAAAATTTGTGAATTTCCAATCATCTCTCGAATGGTTTTTCCTTCAGTTAGAAAACCATGTATGGTTGATTACTTATTCCTTCATATTTCTTCAATTTGGGGTTTCAGATACTAAAAAGTGTCCCGATGGGGAGGGGTTTCTTCCATTTGGCGTTTCCAACATAGGATTTGAAATGGGCGGTAAGGTGTTTTGATTCAATTTCTATTAAACCTAGGTTTCTTTTTATCCAGGAATGCTATATTTGGTTCAAAACTTTTGATTTTATGAATAATAGAATCTAGGATGGGGTTTGGATCTTTAGCTTGAATTGGATCCACTGGCATCCCATAATTTTGTACTCTATTACATCTATTATAGGAGTTCCCATTAAACTAGATAAAGCTATAAAAGGGTCTTGATTTGGTTACTTTTCAAGGTTTAATTAAAATTTATTTTAACTCCACTCTAATTGATAAGGTATTTTTCTTTATATTTGGGAATGTTCTAGGTTTAAAGATAGTCTATGAGTATTTTCTTTCATTTTTCTTCAATCGCTTGTCCATTGGACATATTCGATAGATTTATCTAAGAGACTCTATCTACTTGGTCTATTCATTGAAAGTGAATACTTCTGATTGTTAGGATTCCTCCTTCACATGGGGAAATCACATGATTTATAAAAAAAGGAAATGTAAAAAAAGCGATACATTTTTTGAAGGTTATGAATGCGAGGAAGAATTTTTTTAAGGGTGTGCATGAATCCCATATCTATAGTAGCATAGCTATGGTTTGGAACCCATTTTAAATTATGCAGTTAACCTAAAATTCCGTTGATCTGATTTGGTTGCATATGTGGTGATATTTATTAGGATCCAAGTGTTTTTTACACTTTTTTTCAGATGATGAACATCTTATTTTCTCTGTTAGATCTGTTTGGATTTCTTTATTAGGCTGCATTCTTTGCTTCAATCTTCCTTCAGACTGCATCTACTTTATAACTTTAATAAAATACTTTATCCGAGTATTATTTTTTAGATCTAGCTTATCTTTGGGAGTATATTTTTTGTAATCTTGATTACTAGTGGATCTCACTTTCTGGACTATGTCCCATGGTTTTTCCATTTTTTGATTTCTATGTTAAAATATTTTAGTGTCAATATTTAATTTTTTTGAATATATATTCAGTCTTTATGAATCCTATTTAATTTTTGAATTCTTGTTTGAAGGTAGAGAGATTTATTTGCACTACACGTTCACTTTACTGTTGTTTTCAAATTTGCCTCTTTTCATCTTTCCCAAAATTTAGTATCAAATGGTTTGTTTTTTTATAAATAAATTATGTAATACAATTATAGTTTTTTGATTTTTTTGAATGGTACCAACTACCATATGTGGGTATTAAAAATAAAGGATATTCTTTTTGTCTATAAAATGCATCTTCCAGTGTTTAGTACTCTGAATCCAGAAATAATGTGTGATGAAGAATGAGAGTTTGAGTATGTGATGGTTTGTGGTTTCATTCACTAGTGGGTTGAATACAACATGATAAACCATACTTTCAATATCTCTCATGCTAGAAATTTGTGGGAGAACCATGAGACTACCTATTCTTTCAAGACAAGAAATAATATATTGTTTCTCCTCAAACAAATGATGAATTTGATGTACAAAGAAAGTATGTATATTTCTAAATATTTGAGTGAATATTAAGGATTTCTTGATCAATTTTATGGTATGGGTATTACATTTGAATATAAGGTTTAAAAAAATTTTATTTATACTTTACCCAATTCTTGAGATAATTTACAAGTTAATCTTACCGGTTCTACTCCTAATGGTGCAGTGACATTCAGTTTTGTTAGGTTTGCAGTTTTGAATGAAGAGGTTAGGAGATATACTCATGAGGAATCTTCTTCATATCTTTTAGTCAAAGAGAACAGGGGGTGAAGTCTTAAAAAGAATTAGGGATAGAGTAGTCATGGTAAGAGATAAGTTAGAAGAAAATCTAGGTTGAAGGAGAGAGAGTTTTAATGTCATCATTGTGGTAATAAAATACATTTTAAGATTTTTTCTATCAACTAAAAAGATAAAACAAAATGAAGGAAAAATAAAAAGAAGAATAATGGTGACAGAGATGATTGTGTCACTGCCACTATATGGGATGATATTATTATTATTTATGATTCCATTAATATTGCTTCTGATGATTCTTGATGGGTTGTTGACAGTGGTTCCTATTTTCATGTGACATCAAGAAAGGAATTATTTTCAAATTATAACCCAAGAAATTTTGGGATTTTGAAGATTGGTAATGATGGTCATGATGATGTTTCATGTATCGAGATTGTTTGTTTGGAATATGGAACAGAAAGTAAGATGATTTTAAGGAATGTTCAACATTCACTTGAGGTTTGTCTATATCTTATTTATAAAATTGTTCTTGATGTTGATAGTTTTATGAGTACCTTTGGTGACAGTCAATGTAAGTTTTACAAGGGTTATTTGATTGTGGATCGAGGGAATAAGTAGTCAAATTAATATTAGAACAGAGCTTCTATTTCTTGGAAAAATTATTGATTTGTTGAGTGAAATGTTTCATTTAAGTTATGGAATAGTAGGCTCATCTATATTAGTTAGAAAGGTCTTGGTTGACTGGATAAGATAAATTTGCTTTCAAATTTGAAGAGTGTAAAATTGTACATGTGCAATCACTATAAGGCTAGAAAATAGAGTAGGGTGAGTTTCAACAATCATTCTTTATAAAGGAAGTCACAAGTACTTGAATTAGTACATTATGATGTTTTTAGACCTCTAAATTATAAGAAATTTTGTGTTAGCCTTTATTTTTTGACATTTATTAATGACCACTCATGTAAACATTGGGTTTATGTTTTAAATCCCAAAATTTAGGTACTCAGTGTTTTTATGAAATTTCAGGTTTCAATTGAGAGGGAATTTGGTAAGAAGTTTAATTGTATTCGCATTGAAAATAGAGGTGAATATTATTGTCCATTTGATCAATATTTTAATAAGGAAGGTATTCAACAATAGAAAATTCCTCCTAAGATAAATCAGCTAAATTGTGTAGTTAAGTGGATGAACAAGTTTTTATAGGAAAGTGTTTATTATTTTATTTCATAAGAAAAGTTTCCTGGACATTTTTTGTGTTGAGTATTTATTTACTATTTATTATATTATCAATTTATCACCTATATTTTATTTTCATACATACACTCCTAATATTTTTTTTGTATAACAAAGAGATCAAGTATGATCATTTATGTGTTTTTGGTTGCAAGGATTTTGTTCATGTTCCAAGGTATAAGAGGTCTAAATTGGATGGTAAGTCATGAAATTGTTTTTTTATTAGCTATGTACATGATGAGTTTGTGTACGGGTTAAATGATTCCACTTTGAAGAAACTTTTTAGAATATGTGATGCAGTTTTTAAGGAGGATCAGACTATTATAGATATTGAAAATAGAGAAAATCTACTTCTCCATCTTCTGATATATTTATTAATATTTAGAATGTTTTTGACTCTCATTTATCTAATATTGTTGATTCTGATAATCATGTTAATGTGAATAATAATGTCTAGGGTGAACAGGTTAGAGTTGATGCTTTCAATACACCTTTTGTTTCTAATAATATGGTTTTAGGGGTTATTAATAATCCTGAAGTTCCACATCAGAGATTTTCTGACTAATTTCATGGTTGACAGTGATCCATACTTAAGTAGGACATGAAGTTTGATGGGTGTCTTCATCTATGTGGGGAAGTCACATGATTCATATAATAAAGTAAATAAAAAAATAGATACATTTCTTGAGGGTTATGAATGTAAGAAAAATGTTTTTTAGGGTTTTCATTACTCTCTTCTTTGCAATAGTGTGGTTAGGTTTTGGAACCCATTTTGAGATCTAAAACCAACGTGAAATTACCTTTATCTAATTAATTTTCATCCATATTTAACTATATTATGATCCAATAATTCCTTCCACTTTTATTTTGGATGATGAAAATTTGACTTTCTTTTTCATATCTTTTTGGATTTCTTTATTAGGAAGTGTTATTCCTTTCATGATACCTTTAGAATGTATCTGCTTTCTACCCTTGATCCACTAATTTATCTGAATATTATTTTTGAGATCCTACTCGTATTTGGGATTATTTTAATTATGATCTGGATTATTAGTGGATTCTACTTTCTATAATTCTACCATGTATTTTCCCTTTTGGTATTTCCATGTTAAAAATTTATGGTGTCAACCTTTAATTTTTCAGCACATATTTTTGATCTCCGTGCATCTGAATTAATTTTTTGAAGATTTTTTAAAGTGAACGAAATATATTTTTTTATGAATTTTCTTTTGTATTGTTTGTTTATTCTTATCTTGTCACCTTTACCAAAACTAGTAATTTACATAAGTGGAATAGAAAGTTTAGAAACACTGTGGGAGTGGATTTTGAGCATAGAGTAATGGAAAACCCTACTCTGGTTGATGCTTCTACAACCTTATTGGGAAATTCTCAAAATGTCATTAATAATGTGAATCAGGGACCTCATAATCTTGTAAGTGTGGAAACAGAGCTAGTGGAAGGCATTATTGCTGCCTTGGATCTTATACAAAGAGGATACGAGCAATCAAATGATGATACACCCCCTTTTAAGGTGTAGGGTAAAAGTTCAGGTTCTGTTCTAGAAAGGATTGTAGATAAGGGGGGATCTTTAGATTCTCCTTGTATTAGTGTGATAAATTTGTTTGGTAAAGGTATGAATGAAGCTCAACTTGGAATGATTAATTCTAGGTTCTTTGATAAGGGGATGGTTCATAGTAAACACTCATTTAGGGATGGATTTTTGAAAAAAATGGTCTTGTTCTAAGACCAACAGGTGAATCCTAACCTCAATATGCTAGGTATCTTTAATCTTTCAAAAGGATTGAGTTCAGGGGATTTTGATTCATAGGACCTTGGCATTGTGGAGAATGAGCTTTTAATTTTGGGTTCTTTAGGGAATTGGTAGCAAGGGTTTCTAGGGAGGTGTCTTACTTAGCTTATACTTGGGGCTGTTGGTTCTCAATATCAATAGGTTTATGGGAGGATGTAGAAGGGTTTTTATAGTGACCCCCAAAGTGAGGTAGTTCCTACCACTACTCCTTAGCTTCAACCAAAATTTATTTCACTCTTAAAGAGAAACAAAATTAAAGGGGAATAGGATAATGTTGATGAGGAAGTAATGTTCATCAAGGAATAACTTATAAAGAACATTATGTTGAAGGATTACTCTAACCAAGATGAATTTGAAAATTAATTAGATTATAAGACTAGGGATGATAAATAGTTTATGTAGGATGAAATATTATCTACCTACTCTGATCATAGAGGGAAGAAAAATATTGAATTCTATTGCATTTTGAAACCCAAATCCATAATGGGATATGTCTAGGAACCTTCATCTGAAAGCTTTGGAGTGATTGGATCACTTGATGATCCTGTTGTCCATGAAGAGACAGATGGGTAGGGAGGTAAGGAGCCAATGAAAAATGTGATTTAGTCACCATTGGATACTGTTGACCACAACAATGATGCTATTTTGGATGGGCATAATCAGGAGGAAGGGGCCCCTTGGAAAGAATCTAGGGCCTTTAGTAATAAAATCCTTCATTCTCAGACTAGGCCTCATCCTACAAATTGTATATGCTGGGGGGGGGGGTTCGTTATAACATTTGAATTTTGAAACATGATTATTTGGAGAATCATGGACCTTTAGCGTTTTCTTGCTTTGTTTTTTGGATTTTCAAGATAAGAGCAGACCATCCATGTTCGACCTCATTTTCTCTCTAAACTTTTTATTTTTTCAATAAAAGGGGTCTTCGAACCTCAACCTATTAATAATTTATTTTGATTATGTTTTAAATTTTTTGTTTGTATGTTTATATGTATGTATGTATGTATTTATACACATATTAATTTTATATAAATAAAATTTAATTTTATTGATACATAATACAATTATATGTTTAATATTTTTAATATGTCTATTTATATAATTTAATATAAATATATATTATAAAAAAATAATTACATATATATATTAATATATAAATATTTTAATGTATTAACACACCCACATGTATTAATATATAATCTAATACACACAAAATTATTTTAATATTTTATAATTAATCAATTAATTACTAATATATATGAATTTAAATACTTATTATTAATTATTAATTATTAATTACCATTTAGTTATTAATTACTATAAAATTAATTATAATTTTGTTTTAAATCAAAATCAATAATTGTTAATTTAATTATATATATACATATTTTTTAATAATATAGAATACTATTATATGTGTACTTTCTACATCTCTCTCTCTCTCTCTCTATATATATATGTATGTATGTATATATGTACATGTATACGTGTATTTTAGTGTATATATGTATGAATATGTGTGTATGTGTGTATATATAGCATAATATAAAAGTATTATATAATATTAAAAATAAAACATCTAAATAATACACACACACATATATATCTATTAATTATATATGTTATTTTTAATATTATATTATATTATTATATATGTGTGTGTGTGCACGCCTGTGTAGACACACACACACCCTCACATATATGTGTATATATATGTACAAATTTATATATATGTATATAAACTAATATATATAAATATATAAATATATAAATATATATATATATATAAATATAAATATAAATATATATATAAATATAAATATATAAATATATAAATATATAAATATATAAATATATAAATATATAAATATATAAATGTATAAATATATAAATATATTTTATTATATAAAATATATGTATAAATTAACACATTTATATTTATAGATCAATATATATATATATATATTATGATAATATATTTGTGTATGTCAAATACAAATACTTATAAATTTATATTTGTGTATATGTGTATATTTTATATTTTACATATTTTATATATCTTTTAATTTTTTTTATTATTATGTTTCACATTTGAGTGGTACTTGGCCGCGGTACCACATTTGGTGAATATGGGAACCAAATCCTAGTCTGCATTTATGCACCTTGCATTAAAAGTGTGATTTATTTCTAGGAGGTGTGTTTTCTGGTTTGTTTGCAAGGTGGTCTATTGTAGGGTAGAAAGTCATTGGTCTTCCACATTAGTTCTAGTGTGGCACATATACTCTTTCATTAACATGGTATGAAATATTGTAGGTCATCAGTGTCATTATAGTGAAGTGTACACATGGTGACAAGATTCAGGTGGTATGTGATAGTCGACCTCTAGAGGCAAAATGTATGTTATAAATCAATTGATAAAAAAATAAAAATAAAAAGGGTTTTTATTAGACACACATATTTTGAAGTTTTGTATTTATGAGGTAAAAAAATTATGGAATATCACATTGGAAATTGGATAAAACTCTCAAGGCTCCTCCCTTATAAAAGTGGTCCTTGGGAAGTGGTTTTTTCCGTATAAATATATACTATAAAATTATTTTGAAGGTATTTTCAAAACATTATTTTTTTGTAAAATGTTTTATTTTATATATATTATATAAAACAAAACAAAAAAAAATAAAAATAAAATAAAATTTTATTTATAAATCCAAAAAATAATGAGATAAGTCGTGATGGATGGATTTTGAAATTTTAAATCTGATCAGTTTCCTCCCTCCAAAATTTTTCTTATTTAAATCAAATAAAATAACTATTTTATTGAAATGATGATATTTAATTGGTTTGAATCAAATCAGTCTTTATCTATAAATAATTACAATTATGGAATCATTTTAAGCTAGTCTTGTTAATAGAAAATTATCCAGAGTTATTCTTCCAACATCGTTGCTACGGGACTGTCAGAATTTGCTGTCCAACATTCCCAAAATTTTTATGAAGCCCTCAAGGGATATTCCCATCAAGCACCATAAAACAACAAGTGGGGATAGATCATACCATTTTGGATAGTGAATTTCATTCAATCATCAAGATTAAAAACCAACCACTATTCTTATTAGTCTGCCTTCTTTTTTTCAACAATCAATTGGATTTGAACTAGGATGAACCAAGATTATGGATTCCAAATATCTTAAAGTGGTGAATTAAGACATGTTCAAGATTTACCATTTTTATTGAAATAACTTCTCCCAGTGGAAAGATAAGATGAAGTTCCTTCTTATAGTGTTGAATATTTTTTATATTTTGGAACTAATTTTTTTTATCAGTCTTGATAAACCTTCTCTAAAACCTGAAGGAACACCTATTTATGTGAATCAATTCGAGTACATTCACAAAATTACTAAAAAACACAAAGAAAATGATTTTTTTGTGTTCAGAAATTATTCTTAACACATTTTTATATCATATTTATGACTATTTTCTAAAAAATAAAGGCTGCCCAAGAGATATGGGATGCACTCAAATTAAAGTACAAAGTTGATGAAGAAGGCACCAATAAATTTATTATTGAAATGTATCTTAACTTAAAAATGTTAGAAAAAAATAGGGTTTTGGAGCAAGCTCATGAGCTCCAAGTAATATAAAAAAAGCTTATTTCCCTTAAAATTAATATACCCGAAACATTCCAAGTTGGTGTAACTATTTATAAATTGTCACCCTTTTTAAAATGCTTTTGTAAATCCCTCATTAAAATAGTGATGATATTTCCTTATAATAATTTAAAATGTCTGTTCACATTAAATAAGATTCCATGTTGATAGACATAGATATGACTTTAAAATTTGATACTAAGGTTATTATCAATGAGGGAAAGGTACCATAAAACACTTCTTTACATGTCAAAAAGAAATTTCAAAAATTGAAGAATAAATACAATCCATCCAAAATAAAGGAGAGTGCTTTGTCTGTGAAAGACCATGGATTTTTTCAAGATAATTTCATTATTGAAAGAAATTAAACAAACCCAATACAAATATACTGACTAAATAAAATATTTTTACCATGATATCTGAATTCAATATGAACTCAATGAAGATGGGATGATGGTTTTATTCTGGAGTAATGATGCATGTGTTCAAGGATCTTTCAATGTTTAAAAAATTTGATAAAAGTACTACTACAAATAAAGTACACTTGGAATTAATGCATGTATCAATCTCATTATCCAAAGAAGCATGGAACTAGTATTTACTTCTTGGAAGAATTTAACTTTTATAAATGTGTTATATGTACCTGAGATTTGAAATAATCTAGTCTTTATTTATATTCTATGTAAGAAGGTATTTCAGGTTTCATTCAATTTCAACAAGGATATATTGTATAGGAGAGGCAAGTTTGCGGGGAAGGGGTACTCAAATGATGTCATGTATCAACTATTTATTAATAATATGATTGAATCTTATGCTAACATGATTGAGTCCTCTAATTTATGGCATGGTAATTTAGAAATTTTTTCTAATAATTCATTAAAAGAAATAAACATGTTGAACTTAATTAACTTTGAAGATGATTTTAATAAATTTGAAACATGTAAATAATATAAAATAGTTAAATAACCATTTAAATGTGTCAATAGAAATTATGATATACTAGAATTAGTACAATTGAATTTTTTTGAATTAAATGGGTTGTTAACTCATGGAGTGAAAATGTATTTTATTAATTTTGTTGATGATTAATGTAGATACTTACATATATATATTATTAGAAAAAAGGATTAAGAATTTAATATGTTTAAGAATCATAGAGATAAAATTGAAAACCGATTAAACAATATTTTTGAATTATTATGCATAGATAGAGGTGGTGAATACTTTATGAATGAATTTAATGATTTTTGTAAACAAAATGCTCTAATTAATCAAACTATTGCCCCTTATAAACCTAAGAATAATGTCTTAGATTAAAGAAATAATCATACATTAGTAGAAATGATAAATTTCAGGATTCATAAATCTAAGTTACCATTACATTTATGGGGAGACAATTTATTGGATGCATGTCAAATTTATAAGAGGATTGATTTTAGGAAAACTAAGTTATCCCCTTATGAAATTTAGAAAGGTATAATACCTAATATTTCATATTAGAAAGTATGGGAGGGGGTTTAGCTTAAAATAGCATCCCTGATCCTAAAATAATTAAAATTGGTCCTAGAGAAATTAAAGGTATTTTGTTGGATATATAGAAAATATAAATGTACATAGAGATATGGATTTGGGAGCTAATGTCATTGTTAAATCCAGTGAATTGGAGGTTCTTGAAAATAAATTTTAGATGATGAGAAGGTGGTTATTCTTCATACCCTGATATCATGTACTCCATCTTGTTCAAATAAAATAGTAGATAATAATGATGATTCTCAAATTGAACCTAAATAGAGTAGAAGACTTAAAAGGAGAATCATCCATATCCATATTTTATTTCTAATGATTCCAATATTTTCCTTATTTAAGGATATCAAAATAATAATCTTATGAATTATCATCCTATGGTATTAGCTATAGAAGATGACCCAAAGACATATAAAAAAACTATGAATTTTAGAAGTGTTTCAACCAAGAAATAATCCTTTAATGAAGAAATGGATTCCATTATGAGGAATAATACTTGGGTGATTATAGATTTACTAAGAGGTTCAGAATCAATTGATTGTAAATGAATTTTAAGAAAGAAGTAAGATCCCAATGGTAACATTCATGATTTTAAATCATTATTGGTTTTCACAGGTTTCCAAAAAAGGGATTTATTATTTTGATACTTATGCCCCTATAGCTTGAATTACTTAAATAAGGATTTTGTTTGAATTAGCATCAATTAATCATTTTTATATCCATAAAATTGATGTTAATTTTTTTTAAAAGTATATTTAAATGAAGATAATTACATGGAACAACAAGAAGGGTTGGTTTTAAAAGTTAATTAAAATAAATTATATAAACTATGTTAGGACCAAAAGGGGCCTAAATACCTTGAGAGGGGGGGGGGGTGAATCAGGGTATGGATAGTGTATTTTAAAATTATTCCTGCCCTATAGAATCTTGACATCAATATTATAAGGGTCACTTTGTTTTCACTTATGTGTGTCTATTGATATTATTTATCCCTTATTTATATGATTATGATGATGATTTGAATGTGATTAAAGAATGAAAATAGGCATACTCATATATTTTTACTTGGTTCACCCTCATCGGGCTACATCCAAGGAGCATACAATGACAATCTGCCGATTACCAAATCCACTAAATCTCACTTCCAATAATGTTTGGGCTAGATCACTTCTATGCCTAGGATCAATTCCTTTACAATGTTTATGGTCAGCTCACCGCTTTCCCAAGGGTCACTCCCTATTTCTCTCTCATTGGATCACTACCGATAGAAAGGATAACCTTCTTCCTCTTTCTTTGCTCACTACACTTGGAAGGGATCCCCTCATAGTTCATAGACATTTATGTATCTTACTTCTCATAAATGAATGCATCCCCCACTGTATGTAGATTCTCTATTGATGTTCTACTTTCATCCATTGATGAACACAACTTTACTACAGTATTACTGGGAAACCTCAAATATTTCACGCATCCCTTACCACGTATTGCACACATATTTAAGGCCTTGTGCACAAGATTAATACTTTGTTATGAAACACACCTTGCGTGCAACTTTAATCTTACACGCAACTCAAATCTTACGTGCTACTTTCTTAGCTTTCATGCAACACAAAATATTTCATGCAACTCCCTTTGCTTAAAATTATTACGCGATTCGGAGCTCTAATTCTCTCTAAGTGTTAAGATCTGAATGGGGGGGGGGGTAAAATCTTATTTATAGGCATTTCCAACCCCTACGTGGAATATTCACCATGTCACGCAAGGCCCCCTTCGAGCACGCAAAACCTCATTTGACGTCGCATTGGGCGTACAAGTTTCTTTCACACAACCTCATATTTAGCACACATTTCCAAATCTTTTGTTCCCATCACACCTTTTCCATTTTTCATTGTTCTGATCCCTAAACATGCCTTGTGCACTTTTTTTGAAACCACATTCAATCTTGCATGTGACTTACTTTTCCAAAAAAACGTTTCCCCATTTTCTGATTTTGAGGCCCAAAAATTTAGCAAACACTGGAAAACGCTGCCACCTTGTATCTGTTCTTTTGTACCACCTCATGATCTTCCACTAATTTTTCATTGTTCTTTGTCGACATATATTTTCAACAATATATCTGGAACTCAAAAAATCATCATGGGAACCATTCTTTGTCAACAAACAAACCCACTTTGTCAACGAACACGATCACCTAAAAAATGCTTCAATTTTACCTAGAGGGATTTTTTCCCAACAATATCCCTCTTTGGGTTTGTTGAAAACTCTTCTCAAAACAATTTTTAGCACTTTGATACCTCACTGAAGTTATTTCCATCATCTACTATCCTTCACCTCTTGAGATTCAGATAGTGACCAAAGATTCACTCAACACATACTCTAAGCCCACATGAGCAATTCTCGACATGAGAAACAAGAGTAGTATGAAAATTTTATCAATGAATCACTTCATTTTTAACACCAATAATTGATAAAATTTTGATACTAAGAAATAGATTTCATCACAAAGCTCAACTATTGTGATATCTAATCTTTGATCGATCACTTCAAGCATCGTCAGATTTTTAAAAATCCTACTCCCCCCTTTTTTTTCTCCCCCTATCTCACTGCTCCACCTGTCAGCTTCTCCCCATGTATTTGACTAAGTCATTTTCTCCCTTCATTATCCACACTTTCCCCCTTGTTGAGGAAGTCACTCTTTCTACCCCTTTGTCAACGAACCCAAAGGTCACTCCTTTGTGGTCTGTAATAGAGTAGAGAACAAAGATTAACACAGTATGAAAAAACACACCATACCTCGGGGAGAGGGGGGGGGGGGGGGGTCCCACATCAACACTTGTTCAAGTGTAGGGAATCGACTGAGCTCCCATAGGTAGTCGATGCATCTTAAAAGATTCCTTGGGTAAGGCATTTGTCAGAATTTCTGAAACCTGTAGTTCTGTAGGCATATACTCAAACTTCACGATTCCCTGCTCAAACTTATCTTTGATAAAATGATACTTTATCTCAATGTGCTTTGTCCTTGAATGATAGATGTGATTTTTTCTAATATTTATAGCACTTGAGTTATCTCAATGAATTCCGATTAGAGACTTTACCTCAACTCCCATATCTTCAAGCTAACGATTCATCCACAATAACTATGTGCATGCTTGAGTGGCCTCAATATACTCAGATTATTCGGTGACCAATGAAATTAAATCTTGATTCTTGATTTTCCAAGAAGGTCACAATCCACCAAGATAGAAAGCACCTCCTGACATTGATTTCTTGTCATCTGCTAAACCGTCCCAATCTTCATCTATATATCCCAACAGCTCATGCTGAGATTTTTCATTATAAATCAAACCAAAATCCACAGTTCTATTGATATAATAAAGTATTATTTTCACTTCAAGAATGTGTATTTATTCAGTATTGCTTTGATATCGCACTACTTGGAATGTGGAAAAAACAAAATCAGGTATCGTCACTATTAGGTATAGTAAACTCTTGATAATATACCTGTATTCTATGATATTAACTGCATTTCCATCACTATCTTTCAATAATTTCTTCCGAGTAGTAATCAGAATATTCATATCCTTGGAATTTTCCATTCCAAATCTTCTTAAGACGTCCTTGGCATATTTGGATTGAGAAATAAAATTTCCATTATTTACTTGGGTCACCAATGATATTCTGGCAGCCAATTTTATCTTGACTCTTTGTCTTCTTCACAGATATAGACATGATTTTCTCATGCTCATTATCTTTATCTTCTTTTGAGTCAGAATTTTTAACTTCTACTCCCCCTGAGTCTCTTACCACATTATCACTTTCAACAAAAATCTTATCACTGTGTCATTGTATAGTGACATCATTTATTTCAACTTCTTTTCTCTGTTTCTTGTTGAGTCATTGTTGATATTCTCTATCAGTTTATTGGTATCTTGAAAACAGTCCGGTGATACCACATTGTTAGAACAAAATAGATAATCATGAAATGCATGATTGTTGCTGCTTCACTGCAATCCTTCTTCTCTCGACATACAACTAACACCTGAACTGGGGCATGATATCACTAAATATATATATTCAATGAACCTCAGAACCATTGGATCACCCATGTATAACTTTGATAGCTCTTTAGTTTCAATGTAGACTCTTCATCATATTATCTCTTCTTTCCATACCACACATCCATCTGATATATATTTTAATAATAGAATCATTGTGTAACATCACTTGTTGAGTCTGATATCATATCTGAACATCAAATATTCTTATTATTCTATTATCACCTAATTTAATTTGATAAGTAGACATAATTCTCCCCTTATGATGTCCAAATCTTCTCATTATCGGTCTCACTGTTTAGACCCATAAACATTCTTCTCCTCTTGCATCATTTATTCTCATCTCGCACTTGGCATTGGGCCATAAAAAAAATCTCCAAGCCTACTGAGTTTCAACTATATGTAGGAAACAAGAGATAAAGTTAATAACACAATCAATTTCTATTGTGCTCATTTTCTCCCTTTCTTATTCAACTCTATTACCTAATTTTAATCAATTGAAACACTGAAGAATACCTCTTTGTCACTTTACATCTTTATATGCCACTTCCCCTTGGATCATATCTCCCTATAACTTGAAACAATTGAATCATCAGTTAACAACATTTATATATATAGGGAGAAGGAATATTTTTGAATTCTGAAGAAGAGGACTGTGGTTGATCCTGATGGGTCAACTCATTGATTCTTTCTTGCAAATCATCACACTCTTTCCTTTCTTGCACCAACTCCCTATCCAACTTCAACTATTATGGCCATATGACTAGGAATTCTTACCCACATTCTGATTCTTCTTCTGATATTTAGGTTTTGTGGGTTTGGCCTTCTTTGAAATTTGGGGTTTATACCCACTAGTAAAAATTTCATTCCTTGAGGTTCCACCTGAATTCCATTTCTCATGATTCTTTCTCTGAGAAGGAATATCTCTGCTATCCATCTTATCTTTATTATTCTTATATTGGAGGGATCCTTATATTGCCTTCACTTCCCACTGTGTGGCATGACATGTAAATTTTTCATGAAATTCTTTATTCATTATTATTTTGTAAATTGTATGAGTCATTCCACCCTTTCTTTTTGCGTATTTATCTTCCACTAATTTCACATTATTATTACTCATAACTGGAATTGATCTTCCTTTGTCCTTCTAGGTGTGTTCAAATTCTCTCCAGGAGAGATGTTTTGACTGTAATATAGGAGGATATTGATACACCTTTTATTGAGCTCCTTGTGACTTCCCTAAGATTTTAAACCTATTTTTCAGCTTATCGTGTTGTATTCCAATATAGGCTTTTTCGTTGTACACTGCCTATTATGGGGATCTCCTTCTTGATTCATTTTCCTTCCCCTCTTTCTTCTTGCTGCACTATCTAGCCAAATTACCATGATCAGAACATGTGAAACATTTTCCATTAAAGGTGTACCTCATTTCATCATTTCTCATTTGAGATATTGATTCTTATTACATTTTTCTTCTGACATTGAGCTCCTAGGATTCATGACACAAACTCATGGTGTGTCCCATTCTTCCACAATAGAAGCACTTCCTAGATACTTTATTTTGATAGACTCTTCTTTCAGACTTATAATGATCTCATTATTATTCTCAGATTTAGAAAAAATTATATCTTCATAGAATGAGATGTATTCCTGAGCCTCTAAACAAAAGTCTGACGTATGACCATGAATCCAATATAAATAGCACATGATATCATTACGTATTGTAAAATAATTTTTATGACTGTCCTTATAAACTGTAGAAATTTTTCTATTTCTGGAACTGTTCACGGTTCTCTTTCTATCATGAATGGGAGGGGATTCATCAAATCCAATACCAATATTTCCCAAACTGTATGGTATTTGATATGAGAAAATATGTTGTTGTTTCTATTTAGAAATAGAATATTTTATTTTCATTTCATCATCACTTACCGAAGGATAATCAAATAAAAAGTGCAAGACTTCCTTTATTATAGGCTTTCATCTAGCATTGGATTTATCCAATTCATTATTTACTAATTCTATCTCTTCTTCCAACTTATGAATCTTCATATCTCTTGATTCAAGTTGGGAATCAATTTATCTCTTGAGAAGCTTCCCTCTACTCATCTCATATTCCAATTCACATGTCAGCTTATCCACCAGGTCACTTTGATCATTTACTTTCAATTTTTCCTAAGAAACAAAATCAGAACACAATTCATTGTATTGTTGTACCCTTTGATTCTTCAAAACTAGTTTAAATAACAATGTAATAAGGTCATCATTTATAGCTTTGAATTTCAGAATTTCATCTGAGTTCAGCTTCATTCCCTTAACATCATATTTGACTTTTTCTCTCTTTATAGACAAATTTTACAGTTCTTCAGCTTGGGAATAATTATTATCCCTCATATTATTTTCCATGTCAATAAGCCTATAATTTAAGCCTCTTAGCTTGTTGAAATAAATTTCTAGCACCTAGATCTGGATATCTTTACATTTAATTTCTACATTCAATTTTTGATCCAATTCCTTCATCACAAGGAAAACTGTCACTTTTTGACTTCTTGGAGTTTCTTCATCATCATTAGTTCCAACATCACATGGAATATCAGGTACTTCACTCATTCCTACATAATTATTGAGCAAATATATCTTTTACCTATCTGATTCATCCAATCATTCCTTTACAAATTTGTTTGATTCCTTTAATTGAATCACACTTTTTCCATAAACACTTTTTCATTGAGGAATGCCACATGACTTCTGCTTCTTCATTGAAGTAATTCCATTTTCCATGGAACACCAAGATAAGAGAAGAATGAATCTTTAACTTTAAAAATAGACCATATCAAGTAAAAAAACCATTCTGATAAGAGTAACCTATCCCTCTGATACAAATTGTTAAGACCAAAAGGGGCCTAATGTAATGACCATAACTTTTGTTAACGTAAATCCTTCTTGATCTAATTAAATGTATTAATATGTGAAATGGTTATACAACATATGCACTTCTTTTGTTTTATGTTTATGGATTTTAAAATATAATTAAGAATTTTGAATGTTTCTAATATAGCCATTGAACAGTGATCACATGATTATTATAATTATAGGGCTTTAAAAAATTCTTTTTACTCAGACAAAGGAAGCGATTGCCTCATCCAGTAGACTTGCCTCGTACGAAGCCCATTTACTAGAGCTCAGAAAGGAGGTTGCATCTTTGGGCTTCACTCTTGACCAATCCCAATCCGATCTTGAATACGTTAAGCTCGAGCGGAACCACCTACATGAGAAGTGGAAGTTGATAGAGATTACCACTCGAGCAATGTAATCTGAGCCACCCCAAGAGTCTGACACCATCACGCACCTTTCCCTAAGATCTTATGGGGGTGTTTTAAGGGGTAATGTAACAATACCCTATTACTATGATTATGTACATTATTTGTTTATATAATAATAAATTTACTTTCATTTTATTATTTTTACTTTGTAAATAGTTTTTAAAGCACAAATAGTTTTTTAGTTAAATATTCAAATAAGAAATATATTTTAATGAATCAATGGATTTTTTAATTAAATAATATTTTAATAAAATATTATTATTATTAAATTAATTTTTATTAAATATAAATTATCGTATAATTTTCTGAATGCAATTTTAATTTTTATTAAGGTTTGAAAGCCATTTTTGTCAAAACTCATGAATTTTCGATAAATGTAAGTTTTTATTTTAAAAGTGAAAATTAACATATTTAAAAAATTATTTAGATAAAATGAATTTTATTTCTGGAATTGGGATGTCAAAATTATCCAATGGTGAATTTTTCATAATTTTCTGAGACAGTCAAATTTTTGGGTAAAAATTAAATAACGTATAAATATATAATGAGTTTTATGAAATCATAATGACCTAATAGTGATGTAATAAAATACTATAAACTTTATGTCAGGCCAATATATTTTTTACCATTAAGATAATGTGATTTTGGGTTTGTTTTATTTATTTTACAAAGCTGTAGTGGACCCTCCAAGACTTATATAACATTTTGTCTTTTTAAATTGTTTTCCTTAAGAGTGTAACACACCTCCACATAAGCAACCATATTGTTTTAAGAATTTTGGACATTGAACTTATAAAATATATTTTTCCACTCCCCTTTAGAAGAATCCATAGGCAAAAACCATGGGATGGTTTGTATTTTTGTTTAGTTTAATGTGAGGTGTCCTAAATCTAAATAATAAACAATCCCCTCTCCTTTCCTTTATAAACCCACCCAAGATCCCACTTACTCTTCACTAAAATCCCTTTAAGTTCATCCAAAATCTTCCCTCATCTCTCTAGAATCTTCCCAAGGTTCCTTCAAGCCTCCCAAGGTCCCAACCTTCAAGCTTTCAAAGTTACTCTTCAAAGTATGGGATTCTTTCACCCACCTCTTTTAAGTCATGACTTCCTTTATGTTATGTCTTATAGTTCCATTTTATTATATGGGGTATTGTTCTTATATATCTTTACTAATATAAATTTAATTTCAAAATTATTAGAGACTCTATCTTCTCTCATCAATTGTTTTTTTGAAATTTTAAGTGACGCTGTTAGGCTGTCAAATTTTCGTAAAAGAAATCACATTTTCTCTTTCCTTTCAAGTTTCCTTTTCTTGTGGTATGTCATCCAAATTTACACACCATGATATTATTTCTATTTTATTATGTTCCTATACTGTAAAATGATTCATTTATGTATGGAAGACCCTTTTCCCCGCTCTTTTTTTTTCTAAAACCATGTTATAAAGCCATTATGATGCAAAAAATTTCATCTCAAATTTCTCTCTCTTTCTCTCAAGAAATTATCTTGTTTTATTTATTTGAATAAAAAGACCTATTTCATTTCTATTGGTGTTTATAAAAACACAAAAAAATATATATTTGATTTGGGAATTGACATACATATAAACCTTACTCCCTTTCCATGGGTTATAAATGACATAATGATCTTATTTTTAAGTACTTTTTAAAACGTCATGATTTTGAAATGAAATCCATTTCTTTTATTCTCTATGGGTTATTTATGTAATGTTTGATTATGATCTATGTGGATCACATGAAAATAAAGAAATATTAAGTGTTCATTCTGATAGTGCTCCAATGCATTGGGTAAAGAATTTATCTCTAGAGATGACAAGTTTCACGATGCCTTGGTGCATAACCTTGGTAATTTTAATGACACCTCTGGGTTGTACCTTGGTGATATGTTAATGAATTTATAAATGAAATATTATAGCAACATATGCAAGTTATGTTTCAATTTCTTTTCCTTATGATATTCCTATACTTCTGTTTCTCATGTCTTTATGTTTTTATCAAGTTCTTATTGATATCACAAGTAAACTGATTCCCTTTCTTTCCTTACTAGGCCTTCTGCTCACCCTTTCCTTTGATGTATGTCTCCAGGTTATAAGATGCAGTAATTTTACTTAGGATGAACCTATTATGAAGCCTTAAATATAGATTAGAAGAATTTTTTATGTTGTTTTCTTGTATTATGTCCCTGATTTCCTAGACACTAGACTTTAAGGATCCTCTATTTGTAAAATGTAATGAAAAGTTGTGTAATAAAAAGGCGGGATTGCATAGTTGGTATCAGAGGATAGTTTAGTTATTTATGAAAATAGGCTATGAAAACTTTAGGAAGAACCCTATATAAAATTTTAAATATAAGTAAACCTCATGGTATTTTGGTGAGTAATGATTAAGTGGTTTATCAAAAAAATACATCCCTGTCTAGATATGAGTAGGTAGAGGCAGCTCTGGCACAAATGTATATAGAGGTAAAAACCAAAAACACCGCTTTGAGCTAGAATAGAATGAGAACTGGTGCATTACAATGGGACTTGTTTCAATCTTGGTTACGACACTCCCAAGGGATATGTTTAGTTAATCGAAAGCTTTTTATGAATCATTATGAAGGAATTATAGAGAAATGTAACTGTCTAAGCATGATGTTTTAAGACATAAAATCCTTGATAGTTAAAAGATTTTTAAATGAAATAAGTTTCTCACTAAGGTTTTATTATTTTATAAAATGGGGGGAAATAGGAGGAACCATGAAAATGGTGACCACAATAGACCATGTGCGAACGACCCTTCAATGGAATTTGAAATGGAAACATTCATGTGAATGATGAACCAACCGACTCTAGTTTTGGGAAATAACTTGAATCAAGCTGAGAGACCAATCTCATCGTGAAGGGAACAATTTTCTATTTAATCCTTTATGCGTTAACAACCTCCAACCTTCAATGGATTGACCGACCCATTGACTTCCAAATAGTGGATCAGCTCTATCGAGAATATCTTTTCTGTGCTCCGCTATTCTGAACAAGAGAAGGTTACCCTAGCTGTCTATTTCTTAAAAGGAGAAGATGATCAGTGGTGGGAACTAATAAAAAACACAAGTCCAGGAGTGGAAGTTGAAGCTATGGAGTGTGAAGAGTTCAAAAGGATATTCTTCAACAATTATTTCCCTTGATTGATGAGAACAATAATGGAGAAGGAGTTTCTCGAGCTGAAGTAGAAGGAGAATGAATATGTGGGAAGCTACGAGATGAACTTCACAAGGCTTTTATGTTACACCTATATATTTTTCATGTATACAAATATCAAGGTTGATATATTCTTCAGTGGACTGAGACCTCATATATGGAAGAATCTAGCCAGCCGAGACTATGATAACTATGAGGAGATCATGCAGAGTGCGATGAAAGTCGATCTAGAGTTTGGTGAGACGCAGTGGTTTCATAAAACAAATAACAAGAATATATCGATAGAACCCAGCATAGGTAGGAACATTGATCAAGGAAGAGGAGAAGGCATGTGCATCTTCTCACGTGTAATAAACGTGGGAAGAAGCATTCAGGGAACTGTCTGCTCGGGAGCAGGAAATGCTACAAGTGTGGAAGAGATGGCCATATTTCAAGGAATTTTCATAGTGTGGTGAAACCTCAACTTCAAAACACTAATGACAAGGGGAATATGGTGTAGGACCTACCTAATGTCCAGTGCTTTAAGTGTGGAAAAAATGGTCACTTTTCCAATCACTATCCAAATCCAAGGGCAATATAGGGGAACCACCACCAGCCTCAGCAAAGGCCAAGGGAGAAAGGTCATGATTTTTCTATCACAATCACTGAAGTTGAAGCTCCAAATGATGTGGTAGCAGGTACTCTTGTTGTTCTCTTAAATCTATTAAGTACCTTGTTTGATTCTGGTTATAAAAATTCCTTTATTTCCTCCAAGTTTGCAAAGAATTTAGAATCAACCCTCAATTTTTTAAAAGTAGAGTTATTAGTCAATACTCATGGTGGGATTATCCAAGCATTGTTAGTGTTTATAAAATCTAGAATTTACTTTGGTGAGCACAATATTATCACAAATATTATAGTCATTCCCATGCTAGAATTCAACATTATACTAGGGATAGACTGGATCTCAAAGTATTATTCTAAGATCAAATGCAGAAGTAAGGAAATCTCAGTAATCTTGAATGAAAAACCTACAGTTATCTTCCAAGGAGAGATATATCAGCCAGATCCTTGTCTAGAAGAACCCCATATATCATTCTTTATGGAGTTGATCGATGAAGAAGAAGAAGGATATGAGAGTTTGAGGATAGAAAATGTCTCCATCATCCAGGAATACGTGGACATATTTATTGAAAAGTTGGCTGGACCTCCCCCAGAAAGAGAGGTAGAGTTCTTTATTGAAATCGTACCTGGATCTCATCCAATATAAAAGACCTCGTATAGGATGGAAAATGTGGAGATGGAATAATTAAAGAAACAACTCAAAGATCTTTTGGAGAAGGGGTTTATCCAACCGAGTGAGTCTCCTTGAGGAGTAGCATTTCTATTTGTAAAGAAGAAGGATGGATCGATGCAACAATGTATTGATTATAGAGAACTGAACGGGATTACAATAAAGAAAAAAATACCCTCTTCCAAGAATTGATGAATTATTTGACCAACATCGTGGGGCTCAATTCATCTCTAAGAATGATATTTTTTCTAGTTATCATCAATTGAGGGAGAAGAAAGAAGATATTCAAAAAACTGCCTTCCGATCAAGATATGGGTGTTATGATTTTGTTTTTATGCCCTTCGGACTAACTAATTCACCTGAAATTTTTATGGATTTGATGAATAGAGTCTTTAAGGACTACCTTGATAACTTTTTGGTAGTTTTTGTTGATGATATTCTAATATATTCCAAAATTTTCAAGGAGAATGAAGATCATATAAGGGTTATTTTTCAAACTCTACAGAAGGATAGGATTTTTGGAATGTTCAACAAATGCAATTTTTGGTTACAACGAGTTTCTTTCTTGGGGCACATTGTTACCAATGAAGGAATCACAGTTTACCCTGAAAAAAAAAATTTGTAGAGGAGTGGCCTTAGCTTACAAAAATTACTAAGAATCATAGTTTCATTGGTTTGGAGGGATATTATAGGAGGTTTGTAAAATTTCTTTCATGAATTTCTAATCCATTAACCAAGTTAACTCAAAAGGGGTCAAGTTAATCTGGACAAAGGAATGTGAGAAAAGTTTTGAATAGTTTAAGAATAGATTGATTACTGCACCTATGTTAACTCTGCCTTCAAGTGGATAAGGATTCATTATTTTTAGTGATGCATCTCTGAAAGGGCATGGGTGTGTCCTCAGGAAAAATGACAAAGTCATTGCTTATGCATCTCGATAGTTGATGACTCATGAGAAGAACTATCCTATGCATGATCTGAAGCTAGCTGCAGTGATTTTTTCTCTAAAAATATGGATGCACTATATTTATGGGGAGAAATGTGATATATACATAGACCATCAAATTTTGAGGTATATTTTCACACAAAAGGAATTGAACATGAGACAAAGGATATGGTTGGAACTTCTTAAAGACTATGATTGTTTAATTCATTATCATCCTGGAAGAGAAAACAAAGTTGCTGATGTATTAAGCAGGAAAGACCCAGTTGTTCTTTCCATGATGAGTATTCAAATAGATCCTTTGCTCAATGATCTAATAAAGTTGAATATGGGAATTATAAGGGAAGGGACATCATCAACCCTAACACAAATGATTTTCCAACCATCATTACTAAAGAAGATCAAGAAAGATCTGAAAGAATATCCTTCATTACAAAAGACGTTTGAGGCTGTAAAGGATGGGAAGTTTCCTAAGTTGAATATTGATCAAGAAGGTGTATAGAAATTTCATACAAGACTACTTGTTCTATATATTCCGAAAATAAAGAAGGAGGTGATGGATAAAGATCATATCTCTACTTTCTCTATACATCATGGGAGCACAAAAATGTATATGGACCTTTGTGATCATTATTAGTCGGATAGTATGAAAAGGGAGATTGTTGAATACACTTCAAGGTGCTTGGTATGTCAGCAAGTGAAGGCAGAGCGACAACATCCTAAAGGGGTATTGAAACCACTTCCCATACCAGCATGGGAGTGGGACAATATCACTATGGACTTCGTCACTGGTCTCCCAAGAACTTCCAAAGGAAACAATGTCATTTGGGTTGTTGTGGACCGTCTAACCAAGACTTCCCATTTTATCTCCATTTAGGAAGACTTCTCTCTTGATCAACATTCCAGGATTTATGTGATGGATGTTGTATGGTTGCATGGAGTTCCACTTTCTATCGTATCTGATCTTGTTCCAAGGTTCATATAAAAATTCTAGAGAAGTATTAAAAATGATCTAAGCACTGAATTGAATTTTAGTACGGCCAATCACCCCCAAACTAATGGAAAATCTGAGAGGACTATTCAAACACTCGAGGACATGCTGAGAACATCCTCAATAGAATTTAAAGTGGATGGAATCAAAATCTACCTTTAGTTGATTTCTCTTACAACAACATCTTCCACTCGAGTATTCAAATGACAACCTATGAAGCTCTATATGGGAAGTGATACAGAAATTCTACTTTTTGGGATGAATCTAGTGAGAGAAAGCTTCTGGGGCCTGATCTTGTACAAGAGATGAAAGAAAAAGTCCACTCCATCCAACAACACATTAAGGCTGCTCAGAGTCGGAAAAAGAGCTATGTTGACAACCATCAAAGGGACATCAAGTTTAATGTTGGTGACAAAGTCTTTCTTTGGATTTCACCTTAGAAGAGAGTCATGAGGTTTTGGAATAATGGAAAGCTCATCCCTAGGTACATTGGTCCCTATGAAATCCTTGATCGCATGGGATCAGTGGCCTATCGGCTTGCACTTTCTCCAAATCTTTCAAAAGTTTATGATGTTTTCCATGTATCTCTCTTGAGGAAGTAAATACCTAACCCTTCACATGTAATAAACCAAGAGGTGGTACAAATGGAACATGACCTCTCTTATGAGGAGCAGCCGATGGAGATCTTAGATCGTAGAGACGAGGTTCTACGCAACAAGACTACCAACCTTGTTAAGGTATTGTGGAGGAACCACAAATGAGAAGAAGCCACGTGGTAATCGTAGGAGTCTATGAGGCAGAAGTACCCACCCCTTTTCTCTTTTTTAGGGTATGAGTTAAAATTTTGGGGACAAAATTTTTTAATGGGGGAAGATTGTAATGACCCAAACTTTTGTTAATGTAAATTCCTCTTAAACTAATTAAATGTCTTTATATGTGAAATGGTTATACAACATATGCACTTATTTTGTTTTATGTTTAAAGATTTTAAAATACAATTAAGAATTGTTATTTTTGCTAATATAGCCATTGAATAGTGATCACATGATTAGTATAAATATAGGGCTTTAACAAATTCTTTTTACTCAGACAAAGGAAATGATGACCTCATCCAGTAGACTTGCCTCGTATGAAGCCCATTTATTAGAGCTCAAAAAATAGGTTGTGTCTTTGGGATTTTCTCTTGACCAAGACCAAGCTGAGCTTGAATATATTAAGCTAGAGCGGAACAGCCTACGAGAGAAGTGGAAGTTGATAGAGATTATCACTCGAGCAATGTTATCCAAGCCACCCCAAGAGTCTGTCACCATCGCACACCATACCCTAAGGTATTATGCGGATGTTTTAAGGGGTTATGTAACAATACCCTAGTACTATGATTATGTACATTATTTTCATATTTAATAATGAATTTACTTTCATTTTATTATAATTACTTTGTAAATAGTTTTTAAAGAACAAATAGTATTTTTAGTTAAATATTCAACTAAGAAATATATTTTGATGAATTAATGGATTTTTGAATTAAATAATATTTTAATAATATATTATTATTATTAAATTAGTTTTTATTAAATATAAATGATCGTATAATTTTATGGATGTAATTGTAATTTTTATTAAGGTTTGAAATCCATTTTTGTCAAAACCCATGAATTTTCGATAAATGTCAGTTTTTATTTTAAAAGTGAAAATTAACATATTTAGAAAATTATTTAGATAAAATGAATATTATTTCTGGAATAAGGATGTCAAAATTATTCAATGGTGATTTTATTTATTTTCCGAGATAGTCAAATTTTTGGGTAAAAATTAAATACCATATAAATATATAATGTGTTTTATGACATCATAATGACCCATTAGCGATGTAATAAAATACTATAAACTGTATGTTCAGCCAATATATGTCTTAAAATTAAAATAATGTGATTTTGTGTTTTATTGATTTATTTTACAAAGATTTAGTGAACCCTCCAGGACTTATATAACATTTTGCCTTTTTAAATTGTTTTTCTTAAGAGTGTGACTCATCTCCACATAAGCAACCCTATTATTTTAAGAAGTTCGGCTATTGAACTTATAAAATATTGTTTTACACTCCCCTTTGGAAGAAACCATGGGCATTAACCATGGTCTGGTTTGTGGTTTTGTTTAGTTTAATGTGAGGTGTCCCAAACCTAAATAATAAACAATTCCTTCTCCTTTTCTATATAAAACCATCCAAGCTCCCGCTTCCTCTTCAATAAAAGTCCTTCAAGTTTTTCCAAACTCTGAAATCCTTTCTATAGAATCCTACCAAGGTTCCCTTAATCCTCCTAAGGTCCCAACCTTCAAGCTTTCAAAGTTACTCTTCAAAGTAAGGGTTCCTTTCACCCACCTCTTTTAAGTCATGACTTCCTTTATGTTATGTATTATAGTTCCATTTTATTATGTGGGGGATTGTCCTTCTATATCTTTAATACTGTATATTTCATGTCCAAATTATGAGATACCCTTTCTTCTCTCATCAATTATTTTTCTGAAATTTTATGTGACGCTGTTAGGCTTCCGAAGTTCCGTAAAATAAATCGCATTTTCTCTTTCCTTTCATGTTTCCTTTTCTTGTGGTATGAATCCAAATTTCTACACCATGATCTTATTTATATTTTATTATGTCCATATACTATAAAATGATTCATTTATGGATGTAATAACCTTGTACCCTCAGTTTTTATTATTTTCTAAAACCATGTTATATAGTCGCTATGATGGAGAAATTTCTTCTCATATTTTTCTCTCTTTCTCTCAAGAAATTATCTTGTTTTATTTATGTGAATGCCCAGACCTATTTCATTTCTATGGGTGTTCATAAATAAAAAAAAAGATATATTTTATTCTATAATTTACATACATATAACCCTCACTCCATTTACATGGGCTATAAATGACATAATGATCTTATTTTTAAGTACCTTTTAAAACGTCATGATTTTGAAATGAAACCAATTTCTTTTATTCTATATGGGTTATTTATGAAATGTTTGATTAAAATATATTTGGATCACATGAAAATAAATACATATTAAGGGTATGCCCTGATAGAACTCTAATTCATTAGGTAAATAATTTATCTCTGGAGATGACAAGTTTCACGATACCTTGGTGAATAACCTTGATAATTTTTATGACACCTCAGGGTTATACCTTGGTGATATATTAATGAATGTCCAAATGAAATGTTGTAGACACATATTAAAGTTATGTTTCAATTTATTTTCATTATTATATTCCTATACTTCTGTTTCTCGTGTCTTTATGTTTTTATCAAGTTCTTATTGATATCACAAGTAAACTGATTCCCTTGCTTTACTTACTGGGCCTTCTTCTCACCCTTTACTTTGATGTATGTCTCCAGGTTATAAGATGTAATAATTGTACTTATTATGAACCTATGATGAAGCCTTAAAAGTGTATTAGAATAATGTTATATGTTTTTTTCTTGTATTATGTCCCGGATTTTCAAGACACTCATCTTTACAGATCCTCTGTTTGTAAAATGTAATGAAAAGTTTTATAATAAGAAGGCAGGATGCCATACCTAAATACCCTGAGAGGTGGGGTGAATCTAGGTATGGATATTCTATTTCAAAATCATTCCTTCCCCACTGGATCTTGACCTCAATATTATAAGAGTCACTTTTTTTTTCACTTATGTGTTTCTATTGATTTTATTCATCCCCTATTTATCTCATGATGATGATTCTTTGAATGCGATGCAGGAATGAAAATAGGAAGACACATAGATTTTTACTTTTTTCACCCTCACTGGGCTACATCCAAGGAGTATACAACGATAATGTGTTGATATACCAAATCCACTAAAGAACACTACCAAGAAATTCTTCATCTATATCACTTCTATTCCCAAGATCAATGCATTTACAATGTTTTGGGTTAGCCAACTGCTTTCCCAAGGGTCACTCCCTATTTCTCTCTCACTGGCTCACTACTTATAGAAAGGAAAAACTTCTTCCTCTTTCATTTCTTACTACACTTGGAAGGGATCCAATCATAGATAATAGTCATGTAGGTATCTTCATTTTCACAAATGAATGCATCCCCCACCGTATGTATATTATCTATTGATGTTACACTTTCATCCACTGACGAACACAACTTTACCGCTGTGTTACTGGGAAAACTCAAATCTTTCGCGCAACCCTTATCACATATTGCATGCAACTTTAATGTCTTGCGCTCAAGATTTCACCTTTTTCGAGAAACACCCCTTGCGATAAACTTCAATATTATGTGAAACTCAAATTTTACATGCAACTTTCTTAGCTTGCGCACAACTAAAAATATTTCACGCAACTCCCTTTGCTTAAAATTCTTATATGATCTAGAGCTCAGATTCTCTCTAAGTGTTGAAATATGTCTAATGAGGGGGGTAACATCTTATTTATAGTAATAACCAACCCCTATGTAGAAGATTCATAATGTCACACAAGATCCCCTTCGAGAATGCAAAACCCCATTTGACATCACATTGGGCGCACAAGTTTTTTTCACACAACCTCATCTTTTGTGCACATTTCCAAATCATTCATGCCCATCATGTGTATTCCATTTTGTAGAGTTATGATCCTAAAAAATTCCTTTCATGCAAGTTTCCAAACCACCATCAATCTTTTGCGCGACTTACTTTTCCAAAAAAATGTTTCCCCATTTTCCGATTTTGAGGCCCAAAAATTTGGCAAACACTATAAAACAACACCATCTTGTATCTGTTCTTTTGTACCACCTCCAGATCTTTTTCTCCTTTTTCATGGTTCTTTTTCAACATAGATTTCCAATAATATCTCTATAACTCAACATATCATCATGAAAACCCTTATTTTCCAACAAACAAACCCTCTTTGTCAACAAACACAATCACCTAAAAATGCTTCAATATTACCTAGAGGGATTTTTGCCCAACAAACTAGTTAAGTCTATTTATGGTGTTAAACAATCTCTAAATAAACTAAATGAAAAATTTGATTATATTATTTTATCTAATGTATTTACCCATAACAATTTGGATAATTTTTTTAATTAAAATTTTACAAAAGAATATGGAGTTAATACATATCTATATTTGGTTGATATTTTAAATTTTGGAACTAATATAGTTGGTGTAAATGAGAAAAAAATTATTATACTCTATGTTTAGAATGAAGTATCTTAGAATAATTGATACTATTCTAGGTATTAAATTTAGACAACATTGGGGGAGTTATTATTATTTTTTGTCATATTATATAAATTTTTTAAAAATAAATTCGATCATCTTGGTTTCAAGGATGTTAATACTCTATTTAATTCTAGTTTAAAAATATTTAAAAATATGAGTAGAGTTGTAGCATAACATGAGTATGCTATTGCAATTGGTTATTTAATGTATGAAATGAAATGTACTAGACTTCATATTTATTTTTAGTTTATAAAATGAGTAGATATAGTAGCAACCCTATTGTGGATCATTAGAAATAAATAAAAAGAATCTATAAACTTGAGAAAGACCAAATAATTATGTTTACAGTGTAATGATTATCTAAATGTATTAGAAGGATACACTAATTCGGGTTAGATTACCTGTATTGGTGATAATCAATTCAAATCTGGATGGTTGTTTACTCTTGTATTTTGTGTTATTTCTTGGGAGAGAAAGAAACAAACATGTATTTCACATTCAACCATGGAGTTAGATTTTATCACCTTAGTGATTAATGGATTATGAATATATTATTATATATTTTATTGTGACTTAGTCTGATGCCTCATATATCTATTAATTGTGACAGTTAAGCAACATTATCAAAGAAATAATATTGCATGTATAAAAAAATTCTATACATATAATTTTGAGACATTATTAAGTGAGAAATGTTTTACAGGATGGCACTATAACAATTTTCTATGTGAGATCATGTAAACACATTACATTTTTTTACAAAATCTTTATCGAGGGATATTTTTCGTAAAAATATTTAATATATGGGGTTAAAACCCATATAATAACTCTATTTTGTAATGGAAAACCAAAAAATTATTTGTGTAAATTCTAATCAAAGTTCTTAATGGGTAAAAAAAATCTATGAATATGATTGATGATATTTATTTTTATAACTACAACAACTTATTGTCAATATCAACTATTATGACTAGAGTTTGAGTTATAAAATATTAACAAAATATTAAGACTTTATTAGTTATGGGTTCTAATGATGCACTCACATTAAAAAAATTTCCCTATGCGAACATCAAATTGGTTATTCTTCTTATAAGAGTCAATAAGTTTACTCCTTATATAGTTCATAAAAAATATGAAAGCACATGACCATAAAAGTGATACCAAATTCTATGTTTGATGGAAATATCATTGTATGTATGGTATATTAGGTTTATCTTAAACATTAACAAGATTTATATTTAAAAAAATTATAAATCTAATAATACTTTGTGATATTTATACTAAGTAAAGGTTTAAATAAAAATACACATTCATCATATATAATGATTTATTTTTGATACATAGAGTTAATATTTAAGAATAAAAGTGGGGTATTTTATAATTATATTTAGAAAAAAATAAATAAAATTATTTTTTTGTAACAAACATCTTTTGAAGGTATGTATTGATGAGGTGGAAAAAAATTGTTGAATCCATCATTAGATATATGATAAAACTCTATAGGTTCTTCCCTTATAAAAAAGGTTATTAGAAAATAGTTTTTTCCAAAAAAATATATATTCCAAGATGAGTTTGAAATTATTTTAAAAAAAATTATTTTTTAGTAAAATGTTTTATTATATATATAAAAACAAAAAAACAAAAAATAAAAAAATGAAATATTTTTTATAAAACTGACCAATGGAGAGATTAGTCATGACGGTGGGATTTTGAAATTTGAAATCTGATCGGTTGCCTCCCTCTAAAAGTTTCATTGTTTAGATCCAATCAAAGTATATTTTGATCGAAATGGTGAAATATAATTAGTGTGAATTACAATGTTTTTGACCTATAAATAAGTTGTATGATGAGATCATTTTAATCCAATCTTCTCAATTTTAAATTCTATAGAGATACTTTTCCAACATTGATGTTATGAGGCTATCAGAATTTGGCATTCAATATTCCAAATATCATGGTCGATCAACCATACAACCAAATAATATGAATATTTAATATTAAATACACAAAATATATATTTTACTTGGGTTATCACTAAGGGATACTCCAAAGAGTATAGATTAATTCCCTACCGATGTACCAGGTGAACACACCGTATGTGATTAAAATGATTTATAAAGACTAACTTTTAATCCAGGGTCCACTCACTAAACTTATATCTCCATACACTACTTTAATATACTGAATACAGGAAATATAAAACATAAAATAAAATCTATAATGAATAAAAATAATTTGAACCAAACTAGATGAATACTATTTATTTTTTGGGCTTTAATCTTCCAAATAAAATCCAGATCTTCAAAGCATCCTCACCATAACCATTTTTCTCTTCCCTCTATAGATAATACAATAATTCTATATATTTTTTGTGTTTTTTATTTCACCTAATATCACCACTAAAATATTATAAATCCATCCTTTAAAATTTTACACCTATCAATAGATTAATGGGCCTCAATTTTTATATAATAATCTACTGAAACCAACAAATTCAAATATAATCTCTCCCATTTTAAAAAATATTTGAATTTTGAAAACAATTATGAATCTAATATATCATGGGGTAATGATCAATGTTATAGAGTTATGTACTTTATCTTCAAAAATTTTACTGTGTGACCCTTTTGATTATAGTTTGACAGACTTCTGTTTCTAACTCTTCTTAAGATCATGAGGCTAGTTGAAATTTAAACCCCTAAGATTAGAAGGTTAATCTTCTCAAAATTTTCAAACCCAAATTGATTTTGCAGAATGAGATGTTTTATTGTGGCAAGATCTAATTCTAACCTCAAAAAACTAAAGGTGAAAAAATGTTTCATGGATAAGTATTTCATGATCAACTTTCCTTTATATTTTTTGGACATTTTCTCATTGTGGTGTGATCTCTAACTTGATGTGTGAGGAGTTAAACCTGATTATACATGGTAGAACTAAATTTTCACTGGGAATCAATTTTTTCATGATCTATTCCTTTGAGGTGTAAAGTGTAACATTATAGTGTGGTGAAAAAAATCTCTTCAATTTACACATACACAACCTTTTTTATGGAATGACCAGTATACTTGAATTGTGTTTTTTTCTTACTTCTAAAACATCATCTCAAAACTCATCTAACCTATTAAAAACTTATTTAAATATTTACTTCACAACAAATATGATTGGAAAAAAATTCAAAACCACTTATAAGTACTTATTCTAGCATTTAACTTAATATTCCATGATTCTACAATGGTTTCAATAATATATAAGTTAGTTAACCTTGATTACAATATCCTCACACTTTTGGTTTATTGGAAATCCAATGTATCATCTATGAAATTCAACTTCAAAAGAATTAAATTGAAATAAAATAAATCTTCTATCATAATAAGTCTACATTAGAAATTCTCAATGGAGATAATATGAGATAAATAGAGAATTATTTGCTCAATGTATACCTATTATCTCTATAAAACCATTTGTTTTGATATATGAAACCACTTTTAAAACATAAATGAACCCACCAATATTCTAGTATACTAATCCCCTTCAAGCTCATCCCCATGGATTATATCCCCCAATTCTAATATACCAACCCCATCAATGTCAGATTCCCCTTTAATATGATAATTCTTCTATCACACCACTTTTTTTGATGTACTTGATACCCTAACTTTAAAAATAAAATGTTATCAAAATTTCTCTATCCTTGATTCCATTAGTAAAAATTTCTCCAATTTTTTCCATTTTGATAATAAAACCAAAAGAGTAGACTCATAACAAGAATCTAAATTCCTTATGTCACATTAAAAGAATGTGAGTAGAGGGAAATTTTATAAACCTACTAAGTCTAAGGGAGTTGGGTGTACTCCAAGGTTCAACTGATGGTTCTCAAAAGTTAGTGTGGCTAAAGGTTTTGTGTGAATGTCCACCAATTTCTAATTCATTTCAAGTTACTCTATATTGATAAGTAATTGGTCCAATTTGTTTTTAATGAAATGAAACTAAATATATATGGTTCATGTGTGAATGAAATAAAATATTATTAATTAAATTAATAACACTTTTATTATCAAAATAAACTACCACTGACATTTTCACATATTCCTTGAGATCCTATAGTTGTTTCTTTATCCATAATAGTCTACTACATGCATTTGCAGCTAAACTATAATCGGTTTTAGTCATGTTAAGATACATGGTATATTTTTATTCCTAATACAACCAATATACATTCTATAAATAAATAAACATATTGCAATAGTGTATTTTTTACATACAATATATCTATCCCAGATCACATCCAAATAATCCTTCAAATCATGATCCTTTGATGCATTAAAAAAATTATATTTTAGATTACCTTTTATTACCCCATGATTATTAATATTGCTAAGGGGTTTTTTTCCTTTATACTAAAACAAAACTATGAAACCAAAGAAATTTCATAGAAAATGTACACCCTTGCTTATATTACATATAATATACTCCCAATAATTATATGGTACAATTTAGGATGAATAAGTCTTTCATATTTATGATTTATATGTTTTATTACAACTAAAATTAGTGTTGAAAATGGTTTAAAATCATACATCTTGAACTTCCTCAATAAAAACCTTGTATAATTTATTTGTGAAATAAAATTATATCCCTAATTTTGATATACTTGAAACCCAAGAAAGATTGTGAGCCCTATAATCATAAAAATTTAAAACTTTAAACTCATTAATTTATAAAAATTCTCAAAATATTTATTCTTTATTCCACTAAATATGATATCATCAATGTATATGAGTACTATAAGACACTCTTCCTTGTTTGATTTTATATAGAGGTTGTAATCATCATAACCTATCCCAAATTCTAGTTTCTTTAAGTATGAGTCTAATCGATCATACCGAGATTGTGGTTCTTGTTTCAATACTTGAAAATTCTTAATTAATTAATACACCCTTGATTCATCCTCTCTAATTTAGAAACCAATTAGTTTTTCAATTCACACTTATTACTTGATAAATACATTTAAAAATGTCATCTTTATATTCATTTGAAATACACTCACATCTCTTTGAGTTGAAATCACCAAGAAGATTATAATCAACTCAATTATCTCCATTAGTGAAAAATATCTTCCACATTTATTCTATCAATTTGAGAATTTCCCTTGAATTATAATATCACTTTTTTTGGATCACTTTCTCACATTAATTATATTTATTCTTGAATAACCATTTTTTATAATTATGCTATAATATTATGATATTTTTACAATCTCCCATGTCTTATTTTTCTCAATTTGGTTTAAATCCTCATTCATAGACTTAACCCATGATTTATTCTTTTCTATTCCAATAATGTTGGTTCCACCTATGAAAATAGATATGCGGGATCTATAATTATTATTCTATAAGTTTTTGTTATAGTATATTTGTCTCCAATGATATTTTACTCATGAATATCATCTCTTATATTTATCCTTTTAGTCCATTTTGGGTTTTCTTCATTATCCTATTCATCCTCTGATTTAGAATTGGAATCCCCATCATGTGTTTAATTATATCATATTCTAGAGTTTGTTTCAACTTTATTTTATTCATTATATATTTCACTAAAATATTTATTTCTATATTTATTTTTAGACTTATCTTTGATAAAATTAACATTTTGTATTTCCAAAATATTATTTAATCTCTTATAAAATAATTTATAGTCTCTACTCTTTGTTTAGTTACCTAAGAAAATTACCTCAATTGTCACATCTCTATATTTTCCCAAATTTCCTTCATTATTTTTTTTAATTTCATTCCAACCACTATATAGTTTTTAAATTTTGGTTTTATTTCATTACATATTTCAAAATGTGTTATCTATTATCAAAGACATGGAAATACTTGATTATTTTTATGTAATACACTACTTTAACCACCTCTTTCTAGTAGTCTCATGTGATTCCGGAATTAATTAGAAAAGTTTTATTAAATTTTATTCATTATATTGTTCTTTATTTATATGACACCATTTTATTATGATGTACCCAAAAATGATAATTCATGTTATATTCCTTTTTATTTTAATTAATTATCCACTTCAATTGAAGTTAAATTTACATCATTATTTGATCAAAGAATTTTAATTGTTGTTCCATTTTATTTTTTAGATCACCTTCATAATCATTAAATGGATTCCACCACCTATTTCATTTTCCATATGAAAATGATGAAACCAATTTTAATATAATCACAAAGGAAGAAGATAAAGTAATTCTTACTCAATGTTGAATGATGTTTAATCACTACATACACATCTATATAAATTCAATACAAAAAATTTGATACCCACATATTATTTTACTAGTAGGTATTTATTATTATCTTCCCTTTAATACATGAAATAAAATTATTTTCATGATCATGATTAAAATGTGGAATATCTATAGAAGACATTAACTTTAAAAAATTCTCCATGATTTTTTAATGTACATGATTAAGACTCTAATTCAATATGTTGTTCTCCTCTTCCACCGTGAGGAGAAATGTGTTCTCATTTATTACTATTTAAAATAGATTACCATTAAGTATCTATACCATTATAAAGTAATTTATAGCCTAGAATTTGATTAAAAAACCCTTCAAGAGGAATGTGATCTTAATAATTGAGTCACATAGTTTGTTCACACTCAAAAGATTATGAAAAAGACCACCCACATGAAGAACCTCTATATTTTTCAAATCATCTTCAGTTAACCTTTCCTTTAAACTTACATTGAATTTAAGTGCCCCATCATTTCTAAATTGAGACATAGCATCAATATGCCCTTTTATATTATTAAAATATTTATAATCAAGGATTCATTTTTTATGTTCCTTTTTTCCTTAGTGAAATTTATATAAGGACTATCTTCCCATTCTTCTTTCTTTAATTATAAGAAATTATTATATAAGTTGAGACATGTGATGGTCTCTATGCATTCACTTAAACATATAATATATAGTCATATTATTCCCCTTCTAATGAAAAAATACATTTCTTAAAGGATTATAGTTAACGAGTATTATTTTTAGTCTTCTTGATCCTCCACATGAAACATTTCCACTCTATAATTTCCAAAAGTTCATAGATTTGTGATCAAAGTTAATTAATTAAGAAAAATATCCATAAAATGGTTATTATTTGAGGTATAGGATATGTTATCATTCTTATTTTATAAATTCTAAGTGATTCTCTTTTTTACATAGCTTTTTTCATCTTCATAATTGGTCATCAGGTGGTATAGGTAACCAAATAATTAATACTTCATAAATGGGAATATTTTTTCACCTCATTCCTTACACATTTTCATAGTTAATAAATATAATTTTGTTTTTTATAGGTTATCAACTATTGAGAGTTATTATCATCCTTTTTACCTTTATATTTTAATGTTTATTTCCATATCTTATATGTATATTATTTAAATCTAAGTAGACTATTTAAAATATAATTTAGACATTGGTAATTTAGCTCATTATTAACATTCCTTATTCATAGTTCTACCCTTTACTTTGGATATTCATCTGATAATCTTCCAAACTAAAAATTATTCTTAAAAAAACTATATTTAAATTTAGATTCATGTCTATTCCTCATAGTTTCTATATCTTATTTGAGATATTGAACCCTTTTTCACTTAGTCCTTGATAAAAGAATTATGTTCATTGATAACCTTATCTTGTTCTTTAATTTCTAGATTTTTGACTGAAACTTCTCTTATATTTCATTGAGATTCCTCATATACTTCCACAACCTTCTCTAACTGAGTAATTTCAACTTCAAGTTACTCAACATACTATGATGATTCTTTTATCAAACCAAAAATATTACTGTTTTTCTTCTATTATATGTCAAGCTCCTCAAGTTAATCTTTGAGATCCATATTTAGATAAAAAAACCTTCAAGAAGATTTTCTTCTTCAATTTAAAATTTATATTTTTCAATCATTTACATAATCAGATATTTTTAATGTAATTATAATTATATCGTTACTTTATTGAAGAAAACATCATCATTATTATCTTCTTTTCTCACTAATATCTTTCATTAAAACTTTTTTTAGTTGAGTCTCCATAAATTAGGGTTCATTTTGAGGAAAAATTCCTTGATTACTTTTTTGTGTATTTAAATTTAGTTTCTCAATCATACTTCCTTAGGAATATCATAGTAATATGCCCAAATTTTCTATAGTTGAAACACACCAGTAGAATCATTCATTCAAACATTCCTTTACCTAACTTAAAACTTCTTACCATAAGAGATATAATGTCATCACCTTTATCTTCTTCTTCACTATTAGGTTCATTAATGTACAATTTTACCACTTTTTAAAATGTTGTCTCCTTTTATAAATAACTTTATATTCCTTATGGGTTTATGCATATCTCATTAGCCATTGGATTTTGACATGGATTTTATTTGATCCTTTTTCCACATTAATTTTATATATTTAATGAGGTTTTTATATCAAAATGGTATTTAATTAAAGTATGACTAAATATTATAAAAAATGGAGTTTAATTTTCAATTAATTTCATTACTTCATGAAAATTTGAATTTTATGTGCTAAGATTATGAATTTAGTTTGCTCAATTTTCATTAATTTTAGAAGGAAAATTTTTATATTGTTATAGTGGAAATTTTTAATCTTTTTGAATTTTTTTTGAATTTTTACTATCAAATTGTTTGAGAGATTAGATCAAATTTTGTACAATTGAAGTTTTATTCATTTTTTTAGAATTGAAAGGTTTAATTAAAGAAAATAGAACTTAAAATTTTGGTAACTTTTCATTTTTGGAGTTGAGTATTTATGCTGTTAATTTTTGTGGAATTTTAATTTCAATTTTTTAGAAATTGGTTTTTAGTGTTAGATTTACTTATTGATTTTTTAAAGTCTAGTTTACGACCATAAAGATGATGAAATGATTCTTAGAGGTGCCCTAGTACCATTCCATGATATTTAGGATCCATACTTAAAAATATGGATTTATTCTACTACTATTCCTTTTCTTTTTAAAATTTGTTATTTATTCTACAATGCTTAAATTTTATACTACCATGCCAGCATCCTGAAACTATGAGGCATCCTAGATTCCATGAATGATCATTCATGTGAATAACATACTATTATTCCTTGGTATATCCATCTTGAAAGTAAAATTAATATACTTATGTGAATCCATATTTTCTTCTAGGCCCTTTATCTATGGGAAACCCCTGAATATACCATGTTTCAGACCCACCCTCACAGATCCACCGATGGTACCATCCTATCCATGAACATGCATTCCACCTACTTTTACGCCTACCTTATACTTCCCTGAATCTATTTTTTCCTATATAGTAAATAAATTCCTCTAATAATTTGATAATTTCATTCTCTCATTCCTTGGATATCGAACCGAGATCGAATAATATGTCAGCCAAAATGGTTTAATCAATTTCAATTGGATTCTTTACAAGACTAATTTCACTATTATCTAACTCAATGGGGTTGATCAATGAAGTAACACTAATCTCTCAAACTGTATGACCTGATCTGAAAATTCTAGTGGTCCTTGATGAAGCATATAAATTTTGAAATGAGAAAAGATGAAAATTGGAGGACTAACTGCAAGGAGATTTTTTGAATTTGAATTGGATAAATAATTCAACATGATAAGTCTGGAACTGAGGATATGGATGGAAGGTTTGTTTTGAATATGAAAATGGATCACATTCTTAGTGATATAGAGTAAGGATGTGGCTGATCATTCTAATATTTAATGGAATTTGGTAAAATAATGGTGATGATTCAAGCTTACTGAGGGTTCAAAAGATGTCTGAGATCTGATATTCTATATCATATTAAAGTTTTTACATTCTGAGTCTTTTTGATTCTATATCACTAGATAAAGGAGGAAAAATCAATGTGTTAGTATTTGGACCAACCATGAACTAACAAGATAGTACAAGAGAGTATGCTACATTATGGAAGACCTCAACAATTTACATCGATTTGGGATCAATTTGAGAGGTAGTAAAAGTAGAGGATTATACAGATGATCTAGCTCTGATCAATACCTATCTTGACCAAATATTATAGCCTTTTTTATCTAGATTTTTTATTTATTTGTTGGATGATATTTTGAAGAAGATGAAACTATATGGATTTGTTTTGTTTAAGTGATTGAAACTATTGCTGAGCTTAATGAATTTTTGTGAATATAAAGACAATAAATTAGAGTTTTGAATGATTGATTCTAAGCCCAATCCAAGGATGATTTTTAAATAGTTTCAAACATACAGTTTTCATTGACACATGACTTCTTTAAGTCATGTGTTGGGGCAGAGAAAGTGAAATATTAAGGCTTCCTAGAAAAGCTTCTTGAATCAAGACTTGCACGAGGGGGGGGGGGCATTCAGTTAGAAGATATTTATTTTAGTGTCTAAAGGATATATATAATGAACAGTAACCCACACACGTGGAGATCATGGATTAATTCTTTATTGGAATTATTGTAAGTCACAAAACATAATTCGGTGCATGATAATTTTTAAAAAGAAGGCAAATGAAATTTTTTTGTGAGAGAACATTTAGGGAGAAAAAGGCCCTAGGAGAGAATTTTTAAGGAATTTTGAAGCTGATAACTTCTAAAGAGGAATTAAATATAAATAATAGATCAAGGAGAATTATATATTGGTTACACTAGATGGAAATAAATATCATAGGGGAGATCATATTCCCTTAATTTTTTTCATTTACATTATAATTGAAATTGAAATTTTTTAAGAACTTGAATAAAATTATTTCTATATAAATATTGTTGTTGGAAAGTTAATATTATGCTAAGAACCATTTAACTTATCATTATTTTATTATTTAAAATTGGATCTCTACTCAACTTTATATCTTGAAGGGATCACTGAGAAGGATTTCCTTTTGGGTATAACTAAAATTTAGAGCATCATAGTCATCTAAAGTTTAAAATTGATGTTTCATAAAACTTGTCTTTTCTCTATGATTGGATTCAATAGTTGTGGAATTACTAGATCTGAATTATAGATTTCAATTATCAAGATCGTATGTTGGTATTATCATTAATTTGTTAAAGAGAAAATAAATATTTATATGAATGATAATTCATCTTAATCATCTAATCAATTTTTCCATAACCTATGCTCCAATTATCCTAGTTACTTTGTTGCATTCTCTTTTTATTAACATGTTTCGTCACATAATAAATTTTTTTATCATGTTTTTAGTAGTATATGTTTTCTTTTGTTTTTGATATTTTTATTTCCTCATCCACAAATCTTCTTCCTTTCCTATGGGTTAGACAACCAATCAACCATTACACTAGTAGTTTCTAGGAATTACTACATAAAAGAACATGGTTACTAATGAAGATTCATAAAGTTAGCTAGAACTATTTTTGGGGAAGGTATTCTTGTAAAAATAATTTAAAACCAAAAAAATTAAAATACATAAAAAACTTTAAAAACTGTTATTGAAAAAAATATACTTTTTGAAAAAAAAATCTATCATATTTTTTTAAGTAGTGTCTATTGAATAGTCGTTTACTACTTATTGTATGTGAAATAAATAATATTATGATATATTAGAACCCTGTTTCTATTAAATAAAGATACATCTAAGTTTTCATAAAAATAAAAATAAGGAAAAATGGAATATCATAAGGCCGTTTTGGGAAATCCCTAAAATCTTTTTACACCTCCACTTAGAAAACCTAAAGGTGAGAGACACAACCTTAGTGAATTATAATTACTAAATGTCTCTAGAAACCATTCATGAGTTATTTTTTCACCTTACTCTAGGAACCATGAGATCAAATATTGTCTATTTTCCATGCTACCGTCTTTTTATACTATTCTTATTGAAAATTATTTGGAATTTATTTGGGAATTTTACAACATGTTACAATAAATCCCGCTTAGATATTTGAGTGTGGAATAATTGAAGCTAATTTTTTTCCATTTTTTTAAAGATAAATTCAATGTATTGGTTTGAATAGTTATAAGAATAAATTTTTGATACATGAGATCACATATTTGATGCTTTCATTGTAAAATTGTATCCTAAGAGAATGGACACATAAATTAGGAAGAAAAAAACTAGGTTTATTAAAGAAGAAGGTAAAAAACTACATGAGACTTGGGATTGGTTTGGGGTTATACTAAGATAATTTAATACCCACAATTTTACACACATTTCTAAGTAGAAACTTTTATAATGGAATTACCCCTTACAATCAAACTCTAGTTGATCAGTCTTCTAATATTGATCTCTTAGAAAAAAATATAAAGAACTTGAACAAATTTACAATACTATTATGCAAAATTATCAATATAAATGTTTTGGAAGGAGGTTAATTTTTGGAAGAGAACCAATTACTGGTTATCATTCTATTAGAATTTATAATAAAAACTCACTTAATGAGAAATGTCAACATTGTGGTGTGTTTGGAAATTCTAGTTTATGTTATATGATTTTTGAATTGTCTATCCAAACTATTAAGGATGTTAAATTTTATGGTTATGGTCTTAGTATTTAACCTAATGATGATCCCTTTTCAAATAGTTAAAATCCCATTTATCAGAATTATCCCAACTAGTCTTGAAAGGAGAAGGGCATGTTTATACCGTCCACTACTCAAGTTTCACAAAACTTGTTAGACCTTATTTTCAAAATCATAAAAGGGATAAATCTTAGAACTCTAAAGGTAATATTGATAGATTTGTTGACAAAATATTTTCTTTAATGTATTCTTAGGATGTTAAAAATAAGGTTCACATGGAATCAAGAAAAATTACCTTTAATAATTATAAGAACAATATTCAAATGAAAATCAGTAAAATGTTTAGGGAGTTAGGTGGTTGATAAAAACTAAAATTACCAAAGATTAATAAAGGTTAAACCTAGGAAAAATTACATGTATTTGGTAAAAATAAGTGTTATTAAAATTCCATGATAATCTCAAAATGACCCTAGGAAAGACTAAAATGAAAAACTGATTAAATATGGAAATAAAAAACTACACAAAAATTTATTTTTTGAAGTGAGGAAAGAAACCTTGAAAATAGATAAAATATCACTATTTCACATAGAAAATAAAATTAAATACTTCAAAATTAATGAGAATAAAGTGAATGAGAAACTTGTTTAAGAAATAGGGTAAATAAATTATGTTCTTAATAAATATTCCTGACCCATCCCTTTTTAAAAAAAATTTATACCCAAATATAATATTACATAAATGCTCCAGTTCCTCACTATTTTTAACAAGATCCAAGTGAATATTAATTTTATACAAAGTTTAATTTAGATTCCATTACACTTGAAATATCTTTATAAGATTGTGTAAAAAAGAATACTAATGATGAATTTGAAACTTATAGCCTCAATGAAGAGTGCAGTGCTATCCTTCAAAAGAAAAACCTAAAAAAAATTAAGGATCCTATTATTTTTGTCATTCCCTACACCCTAGGGAATAGTGTCCAAATAAATTGTCTTTGTTATCTCAGTGTTAGTATTAATTTTTACCCTTTATCACTATTTCAATAGTTGATATTGGATGAGTTTCAACCCAGGATTATTATTATATAGTTGGTTGATCGATCTTTCACTCATCCCATAGGAAGAATTAATGACTTTATTTTTGGATTTAGCAAGTTGTTTTTCCTACTAATTTTCTTGTTTTAGACATAGAGTGTGACTAAGAGGTTCCAATAATTCTATATGGGCCTTTATTATCCATTGGGGGTACTATTATTTATGTATTTAGGGGTTAGTTTATTTTTATGTTTCGGGAGAAACAAGAGGTATTTAATGTGTTTAATAATGATAATAAACCTACTTTAGGTGAGATCATCTCAAAGGTGGAAATGTTAGTGGTTGAGGACTCATTAGTTTATCATGTATAATTGGATAAATAGTCCTAAAATAATAAAATATTTTGGAAGTTAAAAATTATGATTCACACATTGTTAAATCTTCTCAAAATGAGGATCTAAAAAAATTTCTAGTTTTTAAAAAATATTTTTCTACTGTGAAGTGTGGTTTTATGGATGAATTTTCTATATTTGAACATAAATAATTTTTAGGAGATATTGAGGAATATTTCCCTTATAAAAAATTTCAAACACTTTTATAAGGTTGAAGTAGAGTTTTTAGAATAATATGCTGATTTTAACTTTAAAAATATATTAAAACATGATCTGGAAACTCAATGTAGTGGCTTGTCCACTATTAAAATTAGTAAAGAAAACTGTAAAACTGGTTTAGAAATTGAAAATATATTTATTTTTTAAAATTGGTTTAAGAAACATATTTAATATATTGGACTTATTAGGTCTATGATTATCTCTTCCAATGAAAAAGAACCTATTTTGGAGCTTAAAACACCCCAACACAACTAAAATATTCATTTATAGATGAAAAATCAACACTTCTAGTTACTATATTTACTAAAATTAATGAAATTATAGATGAATTTTTTTGGTGTTCTGAAAAAGTTCAAATTGAAATTAGGTTAGTCCATAGATGGAATCAAAGAAATTAACACTTTATATTACTTGTCTAGGATCCCTACATAACCAAAACAAAATCCAATAATTTAGGGTTAAAAGAGACTAAATATTAATATTAAAGAGGTTGAGAGATAAGAGGTTATTAATATGTCTTATTCAGGTACCATATATATCATTTCAGATAGTTTATATGTTAGTCCAGTCCATATAGTTTGGAAGAAAGAAGAATTCATTATTATAACCAATGAAAAGGATGAAAAAAATTAGGCAAGAAAAAATAGAAAATGGAGAGTATATATTGATTATATAAATATTAATTAATCCACTAGAAATGATTATTTTATAATTATATTCTTAGTTAAAATTCTTGAGAGGATGATTGGGAATGATTTTTTTTTTGTTTTATCAATGAATATTATGGTTACAACTTGATCCCTATAACCCCATAATACCAAGTAAAAATTAATTTCACATTCCCATTTGGAATATTTTATAACCATCAAATTCCCATTGTATTTTTGGTACCCTAACCACCTTTAAAAGGTGCATGATGTCTATATTTTAGACATGATACAGAGGATCATTGAGGTGTTTACATATGATTTTTTCATTGTTGGAATCACTTTTTTGTGATATTTGTAAAATATGGAATTGATTTTAGAGAGGTGTTAATAGAACAATATTGTTATTAAATGTGTAAAATTCCACTTTATAGTCACTAAAGGAATAATTTTTGGGCACAATGTCTCTAGGAGGTTTATTGAGGTTGAAAATTCAGAGTTATAAGTAATCTAAATATTTCCTCCTCAAAATGTCAAGGGTGTTAGGAAAATTTTTAGAGAATGTCGATTTTACTGGAGGTTTGTTAGATAATTTTCCAAAATTAAAAACACCTTGTGCTAAATACTCGTCAAAGATTCAACTTTTCTATTTAATGAAATATTCTTATAATCTTTTAATTTTCTTAATGAAAAAATCACTTCATCGCCCATCATCACTACACCTGATTAGAAATTCCCTTTTTTTAAATTATGTGTGATGCCTGTGATGTGGCTGTTGGGGTTTTTTTAGGATAAAGTGAAGATATTGTATTACATGTAGTGTATTATGATATTAGACTTCTATATGATCCTAAAAGGGACCAAACTATGATAGAGAAGGATTTTTTGGAATTTTTTCTCTAGAGAAGTTTATAAAGTACCTATTAGGTTTATAAGTTATATTATTTAAATAATACACTATTTTGAAGTATATGATGTCTAAGAAATATGAAAAATCTAGATTCTTTAGGTTGAAACTTTTTTTATAAGAGTGTGATTTGGAGATTAGAGATAAAAAGGGTGTTGAGAATGTTGTTGTAGATCATTTGGCTTGGTTATTTAATACTCAATGTAAAGATCCTATAGAGATTAATTCTTCATTTCCCAATGAAAAGTTAATCACTATTTCAGTTATATAATATCTGTGGTATATATATTTTTCTAGTTTATTAGAAGCATGAGTTATTCCCAAATATTTCTCACATCATCAAAGAAAGAAGTTCATTTCTAAAAATACATACTATCTATGGGATGATACTTTACTGTTTAAGAGGTGTGTTGATGAGATTTTTTAGAGATGAGTTTCAAAGGAAGTGATGTTTTCATTTTTGGGAGTTGTCACTTTTCACCTTGGGGAGGTCACCATGGAGGTGAGAGAACAACACAAATTGTTTTTCAAGATATCTTCTATTAGACTATATTATTGAAGGATTATAGTATTTTATATGTGGGTTGTGATAGCTGTCTGAGGTTATAAAATATGATAATAAAGAAAGATATACCTCACAATGGTATTTTAGAGGTTGATATTTTGATATTTGGAGTTTTGATTTTATAGTATTGTTTTTATTTATCATGGAAATGATTAAATTTTTATAGTTCTTGATTATGTTTTTAAATGGAAATAATTTATATCACTTCCCAACAATCAACCTGGTAGTGTGATATAATTCAATAAAAAGAAAATATTTTCTTTATTTGGGGAATAAAATATTTCATAACTGATAATGGAACACATTTTATTAATCTCAAATTAAAATCATTGATGGAGAAGTATGGTTGTGCTTATAGAAAATGAGCTGCTTAGTATCCACAGTCCAATGAACATGTTGAAATTTCAAACATGGAGCTAAAACAAATTTTAGAGGAAAATTTCTCCAATTATAGGAAGGATTGTTCCTTTAAATTATATATATATTTTTGGTCCTATAAAATTTCTTTTAAACCGTAATTAGTATATCTCTATATATGTTATTGTTTAGAAAGTATTTTCATCTACCCATGGAGTTGCAACACAATTCATACTAGGATCTGAAGACCTTGAATTTTGATTTTAAAACTATCAGAGAGAGGATGTTTCTTCATCTGAGTGATCTATATGACATTAATATAGATTACTATGATAATTATATGATTTATAAATTTAAAATTAAATATTATCATGATTCCATAATAAAAAATATATATGTTTGGGTTGGATAGAAGGTCTTAATTTTCAATTATAGATTTAAACTTTTTCTTGGGAACTTATATCCAAATGGTATAGACCTTTCACCATCCTTAGAGTCCTTTCTAATAGGGCTATTGAGCATGAAAGAGATGAAAAAAATACACATTCTTGTTAATTTATAATATATTATGCACTACTTTGAAGGATATAAAAGGTGATTTTATGTAATTTTTGTGATTTAAAATTGTGTTCTCACTGAATTCTAGCTAAAAACTATAAATTCAGTGTTTTATGGAAGTCAAACCTCAACCATTTTTGTGTTTTTATATTTTTTTGTGAAGAAGAATGTTATATTGTGATATATATATTACTCTCTATTTCTGACTTTGATTCAATTCATGGCATCCTCTATTTTTATTAAAGATGTTTGCTGGTGTGTTAAGAAAAGAAGAGAAAAGTCCTAATTGTTTTCAAGTTAAAGAGAAGTTGCATGTTGAATAATTACTAGATAAACATCCCAAAAATTATCATTTGTTTACTTTTACATGAGTGATTTAAATAATTGAAATCTAATTCTTATTTGTTTACATTTTAGGTACTGAAATTTTAATAACCATGGGGGTTATCACTCAAGTAAATAGGGGAGAGTTTTGGGATTTATGATCAAGATAAAATCTTCCAATAAATGAGGTAAGAATTATTTTCCATTATTCATTGAAATAGTTTTTTGTGAATAATCCTATATAATTTCTTGATGATGTATTGTTTTTGCTTAGATATTCTCATAGTATGAAATTTTTTGTGATATGATGACTCCTCTTGTTGTTTTTGTTTAAGTGAATCTACATTTTAGCAAGATATTTTCTAGGTTATTGATAATATAATTTAAAAAAATCAAACTTGATGAAATGCTCTAAAATTTCATAGTTTTATATTTTTTTGTGAACTCAATGATTAACATGGTATGACTTGAAATTTATTTGAAATATCTATTTTATTCTTAAAAGATAATTCATGTATAATTTTAATCTATCTATAAAATACTAATTTGTGGAAAACATCTTGTTTAAAATATATTGTGACCATTAATCATAATTTTTAATAGTAAAATTGTAAATATATTTCAAACTTAATTTATTTAATTTTTTATTCCATATTATCATTCAATAATAGGGATATTGTTGAATTTTAAGTCTGATGCATAGTTCTTAATTTTTTATAAAATGCACTTCAAGGTTTTAAAAATTAAAAAACCCTAATTTTTTTATGAATTTATTAATTTTTCAAGCATAATTTTTTTATTCAATGGATAAAAATTATTCTGAAGGTTGATATTTGAATTGAAACTATATTGAGGTTAAATTTTTCCACTTTTTCATAGATTTAATATAGTTCATCAATTTATTTTTCTCTTTTTTTTTGTTTTTTGGTAAAAATTTGGTACTAGGATTTATAATCATCATTGGTTTTAGTCATTTAGACTGATTTTTAAACTTTTAATATATGAATTTAAATGAGATTTAAAAAGAAAAATGTTATTTCAGGTTAAGACTCAATGAATTTATTCTTTAATTATGTTTTTATTTAAGCTATTGGATAACTTATTTAAACTAAATTGTAATTATTAAGTTTGGTCCTCCAAAAAGAGTGCCTAATTATTTTGTCATCTAATTGTGTATGTCTGTTCTCATGGAGGTAAAGACAAGTTTGTAAGTATTAGTTAAATGAAAAGTGATGTTTTTAAAACCCTTTCAAAATTTCAAATCTCAATCATTTTGTAAAAATAATACCAACTCTTGACAGAATCACTTGTTTTTAAGAGTAATCTCATTTTCTTCTTGAAAGAGTCTATGGGAAAGATTGTTTTGAAATCCAGTTCATAGTGGCACTTAAAATTTTCACTATTTATATTTCTTTTATTCCACTAAAAATTTTAAAATTGTGTTCTTGAAGATAATAAATGTTCTAAGTGTGGGAAAATTTTATGTGGATCTTATTTGAGTATGTTTTTACACATCAATTTTAGATATTGTTTTGAGGATTTTACATCCAAATGTGTTTTAATTAAATTATTACTAATATTATAAAAATTGGGGTTGGAATTGTAATTAATTTCATTATTTCATGAAAATGTGAATTTTATGTTTTAAATTGTTGAATGCACTTTAATTTTCTTTTATTTTGGGAGAAAAAATTTTATATTGTTACTATAAAAATTATTAATCATTTTAAAAACATGTTTTGAATTTTTATTGTAAAATTGTCTGAGAGGATAGATCAATTTTTTGTTCAATTTAAGTTTCTATCATTTGTCAGGTGATGTAAATTTTATGTAAAGAACATTGAAATTAAAATTGTGATGAATTTATAGTCTCTAGTGTCAAGTATTAATATTTTAAATATTTATAGAATCTGAATTTATTTTTTTTTTGGAATTTTTTGGGTATTGATTTTTACTTATGGATTTTTTTAATTATAGAATATAACTATCAAAATGATGAAATGCTTCTGAGTAGTTCCATACTATCATGCCTTGTTACCATGCCCATTCAGTTCCCATGTAATTAGCTATGAAACTATGGATTCAATCTTCCACTGTGCCTTTTCTTATGAAGAGAAGGGATTTCTTCTACCGTGCCTAAATATTATGCTACCGTGCCTACATCATGAAATTATGAGGGAACCCTACTTCCATGAATGATCTTAATTGTGGATACCCTTCTACCATGATAGGTGTCTTCTACCATGAATATAAACGCAATATTCTTCTATTAATCGATCTTTTATTCCTTTCTATTTTTCTCTAGGTAACCCTCTAGTTGACCATGAGTTATACCTGACCTTACAGATCCACCCATGATACCACCCTTCCCATGACCATGTGTACCTCCGACTTATCTTCCTACCTTATGATCCCATGAATCAATTTTGTTCCTACCATTTGAATTAATTACTAAAACCATTTGGAAATTTCATTCTTCCATGACCTAAAATCAAACCAAAACTAGAGAAGATGCCAGCTAAAATGATGTAATCAATTTTAACCTGAGTCTATATGAGTCTATTGTCACTATTCCCAAAATCAAGGGGTTTAATTAATGATGTAATAATGAGATTAAAAAATGGATAATATGATCAAAATTTATATGCGGTCCTTGAAAAGGTAGAGGAATTTGAAATCAAGTGGAGTTGAAAATTAGTGGACTAACACCATGAAGATTTGTTGATTTTGAGTTGGATGAAGAAGTCAAAACATTGAGTATGGAACTGAGGCTATAGATTAAAGGTTTGATCTTAATATAAAAAGATATCCTAAGCCAAGAGATATTGGCCAAAGATAAGTCTAATAATTCTAATATTTATTTTAATTTTTATGTATGATGAAGATGATTTAGGATTGCTGAGGGTCGTGATGATAAGATGAGATCCGTTATCCAATACTGTATAGATTTTTTCAATATGAGTCTTGTTGAAGGTTTATCATTGGAGTAGTGAGGCTGGGTCACTGTGTCACTATTTGATCCAACCAAGTACTACCAAGATAAAACCAAAGAGAACGCTGGATTATGGAATACCTCAACATTGTACATCAATTTGGGATCAATTTGCAAGGAAGAGAAATTAATGGGTTATAAAGATGAGTTTATCTATAATAGATTCTAATCTTGAATGAAGTTGAATACCTTGATCCACTAGATTTTTTTAAAGGTTTATATTTTGAGGAGTACTAAGATATATGAATCATTTTTGGTTAACTAATTGAATCTATTTATGTTCTCGAAGAATTTTTATGAAGTTGAAGAAACCAAATGTGATTTACAAAAGACCGATTCAAAGCCTAATTGAAGGAAGTTTTTAAGAGAACATGACAAATTTAGTTGTAATTAACACATGAATTATTTAATTCATGTCTTGGGAAATAGGTGGTGAAATATTAAGGCTTCCTCGATAATCTTCTTGAATTAGGATTTTCATGAAGGGGAGCACATTATATTAGGATATATTTATTTGAGAAAATAATGGATGAAAAAAATTAATAGTAACCCACACACTTAGAGATTAGGGATTTGATCTTGATGGAAATTCTAGTGAGTCAAAAGACTTAAGTTAGTGAATAGTCATTCCTAAAAATAATATCAAGGTATATTTTTGAGAGAGATATTTTTGAGAGAAAGAAACCTAAAGGGAGAGTTTTTAGGAAATCTATGGCTGAAAACTTATACTAAGGAATTTGAGAGCAAGAACATAGAGTAGAGAAGCAGAGATTGGAACTATTGGTTGGAAATAAATATCACATGGGAGATTATATTCCCTTTATTTATTTTTTTAAATTGTAATTGAAATTGAAATTTGGTATGATCTTGAATAAACTTATTTCTAGATAAATATTGTGGTTGGGGAAATCAAGATTATACTGAGAAATATTTAACTTATTATTCTTGTATTCATTAAAATTAGATCTTTTCTCAACTTTATATCTAAAAGGGATCACAAAAAAGGATTAAATGTTGGGTATAATTGGAAGAAAAATAATCATATTAAACTAAATATAAATTTTTATATTCCATCACACTTGTATTTTTTCAATTATTGGATTTAGTAGTTGAGGAATTACTAAATTCAAATTACATTTTTCACTTCTTGTAAGAGTAATCTAGATTCATAATAAATGTATACAATTCCAAATAAATATTTACATGAATTAGAAGTCTTTTTAATCATCCAGTAATGTTTTACCCAACCTGTGTTTCTATTTTCTTAGTTCCTTTTTTTCTTTCTCATTATCTTAGCATGTTTCATCATAAACTATATTTTCTATTAGTCTAATCATATTTTTAGTAATATTTGTTTTCTTTTATTATTTTTGATTATTAATTAATATTTACACCAACTTGTCCCTTCCCTATGGGTTCAACATCCTATTTACCATTCCACTAGTAATTATTAGGAATTTATAAATAAAAAATCTAGATCATTTAATGATGAGGCATTAAATTTATTTGAAAATCTTTGTGAAATAGTTTTAAAATATTTACTTCATCAAATACTAATACCTTTGTATTATACAATAGTGTAAATCATTTTAATATTTTAATCATTATTTTAATAACCTTTAAATTTTCAAAAATTATATGAAAAGATATAATAACCTCAATGATTTGGTTGAAGAACCCAATAATATTTCCATTGGGACTTATCTTTAAAATAATAAACCTTTTTCTCAACACTTTTTGTTTTTCCACTCTCACCTTATATTATCGATAGATCCCAGGATAATTAGGGTGCTATTGAGTTGGGTGGTGGGGGGGGGGGGGGTGAATCACCAACACCTTTTTTCCCTTTTATTATTTATTTATTTTGAATTAAACCCCTATGATCAGTTATAGTCTAGATTCACTCTTTATAATATCTTCCAGACCTTTATTTAGGAATATTAAATTCATGGACATGCGAGATATTTTTACATGGTTTTAACTCAGTCTGAGAGCCTACTACTTACTGTGATAATACTTTGGTCGAGTCAAATATTTTTTTTATAATTATAATTTGGAGTAATTAAAAATTCTTAGAAATTGTCACATAATATTTAAGTAGGTATAAAAAACTTCTCTTTTAGGAAAGGTATCATCAAATTCCCACTATTGAATTCTCGATGTTATTTGGACATGAAAAACCTATTCTTAAAAGGATATTACTTCTCTTTAGAAATAATTAGACCTTATAGAAAATAATGATTTCCAAAACATAAAAAGGATCTACTTCTAATAGGACTTCAACCACTTAGATGATATCATAACTATAACACCACATAAATTTATTCACATGATTTATTTAGGATGAAATTTCCATGTATCATAGTATGCATGGATGAATGTAATCTACTTACTCCTTAGTGTCAAGATCCTAGATCATTGGAAGTCAACTCATATTTCCTTGACCTCTTCAGAATTTATGAATATATTGTAGGTCGATCTCTTCAATTATTTATCCATAATTTAGATGTGTATTAACACATTCCATCAATATTCAAAGACACATTTCTTCTTCATTTTATACATACATACACACACATATATATATATATTCACTATGTAATTTCATGAATATTATTTTTAAAAATGGAATTTTTGAAACTCCAAGAATTTTAGTAGTAACAGTAAAAACTTTTTAAATTTAGTCAACATATATTTTGGGTTTTTCCATATTCAAACCCTTTTGAATTATTCATCAACATAATATTTTTTTAATCCCATACAAATGATCATTTTTACCTTTTTAAACTCTATATATTATAAAAAATTTAAATTCATTTTGAATTTAATCCATGTGTTCATGGTTCTCATCTGGTTGTGATGTGATAACACATCTTGTAACTGTGTAACTCATCTCAAAATTCAACATCTTCCTCAAATGATCTTCCTTTAATCTATGTTAGGTTCAAAATCACAGGATTGATCATGATGTTTGAATTCATGAGAAATAGATTCATTGCATCATTTATATTAAAATTTATTTTTATATATAATATTTTGTATTATAGATTTATAGTTTTCTCAAAGTAATATATCTTATGTGCTAGCTCTAATATCATATGAGCACTCATATATCATATAGGGAGACATAAATATCATATAAATTAGTATATATTATTTGGGCCTCAAAATTTTTATACACTTTAAGATATTGTAATTAGAAAATTTTATATCCTGATATCAACAAAGACTTATAAGATCCTCAGAAATCAAACACCTCTCTCAACATCGTACATGCTCTATTAGAAAGATATATGCCACTACTAGAGTTATATTTGTAGAACCCACATTCATATGATAGAATCAACAATGTCTTATGAAGTACACAACTTATCCATTTTCATAATTCCATAGAGAATTTTATATATCTCTAAAAAAATATAGAACCATTATAATATCATCTTTATATAGATCTAATAAACTCAAAAACACTTCTAAAAAAACTCATAAAACATTCCATTCATGGTTGAAAATAAATACAACTTCAAGATAAATTCTAAGGGAACTTCATTCTCTCCCTTTGATTGTTTTGAACAAATGAAACACTTTTTAGGATCATATTGAAGAAAAAATTCACACCCAAGAGGCACTAAATCAAAACCTTTGTCACATAATAGAAATCTTGACATCACACTAAAGTTTAGAGTAGTATAATTGAAATAATTTCATCTATCGATGGAAAGTTTTCTTTTTCAAGTGATATGAAACTCTCCCTCAGTGAGGTCATTCACTTATTAAAAATATCTCCCCTTTTCATAAAAAAACAAAACCACTAAATTTTAAAAATATGGAAAGAAAAAACCCTTTGACTTACATTTCCCCCTATGTGTGACTTTGAAGCAAAGAGTTGTGTACTCAATTCTCCCCCTTTGAGAACAAAATCCAAGGATCAGTGAGGGTTACCTCCCGAAACTTATTAATGATATGGTAGAGGATGAAAAATCATGTTTAATATCATTTTATCAAATCTATTATTAAGGATAACCATGGTGAAAATTTCAACCAATTGGTCTTGGGTAGGAATAAATTCTGGATTTATTTCTCTACGGTTTTCTTTATATTTAATGAAATAATATTTGATATCAATATTATTTGACCTCGAGTTTTTCACTAGTTTTTTATAAATTTGAATAACACTTTTATTATCATGATAAATTATAATAGGTTTTTCTACCTTTACCTTCAAATCATCTAGTTTCTTCTTCATCCAAATCATTTGAGTGAAAGCACCAGTGAAAACAATATATTTATCCCCTATAGTACTCATTTTAACTGAGTTTTGTTTTCTTAGTTCCAACTCACAATGTTTTCTCCCAAAAGAAAAATTAAAACTGAAGTGTGAACTTTATCATCACATTCACCTACCCAGTTTGAATATTTGAATTCAAATGGATTTAAAATTTTCCCTTCTTGTATAACAAATCATGGTTCATAGTCCATTTGAAATACTTAAGAACAATTTTATCATCTAAAAGATGTAACTCTTTTGGGTCACATTGATATCTAGTAAAAATAATCACAAAATATAAAATATATAGTCTTGAATCAGTTAGATCAAGTATGCTTCCAATCATTTTTCTTAATTCTATTTGATTTACACTCTCACCTTTAACATCTTTATACATTTTCTTCCCCAATTAAATGTGTGTAGATACTATATTTTACTCCTAAACCTAAAACTTATTAAAAAATTATTTACAATACTAATATTGGGATTATTTTATCTTGAAACACTCCTAAAACCATGAATTATTCATCTCAGCAAGCACAGACATTTTAAATTATTGTTTGATTTAATTTAATTTTTTTAAATCACTCTCACAATCACTTGAGAAAATGATTTCATCAATATGTACAATTAAAATATGGATACCAATATTCATTTCATTTATATATAGGTTTCTTTATGATTTTACTTTTATTAAATTTAACTCCTTTAAGAAGCTATCCAGCTTTGAATACCTGGCTCTTTGGGTATGTTTTAAACTATATAGGGACTTCTTCAGTTTTCACACTCTGGTTCCATTATCATCAAGAAAAATTCCACCATGATTCTCTATATATACCTATACTTTAAGACCACCATTTTTAAAGGAATATTTGATATCCATATAAAATATTTTATAGTACTTATATGCTTCTATATAATGTAAGATAATTATAGCCTCCAACCTTGAAACTAGAGAAAGAGTCTCCTCAAAATACACTTCTTCAACTTAAGGGTACCTTTTTCACATCAATATGGATATATACCTATCAATATTGTCTTGATCATTAATCTTGTTCTAAAATACCCTTTTTTTCCCAATGACGTTCTTATTATTGGGTTTTATAACCAGTTCACATGTAGATTTGTTTTTGATATGATTTATCTCATCATCCATATCCTTTGTCCACTACTCATGTTAAAATTATTTTTTCACTAATTTTGGTTCAACTTGGTAGATGAGTGAGGTATTATTTTTAAACCTCAACCTTTTTTTATTTGGTTCTACTATGTGTTCCTCATATATCAGTTTTCATATAGTATGTACTAGTGAAAATTATCACCCAATGATTTTAAATATATAAAAAGTATTCTATATACTTTAAATTTTTTGTTTCTCAGCCTCAATAGCCACATTTTCATAATCTATCTACTCATAATATCCATTTACTATTTTTTTTCATGAACTCAATATGTTTTAATTGTTCTTTCTAGTTTTCTCCTCTCTATCTTCACCCTTTTATTCAAAAAATTATTTACCTAAAACATTATTTTTAGGATCGTTTCTAAGTATTTTCGCGTCGTAATAATTAATTACCTTTTGAAGTCTTTTATTTAATCATTTTTAGCATTTTAAATTGCACACATACCCAAAAAGATACATTTCTCATATCTTTCATAAAATATTCCAAGATTTACGTCTTTGATTTTCATGAATCAATAGTTACCAAAAACCCTAAAATAAATCATTATAAGATTAATTTTATACCACATTTCATATGCAGTTATACTATATTTTTTCCTTAAAAGCATTTATTTTGAATGGGCCTAGTAGTACACAATAATTCTTTACAAAATAACTTTGATCTTTCAAATCCAGTAAGCATTGTTCTCTTTATTTCCATAATGAACCTATTCATTATCTTAGTAACTTCATTATCTAGGAGTGTGTAAGGTGTTTTTATTGATTTTTAAACCCATACTTTACAAATTAATATTCAAAATAATTTTTAATGTAATCCTTTGAATTATATGCTCTAAATTTATCTATGTGAATGGAAAGATATCTTTAAACTTCTATTTTTGAAATCCGAAACATGTATATTGACTTCAACATGTGCTTGATAAGAAACAAACTTTTAATTATTTTATAATATTCAATGAATTTAATAAAATAAAAGTCACCTCTTATGAATTTGTGTTTCATGGGTTGAAACAAATCTGAATAAACAATTTCACGAGTCCTTTTTGATTATGCCTCCATTATTTTGTTCTTTAATTTAACCATTTCCCCTTTCAATAGGTTACACAAGACATATCTCTATGTCAACTTAATTTGGGAAGATACTTCAAAATGTTATCTATAAAAATTTTACTTAGATTATTTTGGCCAATGTGTCCAAGTATTATATGCCAAATATTGTTTCCTTTTATTTAACTATGGTTGTAGGAATTACTAATATCTCCAATCTAAAATAAACTCTCACTAGTTCATTATCACATTGTGTTGATTTTATATATTTAATTATTTTTCTGAGACATTAATTTATCTTCAATATCACCCCATTAAATTCATAAAAGAGTTATCTAACACTCAATAGAATAAATTTCATCCCACCAACAGACAAAAAATATTCTATCTCTAACTTATTATGATTAATTTCAGTTTTTATAAAGCCTTTTTTTCAAATAGCAATCATTTCTAGAAGTAACTACACCACTATTAGGTTATTTTATGTTTTTTGAATATTTTTATCCCCATTAATGTGTGATTAGCATACACTATCAAGGATCCATGGCTTGAACCTATTATTACCTTTAATAGTTACCTTCACAATCATTGAATTTTCTACATTGCTCTTATTTTATATCCACTTTTCTTTTTAGATCTGTTGTTGTTGACCTGGAATCATGTTCATACATAGTTATGTAAAGAAACCATTCTAGTCACATATTCAAATATATTCTCAATCCCATAATATATTTTTTGGATTAATACACCTTCTATCCACTCATATTAAATTTGATTCAATACAAATATATTGGTCTTACTTTATGAGTAACTTCCCCTTAATTATCGTCTTATTTGGTTCTAAAAGAGGTAAATAGTCTGCAAAAAACATAGGATTTATGACAATCAACCCAAAAAACTAGTAATAGAATAGTAAACCAGTTCTTTTAGGAAATTATTGATCCTAAACATGGTGATATTCTTGTTGTTTTACCATATAATAGGCCTTAAATTGTTTGGTTTTTAGGGTAATTTCTTCTTCTTACTATTGTCAAATATATTTTATGCAAGATAGTTATTCTCAAGGTTTTTCTTAACCCAGTATTTCCTATTTCTTCATTTAAAACCTGTGATTTTAGAAGAGACAAGTTTAGTCTTTTCAAAAAGTACAACTTCAAATTTTAATTGTGTTGATTTCTTGGTATTATCCACACCCAATGATGACTCAGTCTTTACTTAAATAGATATATCAATGTCAGTCTTTATCTTTTAATCCTTATACCACCTTAATCCATCCTGGTTAAGCATTTATTTATATACAACTAACTTTTTGTCTAATTATTTTATGATTATTTATTTCTTATCCACCTTCACTTTAAAGATTTTGATTTCCTCAATATGATCATTCATCCTACTACAAGACCCATATTAACCAATTTTTATTTTACTAACTTCCTTATAAAGAGATTTTATTTATTTCTTTTTCTTTAGGTTTATCTCAAGGAACAATTTATTTTTAGTTTTCAATATATATTCCACAAACCTTTCTTCTTCCTCTTCTTCATCACTTCTTGACCTATCATCATCCATTTTAACTTATTAGTTGAAATTTATATATTTCCTTGAATAATCTTCCTCAAGAACATTATATGAGAAATAAAAATATCATTCCTTCTTACTCAACATGCTTCTTTTCTTTATTGCTTGAAATTTATTTCTCCCTTCATCAAATATCTTGTACACTTTAGAAGATCTATTTTGAGATCTTCATTGAGGATTTTATTCACCCTCTTTATCATCTCACTCCTTAATATGATTTATTCTTATCAAGCTAGTTATAAAGTTCCCAAACACTCCACACTTAAAACCTTTAAGTGGGATCTTCCCCATGTATTTTCCTTTTCCACTTTTAACATTTTTAGAGATGAAAACAATAACCAGTTTTTGACTCTCATCACTCTGATTATTTTATTTATAATCAATTACAAATTCAACCTCATATTATTTAATATTAAACTTACACATGAATTTAAAAGTAATATCCTCTTTTCAATTCTTTTTAAATATTGGTTATTTTATCATTTCATAATTTAGGAGGGTTTTATATAAATCTTCAAGAGACATGTAATGTATTTATTCCAAAGCTAAGATCTTTGGGTCAAACCTATCTGGAAAATCCCCCATTATTTTTTTGAGCATAATAGAATCATAAAACTTATCTCAAAACCCTATGATATGAATAAATATTCTATTTTACCTTTAGAAATGGTCATAAATAGTCTCATATACTACCATTATGATATCTTCAAATTTACCCCTCTTAATCCACAATTTTCCTTCTTTTATTTTTTTGTTTATATCACACACAATATGAAGATTATACCACATTTATTCAGTTATATGTAGTCCTATAACATTGGTATTTTTTTTCCTGAGAAATATAATAATATAGAATTTATGACCTTTCTATCAATATATATTTTCACCTTTTTAGTGAATACCATGGAACCATCTCTTGTAATTGGTGGATAGACCATAATGACATCATCACTCACTTCTCTAATGTTAACCATTACCAAATTCCATGTACATGGGAAGTTATTTATTTATAAGACTTATATTTTCTTAGCTTTCAAAGTTTTTAACATTAATTTTGAGATTAAATGAATAACTTACATTAAAAATTGGTTCTTCTTATGTTATTATATATTTATTGATACATCTCATATATTTCAATTAAACAAGGAAAAATCCAATTAAACCATTAATCTTAGACAACCAAAAAAGTTACCAACAAGTTAAGAACTATTGGCACAAAAAGTTAATAATAATGGAAAATTTTGGAAGGTATTCATTTCAATGATAATGAGAAATTATTTTTATGTATATTGTTAGTTTAAATTATAACACATCAATGAAAGAAAGAAGTATATTTTTCAGACTTCTATATTGGGAATTTAATTTTTTATTTCATAATCTTGAATTTATTCCTATTGAGAATAATGTATGTGAAAAATTTATTTTTGCATTACTTAATGAGAATGATAAATAAAAGGACCATTATAGTGACCTGATAAAAATATACATAAATACTACTTTATTTTAGATTAATATTCAATATATTTCACAAAAATAGATGCATGAGGATTATAAAGGTTTAGCGTATTAGGAAACCAGATACATAATTAAATTATTTCTTAAAATATATTCAACATCTCTCAAAAAGAATTTCATATTAGTACCCTTCTATATATATCATACTTCAAACCTCCCATCAAAACATGGGGAAGGAAAACATAATAAAGTGTTATCTTAGATGCCTAGTATGGGTAAGCATGGGATATATTAATCATAAGATGGTATTAGATAATCATAAGGGTATGATTACATTATCATATGCATGTTATAAACATTATAGATTAATAACCATAAAAAACATAGTTCATATCACCAAAACCAAGTCATATCAAGATGTATGATCAATAAGGGTTTCAAGGTAGTAATCATCATTCTAGATTCATAACATTGGAATATGGAATCAAATTCAAAAGAAATAATAATATTTTGACCATATAAAATTGAAATCATGTGTATTCATAATCTTGTGAGAATGCTATAAAGTGATCATACCCATTCATCAAAATGTGAACATAACCACTCACAATAATATCCACGCATAATATTATGAGCATATCTAGAATGAATAATAATCATGCATCAAAATATGAACAAAAATATTCGACACCATTTACACATTTATCATCATCATCCCATCAGATAAAAATATTAAATTACACAATTAATTGGATGGATAAATAATTACAATAACACACATCATATAATCATAATCCATTCATAGGCATTCCCAATGATCACAAAACATTCATTATATCAACATAGAATAACCTATAGAAAATAAAAAGGCTTCATAAAAATCTCATCATCAGAATAAAACACCATACAAAGAAATTATAAGGATGATACCAATAGATCATATCCCCATTTAAACATAAATAACATTAAAGGATGTTATCATCGATGAAAATTACCTTTAAAAGACCAATGTAATATTTCATGAGGAAAATACCATTTTCATTATGAAATCAATTATTCAAAATATAAGAAATTTCAAAATATTATGGAAAAATTTTTATTTGAAAATGAATATGGAAATTTATAAATGAATATTTAAATAATTGTTTGGTCATGATGGTGGAAAATTCCATTCATGCTGTAATCATTTAAAATAAGGGTTCTGTTCACACTATCGGTAAAAAAATACCCCTTTCATAAAATGACAATAATATTCAATTAATTTTTTTATAGAAAGTAATAAATTGGTAAAAATGAATTTAAAAAACAATTATATTATATTAAAAACATTTTTGAAAATATTTTATTGAAGTTGGATATAGAGGAGAAATATTCATGACCAAAAAAGACAAATAAGGTCGTCTTTTCTTAAAAACATTTTAAAAACATTTTGAGTAACAAAGAGAGAGAAATGGTACCAAAACATAGAAATTACACAAATATAAAAAATTAAAATAAAATAAAATTGTTTTATTAGATTATTATCATATAATATTCCTAAATTTAAATTCAATCATAAACTATACTGATTGAAATGAGATTGAAACATAAATTTCATACAATAAGTATTATATTGCTTCGTACACATTAAAACCTCTTTTATAATAAATAAATATATATATTATAAGTCTATTAAAAAATAATAATATATATAATATTATAATTTTTTTACCTATAACTTCTTATCACCTATTTATAAATAATGATTTATTAAAATCACTATTTCAGGTGATATTTACTTTGTTTTTCAGGCATGTTTTGGTTTGGAAGTCCTTATCATTGAAATTTGATCATGGTCACATTATCTAAAAAATGTTTATCATGTCATATATATTATATATAATCATTATCTACACTTTTATCATTATTCACATAAATTAGTGGTGGGAAATGAATTATACCATTTTGTGGAGATGGTAGTCCGTACGTACGCACGACTTATGTTTGCACTTTTCGATTGATGGAAAGAGGAAAATGTAAATGATAATTCAAATTTAAATAAACGTCATAAATATTATATATATTTAGTAAATATATCATTATAACCATCAATGTTAAGTGGTGAAAAATAATGAAATGCATCATTTTGTAGAGGTGGAAGTACACACGTACACAAGAGCGATGTTTTATTTTTACATTAGATGGAAAGATGGTGGATAATTGTTATTCCAATATCATAATATAAATTCAGTATATTTAAGATAATTAATTCATTATTTTAAAATGGAAATCGTATATTTAGATGTGGCATAGTAAGAAATAAAATTTAAATAACTCGGTTAAGTGTTATACCTCTTCGTTGAGAAACCTCCTTTGGTATACACCTTATGAATTAAAAGGATGGTATTTTAAAAAAACCAGATGATTTGGGATGTGGGTAAGGAATATAATATGGTATTAGGGTAGGTATTGTCTGATATATATTTCTCAGACATAGTGAATAACGGAGGATATGGGCTCCCATTTATAAGTGAGGGGAATGACACACTTGAAATTGACTAAAAGATTAAATAATATATATAAAATAATCATGTAAAATGGAATCAAGGAATCAAAAATTTTAATATGACATTTTATAGGGTCTTAATAAACTCAACCAATCACATTTATACATATTTTAAATACATTTTAATTCTTATCTCCTAGTTAAACCGCTTTAAACCCAATTTAACCTTAAGTGTGATAACTTGACTATATTATCAAAAGTAAAAATGGAATTATAAAAAAAAATATGGAAATCATTATTAAAAATTTAGAATAAAATTTATCATATTAAATTTATATAGTTGGAAGAAATTAATTTTATTATAAGATCACAAAACACATGAAAAAAAGTTTATAGAAAAATATCTCCTTTAAGCATAAAAATCATTCCACCTTGAAATAAAGTAATAAGTTAGTTTAAAATATTTTATTTAGTTAAATAAAAATAAAACTAATATTTTTATAATTTTTAATTAAGGAAAAACGTAATGGTATTTTCTAACCATTCCATTAAGTGAAATGATCGAAAAATAGTTTTTTAATTGGAATAAAACATGACTTATGATTACAAAAGTCAAGATTGGATTCCCAAATAAAAAATAAGGTTTTAAAATAAATTATTTAACTCATTATACACATATTTGTTTGATAGAAAGGTTTCATAATTTATTAGGTTATTCTTACATTATAATAGTGTCATTAAAGTGATACTATTTTAAAAATCTACATTTTCACTATTAACCCAAAAATAAGTTATTCTAGAAAAATATAAAAAACTAACCCTAAAGTAAATTTGAAATGAGAATCCAAAAATTATATCCATTTTTTCAAATAATTATTTTAAAAGTTTTAGAAATTTATTTTACAATAAGAGCATAAACACAACAAAACCCTTTATAGAAAAATTCATATTTGACTATAAAACTAGATTTATTCTTATTTCATGCCCAATATGAACCATTATATGAATGATAATTTTTTTTATTGAATATAAAACCTATAAATCCAATTAAAACAATTCATCAATAGATATTAATTTATTTTATTAAGATGGAAAAATATTGTGCACATGAATATTTTTTTTCAGAAAAACATCCATTTTACCTACAAATGATTTTTTTTCATTTATAACCAATTAACAACCAATGAATTCATTTTATACATGTCTATAAAATACTTATTCATAATTTATTTAGTCCTATTCATACCCACCAATCCAGAGGCTGGATGATAAATGTCACTTTAAATAATAATATTTTAATAGAATATCATAGTTTGTTAAAACTCAATATTGTATCCAAAGAAAGATATAAAAGAAATCATATTTATTTAAAGAGAATAATATAATAAAATATCAGGGTTTTATAACCATATTATTTTGTATGAGTTAAAATAAATGAATATAAAGAATTATTTATGTCCATTTGAGAATAGAAAGTACGTTCTAGCAATTCTTATAATGAAAAATAAGGAGGAATATATATTCCATTAGATATTGAGGAATATAAGAGTAATTCTTGTCTATTAATGTAAAATTTCATGATTTTTTTCTTAAATAATTATAGGTTACATGGATTTCTCCCTGGCTTGGCCTTTTAATTTTAAGTGATCAGGTAATCCATTCTATTAATGGGTTTAGAGAGAACCCTTATATGGTTTGGAGGGATAGATTACATAGATCGAAGGCCTAGATGAAAAAGGCATAAATAAAATATTCATTTATTTTAATGAACTAAAATTAACCATCCATAGAACTTATTCATTGTATATTACTAGATCATCACTTGAAAATACAATTGTCTTTTCCTTGCCCCACATAGAGCTGCGCAGGTTCTAACTCTAATTGCTTGTCCACATAATCCCTCCATTTTCATTTTTGGTAAGATCCATCGGCTGAATACTATCTCCTTGATCCATATTCCAAATACTTCACTAGTATATTTTAACAACCATAGTTTTATGGTTTTGTTGACGCTCCTTTCGTCACAGAATCTAAAGATCAGAAAAAGGGAATATCTGAGCTCAAAGTGATTCAACCATTGAAGAAAATATCAAAAAATCAACAAAGGGATGAACAAGGAGAACATTTACCATAGGTCGTGCAAGTTCCATCATGGTCGCGCAAGTACACTTGCGCGCCGCCTAGTGGTCGTGCAAGTCTACTTGTGCGACGCCTTATGGTCGTGCAAGTGACTTGCACGACCTAATTGATAACCGCTCGGTAATCGCCTAGGGTCTTCTCCTGCCTATAAATAGACCCTGTGGGCCCCCCATTCGAGAGGAGATCTTTTTCCATAAACTCAGATTGAAGCTCCCGACGCCCAAGTCTCTTCTCAAAGCTTCCGGAACACTTCTAAGGTGATTTCATACCTAGAACGGAAGATCTAAAGAGAGGGAGTAAGGCCTAAGTGTTGAAATGCATCAACACTTGCGTGCCTGAGTGGCCAGCCCTTAAGGGAAGTGGCCACACTTGCGCGCCGCCTTTATTCCTTCGATAGAACTTACGCGTCCCTTTTTTGGAAGAACCTCAATAGGATTCTAAAGGCTTTAATAAAGAGTCGCTCAAGTAATTCAATGCTGGTTGAAAATCGTGCAAGTACCCCACGTGTCGCGCAGGTATACCTACGTGACAAATACTTGCGCGCCGCCGCAGTACCTGCGAGCCTTCCAAGACTTGCGTGACCCTTCCTTTTTGGGTGCCTTTCTTGCCCATTTCACCCCCCTTAAGCCATTACACCTTTTCTTTTCAAGATTTAGTCTTTAAGACACTCTCCAAATCCATTTATGGCATGATTTCTTGATTTGACTTCCTTATCTGAAAGGAATTCGGTGGAATATCTCTCAAAACCTAGTGATTTACATATCTTTATGTCACTAAGGATTGAGAGTTCATTCATTCAACCTCATCCTTTAAGATGAGATAATCCTTAACCTGGGTCTCCTTTTCAAGAATAATCCCCAGTCCTAAGTCCTCCAAAATTGGGCACCCTCCTCAGGAGTAAGCCCTAAATTCTTAAAGTTCCCAAATTATGGGCTTCCTTCTCAGGAGTAAGCCCCAAACCTTAATCCTTAACCTGGGTCTCCTTTTCAGGAATAAGTCCCAGTCATAATCTTGGGCTTCCTTCTCAGGAGTAAGCCCCAAGTCCCCTAACCTGGGTCTCCTTTTCAGGAATAAGTCCCAGTCCTAATCTTGGGCATCCTTCTTAGGAGTAAGCCCCATATCCTCTAATTTTGGGCTTCCTTTTCAGGAGTAAGCCCCAAGTCCCTTAATTTCTCTTAACCAGTCCTAAATTACGTTTGATATGGGATTCCTTCTCAGGAGTAAAACCCAATTATCAATCCTCTCCTAATTTGGGTTTCCTTTTCAGGAATAAGTCCCAAGTTAGAGTATTCAAAATCTCCGTAAAGCACATATACCTTTATGGACCCAGGTTCCTGGATTTTATCCCTAAAGTAAATCCTAGCCTTCATTTATCTGGGCAGTCATACATACATAATCCCCAAACCATTTCTTATGATTGCATCTTTCATGGTACAATTGTCTAATTTTTACCAATACCTCTTGTTTCTCACACCGAGCATGACTCACGTGAGCTTAGAGTGTAAAATTAATTATTACATCCTTCTTTGAGCCATCAAATCATAAACTTCATACTCCCTTACTCGAACTACGTGGGTCCTGATTCCTTTTCCAAAACAAAGGATACGTAGGTAGCCCATTTATGGGTTCGATCCCAACTCTGAAATAATCCATGTCCTTCTAAATGAAAATAAACTTCAAGTGCCCCACTGAGTGGCTTTAAAACCATCTTAGTCATCATAATGACCAAGAGACTTTTATATAAATGTTTTGAAGGATACCATTGACCAAGAATCTCTAAATAGATACAGATGATTATCTATTGATGAAGAACCTCGAATACATATAAAAGATTCTCTAAATTTCTTACATATTTAATCATTGATTGTTAAAACTAAAGGAAAGCTCATTTTATACTTGGTAATTTAATAAGGATTCACGAACATAACTTAAATCTATAAAGAGAGTCCCGGAGTAGACAATAATTCCCCTCAAAAAGGTGTGATGAGTCCGACCTCCCATCCTCTCGACCAATGAAAATTACTAAGCCTCATCAGTCCACAAGCTAATGAGCGCCTACCTTTGGAAAGTAGGTCCAAACGGATGTGGAATCATTGGATGTTTCCGGTTCTACGAACAAACCCGCTAGAATTCGATCGGAACATTTGAATCTCCCATCCAGGAGGTCATCCCTGAATTCTTTGCGAAACAAAAATGGTGAACCCGACATGAATCCTTAACCAAGTTAAAATGATGTTTTACCTATTTGTTAAGCCCCTATTTAAAACTCAGTAAGAGGGCTAACAAAAACAATCATTGACATATGTGCTCATCCAAAGGATGAAGTTGCTGAATTTATCTTGATTATGTCTGTTATATCAAACAGGCACTCTTTTCCAAGATCTTTTGTATTTCAATAATGGCTGCTCTCAAATTCACATCTGTGAATACTACTGCTGCAAATACCACAACTGCTATTCCTACTAGATCGCCATCCGCTCTGAGGATGACATCACCTAGTCAGCGTCTTCAATGCTGGGTATCAAATGCGCTGGTTAAGGAGTACCATCAACATGGTACCATCCTAACTCTGGAGGCTGCCCGGCAGGCCCTCCAAGTAAACAACTCACATAGGTCATCCGGACAACGACGACCAGTGATTAAGAGGCAGGCGGTGCTGACTACCATCTCCAACCGTTTCGGGTCGTTATCCCCGGAACGCAATTTCCATTCACTCCCTTACTCTGAGGAAGTGAATGAGCAGGTCCCTCATTCCCTTAATTCAAAAAGACAGGAGTCCTTCCCGAGGGCTCCCATCAACAATCGCCGCCAGACTCGTGCGACAGTGCGACCTCAATATGATGAGGGTACCGACTCCAGGCATTCAGCTCAGGTTCCTCGAACCCGAGCAGGCAAGACGAACCACCAGAGACAGAATCCGGTTAACAATGGGCAGGTTTTCATCCCTACCATCTTCGGAGAAGTCCACCAACCTAACTTGGTGGAAAACAACGGGCATGCACACACAACTGTCCGTTTTAATTCCGCTGTCCAGCAGACTCATCTGGCAGCATCACGCCAATCCCGCCAGGCAATTCCGGCGGAGTACTATAGTCAGGAACATACACCTGCTTATACATCATCATTTAGTCAGTAGTCTCGTCTGACTACATATGATGGATCTCGTCAACCGCGTTTGGTGAAGTGTAATCAGCAGGCATATACACCTGCTAATACTAATCAATCCTACCAATAGTCTCACTTGGTAGCGCACGGAGAAGTCAGTCGGAAAGCCCCAACGACAAACAGGAGGCAGACTCAACTCTCTGCCTCCACACTTGAGTACTATCAGGATTCACTGACAGGAAAAGGAGGACAGGAGCAGGCACATACACATACTCCAAGCCCGTAATGGACGTATATCCCCATTCTGGAGGCTGAAGTCACCAAACATATTTTGTCAATGGTGAAAGAGGAGAAGCAAATTCCTGCTCATATTCTGGATGCTTTCCAGGATATCATAACAACTTCGGCATCATCTCAGGGAAAGACACATAAATCTATCCCTAGCAGTGGAGTGACACATCAACAATTCACTCCGGAACAGACACACACATCTGTTCCAGTCCAAGAGGGTTATGGGGCATACTCCCCCATATCATACGGACAACCAAGTCAGGCACATACACCTGATTTGAGTGGAGATCGTCAGCCTAACCTGACCATCTTTCCTGATTAGGCACATACACCTGCTCAGAGTAACCACTTTCGTCAACAAGTGGTTTCCAAAGCGAGTAAGAAGACATCTAAGAAAAAGATCTGCCCAACACAGTCAGGATATCAAAGGCCAATATGCAATAAGGCTTTGCTCGATGCTGGAGTTCTTGAAGCCCTCAGACATTTATCTGTTGGAATTCAAGATTCTACTCCCTCAGTTCCCAATAACGGGAACATTAATTCCAAAAGTCTTTAACAAACACTTTCTCATGAAGGATTGCTTCATGACAATTCAGTCAATCTTGAAGTTTCATCTTCAGATGAGAGCCATAGGAACCCTCTATGTGGTCAGAAGACCAAGGAGCAAGAGATCTCATCTTTTGTTGTAACCCATTATGGTGGTCCTCCCCATGATGATGAACTTCGCTGCGAAAGTCCTCTCCGCAGTAGTGATTCACATTGCCTGGAAAATACTCCAGTGGACAATGTAGTGCTGAGAAAGCCCTCTTATCTTGAGGCACTTGAAAATGCAAAACCAGACATGTCTGATGCTTTATCGCTAACAAGTGAAATACTTTCTCAATCAGAAGATAGCCCAGGGTGTAGGTCATTCTCCGAACCACCCCTAAGTCATTAATATTCTAGTTTGATCAATGATTTCTCTACCAATATTGTTGAATCCGATGAAGCAACAAGGAAACACCAGCTCTGGTAAAAATAGGTAGAAGAATCTTCATTTAATGATAAAGAAGAAATGCTGAACATGAGGAAAAAACTGGCAAAAAGTGAGGTACCAGTCATGTTTTGGCCTTTGGATGACTCCCAGTATGACATTCCAAAGATGTTGACGGAAGATGGAGTCCATGATATTAGTCTCAACATATGGAAAACTATTTGTCAATTGAAGAAGAAGGTATTATCTTATGATGAATATGAAAATAATCTTAAGATAATAGAAGGGCTACAACGTTAGATTGATTTGGCATCTCTATCAGTCTCTCGGTATCCGAAGGCTGAAAAGCAGCAGAGAACCCATCAACGTTCATGCCTTGGCGCACTAAGAAAATTGCGTCAGTTAATTGACAATGCTCCATCTGGTGTTCATATCAGAGGATGGGGTGTTCACGGAGCACTACATTTCACAGTGCTTTCTAGTTAGCAAAGCCCGCCGAAAATGGTCTCATGCAATGTTATTGCCCATGGCCGGCCATAGTCAATGGGCTTTGTTCATAATCAAAAGCTTGCTCAAGAACAGACTTCAACTAGTTCCTATCAAAATCAAGCATATAGAGAACAAGTTGTTGAATTGCTTCTATATCAATCAGGCGAGAATATTGCACAAGCCACTCGTATGGAGCAAACACATCATCAAATGACAGAAGTTTAGGAAATCATCCAACGGTCTGTTGAACCAGGTGATAAAAGTGGATACAGGCTAATGCATCCATCTAATTTTCGAACTAAGATTCGCAAGATCAAGAGATCTTTTAAGAAGGTCTCAGACATAACATGTCAAAAGCCACCCCATCTTGTCAGACTGGGTACTCCTTTAACCCAACCCTCAGAGCCAACAAATGGGATTCGAGGAGTTGAGCGGAAACAGCAGGAACATCCCCAGTTCTCGAGACTGGGGACTTTTTCAAATCATCAATCCCCTTCTCAGAGAATATCGGTCTTTTCTCGATTGGGGAAGAAACCCCAAGAGGAATGAAGAGCCAAATTATCAGGAGAATCCCTCCAAGTTATAGCTCGTTAAGAAGTTCCTAAAAGATTAAATCAACAAAAGGAAATGTCTCATCAAAGACATGAAAGAAGACAATATCACAGAAATGTTGATAGAAGGGATGTGATGCATTATGCATCAATCAATTTCATCAATGCCTTTGTTTCTAATCCACCAGAGGAGGTTCACTCAGGGGCCTCAGATGAAGAGCGTCCTGCTCAAGAAAATGTACGCACCGATACAAATGAAGAAGGTGTACGTAAACTAAGTCAAAGGATTACTCAGAACCTAGGTAATCCACTTCCCTCCCTCCAAAAGGTATCCAACAAAGGGAAGGGAAAGAATCAGGTTACATATCCTTCCTCTGTAGAAGGTCAATCGCTCTTATTAGAGCAAAGGTTTGCACAACAGGAGGAAGAAATGAAAGAATTAAGAAGGTTGAATACAGAACTACTTCAGAGTAGTCTTCTTCTTAAGAATGCTGAAGTCTGACAGCCGAAGGAATTTGTTGTAACTAATGAGATGGATCAGGAATATCCTCCTTTATCAGTACACCCACAGAGGTCTAATCCTACGGGTCAAACGCAACAAAGGTTGGCAGCACTACCATCAGTTGCAGCACCAACCACCATGTCTGTCCAAGCTCCATTCATTGCACCTACCCAAAACCAAGTTCAACCTGATGTTTCTCAAGAGTTCATAACTACTATTGAGTCATTAACAGCTCGGTTAGAAACTATGGAATGGAAACGGGAGCAAGTTAAACCTGAAAAGAAAGTTTACCTTGAATGGGTAGATTCAATTTCTCCTCCATCTAGTTTTGGAAACCCTGTTTTCCCTACTTTCAATTGATCAGGCGACCCTGAACAACATTTGACACATTACGTGTCTTGTTGTGATCCTATGATGGGAACTCCAGAATAGCAAGAAGCAGTGAAACTCAGATGCTTCGTACGAACCTTGCAAGGACAAGCTTTTGTATGGTATACAAGCTTGCAATCCCAGTCAATCATCGGATGGGAGGATCTTCGGAAAAAATTCCTTCTTCAGTTCAGCTCAACTTTGCCAAAAACAACAGTTTTCGATCTTACAAACTGCAAGCAAAGGGAGAATGAAAGAGTCTCTAATTTCATTGCCCGCTGGAAGGGATTAACATGTTCCCTGAGTTTAGCACTCCCTCAGGAAGAGATGTTGCCAATCTATGTGGCAAATTTGCGTGACGAATTACGCACGCCATTGATCCTTGTGAAATACACCGGAGGGTTTCGAGACCTTACTTCAATCGCTCAGCAGATTGAAGATTCCCTTATACAGGCTAAGGTTAAATCTCGTGTAATTCCATCAGCTCCAGGAAGGAGAATGAGTAAAGCAGAAACTGCTACAGTTTTGCTTAAACAAGCACCTGTACCTATTTCTACTTCAAAACCTTCATCTTCTCGAAGGGCTCCACCTCCTGAACGCCAACAACAAAGGCCGTTTCGTCCAAATGATCAAAGAGATCAAAGACGAAAACAATTTGATGATTTGAAGAGTAAAACATACTCTTTCCGAAGTGAGCAGGTTCCTGGTTACTTCATTTTAGCTCTGGAAAATGATTTGGTTCAATTACCAGTGCCCAAGAGGCCAAACAAGGAAGGAGATGAAGATCGTCCCAATTATTGTCCCTTTCATCAAATGTTAGGGCATCCCATCTAGGAGTGTTTTGTCTTTAAAGACCTCCTGCAAAAGATGGTCGACTTGGGACAAGTCAAGTTGAAAGGTTCTTCGACTCAGATAGCATGTGTCACTACTACAGTTCCATAGGAAGAAGGTGAATGGAAAGAAGTCAAAAGCAAAAATACCCAAAAGTATGATGATTGGATGGTCAGCAAGACAATCAATCGGACTCATGCCATTTTGCGAACACAATTAAAGAAACCAATTGTGTCTTCTACCAAGAATATTGCAGTAAAACCCTCTTCATTAGAGGGAAAATCCTCAAAGAAACGACTTGATTAAAAGAAGAAAAAAGAATCAGAAGAAGATGAGTATGTGTCAAAGCCTAAATTGTCTTTGACTATGGAAGACTTTATGCCATCTACTTCAAAGCCACGGGCACCGCCCCACCAAACGGCACAGCCTAAACAGGCTAATCAGGCAGAGTCTTTATCAGACGAAGAGTTAATCTTCGGTTCTGTTAATATGATTCAATTAACAGATCCATTTTCCAGTCTGGATGAGCCTGAATTCCCTGTATCAAATAAAGGAATCTGAGGAAGTTCTAGAGGTTCAGGATACATGGGAAGAAGTGGATCTTTCCGAAGACACTACTCAAATTCTACCCCTGCTAGCACTGTATATGCAGTAGAAACTCGTGGTAGAGCCCTTCAGCGAGCTCAAAATGAACAAGCAGGTTCTTCTGCCAATGGCCAACTCAGTTTTGGCACAATTATTTTGGAAGACCGATTAAAGGTTCCATCTTCTTTATCTCATCAAGTAAATGGATCTAATCAGTCTAATCTTCCAAAACCAAGGATGTTGCCAACTTCAATACAAGATGCATCAGCTTCCAAAGCATCTGCTTCCAAGGTACCTTTTAAACCGCATATTCCTGTTGGGAAATGCAGAAATCTAGATCAAAAGTATGATATATTGAAACACTTGGCCAAAGTACCATCCATGTTATCAATTTTGGATGCTTTGAATATGTCAAAAGATCTTCGGGAAGCATTCATCGAAGCTTTGTCAAGTCCTCATGAGTTTGAAGCTGAAATTGCTGCAGCTGAAGTCTATCACATAGAGAATAATCCTGAAGAATGCCATGTAGTGATATCTCTTACTGATAAAGATGAAGAAGATGTTGTGCATGGGAACATAAAACCTTTGTACTTATCTGGAAAATTAAATGGTGTAGATATCCGAAGAGCTTTCATTGACAATGGTTCAGGAGTCAACCTCATGCCCATTCGTACACTTCGTCGATTGGGCCTCACAGAATCTGATTTATCTCCTTCTACCATGATGTTACAAGGATATGATAAAAATGAACAAGAACCACTGGGCGAAGTTACACTCAGAACTCAGTTTTGAGATCTTGTATCCAATTCGGATTTCATGATTGTTGATCAAGACTCAGCTTTCAACGTCTTGCTTGGAAGACCCTGGCTACATCAGCATGCAGCTATTCCTTTATCATACCATCAATGTCTTAAATACTATTTCAATGGTCAAGTTGGAACATTGTATGGTGATAAGGCCCCGTTCAAGACATGTGAGTCTCAATACATTGAGGCAAAATTTTATCACATGAAGGGAAGAGAAAAATCTACAATGAAGGAAATTACCAAAGTTAATGCTCCATATGGTTTGGAGAAGATTCCAATAAATCCATTTACACATGTGAGTACAGATTATGTGTTACCTATCAGTGAAATTGAAAAAATAGGCTCAAATCAAAACACTCTTATGGAAAGATCCATAATGTCAATTACGGCAATCGAGCCAGACAACATGGGAGAAATTGGTAACCTACCAAACAATGATGAAAGCCTAAGTGGTGACATTTTCATTTCATCTGCTGAAGTCCAACAAGTCTATACTTCTCCAATCAGGCTAGAAGAAGTTATAGCAACACCAGAGGTGAATAATGATGTTGATTTTCAATCCATCATCTCCTCTTTATTTGCCAAAGAAGGCCCTTTATCATCAATAGGGTCGGAAATGGAAGCTTCTTCTTCAAAATGTGAAAATTTTGATATCTCTTATGATCATGAGAATTTCGTTTTGTCATATACTTTGAAAGTAGAAATGGAAGAAATAGCACGTGATGAAGAGGAAGAGGAAGATCTTAGATATGCTCCTCCAGCATTTGAAGAAGGTATCTCTACCACTGTGGATGAACTCAGAGAAGTAAATCTGGGTACAGAGAAAGATCCATGCCCCACTTTAATTAGTGCGGCCATGACCCTTGAAGAGAAAGAGATGTATATTTCTTTTCTAAATACAAATAAAGATATTTTTGCTTGGAATTATACAGAAATTCCTGGGCTTGATCCTGATGTTTCTACCCATCATTTGGGTTTACCAAAAGAACATCGAGGATTTAAGCAAGCCGCGAGAAGAACACACCCAACTTATGATTCCAAAATTGAAGCTGAAGTGGATAAGCTGATCAAAGATAACTTCGTCAGAGAAGTTCAGTATCCCAAGTGGTTGGCTACTATTGTCCCTGTAAAGAAGAAGAACGGACAAATTAGGGTTTGCATCCATTTCAGAGATCTTAATCGGTATTGTCTTAAAGATGATTTCCCAGTTCCTATTACAGAACTCTTAATTGATGTGATGGCTGGCTATAAAGTACTTTATTTCATGGATGGATATTCCAGATATAATCAGATCCGAATGGCCCCAGAAGATGAGGAATCTACAGCCTTCAGAGCTCCTCAAGGTGTGTTTTGTTACCGGGTGATTCCCTTTGGTTTAAAGAATGCAGGTGCAACATATCAACGCGCCATGCATCGTATCTTCAAACCTTTCTTAGGGAAGTTTGTTGAGTGCTATGTGGATGATTTGGTGGTTAAATCCAAACAACGTTCTAATCACTTGGCTGATTTAGAAGTCATATTCCACAAGCTTCGACAACATAATTTGAAGATGAACCCCTTAAAATGTGCTTTTGGGGTAACCTCAGGAAAATTCCTCGGCTTTGTTGTACACCATCGTGGTATTGAAGTTGATCCTAAGAAGACCAAATCAATCCTTGGTATGTCACCTCCTCAGAATTTGAAATAATTAAGAGGACTTCAAGGACACTTAGCCTATATTAGGCGTTTCATCGCCAATTTGGCCGGCAAAAGTTTACCCCTTACTAAATTATTGAAGATAGGAGTCACTTACCAGTGGACTGAAGAATGTCAAGAAGCATTGGATATTCTCAAGAAATACCTCTTGAGTCCACCAGTACTCATGCCACCTGTTGAAGGTAGACCACTTATCCCCTATCTTACAGCTCTAGAGCGATCATTGGGTGCCTTTGTCGCTCAAAAGAATGATGCTGGGAATGGAAATAGCCTCTACTATCTCAGTAGAACTATGCTTGAAGCAGAAACCCGGTATTCAAGTATTGAGAAGTGCTGCCTGGCATTAATCTTTGCAGTTCAGAAACTGATACACTACCTGCAACATCACAAGGTCCAATTGGTATCTCGCAATAATCCGCTCAAATTCATCCTTAGTCGTCCAATGCTTACAGGACGTCTAGCAAGGTGGGTAGTTATTTTGCAGCAGTTTGACATTCAGTATGTGTCTCAAAAGGCCATAAAGGGCCAAGCTCTGGCTGATTTACTGGCTGAACATCCTTCAATGGAAGACACGTCTTCAAATATTGAACTCCCTGATGAGGAAGTTTTCTCGATTCAAGATAATCCTCAAACATGGGAAATGTATTTTGATGGTGCTTCCAGAATTCCAACAGGGAACAAAATGGAAAATCCTAAATTCAACAAAGTTGGTTTAGGAATTGTGCTCATTTCTCCAGATAAGGAAATGCTACCTTATTCCTTTTTATTGTGGGAAGGTGGTACCAATAATGAAGCTGAATACCAAGCTCTTATCACAGGCTTGGAGTTAGAGCTCCAAGCACAAGTGGATCACTTAAAGGTGAAAGGTGATTCAGACCTGGTAATCAAACAAGTCAATGGGGATTATGACATCAGAAAAGAAGAATTAATCCCTTTGTATGATTACATCAGAGAGTTAATGGCGGAATTCCCTTCAGAACCGACATTTTCTTATGTCCCAAGATCACAAAATGCTCAAGCTAATGCACTGGCTAATATAGCCACAACTTTAGCAGATCCAAATCGGGACGAGACAACCATCAGTATTGCCCACTGTCGTGCAATTTCACCTTATGTTCAATCCAGAACAGAGGAAATTAATAGAAATTAGTCCCATTCCTGAACCGTATGGTCATACTACCGGATGGATGTCACCTATCAGGGAATACCTTCAAAATGTAACACTTCCACCTGATAGATCCGAGAAAGAACAAATCCGACAACGTGTGGTCAATTTTACTCTTTATGATGGACCAAACCACCTAGAGAAAATTCTCTACAAACATGGTTTTGATGGAGTTCTCTTCAGATGCATTGATGGTGAAGAGACAACGGCTGTCATGAAAGAAGTGCATGCAGGAGTCTGTGGTGCCCACCAGTCTGGACATAGATTGTCTGATAAAATTTGAAGGCTTGGATACTTTTGGCCTTCAATGATACAAGATTGTGTTGATTTCACAAAGAAGTGTCATTCATGTCAAGTACATGCCAACTTCATTCATAAACCTTCAGAGTTGCTTCATACAGCTAAATACTCATGGCCATTTGCCACATGGGGAATGGATGTGGTGGGACCTTACCCTTCAGCTACGGCCAAGCAGTTTAAGTACATTCTTACTGCTACTGATTTCTTTTCCAAATGGGCAGAGGAAGTACCTCTCAAATAAGTAAATTCTAAATGCATTGTTAGCTTCATCAAGTCTAACATCATTACTAGATTTGGTGTCCCTCATACCATATTGACGGACAACAGCACCAACTTCTGTTCTTCTGAGGTGAAGAAATTGTATCAAGAATACAACATTAAATCCAACCATTCATCTCGGTATCATGCGGAAGCCAATGGCCAAATAGAATATTTTAACAAGAATCATTCAAATATACTTCCAAAGATGGTGGATAAAGATAAGAGGTCATGGCCTAATAAACTCTTTCATGCTTTATGGGCTTATCAGACTACCACCCGCAATGCAACGCAGTCAACTCCATATTCGTTGGTATATGGAACAGAAGTAGTCTTGCCAATTGAAGTTCAATTGCCCTTACTCAGAGTATCCATTTGTGATCAGTTATCTACAAATGAGCAATCCCAAAAGCGATTGAATGAATTGTAATAGTTAGATGAGAAAATATTGTGCACTTTGCACCACTTGGAAATCTATCAGAATCGAATAGCACGAGATTTTAACAAAAAAGTTCATCTTCGTTCATTCATCCAGGGAGAATTGGTATTAGTTCTCAGAACTCCAATTATACCAGGAAAGAAACCTCCCAAGCTCGAGCCAAAATGGGAAGGACCTTATTCAATACATAGGGTCTAATCCAATGGAGCTTATTCATTAATCTCGATGGATGGAGAACTCATTACTACCCCAACTAATGCCAGATTTTTGAAGAAATATTTTGTATAAAATACAAAGTATTCAGAAGATGTCCCTGCAACATGACAGTAAACTGTGCAGCACTAGTTCGTCCTTGCTATATGACATTAAACTATATAGAAATGGTCCAGTATGACCTTAAACTGCAACTTCGTCCAACATGACGTTAAACTGTAGAACAGAAGATGTCCCCGCAACATGACACTAAACTGTGCGGCACTAGTTCGTCCTTTCTATATGACATTAAACTATACAGCAATGGTCCAGTATGACCTTAAACTGCAACTTCGTCCAACATGACGTTAAACTGTAGAACAGAAGATGTCCCCGCAACATGACACTAAACTGTGCGACACTAGTTCGTCCTTGCTATATGATGTAAAACTATACAACAATGGTCCAGTATGACCTTAAACTGCAACTTCGTCCAACATGATGTTAAACTGTAGAACAGAAGAAGTCCCCGCAACATGACACTAAAATGTGTGGCACTAGTTCTTCATTGCTATATGACATTAAACTATACAGCAATGGCCCAGTATGACCTTAAATTGCAACTTCGTCCAACATGACGTTAAACTGTAGAACAGAAGATGTCCCTGCAACATGACACTAAACTGTGCGACACTAGTTCATCCTTTCTATATGATGTTAAACTATACATCAATGGTCCAGTATGACCTTAAACTGCAACTTCGTCCAACATGACGCTAAACTGTAGGAAAGTCACTTTTTCGTCCAACATGACGTTAAACTGTAGAAAAGAAGATGTCCCCGCAATATGACACTAAACTATGCAACACCAGTTCGTCCTTGCTATATGACGTTAAACTATACAGCAATAGTTCTGTATGACCTTAAACTGCAACTTTGTCCCACACGACGTTAAACTGTATAAAAGTCCCTTACGTCCGGAAAGACGTTAAACTATATAATCATCAAAGGTCCTGTATGGCCTTAAACTACACCACCGTCCATTATGACATTAAACTGCACCATCCACGGTCCATGCATATGACCTTAAACTATTCACACTTTTATCCAACATGACGTTAAACTGGGAAAAGAAAAAAAATCCCCAATGCGTCCAACATGACTTAAATGGTGTGTTATTTTGTCCTTACTGCATGACATTAAACTGCGCAGTCCCCCTTTCGTCCAACATGACGTTAAACTCTATTGTTCCCATCGTCCTAACTACATGACGCTAAACTGTACAGAAAGTTCATAATATGTCCTACATGACATTAAACTGGATTTTGTCCCTGCTACATGACACTAAACTGTGCAGCACCAATATTCCTAACTGCAAGACTTTAAACTACATAGTCCCTTTATGTGTCCTACATGACATTAAACTATGCATCGTTAAGGTTGTTGTTACCTCTTGTTTCTCACACCGAGTATGACTCACGTGAGCTTAGAGCAAACCCCAACCATAACACTCTCTTTGGGCTGCTAACCATGTGTAAGTCCCAACAACATTTTTATTAGATCATTGTCCCCAAGAACAACTTGATCATTAATTCATTCTTTAATTGAACTACACGGACTTTGATCCTTGCCCTCCAGGATGGGTATGTAGGCACCCTCCCAAGGTTCAAGCCCAAAACCAATCTCTTCACATCGGTTCACCACCATCTCATATGATGTTGATTCGTGAAACCTCCCCTGGAATCAATATATTTACATTGATTCACTTTCATCCTTGTTATATGACGTTAAACTATGAAACACTTTTGTCCGGTACGACAATAAACTACAATACTCTTTAATTTCCTCATTTGAGAGAGAACTATTATTGACATTGATTTTTCAATCATGTTTTATTTCAAAAGACTACGTGCATACATGGCAGTGCCTAAATTTTTTATCTTGGGTTAAACCATCATTGTACTAAAGCCCCCTTTCACCCTTCACATGTACGAACCAAATTTGTACAAAGGGTAGTTCTAGAACTACGTGGGCTTGATTCCCATCCTTATGGGATGTGTAGGAACGTTCGAGTATCCCTCGAATCCAGCCCCAAGTCTTTTGGGCCTAACCCCAAATTTCACTTTTAGTCCCTTAGCTGAAAAGTCCTCATGGAAACACACACTGTGTATTCATTATTATGGTCCGAACTCTATGATCCTAAACTAAGATCTCTCATATTTTCGTCCTGCATGACGTTAAACTGCATTTCAAGAACTACGTATGGCTTGATTCTCATTCTTATGAGATACGTAGTGAAGTCCAAAATTTCAATTCAGGACCCAGCCACAACATGATTATGGTTATCATTGACCTATGTATCTCTATATACATTGGACAATACCCATCTTTATGTGTTATAATCCTAACCTTAAATATTTTCAGATCTTCATAACCCTTTTCATGACTTTTAGTCACAAAAATGTCAAACTTCTGAGAATTCTTTTGCCTGACTATGCAGCACGTGCCCATAAGTGGCCTTGAATAAACGGTCCACATAACATACTTGTTAGCCAAAAGATACTATTTTATTTAACTATGCTGCCAATGCCCTTAGGTGGCCCTGCATAATTCAACCCCCTAACGGGTTTGTAAAATGATGGTGACTTCATTCTTGGGAAGAATGCCTCTTTTGTCCTTATTTGTCTTAAACAACAGTATGTAAGGATCCACAAAAAAATAGCCATCCTTAACATATTTGTCTCATATCCTTTTTCATGATCTGAAAGTATTCAAGTCTATGGTTTATTCTTCTTCCCTACGTTTGGGTCAGACCTTCGTAGGAGTGATATTCATCCAGTTCTTCGATAATCTTGTCTGAAAATATCTTTTCCATATTCAAGTATCTCTTTCCATACAACAAACTCTATACTTTAGAAAATTTGAATCTCCATAAACTTTCACTAGCTTTTAGCACTAGGAAAGTAAATTTCTGAGAGTTCTTTTGCCTGACCATGCAGCACGTGCCCATAGGTGGCCTTGCATAAACAGTCCACATAACAGACTTGTCAGCCAAAAGATGCTATTTATTTGACCATGCAGCCAATTCCCTTAGGTGGCCCTGCATAATTCAACCCCCTAAAGGGTTTTGTTAAATAATAGTAACTTCATTCTCGGAAAATATTTCTTCTAATGCCTTTTAGCTCTTTTTCATATCATTCCTCAGATTCAAATATTCTTAAGCCATATTTTACATATTTTCTCTCATACTTGAGTATGGTAATATGTTTTCAGATAAATTTTCAAGGAATTGAATCAATTTTAACCCATTTTGGTCAAAGCTATTTCGACCTTAAACATTAGCCCCTTTATGTCCGGCATGCATGACTTTAAACTGCCCACAAAAGACAAAGGAACTCTGAATAAAAGTCAAGTTCCTGCTCACTAAATATACATTTTTGTATGATTTAGGTAATATTGAGCAATTAAAAGATTCAAAGTTTGTAGGGTTATTTTTTTTAATCCTAGTAAAAATTAAACTATGCTTACTAGGCCCATTGGCTTAAGTAAATTTGAAGCAGGTAGTGAAAGAATGTTGGTACAAAATGATTGAAGATAAAAGTGTTTTTCATTGATACACAGGAGATAGAAGGACATCCAAAGACTGGAGTCTCTTCTCTTTTTCAAGAATTACAAGAGGCTTTCAACATAACACTTCATTTTATTTATGGCATCCCGAGCTTCATCAGCAACCACCTGGGATTCATTCATTCAACTGGATACAATAAGAGATGCAGTGATACTAGATCTTCTCAGAACAATTGTAAAAGGATGTTCTTGAGTGCGGTTTGAGAAAATTTTCTGCTGATCAAACAGTGACTCTATTTCTGTCCAAGAAACTTGGAAGATGGATACATGGATTTGAGAATGAAGCATTGGAAGTAAAGAGCCATTTGGAGAGAGTACTCTTTTCAGATATTACTCTAATGCCATGTTTGTCTTCTCTACACCAACCGGTAGTGGAAAACATTTCATCCCATGGGGTTTCCATTTTCATATCTGCAAGGAAATGACATAGAGGAAGAACTTGAATGTTCACACCATTGTTGTTGCTTTTAATGCACAACATAACTGAAATAGAGGAGTAGCAGTGCAGCTGCATCTCATGTGTATAATTGTTTGCATTTGGAACATTGAGTCCTTGCAGATGACCATGACCACACAGAGGCAGATGGATGCTCTGTGGAAAATTAGGATGATATTTCTTCAAATACTTAGCCAAATATGGGAGAGTACTATTGCAGATATCATAGTAATCATGGCCAATAATGTTCATCATGTCATCAATCTGCTTGCTAGACAGTTCATCAGCCGTTCCCATTCCCTTGGGAACCACTGAATCTGCACAAAAGATGAATAAACTAACTCTTAAATGGGTTTATTTTTCCATAAAATTTGTGAAGAAATTTTGAAAAAAATGGCTAAGGCATTAAGACGCGCAAATCTAAACATGGCGCGCAAGTATTCGTGTGTCACGCTAGTTTTTGTTGCGTAAGTGTAAACTGCGCAAGTACAAATACCTTTACAATAGCGCGACAACAAGGAAAACATTGGAAAATAGAGAAACTTTCACAACTAAGATAACCTGCGCGTCGAGAGCTCGAAGGTATGAAGTCCGGAAATCTGGATGCTTGTACGGAAGTGAGGCCCTCTATTTATAGACATGGCCGGGACCCTGCGTGTCGGACCCTGCACGACCGAGGGTCGTATCCCTGCGCGATGCACACTTGCGCGCCGCCCTCTGTGCCCTGAAGACTTGCGCGCCCCCTTTTCCTTTGGATGTATTCGATTTCCTCAGATTCAAATCCTCTATTTCTCTCCGGATCCAACTCTGAGGGGGGACTTTTGTTGACGCTCCTTTCGTCATAGAATATAAAGATCGGAAAAGGGGAATATCTGAGCTCAAAGTGATTCAACCTTTAAAGAAAATATCAAAAAATCGACAAAGGGATGAACAAGGAGAACATTGCCCATAGTTCGCGCAAGTTCCATCATGGTCGCGCAAGTACACTTGCGCGCCGCCTAGTGGTCATGCAAATCTACTTGCGCGACGCCTTATGGTCATGCAAGTGACTTGCGCGACCTAATTGATAACTGCTCGGTAACCGCCCGGGGTCTTCTCCTGTCTATAAATAGACCCTGTGGGTCTCCCATTCGAGGGGATATTTTTCCAGAAACTCGGATTGAAGCTCCCGACGCCCAAGTCTCTTCTCAAAGCTTCCGGAACACTTTTAAGGTAATTTATTACCTAGAACGGAAGATATAAAGAGAGGGAGTAAGGCCTAAGTGTTGAAATACATCAACACTTGCGCACCTGAGTGGCCATACTTTAAGGGAATGACACTCCTTTCGTCACAGAATCTAAAGATCGGAAAAGGGGAATAACTGAGCTCAAAGTGATTCAACCTTTGAAGAAAATATCAAAAAATCGACAAAGGGATGAACAAGGAGAACATTGCCCATAGGTCATGCAAGTTCCATCATGGTCACGCAAGTACACTTGCGCACCGCCTAGTGGTCGTGCAAATCTACTTGCGCGACGCCTTATGGTCGTGCAAGTGACTTGCGCGACCTAATTGATAACCGCCCGGTAACTGCTCGGGGTCTTCTCATGCCTATAAATAGACCATGTGGGCCCCCCATTCGAGGATATCTTTTTCCAGAAACTCAGATTGAATCTCCCGACGCCCAAGTCTCTTCTCAAAGCTTCCGAAACACTTCTAAGGTGATTTCTTACCTAGAACGGAAGATCTAAAGAGAGGGAGTAAGGCCTAAGTGTTGAAATGCATCAACACTTGCGCGCCTGAGTGGCCAGCCCTTAAGGGAAGTGGCCACACTTGCGCGCCGCCTTTATTCCTTCGATAGAACTTGCGCGTCCCTTTTTTGGAAGAACCTCAAGAGGATTCTAAAGGCTTTAATAAAGAGTCGCTCAAGTATTTCAATGCTGGTTGAAAATCGCGCAAGTACCCCACGTGTCACGCAGGTATACCTGCGCGACCAATACTTGTGCGCCGCTGCAGTACCTGCGCACCTTCCAAGACTTGTGCGCCCCTTCCTTTTTGGGTGCCTTTCTTGACCATTTCACCCCCTTAAGCCATTACACCTTTTCTTTTCAAGATTCAATCTTTAAGACACTCTCTAAATCCATTTATGGCATGATTTCTTGATTTGACTTCTTTATCTGAAAGGAATTCGGTGGAATATCTCTCAAAACCTAGTGATTTACATATCTTTATGTCACTAAGGATTGAGAGTTCATTCATTCAACCTCATCCTTTAAGATGAGAGAATCCTTAACCTGGGTCTCCTTTTCAGGAATAATCCCCAGTCCTATGTCCTCCAAACTTGGGCATCCTCCTCAGGAGTAAGCCCCAAATTATTAAAGTTCCCAAATTATGGGCTTCCTTTTCAGGAGTAAGCCCCAAACCTTAATCCTTAACCTGGGTCTCCTTTTCAGGAATAAGTCCCAGTCATAATCTTGGGCTTCCTTCTCAAAAGTAAGCCCCAAGTCCCCTAACCTGGGTCTCCTTTTTAGGAATAAGTCCCAGTCCTAATCTTGGGAATCCTTCTTAGGAGTAAGCCCCATATCCTCTAATTTTGGGCTTCATTTTCAGGAGTAAGCCCCAAGTCCCTTAATTTCTCTTAACCAGTCCTAAATTATGTTTGATATGGGATTCCTTCTCAGGAGTGAAACCCAATTATCAATCCTCTCCTAATTTGGGTTTCATTTTCAGGAATAAGTCCCAAGTTAGAGTATTCAAAATCTCCGTAAAGCACATATACCTTTATGGACCCTGGTTCCTGGATTTTCTCCCTAAAGTAAATCCTAGCCTTCATTTATCTGGGCAGTCATACATACATAAGCCCCAAACCATTTCTTATGATTGCATCTTTCATGGCACAATTGTCTAATTTTTACCAATACCTCTTGTTTCTCACACCGAGCATGACTCATGTGAGCTTAGAGTGTAAAAGTAATTATGACTTCCTTCTTTGAGCCATCAAATCATAAACGTCATACTACCTTACTCTAACTACGTGGGTTTTGATTCCTTTTCCAAAACAAAGGATACGTAGGTAGCCCATTTATGGGTTCGATCCCAACTCTGAAATAATCCATGTCCTTCTGAATGACAATAAACTTCAAGTGCCCCACTGAGTGGCTTTAAAACCAGCCTAGTCATCATAATGACCAAGAGACTTTTATATAAATGTTTTGAAGGATGCCATTGACCAAGAATCTCTAAATAGATACAGATTATTCTCTATTGATGAAGAACCTCGAATACATATAAAAGATTCTCTGAATTTCTTACATATTTAATCATTGATTGTTAAAACTAAAGGAAATATCATTTTATACTTGGTAATGTAATAAGGATTCACGAACATAACTTAAATCTATAAAGAGAGTCCCGGAGTAGAAAATAATTCCCCTAAAAAAGGTGTGATGAGTCCGACCTCCCATCCTCTCGACCAATGCAAATTTCTAAGCCTCATCAGTACACAAGCTAATGAGTGCCTGCCTTTGGAAAGTAGGTCCAAACGGATGTGGAATCATTGGATGTTTCTGGTTCTACGAACAAACCCGCTAGAAATCGATCGGAACTTTTGAATCTCCCATCCAGGAGGTCATCCCCGAATTCGGTGCGAAACAGGTTTGTAGGCCTAATAAATTTCCCAAAATCCCAAATCGGGTCAATAATGAAGCTACTATTGTACCCCATCACAATACCTACTAAAATACCAACACTACTACAATCCTATGATATTTCTATTTTATAATTAAAAATTCAATCCCCTTAGGTTTTAAACCTAGGTTACATGTAGAATTATGTGGATCCTTTACCACTTGTGTAAGCCCCCATGTAAAATGGGAAGTGATGATTTACATATTTTTCTTGAGTAGTTACTATATTTAAAATTGTTTTCATTTTTAACTGAATATGTTTATAAAGTTATAGTGGAGTCTTGTACATTATTTAATAATTTTTTATTAAAGTATAGAATTAATTTAATTTAAATATATTCCAAAAATAATTATATTGAATATTTTTCATATAGTAGTAATATTTCCCCCATTGTTTTTTACTATCATGATGCATCTGACTCTGAATTTTGTCAAGAAAACTAGATCAGGATAACCCATACATTATCTATGGGTGCATATAATTAAATGGCAATTTATTTTTTTTATTTATATTAAGTAAATGAATATTTAAAAATAATTTAAAAATAATTTAAAAAATATTTAATTATTATTTATTTATTGTTTTATAGATACCTTAACCATTTGTAATCATATATGAAGAATAAATCCAATTTTTTTTATTTATTTCTGAAGGGTATATGGAAGATGAGTTTCTTAAATTTTATTATAGGTAATTGGAATATTGAGACATGATTCAATTGATTTTGTTGTGTTAATGATATATTGACCCAATCCCAATTTGATAGAAAATCAATAATACTTCATACCCTTGGTCGACAAATTGGGAGAACCTAAAATATTACACTGAAATAAATGGAATTATTACAATCATGTATATATGTGATTCTAACTAGTAGAATTTAAAAACTATTTACTGAATAAATGAGGATAAAAATGAAATTACTCCTAGGATGTCATACATGGAATGAGGAATATATAATAAAATCAGTTAATAAAGTGTTGGTAGAATTTTTTATGCATAGTTTATGTTTATAAATAATACAACTCATATATAAAATAGTTTGAAATATATATTTTCTAAATTTAATAACTTAAATTATTTTTTATAGATCATGAATAGTGATATTCAAATTGATGTGTTATATGATTAAATTATTTATGGGTCTTAAATATGAATGGATTAAAATTTTATTCAATATATTGGTAGAAAGGTTTTAAAAAACATAATACTGGTATATTTATAGTAATTAAACTGGGATATTATGGAAAAGTTGAATGATATTTTTGAACTAAACTATCACATTCATTTTTAGTTTTTCTATTCAAATGCCCGTGGGTCAGTATTATTAGGGGTATTAAAATACATTTCTTAAAATTTAATTTTGTGATCTTCTAACTATTGATAGATATTAGTGGTCATGAATAAAAAGATCCATATATCTTCACATCATAGGAAAATGGTATATTATTTAGAAGATACAATATATAAAGGTTAGAGTGTAGTTTTATATATGAAATAAAGATACTTGTATAATATGGTTGATGAGGTTGAAGAATTAACTTTTGAAGTTGAATCCCATCAATGAAAAACACTAAATTTTTTGTTTATGGAAAGATTAAAATCATTGGTCTTGTTAGGGAGGATATAATAAAATAAGTAATGATAGAATATGAAAATGATATATATATTGAAAGAGAAAATTTTGTATGTTTAGTAACCTATTAAATTATCAATAAAATTGTGCATTATATTATTTACTTTTTATATTATTCCTTATTTATCATAATAAAATTACTTTTTATGCATTAAATGTTTAATTTTGAAAATTTAAATGTTATAATTTTTTTAAATTAATTTTTGAAAATGTTTTTAATTTTTTTTATGATAAGAAATTCAAGGAGAAAATTATTCATTTATAATAGTTAATTTTTAATAGATAATCTTACCACAATATTGACATCATCAAATTTTCTAGTTTATACCTCATATATTATATATGGCTCCCCCTACTCCTCCCTTTTTGTGGTATCTAGTATGCCCTATAGATCCTCTTGATAGAAACTAGAGAAATTTATATAGTTACATCTACTCTATCAGAGCATGGTGGTAGGCCATCAGGATATACAAGTGATGTTCATGTGTTGAGTGAGAAGGTGGTAATTCTAGTTATATCATAAGGATATTATTTGGTCATGGTTATATGTATGAATTTCAATCAGAAAAAAACTTATTTCATTTTTGAATATAAATAGTTTTATTTTTTCAAAAAAACATAAACAATAATATTAGAGATGAAAATATTATGCAAGATCCTATGATTCGTATGGGTATTTGGTTTTAAGGGATGTTTGAATTTTTTAAATTTTTAGATTGGTGGTTTTTCAAAAAAAATATTCAAAATATTATTCCAAACACATTAAAGTGTTGGTTCTTGATGTATTTTGAGACCCGAGATGTGTCTCAAGATCCAATATATGTATCGAGAGCTTCAAGATTCAAACATAATTTAAATTATAAATAACATGGGGTTCATGGTTATCACATGGATAGTACTAACCATGCAACCTATATGTGAAGCCTATTTTATATAGGTGCACAACTTTAGAAACCATGTGGCCTGCCCCAAGAAACCATGAAGATGTCTGTGGTGAAATGGAAAGATATCACATGGTTGGTGCACAATTTTTCAAAATCAGGTTACCAAACCATGTACCTTATTAAAATGGAAAAATAAAAATTTTCCCCTATTCCCATATAATTATTTTACCCATTTTCTCCATCATTTTCCTAGAATCTCCCCTGCACATGCCACTCCCTTCTCCCTTATTCCATGGGAGATCTTCTCCATTTAATCGATAAATTAGAAACTATATCTTGTGACTAAGATCCTTAAATATTTTTTATCCCTCAATTAGTTTCCTTTAATTTTTCCTTCCACTATCTAGTTGTATCTTGTATTCTTTCGATAAATGACCTATTTTTAGGGTTTTTGTCTAGTACTAATTTTTTTCCACTCTATCTGGAATCGAGGGCTGATATGAGATGAGTAAAGATTCTCAAGGCTATGGTAGGTGGTCTAGTTTTCCTTCCCTCAATGTATTCATGTTTTTTAAATCTTATTAGTTCTGTATAATGGTAATAAACTATTGTTGAGCGAGACCCGAACTTTAAGCTATTTTATCTTGTTTTAGGGCCCATAAATAATTCTTGTTTTATAAGTAGTTCCCATAAATTATTAATCCATCCAAGGAACAAGAATGGTCCACGATAATATCACTAGATAACCATAATTTTTTAATTTTTTTTAATTCATAAAATTATTTAATATATTACTTATTAGGCATGGTTAAGAAAATATTTCAGTTCATTCCATGAACCATGTAAGGCATATGGAAGAATATTTACCAATTAATTGAGTTTCCCGTGAGGTTACATTTTTACATAATCTTCTACTAAATTATATAGTGACTCTAGGAGTGTTGTGTCTTAGGTAACTACATAGATAAACCTTGGATGAATAATGGTTTTTCCCAAGCTGGTGGACTCAGTTTGTTTAATGACATAGAATTGAATTAGTTATACCAGGTGTGTATATAACATGTAAATAATGAGATGACTTGAGGTACTTTCTTTTGAACATAAACCTATCTTAATTAGGGTGAATTAATCTATAATATAAATCCATCAAACTTTTTTACTTTGGTAATATGGTGTGACCAAATGTTATATAATTAAATGATAACCTCTAGAATCCCCTGGTTGAGTTTTGAGACAAATAAGGGAAATTTTAATGCTTGGTGATGCATTTAAGTAAATGAATTAATGTATTGGTGTTAAGGGGTCATGTTACCCTTAATAAAAAAATATATTTTGGGAAACATAAAATGGATCCTAAAAGATTATAAATAATTAAAGGATTGAGGTGTGTTTAAATATATGGACTTGAGACATATTTCTTAATAGGATTAAATTATGTTCCTTTCCTTCCTAAGATGATTTTATGATTTTTATAAGTATATATAAAATGGTATTGTTTCTAGTTTTAAGTTAGACATTCCCTGGGTAAGAATTGGATTCCAGTTTCAAATTCCAACTGAAAAATCAATATATTTCATAGGATTCACTAATGATAATACCAAGGGTTAATTTAAACTTGGAGTCAATCAATGTTTTACATTCATGAATTTCTCACTTCAGTGATATGGATTAAAATGTGAACTATGAAAAAATTATAATGCCTGTGATGAACTCCCAAATTCAAATTGATATTCTAAGACACAAAATTTCTCAGATTATCTCATTGGATCCCAATCCATCCTTTCTTGAGAATACCTTGGACATTATCCTCATGCTCAGTTATAGCCCTTTAGATGGTGGAATCCCGATGGATCATCCCTCATATTATACACCAGAGATATAAGCCATGGAGTGATCACCATGGGTTGTATTTTTTAGTTCAATAGAAATAATTCCTTGTAGTTTTCTTTGTATTCACTTGGTTTTGTTGTATTTGGAATTCCCAGACCCAATTAATGGATTCACCTCTAATGCCCATTCATGGATTCATGGTCTTATATCCATGGTCCTATTACTAATTTATATTTAATATAATTATATATAACTAGATTAGGCCAAAGAAGGTGGTATTTCCTATTTCACCATTACTTTACATATTTCTTATTAATATGCTGCATGCTATTATGTTTTATACTCAAAGAATGGAAATGCATTCGACACCATTGGTGGTCGTCTACTAAGTTTTACTCACACCATTTTGGGCCACATTTTTTTACTTAAAAAGATATCATGGTTTCAAGTTAGGACTTGGATGGGGCCTCTTGATTTTATTTATCTTGGGTTGGGACTTGACATGGGATAAGTGGACCGAGTGTGTAATCATACTTCCTATATGTGTTGGGTCATTTTCTTATTTATTTATTTTCATATAGACTTGTTTTATTGTTATTTCCTACTAATTTTATTGTATGAATTGTATATTTAGTAACTTATGTTCATGAATGGTCGGTTTTATTCGAAATATTTGGGTTACTATCTTATTATTATCCTCCTTTAGTATATTTCATTTTTTTTCATTTCCTTTAATATTGATATAGAGTGTATCGTCTCCCCAACATACTATCATTAAGCTCACAATGATAGTCAGTTGTATTTGACGTATGGGGAGGTTAACTTGAGGCCATGTGGACCTTCGGTTTGGTTAATTACAAGTAAACTGAGCATGATACATCACAAAGTGGTATCATAGGGAGGTTTTGATCCTCTAGTTTGGTAACATATCAAAGGTTCTTTTCCTTGGTATTACTATTTTGGGATGGAATATAAGAGTCTAGTAATGTGTCAAAACATTGTAAATAGCTCATTCTAAGGAATGGCCAACCCATTAATAGGGGAAAGACCATGTTTTATGGGATGATACTATTCTTTATATTGTTTTTTGTTACAATTTATTATTATTTTCCATTGGGTAACTTTTTTTTCATATTCTTCTGGTTACTGATTTATGGTATTTTTACTAATGGTCCAATATTAAATAATGGAATGTGTTAATTCATCATTTCAATATAATAGGGTTCATATTCTATTAACATGCTTATCTATATACCATCCTTGTGATATTTCCTACCATGTATACTTGTATCATTTGTTTATGTGAAAACATTACTTATTATAGTTATGGTTTAAGGTTGATTAAATAAATTATCTACGTAAATCTAAATATAATTTTCCCACATAGATAAATAAAGACATTCTATTTTAACCATCTGAAATTTAATTAATGTAATAAAATAACCTTAAAACAACTAATAAATTAATTAAAATAAAAAAATAAATGTTAAAGGAATTTGATTATATTTTTACATTATCCAGGTGATTAATGATGTATTTGAGTTAAATGGTGTGACAATTACAATTTATAAAGTATTGTTGGTTTATAACTTTGGAATGGAAACCATATAATTAAATCCTTATGCTTCACTCAAACATTCTAGGTTGATCTTGAAATTATCTACCTATAGAATAAGCTCGATGTGTACTAATTTTTTAATGCTTTAACTGTTAATGGGTTATTATTAAATGGTATTCCAATTATAATTTATTGAGCATTACCTTCATAAATCTAGAATGGCTACCCTCATAACTAAACCCATGTCGACATGACTTAATCCTTGTAGGTTGATGTTATCTTGACAAGTGTTAGTGCTTAACCCTTTTGGGGTGTGTTTATGTTCAATAGGATGGTCATTTAAAGTGTCTACAACCACTCATACAATTTTTAATATAAGTATATGATGGAATATTTCTAAATCATTCCCCAAAAAAATAATAAGAGACATATTCTGTGTTTTTGGGATTAAATATTATGAGGAATCAGTTAATTAAATTACAATTTTATCTTAAATATCATTTTCCTCTATAACTTGTGATTTAAAATTTATTTAATATATCACATTCAAGAGAAATTTTGATAAGTAAATGGTTGAAAGGAAATTGAAAGGCACTGTCATGGGAACTCTCAAATAATGTTTGGTTTTTGGGTACTTTGGTGCAAAAGAGTGGCTCACCAAGGTCATATATAAAAAGAGGAAATAATAAAAAATTATTTCAAAGGTATATTGAAAATAAAAATAAAATAAAATAAAAACACTACTTAAAAGGATGGGGTGTTTAAAATATATAAAACTATAAGATGTATGCAAGAAGAAGAATTTATTTTTTTTCTTTTTTGAAATTTGATTGATAAACCACAATGAGAATACTTTTTTATAAAATATTTTTTAGAAAAAATACTCCGTATAACAATAGATATTCAATTAATTATTAATCATTATCATTTAAATTAAACCCCATTTAATTAATATCCTTGAATTTATTAACCCCTGAACCCTACAAGAATTAGCTTAACCACAGAGATTAAATTAATTAAACTTTAAGCGAGCATCAGAACATGAAATCGCAGCACCCTTCTTTGATTTAGATTATAAATCTAGGTAATATACAATGGAAAGATAGGGAACACATACATTATGGAAATTAGGATGAATTAAGTTTTGAGATTGAATTTGAACTTTAAACATTGATCACTTGTTTTTTTCTGATTAATATCACACTTTCACAATTCACATATTACTTGACCATATGTGTTTTGTGTTAATTGTTAAATATATTTCTTGGTTTATTTTAATTAGAAACCTAATTTTTGGATAATATTTTTTGAATTACATTATTTCAATGATTCAAAACAAATAATTTAAGAAGTTAATAATGAAATCAAATACTAAGAAAAACTACTCTTCCCTGGGTGGTGTAGTCATCATAAACCAATTTACATGTGTAATGGTTTCGAAAGGATATAACCCAATAAAATTTATAATCTTTAATTGTAGACCAAATAAGAAAATTATATAATAAATAAACTAAAAATAATAGAATAAATATAAAATAAATAGAGATTTTATATTATTAAAACCAAAATATTTCAATGTGAAGAAGATGAATGAAGATTTGACGAGGCGATCCTTGCTTCAAGAGATACCCCTATTAAAATTATTAGGAAATTGGATTGTAACTACTTATAATATTCCTCAATATTAATAATTCACATCTAACCCCTTAAAAATGATAAAAATAAACATTTATAGTGGAGATAGGAGGCTAGGATTACATGTGTGAATAGAAAAAATAAGCCAAATATTTTAATCCAACATGCACTATTTTGATGACCTCCAAGACTAGTTAACAAGCAATAATTTCAGAAGGATTGTTTTTATTGAATTGGTTTCTCTACATTATTTCCAAATTTCATCCTAATATAATCTTGGATGAATATTTTATGGCCCAAATAGTAAAGTAGTATCCAATCTATTGAGTCCATTCTATATTTTACTTCATGGACCATTTAATCCAATTAAATTCATGATCAAGCTCAGATGTCCTAAATGAAAGTTTTATTCCATTGATTTAGAAACATTATTATAAAATATATAGTTCACATAAATCATAGAATAATAGTTACATGCAAAATAATATTATGAACTTTAAAGGGTCAAAATTGGAATTTTCATCAAATTTTCTAATGAATGGTCTTATCCCATATATTTCAAAAATAAACACATTTAACATAATGTGAGGAAATTATGTCATTTATTAGCAATAATATATTAAATAAAAATATGTTTCATCAATATCCCCACACTTACCCTTTTGAACTTCTAGGAAAAGTCACAAGCCATATATTCTAGAGAATTATGAAAATTTATTCACATTAGAATTTACCAATCCATAGTGGAAATATAGGAAAAGTAAGAGTCTCATAAATAAGTCAGTATTAATAAATTTTAAATTACTATATCATAAATTTTATCAAAATAAAATCTAGAGTGATTAATGACACTAATCACAATGAAATAAGTTATGGGTCAACTATGCCATTAATTTCCCACATATTTGTGTGCCAACCATTTAACGATCATATATACACCATTTATTCAGTATATTTGGGTCAAAAAAAATTTATTCTTTACTAGTTTAATTCCATAGAACCTCTTCTACATTCCTTTACAATCACATTTCATGACCCACTAACTTACGCATTCATAAAAGTCAAACCTTAAGATCCTGACCTAGATATCCCCATATGTTGTACATTTCATCACTCCACTATTTATTAAGAAAATATATACATTTTTTTGGTTTTTTAAGAGGTTATCCAACTCTTGGATATCAGGTGTAGACATACCAGTTAATTCCTAATAGTAATTAAAAACATTGAAATAGAAATGATCATATGAATCAACCATTGATGTGAGATTAATTTTTTTCTCTAACTTTGATATACCTTAAATTGAGTAAGAAAAATTTCACAATTCACGATTTAATCTAAAGTAATGTAAAAAAATAAATGAAAAATTTTACCGTAAAAAATATCACAAATAATGGTGTCCAAATCTAAAAGGTTTTATAATGACACATCCAAATCATATCATCAACAGATTCCATTTTTATAAAAGTAAACCTTTAATGATCAAATATTTATCATTCTTATCAAGCTACCAATGAATTTATGAACTGAATAAACAGCTTTATATATGTTCCACATGTAAATCAGCATGTTACATGGTGTCTTTATTTATTTATTTTTGTGGGTTTTTTTTAAAAATTAACAGAAAACAAACACAAAACAAACAAATAAAAATCCTAAATAATCAACCCCAAAATGTTGAAAATCCCTATTACTTAAAATATAAATTTTTATTCAATATTAGTATATGAAATAATATATGCATATGAAATGAAAAATTAAAATTTGGAAAAATAACATAAAAGTGAGGGGGTAAGGGACAACCTAGTAATTCCAAGTGATGATGGGATCATGTAGTGAGATGGAATGAATTGTATCTGTTGGGGGTCCCTCAATGTACTACTTCATCCACTACCCATTTAATATAAATATCCTTTATGTAGCCTCTTGAGTGACCTCCACATGCATCATATTCAATAGTGAACTATAGAGAAGGAATTTGTCACCTAAATGACCACTATTTTAGATTATTCTATCATGAACTACTTTTGATCTTTTCTTATAGAGCCATGAGTTCTCATATGATGAAAATAAAATCTCTTTAAGCTCTTTAATTTTAAACTTCCTTTGATCTCTAAGCACATGTGCTTCAGACCGATTGGTGAGGACTCAACAAGTGCATCCAAGAGACCTGAGATCAAATTCGGGTGGAGAAATATTTCTGGGTACTATAGCAGTACTATAGTAGGTACTGTTTGGTACTATAGCATATAAAACTATTCATCCATCTGGGCCTTTGGGCCACCGGTTTGTTCCTCAGGTCCTTCAAGGCCTTTGGACCACACAAGGCCTTCGTTCCAGTTGTCTCTCAAGGAATTAGAACAACTTTAAGACCTTCAGGAGACCCCAAGGCCTTTGGTCCACATGAATACCGTAGATGAAACCAGATAGATTTCAAGTGACAAGGCTCCAGGTGAGGATTCAGAACAAGCACATTAACTAGATCAGAGATAACTAGAATTAGAATATTGAGAGGGTATTGATTTTCCATCAGTACCAGGCCTATGCATCTCTACACAGGACAGCTAGCCGACCAGCCCTGTGATGGTGGAGTACTGATATCATGATATTTGTTGGGAATGATTAGTTCTAAGTTGTCTTATCTGGATGATTTACTCTAATACCTAGAGGTCATGTAATTGTCTCTTAATACATTGATCCTTTTAAGGGTTCCCCCTCACCATTGAGATAGGGATTATCAAAAATAAATATAAAAGTGAAAGGCCTTCAAGGCATTTAGGAATTCATGATTTTCTCTCTAACATGGGATAAATTCATGTTGAATTTATTTGCAACCCAATATTCATGATGCTTTACCACCATGGGAATATAAAATACTTTCCTAAAAACAATTTAGAAGTGGGAAATACCAATGATAGTTTTTAATTCCACCATATAATCCCATATCACGTCATCTAAATGCTTAATCAAATACTTCATATTTGGTTGCATTATTTTCTCTAATATCTGCTTCAACTCACAATTTGAATCTTTGGTCAGACCATTTTTTTGGGTTGGTATGGTGTTGATGTTTTTTGTGTCACCCCATACTTTGAAAGGATTAAATCCAAATATTTCTTGCAAAATTTTGCACTGTGGTCATTGATAGTAGCCTTTGGTACTCCAGACATGTAGAGAATTTGAGCAATGATATAATGCACTACAACATGGGAATCATCATTCCTAGTGGCCTTAGATTCCACCCATTTATTAACATAATAAAAAATGATATGACTATAAAAGAAACCAAATGATCTTGGAAAAAACACAAAATATTAATTCTCCATTGAATAAAAATCTTATAAAATAATATGGACAATTTGGGAATCTCTTGTTTCCCTAAAATGTATTCAGTGTGATGGTAATGAGAACATGACATAAAAAATACATGGGAATCACAAAAAAGGTTGGACAAAATAATAAAGAGTTTAATACATTCATATCTATCCTTTGGGGTCCAAAGTGTCCACCATAAGAAAGTGCAAGAAAAAAATGACAAAAAACCCAAACTCGTGATCAGACACACTTCCCCTAATGACTTGGTTAATAAAAATGTGAAAAAGGTAAGGATTATAAAAAAAATAAAACATATATATACTCTTTAATCTTTAAAATTGGTGTTTCTTTAGGTTTGATATAATTTCAAAGGAAACCATGTAATTCACTAAATTTTCATACCAAGGATGTGTACTCGAGATGAAATAGAGATGCTCATTGGGGAAAGTACCACAATGTGGTACCTAGTTTTGGGTATTATGCTTAAATATGTGGGTGAACCTGCTCATGTGGTCTGCCACTATGTTCTAAGGCCCCTAATTATCCCTTATCATTATGTAAAAATCATAAAAAAAGGAGAATCTAATAAATGACTCATGGATTTGCATCTAGATTATTTAAGAAGTGCCTTAAGGATACATGACTAGAGAAAATAACCAGTTTAGATCCAAATAAATAAGAGAGTATTTTTTCTAAATAAAATATGATATAAAGAAACTTATATTACATTGTGGTGTAATTTTCTTAGGATGAATCCAAATTCCTAGATGCATAATCAGTCACATGCGAATTCCCTTCCACCTTCTATAATAAGACTACTCAAACTATGAAGTTTGGATCATCACACATAATCTGCAATGGGATATCCCACCATGGGGGTTTTATGATCAATTTAGTGTTAAGAAACTTATTTATATCCTTAAATATCACCTTTCATGAATCATATAAAATTAAATCAATACCTATTTGATGTGATCGAGATAAGGTTAGAGTGATCTTACTGAAATCTCTGATGAAGCGTTAATAAAACCCAACATGTCCAATGAATGATCAAATGTCACACATGCATATACATGAGATTACATTTCTCAAAGTTCACAAGTATATTTTTCCCACTGAAATTATGCAACACATTACCCAAACTCAAGAGACACTCATTAAATGGGGAACCATACATAGTAAAATCATCCATAAATCCGTCCATGAAAGTCTCAAGTAAATCAAAAAAGATACTCATAATACACATATGGAAGGTATCAAGGGAATTAAAAGTAAAAATGGAATTATTAGGTAAGAAAATATACCGAATGGGCTGGGGAATTTCATCATCTCTTGGTCCTCTATTGCAATGGGAACATGAAAATATCTAGAAAAACCATCCATGAAGAAATAATGTATCCTCCAAAAAGTCTCTCGAGAATATGGTCAATTAGTGAAATGGGGGAAATATTCTTTATTAGTGGATTGGTTTAGATTTCTATAATATATGCACACTAACCAACAATTTTTTACTCTCATAGAAACTAAATCATCATTTTAATTATTTATAACAGTGAACCGGATTTTATTTGGTATAACCTGCACAGGGCTGACCCACTAAGAGTCCTAAATAGGGTAAATGGTGCCCACATCATGAAAATTTTCCACCTATTTCTTTACAAATTCTAATAATGTTGGGTTAATTCTCCTTTCTCAGTTTTTAATCAGTTTATCCATATATTCCAAAATAATCCTATTCATACTAATAGAGGGAATAATACCTGGTATGTCATTTATGATCCACCCAATTTCCCTAATATTATTATTTAAAATATTTAAAGTTTGTGTTTATTGTTCATGAGAGATATTATTTGAAATTATTATAATAAATTTCTCATCATTTATTATGTATGAATATTTTATGTTTGGTGGAAATTGTCTGAGTTCCAATTTGGGTGGGTTTTTTACCAATGGAAATGATATAGGAACTAAAATATGTGAACAATGAATATTGGGTTCTACATATAAATCATAAAAATTAGTGAATAATGCATCAAATCCATATGAAAAATTAATATCCATGTAATAATCATAAATCACATGTCTAAAATTATAAAAAGAATCTGCAAAAAGAAAAAAAGAGTGTGGATTGATCCTAAGAAATAAGTGTGGAAGTATTTTACAAAATCAAAATAGAACCAATTATAAATACATCTCTAATAATATAATTATTCCCATTTAAAAGAGATTAAAAATAATTATTTAGAGGTTTATCATAAGATAGGACAAAATGGGAGATGAAGAGAGCGGAATGGTCTTTTGAGGGGTACTTCATGGAGTCTAAAATGATAAATCTTATGATATCATGTCTAAACTCCATAGAAAGTGTACCTTCATGTACATTTATGATTTTCCTAGTATTTTTTATGAAGGTTCTTCAAATAATTATTAGAGCATGAGAACTTACCAGATCATCCTTCTATTCAGCATGTAAAAATACATTGGAAAGATTATGTCCATTACCCAAAAAAGTACATATTTAAAGTCTTGTTTTTGATATTTCATAACTCTATTTTCCAATTTCACCACCAACCTTGTCATAATCAAAAAACCAATCTATAAATAAGAGAAAATAAATAGAGTCAATACATTTATTGAAGCTCCCAAAGCACATAGAGCAATCTGAAAAGTGGAACTCCCCGATAGTGCATGGAATGGTGAATGTACTGGGGTAATTTCACATTTTTGGTATCACAAATGTTGGTGTGACAAAAAGAAATACAATATTACCAAGTTTTATTCACTAATTTCCATTTAGAACTATTTTATTTGTACAAATTTCTTTCAAAAACATACCATTCATTGGAATTTTCTTGGTTGCATAAAGTAAAGTGATGTTGATCTCAATACACTTGAAAGTATAAAGAACCTCTTTTTTATCACCTCTTTAGTCATCTTATTGGGATATTTAACTCTACTTAGAAATATAAGGGGTTTAAAAGGACCATCAGAAATATTTTACTTATCTTTTTGTTTCTCATTTGGCTTCTTATTAGTTGGTATTGAATGGGGATTCTATAGAGTTGTGGTAAATCTTGATGGAATGATAGTTATATATATACATATGTCATTTTATTCTCACTTCTCAATGTGATTGAAAAAAATTCCCCTATGGATTTGGAGTAGGATGGGAATGAATATTTCTAGAGTTCATACTTACTAGTTTATAGAGGGTGGTGTAAATCTGACTTATTTTTATATTTAACTCACTCAACTCAGAACCTTGACTCTTTAGCTTGTTCTATTACCAAAGACCAATTTGTATCAAATGGTCATCAATATTATAATCCACAATTAGTTGATAATTAACTTTTTTTATTTACTTATTGATGCTTGGGCTTCAAATATTTATTGTGGTTATGGAAAACTATATTGGTAAGGTGGAGACTATAAGAAGTTTTATTTAATAGGGGGCTTATGATGTTTTCTATATCTATACCTCATGATCGATTGATTCTTAAACCCTTGGTTATATATTGGTGCAATGGAATCATACTTGTTCTAGGTATGTGGTTGTGATTGTTATAGATATGGTCTCCCAGGGAATATGGATGTGCATGCATCTCTCTCTTTTAATTGGGGGAACACTCAGTATGGTTTTCAATTTCATATCACATTCTACAACACCTTATAGGTGTGGGTTGAGATGTCTTATTGAGCTAATTAAATCTGTATCACCATAATGGATAATTAATCCAATATGGTCTCAATTAAATTATTTTCAAGAGAAGATGGACACACCTAATATACTATAATAATATGTGGTGTACCTCAATCAACAAATTGTTTGTAGTTTTTACCATATTTTCACTCAAAGCACGTGAAACTACAAGTTATTTTCCAACAAATTCCCCTCCAGCTGAAACATCCACCATAATCCTCTCTATTAGCATGAGGCCTTTATAAAAGTATTGGATGAAGAGTTTCTCATAGATTTGGTGATACGTGAATTTTTCACAAAAATTATTGAATCACTCTTAGTACTCATACATTGAGCTCCCTTCAGATATATTGATTCACTATATCTCTTTTAAAATTTAAATGATCTATGATTCTATAAAAAATCTCTATAAGAAAGGATGTTTCAAATCATTCCAACATGTTACGTCTTGTGGTTTTATATAATACTTCTAATCTTTTGTAGTTTCATCAATTGATAATGTAAATGATCTTAGATTAATTTAATATTTAGATACTTTTGATAGTTTTATTTTTGACAAAACCAAATTAAATTATTTTATATGTTTGTTGGGATCCTCCCTAGCGAGGCTATGAAATTTTTGAAGAAGGTGTATCAGTATAGATTTTTATTCAAAGTATGATCCAAGGTTTGGGAAAACAATAAAATTTAGTTGATAGTTAATGTTTGGTGTAGCTATTTCTAAATTTTTTATTTTTATTTTTATTATTTTTATCCATTGGTTTTGGTATTATATTTAATTTATAAGTTCTTCCATTTTCATTTTTCCAAGAATGGAAGATTTATCTAACTTGGTGAATGTTAAAACTTCCCATAGAATAAGAATAATTGATTTGATCCTTAAGTCTATGTTCAATATTAGGATTAATTTCCAAGAAATAATTAATATTATCTTGTATTATAAATGAAATAAAAATTAAAATGGAACGTTGGAAAATGGACTATAATAAAAAGGTAATAAGTTTCAATTTATGGTCCAAAAAAAGAAGAAAAACAAAATTGAGAATGGGTAAAGGTAAAATAATTAAAGGAGAATGATATAATGAAATAAAAATTAAAAAATAACTTTAAATAGATTAATAAATTATTTTCCTCCTTATAAATAATTTAAATTTGAAAGGCTTTGTCTTGGGTGCTCCAAAATTATGCATGGTTTTGGGTACTTAGGTGCAACAGAGTTCCAAACCAAGGTCGTCTCTAAAAAGAGGAAGTAATTAAGACAGCATATTAGATTTTGAAAATAATAATAGAATTAAATAAACACACTACTTAATAGTATGGGGATATTTATTGTATATAAAACTATAATATGTATGGTAGAATAATAATTTTTTTTTTGAAATTTTATTGATAAAACACAATGAGAATATTTTTTTAGAAAATATTTTTTATAAAGGTGTAATAAATTTAAAGCTATCTCTTATATTACTTATTAATAATTATAATATAAATTCACTTTTACTTGATTATTATCCCAAAACATTTTAACAACTTAACCCTATAATGATTAACCTAACCACAAAGATGAAATTAATTAAACCCTAGGCTTTCTTTGGACTGTGAAATCATTTCCCCTACTTTAATTGATATTATAATGATAAATTATGGTTAGTGGTAAATTATGGAACATATAAATTATTTAAATGAAAATTAAATGGATTTTGGGATTGTTTTTAAACTCTATAAATTGATCATGTGTTGGTTTTTTTCTCAATTAAGATCATGCTACTACAATTCACACATTAATCGACCTCACATTTTCGTGTGTTAATTGTTCAACTGATTTATTGGTTTAATTAAAGTTAAAAAAATAATTCATTGATCATATTATGTGAATTATAATATCTCATTGGTTTAAGAAATGAATAATGTGATAATTAGATCAATTATTAATAATAACCACTCTTCCATGGGTAGTGTCGTCATCATAGAAATGTTTTTCAAGTGAAAATGTTTAGAAAGGGTATATCCTAATCATGTTTCTAGTATTGAACTTCAGAAAAAATTGGAAATTTATAGAAGAAATAGATTGAAAATAATAGAATAAATGGTAGATAAATGGAGAGTTTATTATAAAAATAAAAACATTACAACATGAAGAAGAAGGGGATTTTGATGAAGGGATCCTTGATCCAAGAGACACCCCTATTGAAATTTTTTATGAATTGGTCTCTAAAAAGTTACCATATAACAAAAAAATAGTTTATCATGGAAAACCACTTCTAAATGAGAAGAATACACATTTATATAAGGTATGGGAGGCTAGGGTTACAAGTGGTTACATATGTGAATGGGAATATTCAGTTGAATATTTAATTCCAAATTGCACTGACTTAATGAAATAAAAAATGTATGATTCATCTATCCTAAAAAATTTAGGATTTTTGATAAATTGGATCCAATACCTCTATCCAAATTTGATCCCAATCCAGACACAAATGAAGAGGTTATGGACCAAATAGTTAAGTAGTGTCCGATCGGGGGAGTCCAACCCATCTTTGACATCATGGACCATTTAATCAAATAAAATACAAGATCTATATTAGATATCCTAAATAAATGTTTTATCTTATTGAGTTAGGAAAAATTTTACAACAATTAAATTTTAAATAGGCCACATAATAATATTTATGGACAAAATACTATAGTGGACTTTAAAGGGTCAAAACTAGAATTTTCATAAAAAGTTTCAAATGAATGATGTAATACCAAATATTCCATAAATAAACATATTTAAAACAATTTTAGGAAAATATTTCATTGATTATCAATAAAATATTTGATAAAAATTTGTTTTATTAGAAATTATAAGATAATTTTCCTAGAGTGATTTGCAGCGTCGGCTATATAAAGTAAAAAGTATAGTTTATAAATTTTTTTCCTATATAAAAATTACTTGAAATTTCATTTCCATAAGCCTTTATAATGTTTTTGTAAAATTTTAATTGATTTAATGGATTAAATAAAACCTGGTAGTATGGTTACAAAAGGACCTATTATAGGGTTTAGTTTTAGATTTCCTTTATAAATTCCATGGATGAGAGTGTGAACCTTTCCATGAGTCAAAGTTGGAATTATTATTTTGTAGGAAATAAATGTTTAGCTAGAGATTCTTGTAAAATTTTAGGTGTGACCATAGTTTTAGAGTTTGTGCCTCATATTAAGTGAGGGGTTATCCTTGATTTGGTGCACCCATGAAGATAGTAAGCATTAGTGGATTCCTATATTGAGTATTAGGAATGAGAAGTGCTATCTATATACCATTTGGGATTGGGTATGACTCTTAATTTGTGAAACAATTCTCCAAGTAGATGGGTGATCATGTGTTAAGTTGATATTAATGTTTTCTATGAGCATTAGGGATGTTTGAGTTTCTTCGGACTGAAATGACTTTGGATTGGTTTGTTATTTAATTTTTTGTGTGACCTTTATTCTTCCAATGATGAATTACTCAAAAGTTTATCCATATGATACTAGTCATGTGATATATCTCTACTTTTGGGTTTGATGTTTTGAGAGAGTAAGCATATACTACGGATGCATGGTTCTATTGGTCTTGTGAATTTCTTTAAATGGTTATGATTGACACATTGATTTAATATCAAGGTAGTATGCATTATAAAATGTATCTCCCCTTTAATTATGGTTTGATGGAATGAGCCATGTTCAGTTTGGTGGTTATCATTCAGGTCTCGAAGAAGTTTTAGCACTGTGAATTCAGTAACACCATGAGGGGTGTTAGTTCATGACTCATTGGAAAATATTATTGGGTTATTGAAGGAAACATTCATGGGTCACTTCTAGAGTAGAGTGACCTACTAATTAATATTTATTCCATGAGAATTGTATCCCTTAGTTGTTAATAGAGAAATTGAGTTATGCCAATTCTAGGGATGACCATGCAAAGGATCAAGTTCTATAGCATGATCGATATGAGATTCAATTTGGATTTAGTGTCTCATTATGATGACATGTGTGAGTGTGTAATAGTTAAGGTGCTTGTTTTTGAAGAGAAGTTTCAAGGTATATCTTGGATTAATGAGACTGATGTGACATGGAGCACGATTAGATTGGCTTTGATGACGAGTGACTCACAAGAGTGTAAGACAAGTGTTGAACATCGAAGATGCTAAGAGTTCAATGAGGGCCAATAATAATAATCAATGAGATGATTATGGGAATGATGAATCGAGGAATATTTTTGGTTCTCAGCTTCCCTATATGGAAGATAGGGCATTATAAATGGATTGGGTGCCATGAAATAGTCATCTCATGGACCTTGACATGCATTTTCAAAGAGGCACAATGTTAGGGGTAGAGAGTAAATGAATGTGTCTTGGGAAGAGTGACATATAGTGATCACAATGAGTGTGTTGTGTGACAAAAATGATACTCCAAATGTGGGGAGTGGTATGTCTATCACAAACATGTGACCCTCATGTGATTAACGTCATGGGTATGTGGGACCAGTTGTGGGACTATTGTTTTGGAATTATTATACCTATGAATAAATGAACCAAAGTACTACTGGATCACTTGGTGAACTCTAGGTACTTTTCTGATATGGTTTTGGGTGGAGTTTGAGTATGGGAATTGATCTTGGAAAGGATTGAGATAATATGAGTTGGTTTCAGGAATATGTTGGTGCTTATAGAAGGAATGATGAATAACCAGTCAACTAGGGATTTGACTATTAAGTTACATCAGGTATTTTGGATTCGAATTAGGTGATAATGTTGAAATGATCAAGTGGTGTCTCCTACTAAGGCATTAAAGGATCATGTTTTGTAATATGTTAGCAGTGTAAGCCAATAATTCTCTAGGAAGTTATCCAGATGTTATTTGAGTTTCCTTCTTTCATATAATGTGATGTGGTTAGTTGGGAATCACATCAGGCATATTGTTTAGATATAGAAGGTGAGTTTTGATGGTTGGATAGGGATTTCTATAAAAATTATGGAGTAATTTGGTTTTATATTGTTCAATTGGAGTTTAAATAATTGATACAAGAGTCGAGAACTAGGATTGGTGCACTCATGTGTGTTGAGGCACAGTATGCTAGGAACCATACCAAGAAGGTTGGTGGATCACTGTAAACATGCATTGATATGGAAACTTGGTGGAAAGAGACACCAAGGTTTAGAATTTACCTTGTTATCTAAGCCTTATGGTGGGGAGAACCATTGGCTGGAAATGTTCAAAAAGAGGATGAAGTATGAGTCTTGGGTTAGATGATATCTATGAATCATCATCTTGGTTTTCGATGAGGAATATGTGTGTCGACTTGGATACAATCAATCTAATGACTTGTGATTAGAGTTGTGTTTGGAAGAGATTTGTATGAAGGAAAATAGAATATTTCCATTTAAACTTGTTTTGACAACCAACATAGTTCAGGTGGGGTTTTTTATGTCTATTGAGGCTTCTTGGGGATGAGAAGTTCTAGTTTGGGGAGGTTGTATGATCTCATGTTTTGAATGAGTGTTTGGTTTTAAGGGAAGTTCATATTTTTCAATCTAGTGGATGATTTTTTAAATAGAGATTTAGAAAAGAATTATGAGAGTCAGATAACCTTAATGTGTTATTTTTGGATATGTTTTGTATCCAAAGAGGTTTCTTGGGATCATAGATAAGTATTGGGAACTTTGGCTTTCAAAACATCGGTTTCAGGGGAAACTGCCTGGGGTGTAGGGTTAGCACATGATTAGTGATATTCGTACACCCAGATCATGCCTCAAATTTTATATAGGTTCAGGAATTTTGAAAACTTACAGAATTAACACATAAAACATTTATAATCTCCAAAGTAAATTGAATACATATCAGATAGTTATAGCATGGTGTGGAAAACTACGCTCCATAATCATGAGATATGGTGTGTGTTCATATAGTGATTCTATATGGTTAGTGCAAAGTTTTTTCAAACCACGAATCCCAATCACGGGATCCATTAAAAATGGGAAAATAAAGATTTTCCCTCTACTCTTTAAAGGTTTTTACCCCTCCCCCCTCATTTTCTTAGTAGCTCCTCCATCACACGCCTCTCCATTATCTCTTCCCCAATGGGATATCATCTTCATTTATTGGCCTAAATGGACACAATATCCTGAAATAAAGATCCCTAGGTATGTATATCCTTTTTTAAATTCCTTTATTTATTCCTTTCATTATCAATTTGACTATTTCATACTACGGATAAATGCCTTTTTAGGTATGTTTTTGGCTCACCATTTTCTTTCGTTTAACCTGAATCAAGGTATAATACTAGAGGAGTGATGCTTCTTAAGGATATGGTATGTGTTATAGTTTCATTTCCCTAAAAGTATTCATGTTTTGTAAAATATATTATTTTTGTTTCATTCTAGAAACATAGTGTCAACATAGCCTTGAACATTAAGTTCTTTCATCTTATTTTAGGTCCCATAAACAATTCATGTTCGTAATTAGTTCCCTTAAATTATTAATCTATTCAAGTAATAATAATGGTCCCTTTTAATTTCATTTTTTAACATTAATTTTTGGAAGTTTTTTATTCAATTAATTACCCTATTTATGATATTAATAGTTATGAGTGGTTAGAAAACTAGTTCAATTTTTTCCATGGACCAAGTAAGGTTCACAGAAGAATATTGAAAAATCAATTTGGTCTCCCATGACATGCCCTTTTTGACTAATCTCTATATAAATTAGACAAAGACTCTAGGATAGTTATGTATTAGGTAACTACCAAGATAAACCTTGGATGAATCATGGTTTTTCCTATGTGTGTGAACTCACTTTTTTTGATGAAAGATAATTTAATTAGTTAATCTAAGTGTGTAAATAACATGTAATTAATGAGATGACTTGAGGTACTTGATTTTTTACTTGAACTTTGATTAATTAGGGTGCCATAATCTAGAATATGGACTTGATAACATTGTTCCCTTAGGTACTGGGGTGTGATTTGACTCTAAATAATTAAATGATAACCTCTAGAATACCCCATTGAGTTCTAAGACTATAAAAGGAAATGTTAATTCTTGGAGATGACTTTAGGTAAATGAATTAATGTAATGGTTTTTGGGAGTTGTTTTAACCTTAATCGGGAAAGATAATTTGTGAAACAAAAAAAAATTAACCTAATGGAGCATAATTAATGAAAATACTAGGATGTTTTAAAATGTATGGTCTTGAGACATGTTCCTTAATTTGTTTTTATCAAATTCCATTCCTTATCAAGGGGATTATATGACCTATATCCTTGCTTATAAAATGACGCCAGTTATGGTCATAATTGAGGCATTCCATGAGTAATACTTGGATTTTATTTTTAAATGATAAGGGAAAACATGATAGATTACACACGATTTATTGATATGAATTCCAAGGTGTAATTATGCCTTGGATTTGATCAATGCATAAAATTCGTGAATGCCCCAACCAAATGTATTGGATTCACATATGAACTCTAAAAATTTTAGAATTCCTAGGATGATATCCTGGATTCATTCTAATTTCCTTGGACAAAGAAAGCCTACGATTATCTCCTTGGATACTAATCGAAGCTTTATCAATATTACCATTAACTTTCTCCTTAGGCTTGATTATATCCCTTTAAGAATGTGGAATGATTTGTGGTCATCCCTTGGATTCTACACCAGATCTAAAATCTATTTCTTGATCACCAGGGGTTGGCTCACTAGTTCCACACTAAGAATGCCTTTGAGATTTCATTGGATTCTCCCAGTTCTGTTGTAGTGGGAATTCCTAGACCCATTTCATTGATTATCCAGCAATGCTTTTTCATAGAAACCTAGGATCATTTCCATGATTTATAATACTAATTTATAGTTCATACGAATAGAAACAATTAGAATAGGATATATTATGTGGCATTCCATGAATCACCAACACTTTAAAACTTTATTTTTTATATACTAAGCAAAATTATGTTTTATACTTGTGGACAAAAAATACATTAGATACCATTAGCACTAGCCAACTGAGTTTTACTCACACCCTATTTGGGCCACCACTTAGTACCCAGATAGATCTCATGGATACATTATTGGACATGGATGATGCCTCTTGATTTTATTTATCTTGGGATAGGACATATAATGGGAGTAATAAAATGACTGTGTACTCGGATTTCCTATAGGAGTTGTGTCATTTTATTATTTATTAATTTTCATATAGCCTTTTTGTATGGGTATTTAATACTACATATATTTTATGAATTGTACATGTAGTATCTTGTGTTCTTGAATGGTTGTATTTATTAGAAGTTGTTGGGTCATTAGTTTATTATTATCCTCTTATTGTTTTTTAGTTTATTTTATACTATTTTTAGTACTGATTAAATGGGTAAAATATTCCAACCATACTATTATGGGACCCTTTATACTAATACAAGTGCCTCAGGTATATGGCGAGGTGTTCTTGAAGAAATTTATCACCACAGTTCAGTTACTTATGAGTGAACCAGGACTAGGATTCCACATGTTAATAGTTAAAAAGTATGGATTCTAAATGGATTGAAGATAGTCGTATCATCTAATAGATTTGGTATCCTAGTAGAGAAACCATAGAGAATATTCAATTATATCTTAGGTGAGAGGTCCTTTGAGCCAGTAACCCTTCCCATCACCTACTCATATTGGAGATATATTCCAATTTATTGAAATAAAAAGGCATTTGATTCCCAAATAAATATAATTTTAATATATTAATCATTTGTTTCACCTTAAAATATTCTAGGTTTTTATGATCCTATTACAATAGATGATCAAAGAGAATTTATTATTTTAAAAAATAATAATCTTGTAATAATGGAGAATAATCTAGGAATAAGAGTGTCATATAAAAAATTAGGATATGAAGGTCATATCTCTAAAAAATTCATTAGCTTAATTATATATAAAGATGACTAGAAATGTCCTCGATGATATTTTCTTGATGGTTGGACATAGTTAGTAGGTAAATTTCAATGTTTCATAATAATTTATTAGACTAATTTTTATTTATTTGAGTTAAATTATATATATACCATATTTAAAATTTCAAATAAATTACTATATAGACATAAGAAGTGAGACGTATATATATAGTATATCATTATCACTCATTATGAGTTAATCATAGTGAAAAATTATTTTGAACTCCATGTTGGTGTTTTTTTATTGTATAAATAAACTAATTATTTGTAAATTATATTACTTGATTAAACACACACACTCATATGTTACAATATATTTTCACTTGTTATTGGATGTATATGAATATGATGGTGTATATTTTAATTTAATAGATTACATATTAGGTTTATAATGTATGTAAATATATCAATGTGTATTTTTTGTATTTATTTTCATTGGAAATCTACCATTAGAATTGTTTTTTTGAACTGTAGATACTCAAAATTGTTTAAACCACTATGAAATTTGGTAAATATTTTGTAGTGGTATAAACTACTACGAGATAATGGTAATTAATTATAATTGATTTAAATAGACACTAAACAATATCTATATCTAGTATTAGTTTTCAACACCAATTTTCAAAACAAATTAAAATAAAAAACCAACATGAAATATGTAAAAACTACTATCAAATATTCTTTTAGTGACATTATCTCAAAACATCAGCACAATTCTAAAAACCACCACAAAACATACCATGATATCAAATTTCTTGGTAGTTTTCCTAAACAACCTAAAAACTATTTAATAGTGGATAAACCATCAAAAAACCTAATAAATACCTTAATAGTAACAAATTTTACTATAGAGCCTTATTAATGATTTAAAACACATCATATAATAAATCTTCTAAATATTACGGGGTTAGCTTAAATTTTAACCTCTATGATCATAGGGTTAATATTATCTGATTTTTTAAACCCAAATTTTTTTTTTGGAATGGAATAATAAATTATGGAATGATCTTTGTTAACCCTATAAAACTAGTGCTTCACCAATATTTTATAGTATACTTTTGTGTTATGAAATATCTTTTATCATTTTTATAATAATTCCTTATTGTTGTGGGATCCTTGACTTGATACATGAGGGGTTGAACTTGACTATACAAGGTTATAAAAAATTTTATTAAGGTATTTATTATATTATAATCCATTTCTTTTTGGAGTGATGTTAAACATTGAAGTGTGACTAGCCACCATATATTCTTTTTACACTCACACGACCTTTTTCATGGAAGGAAAAGTATAGTTGGATCATAATTTTGTATTAATTCTATAATATCATTAAAAAATTAAATAACTTGTTTTACAATTCTCTAAAGGTTTACACCACACCAAAGATGATTGATGATAAGCACAACACCTACTCCAACCCATAAGCTAAATTTCAAAAATTATTTAATGGTTCCAACAATATCTAAATTTTGGGTCCTTGTATTTAATAAATTGTAACCCAAATCTCATAAATAAAATAATTAAAGGATGTTAAGGATCCCTCCCACATAAAAGGGAGACCTGGGTGGGGGTTTTAGTTATATTTCAGGATTAAATTTATAAAAATAATTTAAATTAATGTAACCGAATTTTAAATACTGTTAAAAATTATATTATATATATATACACACATAAATAATATTAAATTACAATTATTTTATTAAAAAATATAAATAGTGTCTTGTATGGACAATGTTCACATAATCAATTTAGATAGTATAAAACTTTTATCATCCCTATTCATGTAAACCATATGTAGAAAGATATTAAGATGATATAGGAGAAAAACACTGGTAAAATTTTAATATAATCCTTATGTATTTAGGGAATACAAAAGATATATTACTAGTGTATGGAAGAGACAATGACCTAGTTATAAGATGATATACAGATGCAAGTTTCTAAACTCATCAAAATGATCTGAAGACATAGTCAGGATGTGTCTTATGTCTTAGTAGAGGAGTATCCTTCTCTATACTTGGTGTAAGCTACAAGTACTATAAACCCAAAACCATCTTCAGATCTCCCCATTAAATGGTAGTTTCCCAAGGAAGGATATATAAAACACCATGATCTAGTAATTCCATTTGATTTTAATTACATTTTTCATACATGTTAATCCATTTATTAAGTAATAGAAAGAAGCATAATCAAATAATTATCCATGAGATTGATAGAAATAAAATAATATATCTGGAATGATCATGAGTTTATACGATGGTTAGTTTATTTATAAGATGACATACCAAACCTTGACCTTGGGAAAAATCCTTTAACTAAAACTAGAATTGAGTTGTATCATTGTTCCTTTACTCTAATGTAACTACTGATTTGGTTTCACTTCAACTTAGATCATGAACCACCTCCACTCAGCTGAGAGTTCCTTCCATCACATAATATTTTTCTCAAATGTAGGTTAGAGGAACCAAGGATTGGTTACATAAAATAAATCATGGGAACACATTCCCTTAAATAATAGAGGAAAGGAAAACACACAAGCAAAATTTTAATTTGATAAAATAATTATTACAATACCCATGAAATAATAATTAAATTAAATTAAACAATTAACATACATTGGTTAGTCTAATATCATGATTGTCCATGCATAAAACAAATTTGTATTTATTAAAATAGAATTCATTTCCATAGTTCTTAATTAATATAGAACATTCTACAAGTAATTAATTATATTTATTAAAATTTCATTTTATTTATCTTCATTTCTATCTAAATAGTCTTCAATATTCCCATCAAATATAATTTTAAACAATTTAAACAAATTAATTTTATTTAAAATTAACTAAGTATGTGATGTGTAGTTGGTGGAAACACAGTGTGTAATTTTATAAACTACCCAATGTGTAATATGGTCATGTACCATGTGATCACACAACTTATAGCATATATGGATTGATATTTAAACACATAGAGTGAACTATTAATAAATGAGACACATACTAATGTTTAAATCTGATGTTTGTAGTGCTTTTAATCCATCTAAAGTACCACTGGTATATTATTGTAAATTTTATAAAGTTTTTAGTTTTTATAAGGAAGTAATTAAGTATTTAATATCATATAAATCCTGTCACATGGCATGTACCATGAATTAATGATACAAGGACATGTGTTGATGAGGTTTAATGTAATAATAAATGAATTTTAATTTTTATCATAAACTGGTATGATATATGACATGTAAAGATGCATACCTCTTCTGTAATTTATTCTAACCATGTTTATGAAACAATCCTAGGATCTGGGAGTGTTTTTTGTCTACGTAAATGTATGAGGTACACAAAGTGTAAAATGGATAAAAATAGTATAAACATTGAGTTTCATGACTGTTAGTTACCACATCCTATAATAAATTACATGAAAAATATTTGACCTTGTGTTTTCCATCATGAAAATGCATGAACAAAATGATGTATAAGACAATTACATGGTTTGTAGTCGAAAAACCATATTCCACCAAGAAATATTGAATACATGCTGTTTTGATGATGTTGTGTAAAATTAAATGCGTGAAATATTGAATTAAAATCGAGGTTCTTCATGGTGTATTGAACAAGGGTATATGAAGTGTACCTTTGGTCCACATGTCATGTAGTCCCATGTTGTCTAGAAAGAGTTACCAGTAACTTATAATGGGGGTTTCCAATTTTCTTGATACGGTTTTAACCAATTAATGGTTATATGAGTGAAAATCGACAAGAAGAATAAGAAGAGGCCTTTATATTAAAATTTAAATAATTATTAAACTAAAAATAAAAATAATAACAAATATGTGTAATTATTAATACTAAATAAATAATTATAAATTATGATGTGACCACTCTGATATCACTTGAAGGTTTCAAGGAATAGTGGATGTGGTTGAGCTTGCACCTAAAAATGGGTTTTCATCAACTTCTTCTGATTTCTCCTCAAAACTAGATGAAGTATCTTCCCCAGAATCCATGAGATAGGATCATCACATATAATTTATAATTAATTTATATGGATTATGAATTTCATTATATTATAATTCCTTCATCATTGAATATTTGGTACACCACTTCTTAGCATACCATCAATGCGGTGTGGGGATTCAAGGGTAAAATACAAATGTCATTGATCCCATATACTACTCAAAACATCAAATATTGTTATAGAGATCCTATGGTGCTAGCATAAAAAAATACAATTGTTAAATTATTTTTTCTTGATCACAATTTAAATATCTTCAAGGTAGATATAATATTTTTCTCTCTATAATTGATAGGTTTTATTAGGAGGATCATTCTTGAGAGTGTTATAGGAGAAGAGATTTCTATGCCTTGAGAGGAATCTCTCTAGAATTCGTTTTACACAATGATTTGAATGTCTCAGCTAGCATTAGTGAAAAACATAACCCGATATTTTTTGACCTGTGGTTAGAGAATATATATTTTTCACAAGCCCTTATTATTCCCTTAATATTTGGTGTACCCCATATCATAATAATAATAATATTATTATTTAATTGACATGAACTTAAATCATGGATAATTAAATATTATTTTTTGAGTAAATAAATTAACATTATTCAAATAGTACTTAATATACCATTTCCCAGTTGACCATTAGCACTCCCCATCATTCCTCCTAAGTATTTACCAAACCTTGAATTATGACTATTTATTTAAATAAATAAATATAAATGTATTATTCACTGATAAATAGATAAATATTAAATTCAATAAAATAGAGAATAAATATTTATTAAATATTCAAATCACATATATTATCTTGAATAACTTATGAATAAATATTTTAGATAAACTAAATATGAATAATTATTAAACCATGTATGATTGTAATATTTATTCAACATGTTAAAATCATATAGAATTTGACTGAGGTTCCAAATATACTTAGTGTGTTACCCTCTAGGCCTCCTTCATAGTGGAATTCAACAATAGTTCTTAAAGTAAAGGGAAATATTTAACAACACACTAATTTATCCATTGAGAAATAAGTTAAATGGAAAAATAAAAATAACAATAGAAAAACACACTCAGTGTAATATAATACCTTTATTTCGATATCTCTAATTAAGAAGGTTGCATACTGGTGTCACTAACTTATGTACTTGATGTCTTTTTCTTTGAATTCTTAGAAATGAACTTTCTGAAATAATTCTATAGACATTGTCTTCATAAAATAGTTATATTTCCATCAAAGGATATAAGATATCAACTTTTGTTAAAGAATAGAAATTAAAAATCCTTTTTTCACATTATTCACTAATGTGATATGAGTCGTGAAACATCCAACATACCCTATTTCCCACAAACATATGTCATCATAGTTTTGGTCAGTACAACAAAGAACATGACTCATGAAATGAATTAATTATAATCATAAATTCAAATTACAATTAAAAATGTCCACATATAGGAAAATCCAATTTCACATGTGAATGTTGATTTCTTATTGGCACAAATGTTCTTAAAACACCATTTCTTGAGATTACCAAGGGTGTATACCATGAGATAGTGTATCAAAGTGTTATATGTCTCCACACCTGATAGCATGTGTTATTTTTATCCCATCAAATGATATCATCCAAACATAAAACCTATATTTAAGAATATTATCATAAAACTTATAGGTTCTAGGTATATCTAGGAATTGATATGAGCTACTAGTGTGACAATTACCATTAGGAAATTATCATATGCGATTTCATGTAAAAGAACTATAATGATGTGATAATAAAATTATATATATTAATATTCAAAACCATGAATATAGGTAATAAAAATGTACATAAAATTTGGTTTTAGGGGTCCAACTCCAACAATATACAGAATAAGATAATATAATAAATGTCAAATAGAGCATAATATATATGATTTGATAAAAGTGACCAATATTGATATCATAATAAAAAATTTCATACAAAAGTATTTACATATATTTTTAAATTATTAAATTGATTTATCAAAACCATTTTCATAAAAAAGATGATAATGTTTTCGTTCTTCAAAATATCATATTTTTTATACGTAGATGACATTCGTTATCAATATTTTGTATAGATCTCATTATTCCCTATGAATGAAGATTATTAAATTTCTAATTAAAACCCTTTATATATTAATTATTTATATTAAAATATTTCACTATCTTCTATTAATTATGAGATAACTCAAACTATTTGATTGGACATGGAATATGAGGATAAATCAAAACAATTGATTATAATTTCAAGTAGCATATACATATTTGTGTGCGTGTGTGTGATAATTAAGTATGAATTTTGGATTACATAAATTCTCCTTATTTATTATATACATATTTTAACTTTTAATTTCATGATATACTTTTTTTCCCACCATCTTCATACATTCAACATTACAATTCCTCTTTTATTGATATCTCAGTTTGTTTACAATCAACAACTATGTCCCAACTTCAAAATAATTTACAGTTTCAATAAGTTTTAGGAACTAATTTTATAACACATTATCCTAAAAATAACCTTCTATACACCGTGCATAATGAATATTCCACTCCCATAATTATAATTGATCTAGGATATTTTTTTCATGAAAAAGGAATGTCTTCTATTTTATAGGTTTTTTTTTCAAATGCTCCTTCATATGTGCATAAAATGCACTATTTTATAAAGATATATCAACAAGTAAGTCTTATTATATATATCATATATTGATACATTTATTTTTCATCTTATTGATAACATTGAAAAAATACATGAATTATTTTCTTAATCATTTCTTAAAAGAAACAATAATGTGTTCCAAAAGAACTGTAATGAATCATGACTGTCAAATTCCACTTCATTTCCTAAAGTAAATTTTATTCGTTGTTATCATTTTTTTAATAATCGATGTGTTTTATGTTAATAAAACTATTATTCATTAAATTAAAATATGATATTATTCCACTAGAAGTGTTCAAATGATCAACATTATGTACCTAGAATACAATGACATGAACTCCACTGATAATGTCATAGACCATGATGATTAAATAATAAATTTTTACATCACATGGAAAATATTATTTCTATTATTTTACACCCAAAGTTTTCTGATCTTGATTATGATATATAAATTCCCATAATAGAATTAATATTTACATATTTATTAGATAAATACATTATTATTTTAATTTTTTCACTTTTATATTATATTTTATATGTAAAATATATGAATGAAATAAACCATTAATAAATGAAATCATAAATATATTTTAATTATATTTATACCTTAAATTGAAAAAAATACTTAATTGAATATTCTTTTTATTACTATGAAGACACTATAAAACCCAGTGGTATAATTGTATTATATTCCCCAAGCTAGATACAAATTTTTATTAAACAATTCTATTTCATTCTCTAAAGTGAATACAAATATAAATGAATTTATTTTAAATAAATTTCTAAGTTAATATAACGATGTACAATGATCACAATACCTTATTTAATTATGAATAAAATTAAATAATAATAATAATACTTCCAAAAAAGTGGTTTGTTTGAATAAAATATACAAATAACATAATGAATTTTAGTAATATTTATTAAATATTGTTCCCCTGAAGGGTAATATGAAAATAGTGTATTTTTAAATTAGGTTGAACAATATTTTAATTTATAATTTTTAGATCATGTAAAAAATTTATAGAGAACAAAATATTATTTATCATGTGTGTAGTGACCTAGATTTATAATGGGTTGAACTTTACACATTTTTGACCAATGAAGTCACAGGTCCGTAAAAGGGAAAAACTATAAATTCACCCTCATGAATGATATTGAGTGTTTTTTATGATAGTTACATTGAGTTTGGAATACATTACTTACCCTTGTATTTTTTTTTGAATTCTGAGATAATTGGATTTTAAGGGATATTTAAAATTTTATAAATAAATAAATATTTAAAAAAAATAAAGAATGCTAATATCTGATAAATGGAAGGTCATATGGAAATTATAACTCCATTTTGTGTCTTTAATTGGGTGCTATGTCTAGAAAAGATATAAATTACATGTTTAGGTATTATTCCATAGACTGATCATTTTTGGGTCTTTATTTAAAACACAAAATTATCTATCTATTGACTCATAAAAACAAATTATTTTTTTTATTCTTGAGAATTTTTATGTAGTGTAGAAATAGATAAATGGAAAATATGTTTAATGTTAGGGGAATAAATAAATTAATTTTTTTTAATTCTCATAATATAGGAATTAAGGAGGGTAATTGAATGGTTGGTTTAAAATAAATGTTAGTGAGTGTTTAATGGGTGGTTACACATGTAATTAATAGGTAAAAATTAAAGGGATAGATGATTTTATAAGAGTAAAATTAACACATTTTCTCTTAATCCTACCTAATTTATCTAAAAGGTATAAAACCCTTGGTGGTAGTGCATTGGGAAAGTGAATCAGAATGATTGAAGAACATAAGCCTGATTTAATAGTAGGTGGAGATCAGCAAAGGATCAAATGATAATGATAAAATTTTAAATATATTTGAAATTTAATCCATAAGGTAGGACAATTTTATATTTTCCCCTTATTCTTAAAATAATAGAATTATATTATCCAAAAACTTATTTTTTAAAATGGAAAAATTGATAAAATATTGATAATTATAATATTATAGACATTAAATAAAATATATTACAAATAATATTATACTTTTATATTTATAAATTTCTATTTCACATTAATAATATAAATTTTATGTTAATTTTCTATGTTGCACATTTCAATTTTTTTGATAAATTATTTTGTCTCTATTATGGAAAGTGATCAAATGATGGTAGATTTTATATTTAACAAATATTTTAAAATCATGAAGATATAGACTAATTCTATTCTGATTGTATGTGTTGATTCATATTATATTTTTTATAATAAATCATGTTAATATTATTTCATCTATTAGAAAATTTCATGGTCTGTAAATGAATAATTATTGATCAAGATTCATTCTAAACATCCAATTTTTATTTTTATTTTCACTTATTCTTGGGTGAATAAAATTACAGTCTCATTTTCAGATTATACAAAATCACACCAAAATTCATTCTTCTATATCTTTTTCCCTCTCTAATCACTATGTTTTGATCTTGGAATTGTAATGTTCCAATAAAGGGAAACTGAGAAATTATGGTTTGCATATATGGTTGTGGCGGTGTGATGGGTATTTGAGTGAGCCTATGACATTGAAGAATGTAGTAATGATTTAAATAGAAAATGATGACTTGTAAGGGGATTCAGGTGAGGATCATATGTGTTTATATAGTGTTCAAACTTATTCCGTGTTGGCAAAGGGACATGGATGATGTGTAAGGCATGATTGAAGGAAAAAATAGAATAAACAGTGGTTTTATTTACTTAAAGACTATGAATATAGATTTCAAGAATTCTTATTACTACATTTCATGAAATCTCAAGAACAAATTTCATATAAATAAAATTCTATGATGAATAGGTTTTTCACATAATTATAAATATCACATTCCATGTGACCTGGAATTACATGCTGTGTTTACCAGATTGCCTCACTTAGGCATGTACCAAGGTACATGTAGAGCTAACTCAAAAGTCCCACATGTCATGTAGGATATTCCACATGATAATTACTTCAAGTATATGACTTATGAAATTTCCATAATAGAAACCTAAGTGGTTATCAGGTTCCACATGCCATGTACATATCTGGACACACTATGCATATTATACGGGCCTAGATTTTATTGAACCCTTCCTTTTTCATTTTTTTCATGTAGAGGGGTCGAGGTATGTTTGGTGGTATTTTTTAGGGTATGGGAAAGAATGTAGATATTTTTAGTATATGTCACACTATGAGGATTAGACTATTATGTGATGGGTGTCACAAAATTTTAAATTATTCATACACTGACATGTCGTAGTGTGAGTGTTGTGTCGTATTTTGAGAAATAATCCATTATATTTTAGTGTCACACTATATAGATTTGTTGGTTTGGTCATACTATGAGGGGTTTTTGTTAAGGTGGGGATACTCCCAAGTTATTATTATGTAAGGGTACATGAGGTTTTATAGTTACCCGTAAGTAAAATTTTACCAAGACATGAGAATATTCAATCATGGTGTGAAGGGTTTGGAATTTGTTTGACTAATTATGCTCATAAAATTATACAATTAACCCTTAAAAACATATGTAATCTAACATATGATTCTCTCACATAGTGATTATAGCCATAACACTATGATGTATTGGAGGATGGGTTCCTTTGTTTTTTCTTTATAGGATTCATTTCACTATGGTGCATGATCAACACCATGAACTTATTTTGGGGTTGATAATATTAGGGAAAAAGGATAGGGATTCAATCCATGATTTTTAGAGGTTTGAATTATATAGTGTGACACCCTTGTCCATGTCATGAAACTCATTATCCCCATTGAATAAATGGACATCAACTATGAGGGAAAGGGGGATCTGTTAGGAATGTGAAGTCTATTCTAGTTCTATTTAAGTTCAATTGGTATAAGAATCATTGAAATATAGATAAAACTTGAGGTTTGGTGTTGAAAAATAAAAAATCTCTAGAAGAGGTAGACTGATAAGAAGATATTATCTTCTGATGGTGTGCATTTTTTATGTGTCTGAAAGATGATTAAAAGTAGTTACCGTATGCATTGGTACCTATGATAACAATCAATTGGTGTTACAATTGGAATTATTTCTTAGAAAATTATGGAATATAAAAATATATCAATGAAATTTAATAGTATCTTTGACTATTCCATGAATTTTAGTAGGTAGGTACCGATTTCTACAGGTGATCAAAAGTCACCATGATCCACATAGGGACTTCCTCCAATATCATAAGTTGGTGTTATCAAATGACTGGATATGACCCAAAAAAATTGTTTGGTGGGACCACTTATACACATCTTCTATGATATGAAAAAAAATTTAAACTGATATTAATTGTAATTACTAATTATGGTTTTAAACTTTTAATCTTTCTATTGTAATGATAATTGAGGTAGTTTTTGTCATGTTGATGTAGGGATCATTTTTGAATCATGTAAATCCAAAGCATAAAATTTATTTATTGTTTTTCTCTTGATTTTTTTTGATTCCTAAGTTTTTATTTAGTGTGTATGAGCTCAAGTTGGTTGTTGACTTAAGATTCAAGGTCTTCCTAAACTATGATAAACTAATAATGATGGGGTAACTTCTCCACAAGGAAGTATTGGGGTATTTTTTACTCTGAATTGATGCTTCTAGAGGATAAGTTCTAATATATAAGTGGCAGATTATCCCAATGAATTCAATCAACTATTGTTATATGGTATGATATTATTTTCAGAGGTAACATGATGAGGTATTGTTTTGTAAAATCTTTACTAATTGATTTAAAAAGTCAATTGAGGATCTATGGTGGTGGACTAAAGTGTCAAGGATGGAACTCTATATCTAAACAAAAGATTAGATGTAATTGTAATTATTAAATTTTAAACTTATGAGAGTTATGTATTGCAGAATTTACAGATCAAATGCCTTAGTAAGATGAATATGAAGGTTCTAATGGAAAAGTCATATTGAATCTTGATCATACTTAATTCATAAGTTTTAAGAGTTTTTGATTGGGATATAGAAGAGGGTTGTTTTCAAATGGATTGGATGGAAACTCAAAGCTCTAAAGTTATAATTTATTCACTCAGATGTTTAGGTCCATCCCTAGTCCAATCTCATGAAGGGTCACTATACTCCATATCTTTAATTGTTGATTCAAAAAATAAATAATGGTTTTAAATACAGAAATTAATTTATGATGTATTCAAAGAATTTTTTGAATGAAATTCAATGTTGTAAATAGAAACAAGTTAGAAGTTATAGCAGATAAGATTCAGGAACTGTAGTGTGCATATCAGAAGATACTATCAAAACTTCAATCGGATGTAGGGGATCATTCTAGGAAAAATATACCTTGTAAAACATAATATAATAATGTGGTAGAGTAATTGAATCAGATGTTAGCCGAATATCCATGTAACATGAGGGTGAATTCAAGAATGCCTAATATAATTTGGGAAGAATTGGTGAACATGGTAGCCTATTTGGATAATAGAAGTCTATACACTTTATTGGGATAAAATATTCTATAGAATATATTGTACCACAAATCTATGGTGTTTAGCCACATAAAGGTTTTAGGAGAGTCACATATATCCATGTTAATTCTACATATAGGTTTAAACTCAAGGTAAAGTCCATGAAATTTTTATTTTGGGATATGCTAATTACAATTTTAGATTTCATATTTTGGATGATGAACATTAGAAGATAATAAAGATCTAGGATTTTCTCTTCAATGAGAATTTATTTTGGAAAAATTAGAACATGGATGAGATGGAATTTGAGAGCAATGAATCAATAGAAAAAGTTCAAGTTGATCTGAGCATGGGTACTAAAATAAAAAATGTTTTAGCTCGTTTATATGGTAATACTAAAATAATATCATATTAACTTTTTAAAGATATATATGATTTCTCTAGGAATATAGTGGCTAAAATTAGAGATCTGGATGATAGGGCTCTGAAATATTGAGAACTAGAAGATGTATTTCCTAAAAGAGACGATTCACATGTTGAATTAGAGAGATATAATTGAGTAAATAATTTTTTTCAGAGTTTTAGTGTTGAAATTAGTTTATTAATTCTAATGGATGATAGAGAACTTAAAATATTAGAATATTGGACACCCTCAATGAATGTAAAAAGTGATATTCAGTAGTTAATGAATAAATGTATTTGTTAGATTCTAACAAAAACTGGGATCTAACTAAACTAACATAATAGAAGAAATAACTAGAGAATAAGTGGGTGTTCCTTTTTAATAAAGAGTATAATGGAAGAAATAGGTATAAGGCATGAATGGTGGTGAAGGGATCATAATGAAAGGAAGGTATTTTATTCCTAGAAATATTTTTTTATAATAGTTTTACATGAAACCATCAGGACAATGAAAATCAGGATGGATATTAATAATATAAACATAGAGTAAATGGATTTAAAGATAATGTTTCTTCATGGTGACTTAGAGAAATATGAGTACATTATATAGTATATTTGTTTTTTATTAACATAAAAAGGAAATGGTGTCTAAGCTAAAGAGGAGTTTTTATTCCTTAAAGTAGGCACCATGATAGTGGAATCATAAATTCAGTGATTTCTTGGCTAATAATGGTTTAAATTGGTGTAACGTGGATCAATGTTACTACCTAATGGCATGGGAATATTGATTTTTTATTTTATTTCTTATATATATTGATGATATGTTACATATGGTCGATAAAATAAAATGATTTAGGATCTGAAGAATGATTGTTTGAAAGATTCAAGATGAAATATCTCGATCATGCTAAGAAAATCATGGTAATGAATATTGAGAGAGATAATTAATCAAAGAATTTGGTTGTATGTTAAAGGAACTATATCTATAACATCATCAAGAAGTTTATATTGTTTGAATATAATTCAGTCTCAAATCCATTGGTCAGACACTTCAAATTATCCAAGGAGAAGACATAGAAAATGAAAGATGAAATCAAGTACATGGAAAAAGTTCCATTTACATTGGTGGTAGTTATCTTGACGTAATCCATGATATGTACTCAACAATTCATTACTGCTTATGTGGGGGTTGTGATATGATTCATGTAAAATTTGTGGAAGGAACAATAAGAGTCTATAAAGTGGATCATCTAGTACTTAAAGGGTTAAAAAGATAAAATTTTGTGATTCAATATAGATAATACAATGTGAGATTACATTGATACTAACTTTTTTGGACATTCAAAAACCTAGGAGAGCACCATAGGGTTTGTGTTGATGTTTGGAGGAATTATATTTTTCTGTATTTCATAGTTATAATAGAATTTCACATTTTCCACAACATAATATGGGTATGTGGAGGTAATGAAAGTAAGGAAGGAATTGTTTTGGTTAATGTTCCTGTTAAATTAACTCAAAAGAATATATGTGGGTGGATTATTGTTATGTGATAATCAGAGTGCAATCTATTTTTCTTGGAATCTAGTCTTAAACTTATGGATGAAACATATGAAACTAAAATACCATTACATATGAAACATGTTGTAAGATAGAGTCATTAAGTTATAAAAGTCATATTAAAAGAATAATCTAGTGGACATGTCAACTAATGTTCCATTCTAAGAAATTTTGAGGAAACATTGTGCCTTAGTGAGACTTAAGTAAAAATAATGAGATGGAGGACACCAATTTTATATATAAGGTGGAAGTTATTTTGTATGTGTTTTAGTGTTTCATTGAGTTTCTTCAATAAACCATCATGTGGGAAATTTTTAGGATTGGGAAAAAAATTTATGTTATACCTTAGTTTGAATGGAAGAAGAAGCTTCAGAATATGTCTTGACCTTTAGGTTTAGTCCAGTAGAAATAAAAAACTTCAAAAAAAGGTAGGCTGAATGGAAGATGTTAAATTCCTATGTGTGTATAGTGGTTAGGTGTATAAATGCTGGTGAACACTAGTTACAGTATTCGTTGGGGATTTTGATGTCAATTCGTTAGGGTTACTCTTGGAATTGTTTTGTGAAAAATAATGAAAAAAAAATCATTTAGAGAATCATAAGAGTGAATTAGACCATTCATCAAATTTTGGTAGTCAGATATTGATTTTTACTAGTGATAAATAGTCACCATGATCAACTAAGGGACTTCTAAAAATGTAAAAATTTAGTGCTATTGGATTACTAGATGAGCCCCACTATATAATTGGGATGAGATAACTTGCGCACATGTTATATGATGTGAAAAAAAAGTAAAAAGACACAAATTTTAATTACTTATTTTTATTGTAAACATTGAAGCTGGTAGTGTTTCTCCCATGGATATAAGACTCATTTTAAAACACGTAAATCAAAAGTTTCATTTTTTAGTGTTTACTACATGCTTATGTGAGTCATGATTTTTTTATTGCGAATGAGTAAGGCTAACTTAGTGTGTGGCTTAGGGTGAAATTCCTTCAATAGTTTCAATACACTAAGATTAAGGGATTAGCTTATGGCCAAGGAACTTCTATTTTATTTGTTCTATTACATTGAAGATTCTAGAGGATAAGTTCTAAAAAAAGAGCTGCATAGGGATATCACATTGGGATCTTCATATTAATTCTATTTTATTATCATTTTGTTACATCCTTGAAAATTGTTGGAGTATTTTAGCTGATATTAGGCCTATGTGATTGATTTTTAAGATTTTTCCTTGTGTAATGACAACCTTAGATCTAAGGTATCTCTTTTACTCCCTCCATCATCTCCTTTCTTCTCTTGTTTCTTATTTCCAATCCATGGATATCCATATTCTATTTATTTATATGGATTACTCATCTATGAATGATGTATGTTTCATGAAGAATAATTTCTTTATGGTTCATGGGTTTATCTTGAGGTTTTATGTTGGTGTCTATCGTCCATCAGTCCACCTTGTTTGGTGATTGTTGATGCTTCATATCATGGTTTGGGATTCAAGTATTTCTCTATTTTATACACGTAGATGTAGTAGTATCATTCTTTGGATCTCAAGTAAATTGTTGGGATTGACATAAAGAAAATTAAAATTAGAAATAATTTGGAATGGGTTATGTTATTTATTCACATATGATTATTATTACATTCATGATATTATCTTACAAAATTTTTTAGATTTTTGTGGTAGCTCATTGATGTGATTATAATTATTACTATTTTATTATCATTCTTATAACTAGATAAGAAATTTAATTATAATTAATAAAGATGATAATTAGTAAGGAATTAATATATTTTAATACATTTCTATTAAAATTCTTAATACACTTAAGGCTTGAATTTAGTATACTGATTTAAATTATATCACTAAAAGTAGTTGTTGAAATATTATGTTTTTATGGTTTCATTAACCTGATCATAATGAATAAATTAATTAATATTAAAATTTAATATATTTAATGTTGGAATTAATGTTCAGGTCTGTCTAAGACTGTCTTTCTTTCTCTAATATTCTTTTCCACGGTTGAATCTATGGTTGATATATATTGAAGTTTAATGTTATTGTAATTATTATTTTCTACTATAGTTTCTATCATATTAACACCCTTTATATGTTTTAAATGGTAACATGGTATGGTTGGTTGGTATGGTGAGGATGGAGCTATTATAGATATTTTTGTGGAGAAATCATGGTGTGGTTGATGATGGGATAGTATTGATGGTGTGAAAATGATTTTGGTATGATTTCATGGATATTGGTGTAAGTTGGAAGTATTCCTTAATTGTTGAATTTTTACTATTGAAATTGTATTTTATATTTCAATTTACTATTAATTTATTATCTTTCTTATGGTATAGTATTTATATTAAGTATGTGTAGTTGTGTATCAGTTCTTGAAACTATGAAATGGTAAGAAATTAGTTTTAGAAAAATAGGAATGATTTATGATGATATTTTGGAAATATAATTTGTTATAATATAGTGGTTATGCAAAAAAATATGGACGAATATGAAGGGATACAAATATATAGGTTGTGGTAACCATGCTTTGGAAGAATGATGGGTAATGCATTTGATATAATAATTAATGAATTTTCTTATTGTAACTAAGATTATATTTATTAATGGAAACCCATGGGAATTAGATTTTTAATATGAAATTTAATTTATATTTGGTAACATATCATTATGTAATAACTAGTAAAAAATTAATTTGAAATTATAAAAATTAATATTGATTCTTCTTGTGTTATTATGATGATAATATCTCCATAGTTATAGGTGTTTGTAGGTGGGTTTCATGCATGATGTTGGTGATTGTTTGAGTCTTATATTGGATAATTGATTGTATGACTGGTGTGTGTTATTATAAAATCATTATGTTTTTTATGAAATATACACACCATTGAATTTTTATAACACGATTGATGCCCATACATGGAATTTTTTTGTGAGTATTTTATCAACATCTTGGTCATTTAGTATATGAATGACTGACTACTCCCCTTACCAAGTTCCATATTCCAAACGTAGTATGGTATATGGGCATATTCATGTTATAATGGATTACAGTTATAGGATATGTACTCATACTGGTTGTATAAGCTCACATTTATGACAAAAATTTAAAAATGGGTTGTGAAAGCCTATGGTTATAGTATATACTTTTATCAAAGATATAATATGTTATAATTATTACATGTTTATATATGAACAAGCTGTAATGGATTATAGTGCTATGTATATTTACACTGGCTATAATGGATCACAGATCTACTATTTTATTATGGTTACATGTTAGTGATATGGCAATGATGTGTATTTATGGTTGTTATTATGAAGATATGTATTTGGAGAGATTATTCAGATGCGGGGTATGAATTATGGAGGGGATGAGAACTTCAAGATGTGTGATGTTGGGGTTTAGGGAGATTGGTTTAGTGGAAAAGTGGTAGTTGGGAACCATTCATTACAGATATGTTTTCAATAATATTTTACCTTCTTCTTTATAATATTTTTACGTGATACTTAGTTAGGTTGGAATATTTGATTGCTTATTTAGGTAATGAGTTGATTTCACTATTTTTTCTCTAAGGCTTTAGTACACTTCTTCTATATTTTCATGAGAGGTTTTTGGGGAGGATCCTATAGAGTATACCTATATTCTAACCCATATATATATATATATATATAGTTATGTGTGTGTGTATTTTAGTTTTATAAGGGAATTTAGTGATTATACTGAAGGTTACAAGATCATGTAAGTTGTTTGAGGTTGTATGGGGTCTTGAGTTGTTGAATTAGGAGTTTATCATGGTATTTATCCCTTTTTAGTATTGATTGATACGACATTACATGTTTTGGGATTTAGTTATTCTTTTTATGGATATGACTACTTTTTTTATCTTTTCAAGGGAATTAGATTGAAATTTTTACCCTGTTTTCATATTTTATCCATCAGTGTTAGTCTCTAACCCATGACCTATTGGAGGAAAGATTTGGGGGTCACTTCATCTTCACTACTAGTCCGAAAGGGTACCAATAGAAGTTTTTCATGAAAAAGTGGTATCAGAGCTTTGGGATAAGAGATAATATGATGTTTTGGGATAAGAACAAGTGAAGATTTTATGGGTTGGTATGTAAATAATATTATTTGAACATTAAAAGGTTTGTAAGAAAGAGATACTGACTAGGAAATAGGCTATAAAAGCCACCTTTGATCCATAAAAGTATCTTAATTTTAAGAAATTTATTCAAAGTATTTATTTTTATAACCATATGGACACCTAGGCAAGGTTCATGCATCTTTATAGTTTATGATTATGATTGAATTGAGTAGTTGATTTGAATAAGGATGAATCTTAATTAAATAATTTTAATGATTCTATATTTTCGGTTTAGATAGTCTATAAAATATTTTTTATTTTTTAGGAACCACACTTCGTTAATATCATTTTAGGATAATTTCAGTGATGTATAACATGATGAACTAGTAAATCATAGGAGATTTGAGGTTGGTGAAGGTTACACATGGAGGAAGTTTCTTCATGTGTTCCAACATCAGGTCCTACAAAATTAAAATGATGTTATTTTTTATTAGGAGACAAATTTGTGGTTGGAGGAGGTGGATATATAATTTTTTTATCTATTTTTGGAGGGAGCACTAGATTCTCTTAACTATCGGTATATTGTGAGGAGCTTTTAATGAATGGTGGGATTTATTCCTTAGTGATCATGAGGAGTCAAATGATTCAAAGGAGGAGTTCTATAATTAGTTCTAGTCCAATTTACTTTATCTAACCATTAATATGGAATGTTTGTGGGAGATTATATCAGTTTTAAGGGAATATATAGAGTGAGGTAGTTTAAATTTGGTTCATTAACCTCTTTCATTATATTTTATAACTCATGATGTATGAAAATAATAAAGAGAATCATTTCAAGGAGGAGTTGCATAAAAAGATATAGTTATAGGTCACCCCATTCAAATTTTTAACATTCCTCAAGGAATTAGATAAGGTATAGTTTATCCGGAAAACAAAGGCTTTTATTGAAAAATCATGATAAATAATTCACCATGACTTTCTAAGGGGTAGAGTTGTGAGTAGAGGTTCTCATTTTCCTTGCCATCTAAAATGTTAGATTGTATAGAGTCAGTCATAGCTACACCATCTAATTTAACTATATTTGGAATTTTTCAAACCTCTAATGAGGGATAATATTTTTTTGGTTTTATTATAGAGTTCATTCCCATCAAAATATTGTGTGTAATACACTCTTCAGTTGTAAATGTTGATTTGGAAGCCCACTTCATTTTTATCCATTATAATAGTATCCTCTAAAGAAACAATAGTAGTAATAGGGTACAATAGGTTTTTTTCAGCAGATAGTGGATGGGGAGGTTAGGGGAAAACCATATTATTTCCCTCTTACTCGAGTATATAGAAAATATAAAGGCTTTATAGGTGGTTGAAATCAGGGATAGTGTGGTTGAGGATAAATATGTGGCCATATTTATGCAATAGAGTTTCTAGTTCTAGGAGTTCCTAATGTCATATGAGGTACAATTTTTCTATTTTCTACCTTGGGGTATGATTTGTTCAATTAAAGATCTATGAAATCCTTTATTACACCCACCTTGGTCAAGGATCTCTTAATTGTGGTTTAGAGGACTTCAATTCCCTTGATGTTGACTAAACTAGTTAGAGGTTGAGTTGGAATGTATGATGTTTATATAGATCATGTGATGATGTTAGAGAATCATTATTATTTATAATATTTAATATGATTGGGGATACATCCATATGATTTCATCATAGTCATTTATTGGTTGTATTAGGTGTAGGAAATCATTGATTTAATTAGGATAAGATTTATATTTTTTACATTGATGGTGGGAAAGGCATATTCAGTGGTGAATGGGTCTATCATATGGGTTAGAGATGCATATATCAATTATTTTATAGGATGAAAAAGTTTATTTTAATTTGAATATAAGTTTAACCATTTGTGATTTTGAGGGTTTTGTAAGTGTACATCGATTTTTTTCATAAAGAGTTTGTAACGATATCCCCTTGATTGAAAATAAAGTTTGGGATAAAGTTATAGAATAATGTATCTATAATTATTATGTACCTATATATGATGACACCTTATGAGTTATGGGAGACATGTATTTAGATTTATTATCTTTTTTAGAATGGTTTTATTTGAACAAGTACATCACCATGGGGTGCACAAGTCTTGTTCTCAAAAAAGGTAGACAACGATCCGTGACTATGTATTGATAATAATTTCATTAATCAGGTGATAGTAATGAACCATTATTCCCTTATATTGATTGATGATATATCTAATCAGTTAAAGTAGGATAACTAGTTATATAATATTTATTTTTATTTAGGGTATTATCAAATGTGGGTAAAATACATATATATTCCAAAGACTATCGTTTGGTGTTATTATTTGAATTATTATTTAATTTTAATGTCTTTTGGTGTCATGAACATAATGGTCATGTTGATTGGAAAGATGAAATCTATAATCCATTAGTCTCTTGAATGATTCACTATGGTTTTAATTAATGACATACTTTTTTATTCAATGTTTCAGGAAGAGCATGAAGAGAATATATGATCAATTTTGGAGGTACTCTAGCATCATATTCTATTTAGGAATATATATAAGTATATGTACTAGGCCTCTGATGTGTATTTTTTAGGGTATGTTACATCTCAGTGGAGAGAACTGGTGGATCCTTTGAAAAATGTGGTAATTTTTTCTTGGGTATCCCTCAAGAATATTTTACAGGTTTAAAAAATCATTGGTCTCTCAAGATATTATATGAGGTTTATGATTGAATTTTTCTAGATCATAACTCCTCTGACAACCATGAACATTAAGGATAATGATTTCATTTGGATCGATCGATTTCAGGCTACTTTGGAATATCTAAAGGATAAGTTGGTTAGTGATCCTATTATATATTTTCTATAGGACAGAGTTATGTTTAATATTTTCTATGATACTTAGAGATAATTTATCTCTTATTGGATTTTATAATTATGACCCCATGAACAGAACCATACTACCCATGCTCTTGATCTTTCCACTATTTTTTAGATATGAAGTTTTGGTTAAACTACCTCACCAATAAGATCTTTTTTGTCTTAATGGATCATAAGAGTTTTTGATATATCTTATCATGGAAGGACTTTAACATTAATAAATGGCGGTGGATGGAATTTTTACTTGATTACAACTATTATATTTCCTATACAAATGAGAAATGGAATGTTGTTATTGACACACTAAGAAGGATGTCACATAGTGATGTTTTTAATGTGCATGGAGATTATAGAATAGTGTTAGAGGAGATTTCATTAATTTAAATGGATATGAGAGAAGTCTATGGTAGAGGGAGTCTCTACCAAATGATAGTATAGTCATCATTAGTTAAGTTGGTGGAATAATCTCAATTGGGTGATTGTGAGGTAGAATTTTGATAGGACCATGTTTTTGTGGAGATTACAGTAAGGGATGGTTTTAAGATGATCAACATTTGGTGTTTTATGGAGTAGGCTCTTCATTACCTTAGTGATTCAAGAGGTGGATCCTTAAAAGTTCTGTAGCTCTCCCTTAGGAGTGAAACATGATATGTCAAAGAAATATCATGACTTAAGGAGTTATTTTTGGCTTCTAGGGATGAAGGGGACAATCTTAGAGTTCATATCTCAATTCTTAGTACTTGAGAATTTAAAGACTAGACATCATGTTCTTAATGGATTTCTTGAACCACTAGATGTTCCCTAGTAGAAGTTATATGACATTTCAATGTATTTACTCACTACTTTTCCTAAAACTCAAGGTGTATATGATGTTATGTGGGTGATAATGGACTATTTCATTATGTTTTCTCACTTAATGGAATATAAGGACTTGATCATGAAGGATTTTGCATCTAGGAATTATTTTGAAGATACTTTTAGACTCCATGGGGTTCTAAGGATGATTATATCTAATCATAATCCTCATTTTACTTCATGAGTATGGAAATGTTTCCAAATTGCTTTTGGATCTGAGTTATGAAATCAAAAACCATTATATTTAGATAAATTGTTTGATGGAGTAGACTATCTATACTTTTGGAAGATATGTTGCACACAAGTTTTTTGTATTTTTTGGGTTCTTTGGTGAAGCACCTACCCTTGGTTTAGTTTTCTTAAAATAATAGTTTTCACTCCAAAAATTTTATAGGCCCATTTAAAGTGTTTTATTTTCTACCATTATGATATCAATTGTGTTGGATTGATGTTATAGAGTTATAAATTAGAGGATAATAATTATTTTAAATCATGATAGATAAGGTTTAGGTAATTTTAGAGTGGATAAAGGTAGAGAAAGATCATTAGAAGTCTAATGTTAATCATAGGAGGAGTTCTATGGAGTTTTATATTAGAGATCATGTATTATTGAATGAATATTTCCATCATGGGTGGTGAGTGTTTTTATATTGATGTAAACTTTCTCTTTTAATTATTGGGAATTTTGAGTTTCTGGAGCATGTTAGTGAAGTTTCATATCTATTATCACTTCCTACACAGAGGGATCAGATTTATGATGTTTTACATATGTCAAAGATTTATTGAAATATTCATTATGAATCTTATTTCATTGAATAGGCTGATTTGGATATTGAAGATGATGAAATGTTCAAGGGGTAACCTATTGAGATTTAGTATCATCAAGAGAAGGTATTTCATGGACATAGTATTTACTTGGTTTGGGTATAGTGGTGACACAATGTATTAGAAGACTGTATTTTCTAATGTTATTCACAAATGAATGATCTATATCTTGATTGGTTTGAAGTTTATTTTTTTAAATTACATGTACGGATTTGGATTTATTGGTGAGTTTTTGAGGATACAATTTGATTTTCTTACCTCCTCTATGATTAGTTTTTTATTCCCCCATTAGAGTGAAATCCATGTTTGAGAGGTATGTCATGGGGTGTTTGTTTCATCAGGATTTATGATGTGGAATGGGTTTCACTCATCATGTTGACATTTTCACTTTTCCCTAAATCTCCTAGTGGTTCCCCATCCGTAGCTGGGTACAGACCTAGGATTTAAGGCCTAGTGAATCTTAGGGTCTCGCATTGGTCGAGAGGATGGGAGGTCAGGATCATCTCACCCTTTTGGGGGGATTGTTTCCTACTCAAGGTCTGTCTTATATATTTAAGATGTGTTTGTGAATCTATTCCTAATCCCAACATAAGACTAGTTACCCTAAAGAAATAACTTTAGGCCAATTCTCTTTTATATGAAAGAGACTGGGATCTATTGGGTGAGTTCATCTATATGTTTCTAAGTTTCATTGTCATTCCCTAATAATAGGTGGATGCTTCTATGATGAAAACATATAACCAAGTTATTTAGAACATACTCCCATAGAAGGAGGAAATTAATATTTCATGGATGTATTTGAGAAATTATGAGGCATCCTATGTATCTTGGTTATTACTAGAATCAAAACCCATGTACTTTGTTTAACATTTGTATTTTTACATCACGCAAAAGGTCTTGTATGGATGCTCTAGGACACCTTCAAGCTTGGGTCCTTGGGGGACATCCTATGTATCCCAAATATAGTGATAATTAAAGTTTTTGTATTTCATTCCTTTAGTACTTATATATTGGGGTTGCTCGTGTCATTATAGATACTCATGGTGTAAATGAAATGATTATTGCAACTCCCTCAGCTCACATGAGACATTCTTAGTGTGAGAAAAATGGGATAGTAAGTAACCAATGTTATTTCTTTGAGTAAGGGACTTAGATGATGGGATCAACCCAAATGATCAATATGGAGCTCGAGTCTCAGAGGGAGGTAGACTGTATATCCTATATATGGAAGAAATTATAGGTATCATAGTTCCTTTGATGCCAGGGCTTACACACTGAGGTTTTAATAGATGACAGAGATTTATGATGCCAGTAAAGAGTTTGTTGCATCCCCCTAAGACCACATGATCCATGATCGGGGTGAGAAACATGGGGGCATATGATCGGCCTCCTGGAATATGGTAATGGGAAACATTTATTGAAATAGTCTTTGGGGTTTTTGGTATACAGTTAGGGACTTAGGGAGGAGTCCTATGTATCCTAGTTATGGTAGGAATCAGAGTTCTCATAGTTAATTTTATGTTGGGCATTACACATTGAGGTTTCCCTGGTGATCTAGACTTTCTGTCTTAAAGACATCAAAAGTCCCAGTTGGCATGCCCTGGGGGTTATCACATGACCCGGATTGACACATATAGATGGTGTCACAAGATCCAGTGTGAAACAACCCAATAGGTGTCACATGTCTTGGATGACACCTCTAGGAGACACCGTGAGACCTGGTTGACATGTTTGGAGTGCATTGCGAGTCTCAACTAACATGAATAGAGGGTGTTGTAGGGGACTGGTTGTTATACCTAGATGTCTTTTCAAGTCTCTAATAGCGTGAAAAGGCTCCATTATACGAGTCAGGTGATGTGTCTGAAAAACGTCATCGGCCCTTGGTGGGAGACCCAAAGGGTTCACGAGATCAAAGAGGCATCCACAAGGGAACTATGTGGGTTGCTCTAACATGTCTAGAGTATTTCGTGTGTCCTAGATTGCATGTATAAGGAGTGTCTCAAGATCTGAGTGATGTGTCTTGGTTATGTCTCGCATCTTCAAGTGAAATACACGAAGTGTCTAAGAGTCATTGAACAGATATTTTTCTTAGTTCTTTCACCTTTGATCTTAGTCATAACCCTTATATTGTGAAGTCCTTAGATCTATTCAATGTTAGTTTCATTGAGTCTCACATGATTTGGTGTAAATGTGGTATATTATTCTCATTTCCTTTCAGAAATCCTTCACAGGATCTATGAGTGATCACACAAAGAACTTTATGTCTAGATTATGAAAACTTTGACTGACTACTCTTATATTACCTAATGGATAGCTGGTTGGTCGCTTGATTGGTTACCCAAAGAAGTCTGTAGAAGTAGAGAGCTGAAACCTATAGAGCTTGGGCGTCTGGTTGATTGAAAATCCAACCCTTTATTTATGATGGTCTGGGTAATTTATAGGTATCACCACCCCTGACACTAGCCAGTTTTTGTGGAATATCTAGCGCAAGTCCAAGTTGGAGTTGGCTAAGGGTCTTGGAACCACGTGGTTGGATGAGCCTCTACAATGGAATTCTTCAAGTGAGTTGCCTAATTTTTTGTTATTGCGAGTCTCCTTCGTCAACACATCATTTATTAGATTATTGTTGATTATTTAATACTTGTTCTATCATGCAGACATGTCGAAGGACTTTCATGTTGTCATGTCGACATGTCTGAGGGCCTTTGCAAGATCTGAATGCCTATGAAAAGACACTCATGAGATCTTGGGTGACTTGTCTTGGGTTCTCATGGTATATCACTTCAGGTGTGCTGGGTGTGTCACATGCCTTTCAGCAATCATGAACACCTATCACCTCTTCCATTTTAATCGACTTTGTTTCTGTGTAAAAAGGGTTGGGAGTCATGCGAGATTTCTTGTGTGTTGTTGAGGGTATTTCTTTAAAAAAAAATTGGATATGTTTCATATGACCAATATGTGTGCATGAGGGTTTTATGAGAATTCCATGGACAAATATTTCATTTTGTACTTAAGCATTTAGGAGTTGTTTGGGGAACTTCACATAGTGATGATGACAAGCCAAAGGGATTCCGTGAGACAAGCCATGAATGTTTCCAAGGGCTCGTAGTTCCTTTTGGGTTTTCAAGAGCATGTCACATGTCTTTCAGTGAACGTGAACCCCTCTCACCTCCTCCTTTTTTTTCTTATTTTTTTATTTTACAAAGGTCATGGATCATGATAGTTTTCATGCGTAGTATCTATGATTTTTATTCTATTTTTGGATGGTGTCTCTCTTGAATAATATGGGTCATATTTAGAGTGTTAAAGTATGTAGTGGGCAGATCTATCCATCTATCCTTAGAGTGTCATAGGTTTGACTGGACATGTCCAAGGAATTTTGTGTGGTGAGGACAAAAAGATAAATAGGTTTTTTAAGGTTTTTCAGATATCTTGAGGTGCGCGTCACATTTCTTTCAGTGTCCATGAACCCATCTCACCTCTCTCACTTTATCTTCTTTGTTTTATGTGGCAAAGGCTTGTAGGTCATGTGATATTGGATAAATATTACCAGGGGATACTATTCTTCCTAATGATGATTTGTTGCATGATATTCATGGACATTGGGGATATCTTCCTTTGAATGTATTCCTTCTTTATTTTCAATGTATTTTGGATGGTATGTTAGGAACTTTACAATGATAAACCATGTAGCCAAGGGGTTCTCATTTATTTTTTATGGGGGGGGGGGCTTCGAGAGAGTAGTAATGTTTGTTAAAGAGGGCTCTGTGGGACTCTTTATGGGAAATGAGCCATGTATGGGTCCTTTGCGTGACCTTAAAATGGTTACACGATCGCATGTCTCTCAGAATCATTACAAATCTTAAACCATCCTCTTCTTCCTTGATTTTCAGGGAAAATATTACCAATATTCAGGTATTTCTCCCTTTTTTGATTTTTACGGTTCTTATATGGTGGGTGTCAACAAATCCCCCCCCCTCAAGGGTGATGTCTTAGGAGACAAGGAATCAGTTTTGAGGAAAACTAATACCCACCAACACCTTTTATGATGTCACGAATCCATGATTCTGGAGATGTTTGGTCTATTATGTGATGTTTGGTATTCTGAAAACTGCCTATATATATGGGGGGTGTGATAAAGGAAAATTCCTTCCACTGGCCGCCAATTACCAAAATGATCCCACCATTTCTATTGTCAGAAGACCCTACCGCAAACCCTAATCACAAACCCCAATTACAAACCTTGTCCACAAGTCTGCATAGTGAACCCATTCTTCCAAAGCCCTTACACAAGGAGATTTTATTCTCAGGCTCTCATTTTCCTTGACCACAAACTTGATTTTTATTAATTCTTCATACTTTGGCTATGAGGGTTGTGGTTACCTCAAATTGTTTCGTGAGACTCACTGACCCAACCATTTGAGAATTTTAAAATCACGTGACCATGTTTAGGTCATGCGATCGAGAGTCTTCAAGGGGTTCATGCAATTAATGTGATTCCTTGCATGGGTCATGTGCCCTGTGAGTCCTCTAAAGACCAAGTGATCTGTGAACCCTCAGTGTGGTTCATAGATCCCTTGCCAAGTCATGCGATGTGCATGATGCCATTGTCTCATGTCATGCTTTATTTTTGTCAAGTCTATGTGTTTTATCGGTCTGACATGTGCCACGTACTTATTTTCATATGGATTCTGGTTCTCATCAAGGTTCGTCATCTATGACCAACTAAAGGTCCATTATTTCTGGGAAACACAATGTAGATCTCCGCTACTATGTGCATACTGATAATGAGGTCTTGTAGAGGTTCCTTTCATCCAAAATTCTGTATTACCCCTTATCTGATTGACTTACACTATATGAGTTTGGATTGTTTGATGATGCTGCTATACCTCCCTCATATTTTAACCTACCATTTCTTTGGGAATCTAACTCCTCAAATTGTGTTCAAGAAATGATCACTGGTGATGGTTGGATGGTTATAACCCAATCTCAGGGCTTGTCTTATCTATTGGTGAGTTATCTCTTGAGTATGGATGGTTAGGACCATTCACAAGAACCTATTTCCTGGAGTTACTCAAGCATATTTTCCTCTTCTATAGATGCCTATGATGGCAGATGGTACTTAAAATGCGATCTTTATCCTGGTAGAAATTTATCTGATGAATGGGCAGGGCCATTCTGGGTGAGGCAGAGCTGTTTGAGATTTGCTGATGATCTATATAGGGTTCATCTCCATGAAGTCATTTGGATTTATCAATTCATCATTTACCACCAACCTGACCTCCTTTTGGAAATTATTATCCACTAGTTTCTTGGAACCAACATGTTCCATCTTCTTCACAACGATGTGGGTATTAGTTCATGGGATATCCATCAACTGGGTGGAATCCCTCCTCTCAGATATATGTATGATGAATTTATTCCTACTACAGATGTTTGGGACTATCCTATACAAGATCCTTTTTTATTAAAGGAGATGCTCACCATTGTGAAGAAAAATATAGGGAGAGAGCAGACAGTGAATTCGCCTATTTCCTTCACCGACTGAATAAATATTTTTCTATGTGGAAGCAGGGAGAGAATCAATGTTATCCACCCCCATAGATGCCCTTCCCAGTAAGTCTGTGATAGTGCTAGCTTGTATTGGTCCATTAGGGAAGTTAGGGTCTACACCTAATGGGGATATCGAGTAAACCTGAAGGTTTCTTTAGACCATAGGTTGTAGGATTTATTGCAATGTTCTTAAATGGGTGGATCATTTTAGTTTGGGATACATGCTCGAGAATTCACATTAGCACATTGGTAATGGTGGCACATATTTAATAACGGAGGTTTCTTAACTTTTCGGTGCAAGTTCTTACATGCCATTACTAGATGTTGGGTCATATCCAATAAGGTATCACTCCTTATAGGATTTATGGTCCTCTCTAGTTCATGTTTTCCTAAATAGGGGAGTAATTCCATTGTTATGGGTACTAAAATATCTCTAGGATCCCAGAACCCTTATACATCTTTATATTGTTGAACAAATTTGGTGTTCGACCTATGTCTCTATCCACTATAGAAGTCAAAGGTTTACTATACCAATCTGACAGCTTTGAATTTTCTACCTTTCATGCATCGGGCAATCTGATTATTGATGATGGTAGTGGATCTCTTGATTAGAGGTATTATATGATCTCTCTTTGGGATAATATTCTTGCAGTTAGTGTGGAAAAGTTAATTATCAATGAGTCATATTCACTATACCAATTTTCTCGATAGTTTGGTTGTGTTCAGGGAGTTTCCCCCATTCTTTGGGTCAGCGTCCTAGGGGATTGACATCGTAGTGTCATCCACCAATTTTGGAAGATACTATCCCATGAATATACTGGACCTATAATCATATTTTCGTTTATTGATGCTCCTGCTTTCCTCACTCAGGATTATTCCCAGGAATGGGTTTTAGCTTATACCAATGGGGTGCTAGGACAACTGGTACATCATGTAGACATACCCCTTGCGTCACCAATTCCCCTATATGTGGAAATAATGGAAGTTATTGAGGACTTATGCAAGTCATAGAGGAATAAAACATTCTATGATGAAGGTTAATCTGACAATAATTCATATTTTGTTGAGGAGACCAGTCTTTTGATATAGGCTACGGATGACATGCATGTGGAGAGAGAGGCATATGGTGATTCTTCTCCAATTTGACATTGATTCAACTGGTTGTTCATCCTTATGCTGAAACTTCTTCATAGTCATTTGAGTATCAATCACATAACAATCTAATCTTGGAGTGTATCTATGTCTTTATTACTGAGGCTCCTCTGGATACATTCTTCCATCAAGGGGAGTGACTTCTCTAGTTATTTCATGATCTAGGGGAATACAGTTTCGATCAGAAGGCTCTATATGAAATTTTTCAGCAAATCATCCTAACCCAAAGAGACATAGATCCATAGGTTAGGGTATTTCATGATCTCACCCATTAGGCCTCCCTTTCCAATCAAATGAGGGAGGTGGAAGAGGTACTAGATCAGGGTCGTTGGTTATTGTCTGAACTGCAAGCCCATATGGATTCTTAGAAATCATAGATATGGTGACATGAAGATATGATCACTAATATGAAGTCCATTATTTCTACCTCATCAACATCATTGACCACTATTCATAGGAGGGTTGAAGAATTGGCTTCTTTGGTCGATGTTCTCCACCTCAGGAAAGTGTTTCAAGAAGCGGGGAAGGTGACACTCTAACGCTCAGTTGACGCCTCCCATCAGACTCTTGTTGACCTGGCTAGCCTTTGAACACCTTTTTTTGTGAATAATTTTTTTACATCCCATACTTTTTCTATACATTCTATTTTTTATATGTTTTCAAGAGACTCAAAAATGTGTAGATTCCAACCCATCCTTTTTTTATATTGCGAATAGATGAGTTTTTCTTGAGATTGCTACCCAATTTTTTGTCTTGTATGATATCTTGATATTATGTTTATTTTCTATTGATACCCATACTTTTCTTTACATCGCATGATCTTAAATTCCTAATCTGTAGAGAGATCAATTATGTAAGGGATATGTCCTAAAGAATGAGTGCTTTGTATATTCATGGAAAGCATCTTGATCCTAAAAATCCCATGTAGTGGGCCTCACGATGATTTCCATGAACATTAGTTTAAGTTATTTTAATATGCACCATCTACAACATTAATTTAATATATTTTAGATGAGACTCTCTGTTGATTTAGTTTAAGGACTTTTAGTTCGCATCCTCTATTGCTTTAGTTTAAGGTCTTTCATCTTGGACAATCTATTTTTTTAGTTTATGGTCTTTTATCTCAGACCATATATTCATTTAGTTTAGTGTTTTTGAGATCATACTATCTATTTTTTTAGTTTAGGCTCTTTTAGCTTAGACCATATATTGCTTTAGTTTAGGGTCTTTTAGCTTGGACCATCTATTGCTTTAGTTTAAGGTCTTATAGCTTAGAACATATATTGCGTTAGCTTAGGGTCTTTTATCTTAGACCATCTATTGACTTAGTTTAATGTATTCTTTATCACTCCACATATATCTTTATTTTAGGGTATTTTATCTCAGACCATCTTTTACTTTAGTTTAGGGTCTTTTAGCTCATACCATCCATTTCTTTAGTTTAACGCCTTTTATCTTGGACCATCTACTAATTTAGATTAATATCTTTTATCTTGGAACATCTGTTACTTTAGTTTAAGGTATTTTATCTCATACAATATGTTGCTTTAGTTTAATGTCTTTATATTAGACCATCTATTACTTTATTTCAAGGTCTTTTAGCTCAGACCATCTATTTCTTTAGATAAAGGTCTTTTAGCTCAGACCTTCTATTGTGTTAGTTTAATGTATTTTAACATGGACCATATATTACATTATTTTAAGGTATTTTACCTCAGACCATCAGAATTCCATATAGTTTAAAGTCTTAACACTAGGAATTTTATGGAATATGAGGTTGGAAGACTAGGCATGACTCAAAACACTGTGGGGTGCTGAGTTTTTCTGTGGTGCTGCTAGGGCTCACGAGGATTGGAGTTCCTTTGTCATAAGGAGTAGATGCCTTCAACTGGTAGGTTAAATCCTTTATGCATCAATATCATGTATAGAAAAAGATAATATCCACTCTATCCCAAGGTCTATGTAATATTAATGGAAGTAAATATGGTTAAAGGAGAAATTTTAGGGAAGATAAGCCTGCCTGGATAGTTGGAATGTGGGTTATATAAATCAAAACCCAGAAGTTTGATTTGAGTAATATGGAATGGGGTAGACATGCAGGGTATGTCCATTAACACTATTAGGTTTCAAGTTCTGGAATGGTGGTATTGAGGCTCACAGGGATTAGGAATCCCTTTTTACTGGGCCAAGATGATTTCGAGTCTGTGGTTCCGAGCCCCTCTACATCAATAGCATGACCAAAATGAGATATCTTTTTTCCTATCTAGTGGATATGAAATATTTGTGAAGGATCAATTGGAAATGGAAGTAAATCTATCCAGGAAAGGTTCTAGTACCCTGGGGAAACCTAGTTACAATTGAACAGATCAGGACCTACACCTTCTAGTTTCAAATCATGAGGTGTGGGCCACCAAAAGTTTTAAGAATGAAGGGTCACATTCCAGCCTTGTGAAAGGAAAAAAACATTTTGATGCAATGTTGAGGATATCAGATCTACTTGGATAATATAATATGAAGACTGTAAATCATAATCCAAAGTGCTCAAGTCATGATGAATATATAGGATAATCACATCAGGGATATCTTAAAACATAATGGAGTGTTAAGTTCCACCGTGATGATGCCAGGCTCATAAGAATCAGAAAGCCCTTTATGTTGGGCCAAGGTGTCTCTGTTCTGTGGGTCTAAGACCTTTTTCATCAGTATCATGGATGAGATGAGAGATCTATTTTCTTATCTAGGGGAAATGAATGGTTTTTGATGACCTGAGATGCTTTAGATCATGAAGTGGTATTTATGTAGAATGTGAAATCCAAGAAGGGTTCAAGAACCCTAAAAGTTTTACTATCACCTATCAAACATATTATCATGGTGAGGAGATGTGAAAAACCATTGCCCTAATTTTTTCTAGACCAGAGGGTCCAATGAGAATATATTGGCTTTCACTAGGGATAAAAAGTAGACCTTATGAGTTTTATAACTTATTTATTTGTGCCCTATTTTTTCCTAAACTATACAGATGAAGAGTTTAATGGGAAGAGACTTGACTTTTGCTTAGGTTTCCCTTTGTGGGATTTCAACCTGAGAAGTTATGAATATTTTTTTTATTAGTTTAAGGTATTGAGATTTGGACCATTATAGGATAGAGTTTAAGGTCATACAACATGGACCAAGGAAAAAATGTTTAAGGTCATGACTCACATGGACCTAACCTGGGAGATTCCACACAAGAGGATAATTAGGATTGATAGGGTCAATAATACTTTAATATACTTTTGAGAGGGAGGAGGAAGTGTTGTAAACCACAATGTGAGTTTCTAAGAATATAAGAAATGATATGGGTAAATCATTCTAGGGATAACCTAAAACAAGTTATGAATATGTTTTTATTAGTTTAAGGTATTTTTATTTGGACCAAGGAAACAAAGTTTAAGGCCATGAATCACATTAACCTAACATGGGAGAATCCACACAAGAGGATAATTAGGATACATAGGGTCAAGAATACTCTAATATTCTTTTGAGAGGGATGTGGAAGTGTTTTAATCCACAGTGTGAGTTTTTAAGATCATGAGAAATGATATGGGGAAATCATTCTAGGGATAACTTAAAACAAAATGGGGTGATAGGTTCCATCGTGGTGACATCAGGCTCACAGGAATTAGGAGGCCCACTATATTGGACCATGATTTTAGGGGGGGATACATTGTCATGTGGGGAGTTTGGGTAGGGTGGAAAATATGTTAAAAGATAATGTAGGTTTCATAATATAAGATCAACAAGAATAGAAATCTCATGTGGAACAAAAGGGTAAAATCTCATTTGATTTTGATTTTTAGTGGGGATGTTTTTAGTGTAGTTTTAATGTCATGCGACCAATCCATTTTCCATGTATTTTAAAAACATGTGATAAGGATGTGTTTCCATGCAGTTTAACATCATGTGGGGAGGATTTAGGTTGTGATGCAGTTTATTGTCATGCAGTTAGGATGATATGGTGTGATTTAATGTTGTGTTGTAGGGACATATGTAGACAGTTTATGGTTATGTCAGATGAAGTTACTAATGTGGAGACACGTAGTGTGGTTCTATAAATAAACCTGATGTGAATGGGGACCAAATAGTTCTCAACCACACCATGCAGCATTCTAAGAAAACTTATGCCAAAGAGACTAGAAAAAGGGTTATACCTGTGGCTGGGCCTGAAGATGAAATGTATGGGCATCACTACATATCACATGAGGATGAGAATCAAGGCACATATAGTTCTAGGAAAGGAAATACTCTACTTAGGTCTGGACCATACATAGATTTGGGAATTATCTCTCTTGATAGTTATATATGGGTCTAGGATTAAAGATCCAGGCATCACTATATATCCTATGTGGTCAATAATCAAGCTACACTGAGTTTCTATAAATTCTATGCAGTTTAAAATTATGCGGTGATGATGAAGGTAGATCAAAATGAATTGGTAAGAACATCACAGTTGGTCCTAAGGATAGAAATGTGTAAATTTCTATGTATATCAAGAGGATGAGAATAAAACCACACATAGTTCTTGGGTAACTGTGCAGATTAACATCATACATTAAATATATCATTATGAATTTTATGGTATTTCATTCAAGACTATAATAGATCCTTTATGAACCTTCATGCCTTGAAGGTAACGGAAGGCCCCTACCATAATTCATAATCTCACATGAGCTACACTCAGTGTGAGAAACAAAGAGAGGCATTAGTTTACCTATAGTGCAGAGAAAAAAGAGGTGTATAACATGGGTATTCTATATGATGCAGTGGCTGGACCAAGATGTATAATCAAGGAGTCCCTATAAATCTCATTAAAAATTAAAATAAATCCATATATAGTTCTTAAGAAATCACACTGTTTAACATCATTTGGCAAGGTTGATGGATTACCTAACATAAAGGGAAGCTGTGGATTCGTGGAGTTTAACATCATACGGTAAGGACATTAGCTGTGCAGTTTAATATCTTGTAGTAAGGATGAATTCTATATAGTATAACATCATGTGGTTAAGAAAAAAGTCATACATTTTAATTTTATGTGGTGAGGAAGAATAAAGGGGCTTAACATGATGTGGATGACCTGTACTGGTAGTTATGCAAAGTATTTCTTTTGAAATATTGAATTGGTTGGCAGTGTGACACGCTTCCCATACATGGTGTCCAGTGAATAGGATCCTTTATAATAGAACTTATGTATTGGGCTCCATGTTTAGGGGATTCTTTCCCAGTATCATCTGGGTTCTGAGATCCAACATCGGTTCTCCTCAAAGTAAGGGACATAAGAAAAACTTATTATGAAATTCTCATGCAATACGATTTTGGTGAACTTTGAGGTTGTGCAGCATGCACAACCTCTTCTCATATTAGAGTTCCAACTCATCCAACATTTTTTGAGATTGTTCTTTATCATAGATATATCTGTAAATGAATATTTGTATTGAGGGGAGCTGAAATTCTATGGGTAATATTGCCTCAGTCCCGTACACCAGTGAGTATGGCATTGCTTGTATAGTAGTACGCATGGTGGTATGGTAGGCCCCCATAGCATGGAAGAGTTTATTTGGCCAATAATTTTTATCCCTATTCACCATATTTTGGAGTATATTTGATAAGGTCTTATTGAAGGATTATATATATCTATTTACCACTTCATGATAGCGAGATGAGTGATTGGATGCAATGTTGTACTCTTGATAGAGATTCTTCAACTCTATGGAATAGGAGTTGGTTCCAGTTCTTGTCAATATTTTATGAGGGAATCCAAACCTGGTGATGATATGAGACATTATTAAGTTGATGATATTATTTTTCCTTACTTACTTGAGTTTTCACCTCAACCCATTTAGAAAAGAAGTCAATGGCAGTAATGATAAGCTTGAACTACTTAGCTGTGGCTAGGGGATATGGCCCACAACATCCATATACCCAATGAAAAATGGCCAAGAATATTTAGTGGTATGCATCAATTCTGGGGGATTATCAATGAAGTTTTCATGGATCTGGCATGCATGATTTGTCTTGGTTAATTCCGCACAGTCCTATATCATGTTTTTCCAGTAATATCCCAACCTCCTAATTTAGTGGGAGAGTCTAGGTCTGGATTGATGGGTGCCACAAGAGCATGTATGGAATTCCTCCATGACGATGATAACTTCCTCCTTTCTATGAACTTGAGGATAATTCCATCCAATCAATGCTTATAGAGAGTTTTTTTCTCATTTGGGCCATCATGTAGAGTGAATTTCGTTGCCTGGTGCCAAATCTATTCCCTTACAACACAATATATTGGGAGAGTCCCATCTCAAAGATAGGTGATTATGGGATCCATCCATATAGGTGTGGTCATTGGTTCATCATTCTATAGGGTAGTGTTGAACTGATCGATCTCTTCTATATCTCATATGAAAACTGATGACATAATTATTTGATGTGTAATACAGAAGGTTGCTTCCTCCTAATCAGGGTTGGCCATGATGGAAACTACATTGGACAGTGCATTAGCGTGAGTATTCTATGATTGGGGGACATAATTTAGTGTAGGATCGAAGGAGAATTATACCATTAATACCCTGATATAGCTAGTGAGGGGGGCCCATTTCTCCTTTTTTATGGAATATTCACCGTCGAATAACTTTATCACTATATCTTAATCCTCTTTGATGTTCAAGTAGGCTATGTATAGTTGTAGGGACACTTCCAAGCCAGCGATAAGGGCTTGGTATTCCATATCATTATTTGTGCAGCCTTCAGATATTGATAAAGAGTAAGTCAAAAATATGTTGTTAGCAGAGACAAATACAATCCCAAGGCCAGCCAGATTGAGCTTGGGGTTCTCCATTCTGGTGTCTATAGGACTATAGGAGGTACTATCAAAGTAAATATCCCATTTTCAGGGAGTTTTATTGGAATAAAAGACCTTTTAATTGGAGAAACCAGTGTCTTATAGTGTACTTTTTCGGGTAGGGTGTTCTGTGAGGAAATCAGCTAGGATTTTCCCTTTTACTGACTTTTGTGACACAAACCAGATTTCATATTGCTGAAGAATGACTACCCATCAATCCAAGCACCAAGTAAAAATGGGGTTTCTAAGTATATACTTGAGTGGATCAATATAGGAGACCAGGTATACCTCATGGTTCTGCAAGTAGTTCCTCATCTTTTTCATTGTGAAGATGAGTGAGAGGCAGTTCTTCTCGACATCGAAGTATCTAGTCTCAGAACCAAGAATGGTCCATCTAAGGTAGTAGAGACTATTATAACATCCTACATAATTATTCTATGTGATAAGGGTACCCAATGATAGTTCCATAGAAATCACATATAAGATGAGTGGCCTCCCTTCAACCGGAGGCATTAAAACCAATGGGTGCATCAAATATTACTTGAGGATTTCATAGGATTTCTAACACTCATCATCACATTAATAGAAGTCTCCCATATTCATTAGCCTAGTGAAGTGGAGAGCCTTGTCATCTTGGTTGGATATGAAACTCTGAATGTAGGAGAGGTTTTATTGGAGTCCCCTTAGTTATTTTAGGTTCTTGGGGGGAGGGTGACATTGCCAAAATAGAACTAGTCTTCTCTGGGTAAAACTTTATGCCATGACGGCATACCACAAAGCTGAAGAACTTGTCAAACATTACCTTGAAGGAAAATTTTAGCAGATTCATCTTTAGAATATTTCGTCGCATAATTTCGAAGATTTATTGAAGATTCGTGAAGTGATCATATCACTACCTGGATTTAATGACCAGGTCATAGACATAACACTCGAATATCCTTCCCAATAATGGATTAAATATGAGATTCATGGCATGCTGATATGTAGCACCTGCATTCATTAATCCAAAGGGAATGACCTGATAGCATGAGATCCCTTGAGGTGATAGGAAGGCAGTGGCTTCTTCATCCTTAGGGACCATCATGAATTTATTGTACCCTGAGTACCCATCCATGAAGGAAATGACCTGGAAGCCAATAGTTGCATTGATCAAGAATTCTGTGATCACTAATGGAAAATTAGCCTTTGGGAAATACTGATTTAGGTCTCTGAATTCATTGCAGACCCTAATCTACTTGTTCTTCTTCTGGACGAGGATGATTTTGGAAATCCATCTCGTGTATTGCACTTCTATAATAAAGTTGGATTTGATCAACCTGTTGACTTCCACATCTACATTGGTGGCGTGGGAGGGGTGCATCCTCATAACTTCTTTCCTAAATCCCTAATTCTCATTGGGATTTCATAGATGATGCGTAGCCACATCTGGTTTCAATACAGGAATTTCTATGTAGTTCTAGGGAAAAAAATATTAGTGATGCTTCAGAAATCCAATGTAGATCTCTTGCTCTTTGAGATGCATGACATCACTAATCAAGGTAGGTTGTTGGTCTTCTTATGTCCCTAAATTTATCTTCTCGAGCTTGTATAGGGTAGTAGTGATTCCTTCCTCGAATTAGAATGGGGAATTCTTGAGATATTCCTCATCTTCCACCATTTTTGAGTCTATGGAGACATCTTTAGGTGGGGATAGAAACCGAGGGGGCCTTTCCATCTCTATCTGGTGAGGGGATCCATGAGAAGAAACATCATCGTCCCTTTCCATCTAAATTACTACAGATATATTCGAGAAAATATATTTTAGGATATGAGAGGCTTGGACCTGTATAATTGGATCCTTTATTTAGAACATGTTTATGGGGGGCACAAAGTCGTCATCAAGAATATTATAGGGATTCACAGGGGCTGCACCTAAGTCATTGGGGGCTGGAACCTATATATTATCATCCATTATTGGTTTCTTACCTTCCTTATTATAGAAATATTCTTTGACATATGTTTCTCCGCAAGTCTCAAAGGGGGCGTTGTCATCATGTGGTACGCCAACCTTTCCATTGATTGGGTACTTTAGACCTTAATGGATGGTTGAAGGTACTACAAGGTGGATATGGATACAAGACTTTATAAGAAGGACATTATATGCGGTATCCTACAATATAACCATGAACTCAACATCAGATGTGAGCTCCCCAAATTGGTATTTGTGTTTGATTTTTCCTAGGGGTCTCTAATCACACATTTCATATCAATGTATGGTCAAATTCATAAGGGATAAGTTCCCTTAACTATACCCTAGTCATCGGAGGGTCCAGACTAAGAAAATATTGACCCCTAATCTGTTATCAATTAGTACCCTTTGGACATTGACATTATTGAGTCTGCAAGAAACATATAAGTGTCTAACGTGAGATTGGATGGCCTCCTCCCGATCTTGATCAGTGAAGTAGGTGGAAACATGAAATCCTAAGTGAATAGTCTCCGCTCGATGTACTTCAGCATCAGTGACTTCTATCATGAATTTATTTGGGCTCTGAAGGGATATAGAGAGTGTCTCCATAAGTTCATTTGACATACATAGTGCATCCAAGATTGAGAGCTTTGTTGGGACAAGAGTTAGCTATTTCAGAATGTTTTAATTCTGTGCAAGGGGTATGCACTTCCCGAATAGGGCTGCTCATGGGCATGTGGTTTTGGAGTTGGAGCATCCAAAGTAAAAGGAACTTATGCTTGTACCAAATTTTATGGGCTTATTCAACCAGAATTGCAGGTTATTCCGGCCTTCCCCATTTATTGGGATGATCATATTAGACCCCTTCTAGGTAATCATGCAAGATAATCAGGTGCAGGTGGCTGCTAGAGGGCTTAGAGGCACCTCCTCACCTTTTTTGAGCATGATGAAGATCTTTCCCTTTAATCTTGGCTGCATATATGACCTCCATGGGGATATGACCATAATATTTAGTTCAACCATGTCCACACTACCCCCTATTCTCTAATCTATAGAGCATGTGTCCTCTTGTTCCTTTGCTATATGTGGGAATACCATATTCAGGGACATACTCATCATCAGAGAAGGGGGTTTTCAAGCGTATTATGTTGACAGAATTGAGGATGAGCTCCTTATCCAAAGAGGGATCCATTTTTTTGGGGTGGTTCCCATATCGCCGATGTCGCAGGGAAGAAATTATTGAGGCTTAATGACAACTTTAGATGAGAATATGACTCTTCATCTTCTATTTCATTCCACCACTGGTGGTAACACCCACCTTTGGGAGGTGCATCTAATGCCTCCTACTTGGGTGGTTGAGCTTTTACTGGCCTATACAACTGTGCTCTTAGAGTAGTGTGGGATAGATCAACTATCTTTTGAACTGTCCAATTGTCAAATTTTCATGCACTACTGATCGTGACCTCCTTCCATTCATCCTCTTCTTCTAGTTGGACCACGGTTATACAAGCCACTTGCTCTGGGGAATTATCCAGCACCACTTGTCCAGAATTGTTTATTACTTGAAGGATGTCTTTGAAGAAGAAATAATTCTAGATATTATGACCCCAACTTCTGTGGAAAGGGAAGTAATAAGGTTGGTTTGTGAGGTTAAATTCATTAGGATTCCTCAGTTGCAGTAGTGAGAGTAGGTTATTGTCCATTCCTTCTAAGAAATAATTGAGGACCTGTTCATTTTGGAAGGAGTACACCTTATTCATACATTCTTCAAATCTTAGATGAACCTTGTTTCTCTGTGCTTCTGGATGAGAGTGATTCTGTAGTTTTCACTAATTAATAGGTGGTTCTAGGCGGATTAGAGCCAACCTGGCCATTTGGATAGGTGTTGTAGATAGGTTAAGAGTGACAACTATGGCTTCAGTTATGGAGGGACTTTTTCCCTGTGCTGTGGGCATGAGTCGAACTTTGGATTGGGTCCACTAAATGGAATCTTCAAGGAGTTGTTCTATTTTATCAAATTCATGGAATTCTCATAGATATTTCATTGAAATCAGATGTGTCTACAACTCATTCTTGAGATTTGTGGAACAAATATCTAGACATTTCTATTTTGAGATAGAGGATTCTAAGTGAACAGGTAAAACTCCTCCACCTAGCTATGAAATTAGACACCCTCTCATTTTTTCATTTTTTGAAGCTTTTAAGATTGACTATTTTTGTCTTCCTCAGTGTAGAACTAAATTGGTAAAGGAATTGATAATATAGGTCTTCCCATCCTGATACGGATCCTACTGTTAGAGTTTTACATATAACGACGGCTGACCTTGTCAGAGTCTTTACAAAACACGTTAGCTTAGTAGCCTCCAGCTGATATTGAGGGCCCATCATTAGCCCGTATTAGGACGTGATGAGTGTGAGATACTGCTCAACATAACTGATATAATAAAATTTGGAGAATGTAGGATTTACAGCATTGGGCGGAGGTGGGGTATCATCGAACCATTCAAGATACGACTTTCGTTCAAGTTGCACAGGTGTGCTATATCCTTCCATAGATTCCATTTGGGTGGCAATGGAATCAATTATGTTAAGGGGATCTAGGGATGGTACTTCCTATAATGTCTCCCACCGATGGGGATATAGTGGGGGTTGATGAGGTGGCCCTTTTTTTACCTTCTACCGATTTTGAATTCATCCCAAGACTGAATGGTTATCATGGAGGGGAAGAGGTTTTTGCGGCAATGGATGGAAGTCATGATCATTTTTGACTTCAACATACATGTGGGATGGTTGTATAGACCTAGATTCAATATGATATTAAAAATATTCCCTTTATTATGGATCAGATGAGGGCGGGAGAACATTTGTCTCTTCTTAGAGATGATACCTTGTGAGAATATTGCCCCTGATTAACACCTCATTAAGTTGACTAAGAGCTTGTATTTCACTCTCATATTGTAAAAATAGGTCCTCCAAGGAAATAACCTCACTCCTCCTAGGAGGTGATCGAGATGTGGATGTAACCTTCCCCTTGGAAACATTTCTTCAGGGTGGTGGAAACTCAATATTCAGAATCACCATGTTTTGGAACCATCTATGGTTCCTGGTGCGTGCAACCTCATTCGGTGCTTTGAAGACACCCTACTCCTGCAATATCTTTTCTATGTGGTGACCTTCATAACTTTTTGTAATTATCAGTATCTTCTATGTTTATAGTGGTGAAATTAATAGAGGCATATAAACCAATGGTGTTTGTTCCATTACTTTCAATGCAATGGGATGATTCTGCAAAGCTTCTATCAGGGTCGTTACTCAATCTTATGGCATTATTAGGCCATTTTGGCTTGTGAACCTAGCATGGATTAACCAACCTCACTTCAAATTTCTCTCTATTTGGTATTTGAACTAATATCTTGAGGGAGTTCCTTGTTGGGGTTTACGGATGGTCCCCAACCAGTAGAGGTGAGTCTCACGGTAGGTGGGGTGCTGACCGTTGATTCATTTATCCCAATCTAGAGAAGATTGATTCTCTCTGTAGTGGAGATGATGATAAAAATTCACCCAAAACTATGGGTTGGGGGTCATTTAGGGCCTTATTTGGCACCGATTAGTCTAATTGTTGAGGATATAATGGCTTTGGTTGAGGATTTGACAACTCCCAAGATGGACATGCTGGTATAAATTCCTCCAACCCGATGGGATGGGTTTGTACTGTGATCATCGATGATGTTTCCAGTGACATCTCAGGGGATTATAAGACTGGGTATGCTGATCATGTTATAAATTCCCCCATCCCAATGGGATGGGGTTCTCTTATAGTTGATGTCGTTGTATTGCATATCCTCACAGAAATTGATGATTCGAGAGGTGGAGGCGGTGGTAGATATTCTCTCCGCCTAATGGGTTGGGTCTACTATTGGATGGAAATACCATAATTTCAATATAGAACCACTTTATGTGGCACAATTGTGCTCGTGTAGAAGCTGGGAATGATGGAGACTCATGATGAGAATCATTTCTCACGGGAAGTTGTTCGGGTGATCACAACTTCGGTTTTTGGGTTTGAAATGTCATCTTATTATTTTGAGAGGCCTAGTTTGAAGTTTTGTTGTCTATCCCCATATCTATCTATAATGTATGGGATCTTTTGGATAAGTTGCATTCTGTTTCAGGGACCAACTAGCCTGAGCATTACCTGGTCCCCTGATTTAGCCAGAGGCTATAACATTATAGGATGCCATGTTTGAAGGGGTATTCTATTCCAAGGGGGCATAAAAGTGTAATTCTATATACCTTCCCCATCCTAGAATGCAGATTTCTGACATATCTTTAGAGATTAGTTGTTGAAACATGATGATGATATAGTAGAAAGCGTGTTGTAGGTTTTCACTATGCTTTTCTGGTTTGAGATCCCTATCCATGGAGATAACAGCTAGGTTGAGCTGGAAAGAGAGTATCCTAATTGGATAAAGGTAAAACTCATATCCAGTATAAGGGAGAAATCAATCCTTCTTTCACTGATGAGTATCCCGCATATTATAGCATATATAAGTAATGAACTCCTTTTTTAACTCTTTTGGGATCTCATAATTGGAAGTAGTGAGGGGTCAAAACATGATGAGGAGGCTATTTCTGGATAACTCTATCCATATATCAATTTCAAACTCCACCTCAACATACTTACATACCTCCACCTAGCCAAACCATTGAATATGAATCTAATGGTTTCCTACTATTGTGAATGGAGGGTTATTTTATGTTGATGGGGAACCATATATGTCTGACCCCAGTGTTTTGAGCACCTCTATGTACAAAGGTGTCGGGGTTTGCTTCACCTCTCTATACGAAGATATCTTGGAAATGGGAGGATTGCCTTTCCCATGGGAGATATCGTCATGGAGTGGTTAACCAAAGTGAATACCAAGACTAGAGTACCTGAGATCCATATCCATGCTACCATGAGGAGGACTATCATGGTAATGAACGTCTCCTAATTATACTTTGAAATAAGAGTCGATGAACCCTTACGAAATTAATAATACATCTCAAATGAAGCCAAGGACATTGGAATTGAGAATATTAGGGGTATGAGCCATGTTCTACATCATGGTTAGAATATTTCAACCTTCCTTTTGTGATTGTGTAGGAATATGAGCCTGCTGCGTGAAGGTAGTAGAAATTTGTATATAACCATTAGGTTCCATGGGAGTATGATCCCACTATTGAGAAGCTATTGGAATATGCTGATATGTTGTCTCATTATTGAGAGGGATATGAGATCATCCTAAGGTATGTTCCATTATCACTTGGTGAACCTAAGTCAATATGGGAGTATAAGCATGATCTTGACCCCTTAGGATATTCCCCTTGTATTTATTGGTAGGAGTATGGGCCTACCCCGAGACATGTGACACTCTTACCTAGTTGGCTCTAGTTGGATCAAGATTATGTGTCTATTACAAGTATTCATTCCCCATCAGAATATGTTGATAGACCTCTGAAATGGGATAAGGAATTTTATCCATCCCCTGTGTTGCCTTGGAATGATGCTGGCACAGTCATTCCTCAGAGAAATAAGTAATATGATACTGGCTTTAATGATCTGATAGAATATTCTATACATATCCATTAACAAGAATATGAGCCTGTATCGAGGCTTGTTCCATTCTGACTGTCTTAGCCTCAGCCTGAACAGGGATATGCAGTAGATTCTAAGCCTTTGGAGTTTGTTGTCAGACTTCTTCGATAGGCAGGTTCCCCTATCCCAAGGCATATGTTTCTCTCACCTGGTTGGCCCTTGTTGTAAAGTGGATATAAACCTAATCTGATATCTCATCCTTCATTAGAATATAATGGTAATCCTCCTGGGAAAGAGCAAGAATGTGCACTTGCTTCGGTACAACCACTTGTTTTTGATGATCAGAGTGTGGTTCTATCCTAGATATAGGGATATAAGTATGCACATATCCCTTCATCTACAGTAACTCCAGAATATGTCAAAGAAGTTCTTCAATTGTTTCTAAAATGTATTGAAATTTTAGCAAAGTGTGTGTAGGGATATTAGCCTGTACATTTTCTATCTCCATGATGAACTGAAATATGTCTTCTATTTAAGTAGGGATATGTGCCCACTTATTTCCTCCTTATTCCATCAAGGTATGTTGATGGGATTTATATACGAGGGGTAAGAATATGAGCCCCCATGATTTCTTTAGAAGTATGCCCGTGGACTTTTCCAGAGCGAGCAGGGATATGGGTCTGCTAGTTGGTCCCTACCTGAGTATTCATATAGTCATATTCAGTAGGAGAAAGTATATGCTCTCTCTACTAGATATCCAACACCTTTTTTCTTTGATGCGTTTCCCTTTAATCCTATTCATGGGTGTCATGTGGTGCTACATATATGATGGTAAATTGAGTAGTTGATTGGGGAGAGCCGGAAGTATAGTGTTGTCTACGACAGTTAGTAGGAGCCCTCCAAGGTGGTTCTTGAACCTAAAGGGAGTCCTATCCAGCTTCCTAATCAACCTTCCTCTGGTATGGAAGGTATTCGTTATCACGTCCCAAGGATAAGATCATGAAGTTGTTGGTTGTGGCGATGAAAGCCACCGGTTTAATAGCATCCTTCCCCGGATAATGTGGGATCACCAAATATTGTGTTAGAAGGAATTCATGAGTGTTTTCCATTTTTAGTATTATACCATATTATTGGTACTCTTTAAATATCATATTCTCACATGCCTTTGAAGTCTCTCTGCATGTGAAACTATTTTACGGGCCATGGAAGTCGCAGTTGCAGATGATTTTCAAGAACGAATGTTGGATGATGACAACATCATCTCAGATCAAGCTATTGAAGAAGTATCTACAATTATGTAGATGAAAAATTACATGTTTACTAATTAGTGAAATATCATATGCATAATATGCTCAATCAAATATGCATGGTTAGCTCATTTTTTCTTTTTTCCCGTTTTATCCATTCCACTAATTTTGACTTCCCAAAATGAGGATGGACTTATCAGAACCCCGGATACAGAGGACCATTTGTAAGATTATGAAATTCATATTGATTTTTTATTGGGTTTAAAAAAAATTGGCATGAAACATTATAACCCAATCATTTTTTCACTGTAGAGCTTCACGTCAGGTTCGCCGTTTTTGTTTCTTATGGATTTAGGATGTGGAATAAGTTTCACTCATTGCATTTCCATTTAACTTTTCCCTGAAACTCTTGAAGGTTTCCCCATTCGTAGATGGGTACATACCTTATTTCCAAATGTCAACAACCATCTAGGTTTTCAGTACCATCGACTCTTAAGGACTCTCCTTGGTCAAGAGAATGGGAGGTCAGTCTCATCGCACCCTTGGGGGGGGGGGATTTTTCCTACTCTGGGGCTACCTTATGGATTTAAGATATTTTCATGAATCTATTCCTAATATTTATATGTGACCCATTACCCTAAAAAATTAATTTAGGCTAAATCTATTTTATATGCAAAAGTCCGAGATTTATAGGGTGAGTCCATCTGTATGTGTCTGAGGTTCTTTGTCATTCTTCGGTAACAGGCAGATGCTTATATACTAAAACCATATTACCAAGTGCTTCAGAACATACTTCAATATAAGGTGGTGATTAATATTATAAGGATGGGATTGAGCCATTATGAGGTGTCTTATATATCTTTGTTATTACAAGAATCACAACCCACATTGTTTGTTTAACCCATTTAGTTTTATGTCACATGAAAGGACTTGTACGAATGCTCTAGGACACCTTCAAGCTCGAGTCCTGGGGGGAGTCCTATGTATCCCAAATATAGATAGAATTATATTTTTATAGTTCATTCCTGTAAGACATATATATTGGGGTTTCCCATGTCATTATAGAGACTCATGGTACAGATGACATGATTACCGCAACTCCCTAAGCTCATGTGAGCCATGATCAGTGTGAGAAATAGGGGATAGAAATTAACCAATGTTATTGATTTGAATAAGGGAATTAGATGTTATGATCACCCTAAATGAGAAATATGGATATCGAGCCTCAGAAGTAGGTTTCTTACGTGTACTAAATATGGAAGGAATCAGAGTCGTCATAGTTCCCTTGATGTCAGGGCTTACACACTGAGGTTTCCCTAGTTATTTAGATTTATGATGCTAGTGAAGTTTTCATTGTATCCCCTTAAGACAACATGATCTATACTCGAGGTGAGAAACAAGGGGAGAAGTTGATCAGCCTCATTATGTTTGGGTATGGGAATTGTATATTGGAACAATACTTGGGGTGTTTTGTATAGAGCTCAGGCCTTAGGGAGGCATCCTACGTATCCTAGTTATAGTAGGAATCAGAGTTCTCATAGTTCATTTTATATTGGGGATTATACAATGAGGTTTCCCTGGTGATCTAGACATTTTTTCTAGAAGACGTCTCAGCTCTGAGTTGGCACTTCCTGGGGGTTATCACATGACCTAGCTTGATACATATGGATGGTGTCATAAGAGCCAGTGTGACACAACCCAAGATGTATCACATGTCTTGGCTTCCACCTTTGGGTGACACTGCTAGACTTGGAAAACATGTCTTAAGGGCATCATAGTTCTCAACAGACATGAACAGAGGGTGTTGTAGGGCCCTAGTTGTCATACCCAGATGCCTTTTCGAGACTCATCTGGCATGAATAGGCATCATTATATGAGTCAGGAGATGTGTTTGATAGACGTCGCATGCCCTTGGTGAGAGACCCAAAGGGTTTTAGAGATCAGAGAGGCATCCATGGGGGAATTTTGTGGCTTGATGTGACATGTTTGGATTATTTCATGTGTCCTAGATGGAATGTCAAAGGAGTGTCACAAGATCCGAGTGACGTGTCTTGGTACTATCCTGCGTCTTTGGGTGACATACACAAAGCATCTGAGGGTCATCAAAAAAGTCTTTTTCTTATGCCTTTCACATTTTATCTTGGTCCTAACCCTTGTATTGATAAGGCCTTATATTTGTTCAGTGTTTGTTTCTTTGAGTCTGACATGATTTGGAGTTCATGATGTATATTATTCGCATGTCCTACCGAAAGTCCTTTGAATGATCTATGAGTGATCACATTATGAAATTTATGACAAGTTCATGACTACTTCGGTTACCCACCATTATATTACCTAATGGATAGATGGTTGTTTGCATGATTGGTTTCCCCGAGAAGTCCGCAGAAGTCGAGAGACGAATCCTATAGATATTGGGAGTCCAGTCAATCCAAAATCTAACCCTTTATTCATGTTGAGGTGGGAAATTTATAGGCATCTCCACATTTTATACTCTCCGGTTTGTGAGGAGTATATGGAGAAAGTCCATGCTAGATTCAGCAAAGAGGCCTGGCACCACATAGTTTCACAACTCTCTACCATGGACAACATCAAGCATGTCGCCTGATTTTCAGTGATAGCTAGTCTCCTTCATGAAAATGTCTTTATCAGATTATTGGTGATTATTAAAGACTTGTTCGATCATGAAGATGTGTCGAAATAATTTCACATTGCCTTGTAGACATGTCTGAGGGCCTTCACAAGATCTGAATGCCTATAAAAAGATACTCGTAAGACTTTGGGTGACTTGTCTTGGGGTCTCATGGAACAACTTTGCGGGTGAACTGGATGCATCTCATGCCTTTCAGCAACTATGAACAACTCTCTCCCCCTCCCTTTTAATCCCCTTTATTTGATGTAACAAAGGTTGGGAGTCATGTGAGATTTCTTGTGTGTTGTCAAGGATATTTGTTTTATTTTTTTGAAGATGCATCACGTGACCAATATGGGCCACATAGGGGGTTCACGAGCATTCCATTTATGAATATATCTATTTTTCATTAATCACCAAGGAGTTTTATAGGGTGCTTTGCATAGAAAGGATAACATTCCAAAGGGATTCTACGAGACAAGGTAGGCATGCCGTTGAGGGCTCCTGGTGCCCAGTGGGTCATTAGGAGCATGTCACGTGTCTTTCAGTGGCCACAAACCCCTCTAAACTTCTCTCTTTGTGTCTTATTTTTTGTATTTTACAAAGGTTAGGGATCATGTTAGTTTTAATGAGTAGTATCTATGATTTTTACTCAATTTTTGGGTGGTGTCTTGATTGACCAATATGGGTCATATGGAGAGTGTGAAATCATGTAGTGGACAGGTCTATCCATTTGTCCTTAGAGCACTGTAGTGTTGCCTAGACATGTCTTAGGACTTCTGTGTGGCGAGGCTGATAAACCAAAGGGATTCTGTGAGGTTTTTCTGTGTCTCTTAGATCGCTTGGGGTGAACATCGCATGTCTTTCACGGACCGCGAACCCCTATCACCTCTCCCCCTTTATCTCCTTTATTTCTTGTGATGAAGGCTCTAATGTCATGTGAGATTGCCTAAATTTCACCAAGGGATTTTATTCTTCCTAATAATGATTTTTCACATGTGCATCATAACCACCGGGGGTGTATTCCATTGAATGTAATACTACTATATTTTTAAAGGATTTTGGATGGTTTTTATGCACTTTCCAATGACAATACATACATCATGGGGGTGTTCATTTGGTTGTCTATGGTGGGGGGGGGGGCTTCACAAGAGTATACAGGTTTGTTTAATAGGGATTTGCAAGACTTTCCGTAGGTGATGTTACATGAATGGGGCCTTCGCATGATATTGAAATGGTTACATGATCATGAATCTCTCATGAGAATTATGAATCTTCAACCATCCTCTTCTTCCCCACTTTCATGGGGAAAATAATACCCATATTCAGGTATTTCCTCCCTTTGTGAGTTTTCTGGTGCTTATTTGGTGGGTGTCAATAGTTTTTATCAAACCTTTTGGATTTATTCTCAACTTTTGTTTTGATTATTAAGGATGATAAGTGTTTGAGTGGTATTTTATGAAAGGGCCTATATTTTACCAAATTATTCCTTCATTATTTATCAGGTGTTGAGAAAGTATGAAGAGGTTTGGTGGTATTACTGAGGGTTAGGAAAAGAGTATGGCTTGTTTTTTGATGTGTCGCATTATGAGGATTGTATTTCAATGTCATGGGTGTCAGATAATTTCTAATTAATCACACACTAGTCTTTCTTAGAATGAGAGTTATGATGTGTCTTGGTGTATAAGCTGTGAGAGTTAAAAATTGTGTTTTCTTCAGTTGGAAATTTCTTCATGGAGTGAGGTATGTTCATCTTGGAATGGGATAACACAAGTTATTCTTATTTAAGGGTATGTGAGATTTTTAAATTACCCTCATTGATGATTCCTTCACAGCGTAAAGAGCTTCTGTCGCAACAGTAATGGTTTGGAATTTTTTTTAGTAAGTCAAGACTTACCCTTATATAGGTAAATGTTACATATCGATGTAAAGAGTATATATGATTCATTATGTGGTATTATAGGAATCACTCTATGATGTCCTAGAGGATGAGTTCCTTGGTTCTATCTCTTGATGAGTTGGTGCACCATGGTGTACGAGCTATGCTATAATGTACCCTAATCTGGAACTCTGTCATGAAGTAGAAACGGATTGGTTATGAGAAATCAAGAATTCCACCTCTTATACCAGAGGATATTGACTAACATTAGAGGTGTGATAAGTATAATGGGGAGACTATACCCCTAGTTACAAAGTTATAACATAGTGGAAACAATCCAATACAAATAAAAAAAAGTAAGAGTGTGGAAACAATAGAAACAATACAATACAGTGGAATAACAACAATCAAATACTTATAAATAATCAAATAAATAATAAAATAATAATTTGATTATGTACTATAATGTAAATAAATTCCATTCTAGAAGTCTTACAAATAAAATTCTAGAATACTCAAACAAAGACTCAAATTTACTTAGTCCCAAACTCTTTGTCTGTCACATCTACAAAATCTATCCCATCGAGCAACCAAACATTAAACAATAAGGTCCCTTTTCCTTGTCCAATCTTACATCCATATAATCTACTCACGTACCAAACAAAGCACCAAATAGGGTGTGAGTATAAATCACTAGGTCAACACCACTGTATCCAAACATAACCACTCTGATAATAACTATATGAAATAATGAAATAATTTTTTTAATTAATTAACATTTAAATTAACACCACATAAACACATTTTAGCACCATACCAGAATATCTCTTAGCATGTATCTTGACTATGACTACGATAACCATATAACCATGTGATAACATAACCTGCTTCAGTGCCATTCCAAAATGTCTCTGAGCATGCCTCACAACCATGCTAAACACAACCTTATAACCATGGTATAAATCACACAAATCTACTTCAAAACCCACTGTATAAGAATTTAAGAAATAAATTATGGACAATCATGGTATATAATAATTTCATCATTTATCAGGGATAATCCTTATATATAAGCATTTTAGCATGTTTCATTAGGCATAGCCCGCTATATAAGCATTTCAACATTTATCAACCGGGCCAACACCCCATTTAAGATTCACAAAATTTATCCCAACATATGTCATAACCACAACGATATCAAAATATCACACGATCAAGCTCAATGGATAATTCTGGAAATTACCATTTATATTTAAATTAAACATTTGATATATCAATTGTTCATAACCCATAACATGCTAGTTATCTCAATAAACAAGCCAAGACAATGTGAAACAAAAACAAGAAATCACCAAAAATCTTGGTCATGCTAAAATCACATTAATCCATTAATAAATTTATTTAATAAAAGGGTTGTTCAATTGAACTATGGAAATGATCCATGCCAATAACCATTTGGATCCAAAGGGACTCCAAGGAATAATATAATTCATTATTTAATCAATTGAGGCACATTTATGTTGCCATAATTTCAATATTGCATATACTCAATAATTATCAAACCATAATGTTAAGGTTTAGGCCCAAAACTTTAACTGAAGATCAACCAACTATTAAAATGGAAAATCCCATGAGAAATAAGGTGAATAATATTAAAAGAATGATTCTAGATAAAAATTGATCATGATTTAAACAAAAAATGCATATGGTTAATAAAATTATACCACAATGGTTGGATAAGGGAATCAAAGAAGAACCAATTAACCAGGGATTGATTTCACAAACAGGACATCCAAAATAGAGGGACGGGTCCCAAAATTGCATGGAAGGTCACCCTAGGTCAAGAGGAAGAATCTACATGTGACTTAGAAATAAAAAACCAACCACACAACACACTTAAAAACTACAGTTCAAGGATTTACACCATGTGTAATATATTAACACATCATGAAATTATTTTTAATGAGATATTCCAAAAAACCCATCTCCTAGTACTTTTTATTTATTCTGATTGAACATTAAATGATGTGTAATATAATTAAATTACATGTACTCTCTTTATGTTGTAAATAAGTTCATGACCTTCAACCATTCACAACATGTGTATGGAAAATATTGCAGGAAATTTATTATAGTTACATGATGTGTAACTATTATATATAGAGTTTTTCAAAATATTTTCCTTATAAAAATCCAAACCCCACTTTTAGGCTTCTCAGCTTACAAAGAACCCACGGTAACATTTGACCCATTTATACCCAAACTCCATTAATTAAAACAGAATTCCCAAACAGATCCTCACTTGAATCCTATTTGGTTTTCTCAAGTTTCCTCACAATTCATGACCGTGTTTATTCAAACAAATAGATATCCATGAAATTTAAGTAATTTTCTCCAAAAAGCCTCTCTATCTCCAAAAAAGACTCAACAATTAAGGCTCGAATGAAAAACTAAAAGAGGGACCTGAAAAAATATGATATCTTACAAACTATCTACCATATAACAGATCATCCCTAATCTATTACAAGCATCACTATGGGGTCTCAAAAAACAAGTTTGGGCACTATTCTCACATATCAATTTCCATATCCTAGGTCTCCTCCTAAAATCTTCCATGCTTCCACTACACTCAAACCAAAGGAATCTCCCTGCCCTAAAGATACTTCTCACTATATTCCACAATATAGATTGAATACCCCTCAAAATATATATCAACACTAAGATCAATGTATGCTATTTAATCATGTGATAAGGGTCATAATATCATCTCTGAAGCTATGACACATGAAACATGTCGTGCATGAGACTATTTCATTGTGGAAGGAATAATCAGTACACCACTAGACCAACCCTATCCACTCCCCCAAATATATCAAAATACTTGGGTTCTATCTTTCTCTATTTACTGATACAAAATTGGCCCAAACTAGGAGAGACCTGAAGTAAAACACGATAAACAACCTCAAACTCCAAAGTTCATCTTTGATGGTCAGCATATGATTTATTCATACTCTATATGGTCCCCAACTGTTTCCTGATCAACTGAACCTGCTTAAAAATATCCTACACAAGATTATGCCCAAGAAGCGCTAACTCACCCAGCTCCAACCAAAAAAGAGGTGAAAATGCACAAACATGAATTTTAATCCTCAAAATGTTCCATATTTATTGATTACTAGAAGCTGTTATTATATGAAAATTCCATGAGTTCCATATGCTACTCCCACAAACCACCATAATCTGGAACACAAGTTCATAACATATCCTCTGAACCTAAATAGTTCTCTCATATTGACCTTCAGTCTGAGGATGATAGGTCATACTCAAAATAACATGTGATCCTAGATCCTTTCAAAGAACCTTCTAGAAATGGGATGTGAAATGAGGATCTCTGCTAGAAATGATACTCTTTAAAATGGAATGAGGCTGAACTACCTCACACGTGTAAAGACTATCCATATCATCAACTATTAAAGTATCCTTGATAAGCATGAATTGGTATACCATCATTATTCAATTTATTATCACCCATAAAACATCATTATTATGGGTTTTCCTAGAAAATAATATCATAAAATCCATAGTGACATCATCCCATTTACACTCAAGAAAGGGAAATGGATACAAAATCCCAGTTGGCCTTTGATGCAATGCTTCCACCCACTGAAAAGTGAAACATATCACCATAAATACTACCACTTCCTTATTCATTACTGACCCCATCATAGTATATGGAGATCATGATACACTTTTTTTCAAACCGGGTTATACCACCAAACTAGAATCATGATATTCTCTCATCATCTCCCCATGCAAGCCCATTGGAACCCATACTCATCCAAAAAAGAAGAAGATAATTACCACTGCCAATAGAACATCACAATGGTGTCTTCCCAACATATATTATAGCTCTCAGAATGAAGCACTATATATTAGATAAATTCTTAGACTTGATCTAGTCCAAAATCACAAGTATAAAATATGTTGAAGTCAGAGCTACTCATCCCTAAAACTTCTGAACATCTTGATACATTTCTGAAAAGCGGGCGATCACCCACCACTCATCATAAGACTCCCAAAATTCCTCTTCCTACTTCTTTCATATAAATTAATCATCAATGTTTTTCCCTCACTTGGTGTATACTACAACTCAAATTAAAAAGAATGAATATACTTGGCCCACCTCCTCTACAAAAGGTTGAAGTCCTAATGGGAAAAGATGTACCTAAGGCTCTTATGGCCCATGCATATGAAAAACCTCTCACCCATGAGATAATGCCTCCATAATCTTAGGGAATATAACAATACCTTTAAATTTAGGTTATGAGTAGGATTTATCATCTCATGTGGTATCAACTATTCAGAGCCATAAGAAATCACTCGATCCTCCTGAATCAAAACTACTCTGTGTGCTACTCTAGAAGCATAACAGTACACAGTATATGTCTTACCCAGTGAAGGTAATGTATGGATAACTGTTGAGGTCATCCTTCTTTTTAGATCTGGAGAATCAATATTTTATGCATGTGACCAAACAAACCTCACCCCTTTCATGGTAATCCCTGAAATCAGTGCTTCTAGATGGGACAAGTCCTAGATAAAGAACTGATGCTAACCTCATAAACCTAGAAATCTCTGAATATATAATACATTCTTGTGATACTCCCAAGATACAATGGATGTAACATTCTCTATGTCTATTAACACTCCTTCTTTTGAGATTACATAGCCTAATAAGTGCACTTTATCAAACTAGAAACTACATTTGGTTGGATTTTCCTAAAGTTGATGCTCTCTCAATGTACTCAAGATGATGTTAAGATGTTTGGAATGATCTTATGTTTACTAGGAGTATACTAATATGTATTGAAAAAACCCACCACAAATGGATTTATAAAAGTATGAAAGATACAATTCATCAAGTCCATGAATACTTCCAGTGCATTAGTCCAACCAAACGGAATCACTACAAACTCATACAAGCCATACATGATCATAAAGTCTATACAAGGTATTACTAATGGTATCACCCACAATTTATGGTATCCAAATATAAAATCAAATCGGAAAATATTTTAGCAACCCTCAGCTGATTGAAAAGATCATCGATGCACAGAAGAGGATACCGGTTGTTGGATGTCACCTGGTTCAACCTATGATAATCCGCACACAAGTGAAAATTACCATAACAATTCCTCGTGAAGAGAACTGGAGAACCCCAAGGATAAGTATTCATGTGTATGAATCCTAGAGATTTCAGATCTTCCAACTATAATTTCAACTCTTGAAGTTCTATTGGTTCCATTTTTTATGGTGGGATAGAAACTGGATATGCTCCTATCACCAAATTTATCATAAACTTGATATCTCACATGGGTGGTAATCCATAGAACTCATCAATAAATACATAATAAAAATAGTCTACCACTAGAGGAAAATAATTCTACTGTGTTCTACCATCATCTTGAAGAAGTCTAGCTAACTAAGGTATGATAAAATCCACCCTGCACTTAGTTGGTCTGACACAACTATCCTAAAGATCCCACTCACCTTGGTGAGAATAAATGCCTCCATTCAGAGATAAAATGTAACATTTCTCTAATAATAGTCGATATGATCATGGTATATAACTAAAAAATCCATAAAATGGATCCAATTGAAACTTTTCTGTCTAGAACGAATGACTTCCAAAAGAAAAGGTAACCTATAATCTCTAGAGAACATGCCTTGAAACATTTGATATTCTCTAATCACACTCTGAACAGTGTGTCGATGGTCAAAAAAACATCCAATATTTCCACATACAAGACCAAACCGTTCACAAAAAAATAGTAGATAAAAGGTAATTCCATGCTCATGTATCAAGAAAAAAAAAAGAAAGCATAGATGATAATTGAATCATACCTCTGATAGTAGATGGTCCACCAGCCCCTCTCCCTTGAACTAAAGTCTGACCCCCTGATCTTTAACCAATTATTGGTACTTTCATTCATGTACTAGGCTAACTCATCACTTGCCTCAACCACAACATCATGGGGAACTCTAGCTACCTTCTTGATAAGGAGTAGCTGAGACTTTCACGAAACATAGTTACTATCATGTTCCCCCACCACTGCTCTATTATTGTATGCCCATACAAAACCTTTCTATGTGGCCCAATCCACCATAATAAAAACACTCTAAAGTGGGGTATAGACGCCGAGTTTGTTTGTGACCCATCTTTCCATGATGATATAACTATAATACAACATAGTCTTGAGATGTCTTCCCACTTCCCTGACTACTATTAACCTAGGGAAAAATATCATATTGATACTTCTTTCCACTAGAAGAATATTTCACATTTTTCCTTTATAAAATAGAATGGTCGCTGCTTGGGGTCTCTCTCAAATTATATTATATGATGAGTGCCTAATTCATAACATTAGAAAAAATACACAGATAAAACTTGTTCTCATGCGAACTAATACCATATTGAAGTTCATCATGAAACTATCTCACCCTAGAGATCTTATTAGCTACCGACGATGGTTCAAAGTGATGAAGGTATGTGAAACATTTAGCATAGTCCACCACTAACCTGCCTTTTTGTGTTAGGTTCATGAACTCATGATCCTTCTCATCCTTCAACATATTGGGATAGAAATGACCAATGAACTTCATCTCGAATTCCTTCCAATATAACTCCCCCGACTACCTTTACTACTCCAGAACATTACACCAATGCTTGGCTGGTCCACATAGTATATACACAGCATGATTCCCCCTACTATCTATGGGTGTCTCAAGATTCTTAAATATCATCTAGATGGAATCAATCCAGAACATGGATACATCGGGGCCTCCCTCTATAGTGAATGTAGGAGGAGGATGCAGCTATAACTCTCTCATCAGCTCAAACATCGAAGGAATGCTAGAAACAGTATCCCTTTCCATGGATCGCACGACCCTCAAGAAGCTATCATGAAGCTAAATATTCATATGATAATTTGAAACTATATAAATCTTCAGTTCAGTCACATTAGTTTTGTGTTGATTTCTACTCTCCTGATGCTCAACTCAAAGATGACAAGGAGGAATTTTCTCTACAAGAAAAACACACTACTTAGAACATTGGATATGACAATAAGTTCAAACTAAAGAGGTGAAAAAATAGGGAACCACTAACTCTTGGACTCTCTAAACATGTCTTTCAAGTGTTTTATCATGACACAAATTTTTATTTTTTTTTTCATTTATCATATATAACAAGTTTATCGCATCACAGTTCAAGATGAAATTATATATCACATGTTGTAAATATACCCATATAATGAAAAATACATTTCAATATATCCCTATGTTCCTATTATGATTCATGAATACTCATATTGTTTCATATTGGTCCATGAGTATAAATTTAAAAATCCAATAACATCATAAAACTATAAAATCACACAACATGTGAATCACTAAGGGTGAAATAACATCAATTTCAAGAAGCACACATTATAAACAACAATCCACCCCTGGGAAATCGGATTTTCCCCCATACATGGTTTATCGATTCCCATATAAAATCTCATTACCATGTCCTGATATATCATAATCCTCTTCCTACGTTTTCAAATAGTAAATAAATAGAAGATAAACCTAGCCACTATGATGAAACTTTGTAACATCCCCCCAATCTGAAACTCTCTCATGTGGACAAAATAGGTTAGTTACGAGACCTCAAGTGTGCCTCCCTAGATTCCAAAGGCTTACAACTAGCATCAGGGTTGTAGTAAGTATAGCGGAGAGACAATACCCCCTAGTTAACTAGTTACAACACAAAAAAACCAATCCAAAACCAATAACAAATAAATATCATAGTAAAAAAAATGAAATAAAACAATATAGAAAAATACCAACAATAAAATAAAAATGAATAATATAATAAATATTAATGGAATAATGTAATTATGTATTCAAATGTAAAAAAATGTCATGATAGAAGTTGTAAAAATAAAAAAAATATCATATTAACAAAAAGACTCAAAGTACTCGGTCCCAAACCCCATATCGGTCCCATCTCCAAACTCCAACCTAGCTCACAAGAAAACACTCAACCAAAAGGACCCTTGTCTTTTTGCGATAGGGTGTGAGTAGAACCCAAATAGGGTGTGAGTATAGCTCATTATGTCAACACCACCATGTCAAAACAAAACTAGTATGATAATAAGTATATGCAATAATGAAATAAAAAAGTGTATTAATTAATTAATAATTAAATTAATACCACATCAACCTACTTTAGAAGCATGCCTGAATGTCTCTAAAAATATCTCACTACCATTCCAAACATAAAAATATAAACATGGGACTACATAACCTGAATCGATGACATGCCATAATGTATTTGAGCATGTCTCACAACAATTCCAACCATAACCATATAATTAAGGTATAAATCACACAAATTTGGTTCAAAACCCATATTATAAGTGTTTTATCAATCAATCGGGATTGATCCTGGTATATAGGTGTTTCCGATTCTTTCTTCAAGGAATGAATCTATTCATGGGGTTTATAAGACATGCTAGTTTTTTCCCCGAATTCCTACTTCCCAAAGGCGGGCAACATCCATTTCTTATTCAGGGATGTTTTCTCCTTGATCGAAATGGGATGATTGGATGTCAGTCTCTCTTTATGTGGATTCCTCCTTGGAATTCATCACCCAGTCCAGGTCTTCCTCATGGATTTAAGATGATGTTTATGAATCTCATTCTCGGTTCCATATCTTTGTGGACGCAAGTTAATTATACTTCTTTTATCAGGAAATTCTAAGAGGTCAAGCCAAGGAAGAAAACTTCAGTTAGGGGAGTAATCACATTGGACATAACTGACCTGTATGGGCACTGAAACACTGGTACACCTATATTTCTTCTCTTTATGATAGGGTTTTCTCGAGGGCACAGAATCTCGAGGGATCCCACGTAGAATGTGGGGAATCATATGCATGAGGCATGTCTCCAAGGTTTTCCTCCTCTTCCCATATTTAACCTGGGTTATTCCATGAGTTTAATTTATAGAATATTTAAATCAGACTGATCGAAACACTGATAAGAGTGGATCAAATGGGTATATCCCAAGGAGGGAGAGCCTAAGAGGTTTATTAGATGGGTGGATCAAAATGTCCAACAGGATAGATCTAAGGATGCTCGGGTCCCTACAAAGGGGACACCATGGTTTAACATTGAATAGGATTAAACCTCATGGAGTATTCCAACATAACCTACCTAGGAGACATGGATCAAAACCCACATAGTTTGAGGGGGTGATGAATCAGGGTGTACACAAAGGATAACAACTTGGAGACATGTTGGGTCTTACACATGGTTAGTGTCCCATCGAAATAGGGACACTCTTGGTTGGATTGTTATGGATTGTGTGGGGGCTTATGCATGGTTAGCTTCCCAAAGAAATGGCCTGATCCCACTAGGATGTGGTGTCTTGGGTAGGAATCAGGATGGATGATGGATGGTTGAACAAAGTGGATGGGAGGAATGGGATGGAATAGACATGAATATGTTAGTGATGTTGGGAATGAACCTCAGAGAGGATTCCTACATATCCTTGTGGTGGGGAATCAATGTCCACGTAGTTTGATGGGGCACAAAATTGAGGTGTACACAATGGAAAGTGCCCTGTAAATATGCTGGGGATTATGCATTGTTAGAATCCCATCGCAAGAGGGACACTCTTGGTTGGTTGTTTATAGATTATGCGGGGATTATGCATGGTTAGCTTCCTAGGAGCTGGTATAATTCCAATAAGGGATGGAACAAGGATGCAGGTCCCAACAAAGGGGACACCGAAGTTTTCCAGTGTTTGGGGTTAAGCCTCAGGGAGGCTTCCTACGTACTTTATCTAGGATACAGGGATCAAAACCCATGTAGTTCGCAAGTATATAGTTTAACATCATGAAGGATGGAAGGGGAATACAGTTTAACATCCTGCAAGATGAGGGTGAACCAATGTGAAGTGGTCGGGACTTATGGATGTTGGGTTTGAACCTCATAGAGGATTCTTACATACCTTTCCTGGAGAGGGCATGTATCATAGTCTGCATAGTTTAGTTGGATGGGGGATGGGGCATACACACTAAGGCAGCCCATAGAAAATTTCATGGTCTATAATTACTCTAAGCCCACGTGAGTCGTGGTCGGTGTGAGAAATAAGTGGCAACAAAGACATAAAGATCATGTCATGAAAGGTGCGTCTATGAGGAATAGAGCGGGGATTACACATGGTTAGCAGACCAAAGAGGAAATAGGGCCTTACGCTTTGCTAGTAGCCTAGGGAGATGGAGATTGGGACTTACTCCAGGGGAGGCCTGATGAGAAAGTAGGGTGTACAAACGTACGAGGAGGATATGGATGTCATAGCTAAAACATCCCATCATAGGGTGTCAAGGCTTATGTGGAGTTTGTCCAAGGTGCACATGGTGAAAAAGCTCAAAGGGAAAGAGAGAGCGGGAGGGAAATTATGCCAATACCCCTTTGTTTCTCTAGATTTACCACACATAAAGTCATCACAGTTTAATGTCTTGTGTTGAGGATGTGGGTGCTTGACAATTTAACATCCTAGACCTCAGACAGTTATGATTTACTCCTCAACCCTTTGACTTACATAACTGGTGCACTTCAACCCTTGGTGAAGGTAATGCACCTGCAATTCCATGTACAGATAGGGTTGTGGAGTGATCCATTGAGGGGATCATATTACTTTGGAGATGCAAAAAATTAATATCCATTAGCATGCATATGCGAAGAAGCATAAGACTAGGCAACACAACATGAAGCACCACCCAAGGGGCCTTGAAATCACTTCATACAAGCCTAGAGGGATGTATGGGATAATGATGTGCATGATAGGAGTGTCATGTGTAAGAGGGGCTCGAACATGGTTCCTTGGGTTAAAAATGACACATGAAGTGCACAAGGAGGGGTGTGAGAAAGATTGAAGTGGTAGGCACAAGAGGAGGGGTTGCATACAATATTTGGTGGTTGCGTGCAAAACGAGTGGATGCGTGCAAGGGGAGACCATATGTGTAATATTAGAATAACACAAGGGAAATCTTTTGTGCAAGAAAAATATTTTACACACAAATTCCTTGGAGTAAGAGGAAATGGGTGATGATCAAGCCATAGTGGTCTCACTCGAAGGAGGACCCTTGGGAGACCTGTCGCGCAAGATCTAGTACCTTGAGGCCATGTCTTTCACGTTTTAATGATGGGGTGTCTTTTTCATAGTAAAGCATCAGTTCTTCTTCTATAACTATCATCTAAATGGTGGGGGTATGTTTCTATTTATAGATGAAAACTTCAGAGGTGGAGTGCAAGATGAGCAGCATGCAATGGTCATTTTGACGTTGCATTGGGTGTAGAAGAGCTTGCAAACATATTGAAATCTTTCATGCCCGGGAATCTTCTTTCGTGCCACTGACCTGGATAGTTTTCAGAAGGGTTCCATAGAAGAATCCATTTGAAATTGAATTGGGCATGTAATATTTTGGGAACCATTTCCAATCTTGTGCTCACATCTTGCATCTTGCACAAACCTCCCTCGAGCATCTTGGTATTGTCTGCTGATTCATAATTTACCTTATATTTTCTTAATAATGGGCCTTCATAGAATTAATCATAATTTGGAACCAACAAATTCCCCCACTTAGAATCATAGATGAAGGGGAACCCAAAGGCTGAATTTTGAGGGTCACTCTAAAAATAAGTGCACCTGAAAATCAGTGCACACAAAAAAGGACATTCAGTGCACAAAAACACATTCGCACACGCGAAAGGGCCGATTTGTGACTATAAATATGCAATTGGGGGGGGGGGGGGTAGGTTCCATACATTGAATTTATCGCGCAATAGGCCACTTTATTTCTACATGAAAGATCTACCTTTCTGTGAAAAATACCTTAGAACCACTCTGTATCTTGCACCCAACTGTGGGTTCGTTCATTCCTAGACAATTCGTGTGCACAGTAGATTACCTTATGCACTGAAACCACCTACTTCCATGAAAATCACTTGGTGATTTTTAGGACTTGACTGAAATGGCCACTCAACCATCGTATGATGAGTGGGAAGCTACTTCTGCTACTAGGAGGACCCAGATGATCACAAACCCTTAGATTCTTCATACGAGAAGGGTAATGTTTAATAATAATATGATTTTTGGTATGATGATGTAGGCTATGAAGGATTAAGTTCTAAGTGACAATCTACCGATATGGAATTTTTATATTTTTTAGTAGGTGTTGACACGAGGATTTGAGACAGATATGCCAAAGTCATGGATAACACATGAGGATAGCCTTCCACAGTTTAATATTATGAGAAACAGTCACCCCTCTAGGGAAACACAAGACCTACCCATTTACTTCATGAATATAAAGACTAAGAATATTGTATAGGGAAATCTAACCCCTAAGGAATCTATAGATCACAATTCAAGAACCTTCAGAAGTATCATTACTGATGAGACCAAAGTTTGGTAGAAATGGGACTTCAGGTCCAGGGGAAATTTCACGAGTGAATGGGCATGGGAGTACTGAGTATGCTAGAAATGTGAGGAGTTCAGGGAAAATCTATGGTCTATAGGGATTTCTGAAGCTGTTTGGACATTACAATTTCACTAATACCATCAACAGGACCTAGTTCTAGAGCTGTTTAGCTAGTGGTCTCCTGACACTAATAGCTTCCACCTCCACCATGGGGAGGTAGGAATCAGTCTATGGGATATTAATTTCATTGGTAGATTTACCCTATAAGGGTACCAATATTATTAGTTCCTTCTCATAGAAAATGTTTGGGGGGATAGGACACACACCCTTATTCTGACATGACATCTGTTGGAGCTGGCTAATAAGATTCTACAAATCAAGTACATCCTAAATGATATATCATATTTGGGATGCTTCAATATATTTATAACGTAGGAAAATTGGTAAAAATTATAGTCCAAGTAAATTAGTGCCTAAACACATCGTAGAGGGGGAATGCGAGATCATAGTGGATGGCCCTTGAAATAGGAAAGTACCGATCATGGGGCTTTAGCATAAAAAAAATTTGGGACCTGAATGTATGATATGATAGGTTACTTGCTGCATTTATGAGTGGGTGGATACTTCCAATGAGGTAAACCAGGATGGGGTTGTGCCTAGGAATGTTAGTGATGGAAGGAATCATGGCGGCCAAAAATAAGGTTAATCTGGGGGTGCCCATATTGGCCAATATGTACATCATTCTGGGGTGTATTTCTAGAGGCAGCATGCCCAGGAGGATATGCAGACCATTCCAGATTCTTCATGGATGGGTTGTATCTCATTATGCTGTCTATGACTTTCTGAATACCATTCACCCTCCAGACGATGGTCTAAGACCATCCTTACTGAACATTATTGGAATCCATCCATTTACACTCAAATAGGAAGGGATTAAACTCAAGATTGGATATCATACCAACTTAAACATTCATCAGTTTAGAACCCCATCTTACCAGATGTTATATTATGGGAGAGGTCTATTATATATAGGGAGTACATTCAAAGTATTAGGGGTGGTTTTCTGGTAGCCCAGATTGATTGAAAATCTTCTATGAACTATATATACTGACGAGGTTTTCCAGGCAATTCAGGTTCATGTAGAGGATACCAAAGAAAGTGTATATAGAGTTTCATGAAGCACTTCATCCTTGTATTCTTCTCCAATTGTGGCTTATGTTCACAACTTTAGGTTTTGGAGAAGTCATCACCCTTCTTCCTACTGATGTTAATGCTGGCATATCAATGGAGTATGCCACCCATTGGATAGCAACGTACCCATAGGTGATTCTACTAAAACACATTTGTAAAATTAAGGTGGAAAACATGGAACCAGGATAGCAGGGAAGTAGACGAGGTACCACTGGGGAGGGGAGACAAGGAATAATCTAGACAATTGGAATGGCATGGGCTAGAACTTCATCGGTAGGAGTGTCGTGAGGTGAGAATACACCTCCTCCTACCAAAGAGGGGTGGTCTTGTGGGCGGCCTTGTGGACCATCCAAGGAACTCTCCTGTAAGAAACTAAATCATCTCCTAAATTCGACCGATGATTCCATTTTCCCATCTATATGGTATTTCTAGTGGACACTGTGAAAATCTATGTCCACTGAAGAGCTATGGTGGAGGCTGGTGCACACTAGGATTGACTTACCAGACATAGGGCTCATTCAGTTGGTGTAGAGGGTAAACATTCATCAACTCCATGTGTACTTGACATCCATGGATATGTATTCTTATAAATGATGGTGGTATAAGGAACCACATCTTCTAGTGAAAGTGATACTTGGATAGGAACATGACCTAGTAAAGCTGACGTCTGAGGATGATGACGATGAGGAAGAAGAATAATAAGTGGAGGAAGAAGAAGAGTAATAGGTATAAGAGGAGGTTGGGGTGAAGGTATTAGAGTTGAGAGACCTCATGAAATATCCATCCACTAAGGAAGTCCCCTTGAAAATGGTGAAATCGTAGGCTCTAACACAGAACTGGCCAAACAACTCGAGGTGAGTCCAAACTCTTATCTCTACTAGCCTTTCTCTTTTCATAATTCGAATCCACTGACCATACGTTGTCTTATTTAGGAACACATCGATGATGATAGTTGGGATGCCTTCCATGTAGGGGATGATGATGTACCCATGTATGTGGAAGAACATCCTCATGAGCCTATATTTGGGATCAAGTAGGTCAGGGAACCAACCAGGGTTGATGCAGTCGAAGGACTAGCCACGATCGAAGTGGGTAGCGATGAACCAAAAGGAAGGGATAAAATAGTTCCTTATGAGTCTCAATCTATTCCATCCATCCACAGGGATCCATTGTCGATTATCGAATTAACAAGTTTAGAGGGATCTCCTCTAGTGTTAGCTTCTACCGTGATGCAGGCACTAGACACTGCTTCTCTTGGATCTTGTAGGTTTATTCCTTTTTAGGCTCACATTTTTTATTAGGGAACTAGACTGACCAAGATATAGATTCCCAATGAAGTGATAAAAAGGCTGGAGGATTGGAAAACTGTTGCGTCTATAATTTCTGCAGGATCCATACAAGTGATTTCACCAGCTCTCATAGAGCCAATTATTCAATCTTGTCCCACCCTAGTACCTAGTGAGCAAGAATCTGCAATCATGGGTGATGATGCTGCCAGGTTTGAGCTCCAGGCCTGCGAGGGTGTGGTCATAGAAGATGAAAGAGTGCCATAAGAGGACCCTTCCACTAAACTCCAAGCTATTTTTCCTGAGTACAGGGCTTTAAATCATGAGGAGATAGACGACTCTGATCCTGATTCACTTGAGGAGAGTCGTATGATGTGACACAAGGCATGTAAGTTCATCAAACACTTCCTCAGTGAATCATAGGTAGAATGGTTTAGATAAATGGGATCACTTAACACATGGATGTGCTTTCTCTACATCAGAGGGGTGGATGCTCAACATCTTTATATAATAATCCTTGATTATATAGATGATAAGATACGGGAGAGTATCCAATGCTCTAATATTGCCCAGTGTCGAAAGGAGTTAGAGAATACCCATAAGATCCTCAAATATAATCAAGAATTTTGATGCCTCAAAGGGAAAAAAATTAAAGAGAAGAATTTATTTCGAGCCATTCCAAGATCATTGAATAGTTGAAGGCTCAGCTAGAAGATGATTAGGAGCAAGCAGTGCCATAAATCTGTCAAATGATTGGACTCCAAGATGAGTAGGAACAAATACAAGCCAAAGATAATGAGTTCCTATCTATATCGACTAATGAAGAGAGGGGGGTCAAGGAGTGGGAAGAAACCCTGGAGGCTGTAATCTAGAAGGTGGAAGCACTGGATCAATCCATCAAAGGAGTTGATCCATAAGGGCCATGTTTTGGACGAACTCCAAAAACCTATCCCTCTTTTTTTATTTCCTATTTTGAACTACATGCATGAGATTATTATTTGATTTCTTGCTTATTTTAGTGCATTATAACCGTAACTGTGAAGTAATTAACGATAATTATCTAAGATTACATGGGGATAACCTGATGTGAGAAACAATAGAAGACTACCTAATTATTCACTTTGTGCATGAGTTCACCAGCTAAACATTAAAAAACATGGGGTTTGGGTGACCACCCAAGGTTTTTTAAACCAAATAGCGGTCTTGACTGGAGAATAGGGGCCTCATAATAGTCAAAAGGATCTTTCCCACGTACTCTAGTTCATGAGAGTGATGGCATCATGGGTGTTGGAATAAATCCAAACAAAGGGGAATGATGAATGTAAATTATGATACCCGAAATTCAAAATGTAGTGAAGAGGGAATAAAGACAGAGGAAATCTATTGACCAAACTGAAAACACATCAACTGTATCATGTTATCCTAAAATAGGGACAAAAAATTAGGGCCCATAGCTGACCGCATTCGAAACATGGGGCCGAACTCAGAGTGTTGTCCGATATCTTCCGGAACGCTGGACCAGGATGGTAGGCTATCCATAAGGTCTACCATCCTAACCATTAGGGGGGTCATTAAAATGTGAAAGGGAGTGGGGATCTGAAATTGAGGGCACACAAATCATGGAGGTGGAATGACGGTATGTTTGGATGAAGTCTGATACCCTTGAAATTATGCCACTATGATGAAAGTACATTGGTCGGGCGTATTGGTATGAATTAACATCATGCCTATTTCTAAGAGTGACCTCTCTGATCAGTATCTAAGATGTTCTACATTTTTACATCATGTAGATGAGGAAGATAGATATGTAGTTTAATGTCATACGGTGAGGATGATTCACATACCAATTTAACGTCATATGATAAGGATGTTTCACATAGTTTTAAGGTCATACTGCTTGGACCGTAATTAGGGCCAAGGGGTAGGAAGGGTTAATGACCCTAGGACTAGGCCCGATGTGAAATTCCTGGGTGTTGCTACTTATCCCATAAGGATGATAATCAAGCCAAACATAGTTCTTAAAGGTGGAATGGAAGGCATTCAATACCAAGAGGGGAAATGTTTTCTCAAGTGAAGACATTAAAGGGTTAGGTAATTTATTGTTATATATACTAGGCATAAAAGAAATAGTTTAACACCACATATTAAAGGTGTAAGAGATCTTAATTTATGGCCATTGATCTCTGTAATGTACTAGATCTAGGTGCCACCCAAAGGTGCCCCGTACCCGGTTGGTCACATGGCCTCAGACACATTTCCCCAAACTTTAGAGGCTTCCAAATAGTATTGAGGGCCTTAGGTGTGATATTGGGGAAACTATTCCCTCTTTGGAAGAGTAACATAGTGAAACAAACAATAAATAGTAGCAAAAACAGAAATATCATACAATAGAAGTAAAGAATGAAAGGATGCTGATATAAACAACTGCATCACATATATAAATGATGCATGTCACATATGTCTAGGAAAGCATCCAAACAAGTCACAATGGTGGAAATACAGTACCAAACAAAAGTACAAAAGAAAAAAAATAAACTCCTGCAACATTGCAAGCCTCATCTTGGTCCCATGCTCTCCAGCTCTACAAAAATCAAGTACCTAATGTATAAGGGAGCTTTCCATTATCTATACCTACAACCATATAATATGTTTGGTTCGAAAATCATGACCCAAATAGGGTGTGAGACAAATCCCAATTGGAAAACACCAAATATTTGTGTCTAACTATCAGTGAACATATATAGTAGTTAAAATGTAGAAATGAAGAAATAAACTTGGAAGTACTCAAAAGTAAACAATCATACAGTTTTCAATTACATTAATTTATATTTAATAATTATTCAAATCATTGAATAATGAAATCCCATGATATATTATTTTTTCTATATCCCCCGTTTAATAGGAAAAAAAGATGTCTCATAAGACCATCTAACATTCATGTAAGATTGAGTCTAAGCTTGTGCTTTGTCTTGGAAGACTTTTCACAATCAAATAATCATTCATAAGAAACCCACTAAGAAATTTCTCATAGTATAACCCCTCTGGTTCAACATATCATCAATTCAATAAAGATATAATGACCCTCTAAGAAATCTCACATAGTCTAACCCATTTGGTCTCACACAAACAAAGATTCTCTAAGGAAGCACTCACCATCAATTACCCATGTGGTCTTTTAACAATAAAATACAGACTCTCTGAGGAAGAAATCAACGTCAATTTCCCATGTGGTCTCATAAAAATATACTATAGACACTTTGAGGGAGAACTCACCATCAATACCCCCTATGGTCTCGCAATGTAAATATAACAGACACTCTGGGGAATCCCTCAACGTCAGTTCCCCCTATGGTCTAAATACACCAGGTTTTCACAGCCATGTGTAATAAAATTGTAAACAAACAATATCTAGAATCCTAAAGTAATATCAACTACTATAAGGATAAGTAGTTACAATGCATAAAAAATGAATTTAACAAGCAGAAATAATCAATAAATTTCTAACCTAATAAGAATGGCATGGTGAAAAGGTCTGCCTCATAGGCAACCTAGAACAAATGACCATAAACATTCAAGCAAGGAAACACACCCACATAGTGTCCCCTAAACATGAAATTTAGCATAATATGACAACTAAAACCCTTAATCTATCAATAAGTCTAAGGTAGATGATAACATGGTTCAATTCCTTAACACAAAATACCCAAATCATGGGTAATTAGAACTTAGACATATATAACTCAATGAAAAACTTTGAAAGGAAACAAACCACCTACCTCAACATTGTACAAAAAAACTCTCGAACTTCGGCCCTTGAATCGGCAAAGAACATCATAGATCTACAAAAAGGTCAAAAAAATTCAACCTTGGATTACTTTAGAGGGAGGAGAAAACAAGAACAGAGGTTCAAGAATAAGGAAGAACTCACCAAGGAGGTTCCAACACACCCAACAGAGTTCAGATCAGGCCTCAGATGGAGAAGCGGCGGCTCAGACTTTGATCGTAACTCTTGGTCGATCCTGGACAAACCAAGGCCTTAATATGAAGAATATTTAGATTATATGTGACCCTGGTCCAATTAAAAAAATAAAAAAAATAGTACATGGTGTGTTAATTTAATGTACACACCATGTACTAGCCTCAACCGGCCCCCACATTAGGTGGTCCACATGGCCATGTACTTGGCCATTACATGACCTGTACATGGATACCTACGGAAACCAGGTACATGGTGTGTACTCATAAAATTTCTAAAACTACATTTTTTCCTAAAAAACAGCCCAAAATCAAGATCCATACCAAAAATGAAGATCCAGGTTCTTACAATCTAAGACCAAAAAAGGAAAGATTCTTGAAGAGGACATATGTTAAGTGGTTCCATAAGACAACTCGATATGAATGAGGACAAAATAGTCTGCACCACACCATAAACTTCCATAAGAATTCACACTGTTTAAAGTCATGATGCATGGAATAAGGGACCAAATCTCCTAGTGTATGATCATAGAGTTCAGAGAAAAATAATTTTGGTTCTTCCATGTATGAAAAACCATGAAAATATCCCTAATACCACGTGAGGTGTGATCGATATGGGAATCAAGGGAATAAAATATATTTGCAACACATGGAATACACAGTTGGGGGAGATGGTATGGAGTCAAAGATGACCCTCACGACACTAATTAACCCTCTTTAACGTGCATAGGTGCACGTAGGGATACCATTGAGGGTGTCAAAATACCACTTGAACATGATGGAGTGGAAAGGGATGTGAATCACATGAATAATATTTAAGGCTTAATGGGGGTGGAACAACGATGGAGGATAACAGTTGACCGTGTTCGAAACACAACATCCATATCGCGTGACCTTAAATGGGAACAAACAAATGAGAATCAATTATTGACCATATTCACAATGTGGGACTTGTGTCAAAGTGTCATACAAAATCCTTGGGGACGTTGGCCCATGATGGTAGGAGAGCACTGAATCCTTGCATCCATGTCATTCGGGGGGTCCTTTCGGATTTGAAAGATGATGGTAACCCAAAAGAAGGGAAACATGAAGCATGGAAATGGATGAAAACATGTCCATGTAGAATCCAATAATCTAGGTCCTAAACCGCAATGAATTTGGTAAAATTTGTGAGGTATAATATATGTCTAGAAATCTAGACAAGAAGGGGGAAAATATGGATTGATGAACCCTGTGCTGGGCTCGGGGATGAAATGTCTGGGTGTTCCTATGCATCCTATGGGGATGTAAATTAGGCCATACATAGTTCTTGAACATGTCAAGAAGTTTATTGTTGTGTGACAAGGACGTAGGATAATGGAAGGAAGATACTCAAAAGGAAGTACATTTCATGGATATCATAAACCCAATGTTAATGAGGAACCAAGAGGTCCTCACCACACCATGTACTTCTGATAGAGTTCGGGCGAAGGGTTTGAAAAAAAGGTTGGATTTGAGATACCTGGGACTAGACCCAAAGATGAAATGTCTAGATGTTTCTACATATCCCATGAGGATGGAAATCAATCCACACATAGTTTTGGAAAACAGCATGGTAGGGTACCAATGCCAGGGTCAATACCATCTTATAGGTCTAGATCATGAACTAAAATAAGCGGCATTTGATGGATCTTGTTTTTTTAGCATTTATGTGTTTTTTAAGAAACAAACTCATGATAGAAAATCCGATTATCTTATTAGGAATAAATCCATATAAAGTCCTTGAAAAATGGAATGGTGGATGACAAGCACCAAACTGATGTCCCCTCTAGTGAGGAAACTACAATGTTGTGTCGTTTTTCGTCGTGCCAACATGATGATTGTGTCATAGTTTAAGGTTTTATGATGGGACTAGATTCCCTTTAACGTCGTTAGTAAAAGAAGAAATATTTTAAAGTCATGTGGGACTAAGAAGCATAGTTTAACATCATATGCCTTGTACACACATAGAATATAGAGGTTCCAAAGGTAATTCACATGACGTGATAAAGTATACCCAACATGAATGAGTGCATAAGTTCAGACCACACTGTATGAAACCCCAGGGGGGCGGGGACCTCAGGGAAAGGGTCCAGAAAAGATCATAGGACATGGGGATGGATCCAAGATGAAATGTCAAGGTGTTCCTACATATCCCATGAGGATGGTAATCAAGACAGACTTAGTTCTCGAAATTCATGTAATTTTACATCATGCGACAAGGACAAGGGGGTCTTAGTTTATGGTCATAGATCTCAGAACGAAATAAGTGAGATTACTACAAGTGGGAATAGAACTTGACCAAGTCCCTAAGACCACGTGATATAAGCTCAATGTGGGAAACAGGGGCAGAGAAGGTCTTGACAACACATGGAATGCTTAGTAAGGGGAAACAGTGCAGAGTCAAGGATGACACCACGAAATTGACTCTTAACGCCCAAATGTGCATGGAGGGATAGAACCAAGTGTATTAGAATTCCACTTCAACATGATGGAATGGAAAGGGATGTGAATCAAAATTCCAATATTTAGGGTTCGATAGGGGTGGTACAATGATGGAGGATAACTATTGACTGTGTTCAAAACACATCATACATATTGTGTGACATGAAATGGGAACAAAAAAATGAGCTTCGACCACTGACCATATTAACAATGTGAGACTTGTTTCAAATTTCCATTCAAAATACTCAGGGATGTTGGCCTAAGATTGTAATAGAGAAATGAGGCCTAGAATTCAAGTTTTTTGGGGGTCCTTTCGAATCTTAAAGATGATGGGAACCCAAATAAAGGGAAATGTGAAGCATGGAAATGGATGAAAACATGTCCATGTGGAATCCAACACTTGAGATCCTAAACCACAATGCATCATGGCATGTTGTTGAGGCACCAAAAAAGGATCTAGTATCCCAATTAGGAGAAGGCAAATCAAGGAGATGAGTAGAGGAAATGGGATGGGGAGATCAAAAGAGAGAGGTACATGATGTGGATGTTGAAAAACCGATGTGAATGAGGAAATAATCCCACACCACACCACATACCCCCAGAGAACATAAGTCAAAGGTCTATAAAGAAGAGATGGTTTATAAAAACTGGGCTAGACCCAAAGATGAAATGTATCGGCGTTTCTACATATCCCATGAGGATGAGAATCAAGACACACGTAGAAATGAAATTATTTTAGTTTAACTTCATGCGGTAAGGATGAGGGGAAAAGGGATATCAAAGAGGAATTATTATGGCGTGGAAAATAACCCAACGTGAATGTGGAAATAATCTGCTATACTCCACACCATTCAATAATTTCAGGAGAGAACTAAACCCGGGGGGGGGTTAATAGATTTGTTGGTCTAGACTCGAAGACAAAATTTCTAGGTGTTCCTATGTATCCCATGGGGATGGGAATCAATCCATAAATAGTTCTTGAAAATTTTGTGCAGTTTATCATCGTGAGATAAGGAAGTAGGAGAAGAGGAGTGTATCAAAGATATATGTGTGGTGTGGAAAAAATAACCTGACTTAAATAAGGACAAAGACTCTATACCACATCACATAATCCTAAGAGAGGACTTGGGATAAAAGGTTGGAGAGGTCAAATTACCTGAGGCTGGGCCAAGGATGAAAGGTCAGAGCATTCATACATATCCCATAAGGATGGGAATCAAGACAAACGTAGTTCTGAAAATGTCATTTAGTTTAACGTCATGTGACAATGACATAATAGATCTTAGTTTATGGTCATAGAGCTCAGATCATTTTGTAGTTTATCGTCATGTAGAATGAGGATGGGTAGTTTTACGACTTTCAGCACAAATGGATCACATTTTTTAACGTCATGTGGTAAAGATGGGGGGAAGGTACTCTTAAGGGAAATACTGCTTGAGGAATTTAACATTGGTGATAAGATTAATAATTTAACCCTCCATAACGACTAGAGATTATGCGCCATTTGGGTAAACCTTGTGAGTGATATAAGGCCCTTCCCATTTGGGATCCAAATGTAGTGGATTCCTACAGTGTATCATTGGATTTCTCATGGCCAACACCATGCCACCTTGAAGGAAAGAATGGAGGAAGTCTTTCTTGTTGAAATCCCTAGTTATCTTATTCTGATGCCTCTCCAGATTGTGCATGGTGTGAAGCTTGCTCTCATTAAGTGCTTCCAATTCAGAAAGATGGATTTTGGATACAATTTCTGGGGTTTACTAATCTTAGAAAACTTATTTTAATTACAAGTCATCATCTGATAAGCCCAGAGAGCATTGGAGAGTTTTTCTGGCCAACTCTTCTTGTTCTACCCAACCATCTTCTACAAGATGTTAGAGACGGTTTTGTTGAATGTCTCAATCTGCCCGTTTAGTTGTACATGATAGCTAGAGGTATGATTAGAATAGATGTTGTACTAGGTATACAATTTCTTCAGTTAAGATGCCCGAAATGTTTTTCTATTATCGGTGAGGATGACACGAGAGACTCCGAATTGGTGGATGATATTGGAGCTCACCAAGTCGACGATAGAATGAGACTTGACTTCCTTGAGAGGAATTTCCTCTACCCACTTGGAGAAGAAATATTTAGCGGTAAGAATAAACCTACACTGGAGAGCCTTTGCAGGTGGTTATGGTCCTTGGACTTCAAGTCCCCAGAGCACAAAGGGCAAAGAGTACTTGGTAGTATATAGAGGTTCTGGCGACCGATGCACAAAATTAGTATGGATATGGAATGCATGGAAACTCTTTTAAAACATGATACATTCATAGATCATGGTGAGCCAAAAATACTCCAATATTCTGATCCGATGAAAGAGTTTCAACCCTATCTGATGAGCCCCACAGGAACCAGAATGTACCTCCTGCATAACCTGAGGGATCTCACCTCCTTGAATGCAACATAGGATAATCCCATTAAACCCACATTTGAAGAGAATCTTCTCAAGAATAATACAACTCTAGATGGTGAAATTGACTATGCGCCATCAGATTATCTCATGTTTAGCTCGGTTAGTTGGGATATTACCATGATGGAGATACTCGATAAAGGGAGTCATCCAGTTAGGGTTCCCTTCCAACACCATGACAGGGGGACCTGAAGGTCCCAATGTGGAGGCACTAGTGGTAAGGTGGATTACCTGTTGGCTATCATCATCTTCTAAAGCGATGAGAGAAATGACCATTCGATGTTCCACATGGATAATGAAATCATCCTGGTCAGGCTCTGTAAGAAATGTTTCCAGACTGGCCAAGGCATCAAATTAGCCATTCTACAATCAAGAGACATGAGTAACTTCTGTCCAAGAATGGAATTGGGCCATCAGCTAGCGAGTACATTCTAACAGTGGTATGATCTCTGGTTTCCTAATGACATAGTCACCATTGATCTAATTGTTGACCAGTTCAGAGTCCCCTTTCCCATGCAGGTGGGGAACATAAATCTCGAGGGCCAGCTCGAGACCAGTAATGATAGATTAGTACTATGCCTCATTGTTGGTATAAATTTTTAACTACAAGAATGAATAGGGTTTTTACAACTTGTGCAGGCATAGTGAAGATGATACTTGTGCCTACTATTTGGATTTTAGGATCACTGATTCTCAAACCAGTAGGGCTTCAGTAGGCTTCATCAAAGTGAATTTTCCAACACAAAATGACTTGATCCATAGAGACGATTTCCTCATCTAGAAAATCAAGATCCAGAAACTTCTCTATGAGGGCTAGACAAGTGGAAAGAAAGTCTTCCAATTCCTTCCCTTTGATACCCTTCTGGGGAAAAATTGATTTTAAACTATTGAAATATAACTTACCACTGAGCTAAATGACCTATCAACATAGGTAGGTTCAGAATATACTTTAGAGAACCCACTTGGGGCACTAGATGTATCTCATGGTGCTGTAAGTAATGCCTCAATTTCGACATTGTGAAACCAGCACAAGGCAGCTCTTCTTGATAGAGGAATATTTGGTATCTGTATTGAGGAGCATGCAGATTAGGTAGTATGTAACGACCCGAATCCGGAGACCCTCTATTGGTGCCCCACACCCGGTTCGCCACATGAACTCAAGCATGTTTCCCCAAATTACAGAGGCTGCTAACTAGCAGTGAGGGCCTTGGTGAGTCGGTGGGGAAACTATGCCCTCATTCGGTAAAGTATACAGTGGAAGAACAACCAAACACAATAACAGAAACAATAAACAGCATACCACAACTGAACTGAATAACGGAAGAAATGAATAAAATAACAATGATGCAACATGGTACATATGTCTATGAAACGCAGTAAACAAACCAACTTGCTGAAGTACAACTGAAAAACAAAGTGAAAAAGGAAACAAAGTAAACTCCTCAGCATCGCAAGCCACGACTCAGTCCCATGCTCTCTAACTCTATTGCAATCAAGAACCTGAAGTAGAAGGGTGCTTGCCCTTATCTATACTTGCAACAACATAGTCTGCTTGGGCCCAAAAGCATAACCCAAATAGGGTGTGAGATACAATCCCAGTAGTCAATCACCCAAATATTTGTGCCTAACAGTCAATGAATACAAGGTAAGTAAAGGTGCAGGAAGCAGTAAACAGAAAAGCACACAGTAGCTACAATCCAAAACTCTAGCATATAAAGTAAACAAGTAAACAACCAACAACAAGTAGAAAACTGTAACCCTCTGGGTAGATCTCACAGCCTAACCCCTATGGTTCAACCTACAAGTACTAGTAACCCTCTAGGAGGCACACATAGTCTCACCCCTCTGGTTCAGCTAAGAGTAGACTCTCTGATGAAGCACTCACCGTCAATTTCCCCTATAGTCTCGTATCATGATAAAGGATCTCTGGGGAAGCACTAAACGTCTCATTCCCCCTCTGGCTCACGTCGAGGAACTACAGACTCTCTGAGGAAGCACTCATCGTTAATTACCCATGTGGTCTCGCATCGTATTAAAAGACACTCTGGAGAAGCCCTTATGTCCATTCTCCATATGGTCTACTACACTAGATTCTCACAGTCCTGTGTAAAAATAACATGCTCAGCGCGCATGCAACATCCAAGTAAAGCTCACGAACTACTTGGATATCAATCCAACGGTCAACATCATAACAAAGAAATAGTTCTACTATCCTACAACTAGGCATGGCAACTGAAAAAATGCCAACAGGCCGAACAAGCATATAAACATCCAGAGTATAGTAAAAACTACCATAATCACATGCAAATCATCTACTATAGAAATAAAGCAAAGAAGGAAATACAACAAGGGAAAAATAGGAACACGCAATACCCCATTCAAGGTTATGGGTGGAATTTGCACAAAATACCCATCAATTTTCTTTATAAAGGCACAAAACACCTACCTTGATCCCAGGAGATCGATATATGTGAATAGCGATGACAGGTTCTCCCCTGAATGTCGTAGATCTGAGAGAACTTCCAAAACGTTCAACCCACAATAACATGAAAATGAGAAGGAACTATAGAACATGGCTAAAGCAGAAGAGAGATCTTACCGAGGCGATCCCAACGCAATCAACGACGGTTATAACGAAGATCGGACAGAGGCACGGGGGCTCGGGGAAGATTTTCAGCCTTATGGGTTGCTCTCGGATAAAGATCCTGAAGAAGAAGCAAGTTATGTCCGTCAGGCGCAACCCCAGTGCGTTTAGTAAAAAAAGGAAAGTACACGGCGTGTACTAGGTTTTTCTGTACTCTACCAAAATCGGCCTCCACGTCACCCCTACACACCGTGTGTGTGGCCCAGACACGACCATCACACGGCTTCGAGCGGGAAAAGAGTACACATCGTTTACTCAGAAAGTACATGGCGTGTACTTCAAAATTTTCCAGAAACTTCATTTTTCATAAAAACTTCAAAAAAAGGAAAGGCGTACCTGAAACGAAGATCCAGGTTCTTACAAACTTCCCTCCTTAAAGAAATTCGTCCCCGAATTTCCCTAGCGAGGCCTAGAAGAAGAAACCTCGAATAGCTCTGGACACTACAATCGTACATCAACCTCCCTCTCCCAGGTCTCAACCTGTACTCGCCCATGCTGCCATAGCACCCGTACAATCGGAAAAAACTGCCCATGGAGAACCTTCGTACTACAATCGACAATCTGGATGGGATGCTCTTCAAACAATGCATCCTCTTCGAGCTCAACCTACTCGAGCTGAAAGACATGAGATGGGTCTAAAAAGTAACGTCGAAGCTGAGAGACATGGAAGATGTCGTGCATGGCCTGTTACCTCTGAGGTAACTGCAACCGATAGGCCACCGACACAACTCTCTCCAACACCTCAAACGGCCCGACGTACCGTGGTGAAAGCTTAACCTATCTCTGAATCCTCTTGTGTCCCAACCTTGGTGCAACACGCAGGAAAACCTGATCCCCGACCTCGAACTCCATAGGTTGTCTCTGCTGATCAGCATAAGACTGTTGCCGAGACTGTGCTGTAGCCATCCTATTATGAATCAGCTCTATCTGCTCTGAAGTCTCCTGAACAAGACGAGGTCCCAGCAAAACTTCCTATCCTTCCTCCAGCTAGCATAAGGGTGATCGGCATGGCCTACCATACAAAGCCTCTTAAGGTGCCATTTGAATAGTCGCCTGAAAACTATTGTTGTAGGAAAACTCCACCAGAGGGATATGCTTATCCCAGGAACCGCTAAAGTCTAGAATGCAAGATCTCAGCATAACATCTAGCACCTGAATCGTATGCTCGGACTGGTCATCAGTCTGGGGATAGTATACCGTACTCAAAAGTACCTGTGTACCCAAAGCCTTCTGAAGTTCCTGCCAGAACAAGAAGTAAAGTGTCCATCCCTGTCTGAAACAATGGAGTGTGGAACTCCATGTAGATGAATGAACTCTATGATGTACAGTCCTCCAAGATCATCGACTCTGAAGGTTTATTTGATCGGCAAGAAGTGTGCAACCTTGGTAAGCCTGTCGATGACAACCCAAACAGCATCGTTACCTCGAGGTGACCTTGGAAACCCTTACACGAAGTCCATCATGACATCGTTCCACTTCCACTCCGAAATGGGTAACTACTACAAAAGGCTTGTTGGTCGCTGATGGTCCTCCTTCAACTGCTGACAAGTAGATCATATCATGATAAAACCAGCAACATATTTCTTCATACCTGGCCACCAGTACTGGCGATGAAGATCCCGATACATCTTGGTGACACTAGGATGAACTGCCCAAATTGAGGAATTAAAATCCCACATCATCTCCTCGCGTATGTCTTCTGGCACCCATATGCATCCTTAGAAATGAAAGATCTCATCCTCACCCAGTATCCATCTAGGAAGAGGGTCCTCTCCTGACACACTCTCCCGCAGGACTAAGACTTCTGAGTCTGATAGCTACCTCATCCGTACCCGATCAAGTAGTGTCGAGGTAACAGCTACAAAAGATAGGAAGGTCTGTCCCTGTCTGCCGTGCACCTCCAGATGCATCTAAGAGAACAGAGCCATCAGCTTCCACTCACTGCTAGCCTCTTGAACTGCTTGAATCTAAGTTCTTCTGCTCAATGCATCTGCCACTGCATTTCCCTTTCCCAGCATATAGGCAAGCTAGAAATCAAAATACTGAAGATACTCGACCCACCTACACTGCCTCAGATTAATATCACGCTGAGTGAAGATATACTTCAGACTCTTGTGGTCAGTGAAGACCACAAAGTGTTCTCTAAGAAGATAATGTCTCCAGCAACGTAAGGCATGGACAACTGCTTCCTACTCTAGATCGTGCGTAGGGTAGTTCCTCTCAAGTGGCCTCAATTTCCGTGACCCGTACGCAACGAATCCATATCCTTGCATAAGCACATCACCTAGTCCAATACCTGAAACATCACAATAAACAGTGTAGCTCTTGCCTAGCTCTGGCAAGACTAGTATCGATGCGGACATCAAATTTCCCTTCAACTCCGAAAAGGCTGACTCACAAGAATCTGACCATAAGAACTTCACCCCATTCTTGGTCAGACCTATCAAAGGTGTTGCTAGGCGTGAAAAGTCCTAAATGAAGCTTTTGTAGTATCCAGCCAGCCCTACGAAACTACGTACTTCAAAAACATTCTTCAGATGCTCCCAGGAAACTACAGCTCTCACTTTCTCTGGGTCCACAGATACTCCTGCCTCTGAGATGACGTGACCCAAGAAGTGAATCTGATCCATCCAAAAGTGGCACTTCGAGAGTTTTTCATAAAGTCGATGCTCTCTTAGTGTACTTAGAATGATATCAAGATGTGTGGCATGGTCATGTTGAGTGTGAGAGTACACTAAGATATCATCCATGAAGACCACGAAAAAGGAGTCCAAGTAAGGATAGAACACTCGGTTCATCAGTACCATGAAAACTGCAGGCGCGTTCATGAGACTGAACGACATGATTGTATACTCGTATAGACCATACCTGATCCTGAAGGCTGTTAGAGGTATATCTGATGGTCTAACGTGAAACTGATGATAACTGAACCTCAAGTCAATCTTTGAGAACACCCGGGATCCTCAAAGCTGATCAAAGAGGTCATCGATCCTTGGAAAGGGATATCGGTTCTTGACCGTCAACTGGTTCAGCTTTCGATAATCCACACAAATCCGAAGGGTACCATCTTCCTTCTTCACAAACAGGACATGCAAACCCCAAGGAGAAGTACTAGGTTGGATGAAACCCTTTACCTGCAACTCCTCCAACGGCTTCTTGAGCTCCTGCAACTCAGGTGTAGCCATCCTATAAGAAGGAATGGACACCGGTACTGCTCCTGGCATGATCTCAATAGAAAAGTCTACCTCACGCACCAAAGGAAAACCCAAAAGGTCCTCTGGAAAGACGTCCATGAAATGATCCACCACTGGAAGAAAGTCCAACTGGGAAGTCCCCTGATCATCAAGATAAATACTAGAAATCTGAGTCATCACCCTTCCTAGCCCATGATGCTCGAGTCCTGCTCGACTCGCCTGTACATCCTATTCACCTCTATGAAGAAAAGATTCACCCTCTGGTGAAACGAAACTCACTATGCGGCAATAACAGTCGACGACTTCCTGGAAGGGAACCAAAAGGTCCATTCCGAGGATGATATCATAGCCTGTCATCTCTAGGACCTAGAGATCCCATAAGAAACGATACCTTGACACCTCTAGAGGGAACTCTCTACACTGACTTACACTAGATTTCCTCATCTCCAAAGGTGTGTCCAGTGTCAACAAGTCGACATAAGAAAAGATATAGATCCCAAGGCTCTCCATGACAGCAATAGAGATAAAGCTATGCATAGCCCCAGTATCAAAAAGAGCTGAAGATAAAACTAAGGCTACTAAAATCGTACCTCGAACTGTAGAAGGTTTGGGATCCTGCTCCTGATAGGTCTGCTCTACGGCGAAATACTATCCTGCACCGCGGCCCTATGCCCCTAGCTAACCACTCTGAGCTGATCTACCTTTCTGGTGTTGAGGTACTGGTGGCTGACTGCCATGACCTCGACCTCCACCTTAGCCCGAACGACCTGAAGAACACCAGTTCCCTAATTGGTGATAAACTAGTGGTGCTGCTCCGGAACGAGGAGTCATGGAAGAACCCTGGTCACCAGCTGTTGGTGAGAAAGCCTGGTAGAAACACTAAAGGTGACCCATCTTACCGCAAGATTGGCACTCCATGGGGTCTCTCTGGCACTGCGGCCTCGTGTGCCCTGACCGGCCACACTCTTAGCATACCACCTGGCTGCCTAACGATGCATCTCACTTCCTCAGATCACCGCGTGTAGACTCCCTACGGTGGTTTTTGCTATCATATAGAGGGAAACTAGCTCTGGAAGCAGAACCATCCTGGCTCACAGCTCTGGAGTCTCTCAGATTGCGCTCCGCAATCAGTTCTTGATTGATTATGGAAGTGATGGAAGTTAACTGGAAGATATTAACCTGTGAGCGGATCTCCTGCCTGAGACCATCCTTAAACTTCCTTACCAAGAACACCCCACTCCCATCCTAGAGGGGTGTGAAATAATGCAGATCGGTGAAACGAGAGGAATACTCCATGATAGAAAGAGTGCTCTGCTCTAAGCTCATGAACTCCCGGGCTCGGTCCGCCCTCAGGGTCTCTAGGTAGAAGTAGTCATAAAAGATGCGCTGAAACTCCTCCCAAGCCATAACCTGCTGGTGACCCGCCTGTGAGATCATGTCCCACCACCTCTTGAAGGATTCTTGTAGCATATAGGTAGAGAGCTTGACTTGCCTCTCTGGAGGCATCTCCAGAAGCTCGAAGATAGTCAACATGGATTCCAGCCATGACTCTGCAGCCTGAAGTCCTCCTTCCCCAGAGAAAGTAGGAGGATGATGCTACTGGAAAACTCACTTCAAGTCTTCCATTGTCGTGACAGGAGGTGGTGCTCCCTGAAAAGTCTGCATCATCCTCATAAAACCTTCCTTGAACTGCGTAGCAGTGCCTGCAACTGGTATGATAGCCTTTGCCAAGGTTGGCCCGACTGGAGGGTCGGCAGGAAGTCCTTGATCAGCCATATCTGGCATCTGATCACTACCTGATCATAGATGTACAACTGGAGGACCTCTCAGAGGCATAGCTCTGAAAGATCAAAAGCACACCTTAGATCAGAATTAACAAAGACAGAAAACACAGGAGTAAAAAACGGGAACAGGGGAAGGAAAACCCACAAGTTTACAAAACACGACTACATGGCATGTATAAAAACTACATGGCGTGTCTTCTTAAGCCACTGACATGGGCGTGTACCCCTACCCTATAGGTCATGTAACACCTCAAACTACATGGCATGTTGACCCAACACATAGCGTGTACTTGAAAACTATTCCCTTGACCGAGTGTCCTTACACGGCTAACCCACCTGGTCCGACTTAACCCGAGAATACACGGCGTGTTCTGAACAAACACGGCGTGTACTAGACAAGTCTTTGGCGGCCCGTGTTGTTAAACACATGGACGTCTACATGGCTGAACCTTACACGGAGTGTTCCGAACAAACACAGCGTGTATAGGTGGATGTGACACTGTCCCGTGTTTTTTGTGACACGGCCGGGTACTTGAACAAGACTACACAGCGTGTGCTGAAAACACACGATGTGTCTATGAGAAGGTAACGCTGAACCGTGTTGTTCATGAAATGGCCAGGTACCTGGACAGGACTACACGGCGTGTTCCTTTATCACATGGCATGTTCTACTCAAGCTTCCCCGACCAGTGTTGTTTGTGACATGGTCGGGAACATGGCTCCGAACTACACGATGTGTACCTACAGTACACGGTGTGTACCTACAGTACACGACGTGTTCTTGAAGTTATTCTCATGAAACTGTGTTTCTTCTCACACAGTCAGTGACATGGCCTGAACACTACATGGTGTGTATCTGAAAAGTACACGCCGTGTATTCTGGTTTTTTCTGGGCAGTAGCTCAGAAACTACACAGAAGCCCAGAAACACTGAAAACAAGGGAAAGAGGTGCCAAATTCCAATCCGTGACGACCCATACTCCCCACGAATCAAGGCTCGGCATCTCCCACAGTCATAGACAAAAGCAAATAGGATCATGATCCACCAATTTTAGATTCAAGAGGGCACATAACACCTCAAGAATCAAAATTTGGTGTTCATTTAAGCATGTAGGAAACAATCAATCCTCTAACAAGGCAGCCGAGATTCTATCAAGAATCTATCACAACAGCATGCATAATCTACACAAAGTCTATCAAAATAGCATGCAATCGCTAATGCACCCTAGATGGCATCACAAGAATGCATGGAATGTGATTTATACAAGTGTCTATATGATGCATGAGATGGAATACCCTCATCTCATCGAGTTGCAACAGAAATAGAACCGCAATAGAAAAAAACAACAATACAGGACATCTGAATCACTCTAGGTGAAATCATCTCAACCGTAAATCTCAAAACCAAAAAACCGCAATACACGAGATAGTATGGATTTTCCCTATACATGGGTTAGCTAATCCTGATCATAGCTTAATACCAAGTACCAAATCCATCCTACCCTAGCTAAAGGCTCCAAATAGTAAATCAAGAGAAAAGAAACTCCTTTGATACCACTTTGTAATGACTTGAATCTGGAGCCCCTCCACTGGTTCCCCATACCCAGTTCGCCACATGACCTCAAGCGCGTTTCTCCAAACGCCAGAGGGTGCTGACTAGCAGCAAGGGCCTTGGTGAGTCGGTGGGGAAACTATGCCCTCATTTGGTAATGTATATTGCGGAAGAACAACCAGACACAATAATGAAAACAATAAACAGCATACAACAACTGAACTAAACAGCGGAAGCAATGTATAAAATAACAATGATGCAACATGGTATATATGTCTATGAAAAGTAGTAAACAAACCAACGTGTTGAAGTACAACTGAAAAACAAAGTTCAAAAGAAAACAAAGTAAACTCTTCATCATCGCAAGCCACGGCTCGGTCCCATGCTCTCCAAATCTAGTGAAATCAAGAACCTGAAGTAAAAGGGTGCTTTCCCTTATCTATAACTGCAACAAAATAGTATGCTTGGTCCCAAAATCATGGCCCAAACAGGGTGTAAGATACAATCCCAGTAGGCAATAACCCAAAGATTTGTGCCTAACAGTCAATGAATTCAAGTGAAGTAATGGTTTAGGAAGCAGTAAACAGAAAAGCACACAACAACTACAATCCACAACTCTAGCATATAAAGTACACAAGTAAACAACCAACAACAAGTAGAAAACAGGTAACCCTCTAGGTAGCTCTCACAACCTAACCCCTATGGTTCAACCTACAAGTACTAGCAACCCTCTAGGAGGCACACACAGTCTCACCCCTCTGGTTCAGCTAAGAGTAGACTCTATGAGGAAGCACTCACCATCAATTCCCCCTATAGTCTCGTATCGTGATAAAGGCTCTCTCGGGAAGCACTCAACGTCTCATTCCCCCTCTGGCTCGCATCGAAGAACTATAGACTCTCTAAGGAAGCACTCATCGTCAATTACCCCTGTGTTCTCGCATCGTATTAAAAGACACTCTAGAGAAGCCCTTACGTACATTCTCCATATGGTCTACTACACTAGGTTCTCATAGTCCTGTGTGAAAATAACATGCTTAGCACGCATGCAACGTCCAAGTAAACATCAAGAACTTCTTGGCTATCAATCTAAGGCTCAACAACATAACAAAGCAACAGTTCCACTATCCTACAACTAGGCATGGAAACTGGAAAAATTCAAAACAGGCCGAACAAGCATAACAACATCCAGAGTATAGTAAAAACTACCATAATAACATGCAAAAAATATACTCTAGAAATCAAGAAAATAAGGCAATACAACAAGGGAAAAACAGGAACACACAATATCCCGTTCAAGGGTATTGGTGGAATTTGCACAAAATACTCATTGACTTTCTACAGAAAGGCACAAACCACTTACCTTGATCCTAGGAGATCTATATATGTGAAAAATGATGAAATATTCTCCCCTGAACATCGTAGATCTGAGAAAACATCCAAAAAATTCAACCCACGATAGCTTGAAAACGAGGAGGAACCATGGAACAAGGCTAAAGTAGAAGAGATAACTTACTGAGGCGATCCCAATGCAATCAATGATGGTTGGAACATATATCGGACGGAGGCACGGGGGCTCAGGGAAGATTTTTGGCCATACGGGTCGCTCTCGGACGAAGATCCTGAAGAAGAAGCAAGTTATGTCCGTTAGGTGTGAACCTGGTGCGTTTAGTGAAAAAAAGAAAAGTACACAACGTGTACTTTTAGAGTACACGACAAGTACTAGGATTTTATGTACTTTGCAAAAATTGGCCTCCACATCACCCCTACACACCGTGTGTGTGTCCCAGACACGGCCATCACACAGCTTTGAGAGGGAAAATAGTACACGGTGTGTACTCAGAAAGTACACGATGTGTGCTTCAAAATTTTCTAGAAACTTCATTTTTCTTAAAAACTTCCAAAAAAGGAAAAGTGTGCCTGAAACAAAGATATGGGTTCTTATATAGTATAGACCATTATTTTTTCCCTCATTGTTCTTCTGGGTAAGAAGGGCACCGAGGGACTTTTCTAGAGCAGTCACATAGAGGACCAGCAACATTCCAAAAATGGGTGGCATCAGAATCGGTGGTAGTAGTAGGTACTGCTTGATTTCTTCAAAAGTAGTTTGACACTTCTCATTCCACTGATAATCGACACCTTTCTTCATGCGTTAGGAAAAGGGCTTACACTTTCCATCCATATTTTTAATGAATTGACTTATGTAGGCTAAGTTTACTTGAAAGCCTCATATATTCCGAATATTACTCAAAGAAGACATATAGTTGATGGCCTTGAAAGTTTTGGAATCGATTCTGATGCCTCTATATCTAACAATTAAGCTGAGGAACTTTTTGAAGGTGACCCCAAAGGAACACTTAAAGGGGTTCATCTTCTGATAGTGGGAACAGAGGAAGCCAAACACTCTACCAAGATCTCGGATATGGTCTTGATGTTGGTGAGATTTAACCACATGGTTTTCCACATAGCATTATACTAATTTCCTAAGGATAAGCTTGAATATGTGGTGAATGACACGCTGATAGGTAGGACCTACATTCTTTAGACCAAAAGTCATTACATGGTAGAAAAAAAGTACCTTATGGTGCCCTGAAGGTGGTAGAATCTTAATCCCCAGGGGCCATTCGAATTTTATTATATCCGAAATACCCTTCCATGAATGGGAGATCCTAGATCCTAGTGGAGGTGTCGATCAATAGTTCTATCTCGGGAAGTAGAAAATCACCCTTCAAACAATAATAATTGAGATTCTGGAAGTCGATGTAGACTCTGATCTATCCTTTTCTCTTCCTAACAGGAATAGTGTTAACTAACAAACTAGGGTATTTTAATTCCATGATGAAGTTGGATTTGATGAGCTTATAAATCGTGGCCTTAACCATCGAACTTGGATAAGGGTGCATTTTTTTGGGAGGCTGTTTGGACCCATGATGATTTTTTGGGAGATCAATATGGTGGATGGTGACCTAAGGTTCTAGTCATGGAATCTCATCATAACTCTAGGAAAATACATCCTATTGATACTTTAGGAAATCCACGTATTATCGTTTCTTCTATGAAGTCATAGAGGCATTGATCAATGTTGGTTTCATATCTGTCTCGTTACTGAGGTTCACCTATACAAATTCATCAACCATAGTGGAGAAAACCTCTTAAAAAGTGGGATGGGAATCTTCCAAATCCTATTATTCATACACAGTGAGAGGATCATCAGTAGGAGGCAACTCTTCTGAGCTGACATATCCTAATGGGACATTGGTGCCATCCTGGGCAGTACTAGAAACTTCATCAGGGGACTCTTATGCTGCTGAAACTATAATGATGAAATTTTTTGACCTGATCCCATATGGACTTCGACACAAGGGGCCACATTTGATGATATCAAAGAAATAGTGGTGCATTGGCTTGAGTCAGTTTATCCCAGCCTGGTGAAACAAGAAAGTATGATGTATTGTCATTACCATGGGGCAGACATCTCAATACCTTATAAGAGTAGGGGGATTTGGGATTACCCAAGCCTGATATTTGTAAGAATACGAGGTGATCATCTAACATTCCGTAGACCTAAGAATTCAATTCCCCATTGTTCTATAGACAAAAAATCATTTCCCCAAGTCTAGGGTTGTGTCCTCCAATCGGTGAATTGGGAAAATGTAGGCATCATCCAGGTATGTCTATGGGTCGGTCACAGCCATAGGGTGTTCAACCTCATTAGCCTGAATCTACTTTTTTTCTCTTATAATAGTCATTATCCATGTAGTGGAATTCACATGAGGAAAATGGAGATGAATCACCTTGGAGTATGTCTACTTTACTATTAAGGGAGTACATAAGGAATTGGAGATATGAGGAAGGGATTCCTTCATGTAGGTGGATCCACTGTCTACACATAAACACATTGTAAGTGATTTCTTGTGAGACAACAATGAACTCAGTACTGGAAACTAGGATGCTTAACTGGGTCTTCCATAGAACCTTACTATCTGGTGTGTACTCCTTCCTATCATAATATTGAATTTTCAGGTTAGAGCAACTCAGATATTCCTAAGAGAGTCTTATATTTTAGAGTATCCTGGTTAGGATAATGTTGATCCCATAGCATATGTTGACAAGATAGTAGTGGACCTCAATGCCATTGAAATGGACAGTGATGTACAGTGGGATAATGTACCCCTATATAGGAGAACATTCATATTCTCTAGATAAGGAGATAATGGCCTGACATTACACATGCTCGAATGTCTCATCATGATAGGCCTATATAGCTTCTACCTCTATCTCAAATTGGAGGGACCTTCTCGAACCCTCTGTAAGGGCTTTACGCATATCCACTGATAGGATAAGAACCTCAAGGATTGAGAGATTTGCTGGAATGCTAGAAAGATGCTTGAGGATATCATACTTCCATTCTAGGTGTACACTTCTACTGATAGAAGTTCAATCTGTAGAAAGAGGTTTTACAGGCGATGCTGGTTGAACTAGAAAATTCTGGCTGGTACTGGGAATGTCCAGTTGCTCACTAGTCCAATCACATAGAGTGACTATGGAATGACGGCCTGATGACTAAGGACTATCCACGATAGAACATGGCTAACCATAGCATGTTTTCGGTGGCTATTCTTGATCAAGTAGCACAAATGACGGTGAATGCAGATTTGATCAAATGATATGAGAAGGTTACACATGATGAGATCTATGCTCGGCCTACTATCTGGTCTCAGTAGCATGCACAACTTGGATCTAAGCACTGACCAATGCATTCTGGTGATTCACATACCCACAACTCTATCAACACTAGCATCAGATAGGGATTTTGGGAGGGTCTATCATGTGTTCTTCATTATTGGGAACTATGTAGGGGTTTACCAGCTCCACAGTATTGACCGAAGCATAACCTTGTTCATCACATGAATAATCCTCCATAATTGGGTGGATTTTAAAAGAAATCACTATATTTGGGGGAATTAAATTGCTGAGAGTATAGGACACCGATGACATCGATGGGGGACTTGGATTTCCCCTGCGTCATTGATTCTCACCCTTATGGGAAGAGGAAAGCTGAGATGTTGATGTAGAAGTAGTGGTTGTAGGTAGAACAATTACTTTTAAAGGCTCGGGTTAATTACAATGTGCATGGATATTACCAATGGAATGGGAAACTACCTTGAGATCCATACAATCAATGTATTTTGGAGACCCTTGGTGAGAAACCTACTATCATTCGCCTTCACTATCATTTTTAAGATTTATAAAAACACATGAAACCTGTGTCAGGGCTGAACCCAACCTGACTATATTGTTATCAACCTGATCATAAAGCCATTATTTATAAACATAGAACTACTTGAGGGTGTTCCCAAGGATCTGATGATAGGGGAATTAATTGGGGTGATTAGTGAGATCTGACTCATTAGGATTCTTACATTCTAGTAAACATAGGATTCCCTGGTCTAAGGTGCTTTAGAAATAACTGAGGACCTAAGCCTTGTTAAATGAGTAGGTTCAGTTTCTCTAATTTATGAAGGTAGCCCTAGGAGCATGTTCCTAACAATAGGCTAGTGGAGCCTGTTGAGGAGGAGGGACCTGATTATCTCACCTAGGTGGTGGTGGCATGTTACTCAGGGGTGCCTATCAATTCTGAGGTGGGAGCTACTAGTCTGAAGGTTGTGCCTGAGGTGGTAGACCTTGACAAAGCTGTAGAGGTAACTCTATTGGTAATAACTCCAGCTGCATGGGGGCCTCTATTTGTGCTACTGTGGTGGGTTTACCCTTCGCATCCCTCATTGCGGGAACCACATGAGATAATGGATGTGCCTAATTGTCTTGCTACAAGGCTTCCTATAGATTCTAGGCCTTGTCAGAGAAATCCCAAACTCCCCCCAAGTAGTTTTTAGTGATGAGAGAAGGGACCAATTTGGTCTTTACATTCCCTACATACATTTTCAATAGCTTCTCCAAGGTTAGTGGCATATCATGGGAATATGTTATGCCCTTCCAATTGAAGATAAAGTCTGAAATGCGCTCATCGGGCCTCTGCTTACATTTGAATAGGTCATAAATTCTTGACTTCTAGGTCATAGAACTGAATTGGTAGATAAAATTCCTATGAATATCCTCCCAACCAGCTATTGACCCAATGGGTAGCTGGATGTTCCAGAAAAATGAGATCCCCTCCAATGCCTGCACAAAACACCTAAGTTTGGCGGCCTCCTACTATGCTGGAGTTCCCAGTATAGGTCCACACCTTGGAATGAAGTGGTCCAAATTCTTCAGTGCACCATCCCATTAAAGAGGGAGAAATTAGGATTTCCAAAATTCAGGGGTGCTGTCATATCATCTACCCATGCTGGATATGGCTTTCCATCAGGTGGTATTGCCACCTATCGAGTTTCTAGTGCCATGAGGTGGGAAATGAGAGTGTAAGTTAGATCATCTTAGCAGGGATACCTATATTGAAGAGGATATCTAACCACCAATGTAGTTTTAGGTTCTTCAACATGATAATTAGGCCCAATGGCTTATGGAGCAGCTGGTGGGATGAGTTGCAAGACTGGCAGGGGAACGACCTATGGAGCGGTTGGGGGAACTTGAGCAGGGTCCCGAGGAGGGTTATCATGCAACTCAGGTTGATTTGGTGATTCATATAATGAATAGTTTCTAAAAAATGTGGGATCTACTCTATCCATATGGGAAGGATGTTCAAGGTCACTAGGAGGCAACGCGCTGGGGGGTGGCTGTACCTGCCCCTACTACCCCGGTCAAGCATTACCATAATCTGGTCACTATTCTACATCTCATTCAATTGGAAGGTAATAAAACATATTTTTATTTTCCTAGAGTTGTTGGTGAAACACATCCTTTTCAGGGTCATCTTCTATCTTTTTTACTGAACTAGATGGGTTATAGGGTTTAATAGTTCATGCATTCTTCTTACCCTTATTGGGATCCTGACTGTAGGATAATGGATCAGAAGGTGTAGAAAGGCCCAGTAAATTTCTTTGCTGGTGAGTAACCCTACCCAAAGGATCCAATAGGAGTGGAACCACCCCGAGGAGGGGGTATATTATATTTGATGAGTCCTAGCTGGTTCTATTCCTATTATGGGACCACCATGTTAACCAAGACTATTCCTAGTGTCATGTCCTCAATATCACCTCACATGTTGGGCTGGCACTGGATAGGACTGGAATGAAGGGTAGAATACTACCCCGAACCATGGATCTGAACTTGGGGGTAAGCCTTCTTAATAATTCAATAGAGCACTGTAAATCTCTGGATGCATCATTTCTGGAGGGTCTGATGATGACCGGGTGACTCAGGGTGTTGAGCTACAGAGAGCACAATCAAGTCAACCATACAACATTTCTAGCTGATGTCATTGAAGTGTTTACAGCTCTTGGGGGAATCTACCCATTTTTTATGGATATGGAAGTGCGTATACTATAGAGTTGGGTGGAAGAAGATGACCTCCTCCAGGGTGAGATATTTCGGAATACTGAAACCTGCTATTGTATTAGGATATACCATCTCATGGAGGTGATCCACAGTGAGAATGTCCCACAAAATTCTCGACTCATACATGGGATCTGGTCCTAGATGTACCTACTCTTTTACTACAGGTGGTTGAGAGACTAATAATGACATTGAAGCTGACCATTGTGATTTTTGACTGGCTGGTGGAGAGTACGGCGCACGAGCTGACAAGAAGCTGCATCTCGAGTTGTATTCTGAAGAATGCAATAATTGCACCCCCACATCCCTTTAATATGGACTATCAAAGGCAAATTCCCATGTATGGACTATAGTCTTGGTGAGTCATGTTGTTTCACATCCTCTATTGGTCCCCAGAAAATCTCTTTGTGATCTCTTGTTGAGGTAGAGAATGATCCTATTGACGATAAGGAGGATTGCCTAGCTAGGACCCATAAAGTATCAAAATCATCCTCCTACTGTATATATCATCAGAGGGATTCAGGGATCCGATGGACCTCAGTTTTCAGAAGGATTATCCTAATATGCCTTGTTCTTACCCCATCCCCTAACATAGAAGATCAATGTGAGGGTTCCATCACTGAATCACACTCCACCTAATAATATAAAAAGTAGACAAATTTGATTGCAGTTTGAAGCTTCTCAGGATTATTCCTTTGGTGGCGGTGACCCTCCCTCCTATCTTGGGATGGTTCTTTAGGACATGGTAGGTTTTGGACATGGGTAGGTCCTCCATGTATATTGGTGCTAGAGTGGGGAGGACCTCCACCCGTACTAGATGCGATATAAGGAGGTCCATTATATCGACTATTTCTGTTGCATGAAGGACCTCCACTCTAGTGAAATGAGGTGTGAGGGGCACCTTGTAAAATGTAAAATAGAACACATGGAGGACCTCTGTGTTTGATAGTTTTGGATTGGGGGGAGGGGCTCTATTGGAGTTAGTGAGCATGCAAGGAGGAACCCCATGGTGGCCATATTTAGTGTGGGGAGGACCTTAACGACAGCTGGCCTAGGTAGCAAGGGTATGAAGAGTGCCTTCATACTAATTATACAAGACACTAGAATGACCTCTGTGTTCTCCGTTGATAAAGAAGGGAGGACCTCCACTTTGGTGAGTGCTGGCATGGGGCGGACCTCCTCCAAAATCGATGAGATCATGGGGAGGGACTACATGGTATTAGGTTACTTGGAAGAGGATACCCTTGTGTTGAGAACCTAGTATGTGAGGGAAATTATCATACCTGAGGCTAGGAGCATGGGGAGGACCTTTATACTGAATGTCCATAAAGCAGGGAGGACCTCCACTAGAGTTCATGATAGTGGAATGGGGAGGACCTCCATAATGAATGAAGGAGTATGGTGGACCTCCAGACTTTCTGAAACTAGTACGGGGAGGACCTTCATATTTGATGTTATAATCATGGGTCAGTCCGCGATGGCGGCTGATTTCCCCAATAACCAGGAGAGCCAGTTCTACCTGCTTTCAAGGTGACTAGTGATTCAGCTTTGGTCAGGCTTATAAGTGCCCCTGATATTTAACAAGGAGGCGCCTCGACCTAATAATGATAGGGTTGATAGCTCATGCGGGTGGTGGCTCGGATGGCTGGCACTGTAGATGAAGATTCCCTATGGCGGGAATACTCTTGATCTTGCAACCAGCATTGATTCCAGGTCAAATGAACTAGATATAGCTATGCAGGGGAATGAACCACCTTCTATTTGGTCTGTAGGACCGGCTGGTGATGCTGTCACGGCTGGGTGGGAGCCCTCCTCAGTGGATCTCTAGCTACAATCTTGGTCGAGTGGACTCAAACATCCCTTAATAAATCAACATAAGGGAGTGAGTCATATGAGTGTTCTGGGGATAGGCTCCTAAATTTGTTGAAGGTCGGAGTGGGGAGAAGCAGCTCCCTGCGCAGCCCTTGGGGTCGGTGGTGTTGATGGGGAAATGAGGCCTCCATGTCTTGGCAGGCCATGTCCCTCATCAGGATGACCCCTTCTTATTCATATCATCAAACAAGAGTATCAATCACAAATCTCTTAATAAATTATAAGGGTGATAGGGGGCGTTGATGGATAGTAGCTGCTGGCATGAGAGTCATCGCAGAGTAGATGAATCCACATGGAATTACAGCATTTGTATGACCTCTGACCCTACATCCACGAGAGGGAGATGACCAGTTTCTTATAGAATGATCTTGTGTCCTACAAAGCATGAAAATTATCTCATTATAACAGACAATAGGAAAGTGATGCATAGTTCCCTAGAACCATTTAGTCTTCCATGGCTAGATAGAATGATCCATGCTAAAAACATCACAGGCCGGGATGCCGAACAATTAAATTCCCCAAACATTGGCGAGTTTCACGCCAGAATTATTATTTTCTTGGAGGGACTCAGTGTCAGATAGCTATATCCAGTGACATTTTTATCAACTGATGTCTCGAAAGCTACTAATATCCTTATTGAGGACAAGATTCATGTTAGGTTCTCCATTTCTATTTCTGATGCTTTCGCCGGGGCACAAATCCATCCATGGGGACGCTATGAAACATTGGTTTTTCCCCACATTCCTATTTTCCAAAGGAAGGAGGTATCTGTTTCTTATTCAAGGATGTTTTCTCCTTGACCGAAATAGGATGATGGGATGTTAGTCTCTCTTTTTGTGGATTCCTCCTCAGAATTCGCCGCCTAGTCCGAGTCATGCACAGAGATTTAAGATGTTATTTGTGAATATCATTCCCAGTTCCATATTTTTGTAGACGTTGGTTAATTACACTACTTCTATCAAGATATTCCAAGGGGTAAAGTTAGGGAAGAAACCTTTAGTCTGAGGAGTAGTCATGTTGGACATCGCTGGCATGTCTGGGTGTTGAAACACTGGTACACCTGGATTTCTTCTCCTTATGATAGGGCTTCTTGAGGGTGTGGAAGCATGAGGAATCCCACATTGAATGCAGGGAATCATATTTTAGAGGAATGTCTCTAAGGTTTTCCTTAGCTTCCAATGTTTAACATGGGGTATGTTGTGAGTTTAAAATCTAGCAGAGACGAATCAGACTGATTGGAACACTGATAGGAGTGGATAAGATGGGTGCATCCCTTGGATGGAGCACTCGAAAGTTTTACTGAATGGGTGGATCAAAATTTCCAATGGGGACAGATCCAAGGATGCATGGGTCCCTACATAGGAGACACCATGTTTTACCATTTGTTGGGATTGAACCTCATGGAGGATTCCTATATACATTTCCTAGGTGATAGGGATCAAAACCGACGTAGTTCAAGGGGGTGATGAATTGGGGTGTACACAAAGGAAAACAACATAGATACATGTCGGGGCTTATTCAAGGTTCGTATCCCATCATAAGAGGAAAACTCTTGGTTGGTTGGTAATGAATTGTGTGAAGATTATGCATGGTTAGCTGCGCAAAGAAATGGCATGATCCCACTGGGATCTGGCGGCTCAAGTAGGAATCAGGATTGATGATGGATGTTTGAACAAAGTGGATGGGAGGAATAGGATGGAACCGACATAAATATGATGGTGATATTGGGATTAAACCTCATAGAGGATTTCTATGTATCCTTGTGGCGAGGAATAAAAGTCCACATAGTTCGATGGGGAACTGAATTAGTGTGTACACAAAGTAAAACAACCCAGAAACATGCTGGGGCTTACGTGTGGTTAGTATCCCATTGAAAGAGGGAAACTCTTTGTTGATTTTTTTATATATTGTGTGGGGATTATGTATGGTTATATTATCAGGATCTTGTCTAACTCCACTAAGGGATGAACCAAGTATGTTCTTCCCAACAAGAGGGACACCAAATTTTTCTAGTGTTTGGGGTTGAGCCTCAGGGAGGCTTTCTATATACCCTATCTAGGAGATAGGGATCAAAACCCACGTAATTCACAAGCATAAGTTTAACATCATGTGGGATGAAAGGTGAATATAGTTTAACATTATGAGGGATGAGGGAGAACCAACATGAAGTGGTAAGGACTGATGGATGATGGGCTTGAACCTCAAAGAGGCTTCCAACATACCTTTCTTGGAGAGGGAAAGGATCAAAGTCCACGTAGTTCGGTTGGATAGGGGATGGGGCTTGAACACTAAGGCAACCCATAGAGGATGTCATGGTCCATTCTTACTCTAACACCACTTTAGTGGTTCTTGGTGTGAGAAACAAGAGGCAACATAGACCTAATGATCACATCATTAATGGTGCGTCTGCAAGGAATAGAGTATGGATTATGCATGGTTAGTGGACCAATGAGGAAATAAGTGATTACACTTAGATAGAGGCCTAGGTAGATGGAGATTGGGACTTACTCTAGAGGGATGCCCAATAAGAAATAAGGGTGTCTAGATGTATGAGGAGAATATGGCCATCGTACTTGAAACGTCCTATCAGAGGGTGCTGGGGATTATGTGGAGTCTGCCCAAGGTGCACTTGGTGACAAAGCTCAAAGGGAATGAGAGAGTGAGAGAGAACCTATGCCCATACCCCTATGGTCCTATAAATGTACCACACATGTGGTCATCACAGTTTAACATCTTGTGTCATGGATGCAGGTGCTTGGTAGTTTAACATACCGAAGCTCAGAAGGTGAGGATTTACTCCTCAACCCTAGGACTTACATAACCAATGCACTTCAACCCTTGACAAAGGGAAGGAACTGACAATTCCATGTGGAGATAGGGTTGTGGAGTTATCCATTGAGGGGATCATGTTAGCATTTCTATGTGAAAAAGAAATATCCATTAGTGTTCCTATGAGAAGAAGTATAAGGCTAGGGAAAAAACATGACAGACCACCCAAGGGACCTTGAAATCACTTCATACAAGCCTGTAAGGTTGTTTGGTAGAACTATGCGCATGATAGGTGTGTCACACGTAAGAGGGGATCAAACATGGTTACTTGGGGTAAAGATGAAACATGGTGCATACAAGGAGTGGCATGCACAATATTTAAGGGGTCTGTGCATGAGGAGGGGTTGCGTGAAATATTGGGTGGTTGCCTAAAAAATGAGCGGATGCATGTAATGGGATACCCTGTGCGCAAGATTGGCATGACACAAGGGAAAAATTGTGCTCGAGAGGAATATTTTAGGTGAAAATTACTTGGAGTAAAATTAAATGGGTGAGGATCAAGACTTAGTGGGTTTACTTAAATGAGTAATCTTGGGAGACTTGTGCACAAGATCCAATACCTTGAGGCCATTTCTTTCACGTGGTCACAGAAGGGGTGTCTTTTGTGAAGCCGAGAGTTGGTTCATCTTCTGTAATTTTTGTTCAAAGATAATTGGTACATTTCTATCTATAGATTGAAACTTCAGCCGCAACACACATTATGAGTAGTGAAAAAAGGTTATTTTGAAGTCTCATTGGGAACAGAAGAGCTTGTGTGCATATTGTAATCTTGTGCATTGGGAAATCTTCTTTCACACCACTAACTCGGCAAGTTTTCAGAATGTCGCTGTGGAAAACTCTGTTTGGTGTCGCATTGGGGGCACAAGATTTTGTGTGCCATTTCCAATCTTGCATGCAGATCTTTCATCTTGTTCACACCTCCCTCAAGCATTTCATAATTGCCCACTGATTGAAAACATGCTTTAGGTTTTCTTAACAATAGGACTTTATGGCCTTACTCATAATTTGGAACCAACAATAGGCATCGGAAAATTTATCAGGTCCAATCCCAGTAAATAAGAATTTCATTATGTTTCAATGGTAATATCCTACAATATTAATATTTCAGCGTGTATCAGGGAATAACTTGGTGTATATTAGCATTTCAGCATGTGTCACTAGGCATTGGACTCTATATAATAATTTTAACATATATCAACTGGGCCAAAACTCTATATAGTCATTATAAGATTTATTATAACACATGTCATAACATCAATGATATCACAATATCACATCATTAGGATCAATGGTTAATTATGAAAATTTCCACTTATTTTTAAATTACATATTTTATATATTAATTGGTAATAACAAATAACATTCCAATTATCTTAATAAAAAAATCCAATCCAAGGTGAAACTTTACCAAGAAATAACCCAAAATCCATATCATTCTAAACATACTTTATTCCATTAGTCAATTTATTTAATCAAAGGCTCACTCACCCAAACAGTTTCCATAATCTAGGTCAATAAACATTGGGATACAAAGGGATACCAAAGAGTAATAAAATTCACCATTTAATCAATTGAGGTTCACATTTTTTAGAACAATTGAAATATTTCATATAATCTAGAATTATCAAACCATAGGGTTAAAGTATATACCCCTACCTTTAACTGAAAATCAACCAATACCTACACTAGAAAACACCCATGAGAAAGAAGTTGAAGATGATTGTAAGAAGGATCCAAGATAAAAACTGATCAAGGTCAAAACAAAAAATGTACACAATCAAGAAAATTTCACTACAAATGTTTGGGAACAAGATAAGAGAAGATGGAACCAAGAAGAACCACTTACTTGGAGATTTATTGCACAAATGGGATGTTTGGTACAATGATAAGGGGGGGAAATTTTATATAAGTTCACCTTAGGTTTATAGAAATGAGTTTCATGTGAGTTGGAAATAAAAATCAATTGTGTGACAGACTTAAAAAACAAAACATCACAGATTTACACGACGTGTAATATAATCAAACATCATGAATTTTTTTAATGTGATATGAAGAAAAACCCATCACCTAAAACTTCTTATTTATCTCAACCAAATATTACATGATGTGTAATATAATAAAATGAAGTGTAGTGTATTCATGTAAAAAATGAGTTCACAACCTGCAACCATTCAAGACATGTGTCTGGAAAATATTACTTGGTGTGTATTATAGTTACACGATGTGAAACTTTTCTACAAATAGTTTTCATCATAGTTTCCATATAAGAATATGACCCCCCTTTTAGACTTATCAACTTACTATGAACCCATGGTAACACTCGACCCATTTATACACAGTCTCTATTAATTCAAATTAAAACCCCTAATGGATTCCCATGAGGATCCTATCTAGTTTTCTCAAGTTTTATTGCGACCCAAGCACGTGTTTTTTAAGAAAATAGACATCCACAAACTTTAAGTCTCTTTTCCCCCAAAAATATCCCCATCTATGAAAAATAATCGACCAATAAGGCCCAAATGAGAAAAATTCAAAGTGAAATACCTAGATATATGTGTTATCTTACACATGTCATGATCTTGGTCTGAGGATGATTAGGTTGAGGGAGAAGGTCGGTGATTCACACCATGATTTATGATATTTTAAAAGTTCAGGAGTTTCACCCTTATGCATGTTGTGAACCTCATTATTCCTACCAAATAATTGGTTATTGAAAATGAGGGAAATTAGGAACAACATAGTGTGATTTTTCCATGATTTTCTAATATAGGATAGTTGAGTTGTAATAAATCCTTATCACACTTTAACATAATGTATTCAAGATTAATCTGAAAATTCAGGTTTCCTCTTCAATTAATTATATTTCCTCCTCCACCTCTCAAATCCTAATAGGTTAAAAGATCATTTTAGAAGATATTATAATTATATGACTGAAACATTGGACTTTTCCTTATGAAACTAATACCTTTGATCCAAGGTATCTCTTTTCCACACTCCCTTCTCTCCATTATTGTTTCATTTTTTCTTTCCAATCCATAAAAATTAACATTCCCTCATATTATATGGTTTTATCACCCTTGATTAATGATAGTATCATGATGAATGATGTCTTTATGATTAATTGGTTTGTTGTTAGATTCTTCATCGGTGTCCATCATCCACCATTTCTCTTTATTTGGTGATTATTGAAGCATCGCATTGAGGTAGGGGGTTCTAGAATTCTCCAACACCATTTTTCTTAATTTGGGATCATCATGATTTGATTTTCAATGGGTATATAGTTTGAATCGATCTAAATAATATGATAATACTAAAACAATGAAATTATAAAGTGTGGTGTTATTTCATCACATGAAATTATGCTTATATTCATGATATTAGCTTATGATTTTTTATAGATTTTGTAGTAGATCATTACTAAGATTATAATTATTATAATTTTAATATCATTCCAAAAAATAGATAAGAAATTTATAGATGGTGAAAAAAGAGTAAAATGTATATATAAATAATAGTTATTAATATTTTTCATTTGAATTGTTTAATATATGTAAGGCATGGATTGAGTATGTTAAATTAAAGTATATCACTAATATTAGTTACTAAAATATTTATTTTTTATGGTTTATTTAAAATTATAATAATGAATAAATTAAAAAAATATGGTAATGGAATATATTGAATTCTATAAGTAATTATTGACCATGATTAAGCCTATTTTTTCTTTCTCAAAACCTGTTTTCCATGGTTGAATCCATGGCTGATATTTTTTGAAGATTAATGTTGCTAGTTTTTTTATTTACTTTTATAGTTTCTATTATCTTAATTATATTTATGGGGTTTGAATAGAAACCTACTACAATTGGCTGATATAGAGACGATGGATCTATTCTAGATATATTTTTTGGATATAGTTTGGTGTGGTTAATGATGAGATGGTATGGATGGTTTGGAATGGTTTTGGGAATGATGTTGTGGTAGTTTGAGGAGTTTTAAGTATTTTTATTACATTTAATTTCTACAATTTAGTCATTTTTTCATTTTAATTTTCTTCTAATCATTTATTTCATTTGGGGTATTGTATTTTTATGACATAGGTGTATATTTTAAATACTGACCAAGATTATGTAATGATAACTAATTAATACTTGATTAACCAGAATGGTTTATGATTAATTTCTAGAAATATAAATATAAAAAATATAAAAAATATAACTAATTAAGGATGAATATGAAGAAGTGTGAATATATAGGTTATAGTAACCATGGTTTAGGAGAAATATAGGGAATTATATTTTCTTAACAATTAATGAATCTATTTATGGTAACTAGGATTATAATGATTAATGAAAACCATATTGAAATTAGATTTTCAATGTAAAATTTATCTAATAATTGGTAAGAGGAGGTTATGTGAAAAATGGTAAAGAATTAATAACAAATGATAATAATTAATCATGATTCCTTTTTATGACTACTAAAATATTAGTTTATTAGTTGTAGTTGTTGGAAGTCAAGGTTTCATGTGGGGTGTTGGTAATAGATAGAGTATTAGATTGGATAGTTTCCCTTAGGATGGGTTTGTGTTATTATATAATCACTATGATTTGATATTTATTAGGATCCACTACCTGATATATATAATACTAAAAATCCCCAAACATAGACTTATGTTCTTTGTGTCTTCCCAAAATTTAGGTTTTCAAGGATAAAAATGACTAACTACTCCCCTTACTTCACTCTCTCTTCTACACATAGAATAGTGTGTGGGAATATATGGTCTATAATGTCTTATAGTTATAAGATGTATAATCATATGGGTTTTCGTGTCTTATAGTTGTGTAATACTTGTATATACATGATTTGATAGCTTAAGGGTATGTTATATACTTGTATCCATGTTTTAATGTCTTGCAGTTATTACATGTGTATATACACACAGCTGTAGTGTCTTAAGGTGTAGTTTTTTTTAAACGGGCTATAATGGATCTCAGTTCTACTATATGATTATGTATATGTGATAGTGATTTGGTTTTGATGTGTGGTTATTGTTATGATTATGTAGATATAGATATAATGATCTTAAAAAGATGTTTGGTATGATTTATGGATAGTATAGGAGTTCTAGGACTTTTGACGCCAGAGTTTAGGGTGACAGGTTTAGTGGGTAAGTTATAACAGGGAACCATTCTTTAAATATATGTTTTAAATGAAATGTTACCTTATTTTATGCATTATTTGGTTAGTTATCCCTGATGAGGTTGGAAACTTAGATGACCTATTTAGGTAATGAGTTAATTTCACTATTTCATCATTGGGGCTTTAGTATGCTTCTTTCACTATTTGTTACAATCTCATGGAGGTTTTCTGAACTTATGGGTTCTTGTGAGTACCTTCCTTAGGAGTTTCTCATGGTATTTTCCTATTTTAGTCTTGATTTGTATGAAAATACATGTATTATGAATGAATTATTTTATTTTTGGTGTTTATTTGTGGTTTTTTCATCATTTCTTGGGATTTTCTGGGAAATGATTCCTATGTATGTATATTCTATAACACCCTATGATTTTAGGGTATGCCACTTTTCAAATAAATTTAACCTCTTTAATATCTTTCCTTTCACACAGCACCAATTTCAAATAGACTATGATCTATTATTATGTGAATATTATAAACAAGCAATTAAATTATTGGGAATAAATAGGACTAATTTAATTTTTAAAATATATTTTTTACAAATTTATAGAATAAAATTAATTGGTTATAAATTGACTACAAATAAAAAATTATAATAATAAGAGAAGTTTTTTTCGAAAAAAAATTATTTTCCGTGCATGCAATATAGTTATATAATAATAAATTGAATTATTCACTATTTTAGAATGATTTTAATGAAATGAATATATTATATATTCAATTAAATTATAAGACACTACAACCCATATGAAAATTTAGAATATATTATATATATTCAATAAACACAAGTTTCTTACATTTACTCCAATAAAAAGTTAGAATAGTTCTCAAACTTACATGTTGAGATCACAGAATACCCACTAATCCCCTTAAAAATATGATTCCTTAAAAGATTTAGCACATATCAATGGATAGAGTTATGAAACATTATACCCCTTAAATAAAAAATTCAAATACTATTTGTGAGAGGGGATAAAAACACATAATTCAACCTTGGAGTGAATCGGATGGACACCCATATTCATCCTCACCTTGAAAAAAAATACATTCGTAAAAGTTTTGTGAATATATCATGAAGTAGTTCCAATGTAGGGACATACTCCATATTAAATTTAATCTTCTCCAAATTCTATTTAATTAAGTGATATTTGATATTGTTATGTTTTGAAAAATAATGTTGCACTGGATTTCTTGTAAGTTTAATGGAACTTTTATTATCACAACCCAAGAGAAAGGTAAACATCTCTTCCATAAGTAAGTATTCTAACTGTTTCTTCATCCGCATAAGTTTCATGGAAGCCTAAGTGGAAACAAAATATTCGACTTCAGTCATGATAAGTGTTACTGAATTTTTTTCATAGAATTTAAACATATACAATATTTCCCAAAAATGAAAACTCCACCATATGTGGATATTCTATCATTAACACTTCTTTCCCAATCACCATTTTTGTATCCAAACAAATCAATTCATTCTATACAATGATACATGATTCTAATATATGATATGACTTCGATATACATAAGAATTATTTTTCATGCCAATATATGTCATTATTTTGGAGCACTTTGGAATCTTACGGTAAGGCAATAGCATAAACAATGTCTGATCTTGAGGCAGTCAAATATAACAAACTTCCAATCAGCTTATGAAACTCTTTATATTCAACTTTCTTTTTATATGCATCTTTAGTCAACTTGGTTCCCACTGAAATTCGTGTGGAAAAAAGTTTTTCTTTTTTCCATTCCAAAATTCTTAAGATGTTTCTTCTAAATAGTTTTCTTGAGAAATAAATGTATATTTCTTCTTTTATGAGGTTTTTAATCCAAGAAAGTATTTCATTTCACCTAGCATAGATACTTCAAAAAACTATTTAATCACTTTAGATAACCTTTCACATGTTCTTTCATAATTCCCAAAAAAGATTATATCATCAATATATACAATTACAATGAGGGGAATATCCTGAATTTCTTTGATGTATATATTACTATCGACCCTTCCTTTATTAAAATTCAACTTTCTTAGGCATGTATCCAATTTTTCATTCCATGCCCTCATAGATTACTTACCCCATAAAATTATTTATTTATATTGCATAAAAAAATCACATCCTTCCTAAAAACAAATCCACATGGTTGTTTAATATAAACATCCTCATAAAGTTCTCCATTCAAAAATGTTGAGTTCACATCCATCTGAAATATTTTCTAACTTTATTTTCCAACAATAACATGAAGGATTCTAATTGTTCCTAACCTTGGAACCAGAGAAAAATCCTCATAAAATTAAGTGCATTCAATCTATGAGAAACCATTTCACACTAACCTTTCTTTTTTCCTTATCACTTCACCATATTCATTCAACTTGTTTGAGAACACCCACTTTTTACCAGTTACTTTTTTATTATTTTTTAAGTTACGAATTCTCAAGTTTCAATCTTCAAAATATGATCCAACTCTTCATTAATTTTCTGAATCCATTCTCAATGATCAAAACCCTCATTAACATATTTCAACTATAATATTGATTACAAAAATATATGTCTAATAATTTTTTATTTTCATCTTCATCGAACCTTTTTATGTGGATCACCAATTATATTTTGAGCTTCTACTTTCCTCTTCTGCGTAGGAAGTGATGTTTGAGATTCTTCCTCATCACAAGAAATAATTAACTCTAATTCTTATTCATGGTTAGTATTAAAAATATTTTAATCCTTATCCAAACTCAAAAAAAATATTATTTCATCCTATCTATATTCCATATCAGCATGAGTTTGTTTAAAATCTTACTCGTCTTTTTCAATAACTTTCACATCAATAAAGGTAACTAATATTCTTTTCTCTTTTTTGAAAAATCTATATCCTCTTCCATGTGGGTAACAGTGAATAAATAGTCCATCTTCACCACCATAATAAAACTTTTCAAGGTTCTCACCTTTTTTCTTCATGATGTAGGGACTCCCAAAAACTCTTAAATTATTCAAACTTGGAGTTTTGTCATTAAAACTTTCCAAGAGAGTCATATCAGTATTTTTTATATAGAAACATAAATTATAAATATAAAAATATATGATCATATATTTCCTCTAAAATTAATGATAGATACTATTTTAAAGTAACATAGTATGCCTCATTTTAACAAAAATTCTAATATTTATTTCAGAAACACCATTTTTGGGGTGTGTATGGTTTATTGAAGTCCTTCTGAATTCCATTTTTCTCTAGATAAATTTTTAAATGTTCATTAGTATATTCAACACCATTATCCATTCTATTATTGTTCATAGAATACCCACATTCATTCCCATATTTTCTGCTAAAACATTTAAACATCATCAGAGAATATGAATTATGTTTCAAGTATATAACACATGTAATGAGAGTAAAGTCATCAATAAAAGTAATGATGTACTTATCTCTATGATTTTGTTGTTTTCTCTTGGCCCAAAAATTTCATATTGGATAAGTTACACAAGTTTTGTGGAACTAATATCAACTTTCTTATGCATAGAGTTTTTAATCATTCCTTTTTAAAAAATTTAGCAACACCAATCTCTTCTTCTTGACATATCAAGAATACCAAAGACACTATCTCACTTTGATAACTTACTAATGTTTCTAAGACACCTATGTCCCAAAAATTTATTCCAAAACTAATATTCTTCACTCACACTTAGGTAACATGATTTATGAATATCAAAAATTCAAAACAAGTTTCCTTTTAGTATGTTTCCTTTTATGAAAACATTTCCATCTTCCACTATTTTCAAAAAAAATCATATTTTCTAAAAACAACTTTATTGCCTTCATCGCCTAGCATTGAAACAACAAAAATTTTTTGTTTCAATGCATAAATAACCAAATATTTATCATATTTTAACTTTTCTTCTCCAATAATAAAATATCCAACACCTTTGATCCAGAGAGATTCATCATTTACAAAATATCACTAGTCCTTCTTTGAAATATTTCACATTTTTCAAAAATTCCAAATCTCTTGTCATGTGAGAAGAGAACCCACTATCCAAGAATCATGTTCATTATCATTTTTTAGCTTTGAGATTAGTTTCTATAACAAGAGCCTTTTTTCCATTGACTTTCTTCACCTCCAGCTTCTAAGAAATGTTATTAATCTTCTACTATGCTGATAACAAAATCGTACATTATTTTGCAAGATGTCCAGGTTGTTCACATATTTCAAAAATAGTTTCTAAATATTGGAATATATCTTTAAATTTCATAAAATACTTATCATATTTCATATTTTGGGTGTATTGACTCCCCCTAAAAAATTTCCTTCTGTAATTTATGGAATGTTAGTAATGATGTTGATTAAACCAATACATATTTTTCCTATTCCTAAATGAACCATAATACTAGTAGTTACCATATAAGGAATACTTTCCTCTATAACTTCTATACTATCAGAAGTTGTGAACATGTTTCTAAACAACCTTGTTTTGTTTCACAATAGAACTTTGTAGACAAACAACATTTCAATTGTCATCTGTAGTCTTTTCTTTCAACTCGGAATTCTTTCCAGCCTTATCAGAATCAGAAATGGTAGAAACTTATTTAGAATCATAATTTTTGGAATATTTTTTCCACTAAACTATGTTGGTTTTGGCCACATAAATGAACTTCCAAACTTTTTTCTTATTGGAAATATCTTTAACATTATTTTCAACAATTAAAGGAAACTTTTGATCCATCTTAGGTTCACCCTTTCTAGAAATTTCACTAACTTAAGAGATAGAATTTTTGATGATTGTAACTCTCTTCTCAGATATTGAAAGTTTTGGTTGAAAAAATTAAATCTCTTATTCCTTTGAAATTATATTAACTTCAAGATGTTCATTACAATTTTCTTCTTTCTCAAGATACTTATTCAAGAAATAAACTACTTCATGTGACATAACATTCTCTTCAAGAGAAAATTATTGAATCATTATTGTTTGAATTTCATTTTTCCAGTAACATAACTTTCTCTATAAGAGTACATTCTTGAATGATTGATTATTTATTTTCTTTCAATTATATTGATCAGATCAAATTCAAAAATAGCCTCTTCTTCTTCAGAACTACTACTTCCAAGCACTTCATCATTAAAAATTTTAATAAAAGTATTTTCTATATCCAATTCAATAAAATTTTCATCTTTAACTTCACTACCTTCTTCTACATAATCTTTAGAAAAATAAATTTTTTCATTTGGATTTAGATAGATTTTTATCATTTCTCTTTGAAAAGGCTTTATACACATCATTATATTTCATTCAAGACAATAAATGCCTTCTATAATCTTTATCACTATTAGATTCCTTCTCTCTTCAGGGGAAATTCATAGAAAAGTTCCTTACAACTCCACATTCAAATAATTTCATGTGAAGTTTACCTTTTTTTACTTTCCTATACCTCTTTTCAGATTTATAGAAAACATGGATAAAAAAAATCAATATTTTTACATACCTAATTTTATGATTCAAAATATTCATCATCTTCTTCTTCATGAATATTCATAGACATTCCTTACTTTTTGACCTTGAAGGACAACTCTCGATCTACTTTTAATTTTCCATTCATAAATTTCTTCCTTATGATCTCATAAGTAATGAGAGTACTATGAATATTATACAAAGATAGAGTTTTGGGATCCTTATCTTCCAAAGATGAATCTTTGGTATTAAAATTATCAGGCACAATTATCAAGTTCTTTTACACAATAGTTGAGTCTTACAACTTTTCATTGACACATATTATGTTGATAACAATATAATTCACCCTAAAAAGGATGTCACCAATTGATTCATACTCACCCATTTTCATATCTTCATACTTTAGCCTCTATATTTGAAACATAGATTTCTTAACCATTTTATTTTCTTTAGAAATGTTCTTCAACTTTTCCCAAATACCTTTGGAAATAAAAACACCCTTCACTATAAGAAACTCACTCTCAAAAAGCGATGAGAGACAATAATTCTTATTTATTTCATCAATCTAAATATTATTTTTCTCTATAGATGTGGGTGGATATTTTTCATTAATAAGAGGAAATCCATATACAGTTACTTCCAAAACATCACATCCATCAGAAGTAAGATATGTAAACATTATACCTTTCTATATATGATAGTTTTCAGTATCAAAGACCAGAATACCTTTACATTTCACAAAATTCAAATTCTCTATCAAAAATCTCTTCAATTTTTTTCAATGATTAAATAAAGGGAACCTTCCCTTTGATACCAATTGTTAATTACCATCTAGGATCAATGTATAACTTAGAGTGAGAGGGAGGGAATTAGTGATATATTTTTCATTTAATTTTTCTTTCAATTGAAACAACCTTCACCTCAATTTTAATATTTATCACCTTAATGAAAAAAATTGTCACACATCTATAGAAACATAGTTAGTTATAAGGTTCACTACGTAATAAGAGTAGATACATCCTTATCATGGTTTGGAAACCATCTAATAACAAAAAATACATTAGAAAATAATACTTTTTATTGGATAAAACAAGTAGGATTTATCATTAAAATTGTGTCGAAATATGATCAAAACAATAGTGCATGTGCTTCTTCTAGCATGAATGATGTTAAACAAGTTTTTGTAAAAATTAATGAAACCTTCACGAGTGGGTTAAAAACATGTTGTTGTGATACCTTATGAACATCCACTTTTGATAACTATCAAAAACAATTCTTCACTTTACTACCTAGAAACAGTAAGAAATTCTTTGTACACAAAAATCAGTTTGATGGATTAGTATAATTATTTAGTGCCATTGATCAGCCTAGAAAATAGATAAGAAATAATATCCTTGAAACTATTCTGAACCACTTGAAACTTTCACTAGAAACCTATGTCTAATTTCTTGGTACGATCTGGTAACCATTGAATACAATATTCCCTTTTCTTTTTTTATGTATAGAATACATCGTCAAGAAGAATCTATCTAAAAACATATTATCTTTAAAACATTGATGTTTTTTTCTTTCTCTATTAACACTTGAATAGTAATCCATTTTTAGAAATTATAGTGTAGTTTCTTCTATTAATATGTGTTTTAAGAGAGTATTGTTTGGGAACTTACATTCATTTTCATTCCCAAAAAAACTTCTTTAGCTTCAAATTTCGCATTTATTGCAACTCAATATTTTTCTTCTTCAATGCTTCTCAACTATTCTCTATTATTCTTGAAACTTATATAACCTTATTAAAACATCATCCAGATTTGAATTTTTAACAATTCTTTAGTCCGATATGTAATTATGATTTTCCATATTACAATGAGAACATATGAAGAACTAGTGAAAAATAATTATATTTATCCATACCAACTGATAATATACAAAACATTCCAAATATCTATGCCATTATAAAAAATTAAAATGAATTCTCATTCTAATTTTTTTTTCAAACTAAAATATACCAAACTTTGAAAACATTCTTCTATAAACATAGTTGTAACTTTTGAAGCATTCGTAACCCCCTCTAAAAAAAATTGGAAGAAAAAGTCCCTTTGAAAAAACATCTAAAACTATTTGAAGGTATTTGAAATGTTCTTCAAATACATAGATTGATGATATTTTATCTGATGAAATCTAGCATCTGGTGACTTATTGGTTTCATCATGCATCTAATGGATTAGTCTGTGACTTACTCTAATTTATCAATGTTAACACTTGTTTGATGAATCTACACAACATATTTCCTCATGACTCTTTAAAAAATTGTAATATAAGGAAACTAGATGAAAATGTTTTACTAAGTTATTGATATTTATCTGATTGATTGGTATATGGACTCTTCCCTTCTATCCATTCCAACAAATCCCTAATCCTCTTATGCAAAGCTAACAAAAATCTCTTTTTAATGATCTAATTCAAAACATTTATTTTCTTCTAATGTATTAGTTTAATACCATGTCACCGGTGTTAGTAACAACTTCATTCATCCATACCTCCCAATTGAAATCAAACAGTTTGATGAATTGATTAGTTTAGTGGATCAGTTAGAGTGCATCGACATTAAAAAATTCTACATCTATAGTATTTTTCCTTCACTATATTTTTGATGAATCATGAATTATTAATAATTTTGAGAATATTCATATCATCATATTGTTTTCCAACTTAAATTGGAATGATTATATTACTTTTCATCCTTTTTCATCTTTGGTCACACCATCCAAACCTCAATCTGATTTCGAAAAATAGGAAACATTTAATACATTAATCTCATATGGTTTTCATAACAAGTATCTCAGACAACATATGATTTATGATAATTCCAAGATTAGAAAATAATATTCTGATTCTGTATGGATACATTAAAATTCTGACACATTTCTTCATAGTGATTGAAACCTCTTTCTGGACACAGGTTGAGTTTGAAAAATAACTTTACCCATAAAACATTTCATGAATAAATAACCAACACCAAAGAAAAATTCTTATAAAATCTATATCTTATTTTCTAATTATAATTAAATCTTTAATTACTATAAATCAATCAAAAAAACTTTTATGAAGTAAGGCAACTTCTATTATTAACAACAAAATTAGCCCGAACTTCATTTAGGATCAAAAACAACATCCATCCTACTTAAACCCAACAATTTAAAGTACATCAGTAGGGTTATACATAAAATAATGAGTCTATATAGAAAGAAATTTATTGTAAAAAAATTTTATGGGTGTTTCATGACATGAAATAGTAAATATGAAGTTCTCTTAAATTGGGTTTACTTAAAATAAAAATTTGGGAAGATAACTATATATTCTTGTATATCCCTAGAAATGAAAACACATTTAACCTTGGCATATATTAAAATTATGTATATACATAATATAAGATTTCTTAATCACAAAATTAACTATATAAATTGATTTAAGTTGAGATAAGGTATAACTTAAAGAAAAGAGGGTGGTTTAGAGAGTTCCCTTACCTCAGGTCCAATTTGGCTATGCAATTCACTTAAACTCCTAAATTATCAAATTAAATTTATTTAATACATAAAATTATTAAAGTATATTTTATTTATTATTAACATTTTATATTTTTTAGAATCATTTTGTTGAAATATTTTGTCAATTTCCAATGACCCAAGGTTATTTGTTTCATGGTTTGAAGGTCACATTACTTGTGGAATATTATAAAAGATCCTTATAAAATTGTACTATAAATAGAGAAGTATAATGGTATAGAGTTATTATGTTTCTATAAGTTCATAAAGTTCTTATTATCCAAAATTATTCATAAATAGTCATTTTCTATAAGATGTAGGTGTTATTTATATATGCTTAGTTAATTTAGTTGGGTTTTCTGATTATGATGATCTAATTGGTTTTAATTTAATATTTTGGATATATATCAATTATATAATGTGAGAGAAAATATTATATAATTTTTTATATAATTTTTTTAATTATAGTAAGTTAATTTAAACCATCCATAGTGGTGTTGATGGAAAATGAAATTTTTTGTTCTTGGGGGTGGTGAACTAACCATATTATGAATGACATTTTTATTTTAGAATAAATTGAGGAAAGGGTTGAAAATGGGTATTCTATTAACAAAACAAGATTTTAGTATATTTATTATAATGATTTCATTATTTATTGTTGGGTGGAATATATGTTGAAGAGGTAGAAGTGGAAAAGTATTGAAAGGGATAAGATGAAAATATTACCTCTTTAGATTCCCTCTCTAAGAAAAAACATTAAAGCACCTTGGGATGGTATTTTGGTGAGACCATCAGTACTAGGAGATGGGGTATATGATTAGGAATAGAATTGGTTAGAAATTGGAAAAGATATATTGGTTTTATAATCTTTTAGGTGAAGGGGTGGTGAGGAGAGATATTTATAAAGGGAGGAGAAGAGAGTTTTTGAATATAATATTGATTAGTTTATTATTTTTGTTAAAGACTTAAAATAGTGATAATTATTGTGAATATATATAGTAATTAGTTTATGTGATTTTTTTCTAATGGTTAATTACATCACCCATAGGCACTAAATCATGTATCTAACTTATAATGTTAAATACTGTATTTGGTCATATTTCACTATTCGTTAAAAATTCAACCATTTTAGAAAAACACCAAAAAGTAGACCTAATAATTTTTAGAAATATAGTTTAAAAAAATAAAATAATTTTTATCTAAATAATTTTATAAATATTATAAATAAAATATTTAAATAAAATCTTCATTTATTTGAAAAAATACAAATTTTTATATTTTGATCAATTTTCTGATCCTTTGAAAAATTACTTACGGTCTCATAAAATTATATTTTCATTATAATGAAACATAATATTAATTTATAAACCCATTTTATGATATTAAAGTATCATTTAAATTTTTATATTTATCATACAAATGAAAATAATACATTTTTGTTTTAAAAAAAATAAAAACATATATTTTATCATTTTTAAATCATTTATTTATCTATATGATGAAGTGAATTTTATATATTTTTATTTTATTAGATAAAAAGGTATCATCTTATAATATCAATAGTAAATTTAACATTCTAACAGTTAGGTTTTTATTCCTAACAGTTATATTACTATTCCATTGGTCATATATCGGTCACATTGCAATAATTAGGTAATAATCGTATCCTTAAAGTCTCATTTCCCTTTACACCCTATATATTCCCTACCATTCTCATAACACATAATTCAATAATTCAATTACATGGTTTAATACTTCTATTAATAATTTCTATCAGTTTCATAATGCTTAATTTCTTTTACATTTTTTATAGAGGGAGTGATCTTCATGGGAGAATTTAGAACCGTGGAGTTTACATTAGTTTGTGCATTATTATTATTATTTATCTCCATGTAATAGTCCTTACTATTATCGTAAGAATTATTTCATGAAGTTTAATTTTCCTCTGAAATTTAAATTTTTTTCTATGTTATTATATTATAAAACATATCCAAAAGGTCATAGTTAAACATTAGTTCTTTTACAAATAGAATGAATTTTTGGGTCGTTACACCCCCTTAAGAATTTTTACCCTAGAAATTTTATTTCACTCAAAAAAATGAAACATGGTTATGGTAATTCTATTTCATTATGTTTTCCATTTCCCATGTCTCCTCCTCATAATTGTGGTTCTTCTGTAGCACTTTGACTAGGTGAGTTACCTTGTTGCATAAAAATTTCTCTCTAGAGTCTAATATCTTCACTAATTTCTCATCCTAATAGATATTGTGCTCCAACTATACCACCAATGGATTTAGTATATTTTAGGGTTCTTATTTTTACTTCCTCAATATAAGTACATGGAACATCTCATATACTTGAGAAATTTTTGGTGGTAGTTCTAGTTGATAGGCCTCAACTCCGATGTGATTGAGAATCTTAAAGGTTCTGACATATCTTGTACGTAACATTCCTTTCATTCCAGATATCATAAATATCTTCCTTAATGATACGGGGAGGAATAATTTATACCCATAATAAAACTAAAATTATATATGATGGTCATCAACATATATACTTTTTCAACTTTGTACTATCTTATTTTTTTTAATAGTATTGACATTTTCAACTATTTATGCAATCTTTTCAGGTGCTAGAATATTTCATTTACTAAATTTGTACAAAAAAAATCTTATTATAGTCTCTTATTATATATGGATTCATTTGGATCCATTCTTATCATTGATAAGGGTATAAGATCCTTTTTACATAAATAATAGTCCACTCTACTTGCCTATCAAGGAAGGTAATTGATTGATAAACCATTGTCCTTGATCAAATATAATAATATTCATTGGCACATATTAAGATAAATATTTGTGAATATATATTTTAGGAATTTATGATCTATATATATTTCACACTTCTTTATATAGAGATAATTCCACATAAAATTCAATGAAGAAATCACTTCTAAAAACTCTAGATCATTAATTGTATAGTTATGATCATTCAATTTCAACTTACATGGTCCCTAGTATACCCCTTTATCATTTTTCATAAGTAAATATCCCAATACCATCATTTATTAATCACTTTATACAATAAAAAATTTCCCCACTGGAGATTTGTGTGAGTACTAGTGTGAAGATAAGCCTCGTTTTCAATTACTCAATGTTCTCTTCATTTTCATATTCCAAAAAATATTCACTCCCTTCTATGTTATCTTGGTCATCATGTTTAAAAAATAGGAAAACTTTCTCAGAATTCATTAATAATACCCAGTTAGTAAAATAAAATAATGGATCTCTATTATAGATACTAGTATGGGCCAGTCCAATAATGACCTTTTCTTTAAATTGTTCATCGATATCCCATTGTTGGTGAATACAAGTCCCAATAATAAAAATTTATCCATCCAAAACTGAAATTTATTTTACTTTTTATGTAGATTATCCTTTCACAATATCTTAATCATTTTACTCAAATTCTCCACTTGTTCATGCTTTCTTTTAGTGTACATCAAAATATCATCAATAAATTATAACACATATTTTTATGTTTTTCTATAAGGAATTTATTTATTATATCCATGTATATTTAAGGAAATTTTTTGAGTTTTAAGGGAATTAATAATAACTAATTGAGTCTATACCACATTCAAAAGGTAGTCTTGGAAATATCTTCCTTCTTCACCTTCAATTGGTGATATCTTGACCCAATGTCCACTTTGTTTTCATGGTCGGGTAAAAAGTAAGAGGTGTAATATGAATGCCTAATAATGTTTTCCACATAAGACCTGGTAGTTTAAATTATTGATATTTTATGATATATTTTTTTTCAAATAAATTTAATTTATTAGAGAGCTTGTGATACACGCAATAGAAAGATTAAACAAACTATTATATACTATTATAATATTATTATATAACATTATTATTATCGTGTAGCTATTGGATTAGATGTAATGAATAGGAATAACTAAATTATGAAAAATTTATATCAATATGTATAAAATTAATTCATTGATTATCAATTTATTTGAAATGAAAATAAAAAACTTTTGAAAATAATGGAGATGTGTTTATAAAAAAACTATTTTTATGCACACAATTTGTTTTTATATTAATGAATTAAATTAATCACTATTGGGGAAATATTCTAATGAAATTTATATATTATATATTAAATAAAATATTTTAACATCTATCTAGTGTTTTTCTGTAAATGCGATAAGAATAAATCCAGTTTTATACTTAAAAATGTATTTTCATAAAACTAATATTAATTGTGTTTTCTGCACTTATTTTGAAATTATTTTCTTCCACTTATAGAAATTGAATTATGAAAAAGAGATTCCATATTTGGAATTATGAGATCCAAAAATTTTAAATAGTCCACTTTTATTTTTAGGAATTATGAATTGTAAATGTGGTAAAATATATCACTTTGGTAAAGAGTAAATCAAGTTTAAATTTTTTAAAATTAATTATTAAGGTTACCATATAATGACCCAAGCTTAGCATGCATGGATATTATATCTTTTTAGATGAATATTCATTACATTACACAAGCACATGCCACATGACAATATAATTTTAGTTCCTTTTGAAAATTGGAACACATTATTCTAATTTGGTGAACCATATTCAACATCTCCCATAATAATCATAAACTTAAAACCTTTCATTATAACCTGGTGAAAGGAAACATAAGAAAAGGGTGAGCTCAGATGCTCAGTAAGGGTAAATCAAGGAAGGTAACATAAGAATATGGTTATAGTTGAATTAAAATAAATTTTGAAAACTATATCATGAATATCAAAGATCATGATATATTTTCATGAAATAAATATTATAATTTTATAAATAATCAATCAAAATATTCCATGAGAGTATAACATAATACATGAAATTGTGACATATACATAAGTAAAAAATATAATTTCCATATTCGCCAAGGATAATTTCCAAGACCATCATAGTAGAAAAAGTCCTTTAATAAATCAGGCTCACTCACTATTCCAACCATGTATTACTAAACCGAGTTTACTCCCGTTCCAATCCTGTATTAATAACCCAATTTCACTTCCCATTCTAGTGTTTTATTACTAAACTAATTTCACTTCCCATTCGAGTACTGTCAAGATCACAAGATATAAATCATTACCCAATTAATTATAGGGAGATATAGATCCTACTTATCACATAATAAAATCTATATATTTATGTGTTACATAAGAACATAAATCATTCATTATATAAGAACCCATGAAGAGAAATGGGCTTTATAAACATTTCATCATAACATAACCCATGGAAAAGGAATGGGTTTCATGAATACTTTTCCATTATAAACATAAACCAAACATCAAAATTATAAGGATTTTATCATTTAATCATAACCCCAGTAAAGATTAATTGACATAAAATAATTTTATCTTAAAAGAGAAATAATTTTTAATTATCACTGAAAAATAATTTTTGAGGAAGCTATCCTTTCTTATTGGAAAATGTTTTCATTTATTAAAATGATACAAAATTTTAAAATAAAAAAATTTCTTTGGAAACAAACTTTTAATATTTTATGGTATGATTAAAGGAATTAAGGATTCATGAAACCAAAAGATTCAGTTAATGATGTATTAGTAAAAAAACAATCCTTATATATATTTTTGTCGATAAAGTCACAATGAGACTTGTTTAGAAAAAGGAAAAAGTATTATTTTCAAAACATTTAGTAAAAAGAAAAACATATGTAAATGTGAATTTAGATATTCACAGGAGAATATTAAAAATAATTATTATTTTTAAAATGCATGTACTTGGAAGATAAGTATTCCACGATGGTGATTTTTAACAAATCAATCCTGATTATTGATGAAATTATAAAATAATCACTTATGAAAATATAATCAGTATAATAATATGAATCATGAAATAAAAAACTATATGCATATAAAAATACCATAATCTTCTGGATATGACTCATAAAATACATTTATAGTCAGTATATACACCAGATATAAGTAACAAGAAGTGTATAAGTCTTGTGTCCGACAAAAATAAAAGTGAGAAAAAATCCATTACCTTAAGTCTTGACTTCATTGATATACATTCAAACCTCTTGTATAATAAATATAAGTTTATTATAAATATAACATAGATAAATATATATATATATAATACCATATATTATTAATTATTAATTTATATTACTCACTTATTAACAATTTCATGTTAAAGTTTTGTTTCAGGTAATAACCGCTTTTTTCCAAACATGTTTTGACTTGTTATCCTTGTCCCTATTGTATAGATCGATATTTTATGAATTACAGAATGATAACCATGATATAAATATCACACAAACACTATTTTTCATACATGTTTTGACTTGTTATTCGTATGTATGCATGAACACATTTTTCATTTACTTTTCATATTAAAAGAGAGAAAATTATATAATATATTATCACTAAAGAATCGTTTTTATGTTATATACATCATATATATTCATAAAATTAAATTTTATTACAATCAATGTGAAATATTGCTGAAAAAATAATTACATCACATCATGGAGATGGTAATCCATATATACACACGAGAAAAGTTATTATTTATCAAAATATTATGTGGTAAAAAGTTATACATGATATTATCATTCAAAAAGTGTCATTTTTAAAAAACATTATAATATATAAACATTAAAACACTCATAATTCCCACACATTAAATATGGTGATGGAAAATGAATTGTATAACTATGTGGATATGGACAATTGTATGCACACGTGAGAAATAATTTTATTTCATGTTCGATGAGAAAGGGGATGTACAATGGTGTGTTCATAATCAAAATAAAATTTCAGAATACTGAGTATGATGAAGTTATTATTTAATTTTATATCTTATAAATTTAGATGAGTTATAAAAGAGTATAAAAAGAGAGTGATCGATTAGAGTGATTTCCTCTAGTTCGAATAGGTAGCTTTAGATCATCTCTGAAGGACTCTAGAGTTAGTATTTTTGGAAGATAAGAACCACTATAATTTGTATAAGGACACAGAGAAGAGAATTTGGAAGATTGTTTTTGAGCTTAAAGGATCAAAGTGATAAAATGAGATGAGGGAGAATGTGTCTTTTTATGATGAAGGTGAGGGGCAATTTTTTAATTTATCAAAAGATTAATTTATAATTAATTAAATCTCAATAAAAATACATTAAAATGGAAAGGGATTAAAATATAAGATTATATAAATTTTTAATGTCATCAACCAATATATTTTTAGACAAGTTTTGGTATTATTATAAAGCATATCCTTTTGATTAACCCTTGGTGAACCCATTTTACTTTTAACTATGGTAAAACATTCTTTAATATTAAAACATTGTATTTTTTTTACTTATATGGTTTAAATTTTCCCTAAATAGTTAATATATGACCTTTTAGAACATATCATAAAGGTTTTATATTTTTAAATATTTTTATGATTTTTAAACAATTAATAAAAATAATATTTTCATAAAATTTCATTAATGTCAATTTTGACACTATTCATTACAATGACTTTAAGAAAATTTAAAAAAATAAAAATTAGAAATAAATCAATTAATATACCCATAATATGTCATAGTAACAAATAAAATTAGTTGATAACCTAAATTAATTCAAATTATATTTATTTTAATATTTTTAGTATGATTTATTTGATTTTTCTATTATTTTAATAATTACTGTATCATAATTATGTAATTATTTATGTTAATTATTTATTTAATAAAAACTATAGATAGAATAATATGATGAATGAAAATAATTTATATTTCCAAATAATATTTCTAATAGAATATAGCTACTGTAAAACAATTTATTAAAAATGTTATAGTTATTAAAAACATGAATATGAAAACATTAAATTTAATTTCAATAAAATATTATAAATGTATTCATATTTTCATTGGAGTTAAAAATGATCATTAATTAGAAACATGGATTTTTACGGTCTATATTTACTCAACCAATAAGATTGAGTCAAGTGTTTTAGTCTTTTAATGGTTCTTATCATTTTAATTAAAATCATTTTATGGATTTCCCATCTTCTTGCACAAGCACAGAATCAGTGTTGCATAAGCATTAAAGTTAATTATTTAAAATAAAAAAATTCAAAATAAATTTCAGTCATAAAAAAAGTAAATTATTATTAATATAATCCTTTTTATTCATTTATTACATAATTTTGTCCCTATGTGGACACATAAGAGATATCTAAGGCAAATAAAGTGACATTTTGAGTATTTCATTGATTTAAATATTATATAGGTCATTTTAATATACAAGTGTAAGAACCCGGATCTTCATTTTCAGGTATGGATCTCTTTTATGGGATTTTTAAGAAAAAAAATGAAGAATCTGGAAATTTTTAGAGTACACACCATGTACTTTTTGATTACACACCGTGTACTCCTATGCCGCTTGAAGTCGTGTGTTGGCTGTGTCTGGGCCACACACACGGTGTGTAGGGGTAATTTGGTGGCCGCTTAAATCAGAATACGAACAAAACTAGTACACGTTGTGTACTTTCTTTTTATTTTATTAATCAGACTGGGGTCATGCCTAATGCTCGTAAACATCTTATTCTCCGCCTAATTCCATGTAGAGTATCCGAGGAGGCCGATTATTCTCCGAGCCACTGATCTGTCACCGGTTTTCTGAATCAAACTCCGTCGATTTCAGAAGAATCGCAGCGATGAGTTCTTGGTTCTTCTTTGGCCTCATTTCATGGTTCTTTCTCTCATGTGAGTTATCAGAGGTTGAATGTTTTAGACATTTTTGTAGATCTACTCCGTTCTAGGATGATTCACAGGCCTAGGTTCAAGTATATCAATCTTCACGGATCAAGGTAGGTGGTTTGTTTCCCTACGTTGAAGTTCTTTGATTTTTGGTTGCAAAAGTGTCGGATACCCATGTATTGGGTAGCCCAGGTTTAGGATTTCAATCCTATTGTTTTTTCCCTAGATTTCTTGTTATCTTATGATTAATTGTTGCTAATATATGCTAGGTTACATGTTTGCGGATCACCCCATGGGTATCTCTCCCTGTTTGGTTGTTTATCGCCATTTGGCACCTTTTTCCTATGAGGAAATTCCTATTGCAATTGTTAGTTTACATGTTATCACTGATTGGATGAATTTCCTGCCTTTTAAATTCTTTTGATGCATGGTATCTATTATCCAAGTAGTTGTTGAACTTACTTCGGGCTGATAACATTCGATTACGCACGACTGGACTGCTCAGGGCTGTGAGAACCTGGTGCGGGAGATCAAAGAGGGAATAGACGATTAAGTGCTTCCATAGAGGGTCTGTTGGTATTAGTTTCGTATGCAGGACCTATGAGAATATGACTTTTTTCTTCCCAAGATTTTTCTTAGTTTACCCACGCATCGAGACCACAAGAGGAATTAGACATAAGTGCTTCCCCAGAGAGTCTGTAGCTATCGTTTCAAGACCACCGGGGAATTGACGTGAGAGCTTCCCAGTGTGTATGTGCCTTGTTTGATTACTGGACTGTAGGGGTCTACTAGTTTGAGCCACCCATAGGGTTAGTGTGAATTTTGTTGGTTGGTTGTGATGAGCCCGCCAAGACAAAGAACAAGCATGGGTTTTTGTAATGCTTATGTTTAGGTAGTCTTTTGAGATACCTATTCTGATACATGATTTACCCTAGAATAGATAACTTGCTAGTTTTCCTTGGTCATTTAATTAAATTAATGTGAATGGTAATTGGTAGGATTATTTACTGGTGTACTCCTAGTTCATTACTGTACTTATTTCCTTTACTTTTTCTATATTACTCACTGACAGTAGGGCACAAATCTTGTGGTGGTTGCCTACTGGGATTAGTCTCACACCCTCTATGGGTCATACTTTTCAGCCCAAACAGATTACATGGTTGCAGGTGTAGAAAAGGATTATGGACCTTCTACCTCAGGTACTTGATTTCTCGTTGGAGCTGGAGAGCATGGGACTGGGCTTTAGCTGGCGATGCTACTGGAGATGCTGTTTACGTTTAGTACTTTGGTTTCAGTTGTATTTCAGCACGTTGATTTGTTTACTGCTTTCTATAGATACATGTACCGTACTACATCATTATTATATCAAACATTGCTTCTACTTTTAGTTCAGTTGTTGTATGCTATTTGCTGCTTCCACTATTGTTTATGTTTATTCTTCTACTGTATACTTACCAAATGAGCGCATAGTTTCCCCATAGACTCACCAAGGCCCTTGCTGCTAGTCGGCAGCCTCTGGCATTTGGAAAAATGCGCTTGAGGTTATGTGGCGAACTGGGTACGAGGCACCAGTTATGTGGCTCCGGATTCGGGTTGTTACAAAGTGGTATCAGATGAGTTTTCTTATTTTCTATTTCCTTACTGTTTTGCGACTGTAGACAGGGATAAGAAGAAATGGGTAGTTATTACTTAACTATGCTCAGGAGTAATTAACCCATGTATAAGGAAAAGCTATATTACCTCATAATTGCAATTTTCAGTTTTTGCAAGTGTTACAGTTTATTATATTTCACTGTTGGGTGATGCACATGTTTTGTGATGTTATAGTTTATATGATTGTAGTTCTATTTTGTTGCAACCCAATGAGATGAGGGTGTACCATCTCATGCATCATATAGGCACTGGGTAGAAAATCACATGTCATGCATTTTACCTTTCCATCTAGGGTGCATTAGAATTTCATGCTGTTGTGATAGATGTCGTGATAAATTATGCATGTTGTTGTTGTGAAGGACAAACTTGTTATGCTGTTTTACTTGATATATGAATTGTTATGATGCCAATCTTTGATTCGCGTGGAGTATATTCCCCCACGGATCGGAATTTGGCACATAGATGTTTGTCTTTCAGTGTTTCTGGCATTCAGTGCAGTTTCTGAGCTACTGCCCGGAAAAAACCCAGAATACACGGCGTGTACTTTATAAATACATGTTGTGTAGTTTTTAAACCATGTTACTTACTGTGTGAACAGAGACATGGGGTGGTGAAGAGTCTTTGGGGACACGCCGTGTACCAGAAGTACATTCCGTGTAGTATTGAACCATGTACCCAGCCGTGACAGTAACAACACGGGTCGGGGAAACTCATGTAGTACACGCCGTGTGTCATAAGAACACGCTATATAGTTTTCTTCTGGGTACCCTGCTGTGTCACGAACAATACGGGTCGGTGTTAACTATCCTTATACATGGCTTGTTTGTTCGGAACATTCTGTGTAGGGGTCAGCCGTGTAGTCGGTCGTGTAACCACTACACGGGTCACCGAAACCTGTCTAGTACACTTCGTGTCTTTAATGAACATGCTGTGTAGTTTAGAATTAGGAGGATTGTGTAGGTTATCTCTATAAAGAGACTCGGGTAGGGGAGTGGATTTCAAGTACACGTCGTGTTTTGGGACAACACGCCGTGTAGTCTGGGATGTTACACGACCAGTGGCGGCAGAGTTACACGCCCATGTGGAAGGTTTAGCAAACACCCCATGTAGTTTAAATACACACCGTGTAGTCTTGTTTTGCAAACATAGGTGTTCTATCTCCTATTCTTGTTTTGTACTCTTGTGTTTTCTGTCCTTGTTAATCCTAAATATGAGGTGTGCTTTTGACCTTTCAGGGCCATGGCACCAAGACGTCCTCCTGTTGCACACCAGGAACCAGGAAGTGACCGTACGCCCGATACGGCAGACCAGGGACTACCAGTAGTTCCGCCGATCATTCCGGACATGGAACCTACAGTGATTCCAAACACTGGTGCCAATGCTCAGTTCAGAGAGGGTTTCATGAGGTTCATGTAGACCTTCCAAGGAGCTCAGCATCCTGCCCCGTATATGGCAGAGCTGACGCGAGTCTTCCAACAGCAGCATCCTCCCACTTTCACAGGAGATGGAGGACCTCAGGCTGCAGAGTCATGGCTAGAAACCATGCTTTACATCTTCAATCATTTGGAGACACCCCCAGACAGAAGGGTGAATCTTGCGACTTACATGCTGCGAGATTCTTCCAAGAGGTGGTGGGATGTGGTCTCGCAAGCAAGGCGTCAACAGACTATGTCTTGGGATGAGTTCCAGTGTACGTTCTACGACTACTTCTATCTAGTGATGCTGATGGCCGAAAGAGCCAGAGAGTTCATGAATCTACAGTAGGGTACCCTTTCAGTTATGTAGTATTCCTCCCGTTTCATTGAGTTACAGTGTTTCTATCCAGTTCTGGGAAATGACGAGCTGTTTTTGGCAAGGAAGTTTGAGGAAGGCCTCAAACCAGAGATCAGATCGCAGGTAAACGTCTTACAATTGACTTCTATTACCCTAATAGTCAACCAAGAACTAATCACCAAATAGAATCTGAGGGAGACTGGAGCTATTGACCAGGCTGGTTCAGCATCCTAGACTGATTCATTGCATACTGACAGCAGGAAACGCCACCGAGAGTCTACTCGAGGTGACTCGAGGAAGCAAGGTAATTCTTCTGGAAGATGGGATCTTCTTTCTGGAAACCAGGTGGTGTGATCTTAGTGTGTAAAGAGTGGGAAAAAAAATACTCAGTGCCCGAGAGATCCATTGGAGTGCTAATCTTGCGGCAAGATGTGTCATCTGCATCATTTTTGTAGGGTTCTTCTTCCAGCAACTAGTGAAGGAGGATCAGTTTCTACTCCTCATATAGGAGCAGGATTACCAGTTCTGCAGCAGACTGGGGGCTAGAGTTCTTCAGGTCATTTTAGGCCATGGTAGAGGTTGTGGATGCGGTGGTCAAGCTCAGGGAGGATCAGCTCAAGGATATCAGGCTGCTACACAGGGCCGTGGTACTGGCCAGACGTTTGCGGTAGAGCAGATCCATCGGGTGCAGGATCCTGGACCTTCCACTGTTTGAGGTACGATCTTAGTAGCCTCAGTTTTATCTTCTACACTTTTCGATATCAGAGCTTCTCATAGCTTTATTTCTATGCACACTATGGAGAGACTTAGACTTACTATCCTTACTTCTGAGGATATGTTGGCACTAGACACTCCTTTGGGACATATAACTACTAGTGTGCATCAGTGCAAGGAGTGCCCCCTTGAGGTTGGTGGGTGTCACTTCATGTGGGATCTTTATGTCCTTGAGATGATGGGTTATGATGTCATTCTTGGAATAGACTGTCTAGTTCCTTTTCAGGCCTTTTTCGATTGTTATCACCGTAGGGTGAGATTCACGTCACCAGAGGGTGGGTCCTTTCTTCACAAGGGAAAATGGGATGTTTAGGAAAGCAAAGTTGGACCATAGCATCATGGGTTGGGTAGTGTTACAGCATAGATTGCTAGTTTATATCTATATGATCAGGGAACTTCTCAGATGGACTTCCCTCTGGTAGTTGACCGTTTTCTAGATGTCTTTCCAAAAGACTTTTTAGGGTTGCCTTCAGAGCATGAGGTAGACTTCTCTATTGAGCTTGTGCTAGGAGTAGCACCGGTATCCATACCTCCTTATAGGATGTCTATGCCTGATTTGAAAAAACTCAAGAAGTAGTTGGAGGAGTTGCAGGCGAAGGGTTTTATCCGACCCAGTACTTCCACTTGAGGTTCGCCTGTGTTGTTTGCGAAGAAGGAAGATAGTACCTTACGACATTGTGTGGACTATCAAAAGTTGAACCAGTTGACAGTCAAGAACTGATATCCATTGCTGAGGATTGATGATCTTTTTTATCAGCTTCGAGGAGCCAGGGTATTCTTGAAGATTGACTTGAGATCCGGCTATCATCAGTTTTGGGTCAGACCATCTGATATACCTCTCACGTATTTCTGAAGCAGGTATGGTCTGTATGAGTATCTGGTTATGTAGTTCGGTCTCATGAACATGCCGGAAGTTTTCATGGCGCTGATGAACAAATTTTTCTATCCTTAATTGGACTCTTTCGTCATTGTCTTTGTGGACGATATCTTGGTGTACTCTCACACTCGACATGACCATGCTACCCATCTTGAGATCATATTGAGTACACTGAGATAGCATCAGTTATATGCTAAACTCTTAAAGTGCCCCTTCTGGATGAATGAGATTCACTTCCTGGGCCATGTAATCTCAAAGACAGGAGTATCAGTAGACCCAGAGAAGGTGAGAGCAGTATTTACCTGGGAGCAGTCGAAGAATGTCTTTGAGGTACGGAGTTTCTTGAGAATGGCTGGTTGTTACAGGTGGTTTAAAAAGGAATTCTCACACATAGCAGCACCGTTGATGAGCTTGACTAAGAAAGTTGTGAAGTAAGTTTGTTCAGAAGCTTGCGACTCATCCTTCCAGAAGCTGAAGGGGAGATTGACTCCAGTACCGATTCTAGTTCTTCCAGAGCCGGGAAAGAGTTATACAGTTTTCTGTGACACATCTGGCATCGATCTTGGAGAAGTGCTTATGCAGGAAGATCGTGTTGCATACGGATCTCGGTATTAGAGGGCACATGAGAAGAACTATCCTACACACGACCTGGAGTTGGCTGCAGTTGTTCATGACTTGCGTTGTTGTAGAAACTATCTCATGGGAGAGTATTTTGTGGTATATACTGACCACTAGAGCCTCAAGTATATCTTCACACAGCGTGACTTCAATCTGAGACAGGGGAGGTGGATCGAGTACCTATAGTCTTTCGACTTCGAGCTTGCTTACACGCCTGGGAAAGGCAGTGTTGTGGCTGACGCACTGAGTAGGAGGACTTAATTTCAGGAAGTTCAGGAGGCCAGCAGCGAGTGGTAGCTTATAGCTCTGTTCTCTAAGATGCATTTGGAGGTGTACAAGAGACAGGGGCAGACCGTTCTTTCTTCTGTATCTGTTACCTCCACTCTTTTAGATCGAGTTCAAATGAGGCAGCTATTAGACTCGGAAGGCCTAGTCCTATAAGAGGGTGTGTCAGATGGAGACCCTACTCTGGGGTGGATAGTGGGAGATGATGAGGAGATACGTTTTCATGGCCGCGTATGGGTTTCAGTGGGCATACGTGAGGAGATGATGCAGGAGTTTCATGCTTCACCTTGGGAAGTTCATCCTGGTGTCACCAAAGTGTACCAAGACTTACATCGTCAGTATTGGTGTCCAGGTATGAATAAGGATGTGGCTGGTTTTGTTATGCGGTGTTCCACTTGTCATTAGGTGAAGGCAGAGCATCAGTAACCAGTAGGGCTTTTACAGTAGTTACTCATTCCTAAGTGTAAATGAAATGATGTCGCGATGGACTTTGTGGCAGGATTACCGAGATCGCCTCGAGGAAATGATGTAGTTTGGGTTGTAGTGGACATGCTCACGAAGGTTTCACACTTCTTGCTTATCAAGGAGACCTTCAATGTTGATACAATGGATGGTTGTACATCTGAGAGATTGTACGTCTGCATGGAGTTCCAAACTCCATTGTTTCATACTGGGATACGCGGTTTACTTTGCACTTCTGGCAGGGGCTACAGAAGGATTTGGGTACATAGGTACTTTTGAGTACAGCATACCATCCCCAGACTGATGGTCAGTCCGAGTGTACAATCCAGGTGTTTGAAGATATGCTCTGAGCTTGCATTATAGACTTTGGTGGTACATGGGAGAAGCATATCCCTCTGGTGGAGTTCGCCTACAACAACAATTTTCAGGCGACTATTCAGATGGCACCTTACGAGGCTTTGTATGGTAGGCCATGACAATCAACTTTATGCAGGCTAGATGCAGGAGAGGAAGCTTTACTGGGAACTCGTCTTGTTCAGGAGACCTCAGAGCAGATAGAGTTGATTCGGAAGAGGATGGCTACTGCACAGTCTCGGCAGAAATCTTATGCTGATCAGCGGAGACGACCTTTGGAGTTCATGGTCGGCGATTAGGTTTTCTTGTGTGTTACTTCGGGGTTGGGACATAAGAGGATTAGGAGGCACGGAAAGCTTTCACCAAGATACATCGGTCCGTTTGAGGTTCTGGAGAGAGTCGGTCTGGTTGCTTGTAGGTTGAAGTTACCTCAGAGGTACCAGGCCATTCACGACGTCTTTCATGTTTCTCAGCTTCGACGGTATTTCTCAGACCTGTCTCATGTTTTTTAACACAAGGAGGTTGAGCTAGAGTAGGATGCATCTTTTGAGGAGCATCCTATCAAGATTTTCGATCTCAGTACTAAAGTTCTCTGTGGTCGGTCTGTTCCTCTAGTACGGGTGCTATGCCAGCACAGGCGATTACAGGACGAGACTTGGGAGAGGGAGGACGATGTCCGATTGTGGTGGCCAGAGATGTTCGAGGATTCTTCTACTACGCCTTGTTAGGGAAATTCGGGGGCAAATTTCTTTAAGGGGGAAGTTTTTAAGAACCCAGATCTTCAGTTTCAGGTACGTATCTCTTTTATGGGCTTTTTAAGAAAAAAATTAAAAATATAGAAATTTTCAGAGTACACACCGTGTACTTTTTGACTACACACCGTGTACTCCTCTACCACTCGAAGCCGTGTGCTGGCCATGTTTGGGCCACACACACGGTGTGTAGGGGTGATTTGGAAGCTGCTTAAAGCGGAATAAATACAAACCTAGTACACGCTGTGTACTCTAAAAGTACACGTCGTGTACATTCTTTTTATTTCATTAATTGGACTGGGGTCGCGCCTAATGCTCGTAAACATCTTTTTCTCCACCTAATTCCGTCCAGAGCGTCTGAGGAGGCCGATTCTTCATCGAGCCACCGATCCGTCACTGGTTGTCTGAATCAAGTTCTGTCGATTTTAGATGAATCGCAGTGGTGAGTTCTTGGTTCTTCTTTGGCCTCGTTTCCAAGTTCTTTACCTCGTGTGAGTTATCTGAGGTTGAACATTTTAGAGTTTTTTTGCAGATCTACTCCGTTCTAGTCCGATTCACAGGCCGCGGTTCAAGTATATCGATCTTTGCGGATCAAGTTAGGTGGTTTGTTGCCCTACATTGAAGTTCTTTTAGTTTTGGTTTCAAAAGTGTCGGATACCCATGTATCGGGTATCCCGGGTTTAGGATTTTGATCCTATTGTTTTTTTCACTAGATTTCTTGTTAGATTATGATTAATTATTGCTAATATATGCTAGGTTTCATATTTGAGGATCACCCCTTGGGTATCTCTCCCTGTTTGGTTGTTTATCGCCGTTTGGCACCGTTTTCCTGTGAGGCAAACCCTATTGCAATTGTTAGTTTACTTATTATCACTGATTGCATGAATTTCCTATTGTTTAAATGATTTTGATGCATGGTAGCTATTATCCAAGTAGTTTTTCAACTTACTTAGGGCTGTTGAGAGTCGATTACGCACAACTGGACTGCTCAGGTCTCTGAGAACCTGGTGCGGGAGATCAAAGAGGGAATAGACGATTAAGTGCTTCCCTAGAGGGTCTGTTGGTTTTAGTTTTGTACGCAGGACCTACGGGAATAGGACTTTGTGCTTCCCAAGAGTGTTCTTAGTTTACCCACGCATCGAGACCATATGAGGAATTAGACGTAAGTGCTTCCTCAAAGAGTATGTAGCTATCGTTGCAAGACCATATGGGAATTAATTTGAGAGATTCCCAGAGTGTCTGTGCCTTGTTTGATTACTCGACTGTAGGGGTCTTCTAGTTTATGCCACCCAGAGGGTCAGTGTGAATTTTTTTGGTTGGTTGTGACGAGCCCACTAAGACAAAGAACAATCTTAGGTTTTGTACTGCTTGTGTTTAGGTAGTATTTTGAGATACCTGTTGTGATACTTTCTTTACCTTTGAATAGAGAACTTGCTAGTTTCCTTGGTCGTTTAATTAAATGAATGTGAATGGTAATTGGTAGGATTATTTACTAGTGTACTCCTAGTTCATTATTGTATTTATTTCCTTTACTATTGTTATATTACTCACTGACAGTAGGGCACAAATCTTGTGGCGATTGCCTAATGGGATTAGTCTCACACCCTGTTTGGGTCCTTCTTTTTGGCCCAAACAGATTATATGGTTTCAGGTGTAGAAAGGGATTATAGCCCTTCTACCTCAGGTACTTAATTGCTGGTTGGAGCTGGAGAGCATGGGACCGGGCTTTAGCTCGCGATGCTGCTGGAGTTTTTGTTTACGTTTAGTACTTTGGTTTCAGTTGTATTTCAACACGTTGATTTTTTTACTACTTTCCATAGATACATGTATCGTAATGAATCATTATTATATCAAACATTTCTTCTACTTTTAGTTCAGTTGTTGTATGTTGTTTTCTGCTTCCCCTATTATTTATGTTTATTCTTCCACTATATACTTACCAAATGAGGGCATAGTTTCCCTACAGACTCACCAAGGCCCTCGCTGCTAGTTGGCAACCTCTAGCGTTTGGGGAAATGCGCTTGAGGTCATGTGGCGAACCGGGTACAGGGCACCAGTTATGTGGCTTCAGATTCGGGTCGTTACAACAAGTGTCCATTGAAAAACATAATTTTGATCCTTATTTTTTAATTTTAGAAATAAATTCATCAAATAATTTTTTTTTCATGTTATAGAGTCATTTTATAATATTTATCATTTTATTTTTAACGTATATTATCTATTTTACACTTAACTGTGGTAAAACATTATACCATGATTACTATTCATATTGTCCAAAAATAAAAGGGAACTATTAACCAAATTTATAACTTGTGAATTTAATTTTTTATCAATTTTTCAAAATACCAAACATATAAGTTTCAGAATTTAATTTAAAATAAAACCCAAAAAACACAATAAAAAATAGTTTTTCAGAAAAATGCCCTTCTAAAACATAAAACGTTCTTATAATAAAATCTTGTATAAAATACATTTATAAAATCATAATTTTATTATTTTAAATTAAAATATCCAAATTTAAATTTAAAATTAATCCAAAACCTAATGTTACCCTATAAAGGCTTTAAAAGAAAATACATTTTTCAATAAAAATCAGCATTTCACTATTCATAAAAACAGGAAACTTCTCAAAAAAATACAAAAAGTTCACCTTATATATATATATTCCAAATAAAAATTTTATTTTGAAAAATATAATCTATATAAGTGTCAAAAACTATATTTTTAACTAGTGTGCTGTCCAAAGGAGGCAAAACTGCCTTTTTAGAAATATACTTCTTTTATGCGTAAAATTGAATTTGTTCTTATATAATATATAGAAAACAAAAAATATGAATGTCAAAAATTATATTGAATATATATATATATATTAATATTATCCAATAAGAGTTATTTGTTTATTTTTTGTTATAAAAAACACTTGTGCACATTTAAAATGTTTTTTAGAAAAGAATTTCCTTTTTATAAAAAAACTTTTTACCTTCATTTATAATTAATAGATCAAGGAATTATATATACATGTGTAAACCATAATTTAATAATTCAGTTAATCTAGTTCGCACCTTCCATTCTAATAGTTAGGTTATAATTTTCTTATTTAAATTATTACAATAATAAAATGATGTTTCATAGAAACACAATGTTGTGTGTAATGGAAGTTAATATAGTGTTGTGTGGTAGCACAAGATATAAAAAATATATCTCATAAAAATATAAGGGTGTTATATTCTACCCCCTTAAAATGAATTTATCCCTCTAAATCCATTTTTGATATCAACGATTTAAAACATGAATGTTTTTTTCATAGAAATACACTTAGTAAAAATGAATACAAAAATTACCTTTTAAAATGGAAAATTTGGAAACTTAACGGTTACCGAAAGTAACTCGACCGGAATGGCCACAACCTTATTTTCCCTTGATACATTTTCCACTTTATCTCTCATTCTAAAAATGAAGGTGAAATTTTCATTCCTAAAATGTTATAAGATCATGAGATCTATAAATTGAATGCTAGGTCATTCCATCTATATTTATCTCAAAAAAATATTATCACAAGTCATCCAATATGCATAAATTCTCATATAGAGAGATAATAATGTAGTCTCTAAAATTTTATTCAATGTTTAACATAAACTGGTAAGTAATTTTTTAACCTTACAACCCTTTTTGAAGATGAAAGTCCAAAATATTAAAAATAAGATCACTAAATATAAAAATTAACTTAACATTAATCCCCCATATATCATAAAGTTACCTTTGATTGTCACATACCAAACATGTGAATACCTTCATCTCATATTATCTTGACACGTGTTGATAACATGAATTACCCTAAAGCCCTAGTGAAAACATGCATGCTTTCAAAAATTAACTCTTTCCTCAAAATGAAATTATTAAAATTCTATAAACTTATTCCATGATATCACAAACCTCATTGTCATCTATTCCAAGGTTATCAATAATATCCCATTTATTTTATCACAATAAAAAATATCTTTATTTCATTATCCCAATATCATAATCTTACCTCCTCAATCACTTTTCATAGTTACCATTACTATTCAGAATATTCTCTCAAATCCTTATGTAAAAAGTACATTGGGCCAATAAATAGATGTTTCATGAAAGTAATTTTAAAACATTATTCTTGATTTACATTAAACAAGAAACCATTCAACTATATTCCAAAACCATTAACCAATATTAGTCATTTTATTCCTTAACATTTTTTCATCACATATTCAATTCATAGTCTTTTCATCATAAAAAATATAACCATTAATTATACCACCTTTCTGATTATCTTCATGAAATTACACTCATGAAATTTATTTTCATAATTCCCATTATTTACATATTTAAAGGATTAATCAATTTATAATACCTTAGAAAGGATAATATTCACATCCATTTTGTTAACTGAACTTTTCATTTTCCACTTTTAGTTTCTTAATGTTTGTCTTTCTTTTACACAGTTTAAAAATATTTTTTTCTTCTAAGACATCAATTTAGGTGTTTCTTTTCACTTTCTTGAAAAATGAAACTTAATATTCATTCTTCCATGTTACCCATTACAAAAATTATCATGAACATATTTCCTTCTCTTTCTGGCTGAGTCTGAGAGTTGGTTAAGGTAAACATTGGTAATCATGTTTGTGAAAAAAGATTATGTGTGATCACAACATCCTTCACTCTAGTGACCATACCTTTCAAATGATCATCATTAATTTTTTTTCAAATTAAACATTAATATAGTTAATTCAAGTTTCCTCAAGCGTGGAGTGAGAAACAATTATCATTATAGAAACCACATAACTTTTAAAAATAACTTATAATATCTCTAAATTATGACACCTTATTTAATCTATAATATGATAGGTTTAGTACTAGTTTATTCATGATTATTTTGAAAACTCTAGGATGATAAACTATACATATACTTATCCTTATATTCTTCCATAGACATATCCTTTGAAATATATCTAGGGATATAAATAAATTGTATCATTATAGTTTTGAAAGGTTGACTAAACCTTTGCTTTGTTACCAACTACAACAACCCTGGATTAACATAAATGGATATTACATCTTTTTAGATTAATATTTATTACATTATACAAACACGTGTTTGAGGACCGTAATAATTTAGTGCCTTTGGAAACATGGAATGAATTACTTCAATTTGGGGAACGATATTCAAAATCTATTATAAAGATATTCCCATTTAATAATCATAATTAAACCCATTATTTATAGCTCGTGAAAATGAAACATAAGAAAAGGGTGAGATCATATTGTCAATAAGGGTAAATCAAAGGAGACAACATAAGAATATGGCCATAAGAACATGAAAACAACTTTTGAAAATTATATCCTTCATATCAATTATTATGATATCATTTCATGAAAGAAATCATATAAGTTCATAAAGAATCAAATAATGTATTCCATGAGTGTATAAGATAATACTTCAAATTTGGGCATATATATAAGTATATAAAATAAATTATATATTAGTCAAGGATCATTGCAAAAACCATCATAGTGAAAAAATTCCCTTAATTATCTGAGATCACTCCCCATTCTAGCCATGTATTACTAAACTGATTTTACTTCATTTCTAGTCCTATATTATTGAATTGAGTTCACTTCCCATTTGAGTCTTGTATTACTGAACTGAGTTCACTTTCCATTCCAGTCCAATCTATCCAATGAGATATAAATAATTACCCAATAAATTGGAGGGAGATATAGTTCCCACCCACGACATAATGAAAAACATACATATGTGTTCCACAAGAACAAAAATCATTCATCATATCAAAATCCATGAAATGATACGGGTTTCATAAATATTTTATCATTACATAACCCATGGAAAATAAATGGTTGGTGTAAATATTATTCCTTCATATTCATACATAAACCAAATAAATTGTATCCTCAAATAATGACCCTATTAAAGCATAAGTAACATAAAATAATTTTATCTTATATAGAAAATAATTTTTCCTGATAACTTAAAAATCATTCTTGGTGAAAATAACCTTTTTCCTCGGAAAAGGTTTTCTTTTATTCAAATTTCATGAAATTTTAAAAGAAAACATTTTCATTGAAAATAACATTGTATGATTTTAATGAAATATTAAATTCATTAATATTATTAAAAGTGTAATATTATATTAAAAATGTATAAGTTCAAAAAAAATTCCATCCATATTTTTTTTCTAACAGTCACAAAGATATTTTTTTAGAAAATGAAAAAAATATTCTTTTCAAACCATTTCATAAAAAGTTAAACGTGGGTAAAAATAACTTTGAATATCCATAAGAGAGTAGTAAAAAACAACTTGAAAACATTTTTATAATACATGGATGTAGAAGATAAATATTTTATAGTGATGATTTAAAATGAATCAATCCTGATTATTGATGAAATTTTAAAATAATCACTTATCACATTATAATCAGTAGAATCATATGCATCATGAATGAAAGAAAATTATGTGTATATGAAAATAAAATTATATTATATATAATTATCATAAAAGACATTAATATTAAGTATATACACCACCTAAAATAAATTATTAGTGTATAAGGTATGCATCCCACAAAAATAAAAGTGAGTCAAAAATATCTTACCTTAAGTCTTGAATTCCTTCATATACATTCAAACCTCCTGTATAATAAATATTATTTTATTATAAATAAAACATAGAACCATATTATTATATATATATATATATATAATATCATATATTATTTACTTAAAATTTATATTACTCACTTATTAAAAATTTCATGTTAAAAGTTATGTTGCGGGTAATAATCGCTTTTTTTTCGTATATGTTCTAACTCATTGTCCTTGGTCTTCTTACATAGATCATGATTTAAATAATCTCATAATGATAAACATGATATAAGTATTACACACACACACAGATATATATATATATATATATATATATTCAGTATATTTGTATTCATGGATATTCATAAAAGAGGGAGATAAAATAGAATACACCATTTATAGAGACGGTAGGTTGTACGTATTCATGAACATAGTTTTAATTTTATTTTGATATTAATAGAATGAAAAATATATGATATATTATCATTAAATAATAATTTTTATGTTATATATATCATATGTACTCAAAAAATTCATCCTCATTACTATCCATTTGAAATATATTTGAAAAAATAATCACATTGCATCGTGGAAATGATAAGCCATACGTACGCATGAGTGACATTGTCATTTATCAAAAGATTAGGTGGTAAAAATATAGATATGATATTATAATTATAGAAGTATAATTTTTTCATAAGTATCATATATAATCATTAAACCACTCATAATTCCTACTCATAAAAGTTGGTGATGGAAAATGAACTGTATCGCTACGTGGAGATGGTAAGTCGTACATACACACGAATGATACATTAATTTATTATTTGATGGAAAAAGGGATTTATAGTGGCATGTTTATAATCATAAATTCTTTTCGGGTATTGTTTAGAATTAATGTATTATTTTATGATATATATCATAGATTTATAGGTGGCATATAAAATTAGAAAAATAGAGTGATTGGTTAGGGAGATTACCTCTTCTTCAAAATTGATTCATTAGATCTTCTCTGAAGGACTCTAGAGTTGGTATTTTGGGAAGACCAGAACCTATATAATGTGTCTAGGGATGGGGATAAGATTAATTTCCATATTTTTAAGATATATAATACTCAATGTGATGAAATGAGATGAGTGAGGATGTTTCCTTTTATAATAAAGGTGATGGGAATTTTTGGAATTTCTCAAAATATTAATTTAAAATATATTAATTCTTAATCCAAATATATCTAAATGGAATGGAATTAGAATATAAGATGATATAAAGTTTAATTATTACCAACCAATAGATTTAAGGCAATTTTTTTACTATAAACCTTATCATTTTGATTAACCCTTAGTTAACCCATCTTACTTTTAACTACGATAACAAATTATTTAATATTAAAACATTGATATTATTTACGTATATGGTATAAATTTTTGATAAACAATAAATTAATGAATTTTTAGAACTTATCATAATAACTTTTTATTTTTTAAATATTTTTATTATTTTCAAATAATTAAAAATAATATTATTTTCTTAAAATGTCATTAGTGTTAATTCTGACAATATTCATTACATTAACTTTAAGGAAATATAAAAAGTAAAAAAATATCGAAATAAATCTTTTAATATACCCATAATATGTTTTAGTGACCTATAAAATTAGTTAATAACATTATTTAATAAAAGTTATATTTATTTTAATATTTTTAGTATCTTTTTTGTTCATTTGTTGAATATTTACTATATAATAATTACGTAATTATCTAAGTTAATTATTTATTCACTAAAAATTATAAATAAATTACTATGATCAATATAAATAATTTGTATTTCTAAATAATATTTATATTCAAATATGGTTTTTGTAATACCCTTTATTAAAAATGTTATAGTCATTAAAAAACATGAATATGAAAACTCTGACTTTAATTTAACTATAATATTATAAATGACATAATCATTTTCTAATGGCTTCAAATTGTTATAAAATGTAAACATGGATTATTATGGTCTATATATATTCAAACAATACGATTTAGTCAAGTGTTTTGTCCTTTTTATAGTTCTTATGATTTTAAATAAAATCATTTTATTGATTTTTCATCTTCTTGTACAAGCTCAACATCAATGTTTCATAAGAATTAAAGGTATTTATTTCAAATATAAAAATTAAAAACAATTAAAAATAATAAAAATTAATTAATGAATCTTATTATAATCCTTTATATTCATTCATAACATAATTTTTCTCTATGTGGACGCATAATGGATATTTAAGACAAAGAAAGTGACATTTTGTGTTTTTCATTGATTTAAATATTATATAAGTCATTTTTATGGACAAGTGTCAATTAAAAATTTTAACTAAGATACTTATGTGTTATTATTTGAAGTATCATCATCCAATTGAATTTTGGAATGTGATAGAGTAATTTTATATTCATTATCATTTTATTTTTACCCTAAATTATCCAATTTACCCTTTACTATGGTAATGAAATTTACCTTGTTTACTATTCATATTTGCAAAAATTAAAAGGGAACTATTAAATAAATTTGGACCTAATGAATATAAATTTAAAATCATTTTTTTGAATTTCAAAACAAAAAAATTTAAAATTTTAATTTAAAATAAAACTAATAAATTGCCATAAATACAATTTTTTGAAAAAATGCCCTTATAAAACATAAAATGTATTTATATTAAATTTATGTATGAAATAATTTTTAAAGATAATAATTGAATTTACTGAAATTAAAATTAAATAATTAAAATTTTAAACTAACCAAAAACCAAATTTTACCTTGTAAATTATTAAAAATAAAACATTATTTTCAATAAAAATATGTATTTTCACTATTCATAAATATATGAAACTTCTTTGAAAAATTCCAAAAGTTCACCCAAATTAAATTTTTATATCCATATTCCAAATAAGATGTTTATTTTGTCAAATATAATGTATAAAAGTTTCAATAATTATATTTTTAACAAGTTCTATATCAAAAGGAGTCAAAATTGCCATTTTAGAATAATGATTCTTTTATTCATAAAATTGGATTTTTTTCGAATATCATATCTATAAAGAACATAAGATGAATGTAAAAAATTTTGATTGAATATATTATAAATATATTTAATTAATATAATGAAATAATATTTAGATTTTATTTATTGGTATAAAACACACTTGTGCACATTTAATTTTTTTCAAAAAAAAAACATTTCTTTTTTATTACAGAAAAATCATACCTTTATTTGTAATTAATTGGTGAAAGAATTATATATTCACGTGTAAAACATAATTTCATAATTTAGTTAATCCAGTTCAAACCCAAAATTATAATAGATAGGTTATAATTTTCTTATTTAAATAATTACAATAATAATATGATTTTTTGTAGAAACTATGTGTTGCATGTAATGCAAGCTAAGTCAGAGTTATGTGTAATGAAAGGAATCAAAGAAATATATCTTATAAAAATATCAGGGTGTTACATAAAATTTTTCATATTAATTCTCATTTGATGAAGTTCATTTAAGCCTTAACACCTTATGCTTTAAATAAAAATTTTTAAGGGACACTTTTCCCTGAAAATGACTTATATAATATTTAAAACAAATAAAGATAAAAATGTCACTATCTTACATTTAAATATATATTATTTGTTAAAACAGAGAAAAAATAATTTTTTGAATGAATATCAATGGTTATTTTTGTGCATAATAAAATTATTTTCAGGATGGTAATTTATTTATAATTTTTAATTAATATATAATTATCTTAAATGCTTATGTAATACCGACATAATATTTCTTCAATTAACAAAAAATAAAATAAACTATTTTAAAAATATTAAAAGTCAATTTTTTTTATAAAATGTTGTATTATATGGATTTTAGTCACATGTTTCATTTTATATATGTGATAATAGATTGTATTTTAATTATATATTTGTCTTAGTATATTTAAAGTCAAATTAAATAAATACTCCAAAATTGAAATCAATGACATTTTATAATATGTAATATTTAATTAAGTGATATAAAATTTACAAAAATATTATATTCATCCAAATTAATTGAATATGATTTAATATATCAATCATGTCCCATTTATAATTCATGTTTCCATTTATGGTAACATTCTTTACCCTTTAATATTGAAATAGTTAATAATGTGATTAAGGTAAAAAATGATTAATGAAGGGGTTAATAAAAAAATATAAGGTTTAAATTGACAAAAAAACAAGTATAAATTTCATTTTTTGATGTTATTTCCACAATATCATCTTTTTCTACAAATTAATATTCATTTGGAATAATTCTTCTAAAGAATAACTTTACTATATTTTAATTTTTTAAGAAATTCAAATTGTATCCCCTCCCTCCCTTATAAAAGAACACCCTAAATTTTTATTATTTACACCACATTTAACCATCTATCATGAAGAAATAATATCCAATACACTTAAAATTTTCCTCATCCTTATATTATATATTTGAGTCTCCCCAAATGAGAAATCATAAGGTTGTTAAGAGGAGATCTAATGGACTTCTTTCAAATAAGAGGTAATCAACATAACCAATCACATTTATTTTAATTATTATTTTACATATTATAAATATTTTTTTACTTATCATTAAATAATAAATTCAATATCAAAATTTTTATAAAATGTTATAATTATTATGAAACCACCATTATCCACCCTCTTTCCCATCAAATTAGAATTGAAAGTATCACTCGTTCATACGTATGACTTATCATCTCCACGCAATGATGAAATTAATTTTTCATCTCCATATTTTTTGAATGGATATTTTAATGGGTTGAATGTTTATATATGATTTTTTTAAATAATTCTTATTTTTTCAATTATTATATAATATTCAACTTCTTACCTTCCATTCCTTTAGAAAATGATAACATTGGTCGTGCCTACCTGTGGACTACCACCACCATGAAATGACGTGATTTTTTTTTCATTTAAACATTTTATGGATAATAATAGCGATGTAATTTATGAATATATATGTTTTATATGATAAAATAATGATTCGGGAATGCTTAATTGTTATTTAACTTTCTTTCATTCCATTCTTTGAAAAGTGAAAATAGCGCTTATGCGTACATACAACCTACCATCTCCATGGACGGTGTCATTGATTTTTCTATCTCTGAATTTTATGTATGAATTTATATATATATATATATATAATGATTATATATGATATCTATATCATTATTAACATCATTGATATTATGGAACCAGGATCAATGTAAATGTACTAAAACTATCGAACCAAGATTCTCATGAAAAATGAAATAGTTAACACCCAAAAAAACTTATTTTGACAATGAATTATTGATAAATTGGTGATGAAATATTACAAAGGGATAATATATGATACTATAAGTATGTAAATGATATTTTTATAGTTTCATATTAAATTAGAATTTATTATATCATAGGATAGAGGAGTTTCAAAGTAAGTGGAACTCAAGGTAAGAGTTTTATGTTACAATCTAATTGTTAATGATTAAGTTTATAATTATAAAATTTCATGATCCAAATCTTAATAATATAATTAATTTTATTATCCTATAATTATCTTAGTAGAAGACATATTTTTATTTCACTTTACTCTATTTATGAACACAATAGATCAAAATAATATCTTTATGGAAAAATATGATTTATTTATCTTTTCAGTCGAAAACCCGTTTTATTCTAGAAACAAGTTTTTTAAAAATGTTTTGTAGAATGTATTTATTATTAATATTAGTTTTCTAATTTCACTTTACCCATGATTTTCTTTTTATAAAATGTATGTAAAATAATATTCTTTTCATTTTCTAAACTAGGTATATTTCAAAAAAAAAATTAAAAGTAAGAAAGGAATGTTTTGTTTTAACTTGTTCAATATGAAATGAATTTATCATCACCATGACCACTCAATAATTGTAATATTACTTGATAATTATCCTAGTATGTTTTTAAATAAAAAATTTTCCATAAATTTTTTGGAAATTTTTTGATTTTAGAGAAGTTATTTCAAAGTTAAAAGGGAATTTTCCTAGAGAAATATTCCAAGTAATATTTTAAAGTAATTTTATTTTAATGATGAATTTATTTTATCTTACTTATTATTTAATAGGGATTTGATAAAATTATACCTTGATTATTATTTCTCTTATTATTATTATGACAAAATTTTTATGAAACTCGTAACTTTTCCACGGGTTCTGTAATGATTATTTGATGAAATGTTTATGAAACTAATTTATTTTCCATAGGGTTTTTCATGATAAGATTATTATAAAACTAATTTCATTTTTATGGGTTATGATATGATGAATGATTTCTGATTTTTTTCACACATATATATGGCATTAATTTTGTGATGGATGGTTTTGGAATTATATATCCCTCCAATGCATTGGGTTAAGATGGATATCTCATGAGACAAATAGGCCTGGAATGGGGAGTGAACCAAGTTTAGTAAAAACTTTATTACACCCTAATAGTCATAGGAGTGACCCTTGACTACTATAATGAAATGGGGAGTAAAACTAATCTACTATGATAGTCTTTTTAGTAAAAAATTACTACTGAGGAAATGATTTACTATGCTTTGTGTATTCTAACAATGTATATATTATTCAAATGTTAAGATCTCATAGCTCATGTTTTTTGATTCCTTTATTATTCATGTCTTATGAACTTATAATAATTATGACATGACTTAATATTATTATCTATGATATGTAGGGAATGGTTATCAAATGGTATGCTCTTGTTTTAATAGCATTATGATCATGTTATGTTTAAGGGATCAATGATATCTCCCTTTTTTACCCTTACCAGGAATCAAAGATCACCCTTTATTATGTTTTATTTCCCTAGGTTATGAATAATGATATTAAATATGATATGTATAATAAGAGATATAGTTATGAAAAACTTATTGGGAGGTGTTTTAGTTCACTTATGACTAAATTTTTTATGTATCCAAGTTTCCAGATATACTAGACCTATAAAATTCTAGCACTAATGGTTATGTTATGTAATGAATATTCATCTAATAAGATGTAATATCTATATATGAAAAGTATAGGTAATTAAAGTTAGCATCAAATAAATATTTAGTTCACCTTTAGAAACTAGGATGAAAAAAAATTATTGAGAACCCTTAGAATAATCCTAAGTTTATGAGAACATCATATATTTTGTTAAAGAATTAATTGTGGTTTTCCTATAAATACATCCTTATTTGGATACTGCAAGAAGATGTTGTTTTAGAACATATTAATCTAGGCATAATAATCCCAAAAGGAGTTGTATGTGTATATCTCATCCATCATTCTGGTGCATGGTGAGTGTGCCCTTACTGTGTACCTCATTTGACAATCCTAGAAGATATTCTTGGGTTAATTCAAATTATCTTTACTAACCATTATTATGTATTTGAATAGATAATAACCATGAATAACCATGGATAAACCTATGGTTTTATATATTGAAAACAATCTATCGTGATTTAGAGATCATATAAATGGATTTTATTTATTATGTTGTTTCCCACTATGATTATTGTTCCTAAAATACACTTTTTGGTTTTAGTCAATAGTTGGAACCCAAATAAATAATGTTAATGCTAAATGAATAAAACAATGTAATTATTTTCCTCTTTAATTTATAGATGTTATGAGAGATGGAATGAAAATTATATTTTATATTATTACATAACTTTTTAAAGCTATAAATCATGTTGAAATTCCAAACGTGCAATAGTGGGTAAATCATCTTGTTGAGTCCTTTATGAGGAAACAAATACATTATTTTAGTGGTCCTTCTGAACAACTAGTTAAATAGAATTGGATCAGTATGACTTAGAAAATATTTGTCATTATCCAATTTTTGGAACATGAAAAGTTAATTTTGGTTTTTATCATTTTTAAAGTGAAGAAAATCGACGGTGTAATTTTATCAAGATCACAAAGTGTTGGGATGAAATTGATTCCCTAGAGTGGTCTGAATTTAAGAGAATAACTATAAATAAGTACATTCCTTGTATTCTTTATATGAAAATTGAGAAATAATTCCTTTAGCGAAAGAAAAAGGATGACGAATCTATTGAAAATTATGAAAAAACTTTGCAAGACTTGTGAGGTATGTTTTTGGTATTAATATCCAACCTGAAAGTAAGTTTGATCAATTATTTAGTTGATTAAAACCAAGTCTCTGAAGGTAATTAGATATAAGATACATCATTATCAATGAATTAATTTTTTTATGTTCTATCAAGGTGGAAATATAGATTAGGGTTACCCATCAATCTCACAGTTTTCATAAGAGTATAAATATATTGTTTAAAGGAAGCTCTAAAAATCAGGGATAGAAGAAGATGAACCTTATTTTATGCTCAAATTGTGGAAGGAAACATAAATGAAATTTTATTAATGGGACTAGTAAATATTTTTAAGTGTGGAATGGATGGTCATATACATTTGAATGTCAAAGTGATTTGAAGATACTATTAAATGAAAAGAACAATGAAAAATATCAACATAAGGAAGAACCCACAATTTAGTTACTAAAAATCAAGGAATTTGGGGATTTTGTTAAAAAATGCTCAAATATAAAGGCTAATTATTATGATCTATATTATAAATCTCTAAATACAATAGAAGAATGGGAATATCATGAAATCACTATTGCTGATGTGAATATAGAAGTGGTGAAATTTATGCTTACCACCCACTCTAGAACTGTTAATATCTTATTTGATTACGAATCTACCCACTTGTTTATAAATGAATAATTTTAAAAGGGTATCAAAATACCACCTCAAATATAAGATAATTAATTATTAGTGAAAACCAAAATGGTACAATGATTGTATCACATTTCTATGAATCTTCAATTATTAAATTTTGTGGGAATGTGCTTTATACAAATCTCATTATTCTCCCTCTAATTAAATTCAATTTTATTTTGGTAATAAATTGGATTTATTTTCATAAAGTTCTCGTCAATTTTAAATGAAGGGAAGTCACGTTTTATGTTCCTAACTAACCAATGATCATATATCAGTGATATATGAGTCTTTATTCAAATTCAATAATGTGCCTATATTATATGGTTGGGAGAAAATCAAAATTTGTGATACGCATATTATAAATGATTTTTTTGATGTAATTTATAAATATTTTCCTAGAAATACACTCAAGTTTGAAGTTGAGTTCTCAATAAAACTCATACCTAGTGCTACACCTACTTCAAATACTCCATAAAAAATGACACCAATAATGTTCCGTGAATTAAAGGAAAAACACCCAAAAAATATTAAAAAGGTATTTATTCAGAAAATTTCATCACATTAAGGTGTGATTATTTTTTTATTAATAATAAAGATAGATAAATGCGACTCCACATTGAATATTGGGAATATAAAATGATCATAATAAATAATAAATATCCTCTGCCTCGTATAGAGGAATTGTTTGATCAATCATGTAGATATCCTTAATCTTCTAAGATTGGTATTCTTTCTAAATATAATCAATTTAGGGTAAATATAGAGAATATACCCAATACAACATTCCATACAACTTATAAACACTATGAATATATAGTGATACCATTTAGTCTTCATAATTCCCCTGCTATCTTCATGGATTTAAGGAATTGATTCTTTAGATATTATAATGATCAACTTATGGTAGTCTTTATTAATGATATTAATATATATTCAATGTGAAAGGAAGAGAATAAATATTAATTGGGGATTGTTTAGTAGAACCTATAGAAAGATAAGTAGTATGTATAATGTAAAAATTTAGAATTTTGGAAATAAAAAGTTTCATTTTTGTGTTATATAATCTCAAGTGAGGGTATTTAAATGGATCCAAAAAATAATGAAGTTATTAAATGTTTCCCCGGACCAACCACTATGACAGATATTCATAATTTTCATTGTTTGAATTTTTATTATCGATGATTCACTAAGTTAACTTTGAACAGGTCCATTTTCCTTTGGATAGATGAATGTGAGTAAAATTTTAAAGACATGAAGTGAATTCTTATTAGTGCATCATCTCTTACTTTAACCCATAAAAGATAAGGGTTTGTAATCAATAGTAATATATAGAATAAGGGTCTCAAAATTTTTCTCATGAAGAATGAAATGGTTATATGTTATGCCTCATTAAAATAAATGGTTAAAGATAAAAATTACCCAAATCCTGATTTAGAATTAGCTACATTAATTTTTGCATTAATGATATGGAAGACTTTTCTATATGGAGAAATATACGATATATATATATATATACTAATTATAAAATTTTAAATTATATGTTCACTTAAAAAAATATTAATATATTCCATAAAAGATTGTTGGAGTTGATTAACAATTATGAATCCTCAAAAAATTACCACCTTGGGAAAGAGAAAAAGGTTGAAGATGATTTGAGTTAAAATAATCATTCTAGCATATCTATAATCAGGATAAAAAAGACCCAATATTTATGGATTTGAAAATTATGGAAATAGTTATCTTAAAGGATGGATAGAAATATTATATTTCTCAAATAAATGTTAAACCATCTATCTAAGTGAATATTAAATAGGTACATATGGAAGATATATAGAAGAAAAATAAGAACAAAACAATTTTTTTATTTAACTATAAATTTAATTGAATGATAAGGTTCTGGGATCATGTACATGTTTAGTCCATACCAAATTTGAATAAGGAGATGATGTATGAGGACTATAGTTTATCATTCTCTATTCATCATGGGAGAATGTGAATGTATAAATATATGAAATAGTATTTTTGGTGGGATATCATGAAGAGATATATTTTAGAGTATGTATCTTGAGTCTTCGTATGTCATCAAGTTAAGCATGGGAGATAGAAGTCTAAGGGGATTTTACAACTATTACTCATACCAGAATGGAAATGAGAAAATTTCACCCTGGATTTTATCATTGTAATCCCCAAAAAAATCTAAAGGCCAGAATACAATTTAGGTTACCATTTATTTCCTTAGAAATTTATAACACTTTATTTATACTAGATACCATTTTTCAATTTATTATCTTTCAAAAATATACATTAAGGATATACTAAGGTTTCACATATTATTTAGATAAATCCTTATAAAGACTACTTTGGAAAGAAGTGTAAAACTCCTAGGAATTGGGATGAATTTAGAGAAATAAATATATTAGTACCTAATCTAGTAGAAGAAATGATAGAGAAATTTAGAAGCATTCAAAATCCCATCATGGTTGTTTAGAGTTGATAGAAAAGTTATGCTGATAATTTTCTGTGTGATATGGAATTTGAGGTTCATGAGAAGGTTTTTATGTGAGTTTCTCTGTGGAAGAAATTTATTAAATTCTTAAAGAAGAAAAACCATAGACCTAGGTATATTATCCCATTTGAGATTATTTATAGATTATGGAAAATATCTTATCGATTAGTGATTCCATTGAAAATATCTCAAGTTCATGATGTGTTTTATGTATCACTTGTTAAGATATACATACCTGATTTTTTATAGGTACTAAAAAAAGGATGTAACATTGAAGCATGATATTTACTATAAAAAATTATTTAAATATTATATTTTAGAGAAAACATGATATGGAACAAGACTAATCACCTAGTAAAAATTATCTTCAAGAATCATAAATTTGAAGAAGCTACTTGGGAACCCAAGTATAAAATGAAATAAAGATACCCTCATTTTTTTAGTATAGGAGTAAAATTATTATAATTAAGAAATTAAATTTATGGGGGGTATAATGTAACTTGACAATATTTTTTGATATATTTATCTTCAAATAAATTTAATTTCTTTGATATCTTGCGATACACACAAGACTTAGTTTAAAAGAACCACGATATACTAGGAGAATAATATTATATAATGATATAGTTATTTTATATACATTGGATTCATGGGTATAAATAGGACTAACCAAATTATTAAAAATGTATGGTTTACATATGTATAAAATAGATTCACTGATTATCAATTCATTGGAAATGAAAATAAAAATCATTTTAAAATAAAGGGGATGTTTTTCAAAAAAACCTTTTTTTTTATTAAAAAATTTGTTTTTATCTTAATGAATTGAATTAATATATCTTAATGAATTATTCTAATAATATTTTTATATTATATATTAAATAAAATGTTTAAAATTAATATAATGTTTTTTCTAGCTATGGGTTTTGAATAAATCTAGTTTTATGCATAAAAATATATTTTTTTCTAAAAAATAGGACTTTCATCATGTTTTGAGATCTTATTTTAAAATGAATTTATTCTAATTATAGAAATTAAATTGTGTAAAATGGATTATATATTCTTAATCAGGATATCTAGATATGGTAAATATTCTTGTTTTATTTTTAGGCATTATGAAATGTAACCATGGTAAAATATATCACCACAGTAAAGGGTAAATCAGATTAACCTATGATGAAATTAAATGTTAAGGTCATCATATTTAATATTAATTATTTTTTTTATGAATTTGATTATACCCTTATAACCTTGGTATCAAAATATAGTTTTTTAAGGAACACTAGTCCATGAATATGACTCATATAATATTTAAGGAAAATAAAAATAAAAAATGCCACTCTCTTGATTTTAAATATCTATTATATGTTTACATAGGGGGAGAAGCATGTTGTGAATGAAAATTAATGGTTATCTTTAGTATAATAAAATTATTTTCAAGATGGTAATTTATTTATTATTTTTATTAATTATATAATCACCTTAACGTTTTACACATCATCAACATAACACTTCTTCAAATAATAAAGAAAATGAAAAAAATAAATTTAAAAATATTAAAACTAATATAATATGAGTGAATTGTTATGTTAAAAAAATAATTGATACATATGAAATATTACAGATATTTTAAAATAATATATTTTTATTTCATATGTGTAATTTTGTTATTAGAGTCTAATTAAATTAATAGTTCCAAAATTGACATTAATAATAATTTATAATAAATAATAATTTATTAAATGATATAAAATTGATAAAAATATTAACCTCAATGATGTTAATAGAATATAGTTGAAAATATCAACCATGGTCAATTTATTAGTCATTTTTTCATTTATGGTAACATTTCTAACCCTTTAATATTGAAATAGTTGTAACTGTTGTTAAGGTCAAAATGGTTAATAAAAGGGTTAATAAAAAAGATAAGGTTTAAAATAACACAAAAACCACTATAAATTTAATTATTTGATTTTACCTACTCCCTGAACTTTTTTTATTCAAATTAATTTCAATTTAGAATCATTTTTCTTGAGAATGAATTTATTATATTCAAATTTTTAATGATTTTCCAAGTGTGTCCTCTCCCACCCTTATAAAATGACACCACTACTTTATCTTATTTACCAAACTTTTAGCCCTAAATATTGAAAAAACTCTAAAATATTATCTTATAAACATCACTATCCATGTTCTACAGGTTATATTCTCCCTAAAATAGAAACAATTGGTTCCTTAAGAGGATATCTAGATGAGTTCTTTCAAAGAAGATGTAATAGCCTTAACTAATAACATTCTGTTTAATTATTATTTTACCTCCTATTAATATGTGGAATTTTTCATAACATAATAAATTCAGTATCCTCAGTACATGTAAATTTTATTAGGATTATGAGACCACTATTATCCACCATCTTTTCTATCAAATGGAAAGTGAATGTATCACTCATGTTTATGTACAAATTATCATCCTCACGTAGAGATACAATTCACATTTCATAAACATGTTTTATGGATGAGTATTATGGTATGTTTAATGATTATATATGATATTTATTACATAATTACTCTTTTTTAACAATAAAATCAAATCTAACGTCTTACCTTCCTATCCATTGGAAAACTTTAACATTTCTCGTGCGTACGTGTGGGCTACCACCTCCAAAAAGTGATATGATTCGTTTTTTTGTTTTCACTTACTTGGATAGTAATAAAGATATAATTGATGAATATAGCGGATTTATATTATATAATAATGATTCTTTAGAGGTGAATAATTATTTACCTTTCTTTTTTCCATCAATTGAAATGTGAGAACAACATTCATGCATACATACAACCTACCGTATCCATGAATGGTGTAATTCATTTTCTATCTATAACTTTTATAGATGAATCTAAATATACATATAATAAATACATATTATATTTTATCATTATTAAAATCATTTTTGTGATATAACAATGATCAATGTAAAAGTATTGTTACTACCAAACCAAGATTCTTTTGAAAAAAAAAGTAAATAGTTATCATTTGGAAATAATGATTTTAATAGAGAATTATAGATAACTCAGTGTTTAAATGTTACAAAGAAATAATATATGATATTATAAGTTTGTAAAAGACTATCTTAAAGATTTATAATAAATTTAAATTTTTCATATATGAAGATATATCACATTCATATAAAGTGGAACTCAAGGTAAGGGTTTTATATTTCAATATAATTATTTATGTAGATTTTTTATGATTAAGTTTTCCATAGTGAAATATTATGATCTAAATATAAATAATTTATTTAATTTTATTATACACTTTTTATTTTGGGAAAATAAAATTTTTACTTTAATTTTACACTATTTTATGAACTCATGATAATGAGAGAAGATTTTTAATGAAAATTTACTTTATTTCTCTATTCGGTCAAAAACCCTTTTTATTCCATGACAATGTTTTTAAAAAAAAATTAAGAATTTATTCAAAATTATCCTGTGTTTTTTATAATAATTTTCACCCATGTTTTAATTTTTACAATATTTTTTAAGAAAGGGACCTTCTTTTGATTTTCTGAACTCAATATTTTTTAACTATTTATATTTTGTTAAGGAATGTTTTCTTTTAAATTATATGAAATGAGAGTAATTTTTAACCATAATGAAATATAAATTCATTAAATATTCCTTTAAGAGTCTCCATGGTTATTTTCAAATAATTTTTTAGTAATATTTGGATTTTTATATTTTAAAGAATCACTTTTATAGTTAACGGGGTCTTTTCCTAAAGAAACATTCCATGTGATCTTTTGAGGGAATTTTCTTTTAGGATGACTTCCTTTGATGTTAATTTTGTTTTTCTTTTGAGATATGATCCAATGATACCATTCTTATTATATATATGGATGGTTTATAATTATGATGAAATTATGATTATAAAACCCATTATTTTCCATGGTTTGTTCAATGATGAACTGTTTAAATTTTTATGAAACCTGTTTCATCTCAACCGGTTATTCCATGATAATTTTTTTTGGGAACCATTTAATTTTCATGAATTTTGATATGATGAATGATTTATGATCCTATGGAATAAATATGTATGATTTTCATAATGTGGTGGGTGGGTTCAAAATTATATAGTGCTCCAATAAATTGGGTTAAGATGGATATCTCATGTGATAAATAAGACTGGAATAAAGAGTGAGCCTAGTTTATAAAGGTAATTTGTCCAATATGATAGTATTTAGAGTAAACCTTGACTAATATGATAGGATAGGAAGTGAAAAAAATCTACAATGATAGACATATCTATGAGTCTTAACTACTAAGGAAATAACTTTCAATGCTTATTTATAAGCCACAAACTTATGTATTATGCTAATTTTACGTTCTCATGGTTTGTGTTACTAGATTTCATTATGATTCATATTTTGTAATGATGAAATATTTATTTCATGACTCCATATTATATTCTATGACATATAGGGTATGGTAATCAAATTTTATGCTCATGTTTTGTAGTGTCCCAAACTAGTTGCCACTAAATCAATGGTTTGAGCTAGTTCACCACGAGGCTTGAAGTGCGCCTCCATGTCTGCCAGAGGTTACTAACTAGCAGCAAGGGCCTATGGTGTGATAGTGTGGAGACTATTCACTCATTTAAGAGTAATCAAACAATATAAATAGCTATGTATCATGAACAATAGTAAATAAACAGTGCGAGGAAGTATAAAATAAATTGAAATATATTATGCTATAACAATGAATGAAATTTTATAAAAACCCGAATAACCATGTAATACATAAAACAATTTTTAGCCTCTAGTCGGACCATATATGCATGAGTACATAAAATAAACTAAAATGAAAGTACAAGGATCTACTACCAACACTGAGCCAGGCTACATACATGGTTTGAAAGACATTGTCGAGTTGCTCTATCCCACCCAAAAGAATCCACAAGAGCAAACTTCGCTTGATCATTAAACACCGGGCCTTATCTTTAATGAATCATATATACCATTTATTATTTTTTGTTACATTATTTATTATTTTCAAGACCAGATGATGAGATGATGTGTGATTCTGAGTCCTGGTGTGTCTAGAATAAATATTTGAAATATTTGAAATATATTAAATAGCATGAGCACAAAATTTTCTTAAAAATGTCGAATAAAGTATAAACAGGGGCTTGGAATAGAAATATGAGGGAACCATTGAATTCAGAACACTGGTTTTACCTTATGATATACATAATCTATGTTGGCATGATATGTTTATTGAAAATCCATCAAGAACATATAAAAATAAAAAAAATAAAAAAAATTATTTTACTTTTCTATTAACACAGTGACCTAAACTCTTATATAAGTACATGGTTATGGAAAATCCATATGTTTTTTCACATAACCATAAATATTTTGAAGAATTGTTGGAGATAGAATTATAGTATCTCTCTCAGATTAATGTCAACTATATCATAAATCAATGATCAGTGTGAAGTGGGATTCAGATATATCACCAACGATAATCATGCAGGCTCATTCTTCATCAGTGATCAATCCATATTAAGGTAGGATGTTATTTTTATCTTGATTAATTTCCTATTTTTTATTTCTATAAAAAAACATGAGTCAATCATCCAACAGATTGATCTAAAGACTGTCTTTATTGTTGGTGTGTTAGTTTTATTCTAGAATTGGAGAATTTATTAATGATTGTTTGATTATCTCTTCATTTATCATTTTAATGGAAATGAATAGAGGTAGAAACAAACATTGGATAATGTAAATTCCTCATAGATTACCTTTATACATTTCATCCAATTTCTCATTCATCATAGTTGGTTTCATTGGCCTGTGGTTCGACTAACATTGTAGAATCAAATGTTGCACAGCCTTTTCTTGGTGTTATAATTCGATATCATAGATCTGAGATCGACATATATTGAAGGTTGTGTGACAATAGTAGAGATATATAATTAGATGGTGTAGATACCTGATTTTCATGTTCTTCTATGTATAATGTGGAATAATATTCAAAGGATATTTCCAAATGGATTTGATGGTTGGTTTTTGATGATTTGAAGATAGAAAGGCTCGATCGATGATACTATTTGGTTCTATCATGTAGGTGTGGATAGATCGGTGGCTATAGGTATGAGAGAAGACATGTGATTCCATATATGGAGTTCTATAAATTTATGAAGAACATGATATGTACTGTGGAGATACATGCTATATGGGACCCTCTCAATGACAGCTAGGGTTTTGAGAGAAAGATAAGAATCACACAGTGTGTGACCATGTATCACGACATGTTACCCCTCCCTGATGTCTTGGTGTGTTACTCAAAGGGTACACTAACTTGTCAAAATATTACACAGGCATAGGCATGTCATGTAATCCTATACAGAAATATCTAGGTTAGGTATACACGGGCTAAGCCATATACTGGTACATGGGCAGAAGTACACGGTCATCAACATGTCGTGTACTCCTACAAAGGCCTGGAAAGGCCTAGAATACATAGGATCTATTGTGTACTACTACACAAAAACATACATAGACATAGACATGGTCTATTTACATGGGCATTACCTACGGTCGAAGGGACATAGTGTGTAGAATTACTACATGGCGTGTACTCCTTCAAAGTTTGCTTGGAGCCCTTTTCCTATGTATCTTAGAGAATTTTAATTAGGCTGAATTTCCTATATCCATTCCCTGAGTGTGAGTATGTTATTTTCTCATACACATAGGACAACGATCTTTTTGTATGATTTCTTGGATAGAGTTGTTGGAAACCTACATTGAGGCCTGAAGTGAGATCCTCTATCATCCTCTTTTCCATGATAGAGTTCTTAGTATCAAAGTGACCAACACTATAAGGGTTCTGGTCCTCTACTTAATGGGTTAATCCAAAAATGAGTTATTTTTATTCCCCATGGCCTTGAGATTGAGCCCCATTTATGTATCATATCTTTTCATACTTACAGTGTATACTACCAATTGTGAGAGCCAACCAGCACTCCCACTCAGGAAAACCTCATTCATGTTATCAACCTCATTGAGTGTGTTCTCCCAAATGAGTGCTTTGTGGAACTGTCATGATGGGACCCTAGACTGGTAGTAAGAATTTGAATTTACCTATAGACTCTGTTTTTTCATTGAGAATATATGTATATTCTTGTTATATGTGTTTTAGACAAGTACCTATGTAGAAATGACTGATATTATTTTTTATATGCTTGTTGATTTTAGGGTGCCATAATGGGAATTATAATACTCACCCCTACACAGTATTTCCCCAAAAGTGTCTTGTCTTGTGTAAATGTTCAACCCTTTAACAGAGCCCCTAAGGCACTAGGACCAGGAAGTTCTTAGTGAGACTGGATGGACTAAGGTTTGTTCTTATAGTATATTGAAAGCAGTTCCCATCTTTACTTTTAGATTGGACTTGTTTTCAAACTCTTTATGGTGGTATTTTATTTGTCATTTTTTATTTTCTTTTACTACATTCCGTACTCTGGTTGTGGGATTAGATATATGCATACATGGTTTCTTTTAGCTTTTTTACATTTCATCATTTTATAGGATTGAAGATGTGTGTGTGTGTGTAGGTACTTAGGATAGAGCTTCCCATGTTAGTGATATGCCTACTCGATGTTAGTTGCCAGCCCCTAGACTATTGGAGGTGGGATTAGAGAGTCATGAAATAGACCCCTTTGGGACAGGTCATGACATATTGGTATTATAGGTATTGAATCTAACTTATTATTGGAGTCTATGTGATTGGTTTGGGGAAATATTATTAATTTTTTCAAGTTTGTATTTCAGGCCATGGACTTCAGTGTTGGTGTGGAGGTTAAAATTTCCTTACACCAAAAATCTGATCACTAAAATTTCAACAGGGTACATAAGAATACTAGTTGTAGGGAAAATAATGGTACTTGAATCATATAGGAATGGGTTGTTGTTTTTATGTCCTTTTTGATTCATATTTCCATTTATAATCATTGAACATGGTGCATCTAGTTTACATTCAGGATGAATCCATGATATATGAAGGCAAGGATTTGGCATCAGGATCACAAGTATGATCCCCTCGGTGATGATGCAATGATAAAAGTACTATTTCTGGGTGTGTTACCACTAAGTGGTGAAACATTTATACTACCACTTATAGAGTAGCATATGATACCCATAGTACCAATGGATGAGGTGCACAGGTTGAGTGCACATCCTGAGTTTAAATGATAGAAAAACCACTAGTTATGAGGTGAGCTTAATCCATAGGGGGATGAAGACTGTCTTGAGTTTGTGGCCTGATTTTTCTATTTGTTCAGGACACCAACAAATTAGATGTTTGACCTGGTGGAGAGCCTTATCCATAGATCAATAGTACAATGGTGTGGGTTAGTAAACTATTACTACAATGAGATGACTCTAGCATGGTTTGAGTTTGAATGAATTTTTATAGAGGATATTTCTCTAGCTACACTATGGGTTGTATGTATCAAAGACCTTATAAAGCTCCAACAGGGAAGCACGATAGTAGTTGAGTATTCATCAAGGTTTACCGACTTATGTAGGTACTTTATGAATATGTTTTGGGTACAATTATTCTAGGTTCAAACCTTCGAGTGAAGACTTTTTGAATACATCTAATAAACATTATACCTCTATGAAATCCTACCCATGTTGTGGTGATAGAGCAAGGTTGGGTGGTTGAGAGCTTCTTGGATGAGTAGACGCAGATAGTGGTTGATTGTAATGGGACCATAGGAGTATAGATCACAGTAGTAGGGATCCAAATTTAGACTCATGGACCTGTATGTGTGATAAATTTTAGAAGGAGGTCCTATTCAGAGTTTATATGGTTCAGGGATCATAGGATGGGTCTAGTTAGCCCAGGGAGAGATTGTTTTACTCATACAAAAGAAGGGTACATTTTTCAGGTGATTGTATGACCCACTATAAGGTTGATAGAGAGGTTGTAGATAGGTAACTAATGCAGAGGTAGCAGTAGGAGAAGACATGTTTTTAGGGTGGAATATTTGTAAGAGGATCTATGAGAATAGCTAAATGTGGTATATGTTTTGACTTGTTAACACCACCATCCCCTAGTGTTCCATTCCAGGCTCTGGTAGTTGGAGGGTAGGGGTGGTTTAAGTTGTAGACCGTCAAAAAATATGATCCAAAAACTTGTGAAAAGATACTCGATATGATATGTGCATTTTATACCTTTTATTTAGTACTTATATACATAGGCCTTAGTAATTACGTTCATTCCACATACTTGGATTGAGACATAGATATTTTGGTTGAGAACTTGGATCGAACATTAAGATTGGATAATCTTACTAGAGATGACTCAGTGATCACACACTTATTCCAACAGTGTGACCTAACTATTGGAGGAAAGAGTATCTATTGGGATCTCTTTGTAGTAGTGATTATTCCTTATGACGTCATCTTAGGTATGGAATGGACATTTATGGCTGAGGACCAAATTGACTATGTCAAGAGGAGGATACAATGTGTCTACAATAATGGGACTAGTTTTTCCTTTTTGGGTTAAAAGAAAGCCTAGGAAGAATATGATGGACTCAAGGTTATGCGGGTGAAACCGATTAATCATCAGTTGGCTAGGATGACCCTTGGTGTAGTGGATGCTATGAGTTTCCAATTCATTGAAGTGGTGGAGGAGAATTAGGTTGTCTTCTGTGAGCATGTTAAAGGCTTCCCTCCCCAACAGAAGATAGACATTTTCATTTATTTACACCCCAGGATGACCCTGATATATGCACCATAATATCGAATGGCTCGTAAAAATATTTGGGAGATGTAGGTGTGGTTGGAGGACTTTTAGGGGAATAGGTTTGTTAGACCCCATGTTTCACCTTGGGTAGCCACAGTTTTGTTCCCCCAGAAGGCAGATGAGAGCTTGAGGTTATTTGTGGATTAATAGAACTTAAATAAAGTGACTATGATGAAAAAGTATCCACTATTAAGTATTTATGACCTCTTTTATTATTTGATTACTTTTTGATGCCCTTTGGAATGAAGAATTCCCCAATAGTTTTCATGGGACTCATGAAGCAGATCCTCCATCCCTTCTTAGATTGATTCATAGTTCTCTTCATCGATGATATCCTAGCATACTTGGTGTCCGAGGAGGAGCATGCGAGACACTTGAAGATGGTTCTATATGTACTCTACGAGAAACATATTAACAGAAAGGTTTCAAACTATTGGTTCTAGGTATAATAGGTCCACTTTCTGGGACACATTAATTCAGAATGAGTGGTAGTGGACCTAGCCATGGTTGAGGCACTATTTTCTTAGGAATCACCCAAGAGTGTGATAGAGGTGTGAAGAATCCTTGTATTGGTAGGATATTACCAAATATTCATACCTGGAATATTATGAATATGATTACCCATGACAGCTTTGACCTAAAAGAGGGATCCTTTGATGTGGATAGAGAGGTGCTAGTAGGATTTTCAAGAGTTGAGGTAGTGATTAATGAGTGATCCCATCATGAGATTTCTAGAGGAGGGTTTCAAGTACATAGTGTTCTACGATGCATGAGGGACCATAATTGGTAGTGTTCTGATATAGAGGTAGGTAGCTGAGAGCACATGACCAGAACTACACGACCCCTGATCTTGGGTTCATAATGGTATTCATTGCACTAAATATATGGTGACACTACCTGATGGGTGATTAGTTTATCATATATTCTAATCCTATGATTCTCAAGCATACATTATCTCATAAGGATCTTACCTTGAGATATAGTTGATTATTAGAGTTCCACCAGGATTATGAATTCAATATTATCTAAACTCCTAGAAAGGGGAATTTGATAGAATATTCTCTTAGCATAAGATCTTGTTCACAATTTTTGAATGAGTCATCATAGTAGTTGGCCTCATTGCATTTATCCTATGTGGATTGAGATGGATTAGTTCACATCCAGTCAATGGTTTTTACCCCTACACTTACAAAGCATTTCAGGGTGTCACAACCTAGGGATACTGACTATGGGACCCTACATACTTGGACATCCAATGAACATGCTCAAGATAGATTGCATGAAGGTGGGGAGCATGAAATTATTTTCATAGGATTCATGATGGTACCAATGATGTTGGAGGAGGGTGTCTTGAGAGTGTCTCATACATCTCTTTTGGTAGTACATCCAAGTGCGTAAAAGATGTAACATGCCCTACAAAGTCAGTTTTGGTGGCTAGGGATAAAGAGGGGAGTTGAAGAGTTTTCATCTCAATCAATTAATTTTCAAAAAGTGAAGGTGGATAACCATGTTCCAGCAGGTTTAGCTCAACAGGTTGAGGTGATAGAGTGGAAGTGGGATGAGATATCCCTGGACTTTGGGATGGGATTACCACATATATCTAGGGGATATGATTCCATCTAGGTGATCACAGGATAAATTTCCAAGTGGGCCCACTTCCTAGTTATCCTAGAGAAGAGTTTAGTAGAGATATTAGGACACCTATAAATGAAGGAGATAACTAAAATCCATGTAGTTCCATCAATGATCATTTATGACCATGATGCTTTCTTCAAATCTTGATTATAGAATGTATTATAGGAGGATTTTGGGAATCAGTTTTCCATGATCACTGTGTTTACCCCTAAATGTTGGCCAGACTGTGCAGACTATTCATGTATCAGAGGACATTCTACAAGCTTGCATGTTTGAATTTATCTATATCTGGGAGGATCATCTACCCTTGGTAGAATTTTTGTACAAAATATCTATTGTTACACCATTGGTATAGAACCATTCAGTGATTTGTATCTGTGAACCTCTAGGTCACCACTTTTCTAGACTTCCCTTGGAGAGTCATCGCGTATCGACATAGAGTTAGTGCGAGCTATGATCGTACCACGATTCACTGTTTTATTCCACCCTTACACCGCAGTTTTAAACTAGTTTTGTAATGAATATTCCAAATATAATAATAAATTGCACTTCATGTTTGAATAAATAAATTAATGTTAATCAATATTATAATGGGAAATGTTACTTGTTTTTATTGTTTCAATGTAGGTGGAGGTGATTTGGAGGGCCTTTGATGAAGTGGAAGAAAAATGGGCCAAAATTGCATGGATCCATGGACATCTGTCCACTTTTTTGCATAGTAAACAAAATCCGTGCATCCAAATGGGCTGATATTTTGTGGGACTCTCCAGAATTAAATAGGATAGATTTCATATTGAAGAACTCAATTCTGATTCTGCTTCTATGGGGCCCATATGAACTGATCTATCCAAGCCACCTAATTTGGAACAAGTCAAATGAGGTGTTCTGTATTTTATCAATATCTTGAGTTATAGTTGTCCAAATGGTGCCAAACTTTCGGTGGAGACATTCCAGTAGTAGGGCTATAACTTTTCTATTTTCTTGAAAGCGAGATAAGACTTTCTAAATGCCGAAACGCGTGGTACAAGTGGATTAAATAAATCTATGTGCCTAAAACCACCTTCCAATTTTCCTATAAAATGTCACCTTGGGCTCCCCATTTGCATGTTCGGACAAGAGGCAAGGTGCTGCCAATTTGGAGTCCCCAAAGAGTCTTCTCAACATACCTATCAGTTCTGGAGGCTATGGGAAGTTCTAACCCAACATCTTTCTCTTCCTCCTCTCCCATGGGTTTCTAAACCCCTTGTGATCACCCGGGGAGGAACGTGATGTACATCCCGAGCTTCATTTTTGTAATATTTGAATGATCTTTTAAATTCCAGATTGTTGTGTTGTTTTTCATCATCCTATATTCGTATTTTATTGAGTTATGTACTGGTATGTCATGCTCAACTCATATGATCATGTTTGGGGGTACCCATTCATGTGATGTTTCACACCCCGTTCACCACTTTCTTTCCCCCTTTCAATTGTGGTGTTTGTGTGGTTTATATTGGTCAATTGAACTCACACAAGAACTGTCAAGGCCATGTACATTTATATCATGGTATTACAAAGAAATAACATTAAATATGGATAGTGCATCGAGTTTTTTGTGTGTTGCCTTGGTGAGTTTTGGTTATGAAGTCAAACACAATTCACCCAATCATCGGCGGTGTCCGGTGAATCATTGTGTGTTTTTGACTGAACCCTAGGAGACATCCTAGTATAAACTTATTAAAATTATAGTTATAGGTGTTACAAACCAGGGATTAAAATTTCATAACCTTATATCATGAAGCGATGAAGGATAAACATCTTGCGAGTACCCCGGGTTGATCACGCTTAATTAATTTTGTTAATCTCTACTTTGTTTTATAGCATCTATTTTCTATCATCATCTTTAATCATAAAACCCAAGTATTATAAAACCCCATTTCCCTTTTTAATTTCATAATCAAAACCACGTTTTAGAATTAATTATCTAAGGCTCTTTCGAGAGACGACCTAGGGTTGCTGCTATACTATAGAAATTCTAGTTAAAAATAAACATCTAATTTGACGCGCTCGACAACGCAGTCAAATTTTGGTGCCGTTTCTAGGGATCCAAGATCATTTTTTTCTTTATTTAATTTTATTTATTTATTTTACTTCTTAATTAGTACTCCTTTAAATACCCCACCCCCATTTGATTGTTTTTTTGTTTTGGGTTTTGTCTTTATTTTTGGTTGTTTTTGGTGTGTTCTGTATCTATCTCTCTCTCTCTATCTTCTTCTCCATCTCCCTCTCTAATTATATAGATTAAATTCTATTCATCTTTCAACCTTCTTAAGTTTCTCTTTTATCCATCTTAAATCAAAAAAAAACACAACAAACAATCAATCAATCAAACTGGACATCATTATTACATGACAAGATCTGGTAAAGGAACACTACTTGAATTTGATCCTAAAATTGAAAAGTAAATTCACACACAAATCAAGGAATCTAGAGAAGTTCAATCAAGTAACATTGTGGAACCCCTTGTGGAACCTCAAGTGGTCCTAAACCAATCCAAAATTGAACCAAATCAAACCCCTGAGATCATGGCTGCAAATAACTGAACATTAAAAGAACTGACCACCCCGGATGTGGAGTACCAACCTGCGTACATCCAATATCCTGAGGAAGCAGCCAATTTTGAGCTAAGATCAGGCCTCATCCATCTCCTTACAAAATTCCGTGGTCTTCCCGGAGAGGACCCTCACAAACATCTAAAGGAGTTTCACATAGTGTGCTCCACCATGAAACCCCAAAATGTGTCTGAGGACTTAATCTAGTTTAGGGCCTTCCCTTTCTCCCTTGATGGTGTAGCTAAAGATTGGTTATACAATTTGCCTACCACAATTGGGGGCTGGAATGACATAAAAAGAATTTTTCTAGAGAAGTTCTTCCCTGCCTTCCGAACTGCTTCAATTAGGAAAGAAATATGTGGAATTAGGCAATCACAAGGAGAGACCCTTCATGAATACTAGGAGAGATTAAAAAGACTTTGCTCAAGCTTCCCCCACCACCAGATTAGTGAACAACTATTAATCCAATACTTCTATGAGGGACTTATCCCCATGGATCGTGGAATGATTGATGCTACAGCTGGTGGTGCCCGAGTTGACAAAACTCCTTCTACCGCTCGTGACTTAATATCCAACATGGCTCAAAATGCACAACAATTTGGTACACGAGCTATTGCACCAACCCGAGGAGTTCATGAGGTAAGTCATTCAGCCCTAGAAAAAAAGGTAGATACTAAACTTGATGAGATGAATACCCTTCTAAGGCAATTATCTCAAGTACAAGGTAACTCACACTCTACTTCTATTCCATTGCATTGTGGTATTTGTTCTGATAACACTCATTTTTCTGACCAGTGCCCACAACTTCAATATTCATCTGAGACTTGTGTAGCTGTGTTCCCAGGGCATCCATTCCAACAAGCACCCCCCTTCAAGCAAGAACAATTCAGGCCAAATCCAAATCTAGGGTGGCAAGCACAACCCCAGTACCGACAAGGAGGAAACTCAAGCTACCCAAAGCAGAATTGGTATCAACAAGGCCAAGGTATGCAACCTTCTTATCCTTCAACTTCTCAAAACAATCATCCTCCTCCCAAGTCTAAACCAAGCCTTGAGGATATAGTGAAGCAAATGGAAACCCAGAACCTTCAGTTCCAACAGACCACACAATCATCTATTCAAGACCTACGAACCCAAGTGGGGAAATTGGCAAACACCATCGGTGAGATTAAGATGCAAGGTTCTGGACAACTACCATCCCAACCCATTGCCAATCCAAAGGAAAAAGGTAATGTATGTGAAGTTACACTTCGTAGTGGTAAAGAAGTTTCTCCTTATACTGATTCTGCACAGCAGGTATGCCCCCCTCATGAAAACACTCTTTCCCAACCCTCAAAAACTTCATGTAAAGAAAAAAAAGACAAAAATGGTAATCTAATAGTCATTGATGATTTAAATGAACAATACATTCCTCATCCTTTCCCTCAAAGACTCTCTAAATCTAATAAAAACGTTGATAATGATATTGACAATGAAATAATGGATACATTTAAAAAAGTTCAAGTTAATATTCCATTGTTGGATGCAGTCAAGAAAATTACCCGTTATACCAAATTTCTTAAAGAGCTTTGCACCCATCGACGAAGGCTGAAGGAGAATAAGAGAGTCAACCTGGGAAGGAATGTCTCGGCCTTGATTCAACCAGCAATTCCAACCAAATGCAAGGATCCTAACACATTCACCATACCTTGTACCATAGGGGAGACCTTCTTTTCTGATGCTATTCTAGATTTAGGTGCTTCTATTAATGTAATTCCTCACTCCGTGTATACTTCTTTACAGGTTGGAGAGCTTTAACCACAGGCATTATCGTGCAACTTTCCAACCGAAGCACAACACACCCATTAGGAGTGGTTGAGGATGTCCTCATAAAAGTTAAGAATCTCATCTTCCCTGCAGACTTTTACATTCTTGAGATGGAAGATACTCGAATCCAAGGACATGCTCCTCTCATACTTGGGAGACCATTCCTAAAAACAGAAAATACGATCATCAACATTCACAACGGTACAATTTCCAAGGAATTCGGTGGAGAAAAGGTAAGTTTTAACATCCTTGAGGCCATGAAACACCCCGTTGAAGAGCACTCCACTCTTCCTGTCTATTCGATGGAAGTGCTCTCAAATGATGCACACACACACAATTATCTCCTCAACCCAAACTCTGATTCATTTTTGTTTTCATCACCCTTGGATGATTTGAGTTTTGATTCTTCTTTTGAATGTTGTGTGGGTTCAGAAAAATGTAAATTTTTTGCTTTAATTGTTGAGTGTTTTTATTCTGAGGTACCCATGACTATCGATGATTCAGCAAATATCATTTAAATAGATTCTCTTTTCTTTGAGAATAAACATGACCAGATAGATAGTTTCATGGACCTCACTCCCCCTAAAACCACTCCCTCAATCCAGAAACAACTGGAATTTGAACTTAAACAACTTCCTTCTAATTTAAAATATGAATATCTTGAGGGTATTGACCAATTTCCCGTCATTATTACCAATAACCTCTCTCCGCAACAGGAATTGAAACTACTCAAACTTTTGAGAGAGTGTAAAAAGGCAATAGGATGGACATTGGCTGATATTCCCAGGATTAGCTCGTCTATTTGTATGCACCATATACTTTTGGATGATGAGGCTAAACCCGTAAGACAATCTCAACGCCGGTTGAATCCCGCTCTCCTTGAAGTGGTAAAATTAGAAGTCAGTAAATTACTTGCTGTAGGGATCATTTATCCTATATCTAATAGTAAATGGGTTAGCCCGGTGCAAATTGTGCCTAAAAAATAGGAATAATAGTTGTGTCAAATGAAAGGAATGAATTGGTTCCAATGCATGTGCAAAATAGTTGGTGAGTCTGTATTGACTACCGTCGACTGAATCAAGCCACGTGGAAGGACCACTTTCCATTACCTTTCATTGACCAAATGTTAGAATGATTGGCTGGTAAGTCCCATTATTATTTTCTTGATGGATATTCAGGTTATTTACAAATCTATATATCCCCTGAGGATCAAGAAAAGACAACATTTACCTGTCCATTTGGCACATTTTCATACAGAAGGATGCCATTCGGTCTATGTAATGCTCCTGGTAATTTTTAGTGATGTATGTTGAGTATTTTTTTTGAGTACCTTGAGAGTTGTATGGAAGTATTTATGGATGATTTCACGGTTTATGGTTCTTCTTTTGATGATTTTTTGTAAAACCTAGGTTCTTTCCTCCGCTGATACATTGAAAAAGATCTTGTTTTAAATTATGAAAAATGTCATTTCATGGTTGAGTGGGGGATAATTCTTGGTCATATCATTTCAAATAAGGGAATTCAAGTTGATAAATCTAAAATTGAATTAATTTCATCCCTTCCATTTCCAAAATGTGTTCGTGAGGTGCGGTCTTTCTTGGGTCATGCTGGTTTTTACCGCCGATTCATTAAAGACTTTAGTAAGATCGTACTTCCCTTATCTTGGTTATTACAAAAGGATTCTGAGTTTGTGTTTGATAAAAATTGTGAGGATGAATTCAATTCACTAAAAAAGAGTCTCACATCACTTCCCATAATCCAACCACCTAGGTGGGATCTCCCCTTCGAGCTTATGTGTGATGCCTCTAACTTTGTAGTTGGGGCAGTTTTATCATAAAGGGTTGAAAAGGCTCCTCATGTCATTGCATATGCCTTGCGTACCCTTGACCCTGCCCAGGTACACTACACAACCACTGAAAAAGTACTCCTTTTATTGTGATTGCCTTGTAAAAATTCCGTTCATATCTTCTTGGGTCAAAAGTGATTGTGTTTTCTGACCATGCTGCCCTTCATTTCCTCCTAAAGAAACCTGAAGCCAAGCCCCGCCTCATTCGGTGGATGCTCCTCCTCCAAGAGTTTGACCATGAGATTAGAGATAAGAGAGGAGTGGATAATGTTGTAGCTGACCACATTAGTAGGATTTCTCCACCATTGGACCATCATGTTGAATCACCCCTACACATTGGAGAATTCTTCCCTCATGAGAACCTTTGTGATGTTGTGAACCTTACCCCCTGGTATGCGGACATTGTGAATTTTCTAGCAACATCTAGGGTCCCCACTGATTTTAGCACTTCACAATCCCAAAGACTTAAACATGATTCTCGATGGTACATTTGGGATGACCCATACTTGTAGAGAATTTGTAGTGACCAGGTTGTTCGTAGGTGTGTCCCTGACCATGAGTTCACCTCTGTTTTGACCTTTTGCCACACCTTGTCATGTGGGGGCCACTTTGGCTCTCAATGTACAGCTCGAAAGGTCCTTGAATCAGGATTACATTGGCCAACATTGTATAGATATTCCCATAGGTTTTGTAAATCATGTACTCGATTTCAATTCATAGGGAATATCTCTAAGAGGAATGAAACGCCCCAACATGCCATGTTATTCTGTGAAATCTTCGATGCATGGGGCATTGACTTCATGGGGCCTTTTCCAAATTCATTTTGCTTTGTGTAAATCTTATTGGATGTTGACTATGTATCTAAATGGGTGGAAGCAAAGCCCACCAGGACCGATGACTCTCGAGTGGTTGTTGATTTTGTGAGGTCCTAGATTTTCAGTAGGTTTGGTCTACCAAGATTCATCATTAGTGATCAGGGTTCACATTTTTGCAATCGTAACATGAAAAACTTTCTTCGTAAGTATGGTGTTGTTCATAAAGTCTCCACTTCATATCATCCCCAAACTAATAGACAAACAGAAATTTCAAATCAGGAAGTTAAGCGAAACTTGGATAAAACTGTACAACCCAATGGGAAAGATTGGATTTTGCGCTTGGATGATACACTTTGGGCGTACCGTACTGCTTTTAAAACCCCAATCGGAATGTCACCATACAGAATTGTGTTTGGAAAGGCTTGTCACCTCCCGGTGGAGGTAGAACACTGTGCATATTTGGCTATTAAACAATGTAATATGAACCTTTTAGATACAGGTGAGGAAAGAAAGCTGTAGATTCAAGAGTTGGAAGAAATTCGACGTGATGCATATGACAACTCCCGAATCTATAAAGAGAAGACAAAGGCTATTAATGATAGCATGATTCACTAGCGGAAGTTCCATATTGGTGATAAGGTCCTCATGTACAATTCCAGGCTTAAGCTCCACCCAGTTAAGCTTCATTCTCGATGGCTCGTTCCTTATACTGTTACTAATGTTTACCCTTTTGGTGCAATACAGATTTTGCATGAGCAGAGTGGACTCAGTATTACCGTCAATGGGCAGCGACTTAAGCACTTCTATGAGGATTTTCCAAAGAATCTGGTGGAGGAAATCCACCTTCTCGATGCATCATACCAATAAAACACATCAGGTCTTATCCTTCCTTCTCACATTCTAAATTATTTTAGTGAGGACACTGCACATTCTTGGTGTGGGGGGGGGGGTGGATACATTCCTAGGTTAGTTAGGAATTTTCATCATTTTCTCCTTTTTTTCTCTTTTTGGACTTCTTTATGGTATTTTCATTTTTCCCCATCAACAATTTCGAAATTCGATGATGTGGAGACCATAAAGTGGGGAAAGTAAAAATACTATAACAAAGGCTAAAAATAATTTGTATATGAGTTTACCATCAAGGAGTGATTTTTAGTGAATTGGTTTTCTGTCAATGATATAAATGGTCATATCCATGTGAAACCTTTGAGATGATTGATGCCCTTTGTGCGAGTAGTTTTTTGGAAAACTTTGTCACTAATATCTCCACAATTTTTTACACCAAACCACAAAGTGTGATTATTTCTTGCATAATATAAGTTAAATATATACTGGGTTAATATTTTTCAGCTTTAAATGATATTTCCATATGTTTGTTCCTTATCTGATCTATTTCATTACTGTACTAGATTGACCTATGCGTGTGTACCTAATGTCCTACTGTTGTACGCCCTCCAAAATAAATTGTTGTGTCTTGGGAAGGTCAAAAACCACTCCTCCATAACCTTTGATCTTGTTATAACTATTTCAATTAGTGTCGTGAGGAGATCAAACAAGGGTTGAGATATGAGTGTGAGATTTGTTCCAATTGCAACTTCAAAAAAAAATGAGGGGAGTGATGAAATGTGCAACGTATGGGGATATCAAGGTCTGGAGCTTATGGTTTGACTTTTGGGAATGCTTAAATGAGTGGGTCTTGAAATATGATTTCAAAGGATGTAGGACAGGTTCAGTGACAAAATCATTTAAGCTGAAAATGTTAAAATAACATATATTTATTGGATAGCAAGTGGAAGAAATAGCATGGAATGGTTTTCAGACACACACATGGAGATTTAGTGTCATGGTTTAATTCTAAATTCCTTTCTCAATTGGGTATCATGAATCTTTTTGAATTTCGTTATGATATGATTTATGAGACATCTTTTTCTATTTTCACTAGGAAGAACTCCTTGGTGTGGTTCGTGCATTGATCAATTTACTTTAAATAAAATTTCCTCAAATGATAAATCTTCAGGATATTGGAAATATATATATATATTAATCATTGTATTTGGATATGTGACTTTTCCCAGGAGTGCAAATGTTTAGGTGTGGGGGTGTGATCGTACCATGATTCACTGTTTTATTCCACCCTTACACCGCAGTTTTAAACTAGTTTTGTAATGAATATTCCAAATATAATAATAAATTGAACATCATGTTTGAATAAATAATTTAATTTTAATCAATATTATAATGGGTAATGTTACATGTTTTTACTGTTTCAATGTAGGTGGAGGTGATTTGGAGGGCCTTTGATGAAGTGGAAGAAAAATGGGCCAAAATCGCATGGATCCATGGACATCTGTCCACTATTCTGCATAGTACACGAAATCCGTGCATCCAAATGGGATGAAATTTTGTGGGCCTGTCCAAAATTTCATAGGATACATTTCATATTAAGGAACCCTATGACGACTCGGCTTCTATGGGTCTCATACGAACTGATCTGTCCAAGCCACCGAATTTGGACCAAGTCAAATGCGGTGTTCTGTAGTTTATCAATATCTTGAGCTATAGTTGTCCAAATGGTGCCAAACATTCGGTGCAGACGTTCAAGAGGTAGGAATAAAACTTTTCTATTTTCTCCAAAATGATATAAGACTGTATGAAGGCCTAAATGCGTGGTACAAGTTAATTGAAGAAATCTGTGTGCCTAAAACCACCTTCCAATTTTCCTATAAAATGGCACCTTGGGCTCCCCATTTGCAAGTTCTGCCAAGAGGCAAGGTTCTGCCATTTTGGAGTCCCCAAAGAGTCTTCCCAACATCCCTAGCAGTTCTGGAGGCTATGGGAAGTTCTAACCCAACATCTTTCTCTTCCTCCTCTCCTATGGGTTTCTAAACCCCTTGTGATCACCCGGGGAGGAACGTGATGTACATCCCGAGCTTCATGTTTGTAATATTTGAATGATCTTTTAAATTCTAGATTGTTGTGTTTTTTTTCATCATACTCTATTCTTATTTTATTGAGTTATGTACTGGTATGTCATTCTCAACTCATATGATCATGTTTGGGGGTACCCATTCATGTGATGTTTCACACCCAGTTCACCACTTTCTTTCCCCCTTTCAATTGCGGTGTTTGTGTGGTTTATATTGGTCAATTGAACTCACACAAGCACTGTCAAGACCATGTACATTTATGTCATGGTATCACAAAGAAATAACATAAAATTTGGACAGTGCATCGAGTTTTTCTTGTGTTGCCTTGGTGAGTTTTGGTTATGAAGTCAAACACAATTCACCCAATCATCGGCGGTGTCTGGTGAATCATTGTGTGTTTTTTACTGAAACCTAGGAGGTATCCTAGTATAAACTCAGTAACATTCTACTTCTAGGTGTTAAAAACCATGGATTAAAAGATCATAACCTTATATCATGAAGCGATGAAGGATAATCATCATGCGAGTACCCCGGGTTGATCACGCTTAATTAATTCTGTTAATCTCTACTTTGTTTTATAGCTTCTATTTTCTATTGTCATCTTTAATCATAAAAACAAAGTATTATAAAATCCCATTTCCCTTTTTAATTTCATAATCAAAACAACATTTTAGAATTAATGATCTAAGTCTCCGTCGAGAGACGACCTAGGGTTGCTGCTATACTGCAGAAATTCTAGGTAAAAATAAACATCTAATTTGACGCGCTAGACAACGCGGTCAAGCTACTACCAAGAAGCTACAGATCATCCAAGAGAATATTATGACTATAAAGAGATAAGTTCTATGTGATTAGACATACAATTCCTTTGGAGTTTAAGGATATAGACCATGTTTCCCTTTAGATTTTACCTTAAAATGGATTACGTATATTTGTATGGGGCGACAAGATATCTTTGAGATTCATTGGCTCTCTCTAGATACTGTATAGAGTTGGAAAAGTGGCATACCACATAGCTAAACTTCTGAAGTTAAATCATGTATATGAGTTTTCCAATGTTTCATAGCTATGAGTTACGTGCATGACCCATCACCTGTTATCGACTGGGGATATCTAAACATTGAGGACCAATCTACCTTTGCTGACTACCCAGTTGAGATTGAGGATCAATAAAAGAGGACCCTTTGTTTGAGATCGATTACTGTAGTTTGTTTCTAGTGGAATCATAAGAATATCTAGGAGAGAACCTAGGAGAATATGGAACAAATGCATGATTAGTACCAACATATTTTTGTTTAACCACTTATTTTAAATTTTTAGGACATAAATCCCAAATTTGGGGAGAATATAATGACTCAGATTCTCCATGTGTTATTTTTGGATATTGTATGGATTATTTTCAAGACTATGTGTTGAGATGGATTTTTATTCCATGGTTTGGTATTCCTAGAATAAATATTCAAAATATATTAAATAGAATACACATACAGTTTTTTAAAAAAAATTGGAATAAAATCTAAATGGGGGCTTGAATTGAAAATCTAAGGGAATTATTGAATTCAAAATTCAGTTTTAACCTTAGGTTGGAAATAACCTTTGTTGGCATGGGAAGTCTATAGAAAACTCACCACTATTGTAAAATAAATAAAATAATGATATAATATTATTTTATTTATCTTTTCACATAGTGACCTAAATTTATATGTAATTATACATTTATGAGAAATTCTTAGGGTTCACCACATAACCATAGAGCTGTTGGAGAACCATTGGAGAGAACATTGAAAGATCTCTTTTAGTTGAATTCCAACTGGATCATAGATTAGTGATCTTTGTATAGATAGGTTTGTAGATATATCCAGTTATAATAATTCATGCTTGTTCTTCATCAGTGACCAATCCATATTAAGGTATGACATTTTTTTTTGGATTCTTTCTCTCTTTTCTATTTCTATAACGAATGTGAATCAATAAACCAATAGATTGATCTATTGATTTTATGTGTTGAATGAGGGGTTAGTTTTATTAGGGATTTGGGGAATTTCAATGTGATTATTTTATTATATCCTCATTTATCATTATAGAAGAAACTAATCGAGGTCGACACGAACATCAGCTGAGGTCCCAACCTCATAAATGTTATTTTTGAATTTCTTCCCTTTTCTTGTTCATTGCAGGAGGCTTCCTTGACAGTCGGTTTGGTGGACATTGAATAATTAAACATTTAAAATGCATTTCTTGGTAACAAAATTAAATATCATAGACCTAGGCTCAGAACACTGTGATGGGGGTGTGATGATAGAATCAAAAATGAATTTGATAGTGTAGATACCCAGTTTTCATGTTCTTAATCATACAATGAAGAACAACATTTAAAGATGATTTCCAAAAACAAATTATGGACATATTTCGATGATTAAATGATGAAAATTCTAGGCCGGTGATACTCATTGGTTCCAAGACGGGGCATAATAATATTGGTGGCTGAAGGTGTGGGACCGGATGCATGATTCCCAATCTGGAGTTCTTGAAATTTCTGAAGAACACAACATGTAATGCAGAGTTACATGCTACGTGGGACCCTCTTAGTGGTGGATATGTTTTTGGGAGAAAGATAATTATCACACAGTGCATGACCATCTCACACGGTGAGTAAACCATCCCAGATGGCTTGGTGTGTACCTCAGAGTGTGCACAAACATGACCAGGGAGTACACAAGCATAGACACATTGTTTACTCTTACACAGACATGGACAGACCGGACATACATGATTTATGCCATATAATGGTACATGGGAAGAATTACACAGTTAGTAGCATGTTGTGTACTCCTACATGAACATGGCCAATTTGGGAACACATGGGATAAGACATGTATAGATACACAGACACAAACAAAAACATAGAAAATATTCTCTTACATGTACAAGACCTGAGGTCAAAGAGAGAAAATGTGTACCCCTACTACTCATTTTGTACTCATTCAAAGTTTTCTTGGATCCCTTTTCCTTTGTATCTTGGAATATTGTTTTCATGGTGCATTCCTAATATACATTCCCCAAGGGCTAGTATAGAATAAACTCTTAAAAATAGTACAACAATCCCTTTAGTAATACTTATTGGATATAGTGTTTTTAATCCGTCCATGAGGATAGAAGTGATATCCTCTATGATCTTTTTTCCCTAGGTTCATTTCTTTCTATCATCATGAGCGACACTATGTACGATCTGATACTCTACTTAGCAGGTTAATCTAAATTGAGTTTCTAGCATACCCCATGTCTTAGGGAGTGATCCTTATCTATGCATCACATGTCTTTATAATTATAGGATATTCTTATAATGGAAAGTATTGATGAGAAATACCTCTCGGAAAAACATAATATTTGTTATCAGACTCATGCAGTGTGCTTTCTCAGATGATATCTTTGTGGAACATTTGATCCGGGATCCTAGACTAGCATTACTAACCTGACTTTAAATATTGATTATATTCATTTATTGAGTATATCAGGATATTCATGTTATATGAAATGTTTAAAAATACCTATCTATAGATGACTTTTATTCTTTTTTTTAATTATTTTTTGTTTTAGGGTCTTCTACTGGGTATTTTTATTCTCATGCCTGCACAGGCTTTTCTCCACATGTCCTATCTTTTGTAGATGACCAATCATGTGAAAGAGTCTCCGAGGGACTAGGACTAGGCAGTTCTTAGTCAGACCCGGAGGAATGAGGTGTGTTTCTATGGTATATTTACAGCAATCCCCATATTTACATTAACTTTGGACCTATTTTTAGACCATTAGTGGTGGTCTTTTATTTGGACCTGTTTACTTTCTTTACTACCTATTGTACTCCGGTTGTTGGATTAGATGTATGAATTTTTGGTTTCTTTCAATTGGTTTACATTTTATAATTTCAATGATATGGATATTTGTATGTATACAAGTACTTAGGATAAGTCCTCCCATGTTATTAATATGATTACTAAGTGTTACTCACTAGCCCCTAGCCTATTGGAGACAAGTTTGGGGTGTCACAACATGGGGCCCTTTGGGAAAGTTTGTGACATCCACCCCCATCCATAATAAAACTTTGATCTACGTAAAATGAATACATAAAGTATGCATGCACACTAAGGTGCATTTACATGGGTGAGGAATAATCTCAGTAGGCCACTTGGATGATGAACCAATAAATCATTTATCATAAGTTCACACTTAGGAAATATGCTCAGCCTAGTTGCAAAATGACTAAAAAGAATAAATTGGATAACATGAAACCACAATCTATCCCCAGATCGATGATACTGGTAAACTGGGAAATGTTCCATAATGTTTACATATATTTTTATGCATATATATTTATATTAAAAAACATATACATATATATATAAATATGAATATATTCATGTAAGGTGAATGAAAAAACCTAAACCAACCATAGTCGTTCCTCAGGTCTGTAATCCCAATCACTTAGACATCCTGGGAAAAGGGAATTGAGATGGATTTTATACCACTGAATCAGTGTATCATTAATTTGATCTCTAGGTCTATAATCCTAATAGACAATACCAACTTTATCCAGCACCATAAATTTCTCTATACAAGCTACGTCACCACATGGGGATACTCATCTTGACTCTGGGTTCACCCGTACACACCTCCAATCACTAAATAATGGATTCTAGGGAATTACATCTAGAAATACTGTAAATGGAATAGAGGTGGATTCCATGATGCTCATTCCATGTAAATCCACAAATTTTTTTGATGCCTAGGTCTCGTTCAATAGGAAGTTATAAAATAGAAACTCAGATGAACCCTAAGGGTTGGACCCTTAGCTGAAATGTAAGTAGAGCTCACTAGTGAGACCTCATTCCCACCCCTAGAGGTCTCTAATCAGAGAGGGTGTAATCATCCCTATCACATGGTAGATTATAATAATCCATGAGTGTCCAACAATTTTAAATTTCATTTCCAACGCCGTGGTCTAGAAATCATTATGTGAGAGCATAATAATACCTATCTCTTAAGAGAGAGTAATCATCCATGAGTAAAATTAGATCTAGGAGAGCCTAATCATCCTCATAACATGACATTCATAGGAGAGTGGAATCATCCTAATCACACTAGAGGGTGTCATAATCCACAAGTATCATTACTTGGGATACCATTCCCATATATTATAATCACCAGGTAAAAATCTAGATCCATAGAAGCACCTATGGAAGTCCCAATATTATAATAGTAAAAAATATACAGCCACAATATCAAATCCTCGGGTAGTAACTCTAGTTATTCTAATAATTAAAATAAATAACATGGATCATAAGACGAATATAAGGAAATAACATCTTGTAACCACAACAAATGAATAATATAGACCTAGGAAGAATGTATAAGCATCCCAAAGAGAATAAAGGACACATCACATCAGGCTCATCAACCACTAACCAGGAAGCACCTATGACTATTATTGTTGCATTATCAATAAACAAGTGAAAGTTTAAATAAATAGTGAGGGTGGATAAAATATTTACCCACAACTACTTCCACAACACCACGTGCTTAAAAATCAGGTATGTGTTCTAATTTGATACCTGCAACTCCCTACCCAACACCGATGTACTAGGTTTGGGTCAATCAAACATTGGGGAACCCACTGGGTCCCTCATGTCATAACATAATAAAGAAATCCAACTCTAAATTTTAATTAGTGAAGGTAAATGAGGAATTACACATTGGATGATTGGTGGTAAGTTAACAAAGGCATCCTACATGGCTTCCTCATAATGGTACATAAGTAGGGGAGTCCAACAGATTACCATCACAAAAATTATGTAGGAATAGGAATCCTACATGGGATCCTTATAATGATATACAGGTAAATTTTTCCTAAAATAGATTCCCTATGTTATAATTAAACAATGGCATCCCTTCAGGGTAACCCTAAGTAATAGGAAGAAGATAGAGGAATCCTACATGAGATCATCTGAGTCAAAATGTAGGCATAGGAATACCATTGGGGATACTCAGATAAAACTAATCTCACGGTCTCCAGGTCCATAAGGTAATAACTTGTAAGGGTGACATCCTCAATGAATGATAAAAAATTATTTGTTAGGGAGATGGCTCATGACCAATCTCATATCATGGTTTCAATCTCAGAAGGAAACCGAATTCGATTACTATAGGACAAACCTCTCTATTTAGGAAAAGCCTGAAACACCTCCTAGGTTTCTTTAAATCACCTCAAGGGTTCCTCCATCACAATCTACATGGAAGGATACTTTAAATGGGATAATCATGTTTCCAATTCCAACTCCTATGAGAAAAGATAAGGGAAAAATAAAACCCAAAAAAGTGTAGTAAATGAGGGGTAAATGGTGTGTGGACACTAGTACATGGCATGTACCCTCAAGGGCCCACCCAGCCATATACTCTAGCTGGAAATGGAATGTAATTAATATACATGGTTGGTACACTACACTGGGTATCTAACCATGTAGTTCATAGGGATTGGCCATGTACTTCCCCTGTTTGTGTACAATAACATGGCGTGCAAACCACATTGGTTCTACCTATGTATTATACATAGCCATGCGCCCCTACATAGGATGTTTGGCCGAGTACTTGCCTACATATATGATTCTCAGTATATGGTGTGTGTAGCCCATACATGGTGCATACTTCCAAAAGATCATATTCCCCAAACAGGAAGGACACGCAACATGTGTTCCTGAACCACATTCCATGTACATGGGTTTTAATGAATGAAAATCCCCCAAAAATGCCTGAAACCCCCTTTTTCCCCACAATAAATAGATTGACGCACAAGGGGTAAAAATTAGTCATAAAGGGGATAAAAATTGAAAATAATGATTCGATAGGGATATATAGAAAAAATATTAAAAAAAATACCTTTTTGCAGAATACACTGATGCTTCACCCATTTACATGATCCATGGCTTCCGCACAACAAACTGGAACATAGTGAGCTTCACGGTGGTACCAATATTCCCCTATCCCTCATTATCTCTCTCTCTCTCTCTCCCTATCTCTTTCTCTATTTCATGATGAAAGAGGAGCCACAAGGGGTATATGTGAGAATAAAGGGTAGGTGGAATAAAATAAAAGAGGAAAAGAAAAGGAAAAAAAAGAAAAGGGCTCTTAGCCCGACACTAAAAAATTGTGCTTATGTCGTACCTCCAAAAAAATCCCCATTATAGACTCAATAGTGGAGAAAAAATATCAACCCAACAGTCCATTTAGAATATATTACTAGACAAACATACCCATATAAATTAACATATTATTAGTTAAATTTTAATATTAATTATTCTAGTAAAATTAGAAGGGCGTATAATTCTAAAAAATTAATTTTCTAGGGTAACCACCAAATTATGGGACCAATGGAGTGTTAAGAAAAAATATTTGAGATAATATTCTATAGGAAGAAGAACATTTTACCCCTTTTAAGTTTTTGAAATAAAAAATTAAAATTTATGCTCAAAATTACATTATGGAAAAACAAGGGTCATTAAAATCTCCACACCATAAACCTTATTGTCCCTAAGAATCCTTAGTGAATAAATGAAACAATTATCTCATCCTAATAATTTGGATAACCATTCTATCCTCACTAGGAAATGACCAGTATCACAATGTCCACAACTATCTCCTATATGGAAGACAATTAACTCCAACCAATCTAGTACCCCCCACTATATGAATACCATTATCATTGTATCATAACCATACTATGTGGTCAACACCCCTTGTAAAATGATGAATTTCAAATAAAAATGAGGTTCACCACCATAAATTTTTTGATGATGTACTCCCCACTATAAGGCTTACCTTATTCCACTCCTTCAACACAACCTCAATAGGTTCTTTTATCATACCAAGAAGAACACTTAAAATAAAAGAATCTCATTGTAGAGTTGACGCCCTCTCATATTACTCAAGATAGGATCAAGATAGATCATGATCATGTCTTACTAGGAGTAAACTAATATTCTATCAAAATCATTCATATCCCTCTAAGCCAAACTCACATCAACAATATAACATTCCTTTAACCAACTCCTGAAACCATGTCTCCTGATGTTTCATGTCCAAGTACAACCACATGGAAACCATATCATAGAACCAAATTTATTTCAAATGCCTCCCCTTACATGGAGGGGCATTGTTCATTTAACCAAAACATATAGGAAACCATTTCCATATAATGTCTTGAAGACATATGTCCTCATATCACACACAACCACTCATTGATTTATGATTTTAAATAGTATCATACACAACTAGTTTATACCTTTATCTCCTAACTTATGCTCCCACAATTTATCCATTTCTGGGATAAAATGAATATGCTATATTACACTTCATTCTCATTAATAGGGAAGATCCATTGGATATCCTCTTTAAAATAGGGAACCTCGCCTATATCATGACTTATTCCATGACCACCCATCACCTAACAACATCTCAGTCATGAGTGTCTACCCAATATCTGACTACATTAGCAACAATGAAAACACTAATTGACTAGGATAGGAACTCATACATTCCTTCCTATAGAATCCATTATTTATACCAAATAACCCTAGGTATTTTAAAGAAGATGAATTCATCAACATTATTATATTGAAAACATTGAGCACTCACCATAGATCAATCCCAAAACCAGTGTATAACAATGATCATTTCCTAGTAAGAAATATATTAAACCTCTGTCCAATCTATAACATAATTTTCCCTTGATCTAAATGAAACATCAACCTAATAGGTTTTGAGTCAAAACCAAGGGCCTCTTGGACTTCCACCTACAACTAATGATCAAGAAAGTCACCAATCATCCTAATAAGGGCCTGATCTATGGAGGTCACAGTAAAAAAATAGATCCTCACTTAAAAATAAATAGGCATACATTTACGGTAATAACCCTTGAGGTCAAGTTCATTAGAAATATCCCGGTACCCATTGACATCATACTTTTAGATTTAACTAGATAACCACAAATGAGGTTGGTTAAGTATAATTTCATTCCAATATATGTAGGAAGGCATTATATAGTTTGTTAATAACACTTTATATAATTTTACCTGAGATACAACACCCTATAAGGGGTATAACACATGAGAATAATGAGACATATTGAACTACTAGGGTCATTACACCACCTATGCATGGGGACCGAGTCATCAGCCTCGCCACTAAATGTCTCAACATAGATCCAAATAGCCTACTATTAGAAAGAAATATGAAAGTAGAATTAATGGAGTAGAATTACATGAAAAACCTATTTGAAAGAACACCATTTAGGTTTTTTTGATTATTACGAAATTGGACTACTATAGTTAGTAATAATCACACACTAGAATACCAATAACATGTGAATCCTACGTGTCAAATATGATGCATGAGAGAAATCTTTCCTTTTCCATCCAAGAGTAAAAATCAATCATTTAACTCTTTCAAATTACATAACATCCCAAAATCCTCAATAAATAATAACATCCAAAAAACATGTTCGTATCTCAATTAAAAAATCATATACAATTGGAACATCATAAATTATAATAGAAATCCCATAACTCTAGAAACCATGACTTTTCACCAAAACATGTGTTCTCAACGAACCAGTCTTATATCAATCATAGGTTCTAAAAAATTACTAATAAGTCTGTCTATAATATCCCAAATATTAAATCAAAAGGAAATGAAACGCTCTGATACAAATTTGTAACATGCTAACCTGAATTCCAATAAACCAGTGATCCAATATGGTTCACCATGAGGCCTCAAGCACACCTCCTCGTGCACTAGAGGATAAAAAATGATAGTGAGTGAATAAGGAGTGATAATGGGGAGACTATGACCTCGTAAAAGAGTAATAAAAAAACTGAAATAACTAAGTATCATACAAAATAGTAAATAAATAGAGTGTGAAAGAAGTAAATAAAATGTAATAAAATATGCTATAATAATGAATCAAAAGATATTAAACCTGAAAAACCATGTCATTCAAACAAAACTGGAAAACTAGTGGGTTGACCATAGATGCTGGAGTGCATAAAAGAATCTAAAATAAGAGTAAATGGGTCTACTACTCACTCTGATCCCGAGAACATACCATGTCTCCAGGATAGTTCCAAGCTGCTCCATCCCAATCATTAGAATCCAAATGATCACCTCTACTCGATCATGCAATAGTAGGCCTCATCCCCCATCCATCATGCAAAAGTTATCAACCTGAAAATCTAACCTAAGGTCTGAAAACACATAAAGGTGCACATAAAGGGGTAAAAAATAATCTTAGTTGTATACCATAGTAATTAACCTATAAATTTGATGTCATAAGTTCATGATCATGTAATACTATATTCCAATTCTAGACATAATTAAAAAGAATAAATCTGATAACGTGAAACCAAAGTCGATCCCTTGGCCTATGATCCTAGTAAACTAGGACATCTTCCATAATGTATACTTATATTTATATACTTATATATGTATATCCCATTAAATATACATATATACATTAATATGAATATATATGAGTTAGGTGAATGAAATAACATAAATAACAGTAGTCAATCATGGGGCCTATAATCATAATCACCTAGACATCCTGTGAAAAGGTCATCGAGATGGATGTTGTAAAACTAAGGCCATGTATCATTAAGTTGATATCTGGGTCTGTAATCCCAATCAACAATACCAAATTTGGAAGACATAAAAATGTCTCTTCTCAAGATACGTCACCACTGGGTGATACAAGTCCTAACCCTAGGTTCAGCCATAACCAGCTCTAATCACTAAATAATGTATTATAGGGAAGTAAATTTTGAAATTCAGTATATGGCCTAGTGTTGGACACTATTCTGCTCATTCCATGTATATATAGTCCAATGGATGAGCCCTGGGTCCAAATCCATAAGCAGTCACAACATTTTGACTTAGATGAACTCTAAGGGTCTAAACCTTAGGTGAACTATAGGCAGATATCACTATTGAGAATTCATTCCCACCCCTTAGGGTCTCTAAGAAGGGTGAGTGTAATCATCACTATAACCCTAGAGAGAATAATCATCCATGAGTATCTAATGATGTGAAATTCTGTGTCCAATGCGACTAACTAGAAATCAATTAGAGAGTTTACAATCTTCCCTATTTCTTAGGAGGGAGTAATCATTCACAAGCATAATCATATCAAGGAGAGTGAAAACATTCATTTTAATATTTCAATCAGAGGATACTAGGATCACCCTCATCACTCAGAAGAGTGTAATTATCCAAATGTATCATTACTAGGGATTCTATCCCTATGTATCATAATCATAGGGTCAAAATTTGGATCCCATGAAGCACCTATGGAAATACCTATAATATGATAGTAAAAAATATGAAGGGTCAACTTCCAGGTCTGTTGTAGTACCTTTTGTCATGCTAGTCAGTATTAGAAATAACATGCCTCAGAAGCTGAATCCTAGGAAAGAATGTTCGGAAATCCTAATAAGTGAAGAATACAGATTCTAGGAAGAATGTTTGGGCATCAAAAATAGAAAAAAAAATTGCATCAAGTCAGGCTCATCATCCACCAAACAAGAAGCACCTCTGGCCATCATTACTTCATCAACAATAATCAAGTGAAAGTATAAATAAAGTGAGGATTCACTACTATAATTCTCAGTATTTTTGACGGGTTATTTGCGACGGGATCTCATCACAAATAATATTTAGCGACGGGGTCCTGTCGCAAATATCCCATCGTGAAAAATGCCATCACAAAAACTATTGTTTGTGATGGCCCCATTGCAAATAATAGTTTTTTGTGACGGGCAGCTTCATCGTCGCAAATAAGTCTCGGATTATATACTTTATATATATAATCTTTTTTGTGATGGGCCCATCACAAAAAGTATTTGCGACAGACCTGTCACAAATAATTTTTTGCGACGGGTCTCTAATCTCATCGTAAATACTTTTAAAAAAAATTATTTAGACTATTTGCGATGGAAACCCATCAAAACAGATCCCTTCACAAATAATAAATAAATTAAAAAAAATAAATTTAATAAAATTATGATTATTGAAAAATAAATTTTAATATCATTAAAATAATTAAAATAAAAATATATTAAAATTCTCAATATTCACAAAATAATATTAAAAAATAAATTATTATTATTATTATTATTATTAGTAAAATAAACAAATATTAAAAAATATAATACTGAAAAAATATATTTAATAAAATTATGATTAATGAAACAATAATATTAATATTATTAAAATAATAATAAAATAAAAAATATTAAAATTCACAATATTCACAAAAAAATAAAAAAAATAATAAAAATTAAATTATGTAATAATCACACTGATATTAAAGATAGAAACTGTAAATAGTTCATATTACAACAAATTTAAATTCAAATGTTTTTTACATAAAAAAATCACTGGGGGTCATCTTCTAGAGGAGATGGAGGAGCTGAAGAAGCTGTTGGAGGAAACTCCATCCCTAAACAACGAGACAGACGGCGCATGTACTCCATATGCTCGTAATACTACTGCTACCAGCGATGCATCTCCTCCTCATGTTACTGCTGCTGCTGTTGCTGCCATCGACGCATCTCCTCTCTGTGTTGCTGCTGCTGCTGCTGACATATCTCTTCTTACTGCTTCTTCAAACTCTCTATAAGGTCATTCTAACTGTTCCTTACTAATTATTACTATTTATTACTATTTATTTCTAATTATAAAAAATTTAGTAATACTTAGGAATACTTAGCAAAATGAAAACTGCTTGAATAATAAAAATAAATTTAGTAATCATCATTGTGGGGATGATTACAAACTTTCCCTTCATTATACAAGCAGTTTTCGTTTACTAATTATAATTATATCTAATTATTAGTAATAACAAAATATATTATCTGTAACACCCGAGACTTTTATGTTATATAAATCATCAAAGGAATCTTTTTCTACACAACACTTGCTTGGCTTGCTTTACACGCAATCGCGACCTTCCTCGATAGCTTGCGTCGTACGCAATACCGAGTTTCACTAAACAACAATATGCTATTAAAACTAGCAGTTATGAATAGTAATAACCACTTTTTGAAAATTTATAAATTTTATTTTTCAAAATGGACTTCATTTTTGGACTCAGAATATCGAAATTAGCCTAGGGTGAAATTTTGGTATTTTTCTGAAAACTTTCAATTTTTGATGAATAGTGAAACCACTAAGTGGTAGGTTAAAAACTGAATTTTGCATAAAACTTAATTTTACCGCTTCTGTGAATGGAATTTCAAAAATCCGACAGACACGGTTGATGTCAGTAAGTAAAATGTGGTTCAATGAGATAAAAATAATTTTTTGGTGAATAGTAACATTTTACTATTTTTACCGCGGTTAATAGTAAATAGGGTAACTAAGGGTAAATATGATATTAATATTACCCTAACACATGTCCTAATTCTATTGGACAAGTTTAATTCGACCAAAAACAAACTTAGGAATAAAATATGACCATTTAGGCCCACTTGGATTAGATTAGGACATTTATTATTAATTTATTTAAAGAAGGGTTAAAATAGTTAAAATCAAAGTTTAATAAGTAAATCATTTTTAATATGGGGTTATACATAAGATAAATTCAATTGTAAATATTAATTAGAAAGCTAAAAAGATTTCCTACATGATGATATTTTATTTGTAATTTTTAGACAACAAATAATTTAATTTATTTATGACACAAAGATGATGCAGTAATTATCTTATTAATGAAATATTGACATAATTGATGTTATAAACACCAATATAAATGTAATTTGAGACTTTTTATGAATTCCACTAATTTTATAGGTTACTATGATATATTAATGTTGATTTAATCAACTTGGTTCGAACATATAATTCTGTTATGACTTTCACAAAAATCATATATCAAATAGTGTCAAAATTGACACAAAATAGTTTTTAAATCAAATATTTTATTATTAATTGTTATTTTATTCCTAAAAATCTAAGGTTCGGCAAAATGACTTAGATAAGGATATATATATTAATAATAAACAATTTGGGGTTCGTTTGGCATGTTATAGTAAGTGTATTAACCATATAGTGAAAGAAAACAAAAAGACACGGTAAAAGTTAAATTAATTAACTTAGAGTTAAATATAATTGATAAGGTTAAAATAATACCCTAAACTTATCTAAATCCTATTGGTTGATAGGATTTAGACCCATCCCCACTTTAGCTTCGAAATAAGACCCTTTGGAACCATTATAAACCGATTTTGACTTTAATATAAAATAATATTTTGAGATATTCCTAAGGTGCCCCTCTCCTCCCTTATAAAAGGGCACCTCCTCCCCCTCCTCCTCACACCAATTTGAGCACTCAAGCTCGGCCAACCCCTGCCATTTTCTCCTATACACTTCCCTAGAATAATCCTAGAGGTCCTGGTCTTCTCCAAAGACCAATCTTAGTTCCTTAAGTGGAGGATTCAAAGAGGCGTTCCAAAGAAGAGGTAATATCCATTACCGATCTTTTCAATTTCTTTCTTCTTCAACTTCTTCTTCTTTAGTTGTTTCATGATAAAGTAATAACATCAGTATTACTTACATACTGATATGTTATTATAAATATGAAACAACCCTAATTCACCTTCTATCCATCCTACGGAAAAATGAAATCACCGCGCGTGCGTACGTACGGAATACCGTCTCCACGCCGTGGTGTAATCTATTTTCCACCATCACCTTACAAGGATGGGTATAATGGTGTAATGAGTAACTATATATGATTATTATTAAGTAATATTGATACTGAAATAATATATATATATATACTCCAATACAATTCCACGATCATAGGAACGATATCATCACTCGTGCGTACGTACGGAATACCGTCTCCACGATGTGATGCGACTCGTTCTACATGATCTTCATTTCATAATGATTATATAAATGAATTGAATGAATGAATATGGTATATACTACACTAATACCATTCTGTAAATGAATTATCTATAACCTAAAGATAAGAATAAGAATTTATTCGACAAAACACGCATAAGAACAAAAAGTTATAAAGACCCGAGTAACAAGTAACAATGAAATATTACTAACAAGAAGCTAATAATATGACCATATATGATATCATATCAATATGTATGATTCTGTAATAAGTCAATAACATTATTTAAACCATTATACAGGAGCTTCGGACACGAACAAAGCAAATCGGACCTAAGGTAAGGGAAATATCACAATCTCATTTTTATCCGAGATTGTTTATTCGTAAGTATTTAATGGGGTGTATTTTATCATCCACATCCATGTTTCATCAAAATGTAATATTATTTCCATCCACCTACAATTGTTTAAATCCATTTTTACCCTTCGGTGAGTTTTTAGTAATATGTATGAAAGGAATCTTTTGTCGTACGAGGTACTTTTTGACTTTTCCGACAAAAGTACGAAGAATGTTTTTTTTAACTTATACGGCACGAACGAATTTTTACGGTTTTATAAAGCCTTATTTTCATGAACCTTCCTCCAATATATTTCATGACTATTTTCAATAAAATCTCTTTCTATTAAAATTGCATGATGTTTTGTGAAAAGAAATTGATTTTGAAGAAGAAAGGATATTTTCCTCAAGAATTCAATTCAAGTGTTTTATCAAAATTATTTTCCATCTAAGATAATAAAGGGTTCTGTTTTTATCCCTATTATTACATGGATTTGATTATGTTGTGATGGAAATATTTTTATGAATTCTTTTATCTTATATGAATTGTTTTATGATGTCATGTTGTTTAAGAATCCCATTTTTATTACACGGGTTACGCTATAATTTATGATTTATGATTATGTGGCACACATAAGAAAGGATTCATTATAAGATGGGTGGGACCTATATCTCCCTCCAATGCATTGGGTAAAGATTTTATATCTCATGAGATAGACATGGCTGGAACGGAAGGTTATTTCGGTTCAGTGATACAGGACTGAAACGAGGAGTGAACTCGGTTCAGAAAGGGACTTTGTCCACTAAGATAGTCTTGGCAATGAGTCATGACTAACAAGAAATGATTTTCCATGATTATGTGTGCATGCCACAAAGTTTCAAGTTTTATGTTATGATTATGGGGATCTCATTTTCACTTCTATGATTTATTCCATGTTAAGATATTATGATCTCTTTTGTAGGTTTTGATTTTCATAAAGATATGATATGATTTTTATTTCCTTTATTTGCCCTTGCTGAGCATTTGAGCTCACCCTTTTATGTTTTCTTTTCCCCAGGTCAGGAAGATGTATATTAAGTAGAATATGCTAAAAGGGACCCTAGATATGATGAAATAAATGGGAGACACTGTAGAAGATTTATGAACCAGTTTTTTATGTTTCCCAGTTTCTAAAGACACTATACCTATACGGTCCTTTGTGGTTTTGTCATATGTTGTAATAAGTGTGCTTCAATTTCGAAGTATTAACAATGTATGTAATGTATGGGTCGTTATAGTTGGTATCAGAGGAAAGGTATAGTCAACCTTTGGAAACTAGGATGTGAAAGCCTTAGTAAGAACCCTAAGGATAAGTCTAAGCATAGAACACAATCTTAGAAATGGCCATGAATAACCTAGGATAAGACCATAAGCATGAATTTTTTTTTTCTTGAATTATGTGGTTTCCTATTATAATTAGTGTTGCTCACACTATTCTTCTTGGTTTTAGTCAATGGCTGGAACCCGAAGGAAACGTGTTAATGCGGAATGCGATGGGCAATGCAATGATTGTCCCCCTGAGCAACCAAACGATATGGGAGCTGGAATGCAAAATCTTGTAGCCATGCTCACACAACTTTCTCAAGCTATGAATCATGCAGGATTTCCAAACGAACAAAGGAGGGAGCAACATTCTGTTGAATCCTTCATGAGGCAGCGTCCACCATCTTTCAGCGGGTCTACTGATCCATTAGTTGCTGAACAATGGATTAGTACTACTGAAAAGATATTTTCAGTTCTTCAATGTTCTGAGCATGATAAAGTCATCCTAGCAGTGTATCGTTTGGAAGGAGATGCGGATCAATGGTGGAATCTTGTTAAGAATACGAGGCAAAGGGATGAAATTGAGTCTATGGAATGGGACGAGTTCAAGAACTTATTTTTCAATAAGTACTTCCCTCGTATTCTCCGAACAAAGATGGAGAAAGAGTTCCTTGAACTGAAGCAAAGGGATGATGAATCTGTTGGTACCTATGAAGCAAATTTTACAAGACTTGCAAGGTACGCTTCTGGTATTATTATCCAACCTGAGAGTAAGATCGATCGATTCTTTAGTGGCTTAAAACCAAGTCTTCGAAGGGCGTTAGCCATAAGGGACTTCAATAGCTACGAGGAAATCGTTCGATGTGCTCTCAAAGTCGAGATGGAGATTGGAGTAACCCATCAGTCACATGGGTTTGATAAGAAGAGGAAGATGGAATTCAAAGAAAAATCTAAAGAGCACACGGAAAAGAAGATGAGCTTTTCCTTATGCTCAAAGTGTGGAAAGAAACATGGAGGGAGTTGTCTTAAAGGGACAAGTAAATGTTTTAAATGTGGAAAAGAAGGTCATCGGGCATTTGAATGCCGTGATAATGGGAAGAAGATGTCTAATGACGCAAACAAAGGAAGGGATACACAGAATGAACCTACTACACTTCAATGATTCAAGTGCAAGGAGATGGGGCATTATGCCAATCAATGCCCAAATCCAAGGGTTGATGATGATGGTCGACGTCAACAAACTCTTAAGGCTAAAGACAAAGGAAAGTCACATGCAATTTCTATCAGCGATGTGGAGTACGATAACGATGTGGTGAAAGGTACACTTACCATCCACTCTAAAGTAGCAAATGTTTTATTTGATTCTGGATCCACCCACTCTTTTATTTCTGAAAAATTTTCTAAGGGTATCACCGTATTACCTCAACAATTAGATGTTGAGTTAGCTGTGACAACACCTAATGGCACATCAATCGCATCAAAAGTTTATAATTCTTCTCCGATCGAAGTTTGTGGGAAAGTGCTTCCTGCAAATCTTGTGATCCTTCCCTTAGTGGAATTTGATGTGATTCTTGGCATGGATTGGCTTTCTCTACATGGATCTCATATCGATTGCCAAAGAAGGGAAGTCATATTTCATATTCCAGATCAATCTACGATCGTCTATCAATGCAAGGATGAACATAACCTTCCAGTGGAAATTTCTTCCATCTTATGGGTATTGATTCCACTAAATGAAGGTTATTTATCTCAAATGGTTGGTGAGAAACTCATGATTAAGAATATGCCCATTGTAAGGGAGTTTGATGATGTCTTTCCGGAGGAATTGCCGGGTCTTCCACCAAATCGTGAAGTTGAGTTTTCAATAGAACTCGTACCGGGTGCTTTGCCTATTTCAAAGACACCTTATAGAATGGCCCCAATTGAGTTGCAGGAATTAAAGAAGCAACTCCAAGAGAATCTTGATAAGGGATTCATACGCCCTAGTGCGTCACCTTGGGGAGCACCTGTTCTATTTGTTAAGAAGAAAGATGGATCAATGAGACTCTGCATTGATTATCGAGAACTTAACAAGATCACTATCAAGAACAAATATCCTCTCCCATGCATTGATGACTTATTTGACCAACTACGCGGAGCTCAATACTTTTCCAAGATTGATCTTCGTTCAGGGTATCATCAATTAAGGGTCAAAAGGGAGGATATACCAAAGACGGCTTTCCGTACAAGGTATGGACACTATGAATTTATAGTGATGCCATTTGGTCTTACTAATGCCCCTGCTATCTTCATGGATCTAATGAATAGAGTCTTTAGAGACTATCTTGATCAATTTGTGGTAGTCTTTATAGACGATATTCTTGTCTATTCAAAGAGCAAGGAAGAGAATGAAGATCACTTGAGAATTATATTGAAGACCCTGAGAAAGGAGAAGCTTTATGCCAAATTTACCAAGTGTGAATTTTGGCTTCAAAAAGTTGCATTTTTGGGTCACATAATCTCAAAAGAGGGGATATCTGTGGATCCAGCAAAAACAGAGGTTATCGAAAGATGGTCAAGACCAACAACAGTAACTAAGATCCGAAGTTTTCTTGGTTTGGCTGGATATTATCGACGTTTTGTAAAAGATTTTTCACGATTATCTAATCCACTCACCAAGTTGACTCGGAAAGGAGTTAAGTTTGTCTGGACAGAGGAATGTGAAGAGAATTTCAAGGAGTTGAAAAGAAGGTTATCCAGTGCACCTGTGCTCACACTGCCTTGTAGTGGAGAAAGGTTTGTGATCTACAGTGATGCATCCAAGAAGGGATTGGGGTGTGTTCTTATGCAAAATGATATGGTGATAGCTTATGCCTCACGACAGTTGAAAATCCATGAGCAAAATTACCCAACACATGATTTGGAGTTGGCTGCGGTAATCTTTGCATTAAAGATTTGGAGGCATTACCTTTATGGTGAAAGGTGTGATATTTATACTGATCATAAAAGTTTAAAGTATATTTTCACACAAAAGGAGCTGAATATGCGTCAAAGAAGATGGTTGGAGCTGATTAAGGATTATGACTGCTCAATCCATTACCACCCTGGGAAAGCAAACAAGGTGGCAGATGCATTAAGTCGACAAGACCATGCTAGTTTATCCATGACGAGGATCACAAAAGATCCAATATTTATGGATTTACAAAGGATGGATCTTGGAATTATAATGGAAGGGGAAAATCTTATCTTTCTCAAATGAATGTTCAACCATCTATACATGTGAAGATTAAAGAGGCACAAAAAAAAGATGTCGAGTTATAAAAGAAGGTGAGAAATGTTCCTGAATGCAACCTTGATTGTGATGGGATAATAAAGTTCAGGAATCGGGTTTGTGTTTCTCCCATCCCCGAATTAAAGAAAGAGCTGCTGGATGAGGCTCATAGTTCTTCATTCTCTATTCATCCTGGAAGCACGAAGATGTATAGGGACCTGAAAGAGTACTTCTGGTGGGATGGCATGAAAAGAGATGTTGCTGAATATGTCTCTCGATGCTTGGTTTGTCAACAAGTTAAAGCTGAGAGACAGAAGTCTAAGGGGATGTTACAACCATTACCCATACCCGAATGGAAATGGGAAAACATCACTATGGACTTTGTCACAGGACTTCCTAAAACATCCAAAGGCAATAATGCTATCTGGGTCATAGTTGATCGTCTTACAAATTCTGCACACTTCATTCCTATTAGAGAGGATTTCTCTCTAGATTAGCTTGCCATGATATATGTAAAGGAAGTGGTAAGATTGCATGGAGTACCACTTTCTATTATATCTGATCGAGATCCGAGATTTACCTCGAAGTTCTGGCGAAGTCTTCAGCATACTCTGGATACAGAGTTGAGTTTCAGCACTGCTTATCATCCCCAGACAGACGGTCAGTCTGAGAGAACAATTCAAACCCTAGAAGATATGTTGAGAGCTTGCTCTATGGATTTCAAAGGAGGTTGGGATCAACACCTACCTTTGGTGGAATTTTCTTATAATAATAGCTTTCACTCCAGTATTCAGATGGCTCCTTATGAAGCTCTCTATGGAAAGAAATGCAGGACTCCAACTTGCTGGGATGAAGTTGGGGAAAGAAAGCTATTAGGACCTGATCTCGTTGATGAAATGGCAGAAAAGGTTAGATCTATTCAACAACACATAAGAGCAGCTCAGAGTCGACAGAAAAGTTATGCCGACAACCGAAGAAAAGACCTAGAGTTTGAAGTGGGCGATAAAGTGTTCTTACGAATATCTCCCTGGAAGAGGGTTATGAGATTTGGAAAGAAGGGGAAGTTGAGCCCTAGATATATCGGTCCTTTTGAAATACTGGATCGTGTTGGGAAGGTAGCTTACCGATTGGCGCTTCCACTGAATCTCTCTCAAGTTCACGATGTGTTCCACGTATCTCTCCTGAGAAAGTACATACTAGATCCTTCACATGTACTCAGCTCAGAAGTTGTACCACTGGAGCAAGATCTTTCTTATGAAGAACAGCCGATAGAGATTCTGGATCGTAGCGAAAAAGTCCTACGAAACAAGACCACTCGCTTGGTGAAAGTTTTATGGAGGAACCACCAACTTGAAGAAGCTACATGGGAGCTTGAGGATATGATGAGGGAGAAGTATCCTCATTTGTTTGTTACAAAGTGACGAATTTCGAGGGCGAAATTCTTTTTAAGGGGGGAAGAATGTAACACCCGAGACTTTTATGTTATATAAATCATCAAAGGAATCTTTTTCTACACAACACTTGCTTGGCTTGCTTTACACGCAATCGCGACCTTCCTCGATAGCTTGCGTCGTACGCAATACCGAGTTTCACTAAACAACAATATGCTATTAAAACTAGCAGTTATGAATAGTAATAACCACTTTTTGAAAATTTATAAATTTTATTTTTCAAAATGGACTTCATTTTTGGACTCAGAATATCGAAATTAGCCTAGGGTGAAATTTTGGTATTTTTCTGAAAACTTTCAATTTTTGATGAATAGTGAAACCACTAAGTGGTAGGTTAAAAACTGAATTTTGCATAAAACTTAATTTTACCGCTTCTGTGAATGGAATTTCAAAAATCCGACAGACACGGTTGATGTCAGTAAGTAAAATGTGGTTCAATGAGATAAAAATAATTTTTTGGTGAATAGTAACTTTTTACTATTTTTACCGCGGTTAATAGTAAATAGGGTAACTAAGGGTAAATATGATATTAATATTACCCTAACACATGTCCTAATTCTATTGGACAAGTTTAATTCGACCAAAAACAAACTTAGGAATAAAATATGACCATTTAGGCCCACTTGGATTAGATTAGGACATTTATTATTAATTTATTTAAAGAAGGGTTAAAATAGTTAAAATCAAAGTTTAATAAGTAAATCATTTTTAATATGGGGTTATACATAAGATAAATTCAATTTTAAATATTCATTAGAAAGCTAAAAAGATTTCCTAGATGATGATATTTTATTTGTAATTTTTAGACATCAAATAATTTAATTTATTTATGACACAAAGATGATGCAGTAATTATCTTATTAATGAAATATTGACATAATTGATGTTATAAACACCAAAATAAATGTAATTTGAGACTTTTTATGAATTCCAATAATTTTATAGGTTACTATGATATATTAATGTTGATTTAATCAACTTGGTTAGAACATATAATTCTTTTATGACTTTCACAAAAATCATATATCAAATAGTGTCAAAATTGACACAAAATAGTTTTTAAATCAAATATTTTATTATTAATTGTTATTTTATTCCTAAAAATCTAAGGTTCGGCAAAATGACTTAGATAAGGATATATATATTAATAATAAACAATTTGGGGTTCGTTTGGCATGTTATAGTAAGTGTATTAACCATATAGTGAAAGAAAACAAAAAGACACGGTAAAAGTTAAATTAATTAACTTAGAGTTAAATCTAATTGATAAGGTTAAAATAATACCCTAAACTTGTATAAATCCTATTGGTTGATAGGATTTCGACCCCTCCCCACTTTAGCTTCGAAATAAGACCCTTTGGAACCATTATAAACCGATTTTGACTTTAATATAAAATAATATTTTGAGATATTCCTAAGGTGCCCCTCTCCTCCCTTATAAAAGGGCACCTCCTCCCCCTCCTCCTCACACCAATTTGAGCACTCAAGCTCGGCCAACCCCTGCCATTTTCTCCTCTCCACTTCCCTAGAATAATCCTAGAGGTCCTGGTCTTCTCCAAAGACCAATCTTAGTTCCTTAAGTGGAGGATTCAAAGAGGCGTTCCAAAGAAGAGGTAATATCCATTACCGATCTTTTCAATTTCTTTCTTCTTCAACTTCTTCTTCTTTAGTTGTTTCATGATAAAGTAATAATATCAGTATTACTTAAATACTGATATGTTATTATAAATATGAAACAACCCTAATTCACCTTCTATCCATCCTACGGAAAAATGAAATCACCGCGCGTGCGTACGTACGGAATAACGTCTCCACGCCGTGGTGTAATCTATTTTCCACCATCACCTTACAAGGATGGGTATAATGGTGTAATGAGTAACTATATATGATTATTATTAAGTAATATTGATACTGAAATAATATATATATATATATATACTCCAATACAATTCCACGATCATAGGAACGATATCATCACTCGTGCGTACGTACGGAATACCGTCTCCACGATGTGATGCGACTCGTTCTACATGATCTTCATTTCATAATGATTATATAAATGAATTGAATGAATGAATATGGTATATACTACACTAATACAATTCTGTAAATGAATTATCTATAACCTAAAGATAAGAATAAGAATTTATTCGACAAAACACGCATAAGAACAAAAAGTTATAAAGACCCGAGTAACAAGTAACAATGAAATATTACTAACAAGAAGCTAATAATATGACCATATATGATATCATATCAATATGTATGATTCTGGAATAAGTCAATAACATTATTTAAACCATTATACAGGAGCTTCGGACACGAACAAAGCAAATCGGACCTAAGGTAAGGGAAATATCACAATCTCATTTTTATCCGAGATTGTTTATTCGTAAGTATTTACTGGGGTGTATTTTATCATCCACATCCATGTTTCATCAAAATGTAATATTATTTCCATCCACCTACAATTGTTTAAATCCATTTTTACCCTTCGGTGAGTTTTTAGTAATATGTATGAAAGGAATCTTTTGTCGTACGAGGTACTTTTTGACTTTTCCGACAAAAGTACGAAGAATGTTTTTTTAACTTATACGGCACGAACGGATTTTTACGGTTTTATAAAGCCTTATTTTCATGAACCTTCCTCCAATATATTTCATGACTATTTTCAATAAAATCTCTTTCAATTAAAATTGCATGATGTTTTGTGAAAAGAAATTGATTTTGAAGAAGAAAGGATATTTTCCTCAAGAATTCAATTCAAGTGTTTTATCAAAATTATTTTCCATCTAAGATAATAAAGGGTTCTGTTTTTATCCCTGTTATTACATGGATTTGATTATGTTGTGATGGAAATATTTTTATGAATTCTTTTATCTTATATGAATTGTTTTATGATGTCATGTTGTTTAAGAATCCCATTTTTATTACATGGGTTACGCTATAATTTATGATTTATGATTATGTGGCACACATAAGAAAGGATTCATTATAAGATGGGTGGTACCTATATCTCCCTCCAATGCATTGGGTAAAGATTTTATATCTCATGAGATAGACATGGCTGTAACGGAAGGTTATTTCGGTTCAGTGATACAGGACTGAAACGAGGAGTGAACTCGGTTCAGAAAGGGACTTTGTCCACTAAGATAGTCTTGGAAATGAGTCATGACTAACAAGAAATGATTTTCCATGATTATGTGTGCATGCCACAAAGTTTCAAGTTTTATGTTATGATTATGGGGATCTCATTTTCACTTCTATGATTTATTCCATGTTAAGATATTATGATCTCTTTTGCAGGTTTTGATTTTCATAAAGATATGATATGATTTTTCTTTCCTTTATTTGCCCTTGCTGAGCATTTGAGCTCACCCTTTTATGTTTTCTTTTACCCAGGTCAGGAAGATGTATATTAAGTAGAATATGCTAAAAGGGACCCTAGATATGATGAAATAAATGGGAGACATTGTAGAAGATTTATGAACCAGTTGTTTATGTTTCCCAGTTTCTAAAGACACTATACCTATACGGTCCTTTGTGGTTTTGTCATATGTTGTAATAAGTGTGCTTCAATTTCGAAGTATTAACAATGTATGTAAAGTATGGGTAATTATATTATCAATATTTATGAAAAAAAATATTAATATTATTAAAATAAAAAAAAATATAAAATATTAAAATTATCAATATTCGCAACACGATTTGCTCTATTCTTAACATGTTCAAATCTCAAAGGGTCACCAATTGTCAGGTCACGCGCAATAAAAATTTTGTATCAGCCATGTCCAATGTAAACTCTATAATTGTCCATGCATGGTTGATCACCTCGCAAGTAGTGTTGCAATAGGACGACCAAAGTAATGTCGTTCTTGTCTCTAAGAATCATCTCGCTCCCTTTACATAAATCATTCTTCCTTAAAAATTTGAGGGGACATCAGTATCTTTCCCTTAAAATTTCAAGGAAGAATGGTCTATGTAAAGGGTCATGTGAGATGATTCTTATAGATGATAAGGGCATGACTTGGGTTGTCCTATTACAACACTAATTGCAAGGTGATCAACCAAGAAAGGATAATTATATCATATTATATCTAATTATTACTAATTATTACTAATTATGACTAATTATGACTAATTATGACTAATTATGACTAATTATGACTAATTATGACTAATTATTACTAATTATTACTAATTATTACTAATTATATCTAATTTTATCTAATTATATCTAATTATATCTAAATTATTACTAATTATTACTAATTATATCTAATTGCTACAAATTGTTACTAATTATTAATAATTATTACTAATTATTACTAATTATTACTAATTATTACAAATTATTCCTAATTATTACTAATTACATCTAATTATATCTAATTATTACTAGTTATTACTAATTATTACTAATTATTACTAATTATTACTAATTATATCTAATTATATCTAATTATATCTAATTATATCTAATTATTACTAATTATTACTAATTATTACTAATTATCACTAATTATAACTAATTATTACTAATTATTATTAATTATATCTAATTATTACGATTTATTTCTAATTATTGTAAATTATTACTAATTATTACTAATTATTACTAATTATTACTAATTATTACTAATTATTACTAATTATTACTAATTATTACAAATTATTTCTAATTATTACTAATTATATCTAATTATATCTAATTATTACTAATTATTACTAATTATATCTAGTTATATCTAATTGTATCTAATTGTATCTAATTATATCTAATTATTACTAATTATTACTAATTATTACTAATTATATCTAATTATATCTAATTATTAATAATTATTCCTAATTATTCCTAATTATTACTAATTATTGCTTAATATTACTAATTATTGCTAAATATTACTAATTATTACTAATTATTCCTATTTATTACTAATTATTCCTAACTATTACTAATTATTCCTAATTATTACTAATTATTCCTATTTATTAATATTTATTGCTATTTATTAATATTTATTACTATTTATTACTAATTATTTCTATTTATTACTAATTATTGCTAATTATTGCTAAATATTCCTAAATATTCCTAATTATTGCTATTTATTTATTATTATTCCTAATTATTGCTAATTGTTGCTAATTGTTGCTAATTATTGCTAATTATTTCTAATTATTGCTAATTATTACTATTTATTCCTAATTATTGCTATTTATTTCTAATTATTGCTAATTATTCCTAATTATTGCTATTTATTTCTAATTATTAGTATTTATTGCTAATTAATAGTATTTATTAGTAGTTATTACTAATTATTAGTATTTATTACTAATTTTTACAATTTATTACTAATTATTACAATTTATTACTAATTATTACAATTTATTACTAATTATTATTAATTATTGCTATTTATTGCTATTTATTACTAATTATTGCTAATTTTTACTAATTATTGCTAATTATTCTTAATTATTGCTAATTATTCCTAATTATTGCTAATTATTACTAAGAATTCGTAAGTATTACTAATTATAAATATTTATTCCTAATTATTCGTAATTATTCCTAATTATTACTAATTATTCCTAATTATTCCTAATTATTCCTATTTATTAATATTTATTTCTATTTGTTACTAATTATTGCTATTTATTGCTAATTATTGCTATTTATTTCTATTTATTGCTAATTATTTCTAATTATTGCTAATTATTGCTAATTATTGCTAATTATTTCTATTTATTGATAATTATTTCAAATTATTCATAATTATTGCTAATTATTTCCAATTATTAGTATTTATTAGTAATTATTAGTAATTATTAGTTTTTGTTACTAATTATTATAATTTATTGCTAATTATTACAATTTATTACTAATTATTCCTAATTATTACTAATTATTCCTATTTATTACTAATTATTCCTATTTTTACTATTTATTGCTATTTATTACTAATTATTGCTATTTATTGCTAATTATTTTTATTTATTGCTAATTATTGCTAATTATTGCTAATTATTCCTAATTATTGCTAATTATTGCTAATTATTGCTAATTATTGCTAATTGTTCCTAATTACTGCTAATTATTCCTAATTATTGCTCATTATTGCTAATTATTTCTATTTATTTCAAATTATTGCTAATTATTTCTTATTACTGCAAATTATTCATAATTATTAGTATTTATTGCTAATTATTAGTAATTATTAGTAATTATTAGTATTTATTAGTATTTATTACTAATTATTACAATTTATTACTAATTATTACAATTTATTTCAAATTATTTCTTTTTATTTCTATTTATTACTAATTATTGCTAATTATTGCTAATTGTTGCTAATTATTCCTAATTATTGCTAATTATTCCTAATTATTCATAATTGTTACTAATTATTACTAATTATTAATATTTATTTCTAATTATTCCTAATTATTACTAATTATTCATATTTATTACTATTTATTGATATTTATTACCAATTATTATTAATTAATACAAATTAATTATAAACATTACTAATTATAATTAATAATTAATAATTACTACTAATTATTAAAAATTAATACTAAAAATTTCAATTTATTAGTACAAATAAATACTAATAACAAAACAATATAAAATTAATTTAATTACAACTAATCAACAATAAAAAAAATTAACATAAAAAAATGAAATAAATAGTAAATTAAAAAAACATAAATACCTTTAAGACTGATTTTCTATTGTTGCAGACGGCTTCACAACTTCTTCGTAAACAAAAAAATAACTTTTAAAAAATCTATCTCTAAAATCAAAGTTTAGAGAGAAACATGATCTAAAATTTGAGAGGAGTGAGAGGAAAACAGATGGGGGTATATATGGGTTAGATTATTTGCAACGGGATACCCGTCGCAAATAGTATCTTTTGCGACGGGACCCGTCGCAAATACCTACGCCCGCATTAATTACTGTCGGCGGTTAAAAAGTTATTTGCGACGGGTCCCGTCGCAAATAGTCCCTGCCGACACACCTTTTGTGACAGGACGACATCCCGTTGCAAAAGGCTATAAACCGTCGCCGGTTATTTGCGACGAGCCCCGTCTCAAAAAGCTATAAACCGCAGCCGGTTATTTGCGACGGGCCCCGTCGCAAATACTTAACTATTTGCGACGGTGGGATCCCACCATCGCAAATAACCTACGTGTGGTTTGGCGCTATCTCCGCCAAACTATTTACGATGGGAGACGAAATCCCGTCGCAAATAGTTGGTTATTTGCTACGGGTTGTTACCCCCATCGCAAATAACCTCTTGGACGGACCTTTTGCGATATGATTTATTCCCTTCGCAAAAGGCCCGTCGCAAAAAATCCCTTTTTCCCGTAGTGGTTGATGAATGCCTAACCCACCACTATTTACATAGCCTCATGGGATTACAAGTTTGGTATGGGTTTTATAGTGACACTTTCTACGATCTCTATACAAACTTGATGTACTAGATTAGGGTCGGTCAAACATTTGGCCACCCCCTGGGTCCCTAAAGTCATAAAAAATAGGGTCATCCTACTCGAGATCCTAAGAAGGGAAGGTAAAAGGAGGAATACAATATGTGAACCTTGATAGTAAGTAAATAGAGACATCCTGCATGGGATCCTTAGAATGGTACATAAGAAGGGGAATCCAACAGGGGACCCTCACAACAAGTTAGTTACCGTTGAAATCCAATATGGAATCCTCAAAATAGTATACATGTAAAGGGATCCTACAATGGATTCCCTAAGTCAGCATTAAGATTAGGAGTCCCTAATGGGGGACCCTTACTAATACGAAGAAGATAGAGGCATCCTACTTGGGATCCTCAAGGTCAAAACGTAGGTAGAGGCACCCCACAGGGGATCTTTGGAGACATCTAATCTCATAACCTCATAGGATAGAAGGTAAAATCTCACAAGGGAGACTTCCTCAAGGAAATATAAAAAAACATTGGTCAGGGAGATGTCTCATGGTCTATCTTAGATCGAAGTCTCACTCTCACGAGACAAATGAATTCGATTATCAAAGGAACAACCTCCCTGTTTATGAAAACACTGAAATGCCACATATGAGTCCTTATATCACCTCAATGGTTCCACTGTCATGATCTATAAGGAAATATACTTGAAATGAGCTTCTAATTTTTACAATTAAGACTCCTAGGTGAAAAGATAATGAATTAGGAAAACCCCTAAAAAGGGTAGCAAAGACGGAGTACATGGCATGTGGACCTCAATACACGACATGTACCCTCAAGGCCCCAATTGGGAATGTACTTCAGCTAGACATGGCATGTTAAATCCCATATGCATAGTGTGTAATTCATGTACATTGTGTAACTTCCAGTGTACCCCACATGTCCTGGCCATGTACATTTCTTGGCCATTTACCTCTACACGACGTGCAACCCGCATAGGTTCTACCCATGTAATACACATGACTATGTTCCCCTACACGGGATATCTGGCCAAGTACATGGCTACAAGACTGAGTCCAAGTACATGTAATGTATAGACCATACAGAGAGTGTACTTTAAAATGATCATATTATCTATAAAGGAAAAACTCATGGCATGTGTTCCTAAACCGCACATCTGGTACATGGGTTTTCCTAAACAAAAAACCCCCAAAACGCCTAAAACCCTCTTACCCCCTAATCAATATTTTGACCCATAAGGGGTCTTTAGAAGTCATAAAATGGGATTAAAACATGAAAATTAAAATTATATAGGAATCTATGAATAAAATTTTAAAATATAATATATTTGGTTGAAATCCAAAAAATATTTTCCTAGTTATACGATACATGTCTCTTGTATGACGATCTAGCACATCTCGAGCTTTATAGAGGTTGCTCTCTTCCCCTTTACTTCTATCTCTATCCCTATACCTTTCTCACTCAATTTCATGATGAATGAGGATCCAAATGGGTGAATAATCAAGAATCTAGGGGATGTGAAAGAAAATAAATGAGGAAAATAAAATTAAAGAAAAAAAAGTAAAAATAAAAGGGGGCTCAGCCTGGCCCTGACAACAAAATTGAGTTTATTTCTCACCTAGAAAAAAAACTCAATTTCAGACTCAATTGTGGAAAAAAAATCTCAATCTGACACTCCATTCAAAATATATGATTGAAAGAAACTATACGAATAAATTTATAATTAATTAATTAATTATTAATATTAAATATTTTTCTCAAATTAAAAAATATCATATTTTTACAAACTCCTATGATAGGGTAACCACTCTATTTCAATACCAATGGAGTGTTCATAAAAATTATCCAATATAATTTACTTTGTGAAAAAGACTATTTTACCACTTATAAGCATATGAAAATAAATAAAATTTCTTCCCAAAATTCCAATCCATAAAAACAGAGGTTGTTACATATAGAAACCAGGAAGTATCAAGAAAATCCATTAATAAAAAATAAATTACCTTTCCTGGCTAGTCTCTCTAATATCCAATCTACAAAATTAATTAGGAATTTGTATTTTTGGGCCATATGATTTAATTTCATATAGTCAGTACATACCCTCGAATTAGTTTTCATCATACTGGGTAGTAGCTCAATGTTTTCATTTTTTACAATTGAGAATTATATATTATTGGGTAAAATTTAAATAGGACTCAACCATTGAGAGTTTGAGCTTTGGTAATGATTTTGACTCTTAAATATATTTAAATTTTATTTTTTAAAATATCTATTATAGTTAATTTTATCTTCTTTGAGGTAATTATATTAGGTTGGAATCATTTTCTAGGAGTATTTAGAGAAAATAGGTTGTTGGAATAATTCTTTTAATGTCTTATAAGGTTAGAATAATTTTCTAAGAGTATTTAGAGAAAATAGGTTATTGGAATAATTATTTTAATGTCTCTTAATAAGAATTATATAGATCTAGAATTTCATTTTAGAATGTTTAGTATTTGGGTTTCTGGATTGGGTTTCAAGTTGTTTGAAATTATGACATAAAATTTTTCATTTTCCATAAAGAAATAATATTCATGATTAGGGAGTAGCAACTTTACTTCATGTTTATTTTGGAAATATATTTATGTTTTAAGATTATTATTCTTCATTTTTGTAACCTTCACTTGTAATTTATAGGTCTTAGTGGTTTATTTGAGTAAATAATTGAAAATAACTTTCATTCAACCCCTAAAAATGTTCATCACATAGAACCATTTCTATTTTCAACTCCATTTCAAAAATATATTCATCATGAAAAGTATATGATTCTAAGTCTTATCCTAATCTAATTAACTCATCTAGAATTTTAAATTTATTTTTTAGAACAAAATTCAATTTTATAGTGGGACAATGTAAAAAACAAATTTCTCATTATGAGGGTGTTTGATTCAATCTAAAATGCTAATTTCAACTATCTCTTCCCCAAATTCAATTGAATGTGTTATTTCAAGAAGATTTATTGTGGTTCTTATAGTTTTACAGAATTAACTACCATGAATGATAGGGTAATGAGTTTTACCTCTTTCTTCCTCTAGGTTCAGAATATAAATGTTAGTATGGATTAATAGTCTATTTACTCTTACAAGAACATATTCTAAAACTCCAAATGGGTAGGTAGTGTTTTAGTTAAAAAATAGTACAGCCACCTTAGTTTACTTGAGTTCTCTAATCTATAGGGAATAATAAATCAATAAATTCATTACATTAATTGATTATCCTAAATCACATAATGTATTTGTATAAGTGATCTCTCTTATGGTGTAATGGATAATAAAATTACCAATATTTTTACATTTCCTATGTAGTTGGTAGGTTATTAGAGAAGAAACATTTCTTTATAAAATTACTTTTCATCTTCTTGTAATTTCCTCTTCTTGGTAAAAATTTCCTTGAGAAGCATTTTATAAGATGAAAGTTTTTTTATAAAATCCAAAAAGGGATGTTTTATTCCACTTTACAGAATGTTTCTAATACCTCATAATGTATGAAATATTCATTGATCATATTTTATAGTTTTATTTTTATATATAATAGATGTTAGGGTTGATGTGGGTCCTCCATATTGTCTTTTCCCTTGTCTTTATTCATTGGTTATATATCTATATGGAATTTGTTTCCAGGTTCCTTTTCTGGGATAGATTTTTGAATTTCCTTGGGTTTTCCAATTCTGGATTTAGCTCTTAGTGGAATTATTCATTTCTCTTCACCTCCATGCTAGTGTGTAAATAAATATTAATAACATTACCCTTATAGATAGGAATTCATTAGTTTGTGAGTTTACCTAACTCTTAATTAAAAAATTTATTTAGTGTAGATATAATCTGTCCAAACTATCCCTTTAGCTTCTTCATCTCTAATCCATGATTTTTGAGGGTGAACTATTGGTTGTATTGGGACTCTATAAGCTATATAAGAATGTATTTTATGAAATTTTCTTGGTTATTTTCTTTATTGGTAGCTTGTATGTGGTCGAGAAATATGTCTCTAAAATGGTGGTGGATGGGTTGTTTGTTGAAACACCTACATGAAAGGTGGATTTTGAAGGTTATATTTACCATATAAAAACTAATTTTATTGTAATTTTTAAATCATTTTATATAGTTTGGTTATTTTTGGAACTAACTTAGGTACATAGAATCAAAAATATCTTTAACTTGATGGAATATATTAGTGTAATGATCCATAAAATGGAAAAGTTGTCACACTATAGGAGGGGGTATAGTATGTGATTTTTTGTAAACCTTACTCATTGATAACTATCTCACAATATATGCTAGTTATTTAATTGTGGTATCATGTAAAGGAGAATTTAAACTCTTTACCTCATATACTCATTTAGTAATAGTTGTTTCACTAAATTGATTGTATTTTTGTAAGATCCTTTCTATCATATATCTTTCTGTTGGAGGTTAATTCTCAATTAAGGATCCTATAAAAGATGAATCATGTAGGTTCTAATATTTTTTCAATAGTACATGGTAAAAAACACCATGAAATGGTGGTATTAAAATTGTTGGTGGGGGAAATATGTTGTTATCCACTTTAATATCTTTAAAATCTCATAGAGAGTTTCTATACATTATTATTTGATACCACATATTTTCTTTTCACATTTCGTTACTCCATAATATAGGGAAGAATTTTTTGAGGAATGCATTATGAATTTTATCCCTTGTGGTGACTTATCCAGGTTTCAAGTTATGCATCCACTCTTTGGTTTATCTATCTAAGGATAATAGAAACACCATATAGCTAATTTTTGTTCCATGGAGTCCTCTAGGTTTGAATCTATTATATACATCTTAAAATACATTGAAATTATTTTCTAAGATCCCCACTTGAAAAACTATAAAACTTAGGTAGAATTATTATCATTCTAATTATATGTTATAGTAGTAATAATTATTCAATTGTAAAAGTAAATTTTTTTTATTAAAGATACATGATAAATTATATTTAAAGGAACTATTTAGTTGAGCTAAATTTTACTCTATATTATCACTTCGTAAGGTGGATCTAGTGGAATAAGAAGAGGGTGATGAAGAATATATCAATGTGACCATGGAAAAATATTTTTCCTCTTTCTTATTAATAATTCGATTTATAATTATTTCCATTAAAGTTATTTAAATATCTAGATAAAAACTAATGAAGTGATTTGAACTACATATAGTATTATATAAAAAATATAAATTAAAACAAACAAAAGAAAAATATAAAGAAAAACTAAGGTTTTCCTCACTATAAATGGTTCCAGGTTGATGAGGATCCTATCATGAGGCTCTCATAAAATTCTTTTTAAACCAATATGAATGAATATCTTAGGGGGAATTAGGTTGTCTCCAAAGATAATCGAGTTTTAAGTGTATTTTCCTTTTGTTTTATAGGTTCAGTTTATGTGATGAATGTGATTGAATTTGTTTTAAACTTGTATTTTTATAATTAGTGTCCTAACCTTGAATATTTCCCACACTTCCTAGATAAATAATAGTTGAAATTATCCCTCTTTATTACTCTCTCTAATTAGTAAAAACTGCAACTGATTAACCCCTGGTGATTTCATCCCGAATAGGGAAAAAATAACCACTATATCCCATAAATTTCTTATCCTTGTAGTTATATATTTCTAATTAATCATATATAAACTCACTATTCACCATTATAGTCAGCTAAAAAGGTTTAGGTGGTTGATGTGTGTGTAACCGAGAGTGAGAGATAAATAAATTATGTGCAATGAACAGTTAAAATATCCTATTGTCTAATACAATGAATAATTCCTTGAGAATTTTAGAATATGTGATGAAAAATAAAATAAAAAAGTTCATTACTATGGGAATATGTGAATTCTCCTTGGATTATTTACATAAGATCTAGTATACTATCACTAGAGGAGGTACAAAAAATTAAAGTAAATACTAAAACACCTCATCTTCAATCAGTCATTCAGTGGTATTTATCCTATCTATCCCCCTAATCATGGGACAATATGTCACTTTTGTAGATACTTGGGATATTCTTTCAGAATTCATCAACTCCACCCTCACATGAGAAGAAAGAACTCCTTATTATTCCCTGATCAAATGGAAATCTTTTAGAATATTTTTGGATTTCATTGTTTGAATCATGTTCTTTTATTGGATGCTACATTCAAAATTTGAGAGTACTTATTTTTTCAATTGGATACTATTAAATATTCTTCTTCTTGATATTTATTCCCATGATCTCTATCTTCTTCTTCAGTTGGATGAGTTCAACTTACAAGACCAATAGTGATCTTTCTTGATTTAGTTAGAGTATAAGAATATAATTTTTATTTTGAGGACATGAATATCTATTTTGGGGAATATTCTATTTCTGTTCCCATGAAAATAAATTTGGAGAATTCCATAGTGGTATGTGGGTAGTTGGAAATTCATACATGCTAGCCTCAGAGAAAAATATCCTATAGGTGGTGAAAAATCCATACGTGGTTTTTTCTAGAAAAAAAATCACACCCATGAAGGAAAAATATAATATAGGACTTAAAATCTCTTATGTGGTGAGAAAATGGCTTATGTGAAGTGAAATTTATTACAAGGTTCCAAACAAAGCCATTTTCTTGATTACAAAATATTTTACACAAGGAGAAATATCATACAGGTGTGACCAGAATCTTTATAAAGTCCAGAAGTCATAAAAATACCTAGAAATCCCCCAAGTGAGGAGAAATATCTTATGATATGATTATAAAATCCGTACTTGGATAATGGAGGTGGAGTAAAATATCATATGATTTGGTGAAAATTATACACAGTTAACATGCCTTTGAAAATTTCCAGCCAATTCCTATGTGATATAAAATTACTGCAATATCATATGCACTAGCTGGATGAAATTCATATGAAACAACTATTCAATTTGAAATTAATTTCCTATACTTGAAACCATGAAAAATTCAACACTCATATCAGTTTAGGATTATCAGAGTCTACTCAAAATTAATTTAATACAATTAAAATCAGAATTAAAATTCAATTTTTAATTTGATTCTATAATTCAAAAAATCCATGTATGTTATTCTAATTAATTACAAAAATGAATAAAATATTTAAAAATTATTATTTGAACCATTTAAAAAATTAATTCTAAATTCACTGAAGAGAAAAATATGTCATGATTATAAACTTTTTATCTATATTATGGGGTAAATTTACTTTGAAATAGAGTAAAAAATTTAGAAATATTGACTTTCATCAAGATCCATATATATAATATTTTTCCTCACTTCCTCTTGAGTAACCGACTCCCTACCATATATAATTTAATCTTTTATATGACTATAGAAATAATATAAGGAGGTATGTAAAACAATATTATGATATTAAACTCTTATGTTCACATTTATGTTGACTAAATCAATTAGGAATTTATAAAATTCAACTAAATGAACCCAAATAAAGATTATGGGAATCATTTTAAAAATTTAATGTTTATTTTTTTATACATATTTCCAAGAAGATATTATTCAAATAAAAATACTATAATTTGAACCATACTGCATAAGTATAAGTCTCTTGATAAACATTACACAAAAAATTATCACATAAGATTAGAATAATAGGTAGTGATATTTTTTCTAAATACCAAGGTCAACATCAATATAAGAGGTAGTGGTTTATCCTTTTAAGGGAATGTTGGTGATTGGTTTTGTAGCACCATACAAAGTATCTACAAGTACATTGGTGATAAACATTTCCTTCATTTTTAATACTTCATAGATTGAAACCATTATATTCATCTAAATTCTTAAATTCAAGCTTTTATAATGTCATAATAATATCAATATATTTCTATCATACCAATTATTATAGGATTGATTTCATCAGAGATTGAATGTAAACAAAAAAATAGGCAGAACATGTTTAATTTTATTTATTTTCTTCCAAAATTGAAACTACAACTGATGTAAGAAGTATAGAATGATGAAAAAACGAGAATAAAATGTGGAAAATGTAAAGGAAATTATTAAATAATACAAGATATTAACATGATTCATCCTATATTATACTTACATGCATGAAAAGAACACCTCTCACATAATATTTATTATGAAAAAAAGGTAATCTTATAAATAGAAACATGGAATACACAGACCAAAGGAACAATTATAGGATCAATTTATTACAACTGATGGACTTGTGATGAACTCAAAATAAGTATATAATATATACAAGAATCATGTATGGACTCACACGTGCACCCTATGGGAAAGAAAAATATGAATAAGACAAAAAATTGAGAAACATTAAGAATAGCACACTTACACCCCTATGATACACAAAGAAATTTGGTGTACACTATATAAAATATGATCGTCATTATCATTATAAAAATCCTCCTCTGAACTTATCGTAGATAATTTAATCTACCAGAGAAGAAGAGGGGATAAAACAGTGCTTAGATCCCGGAGATATCCTTTTACTCCTCTCAGACACTCGCTTTCTATATCTATTCTCTCATGGATTCTCAAGAACAAATGAATCACAAAGGACGGGTGATAGAGACATTGAGGACTATAGAAGAAAAAGTGGTGGGGCATCATTGTGTATCAACTATGAGGAAATATGATGGTAGGAGTTGGGATACATGTTTGGTGAATGGTGTATATAAGGATCATGAATATCTATTATTGAAAAAAATCCAAAACAAATTTGGGATTCACAATACACTATAAGAGGTCACATGATCAATAACTTGGATCACACATAAATCAGAGTATGAACAAGTACACCGAAAAAACACATGATTCCACCTTTGGAGGTGTGAAATTAAGGTAATGTATAATTTATATCACTTAATAAATATCTTCATAGATTAGAACACAAAAATAATGGTTAATAGGTCTTGGAGAACATGATAGTGTAATGGTTCCCCAATCAGAAACATAGGACAAAGATACAACCAAAGTCAAAGGCCCAAGAAAGGACCACAAAGGGATGATCCACCAAAAAAACACTGATCAACAAAAAATTAATAAATAACATTTCATAATAAAAAATAAATACATATAATAATTCATGAAAACCCAAAATATGCAATGTGGAGAACTATACATGGAAACAACAAAGGAAATTAAATTTTATTTATTTATAAAGATCATGCCAAATTTACATGATTTTACCCATACCTAATTACACATCCCCAAAAAATTCTCCATTATCACCATCATGTTCCCAACAAAAAAACTTCTCAATAACCTTTCATTAGGTTTATACAGTAAAAATGCCAATCATATATTCAATTACTCATTTTATGACAAAAAACTAAATTCATATTTTAATTCATGTCATTCCCGATCATGTGGTCGAGTGTATAGATGATCTTCTCGATCCACATAATTGTAGTAACTGAGTCAATGTACATGCAATTTTCACCAATTTATATGGAGGAATAAAGGATAGTCATGTTAGTGAATATTTGGAAATTAATATCATTTTTATTAATGATAGTGACTATATCTTCAGCCTTCACATATTGGAGCTTCATATTTAATCACTTATAGATCATGATGTGTAACACATAGAAGTTCATCAATGTCAACTCATTTATAAAGATATTTTTAGAATTTATTAACTCCAATGACTATATCACACATCATAACCATGTTTAACACAAAATTATATTCAATTATAATACAAATCAGTATTAAATATTAAGGTTTATTGATGGGTCATGGATTTAAATGAGAAACTAGACCTAGAGTCCTTGTTGTATGCATCCCAACTCCAATGATGTTGATTGTTCCAACCTAAATAAGGACTCTGAACATGTGTATAACATGATCTAGTTGGAAAATCCCTTGAGGGAATGATTATGGTTTCATTGATGCATATGGTGGTTGGGACTCTATATAAATTGTCTCTATTAAACATGATAAATCATAATAGTATGAATTTCCTTGGGGAACATAAATATGGATGGTTGAGGTTGAGGTTCATGACACTATAGGGGATGAATTTTAAGCCTTAGATTAGTCCATTCTATCTTCTGATTGAGTATTGAATCCAATTACCTTAAGTGTTTGTTACCATTGTAAATGGGTTTGAACTCAAATATAGGAATATAGTGGAAGATAAAATAATAGAACCTAAAACGATTTTCCCACATGTGTAGTGGTAATATCTATGTAAACATAAAGTGAAGAAATACATAAAATATGAACATTGTTTGTAATGTTGAAAACCCCCAATATAAAAAGGGAAAAACAACATGTAAATTAAAGGATACCACTACAGTAAAATTTTTGTACACTCCCTCTAACTATTATAAGGAATATACCCTTTTAGTTTGTCTATGTTGAATAATGGAGAATAAAAATCCAAAATACTATACAGATAAAACTCGAATCTAGACATGGGAAACTTCTTGATGAGTTGATAATGAAACCCCTAGTAGAACTCCCCTTTAATAAGAAACATCGAACCTTGTCTTACTCTCTTATGTTGGTGGCTAGTTGGTGTTTTCCACCCACCAAGCCTGTAACCACCTTCCCCAATTTGAAAATGAATGGTATAATTTTCTGAAATATCAACCACAATATTATTTTATTAAGAACTAATCAAATATATACACTTCCATTCTATCTGAAAAAAATGTTACTCGTGTCTCTATGAGGCTTCTTAAGGATCTTAACAATTTAAACTTACCAAATTTAATCACCATCATCATGAAATCTGCCATATTTTTTGTGTTAATTTTATGCACATTCACACTTCCTTTCTCCACTATATCTAAAAAATTATACATTAAACCAATTTACTTCATCATGGAATGAACATATGGATTAATTTCAATATTAAAGGTCCTCTTTATAAAAAAATGGTTGAATATAATATTTTATGATCATGTGATCCTCAAATAACCTTCTCATCCAAATTTACACTTTATAAGCATGTGTATATTCCATGTATTCCACCTCTTCTAAGGATAAATAAAAAACTATATATAACTTTGAAATTAAGCACATAGAAGCTCCTAAAAGAGTAAACACATTACTAGTAGTGGGTATCCTCTTGTTAAAAACTCCAAAAAAATCTAGAACAATATAGTATTTGATTATAAAATATGATCTACCATAACAATATGTAGCATATAAGGTCTTTTTATTTTATCTTAGGATTCTCTTCACGATTTTCCAATGTTCCTATCTTGTATTCTCCATGTGTTGACTAATTTCTCCCCCTTCATGTGTAATTTCATGTCTAGTAGAAATCATAAAAAATAATAGCCCACTAACTACTAATGTATATGATACTCAAGATATCTCCATCCCATTTTCTTCCCCTCTAGGTATCACCATATGGGATAACATGAAATCAATAGGAATAGAGGTAAGGGTAGGATTATATTTTTACTTATTTATGTGTTTCATGAACATATAAGAGTAGTTTTTTTATGACAATCAAATATTCCCATTATTTCTATCTTGGTAAATCTACATACCAAGAATCTTATTTACTTGTCTCACATATTTCTTATCAAAATACCTATCCAACTATGACTTATTATCTTGGATATTATATTTTTTAGGTCGCACAACCTACATGTCATCCACATATAGTAGAATAACGATAAAATCATTACAATTTAAACACCTAAAATATCTAAAAGGATCAGAATGAAGTCTTTGGTTCCACTGATACTCCTAGCATGCCATTATGGTACCATCACAACCTCCCTTTATGGTATCACTCCCCTTACTTCACCCTTTTCTTGTAATATTCACCTCATTATTTACAATGAAACATTTTTAAAACTTATGTATTTCTTTCTTCATGTGTTTAATATACTCTACATGATTTAGAAACATGAACTCTCCCAGACCATAGAATTAGAATATGTGATCATCATATGCTTTCATCAGGTTGATTTATTCAACAAATAATAATTTATACACATCAAAGAGTTTCTTGAGTGATTCTAAAAAATATATATATAATTATTATAAATAGAATAAAAATATTTCTATACACATGTTAAATCTTATTATGGTGATTTTTATTTCACTAATTTTTTTTCCAATCAACTAATTTTCAACGAAAATTCATTCATGGAATTCTATCCTTTATATTTAGATCTTCAAACTCACTATTTAGTTTCTATTCTCTTTCCTTAATCACCCAAATAAAAACTTGACACTTAGTTTTTATTCATTCAAATTTTTATTTTTCACCTTTTTATTTATACTTTTATGTTGCAAATTATGAGGTATGACCTAAACAATTCACACCCATATTGACTTTTCCTTAATTCTACCACTCTAGCATCAAACCTGATGAATTCCCAAATTTTATATACCTATATGTTTTATTCAATATTTATTAACTATGTGGAATATTATTTGGACATATTCATCATGTAATGTAATAGAAATATGTTTTCCTTCATTACTTACAATGGACTGACCGTCATCTTCTTGAATTGGGCATATAAATTAGCTTTAATACTAGATTTTGGATTTAATATTTCAACCATCATTGACCTACTAATGTACACACTATAATTATAGAAATAAAATGACACTAAACATCCCAAAATTATTGTTGTATAGAGACATGGTAATAAATAAAAAATACAATACTATAAATTTTTTAAAAATTTATAGTCAGAATTATACTTCCACTATTACATGGTATTTAAAATCAAAAAATAATTGATTTTTGAGTTGAATAAATCCCCCAAACAGAAAAATATGAATCAAAATAAAACTACCAATAAATTAAAACTAATAGAATAAATCAATGATAAATGTTACCTCTAAATAGGAACCCCTAATAAAAAATAACTTCCATTATCTCATTTATGAATAGTTCTTTTATATTAATTTTTTTAAAATATTTAAAAATTATTTTTAATTTTGGTTTTGAAAGAGGAAGACTTGTTGAAATACCATATTAGATTGTGGTAGTATTAGGATCATATTTATAACGGGGAGAATGCTACCACTCATCAAAATTGATAAATATATTTATAATTTGGGGATGGGTGCACTACACTATCTACACAAAATCTTATTTCTATATAATATGGTTCCTTAGTGGAACACTTTTCTCTTTGCACTCTACATCGGTGTGAGGTTCTTAGGGGTGACTTTATTTTTCTAAAAGTATTGATAGAATTTACCATATTGGGATGAGGATCGAAAAAGTACATCCAGTGGGTTGACCTAGTTCATCAAACAACTATAATTTTTACTATGGATCATATCATTTAAAATATAAAAAAACATTTTTTAATTGGAAGGTTTGATTTGGGACACATATTTGATCAGGTATGACTGGATTAAAATGATTAATTTTGAAAGATTTTCCTTTCTAGAATATGTGTCTACAAAATTCAATGTGTATAATAACTTATCTATATGGTTACTCCAATGAATAAAATAATATGATACATTATATGGATAATTATTTCAAGTAAATTCAATCACCATTTCAAAACCCATTTTAAATTGTGATTCCCCTCAATTATTGTAAAAGAAAAAAAGGCCCCTTATTGGTGCAAAAGAAAAAATTTATTTCAGTACTATTTGTTGGAGTTGGTGGTCTAGAACCAACTACTTTGTAATTTATTCATTAAATAAAATCCTTACCAAATCTTGATTATTCTTCTACATGACATTTCATGTGATAATGTCCTAAGGACAGCTGTTGCATTAAAGGTTCGTAGCGGATCCCTGCTATGATCAGAACCTGGAAGTGCCATAACACTGTTCTTGAATGTATGTTCTATGGCCGGATGATATTATTTGAGGGACACAAATAATACAGGTCATTAGGGGTGAGGACTCATAAAACTTTGAGGCACCTTCTCATGGTGTGCACCCTTGGTAATATCCAGGAGGATATTATGAGAGCGAGACCCGCCAGTAGGAAATCCACATTTCATAGTGTCATTGGATGTTCCTATCTACGGACGTGTGTATTGATCCTTAGACTTTAAGATTATTATTAATGGGTATTACAACTCGAACACTTAGGTGTATTGACGAAAACTGTGACGACACACTATTCACAGTGAGGTAGGATACGTTGGGTGCGTCACGAGTAATACCGCATTAATAGATAATGCGAGAAAGGATTTGTTCCTTCAGTTCCATAACGGAAGTAGATATCTCAGGCCCTTTGATGGAATTGATATAGCCTAAATAAATCCATGTCCATGGTAAAGTATGGGCAAGTTCAATTCCGGGAAGTCAAAGAAAGAATAATCAAGCACATGGGTTGATGTCACTAGCATGCAACCCGCTTGATTGGAGATATCGTGACAAAGAGATTATATTACACGGTAAGCGTTCGTAGGAGGTAACACGTCATTGCGGCGTTAACTTCTTTCTCTATGGGTGACTTGGCGTGTTTCTAGACGCTAACCTTGGACTTTATGCAGGCTCAGCCTAATTCCACTGAGAAAGAGGCCTAGAGGGTCACACACTAAGTGTGTCCATGTATCTCAGTTAAATATTAATTTAACAAGTTAAATAAATATTATTCCCGAATGTGGTTTAATAATTATTTAAGGATGTCTGATCGCATTTATTTTGACACTAGTTATTCGAGAGAATATATTGTGGAAAAAATAATATATTTATTAGCGAGTAATGTAGTTAAATTTATTTAAGAAATAAATAGTCATTACTAAAGGTCTAATAAATGTGGTGGAGAAAAATGGAAAATAAAAGTACACGTTGTGTATTAATTATTACACGCCATGTAGTTTTTCCAGCTGGGATTTTGAGGATTTAATATTGTTTTATTAAATGATATTTATTATAATCAGTGTGGGCGCATGTCAAGAAATTAATAATTCGACATGGGGGGTTTTCAATATGAGTTAATGAAATAAATAAAACGTGTAACGCGTTTATTTATTGTCATAACTCTATTAACCTCAAACATGATTATAAATATCCTCACAACCCCAAAATTTTGGAGGGCCATTGGTTGTGCACAACGGATTTGGAAATACTCTCAAGCCAAAAGATAATTCCCTTTCCACCAAGAACGCCCTCAAGTTACGAGAGCAAGATCCTCCACCGGATCAAGGCGGTCAAAGGCGGATATCGCAAGTGAAGGTTCTTCCGCACTAGCACTCAGAGATCCCTTCGGAAACGTCCAGAGATACATGACACACGTGTGGATCACCGCTAGAGTAATTCTACACTTGGATTCTACAACGCAACGACGGATCACCGAATCGTGACCGAACACATCAACGAAGAAAGAATTCCAATGAGGTAATTCTTATGCATTAATTAGATTAATTATAATCAACATATGATGATCCTCCTCAAGGGTTCCAGGACTCTTCCTTTTTCTTTTCGTTCTTCGTTCTATTCCTAAGATTCGGCGTTTTATATCATGATGGATCTCGGATTGAACATTGTTTAACGAAAAATTAAGTTGGGCAAACCCACCAACGCGCTTCTGCTGCGCCCGGAACCTTCAAGTGGTATCAGAGCGGTTATATCGTTGGTTATAATTATTTAGTTTTTTCGTTGGTGATTTACGCATTTAATAATTTAGTTATTTCAATTCATGTTTAATCGTTCTAGAAATCTGAATCTCGAGATCTGTTCCTCCTCCCTCGTTTCTCGTTCACCTCACAGAAACGGATTTTTCAATTAATTTTGATTAAAATAAAATAGAGGAACTCATCCGAAGGAGCCAAACGTTTCTGGACGTATAAAACCAGAATACACTCCGTACACGGCCTGCCCGGCTGGAAATTGGGTAACGCGGAAACTACACGGCGTGTGTCCCACTGTACACACCGTGTACTCCGAAAATTTCCGAAGTACATTAACACGCCTTATCCCCGGGCGTGTACTTCAGATGGACGGTGAAGAAAAGTACACGCAGTGTAGTCAGAACTACACGCCGTGTACTCACCCAAATTACGCAAATTTATTAAAATTTATTATTATATTATACAAACCCTTGAGACGTGTACCATGGTGTAGGCATAAAGCTGAGGTACAACATGTGATAGGTGTTTTATATATATGTGTTTAATTTAACATCTGCGTAATAAATGGGAATTCACCGGGTTGCCTCCAAGGTACAAGTTGTGTACAAGGATAATTTTAAATGAATTTATTTGTTTAAAATTATGATGGATGAGAATCTCAAGGAAATTCAGAAAAGGGATTTAAGATAAAAGGATTGATTAATTAAACATAATTAATTGATTCGAGCGTGATTTATCTTAAACAAGAATGATTAAAGAATTGAATTCTAGTTTTATTTATGCGTAAATATCGTTGCATGTATGGATGATCATGAGCTAGACCGAGACCTTTGTATGTGAATGGTTTCTTTTAATTTATTTATTTAAATTAAATTTGTTGGCCTGCGAGCCATCTCCTCATTAATATGTAGGGCCTACGCACCCAAGGATTCTTTTATGTAAAAACCCCTTTTACCCCTCACCTGCATGTGAGATAAATGCATATGTAATGGATGGAGCTCCCAAGCTAGTGGAGGCGGCTCAAGTCAGGAGCCAAGGTGAAACCAATCCAAGGAGATACAAAGGTGGACAGGTGGAAAGCTATAAACATGAACCCGAAAGGTTCAAGGTGTTTCTCCCCTAGGTCTTGGGTTAGTTTATCAACCGCTAGATAAACTAACCAATAGAAAAGCTCATGATCATACCATTTATTTTATTTCTGTCAGTTTCATGGTTTATTTATTGTGGGTGTGTTGTCACGATCACACAATTAATGAATTAAACGAGCATGCAAGATGGAACTAAAATAAAACTGGCTTATATGTAAATATTATCTTATACATGGTTAATCACTTATGTATATCCCACTTAATATTAACAAGCATGTAATCAAATATAATAAAATGGAAATTTACGTATAAGTATAAAATCCCTCAAAAAAAATATTAAGTCGGCATAGCCTTCCATAATCTTGGTTAGAATCGAACCATAGTTCAAAGTGCTTGACCAACCCTAGTTGGGGTGCTTTCAATTATCGAGGAATTCTAATTCAGGGTTTTGGGTTGACTTGACTTGGTTCGCATCAAGGGTTGACTTCCACAGCAGGACTTGGTGTGAGCAAGAGGAAAAGGTTTAGGAAATCCAAAAGGATTTCAGGATTGGGGAGTCCACTCAGCGGATCAAGGAGCTGCGAGTTAATGCAGTTGGAATTTGGAATGCCTACCTAAAACCCTTCAAGTTGCTTGACCAACCCTAGTTGGGGTAATGTGAAGGACAATATGGATCCTTGCCACTAGAATATTCACGCAACAGAATATTACGAAGTCAATGGTGAGGGCTATTGGATTTTGATAAAATAGTGGGAGACTAATAATTATTAATTTATTTATTTGTCTCAAATTTTGTAATAAAGTACTAAATCTTTTCTCATCTTAATTTGTAGAAACGACAAGAAAATAACTTCAAACATATCATTGTGCACCATACTCGAAAAATAAAACCTTCTCACTGGCACAAATTTCCAAGAGTGGCAGAGGTGTTTACGCGTCGCCCTTCACCGCGAAAGGAAATTATATGTGTTGGAAGAGCCTATTCCAGTTGCGCCTGGGAAGGAGGCTAGTGATGAGGAATTATCTCTCTACATGAAACACATGGATGATGCCACAGATGTCCAGTGTTTCATGCTATCGGCCATGTCTAATGAGCTCTTGAAGCAACATGAAAACAAGGACGCGTATAGCATGATGTCTCACCTTAAAGATCTTTACCAAGAGAAGGCGAGATAGGAGAGGTATGAGATCTACAATGCTTTGTTTACCATGAAGCTTGGAGAGTCTGTGCCAGCTGGGCCTCATGTAGTCAAGCTTATTGGCTACATTGAACGCCTGGACATCTTAGGGATTAAATTCCCGGATGAGTTGCGTACAGATATCATCCTATCATCACTTCCCAGGACCTTCTCTAGCTTCATTGTCAACTATAACATGAGCGGCAATGAGAAGAGTCTATCGGAGCTTCTGACCTTGATTCACTAGGTAGATAAGGACATGGGGCATGACAAACCCGCGGTCCTTATGGTGAACAAGAAAAGGAAGGACAAGGAAAAGGGGCCAAAGACTTATAAACGGTCTGAAGCCCCTGAGCACCGTCCCTCCAAGAAGGGGAAGATCCAGAGGCAGGGCAAGGAACGGGAGGCAGTGTGTTTTGCATGTGGCAAGCAGGGCTACTGGAAGAGGAACTGCACCCAGAAGCGTGGGGATGCTAAAGGTGCATTTTTTATCGAGTGAAATATTTCTATTTCTACACATTGGGTATTAGACACAGCTTGTGGGGCTCACATATGTATTCAAATGCAGGAACCAAGTAGATTTAGAAAGATCACCAGAGGAGAGGTGGATCTTCGAGCTGCCAATGGCGCAAGGCTGGCTGCGTTGGCTATTGGCGACTACCACCTCTCATTGCCGACTGGGTTGATTTTGATTTTACATAACTATTATTATGTGCCTAGTGTTACCAAGAACATAATTTCTGTATCTTGTTTGGATATGGATGGATTTGTTTTCAAATTTGGAAATAAGGGTTGTCTATTTTATAAGAACAATGTATGTTATGGTATGGCACATTTAAATAATGGTTTGTATGTATTGAATTACGAAAACCAAGTGTTGGCAATTGATAACGAAACAAACTCACATGACTCATACATCACCCAGTTATGGCATCACCGCCTTGGTCATGTGAATGAGAAGCGTTTGACAAAACTCTGCCAAGATGGCTATTTAGACTCTACTGAGCTAAAACCACTTGATAGATGTCATGCTTGTTTACAAGGAAAAATGACCAAGCCGCCTTTGGGTGGACAAGGTGAAAGGGCCATAGAGATTCTAGGATTGGTACACACAGATGTGTGTGGACCATTTCAAGTATAAGCTAGAGGTGGATATTCTTACTTTATTACTTTTACTGATGATTTGAGTAGATATGGCTATGTCTACTTAATGAGGTATAAGTCAGAGTCCTTAGAGAAATTTAAGGAATTCAAGAATGAAGTAGAGAATCAGCTTGGTAAGAAGATAAAGAATCTTCGATCGGATCGAGGTGGAGAATATCTGAACCAAGAGTTCATCTATCTTCTACGGGAGTCTGGGATTCTATCTCAGCTCACTCCTTATACACCACAGTGTAATGGTGTTAGTGAAAGGAGGAACCGCACCTTGTTGGACATGGTGAGGTTGATGATGAGTCATGCAGATCTTCCATTATCCTTTTGGGGATATGCATTACAAACTACAACATACACATTAAACCGAGTACCAACTAAGGCGGCAAATGGAATTCCATCCGAGTTATGGAATGGAAGGAAACCCACTTTGTCGCACACACGTGTATGGGGATGCGAGGCATTTGTTAAGGCCTTCTCAGGCAACAAACTAGCACCCCGGGGCACGAATTGTATCTTTATAGGATGTCCCAAGGAAACGAAAGGATATTACCTATATAACCCCCAAGACAAGAAAGTGACTGTCACCAGACAAGCCGTCTTTCTTGAGTGGGAGCACATTCTCAAGAAGGATAGTGGGAGCAAGATTGACTTCGACGAAGTTGATGCCCAAGATACACAGGATTTGGTAAGGGAACAAGTTCCCACTACTGGAAAATGGACCTATCCCCACGGTTTTCCTCAAAACCGTGGGGATAGGTACCCCCTATACCCACGGTTTTGGAAAACCGTGGGTATAGGTCAATTTTCAAGACCTATGCCCACGGTTTTCAAAAACCGTGGGCATAGGGGGGTCTATCCCCACGATTTTCCAAAACCGTGGGGATAGGTCTTGAAAATTGACCTATACCCACGGTTTTCAAGAACCGTGGGTATAGGCGTACCTATCCCCACGGTTTTGAGGAAAACCGTGGGGATAGGTATAGGATAAAAAACCTATACCCACGGTTTTGAAAAACCGTGGGTATAGGTTTCCCATGTGTGCGCGGGAAAATTTTTTTTTCCGCGGGAAAGATTTTTTTTTTGGCGGGAGTCCTATACCTATAGTTCTTCCCTCTATACCCACGGTTTATATAACTATATTTAACTAAATATAAATATATATACACATAATTAATAGTAGGGTAGTGGTTAGACGTGGTACTTTGCAGCGAAGAGGTCGTGGGATCGAAACCCGCCTGCAGCTTTATTTTAGGATCTATACCCACGGTTTTGAAACCGTGGGTAAAAGCCATTGACACCGTGGAAATTGGGAATGTTTTGTTGACACGGTGGCAGAACACCTATACCCACGGTTTTGGAAAACCGTGGGTATAGGCTGGGGACCTATACCGACGGCGTTCCAGCCCACGGTTCCCAAAACCGTGGGTATAGCCTATACCCACGGTTTTGGGGGCTATACCCACGGTTTTGAACCTTGGGTATAGGCCTTTTTTCCAGTAGTGTCCACAGGTCCCCGTGGAAGAGGTTCCATAAACACAAGTATTGCGTAGGATCTCAAGAGAGGTAAGGGAACCAAAGAGATTTGGTTTCCTAGTCACCGAGGATGGTGAATCATTATTGTTGGACAATGATGAACCTCTCTCCAACAAGGAAGCAGTAGAAAGATCAAAAGCTACAAGATGGCTAGAAGCTATGAATTCTGAGATGGATTCCATGTATTAGAACCAAGTTTGGGTTCTGGTCAATGAGCTAGTTGATGTAAATCCTGTTGGATGCAAATGGGTATTCAAAAGAAAGTTGGACATGGAAGGTCAAGTTTGCACCTATAAAGCAAGGCTAGTGGCTAAAGGATTCAGACAACGTCAAGGAATTGACTATGATGAAACCTTCTCACCAGTTGTCATGTTTAAATCAATAAGAATCATACTTGCCATAGCAGCTTACCATGACTACGAGATTTGGCAGGTGGATGTCAAAACAGCATTCCTTAATGGGAACCTTTAGGAAGATGTCTATATGACACAACCAGAAGGGTTTGTGAAACCAGGTGAATCCAAATGGGTTTGCAAGTTGCAGAAATCCATTTATGGATTGAAGAAAGCATCCAGGTCATGGAACATTCAATTTGATGAAGCCATAAAGGAATTTGGTTTCCTTAAGAACGAATGTGAGCCATGTGTTTATAAGCGGTTTAATGGGAATGTGGTCGTCATCCTAGTGGTATATGTTGATGACATATTGCTTATTGGAAACGACGTACCAGCCTTACAGTCAGTTAAGGACTGGTTGAACAAGTGTTTCTCCATGAAGGACTTAGGAGAAGCAGCCTACATTCTAGGGATCAAGATCATTCGTGATAGATCCAAGAGGCTGCTTGGACTAAGTTAGGGTACATACATTGACCAGATACTAAAGAAATTTAGTATGGAAAAATCCAAGAGGGGATTGGTTCCAGTGTCACATGGCTTACATCATTCTAAGAAAATGTGTCCCCAGACACAACAGGACAAAGATAGGATGAGCAAGATGCCATACGCTTCAGCTATAGGATCCATCATGTATGCCATGTTATGTACCAGGCTTGATGTTTCCTATGCACTGAGCATGGTATGCAGATATCAAGCAGATCCAGGAGAACAGCATTGGAATGCTGTTAAGACTATCCTTAAGTATTTGAGAAGAACTAAGGTTATGTTCCTGGTGTATGGAGGAGACGAGGAGCTTGTCATCAGAGGGTATGTTGATGCTGGTTTTCAAATAGATCAGAATGATCTGAAGTCACAATCTGGATATGTTTTCTGTCTCAATGGAGGAGCTGTGAGCTGGAAGAGTTCAATACAGCCTGTTGTCGCCGATTCTACAGTGGAGTCTGAGTATATAGCAGCTTCTGATGCAGCCAAAGAAGCCGTTTGGATTCAGAACTTTGTCCAGGAGCTTGATGTGGTGCCTAGCAGTAAAGATCCCATTACATTGTATTGTGATAATACTGTAGCGGTGGCTCTTTAAAAAGAACCAAGGTCACATCAACGGACAAAGCACATACTCCAGAAGTATCACCTCTTGAGGGATTTCTATCAAAGGGGTGAAGTTGCAGTGAGCAGAGTGTCCACAGAAGAGAACGCGGCGGACCCCATGACTAAAGGCCTATCTCAGCAGAAGCATGAATATCATGTGAGAGCTAGCGGGTTAAAGGTTGTTAGCAGTTGGCTCTAGTCCAAGTGGGAGTCTGTTGGAGTTGGTGGTCTAGAACCAACTACTTTGTACTTTATTCATTAAATAAAAATCCTTATCACATCTTGATTGTTCTTCTGCGTGACATGTCATGTGATAATGTCCTAAGGACAGTTGTTGCCTTAAAGGTTCGTAGCGGATCTGTTGATGCTCCTTTCGTCATAGAATATAAAGATCGGAAAAAGGGAATATCTGAGCTCAAAGTGATTCATCCTTTGAAGAAAACATAAAAAATCGATAAAGGCATGAACACAGGATCAAAAGCAACTGCACCGCGCAAGTTATCTCACTATCGCGCAAGTACACTTGCGCGACGACCTTGGTCGCGCAAGTGACTTGCGCGACCTAAGTGGTAACTGCCCGGTAACCGCCCAGGGCCTTCTTTTGCCAATAAATAGACCCTGTGGGCCCCCCATTCGAGAAGATCTTTTTCCAGAAACTCGGATTGAAGCTCCCGACGCCCAAGTATCTTCTCAAAGCTTCCGGAACACTTCTAAGGTAATTTCTTACCTAGAACAGAAGATCTAAATGGAGAGAGGAAGGCCTAAGTGTTGAAACTCATCAACACTTGCGCGCCTGAATGGCCAGCCCTTAAGGGAACTGGTCACACTTGCGCGCTGCCTTATTCCTTCAATAGAACTTGCGCGTCCCTTTTCTGGGAGAACCTCAAGAGGATTATAAAGGGTTTAATAAAGAGTCTCTCAAGTATTTTAATGCTGGTTGAAAATCGCACAAGTACCCCACATGACGTGCAGGTATACCTGCGCGACCAATACTTGCGCGCCCACGCAAGACTTGTGTGCCTTTCAAGACTTGCACGCCCCTACCTTTTTTGGATGCCCATCTTGCCCATTTTAACCCTCTTAAGCCATTTCAACTTTCCTATTCAAGATTCAGTCTTCAAGATACTCTTAAAAGCCATTTATGGCATGATTCCTTGATTTGACTTCCTTATCTGAAAGGAATTCGGTGGAATATCTCTCAAAACCTAGTGATTTATACATCTTTATGTCACCAAAAATTGAGAGTTCATTCATTCAACCTCATCCTTTAAGATGAGAGAATCCTTAACTTGGGTCTCCTTTTCAGGAATAATCCCCAGTTATAAGTCCTTTAATCTGGGCATCTTCCTTAGGAGTAAGCCCCAAATTCTTAAAATTCCCAAATTTGGGCATCCTCCTCAGAAGTAAGCCCCAAACCTTAAATTCCTTAAATTGTGAATCCTTCTTAGGAGTAATCCCCAATCTCAAATATGGGCATCCTTCTTAGGAGTAAGCCCCAAGTCCTCTAAGTTTGGGCATCCTTCTTAGGAGTAAGCCCCAATCTCAATTATGGGCATCCTTCTCAGGAGTAAGCCCCAAACCGTAATCCCTAACCTGGGTCTCCTTTTCAGGAATAAGACTCAGTCATAATCTTGGGCTTCCTTTTCAGGAGTAAGCCCCAAGTCCTCTAACCTGGGCCTCCTTTTCAGGAATAAATCCCAGTCATAATTATGGGCATCCTTCTCAGGAGTAAGCCCCAAACCTTAATCCCTAACCTGGGTCTCCTTTTCAGGAATAAGACTCAGTCATAATCTTGGGCTTCCTTTTTAGGAGTAAGCCCCAAGTCCCTTAATTTCTCTTAACTAGTCCTAAATTACGTTTGATATGGGATTCCTCCTCAGGAGTAAAACCCAATTATCAATCCTCTCCTAATTTGGGTTTCCTTTTCAGGAATAAGTCCCAAGTTAGTGTATTCAAATCTCCATAAAGCACATATACCTTTATGGACCCTGTTCCTAGATTTTCTCCCTAAAAGTAAATCCTAAACCTTCATCTATCTGGGCAGTCATACATACATAAGCCCCAAACAATTTCTTATGATTGCATCTTTCATGGCAAAATTGTCTAATTTTTACCAATACCTCTTGTTTCTCACACCGAGCATGACTCACGTGAGCTTAGAGTGTAAAAGTAATTATGACATTCTTCTTTGAGCCATCAATCATAAACGTCATACTCCATTACTCGAACTACGTGGGTTCTGATTCCTTTTACGAAACAAAGGATACGTAGGTAGCCCATTTATGGGTTCGATCCCAACTTTGAAATAATCCATGTCCTTCTGAATGACGATAAATTTCAAGTGCCCCACTGAGTGGATTTAAAACCAGCCTGGTCATCCTAATGACCAAGAGACTTTTATATAAATGTTTTGAAGGAACCATTGACCAAGAATCTCTAAATAGATACAGATGATTCTCTATTGATGAAGAACCTCAAATACATATAAAAGATTCTCTAAATTTCTTACATATTTAATCATTGATTGTTAAAACTAAAGGAAAGCTCATTTTATACTTGGTAATGTAATAAGTATTCACGAACATAACTTAAATCTATAAAGAGAGTCCCGGAGTAGACAATAATTCCCCTCAAAAAAGGTGTGATGAGTCCGACCTCCCATCCTCTCGACCAATGAAAATTCCTAAGCCTCATCAGTCCACAAGCTAATGAGCGCCTACCTTTGTAAAGTAGGTCCAAACGGATGTAGAATCATTGGATGTTTCCGGTTCTACGAATAAACCTGCTAGAAACTGATCGGAACGTTTGAATCTCCCGTCCAGGAGGCCATCCCCGAATTCCGTGCGAAACAAAAAATGGTGAACCCGACGTGAATCCTTAACCAAGTTAAAGTGATATTATTCTTATTTGTTAGGCCCCTTGGGCCAACAAAACAATCATTGACATGTGCTCATCCAAAAGATGCAGTGGCCGGATTCATCTTGATTATGTCTGTTATAAGGAACAGGCACTCTTTTCTCAAGATCTTCTGCAAAATGGCTTTCCTTAAATTCACCCTTATGAATACTGCTGTTGTGAACACCTCTACTATAAGGTCTACTGCTGTGAAAACCAATGCTGCTACTCCTGCTGGAACGTCATCCGCTCTGAGGATGACATCACCAACTCAGAATCTTCAACGTTGGGTTTCTAATGCACTGGTTAAGGAGTACTGTTGCAACGGTACTATCCCAACTCTGGAGGCCGCTCGTCAAGCCCTCCAAGTTAACAACTCTACCTGGTCGTCCGGACAACGGCGGCCATCGATCAAGAAGCAGGCGGTGCTGACTACCATCTCCAACCATTTCGGGTCGTTATCCCCGGAACGCAATTTCCATTCACTTCCTTACTCTGAGGAAGTGAATGAGCAGGTCCCTCAGGGCCTTAATTCAAAAAGACAGGAGTCCTTCCCGAGGGCTCCCATCAACAATCGCCGCCAGACTCATGCGGTAGTGCGCCCTCAACATGATGAGGGTACCGACTCTAGGCATTCAGCTCAGGTTCCTCGAACCCGAGCAGGCAAGATGAACCGCCAGAGACAGAATCCGGTTAACAATAGGCAGGTTATCATCCCTGCCATCTCCAGAGAAGTCCACCAACCTAACTTGGTGGCGAACAACGAGCAGGCATACACACCTGCCCGTTTTAATTCCGCTGTCCAGTAGACTCATCTGGCAGCATCAAGCCAATCCCGCCAGGCAATTCCGGTGGAGTACTATAGGCAGGAACATGCACCTGCTTATACATCACCAGTTAGTCAGCAGGCTCGTCTGACTACATATGATGGATCTCGTCAACCGCGTTTGGCGAAGTGTAATCAGCAGGCACATACATCTGCTAATACTAATCAAGCCTCCCAACAGTCTCGCTTGGTAGCGCACGGAGAAGTCAGTCGGAAAGCCCCGACGAAAAACAGGAGGCAGACTCAACTCTCTGCCTCCACACTTGAGTACTGTCAGGATTCACTGATGGGAAAAGGAGGACAGGAGCAGGCACATACACCTACTCCAAGCCCGGAATGGACGTATATCCCCATTCCGGCGGCTGAAGTCACCAAGCATATTTTGTCAATGGTGAAAGAGCAGAAGCAAATTCCTGCTCATATTCTTGATGCTTTCCAGGATATCATAACAGCTTCAGCATCATCTTAGGGACAGACATATAAATCTATCCCTAGCAGTGGAGTGACACATCAACGATTCACTCCAGAACAGACACACACATCTGTTCCAGTCCAAGAGGGTTATGGGGCATACTCCCCCATATCATACGGACAACCAAGTCAGGCACATACACCTGATTTGAGTAGAGATAATCAGCCTAACCAGACCATATTTCCTGATCAGGCACATACACCTGCTCAGAGTAACCACTTTCGTCAACAAGTGGTTTCCAAAGCGAGTAAGAAGTCATCTAAGAAAAAGATCTTTCCAGCACAGTCAGGAGATCAAAGGCCAATCTACAACAAGCCCTTGCTCGATGCTGGAGTTCTTGAAGCCCTCAGACATTTATCTGTCGGAATTCAAGATTCTACTCCCTCAGTTCCCAATAACGGGAACATTAATTCCGAAGGTCTTCAACAGACACTTCCTCATGAAGGCTTGCTTCATGAAAATTCGGTCAGTATTGAAGTTTCTTCTTCAGATGAGAGCCACAAGAACCCTCTCTGTGGTCAGAAGACCAAGGAGCAAGAGATCTCATCTTTTGTTGTAACCCATTATGGTGGTCCTCCCCATGATGATGAACTTCGCTGCGAAAGTCCTCTCCGCAGTAGTGATTCACATTGCCTGGAAAATACTTCAGTGGATAATGTAGTGCCGAGAAAGCCCTCTTATCTTGAGGCACTTGCAAATGTGAAACTAGTCATGTCTGATGCTTTATCGCTAAAAAGTGAAATACTTTCTCAATCAGAAGATAGCCCAGGGTGTAGGTCATTCTCAGAACCACCCCTAAGTCATGCATCTTCTAGTTTGATCAATGATCTCTCTACCAATCTTGTTGAATCCGATGAAGCAACAAGGAAACACCAACTCTGGTCAAAACAGGTAGAAGAATCTTCATTTAATGACAAAGAGGAAATGCTGAACATGAGGAAAAAACTAGAAAAAGGTAAGGTACCAGTCATGTTTTGGCCTTTGGCTGACTCCCAGTACGACATTCCATAGATGTTGACGGATGATGGAATCCATGATATTCGTCTCAACATATAGAAAACTCTTTGTCAATTGAAGAATAAGGTATTATCTTATTATGAATATGAAAATCATCTTAAGATAATAGAAGGGCTACAATGTCAGATTGATTTGGCATCTCTATCAGTCTCTCAGTATCTGAAGGCTGAAAAGCAATAGAGAACCCTTCAATGTTCATGCCTTGGCGCACTAAGAAAATTGCGTCAGTTAATTGCCAATGCTCCATCTAATGTTCGTATCAGAGGATGGGGTGTTCACGGAGCACTACATTTCACAGTGCTTTCCAGTCAGCAAAGCCCGCCGAAAATGGTCTCATGTAATGTTATTGCCCATGGCCGGCCACAGTCAATGGGCTTTGTTCATAATCAAAGTCTTTCTCAAGAACAGGCTTCAACTAGTTCCTCTCAAAATCATGCATATAAAGAACAAGTTGTTGAATTGCTCCTACATCAAGTAGGCGAGAATATTGCACAAGCCTCTCGTATGGAGCAAACACGTCATCAAATGACAGAAGTTTCGGAAATCATCCAACAGTGATAAAAGTGGATACAGGTTAATGCATCCAGCTAATTTCCAAACTAAGATTAACAAGATCAAGAGAGATTTTAAGAATATCTCAGACATAGCATGTCAAGAGACACCCCAGCTTGTCAGACTGGGGACTTCTCTAAATCAACCCTCAGAGTCAATAAATGGGATTCGAGGAGTTGAGCGGAAGCAGCAGGAACATCCCCAGTTCTCGAGACTGGTGACTCTTTCAAATCATCAATCCCATCCTCAGAGAATGTCAGTCTTTTCTCGATTGGGGAAGAAGCCACAAGAGGAATGAAGAGCCAAATTATCAGGAGATTCCCTCCAAGTTATAGCTCATCAAGAAGTTCCTAAAAGATTGAATCAACAAAAGGCAATATCTCGTCAAAGACATGAAAGAAGACAATATCACAGAAATGCTGATAGAAGGGATTTGATGCATTATTCATCAATCAATGTCATCAATTCCGTTGTTGCTAATCCACCAGAGGAGACTCACTCAGGGGACTCAGATGAAGAGCGTCCTACTCAAGAAAATGTACGCACCGATACAAATGAAGAAGGTGTACGTACACGAAGTCAAAGGATTACTCAGAACCTGGGTAATCCACTTCCCTCCCTCCAAAAGGTATCCAATAAAGGGAAGGGAAAGAATCAGGTTACATATCCTTCCTCTGAAGAAGGTCAATCTCTCTCATTAGAGCAAAGGTTTTCACAACAGGAGGAAGAAATGAAAGAATTAAGAAGGTTGAATGCAGAACTACTTCAGAGTAGTCTTCTTCTTAAGAATGATGAAGTCCGACAGCCGAAGGAATTTGTTTTTACTACTGAGATGGATCAGGAATATCCTCCTTTATCAGTACACCCTCAAAGGTCTAATCCTACGGGTCAAATGCAACAACGGTTGGCAGCACTACCATCAGTTGCAGCACCAACCACCACGTCTGTCCAAGCTCCATTCATTGCACCTACCCGAAACCAAGTTCAACCTGATGTTTCTCAAAAGTTAATAACTACTATTGAGTCATTAACAGCTCAGTTAGAAACTATTGAAGGGAAACGGGCGCAAGTTCAACCAAAAAAAAAGTTTACCCTGAATGGGTAGATTCAATTTCTCCTCCATCCAGTTTTGGAAAACCTGTTTTCCCTACTTTCAATGGATCAGGCGACCCTGAACAACATTTGACGCATTACGTGTCTTGTTGTGATCCTATAATGGGAACTCCAGAGCAGCAAGAAGCAGTGAAACTCAGATGCTTCGTGCGAACCTTACAAGGACCAGATTTTGTCTGGTATACAAGCTTGCAATCCCGGTCAATCATCAGATGGGAGGATCTTCGTCAAAAATTCCTTCTTCAGTTCAGCTCAACTTTGCCAAAAACGACAGTTTTCGATCTTACAAACTGCAAGAAAAGGGAGAATGAAAGAGTCTCTGATTTCATTGCTCGTTGGAAGGGATTAACATATTCCCCGAGTTTAGAACTCCCTCAGGAGAAACTGTTTCCAATCTGTGTGGAAAATTTGCGTGACGAATTATGCACGCCATTGATCCCTATGAAATACACAGGAGGGTTTCGAGACCTTAATTCAATCGCTCAACAGATTGAATATTCCCTTATACAGGCTAAGGTTAAATCTTGTGTAATTCCATCAGTTCCAGGAAGGAGAATGGGTAAAGCGGAAACTGCTACAGTTATGCTTAAACAAGCGCCTGTACCTATTTCTACTTCAAAACCTTTATCTTCTCGAAGGGCTCCACCTCCTAAACACCAACAACAAAGGTTGTTTCGTCCAAATGATCAAATAGATCAACAACGAAAACAATTTGAGGATTTGAAGAGTAAAACATACTCTTTCCGAAGTGAGCATGTTCCTGGTTACTTCATTTCAGCTCTGGAAAATAATTTGGTTCAATTACCAGTGCCCAAGAGGCCAAACAAGGAAGGAGATGAAGACCGTCCCAATTATTATCCCTTTCATCAAATGTTGGGGCATCCCATCCAGGAGTGTTTTTTCTTTAAAGACCTCCTGCAAAATATGGTCGATTTGGGACAAGTCAAATTGAAGGGTTATTCAGCTCATGTAGCGTGTATTACCGCTACAGATCCAGAGGAAGGAGGCGACTGGCAGGAAGACAAAAGTAAAACTGCGCAAAAATATGATGATTGGATGGTCAGAAAGACAATCAATCGGACCCATTCCATTTTGCAAACACAATTGAAGAAGCCAATTGTGTCTCCTACAAAAGCTGTAGTGAAGCCTCCATCAAAAGACAAATCCTCAAAAGGGCAGCGCAACTCAAAGAAGAAAGAGGAATCAGAAGAAGATGAGTATGTATCGAGGCCTAAGTTGTCTTTGACTCTGGCAGACTTCATGCCATCTACTTCAAAGCAACGGGCACCGCCCCACCAAACGGCATAGCCTAAACAGGCTAACGAGGCAGAGTCTTTATCAGACGAAAAGTTAATCTTTGGTTCTGTTAATATGATTCAATTAACAGATCCATATTCCAGTCTTGATGAGCCTGAATTCCCTATATCAAATAAGGGAATCCGAGGAAGTTCTAGAGGTTCAGGATACAGGGGAAGACATGGATCTTTCCGAAGCCACTACTCTAATTCTACACCTACTAGCACTGTATATGCAGCAGAAACTCGTGGTAGAGCCCTTCAGCGAGCTCAAAAAGAACAAGCAAGTTCTTCGGCCAATGGCCAACTCAGTTTTGGCACAGTTATTTTGGAAGACCGATTAAAGGTTCCATCTTCTTTATCTCAGCAAGTAAATGGATCTAATGAGTCTAATCTTCCAAAACCAAGGATGTTGCCAACTTCAATACAAGATGCATCAGCTTCCAAAGCATCTGCTTCCAAGGTACCTTCTAAATCGCATATTCCTGTTAGGAAACGCAGACCTCTAGATCAAAAGTATGATATATTGAAACACTTGGCCCAAGTACCAACCAAGTTATCAATTTTGGATGCTTTGAATCTGTCAAAAGATCTTCGGGAAGCACTCATCGAAGCTTTGTCAAGTCCTCAGGAGTTTGAAGCTGAAATTGTTGCAGCTGAAGTCTATCACATAGAGAATAATCCTGCAGAATGCCATGCAGTGATATCTTTTACTGATAAATATGAAGATTATGTTGTGCATGGGCACATAAAACCTTTGTACTTATCTGGAAAAGTCAATGGTGTAGATATTCGAAGAGCTTTCATTGACAATGGTTCAGGAGTCAACCTCATGCTCATTCGTACACTTCGTCGATTGGGCCTCATGGAATCTGATTTATCTCCTTCTACCATGATGTTACAAGGATATGATAAAAATGAACAAGAACCACTGGGAGAAGTTACACTCAGAACTCAGTTTGGAGATCTTGTATCCAATTCGGATTTCATGATTGTTGATCAAGACTCAGCTTTCAATATCTTGCTTGGAAGACCCTGGCTACATCAGCATGCAGTTATTCCTTCATCATACCATCAATGTCTCAAATACTGTTTCAATGGTCAAGTTGAAACATTGTATGGTGATAAGGCCCCGTTCAAGACATGTGAGTCTCAATACATTGAGGCAGAATTTTATCACATGAAGGGAAGAGAAAAATCTACAATGAAGGAAATTACCAAAGTTAATGCTCCATATGGTTTGGAGAAAATTCCAATAAATCCATTTACACATGTGAGTACAGATTATGTGTTACCTATCAGTAAAATTGACAAAATAGGACCAAATCAAAATACTCTTATGGAAAGATCCATAATGTCAATTACGGCAATCGAGCCAGACAACATGGGAGAAATTGGTAACCTACCAAGCAGTGATGAAAGAATAAGTGGTGACGTTTTCATTTCATCTGCTGAAGTCCAACAAGTCAATACTTCGCTAATTAGGCCAGAAGAAGTTATAGCAACATCAGAGGTGAATAATGATGTCGTTTCTCAATCCATCATCTCCTCTTTATTTCCCAAAGAAGAACCTTTATCATCAATAGGGTCGGAAATGGAAGCTTCTTCTTCAAAATGTGAAAATTTTGACATCTCTTATGATCATGAGAATTTCGTTTTGTCATCTACTTTGCAAGTAGAAACGGAAAAAATAGCACGTGATGAAGAGGAAGAGGAAGATCTTAGAGATGCTCCTCCAGCATTTGAAGAGGGTATCTCTACCACTGTGGGTGAACTCAGAGAAGTAAATCTGGGTACAGAGAAAGATCCACACCCCACTTTAATTAGTGCGGCCATGACCCTTGAAGAGAAAAATATGTATATTTCTTTTATAAAGCAAAATACAGATATTTTTTCTTGGAATTATACAGAAATGCTGGGCTTGATCCTGATGTTGCTACTCATCATTTGGGTTTACCAAAAGAACATCGAGGATTTAAGCAAGCCGCGAGAAGAACACGCCCAACCTATGCTTCCAAAATTGAAGCTGAATTGGATAAGCTGATCAAAGCCAACTTCATTAGAGAAGTTCAATATCCCAAGTGGTTGGCTAATATTGTCCCTGTAAAGAATAAGAACGGACAAATTAGGGTTTGCATCGATTTCAGAGATCTTAATCGGTATTGTCCTAAAGATGATTTCCCAGTTCCGATTACAGAACTCTTAATTGATGCGACGGCTGGCTATGAAGTACTTTCCTTCATGGATGGATATTCCGGATATAATCAGATCCGAATGGCCCCAGAAGATGAGGAATTTATAGCCTTCAGAGCCCCTCAAGGTGTGTTTTGTTACCGGGTGATGCCCTTTGGTTTAAAGAATGCAGGTGTAACATATCAACGCGCCATGCATCGTATCTTCAAACCTATTTTAGGGAAGTTTGTTGAATGCTATGTAGATGATTTGGTGGTTAAATCCCAACAACGTTCTAATCACTTGGCTGATTTGGAAGTCATATTCCACAAGCTTCGACAACATAATTTGAAGATGAACCCCTTAAAATGTGCTTTTGGGGTAACCTCAGGAAAATTCCTCGACTTTGTTGTATGCCATCGTGGTATTGAAGTCGATCCTGAGAAGACCAAATCAATCCTTGGTATGTCACCTCCTCAGAATTTGAAAGAATTAAGAGGACTTCAAGGACACTTAGCCTATATTCGGCGTTTCATCGCCAATTTGGCAGGCAAAAGTTTACCCTTTACCAAATTATTGAAGAAAGGAGTCACTTACCAGTGGACTGAAGAATGTCAAGAAGCATTTGATGTTCTCAAGAAATACCTCTTGAGTCCACCAGTACTCATGCCACCTGTTGAGGGTAGACCGCTTATCCTCTATGTGACAGCTCTAGAGCGATCATTGGGTGCCTTTCTTGCTCAAAAGAATGATGCTGGGAATGAAAATAGCCTCTACTATCTCAGTAGAACTACGCTTGAAGCAGAAACCCGGTATTCAAGTATTGAGAAGTGCTGCCTGGCATTAATCTTTGCAGTTCAGAAACTGAGACACTACCTGCAACATCACGAGGTCCAATTGGTATCTCGCAATAATCCGCTCAAATTCATCCTTAGTCGTCCAATGCTTACAGTACGTCTAGCAAGGTGGGCTGTTATTTTGCAGTAATTCGACATTCAGTATGTGTCTCAAAAGGAAATTAAGGGCCAAGCTCTGGCTGATTTCCTGGCTGAACATCCTTTAGTGGAAGACACGTCTTCAGATATTGAACTCCCTGATGAGGAAGTTTTCTCTATTCAAGAGAGTCCTCAAACATGGGAAATGTATTTTGATGGTGCTTCCAGAAGTCCAACAGGGAAGAAAATGGAAAATCCTAAATTCAACAAAGTTGGTTTAGGAATTGTGCTCATTTCTCCAGATAAGGCAGTGTTACCTTACTCCTTTTTATTGTGGGAAGGTGGTACCAATAATGAAGCTGAATACCAAGCTCTCATTACAGGCTTGGAGTTAGCGCTTCAAGCACAAGTGAATCACTTAAAGGTGAAAGTTGATTCAGACCTGGTAATCAAACAAGTCAATGGGGATTATGCCATCAGAAAAGAAGAATTAATCCCTTTGTATGATTACATCAGAGAGTTAATGTCGGAATTCCCTTCAGAACTGACATTTTCTTATGTCCCAAGATCACAAAATGCTCAAGATGATGCACTGGCTAATATAGCCATAGCTTTAGCATATCCAAATCGGGACGAGACAACCATCAGTATTGCCCACCGTCATGCAATTTCACCTTATGTTCAAGCCAGAACAGAGGAAATTAATGAAATTAGTCCCATTCCTGAACCGTATGGTCATACTACAGGATGGATGTCACCTATCAGGGAATACCTTCAAAATGGAACACTTCCACCTGATAGAGCCGAGAAAGAACAAATCCGGCGACGTGTGGTCAATTTTACTCTTTATGATAGTCCAAACCACCTAGAGAAAATTCTCTACAAACATGGTTTTGATGGAGTTCTCTTCATATGTATTGATGGTGAAGAGACAATGGCTGTCATAAAAGAAGTGCATGCAGGATTCTGTGGTGCCCACCAGTCTGGACATAGACTGTCTGATCAAATTCGAAGGCTTGGATACTTTTGGCCTTCAATGATACAAGATTGTGTTAATTTCACAAAGAAGTGTCATTCATGCCAAGTATATGCCAACTTCATTCATCGACCTCCAGAGTTGCTTCATACAGCTAAATACTCGTGGACATTTGCCACATGGGGAATGGATGTGGTTGGACCTTACCCTTCAGCTACGGCCAAGCAGTTTAAGTACATTCTTACTGCTACTGATTTCTTTTCCAAATGGGTAGAGGCAGTACCTCTCAAAGAAGTCAGTTCTAAATGCATTGTTAGCTTCATCAAGTCTAACATCATTACTAGATTTGGTGTCCCTCATACCATATTGACAGATAACGGCACCAACTTCTGTTCTTCTGAGGTGAGGAAATTGTATCAAGAATACAACATTAAATCCAACCATTCATCTCGGTATCATGCGGCGGCCAATGGCCAAATAGAAGCCTTTAACAAGACTCTTTCAAATATACTGCAAAAGATGGTGGATAAAGATAAGAGGTCATGGCCTGATAAACTCTTTCATGCTTTATGGGCTTATCAGACTACCACTCGCAATGCAACACGGTCAACTCCATATTCATTGGTATATGGAACAGAAGCAGTCTTGCCAATTGAAGTTCAATTGCCCTCACTCAGAATAGCCATTTGTGATCAGTTATCTACAAATGAGCAATCCCAAAAGCGATTGAATGAATTGGAACAGTTAGATGAGAAAAGATTGTGCACTTTGCACCACTTGGAAATCTATCAGAATCGAATAGCACGAGCTTTTAACAAAAAAGTTCATCTTCGTTCATTCATTCTGGGAGAATTGGTATTGGTTCTCAGAGCACCAATGATACCAGGAAAGAAGCCTCCCAAGCTTGAACCAAAATGGTAAGGACCTTATTCAATACATAAGGTCTACTCCAATGGAGCTTATTCATTAATCTCAATGGATGAAGAACTCATCACGACTCCATCCAATACCAGATTTCTGAAGAAATATTTTGTATAAACACAAAATATGGTTCCCAGAACCAAGATTCTTACAAGTGCTTCATACAGCAATAGTCCAGTATGACTTTAAACTGCATCATCATCCACGGTCTATGCATATGACCTTAAACTATTTGCACTTTCGTCCAACATGACATTAAACTGTAGTAAAGAACTTGTCCCCGCAACATGACATTAAACTGTGCAGCACCAGTTCGTCCTTGCTATATGACGTTAAACTATACAGCAATGGTCCAGTATGACCTTAAACTGCAACTTCGTCCCACACGACATTAAACTATGAAAAAGTTCCCTAAATAGTCCAGTATGACTTTAAACTGCATCATCATCCACGGTCTATGAATATGACCTGAAACTATTTGCACTTTCATCCAACATGACATTAAACTGTAGAAAAGAACTTTTCCCCACAACATGACATTAAACTGTGCAGCACCAGTTCGTCCTTGCTATATGACGTTAAACTATACAGCAATGGTCCAGTATGACCTTAAACTGCAACTTCGTCCCACACGACATTAAACTGTGAAAAAGTTCCCTAAACCGTCCAGCATGACCTTAAACTGTATCATCCCTGGTCAATGCATATGACCATAAACTATTTGAAAATCCCTTACATCCAGCAAGATGTTAAACTGTGATGTCCTAACTACATGATGCTAAACTGTATAAAAGTCCCTTACGTCCGGAAAGACGTTAAACTATATAATCATCATGGTCCATGTATATGACCTTAAACTATTCATACTTTCGTGCAACATGACATTAAACTGTGGGAAAGAAATCCCCAATGCGTCTGACATGACGTTAAAATGGTGCACTCTTTTGTCCTCACTGCATGACATTAAACTGCATAGTCCCCCTTTCATCTAATATGACGTTAAACTGTATTGTCCCCATCGTCCTAACTACATGACGCTAAACTGTACAGAAAGTCCTTGACATGTCCTACATGAAATTAAACTGTACTTTGTCCCTGCTACATGACACTAAACTGTGCAGCACCAATAGTCCTAACTGCAAGACTTTAAACTGCATAGTCCCTTGATATGTCCTACATGACATTAAACTGTGCATCGTTAAGGTTGTTGTTACCTCTTGTTTCTCACACCGAGTATGACTTACGTGAGCTTAGAGAAAACCTCAACCATAACACTCTCTTTGGGATGCTAACCATGTGTAGGTCCCAACAACATTTTTTATTAGATCGTTGTCCCCAAGAACAACTTGATAATTCATTCTTTAATTGAACTACACGGACTTTGATCCTTGCCCTCCAGGTTGGGTATGTAGGCAACCTCCCAGGGTTCAAGCCCAAAAACAATCTCTTTACATCGGTTCACCACCATCTCATATGATGTTGATTTGTGAAACCGCACCTAGAATCAATATTTTTACATTAATTCACTTTCGTCCTTGTTATACGACGTTAAACTATACAACACTTTTGTCCAGTATGACAATAAACTACAATATTCTTTGATCACCTCACTTGAGAGAGAACTATTATTGACATTGATTTTTCAATCATGTTTCATTTCAAAAAGACTACGTGCATACACGGTAATGCCTAAATTTTTTATCTCAGGTTAAACCATCATTGCACTAAAGTCCCCTTTCACCCTTCACATGTACGAACCATATTTGTACAAAGGTTAGTTCTAGAACTACGTGGGCTTGATTCCCATCCTTATGGGATACGTAGGAACGTTCGAGTATCCCTCGAATCTAGCCCCAAGTCTTTTGGGCCTAACCCCAAATTTCACTTTCAGTCCCTTGGCTGAAAAATCCTCATGAAAACACACACTGTGTATTCATTATTATGGTCCGAACTCTATGACCCTAAACTAAGATTTCTCATACTTTCATCCTGCACGACGTTAAACTGCATTTCAAGAACTACGTATGGCTTGATTCTCATTCTTATGAGATACGTAGTGAAGTCTAAGTTTCAATTCAGGACCCAGCCACAACATGATTATGGTTATCATTGACCTATGTATCTCTATATACATTGGACAATACCCATCTTTATGTGTTATAATCATAACCTTAAATATTTTTAGATCTTTATAATCCTTTTCATGACTTCTAGTCACAAAAATGTCAAACTTCTGAGAATTCTTTTGCCTAACTATGCAGCACGTACCCATAGGTGGCCTTGCATAAACAGTCCACATAACAGACTTGTCAGCCGAAAGATACTGTTTTATTTAACTATACAGCCAATGCCCTTAGGTGGCCCTGCATAATTCAACCCCCTAACGGGTTTGTTAAATGATGGTAACTTCATTCTTGGGAAGAATGCCTCTTTTGTCCTTATTTGTCTTAAACGACAGTATATAGGGATCCGCAAAAAATAGTCATCCTTAACATATTTGTCCCATATCCTTTTTCATGATCTGAAAGTATTCAAGTCTATGGTTTATTCTTCTTCCCTACGTTTGGGTCAGACCTTCGTAGGAGTGATATTCATCCAGTTCTTCGATAATCTTGTCTGGAAATATCTTCTCCATATTCAAGTACCTCTTTCCCTACAACAAACTCTATACTTTAGAAAATTTGAATCTCCATAAACTTTCACTGGCTTTTAGCACTAGGAAAGTAAATTTCTGGGAGTTCTTTTGCCTGACTATGCAGCACGTGCCCATAGGTGGCCTTGCATAAACAGTCCACATAACAAACTTGTCAGCCGAAAGATGCTATTTATTTAACCATGCAGCCAATGCCCTTAGGTGGCCCTGCATATTTCAACCCCCTAACGGGTTTTGTTAAAAAATAGTAACTTCATTCTTGGAAACTACTTTTTCTAATGCCTTTTAGCTCTTTTTCATATCATTCCTCAGATTCAAATATTCTTAAGCCATAGTTTACATATTTTCCCTCATACTTGAGTATGGTAGTATGTTTTCAGATGAACTTTCAAGGAATTGTGTCAATTATAATCCATTTCGGTCAAAGCTATTTCGACCTTAAAACATTAGCCCCTTTATGTCCGGTATGCATGACTTTAAACTGCCCACAAAAGACAAAGGAACTCTGAATAAAAGTCAAGTTTTAGCTCACTAAACATACATTTTTGTATGATTTAGGTAATATTGAGCAATTAAAAGATTCAAAGTTTGTAGGGTTATTTGTAATAATCCTAGTAAAAATAAAACTATGCTTACTAGGCCCATTGGCTTAAGTAAATTTTAAGAAGGTAATGAAAGAATGCAGGTACAAATGATTGAAGATAAAAGTGTTTTTCATTGATACACAAGAGTTAGAAGGACATCCACAGACTGGAGTCTCTTCTCTTTTTCAAGAATTACAAGAGGCTTTCAACATAACACTTCATTTGATTTACGGCATCCCGAGCTTCATCAGCAACCACCTGGAATTCATTCATTCAACTGGATACAATAAGAGATGTAGTGATACTAGATCTTCTTGGAACAATTGTAAAAGGATGTTCTTGAGTGCGGTTTGAGAAAATTTTCTGCTGATCAAACAGTGACTCTGTTTCTGTCCAAGAGACTTGGAAGATGGATACATGGATTTGAGAATGGAGCATTGGAAGTAAAGAGCCATTTGGATATAGTACTCTTTTCAGATATTTCTCTAATGCCATGTTTGTCTTCTCTCCACCAACTGGTAGTGGAAAACATTTCAGCCCATGGGTTTGCCATTTTCATATCTGCAAGGAAATGGCATAGAGGAAGAACTTGATAGTTCACACCATTGTTATTGCTCTTAATGAACAGCATAACCGAAATAGAGGAGTAGCAGTGCAACTGCATCTCAGGTGTATAATTGTTTGCATTTGGAACATTGACTCCTTGCAGATGACCATGACCACACAGAGGCAGATGGATGCTCTGTGGAAAATTAGGATGATATTTCTTCAAGTACTTAGCCAAATCTGGGAGAGTGCTGTTGCAAATATCATAGTAATCATGGCCAATGATGTTCATCATGTCATCAATCCTCTTGCTAGCCAGTTCATCAGCTGTTCCAATTCCCTTAGGAACCACTGAATCTGCCCAAAAGATGAATAAACTAACTCTTAAATGGGTTTATTTTTCATAAAATTTGTGAAGAAATTTGGAAAAATGGCTAAGGCATTTAAGTCGCGCAAGTATTCTAGTGCCGCGCTAGTTTTTGACGTGCAAGTATAAACCGCGCAAGTACAAATACCTTTACAGTAGTGCGACATCAAGGAAAACACTAGAAAACAGAGCAACCTGCGCGGTTAAGGTGACCTACGCGGTGAGAGCTCGAAGGTATGAAGTCCGGAAATCCAGATGCTTGCACGGAGGTGAGGCCATGTATTTATAGGCCAGGAATCCTATCTGCACGCTGTACCCAGTGCGCTCCAAGGCCTGCGCGGAGAGAACTTGTGCGCCGTCCTCTGTGCCCTGAAGACTTCCGCGCCCCCTTTTCCTTTGGATGGATTCGATTTCCTCAGAGTCAAATCCTCATTTCTCTCTGGATCCAACTCTGAGGGGGGACTTTTGTTGACACTCCTTTAGTCAAAGAATCTAAAGATCGGAAAAGGGAATATCTGAGCTCAAAGTGGTTCATCCTTTGAAGAAAACATCAAAAATCGACAAAGGCATGAACACAGGATCAAAAGCAACTGCACCGCACAAGTTATCTCACTGTCGCGAAAGTATACTTGCGCGACGACCTTGGTCGCACAAGTGACTTGCGCGACCTAAGTGGTAACCGCCCGGTAACCGCCCAGGGCCTTCTTTTGGCTATAAATAGACCCTGTGGGCCCCCCATTCAGGAAGATCTTTTTCCAGAAACTCGGATTGAAGCTCCCGACGCCCAAGTCTCTTCTCAAGGCTTTCAGAACACTTCTAAGGTAATTTCTTACCTAGAACGGAAGATCTAAAGGGAGAGAGGAAGGCCTAAGGGTTGAAACTCATCAACACTTGTGCGCCTGAATGGCCAGCCCTTAAGGGAACTGGTCACACTTGCGCGCTGCCTTATTCCTTTAATAGAACTTGGGCGTCCCTTTTCTGGGAGAACCTCAAGAGGATTCTAAAGGGTTTAATAAAGAGTCGCTCAAGTATTTTAATGCTGGTTGAAAATCGCGCAAGTACCCCACATGACGCACAGGTATACCTGCGCGACCAATACTTGCGTGCCCACGCAAGACTTGCACGCCTTTCAAGACTTGCACGCCCCTACCTTTTTTGGATGCCCATCTTGCCCATTTTACCCCTCTTAAGCCATTTCACCTTTCCTATTCAAGATTCAGTCTTCAAGATACTCTTCAAAGCCATTTATGGCATGATTTCTTGATTTGACTTCCTTATCTGAAAGGAATTCGGTGGAATATCTCTCAAAACCTAGTGATTTATACATCCTTATGTCACCAAAAATTGAGAGTTCATTCATTCAACCTCATACTTTAAGATGAGAGAATCCTTAACCTGGGTCTCCTTTTCAGGAATACTCCCCAGTTATAAGTCCTTTAATCTGGGCATCTTTCTCAGGAGTAAGCCCCAAATTCTTAAAATTCCCAAATTTGGGCATCCTCCTCAGAAGTAAGCCCCAAACCTTAAATTCCTTAACTTGGGCATCCTTCTTAGGAGTAAGCTCCAATCTCAAATATGGGCATCCTTCTTAGGAGTAAGCCCCAAGTCCTCTAATTTTGGGCATCCTTCTTAGGAGTAAGCCCCAATCTCAATTATGGGCATCCTTCTCAGGAGTAAGCCCCAAACCTTAATCCCTAACCTGGGTCTCCTTTTCAGGAATAAGACTCAGTCATTATCTTGGGCTTCCTTTTCAGGAGTAAGCCCAAAGTCCCCTAACCTGGGCCTCCTTTTCAGGAATAAATCTCAGTCATAATTATGGGCATCCTTCTCAGGAGTAAGCCCCAAACCTTAATCCCTAACCTGGGTCTCCTTTTCAGTAATAAGACTCAGTCATAATCTTGGGCTTCCTTTTCATGAGTAAGCCCCGAGTCCCTTAATTTCTCTTAACCAGTCCTAAATTACGTTTGATATGGGATTCCTCCTCAGGAGTAAAACCCAATTATCAATCCTCTCCTAATTTGGGTTTCCTTTTCAGGAATAAGTCCCAAGTTAGAGTATTCAAATCTCCATAAAGCACATATACCTTTATAGACCTTGTTCCTGGATTTTCTCCCTAAAAGTAAATCCTAAACCTTTATCTATCTGGGCAGTCATACATACATAAGCCCCAAACAATTTCTTATGATTGCATCTTTCATGGCACAATTGTCTAATTTTTACCAATACCTCTTGTTTCTCACACCGAGCATGACTCACGTGAGCTTAGAGTGTAAAAGTAATTATGAAATTCTTATTTGAGCCATCAATCATAAACATCATACTCCATTACTCAAACTACGTGGGTTCTAATTTCTTTTCTGAAATAAAGGATGCGTAGGTAGCCCATTTATGGGTTCAATCCCAACTTTGAAATAATCCATTTCCTTCTGAATGACGATAAATTTCAAATTCCCCACTGAGTGGCTTTAAAACCAGCCTGGTCATCATAATTACCGAGAGACTTTTATATAAATGTTTTGAAGGAACCATTGACCAAGAATCTCTAAATGGATACAGATGATTATCTATTGATGAAGAACCTCGAATACATATAAAATATTCTCTAAATTTCTTACATATTTAATCATTGATTGTTAAAACTAAAGGAAAGCTCATTTTATACTTGGTAATGTAATAAGGATTCACGAACATAACTTAAATCTATAAAGAGAGTCCCGGAGTAGACAATAATTCCCCTCAGAAAAGGTGTGATGAGTCCGACCTCCCATCCTCTCGACCAATGAAAATTCCTAAGCCTCATCAGTCCACAAGCTAATGAGCGCCTACCTTTGGAAAGTAGGTCCAAACTGATGTGGAATCATTGTATGTTTCCGGTTCTACGAACGAACCCTCTAGAAACCGATCGGAACGTTTGAATCTCCCATCCAGGAGGTCATCCCCGAATTCCGTGCGAAACAGGATCCCTGCTATGATGAGAACCTGGAAGTGCCATAACACTATTCCTGAATGTATGTTCTATGGCCAGATGATATTATTTGAGGGACACAAATAATACAGGTCATTAGGGGTGAGGAATCATAAAACATTGAGGTACCTTCTCATGGTGTGCGCCCTTGGTAATATCCAGGAGGATATTATGAGAACGAGACCCGCCAGTAGGAAATCCACATTTCATAGTGTCATTGGATGTTCCTATCTATGGACGTTTGTATTGATCCTTAGACTTTAAGATTATTATTAATGGGTATTACAACTCGCGCACTTAGATGTATTGACAAAAACTGTGACGACACACTGTTCACAGCGAGGTAGGATACGTTGGGTGTGTCACGAGTAATACCACATTAATAGATAATGCGAGAAAGGATTTGTCCCTTCCGTTCCATAACGGAAGTAGATATCTCAGGACCTTTGATGGAATTGATATAGCCTAAATAAATCCATGGCCATGGTAAGGTATGGGAAAGTTCAATTCCGGGAAGTCAAAGAAAGAATAATCAAGCACATGGGTTGATGGCACTATCATGCAACCCACTTGATTGGAGATATCGTGACAAAGAGATTATATTACACGGTAAGCGTTCGTAGGAGGTAACACGTCATTGCAGCGTTAACTTCTTTCTCTATGGGTGCTTTGGCGTGTTGCTAGACGCTAACCTTGGACTTTAGGCAGGCTCAGCCTAATTCCACTGAGAAAGAGGCCTAGAGGGCCACACACTAAGTGTGTCCATGTATCTCAGTTAAATATTAATTTAACAAGTTAAATAAATATTATTCCCGAATGTGGTTTAATAATTATTTAAGGATGTTTGATCACATTTATTTTGACACTAGTTATTCGAGAGAATATATTGTGGATGAAATAATATATTTATTAGCGAGTAATGCAGTTAAATTTATTTAAGAAATAAATAGTCATTACTCAAGGTCTAATAAATGTGGTGGAGAAAATGGAAAATAAAAGTACACACCGTGTATTAATTATTACACGCCGTGTAGTTTTTCCAATTGGGATTTTGAGGATTTAATATTGTTTTATTAAATGATATTTATTATAATCAGTGTGGGCGCATGTCAAGGAATTAATAATTCGACATGGGGGGGGGGGTTCAATATGAGTTAATGAAATAAATAAAACGCGTAACACATTTATTTATTGTCATAACTCTATTAACCTCCAACATGATTATAAATATCCTCACAACCCAAACATTTTGGAGGGCCATTGGTTGTGCACAACAGATTTGGAAATACTCTCAAGCCAAGAGAGAATTCCCTTTCCACCAAGAACGCCCTCAAGTTACGAGAGCAAGATCCTCCACCGGATCAAGGCGGTCAAAGGCGGATATCGCAAGCGAAGGTTCTTCCGCGCTAGCACTCGGAGATCCCTTCAGCGACGTCCAGAGATACGTGACACATGTGTGGATCACCACTAGAGGAATCCTACACTTGGATTCTACAACGCAACGACAGATCACTGAATCATGACCGAACACATCAATGAAGAAAGAATTCCAATGAGGTAATTCTTATGCATTAATTAAATTAATTATAATCCACATATGATGATCCTCCTCAAGGTTTCTGGGACTATTCTTTTTTCTTTTCGTTCTTCATTCTATTCCGAAGATTTGGCGTTTTATATCGTGACGGATCTCGGATTGAACATTGTTTAATGGAAAATTAAGTTGGGCAAACCCACCAACGCGCTTTCGCTGCGCCCGGAACCTTCACTATTTTGATTATAAATAATATTCAAGGGTTACTATCTAATAATTAAAAAATTAAATAACAATGATAAACCATTGTATCCTAAATATAATTATATTGTAACTCATTTTACTAGAGATCTGGTGCGGTGAATATAATCATAAGGACAAAGGCATCATAATGTTTTCTGATGGGCTCCATATACTACTATCCAAAAAAATTATATTCCATTTCCCACCAATATCATCAATAATATTACGAGAATATATAATCAAAATGGATATAGAGACTCCAAAATTTAATAAAGGTTAATAAATTTGATGGTAAAAATTTCAAGAGGTGGTAAAAATTGATACACATTTTACTTGTGTCTCCTAAATTCATGTGTGTGCTCTCAACTCCAAATCCCACCATATGCGAAGATGAGACACTCTAATCTTATCACATTAGGTTAAAATGGGGGAATGATGATCTCGTGTGTCAAGGACACATACTCGAGGAATTAATTTAAGATCTCTTCAACAATTACCAACAACTCCCAGTAGAAAAGGATATATAGGATGCATTTGAACAAAAAAACATCACCGAGGATGTTTTCAGTAAGAAAATTATAGTATAAAAGTTTATTTTAAAAAATATTATATAATATATTTTTCATAGGGAAATTCTATAAAATAAAATGTATCTTACAAAATATAAGGAAAAATAATATCAACATGGATAGTACCATCATTTTCACATCCATCATCACAATACTATCTCATTATTAAAATAATGATAATAAATCTCTAAAAATACGAAGGAATATATTTCCCTGACTAATTTTCTCAACTACCTAAAAATTTAGGGGGAATATAAAGAGAACTAGGAGGAGAACAAACCTAAGGATGATAAATCCAAGTCCTTGTGGTAGATGGATTTTATCTATTCAAGTTCTCAAAAGGGGAAATGTCAAACCCATCCTTCAAAAGGATTGGAACAAATCATGATGGAAAAAGGGGAATGTTACTTCTATGTCAATATGAGACACTTCAAACGAATTTTTCATCTTCATAAGAAGAAAGATAAAAGTAAAACATCAAATGAGAAATTTCAAAACGTTATCTCCAAATCTAAAGTGCTCAAGGATAGAAACTCATTATGGATCAATTCTTGTGCTATAAGAAACATGTGAAAAAAATATCTCTTTAAGATGATAGAATCTGTTAAATGTTTTACATCTCTATGATTTTGGAGATATTAAAAAATACATGTACAAAGTAAGGGTGTGTTTGATCTCAAGTTTATCTCCAAAAATATCCATACTATATGTGATATCGTTTATGGGTTTATGTTTTATAGGAACATATTTTACAAGATATTATTGAATAAGAATGGTTTCAAGCTTGTGTGCAAGGAATATAATTCTATTCTATCCAAGGATGGGGTCTTTTCTGTAAAATGGAACCTATATAATAGATTATTCAAATTAAATATAATTTTTTTTCTGGGTACTTGTTAGAGTATTTTGATTTATAGAATAATATTTTTGATTACATAAATTATAAAAAATACATGACATCAAAAATTCATTTATTACCTATAATGGATAAAAATAATAAATGTAAAACTTTTATGAAAACTACAAAAGTTTGTAAACCAATTCAATCTATATATAAGAAAGGTGATTTTTTGAATTAATATCGAGTAATGTTTGTGATTTTAATGTTGCAACCAATATATGTAATAAAAGGTTCTTTATTACTTCCATTAATTATTATCATATTTTTTTCAATGACAATATTTTATATGCTAAAGATAATTTTATAGATAAATTTATTATCTAAAAATATGTGGTTGAAAATGAATATCAACTGAAAATTAAATTTCTTATATCCTTAATTGGAGGTGAATATTATAGTTATTCACTTCTGAATACCAAGAGATCATATATGATGTTTCATATATCTATACACCTAACAAATATTGTTGTTGTGAGAAATAATAGAAATTTAAGGGAAATGGTTAACTCCATGATGCTTATCTTGCGTCTTCCATGGGGATTTTGGGGAGTTGATATTCTTATTGCATGGAACAACCTAAATAGAGTTACCATAAGTGTTAATGGTGTAACCAAATATATATTATGTAAGTATATTAAACCAAACATATATTTGGTGTTCTCATGAAATTTTATGAGTGCTCGATCCTAAAGAGGGAAAATTGCATAAAATAGGTATTAAAAACATATTTCTTAGATATGTGGAGCTTTAAATATCTTATAGATTCATGGTTATAGAATAGAACCATTTATTATTCATTAATAATTTTTTTGAACTATAGTATGCTATTTTTATGAATCTTGGTTCACCTATTTACTTAATGATGTCCATGTTGGAGAATTCAGCTCATGTAAAAGACTATCTCAATAAGGTGTGGATTAGGAGGCCTAAAATATAAAATCACCATAGATACCTCTGAAATATGGATTTGATTTATATATATAATTTTTGAACGTAACTAATGATAGTTTTGTTAAAAAAAACTCTAGTTTTTCTTAATATAGAGTCTGATTCAAAAACATTCAATTAAGTTATTTGTTATTTTAATGCATTAGATTGGAAAGAAGATATAAATGATGAAATACATTCTATAACCAGGAAAAATATTTGGATGTTAGTTGATTTTTATTAGGGTTCATAATAGATAGGTTTACGTGGGTATGTCTATGGATAAAGAAAATTCAACAGTACAATAAAAAAATTTAAATCTATATTGGTAGAAAAGGGTTTCACTCAAAAGGAAGAAATTAATTATTTTTATACCTATAATAATGGAACTATAACTACTTATATTAGAATTATTAATGATTTAGATTCTATATATAATATAAAAGTTCACCTGATGGATGTTAAACAATTATTAAATGGTAATTTAAATAAATATATATATACATATAGAATAACCCAAAATATTCATAGAACATGGAAAATAAAATAAGGTTTTTAAATTATTATCATCCCAATATGGTTTAAAACAAGAACCAAAACATTAGTGAATTCATCTCTAATAGCATGGAGCTAGTGTATTCTTTATTACATTGGTATAAGATATAAGGAATCACATCCTGATGATCCAAATATTTTAGTAGTCTTGATGAACTAGATACATATAAGATTATAATATTATATTTGAAAACAAAAATTACAATTATTAGAATAAAATAATTCCCTTTATAATATACTTGTATATAAAACATAGAACACTTCATGGATTCTTGGTAAAGGAAACAAAATAAGGGTGATCTCAAATGCTCAGTAAGGGTTAATTTTTGTATAATCTATCATGAATAAATAATCATAATCAAAATGGAAAGGTAAATAACTGAATATACATGCCATTTAACAAAAGGGATAAGTCATAACCGATATAGAATGGAAAATAACTGAACACACATTCCATTTAAAAAACTAGATAAGGCAAAATGAATATGGAAAGGTAAATAACTAAAAATACATGTCATTTAATCAATTAATTAATAATGAAATGCATATAGAGATAGTATCATTATGAAAATATCATTGATAACAACAAATAAACTCATAAGTAAGGTAATTATTACTTATTATATGTCATCTTCTAGGAAAATGATACCTATATCCTCAATATCTATCCTCAATATAGTTAAAAAATTATTGGTAAAAATGAATTTAACTAAGGATAGCCAACTTTTTCATCTTAGAGACATGTGGATCCATTGATCGGATATCTATAAATATAACCCACCCTTTTCTACATGTCTAATGCATTCATAATATATGAAATAATCGATTTATTTTCCGAAATCAATGTGTCTTATCATAAAATATCTTTATTGAGTAAGGAATACATATTTTTCAATATTTCCCTATAAAAAATAAATAAATTTCAATATAAAATACCATGTGTAGAGATGATATAAGTTTTATGTGATAAACATATCTATGATAAATAATATGGATATTTAGCGGAAATATAATGTTCACATGAAAGTGAATAATTCATGGGAATGTTAATAACTAAAAAATGAATAAAAGAAGTTTATTTCAATATATTAATTGATCAATATGATCATAAACCTTCTGTAAAAAAATATTATTATGTCAATATAACATAAACCCATTGGATTAATAATAAATATTTTTTCATTAATTAATAGGAATACAATAAAAATATCTTTAAAAGAATTCTTGGGTAAAATTTCCTCTTCATTTTGAAAATAAACTTTTAAAACTAATATTTAAAAAAACATTTTGAAAATAATTTTCTTTGAAAAAAACCTTTAAATAATATTAATTTAAATCATTTTATTGGTCATGATGGATTGAAATTCTATTCATGTTTTACACAATAAAAAAACGACACATTTCAAATTTTTAGTAAAATTAAAATGGGAATTGTTTTGAAAATAACATGAGTATTCCTTTCACAAAATTTTTTAAATTGTAAAAATGGGTAAAAATTTCATTAATAAATCATTTAAAAATGTATTAAAACATTTATGATCTTTCTTTAGAAAATATGGTTTTGGTAGAAATATATTTCTGACTGAAGAGAGAAATGAATTCATATTTTCATAAAATCATTTTCTCAACTAATTTAAGTATCAAAGAGTGGAAAAAATAGAACTATTAAATTAAAATATCATTTATAACCATAAGAGAATAAAATAAAATGGTTTTATTAGAAAATGGTTAAATAATTTCCTTCAAATAAATTTCAAGAATAAAAAATCTCGATTATAATTGGATAGTGGAATATAACCTTAAAATGGTCGTAATGTTGTAGCGATAATTAATAAATGAATAAATTATGTGCATAAAATGTAAATAAACATAAAAATTGGATATAAAAAATAATATAATCAAATATATTTAAACACATAATCTTAAAATATCAAAGATGATTAATAAGTAATATAACTGAATGAAAAGAAATAGAGTTTTGAATTTCAAGACCACTTGGTAACTTTTAATTCAAATCCCATTTTGTTTAAAAATTTCAAATTGAAACTTAAATTATCATGAAGTTTAAATTATTCATTATATTATAAGAAAAAAAGGGTTGTATATACACTATATAAAATAAATTAGGTGTATAAAATTTTAGTATTCCTCAATGAAATTAAATTGAGAAGAAATCCCTTACCTCGCTTTTCATTTTGGATTAACATTATTTATCCTCACATATAGTGGTTTCAGACATGTTATTAATTTGTAATAGAACTATATTAATATTTATGACATCATATATGATTCTTTTGTAACATTTTATCTCCCTTATGTCAATAATAATTCATTATTTTCATTATTTTTGGGTGTTATTGCCTTGTTTTCTTATACATGTTTCATCATGAAAGATCTAGTTCTTGCACATATTACATAGTTATATAATATAAATAATAATAAAAACAAAATAATTATAATAGTTTTAGATCATTTATAATTTTAAAATAAAACATGAATGAAGACAATGAAAAATGGACCATGTTATAAGCATTTATATGGTAGGTCGTATGTATGCATGAGAAACAGTTCCATTTTTCAATGATCATTATAAAAAGGAGTTAATTAAAACTTTATCTTTATAGAATGATATTAATATAATAAATAAAAAATTATTTCTTTACATATTTTTATATATATCATTTATGTGGTGTGTTGATGAAAGGGAATTCACATCATTTCATGAAGGCGATAGTCCAAGCATATATGAATGACATTATCATCCTTCATTGAGTTAAAAAGTAAGAATAAAAATGATATATATAAAATTTAAAAAATGAAAAATATTTAATGAATATAATAATTATATCATATATATCACATATAATCATTAAATTTATTCTTATCACTTTCCATGTAAATCATTAGTGAAAGATGAATCCCATCGCTTCGCGAGGCGGTAGTCCATCATACGCACAAGTGATGTTATAATATCTCCTATGAAATAGAAAGTAAAATAGTTGTATATGATATAATGACTCCATAGGTATAATTATATTATAAATACCATATATATACTATATATCAATCATTATACTCAACATTGAGAGGATTAAATATAAAAACAAATGACATCAGCTCATGATGTGGTAGTCCGCTATACACACGAATGATGGTTTCGTAACCGATTTGATGGAAGTGGGGATGGTAATGGGTAATTAAAATAAAATAAAAAATTAATGTATATGGAAAATTATAATATTATCATATCATCATGGTCTGACAATATTTTAATTATTTAGAGTAATAAATAAAATAAAAATGATCATTGAAGAACTTTACCTCTTCTTCGGGTAACTTACATAGGTTTTTACAAAAATCCTTAGCATGTTGGATTTAAGAAAAAAAGAAGGATTCTAGGATTATTATAGGGAATTTTGGAAGTGCTTTTTTAGGTAATGTATGATCCAAAATAGGTTTTAAGGTGTTAACAAGAGATGAGTGGTGGAGGCCTTTTATAAGTGAGGTGAGTGGAACACAAGTACTTTTTTGAAATAAATTGATTTACCCAAATTTTTCATATAAAAAATGGTCAAATAGAGTATTGCAAAGACTTAGACATGATAATATCTATATATTTTCCACAAAATTATTTTATATAAGTTTTTACATCATTTTAACCCTTATATTTTTTGTTTAAACCCTCGATAAGTTTATTTTTATCTTAACTGCAATAATTGATTTTTAATATTTTTACTATTTGTTTTGGTAAAAAATTATGTTTAATTTATTAGATAATATAAATTATTCTTATTACAAATATGTAATCCATTTTTATAAATTAAATTAATAGAATTGGAAAATCTAATTTACAATTAATCAAGTATACATGATGATAATGAGAGTTTTTAAAGAGAAAATGTTCAAAAGTTTACATAGTTTTTATATCAGAATTCAATTTGAAAGTGATTTTAATTAAATAAATTGGATTAATATATATATATATATATAATTGAACTAAATTTACTTTAATAAAAATATATAATATAATTAAACATTATATGTAATTTAAATGAAAAGGTAGTTTTCAATTAAAATTCCTTATTTGTCACTATTCATCAAAAAATAAAATATTTCAGAAAAATAAAAAAATTCACCATAAGATAATTTTGATATTATAATTTCAAAAACAAGGTTAATTTTATCAAATTATTTTTATAAAATTGTTAAAATATAATTTTGAATAATGTGTGCAAAGAGTGACTAAACTATATATTTAAAAAAATATAGTTTTTCTGGAAACATATATTTTTCTTTTAATTAACTCCTGTTTTATTTCTAATAAATAAATAAAAATAATTTTAATAATTATTTATTAATATAAACACCCTCCAACTTAATAGATCTTTTATAACGTTAAACTATATTACAGTTCATTTATACTCTTGGTTGCGTGTTCCGCAGGCTATCAAATATATTAAATTAAAATAAATATATCACATGGGTTGTTTAAACTCAGTGTTTTATGTCACATATATTATGTAAAATAATGTTCTTATTCTAAAATCATTGGTTGTGATATTCTACCCCTCTTAAATAAATTGCATCTTAATAATTAAAACTTGATCACAGCATTCAAGGTTTTTTCAATTGGAAGAACCATTATTAGAAAAATCATATCATAAAAGGGTTAATAAAATATCCTCTTAATATTATAGAATGGGAAGTACAATGGTCATATGGAATAATAGATAACTAGGTTTCTAAGTAGGATAATATTGGTGACAAGTAAATATATTAACATTGAAGAAAAGCATAAATACTTATAAAGAGTGATTGTTGTCATTAATCATAAGAAATTGAATGATTAATGGATGTTAAGGGCCTCAAAACCATAAATATGTGATGATTTAAAATACAATTTAAGTCATAATATTTGAATGTAATTTTATAACATTTTGGTTTCAATATCCCTTTTTTATAGTTGAGGAACTATTTTACTCGCTATGAATATAAGTAAATATACTTACTTGATACATTTCTATTTCATAATCACAATTACATACATTTTTTATTCTTAGATAAATTTTTAATTAGTCACTTACTCCAAGAAATTAAAATCTAAAAAATTATTTTTTACGACTGAAGCACTAAAATTCACTTTTTAAAGATCAAATGATATATAAAAGAGTGACAGTTCTTTCTTTTTGTCATTAATAATTTACCAAATCCAATATGATTCACACAAGGTATCTAATATAATACATTAATATGAAAACATCAACTGTAACAACCCGGGTTCATCATTAATACTTATTTTTCAAGTTGTTTAACTAATTCCATATTAACTAGGATATCTTATAGTCCATTGGTATGTGTTAAACCCTTATCATCCTTCGGTCATGGGTCAATTCCCCACGAACATGCTAGATGTGATAGGTTATCGCCTAGAATGCATGTTTCCTTTTTTTTCTAAACTTTATTAATAAAATTAATATAATGTTCCCGATAAAATATGATGGCCATCCTTGGAATAAAATTAATCATTAAATAACATTCTTACTATGGTTTTGAATATAGACCATTTTTCATAATCTATAATAATCTTATTTGACTATTATTACAATGTCATTAATGATAATATTAACTCTAAAGGTTATCAATACCCATAAACACATGACTATAAAATTTAATGTAATTATTCCCTGAATAATTTTTCCAATAAAACATGTGCTTGCTGTAAATGTATTCCAATATATTCTTAATATTGGTAGAATTTCATCATGTGAAACCCAAAAATAGATGTTTAAATCTTTTTAATTTTGATAAATCTTAATATCATTAACCCATGACGTAATCCATAACTCATATGTTAATTAATACTCATATGATTGAAAAAACAATTCACAATACTTATAGGTTTTTATAATTCTTATGACCAAAATACCAGTGGCAAAGCAAATACTACTAAAATTTATTTCCTGAACCCCAATACATAAATACATTATCTATTTTATTTCTATATAGGTTATTTCATGGTCAAGGGATTAAAATTTAAAAGAGGGAATTAACTTGGACAATTCATAGGGTCTCCACATATAAAACAACTAACTATAAATAGATCCATAGGATGAGATTTATTTCCTTCTATCATACTCTTCATTTTTCCACTGAAATTATTTTCATTATAGCCTTCCTTTCCATGTAAAAATCATTTTCTTATTCAACTATGACACATTCTTGGGATTCTCCTTCCAAAAATTTTAAATGATGGAAATCGAACATTATTTCCTCCATGGAGTCCATCACTTGAGCTCATATCTAACTCCATATTTCTCTTATTTTATGAGTCTATAAGTTGGTTAAGATATATTATATAAATCAAATTTTGGAAAAAATAATTAAGTATAATCATGATATCTTTTACATCTATCATTATCCCACTTGGTTGTTCATAGTCACCACATTGTCCTTCATGTTCAATGGTAAAATGATTTTGTTGAGTTTCATCCATTTACTAAAACCAAAATAATAGTGTGAGAAACAATAATTTTAGTGGGAAAACCATATAATTATTTATAGGATGTTTAAATAATGACACATTTTTAATCTAAAACACCTTTGTATTGACCTAGTTAATTCATTGTCATCATATATTCAAATCCGCTATAAAGGATTGTATAGAAAATTTGAATTATCCTAAGAATATCCATCTAGAGGGTGAAACCATGTATATAATAAGAACCATTTTCATACACTGTATGATGATCAGGTCAGGCTAAATTCACCCTTTTTAGAGTTATTAGCCTCATGTACATTTTTTCTAGAACCACGATCACTTTTATTATCTAGACACAAAATTTTTTTATCGGAAAACCACATAATCTCTTCCTTAAAAAAACATTAATATGTTATTATATACTTATCCTAAATTTATATCATTGGTTTATGTTACCTAATCTGTTTTTTCAAAATCTAGTTCCCAATGTTTTAAATAAACATCCTCTGATACTAACTATATTGATCCTAACATGAGTATCCCAGAGTCGATTTCTACATTATTAAATTGGAATATGATACAAGGAATCACATCCTGAAGTACTTAATTGTTTAGTATTCTTGGTAAAACAAATACATTCATGATTACCATATTAGATATGAAAAAAATTACAAAATTTCTTTTATGAGAATAAAATTATTCCCTCAAAAATATCATTTCATATAAAACATATTACACAACATGGATTCTTGATAATGTAAATAAAATAAGGGTGATCTCAAATGATTAGTAAGATTTTTCTATAGTGGAATAAATCGTTAATCAACAATCATAATTAACACAGAATGGTAAATAATTGAACCCAAATTCCATTTAAAAAATTTGATACGAAATAATCAATATGGAAAGTTAAATAACTGAACACACATACCATTTAAATAACTAGATAAGACATTATCAATATTTCATGGTAAATAACTAAAAATAAAAACCATTTAATCAATAAACATATAATGAAATACATCAATAAGTAATTTCGTTATAGAAATATCACGTATAATAATAACATAATTCTTAAGGAAGAAAATGATTAATTGTTATATGTCATGTATGTGGAAAATTATACCTCTATTATCAAGATCTATCCTCAAGATAGTTTAAATTTGATGGGAAAAACCCATTTAACAAAGTTTATCCAAATATTTCAACTCATGATACCTATTGATGCAAAAGGGATACCTATAATTGGGCCTCACCCATATCTCCATGTCCAAAGCATTACTCATATATCTAATACTCGATTTAATTTCATGAATCAATGTGATTCATCATCAAATATCCATATTGATTAAGGAATATAGATCTATCAATATTTCCCCAGATAAAAAAACAAATTTCAATGTAGAACACTATATATAGAAATGATATATGGTTTAATAATTTTACATATACACGTTAAATAATATGGATTTTTAAGGAAATTAAATGTCTATAGGAAAGTGAATAATTGAAGGTAATGCTAACGACTATAAGAATGAAACAAGGAAGTCAATAACGATACTTTCATTAGTCTATATGATCATAAAAAATACATAGAAATAATACTAATTGTATCAATATGTATAGACCATATTTTTTTACTTATAAGTCTTTGAAATATTTTTAGATATATTTTCTAAGCTAGTATCTAAGACAACATGTTATTCTGAGTCATTGTGTAACCATAATTAATTTGATTAAAATATTAAAAAATATATATTATATACTCTTAGTTTCTTAAAAAATGGGATAATTATTAACAATAATCTTAGATCCGAAATTTGAGACCACGTATGATTCTAGAAGTGTATATTTTCCCTAGGCATGACTGAAAGTGGGTCGGTATGGCGCATTCAGATATGGTGATTGTTGATGGGTGCATTTAATAAAAAAAATAATTAAATGTATTTATTTAATAAAATCATTTCAACCTAATTTAATCCTTAAATAAACCATTATGAAAGGACCTCTGGGGTTAGTCTCATAACCATGGGATCATTGAGAGAGTTTTCCTTCCACCTATCATTGGAAAATCTAAATTAGTTGATGGTGAGACTTCAGATTAAGGAAGATCGAGAAGTAGCAAACACAACAATTCATCTTATTCATTTAAGAGTGTGTTCTTAAACAATGAATGATACAAAATTAACTAGGACTCATCAATTCATGTATCATTCCCCTGTGGATTAAATTTTTTGAACATGATCTTACTGATTCTTTTATCTTCCTCAATTTTCATCTTTTTAATGTTTAGTGTACCGGTTTTAATGGATTATTCAATTTTTATCACCCTGGGTATCCTCATTTATGTTTTTTTCCAAGAATTATTGACCAATGATTGTTTAACCTTTTTAATTTTTCATCTATCCCAATGATTCTTCATGTTCTTCTCTGATTGGCCTATGGGGTCTCGGTTGACATTGTCGGGTGGGACCGCGCCCGATCGGACACCAGGATTCATGATGGATTCACATACGAGAAACGAAATGATGAATTAGGTTTGGATTCATAGTATTTGTGGTTTGAGATTGATCTATTTGTTGATATGGGATCTAAATTAATTAATGTGGGTGGCATCAATATGTGTGAGGGAATTAGATCATTGGATGAACCATTAAGATATGATTTCCAACCACTAGATGAACGAAAATGATGTCTGGAAGAAGATTACAACATTTTTGGATGGCCAAACAATAGATTCAAAGGTGAAGTGGCTAGATGTAGAGAATAGAGAACATATATAATTTTATGTAAAAATTCAGACTACACAATGTTTAGTCCAAAGAACACATATCGTGTAGTTTGGTTTCATGTTTGGCTATGGTTTCAATTGGAGTTAAAATTAAAGTTCCATCTAGAGGTTCCACATGTTGTGTAACCCTATCTAACCAACTCAATGTGTACATAGGGTACACACCTTGGATCCCATGTAACCTTTCATCCCAAGTATGGAAGGAGGAACGTTGTGTACTTCAAAGAGTGCACAAGCTTGGGTAGGCAGCGCATGCCAAGTGCGGTCTTAGACCTTACATGTCTTGTACTATAGTACATGAAAAAAAATAGTGCACAAACATGGCCTGGAGCACAAGTAGGACCCTGGGTGGCTAAGTCATGTCATGTATTCCACCTACACACCGTGTATGGTCAGTGATTCATGCACCGAAAGGGACACAATTAAGAATACAGGTGTTACCACATGACATGTGGAACCCTAACATACCATGTACCCCTTATATCCTTTTGTGGAAACATTAACCTCTCTTATTTTATTCATTTGGACTCTGATTTTGGCATGTGAGTAGCCTATTTGGGGAGTGTTTCCCCATAGAACACTATGGTGAACTATTTATTGGATATTGAGATATGATGTCAGATGTTATGGGTTTGATGATTATTTAGGTGGTGATAGATGATGGTGGTGATCAGGAAAGATCATTAGAGTGGTACCCCCTTATAGACTATAGTATGGGCACTCTATCTATCAATTGTGTGGCACCCCTATGGATTTTGGGTGTAGGTCCTCTGTCTGCTAAGTGGTAATACCCTAATATATCAGGGAGTGTGTCTCCTATCTATTGAGTTGTACCCCCTATCAGATAGGGTTCTTTTCCACCTTATACCCAGTTGTTCCTCCTATCAGATAGGGTGCATATCATCCTTATACTGAGTGGTACCCTATGATGTACTAGGGAACAACCCTCTATATACCAAGTTGTACCCCCTATGGAATTAGGGTGTGGGTCCTCTATCTACTGAGTGATACCCCTTATATAATTAGGGTGTGGATCCTCTATCTACTGAGTGGTACCCCCTAACATACCAGGGCATGGGTCCTCTATCTATTGAGTTGTTCCTCCTATTAGATAGGGCACTAATCATCCCTACATAGATTCTTATACACCTAAATCACTTGGGTGTGGGTCCTCTATTAGGTGATTGTGCCCCCTCAACTTTGTAAAATAGTGGTGAGGCATGATCCATCCACACAATTACTTCTTTGGAGTGGAATGCAAGTTGATGTGCATCATTAATGTACTTATGAAACTGATGGAACTATTTTCCTAGGATAGGATTTGAGATAGAGATCCTCCTCTATAATTTGGGTTTATTTTCAATGAGTGTATATATATATATATCGATATCCATGTCCTTGGATTTTTTTCTCTCTTAATTTGGGTTGAGATATCTCTTTCTATATTACTATCATATCTCTTACTTATCCCCCTTTATATTTTGGGGTGTTCTAATGGGTATGTATATACTCAAACCTGAATGGGATTTTCCCATACCTATCGTGTCTTGTCCATATGACAGACAGGCCGTTAGTGACTACGAGGGAGCATTAGGATACCTTGTGCATTGGAATACATATGGTGGTCAAATCTTGGGGATTAGGAGATAGTATCCCTTATCATATTTACATTACGAGTTTTCCCATTAGGATGGTTCATCCTTTTGGACGGGCATGAATTTTTTCCTTTTATATTTCAGTTTTCACCATCGTACTATTGTACACCCTAGATGTTTTTTTCAAGCACGTTCTATTCTCTAGATATTTCATCTTTTACTATTATTCCACTTCACTTTTTCTTTAACATGGTCGAGTGTGTGTGTACAGGTATGTTAGGAAAAGGACTCTCATTTATTTTATATATTTTTTCACTTTGCACCACCCCCTGGCCTACAGAGGTGATCATAGGGTAGTTTTTACTCAAGCCTCATTGGGTCGAGTGTTGACAGATTGATACCAGAGCTTTTTAGTTATTGGTATAGAATTTAGAGAAGTCCCCTTAAGAGGATTTGGTTTGGATTTCGGGAAATAGTGTTAATTTGTTTTGAGTGTCGACTGTAGGCTAGGGAATCTAGTATGTGTGCATTGACTGATGTATCCATTCACTAGGATCTTGACTACCGCTTGTTGACTCGACATAATGAGACATTGGCTGTAGGGATCAAGGGTACATGCATTATATAGGATTGAGTCTTTGACTGAACTTATTTGGTGGGATCCCCATTGTGTGTGTGTATATATATATGGTCATATAACTATGGTACATCCTGATTAAATTTTTAGGATTCCTATGAGATGATAGACAACCAAGTTTTCAGTTTTGGAGCATAAATATGATCTGATGATTGATGATGCCTCATTTCATAATCCATCCCATAAGATTCTTCCTCCATTTAGATAGGTATAAAATCCTAAAATTGTTGGGAAACATATCATACCATCATAGTAGTCTAAGGATGAATATAGGATTATATTATTTTGTGTGTTCTAGTACCAGAGGCCATTGAGGTTCCATGGAAAGCCTGATCCCCAGGTAGTGGAATATTGACAAGAGTTAGTAGTCTATTTTTTCATGCTTATCTAGGCACTGAAGAACCAGGTGGTAGCACTTACAGTTAGCATTTTCCATGGAGCAGCTAGACACTAGTGGAGTCTTGTTACCTAGATGCATGATGAGTTAAAACTCTAATGGCCCGACCTCAAACCACTATTTTCTGAGGAGTACAGCCCATCTTGTTTTCATTTTTTTTGGGTTCAAGAGCTTCTGGAGATAAATAAATGAGGGATGATTGTTGATGAGTATGTTTCGAGGTTCAAATACCGTACACAGTACTCCCACAACATGACCAGATATGGCTACTTCCAAGTATGGAAGTTTAAGTAGGGTATCCGTAGAGATATTTATTCCAATGTAGTGACCTTTTGCAATACCACCTATAAAAAGGTATTAAATAAGGTCCTAGTTGTGGAGGGAGTATTTTCTAAGGGAAACCAGATAGTTGGAGCTGGCAGTTGAACTTAAATGGTTGAGTCTTTTGTATTAGCTAGTTGGTGCTCATCGATAGGATGTCGAAACATGAGACCTTCCCATGACCTGACCCAGGCACATAGTCATGAGACACATGGACACTGTAGAGGACTAGGGAATCCCACATAGGGTCGATTCTATGCATGTGATGGGTGAGGTCACATGGAATGTGATTTCCCAACCTGATGTGTTGTGGAGGGCTGGATGATAACATATAGACCACCAAGACATAGGAAACAATGTGATGTAGGATTTACCAAGTGAGGGAATGAAAGTCCCTAGGGTGGTGGATCTAAAAGATGAGTAGTTGGAGCTCTAGGAGGAGTTGTGGGTGGTGTAGGATGCTATTATATCCTTCCACCACCACAACCATGTGGCCCACACCAGGCATAAAGAGCTTGGAGGTCAGGGTCGTGGACAACTTCCCATGAAGAATTATTATGACCTAGTGGCACACAAGATGATTAGAGGTATTAAATATGTTTATTATAATTTTTTTTCAGTATTATTAGACATAGGTTTGAGTAATTTCTTCATCTATTTACTTCTAGGGTGAGAGCTAGAGCTCCCAGTTGAAGAGTTATCCCATCAGGTTTGTCTTGAGGTTTATATAGAGAAATATTCTTATATATATATATTATCTTCTGATAGTGTGAGCTATCACTTAGTGGAGGTAGGTTCTCATGGGACCTTTTGATCATAATTATGGATCCCTATTATGTTATATTGGGTATGGATTTGTTTTTCGTGGACCAAGACCAAATTGATTTTCACTGCATACGAGTCGGATACCTTTTCACTGATGGGACAAGATTATATATTATTGGTTAGAGAGATATCTTAGTAGGACGAGTGGGTTTTGTGACTAGGATATTTCAACCAATCAACTATTAGTTGGTGATTGTATCCCTTGGTGAAAAATTCTCTTCAGGAATTTGGATTACTTCAGTCATTGAGGATTTTATGTATTTCTACCCTGAGGATGCTCTGGAACTACCTCTAATGCGACAGATGGAGTTTTGTATCAAATTGCATCTTGGGACTAAACTAATATATTCTATGGAATATTGGATGGACCTTACCATGATTCATGATATGTGTTTGTAGTTGTAGGGCCTTCGAGAGAAGGGTTTTATCAAGATCATTATATCCCTTGGGCAGCTCTAATATTGTTTGTGAAAAATTCAGATGAGAGGATACATTTTTTTTATGGATTATCATAACCTAAATGTGTCCATGATAAAGAAAAAGTACCCATTTTTTATGATTGAATACCTCTTTGATCATTTGTGAGGTGTGATATGGTTCTTGAAGAATAACATCCAGCCAGGTTACCACTAGTTGAGGGTTAGTAAGGCTAGTAATATGAAGCTAGAATTTTGATGTCACTATGGACACTATGAGTTCATGGTTATTCCCTTCAGTGTGATAAATTCTAGAACTGTTTTTATGGCACTAATGAACCATATATTCTAGAAATACTTGGACCATTTTGTTATTTTCTCTATCAACAACATAATCATATACTTTGTATCAGAGGAGGAACATGCATAACACTTGAGGGTTGTCCTTTATTTTCTTTGGGAGAACCATATTTATTGTAATCTCTCCAATTGTTAGATATGATTTCAATAGGATCAATTTCTAGGAATTTCATTTCTAGGCATGGATTAGTTTTGGACTCAGTGAAGATGTATGTAGTTCTTTCTTGGTATCCATCCAAGTGCAAGCTAGATTTGAGGGGTTTTATTGGCTTAGAAGGGTACCAAAGGAGGTTTGGGATATAATTATCTAGGATTTCATCCCCTTTGACCACCCTGATGCATAATGGGAAGTCGTTTACCTAGACATAGCAGCGATAAAGGTCCTTTGAGGAGTTGAGGTTAAGGCTGATGAGTTCTTTTATTTTGAGACTTTCAGAGGAGGGTGTGATGTACATAGTGTTTTGTGATGCCTAAAGAGTTTGGTTTGGTTGTGTGTTGATGGATAAATATTTAGTTATCAAATATTGTTCAAGGTATTTGATACCCCAATATCATAACTATACGACTCATGGAATAAAGATGGATGTAGTGGTCTTATCTCTAAGGATACAAAGGATGTATCTTCTGGTAGAGTTCCTTGTTGTTTACTTAGACTATAAGAGTCCTAGATATGTCTTCATGCAAAGAGACCTGAACCTAAGATAGAGGCACTATTTAGTGCTATTATCTGATAATGAATTTTAGATATTCTATACTTCGTGAAGGGTAACATCATATTAGGTGCCCTTATTAGGAAGTCTCAGAATCGTTTGGTGTAAGAGGATTCTGAGCAGTCATATTCCTTTCACCTGAACCCATTTGAGTAGGAGGGCGTCACTTTTATTTTTTCAATGGTGTTGAATCATCCTATCCTCCAGTTTGTGAGAGCCTCCCATTTGGGAGACATCTACTATGAGGTATTTTGTGACATGATATCATCAGAATATTCACCCAATGGATTTTTGGAAGGAGATAATCATTCCATCCTTTCCCAGGGATGGATGGTGGTCCCATTCATGATTTGGGAGGAGGTGATGATATAGTTTCAGACTTATCTTTTTTTGTATATCCTGGTGTGGGTAAGAGGTACTGAGACCATCAGTGGTAGTTTTGACAGGCTTACATGAGATGGATCATGGCCGAGTTCATCTCTGGGTTCCTCACCTATCAGTAGGTTAAGGGTCACCACCAGGTTCTGAGAGGTTTTTTGTAGCCACTAGATATCCTAGAGTTGAAATAGGATGACATGACCATAGACTTCATGACATGTTATCCATAGGTATTGAGAGTCCATGATTCCATTTGAGTGATAGTTGACCAACTCACAATGTCGGTGAACTTACATACTATCGGTCATCATATTTTGGTTGAGAGTTTGGTGTAGTTGAACATAAAGGAGGTTGTTTTTAGTAATGGGGTTCCCTCGACTATAGTTCTTAATAGTGATTCACATTTCATGTGATGGTTTTGGAGAGGCCTTCCATAAGAATTCAGTACTCATATGAGGATGTGTGCAACCTTCCACCCTTAGACAGATTGGTAGACCGTGGGCACTATCTAGGTGTTGGTCTATTTTCTAAGGGATTTCATGTCATACTTTAGATAGATTTGGGAGGATCACTTTCCAATGGTTGAGTTTTCATACAATAATAGCTGCCACTCAACTATCATTATGTCACATTTATATTCCTTGTATGGGAGAACTTCTAGGTCACCCATACGTGGGATAGATATTCTAAAGGAATTTCTTGTGGATCTGGAGATTGTACAAGTGATGATGGAAAAGGTATAGGTCATCTGTGAATGGATAAGAAACATATATCAAGTAGAAATCTTATATATATCAACATATTAGGCCCTTGGTGTTCAAGTAGGGAGACCACATTTCCCCAATAGTCTCCCCACAATGAGGATTATAAAGTTTCGGTCATGGAAGTGAGATATCGTTGAGGTTCATCGGTCCGTTTAAGATCATTTAGAGGGATGTAAATGTTTCTTATTTCCTTTCACTACACCCATAGTTGGAGCTGGTGAATGATATATTCTAAGTGTCATAGCTGAGGAGATAAATGCATGACCATGCGCATGTTATTGAATGGGGTGAGCAGGACATTGAGCATGGAGCCACTTCTACAAATAAGTTAGTGGAGGTTATGGATCAATAAGAGTTAACTATGTGGATATACCATTCCCTTGGTTCTTGAGCTCTGGTAGCACATGATCATGCTGGAGAGGTCATGGGAGTGAGAGATCCAGATGCAACCTCAGTATCCCAAGATTTTTTTCTTAGTTTTTATTTTCATGGATGAAAATCATGAATAAGGGAATAATGTGGAGACTCTATTTTTACCTTGTAATACTTCAAAATATTTATAAATATATTTTCAAAGATAGACACTAAGAAAACGTGAAATTTTGAGGCCCGGTGTTCCAAGAATTAATTTCATAAAAATATTAAAAATATATTATATTATAGAATCACAATGTCTTAATTAAAATAGGATAAATCTTAAGTAGAATCTTGAGTCAGAAATTCAAGACCATAGTTATGTCCAAAACATGAGTTTTACCATTGGAGTGACCTAAAGTGAGTCAGCGTGGGGTGTTCATATGTTATGACTATTGTTGGGTTCATTTAATAAAAATAAATAATTGAATGTATTTATTTAATTACATCACCAAAACTTAATTTCATAATTAGATACATCATTATGGAAGTATCTCTAGGATTAGAATCATACAATTGGGATCATTTAGATGTTTTTCCTTTCACCTCTCATTAGAGAATCAGAATTAGATGATGATGAGACTCTAGATCAAGGAAGATCAAGATGTAATGAATGTAATGAATCATCTTCTTCATTAGTGACCACATTATTCATTTTAGAATGATCCAAAATCTATTAGGACTCATAAATTCATGGATCATACCCATATGGATTAAATTTTTTGAGTGTTATATTACTGCTTCTTCCATCAATGTTAATTTATATCCTTTTCATGCTCCCATGTACTATTTTTAATTGATTATTACTTTTCTCACCCTACACATCCCTATTTATTTTCACTAGACAATAACACTTGGCCATAATTCCTTTCACCTTTTTTCATATGCATTTCTAGCAAGGATTATTCATGTTCTTTGCTGATTGGCCTATGAGGTCTTGATTCATTATTTTCATGTGGGACTAATCCCAATCAAACCCTCATATTTGGGAAAAATACACCTATGATGAACAAAACGATGAATATTAGTTTTATTCAAAGGATTTGCATGTTGAGGGTGATTGATTTTCTGTTTTGGGATCCATATCAATGAGGGTGGGATATATAAAATCATGTGAGGGAATTCAAGCCTTGAAAAAATCATCAGAATTCGGTTTTTGGAAACTAGATTATCAGAAATGTTATTTGGAGGAATATTCCACCATTTTAGGAGTTAAAATGATGAATTTTAAGTTAGAGTGGGAAAATATGGATCATTAAGATTGGATCAAAATTTCTAGGAAAAAATTTACTATAGATCGCATAGTCTTAAGAACACATGTTGTGTAATCCTATTTCTATAGAGGCTAGTGTTTTTATTGGAGTTAAATATGACACGTAGTGCAGAGGTCCCACATTCCATGTTACCTTATCTTACTAACCTAGTGTTTATATAGGATACACAACTAGGATCCCAAGTTCCCCTCCATGAAATGTATGGAAGGACGAAAAATGTGTACTTTGAAGATTCCATGGGATTTAGCTGGCGACCCATGCCGAGTACTATCTTGGACCCTATACTCCATGTATCATAGTATATAGACTTGTGCAAGAGTACATGGACTCATAAAAAATCATGTGTTAGAACCTGAGTGTTTGAGTCATACCATGCAGTCCACCAATACACCATATAGTTCTATATGGTTAGTGATATGTGTACCAGTATGGACATTGATAGGAAACAGAGAAGGACCACACGCCTTGTGGGACCCTTACACGCCATGTACCCCATTGTTCTTTTTGAGTAAACTTAAACCTCGCATATCTCGTTCATTTGGACTAGTATTTTGGCCTGCAATTAGAATATAAATAGGTTTTTTTCTACGTAGAACATGATGGTGGAATCTTTAGTAGCTTTTGAGATAGAAACTGAGATGTTCTGAGTGCGACACTTATTTAGTTAGTGCTCAAAGATGGAAGTTATTAGGCATTATTATTTGAGTGGTAACCCCTGAGTGACTAGGTAACATGACCTCTATCTATCTACTGAGTGGTACCCCCTATAGAATTAGGGGACATTCCCTCTATATACATAGTTCTACTCCCTAATGTACCAGGTTAAAATTCCCCTATTTTTCAAGTTGTATCCCAAATCGGATAGGGTTTTGGTTCTCCTTACAATGAGTGGTACCCCTATCATATTGGGTGTGAATCCTCCTTATATAGAGTGGTACCCCCTGACATACTAGGGCATGAGCCTCTAACAACTGATTGGTACCCCCCAGGACATTAGGGCATGGTTCCTCTATCTACCGAGTGGCACCCTATTAATCATTAGGGTTGGGATCCTCTATCTACTGAGTGGTTCCCCCAAACATACTATGAAAAATTCCTTTATCTATCAAGTTATACCCCCAATTAGATAGGGTAAGAGTTCTACTTATACAGAGTGGCATCCCCCTAACACACAATGGCATGAGTCCTCCTATTGGGTATTGTTCCCCATAGACTATGTAGAATAAAGGAAAGGCATAGTCCCTCCACACAATTGCTGATTTGCACTGACACATGAGATATAGGGCATCATTGATAGACTTATAGAACTGATGGAATAGTATTTCTATATCCATGTAGTTGGATGTTTTACCCTATTGATTTGGGTTGATATGTCTATCTATATATTCTTATCATTCCTCTTACTTCCCCCCACCAAATTTCAGGGCATTATACTATGTATGTATATACTCACCAATGTATGGTATTTTTACACATGTTTTATGTCTTATGTAGATCACAGCCAGATCACTAGTGACTACAAAGGATGATTGGGATGCGTTGGATAGTGTATGATGGCTGGAGCTTAGATATTCTGATCCTTTCTCTCTCAGAATCATTAATTTACCAATTTTATTTTTAGGTTGGAATATCTTTCTGGTTGGGAATGTATTTACTCCTTTAATTTTCAGTTTACACATTCATAATGTTGTAAACCATAGAATTTATTTCATTATTGGTTTATTTTATAGATATTTCATATATTTACTATTATTCCTCTATGCTTTTTCATTAAGATGGTATGGTGTGTGAGTACAGGTACATTGGGAAAATGCCTCCCATTTAGGTTATTCTTTTCAATTCTTTTCACAACCCTTAGTCCAATTGAGGTCCACTAGGGGTTGTTACAACTCAATCCCCATGGGTTCAGGTAATGAAACAATACAACATATACATATTAGGGGTAAGAATAAGGGATTGTTTTCATTGTTCAATAAAAATACTATAAAATTTCATTAAAAACATTATTGAGGAAAATATCCTTTTTCATTTTGAAAATGACCTTTTAAAAATAAAATATCACAAAACATTTTGAAAAAAAATCTTTGAAATTAAACTTTAAAATGTATAAAAGAATATTTAAAACATTTTAGGGCCATGAAGGATGAAAATTCTACTCATGTCGTAAACATTAAAAAAATGATTCCTTTCACTTTTTTGGTAAAATCCAAATGGGCATTTTTCTGAAGAAAACATGAAGACTAATTTCCAAAAAAATAAAAATTAGAAATGGTTAAAAATTACTTTAATAATTCATTTGAAAAAGGTTTAAAAATATTTTGGAGAACATTTTTAGAAAATAGTGTTTTGATAGATATCAAATTTACAACTGAAGAAAGAAATAATGTCATATCTTAATAAAAACATTTTTTGAATTATTTTAATTAACAAAGAGTAAAAAATGGTTATATTACATGAAAATATAATTAATAGACAAACTAAAAGAAAATTATATGGTTTTATTACGAAATTGTCAAATAATTTATTCAATCCAATTTCTAGAATAAACAATCTTGATTAGAAAAAGATCGTGAAATAAACCCTTAAAATGATCATAACATTGAAGTGGGAAGTAATAAAGGAATAGATAATGGGTATAAACAATAAATCCAAATAAAAAATTGGAAATAAAACATCAGATAAGAATAATTCACTACATACATAATCTTACAATTTCAAAGACAATGAATAAGTAATTCAACCCAATGAAAAGAAATTGAGTTATGAATTTCTTTAACACCTGGTAATTTTTTCTTAAAATACAAATGAGATGAAATAATTTAAATTAAAACTTAAAATATAATTAATTATTAATTATTCATGATATTATATTAAAATAGTAATTTCATACACCATATCAAAGAAACTAGGTGCATAACATTATAATATTCTTTAATCAAATGAAATTGAGACTAAATCCCTTACCTCATTCTTACATTTGGGTGAACATGATTTATCCTCCCATATATTAGTTTTCAAAATGTTATTAATTTATAACAAAAAAATTAATATTAATTATATCATTTATTAGCTTTCTAAAATATATTATCACCCTTCTGTTAATAATCTTTCATTACTTTCATTCTTTCAGGTGTTAATTACCTTGTTTTCTCATGCTCATTTTTTCATAAAAGATATGATTCATGCACGTATTATATAGTTATATAATATATATAGAATAATAATAATGTTATAATTAACATATTTTTATATAAATAATACTTTTAAAACTAGTCATTAAATATGGTTATGAAAAATGGACAATGTTATAATACTTGAGATGGTAGATCGTACGTACGCATGAGTAACGTTTCAGTTTTTCAGTGATCATTATGGAAAAGAGGTATGTAATATTTTATATTAAAATAATAATCATAATATCATAAATAATATGTTATTTATATAAATATACTTATATATTTCATTCATGGGGTGTGGTGATGAAAAGAGAGTCACATCGTTTTGTGAAGGTGGTAGTCCGCACATACACGAATGATGTTTTAATCTTTCATATAGTCAAAAGGTAAGAATAGAAATGATATATATTATAATTTCCAAATGATAAATTTTTTATTAATATCATAATTACTTCACATATATCACATATAATTATTTAATTTATCCTTATCACTTTCCATGAAAAGCATTAGTGAAAGATAAATCAAATCACTTCGTGAGGCGGTTGTCCGTCGTACACATGAGTGATGTTATCGTATCTCCTAAGAAATGGAAATTTAAAATGTATATATGATACAATGACTCTATAGATATAATTATATTATAAATATCACATATTTACTTTATATATTCCATTATACCCAATCATGATAGGTTTTAAAGGAAAACAATTACATCGGTTTTCTAGGCGGTAGTCCACCATACACGTGAATGATGATTTTATAAACAATTTAATGAATTAGGGAATGGTTTTAGGTAATTAAATTAACCTAACAACAACTAATTATATATAATATATTTTGGTTGTTATATTGGAATGATTTTATAATAATTTAAGTTGGTGGAGAAATAAATAAAATAAAAACTCTTGTTGAAGAACATTACCACATCTTCTGGTAACCCCCTTAGTTTGGAACCAAAATCCATACTAGGGTGTATTTATTAAAAAAACGAGTATTATATGATGATTACTGATTTTTTGATGTGATTTGGGGAGTTATTTATTGGAAAAAGGGTTTTAAGTTGTTAATAAATGTACAGAAGTGGTAGCCTATTATAAGTAAGGTGAGTGGACCACTGGTAATTTTAGGAAAGAAAAAGGTGTACCCACATTTTTCAAATGAAATTATAAGAACCCGAATCTTCTTTTCAGGTATGTTTTTCCTTTTCTGATAATTTTTTAGAAAAAGAGGAAATTTTGGAAATTTTCAAAGTACACGTGGTGTACATTATGAGTACACGCCGTGTACTACCTTACCGCAGGAGGCCGTGTGCTGGTTGTATAGTGGCTACACACAAGGCCGTGTGTGGGTGATTTGGAGGCCACCTAAAGTTGAGTACAAAAACTAAGATTACACGCTGTGTACTTTATTTTTTTATTAAATGTTTCGGGGTCACGTCTAATCACCAGAACACTCCTCTTTTAGGTCTCATTCAACTGAGAGCTCCATACGGTTGCAGATTTTCAACAAACCCCCGAGCGTGCATCCTTCCTCTGAATCGAACACCGTCTATTGCATTAGAATCGCTTATGTGAGTTCTCTCTTCTCCTAGAGAACCATATTCTAATTTCTCCTCCCTCATGAGATATCTTGGGTTTAATGTTTTAGATGTTTTTTTATACCTTCAATGTTCAAAGGAGATTGAAGCTTCAAGGTTCACTTATATCAATCTCCTAGCACCGAGGTAGGTGGTTTGTGCCTTTATATTCCAATTATTTGAGTATTATGTGAAAATTCCACCAATACCCTTGAATGGGGTATTGCGTGTTTACCATTTTACCCCTTCTGATTGCCTGCCATGCTTGTATGATTGTGTAGAGGATAAATGGATGTGAATAGGGTTGATTTTCTATTCTTTGGATGTATTGCCTATGCATGTTCTATTTATGACCATTTGGTCCCGTTTAGCTAGTTTGGATACCTTTCTTATTTTCTATGCCTATTGCTATAGGATAGAGAGTTTTTATTTTGATATGCTTGATATTCTGTGGACTGTTTAGCCATGTAGTTATGTAGGTTTACTTTGTCCATTCTACATTTCTATGCTTGTTGACCTACATAGGGCCATGAGAACCTGGTGTAGTAGGTTATAAGGTAAATTGACCAAGTGAGCTTCCTCAGAGTGTCTTTTATCACTTTAGACTATAAGGGGAACTGACCGTGCGAGCTTCCTCAGAGAGTCTTTATTTTACTTTGAGTTATTTTGAAATACTTTAGACTATACGGGGAATTAACAGTGAGTGCTTCCTTAGAGAGTCTATGAACAACCTGGTCTATAAGGGGAATTGACTGAGTGAGCTTCCTCAGAGAATCCTTGACCTTGGGGATATAAGGGGAATTGACTGTGAGTGCTTACTCAGAGATTTCCTGACTACCATAGACTACAAGGGGAATTGACTGTGAGTGCTTCCTTAGAGAGTCTTTATATACTGAACCAGAGGGGTTAGGCTGAGTGTACTTCCCATAGGGTTGCCTGTACTTGTTAGGTAGGACCAGAGGGGGTGGATGTGAGTACTTCCCAGAGGGTTACCTATTTGTGGTTAGCTATTTGATTAGTTGTTTCTTGATGTTAAACTGTGGATTATTTACTACTGAGTACTTTCCTACTTACTATTTTATGTACTTTTACTGCCATATATTCACTGACTGTTAGGCATAGATCTTTGGGTGGATTCCTACTGGGATATACTCTCACACCTTGTTTGGGCCATGTTTTTGGGCCCAAACATATTATATTGTTTTAGGTATAGATAAGGGCAAGCACCCTTCTACTTCAGGTACATGACTTGCTGTGGAGCTGGAGAGAATGGGACCAAGCTTATGCTTGCAATGCTGAGGAGCTGTTTATTTTTTTCTTTTGTAATTTGGTTTAGTACTATTTGTATTCAAACATTTTAACTTGTTTTGATGCGTTCCTAGACATATGTGTCATGCATCATTTATATATGTGCTTCAGTTGTTTATACTTCCACTCTTCCGCTATTTACTCTTGTATGGATTTTTACAGCTTCCGCTTTTGATTTTGTTTTTCTTCCACTGTGTACTTTGCCAATGAGGGCATAGATTCCCCACTATCACACCTAAGGCCCTCACTACTAGTCAACAGCCTCTAGTATTTGGGGAAATGTGCTTGAGTTCATGTGGCCAACTGGGTATGGGGCACCTCTGGGTGCCTTCCGGAACTGGGATGTTACAAATTAGTATCAAAGGAACTATTTTCTATTGACTTACTATTTGGAGCCTCTATCCATGGATAGAATGGAATAGGTACTTGGAAATAAGTTGTTCCTGGGATTAGCTAACCCGTGTATAAGGAAAATCCAATCTACCTCATTTAATGCAATTTTTCTGGTTTTTCCACTTTACTATTGATTTGATTTTCACTGTTGGGTGATTCACGTGTTTTGTACTATTACCGTTAATTTTATTGAGGTTTTATTTCTATCTAAACCCAATGATATGAGGGTATTCCATCTCATGCATCATATAGGCACTTGCTAGAAATCCCACGTCATGCATTCTTGCCATGCTATCTAGGATGTATTAGCAATTGCATGTTATTTTGATGGATGTTGTGCAGAATATGCATGTTGTTTTGATAAATTCCTTGATAAAAATACTTGATGTTTGATAGGGTATTGTTTGTGTAAGGTTTTTCTTGAATGAATGCTGAACTTTGGTTCTTGAGGTGTTATGGGCCCTCATGGATCGGAATTTGGTAGATCATTGCCTTGTTTTCTTTGTTATAACATGTATAAGATGTCAAGCTTTGATTAGTAGGGAGTATGGGCCCTCATGGATCAGAATTTGGCACTTTTCTGTTTGTTTCAATGTTTTTCTGGGTTCTAGAGTAGTTTTTGAGGCTTACTATCAAAAAAAACCCAGAATACATGCCATGTTGTTTTGAATACACACCTTGTGTTCTTCTGTTTGGGGAGAAACTATTTTTATTAAGTACACACCGTGTAGTCTCTAACTGTGTCATATGCCGTGTGACAGAGAAATGGGATAGGGAATTTCTTGTGGGAACACGCCATGTATCAATTGAGCATGTCATGTAGCATTGATCCTGTGTCCGCTTGTGTAACTAACAACGCAGATGGATAATCCTTAAGCTATACACGCCATGTAGTCTGACCCAGGTACCTGACCATGTCACTAACAACACGGGTCGGTTTAATCCTTTCATGAACACACCATGTTCGTCTGGAACACACTGTGTAGTGTGAGCCGTGTGTCAGTTCGTTTCACTAACAACACGGGCCAGGTGAAGCTTGTCTAGTACACGCTGTGTCTACCTTGAACATGCCGTGTAGTCTTGTCATAGGGGAGCTGTGTGGATAACCATGTAGAAGGAATCAGGTAGGGGAAGAGGATTCAAGTACATGTCGTGTGTTAGGATAACATGTCGTGTGTTTGGGGTATTACACAACCAGTTTAAGCAGGAGTACACGCCCATGTAAATGACTTAAGGGAACACGCCGTGTAGGAATTGTACACGTCGTGTAATCATGTTTTGTAAAACATGAATGATTTCTTTCTCATGTTCCCTTCTTACAATTCTAGTTTTCAGTCCTTTATAATCTTGATCTAAGGTGTGCACTTGACCTTGTAGAGTCATGCCACCGAGACAACCTCCGGTTATGCGCCAGTTTCAAGGTGGTGATCAGACATCGACATGGCTGATCAGGGACTCCCAGTGGATTCTCTAGTCGTTCCAGCCTTGGCCCCAGCCATTGTACCTGACATAGGTGATGATTAACAGTTCAAGGAGGGATTTTTGAGGATGATGCAGAACTTTTAGGGAGAGCCACCTCCTACCCCGTCGATGACAGAATTGATGCGAGTCTTTCAGCAACACCATCCTCCTACTTTCTCAAGGGATGGAGGACCCCAGGATGCAGAGTCATGTCTAGAAGCCACACTGATGGTCTTCGAGCATCTAGAGATACCTCCAAAGAAGAGGTTGAATCTCTCTACTTACATGCTTAGAGACTCCTCCAAGAGGTGGGGGGATGTGATCTCACGGGAGGGAAACCAGTAGAATATGTCCTGGGATGAGTTTTGGTGCATCTTCTATGATTAATTCTATCCAGAGACCTTGGGGGTCGATTGAGCCCGAGAGTTCATGAGTCTGGAGTAGGGTACTTTTTCTGTTATGGAGTATTCCTCTCGCTTCATAGAGCTGCAACATTTCACACCTATTTCAGGAGGTGATGAGTTATTCCTTGCATGGAAGTTTGAGGATGTTCTGAGGTAGAACATCCAATCTCAGCTAAACATCTTCAGTTTGACTTTGATGTCCTCTATCTTCAACCAGGTGCTGATCATAGAACGCAATCTGAGGTATTCTGGAGTGGTGAGCCAGGGCAGTTTGGCATCCAGAGTTAGTATTCCTCCTCCTGACAGCAGAAAGTGCCACATGGAGTTTTCGAGAGGATATCAGAGTAGGCAGGACGAATCTTCTAGTATCTAGGTGGTGTGCTACCAGTGTGGGAAGAGTGGGAATATGAGGCCACATTGCCCGAGAGACCTAGTGGAGTGCCGATCATGCAGCAAGATGGGTCATCTTCAGCGCTTCTGTCAGATCTTTTCACCAGCAGCTGGTGACTGGGGTTCTTCTATGACTCCACGTTCAGGAGTAGAACCACCAGTTTATTAGCAGTCAGGGAACTGGAGTTCTTCCAGCCATTTGGGCCAAGGTGGAGGTCGTGTCCAGAGTATCCACTCACCCACTTTTTAGTGAAAAAAAGGTGGATTAACTCAGAGTTGTCAGGCAGGGTCACAAGGTCATGGTGCAGGCCAGAATTTTGCAGTGGAGCAGACCCAGTAGGAGCAGGATCCCGGACCTTCTACAATTAGAGGTACGATCTTAGTAGCCTCATTTTTAGCTTCTTCTCTATTCGATATAGGGTCTTCCCATATCTTTATATCTATTACTGTTGTGGATATCCTTAGACTCTGAACCTTTTCTTCTACTGATATCTTGACGTTAGGCATATTGTTGGGGACTAGAACGGTGAGTGTACGTCAGTGCAAGGAGTGCCCTCTTGAGGTTGGTGGGTGTCACTTTCAATGGGACCTCCATGTCCTAGAGATGATAGGTTATGATTTCATTCTCAGAATGGACTAGTTGGTTCCCTTCTAGGCAGTCATCGATTTCTATCGTCGTAGGGTGAGTTACATATCACCAGAGGTCATATCGTTTCTTCATAAGGGATAGTGGGATGTCTAGGAGAGCAGAGTGGGCCCAGAGCATCATGGGTTAGGAGGAGTTACAGCCCAAATTTCTAGTCTATATCAGGATGACTAGAGGACTTCATAGATGGACTTTCCTCCAGTGGTGGATCGTTTCAGAGATGTTTTTCTAGTGGAATTTTCAGGTTTTCCTTCAGAGTGTGAGGTGGAATTTTCTACTGAGCTCATTCCAGGAGCGGCACCGGTGTCCATTCTTCCTTATAGGATGGATAAACCAAAGTTGCAGGATCTTAAGAAGAAGTTGGAGGAGTTTCATACAAAGGGTTTCATCCAAACCAGTACTTCTCCTTGGGGTTTTCCTATCCTATTTGCGAAGAAGGAAGATGGTACCCTTAGGCTTTGTGTGGATTATCAGAAGTTGAACCAATTGATGATCAAGAACCGATATACTTTACCAAGGATTGATGATATCTTTGATCAGCTTAGAGGAGCCTAAGTGTTCTCTAAGATTGACTTGAGGTCTGGTTATCATCAGTTGTATGTTAGACCGTCTAATATACCTCTCACAACCTTCTGGAGCAGGTATGTTCTATAATAGTATATGATTATGCCATTCGGTCTCACAAACAGACCTGCGTTTTTCATGGAACTGATGAACTGAGTGTTCGATCCATACTTGGATTCCTTCATGGTTGTTTTCATGGATGATATCTTGGTTTACTCTCACACTAGACACGACCATGATACCCATATTGAGATCATTTTGAGTACACTGAGGGAGCATCAGTTATATGCTAAGCTCTGAAAGTGCCACTTTTGGATGGATCAGATTCACTTCATGGGTCATGTGATCTCAGATACATGAGTATCAGTCAACCCAAAGAAAGTGAGAGCTTTAGTTTCTTGGGAGCAACTGAAGAATGTCTTTGAGGTGTAGAGTTATCTAGGGTTGGCTATATACTACAAATGTTTCATACAAGACTTTTCATGCTTAGCATCACCACTGATGGGTCTGACTAAGAAGGGTGAAAAGTTTTTGTGGTCAGATTCTTGTGAGTTATCCTTTCAAGAGCTGAAGGAGAGGTTGACTTAAGCACTGATACTAGTGTTTACAGAGCTGGTCAAGAGCTATAATATTTACTATGATGATTCAGGTATTGAGATAGGATATGTTCTTATGCAAGGACATGGAGTCGTTGCGTACGGGTCTCGGTAGTTGAGGCCACATGAGAGGAATTACCTGACGTACGATCTCGAGTTGGCTGTCATTGTTCATGCATTATGCTATTGGAGACATTATATATTGGGAGCATATTTTTTTGGTTTTCACTGACCACAAGAGTCTCAAGTACATCTTCACTCAGTGTGATCTGAATTTAAGAAAGAGGAGGTGGTTCAAGTACCTACAGTCCTTTGACTTTGAGCCTTCCTATACGCCTGGGAAAGGCAACGCAATGGCTAATGCGCTGGATAGGATGACTCATATACAGGCAGTTCTAGAGGCCAGTAGTGAGTGGAAGCTTATGGCTCTATTCTATGAGATCCATTTGAAGGTGAATGATAGACAGGGGCAGACTTTTCTATCTTCTTTAGTTATTACCTCTACTCTTCTTGATCGAGTTCTAATGAGGAAACTATCAGATTCTAAATGCCTAGTCCTAAGGAAGAATGTGTCAGGAGAGGACCCTATTCTTGGATAGACCATAGGTGAGGATAAGATCTTGCGTTTCTAGGGGCGCGTATGGGTGCCAGCAGACATACGCGAGAAACTGATGTAGGACTTTCATTCCTCGGTTTGGGCAGTTCATCCTAGTGTTACCAAGATGTATCATGATTTACACTATCAGTATTGGTGTCCACGTATGAAGAGTGACATTTCTGATTTCTTCATGAGGTGTTCCACTTGTTAGCAGGTGAAGGCGGAGCATCTGTGACCAGCAGGGCTTTTACAGCAGTTACCCATTCTCGAGTGGAAGTGGAATGATGTCGTGATGGATTTTGTGACTGGTTTTCCGAGGTCACCTCAAGAGAATGATGCAGTATTGGTTGACATTGACAGACTCATGAAGGTCGCTCACTTATTACCGATCAAGGATACCTTCAGTGTTGATGAGCTGGGACGATTGTACATTTGTGAGATTGTACATCTACATGTAGTTCCACACTCCATTTTTTCAGACAGGGATTCTCGTTTTACTTATTTGGTCTGGAAGGGGCTTCAGAAGGAATTGGGTACATAGGTAATTTTGAGTACAGCTTACCATCCTCAGACAGATGGTCAGTCCGAGTGTACGATTCAGGTGCTTGAGGACATTCTTCAGGCATGCATTTTGGATTTTGGAGGTTCTTGGTAGAAGCATATACCTCCTGCGGAGTTTTCCTACAACAATACTTTTCAAGCAACTATTTAGATGGCACCTTATTAGAATTTGTACGGTAGGACATACCGATGACCCTTATGTTGCCTGGGGGTAGAAGAGGCAGCTTTTTTGGGACCTCATATTGTCCAGGAGACCACAAATCATATAGAGATGATTCAGAATAGGATGGATATTGCACAGTCTTGACAGAAGTCTTATTTTGATCATCTGAGACAACCTCTAGAGTTCGAGGTCGGGGATCAGGTTTTCCTGTGTGTCACACCAATGTTGGGACACAGGAGTATTATGAGACAAGGTAAGCTTTCACTGAGGTACGTCGGGCCATTTGAGGTGTTAGAGAGAGTTGTTCTGGTTGCCTATCGGTTGCAGTTACCTCAGAGGTACCAGGCTATGCATGACGTTTTTCACATTTCCCAGCTCCAAAGTTACTTTTCAAACCCATCTCATATCTTTCAACTTGTGAAGGATGAGCTGAAAGTGGATGTGTCGTTCAAGGAGAATCCTATCCAGATTGTTGATCACGGTACAAAATTTTTCTGTGACCAGTATGTTCCTCTGGTATGAGTGCTATGGAAGCACGGACGTGTACAGGACGAGACTTGGGAAAGGGAGGCCGATGTACGAGCATAGTGGCTGGAACTGTTTGTGGTTTCTTCTTCTACGTCGCGCTAGGGAAATTCAGGGATGAATTTATTTAAGGGGGGAAGTTTGTAAGAACCTAGATCTTCTTTTTGGGTATTTTTTTTCCTTTTTAGGTCGTTTTTGAGAAAAATAGGAAATTCAGGAAATTTTTAAAGTACACCCTGTGTACTTTATGAGTACATGACGTGTACTGCCTTGCCACAGGAGGTTGTGTGCTAGCCGTGTAGTGGCTACACACATGACCGTGTGGGGGTGATTTGGAGGCCGCCTAAATAAGAGTATAGAAATGGCGAGTACACTCCATGCACTTCAAAATTACACATCATGTACTTTTTTCATTAAACGCACTGAGGTCGCATCTATTCACTAAAACACTCCTCTTTTAGGTCTTATTCGACTGAGATCTCTGTATGACTGTGGATCTTGGACGAACCCCTGAGCGTGCATACATCCTCCAAATCGAACACCTTCTGTTGTGTTGGAATCGAATCGGTGAGTTCTCTCATCTCCTAGAGCACCATATTCTGATTTCTCATCTCTCGTGAGATATCATGGGTTGAACGTTTTAGATGTTTTTGTAGATCTTCAACATTCTAGGAAGATTGAAGCTTCTAAGTTCACTTATATAGTTCTTTTAGTGCCAAGGTAGGCGGTTTTTTCCTTTCCATTCAAAGTCTTTGAGTATTATGTGGAAATTCCACTAATACCCTTGAACGGGGTATTGCATGTTTAACGTTTTACCCTTGATAATTACCTACCATGCTTGTATTCTTTTGTAAAGGATAAATGGATGTTAATAGGGTTGATTTTATATGCTTTGTATGTATTTCCCATGCATGTTCTGTTTATGATCGTTTGGTCCTTTTAAGCCAGTTTGGCAGCCTTGCCTGTTTTCCATGCCTGTTACTATAGGATAGAGAGTTTGTATTCTGATATGCTTGATATGTTGTGGATTGTTTATCCAAGTAGTTCTGTAGGTTTACTTTTTCCATACTACATTTCTATGCTCGATGACCTACACAGGGCCGTGAGAACCTGGTGTAATAGGCTATAATGGGAATTGACAGAGTGAGCTTCCTCAGAGACTCTTTGAGCACTTTAGACTATAAGGGAAATTGACTGTGCGAGCTTCATAAGAGAGTCTTTGTTTTACTTTGAATTATTTTGAACTACTTTATACTATAAGGGGAATTGACGGTGATTGATTCCTCAGAGAGTCTATGAACGACCTGGGCTATAAAAAGAATTGACCGAGTGAGCTTCATCAGAGAGTGCTTGACCTTTGGGCTATAAGGGGAATTGACTATGAGTGCTTCCTCAAACAGTTCCTGACTACCTTAGACTATAAGGGGAATTGACTGTGAGTGCTTCCTCAGAGAGTCTTTATATACTGAACCAGAGGGGTTAGGCCGAGTGTAATGCCCAAAGGGTTGCCTATACTTGTTAGGTAGGACCAGAGGGGGTGGTTGTGAGTACTTCCCATAGGGTTACCTGTTTGTTCTTATCTACTTGATTAGTTGTCGCTTTATCTTAAACTATGGATTGTTTACTGCCGATTACTTTACTGCTTATTGATTTTTATACTTTTCCTATCATATATTCACTGACTATTAAGAACAGATATTTGGGTGGTTTCCTACTAGGATTTAGTCTCACACCCTGTTTGGTCCATGTTTTTGGGCCTAATAGATTATATTGTTGCAGTTATATATAAGTTCAAGCACCCTTCTACTTCAGGTACTTGACTTGTTGTGGAGATGGAGATCATGGGACTAAGATTATGCTTGCGATGTTGAGGAGTTTTTTATATATTTCTTTTGTACTTTGGTTTAGTACTGTTTTTATTCTAGCATTGTGACTTGTTTGGATACTTTTCTAGACATATGTATCATGCATCATTTATATATGTGCTCCAGTTGTTTATACTTCCAAGCTTCTGTTGTTTACTCTTGTATGGATGTTTATTACTTCCACTTTTGCTTTTGTTTTTCTTCCACTATGTACTCTGCCGATGGGGGCATAGTTTCCCCACTATCACACCCAAGGCCCTCACTGCTAGTCGACATCCTATGGCATTTGGGGAAATGCACTTGAGGCCATGTGACCAACCGGGTACGGGGCACCTCTGAGTGGCTTCTGGAACTGGGATGTTAAAGAAATAAAGGTAAAACATGTTGTATTATCCAAAATTATAAATTATAAGGTGTAAATATGGTCATAAAATATATTTTATATAAATATTTATGTCATTTTCACCCTTATACTTTTAGTTTAACCCCCCATTAAGTCCATTTTTTCCTTAACTGTGGTAATTAATTTTTAATATTTTCAATATTAATTTTGGTCAAAAATTAGGTTGACCTAATTATACAATATAAATTATGATTATTTAAAATATGAAACCCTTTTTTTTAAATTCCATTCATATAATTAGAAAATTTTAATCTCACAAATGCGATAAGATTATGTGGTTTTAATGAGAAAATGTTCAAAACATTACAATGTTTTGGTATCAAAATTCAATGTGAAAATGATTAAAAAGACATAAATTATATTTATAGAGATATAATTGAAACAATTTTACTTTAAAAAATTCAAGATGTAATTTATTATTATAAATAATTTAAATGAAAATGGGTGTTTTAATTAAAATTGATTATTTTTAACTATTCATCAAAAAATAAATTATTTCAAAAAAATACAAAAAATCACACTATGATAATTTCAATATTATGAATTAAAAAATGAATTAAATTTTATCAAGTAAATTTTAAAAAATTGGTAATAATTAATTTTAAATTATGTGTGTAAAGAGTGACTATACGGTCTATTATAAAAAATGTAGTTTTTCAAAAAACATTCCTTTTTTTCTTTAAAATGATTCATATTTTATTTATTAAAAATATATTAACATTATTTTAATAAATTATTTAGTACTATTCTTACATTAAAACGAAATTTATAGGTTATAACTTTGTACTATATTATGGTTCATTTAGACTCAATGTTGCGTGCTTTGCAAGCTATCAAAGAGATTAATTTTTTTATTAAAAAATTATTTCATGGTTTGTTTAATTAGGGAATTGCATGTCACATATGCTATAAAAATGGTCTTATTTTAAATTAATTTGGTAAAAAAATAACGGAATAATAAATTTAATGATGCAATTTTATCAAATTTATTTTTATTTTACCAAGTTAAAGTGTGTTTATAGTACATTCTTTAATAACCATAGAGTGGTTGTTTTTTTATATGTTGATGAGATGATAATATTTGGAACTAATATGAATAAAGTGAATGAGTTTAATAATATTTTATCTAGAAACATTTATATGAAAGACTTATATGAATAAAATTTTATTTTTGGAATCAAAATTATTAGGAAAAAGACATTTATGCTTCTTTCCAAATCTCATTATATTTCAAAGGTCTTAAATAGATTTAAATAATATGATTATTTCCTGATCTTTAACCAATATTATTATGGTAGTAGGATGATACCAAATACTTTTAGGTATTTTTTTCAACTATAATATTAAAGGGTTATTGGATATATATTGTATGATGTGAGTAGAAAACGACCTAACACATTTTTTATGAGAATGAAGAAAAGGTATGTAAATAATATGGGTTATGTACAATGGGATGCAGTTAAAAGATTAATCAAATATATTTAGGGTACTATAAATTAATATAACTATTATTGTGGAAACATGAAGTTTTTGGAGGTATTCTTTTGATGAAATTTGGATTACTATTATAATAGATCACACTATTATGAATGGATGGTTTTTTACACTTAAGAGGTGGATTGATATCTCAGGGATCAAAGAAAAAAACCATTAAAATGGACTCCGAAATAGATTTTGAGTTTTTGGTTTAGTAGATACTATAAAAGAAGTATAATATATTATGTTTATTTTATCAAGTCTACCATTGAATCCTATGAAAACGTATTTTATTGAAAAAAAATTGATAGTCTAGATATCCTATATTGGGTATATAAAAATACTTATAATTGAAATATGAGATACATCGTTCTCAAACATATCTAACTCTGGAATTTGATAAAATATGGTACCATTACTATGTAATTTTATAGATTAATACAATCATTTTTATAACCATTATAAATGGAAATTTAATGGGATTTGGTGTAATAAATATTATTGTGGATGAGATTGAAGTCTTTTTCAATGATTCACCAATGATGGGACCTCAATTTACCATGTGATAACTTCACACATATATGTTAAATATACAAAATTGTATTCTATGTATAAATAATAAACCGATGGAATATTACATCATGAGAAAATGATGTTTGGTTCCCATGAGAAATAGAGAGTGAGATTAAATCTCTTAATAAACCCAGGAAAAAAAACATGTGTTGAAACCTGACAACACTTTTTAGTTCACTTATATGAATGTAAAAGTATGGATGATCCAAAGTTCATATGATTTTGGATCTCAAACATCCATGAAAGTATAAGTGATACATGGACATAGTAATTTTTAGGAGTAAATTAAGAATTGTGCAATTTTAATAGACTTGTTTAGAATAAATACGGATTATTATAATTGTTACATGTTCAAGGAAATTTCCACCTATTTATATATTCATCTATGATTTATCTCTATTATTTAAATTTCAAATTCATGTAAAAAATTTATTCATTAAATTTATTTCCGATATAGTATGATTCTTGATCATCAATGATGTTTTTTAAATATTTTATATTTATGAAGAAATATTGGATTTTAATGTTTTCTTTAATATTCATTTTTTATTTTTGGTCTGAAATGGGAAGAATTTTTGAAATCCCATATTGGAATGTGGGTTGGAATTAGGTTCACCTTATAATGAGTAGCACATTATCACTATTAAAAATTGATCATAACAATAATCCTATTGGTTAATTTGATCCTCATCATCTATGAACATGTGTGCATGATCTCAAAAGTGGCACTATGATGGAACACTTTTCACTTCGCACACCGCATCAGTGCGATTTGGACCTCATATTTGACTACATATGATTGGATTGAAAAAATTAATCTGAATAATATATGTTTCTCTAGAATAGATGTTTACCCATTTTGAAGGGTTAGTGTAACATCCCACCCCTCACCATTATCTTGGTAAGAGGTGGAGGTGCTACAAACCATATGTGATATCACTATGATACCAAAGGCATGAATCATGTTTCAAGGACATACAAGATCATTGGGGGATGATTTTAAATTAGATTAGAACTAACTACTAATTACTGAACAAGATGAACAACACTGAATTATGCATGTAAATAATACAATACAAATCAAATAATAAATTAATATCAGCATAGTAGGAGGAATAAAATGGTAAAAATACTAACACAGAAAAGGGATGTAGAACTCAATGACAATGATGTGGAATCAAACCAAGAATAAACCAAAATAATCTCCCAGATCCAACCCCATATCCCATTCCAACCACATCATGATGCATCACTAGATAAGTAGACACCTTCACCTTACCTATATCTCAATATACAACATCTACAAATGCAATAAAGTTCCCAAGTAAGGGGTGTGCATAAAACTCAGTAGGTAATCCCAATAAAATTCCCAACATATGAAACTAGGATCATGAATAAGTTATCTTTCATTTATATAAAAAACGGTATGATAAAATAAAAACTTTTTATCATAATAAAACAATAAAAATTTAAACTAAAGTAATTTTTTCAGTCATTATTTCTACATGGATTAACCATCTACATTCCACACTCACACACACATGCATGCCCAATTATGGTACCAATGCTCGTGACTGGTTAATAGTCTCATAACTACGACATCGCTTTATTTAATCCTATCTGTCACTTTGGCATTATCCCCATGTCCGAACCAATAAGGAACCAAAAATACAATTTCATTAACACATTTAAAAAAAACATGCCCATTTATAAAAAAAATATTTGAGAAACATTTTCTTTCATGAAATTTATCAAACATGTTACGTGATTAATTTAAAAACTAAATATTTAGGTTCTAAAACCAATCAATTTTCCAAAAAATAAAAAGATAGTTACTAAATCACTAAGCCTTTAAGTTATAGAATTTTTAGAATGGGAGAGAAGACACATGACTCAAAATGGTTGTAAAAAATGAATAATTACACACTAAAACTTCTAAATTCATCCTTTAAGAGGATTAGATTTTGAGATATTAGGAGAACATGAGAAAAATGAATGTTTTGGGGTGTGAATATGAGTTAAGCACTAATTTTTAGATTATTTAGTGAACATCACATGGTTAGGATCTATAGGTTATAAAACCATGTTCCATACATGTGCATGATTCTATCTCCAAAATAGAGAGTTTTACTATTGTACCACATGGTTTGGAAAGACATATTCCAACTATGCACATATCACTATATATCAACTAGAGAGATGCACTATTGTGCTTTACAGTTTGGAAAAATCAATTCCAACCATGGGAATGATTATATATGAAATATCCAATATCATATGGTATCACATGGGAACCCACATGGTTTGGAAAAACTATGTGCCAACTATGCACATTCCTTGTGACTCCTAGTACCTTTGTGCACTATTTCCTAGAGACAATGCACAGTTTCCACTAACCATCCTCAAACCATGAACCCTTAAAAACCCTTCCAAAATAATCTAAAACCATATAAAAACTTACAAAACTCAACCCCAGTATTATATAACTTCAAATTATATAATAAAATAGGTAATTTTCTAAAATTAGAGGTGTTAAATCCTCCCCACTGTTGTCCTTTCCATCTTTAGAATATTGGATTCTGGTGTTTCTTTGGATGTTCTTGGGAAATAATTCCACATTTTTCTTCTCACACTCCCATGTAACTTCTTGAATCATATTTTCATAAGACCCATACAGAATAAATAATCTTTAAAAGTAAAAAATCTATAATGTCTGTCCACAATCATTATCAGGATGTGAATCAATGCAGCATTAGGCTCAAGATCAACATAGTCCCATCATATATCATGGTTAGGACTAAGTTGGTACTTATTCAATTGAGATACATGAAATAAATTGTGAAAATATCTGACTTTTTTTGTATAGATAACTAATATTCCACATCACCAATTCATTACAGTATCTCAAAAGGTCTAATGTACTAAAGAAATAGTTTACCTTCCTTACCCAAATAATGATGTCATATCCTCAAAGAGACTCTTAATAAAACATGATAAACCACATTAAATGATAATGGATGGTGATGATAATGAACATATTATTATTGATGTATCTAATTCATTTAATCCTCTTCTTTATTGTATATAAATTCTCCGTCAGATCATGCATAAGGATAGTTTTGATAAGTGAAGGCTTAACCATTTTTACTAAACAATGGGTAGAAATGATCCATATGTATTGATCTCAAATAAATTATATTTTATAATAACTACACTAATGACATGTGACCCTCTCATAAGCCTCCAAAATACATAATAAGAACTCTATGAATTAATTATAATGGTTGGATTGTCCATTCAAACCATCCATCCATTTGATGATGATAAGATGTACTCATAGTCATCCAGGTTCCAAATGATTGTTGCAATGATTTTATAAAAATGATATGTAAACCAGTGTTCTTGGCTAGAAAAAATTTAAACTAGAACATAATAAAACATTATATCTTACTAAATGTATATTTCTGAAGTCTTCACAATATTGGATTCACAAGTTGGGATGAAGTGAGATGGATTTGGGGGGCAATCCACAATCACCCATATGGAATCGTTTTTCTCATATATTCTTGGTAAACCAGTGAAAAACTTCTTATATATTTACTTTTATTTAAAAATGGTAATAGGTAAATATTGAACATAAAATCTTTTCATTGGTTCCCAACCTTGATTTTTTTATGAGAAAGGAATCTAGATATATACTCTATGACCCTCTTGTTAGTTCTATCCATATAGAATAATATTCTCATCACCATATACATATTACGAACACTAGTATGAACCAAACATCTTGAGTAGTGGTAGGAAGACATGATTTTTTTATAAGTTAAAGGAACCATAATCCAATCTCTAAAAAACAACATACATCTTGAATAGACTGTTTATCCCTCAATAGTGTCCCCATTATTCAGTTTTGACCTTGTTATTATACATTTTGGATCACATGTCTTAGAATATTTAACAAGCTCAATAAAATTAGTATTAAAATATAATAGAATGATAAATATAACATCACATTTCTTAGTATAATATAGAGGCATATTATCTTTGATAATCATTATGTATCACTAATCTAAAGCCTCTTTAAAGAATTGACTATTTGATTTTCTACTCAATGCATCAGCTACTAAATTTCAGTTACCTGATTTATACATCATATCAATGTTGAAAATATGAAGTTATTTTATCTATAATTATTTCCTTAGATTCAAACATCTCTTTGTTAATATTTAGTATAATGTTTTATGATCTTTAAACACTATGAATTTCCCACAAAAAAGACAGTGTTTCCATGTTTTCAAGTCATGGAAAAAAGAAAGTAATTCCAAATCATTCACTGGGTAATTATTCCCATGCACTCATAAATTTTATGAATTATAAACCACAACATTATCACCATATATGAGAAAAATACCAAAATAGATCTAGATACCTCAAAATAGAACACACACCCTCATTCTAACTCTTTCAATGTAAGTATAGTTTCTAATGTAATATGAACCTTAAAATCTTGTAAATATTTTTATCACTCATCATTGTATTGTAAAGGGACTCATTTCCTTATCAAATCCACCATCATAGAGGGAAGCTGTGGAAATTCTTGAACACAACACTGATTATACCTTTCTAATCCTTGGAAAATTTATATCTCAATGTAAATCTTTAGTGGTTTCAAAGAGATGAATTCCTCTACAATTTCAATATATAGTGAGTCTCCTCTTTTAGAAATGATGTCTCCAAAGAAACGTACCTATTGTATCCATAATTCACACTTTGAAATCTTAGTATAATGGATATGTTCTCACAAGATACCCAACACTATTCCATAGTTTTTTTCGTGATCTTACTTAGTATTATGATAAAAAATGAATACCATCGACATATAGCACCAAAAAGTAGTCAAGATGTCTTATAATAATCTTATTAATTAAAGAAATAAATACTATTTTTTCATTTGTAATACTAAAGGTAATAACTGTATATTCATAATGACCACAATGAATCCTAAATGATATCTTTGGAATGTACTCCTTCAAAACTCAATGATGGTGATGTCCTATTCATTAAAAAAATTTATATAACTTGAATGGGCTTATGATAATTGAAAAAAATGAATAATAGTTTCATCCTCTTTATCTACAAAAAACTGGTGTTTCTCAAGGATATATATTAAGTCGAACAAATCATTTTCATTCTAACTCTTTCAAATGAACCTTAAATTCCCTTAATTATATTTATTCCAAAATATAAAATGAAATTCAAAGATTATTAATCTATGTTAATAGATCAATCATAAATTTAAATTCTCCCTCATGTGATAACCAAGAGAAATTTTAATGAAAGACGTTAGGGAATTGATTTATGATGCTTTGGGAATATGTATGTTTTATTGCTTTAATAGTCTCCGATGTAACTATTTTCATATGGAAATAGATTTTCCCAACCACCAACACCAATGGTACTACAATACTTACATTTATATCCTAGCATCCTTTAAATATATTCTCAACACCATCTAAATATATGGAAATGTTCTACCAGACATAATAGTCTATGTGGGATTTGAAGGATGTCAACCAAACCATTCCCAAAATCAGGTCATTGATGTAAATATCAAGAATAGATAAATCCTAAAATAATCAGCCTCATCAATAGTTATAGAACATTACACACACTTAATGGGTTGGAATTATCATGGGTCGAGATTTTTTTCATGTTTCAATGTATGCAGCATCATTTCAACATGAAATTCTATATTATCCACAACACAAGAAATAATAAAATAGTGATACATTCCATTATCAAAAAAACCATTAATGAGAGTAGAGTTCAATATAATTATACCTCAAAACATTGAAGTAATAGTTTGATCCTTTATGATTATCTACTCAGTATAATAAAACTTATTACTCAATGTGCTTGATAATTATGTGTTGCTCTATTTTGGATATGATGACTATTGAGGTGTTGATGTGACATAAGAGTCACCATAGTTTACTCATTTCTTGGAGTGATTACTATTATGTGTTGATAAACCAGTATGATTATAATAATCCTAAAGTATATTCAATGCATTTCCATTAGTTTTCCTTTAAGTATTCATACAATAAAATTTAAAATGTTCTAAATTTTTACAATTGTAACATTTCCACAGAGTTTCTTTGTAGTCCCACTTGATATGATCATAATATACACACAAATAAAATCTTGATTGATTACAACAATAAGGTGGAAAGGAAATTGTACATAACCATTGGTTTCCAGGGTCTTTTATCGCTTGATAAAACCCCCCACCTTCTACTTTTTTTACGTGTTAGAGTTCCCACTTGTATCTATATATTTATAAGTGTTTCCCCTGATGAAGGTTCCCAATATATCCTTTTCATCTATCGTTTCCCTTATAATCATCTCCATATAGTTTTAAATATAGAATAAAACCATCCTAGAGCGTATGTCATCTCATATTACTTCCCCAAAGATCCCAACTTGCAAGTTATCACTAATAGAAACTTTAAGAGAAAAACACGTCAACCTCATGAATTGATCTACATTCTACATCACATACATATTTTACTAATTTAGTGAAAATAAATCAATATTTGGTGTGATATTTATGGTGTGAGGGTAATTTTTTTTATTAGAAACTCCAAAAAATATTATCCATGTTAGGTCATTATTCTATTTAGTTTATACATTAATATCCCGTCAATCTCTAATAAGATCCTTTAGTATATAAATCATTATCTTAACGTTATTATCCTCTTGGGTTCCAAAGTTATCAAAATATTTATTTTACTTACCTATCCATACCTATTATTATTCTAGAACAAAATCTCCCCAAAATATCTATGGATTCAATTTTTTAAATTTCATGGATGAACTTTCATGGTGGGGTTACAGATTATGATTTCCCCAATCAATAAATTGAAATTCAAGGGCTATGCTCTAGAATAGATGATAGTTTATTTTTCTTTTAGCTTGAACCACATTTTTAGATACATATTCTTATGGGTTCCCCAATCATCAAACTAATTCCATTCTCTAAATTTCACAAAAAAAATATATAAACAACATAGAAATTTTTCTAAAATGAAATCATGATATTTCCTATTCATCAAAATGAAAAATCATCATTACTAATTTCCAAAAAACATTCATCTCATTATGAAAAATTAAATCCTAGTGGGAAGTGTCGTTACTATTTCATGAAACTCTTTACTCACTAGTTAAACCCATTAAGATAAGGTGATGAAATACTTAGAAGTTTCTTAAAACACATTCATACCCATACTACCCAGTTAATAAGAAGTCCATCATAAAAAGATTACTTGTATCTTTTTATGATATACATTTTAAGTTCAAACATTTATATATCCTTTCCACCTTCCAAATATGATAGACCGACTATGAATGATATCTTTTATAACATCTTAAGCCTCACCCATTTTCTTGGGAATATATGGAGGTGTTATAAACCTTAGGTTAACTCCCCAGGATACCAAAGGATGGAAACAATTTCCAAGAGAATATAAGATCATTGAGGGAAGATTTTCCAAGATATGAGAACAACCTGCTAAATAAGGAAAAATAAAAACAAAACTAAATTATGCATTTAAAGTAATAAAATGTAACTCAAACTAGAAATTAATATCAAGGTAGAAGAAGGAATAAAAAGGAAAAACACTAACATAATAAAGGGAAGAATAACTCAATAACATCGATGTGTCATCAACCCAAGAATCATCCAAAAAAATCTCCAAGATCCATCTTCATATCTCATGCCTACTACATCATGATGCATCACTATAAAATTATGAATCCTTTTCTTTAACTATATCTCAATATGAAACATCTGTAATGAAACTGTAGTTCCTAAGTAGAGGGTGAGTATAAATCATAGTATGTAATCAGAAAAGATATCCCAACACATTCCACTAAGTATAAAGACAATTATCTCGCATTTACATAAAACATAGGGTGATGAAATTAAAATAGTTTATCATAATAAAATAGTTTATGAAAAACAATTGATCTAAATTAATGTTTTAATACATTTTTTCCTCTTATCATACCCATCTATATTCCATACTCAGACACCCATGCTTCTTGAATGAAATTCTAAATCCTCATGAGTGGTGACATGTCCCATCACCAAGTCATCACTTGATGGAATCTAATGTTCCTCTTCATCAAAATCCCCTATATTAAACTAATAATTCACCTCTAATGAAATTTCATGAATTCATTCCAACCAAACATTCCATATTCTCAAAAAAACTATTTCTTTGAAAATTATTTTCTTTCAAACAATTTATCAAACACCATATGTGCATCATTTCAAAACCAATGTTGTTGGTACTAAAAATAAGAAACATTTTCATAAAATTAAGTGATAGAGGTTAAAATAACAAGCCTTAGTATTCATGAATGATTAGAATGGGAGAGAATCCACATACCTCACAATAGATGAAAATAATATAAACTATGAGACAAAATTTCTTGATCCAGCCTTGATACAAATTCCCTTCATTAGATACCAATAAGATCTCATCAAAACACATCATGTATCATAGATATATTTATAAAATAATATATCTAACATTCTATTTAGGTGAAGATTAGGAAATCTACAAAGAAACAGAGAAAATAGAGTCTTACTATTGATTCTGGAGATCTATTGCACTTTGATTCATTAAAACATTCTTCTAGATCAAATTGAATTTCCAAGTAATTGTATGATCTAATAAAAGTTAGAGAGACTTGGTGAATATTATAATAATGAGAGTTTCAGTGTGTAAATTTGAGTAAAATCATATTTTTAGAGTATTTAGTATGTGTTTCTTTGTTGGGTCACATGTTTTTTCAAATCGTGCACAAACCATTTGAATTATATTTTCTCCATAATAAAAAGGCTCATGGTTATGATGAATGGTTGTGACATATGTCTTGGAAAACCATGAACCAATAATGTTCATTCCATAAGATATCATCTAGATAGATGCATGATTGTTCTATATGGGTTGGGAAACCATGCACATGCTTTTATCCAAAATATCCCATATCCCATGGTTTCACCTAGTCTCCTACATAATATTTCCAAACAACACACCAAACATGCACCGACTCTGTAACTACCAACATCTCTATGCATGGTTTTTTGAATATAGTACATGGTCTCCAATAACAATGATCATGCCATGAACATTTAAAAACACTTTCAAAACACTCCAAAATCATCCAGAAACTTCTAAAACTTGACAAAAGTATTATATGACTTGAAAATACATAATAAAATTGTAATTTACATAAAACATATCATGTTATAGTTAGTATACCTTATCATAAAGGGTATTCAAATACCATAAAAAGGAGGATCCATGGGATGTAAAATTAATTTAATCCAATTCAATCACCATTCCACAACCTCTTTCAAATTATGAACCTATCAAGTCTTAATAAATAATCAAAGGATAATTTTTTGTGTAAAAAAAAGAATAATTCACTACTCACTTTATTAAATTTCATTACTCTCTAATGAGTACAAATTTAGAGTTACATTCCACCATTGTATCCTAAATAAGATTCTATTTCATGTCATTGTACTACTATTTTCATGTGGGTGAATCAACTCTTCGGGAGAGAGACATTGTAATGAACCTTGTTGGGATCCATCAATAACCATCCAAACAAGTTCTGTACCATTACCTATAAATATACCTAACCAAAAAAACTACCCAAATTTTAGAAACAACACCTATAAGTTCCCACATCAGATTAATAATTTATAAAGAATATGTGGGGTGATCTGTTTTCAGTTCTTGTTTAATGAATTGTGGAAGATTCTTAAATATAGAGGTGGGAGATGATAAAAATAAAGTGGTGGGATTATAGGGAATTTATAGTATTTATGGTGGAAATTAATAATGGATCCATTGGGAATGACCAAACTATTTACTGGGTTCTTAGTTAATAAGGGGTGAATAGAGGCCACTCTCTACAAAAATGCATGTATTCAAAAGGTGAAAAATTCCTCGATGATCAAATCAAATTTTAAAATTCTCCTTTGAAAAAATCCACATCAAATCAGGTAAAGATTTGAAGAATAAAATAATATAATAAAATTTAAGTGTAAAATGATTCATATAGTTTATCTAATGAACCAATATTAACATCCTAGTAATGAAATTAAAATATGAATATATAAATACAATTTTTTTAGTAAACCAGATTGTTGATATCATCTTTTTCCAACTGTAGATAGATTTTGTTTTATTTTTTATAATTTTAATTTATTATATTTTTAATGATAATATTTTGACTCACATTGATAAATATATCATAATTAAATACAACCCACCTTGTGGGTGAGTGATATAGGATTGCAGGTTTCGTCACATATCATATAGGTTCAAATCTCAGTGGGAATTTATTTTTATTTCATCATGTTTCGTAGTAATATAAATAATATATTATATTGTAATTAAATGAGTAAAATAAAATAATAAACTATTATATTTCCTAGAAATGTGTTATTTTTTTAATGTCACATGTTGCGATTCTTATTTTAAAACCCATTTATGGCCTTATTCTGTGCGAAGTCTACAATTATTCTCTTCATTGTTAATCTTAAAAAAATTATATCATATATTGTATTGAGTTTTTAATTTTAATTTGTGTGATTATTTTTTTTATTAATTTTTTATATTTATTGTTTACCATGTATATATTTTCATCTTCATTATTTAATGGGAATAACTTTTTCTTCTTTGAACTCAACACTGAAAAAATATTATTGATTATAAGTAAAATTAATTTTATACACTAATTACTCAATATCATTATTTAAATTAGTCATATTTGACCTGAATAGATAATAAAAATGAGTCATTTTTAAAATTATCAAATTTTGGATCCATGGTGTAATTAATATATTTACATGGGAAAACATTGAAATTTTCTAATGTTGAAATAGATTAACTTATAAAAAAATTAGGGGCCTAAAATCAATGTTAAAATGTGAGAGTGTATATAATGATTATGTTTGTATCCTATAGACATGTCTGATGAATTTTTTTTTGATTTACATATTTTATATTTCCATTTTATATTTATTATTTATATATCAATTGATGATGTTATTTTTTAGGTCTAAATGAAATAAATATATTTTTTCATTTTATAATGTATTTTAAATTATTAGAATTATTAAATTTTGGTAGTGGGATAATAAAAAATTAAAATGAAAAAGATACTGAATGTTGTTGTTTTAATTTTGGTAAAAACCTTTTTCATATTTCTGAAGAAATGCATTCTAATCATGCATAAAAAACCAAGGTTAAAATCTGGGTGGGAGTAAATTTACACTAGTATTGTAGCAGTAATGTATCACTATTTTAATGTGGGTATAATAGTGGGGTACTATAGTAGCAATACTATCATTCCTGAATGGGATTTTGGGAAAAAATGGTCATCTAGGCCATCCATCCATAAAAAGAGTCTTTCATTCCATAGTATAATTGGTCCATCATATATGGGAATTAGGTGAAATGGTAGGATCAGATGAATGGATCAACACAATATGAAGGTGGTGTATTATGGATACACACAGGTAATGCCTATTAGGAAGCATCAAAAAAGGGATGGGTGCACTAGAAACTATCAGCCAGAAATCTGACTTATTAGATTTAACATATGGGAATGATGGGTTCCCTACAACGTAACTATAAATGTGGTGTGGAAAATCATATGTTATGGCACAACAGATAATTGATTGAGTAGGGCACCACATAGGCATCTCTAGGTGGGCTACTTGAAAGATAGATGGGTGTGATGACACATATCATCTATCACACTTCCTACAAAGATCCCCAATGTGGGATAGAGGGGGGGTCATAAAATAGTCTATCAGAGGAAAACATAATGAAATGATTCACTACTAAAAAATACGGTTATCCCCACACCTCTAAACCAACAGTTGTCATGAAACATTGGTATAAAGTTTATGTATCTAGTCTATACCAATTGTTTACTTAAACTAATGGTATATATAAATCTATACCAAAAGTTTCAAAAATGCAATGGTATAAGATTTTATATACCATTTTTTTAAACCATTGGTATAGGTTTTTCAAAAATACACTGGGATCCCAACCCCCCATTCACGAATGATCTCTACCCTAATTTCTCTCACTTGAGCGAGCATAAACTTCCCTTATCCTCCATCATTCTCCATTTGTTCCAGAATTTTTTGATTTGGATATTCATAAACATCATTTTACTGAGTTATTAATCCTTCTTCTCTTCTGTTGAGTATTTTTTTCATTTTTATCTAATTCATCATGTGATAGATCTCAGACATTCAAGTTCTTATAATGATCAAATATAAATTTATTGATTTTTTTACATGTTCTTAAATTCTAGACATTATTGGTTTTCATTCATTCCATGAAGTAAATAGATGAATAATAAATAATGGATGTCTAGGCATAGGTCATGCCATGGTTTATGGTCATGATGTGAAGCTATAGTTAACATGAAAATAAAAACATAATATCTGTGAATTTATTTGAAGGAATTTCATATCTATTTACCATTATATCCATGTTCAAATTTGAAGAGTTATTTTGGGATGGAAAAGTCGGTCCCAATAATATTTTTTTCCTATAAATAATTTTTGTTGGCTATTTTTAAAGGGAGAGAAGGAATATAATGAATTGGGAGTGGGGTTGATGTCATAGAGAGGCTAAACAATTTCTTCTATAACAAGTTCTATTTGTTTTATTTCATTTTTTCCTTGAACCTGTCATAGATTTCATGAGAGGTTGATAATTATTTATTCTTAACATGTGATTAAAGGGGGATTGTACTAGTGTGTTTATATATTTTTATTTATTTCATATTGGGTTTCAAATTCAATTATCTTCCCTCCCTCTCTACCTTATTTTTCATTACATGACCACTGTATTTTTGTTAAGGGAGTGCTCTATAATGTAGTTACTAGAATACTAATCTCACTATAACTATTGGGTATGATATCATCTAAATATAAAAATGGTTTATTGTTAGAATTAACTATAATGAATTGGGTTATATGACCATTAAAAAGGGGGATTTATGAGAGAGTGAGAGTAATCCCTTAGACATGGGGGTGACTTAGACTTAATTCCAATGAAAATTAGAAGTCATTATATTTTTAAAATCATAAGAACATGAACATATGAATTTTATGTCTCGTATATATTTTTTTCTTTTCTACCATTATTCCCTTAAATTATCATCAATACTAATTCTTTTAATTTTAAATTAGTAGTTTATTTCTTGCATTGGTTTAGTGTTTTAATTATTGAATTGATAATTATATATCCTTTTATTTATGGGAGCATCCCTAGACCATCATGATCCTATAATACTTAATTGGAGGTTTATTAGTTTGGTTTATGCTTTTATAACTTTTAAATTGATTGATCCCATGGAAAATTAATGACTCTCAATGGGATTCTCACATCCCAATAAATGTGTAAGGTTTATATCCTATAGGACTAGTAATGGTTCCCTATTTAGTGAGGAGCATAATCTAGGGTAACTTAATTTATGTAAGACATCTCCTTCAATTAACACTTCTATATAATTAATTAAATCATTAGTATGTTTCTAATGTGGATAGTATGGGCATTCCAATCCATATTTCTTCAAAATTAAAAAGACCAGTCACTATTGTATTTGGTTGTGATAGCTAAATACATAAATTTTAGATTAAATTATCCAAAGATTAAAATGCCCCTACCATCATCTATATCTTAATATTTAATTAGTATATATTCTAAGCTATTTATTCTACTCCTATATTATTTAAATATACCATTTTACTTCTTTGATTCTAGTTTTGATATCTAGATTGTATTTTGGGATGTTTGAAGTATTGTTAGCATCCAGAAAGTTAGAATTTGTTTTTATGAAATTATTTTTTTACCTTTGTATGTATATTTTTGATCGAGTATTCATAGTTAAAGCCTTGGGTAGAACTTTTTAGTTTCTCAAAGTTATTTATTTTATCGTCCATGGTAGTGAATTCTTAAATATTGGGGATATCCACCTTAGTTTTTTATTTTAAAATATCACTTATAGAATATTTTATTTCTCTTATTATTTGTTTTTATATATATTATTATTCTTTTATTACTTTCATATTAACATTGGTTGTAATGAATTTTTTAATTATTATTTACATTGTTGATTTGAATATAAATTATTTTCCCTATAATATAATGGATATAAGGGGGATATAGCATACTGATATGATTTCAATCATGTTTCAAAAGAATTTGTATATTTTTTGGATTTTGAATTTAATAATGCTTCATATGGAGGTCATAGATAGTGCTAATGTAATAGTGGTGTTGGAAGACCATGGTTAATTACGGAAGAAGTTATCTTATATATAATAGAATCTGGATTTCAAACAAACTATTATGTTTGGCATCACAAAAGAGAGATGATACAATATTCTTCTATTCATGAATGGAAACAATGAAGTGGTATAGAGAATTTTAAATTTGAACAGCTTCAATTTTGCAACAACATTATAGAGTTAGTATCCTAGTACGAGAAGGTAATGATATCAGTATACCTGAGGAAAATAATTTAGTTGATGGTATTGAGAGAGTGAAAAAGTTAATGGATGATGCTAGAAGTCTTATATAATAGGAATGTACTAAAATGACATTTTTTGGAAATTTTTATGTGACTATATCATAGAAAAACAATTTATGCAATTTTTAATACTTACATTAATTGTATTATTACCTTATTTAATGAATTTCTTCCAGATGGTGCGGATATTCCATAAAATCATTATAAGGCCTGGAAGTTAATTATGCATCTTGAATTTTATAAAAATATAATTCATGATTGTATGAGAGACTGCAGTTTTTTTTGTTGGAATGAATAGGACATAAGGAATATAAATAATTTGGTACATCTTGATGGAATGAATATATAGATGGAACCCCATGTTGTGTGACAAGAATGTCATGTGGAGATTTCCATTAATTCCATTTCTTTAAAAACTATTAATATATGTAGAAATCTCAGCCAATATGTGATGGAATGATGTTGAGATAATTAAATATAATATTGATTTGGTTCATCCTATATATGGATTAGCATGGTTTACATTTTAAGAACAACATCATTATTTTTTAGATGAGGTGTGTAATGCCATGTTGGGTATTTCCTGTGATGGTTTTAATATGTTTGGTCAGATGCTTATTATTTATAGCATGTGGAAAATTTTGATTAAGTTTTATAATTATGATCCATGTATTTAAATGAAAAAACATTAAATTTATTGATTAAACTAATATATGGACTTTATGATCCTAGTAATGATATATATGTATACTTATAACCTTTCATAATAGAGTTTAAGAAACCTTATGATATGGGTGTGTGCATATTCAATGCTTCTTCAAAAAATATATTTTATATGTGTGATTCCCTTATATAGAATATAAATGATTTCCCTTCTTATGAAATTTTTTATTGTTAAATATTAAATGAAAAACTATCATATCCAATTTTATAATGAATACTTGGTCGAGAATACTGAAATATTATCATAGTTTTAGTTTCATTGGTAATCAATGACTCCTTCCAACAGATAATCAATATAAGAATAATCACTACTAGTTTGATAATATTATTGACATTGAATAAACACCTCAATGTATTTCATTTATTGATGTAATTAATGAATTGAAATATTTCAATTTTTTATTAGGGAGATTTCAGATGAAATCTAAAAATATGAAAAATGTTGACTCTAAATCCACTTACAATAATAAAAGGAAAAGTATCTTCATTGAGTTTCCATATGGGTTAAACAATTTGTTACATAATTTATCATCAGTAATACACATTTATAAATATATATTTGAAATTATCCTTTCAATTATTTTGAATATGAAGGGGAACACTAAAGATTATTTATGATCTCACCAGGACTTGTTGGATTGGGGAATTCAACCAGAACCACATCCTATGTGTATCAGTCAAAACAAATGGAAAGTTCCTTGTTCTTCTTATGTGATGAAACCACCAGAGAAAAATCAATTTCTATAAGTATTGTAGAATATCAAGTTTCCTAAGGGCTATTCCAATACAAAATCTAAATGAGTAAACAAAAGGGAGTTGAAAATAAAATCCTAAAAAACACATGATTATCAAATCCTTCTTCATGAATTTATTCCAATATAAATTTAGAATTTACTATCCAATAATGTAAGGGTGATAGTAATTCACCTATTCCATTCCTATGGATAAAATTTCTCTAAAAGTTTATCTAGTCCATTCTTGATAAAAATTAATCATGAGGCGCCATTAATTTTGTGTGGGTTGGAAAAAAATTCCTCTATCATTTTTCACTTGAGATATTCATTTAACACTTAATCTTCCAACTAAAACACTTCTTGGGTACCTTTTTGTTTTTAGTATATGTATCATATGGAAATAAATATGTTTATAATGAATTTATTTTTTGAAGTAAGAATCATCCTGAAAGATCCATTGTGAGAGGTTACTAGGTTCAAGATTGTAGGTATTTTTTTCAATGTATTTTTCTAATATGAGCAAAATACATAACTAGCCAGTTAGAAATGAATATGAGAATTATTGTAAAATTGCGCCCTCATTTTCATCTCTTCCCCCAAACATGAGTAATTCCTCAGTCATATACATTGGCTATATTGGGCCTTGAAGAGAGTAATATGGCACATCACACAGTCTTGTTTAACCATGGTTTTTATGACTATACCAAGAAAGTAATTTAAATATTTTATATGTTATGTCATAATATTTTTTTTAAAATATACCTTAAACTTTTGTTATCATTTTATGTAAGGAAAATAAAAAATTATAAGTGAAGTTCAACGATATTTTCTTTTTATAATGAGAGAGTATTTTCATAGAAAAGAGTTTCCTATTAGATTGAAATCAAGGTTATGAACATTCCTTTAAATAACATAAAATATATATATTTATTTAATTTTATTATTTATATATATTTTAGCTATTGAGTTTACAAGTTAACACTGTCTCTCATGAATTACGAGTGTTGGATTTTAGTACCAATTCCTTGGTTGGTGAACGAAAATATTTAATTATAAATGTGTATGAATTTGTTACAACTGATTGAGAAGTGAAAATGAGAACACATCATAATGGAGTTATGTAAACTACAACAGCAGATTGTTATGACATTTCATCAGATAGTATGTCTCAATATGAAAATTTGTTTAATTATGGACTTTTTGAGAAAAATATTGTTATTGGATTCCTACTATCATGGTCAAGTCACTATGATGAAATGTAAATGGTTTGATTCAATGATGCGGTATGGTAAATTTATTGATGACTATGGATTTAGATTTATTTACATGAATCACTTCCTAGATACTGATGAAACATATTTTGTGGAATCAATAAAAAACAACTCTTTTTTTGTGAAATTTCTTATGAGACATGATTATAGTGTCATTATTGATGTAATATCGAGACACATTTTTCATAATTGTGGGGAAAAAATTGACACCTATGACACCCCGATTAGTGTTGACCAAAATATTGAATTTGATGACTCAAATTGTCCCATTGTGAGAATTTATGTTGAACCAAATGCAGTGGTAGGTAATATAAAGAAGAAACCATATAGGTTCACAGTTCATTTGGTTTACCTTTAAGGGGGTTTCTAAGCTTATTACAACCATAATTATTTTAATTTGGATTTAGTTTTTAATTATATTTTTTAGTATTGTTTTTTATTGCATTTAATTTGATTTATTTTAATTCAGAAATCTTATTTTAAAATGAGTTTATAAAAATGTATAACTTTTTTATAAAAAGTATATTTTCCAAGACTTGTTATTATATTTTTTATGACTTTTTTGAATTCTATATCATATGAATAATTTTTAAAAATTATTTCAAAAGGATATAAATTTAATTTTTATACATATTATGCAATATATATAAGAAATTAAAATGAAGATATTATTTTATAATGATATACGAATGCACGATCTAGGGTTTCCACCTATTGTTCAATTAGTGAGTATAATAATTATAATATTTTTATTCTAAAATAATTTTACTATTATTTTCTTATTCGTTATCAAATTATTTTATAGAAATTCCTCTAAACTAGAGTTTAATTATTCTCAGCCTATTAGTATGGGTCCGATCAATGTTGTTTATAGAGATACACGAAAAACCTATAATACTCATCCACACCCTAACTCGCCATCATACATCCCATAAACCACACATTTTCATCATACTCTTGAGCCTCCATGGGTGTTCCCACATATGCATCAATCATCATTTTATTTAGCCTCTACTTCTCATATCGTTCTTATTTCACCTCCAGGGATGTTCCCACCTATACAATATTCATATCTTATGATATGTCCCTAAACCTTATGTCCTTATCCTTCCATGTCTACACCACCTCCATTTCCAACTATCTATCCAGGATTTGATTATTTTTCTCCTTGAACTTCCACTCCACTATATGCAGATGGCCTGGTGTATGCATTAGAACAAGCATAACCTTGAGAGTCTATCGATCCAGGACAATGCAAAGATCCATTAGAGCCTGATGAGTATCCTTCCTTAGGTTTTCTTATCATTGTTTTGAATTATATCACATACTTTTTTCCTTGTTTTACTCTAAATTAATTCCACTTTTTTATATTATTCAGTGGGATCTTCTAATAGGAGATGTGGGTGCACCCATATGTGTGAATCCTAGAATCATAAAACAAAAAAATGGGAGATTTTCATTAATAAAATCAAATGATGGGTATAATTACAGATAGTGTTTAAGATTTATGGAACTTTGTCCAAGTACAACTATATAATTCCTACGAAACTAGTCTCATAGAGTCCTATCAGTAATGAAATCATGGAGAAATCATGGGTGGAGATATAGGTAATAAAGTTTGTTAAATTGATATTTATATTATTTTTGTATTTATATTAATTAACATGGTCATTGTATAATTAGTTTAATTATCCTGATAGTGAAGCTACTACGGTCCCACAGTAGATAGATCTTGAGGATTTGTGGAGATCCTATAAGAACGAAATATATGTTGGTAGGAAGAGTTGAGTCAGTTATGATTTAAAGGGTGTACCAATATGGATTGACTATTTAAAAACAAAATTTCATGAAATTATCGTATATTGTAAGATTACTGACATTAAGGTATTCCTAACCATTAACTATGTGTATTTAAAATTTAATTCTCATTAATTGTATTGAATTTTTGTTTTTAAGATGCCTTAGGAAAAAATAAAAAGGATGATATGATGTATTTTCACACTTTGGGAAACACTACAATTCACGAGCATGAGAGGTTCTAGGTACATTAATATGAATATAAATTATATCAATATTTATATTGTTGTATAATTATAAAGGATTTATTTGATGAAGTTAAAATTTTTGGGGATCTCTCTATTAAATAGGATTCAAGATTTTTCATGTTGAGAGTGAAATGAAATATAATATTCTAGATTTTAGAAACTATTGAATAATAATCCCAAAAATTTAGTTCCTTATTACCAAACTTATAATATTTAAACCAATGAATTAAAAATATTTTTTGTTCTTTAGAGTTCTTGTTGGCTAGATTTTTAAAAACTGGGTTCTTGTTGTTTTGAGATGTTCTCAACAATAATTTGGGAATACATTGGGGATCCAACAATTTAATAAATTCTTTTATCCACCAATGATATTATTGGACCAACCATATGTGTTATTTTTTCGTTCATCTTAACTCAACATCAGTCTTTTAGGTTCATTATATTAAAATTTCTTTATTTTAGTTTCATTTTGTAAACTATAAAATGATTTAAATAAATATTTTTTACATAAACTATAAAATTTTCTTACATATAATTTCATATAGTGAATTAAAATAAACATAATCTTAATTTAATATAATCAAACCAACCTAATGTGGTCATTTCATTTTATTTGGATTTCATAGAAGTATAAAAACATAAATAGTCATAAACAGTAACTAAACATGAATAAAATAGTCTTAAAATAGTCATAAAAGAACTCAAATAACCCTAATATTGATGGCCTGAAATTCCACATTAATGCAGAAGAATAGAAATTCCCCATTTAGTTAGATTCCTATTCTGAAATTTCAGTTTTCCTATAATGAATCTCTTTAATATAAACCAAAAAATGAACATTTAATCAATAATTTATAGTTTGAATGAATTCCTCCTACTCCCTCAAAGTTGTTCTAAAATTACTCCTCTAAACATGCTGAAAGTTCCATTGATATCTTGAAATACCAACTTCCTTGATTTTAATTTAACTCCTCAATGACATGTTAGTATAATCCTTATATAATTTTAAACATGATTTGATGAACGTATCATTCCTCAAGGGGTGTATTTGAGATTTTATAAGTTCATAAAAACATTGTAAAAAAAACCTAACAATAAATTAACTAATTCACATATCCCAAGATGAATAAAATACCCTAAAAATGAACTAAATTACCAAACTCAAGGAAAAATAAATAACCTAACCCTAAATGAACTAATTAAACAAATCAAAAAAATTAATAATGGATAAAACGACCTAGTCAAAAATAAACTAATGACCAAACGACCAAAATGATCCAAATAACATAACCCAAATAAGTCTTTACCCAAAAATAAACCAAATTAACTAACCCAAAATAAACCAAATAACCTAACATTAAAAATAGATAACCCAAAAATTAACAATGTAACCTAACCTTAAAAGACCTAACCCAAAATGAACAAATTGACATAACCTGAAATAAACCAAATAATCTAAACCCAAGTAAAACAATTGTTATAATGAAAATAAAAAAAAAAAAAATAACTAAATGAACTGATAAAAAAAATATAACTCTAAAATGAACCAAATTAATTAACCCAAAATAAAACAAATGACACTAATTCAAATATGAAATAACGCAAAGATGAAAAATGATCAAACCAAAAAATGACCAAAAACAAAGTGAAAAAATAATATTTTCTAGAATAAATCTGATTATATAACTTAAATATGAATTATCCCAAAAATGAAACAAATGTACTAACCCAAATAAAAGAAATCTAACATAAAAGTAACCAAATGATCTATCCAAATGAAAAAATTTCCAAATATGATAAAAGATATAACAAAAAAATGTACCAAATTTCATAACTCATTAATGAAAGAAACAACCTCACCCAAAATGAATCAAAAGAACAAACCCAAAAATAATAAATATACTCTAACCAGTTAATCAAATGGACAAAAGAACAAAATAAAAAATGACCAAATGACCAAATTAAAAAATAACCTAACCAAAAAATGAACCAAATGTTCAAATGAATAAAATAACTAAGTGACCAAATAACCAAATTACATAACACAAATAGAATTGGATTGAAATTAACATATAATAGGAAAACATATCATACCCATGTTTTTCATTATTATTAGTATATATTGATTTTTTTATTCAACTAGTATTAAATTTCATATTAAATGTATATTTATATTCTTTTTCATTTTATGGATTTCATTAAAAGCTAAATTTTTTGTCCATTATAGGTTGTGTTGAACTCTTATGTACCATAAATTGGTTACTTTAAAATGATCTGCAATATATATTATAAATCTAACATAACTTATAATTTGATATTTAATTTAACTTAATAACATGCAGATTCATTCCCTTTAATCTTAATCTAATGTGAGAATTGATGTTAATACAATATAGGGACTCACCAAAATAATTTAATCTAATGTGTTAAAGTTTTAACTTGACGTTATTATATGGTTAATATCATATGTCTTCACAAATTTTTTTTCTTTATCAATTACATATTGTTTAATAATGTAATAATATAGTACTCAATGTCTTTTTCTACAAGAGTCATTGTGAATTGAAGGTTGTGTTCAATAAGAAAAAATATTCTTCTCAAGTAGAAAGAAATATTGGAAGTTTTAAAATGCATATACAAAAGAAAAGATTGTAATTATTTCTTTCTGATACTTGAAATTTTGATAAATAATTCATAATTAAATATCTTTTTTATATTTTCAACTATGTTCCCTGGAGGCCCTCGATGATAAAGAATATGATAATAAAAATGATCATTCTAGATAGGTATTAGGTAATGGGAACTATGGGAGATTCTGATTTCAACCTTGGAAAAACCTCACCGCCACTAGGTATAGGTCCTCATCAATCACCACTTAAATATATCACACCACTGAGCTGAAAAATTCATATGCAGAAGAAGCTGAGGTCAAAAAAATACCTATATAGAAGCATGAAAGAGGAAAAGTGGTCACTGAATTGTTTCTGAAAGTTATGTAAGATATATTTCCATCAAATACATCAGAGGATGAAAATGTTTTTTATTCATGTATGGTAATAATACAATATATATATATTATGCATAGAGTAATGTCAATGAGGGTCGTAGTGCCCATTAAGGTGATGATACTACTGGTGGTGGTGCCGATGATGATGATGATGATGTTGGTGCCCTAGGCAACAATGCTAGTGATGATTATGATGGCACTACTAGTGATGAGGTAGATATCAATCCCCTCTATTTTTTTGAGTTGATAGTAGTGAGACATATGTTGATGATGTTTAATGACTAAAAATGATTGATGGTGTAGATTTTATATATTTTATATAGTATTGTAAATTGTTTTAAAGATATTGATAACCTGATGGTTAAATGATAAACATAGAATAATTTTACTGAATTAAATTTGTACCATGATTTTTAATTTGTTTGTAGGTACTGTGAGAAGTGTTGGATGGTGTTGGTGATATCAATGGAAGATAGGACTCAACACCCATGGTTCACAGAACCATAGGTATACATAATTTTTCTATAGGCCTATATATCAATGGTTTCAAGAACCATTGTTATATATTTTTACCCATGGTTTGAAGTAAATAATGGGTGTTCAAATTTAGTAAGGAGAAATACCAACAGTTTCAAGGAAAACCATTGGTATAGCCCTATAATAAAAACTATAATCCCCATAGTTCATAGAACCATTGGTTTTAGATATACCAACAGTTTTGAGGCCTATAAAAATGGTTTTAAACCATTGGTATAGCTTAATTTTCAGTATTTGATTCTTGTTGGGGGTGTTGCAGCTCTTAGACTGATAACATAGTGAGATGGCTACTGATTGGGGTGGTTATAATGAAATTTGTGTTATTACACCCATAATTAAATGATTTAAAACAATAGTTTCAACTTCATAAATTTTCAGTATCTTTTTATTTTAGAGTTTTATAGAATTATGTAAAAAAAGAAAATAATAATGTGGTCACTTTCACACTATGTATAGTTTCCACAAAACATATCTTTAAGTTTACACCAATGTTTCATTCATGAAATTTTTTCTTTGTTTAGGATGATTCGCCATAGTGGAAATAATGACCCTATTAAATTTATATTCCTCCTTGGATCCTATGAAAAATAATTTAAAATGTGGGGTGAGAAAAAAAAAGCTCAGTAAGGGATATAAAAGTAAAATAACCCAGTGAAAAACATAAATACCCAAGGGTAATATTACCATTCTCGTAATAAAACATTGATCGCATAAATAAAACATTTCTACAAGTGGAAATATATATTCACTCAAATAAAACCTTAAAACTTGTTAGAAATTATAGGAAAAAATTACAAGTAATCAATAGGTTCATTTTAACTCATGAAAACATTTCATTTTAAAAAAGTGCATTCATTATTATAACTTTATAACATTTCCAAACATCTTGAAATGAAAATATTTCCCTAAAACCCCCTTTTTTCAACAATAAAAAAGTATCTTGGTGCATCATATTCATGAAATATGTTCACTTAATTTTAACCTATGTAGAAATAACTAAATTATAGTTAATTCCATTGGTTAACCTTCCCGATTATCTCCCTCATTTTTTCCCTCGAAGACTATTCATTACCTGATGAATTAGAGAGCTATATCCAACTCACAAATTTTAATGAGATATATCAAGCTCACTTGTCACCTTCCATAATCTTCAAGTACTGTATCAAGAAAAATATTTTTTATCCTTTCAATTTTTTCATCATAAAACCCTTGAGAAACTCATTTGAACCCCTATGTAATGTACTTTTAATTTTCACATAAAAATAGGGAAAATTATCCTATTCATTTTAATACACTTTAAAATGAAAAATTAAAAAAAATAATGTTAATGTGAATTTACTTTTGAAAATATTAATACCCTAAATTTTCAAAAATAAATCCCTCTTTAATGAGAGATTATGGTTATTTTTATGAGAAAATATATTTGTTTCAATAAAAATAACATAATATATGTTATAGATGGATTTATGCAAGGGTAAAAGTTGAGTTAAAACCATTGAATATTGTATGGAATATTTTTTGAGTTAGTTGTTAAAATATATTGGGATTCCAAAACTGTAGAGCCTCTTCATAGATTAAATAAAAATATTAAATATATTATATTATGCATGAATTATTTTTCCAAAATAAATAGATATATCCTAAATAGTGCATAGAATGATAAATACTAGAATATTGTAAGGTCTAGGATGAGGGTTTTACCCTAGCCCCAATATAAAAATTGTGCACGTCAGGAATCTGGTAACATCACATGAGAGTGTAACTTATTTAATATTATTATTTATATATTTATTAAAATAATAGAATATATAAAAAATGGTGCATTGAATGAGACATATAAGACCACCGTTATGTTCAAGATGAGGGGTTTACCATATTCAAAGCATAATATTTATTTTCATAAGATTTTTGGTAATACCACATGCAAGGATAACTTATTTAATATTTTTATTTTAAATTTTTATCGAAATTAATTGAATATCTCAAAACGGTGCATCATCTGAGAAATATGAGTCCACTGTTAGGTCTGGGATATAGGGTTTACCCTAGGTGGGACATAAAATTTATATGCATTGGGAGTTTGGTCAGATATCTCATTAGATTAATTCATTTAATATCTTTATTATATGTTTATTATTAAAATATTTAGAAAAATTAAATATACTTTTTATCATACCAACAGTCTTTCCCAACCCTATTTTTATGCAATAGAGGTCTCAAAATCTTTGTTTGTCAGTCTTCTTCAATCGTTTCAATCACTAACATAATAATATGGTGTCTTAAACACTCCATTAGGATTTAACATGATTCGAATTAATGTTATTAAATTAAGGAGAAATGTTTTGTGTTGGTATTGAAATAATCAAACATTTCCATCTTCATTTTCGGTTTTCCCTTTTGAAACTGAGTAGTCTCAAATATTATCTATGTGTGATTGGTGAATATCCTTTATTATTCCTCCATTAAGATCTTATTCTCTGTTGGTGAACCCTTGTGAGGCCTCTAGTATGTAGTGCCTTATGTGATTTTATTATTTATTTATTTTATTTATTTATTATATTTAATTAATTCCATTATTTCCTTAATTCTAAATTATAAAAAAATTATTAAAATAAAATGTGATATAACCATAATTATCGAGGGATAATTCCAACGAATTATCTGAGGAGAATTTATAATAATTATTGAGTGTTATTGTGCAATTTTAACAAAGATAATTGTGGAAAATTTTTAAACAATAATTATGTAATTTTAAAAAATTATATCTATGAAAAAGTATCTATTGATAATTGCGCAATTTTCAGTAATGATAGTTATGGAAAATTATAAAATGAAAATTTCCCAACTTTAGGAAAATATTACTTTCAAGAATTATCAAATGGTAATTACAATGAATTATGAAAGGATAGTTGTATTAGATTATCAAAGATAATATTATATAATTATCAAAAGGATAATTTTAAAAAAATATCAAAAAATAATTATCAATAGACAATTTCTTCCAAATTACAAATGATAATTATAAATAATTATCAAAAGTTAATTACATTAAATTATCAATGCTAATTTATATGAAAATTATTAAAAGATAATTTTTGAAAAATTACCAAAGGACAATTAAAAGTAATTATCAAATAATAATTAAACTAAATTATCGAGAGATAATTATAAAAGTATAATTTAGGAGAAATTATTAATTGATAATTATAAATAGATAATTTCTGATAAATTATCAAAAGACAATAATATGTGGATAATTTATGATAAATTATTAAAATATAATTATAAAAGGATAATCTCTAAGAAATTATAAAAAGATGATTATAAAAGGAAAATTTGTTAGAAATTATCAAAACATAATTATAAAAGAATAATTTATGAGAAATTATCAAAAGATAATTAAAAATGGACAATTGATGATAAATTATCAAAATATAATTATAAATGGAAAATTTATGTTAAATTATCAAAATATGATTTATGAGAAATTATCAAAAGATAATTATAAAAATACCATATATGAGAAATATAAAAATACTATTATAAAGAGATATTTTAGGATAAATTGTCATTATATAATTATAAAACAGTAATTTATGATAAATTATCAAGATATAATTATAAAAGGATAATTTACAATAAATTATCAATAGATAATTATAAAAGGATAATTAATGATAAATTATCAAAAGATAATTATTCTTAATGATAATATTATGAGCACATGTGTTGACCTAAATGATAATTCGGAAATTATCCAGGAGAGAGAAAGTACTATCATATGTGATATATTATTTTTTGATATAAAATAGATAGTTTTTGTTTTAGGGACCCTTGAAAAACGTAGGGAATTGATGTGTCGACTTTTATGACATGAATAGGAATTATTGACTATTGAGGTTTCCACTCCAGTTATTGAACCACATATGGTGGTTTAACCTTGCCTTTGACGTCAAAAAAATGGAGGTTGGAAGTTCTTCAAATTTTAGTCTTTTTTATACATTTATCCTTAATACGATTTACGAATATATATTTTTAGTGACTATGATAGATTATGATCACATGTGGGTGTTCTTGTATAGCCTTGAGAACCTTATGTGACACTTGTTTCCATGAGTATTTTTCCATTATTATTCATGTTCAATGTTGGTCACATGTAATTTTGTGATACCATAATCATAATGATGTGTTAAACTTTCACATTTATCCTACCATGATATGTGGGATATTTTGGTATTTTTCTTGTATCACATGGTAGGTGGACCTGCATGACCTATTTATCCTTTAGAGGGAGAGTGCATACCACTTTTGATGATAGAAAGGAGGGACCTATGCACAAGGAAGGGATATGACGATGCCTCATGGATGTTGTTTGAAGCACTCGATTCCTTGAGGATTTGAAGGGGAATGTTCTCAATACTTAGTGAATGTTGAGTAAATATTGAAGCATAGAAAATTATGAGAACACGTGTTCCCAGATTCCTAGTGTATGTCTAGTTGCACTATGTTGTGCATGCACTTGTGGTATTGTTCTTGGATCCCACGATAGGTGGATCGTCATGACATATTTATCCCTTAGAGGGGGGGGGTCATGACTTGTGATGATAATTATGAGATAAATATGGAAAATTTAGGGATAGAAATATTCTTCATGGATGATGTGTGATCCACTCGACGCCTAGAGGATTTTATGGGGTATGTTCTCGATGCCTAGTGAATACCGAGTAGCTCTCGATGCCTAGAGGATGATGAGTATGATTGGGTTTGTTCAGTTTAATGATCACATTATTCCAAGTACCATGATTCTTTATCCTCCTAGATAGTCCTTGTTTTCTATGACACTTGATTATCCTTTTGGCATAAAGTTGAAGTAGGTACGATCGGGGGTTTGTGGTGTCTGGATTAGCGAATGACCGCTCGATTTTTTATTATATTTTTATTATTATTAATAATTTATTATTATTATTTAATACACTTTTATAATTTATATCATCTATTAAAGGATTAATTTTTGGTTTCTTACTGAGTCTTTTACTAACACCCTAATGTGCAATTTCATTATGCTTATATATTTCATGAGGGATCTAGCAAAGGGAAAGGGCTTTGTGGTAGACTACTGAGCTATGAAGCATGGGGATAATGGTGGGATAGGATGGATACCAGAGATAATTACAATTCAATAGTCATTTATTTGTCTTCTTTACTCTTTCTGGACAAGATTTCCAATTGCGATATCTACTTTTATCTATTTGACATGTATTCCATTTATTCAGTTTTTTGCATGTTTACACTAATGAATATCATATTATTTATTGTTTTTATTATGTTATAACTCTATACAGAGGGTATATTATCTCTAATAAAGGACTCAAACCCTAGATACTAGTCTGTAGCCTCTTATATATGGGGATTCACGCATGAGGTCATGTGGAATTTCGGCTCAGACACGGTGGTTCGGGTTGGGATGTTACAAAATGGTATTAGTGGAATCAAGATTCACTAACTTGTTCTTCTCTTTTCCTTAGGATGGGACAAGATAGATAAGAGATAATATGATTGGGGATCAGGTAGGGAAACTATGTTAGTTCCTAGATATCATGATATGGTAGACCTCTAAGTTCCTAAAAATTTTAAATTGTGTTTTGTTGTTATAGTTAATTCAATTCAAATCGAGTGATTCACATGATGCCTATATGTGATTTATTAGATTTTGGGCTTATTCATGAATCCTTACTAGGTATTGAGGTCCAAATTTCATGTATATAATTGTTGTTATACTGCCTAGTAGTAAATTAATTAAATTATTTTTTTGTAAAATCTATATGGGATAGTTTCCTTGTGTGATATATCTTTTGTCATGTTGTGTTATATATATTTATTGGATTTAATTAGTTAAACTGAGAATTTTCTGTGTTAGTATATATATGAAAATTTTCAATAATGTTCAAGTATGAAGAAAATCACTCATGTTAGGAGGTTTATACCTTGGTTTGAGGGTATAATCCAAGGAGAACATTGTGTAATCCCATAGTCTAGTTAAGAGAAACACTATGTGATACTATAGACTAATTCAGATTTATCCTAACAACTATTTTTTGTTTTTTGAAATGTCTCCCTTCACATAACATAAGATGTCATCTCAAAGTAGTCTTATGAGACTACATGGGAATATAGTCTAAATAATTTTTAAAATGAGGAGGTTTCTTCTTTAACAGTAGACATGTAGGAGAATGCAGCTAAGAATCCTCACTCACTTGTTATGTGGTAAGTATAGTAGGAACCCTTAATCCATATTTATTTCACTTAACATATAAAATAGGAATATGATTAAATTTCTATGGTTGAACATTTCATGACTTTTATTTACATTATTTAAAATCCTACCGGGGCACTAGAGGACCTCAGGATACTAAGGAATTAATTGAAATCATTATGAGAATCTTTGACATAATAGAGAATTTAATGGTTCAGAAAGTCAAGATATGATAGAGATCATGTTAGATATGAATCCCATTCAATAAACCCATATCATATGGGGCCAACTAAGATGATATATCTCAATGTATATCTAGATGACTTGGAGATCACAATTATGGATCACACACTAAAATACTGGTGACATTACCTCTTGGTGGGAAATTTGTGGTCTTTATGGACCATAATGGACTTCAATATATCCGAAAAAAAGATGGACCTGAATATAAAGATGTGTTGTGATGAGTATTTATAGATGTTTGAATTTAATATGGAATATTCACTAAATAAAAGTAACATTTTTACAGATTCTTTTAGCTATAAGACACAGGCGGAGCTGACTTGGTGAGAGGCCTTTAGAGGAGTGGTAGCGCTTGATGAGCTTGTTGGATGATAGAAGGATAGATGATTATGAATATTAGTGATCAATGACTTATTCTAATTTATTAATCACATCCTCATGTGTGGACTGGGTGGATATTGGTCTGGATTAAGACCAATGGTGTAATTTGATGTGGGATAAACTTGATGGAGGTGACTTGATACCTGAATGGTTGATGGACAATGACGATATGATCACGGTACATAGGGGAGTAGTAGTACTTAATTGCATCATAGAGTATATTATGAGATATAACCATACCTAAATTTATGTATTAAATCCTAGTGTAACAAATATTTACTATGAATTTAGGTGACAATTATAGTGGCAAGGGATGATGAGAGACATCATTCAGCTCATGCCTTAATGCCTTATTGGCTAGAGGGTAAAGGATGAGCACCAACATCCTGGTGGTTGGTTATTGCATTTTATTGTGCCCTTATAGAAGTGATAGCACATAAAGAAATAAATGTGATAGGGTTACCCAGGACCTTTAGGAGTAGTGATGTAGTCTGGGTGAATTTTAATCAGCTAACGAAATTATCTCACTTCTTACCAATTATATAGACCCACTCAATGGAGGAGTTGAGAAAGTTATATGTCTGAGAGATCATAAAAATTCATGAAGTTACATTTTTCATTATTTTGGAAATAGATTCTTGTTTTACATCACTATTTTGGTAGGTATTACACAAAACCCATGATAATCAGCTAAGATTGAGCACAACATACCATCCTTAGACAGGTAGATTGTCTGAGCGGACTATACACATATTGAAAGATATGATTTGCACTTACATGCAGAAATTCAGCTTTGTCATGACACCCTACCCACAATGTGTACCAATACTAGGCTAGTAAAATGATATGAGAGATATTTAACCTCAATTCCCTCCTCTAGTAGGCCTCAGGTTGGAGACCAGTGCCGAGGGTAGAATAAAAACGCATATGGGAGGCATTACCCTCTTTGAGAACACATTCAAAAGAAGGAGATAAGATAAAAAACCACCAACTCATGATCATAATAAAATAGAAAAGAAAACCAAGTACATTAATGTAATTTTATGCAATAACTACTGCAACTGAAAGGGGAAACTACAAGTACTAAAAGAAATTTAAAGTCAGTAGTGACCACGATGCCCAAACAGCTCTCGCAACCCACAAACTTGTAGTAACTAGATTGATCTTTTGCCCGCTACATCTAACCTCAAAAATAGTTTATATATACATTGTTTAAGTATAATAGAATACAAAATAAGATCCTCCTTGGCAACTTTTGTGTAAAATTAAAGAAAGCATTCTAAAGAATAGTGAAGAACAAGTTAAATGAGCTCATCACCTAAATAGGTATACTAAGATTCCAGCATCACCATGGCTACTCTCACTAAGGATCACATAAAAGATCATATAATATAACAAATAATATCAAGGGTACCCTGCTACCAATTCCCCGCTAGTTTTCTTCTCTGCCCCAACATCACACATCTTGAGCATCTATCACTAAAAGGCTAGCCCGCATACACATGGGCGAAGCACCACAACACACACCTTGTGCATCAACATGAACCTCATGTATCACACCACCACATAAACATAAACAAAGTAACCATGTATTTTGAAGGAGACACCACAACCCACATAACATGTATCATACGTCAGGTATTATACCTCAAGCTATTATAGCTCATACACCAAGTAAGGCTCCTCAAACCATCACACCCGATACACAATGTACCTATAGTATCACTTAGGAAACTATATCCATAATATATGTATGTAAAATAACCACATGCCATTACATACCCCTACACACATATATGGAAAAAACCATCTTCTATTCATTCCAGCATAAGTATCTATCAAGATAAGAGAGCATGGCTAAAGGGGGTAGTAAGCCATCAATCCTCCCCCAGGATGTTGGGGAAAACACCCCCAGGGCTCAGAGTCCTTAGGGTGTCAATTTCCCTAACTAATATGTTGGATTAGAATATATAAACACCAAAAGTTGATGATATAATATAGCTCACAATAAGACTGAGGGCATAACCTAGTCTTAGACTCAACTACAGCTATTGTCTATCAGACTCCCGACTGCCACTGCTAAGACTAGATATCCTATAATCACACAACCATTTAAATAGAAAAATTAAGTTACTTTATTCCATTTTATTATTTTCACTTTACGTTAATTAGTTCCTTAATCATTAATTAAGTATTATAATTTTCTATATTACATTTCATTATCATCTCAACAATGATCCATTCCCACCAGGCATAAGAAAACTGAGTCTATGACTTATAAAAATTATAACATCATCATAGCATCTCAGCAAGCTCAAAACCCATGGGATAAAAATTTATTCATTTATTTAACAACATTACATTCCATTTTCTATGGTATTATAAAAAACTTCTAGTCTACCAAACACAAGGGGCTCAACATGATGAGTAGATGAACTACCCATTGAGTCTTTTCCAATAATGGAAGGAGCATAGACTCATCCAAACTAGAGAATCTAAATATGTAAAACATGTGTCATACCCTACGCATCTTCACCTCCCTTATAAGAAGAGTAAAAAAAACCATTTACCTCGAGTAGAGGGGAAATTAATGTAGATAAACAAGAAACAGATTTAAACCATAATATAGATTTTATATTAGTGAGTATGCCTAAATTCAACCCATTATATCATCTTTGTTGTCCTCCCTGACACCCACATGCATAAACCGATTCATCTCACCACTCCAAGAATTAGTTGTTGCCACAAAAACTAGGCCTCCCTTTCCCACATAGCACAATAGCTCTATAGGCTCAACCAACCCAGGATCATGTTGCATTCGAGCCTCCCTACCCCCACAACCATAACAACCCTCCAGGATCATCCATCCCAGTCTCACATCACGTCAAAAGTAGTAGGAAACAAACAAGCAACCAGTCTCTTGGACCTAAAACAAGGCATTAATATTTCACAAAAAACAATCTATCACAGCTCCAACGCACAATTAACGCAGACTTTACAAGAAAATAGGAAACTCAAACCCAAAAAAGCATTATATTGATCACAAAATCAGTTATTTATTAAATATTGTATTAACTGATTCTTTATTCATAGGTTCCAACTATGAGAAACCTAAGAAACAAGATATCAAAAATTAACTAAATAATTATTTTAACATGTATTTAATTATTTTATCAATAATAATCAACATGGTTTTGGGTCATTAACCAATTAAATTAAACATGAATATCGGCATCAATTTAATAATCATCAAATTGAAACAACAACAATAACCACATTTATTAAACATGCCTCTTTAAACATTTAGCCAATTAATTATCAATTAATTATTGTTTCAAGTCCTTTACAATTTTATATCATGAACAAAATGGTAAACTAATAAAGGAATATATATCACACTATCTAGAAAATCGAGAGGCCACCCATTATCATAGTATAAATAAAGAACATCTCTATGCGATCGATAAAAATTATTTAATCTGGTTCAAGTAATTATTAGGTAAATTTAATTTCAATATATGGGGATAAATTATGATAACACTATTGTTTCACTAAAATAAATAGAAAATCCATGAATCCCATACCAAAAAATGTTGTCGATGTTCTTTGCATGAGAAAAAATCAACATAATGGGTCTTCAATCACCTCTCCCTAAATATTTGCATCCATATGAGGATGTCATAGTACCACCGCATCAACAACAATCGAGAGAAACCCCATTAGAAACATGAGTAAGGAAACTCCATAGAACAGTGGGAATAATGGGAGGAAAAAAATATCAAACGGAAATAAACCACTAGAAAATGAAGTAAAATACACCTTAGATCAAGACAGGTCACCATATATCAAAGATGGATACCCAAGGATTGATCCCCATTGAAGGGATCTCCAAATCACTAAAGAGGGGACTGTCGGGTCAGCTGGGATGAGAGGGAGAGAAGTAGTAGCCATAGGGGTTGACAACCTGAGTGGCTAGAATGTTTTAAAACATTACCACATCGAGGAATTACATGACGTGTAATCCCCTTTCACATCATGTAATTCCTTGAGGTTAGTTTCCACAAAAAAACTTTTGCCTATCACATTTATATTATTTTTCAAACCCGGGAATATTAAATTATATGAATCCCGCTCTCACACTTTGAAAGTTCCATGCTCCCATCGTTTTGCAGTCGAAGTCCTCTAGAATTCCTCTGGGCCTCCTCCAAGAACCTCAGTATTCAGAAACACAAAAAGGGTCAATTCACATGGATCTAGTCTGTTACATCAGATACCTCTTAAAATATTATCATCCTCGAGTATCCAAAGCCAATCCAAAGAGGAAACAGAAAGGGGTCATCTGAACAACCTCCCCATGAGATACCTCTCAATGATTTCTCCACCACTGGAGATCACCAACTCACTAGAGGAACAATTGAAAAACTATTAAACAACTAGAACCAAATTCTAAACATTCTCCTAGGTGAGAGACCTCTCAAAAGAGACAAATCCACAAAATAAAAGATAAATCCATCTCACAAACAGAAAAGGTCTAAAACCACCAAACGAACAACATTATAAGGGAAGAGATAAATATCAAATAGTTGGGGTTATAGATCAAATATATATGTCTGACGTTCCCATGTACTCTCCTCCATGCCACCATGCCGTGAAAAGACACAAACCAAAGTTATGGAACGCCCACACAACACCTTATCTTAGCGGGCCTAGATCTCTACATGCCACTCCTCAAATTTAACAACAATTTCAACATCGATCTCACCACAATAAATGATGTGAGAGTTTCCATTAAGATAACAATGTAGCTATGACACATGAAAAGAATCATGTATTTGGATTATTTGGAGGGGAAGCGCTATCTGATACACCATGGATTAAATATGAACCAACACCTTGAATGGCCCAACAAATATGGGAGAAAGATTACTCCCATAACCAAATCATCACTACCCATGATAAAGAGTCAGCTTCAATAACACGTGATCTCCAAAATTAAACTCAATAGGTCTCCTCCTATGATCATGATAGGATTTATGACGATCTTTCATGGCCTTCATCCTCTCACAAATCATCTGAATCATCTCTATCATATTCTTTATGAGTTTTGGTATGAGAATTTTTGAATCTCTAACCACATTCCATCACAACAGACAATAAAAGATCAACCATACAATGCTTCAAATGGTTCTATACTGATGGTGGAGTGAAAAATATTTTTGTAAGAAAACTATACCTAGGGAGGGTGCCTCATCGACAAACCTCCAAAATCCAGGACACCAGAACGTAACATCTATTCAAGATTCTGGATTTTCTGCTCTATCTGACCATCCATCTGTGGATGAAAAGCAGTGATAAGATATATCTAAGAACCAAAAGCATTCTAGAGACCTATCCACACCCTAAAGGTAAAATGAGTATCTCGATCATAAATGATCATCCTCGTAACTCTATGGAGTCTCACCACCTCCTCCAAATACTACCTCGACAAATCCTCTATCGAGATCGACTCCTTGACTATTATAAAGTGGGTTGATTTAGTTAAAAGATCCACTACCACACATATAGCATCATAACCTCCCTGATCTCGGGGAAAATTTGTAACAATGTCCATCGATATGTCCTACCACTTCCATTGAGGAACATCTAATGGCTGGAGAAAACCATCGGAACCAAGGTGCTCGGCCTTCACCTTAGGGAAGACCAAGGGTTGAGAAACAAACTATGAAACTGCATGCTTCAAACCAGGCCACCAAAACTGAAATCTCAAGGTGGGGTGCATCTTTTTCAAACTAATATGTACTACCAAAGGTGAACTATGGAACTCTCTGAGAAACTTATCACACATCGCCAAAGGAACAAAAAGTATTTCTCGAAAAAACACTCTGTGTTTTTCATCATCAGACCAACCATCAAGGGACTCACCACAAACAACTTGGTCTCTCCATACCTCTACCTCAAGACCTTCCAACTGAGACTCTTCCACATGTAGCACCAGATATGACTGAACCATCATTAGAAAAAGAAAATCTCTTCCCCAACCTCTCCCATATCTAAACACAATGTTGAAATTTCTTCCATCACTATTCTATAATCACCATATTCATACACTACATCACTGATAAACTTCCTACTTAGAGCACCAGATACAACATTATCCTTTCTAAGTTTATATGAAATATTGAAGTTATAATATTGTAATAACTCTATCCACTAACACCGGAACATGTTCAAGTCACACTGGGGGAAAACATACCTCGGGATAATATGATCAGTGAATACCACAAAACGTTCACTCAAGAAGTAATGTCTCCAAAAAATCCAAGAAAACACCACCACTAACAATTCCAGATCAGGGGTGGAATAGTTATATTCATGGGGATGTAACTGAGAAAACCCTTAAGAAATTAATGATCTCTGGTGCATCAAAACACATCCCAACCTAAGATGTGAAGTGCGAAAGAAAACATCAAACTGAAATCTCTATTTTGGAAGATAAATAATTGGTGTAATGACCAAATTCTCTTTTAGATGCTCAAAAAATACTTGAAACTGATCAATCCACAAGAACTTCATATCCTTTCTGGTTAATGTTTTCATAAGATTCATAACCTGAGAGAAATCCGCTATGAACCTCCTATAATAACCTGTAAGACCAAGGAAAATTCACACTCTACCCATATCTTGGGAGATTCCAAAGACACAAATACTTGTATCATTTATGGATCCACAGCTACTCCCTATTAGGACACAACATGCCCCAATAAATGGATTTATAGGGTCCAAAACTCACATTTCAACAAATTCCCAAATAACTACTGATGATGAAGAACTCCAAAAACGACACACAGGTTCTCTAATTGATCCTCCTTGGTTGTGGATTACACAAGAATATCGTCAAAGAAAACCACCATGAAATTATCCAGGAACTCATGAAACATGGAATTCATTAACCCTGTGAACACAGATGGATCCTTCATCACACCAAACAAAATCACAATGAACTCTTAATGCCCATGAAAACAAAAGAATGTAGTATTTGAAATATCCTCAACCTTCACTCTCACCTGATGATATCCTGGCCACAAATAGATCTTTGAGAAACAACTTTCAGCATTCATTTGATAAAATAAATTATAATCTATGGAAGAGGATAGTGATTCTTCACTATCACTTGGTTCAAGAGTTGATAATCGATACACAAACACAAAGTGCCATCATCCTTCTTCACAAAAAAAATTGGGTCACCCCATGATGACACACTCAGATGAAAATAACCACACTTAAATAGACCATCAAGTTGTATACGCATCTCACATAACTCAAAAGTCACAATCTTATACAGAGACATCGAGATTGGAGACACTCCTAGTTTTAGTTTGATCCCAAACTCGATCTCTCATCAAGAAGGGTAACACTACAACATCTTCTAGAAGTAAATGAGTGTATTATTCGATGAACCTGGGAAATGCCAAATGTTAAACCTTTGAGAAACTCAGAATCAATTCGGCCATCAAGGATGACATGGAAAAAGAACAACTATGACCCATCTGAGGGTCTCTCTTGCCAACAAACACTACTGGCTCTCCATCAGTATCGAAGAACACAACCTTCCTTCTGAAAAAATACATTATAGACTACACCAAATACAACCAATAAATTATAAGGATGAAATCATATGGTTGTATCCATAAACATTGGAAATCTCCCCAAGAGTGGTGATTCCCTAGTACTAGCTCACAGTTACTACAAAATTCAAACAAGTCAGCTTAAATTCCAACTGGTGTAGTCAACACCAATGGAACTAGAATCCTATATACATGAATTAACAAATCATAGGAAAGGTTAGGTGATAAGAAGGAGTATTTCACTCCTAAATCAAACAAGATATGCACCCAAGTAGAAAACAAGCAAAGATTTCCTTGAATGATTCCTCACTCTCCTAGAGCGGGAAACGCGAAATCATGAATCATACCACAACCCGATCCATTGACACTATAGCCATGATCACGACCACCTCCACGACTGTTCTCTCCTCTCCAAGGATGAGGATAATGCAAGGGTTGCCCTCTTCCTACCCCATATCCTCTTTATGGATCCAAAATTGGTGCAACCTACTACAACTTCCTCAGCTAGAACTACCTCAATGAAGAAACTTGAAATGGAACACCAGGAGCACACTGACCAATCATAAAGGTTGGGAACTCTCTATTCCAATGGGCTCAGCCTCTATAAGAAAAAAAAAATCATTTGATCCATTGGTATAGGTCTGAGAGCCATCACCCCAACTAAATGAGACATTAATGGCTGGGACATACCCTTGGATGATCAAAATCTCTTTTGTTTTGAAAAATGGGACCCCCAGAACACATCTCTAATTCATGAGGAATCTAGATGAATCCCCTCTCATGATGATATGGTGCTGGCTAACATCCTCTTGATGACCTCTTATCATGAAAACACCTTGACATATGTCTTTAGCATAAATAGGATGACCTGGAGCTAGATCTATGGATGCAAATCCTCCTCAAAATACCTCTCCCTAACCTCCTCAATCTGTAAAAGTTCTAGAGCATATCACAAAAGGTTCTCAAAATGGATTCCAAACTCTCCCACACTTGAGATCCTCTATAGAAGGGAATTTAGATCCTGGAAACTGATCGCCTTCACAATCAAAGAAAGAAACTTATCTCTAAACTAGTCCCGGAACTACTCCCATGAGACTACCAACTCCTTGTGATCTCTGAGGAACAAGAACTGCCACTACCTCGCTTCCCCATGCAACATCATCATAGAAAATGATACCCAATGATCCTTCCGAGAATAGATCAAACTAATGGCTATCTCAACCTCCTCCAACCAGGCTTCTATGACAGCATCTAAAATGGAGTCCTCATACCTCTACAGACTTTGGCACTGAAACTCTTAGAATGTACTCCTCCAAGTTCTGTTGTTGTTAACCTCTACCCTACAACTATTTGTTGCACAACCTGCTGAACATCATCCACATGAACCTGATGAGGACGTCAACCCAGATCTATACCTTTAAAAGAAAAAATAGTTAATGCCTATAAACCTAGAATATGGAAGACTATAAAATTAATTAAATGTTTTATTTTAATAAATTTAGGTTAACCTATCCCATGGTCTACCCATTTAATCACTGGAGAAAAGAAGAATGATGCATGATCTTTTCTTGGGTCTCTACCCTGCAAAAAATATCACCTCAATTAGTGGTAATTTTAAGCTTAAAGATCTGTGTTTCATATCACATGAGGACCTAAATATATGTGTCTTAGTCAGTTTACCGTGTTTACAGTTATTCTTAAACATAGATGACATTATTTCCCTACCAACCCATGTAACCTCACTTGTGCCTAAATATAAAATCAATCATATACCTCAACCTGACTTCTAATACCACTTTTTCAAGACCCCCTACCCACAAAGTGTACCCCTCCAAATTCGAGAATGTGATAAGAGAGATAGTGACCCCCTGAGTCCCGCCTCCAGTAGGCCTTGGGTTGGAGACTAGAATCAAGGGTAGAATAAAGATGCATTGGCAGGAATTACCCTATATGAGAACACATGCGAAGAGAGAGATAATATAGATTCTAAGAAAGTCCTTCTCAAACTAAAATATCAAATAAACCCACGGTCATAAATGTAATGTTATGCCAGTACTACTACAACTGAAATATGAAACTATATGAACCAAAAGAAAAGTAGAGACGACAACCACCACGAATCCCAAACAGATCCTGTAACCCATAATCCAGTAGTAACAAGACTGATCTCCAACATTCTTTAACTAGCCTAAAAAATAGTTTATATATACCTAGGGTGAGTATAACTAAATACATATTAGGACCCTCTCTATATACTCTCATAAAAAAGTAAAAAATCATACTAAAGCATTGTGAACAACAAGTGAAACTAACTCGTCACCTAAACAGGTATACTATGTTTTCAACATTTCTATGGATACTCTCACCAAGTATCACATACAAGATCATATAAGATAATAAAGAATATAAAGGTTACCACGCTACTACTTCTCCACTAGTTTTCTACTCTACCCCAATGTCTCACATCCTGAGAATCTATCTTCAAAAAGGATAGCCCGCAAACAATTGGGTAAAGCACCACAACAGGAACCTCATGAGACAACTTTCACCTCATGTATCACACCACCATGTCCACATAACCAATGTAAAGAGGTAGTTTTTGAGATACACTAAATCCCACATAACATGTATCATATATCGGGTATTATACCTCCAGCCATTACAGCTCATACACATACTAAGGATCCTTAAGCCATCACAAACCATACACATTGCACATATAGTATCCCTTAGGAAAATATATTCAGAATATATGCATGTGAAATAACCAAAAGACATTATAACCCCTTACAATCATATATGTGAAAAAATAACAACCGTGAATACCAGCACAAGTAACTACCAAGAAAATAGAGTGGGTCTAAAGGGAGTAGTCAGCCATACATCCTCCCACCAGGACATTGGGGAAAACACCCCCAGGGCTCAAAATCCCTTGGGTGTTAGATTACCTAACTAACATAGTGGATCAGCATATTGAAACAAACAAATTACAAGATATAATGTAGATAACAACCACACTATGAGGATAACCCAGTCTTAGAATCAACTACTAATAATATCTCTTGGACTCCTAGCATCCATTACTAATACTAGATATCCTATAAGAACAGAACCATTTAAAGAGATACATTAAGCTACTTTATACCTTTTTATAAGTTTCTCTTTATATTAATTAATTATTTAATAATTAATTAACCATTATAATTTTCCATATTACATTTAATTAGCATCTCAATAAAGATCCATGCCCTCTAGGCATAATCAAATTAAGCCCATGACTTCTTAGAATTATAACCTCATCATAGCATCCCAGCAAGCTCCAACCCCATGGGTTTACCATTTATTCATTTATTTAACAAAAATGAATTCCATATTCCCATGTATTCTTGAAAAAACGTTTTAATCTACCAAATACAAGGGTCTCAACACTGTGAGAAGATAAAATAACCATCACATCTATTCCACCAATAGCAGGAGCATAGCCTCATCCAACATAGAGAACCTAAACTCAAAAATAAGTTGGTATACCTCACACATCTTCACCCCTCTTTGAGGAATAGTAGAAAAAACCATCTTCCTCAAGTAGTGGGGAATGTAAAGTAGAAAAAGAAGCAACATATTCAAACAATAATTCAGATTTCCTATTAATGAGTAAGCCCAATATCAACCTGTTCCATCATATATGATATCCTTTCTGACACCCACATTTATAAACTGATGCATGTCACCACTCCAGGTGGTAACTGATGCCACAAGAACTTGGTCTTCCATCCCCACATACCACAATAGCCCTCCAGGCATACCCATCCCAGGCTTAAGTTACATCCAGGCCGCCCTACCCCCATAACCACAACATCCCTCCAGGCTCACCTATCCCAATCTCACATCACATCATAAGTATTAGGAAACAATCAAGTAACCGAGATCTTGGGACTAAAATAAGGCATTCATCCTTCACACACAACAAGCTCTCATGGCTCCAAAGCACAAGTCACTCAGCCTTTATAATAAAATGGGAAACTCCATCCATACAAAGGAATTATATTTATCAAAAAAACTTGCTTTATTCCATTATGAATTAACAGATTCATTATTCATAGGTTCTAACTATAGGCAACCTAAGCTATAAGCTATCACAAGCTATCACAAATTAATTAATCAGTTAATTTAAAATGACTTTAATTATTTTATCAAAAAATATTAACATTATTTAGGTACATTAACCAATTCAATTAAACATTAATATCTACATCAATTTTATTATCATCAAATTTAAACTACAAAAACTAGGATTATTAAACATTCCTCTTTAACCATTTAGACAATTAATTATCAATTAATTCGTACTTTACATTCTTTACCAATTTCCATAAAGAATAACATGCTAAACCAAGAAAGGCATAGATATCACACTATCTGTAAAATGAAGAGGCAAACTTTTATCATGGTATAAAGCAACAACATCACTATGCAGTCGATACTAAATCTTTAATCTGGTTCAATTAATTATTAGGTCAATTTTATTGCCATCTAGAGGATAAATAATGATAAATATAGGATTTTAGATAAATAAATATAGAATCCATGAATCCCCTACCTCAAAAGGTCCTCAAAGTTATTCGCATGAGAACATATCAATGCAAAATATATATGATCACCTCTCCCGCATGATATGCATCCATCCATGGATGCCAAAAAATCTCATCGCATCAAAAAAAATTGAGAGAAACACCATTAGAAACATGGGTAAGCAAACACCAAAACATAGTGAGAATAATGGGAGAAAAATGAGAAAAAACTAGGAGAAACTGCTAGAAAATGAAGGAAACACACCTTGGATTATTTTGGGTCACCATAAATTGAATATAAATACCCAAGGATTGATACCCATTGAAGGGATATTCAATGCACCGAAGAGGGGACTGTTGGGTCTATTGGGATGATAGGTGGGAAGTAGTAGCCATAGGGTTTGACAACCTAAGATGGTGGAATGTTTAAACCATTACAACATATGGGAATTACACAACGTGTAATCCCCTTTCACATCGTGTAATGACCCGAGGTTATTTTACACTGAAAATACCATCACTACTCGCATTTATTTTATTTTTCAAACCCCTAAATATTACATGATGCGAATCCCACTTTCACACATTGAAATTTTCCCACTCCTATATTTTAGAACCCAAACTCTTCCAGACATCCTCCAAGCCTCCTCTAAGTTCCTCGGTCTTTAGAAACACATGAAGAGTTAATCCATGTTGTTTTAGGTCCTTGCTGGTTGAGTGTGGGATGATATCCTAAACTTTATAGAATTTTAATTCAATAATACTTACCAAGGATTGAACCATATGGAACTTTATGAGGAGATTAGGGGAGGTCATTTTGCTCACTACTGAGTTGGAATGAGGTGGATGAGACAGCGATTGTTGGCACCAACATGGATCAGGAGACCTTCGATAGAGTGAAACAGATATAGAATAGATTTATCACTACTCAAACTAGATAGAGATATTATTCCAATCATAGGAGCATACCTTTGGAGTTCATTGTGGGTGATCATTTTTTCTTGTGTGTGACTCCTCGAATGGGGCACTGATGTCAAAAGATGAAGGCTAAGCTAGTGCCCTATTTTATAGGACCCTTTGAGATCACCAAATGAGTGGGGATAATGGTATACTATTTGGACCTTCAACCATGTTATTAATGTATACATGTTGTGTTCTAAGTTTCTCAGCTTCAAAAGTACATTCCTGATCCTACATGTGTTAAATATTCTAAATATGTGGAGTTTAATCTTTATTAATATTATGAGGATCATTCAACGAGGATTAAATATTGGAATGATAAATTAAATTGAGGAAAAACAACACCACTCTTATAGATTTTGTGGATTCATGGAATGATCCATGAATATGAATAAGAGTGTAAGTTAGATTTTTTATCTTAGTGGATTGAGATGTTCGAGAAAGACCGCTAGATATACTTCTCAAGGAAGAGAAGTCGATAGAGGGGGAAAATTGTAATATTCAATTTTTTAATGACAATAAACAAACTTATTGAAGATAAATTATGGTTATATTAATTTGAAAATGTATATTTTTAATAAAAATAACTTAATAGATGATTTATAGGGATTTGTGTAAGGGTAAAATCCCAATTAATACCTTGGAATATTCTATGGAATATTTTCAAAGTTAGATGTTGAGATAGAACAGTACGTTGAGGGCCATAGATCCTCAGTGTAAAAAGAATAAAAATATTAAACATATTATATTAAACACATATAATTTTTCTAAAATAATTTACTATGTCCCAATATGTGCATTGTATGATAAATTTTAGAACACTATTAGTTTTGGGATGAGGGATTCACCCTAGATGCATAATAATATTTATGTGCATTAGCTGTTTCGTAACATCACATGCGAGGATAATTTTTCTAATATTTTTATTTATATATTTCCAAAAATATTTAAATATCTCTGAAATGGTGCATCGTATGAGAAATATGATACCACTATTTGGTCTGAGATGAGGGTTTTACCCTAGGAACAATATAATATTTGTACGCATCAGATTTTTGGTAATATCAAATACAAGGATAACTTAGTTATTATTTTTATTATATTATTTTTCTGAAAATAATTGAATATCTCTCAAATGGTGTGTCATATGAGAAATATTATTCCAACGTTAGGTTTGTGATGCAGGGTTTAACCTATGTGGGACATATCTTTGTTATATATTTATTAATAACTTAATTATAAAAATTGAATGTACAGTTCATCATCCCCAAAAATCACACATAACCCCATATTCATGCACCATAGATTTTAAAAGTTTTGGTTTTCACTTATTGTCAACCATTTCAATCACCAATGCATTAATGAGGTGTTTTTAAACACTATGTTGGTATTAAACATGACATGAATTGATGTTCTTAAATTAGAGAAAACTTGATGTGTGGGTATTAAAATACTATAACATTTCTACATTCATTATTAGTTAGCCCCATTCAATCTAAGCAGTCTCGAATCCCCTTTGTGCGTGGCTGGTGAAGCTCCCTCATTCTTCCTCCATTGAGATGCTCTTCTTCAGTGGTAAACACTTGTGTGGCCTCTTGTATGTGGTGCGTTAGGTGTGTAATTTTTTATTTTTTTATTATATTTTATTTATTCCATTATTTAATTAATTCTTAATTATGGAAAGAATATGTTGGATTAAAATAAGATTTGATAATCCCAAATATTTTGATTAATAATTCAACTGAATTATGAAATGTTAATTTATAAAAATTATAAAAAAATTATTTCACAGTTTTGAAAAAGACAATTGTGGAAAATTATAAAATGACAATTGCGTAATTTTAAACAATTATAATTATGGAATATTATCAAAAAATAATTGAGAAAGTTAAAATAAAGGTAATTGTGGGAATTTATCAAATAACAATGGCACAATATTAACAAAAGAATAATGTTCAAAATTTTCAAATTGTTAGTATAACTAATTATCAAATGATAACTGCATGAGATTTAGAAAGATAATATTATACAGTTATCAAAGGATAATTTAAATATATTATCATAAGATAATTATCAATACATATTTTCTAAAAAATTAAAACTGATAATTATAAATAATTTCTAAAAGTTAATAACATTAAGTTATCTTGGGTAATTTATATAAAAATAATCAAAAGATAATTTTTTCTAAATTACCAAAATATAATTAAAAATAATTATCAAATCATAATATAAAAAAATTATCATGGGTAAATTATAATAAATTATCAAGTGATAATTATATAATGACAAATTAAGAAAAATAATCAAAACATGGTTATAAAAGGATAATTTTTTATTAATATCCAGATGATAGTTATCGAAGGATAATTTATGAGTAATTATAAAAGGATTATTTATGATGAATTTTCAAAAGATAATTATAAATGTATAATTTATGATAAATTATCAATAGAAAATTATTGATGGATAATTTATGGTAAATTATCAAAAAAATATTATTGTAAGATAATTTATGATAAATTATCAAAATATATAAAAAAATAATTTATGAGAAATTATCAAAAGATAATTATAAAAGGATAATTTAGGATAAATTATCAAAATATAATTATAAAAGGATAATTTATGAGTAATTATCAAAATATAATTATAAAAGAATAATTTATGATAAATTATCAAAAGATAATTATAAATGGATAATTTATGAGAAATTATCAATAAAAAATTATAGATGGATAATTTATGGGAAATTATCAAAAGATTATTATTAAAGGATAAATTATAATAAATTATCAAAAATATAAAAGGATGATTTATTAGAAATTATCAAAAGATAATTATAAAATGAGAATTTATGAGAATTTGTCAAAAGATAATTATAAAAGGATTTTTTATGATAAATCATCAAAATATAATTATAAAAGGATAATTTCTGATAAATTATTAATAGTTAATTACAAAATGATATTTTATAATGATTTATTGGGAGATAATTACAAAAGGATGATTTATGAGAAATTATAAAAATATAATTATTCGTGAGGATAATATTAAGAGCTCATGTGTTGAAATAAATGATAATTTGGAAATTATCATGAAAAGAGAAAGTATCATTACATATGATATTATATTTATTTTTAAAATAAAATAGCTAGTTTTGGTTTTATGGACCCTTAAAGAACTTTTTTCATTAACATGTCAATTTTTAAGATAATAATTTTATGAAGAAGTGTTCTTGATATTTGAGGTTTCCACTCCTATTATTTAACCACATATGGTGGTTAATCCTTGCCTTTGACATTGAGCACTTTTGAGGAAGGATGTTCTTTACCTTTTTGGGATTTAGTTACACATATAACCTTAATATGATATATTTATAGAAATATTTGATGATCATGCGGCATTATGATCATATATGGGTTTGTGTATCCCTAAAAACCTTATGTGAAACTTGTTTCCATGAGTACATTGAATATTATTATTCATGTTCGATGCTGATGACATGTACGGTTGTGATACCTTACTTATGATGATGTGTTATACATTATCGTATGTCCTACCATGTTATGTGGGATATTATCATGTTATTATTAGAGCCTAAGTAATATGGACTCCCTTGACATGTTTATCCCTTATAGGGGGAGCACACATGACTTGCGATGATGGAGATAAGGGACCTATACATGGGGTAGGGATACGATGATGCCTCATGGATTTTGTGTGATGGACTTGATGCCTATAAGATTAAAAGGGGTATGTTCTTAATTCCTATTGAATGTAAAGTAGGTATATATGTATAGATAATGTTGAGAACATGACTTCCTTGATGCCTAGTGAATGCTGAGTTGCACCATGCTATGTGTGCTCATTTTGTATTATTCTTGGTTCCTAAGGTAGGTTGATCATAGTGAAATTTTTATCTCTTATAGGTGAAGTACACAATACATGTGATGATAGTGATGAGGGACCTATACATAAGGGAGGTATGTTGTGATGCATCGTTGATTTAATTTCATGCCCACAATTCCTAATGCATTCCAAGGTGTATGTTCGCAATTCTTAGTGAATGAAAAGAAGCTATCAATGCCTGGATAAATACAATAGCATGAATTCTTTAATTCCTAATATATGTTGAGTTACATGATAACATGATGCTGAGAAATATGATTCTTTATCCTCATGGATGGTCATTGATTCTTATGACACTTGATTATCCATCCACCATAGAGTCGAAGCAGGTACAGTCGGGGGGTGGGGGAATTTTGGTTAGAATAATATTGCATGGTTTTTGATTGTATGTTTATTTTTGTTATTAAGTTATTATTATGGAATACACTTATATATTTGAGCTCATCGGGTTAAGTAAACATTTTTAGTGTCCTACTAAGTCTTGTACCCACACCCTACTAGGGTATTTTGGTGTGATTTTAGATTTTAGGTTGTATTCTGTAAATGGAATGGGCCCTATGGTGGAATGTTGGGATAAGGAGAATGGGGATGATGGTGGGATAATATGTAAACTGGAAGGATCTATAGTTCATCAATCATTTAATCATCTACATTACTTTGTCTGTACATGTTTTCCAATTATGTGAGTTTCTTTTATCTATTTGAAAAGTATTCCATTTATTTAGCTTTCCCCAATTTTACTATGATAATTATCATGTTATTTATTGATTATTATTGTGTTATGAATCAAAAATGTATGGTATAGTATCCTCACTATAAAACTAAGAACATCATTGCTAGTTATTAGCCTCTTGCATATGGGGAGGTGTTCATGGAGTCACATGAAATTCTGGATCAAACCTGGTGGTTTGGTTCAGACTGTCACAAAAATCATGAAAACCTATGGAATAATCTTGATAATAAATAATAGTTATTATGGGTATAAAATGAGGTCAATCCATATACATTAAGAAACCTTCTTTTTCACTTTTTCAAATTTACATCAAAATGACATGTATGGTAAATGTTTAAAATATTCCTTCTAAAACCTATAAAAAGAAAGTAAAAAGGTAGTCAAAATGAATTTAAACAATATTTTGTATATAAATAAAAACATTTGTGGAACATTTTTCAGAATATATTTTCAAAAGAAAATGATTATAATGGAATACTTTAAAACATTGTTTTAAAGAAAAAACATTACCTTAAGACTAGTTTAGTTTCATATAATATTTAAATCCATAATAGTAAAATTATATTACTTTTATAAATTCTTAATAACTATTTTAATTTTAATTTACTTACTATTGTACCTTTTATTTCATTTATTTCCATGTTTTTTAGTTACTAAAATTGTTAAGTTTACGTTGGACGTTTTGGGGTCATTTGGTTTATGAACTCAAACCCCTATTGGTATGTTAACCATACCCAAAGGAGTTATAGTTTCATTATGCGTAGAATATTAAAATGGTTAAATTTATAATATTTATACATTATATAAACTTTTAAAACAAAAAAATTTAAGGAAATTATGAATAATGAACCATGTTGTTTCATAGAGATAACAATCTATACATTTGTAGGAGTGGCGTTTTCATTTTAAAAATGGGTGGAAAAGAGACAAAGTAGATAGTAATATACTTTTATATAATCATAAATATTTTATAAATTTCATATTTATTCATTATTTCAATCCATATTACCATACTTATAAGGTTAAAATGGGATATTAATTTAAATACTTCATGGAGGAGGTATTTCACACGTACGCATCAGTGATGTTATCAATTTCCAACAAATGGAAAGGGTAATATGGTAGGTAATATATTACATTTATAATAAAATAATTATATCATACATATCATATATATTAATTTTTTCATAATTTTAAACATACATGTTATCTGGTGATGAAAAATGAAACACATCGCTTCATGGATGTGGTGGCCCTCATATACGCATGAGCGATGTTTTCATTTACTATAAGATGGAAAAAGAGATGAAAATTTGTTTTAACGTAATTATAATAACATTTAATTATATAGAATATAATTATGTTATTATTTCATCATTATTGAGAAAATATTTAAGGAGATAGAAGAAGAAATAAACATTAAATAGGTTGGTTAGAACATAAAACTTCTCCTCACATATATACCTTTAGATTATGCATTAAGACTTATAGTATTGGTCATTTGAGAACAAAAAGACATATAGGATTTGGGGATGGATGTTGGAGAGTGTTTGGGGTAGTTATTGGCCAAAATAGAGTACTTAAAAGGTGTGAGTAATGGAAGAGATGAGGTTCTCTTTTATAAATGAGGGGAGCGGCACACTTGTAATTTTTGTAAAATTTTAAATATTATAAAGTCTTAATTATGGGTGTGTGGATCAAAAAATATAAAATATTTAATATTTGGTTACAAAATTCTTAATAATGCATCAAATAAGAATTAATAACTTTTTTTTGTATTATCACTTTGTTTTTACCTTAATTAACCCGATTTACCCTTTATCATGGGGACACAATTTTATTATGGTTACTATTCACAATGACCAAAAATAAAATTTAAATCTTTAATAAATGTGAACTGATTGGATAAATAAATTTTAACCATTTTCACTATTCAATTTATATAAGCGTGATATATTAATTTTATTATATGTTCACGAAGCATAATGAAAAATATTTTTTATAAAATTATGTTTTTATGCATAAAAATGAACTAATATAAAAAAATATAATGTTAACCACTATAAAATTTTTTATATTATGATTTATAAAATCGATCTTATATTAATTAAATTCCAAACAAAAAAAATATAATATATCTTTTAAGACACATTATTTATATAAAATAATAATTTTTTTAAAAGAATCACCATTTTTCAGTATTCACTCAATAATTAATATTTTCAGAAAAATACCAAAAATTAATCCAAATATATATTTGATATATTTATACCAAAAAATAAATAATATTTATTGAAATAAAATTCTAAAATAAATAAAATTTTCTTTTAAATAAAACTATGTAATCCATGAAAGATAAATCAGTGAGATAAAACTTTTCCCTTTTGAACTAAAAACATTTATAAAAATATTTATGAAACTATGATGAATATAAATACATAAAATGAATACATATAAATAATAATAGTTATTTATTTATCATATTACCTATGTTATAACATTCGCCCCTTTTGAAATTGCATCCTTTCAATTTTATTCATTACTTAAACAGGTGAGTGTATTTTCCCCGAATTGCATTTTATGATTCCTGTGTTTCTTGATTAGTAATTTGATTCTTCCATAAAACCATGCCCTATTTAATAAACATAATTCTTAAGACCTACTCTCTAATATTAAATATCATTTCTTCTTATTATATATTCTCCTTTAACAGTTCAACTTTATGTGTCAAAACATGAGATGCATCAGGTATGTAGTTTCTTATAAAAGAAACATGAAACACATCATGTACCTAAGATAAACTCATAGGTAATTATACTCTATAGTAAATTGATCATATATTTTCTTGAATTTCATATAGACCAATAAATTATAGACTCAACATTACATTTCTACCAAAATGCTTAACACTTTCCCATTGAGATCCTTTAAGAAAAATATGACCACATATCTCATTAGAGGGATCTTTTATCCAGTGATCTACAACACACTTCATCATTCTCAGATATTTCCTAATGTGTTGCTAAATCATCTTTACTTTATATACCATTTCTTCAACCATTTCTAGTCCAAATAAATTCCTTTAATCAACCTCATCCCAATATGATGGAGTTCTACACCATTTTCTATATAATGCCTCGAAAGATTTAATTTGTATACTAAAATGAAAAATTTCATTATAATAAAATTCCATCAATGAAATATGTTGATACCAACTTCCCTAATGAATCAAAAATAAATATCATTGTATATCTTCCAATGTTTGAATTTTTTGTTCTTCTTGTCTATCAGATTATGGATGAAATGTTTTATTTAATTTATTTCAATACGCAAAAACTTTCATGACATTTCTAGAAATTTGTGGTAAATATGGGATCATGATTATATATAATAGAGAGGGGGATCTAGGTAATTGGATTATCTTTTTGAGATAAAGTATAGAAATTTGATTCAAATACATAGTACCTCAAATATGTAGAAAATGTTTTGGTTTTTTTAAATGATAAAAAATAACCCAAATAACATAATTTACTTGAGATGTATTTTATTATCCCACCATGATATACATAGATATATTATCCCATTTCCATTTAGTTCCTAGAAAAAGATAAAGAACTCTATTTGGTAGTTTTTTCATTATGTTAACCTATTGAAGAGTCAAAATATTCATGGTAAACTCATAAATATCATTCTTCATACCTTCCCATTAATAATATTCCATAAGATCTCAATATATCATAGTTTTTTCTAGATTAATTGAAAATAGAGAGACATGAGCTTCACATAACAAAACCTTCTTCAACTTGGAATAACATGGGATAAACAAGTTCTATAAAAATATAATAACACATTATTTATCATCATTAATGTTAGTTAACTTATCCTTATGGAATTATTTTACTCTTTCTTACAAACCAATATATTCCTTTTCATCCTCTTTAATTATTTCTAACAAATATCACTACATTAATACCTAAAACCACTTAATTTTAAGGTCCAATATCTTCTATAGTAGTATACAAATACTTGGAAAACATTTTTAGTTTTTTTCTTGATGATTCCCACTATGGATACCTAAATTTGGACATGCATTAGCATAATTACCCAACTCATTACAAATAAAATATCTCACTATTTTATGGAAATCTATTTTCCCATTTATAGTCTAATTATAATTATTTTCCTTACTTTTAAAATCCAAATAACTAATATTACAAAATTAGTAACACTTTCTTAATCCTATTAAACAGTCTCTAAAATGTATTTTTACAACATTTGAAAAATTGGGGGGGTCTTACCTGTAGATTTATTGGTTGACTACTAATCCATTTAATTCCACTATAAACACTTTTTAATTCATTCCTCATTAAGTGAATAAGTATCAGAAAAGTATGTCTCAACTTTCTCATCATAATGAAATTCTTTGAAACAACTATTAAATTCATGGGAGGAAAAATATCATTGTAAAGTGGTATTTATACTAGTTTAATATCTATAAATTTTACTCTTATAGTCCCAAAAATATTTTGTGCATCCCAGTACTGTATGGTAAAATTTTCCCCATAAGATTCCACTGAGTCTTCTTCCTTTATCATTAGCTCCATAAATTTCCATTTTATTCTATATCAAATAATTTTTAGAGAGTTATTTTAAATAAAATTATCATTAATATTAGTCCAATCTATGGAATAAATATCATATTTTTTCCTTAGTATTTTTAATTAGAGACTGAAATCAACCAATTTCACCTTCAAAATGACAAATAAAAAGAGTTATATTTTTATGTTTAGTGTATCCAAAAACATAAAATATATTTTCAAGATCATTAATCCATATTTCTGATTTTAATAGGCCTATAGAACCACCAAATACTGAAGGGTGCTATTTCTTGAAATTATATTATATATATATATATATATTCTTCTATGGATTATTTAGTTTCTCTCTTTCATGGGAGACACCATTAATAGCCCAAGGGAATTTTGTTCACACTACCACAAATTTCTCTATTCAAACCAACCTAGGTTTCTAATTCATAAGTTTATTACTATCTTGATTCATTCCCACTTTATTTTTCATGTTTCCTCTATATAAAACCATTATAAATAGACATGGATTTGAAGAACTAATAATGAAATATTCAAAAATATTTCGTGATAATATAACCATAAATTAGAGTCACTTTATTATTTCTTTTATAATTCTTCTAACTATTAGAATAATCTAAACCTTTCCTCTGATACTAAATATAATGACTTGTGCCTTATTTAACCCATAATTACATGATTTATAACATGGATTTAACCGTATTACATTTTCAGGTTCTTTTTGGTTTATAGGTTTAGAGAAACAAGTAAAAAATACATAAAAAATTTGAAACTTTCATTCTATATAGATTATTCCCACAAAATCATTTCTTTATGTTTACAACACTTTTTCATTCAAGACACTTGTTTTTAATTAATGATGAGTCACCATATTGGAAATATTGATCTCGCTAAAATTATTTCCCATCCTTAGATCTTTTGAAAAACAATTAATAACATTGGATTAAGAGAAAAAAAGTTTAGTAAGGGATATAAAAATAATGGAATCCCATTACTCCAATGTAAAACATGAAAACCCATGTTCACATTTACCTTTTCCATAATAAAACTTTTCTCACATAAATAAAACATTTCCATTAATTAAAATAATCTTCAATCAAATAAAACCCTTCAAACCAATTATAAAAAAATTAAGAAATAATTAATGAGACTCGAGGATTGTGGGACTCATGAACACATTTCTTTTTAAAACAAACCCATCATCGTTAGAAGATTATAACATTTCGTTACCTTGTGAAATAAAAAAAATCCTTTAAAACTATTTTCATTCATAATATAGGTATCGTAAAGAATCATATTCATAAAAAATGCTCACTCATTTTTAACCCATGTGAGAATAACTAAATCCCAATTTATTCCATAGGAGTAACATACCCAGTTATCTCCCACATTTTTTTTCCTTCAAAGATGATTCATTACCCAATTCACTGAATAGATATATCATGTGTAATGTGTCACACACCATATTTTATTAATTAATATAGTTAAAAATATTTTAAATTATATTTATTCTAGAAAATTTCCCACAAGTTTCAATAATAAAACTATTATTTATTAATTTTATTTAAAAGAAAAATGGTGAGATGATATGGTCAACTAAACCGTGCGGAAATTGTACGACTGGTTTTGTCTCAGGAGAATATTTTTTGACATGGTTAGAACATAGTTTATTAAAACATCTAGTCATATAGTAGTAATAATTTGTATTTTTTGGTATGCAATATGGGTAGCATAATTTTTTCATAGTTTGTCAAACCAGGCAGGTAAATCATGTGTCGTGGAAGAAATTAAAACATTGTTTATTTTTTCATTTTTTCATTATTTTATTTTCCCTTTTTTTCATCTCTCTCATTTTATCACCTCTTCTTACCCATATTCCTTAACATCACACCCTCTAAACATTATCCTTCCATGTGCATTTATCCTCTCCCTCTCTAGTTACCATACCGCTCCCCTCTCTTCAACCATGCACCACCAAGGATGAGCCCCATCTATCACCATAGACTTATCCTCCAGTCTTCTCCCTTGTTCATGAACACCAACCCCCATATCAAACTCTATGGCACATGAAACCCTCCTTACATGGGTCTCCATTCCATTGAGTTTCTTTTCAATTTACTTATGATTTTCACTCGGCTATCCTAGGTATGGTATTTGTTTCCCTTCACTCTATTTTTTATTGATATCTTCCTTCCCATTGACATGATTTGGTTCGGTAAAATCTAGGGTTTGTTTTCTTGATTTATTTTTGGGGTTCCTCATTATAGGTTCTTTGGAGGTCTCTTCTCCCCCCAAAGACTGGTAGCTATCGATGGCGGCACATTTAAATTCACGTACTTTTGATTTCGAGGTAGGTTTCCATATACCTAGGCCATTGAATTAAAATACATGATTACAAGATTTTTTATCATGTTTTTTTGTTTATATTATTAATTAAATGAATTATAGAAATGTGTTTTGATTAATGGAATGGAATTTTTTTCATAATTTCCATTCTTTCTATATATTTACGACATGGGTCCCTTTTAGAAAGTCATATTTTAATGTTTTTTAAATAATAATCATCATAAGTAATCATTTGGTTTTTCAAATGATTAAAACATTTTAAATTGTAATTTAAAAATATGTTTTGATATTTTTTTGGCTTCTATAAAGACACTTTTTCATTTTTTTGGTTTCTTAAAAATCTTCCAAGAGATATATAATCCTTTGATGCATTAAAGTTGACTTATATATATGATTTTCCACTTTGAACATATTCACACATGGTGTTTTGAATATATACATTAGGAAAAAGAGGTTTTTATGTATATCAAGGTGTATATGTTTCTAAGTGTGAATTTTGGGTTATAATGTGAATGATATGGTATAAAAATTGGTTTTCTAAATGATCAATTTTTATTTCTAAAAAGCTATGTTCTGGTAGGTAAAATCAAAATATTTTTAAAAATTGGGGTCCACTACAATGGAATCCTATGCTTTTATGTATTTCATGGACTCATATTGATGTGATTGGCATGTTGGTATGATTCTAAGAAAGGGTATTTTCATTGGTTTTGAAGGGAGGTGAGGTGTTTTTGTATTCTTTCTTTGCACTATTGTGTGATTTTTTTTTTGGTTTTTTCTATTACACCTCCATTATGAATTCTACTTATCGGCATAGTTCATAGGAATCCTAGGTATCTACGCATGAATACTAGGACACGTATTCTAGGCATAACCTACCATACCTTGTAGGATTATGTTACAACACTAACTAAAATATAATGATATCAATTGGAATGATCAATAAGGAGATCATACCTCAATGTCCATGGTCAATCACTTAGATAATGAGGATCATAGGTCTCCACTAACCTTAGATTATTAGGGTTTTCTTGTGGTTATTTATCTCCTTTTTATCTTATTTCTTTGGTAATGTGTTAAAAGGACCCATTTTTTAGTCTTGTTTTTATTTCTAAAATCATGAATAATTTGTTCGACATTACTCTATTTTGTAGAACCTTGTTATATAGTTTATATTTGTATTATTTCCTGTCAAAAAACTTCTCTAATTATGTTCTTATTCTTATAAATGAGTTTTTGTAAAATTATTCATTCTTTAGAAATTGTTTTGGTAATTTGAAAGGTGAAATAGTTTTTGAGAAGCATTATATTGTTTATTGTTTTAAATTATATTTTAAAAAAAATTACATATCCATATTTTCAAACTTTAAAAAATGGTTTTCTCTTTAATGGTAAGTAATATGCTTTGGTTTTTCTTTTTTCATCTCTACTGGTAATTTTTATGCTCATGCCTATATCTATATAATTTTTTATTTAATGGTTTTGGATTATATTTTATTCTCACCCATAGGGCTTCTTTGTTCTTGATTTTTGTTTGGTGACTTTTATAGCCACAAGGAGCTATGTATATTAATATTTTATATTTTATTTCAGTTTATTTTATCTCATCAACTGCTTAGTATTTGACCACTTTATATGGAAAGAGGGTAGCTTTAACAGCTGGTGGGAAAATAAAATCCTTTAGAGGGATGTATTTTTCTTGCAGGAGATGAAGTTTAAAGTGTGAGGGTGGTTTTTTGTACTCTATAATGTATACTTATTTCATAGTATTGATATCAGGTTGGTGTTATATTTATTTTTCTCTGGTGTGTATGTCTGATGTATGGTTGGGTTATGCTGTAATTTTATTCAATTTCCACTACAACTTTTCTTAATAATTCATTGGGTAAAATCATTAAAAGGTGGTATTTTCTTGATTCCCATACATTTTGATGGACCATGGGGATTAATAGCACCCTTCATGCCTTTGTGGGGACCAACATGGTCATCTGATAGAGGGACATATTGGGCTAGTTTGTGAAAAAAATGGTGTCAGATTAGTCATGTTCTTGTCTGAAGTGGAAACTTTGATATATCATAATTTTACCTTGTTATTTAGGATTTCTGGTATATAGAGATAATATCATTGGGACTGGGGAGGTGGTTTAGGGGCTTGTTCTTAATCACCAATGCTCATGATTAAACCTAAGTTATCAGGAGATGTTGGGATTTTGATTTTGGTTTTAATCCTTCATTTTGGGGATGAAACGGGTGTTGAGATGGTAGTATATGGGGATATCTCATAGATTGGTAACATATGGGTAATCCAAAAATATGGTTATGTGTTACTTTAAATGTTGGTTTTGTGGTTGACACATAGTCAACCAATCCTTGTGGCCAATTAATTCACTATCATTAGTGTATTCTTGGTGGTTTTTATATTGCGAGTTATTGGTAAACTAATTTTTTAATAAATTTTGAGAAGAGGTTTTTGAATTTAAAGTGGTTTTGAAGTAATTTTATAATATTTTAATGATGCTATTATGCGTTAAATTTTTTTTAAGTGGTTTTAATTAGGTTTTAATTTTAAAAAGTGAAGTTTTTTAATGGGTAAACATTATACAAAAGTATTTTTATGGTCTTTGTATCAGAAAAGTTATTTTGAAATAATAGGAATCTGGTTTTGAAAATTTTAAAATGGGGTTTCCAAAAGAAATTTATAAATAATCACGGTGTCCTCAATATGTTAAATTGATTTAGCAATAGAAGTTATGATTTAAAATATTCTATTTAATGAAATTCTTTGGGATTGAAATTGATTTAAGAGGTGAATATATAAATTTTATGTAAAGTGTTATTTTTTCCAAGTGAGATTTATGAATTTGAAATTGTTCAACTTTTATTAAATTTAATTTTATAGTATTCATCAAAATAAACTTGGATGTATTTTTTAATGGTCAGTGAAATGTTTTCAGGGCATGTTTTTCAAAATGAATATTGAAAATTCAAATTCAACATTACATATTTTTAAATAAAAGGAGGTGGATTTGTATATATGTTTTTATTTTGGTGAATTGTGCTTATTGTTTTGGGTTGTGATTCATTTTTAGAATATTTTATTTGGAAGGGAAGCTTAAATTTATAAATTAATATTTTTTTATATTTTAGTATGACAATATTATTTTTGGTAAAGAGTGTATGATAAATCTCTAGGGTTCCTCCTTTGGGTGTTTATATGAGGATATGTTTTTTAAATTAGTTTTGGTAATAATTGTGTGGTTTTACATTAGTATGTTTTAGGTGGTTGGGGTATTTGAGAAAATTATGAATAAGTGTTTCTTTGGGTATTCCCCTTTATAACTCTTCAACTTGTTATAATTTTTTCATAGATCAACTATTTTGATGAGGAGTATTCCTCAATGTTTGTATCACTTCTTTTAATGGGAATGTTTTGGATGAGTGGTTAGGATAACTAGGAAGGGTGTTTAGGGTTTTCTTCTCAATTGGGTTCATCAAGGGAGTGTATTCTAATATTTAGTACTAGGTTTTCCACCCTTAACCCAATACTAGATCCCCTATTGATCTTGTTGGTTCATGTTTATTTAGGGAATTCATAGCCTCATATTTTCTTCCTATTCCAATTTGTTGATCCTAGTTTTCATTATTCTATATGGTAGTCATTTTAGTTCATTTTTTTTCTATGTTTTTAAGTTTTTTGGGTGTTTTCCTGTTGGAATTGTCTTGAATATTTGAAAACTTCTTTGATAATGGTTGGGTATCAGTGGTTTCTATTAAGAGACTTAGTCGTTTTTCACATTAATTATTCCACTGGGGTTTCCTAGATTTTATATCAAAATTTTATTTCCGGGATAGATTTTGGGATTTGTTTTTTTGTTTTTTCCATTTTGGTGAAATAATTTTCTCAATTGTTGGACTTCCTTAATTTCACCTCCCCTTGTGAATTTTGTTTTTAAGGGTTTGGGAAATTCAATAAAAATCATTGTGGGGATGTGGTGTTTGTCATTCCATGCATCATATGTCAACAATTTTGGGTATTGGTAGGAATTTTGAGTTTGGTCCATCTCAAGAAATCAATATTTCACTAGAAATCTAATATATTAGGGAGGCCACCATAGAAGGATCCCATGGTGAACCTTGTTTCTAGTTCATCTTATTAGGGAAATTCATTATTCTCACCCCATCAGAACTCAATCATAATAGTTTGGATGGACATGACTATGGGTCATGTGAAAGATAGTCATGGAGATCTTTAATATACAATGATTATTTTATTTAGTTGTTTCTATATTAGGTGTCCAGCTGTTCCTTGTTTTTAGGTGTGTATATAAATGTATGTCAATATCATGATTATCTCATTTGATGGTTTGAGTTCCTTGATATCATTTTATGTTTTAGATGATATTTTTTTAGTTTTAAGGATGATCTATTATCCTATTTTATGGATTTTAGGGTTTTTGGTTTTGAAGATAAGTGAGTGTATGTTATTTTATCTTCAGGTTGTAAAGGTCTCATTTTGGGTAGGGGTTATCCTTTCTTTCTGTCACAATCAAAAAAATCACTTTGGACTTTCTGGGGACCAAAATTGTCATGGTGGGGAGAATTTTCACACACAGTATTTTATTTATTTATTTATTTATTAATAGTTAATATTATTTTGATTATTTGAGAGTTTCTAAGAGTTCTTATAGGAAAATTTTAACTTTGAAATGTTTCAAAGGGGTGAATGTTTAGCCCACACGGTTAGACAAATTATCAGCAACCATGTGAATGGTTCTATCTGGGAATAATTTTTTTAGAACTATCAGTGTGTAGATAACTAAACTATGTGTGTGCCTATTAATAACAATATGGAGGGGTCTTTAGTTCCTGGTATTGGCAACGTGGTTTCTACACTGTCTATTAAACTGTGCGTTGTGTCGAGAATTAAAATTTTGTCTATTAATTTTTTTTCTTTTATCTTTTTTAATATCCATTATTTTCTCCCTTCCTATTCCCCTTCTTCCCTAATGATACGACCCATGGTGCCATGTTAACCCTCGTGCGGCACTCCTATCCCTCACTATTTACCTTCTCTCTCCCTCTCCTTTGTCACGCACTACCAAGGCTGAGCCCCAACCCTCACTACATCCTTCTCCCCCAATCCTCTTTCATGGTCATGCTTGGAACCCCCCCCCCCCCAGATTTTACCCCATAGAACCCACACCACTCCTATCACGGATCTCATCTTACATGGTGTTTCCTTTCAGTTTTCCTCATGATTTTTAGTCATCTATCCTAGGTACAACCTCAAGTTCCCTCCACTATCTCTATTTTCTACTGATTTCTCCATTTCTATCACATCAATTTGGTTTGTTCAAACCTATAGTTTCTAAACATGATTGATTTTGGGCTTATTATAATTCAAGGGTTTGTGGTGGTCTCATATTCCCAATTTAGTGTCCTTCATTGAATGCATCACATTTTGGAACGTGTATTGTTTTTTAGGTAGGTTACACAATGTCTACATTATTGAATTTAAATCCATGATTTTGTGATTTTTTATCATATTATTTGTTTACATTATTAAATAAATAAATTATGTAAAGGTTTTTTTATGAAAGAAATGGGTTTATTTCTTGATTTCTATGATTACCTCAAATTTTCAGCATGGGTACCTTTTATAAATTCACCTTTTCAAGTTTTATTTGAAATATTAAACATTGAAAGTGATCGTTTTGTTTTTCAAAAGATTCTATTCATGTAAATTAAAAATTAGTAAATATTTTTTGGTCTTTGACCAGTTTCTATAAAGGATCGATGGCTTTTTTGGTTCTATAAAAACATCCAAAATATTTCTAATCCTTTGATTCATTAAAAATGACTTATATAAACACACACACACACACACACATATATATATATATAAGTACCCTATTTGTATATATTCACACATACTGTTGGGAATATGTGAATTAGGGAAAGTGGTATTAATATATATATCAAGGTGTATATGTGTCGAAGTTTAAATTGTTTTTTCGAACATGAAATCTATAGTATAAAAGTGGTTTTCTGAATGATAAATGTATATTTCTAAAACTATATGACCTAGTAGGAACTTTATAAAGATTATTTAAAAGTGGGGTGACCTCAAATATAATCCTATAATTTTATATATTTTTTTGACTCAGATTTATGTGATTTCAATATTGGTATGATTCTATGAAGGGGATTCACATTGGTTGTGTAGAAAGTTGAGGTGTTATTTTATAATTATATTGAAATGTTTTGTGATTTTGTTTTCTTTTTCTCTATTATACCTCCCTTGTGTATCCTTGTTATTAGCATGGAACTTGGGAATCTTAGGTATCTAGATTGGCAGACTAGGATACACTAGGCATGACCCACCCTACCTAGAAGTATTACACTACAACACTAACCAAACTATGGTGATGTGGTTTGGTTGGCCTGAGCAAGAGAACATACCTTCATGTCCATGGTTGACCACTGAGAATATGACGATCCTAGGTTCTCAATAACCCTATCTACTTTGGGATTTCCCCTGGTTATTTCTATAATTTTTATTTATTTTTATTTGTACTATATTAAAAGGATGCATTGATATATTTCCTTATTATGTCTAAAATCATGAAATACTTTTTCTACTTTCCTCTATTTTTTAGTACCTCATGATATGATTTATATTGTTATGATATCCCATTAAAATTCTTCATTAGTTACATGCATCTTATTATAAATGGATATTTTTAGAAAGTAGTTCATTCTTTGGAATCTATTTTGGGAATTTCAAAAGGGGAAAACGATTTTTTAGAAGCACTATCTAGTTACTTGTTTTAAAATTATAGGAAAGAAATATTTTTATATATCCATAATTTCAAATAAATAACGAATGTTTTTCTCTTTAAAGGTAAGAAAAATAGAAATTTTTATATTTTGGATTCTTTATTAAGAATTCTTATGCCCATGCCCGTATCTCTCTCTCTCTTTTCGGTTGTAGGTTTATACTTATCTTTTATTCTTGCCCTTGGGCGTCATTTTTCTTAATATTTGGGAGTTAAATTTTAATGTAACGTGGATTTAGGTATGTTTATAGCTTATTTTTTATTTCATTTTAATTTATCTCATCGTTGATTTAGGATTTTTTCCATTTCTGAAAGAAGGTAGCTATAGATGCTAGTGGGAAAAGAGAAGCTATTAGAGGGGAATCATTAACATGTAAGAGAGAGATTTTTGAGGGTGAGGTAGGTTTTTGGTGTTTAATACTATTTACTATTTTCCTAGTTTTGATATTATGTTATTGTTTTGTTTATTTTTTCTCAATCATGGATGTTTTATGTATGGATAAATGATGACAAAATTTTATTTAATTTTCATTACTTCTTTTCTTTTTTATTTATTGAGAAAAATTGTTCTCAGATTTTATTTTCTTAATGGTCACTTTTTATAGACCATGGGGATCTAGAACAACCTTCATCCCTTGTCACGGGCCAGCTTGGGAATCTAAAAGTGGGACACCTTGGTATTTTTCATGACATAACATTCTAACCTAAAATCTAATAATATGTTTCTCTAAGACAGTGTAACACATGGACTCAAGGGCACTGCCCTGTATGTTAGAGGTTTACAAAAAGTATTGATGGTCCATAAGTTGAAAAATAGGGAGACTATACCCTCTATTCAAAGTTTAACATAATGGAAATAAAGGAATAATCTCATCAATATAAAATAATTTTAGAAAAAAATTACCAAGTCACAACCCATTAATTATCATACTGATGAACCATATAAAAATGAAAAACATACACATAAGAGAGTTCAAATACAATAAGCCCTAAAAATAAATATGTCTATCTAAACCAGCACTCTTTAATCTCGTGCTCATAGACACATAAATAACATACTAGTTTTAATACCAACTGTAAAGACTAGATATAACCTCCATAATTAAAAAATTAAGTAAATATTATTTCATATTTAATACTTCAAGGATATTTTTAGGTTTATGGATTTAAAGAATTAGTAAAAATCCTAATCCCATATTCCTTGTATTAGTGAATAATTTTCCCAATTTATATGAAAAAACTTAATTCGTGACTAGTTTAAGGTGTCTCTTGAAAATTATTTCACACATTTTATCCTTATAAACATGTCACGTGTACAAATTTTCTTCATAACCTAGGTAAATTGAAAAAATAATATGGGGTGATCTCAAATTATTATTATAGAAAACATATAACTAAATAAATCATGGAATAAACATGGCATAAATATTATTTCCTGAATAGGTAAAAAAACATGAATACATAATTGACTTGAAATTAGTAGCTTGCTATATCCATGAAAATAATTGAAAACATGAATGCTAATAATAATGATCTCATTCTAATGTGATTCATAATGTTTAATATCAAAACCCTATTATAAAGGACTTATTCCAAGACACTTTTCTTGTCATCAAGACTACAACCAAGACATCTTATTGAACTAGGAAGGGATACAACAAATACCCATAATAATTATGTATCGTGAGACTTATCTATGAATCTAGGGGATATATAAATATGGTCCCCACCCATAACATGATTAAGTCCAATGAATTCACCACAAGAGCCATCAATACTATTTATAATATTCCCTAAGGAACCACTTACTTAATAAAACATGGCTATCCATATAATGAAAAATACAAAATATCAATACATGATCAACCTGTGTTGGTGGTCCATAGTCATATAGATTGACAATAATTTTTTCCATGTCAATAAAAGGTATAACATGATTATAACCCATCATAAGAAATAATTTTTATGGTTAAAAAATATATAGTCATATTTCAAATAACCATCCATATTTGAATGAAAATATATGAAACACTAATACTTTTAATCTTTTCCATAAAGGGGATAACATGATCATAACACATCTAGTGGAAAAGGGTGGATTGTTAAATATTATATAGTCAAATTTCCAATTATAATATTTATTGAAATAAAAACATAAAAAATTGAAATAATTTTCCCCTTTTCAATAAAATAACATTATTTCTAGGTGGACATCATCTAATTAAAATAATGTTAAATGTGATGTTCACATCATATAAAGAAATGAGTATATAACTAATTAAATAATTTAAAAACATGATCATAAGGTATTATTAGGAAGGAAGTGGATGGCATCAAAATAACATATCCCTATTATAAAAAAGTAAACCTATAAAGATATTGACATAGACAAAAAAATGTCCTTACAAAAGAATAATTAAATGATACCACCCAAGAAAAGAGCATAAAATGAATTTTTTGGTATCATATGACCATTTCCCCCAAATGTTTACACATATGAAAATATATTATAGGATAAATCATGAAACATAAACTAAATTATAATAAAAAAAATTTGAAAATGAAATGGGAAATCTAAGTGAAAACTTAAAATATCTTTTTGATTTTTTCAAAATTGATATAAAATATGATGTTATGGGTCACTTTAAAAAGTCTTTATCAAAATTTAATGTTGAAAATAATTATAAACCATTAATTTTAAAATAATATATAATAATAGATCCCTAAAAATGAGATAAATTTCTCTATTATAAATGTTTACCCAACACATTTTATTTCGGAATAGACATTTTTAATACTTGAAATTACCTATGTTGAAACCTCACATTGTAAAAAGAGTAATAAAAATTTATTTGTAAAAAAAATTAATTTTGAAACAAATTATTATAAAATAAAATTTAATAAAATATTATGTTTTGAGAACCAAAGGAAATAAGAACAATGTTAAAGATAAAACATTATAACTCAGAGAAGGGGATTTGAGTAACAATAAATCCTCACTACTAGGGAAACAATTATATCAATAGAAACATGAATAAGGGAACACTATTTATAAATTAGATACCATAAAATAAAAATATTTTGATTAAAATATATCCATGGGAATTGATTATACCATACGAAGGAAACATGGTGATCAAAATGTATTATGACTTAAAGAATCGGAATTGAGACCATGAGAACCCTTGTGGCTTGAGTAACACTTTAATAATGGTATCTTGAAATATAGGATTGTAATTGATCTTAAAATACCATAATTTAAATAAAATTTATGAAATTATATCTCAAATATTCATTATATACACTATAAATAAAATTAGGTGCATAATAGTGAAATGTCTCAAAGAAGGGAATTTGAGACAAAAACCCTTACCTCTAATTCCCAACCTCAAAAGACTTAATTAACCCCATGGTATAACATACATGTATATATTAATAAATTAATTCATAAGATATATTTTTGTTAAAACTATTAATAAATATTTATTCTTTACCTGAAATTATCTGATTTTTAACATCCGTTGTTTGCAGTTTTGATCGTTTGTACGAGTTTCACAACATCAGTGTCCCCCTTCATTACTCGTTCAATGTTAGTAATTATTAGATCATTAAACATACTAATAGGTATTATTTATAATTATTTATGATTCTTCAAATCAATTTAATTAGTTTTTAGTCTTTATCCTAGAAGAAAAAATTGACAATAAACATGTTTTGGTGATTTTTTATTATTGACATGTGTTTTCTTAATTAATGAACTAAATATCATTTTAACATATTTAGAACCAAAAAAGTAATTTTTTACACATTTATATAATATTATAACATTAAATATGTTTTCATGTTCATAAATGGTATAAATTCATGGTATTTTTCAAGTGGGTGGTTAAATCGAACAAAACATGAACATATCCTGATTTTATGAATGTATGTGAGGTGATTTTGTTGTAATAACAATATACTAGAAGCATAATGATATTATTAAGTGTCTATTACTATGATATATCATAATTTATATTAATTATAATAATATTTATGGGATATTATAGAATTAAATAAAGTGAATTAATGATCACCCTCTTAGTATTCTTATTTTAAATGATTAAATTTACAGTGATCGTTTGTAGATCATATCATTAATAGGTTCCAAAGTTTTTTAGAAAATAAACTTAATGATATTATAAACATAACATTTATCCTTTAATAAAATCTTTATATCCAAAATTTTAAGGAGGGGAATCAAAACAAAACACATTATGTTGTTGAGGTTATAGTCTGCACAACGCATGAATAACAATTTTGTTTTTTTAATTGATGTGGTATGCTAATAAAAAATGAGAATAAAATTAATATAGTAATATTAAATCATATAAATGGTAAAAATATAATCATATTAGTGTTTATAGAATAACTTTTAATGAATTTAATTAAGAATAAAAATAAGTAGTTGATATACTCAAGTTGGGGACTTGCATTTTCCATGGAAGCCTCCTTGAGAATGAGGGCCTTATGCTAAAAAATGGTGACCAGATGATTTTAAAATTTTGGCAGTGTTCTAGGAGGATCAAAATGGAATATTTCTAAGGATAAATTCTAAGATAAGTTTTTCTTTAATGGGTGAATATTTTACCCTTTTATAAGTGAATAGAAGGGAAGTTTTGGAAATACCCATTGAATTTCAAAAAATTAATTTCAATATTAAAGGTATAGGGGCATAAAGAAGGGAAAATTTAGGAAAGGGGGTTAATTTTTTAATATAAAAACCTCAAAATTAAATTTTGAAACTTTTTTTTTACATGTTTTGGAATTTCCCCTTAGTAAAATATATTTTATCACTTTTAATTTTTACTACTGTAAATAATTTTTAACCTTAGTAATTAATTTTAATGAAAAAAAACTAAAATTGACCTGATAAACAAATTTTATCCTTTTTTTAATATTTTAAAACCATTTATCAAATAAAACTTCTACAATTAATAAAAGTCAATTTTTATATATAAATACTTAAACATGTAATACCGTTCTTTTGAGAAATAACGTTTTAAGCATCAAGTTTATATAAAAGATAAAATTATCATGGATATTGATCTTAAGGACATAAATTGATTTATTGTGAATTTAATATAATATATGAGTATTTAAAGAAAATATAAAACTTAAAATTTCCATGAAAATACTTCCTATAAAGAGAAGATCAAAAATATTTTTTATATTAAAGTAACATTTTACTTTAGTTATAAAAATGTTTCGTGTAGGTTTTAGATGTACACAGAATATTTAAAAATGTATAATTCTATACCCTAATTTCATATTTAATTAAATTAATAGTTTTTAAATATTTTATGTTATGCTACATAGTAATAAAATTATGGAAATTACAATTTTTATAAATCCAACATTTTTGTCTAAAAATTATCCATTTTAGAAAATGATCAAGAATTCATACTAATTAAATTGTGATATGGGGAATTAAAATATAAATTTAATTTTATTAATTTAAAATATCAAAATTAATATACTTGATTTTAAATAAATTCAAAAAATATAATGAAATAACATGTTTTATTATAGAACAAATTTTTAAATATTAACTGTTATTTTTTTCTTCATATTAAAAATTTTCATTATTATATGTATATATATATATAATAAAGTTTTTATTCATTTCTATTCACAATAATTCAATGTATAGGTTTTAATGGTTAGGCATAAACATTTATATTTTATCTAAATATATCATGGTTTTATTTATGTTTGATGTTCAATGTGGAACAACCTATAAAACATATTGATTCATTTAATGGTAATCATATATTAAAATTTTGGGGTGTTATGTTCTCCCCCACAAAATAAATTGTATGATCCCAATATTAATTATATGATCAGAGTAATTTCTATAGGTAATTAATAATCAATCATGCATCACTAAATGATCACGAGTTTATTTAGGATGTTGAAAGAGTTTTACCTAGATAAAAATAGAATTATAATCATATTATAAAGAGAGATAGCCCATTCACTATTTCACATTGAATTATACTAAGGGATATAAATCCATATCCTTAAGTAATATCTTCCAAAAACCTTGAAAATGATTTTTATGATAACCATACCACTATGGGTTTTTATTTATAACACAATATATAGTACATGATAAAAAAAATACATTAAATAGTACTTTAGAAAATATAGATTGAAAATACACAATTTGATTCATTGGTAATAGTTTCATTGGATTTTACTTGTTTTCATGGTTTTTTTGTAACTAACTCCCTTATTAGCCCATAGATTAGGATATTAAAATTTATAATTCCCAACATTATTTCATAAAAGTAATGAATTCTTATAGCTTCTCTCTTTTTCTTACACTCATAGGCCTAATAACATTTATCTCCACACTTATAGAATTTACCTATCCCTTAAAGGAAATTTCCCCCATGCTTATTCCAAAAAATTTTACAAATAGGAAATTAAATCTTATTTCCTTCATCATCTTTAACATATAATATTTTATAAGACTTCATCTCCTCTTCCTTGGTGTGTTTAAAACTTTGACTATGTTCACATCTTTACTCATATTTCATGATAACTAGTTCGGAATAATTTTATGTTTTCCCTCTCCACCTCATATTCCAATGGGTTGTTTATCAAGGTAATCTCCACATTTTCCATCACACCCATGTATCCTTATAATTCCATAAATTATTTATAAAAATTATAATTATAATGATTAATGATCATTATAAGTGAATTATGATAAATAATCCTAGTAAAATTTTAACTCAATATACCTCACTTTATAACACTATCATGTTAGCCATTAGTTATTACAACTCAACATGTATCAGGCTCTGTTCAACCGATATCACTCTCATATATAATTTTTTGTTCCACCTGGGTTACTATGAGATGGGTTATCTCATACTTATTAACTTAATCCTTATAATAAAAATCCAAAATTACTATGAACTTTCTTAAAATAATATGAACCAGAAATATTTGGAAATCTATGCTCTCAAAATCTAACTTAACCTTCCTAAAAAATAATCTTTCATAAAATCATGTACCAAGTATGTTTATAACTAAATCATATACTCTCAATAAAATGACTTTATAAAAACCTATTTAAATATCCATTGCTTTAAGAAACAATGATATTAAATATTCCTCCAATATTAACTCTATCTTTACCCCTAAAATTGTTTTAACCACAAGTTTATACACTTAGTTACTATATATAGTAGTCAAAAAATGATATGAGCTTATCAAAAAATATCATGATTCAATTATCAACTCTAAGGTTACCAATTACTATCTATCTTACTTATTTAAAATGATACCACCCATTATTATCTCAACATAATGTGTATATTAAACAAAATAGTTATCCAAACCTCAATCATGTGTTCTCCAATAGCTATCCCAAAAATATACCCTTCTAATAAAATCACTTTTTAAGGATATTAATACCATTTAATATATATTTTAATAAGTTTTAATTAAAACTAATGAAGAATAATTCTTATGTGTTTAATATAATTCTTAAAATGTTTTAGAATATATTTTGATATCATAGGTAAATATCACTCACAAATGAAAATATATAAGAGTTTAAAGAAAATATCAATCTTTATTCATTATGTAAGACTAGTAAGTTCACATTTTTATATAATAATAATAATACACACAAATTCTGAACCATTTTTGTATAATACCTTATTCAGTTATAATGTATAATGGTTTCTATATATATATATATATTTCTATTATTCATTTATATGATTACACTTCAACCAAATTATAAAACAAAAATTTTATGATAATATAAAAAAATATGAATATAAAAATATAAATCCAAATTTTTATTATATTAGGATACCTTTATTTTAACATATGATACTTTCATATTAACCTATGACTCCGTTGTTTAATCCTTTGTTATCCGTGATAATTTTTTCATACTAAATTTTATAACCAAAATATTTAACATCAAGGTTAAATCATTCATAATGGTTTGTAAAGAAAACATGATTAACCAAAGTATATTCCATAGGTGTGTCTCACCAGATGTGCAATCTTAGGCACAATCATCGTGCATCAATGTGGTGATTGATTCAATGCCTGACCACCCCATTTTTAGGGTGATTCACCCTAGGTGAATTTATTCCATATCCACGTCCCTTTTCCAATATCCCAACAAGGATGTTTTTCTAGGAAAACCACAAAATCTATACTTTAAAAAAACATCAGGATGTTATACCAATACTAACTATTATTAGGTAATTCACTGAATATTTATTAAGCTAGTCTAAAATAATATGTGCATTATTTTCTTAGTATTAAATCATATAATCTCTCAAGGATTATATATACATTCAAAATTTTGATTAAAATTTAATTATTTGTCCTTAAATTGTCCTCAGCAAACATATTGTTCTCCAAATTTATATATACATTTCAATTTATACCAACTATGACACCCCAGACCCTGAATCTTAGATTTAGTGATCATAAACACATAATTTTTATATTTCCTTTAATACTAGATGTAAAATCTTGGATATAACCATCCATAATTACAAAATTAATAAATAGTTTTACATCTATTACATCCAAGTTAACTTTTCTAGTTTATCTATTTAAATAATTAGAATAAAAATAATAAGTTGTTAAATCTCATGTTCTTTGTATCAATGGAAAATTTTCCTATAATATAAGAAATTACTTAATTAATGACAAGTACTAAAAGTCTCTCATATAGTGTTTCACATGTGTTATCCTTCAAAACATTTCATCTAAAATAATTTTCTCCATAAAATAGGTAAACAGAAATCATAATAATTGATATGATAAAATTCTCTGTAAGGGAAACATGTAACTGAAGAAATCATGGAATAAATATTATGGAAGGAATAGGTAAAAAACATGAATCCATAATCAACTAGAAAATGAGATTATTTTATATGCATGAAAATAAATGAAAACATATATATCAATAATACTAATCTCATAATAATGGAATTCATAATATTAGACATCAAAAACCTATTATTAAGGCATTATTCCACGAAAATTTACTTTTCATCAAGATCTCGGTCAATACATCTTGTTGAATTGGAAATTCATACACCAAAAACCCAAAATTTTAACAAATTATGTCCAATTAATTATTCATAATATCTATAAAGACCTTTCATGTCATTTCTTGAGGAATAATAACCATCCGTATTGGAATAACAATATAAGAAACACCAATACTTTTCCCCATTTAAATAAAAGGAATAACATGATCATAACCCATTTGGAGTAAAAAGGTGTATGGTTAAACATTACATACTCAACTTTCCAATAATTATTTGTAATTAAATAAAAAAAATATATAATGACAATAATTTTCTCCACATCAATAAAATAACATTCTTTCTAAGTGAAAATAATCCAATAAAGATTATGTAAAATATGATGTTCACACCATATAGAGAAATTAGTATAAAGATAATTTAATACTAGTAAAAAATATCATAATATATTCATGGGAATGTGGTTAATGGTATCTTAATGAAATTTATCCAATTTAGAAAATGAAAAATATAAGGATGTTGACATAGATGAAAAATATCCTTACAAAAGAATAATTGAATGATACCAAAAAAGAAGTGACCATGAAATGTACTTCATGGTATCGTAAGTTCATTTATCCCAAATGAAAATAGATGTATATATATATATATTAGGTGAAATCATGAAACATAAACCCTATTAGGGAAAAACTTATGGAAATGTAAATAGAAATGGAAGTGAAAACTTAAAAGAGATTTCATAAAATATTTTTTAACATTGATGTAAAATAAGAAGTTATGGGTAGCTTACAAAAGTATTTTTCAAAATGTGAAGTGAAAAATCATTTAAAACCATTATTTTTTAAAGAATCTCTTATAATTAATCCATTAAAATTGAATAATGTTTTTTTAGTAAATGCAGATCTAAAACATTTGATTATGAAATAGACATTTGCAATACTTAAAATTACCTTTATGGAAAACTAACACTGTAAAAAGATTAATAAAAAATGATTTGAATTAAAAAACCACTTTATTAATTATTTTTATAAAATATCATATAATAAAATGTTAGTGTTGGAGAAACAAAGTATATAATAATTATTTTTAAGAGAAAACATTATAACTCAAATTAGGGGTTCTAAGTTACTTAAAATCATTACTACTAGGGAAACAATTGCATCAATAACCACTTGAATAAGGGAACATTATTTGGATACTAAATCCCATTAAATTACAATATTATTATAAAAAATATATCCATGGTTGTGAATTCACTATACAAAGGAAACATGGTGTAAAAAATGTATTGTGTATTAATGAATAAGAATTGCTACCATGAAAACTCTTATGACTTAAGGAAAAATTTAATCACAAACATTTAAAAAAGATGGAATGTAATTGTACTTATAATATCATGATTAAAATATAATTCATGCCATTATATCTAAAATTATAATTACATACACCATGTAAATCATATTAGGTTCAAAATATAAAGTATGTATCAGAGAGATAAATCTGAGATGAAAACTCTTAACTCTTATTCCATAATTCCAAGGACATACTTTAACACTTTGTATAAAAAACATATCCATATTAATAAAATAAATCATTAATTTAGTCATATCCATTTTCATTCATAATTTTTATAAATATCAATTCTCTACATAAATTCTTCTGTTTTTCCACATCAGATGTTTGTAGTTTTCATTATTTATTCAAATTTCATAATATTATTTTTTGTGTTCATTATTAATTAAAAGTTAATAATTAAAATATCATTAAAAATACTTTTTGGTATGGTATTTAATTATTTATTATGATTCAAATTCTGTTCATTATTTTTTATTCATTATCCTTGAATATGAAATTAATAACAGGCTTGTTTCGAAGATTTATAACGACTGAAGTGTGTTTTCTTAATTAATGAAAAAAATAATGATAGAACATATCCATAAAAAAATTATTTAAAAATTTCTACCATATTATACCTGTAATTATTTTTTCATTTTCATACATGATATACAGGCGTGGTATTGTTCTTGTCGATGGTAAAATCGACCCAAACATCAATATAACCTGACTTAATAAATGAATATGAGGTTTGTTTAGTTGTAATATCATTATAAAACAAGTGTAATTGTATTATTTAGTATTTATTAGTGTGATAAAATATAATTTTATATAATTATAATATTAAATGATTATTATGAAAACATAAAATAATTTTAATAAAATATTCGCCTCTTAGTACACTTATATAAAATTATTAAATTAACAATGATCATTTATTCATCATATCATCAATAGGTTATTAAAATTTTAAAATTAGAACCATAATTATATCATAATAAATATATTTATTCTATAATACCATCCTTTTATAAAACATTTTAAGGTGGTGAAGGAAAACAAAACCCGTTACATTGTGGAGTTGGTAGTCCACACAACACACAAACAACGATTTTTTTTAATAGATGGGGTATATGAATTAATAATGAAAAAAACATTAATATAACAAAACAAAATTTCATAAATTACACTAATATAATTATATTAGAGGGGATATAATAAATTTTACATAATATAGTTAAGAAAAAAATTAAGTAGTTAATAATTCTCATGTCGGGGACATGAATTTTCTTTAAAAATATCCTTAGTAACGAGGGAATTATACATACTAATGGTGATTATAATATTTTTAAAGTGGTATATGGTTCTAGTGGGAGAATAATTAAATATTTTCAAGGATAAATTTTAAAGATATGTGAGTCTTTTAGTGGTGAAGTTGTTACACTTTTATATGTGAATAGAATGGTTGTTCTGGAAATACCCATTGAATTTCAATAATTAAATTTCAAAATTAAAGATTCAAGGGAATCAAAAAAGAAAAAATTATAAAATTATTATGTTTTTTAAAAAACACCTCAAACATCCATTTATAATCTTGTTTTTAACATGTGTTGGATTTTCCTCTTAGTAAAAAACATTTTTTCCATTTTTACATTTTATTGGGGTAACTAATTTTCACCTTAGTAATTAATTTTAATAACCAAATGTAAAATTGAAATGATTACCTAATTTTAAAATTTTTATTTAAAATTTTAAAACTATTTTATCAAATAAAGTTATATAGGTATGAAAATTTAATTTTAAAATATAAACACTTAAATGCCTAAAACCATTATTAGAGAAATAACAGTTTTTTCATTTAAATTCATATATACAATAAAATTAAAATGGTTACTAATTTAAAATCCATAAATTTACTTATTATGAATTAAATAAAAGGTATCATGATTCCAATTCAATCCAAAACTGAACCTCACATTGAAAATACTTGATTTAAAGTGAAGAATAAAAAACTTTTATATTCAAGTAACATTTTACATATGTTTTAAAATGTTTTCTATAGATTTTATTTGTACATATAATATTTTAAAATGTATGTTTTTAGTTTTTAATTTCATAATTTATTACCATAATGTTTTTTTAATCTTTCAGGTTATTCTAACATAATGATAATAGTATGGAAATTTAATTTTCATAAATCTTGTGTTTTTTACAATAATTCAACCATTTTAGAAAATTATAAGAAATTCATACTTTGTAAATTTTTTATATTGGTAACTAAAATTTTAATTTCATTTTATTGAATAAATTCCATTATTTATAAATTTAATTTTGAATAAAGTCAAAATATAATGAAAAATCATTTTTATTAGAAAATGACATTTTGGAATATTAACTGTTATTATTCTTATTAAAAAATAAATTTTTGTTAACCAATTTTTTATTTCAATTTAATATATCATCATTAATCATATTTATCTTGAAATAAAAATTCATATCACATAAAAAAAATTATGAAAATAATTTTCTAAGAAATAAATGATCCTTTTAGTTATTTTAGGTAAACTAATTGAATTTCATTCATACTAAAAGTAGTATTTATTTTATATATATATATATCATAAAGTATTATTTAATAACAATTCCCACTAATTCAACAACATGGTGTTAATGATAATCTTTAAACATTTATATTTTATCTAAATATATCATAGTTTTGTTTAAGTTTGGGGTCTATATGGGAAAATATATCAAACATATTGACTTATTTAATGGTAATCATATATTATAATTTTAGAGTGTTACATTAAAAAAATGGAAAAAACCAAAAGATAAAAAACCCAAAATTACATTTCTCTTCCCCAACTCCAAGTTCCCAATATCATTCCATGCATTAAGATCAAGCATTATCTATATGGTGGTTTCTCTCATTCTAACCTGAATCCATGAGGTCTGCTAGGAAGCCAAACGATGACCCAAACTGGGCATGTGTACAACTATATACACCACCATAAATTGTGTATAATGAAAATATATTCTATACATGTAAATCATAATAATGTACAATATATAAGTGAAGAAGAAATAATAATAATTGGTATAAATAAAATAAACCAATTTGATCCTCGAGTATCATGAAGACTACCTTAGTCGATCCCACAAGCTTCGGTCTACATCAGTCTTTGAACACAAAGGAGGTGTAATGGACCAATATAGTTATAAGGCACATCCTATATGAAACCACAAACATGTAACTTTAAATAAATCCACATGGATCAATTGATAATTTCATTCATTAAATTAATAAGAAAATCCAGTTGTTAGGTCTAAGATTAAGGGACCATAGTTGATGTTCAGGGGAACGACTTTATCTCAATCTAAGGATCACACCTAAAAAATTACATACAAGTAAGATCAAGCCGAATCTAGGGATCTCATCCCATGAAATTCAATAATTTTACCCCTCAATAATCCACAACATTAATATATTAAATTTAATATATGTATAAGTGACCTAAATCCTAAAGGGATCCAACCCTTGGAATTCGTAATAATGAATATATATAGAATACACTGTCTCACTTGAGGAATTCTATATCATTATATCTCATTGAATCCAATGGTATCTTCACACCCTAACATTCACATATGTCCCCTAATGAAATACTAGTATTTTTATGAAATCCAATTAAAAAATCATGAGGAATCCAAGGAGTAACTCTATGGAATTCCATACCAATAACCATTTCCAATAATATTAAACATGACATTATTCCATAAATAATACAATAAAAAATCTATCATTCAATACAAGCTCATCATTTCAGTTCGATTAAGATTTACCATTAATAATTTAATTGCCATAACTAAGGGTTCTTAAGGGTCAACCCAAGAATAACACTTTCCAAATTATTTCATTATGTCCCTCTGAGTATCCCTAAACAACCCTATTAGTTCACCCAAAATCATGACACTAGGGAAAACTCACCTATTTAATAGTTTTGGGAGGGTTATACCCAAACTAACCCACTTTTCTAAACCCAATGGACCTTATAAGTCATAAAAAAGGAATCAAAACCATTTCGATTAATTTTAGGTTAGATATAAGATGAGTTGGAGTGACCAAACAAGCCAAAGATGCAATACGAAGGTGAGACTTTAAGGAAAAATCATAGGACCACCTATTATGGGATATAAGAGTCTAACTTTTCTAGTATTAGGATTTGGTTCATGTTTAAATGATATAAATGTAGAAAATATATAAAATCCCTAAAAATATGAAATATATGTTAGACAAGCTAAGAGAGATTTATATGGAAAGTAAAATATATTTTGGAAGCTTGGGAGTGTTAATTTTCCTAAGATCCTTATAACATGACAGATAGAAGTTAAATAGGAGGTGGACTAAAGGATGAGAACCCAATAACTTATAGAAGGATATGATTCCTCCCATGGGGCTACTGCTACCCAAAAATTGGGAAAATTTAAGTTTAATGAGGAGAGTTGGAAAAGGGGTAACATATCATTTTTCCCTTTTTTTAAAAAAATAAGCTTGAACCCACTTGTTGTCTGGTGGGTTGCACTGTCTTTCTAGTGGGCTTCCAGTGGATATCCTAACCAACTATAAGAGAACCAACTAGCTAGTGTCCTACAATGAACTAGATGGTGGCAATTTCACCCTTAGGTTGCGTGCTTTATCCTCCTCCTGTGACTCTCAGACACTTCTGTGACCCCACTGACCCCCTTAAAAGCTTCTTAAAATATTAAAATAGGTTTTTAAGAAAATTAAAGGGTTCATACCTAAAAATAATAGTGGGGTCTTACAACCTCCCCACCTCAAGACATATTTTCCACGAGCCGCACTATCAAACATCATCAGTCTCCTCGATCATAAATTTTTTCCATTGGGACCATATGTTTGATTCCCACAACTATATTTACTCCTAGACATGCCTATGTTTCTATAACACACATATCAGAAGAATTGATTTACCATAGAGATTTTTCTCACTATGGTCCATGATATGAACTGGATAACCCTCAAAAGAGGCATCAACCTCAATATAGACATAACCAACATCAATAACATGATATTAAATAGAGAAGTACTTTTCATTATGATATAGATTAAATAGATCATGTAGGGTGATGAAAATATATGGAATATCCAGTTGGTATTCTACTCACCCCCCAATCTCAAATGGCCCCACGTACGTGGGCACCAACTTCTCTTTCCTTGTAATACGAGGGTGTCCCAACCTAGGAGACCCACTCAAAAACACCTAGCCAAATGTCTCAAACTCAAGAGGTCAACAACATTTATATGAATATTATTTATTCTTAATTTTTGTTGTATCCATAATATTCTAAATTAACTATACGTTATATGAATTCTCTAAGATGAGACTCAGCCTAACCAACACTACCTCAGTTTCCTTTACCAAATATAAGGGTCGATGATATATCTTACCATATAAATCCATATAATAATCCATATGAATCATCAATTGATAATTATTTTTATAGTTTAATTCCACTTGTTCCATTTGTTTCTCCAATAAACATCTAAAATTTAAGACCCATCCCATCAACATATCCACCATCACCTAAATATTCAACATGAACTATCTATCGGTCTAAGGGTGGTAGATTGTAGTCAAAAGGAACCTAAGTGCACAAAAATTTCTAAAAAATCTAACAAAAACATGATATAAACGCAGTGTCTCTATCACAAATTATACACCAATGGATCATGTGTAGCTGTAAGATCTCTCAAATATACCACCTTACCAGCTGGTAAATTATAAAGGTCTGTTGTTTTGGTAGAAAATGGGTGACCTTTATTATCCAATCGATGATGACTGAAAATATATCTTTATCGATGGGGGATATTTTGAAACTCATAATGAATGCAATGGTAACACCATCCCATTTCCACTCTAGAATGAGATATGACTATTGGAGAGCAGTGGGGTGATGGTGCTTCGCCTCCACCTACTGACAAGTGGAGCACCATGTAATAAACCCCATTATCACCTTCTTCATGTATGGAAAAAATATAGATGATGGAAACCATGATAAAAAAATATATTAAGGTATTAATACCCACATGGAATTATGAGACTCCCTCATCAAATCCTTCTAAAAACACGCTCGTAAATATGGATAATATCATTCACATCTATAGTCTAGGGTTGTGGTAATCCCCACCATAAAATCTATATCTGAGGGTTTGGAACTATATATATTAAATCATCCTTATCTTGATAATATATAAATGATAAGAAATGATTTCAAAATACTCCATAATGTATCAACCATGTTCCTCTTAGAATCTATATGTATTTTAGAAAAAGAGCTATCAGTTTCTCTCCACTACTCAACTCATAGAGAACTTGAGGCTTCATATTACAGATCATATAATCGAAATCTATATTTCCCTTACCTGGTGTATAAGATATCTCAAAGTTAATATACTGGTGGTACACAACCCAATTCATTGCTCAAGGTTGAGTCCCCACTAAGTAAAAATGTACTTAAAATCCTTATGGTATGTATAGACCAAAAACTGTTCTCACAAAAGATATTGTCTCTAGAAATTCAACTCATTCACGTCCATTGATAACTTGATGTTATGTGTATGGTAATTACATTCACGTGGAATCAAATTTTGAGACACGTATGACACGACTTAATCCCCTTATATCATAATAATGCCCAGATCAGTAGATGATGCATAATAATTTACAACATATTACATTCCAAGATCTTGAAAAAGCATGATCGATAGTGAGGTTAATCTCCCCCTCATCTCCTATAAGGTGTTCTCACAAGATCATAACTCGATAAACTTTACCACCCTTTTGGAAATCCCTATTAGAGGAATTTCCAAATTTGAAAATTCTTGTATTAATAACCAATAATAGACTACCAAGCCTAAAATGCATTGAATATAAAAAAAATTATTTGTATTCTTCCAAGAAACCACAACTCTCAATTTCTTAGCTTCAAATGATACACCCACCTATGATATGGTATACCGCAAGAAGCATAACCATTTGATCCAAAAAACATAACTTGGAGAGATTATCATACAACCTGTACTTCCTTAGTGTGGAAAAATTATATTCAAGTGCATAAAATTCTCCGTCCCCATCTTCAGGTTCCCAATTAGTCTCCAGGTATGGATGAAAAACTATGTTCATCAAGTTTATAAATTGTGATGGTACATTTTTCTAGATGAATGACATCACCAAGTACTCATAGAGGATGTAACTTATTTGAAAAATTGTACATGCTATATCATAGGGTATCAACCAAACCTAGTGATAAATTAACGCCAATTCCTTCTTAGAGAAGATTTGAATATCCCTATGTTGATCCAAAATGTCATTGATATGTGGTAGTGGATATCAGTTAAAAATAGTCAAATGATTTGATTGTTGATAATCCATGAACAATTTTTACATACTATCATGATTCTTAGTAAATATGACATGAGAGTTCCAAGGGTATATACTAGGTTGGATTAACCCCTTGGCCTCTATGTCCTCTACCTAGTTCTTTAAATCATGAAGCTCTATTAGAACCATCAGAAATAGGGGAATAAAAATAGACTCAGAACATGGCATGAGCTCTATGGTAAAATCCACCACCCTCTCGGTGGAAATAAAGAGAAGTCATCCAGGAAAATGTTTATAAATTATTACACCACTTGAGAGTAAAGTACAAGCCTCTCCCCACTATCACCCAATACATCATTGGAAAATTAGGATGAAACCCCACTGATATTCTATTGATAAGGAATTGCTCAACAAGCCTCCAAGTCCCACACTCCTTGTGAATTTAGTTGACACCTTCGGGCAACAAAATAGTCACTCATTAGTGAAAAAAACATGTATAAGATTGGAATGGAACAAACAAATCCATTCCATGAATTTGGTCAAACCCGATCATATATAGCATAAAAAGGTACCATGGAAACTTGTAACCTCTAATACCAATAGTAAAATCCATAAAGTAATAAACTCATATATATTAGACACCAAATAGGGTGTCATGATTTATCATCCCATACATATACTCAAAATTAAAACCATACCTTCCTCATATAGAGTGTAAATTAAAGACTCTAAAGTCCATGTGTTAAAAATATCCATAGATGTAGTTAAACCCATCAAAATAATGCCTATCAAGGTAGAATTCCCCACATAATAATATATATGATTATTTTTTATATCATGAATATTCTCTAAACTTGGACATACATAATATCATAACTCCCAAATATTGTATTACCCTTCTAGCATGACTAAAACTATCTCTTTGCATCCTTACCACCACCTCAAATTGTGAGACCAGTCAAACTCCAACCACTCACCCACTGTGGAGTAGTAGATCCAACTCTAATGCCTTAAACTGTCTTATAAGATCTTCCACTTGGTTTCTATGAAATTTTCATGTAAATCTTATGGACATTACCCACCCACCCTCATGATCAACAATTGAATGGTGGCTTGCCACGGTAGCGACCCACCTTGTCACACCGATGTGATATGATCTCACTATCTCCTTAGCTATGCTTCCTACATTATTCTATCTAGAACAATAAAAGGTACTTATTTCTGCCACCATATGATTCTCTACCAACTGGTTTTTTCCACCATAAACCATGGTCCTCTCTCAAATTCCACAAAAAAAAATCATGTACAGATTCACTATCTTAGATACTATAAATAGATGGAAAACATTCACCTATTCCTATATCTCCTATCCAAGTCCATACTCAAAGTTTCACACCCTAAATAAATCACCATTCTCTATGGATAGGAAAAACCATTGTAACTTAGTAAATTGAGAAACATACTCTATGAAAGATAAACCTCCATGTTTAAAGTGCATGAACTCATTGTCCCTATCAAACTACAGGGTCTCGAAGAAAATGTGGTTGAATAAACTAGTCTTGAAATAATTCTATACAATTACCACCTACTAATCACCCCAAATCAGATTATCCCACCATAAAATAACCAAGAATTAAATAATATAATTGGAAATATTCACCCATTTCTTAGGGGGTGTCTGTTGATTCTCGAAGATTGAATGCATAGCCTTAAGAAAAGGATTAAAAAATAGTGGACACAATACCAAGAGAAATTAGGTGGATACTACAATTAAAATTCCTAGGTTGAATTGTACATGGACTATGTAAATTGAGAGGAATATTTCTCCATACAATGCATCACATGAATAAAAATATCCCTAAACTAAGTTTTTATGCCCTGGATTGTAGCCATAGGTGCCTCTGACATTTTCACCTTGAGAAAATGATCACTAGTTCCATCTTGGTGCTTAAATGGTGATTTATGAGGAGTAATTTATCTATAAGAAAAAAAGTATAATATCAAAATATATTAATAACATGTTTCTTGATATCAAAATTTAGGGAAATCAGTATAAACATAGGGTCCAAAATCACAACCCAAGTTCTTCCAATAGCCCATCTACCCACTCTAGGCTCAAGTAGAACTTATGTGGAATCATCATGTCACCATTATTGGTAAGATAACATTTCCATTCACAAGTTATGAGAGAAAATATATGATAAGTTACTTGATGATATTTTATTTAACTCATCCCATTATTTAATTTAATTCAAATATCACATATCATTCACATTTAAATTTTGGTCATTTTATAATTCTCATAAATTTTAAAACCTATCAGCTTGGTGTCATTATATTAAGTGTTAAACACATGTTATAGAAGAAAAAACACTTTATGTTAATCTATCCACCCCTATTTAACTTCCACCAATTCAAATTCCAAACAATAAGTCACAATTCTTTATATTAATCCATGCATAGGTTGGTTAGATAGATTTCATAATTAATATATATAGGATAACACTATTTAAGTTACTACTAACTCTTTATATAACAATCCAATTTCAAAATGATGCAATGAAACTAGACAGTCAAATAAGCATCGAAATTACATGTAAATGGATACATGCCTAATATGATTCACGATGATACCCCTCTTTCCATACTTACCCAAGAGTAAAAATCCCATAAACGAATTCCTCTTATATTAAATGCATCACCAAAGGTTAAAATAAATTAACTATAACAATGAATTCCCAAAACAAATATTACCTCCCCAAAAAACATAGATTTTCCCTTAGGTGTGGGTTAGCTATTCCTTAGAACATTCTCATTAACATTTCCAAAAACATCCCACCTTATGTATACTGGGACCATATAATAAAATAAATAAAAAGTATACTAAAACAATTTTGTAATTTTATGACCAAAAATCCACTGAACCAGTGCCCCGATCTAGTATGCCACATGGCCTCAAGCATGCCTCTACTATTCTAGAGGTTGTTAAAAAGTAGTGAGAGTCCATAGTTGGTATGGTGAGGAGACTATACCCTCATGTTAGATTCCAACATAGTGAAAATAATGAAAATATCATATTCAAGTAAAATAAATGTTTTTAAAATAACAATTCACAACCCATAAAATATCATATTGGTGACACATACAAAATATAAAAATGTACACATAAGTCATGTCAATTACAAAAGGACCCAAAAGTAAAAAAAAGGTAAAAAACCAAAAGGAAAAAAACTAGAAGTCTTGAGCTCTAGCTCAACTCCCAACTCCAAACATAAATCAAAGACATAACATCAAGAATCATCTACAGGGTTCTTTCTCATGTGCTGACTAACATCCATGAGGTCAATTTAGGTACCAAATGGTAGCCCAAATAGGGTGTGAGTCTAACTCAGTAGGCCACCACAATCTTCATCTCGAGAAAATAAAGTCTATACTTGTAAATCATAATGGCCTAGAATATGTAAGTTAATCCATGATAATAATAATAACAATAAGCATATGAAATAAAAGTAATAATGTCATTCCTTAGGTATCAAGGAGACAACTAGGGTTAACCCCACCTATTTTGATCTACATAGGTCTTTGAACACAAATGAGGTATAATGTCTAATCTAGTTTGAAGTTTAATCATTGAGGAAACCATGAACATGTAAATAAATGGAAATACTTATAGATAAATTGGGAATTAATTTCCTTCAATTCCTATGAAAATAATTTTTTTAGGTCCAAGCTCAAGGGATTATGCTTGAAATTTAGAGGGGAATTCTAATTATAATACAAGTCTCACACCCGAGGCATTTGATACAAATATGATCAATCTAAAACTAGGGACATCATCTTATGTAATTCAATAAGGGCACCCCGCAATAATCCATAACATTAATCTATGTAATTCAAAATTTAAATACATTTCATGAATCCAACAGGGATTTACCCCATGGAATTCAGGGTAATGAATCTATGTATATTCCACTACCTCTCTTGAGTAACTCTATATAATTGGACCTTAGTGAATCTAATGTTGTCTTCACACTCTATAATTCACTTGAATCCCCTAATGGAATCATCATATCATCCATGGAATCATACAAAAAAACATTAATAATAATGAATACAATGGAGGACCTCAAAGGTATTCCTTACCAATTACAATTTATATGAATTTCGAACATGTTTATATGCCAAAATTCACGTGATAAAAAATTCTAACATTTAATCCAATCATGTAATTTGGGTTCAATTCACATTTACAATTAAACATTCCATGTCTATAAGCACTAATGGGTCCTAAAGGTAATCCCATGAATCCCAATTTTCATATAAATGGATTATATCACTAAGGTAATCCCTAAAATACTTAATTAGTTCACATAAAATATTGAATGAAGAAAAAACTCACATATTTAATAGTTTCAATAAGGTTCTATAAAAACCAACCCTCTTTTCTAAACCCAAGGGAGATTTGAAGACATCAAGAAGACATCAATGTCATTTAGATTAATTGTAGTTCAAGTGTATGAATATTTATCATGGCCACACAAGCCAAATACATAATAATTTAATGATACATTGAGGGAAAATCATGATAATGCATAACATAGGTGGAGATATTCCCACATATTGAGTATAAATATTTAGCTCAAGATGAAACAAGAGAAATAGAGGAAACATATAGAAGCCTTGAAAATATTACATTTATTTTAAACAAGATTAGATAAATTTATACATAAAGTAAAAGTGAGATTGGAAGATATAGGATTGTTATAATTTATAACTGAATTTTAACGTGTTTGATAGAACAAAAATTGTAGGTGGATTGAATGAGAAGTACCTAAGAAACCAAGGAAGGAGAGGAGGCCTCCTAAGATATTTATACTTCCCAAAATAGTAAAAGGTTTAGGTTAATATGTAAAGGGGTGAAGGGATAAAATACCATTTTTCATTTAAAAAAATAGGACATAACCCACCAGTTGGATGGTGGATATCACCGGCTAGCTAGTGGGTTTCCAGTGGTTGTCCCAACTTATAGGCAGTCCACTGGGTATCTAGTGGTCTAAAACCAGATAGCTGGTGGCACTATAGTCATTAGGATTCATGCCATGGTCTCCTCCCATGCCTCTCGAACACCTCTTTGACCCCCCCCCTAAACCCCCTTGAAATCTTCTGAAAAGTTAAAAACGTGTTTTTTGTAAAAATGTAAAGGTTTACTATATCAACAGAATAGTGGGGTATTAGATATAGACACCCATTATCATGAGCTATATCTATTTGATGAATCATAATCCATAATTCTCAAGTGATATTTTATGAACAATATTTTTTTAATCTTTCAAATTTTTCATCATAAAAAAACTGAGAAATTCTTTTGAATCCATAGGCAAATCACATTCCATTTTCACATAAAAATATAGATAATTCTCCATTTCTTTTGTATACTATTTAAAAATAAAAACTCCCAAAAACTATGGTAATTTGAGTTTATATTGGAAAACATTAAAACTTATAGAGGAATATTGATAAATAATAATGGATATGATGATGTGAAAAGTTTGTGAAGTCATATATATTAAAAAACATTCTTTTACAATTTGGTTAAAAAGAATTAAAATGACTTGTATAATAAATGATTAAAACAATCCATTTAAAACTGTTAAAAAGAAAGTCAAATGTGGTTGAAAATGAATTTTAAAAATACTTGTTGTATAAATAATAACATCATTGTAATATTTTGAAGAACTTGGAAATAAAGGAGAAATAGTTTAATGGAATAAATTAAATTAAGGTTTTAATGAAAAATCACTTACATTATGTCTTGTCATGATTATTACAATCTGTACATCATGAATAATAAAATAATATTAGTTTAATACTATATTAATAATATTTTAATGTTAATTTCATTACTATTATTCCTTTAATTTCATTTATTACCATGTTTTATTTAGTTTCAAAAATGGTTAAGTTCACATTGGACGTTTCGTGGTTGTTCTTTTTATAACCTCAAAACAACATTAGTGTGTTGACCATAGTTTAAGGGGTTATGGTTTGATTATCTTTTGCATATTAAAGAAGCTATATTTTTCATATTTATGCTTTATATAATCTTTTAAAACCAACAATGTATGAAAGCCATGAAAAATGAACCACACAGTTTCATGGAGTTTGTAGTCCATACGTACCCATGAATGACACTTTCATTTTTCTAAAAGGAAGAAAATAAATAAAGTAGATAATATTTCACCTTTCAAGAATCATAAATATGTTATTAATATCATTTTTATTCGTTATTTCCATCCATATGACCATAATTATATGTTTAAAATGAAAAACAAATCACATTTCTTCATGGAGGTCATATTCCACACGTAGGCATGAGTGACATTATAAATTACCAATATATATAAAAAGGGTAAGAATTAAAGTAATATATTACTTTTATAGAATTATTATTATTTCAAAAATATAATATATATTTAATTTTTACATAATTTTAACCATTCGTATTATCCGGTGATGAAAAATGGAACACATTGATTTGCGGATGTACTAGTCCACACAAACACATGAGTGATATTTTCATTTCACACAAGATGGAAAAGGTGATGAAAATGGTTTTACCATAATCATAATAAAAATTAAATATATTCATGATTAATATTTTGTTATTTCATCATGTTTGAATAATATTTAATGGAGGTATAAGAAGAAATAAACTTGAAATAGGTCGGTTAGAACTTATACATTCTCCTTAGAAATCTCTATTTGGATAACACATTAATCCCTCTAGGATTGGTATTTTGAGAAAAATAAGACCATTAATGTGTGGGGAGGTATGTTAAGGAGAGTTTATGGTATGGATTTTATAAATTATAGTTCCCAAAATGTGTGAGTACGGTAGGATAAGAGGTTCCATTTTAAAATTGTTGGGAGTAACACACTTGTAATTTTTCTAAAATTTTATGTATTATAAATTTTTAATCATGATAATGTGGATCTAAAGCTATAAAATGTATAATATAAGCTAATAAGATATGAAATAAAATCTTTCAATGAGAATTAAGAGAATATTCTGGGGACTTATCACTTAGTTCTTATTTAATTAACTTGATTTACCCTTTACCATGGTGACACATTTTTACCATAGTTACTATTTAAAATAGTATAAAATGAAATTGAGATCAGTACTAAATTTGAACACATTGATTAAAAATATGAAATATATTTTTCAAGAATCAATTAGTAGAAGTGGGTGAAATTACATTTAATATATGTTTACAAAATGAAACAGAAAACAATTTTTAGAAAATTATGTTTCTAAGTATAAAAATGAAATTATACCAAAATCAAAAATAATGTTGATTAATATGGAATTATTTAGATTATATTTAATAAAATGAATATTATTTCACTTTAAAAACATATATAAAACATAATTATATTTTTAAATTTATTTTTTTAAAGAAAAAAATACCATTTTTCAAAAAATATGCATTTTTCACAATTTACTCAATCAATCTCTCCAGAAAAGAAAAAAATCCATCCTAATATATATTTGAAATTTTTAGTCCAAAAATTAATTCCTTTTAATCAAATTAAATTTCTAAAATCAATAAATTTATCTTTTATATAAAACCATTTAATTCATCGAGAAAATGTTAGTTAGATATAAACATTCTTCTTTCACTAAAAGCTTTAACAAAACTATCATAAATATAAATACTGAAAATGAATACTTAAAAATATTATGATTTATTTATTTTCAAGATTATCTAGGTTTTCATATCCACATGGTGTTATACTAGTGACACAACCTTATGTAGGTTTCTCATTCCTTGGAAATCCCTGAATTTGACCTTCAGGCTGCTGGGCCTTCGGGCTGCTGGGCTATCGGGCTGCTGGGCCTTCGGGCTGCTGGGCCTTCGGGCCACTCATGTTCTAATGACTCTTTCCCCTTGGTATTTTGAGCCATGTGTGGTCATACAATAAATTTATTGGGTTCTTTTCATCCCTTGCAGGGTAGGATGATGCTTGAATCATTGAGTTGTTGAGGGGTGTGTGTTGTTTGGTTGCTTATAATATCCTCTACCCTAAATAATTATTAATATAATTTATTATGTCTTTTTTATTAGTTAACAAATTTTCACAACCATAAAAACCAAAAATCAAAGCAGTTACCTTTTTTAACACTTATTTTAGTAATATTAACAGTTTCTTTTTAAGGAAATCAATGTTTAAGAATATATGTGAATAATATTTGTGTATGTGTCTATATTAAGTTTTCACATTATAAAAATTTATTGAAATTTTATATGAAATTTTAATTTAAATAATTAGATATATGTATGTATGTTTGTATGTACATATGTATGTATCTATAGATATACATTATATATATACCAATGATTACATTTAACATAATTTTATATTCAAAAAAAATATAAATATAAATTTATAATAAAATATAATTGAAATTTTAAATTTTATATTATATATTGTAAAAAATAAATTTCATAATTTATTATCAACATATGAATTGTGTTTAATTATAATTACAAATATATAAAATGTTATATTTTAATTTTTTTTGAAAATATAGTTATAATTAAATTTATTTTAATATAATTAATAATTATATTATTTTTATATATTTACTGAATATTTAATTATATAATATATATATATAAATAAAATGTAAATTATTATATATCAATGTCAAAATATAATTTCACATTTTATTTTTTTAAATCAAATTGAAATTAAATTTAATGTATAGTTATATATATTAATTAGCACATGTTATAAAAGTTAACATATAAATATATATATAACTCATAATATATAAATCCATATTATATTGAAATCTCAATTGAAAATTTATCTAAATAACTATAATTATAATTATATGTATGTAAGTATATACGTATTTTGAGTGTATGTATGTATGAGTGTATTTATATATATTATATTAAATAGATGAATATAAAGTATTATTGAAAATTTAAATATTTTAAATTTTTTAAATTAAATAATTGAACATTGAAATTAGAATATACATTTTAGGACATAAAATATTTAATTTATTATCTATAAATGTGAATTTTATTTAAATAAAGTTAATAATATTATTTATATATTTAAATTTGTTTTATTAATTTTTTGCTAATAGTTATATATATATATATATATATATATTAATATACACATTTATACACACACACAAAACATGAAAATTTGCATTCAACCATTGTTTGATTTCCATTGTTTTATAATGAATGGAAATAGAATTTTATGGCCATGGTTTTATAAAATTATGGCTATATTTTACCCCTTGACCATCTAATATCCATTTTTTAGGATAACCATGACTATATATTAATCTATAATCATGTTAAACACAACTATTTCCTAATGGTGATAGGTCTTGGTATCCATAAACATATTATTATTTACTACCATGGTTATTGGAACCATGATTGTAGATAATATAAAAACCTTATGGAATGGTTTAATAATTGTGGCTAACGCACTACGGGAAAAATGGGTATTTGCGACGGGTTATTTGCGACGGGATTTATCCCTGTCGCAAATAGTCCCGTTAAAAACTTATTTGCGACGGGCGGTTACCGCCCGTCGCAAATAACCGGTGGCGATAAAAGATATTTGCGACGGGAATATACCTCTGTCGCAAATAGTATGTCGGCAGGTTATTATTTGCGACGGGACCCGTCGCAAATAACTATTTTACCGTTGACCGTAATAAATGCGGGCTAAGTTATTTGCGACGGTACCCGTCGCAAATAAGCTAACCTATAAATACCCGCCCCATCCGTTTTTTTCATTCATTCTCAAACTCTATCTTCTACTTCTCTCAAAACTCTATTTTTAGAGTTCAGCGTTTCTTAAGTTTAATTTTTTTTTCCGGAGTTGATATTGAAGTTTTCAACAACGATCAGAGATCAACCTCATATCAGTTTTAAAGGTATTTATGTTCATTTTAATTTAATATCTATTTTAAATTTTTTATTAGTTTCAATTATTCTTAATTAGTTGTAATTTAATTATGTTTACATTGTTTTGTTATTTAATAAATTTAAATTATTAGTATTCATTGTTTATAGTTAATGGTAATTAGGAATAATTAGTAATAATTAAGAATAAATACTAATAATTAGTAATAAATACCAATAATTAGGAATAATTAGTAATAATTACCAATAATTACCAATAATTAGTAATAATTAGTAATAATTACTAATAATTAGTAATAATTACTAATAATTAGTAATAATTACCAATAATTAGTAATAATTTCCAATAATTACCAATAATTAGTAATAATTACCAATAATTCGTAATAATTACCAATATTTAGTACTAAATAGTAATAATTAGTAATAATTACCAATAATTAGGAATAATTAGTAATAATTACCAATAATTACCAATAATTAGTAATAATTAATAATAATTACCAATAATTAGCAATAATTAGTAATAATTACCAATAATTAGCAATAATTGGTAATAATTATCAATAATTAGTAATAATTACCAATAATTATCCATAATTAGTAATAATTACCAATAATTATCCATAATTAGTAATAATTACCAATAATTATCCATAATTAGTAATAATTACCAATAATTATCCATAATTAGTAATAATTACCAATAATTATCCATAATTAGTAATAATTACCAATAATTACCAAGAATTACCAATAATTAGTAATAATTTACTAATTACCAATAATTATCCCTAATTAGTAATAATTACCGATAATTACCAATAATTAGTAATAATTTACTAATTACCAATAATTATTCATAATTAGTAATAATTACCCATAATTAGTAATAATTACCAATAATTAGTAATAATTAGAAATAATTACGAATAATTACCATTAATTAGTAATAATTACCAATAATTATCCATAATTAGTAATAATTACCAATAATTACCAATAATTAGTAATAATTGGTAATAATTAGTAATAATTACCAATAATTAGTAATAATTAGAAATAATTACCAATAATTACCACTAATTAGTAGTAATTAATAATAATTACCAATAGTTAGTAATAATTAGTAATAATTACCAATAATTAGTAATAATTAGTAATAATTAGTAATAATTAGTAATAATTAGTAACAATTAGTAATAATTACCAATAATTAGTAATAATTAGTAATAATTAGTAATAATTAGTAATAATTAGTAATAATTAGTAATAATTAGTAATAATTAGTAATAATTAGTAATAATTAGTAATAATTACCAATAATTAGTAATAATTACCAATAATTAGTAATAATTACCAATAATTAGTAATAATTACCAATAATTAGTAATAATTACCAATAATTAGTAATAATTACCAATAATTAGTAATAATTACCAATAATTACCAATAATTATCAATAATTACCAATAATTAGTAATAATTACCAATAATTAGTAATAATTACCAATAATTAGTAATAATTACCAATAATTAGTAATAATTAGTAATAATAACCAATAATTCGTAATAATTACCAATAATTAGTAATAATTACCAATAATTAGTAATAATTACCAATAATTAGTAATAATTACCAATAATTAGTAATAATTAGTAATAATTACCAATAATTCGTAATAATTACCAATAATTAATAATAATTACCAATAATTAGTAATAATTACCAATAATTAGTAATAATTACCAATAATTAGTAATAATTACCAATAATTACCAATAATTACCAATAATTACCAATAATTACCAATAATTAGTAATAATTACCAATAATTACCAATAATTAGTAATAATTACCAATAATTATTAATAATTACCAATAATTAGTAATAATTACCAATAATTAGTAATAATTACCAATAATTAGTAATAATTACCAGTAATTAGTAATAATTACAAATAATTTGTAATAATTACCAATAATTATAAAAAATTACCAAAAATTACCAAAAATTACCAATAATTACCAAAAATTACCAAAAATTACCAATAATGAGTAATAATTATCAATAATTAATAATAATTACCAATAATTAGTAATAATTACCAATAATTAGTAATAGTTAACAATAATTAGTAATAATTAGCAATTATTAGTAATAATTACCAATAATTAGTAATAATTACCAATAATTAGTAATAATTAGTAATAATTACCAATAATTAGTAATAATTACCAATAATTAGTAATAATTACCAATAATTACCAATAATTAGTAATAGTTACCAATAATTAGTAATAATTACCAATAATTAGTAATAATTAGTAATAATTGGTAATAATTAGTAATAATTACCAATAATTAGTAATAATTACCAATAATTAGTAATAATTACCAATAATTACCAATAATTACCAATAATTAGTAATAATTAGCAATAATTAGTAATAAATACCAATAATTGGTAATAATTAGTAATAATTAGTAATAATTAGTAATAATTACCAATATTTTCCAATATTTACCAATATTTACCAATTGTTTCTAATATTTTCCAATATTTACCAATATTTACCAATATTTACCAATATTTACCAATATTTACCAATATTTACCAATATTTACCAATATTTACCAATAATTACCAATATTTAACAATAATTGGGAATAATTACGAATAATTAGGAATAATTACCAATAATTTGGTATAATTACCAATAATTAGGAATAATAACATTATTACATTATTTGTATATTTTATTATTAATATTAAAATAATATAATTTTCTATATTATATACAATTCCCTTTTCATCTGTGTGTTTTCTGTCTCCACATGTAATATTTGCATTCTTTTTCAAAATTATCAACCTGCTCGCCAATGGAGAGGTGAAAGTGAATGCAAATATTACATGTGGAGACAGAATGTGAAACACACAGATGAAAGGAGAATTGTATATAATATAGAAAATTATATTATTTTAATATTAATAATAAAATACACTAAAAAAGTAATAATTTTATTATTATATAATTAATATTTATGAAAAAATTATATTAGTATTATTAAAATAATAAAAAATCAATATAATATTAAAATTATCAATATTTGTAACATGTTTTGCTTTATTCTCAACATATTCAATCCTTTCTTGAGTGTTTTTTCTAACAAATTATTCAAAACCATTAATGCTTTTATATTTTATAGAAAAATATGGAACAACGAGGTCGTCAACAGTCATTATTAGATGACCGCATATGGATAAATCAACGTAGAAATCCAAACGGTTCTGGTTTAAATCTAGTATATATAGAGGGTGTGGAGACTTTTTTATCATTTGCGGCATCAAATCCAGAATTTGTTTCAGAAGGAAAAATAAAATGCCCTTGTAGAAAATGTGCATTGAGAACGTTTGAAACATTTGACAAAGTGGGGGGACATCTCTTGCATTTTGGTTTTCAACCAGATTATGCTTTTTGGTATCAACACGGTGAATGCAGTTCCAGAGTAGGTGATACCAACTTGATTCCGGATCCATCCCGGTTTCAAGATTTAGTACATGATGCTGTAGGTTCATCTGTTCAACATATAGAAACTCCGGCTGATATAGATTCAAATCCTGAGTTGGCACCGTCTGAATTTTATGAGTTGTTGAGGTCTGCTGAGGATGCATTATATCCTGGCTGCAATATGAGCAAATTAGAAGCAGTTGCAAAATTTATGGCTATCAAATCAGATAACGGAATGTCAAACACCTATTTTGACCAGATATTTTCTTTGCTTAAAACACTATTACCCGAAGGAAATGTTTTTCCTGCAAATTACTATGAGAGTAAGAGGCTGGTTCGAAATTTGGGACTTACTTGTCAGAAGATTCATGCATGTTCAAATGACTGCATTTTATATTCTGGGGAAAATGAGTCGTTGGATAATTGTCCCACATGTGGGCAACTGAGATATAAAGAAGGGCAACATGGGAAGTCTGGTTTGATTCCTGTAAAACAGTTGAGATATTTTCCGCTTACATCCAAACTTCAGTATTTATTCATGTCTAAGAATACAGCGACAATGATGTCATGGCATAAAGCGAATATTTCAACCGATAAAAGCTTGAATCATCCAGCCGATGGTGATTCATGGAAACATTTTGATAGAGTGCATCCATCCTTTGCTTTAGAAGCTAGAAATATTCAACTGGGCCTTTCCACTGATGGTTTCTGTCCGTTCGGATCTTATGGTAGTCAATATTCATGTTGGCCTATTTTTTTAACTCCATACAATTTACCTCCATGGATGTTGATGAAGGAGCCATATATCTTTTTGACTTTACTAATTCCAGGACATCCGAAGAAAAATATTGATGTTTATTTGAAACCATTGATTGATGAATTAAGTTTATTGTGGAGTACTGATGTCAGTACATATGATGTTGCTATGAAACAGAATTTCATACTGAGAGCAGCATTGATGTGGACAATTAGTGACTTCCCAGCTTATGGGATGTTATCTGGCTGGAGTACACATGGTTAGAAATCATGTCCTTACTGTATGGGAGAGAACAAAGCATTTATGCTCATTCATGGAAAGAAACCTTGTTATTTTGACTGTCATCGCAGATTTCTTCCAGCTAATCATCTTTTTCGCAGAAACAGATCTCATTTCAGAAAAGGAACAATTGAAAGGGATGGACCTCCAAAAATTCTATCAGGTTCGGAGTTAAAATCAGTTGTATTTCCATTACCTCCCATCACTTTTGGTCCCACAATAAACCAAGAGAAAATTTCTGGTTTTGGGAAAGAACACAATTGGATTAAACTTAGCATATTTTGGGATTTTCCATATTGGTCTGATTTATTGGTCCGCCACATGTTGGATGTCATGCATATTGAGAAGAACTATTTTGATAATTTGTTTCATATAGTTTTGGATATGCCAGGAAAGAGAAAAGACAATGTAAATGCACGTTTAGATCTTGCCCAAATTTGTAGGCATCCAGAACTGGAATTGTTTGAGAATGTCAGAACAGAAAGGTTACTGAAACCAAAAGCAGCTTATACACTGTCTAAAGAAAACCGTTTATTATTTTGTCAGTGGATTGCAGATTTGAGACTTCCAGATGGTTGTGCTTCCAATTTGGGTAGATGTGTAAAGAATGGTCATATTACTGGATTAAAAAGTCATGATTGTCATGTTATAATGGAAAGACTTCTACCCATTGGATTAAGAGGTCTATTGAATTCTTTGATTTGGGATTCCATAACAGACATGTCTCATTTTTTTCAGGAAATTTTTGCGGCTACAGAAGATTATGATGCTCTATGCAAACTTGAAGAAGATATTTTTGTAATTATATGTAAACTGGAAAAAATATTTCCATCGTCTTTCTTCGACTCAATGGAACATTTGATGTTACATTTGCCATATGAAGCCAAATGTGGAGGTCCAGTACAATTTCGATGGATGTACCCATTTGAAAGATGCATGCAAAAATTGAAAAGAAAAGTACGTAACAAAGCATCTGTTGAAGGATCTATTGCAGAAGCTTATTTGCAAGAGGAAATATCTTTTTTCTGATCCCATTATTTTTAATCTGAGTATCCTTCAAAACACAACCGAATGGGATGGAACGAGAGGAATATTGATGCAATCGACAATCAATTATCTATTTTCAACCAGTTAGAGCTTGGTTTTGGTGGAGTTTATGAACGCTGGCTTTCGGATGATGAACATCACAGAGCTCATACGTATGTTCTGCTCAACTGTGAAGAGATGACATCAGTTGTACTGTAAGTGTTTATATCACTTATTCTATCATTTATGTTACAGTAAATAACTTTGTTTTTTATAGGTTATATGATAATCATATCAAGAAACAAATTCCACAAATTACAGCAGCTGCTCTCTAAGAACGCCGATAGAAAAATTTCTCTCAGTGGTTTCAAAAACTGGTAACATAAATTCTTTATCTTTTAGCAACTCATTCAATGTATAGTTTACTATATTGATAATTATTTCACAAATTTTCAGGTGTCTCGACATGCTGATAAAATTGACAAATGGCGGTGTATATTGAGTAACCCACCTTCCAAACTTGTTAAAACTTATAATTCATATGTTGTGAATGGATTTCGATTTCACACACATGCATATGGGGAATCAAAAAAAACAATGAACAGTGGAGTTAGCTTGAGAGGATCTCATCATCGAGAAAATGAAGTTGACTTTTATGGCTTACTTGATGAAATCATTGAACTCTGTTATCTTGGACAACATTACATAACCATGTTCAAATGTCAGTGGTTGGATACAGAGAGAGGCGTGCGTGTTCATCCGACTCATGGAATCATCGATATTAAATGTAAAAGTGTTCTCCCAGTAAATGAACCATTCTTATTGGTTCAACAGGCACATCAAGTTTATTACACAAAGTACTGTGCTACATCAAGAGACTTGACTGATTGGTGGAGTGTAATAAAAATCAAAATTCGAGAAATCAGTTTATTCAAAGTGAATGTGCTTTCACTGATGTGTAAAGAATTGAAGTTTTTCAAGAGAGTACCCAAAATCAATCTTTTTTACAAAGAGACATGAGTATCGATGACGACACCCCACATTTAAGAGTCGGTGATGACGATGATGTTAATGATGTCACATATGAATTTGAAATAGTAAGAGATGAAGCAACTGGAACTCGAATGGATATCGATGATGTTGGGGAGGAATATGAAGATGACATTGAAATATATGAAGATGAAGATAAAGATGAATACTGATAGAATTCCATGGTAGTTATATACAATCATAAAATATATATATGTATATATAATAGTAATTATCAATTATTTGCTAACAACATTAACATTTTCTATTTCAGATGGACGACGACACATTTCGTGAGTTGGCTGAAGCTGACCTGCCTTTCGATGCGGATGAGTTGATGGAAGATGACCCTCAGCCTGCAGGCTCTCCAGGAAGTACACAGAGGGGGTGCGGTCTTGCACGATTGATGATTCCTAACCCCGTCCCCAAACGACGTTCACGTCTTGGGTTTGATCCACGCACACGGAGGTGTGATAACCTGTGTGATAACCTGTGGATTTGACTAAGATTTCATTAATCTATTCACATAATAAATGTTTATTATTTTTATAGTTTTCCGCATATAGCAGTCGGACAGGGCATCGCTATTTTGTGAAACTATTTCTCTCAGTCGTGGACCACATGGGAGCAGATTCCCATTGATGTGCAGCAGGATATGTTCGGCCATTGGTTGGTACGTACGTAAATAAATAATTTTTATTTTGAAAATTATTTCATTTCTAACTTGATATTTTGATTTATTTGTAGGTTTTATAGTATCTGATCGATGATACCATGCGTGACACCATCCACGAGGCATGGGAGGTGGCCATGCGTGATCGCTTTCGTTAGTTTTTCCACAATTTAAGAAAAGCTGCCATGAAGAAAGTAGGACTGTCAGATTTTGACGAGTCGTGTAGAGCACACTAACCAGAGTACATTTCATCCCATGTATGGGATAGATTATGTGCGCACTGGTTGAGTGGTGCCTTTCAGAGGAGATCATCAGTGGGGAGGTAGAATCGGGGGAGACAGGAGGTGACTCATCAAGCTGGGAGTCGTTCTTTCACTACTCATAGACATCATCTGGTACGTACATTATTTATAAATATTTTATATAACTATAAATATTAACAGTTTATTTTTTATTCTTATAGGCTGTCGAGCACCCCGATATTACGGAGTACGACGTATATCGGAGGATGTATAGTGATCCTACTACTAGGGAGCTCAGAGGTGATCGTCAGCATCACATCGTGGTCAGTATTATTTGTTTTCAAGTTTAAAAATTAACTGCATATAATATATTCACAATTATAATTTTAAATTGAAACTAGAGGAGTCATATGAGGCCGCAGCGTCACAGACCCGACCTGAGAGTCAGGCCGAGTCATCAGATTAGACCACTGGCCGTCAGTTTGATGAGGCGGCATGGATGCAGGCCACCCAGTAAGCCTTCGAGAAGGGCCGGGTAGTTGGTATCAGCTCTCTACTGACTCTCGGATATTATTATGGCAGTGCTGCGATGTCAGCGTCCAGCTCGAGAGGAGCTCGTGCATCTTCTTCTGCTACACAGTATGAGGATCATTTGTGATCTCAGACTGCACTGATAGAGAGTCTCCGACAGGAGCAGGAGCAGATGCGTCAGCAGCAGCAGCAGCATGAGGAGGAGCGTCGACGCCAGCAGCAGCTGTACGAGGAGCAGATGAGTTGGTGGCAGCAGCAGTAGCAGGAGTAGATGAAGTACATGCGCCGACTCACTCATGCTTTAGGGATGTAGTTTCCTCCACCAGCATCTGCAGATCCCCCCCATCCCCCCCCTCCTTCAGATTAGAGTTTGTTTTTATGTTATAAAGATTGTTAAATCAAAATATGATTTTTTTCTATTCGTAGTTTCTGTCTCATTATAAAATATTAATAATATTATATTTTGAAATAAGAATATTAATATGAATAATAATATTATTTATATTTTATAATATTAAATTATATATATATATTAAAATTTTATAATATTAAAATTTAATTATATTTTTTTTGTAATATTTGAATTATTTCAATATTTGAATGTAAAATCATTCTATTATTTTTATATTAATTAAAATAAATTATTAATATTTTTTTTATTTATGAATTATAATTCTATTATTATTATATTAATTAAATCATTTATTAATATTCTATTATTTTTTATTTTTGAATTATAATTCTATTATTATTATATTAATTAAAATAATTTATTAATAATTTATAATTTTTATTTGTGAATTATAATTCTATTATTATATTAATTAAAATCATTTATTAATATTTTATTATTTTTTATTTTTAAATTATAATTGGATTATTATTATATTAATTAAAATCATTTATTAATAATTTTTTTTTATTTTTTTATAGTATTTGCGACGGGATTCTATGCCCGTCGCAAATAGTTTTATTATTATATTCATTAAAATAATTTATTAATAGTATTTATTTTTTTTAAATAGTATTTGCGACGGGCCCCGTCGCAAATAGTAGTTGCGACGGGCCCGTCGCAAATACTATTTTAAAAGTTTTTACAAATATACAGAGTAATATTTGCGACGGGAAAAATCCCCGTCGCAAATAACATCTTTAGCGACGGGCCCGTCACAAATAATTATTGTTGCGACGCCGTTTTCCGCGACAGGTCATTTGTGATGGGCCCCCGTCGCAAAAGGCCATTTGCGACGGGATCCCGTCGCAAATACCTGTTTTTCTAGTAGTGACAGTTTCCCAAGAAACACCCCTTTTAATTCTCCCTCCCTCCTCTGCTGACACTTGACCCACACTGCCATCTTGTTGACCATCAATATCCCTTACTTAAATGAAATACCACCACATCTTCCCCTCTGATATCCACCTCACCTCCTACTCTATCACAATCATACTATCCCCCCTTATTCGCAGACCACCCATAAGGGCTATATTTCTCTCCATCATGTAAAGACCTGTAAATTTCAAGGAAATTTTTTTCTTAATTTTCTTTGGAATTTTACAAGAACGCAGCTTCTGACGGCACCTGATTCCGAGCCCCGGTGTGCCCGGAATCATTTTCCGAAGTTTGGCTTGGGTACGTTCAGTGAACGAACGAGCGAGTTTTTCTAACTTTTGAACCGGTGCTCGGAATCAAATTCTGAGGGCACTGATGGAATCGCAGCGCCGGTATTTGCTTAGAAATGCCTCTTCCGGAGTTGCGTTTGCTCAGTTGTGGTTTTTAATTTTTGGGTTTTAAGTTAAGAAATAAAATAAAGTTGTGCGACAATTTTATTTTTATTTCCCTTAAAGCTGCTTAAAGACCACTTCAAGCTGTTTAAGCTGAGTTGATGCGGATAGGGTGCTATCCAAAAATATCCTACCCTCTTGGTAGGATATTTGTGAGGTGGGGCCCGCACGAGCCCCACTGTTTCTTTTCCCCTAAGTAACGCACCCGCGAAAACCCATTTTTATGAAGGTCAACTGACGCGTTTTCTTAAATTCTTAACGCACCATTTAATTGGGCGGTTTTATTCATTGAATTAATTCTATAAATTAATGGGTCGTTACTTATCTCTTTTTCGTTTTTTGGCATGTTAATAAAATAAGACCAACGTTTTTTCTCCTTAAGTGTTGTTCGTTGAGAGGATTTGACAAACCTCAAGTTATTCATCCTTCTTCGCGAAGAACGCGAAGAACGTGAAGAATGCGAAGAACGCGAAGAATGCCGGCCTTTGACGAAGGGCGATGAAGAACGCCGAGCCCTCGGAGATCGATGATGCAACGCCAAGTACCGCGACGCCGACGGTTCTTCTTCCGCGACGTTCTTCCGTGACAATCCAGCCCCGCGACAACCTTCGATCGACAACGACAAGGTAGGGGGTTGCGCTTCTTTTAAATCTCCTTGTGGGTTATAACAACATCACGGATTTAATTATTATTAATTAAATCTGTTGTTTCTTGATCCTCGGAGATCGTCGATGAGACGCCCTTCCGCGACGACGCGACGCCCTTCCGCGACGCGACGCTCCGCTTGTTCCGCGACGGTCAATTCCGCGAAGAACTCGCGTGCGACAACTTGACGAGGTAGGGGTTTTGTTGGAAATGTTTTTACTCCGTGGATGTTTCCATTCAAACAAAGAACCCGGTTTCGTAAGAAAAATTTTAATTTATTAAAATTGTTTTTGATATGTTTTGAATATTCTTCCCGACTGTTATCATCTAACGCGGAGGGTGCGGGCCAAACAAACACGGCCCGACAACCCTCCGCAGTTCTTCGTTGATGTGCGGATTTGGCGGGCGACGATGGAACGTGCCGCAGATGTGATTTGATGTTTCCGCAGTGAAGAACGGGACCCGGGAGGAGCTTCGGTGCAAACGGGAAGGGAAACGGACCACCGGAGCAACTCCGGTGGCCCGCGGAAGCCACCGGCGGCACGGGTCGCCGGCGCGGCGGCCATCGGACCCGTGGCTGCGCGGTTCCGGCTCACACGCACGGGTCATGGCAAAGGCCGTGTCCGCTGACTCCAGTGCGGCCCCACGCGGGGCCGCGACACTATCTTCCCGCGGGGGCAGCGCCCCCGCGGCTCCTTCGCTCGGCCACTCGGTCGAGCCGAGCCGGGCCGGCCCGACCGGCCGGGTCGCGCCCTGCCCGGACCGGGCCGCGCCGAACCGGGTCTGACCCGGACTCGGGTCGGGTCGACCCGGTTCGGACCGACCCAGGGGGGTTAGGCCGGGTCGGTCCGGGCCGAGACCCCCCGTCTCCAGACGTTCTCGGTCTTTTGCTCATAACATGAGCTACGAGCCTCCGAACAACGGGCCGTCAGTAGCAAAACGATCCTTGGATCGAGAAGGTCATTTCAGTATATCACAATCAAGGTTTCGGAATACCTTGGGTTCGGCTGGGTTGGTTCATCCACGAAACCAACCGGGCCCTCGGAGCGGAAACACTAATATCTTGAGCTCCGGACGTCTGATTGACGTGATATCGACTTTGTTGTTTTTCTCTAAGTGAGACGGATCTTTTGGCATACTCCGCCTGAGGTTTGGACGCAGGTGGAGTATGGTCGAGTTGGTTTTGCCTTAGAAACCAACCAGGCCCCTGGGACGGAAAAACCAATAACTCTCAGACCGGGCGTCCGATTGACGCGCCATCTGTGACGTTGAGTTCTTGTTGATGATACAGAACTTTTGGATACATCAACTCTGGACCTTGTGTCAGTTGATGTATCAGCCTCTCGGCTCGTGGAGCGGACCCTCCCGAACGAGCTTGCTGTGTGCGGGAACCCTAGTGCTGGCTGCGACTTCGACGATGACGACTGTGCAGAGATCCTCAGTGGACTGCGACGATGAAGAGTGATGGTCTTGTATCCTATGTGGGTCCCAGCTGTGCTGGTCTTGTATCCTATGTGGGTCCCATCTTAGATGATTCAGTGCTGGTCTTGTATCCTATGTGGGTCCCAGTATAGATGAATCAATGAAGAGTGCTGGTCTTGTATCATATGTGGGTCCTAGCATAAATGAATTAATGAAGAGTGCTGGTCTTGTATCCTATGTGGGTCCCAGCTGTGCTGGTTTTGTATCCTATGTGGGTCTCAGCTTAGATGATTCAGTGCTGGTCTTATATCCTATGTGGGTCCCAGCATAGATGAATCAATGAAGAGTGCTGGTCTTGTATCCTATGTGGGTCCCAGCCGTGCTGGTCTTGTATCCTATGTGGGTCCCAGCTTAGATGATTCAGTGCTGGTCTTGTATCCTATGTGGGTCCCAGCATAGATGAATCAATGAAGACAACTGGTCTTGTATCCTAAGTGGGTCCCAACTTAGATGATTCAGTATCTATATCTGATCATCCCTTTCACCTTTTCGACGATGTATACCTGTGTGAGCTGAATCCTGTGTTACTCTCCTTTGTGGATTGTGTTGAACTATCCTATGTGGATTTACTGTTTACTCTCCTTTGTGGATTGTGTTGAACTATCCTGTGTGGATTTACTGTTTACTCTCCTTTGTGGATTGTGTTGAACTATCCTGTGTGGATTTACTGTTTACTCTCCTTTGTGGATTGTGTTGAACTATCCTGTGTGGATTTACTGTTTACTTTCCTATGTGGATTACTTTTTCTCTCCTTCGTGGATTGTGTTGTGCTTTTCTGTGTGAGTATATGTTTTGCTTTCCTGTGTGGACTGGGTTGTGCTTGGGCTCGGATGTTGGAGCCGAACGAGAATTGATGACTTAGGTATATGTATGGGCATATACCTAAGCAGTGTCGGTCGTTACTTCTTGATTGTATCTTTCCTTGTGGTTTATCCTTTGTGGATTTCGGGAGACCTTTGGGGGTCTCGGGGTCCCTACTGAGTAGGTTATACTCACCCCTGCACGGGCTATGCCCGCACTTCGTTGTGTTGGTTGCAGACGACGGACAGCGCAGCGGAATCGTGTTGGAGGCTTGCGGAGCAGGACGGTACCTGGAGGTGGACCACTGGGCGGGACATACTCAGAGCGGACGGCTGGACCGAGCTGTGGAGGCTATCTGTGCTCACCCTTCATGTGGGACTTCCAGAGGACGGCTTGACGCTGTGGCTTTTCATTTTAGTTGTTGTTTTCCCCTTTCAGTTGTACTTTACAGTTGGGCTTGTATTTCCGGCCCGTTTTACTTTCAGCACAGCTTGTTACAGTTTTTTAGTGTTTACTCTTTCCACTTGCTTACTCTGTGGTGGTTGTTTACTTTACAAAGGCAATGCCTTCCCTGTTTATTGGGATTTACGCCTTGGTGCTAGTCGCCAACCCCTGGCCTATGGAAGGCAAGCTTGGGGTAGTCACGGCACGGGCCCCGAGGACGGGTCGTGACACATCATTTAACCAACCCTCTAGTGTTTTACCCATTTGAAAGAAATATCAATCGATCACTACCATTTTATCATTTGACAACCTATAATAATCTATTTCGATGAAAACTGTGTATTCCATAACAACATTGTTAGCATACCTCTTTTATGAAATAGTAAAAAACTATTATTTCTATTTTTTTATTTTTTAAGTGTGTTTTTATTGTCAATATAAGTGTTTGATTGATTTTTGTTTTCATTTTTGTTCATTATAGGTTTTTTATGATTATTGTGTGACTCAATAATTTTTTATATCTATTCTATACCTTATTGGTCTATTAATATAATGTATTTTATATAATTTCAAAAAAATATTTAATAGTTAAAAGATTTATTATTTTGACTAGTGGTTCACTTATATCATGAAATGTATGACACTAAAACTAATTTTTAAGAACACCTTAATGAACTTTTTTGTCAGATTTATGCATGAATCTATAATTTATATTTGTATTTTATACCTTATTGTACAAATAATACAATATTGTTTTAATAATCTCTAAAAAAATATATAATAGTTAAAATATTTATTATTTTTAATGGAAATTCACTTATATTCATGTTTTACTATCCCTCAATGCTCAAGTATGATTTATGTTACACAATTAATTTTAAAATTCAAATCATTATTCATGAATTATGTAAGAAATTTTCAAGAAATTTATATTTTAAAACATTTATTTTATGTAATATATAGAGAAATGATATAATTTTTTTCAAGGTAATTACCTAGATTTGACAACGATGATAAAATGTGACTTTTCTAAAATAAATGAATATTATAATTTGATTATTATCTAAAATTATATATTTTATAGATTAATATTCTTTATATGCCAAATTAAATATTTTTCTTTTGATTTTTGAATGGATAGAGGTTGAATGTAAGTTCTTGATCTAGTGTTGAATAAGTTTCGAAGTAAACTTGAAATATTTTTGGTTTTTTGTTTAAATAATGCTTCACTTGGATAATTTATTCAATGTACCAACTATACTAGTGTTAGAATACCAAGGTTAACAAGTGAAGAATAGAGTTATTGTATAATTATATTTTATTTTAAAACAATTATCAGTTTTGTGTTGTTCTAATAGAATCAACTCAAACACGCTGCAGTTGGGGGTGAATCAGTTTGGATAAATATTTTACACAAATAAAGATCTTAATTTTTTACCTCCACACCAAGTAGGGTGAATGTATCTCACTAACTTCTTATCTCACATGGTTTTCATTCATTCAATGATAAACAAAAAACAAAAAACATGGAACACATGAATTTAAGAGGTTCACTTACAATGTGTGATCCAGCACTACTGGAAAACTAACCTATACCAACGGTTTGGAACCGTTGGTATAGGCCTCCAAACCGTTGGTATAGCCTATACCAACGGTTTGGAGAACCGTGGCGAAGTAAGCCGTTGGGATAGGTCTATACCAACGGTTTTGGGAAAACCGTTGGTATAGACCTATCCCAACAGTTTTGAAAACCGTTGGCATAGGTAATATGAAAATCTATTCCAACGGTTATAAAACCGTTGGTATATGTATTTCAAAAAAAATACATTCGGTGTGATTTGATCCCTCAACCCCTCGTTTATAATAGAACGACTTAACCACTAACCTAATATGACTTTTTTAAACATAATTTCATAAATATATATATGTATTATAATAATTATTTAAAATTTAGATTTATATAATGTTCTCGGGCAGTAGACCTGGAAAAAAAATCGAAGAACCTATCCCAACGGTTCGCAAAACTGTTGGGATAGGTGCGTATTTTTTTTTTCGGGGTGTATGCTGGATTTTGGGGCACCCTTTCCCAACGGTTTGGGAGAACCGTTGGGAAAGACCCAACCCTTTCCCAACGGTTCTCCAAAACCATTGGGGAAGGGGTGTTTTGAGCTCCCTTTCCCAACGGTTTGGGAGAACCATTGGGAAAGGGGTGTTTTGAGCTCCCTTTCCCAACAGTTTGGGAGAACCGTTGGGAAAGACCCACCCCTTTCCCAACGGTTCTCCAAAACCGTTGGGAAAGGGGTACTTTGAGCGGGTGCTTTGAGCTCCCTTTCCCAACGGTTTGGGAGAACCGTTGGGAAAGGGTGCCTATACCAACGGTTTTTACAAACCGTTGGTATAGAAGTGTTGGGAAAGATCCGATTTCCAGTAGTATAGTGCTCACTAGGTGGTAGTAGTTATCCCACACAAAAGTGGGTGATCTCTTATTATCAAGTTTCATATAAGGTAAAGGGGGTGGCCTAGAACCCTTTTTTTTTCTAAAACTAATGATGTTGCATAAAATAACCAACTTTCTATCTTCTTAGGATTTAGAACCAACTATACCTTTCTCAATAACTAGACTCGGTTATATCTTCATGAAGTGTGTTCATCGATGTAAGTATAAGTCATTTAGGGGATTTTAAAAAATATAATATCCTTCCTTAAATTGAAATAATCTTAAAGGGTGTATCATGCTAAAAAATCTTGAATGGTCATCTTAGTGTCAGCACTAATTTTTAAGTTTGCATCATATACAAAATATTCAAGTCTGTCTCGAACATTCTTCTATAACTTCAACAAATGATAATCAATGGTTGTAAGATCGTACTCTTTTTCTATCTCTACCTCTCTTCAATTCTTGTAATGATTCTTCAATTCACAATTTATTCATCTCAAAAAAACATTTTTTCTCACTATTTATAAAATAATATTGAAATTCCATAGTGGTTTTTTAGGGTCCCTTCCTTACATCCTTTTTCTGTTATCTTATGCCTATATTCAAAGAATATAACATGGATAATATTTCTATACATTAATATGTAAATCCTTCAATATCATTATTTTTATTTTCATACCTCTACATCACTTTTTTATTGATTTTCATGGACATGAAGGAGTCTAGGCTTGAATTTTTCAATGTTTTGTAAATTTGGGGTTTTTCAAACTCTTAAAACAACCATCACATGGTTTAGTGGAAACCATGTGTTGTAATACTACATGTGATATTTAATTTCAGTGAAGGATATATAGTTAGCATGTAGTTATCACATGGTTATGAGTAATAATTCATCTTAATCATACATTTTATGGGGGAAACCATAATTATTAATCATATAAACGATTCAGTTAAAACCATCATATTAAATACTAAATGGGTGTATCCATGTTTAGTGGAGATGCATGATTTGTGCATAGTTCAAGATAGAACATATGGATTAATTATACAAAATTTATCTTTTTTGTTACTTTTGCATGGATTTTGTACTATTATGAGTAAACAGATAGCCTATCCATGTGGGGTGCACAAGTAGAATCTAGTGGTCTCTTCATAGTTAGAGCACGGTCCACCAAACTGTGTTTCCAAATATTATGAGAAACCTTGTTTTAAAATTTGTGAATTACAAATTTTTCACTGATCATATTAAAGCCACTTCAGTCTTTATTTTTTCCTCTCATTCGACTCCTTAACATTCCAAGAATCTCCCACTCATTACTCCCATAAACTTGAGCTTCAACATGGGATTTACCATTCTTTTAATGATGATTAATTGAGGTAAAATCACTTAAACCTATCCTATATTATTCTAAATCTAATATGTTCACGGCGACCTTGGGTTTAGTGTTACTCATATTTTCATTGGGGTTTTCTTGATTTAGGGTTTGTAGTGGGATTCTAAAGGGTTCTTTATCCCTATTGTGGAGGATTAGAATTTTAATCAATGTATTTAATGAAATGAGGTAGGTTCTTCCATGTAAAGTTCAGTAAATTTAAATATAAGAATTTTTGAATTTCATTAACCCAACTTTCCAGTATCTTATAAATTATATTAAGTGTATTTATTGATCTTTTCCAAAATACCAGGTCTCTCGTTCAAAATTATTTTAACATAAAATAAAATTGATAATTAAAGGGGTTGTTTTGACTCTTAACCTATTTATATGGTAAAAACCCAATGTTTAAAGTGATTTTTTTCATAATTTAATGGTATATTTGGGTTTTTCAAATTACCTTTGTTTTTCTCTGATTATTTGATGAGTTTGATAATTTTTTCAAAGTTGTATTTTTAAAATATGATCTTATAACCAATTTCTCTTTGATTTATAAAATCCCAAGTTAATAATTTATAAAATGGGTATCCTTGTTTCTTATACACCCTTGAAGTAAGCTTGTTCCATTGTTTTTGTAAAATTGTAAAATGATATTGATGTTGTGAAATATATGAATTCATTCAAGTTAGTATAAGTTTTTTATATGTTAATCATAAATAGGGGTTTCTTCTTGAATGATTATCATAGGTGAGGGTGAAATATTTTTTTTGACATATATATATATATATATATATTCATGTTAATAGATTGCCTTTATTTTGTGTCACTGTAATACATGTGTAAGTAAGTAGGAAATCTATGTTTTTGAACTACACTAGTTTATGATTCCACTCTGGATTGTGACCTCGAGGTAGGATCATGCCCTACATAGAATACGTTTCTCCTCTTCCATGTTGGGTATTGTAAAGCTGAGTGTTTGGCTAGTTGAATTGCATCAAGCATTAATTAGATGGATTCCATTTTTTGTTGTCCTAGATTATCTTTGTAGACCCAAGTTGTTCCTATGATGGCAACATTTTGAGTACATCATTGATAATTGATTTATAGTAATATTCATGATAAATTCCTATTACTTTTTTTATTATTGTTATTATCTTATTTAAATTGTTTTTTTCTATCTTATTATGGAATATATGTCAGTATGTTTTCCATAAAATTCTCATTGATTTCTATTTAATTTTACATTGAAATTTATTACTCTTGGAATAATTGAAATCGTTTTTTCAGTATTAAACTTTTTCTTCTTTTCTATTTAAATTATATTGATTAAAAGTGTTTTTCTTATACATTAATCAAGTGTATTTTTGAATGAAAATTTCTGAAATGATTTCACAAACCTTGGAAGGAATGGTTTCATTTCTTGGAAACATGCTATTTCATTTTAAATTAAAATAGTGGTTTACTTTAATAGTTTTATTTCAAAATAGAATAAATTATATTTACTTTTAATTCTTATTCATTGGATATGGTGAGGATGCCTAATGGTAAATTTATTATCATGCCAATTATGTTACATGTTCAGTATATGTTCCTATTGGAGGTAGAAGTTGATATTAACATGGTTTTGGGTGTTTATAGGTTATAAGTGAAGATGATTTACTTAGAACATAAAGATTGGTTCCTTGGGGTTTATTTTGGATCATGGTTAGTTATGTATATGGTCCACCATGCACATTATGCATCTTCAGATTCTTCACTTTTGTTTCCTTTTAGAATAATGTTTGTTATCATTTTTATAGTCTAGTATTATTGATGCAGGAATGTTTTTGTTATATCATTGAATTGAATTTTTGGTTGATGATATACATATACTCCCTTATTCATTGTGTAGTCTTTCTCATATATAAAAGCGACTTATTTCATTTTTTTAGAGATCCAACTTATAGAGTGGTCATGTCAAACATTTGGGTGGAATTTCCGTACTTATTATTGCTTTATCCGGTGAAGCTATTCCAAATTTATACCTTGATGCCAGGGAACTAGTTATCAGCCAGTGGTGATCAAGAACACATTTTGGGCCCTATCGCATATTTCCTTAGGTATCAAGTTCTAATAGAACAAGTTGATTCATGATAGTGATCTCCTAATTCAATTATTCATAATCATCGGTCCTCATACCATCCTATCAAATATATTTTTCTATAATATTGAATATTAAGGTATCTTGTTATAAATATTCCATGATTTCATCTTTGTTAACTGACATTAAAATACTCAAATGAAGATCTAGTATATTATTCAGTAATATGATATTTTGTATCATTTTGGCTTTAAGGGATGGTTTTTTTTAAAGCTTGGAGTAGAAGCCCGTGGTTTGTGGCCCTTACTCGCTGGTCGATGGACGCCCACTCCGGTAAAGAATGTCATAATGTGGCAGTCTGGATCTCACTCCTAGGGCCCCCTCTTCCCCTTATGAACGAGTCCTTTCTTAGGGTGATTTGGGATTCGTTGGGTTCTTTTTTGTGCGCGGATGACAGGACGAGTCGCATGGAGGAGGCATCAATTGCGAGGATTTGCGTAGAGATGGACATTTCTCGTCTGCTTCAGAGCCACTTGGTGAATCGGATTGAAGGGATGGCGGACCATCGTCAACCAATGATATATCATACTGTTCCCAGGTTTTTCTCGTTTTTCCACATTTCAGGTCACTCATTGCAGGTATGCCGCAAAGCTTGAATAGGGGCCTCCAGGTCTCAGGATTTATCGAGGACTTCTGCAAGGTTTTCTACGAAAGTGAATTCCTCTCCTCGGCTATCACCTCCAGTGTCGTCTAGGTTCGATCAGAGCAAGGTGAACAATCAGTGCTTCAGCTCTCCAGAGAACATATTCAGGGTGATTTCCAATGTCCCGCACGCTCCTGTGACAGTTTGCTCAAAGGTGCAAAGTAGTATCCACACCCGACCTCAATCCAGAATTGGACCGGTTGTCTCCTCGGTTTCGTTTCATCATGTCAAAGGTCAGGAGTTTGGGGCCAAATCCAGACATGCTTGATTCAATGTTTAGAATCCTTATATGGAATGCTCGGGGTCTCGGGGCTCGATCGAAATCCGATTTCGTAGTCAATGAAATCCGTAACAATTCTGCCTCTATGTTTATGATTCTCGAACCAAAGCATATGTCCAGTAAGATCAAGGAGTATGCTCAAAGGCTTCGAGTGCTTGGTTTCATGCACGAGGATCCTCTCAAATCTCAAATATGGTTGTTCTATTGGGTCTCACTGGTTTCATGCACGAGGATCAATTTATGAAAATTGCAACGCTCAAGATCGAGAGATGTTGTGGAGGGATTTAGATGGTCTCAACTCAGATAGCGTTCTTTGGATTGTCAGGGTGATTTTAACATTATTTCAAGACCAAAGGAGAAACAGGGGTGGCGCCTTTCCTAGGAGCGCCAGCCAAGCTTTCGTCTCGTTTATGGTGAGAAACGGACTTTTGGATGTAGGGTATGAAGGAGATAACATCACCTGGTGTAATAACCAATGAAGAGGACGACGAACCTAGTTTCATCTTGATTGTTGCTTGATGAACGAGGACACCTTGTCTATATTCCCAGACACCAAAGTCTCTCACCTAGTGTGTTGCCTCTCGGATCACTCTCTTCTTCACCTTTCCTTAGACTCAGATTCATCAAGAGTGAAGCAGTTACAGTTTTTTGATACTTGGGTAGAGGAACCAAGCTTCAATGATGTGGTTAGGGAGGCCTACAACCTCCACCATATGGGAACCCCTTGAATCACAATCCATAATAAGATCAAGTGGCTTAAACACCTTTTATTTCATTGGAGAAAGGACATTCTCACGCGGATAAGGACTTGGTTGAGATCAGTAAGAAGGTCACTTGAATGGAGGAGGTTCTAGAACAAGAATGGGATGAAAACCTATTTACTAAGTTAAGTATTAAAAAAGATCTTCTCCCATATACCCTTCTTAGGCATGAACATTTGGCTAGAGAAGGAGCTAGAGTTCATTGGCTTCGAGAGGGGGACCATAACACAGGTTTTCTCTACGATTGCATCAAGGAGTGTCGACGCATTCAGGGACCAAATATTCTCAGGGAGGATGGTTCTTATTCTAGTGATCGTGATGAGGTTAGACCCCTTTATAATGAAAGTATCAAATCCTTATTGGTAGGCCCCAATCCTGGCTTGGCTGGTGGGTATCCGAGGGGCGATGCTGACATTTTTGAGGAAATCCCACATTGTGTTTCAGAGGAAGCTGATGAATGTTTGAGGAGGACTCCAGAGGAGGCTGAAGTGTGTGAGGCGGCCTGGACTCTGAACCTGAAGAGTGCACCAGGGCCCTATGTCATTCTAGGATCCTTTTACAGGGTGGATTGGGACACAGTTAAGGGAGACTTAGTAAGGGCAGTGCAGGGCTTCTTCTAGGGAGGGAATTTGTTGCGTATTCCATGTGCAACCAAGATGGTTTTGATTCTGAATATAGGAAACCCACAATCCATTGATAAGTATCATCCCATAAGCATGTGTAATATGTCTTACAATGTTTTGGCCAACATTCTCAACAAAAGGATGACCCCTCACTTGAACACCTGGGTATCTCCTCAGCAGTATGGTTTTATTAAAGGGCGGTCAATATAGGGGGCAATTGGAGTGGTTCAAGAAATGGTTAGTGACATCAACAATAAGTCTTTTGAGGGTAAATTGGTTATAAAATTAGATATTAGATAGTTCTATGATAGATTAGAGTAGGGTTTCATCTTAAGGGTGCTGACATACATGGGGTTCTCCAACTGGACTAGCAATCTTCTTTTTCATTGCTTCAGCTCGGCCTAGATATCAACCTCATTTATGGGTAAGAAGTTTGGGTTCTTAAAGGCTTGTAGAGGTATTAGGAAAGTAGATCCTCTCTCCCCTACTCTCTTCACCCTCTCTCAAAATGTTTTTATCTACTATATCAATCGGGGTCTTCTCATGGGGAAAGTCCTACCCTGCTGGAATAGGCATGCAACCAGGGGTATCTCACATTTGATGTTCACAGATAACACGGTTTTGTTTATCAATGGCAGTAGGAGGTCAATGTATGAGATGAATGGGATACTAGGAGATTATTGCATGTGGAGTGGGCAGGTGGTGAATAGGGGAAAAATTTTGTATTATACAACCAAGAATATCTCTGAGCGTACAGTAAGGATCCTTGATGACAACATGAATATGAGTGGGGGATCATTCTCTATGGAGTATCTAGGGGTACCAGGGATTCCTTTCTCACTTAGAATCCATAATTTTGATAAGTTGTTTAGCAAGATCATAAGGCACATCTACAGTTGGAAATATAGATTCTTCTATTTTAGAGGTCGTATAACCCTTGTGAATAGTGTTCTTGTTTCCATTACCATGCACATAATGTCCACCTTGAAGGTCCCCAGCAGTTTTATCGCCAACGTGGATAGGATTATGGTTTCCTTCATATGGGATGGATAGTTGGAAGGAAAACAACACTGGGCATCAGGGAAGCGTCTTGCAAGACCTCTCTTTAAAGGGGGCATTAATTTGAGGAGTGTTTCCTTGACCATGCAAGGGCTCCATGCAAAACTAGCATGGGAGGACATAGAAGGATGAACAGTTTGGGCACGATAATGTAGGATAAGTATGGCCTGAATGTGAATGAGAAGAAGTTGCGACCCTCTAATATTTCGAACCTGATACACCCGTACACAGATTTCTTGCATCAACACTCTAGGTGGATGGTGGGAAGCAGAGACATCAACTTCTGGCTTCATGATTAGGGGGTTGGCAGGTTGCGGTTCCCGGGATGCCCCACATTGAATCTTTCATTTTGAGAGGCTAGCGGCCACCCCGGTTTTATTCAGGCCATTCTTGATGAGGATCAATGTGCTATTTCAATAACATTGTTACTAATGAAGAACCTGATAACCTCATTTCTACAGGCTGCCCATCAGGTGAGTTTTCATTAAAGGAATTTGCTTGTGTGAGGAGGGATGCAACCAATGATTACCCATGGGGGAGACTCTATGGTGAAAAGAGGTTCCCTCCAAATTTTTTATTCTTTTTGTGGTGGGTGAGAAATCAAGCTTTTCCCACTGACGATAACATTCAACGCATGGGTGTGAGCATCAACTCTAGGTGCTGGTGTTGCCAGGATCCCAAACCAGAAATAGTGGGGCATCTATTTTTTATAGTGAATGGTCTAGTTGTATTTGGCAGGCCTCCGATGCTTTCAATGGATTGAATAGTCAGGGAGGGATACAAGATACTTTTCTTAGTGCGTGGTTTCAAGGAGCGGGTGACCATGGTCCTGAGAGGAAGGCGAGGGATGTTATCCTATTGGCGGGATGTTGGATCGTTTGGAAGGCTAGAAATTATGTGCCCCACAAAAGACTACAAGGTTCTCAGGCTAGCATCCTCTTCAAAATGAAGAACTCTTTTTAGGATCTGGTCTGGTTATATACATATTGCCATGATGCGCCGTCGGTTAAAGGCCTTGTCTCGAACCAGTTTCTTTCCAATCAGTCCAGTGATCCGGGACAGGGGCATTGGGTCCGTTGGAACCATCTCCACCTTGGGCTCAAGATCAACACGGATGGGTCTTTTATCGTGGGGAGATACGAGGTGGAGGCGTCATCAATAACCAGGAGGGGTCTTTTTTAGCATCATTATCTGCCTTCTATGGTAGGGGAAATATTCTTCAAGCTGAGGCGCAGATGATGCTCATAGGATTGAAGCTATGTGGGTAGCAACGCATCATGCTTATGGTGAAGAAAATAGACTATTTAAATCTCTATAAAGCACTATTAGGTATAGGTCGATTTCATTAGAATATTGCATATCAAATCAGGAAGTGCAAATAGATCCAGGGTAATCACAATGAGATCACCCACACATGGTGCGAGGGGAATCAGATTTTATATTTCTTGGCGTCTAGGGCATCCCCAAATCAAAGTATGTCCTCTTTCCTTAACATAGGTTCTTTTCCTCATGAAGGGATGAAGTTTCTTATTAATGGTGCTTTGGGCCTACACTATTTTCAACACCCATGATTTCTCTTATACCATGTGGTTCTTTTCAAAATCAATAAAAATGGTAGTTTTTAGTCAGTCATGTTACTATCATTATTTTTCCAAAACCACCTTAAATTCATAAAAAATTATGGTGTGGCCTTCTTAACATGCAATAACATTTATATACTTAAACTCATATTGTATCATGATCTCCAAAAATTATATTGAATTTTAAATCCATGAAATTCATCATTAAAGTTGTTCCATTTGATTTCCTTCAGAATAATACATTTATAAATATCTCATGTACACCTTTTTAATCATCTGTAGGCTTATGTTTACTCTAAAATTTCTGTTGATGCCCACCAAATGAGCAGCAAAATATTCACTAATGAAGAAATACTTGGATATGAGTCTTATTTTCCCTAAAAAGTAATGGAAGGAGATGGTGGAAAAGAACTGTGGAACACATAAGCCTATAAGAGACACGTGATCGTGTGATAATCATAATTTCATGAAAAAGAACAATGTGTAGTGTATAGCCCGTAGAAGATCCCAAAAAGTCCCTTTGACAGGTCTTTCTTCTCTTGTGAAGGCACCTTAGACAGTCAGTGATCATCTGATGACCTCCTGATAAGTTCCCCCAGGTCACATGGCTTATCACTTAGTGGTCGCCTGATAACCCATCAAAAAATATGTCAAATATAGGAGAACAATATTCAAAAGTTTTGAGCCTCTTCTGATCGTAGAACTCATGTGATGTATCACTGATAGGGAGAATGATTATCTTTGACAACATTTAATCAAACTAATGATCCCCCAAGACATTGTAAATAAACAGAGGATTAAAAAAAGGATATGATGAGGGAGCCTCTTGTGGTCATAAATATCGTGTGACACTCCCTTGGTGATCCAAAAGACACCTCAAGGCCCCTCTGACATGTCCACCTCCTCTTGGGAAAGACTGTTGACATGAAATCCTCATCACACAAAAAGCCTTAGGTTTTTCTAGATGACCTCGCACTCCCTATTTGGATCCCTAAGGACATACGAATCAAAATTTCCCTAAAATAATCATTAAACTCTAGAGAATCTTGATTGGTCATATGACACATCACCAAGAGGTAGAGTATTTGTCTTTAACATTACCCATGAAATCTCTTATGACTCCCAGAATTTTTAAAATAAATGAGGGAAATAAAAAGGGGAGGAGGTAGGAGACTCTCATAGTTGTAAAAATATTATGAAGTGCTAAGACTATCTACAGAACAGTCTTTTAAGGCTCCTAGAAAGGTCGGTTTGATCCCATGAAGGCCCCCTAACAATCCATTCTTGTATTATGGAATGTCCTAGACAAGTCACCTGAGATCACTCGAAGGCCTTCCGACGAGCACCATGATCTCGAAAAGTCCCTTGTACATGTCAATATGACATTATGGAAGTACTTAAACATTCCTTAATGATTAAAAAGTCCCCATTAATTGTAAATAATCCATTAAAGGGGGCATTGATGGGATGGAATCATGGTCGCTGAAAATCAGGTGATGGCCTCAGAGTGATCCACAATAGAGACTTGTGAAGACATGTGATGCCAATTTCCTTTAACGAACCCATCCTGGATTCATGTGATATGTTCCATATAAAGTGGAGAAAACCAGGTTGGAGAGTCCTATAAATTCCCAACTCTAGCTTCAAAGAGGAGGTCATCCTTTTGAATACAGAAGAACTACCACACCCAAAGCAGCATATCAGATTTCTCAGAGAGGCTAATCTCATGATCATAATGTTTTTCATAAGGTAAGAAACTATAGAAAAACCAGAGTGATCCTAAAACATGAATAGTTTTCTCTTGTGATCACCCATATATCATGTGAAGGTCTTCTGGTAGGACATGAGAAGAACATCTTGCACACATGCTAGATCATTCGAGACCTAAAACAAGCTAACATTGAAGAAAAATGTGGAATTCATGATATACAGGATAGAAAAAAGGACTAAAATATAAAATAATTAAGCAAAGAACACATACACTGATCCTAATGTACCTTTCACGAGCCATCCAGGTCTTGTGATAGAACAAGGACATTATCTCCTAGATCATGCAACATTACTTTGGCATACCATTTGGATCATGCGAAGTCCCATAGACATTTCAAAAAAGTCACATGGTTTCCCATGGATATGCCTCCCTAATCTAAGGAATCCCTCAGGGCACACCATCCTAGCCTTGTGGTGCTCTTGAGGCAAGTCACTTGACCCATATGGAAGCACCAATTCATGTCACTTGAGTGTCATGATAGCACCCGAACATGACAACTGGCTCTTGAGATTCCCTCAAGACATGTCTAGTAGGACAAGCAATTCCATACACAAATGTCATCCAGGACATTCGACACCCACTGAGACATGTCACACTAAATCTCATGATTCCTTCCAAGTGTGTCAGCCATCTCTTACGAAGACACTTTGGAAAGTTATATGGATCACGTGACATCCTCTCGACAAGTCAACCAGGTATTTTAATGGCTTATAGGATCAATCTTCCAGGTCTTGTGATGTCCTCTAGACAATATAGCCTTGGTCATATTACAAGTATTAGAAATTTCTTCCAAATTATGAAAAGTCCCCCAAAAAAGTCAAATGTATCATAAAAATTTCTTTGGAAATTTCAGGATGATACTCTCCATCATGTCGAGTGGGAGATCAAGGCATGTTGAGAAGACAACCAAAGCATGTTAGGAAGGGAAGTTGTCCAGGTCAATCAAGTAATACAAGGATTTTATGATTTTTTCCTTCCTCTATGTTTATGCCCTGAATATAAGGGAAACATTATTGTGTAAGCCCCGATTAAGAGAACTATAATGAAATTGATTTCTTCCATAACCAGGATACATGGGATGCCTCCTTGATGTTTTACCTATATATTAATCACCCAATGGGAAGTCCCAGAGCATAATTCCCACATCCACAATCAATGACAATGATTATTTTTCATACCTTATTTCTCATACTGAGTATGGATCATGTAGTCATAGGTTTTTTAAATAATAATATCTTTTAATCCATAAGCCTCTATCAGTCAAGGGAAACCTTAGAGTGTATGCCCTGATCAGTGACATAATATGATGTGTCCTTCATACCAGGGAAACTTATGTATGTAAATGTTGATTAATTTAACTATGAGTAATTTTATTCTTTTAATAACTAAGGTACATAGGATTCCATCCCAAGGCTCGAGCCCGAACTCAAATGGGAATCCACCTTGGTGTAATTCTCGTCATGTATATGACATTTCAACTATCAAGACCTAATCATTCCCCTATGTTTATCACTATACCTCATCCCCTAGTGGACTGATAAATCAACTCCACTATGATGAATCTGAATCTTTCTGTTACCAGGATACATAGGACACCTCCCTGAGGACTAGGATTCATATTAAACATCCCAAGAGAAGTTCTAGCATATAATCCATGAATTTATATTTAACAATACTGGTTACCTTTTATCACTTGTTTCTCACACTGATCATAGCTCATGTTGGATTAGGGAGTTGCAATAGTCATTTCATTCACATTATGAATCTCCAACAGCTAGGGATATGTCATCACATAAGCCCCGAGGAGTGTAATGATATAACCTCCCCCATATGACTATATCTACATTATGGACAATATCAAGGGTGTAACTAAAGTACGGGAACTCTGATTCCAGTAATAACCAAGTTACATAGGATGCCTCTCTAATGCCTAAGATCAAATAAAAAACCACTTCAGTGTAAGTCCTCTCATGTCTCTAACATCTCAACCATCATGACCTAATAATTCCAATGGTATGGTCATTCTACCACATCCATCAGTGGAATGAGAAACCAAATGAACTCAGAAAAGTCTTATTCCCATCATAATCGGGATACATTGGATGTATACTTGTGACTCGATAATGAATACATGGTTCCCCAGAGCACTCATATATCTATTTTCCGTATGATTTTATACTTCATGTGTTTAAAAAAACTTTGTGGTTTTTTATTCATGCAACAACCAAGATATGTAGGATGCCTCATAATGGTCCAATCCCCTCATCAGAATATTAACCTCTTTCATGCATGGTAGAAAATTTCAAAGATCCTTATTATATGGCTTCAGTACATAAGCATCTCCCCATTACTTGGAAATAAATGAAGAACATCAAATATATACATATAGATTCAGTAATAAGATCCCCATCTTCTTCCCATAAAAGATATTTAACCCATAATCATTTTTAGGGTAATGGGTCCCATATTAAGATTTGGAATAGATTCATGAACATATCATAAATCTATAATTGAGTCCCGAATTGGAAAAAATTTCCCCCAAAAGTGTACGATGAGACCAAACTTTCATCCTCTCGACCAATGAGAGTCCTTAAGTGCCATCAAGCCTAAAAACCTAGGTGACCGATTTCCTTTGGATAACAAGTCTATACCCAGTTACAAATGGGGGAACTATTGGGTTTTCCATTAAAGAGGTAAATTGTTTACTTGATTTTAATAATTGTACGTGAAATAAACCCCCTGCAATCACATGTCATGAAATACTGGACCCACCTCAACGGGGGTTCCCGACCGCACTCTTTTCCCAACAAAACAAAAATGGTTAACCCAATGTGAATCTCTCAAAAAAATACTAAGTTGATTATTATCTGTTAAGAAATTTTGTTTTCACACTATATGAAAACAAAAATGGTAAGCCCAAACTAAAACTCTCAAATTATAGATTGATCGTTTAATCATATGTCATGCCACGTTTATTCATATCCTACAAAGACAACACTAATAATATTGACATGAATCTTATAGCTGATCAACTATAGCTGGGGTTCCTGCAAAATAAGTCCATACTCACTTTGAAAAGTTTGAGTGAGAAGAGAGGATGGATTGGGAATAGAAGGAAAATTGTTTTAACCATGCATATTTGGTTGAGAAAATAATTCTGATGATATTTCACTAATTAGTGACTTTGTTCCTTGTTGTCTTCATGATTACAGATACTGCACTCATTAATAGAATCCCAATATGAGATAATGTCTTCATCATACAATGACTGTTCTAGTAAATCACCTATGGTTGAAACACCAGTGGGTCACAAAATGATCTCATTTTTCTAATATATTTAATGTCAGGTGGAGAACACAATGGTCTGAGAATACCACCGATGTGGTACAATCCCGATCCAAGAAGCTACCCATGAGGTTCTCCAACCATGAAATTTGGTGAGTCCGCATCACCCAAGGAAAGTTGCATCTAGTCTTGTGGTCCTTGTCACTACAACCAATCGCTTCAGAAGCTTATTCCCAGAGCAAGCTAACTTCCACATTCAATATCTGATAAAGGTGGATCAGGGGTCAAATATGGATCCCTTATGGTTTATGTGTCATTGAGGGGGGAGCCAATCAACCACTGTCTCCCGCACTATCCCATCGATACCCATAAATCGCTTGCCTAGGGTACTACCCAATACACTATTTCCTATAACACCCATTCATGGGAAGCAAGTAAGAAACATCAAGAAAGGAAGGATATAGATATTTGTGAGTGGGAACATATCCCCACTCCCACTGATGAAGTTTTCTAGAAAATTATACTGGTGACCAGCGACTTGGCTCATATTCCTGCTCACTCAGAATCAGTCTGTGGGAATATTGTTGCAATAAGCATGGGAAAGGAAGATATCCCTATCTCCATTCATGAAGCCCAATGGAATATTCTGGTGGCACAAAGAGGACAAAAGTGGGCATATATACCAACTTCAATTGAAGATATCTCCTAGTATATATGGGGGATAGAAAATGTGAAGGCTTATATCCCTGTACACACTTTGATAAAACACCCATATATTTTAGAAATTGCTGAAGAACAATACTGACATTTTCCAGCACTATTACATATATGAGGACAGGCGCATATTCCACTCCATATATGCAGGATATCTCAACACTCAGATCATTATGATCAAGTGGCTACTCAGAAGAAAACACACATTCTTTCTTTAGTAATGGAGTATTATCAGAATATTCTGATAAAGGATGATGCATCAAACTGGGCTCATACTCTTGTTCCAACTGAGGTTCACTAGGTGAGAGTGACACATTCCTCGGGATAGGACAACATGCATATCGAAATAGTCTAGAAGCATATTCAAAATCCTGAGGATCAGGCTCATATCCCTATTCTAGTCGGGGCTCACCAAGTGGGAGGGGTACATTCCATGACACATGATCATATTTTTGTCAAATAAGTCTTGTGGGATACTCCAAAGGCCCAGTTTTGGGAATATATCACTATTCTAGTTGGGGGTGACCAAGTTAGAATAGAACAAGCCTTGAGATTGGATTATATTTCTATCAGTGAATCTACCTAGAATATTATAGCAGATCATAGAATCCAGAAACATATTCCTACTTCCTTCGATGAATGACAACACCTGAATCATTCTGAAGCAATACAAGAGGAGTCTCAAATCCCTTCTCAAATTTCAGATGTCCATCAACATATTTTAGTGGGTAATGAACATTCAGACCAGAATCATACTCATATTCCAACCAAGGATCACCTGGTGAGAGTAGCACACACCTTGAGGAATGATCATATCTCTTCCAAGAAAGACCTGTGGCATATCCCAAAGGCTTGAGATTGGACTCATACCCCATATTGATCATGTATCCCTTAGTCAGAATGGAACACACCTCAAGAAAATCTCACATTACTATAAATAATGATACAACTCATTGGAATATTTCAGTATCCTCTTAGTAGTGGCCTCATATCCCTACAATATGATATGGTTATAAGAATGTTCTAGAAACTGTCATATATTAGTCTAATATCCCTACACAATTCCAAAAGGCAAGTCAGCATATTCCAACCATGATGTATATTGAGACACATACACCTAATATTCTCAATTCTAGTGAAATTGAGGTCATTCGATACACATTTTCGACAACACAATGGTCTTTCAACTCTTCAACCGATGTAGAAGATGATTATTATCGTAATATTCCTCCTCATGGCAGAGTTATGATGTATCATTGGGAATCTACTCCTGACATCCACCATGGTCAACCTCCCCATGAAAATTTATCCCACAGAAAAAGAAATCATCCCCTTTCCCAAACACCTCTATATATAGAGGTGTTCAAAACTCTTACACCTTCAAATAGAGAGGTGTTCAAAACTTCAGGGTAAACTAAATATGGTTCCCCATCAAATTCCAGCCGGACTCAACTCCAATCAATATGTGACCCTCAGAAGCATCTTATATGGTCAAATGGATGGATGAATGTAAGTCTAATGAAGAGTAGTATCACATTAAAATATGGAGAGGGTTAACCGAAAAAAACCACCTCGTTATGTTCTGGAAACTCACCTCTTCTGACTATGAGATCCCAGATGATCTAGAAAATTTGTACATGCCTTATCTACTCTTAAATGTATGGGATACTCATTAACGACATAAGTATGGATATTTACCATATACAGGATAAAAAATCCACCTTCAGATAATCAAGATACTCTGTTGTTTGCTAGACCTTTCCTCTATCTCCATGGTATGGTATCAAAAACCAGAAAAGCACAATGAAAATATATAAGACACTTGCCACCATTGCATCATAAATCTTTATTAGCTGATCTATGTATCCACACCATGCTTCTATATTCAAGGATGGTGAAATTATATAACGTTACACTTTTCCAAATCCCTAGAACAACAGAACCCCTCAGACGCAACATTGGGTAATGTTATAGCCTCCAGAAAAATCAAGGGACTGGGTGACACTCATGCCAGTTGGTCACTACAATGGAATTGCACCACTTCAATGATGCTTAGACATGAAAAATGGAGGGATATGATAGCCAACATGACTTAATAATGGGACCCTTAATACAATAAGAATAAAATTTAGGCACATATACTGAAGTTCCTAACACCCGGACAACTTCCCTTAAATAATAGTTCTCATCATGGGATGCCATCACAGAATGATCCTACGTGAGCACAGTGGAAGCACATCAATTGGACCATATTAGCAGAAACCGTAGAATCTGTCTAGAAGTGGACCCATCCCACTAAGATGGGGTAATATCTACTACCACCCCACCCCTCAGATCGTCAATTCAAAATAGGATCCAGGATATATCCTTATAAGATACAAAAAACCCCAGCCCCATGGGATGGGAGGATTTATATCTCAATCACCATTAATGGGTTTATCATCCCCTAAGAGATTCGTGGGAATATTAGTGATGATTTCAGATCCCCACCATATCACTAGGATGGGGGAATTTATATCTCAATGTCCGTACTGAGAATTATCAAATCCTAAACTAAGATCATTGGGGCCTCAATAACAGAACCAATCAATGCCAATTATGGCCCCAAATAACCCCCATCCCAAAGGGCTAGTGGAATTTTCACCATCATCATTACCGTATAGGGGATAATTCTTCTCCAGGTTAGGAGGACAAGATCAAAGATCAGTATCCCACCTGTACCTCCATCTGAAAGACAAACCACTACTGTTCATCTCTTGTTCGATGATCATGATTGGAAACACCCGCAATGTCAATACTCACAGTCCAAGATATGAGGAACATATGGAAAAGGAAATCACCACCTGCAAAGGTCAAAACCAAAAAATGGTTCAATATGGACAAGGGTTTGAAGAATAACCCAGATGAAGGTAGTGTAGAATTATCATGTTGCATTGAAATTAATTAAACCATAACCATTGCTCGATATGCCTCTAGAAATGTTGTCACTATCAATATCAGAGACATTGATGACCAAGATTAAAATGTATAGGGTAGCAAAAAATATAATATACCCCATTAGGAGGGTGATCTAGATTCCCCAACCTAGGCTGCATACATTCAAAATTAGAGAAGGCTCTAAAATTGTTCACCTGCAAGTTTTGAGTTACCACCTCTAAAGGATAACACTTGCAAAAAAAGGGAAAGGTGTTGCCACTTCCCAATCACCACCCAGAAGAGTTGAGGTTCCTTCTTTTTAAGAACAACTATCACAATATTATAGTGAAATAAAAACACCCTGACAACTCAATTAGTAGCTACTCATAAAAAATATCATCTTTAGTTATTGTCTTCAGGTTGAGGTAAATATCCCTCCCCCATAAAATTCAATCCGCCAGAAAAAGTATCATCTGAGTGTAATACTGGATCTGGATCTAGGAATCTGGTCTACATAGATGGGGATGTAAAAAATGATTATGCCTTATCTCTATTAAAGTGAAAACTTCTCACTTACTAGGGAAATAATTAAGTCTTTTTATGAATCGAGAATTAGTAGGAGATGAATTTGGGGACACCTCATCCACCCCTGTCTGCTACCTGTAGATGGGAGGTAGCTGAAACAGTTGTAATCCTAGAGCTACATAACATCAACAAGTCCCTTTCTACTTGAATGGAGCCAAGGAAGTGGGATGAACGCCTGTAAAACCTGAGAGGACACCATATCTAGAGTGGGTGGATGACACTTTTCTTCCACCCAATTTTGACAATATGATATTCTATAACTTTGACAGTGCCAGAGATCCCAAAAAACATCTCATAGACTTATTATCCCAATTCAGCCTGATGATGGGACCTTGAGATCAATAGGAGGTGACAAAGATGGGGTGTTTTGTGCATACTCTAATAGGTTTATCCATTGTTTGGTACAACAGTTTCCCAACAGGATCTATTATAGGATGGGAAGTCCTATGTCATCAGTTCCTTTATCAGTTCATCTCCACATTGAGAAAAATGATAATTGTAAACTGAATGAAATAAAAGAAATGAAAAAAATGAGAGTGTTTCTAACTTCATATATAGGTGGAAGTTCTTAACCTACCCACTCATCATCTAACTCTCATAGGAATAATTGATGGAGATCTATATTGAAATTTCTTGAATGAGATACAGATGCCTCTGATCCCAATGAAGTATCTTGGTGGGTTCTTTGAGTTCATAGAAACTACAAAATATATCAAAGACACCATTTAGAATAACTGATACACATATAATCTCATTTCCTCGTGATAGGGGAACATTCTAGGTTAAGTAAAAGTTGCATCTGTCACTCTCAAGGCAGTACCAGTGCCGATCCAAGCACCCAAGCAGGTCCCAAACTACCCAACACCACTTGTAGAGTATAAAAAACCATATAATCACCCTCATCTATAATCACATATAAAATAAGGTTCCCTTGGATTTGGGGAATGGATGAATAAAGAATACACTTACCAAAATGAACAAGTCCCCAGTTATTTTATAGTAGCCATTGACTATAACATATGCAGTCTTCCACAACCAAGGAAGCCCGATAACATTGAACTAACTAACCATCCTAAGTATTGTCTTTTCCATAAAAGGATGGTCCATAATATCTAGGAAAAATTCTTCTTCAATGGAATCATTCAAGGTATGTTCTATTCAAGATATGTGGTGTTACATAAATCCTAAAAGTAGGTGGTGTGCATAACTGTTTCCCATTTCGAAGAAAATTATGGTTGGTAGAAAGTTCCACCCAAGAATGCATTGATGTTTGACAACTAGATGACTCATAAAATAGTTGACCGAGCCCATTCCACCCTAATAAAATAGTTGTGTATACCCTCAATAGATCCACCACCTAAGAAGGTAACACCATATACAACTTCCATGGGTCGGCATGATAGTCAGAAGCATGAAGAAACATAAGAGGAAGAGTCATATTTTCCGCCAACATATGATCTAAATCTTTAATATTTCTTCCATACATCATCACAAGAATAGGAACCACCCCACTGAACAAAATCATCATCAGCCAAATAGGTCATAGTTTCTCTTTTCAATGTGATTCACTTGATAGACCCCTTATATGATGATGAACATGCCTCATAATAGCAGTTTATTACGCATAATCCAGGAATGAGAGGCTACATACATGTGAACCAAGGATATAGGTGATAGCACAGGTGTGGTCAGACACAATATGTCACGAACCGAGCTGGGTCACTGTCCAAAATGGTTCTTGACCCAATCTACATCATGTTATGAAGGGAATTCCTGATCCCTAAGGGCTGAAAAAAGTATGTGGGTATCATAAGATAAGCATGTGAATGATTTACCCAATGTTTATAATAATAAAACAAGCAAAAACATAAACAAACCAGAACAGAAATTTCAAAACCAAACAAGCCCTTAGAAATAACTAGATTTAAAGGTTTACACCAGTTAGATAAAACCCCAAATGAACCATGAATGAAGGAACAAAAAATCTATTTCAAACCTCCATACAATGATAGGAACCTCGTCCTCAAGATTCCACCACCAAGATCCTCCTTGAGATATACTAGAAACTCAATCTTTCAACACTGAACGTCTTTCCTTTACCTGGAACAAACTTGCAACAAGATCTACATACACCCAAGGGTGTATGTAGGGTGTGATCCAAATCCCAGTAGGAGGCCACTCAGATAAAAAGATCCCACGCCAAAAAATTTAGAAGATAATATAAAATTCCCATTTAAGTTAAATATCTTAGAAATTTTCAAGGAAAAACATTTAATAAGTAAACACATTAAAAAGAAACACTTAAATGGGAAACCATTTCAAAATTACTTTCCTAAAAGAAAATATGAATTTTTAAAATAAAGCACACCCACACACAAGATATCCTTTATTTACCGATGGAAGGAACCATTTTACAAAAGCATCAATTATAGGTTAAGCACCACGGGTAGATCCCTAGGGTTAAACTAGATCATATGGGATTCTAGGAACCTTGTTTCTTGGTGAACATGTGGTATAGAAACTACGAATAACAGCGTTATCATGCAAAAAACACTAGTATATGACACCCCCATAACTGAGTGGTCTCCAATCGTCATCCATTTTTAGTTAGAGTTGTCATCGTCCATCCTGCTAAGTTAAACTGAGACTTATCCACTTTTAAACCACTAACAAGATAGTCCTAGTCCATCCACCTCATTACCTAGTATTACCTTGTGCTCCATTATGTTCCCCATATCACACAACACATCATAATCACACTTTTCAAGTCAAACAATGTAACGCACAACATTTACCACCACTTGGCCAAACCAAAATCATTTTTTGTAGTCAAACACACACTAAAACTACTTCAAAACATGATTCACACCACTTGTACAATTTAACAATCATGTTTCATAATTTATAAAACACTCCTGACACTCTCTATTTTTTGATAACACAAACCATTTCCATTTTTACTCAGAAAAAATCCCCTTTTCAATTCATTTATCATCACTTGTACAATTCATAGAATCCCCTTTTTAAAAATCACAAGAAAAACTCATATTAAAAACAAGCCTTTCATTATTTAAACAATTTGAAAAACAAGAATTTCTAAAACAAGATCATTTACAAAACAATATCATTTCTAAAACAAGATCATTTCCAAAAAAAGATCATTTTTAAAATGATAATTTCATCATTTAAACAATTTTCAACTCATATAAAAAATACACAATGGGGCCTATATGTCAACACTACCCCATTTTCCAATAAAACCTATTACGAACATATACACACCTCAAGTTCCTTTGAAACTACATTTCACACTATCCAAATAGGGAATACAACTCTTTTCAAGAAACATTAAAATATGATACACATGATACATACCCATTTATTTTGAAAAAAAAAATCATTTATAACCCATATACATGTTAAATCATTGCCAAAACATACTTTCCACACCTTCAAAAAATTAATTGAACACTTCCAAGAATTTCACCAAAAATACCCATATGAAAAACATGACCATTTATAAAAAATCAAATTTCATCACATATTCATGTCAAAACCTTTCAAAAACACCTTTTGAATCACTTGATTTAACTATAGAACATGTAAAAATTAATTAAGTAAATTAATAAAATCATCTAAAAATTCTAGGTCATGGAACCACCTACATTTGGTGTAGAAACATCCAGAAATGGGTGGGAAACCACAACCATGCCTCAATAGAACCCTAAGAAGGAATGATTTACCCAAAAATAATAAGATTAAACCCTCACTAATAAGATTGAACCCTAAATCGAACACCCTACCCACTGGAAAATTAAAACCCCAAAGAACATGAAACAAAACCCTAGGAAAAAAAGGAAGAGGCGATTGTCTAGGGTAGAAGTACCCACGAAAGAGGGAGAAGAGGGGTATCTAGTAGGTGAGGAAGGATGGTCATACAAAGAGTGGTCACTAAAAGGGGATAAATACTGGATGGCGGGTCGCACAAAGGGGTTGTCCGGCGAGTCGCATAAGGGGGTGCAGGGTGCCGGATGAGGGAGAGGCTGCTGGTGAAGTGGGAGGCCACTGGAGGAGAGCCATCTAGTGAAGGGGAGGTTTTTAGAGAGGCACTGCACACCAAGTGGGGGTTGCACTATAGGGAGAAAGAAGGGGAAGGTAGGGTGAGTGGGAAAATGGGTGGGGGAAAGAAAACCTAATAAAAAACCTAAAAATAATAAGAATTATAATAATAATAATAATAATAATAATAATAATCTTTAAAATCTTAATAATAATTATATTCTTAATAATAATAATAACAAGATTATTAATATTAATATTAATATTAATATTCCAACACTAATAATAATAATAATAATAATAATATTCTCAATACTAATACTAATAATATTATTATTAATATACTACTCTAAATTTTATTTTACCTTCTTCTTATTTTATTTCATTTTCATTTTAACATTATTTTATTATTTGATTAATTTATTATTTATTTCAAATACCAGTTATGTCATACGGTGACCCGAACGAAGCCACACAGTTTCCAAACTGTGCTATGCCCATGCATCTGATGCTTCAAAACCCAGAAAATATCATTTTTGAATAAAACCACAAAAAGTAAAATTGGGATTCGGCTCGAACCTTAAAAAAGAGACCTGATGCCAAAAAATTAATAAATAAAATAATTTAAAAAGGTCGGGTGTGAAAATTATCCCCACCATAATGCTTTATGCCCACAGAAATCCACAATGAGGTTGTTTGGAAAACAAGAACCTGTACTCCTTCTTATCTCATGGAGATTCCAAACAAACAAAAAACGACAGAGTCAAGAACACAACCAAAAAATAAATAGACCTACAAATTGAACTTGGAGTCCTAAAATGAAATCCCCGCTAAGTGTCACCTGCCCCCAAAGGTGAAAGCACCTCCAGTTGATCGATCAAAGGAAAGGATCCTCTTACTGTACACAATCAAACATCCTAATACAAAAACCTTAAACATTCCTTAGAGGATAATGCATACCACCTGAAATGATCAATGAATCCTGTTTACTAACATGGGGATCCCTAATAGACTCCCCACCATAAGAAACAACCTAAAATCTGAGATAGAACCAGGAAAATAACATAGGGAGGCCCGAACGGACTCCCCATTATAAGGAATAGGATGACACCATTTCATTTCAGTGGAACTTTCAGCAAGACCCACAGTGGGTCTCCCCACCATTAGAACTAACAATATTAATCTACTAATACATATCGATACACAAAAAAAACCCACAAAGACCCTATCCACACTGAAATAGGACCGATCAAAGAAACTCTAAACCAAATGGAAAACTATACAAGGTTCACCACTTGTGTGGGAAATCGACATCACTGGGTAAGCCAAAATTGAAACCAAAATTGAAATAGACTTACAAGGTTGTTCATACATGGACAATCACACAGATATTCACACACACAAGGGTATAAGCACTAATGTTAAAGAAAATGAGACAACTATTCCTCTTTATAAACAATGAGGAACTCTTCCACCCATATGGTAGGAAATGAATGAACAGGGTCCCCATGTCTCTTATCACCAAATGGGGAAGCTTGTAATGAGATATCTACACATGATGTTTAAACTATATTCATTTCCCATAATTAATAAAGACACTAGACCACAGTCCTTTACACCCCTAGGGGTTCCTAACTATGCGCCGGCTTCACTCCATGACCTATGGCTGGAGCCTTGATGTTTGAAGCATCTTCTGCTTCATATTCAGGCATTGAAGTCTCCCGAATGAAACTTCTCCTTCTAGTGCAACACACAACCACACCACATTCCAGATAGATCCAACAGAACACATCACACTCTAAAACTCATTTTACCCTAACACATCACTTTACTGATACATGGTTTTATAAGATTCATGCGCATATCCCCTTTTTTACTTCGAATGAGAAACATCGATAGGGTGGACACATGGAACACACCTTCCTCTAAAATTTATAAAATCATAATTTCCCAAAGTAAAACACACTTCTATCAAAATAGAGGTTCTTGGATGATTTCACAACCTTCAACCATGTAGTCGAGTGAGAACTCGACACCATAAAGTGTCAAAAAACATGACCAATGTGACTGATAGAAACATTAAAAGTATAGGGAATTTAAAACGAGTCCCAAAAAGCACACAATTCCTATAAACAACCATAAAAACTTTATGGCCAGACTTGCCACACTGGTAGCCTAGCTTGATCCCTTGCTTGACAGTGTTCAATACTAACAACCTAGACCTCTTCCCATGCTCCACACTGGAATTTCCATTCACCGCTTCTAGGTAGGTCATTTAGGCTAACAAGTGACAAATATCACCATTGACCATAAGAAGACTCAAGGAAACCAAAGCTTTATTCAATTCCTCTTGAATCCTCTATCTTGCTGTGAGAGGATCTGCTTATCTGAAAAAAAGTAGGTGGACTCAATTATCATTCCCAAGAAGGAAGACCTTACTTGATCAACAGGAGGGTCTTCCATCGGTGTATCACCCTTGGTCACACTTCAAATGTACATAAATTATTTATGGGGGAACACACTAGCCAACAAGGAAAAGACAAGACCCAATCAAACCGGTCCATCGGCCAAAACATACCATATGAAACACCAAACACACAGAAAGAGAACCCGCTCAAAGGCATCCCAAAACATTTTTTAGAACAAACCACTAACCGTTATTTTAAACCGAATCACAAATAAAACACATCATGAAACATTTTCCAAGAAATAAGGATTCTCAAACTCAAAATACCATTCATGTAACAATCTAAAAATATAAGAAGATATACCACAAAACCACTGCTTATCAAAACTCCAAATTTTTCTTTAAAATTATTTTTTTGAAAACAAACAAGGTTGGTGGGTTGCACATTCACCAACAGTATCCAATGGGCCTCACACATGCATGTTTTAATGCCACATAGGGCACCCACCTCAGGTATGTCTAGGAACACATCTTCCCACGCCTTTTAGATATCCACCATTCCATATATACGCATGCATGTGGTTACCCATGAGAGCACTAAAGACCAAAACAAAACCTTTCCACTTTTCAAAACCAAAACATTCACCCACAATTATTCTTTCTCAATACTTCGAGCCACAAAAATAAAAACACAATTTAAATCTCATAAAAATTTTCAGAAAAGCACCAACCATTCCAATAAAAACTCATTTCATGTTTCACAATAGAACCCTTTTTAAATAATAAAAATTTAATTAGAACTCATGTGTTCACATTTAAATAAAGTTTCCAAGAACATTTTGAAAATGAATTTCCTTTCTCCCAAAAAACAAATTTTTTCAATAAACAACAAACTTTGATTATGAAAAAACAATATCCTTGAAATCATTATCATTTTTATGTAATTTTTTTTATAAAAGTCCACCCATTTCAAATCTCATTCAAAAAATTATAATAACCCATTTTACCATCCTTTGAAAATAAGACCACATCCACTTTAAAATCTTGATTTATTAAATTTTCAAATGAAAATTTTTAGATTAATCTCCAAGACCAAAGGAGACATAAAATAATGAAAGATAAAATTAGTGTTTGTGTGTAACTTGGAAAAATGGTTGGTGGTCATACACCAATCACTCCACTGTCACAGAGAGTGTTTTAGGACATAATCTCCAGCTCCACATGGCTTGCCAGGCTCTATGATCTCACTGAGACCATTGACCCAAATCCCATTTCATTTCCCAAACAACGAAACCTAGACTATTTTCTAAGGAACATGATGCAAAAGAGCTTAACCTTCTTATAATTCCATTTTGTCACGAACTGAGCCAGGTCGCTATCCGAACCAACACCCGACCCGGTCCATGGCATGGCCCGAAGGGCATTCTTGATCCCTACTAGCTGGCATAGGTTCTCGAATATCAAAATAGAATCATAGGAACAATTTACCCGATGTTTATAACAATAAAACAACCAATAACATAAATAAACCAGAACTAAAATTGCACAAACAAACAATCCTTCAAAAATTAACTGATTTAAAGTTTTACAACTCTTAGACAAAACACCAAAAAAACCATGACAGAAGGAACCGAAAATCTATACCAAACCTCCATGAAATGATAGGAACCACATCCTCAAGCTGCCACCACCAAGATCCACACTGAGATACACTAGAAAATCAATCATCCTATGCTAAAAATCCTGTATTTACCTAGAAAAAACATGAAACATGATCTACATACACCCAAGGGTGTATATAGGGTGTAATCCAAATCCTAGTAGGATTACACTTGGATAAAAATATTCCATGCCAAAACATTTTAAAGATAATTGAAAATGATCATTTAAGTTAAACCTCTTAAAACATTTCTAGGAAAATCATTTAAAGAGTAAACACTTTAAAAATTAACACTTTGAAGGGAACCCATTTCAAAATTACTTGCTTAAAAGAGAAAGGGGATTTGTAAAAGAAAACACACGCACACACAAGAGATCCCATGTATATTGACAGAAGGAACCATTATATATAAGAATCATGATAGATAGAGCCCCATGGGTAGATCGCTAGGGTCAAACTAGCTGATGTGGGATTTTAGGAACCTCGCATCTCAGTGAAAATGTGGTATAGAAACCACAAACAATAGTGTTCTCATGTATGAGCTACTAGTATAGGACACCCCCCATAACCTAGTGGTCCCCAATCATCATTTATGTTTATCTATAGTTTTTATCATCAATCTCGCTAAGTAAAATTGGGCCTTGTCCACTTCTGAATCACTAGCAAGCTAGTCCTACTCGGTCCACCAACATACCTGTGATTACCTTGTGCTCAATTATGTTCCCCATATAACACAACACATCATTATCACACTTCTCGAGACAAACAATGTAACACACAACATATACAACCACTTAGCCAACCCAAAACCTTTTTTTAAAGCTAAACGCACACCAAAACTACTTCAAAACATGATCTGCACCATTTGTACAATTTAACAACCATACCTCACAATTTATAAAACACTTCCAACAGTCACCATATTTCATAACACAAACTATTTCCATTTTTACTCACACAAAACCCATTTTTAATGCTTTTATCATCACTTTCATAATTCATAGATTCCCCTTTTACAAAACAGAAGAATAACTCATATTAAAAAAACCTTTCATCATTTACACAATTTTTAAAACAAGCCTTTCCAAAACAAGATCATTTCCAAAACATGATCATTACCAAAACAAACCTTTCATCATTTAAACAATTTTCAACTCATATTAAAAAAAATACATAAAAAGTCCTACTTGACAACACTACCCCATTTTCAAATAAAACAAATTACAAATATATATGCACTTCAAGTTCCTTTGAAACTACATTTCACACTTTCCAAACAAGGCATAAAACTATTTTCAAGAAACATTACAATATGATACGCATGAAACACAACCATTTATTTTGAATAAAAAATCATTTATAACCTATATACATGTTAAAGAATTACCAAAACAAACTTTTAACTCCTTAAAAAATTAATTTAACACTCCATGAATTTCCATAACAAGACCCATATGAAAAACATGAACATTTCTAAATGAAAATCTAATTTCTTCACACATGCATTTCGGAAGATTTACAAAACACATTTCACATCACCCAATTTAACTATAGAACATGTAAAAATTAATTAAGTAAACAAATTAAATCATTTAAAAATTATAGGTAATTGAACCACCTACCATTGGTGTAGAAACATCTAGAAATTTGTGTGAAAATGTAGATGTACCTCAAGAGAACACTAAGAAGGAACAATTTATCCAAAAACAAAAATATTAAATCCTAACTAATATGATTCAACCCTAAATAGAACACACTTCTGGATTTAAAACTAAAACCCCAAAGAACATGAACCAAAATCCTAGGAAAAAATGAAGAGGGGCTTACCCGGGGTAGATGCACCCACGGTGAAGGGAGAAGAGGGGTGGCGAGTGGCTAAGGGGGGCGGGCCGTGCAAAGAGAGGTCAATGGAGGGGGAGAAAGGATGGTCGGTGGGTCGCACAAAGTGGTCTGGTTGGTGATTCACACAAGGGGGAGTAGGGTTCCACAAGAGGGATATGCCTCTAGTGAAGCGGGAGTCATTGTAGGAGGGATGGACAGTGAAGGGAAGGTCGTCAGAGAGGTGTTGTGCACCAGGTGGGGGTTTCACTATAGAGAGAAAGAGGGGGGAGATAGGGTTTGTGAAAAAGGGGTTGGGGAAGAAACCCTAATAAAAAAACCTTAAAATAATACGAATTATAATAATTATTGTAATAATATATTCTTTTTTTAATGTTGGGGCCAAAGCATCAATTTATTATTTAAAGAAAATACCTCTTTTGGATGGGTAGGGGGAGACCCATTACATTGCTTGAAGGCCCAAGTCCAAGTGGCTTAAATACAAAGCTTGAAAGCCCATTTTTTGGCCTTAAGGGACCTTTGGTGAATATCACTACTACAGTCCCCAGGCAGCTATAGTACCGCCACCGCTACAGTTCCTGCTACAGTTCCTCCACCGCTGTAGTGTCTCCGCTGCTACAGTACTGATATATTTCCCCCTGTTACAGTACCCACCTATAGTAACCTAGAAATAGTTCTCTTCCCAGATTTGATCCTGAGCCTTTTGGATGCCAAACAGGAGCCTGTACCACTTGGGTACAAGCTCATTGGCATAAATTATTATTAATAACAACAACAACAACAACAATAATAATAATAATATTAACAATAATTATATTCTTAATATTAATAACAATAAAAATAAAAATAAAAATAAAAATAATATTCTAACACTAATAATAATAATACTATCCCAAATACTAATATTATTATCATATTTATTTAAACAATTCTTTAAATTTTATTTTACCTTCTTATTTTATTTCATTTTCATTTTAACATTATTTTATTATTCATTTATCTTCTTATTTTATTAGAATATTGTGAATGTCGCACGGTGACCCGGGAAAAGCCGTATGGTTTCCAAGCAGTGATCTTCCCATTCGTCGGATGCTGCCAATCAAGAAAAACTCATTTTTCAATAAAAACAAAAAAATCAAACTGGGATTCAACCCAAACCTCGACAAAGATACTCGATGACTTGAAAATCAATAAAATAAAATAGTTTAAAAGAGTCTGTTGTGACACAATATTTCAATCATGTCCCCACAGAGGGCATATATGAAGCTGAGATACATGGGTAGGAACTCTAGTGATCCCAAGAAAGACATGGAGGTTTTTAAAAACCTTCCATATTTAGTTCTCACCCATTTGTCTTTCATGACCTCCTAGAGAGGGTATGATTATCTCATCATCCCTGATAAGAGGGATGGCTGACACGACCTGCGCTGCTAAAAACAAGTGCACCCACAACCACTGCACAAGCACCAGACTTTACTGCCTCAAATACCATATTTCAAGAGGAAATATCAAGGAACAACCCCACCTCAAGAAGCACTGAACTCTGGAAAAAAATTATGAAATTCTAAAATAGTTGGCAGTTTCCCTAGCTAAGTTCTCAATCTTGGATGCACTTCACATTTCCAAATAACTCAGAGATTCACTTGATAATTCTCTCCAAATACCGTAGGATTTCAGGACATAATTATCTATATATGAGGTTTATCGAATGGATACCATGTTAGAATAATTTCATGTCTCTATCTCATTCATAGAGTATGATGAGGTAGAAGTCATTCAGGGGAACATCAGACCCCTATATGTTTTGGGAAGATTTGATAATGTCAACATCTAAAGGGAACTAATTGAAAATGGATGAGGGATCAAAATCATCCTGATTATAACCCTCCAATGATTGGGATATAGGTAAGAGGATTTTTCTCTAACAAATCTCACCATTCAAGGGTATGAAAATTGTGATCAAAGACCTATAGAGAAGATCAAACTCAAAACTCATATTGGAGAACTCACATCAAAATATGAGTTTATGGTTATCTATAAAGACACCATATAAACTGTCCTATTCAAGTTTCCATGCCTCCATAGCCAAGAAAAACTATATCCAAGTGTAGTAATTCCAAAGGAATCAAATATAATGAAACCCATGGAGCGATCTCTATCGAAGGCGTCCAGTACCGTGTTCAAGACCCATGAGAGAAATTTATGTGGCATGTAATGGATTCAGAACCCCAGGTAAAAAAACTAAGGTATCCACTACCATTTAATTCATAAATTTTTATCCTTTAAAAGACAAGAATCCAAATTACATTAGTATACCCACTCATATAGTATTTCAAATTTAATACATTAAATGAGTTTACCCACTCAAATAAAATAAAAAAAATCAATTAAATAAATAAACACCATGTTTAACATGGAATGGAGGTAGGACATCTCCAAAGTAATAAATTAAATTCATTTCATTTATAATTGGTATTTGTATAAAAATAAAAGCTCATAAGCATACCCTTATGGTGGTTCAACAATTGGTATGGGAAAAGGGAACACCACATGGGTGTCCTATGCTGGTAAACAACCACCAACTAACTCAAGGGAACCAATGACAACCCAAACATGTTCAATTACACATAATTCAATTAATTAATTCAAATTCAGGGCTACAATGGAATGTACTATGGGAGAAATAATGATAACTTGTTTAATCATGCACCAAACCAAATAGGAAAATTATAGACCACCTACCATAGGTTCGTATTAGAGTGATCATCTCATATCACCTTCTGATTTGAGTCATAAAAAATAAAAACAAATAACAGATGAATAAACTAAAAATAGAGAAATTTAGCTTGCACCTAAATAAGGGTACCGATACCAAGAAGAACAATGAACGATGAAAAAGGAAATTGAGTATTCACCGATATAGATCCAATGAGATGATCAGTGCTCGAATCTGAGATCAGATGATGGAATGTGATTAAAGTCTAAATTTTTTCTAAAATTGGAGCTCTCAAATTCCCACAGATACCAATAGAGGAAGAAAATTGAAATTGGTTTAAGTTATTAACATTTTTGGAAAAAATGTAATTTTACCCAAATTATCGGGCTGCATGATTTAGCCACATGGTTGGATAAACCATGCACCATCTGGGTTCCCTTTTCGGTAGTAAGTGAAAAAATGCATAGTTAGTCCACACAATTTGGCTAACCTTGCACAAACTGTGAAAATTAGATATATCAAAAACTATAGACCCCCTAAACGGTAATGTGCCTCAAATTTCATGGTTTACCCAAACCCTGATTGCTCCGACTACTCTCTACCCAGGGATCACATAGTTCGTAGTAACTATGTTCCTAACATGCACAGTTTCTACTAACCTACGGCAGGCATGTTCCTCCAAAAAAAGATGGGTTATAGTCTTTGAACAAGACTTATAACTCTATGATAAACCCGTAACCTCAAAGGGTATTCACATTAGGTAAAAATTAAGCATTTAAACTAAAAAAATGATTTTTACCTCATACAAAAACTCAAGATTTTACATTCAACCCCCCTTAAATCTATTCATCCCTGAAATTTCTATCTCAATGGCGGTCAAAATTCTTATGAGAGTAACTATTCCCACTAAGCATTTATGTCAGCCTCCCTCTCCCATGTCACATCCTATAAATGGTTGTGATACCATAACACCCATACTAGAAGAGTTGACCAGAATCAGAGAACCTTTATGATCCTATCAATGATATGAATCGGATTATCCATAAAGGATACATCTACCAGTAACTCAACCTCTTCAAGTTGAAAAGAATGAGACGATTCGTAATGATAACTACGTTGCTAAGATATGTGGAAGACGTAATGCACTGATTAGTTTCTCTAAGGTAATTGTAACTGATAGGATATGGACCTGACTCTATCAAGAATATAAAATAGATGGGTATAAAAAAATGAATTATTAATCAATATCTTGATCCATATGTGTCCCAGACTCAGTGAAACACCTAAAATTACATGATCCCTAACCTCAAACTATATAAGTCATCTTTATTGATCTGCATAATATTTCAATCTAGATTGTGTAGTATCCATCTGTCATGACCCCTTCCCCACAAGGTGTACCCCTCCTGGGATGACAATGTGAGAAGAGAGATTGTGACCCCCAAGTCCTTCCTCCAGTAGGCTCCATGTTGCAGACTAGAACCGAGGGTATAATAGACACACAAATCGGAGCCATTACCCTCTAAGGGAACACATGTGGAAGAGAAAGATAAGACATACAACAACAAAATCCAAATCATACTGAAATATAAAATAAATCCCAAGTATACATATGTAATGTCATGAAAGAAAAACTACAACTTAATGGGAAAACAACAAGTACCAAAAAAAAATTAAATGGTAGTGACCACAAATTCCAAGCAGCTCATGCAACCCCAAGAAAGTAGTAACCAACCTGATCTCAAACCTGCTCCAAGTGACCTAAAAAATGGTATATACACATAGGTTGAGCATAATAGTATACTCAGTAGGATACTCCTTGGATTCTCTTGTGAAAATGTAAAGAAAGCATTATATAATAAAGTGAACAAAAAGTGAAGCTAACTCATCACCTAAACAAGTATACTATGTTCCCAGCCTCACAATGGATACTCTCACCATGTATCACATACAAGAGTATATAATATAATAATTAATATCAAGGGTACCCCGTTACCACTTCCCCACTGGTTTTCTACTTTGCCCCAACATCACACGTCCTAAGCATCTCTCTCCAAAAAGGCTTGTCCGCAAACACCTGGGCGAAGAACCACAACATGCACCTTGTGCAACACAACCACCACATCTATATAACCAATGTAACTAGGTAGTTTCTGGGATCCTCCATAGCTCTCATAACATGTATCATATGTCAGACATTATACCTAAAGCTATTACAACCCATACACCGAGTAAGGATCCTCAATCCATCACAACCTATACACGTTACACCTATAGTATTCCATAGGAAAATATATCCAGAATATATGTGTGGGAATAACCACAAGTTGTTACATCCCTCTACACACATATTTGGGAAAAACTAACTATTGTTCCTACAAGCTCAAGTAACTTCCAAGAGAAGAGAGTGGGGCCAAAGGTGATAGTCAGCCATCCATCCTCTTATCTAAATGTTGGGGAAAACACTCCCCCTAGGGATAAGAATCCTTAGGGTTCCAGTTTCCCAAAATGATGAGGTGAAGTGACATATAGAAATAGAAAAAGTACAGAATATACTATAGCTCACAACCATACTATGGAAAAAACATAGTTTTAGACTCAACTACAGATAACGTCTGTCAGACTCCCAACTATCACTGCTAAGACTAGGTATCCTATAAGAACAAAACCATTTAAATAGATTTATTATATTACTTAATTTTATTTTTATAATTTTTACTTTATATAAATTAGTTCCTTAAACATTAATTAACCATTATCAATTCCACATTATATTTCATTAGCATCACACCTAAAGTCCACTGTTCTTTTAAATTGAAACCTCAACATTGCTTCCCAACAAGCTCCAACCCCATAGGCTAACATAATTTATTCAACCATTTATTAAAAACATTATTACATTCCCATATTCCAAGGAATTCTAGAAAAACATTCTAAGCTACCAAACACAAGGGGCCCAACACGGTGAGTAGATGAACCACCCATAGAGTCATTTCTACCTATAGAAAGAGCGAAAACTCATCCATCCCCAAGAATCTAAACACAAAAAGTAAGTGGAATACCCAAAATGTATTTGCCTACTATTGGATGGAGGGTAGAAAGATCAAATTCCTTGAGCAGTGGGGAAAGTAAAGCAGATAAACAACCAACAAGATTCATCAAGAATCAAAAATTTACATCAAACCTGTTTCATCATCTCTATTGTCCTCTTCGACACCCACATCCATAAACTGATGTATCTCACCAGAATAGGTGTCAACTACAGCTACAACCAATGGGCCTCACTTCCCCCACATATCAGAACAACCATCTAGGCTCACATCACAACACAAGCAGTAGGAAATAAACATCATATCAACTGGGCTCTTTTCCCTTAAACAAGGTATCCAACCTTCATACATAATGAGCACTCATGGATCTAAAGCACAAGGCACTCAACCTTATAAGTAAGAGGGTAACTCAGAACCCTACTAGACAGTATATTTTATCTAACAACCAGTTATTTAATCCATTTAGAATTAACCGATTTATTATTTTTAGGTTCCAACTTTGAGAAAACAAAATAATAAGATATCATAAATTAACTAAATAGTTAATTGACATGACATTAATTCATTATCAACAAGAATCAACATTCCTATGGATTATTAATAAATTCAATTAAACATGATAATACAATAAAAAATAGATTCACATTCCTCTTTTATATATGAAAAATAATTATAATTAATCCCAATTTACATTCTCTACAAATTTCCATCAATAACGACATGCTAAACAAGGAAAGCATAAATATCCCACTATTTAGAAAAACAATAGGCAATAACATAAGATCGATACCAATTTATTTATCCACTTTAAATATTTATTAATTCAAATCCATTATGATCTAGTGTGATAAATTATTATAACATTATGATTTCATGTAAAATAATAGAGAAGCAACGAATTCCCTATCTCAAAATGTTCTTAATGTTCTTTACACGAGAATGATCTATGCAACAGATCATGATCGCCTCCCCTATGACAACTACATCGACCCAAAGACACCATTGCACAACCTCGCCAACCGACACTAAAGAAAAATCCATTAGAAACATGGAGATCAAATGCAATAACAAGAAAAGAAGAAACCATAGAAAAAGGATCAAAGAAAACACAAGAACAGAGGTAGATCATACCTTCTATCAATGATGGATCGACACTTGTTGCTTGGACCAAAATAGGGTTGCACATGCTGTAGAAAGAATCATCAAGGGGAAAAGAAACAAGGATTAAGTTTCGATCACACTAATCCTATGGGAAGGAGGAAAGTTTTGAGTGTCTCATACTAGGGAACAAGAAGGTAGAACAAGAGAGGAAGATATCACATCCCTTTAGAAGATTTAATGGAGCCGGTTTAAGATATGAAATATTTTATATTAAAAGAGGATTTTATGAAACCATGTGGTTTGACCAAGTAAAGGAATCCCAAGCCTTATGAAAATTATTATAGGAGTTATGGGCTTTGAATTGGCCTTAAATCCCTTAAAAATGATTTGAATGCATTTTTGGTCAAAGAAAATGCTAAAGGGGCGAACTGTAGGAAGCTGGAAACACTATACCCCTACCAAAATCTGGAAACACTATATACCTACCGGCGTCTGGAAACACTGTACATCTATCGATGTATGGACACATTATACCCCTATCGATGTTTGGAAACATAGTACACCTATTGACATATGGAAACATTATACTCCTACCGACGTCTGGAAACACTTTACACCTACCGATGACATGAAACACTATACACCTATCGACGGCTGCAAACACTGTATAGCTACCGATGTCTGGAAACATTGTACACCTACCTATATCTATAAACAATGTACACCTACCGACGGATGGAAGCACCGTACACCTACTGACATCTGGAAACACTTTACACTTACTGACGTTTGGAAACATCGTACACCTACCGATGTGTGGAAACATTGCACACCTATCGATCTCTCGAAACACTGTACACCTACCGACGGTTGGAAAAATTGTACACCTACCAACATTTGGAAACATTGTACACCTAATGATGTCTGGAAACACTATAAAACCATCAATATCTAGAAACAATATACAACTATTAATGACTGGAAAAATTATACACCTACCAACAACTGGAAAAACTGTACACAAAACTCAGAACACTGATCAAAGAACTAGAAATTTGACAGTGCTGGGGATAAGTCACCATGACCTCTTGAAACACCTCAAAATCCATATTTCACGAAGGAATAGACCAGAGAGGTCTGATCTATTACATTAGATACCTCTCAAACATTCTCGTTCATGAGAATTCAAAACCAACCTAACAGGAAACCGAATAGGGGTCCGAACAACCACCCATCAAGATACCTCTCAAAAGAGAGAATGCCAAAAAAGCAAAAAAAAAAGAAATTCATCTCATAAAAATGAAAGGTCTCTAATCACAAACAAATATCATTACAATAAAAGAGATAAAAATAAAACAACTCAGGGTACTGAACACGTATCTGTGGATCACGTTCCCATGCACTATCCTCCATGCCACTATGTCACCACAAGACACAAACCAAGGGGATAGAACTCCCACGAAAAACCTTCTCCTTGCGGCCCTGGATCTCCACAGGCCACTTCTTAAAGGTTGCATCATCTTCAACATCAATATATCCCTAATCAATAATGTGAGAGTCTTCATAAAGATAATGTTGGATTTGCAACACAGGAAAAAACATCATGTACCCAGCTTATCTGTAGGGGAAGTGCTACCTAATATGCCATGACACCAACATGAGTCAACAACTCAAAAGGCCCAATAAATTAGGGAGAAATCTTACTCCCACAAAAAAACCTCACTTCCCACAACAGGGAATCACCTTCATCCTCTCACGAATCACTTAAACCATATCTATCGTGTTTTGTACCAGTTCCAGCTTTAGAATTTCTAAATCTCCAACCCCAGTCCAACATAATAGAGAATGGAAAGGTCAGATATAAAAGGCTTCAAATATCTCCATACCGATTGTGGAGTGAATTTTTTTTGTAATTGAACTCCAACAAGGCTAAGTTCCTCATCCAAGAACCTCCAAAATCTAGGACACAAGAGAGAAACATGACTTCAAGAGTCTGAATGGTCTTCTCTGTCTGACCATCCGTTTGTTGATGAAAAGCAGTGTTAAGGAATAGTTAATAACCGAAAGAATGCTGGATAACTCTCCACACCCTAGAGGTAAAACAATGATCTTGATCATAAATGATCATCCTCAGGACTCCACGAAGTCTGACCACCTCTTCCAGATACTGCCTCGACAAAACCTCTACTGATCTCGACTCCTTGATCACTATAAAGTCAGTTGATTTCATTAAACGATCCACCATCACCCAAATAGAGTCATTAACTCTCTGATCTCGATGTGAACCAGCAACAAGGTCCAATGAGATATCCTCCCACTTCTATTGAGTAACATCTAATGACTATATCAAACCACAGAGAACACAATGCTCGACCTTCACCCTATGGTAGTCCAAACATCGAGACACAAACTCCGAAACTTCACACTTCATCCAAGGACACTAAAAATGACTCCTCAAGGCTTGGTACATCTTTGTCATTCCATGATGCATCACTAAAGGCAAACTATAAAACTCTATGAGAACCATATAATGAATATACAAAGGAATGAAAAGACTTCCCTGATACAACACTTAGTATTGTTCATCCTCAAACCAACCATCAGGTACATTTCCACAAACAACTCTGTCTTTCCAGACCTCCACTACAAGATCCCCCAATTGGGAATCTCCCACCTTCTGTACCATAGATGACTGCACCATCATCTAAAAAAGATAACCTATTCCCCCCAACTTCTACCATATTTAGATGCAATGCTAGAAGTTATTCCTTTACTCCCCCAGAATCACAAGATTCACGCACTGCATCACTACGCGACTTCCTACTCAGTGCATCAGCTACAACATTATCCTTTCAAGGCATATACAATATTTTGAAGTTATGTTCCTTTAAGAACTCCATCCACTGATGCTACCACAAGTTCAAGCCACGCTTGAAACATACCTCAGGCTCTTGTGATCAGTGAAGACCCCAAAGCGCTCACCAATGAGGTAATGTCTCTACAACTTCATAGAAAACACAACGACCTCCAAATCAAGATAATGGGTGGCATAGATATGTTAATAGTGATGCAACTACCGAGACCCATAAAAATGACTGATCTATTATACATAAAAACATATCCTAACCCATGATGCGAAGCATCACAGAAAACATCAAACTGCACTCCCACTACTAGAAATCAAAGAACTGGAGAACTTACCAACCTCTCCTTCAGATACTCAAAAGCTGCCTGACACTGAGCAGTCCAAACGAACCCCTGATGCTTTCTGGTCAATGCTGTTAGAGGATTTGCAACCTGAGAGAAATTGGCTATGAACCTCTTGTAGTAGCCTATGAGACCAAGTAATATTCACACCTCTGCCATTTTCTTGGGGGATTCCCAAGACACAACTTCTTTTATCTTCGATGGATCCACATCTACTCCATACCAGGACACTACATGCCCCATGAAATGAACTTCTTGAGCACAAAAATTACACTTCAAAAATATCCCAAATAGCTTTTGTTGATGAAGAACTCCCAAAAAGGCATGTAGATACTCTGTATGATCCTCCTTAGGCACATAGTACACTAGGATGTAATCAATGAAAACCACCACATACTTATCTAGGAACTCACGTAACACATTGTTCATCAACTCCATGAACAAAACTGAAATATTCCTCACACCGAACGGCATTACAACAAACTCATAATGCCCATGACGAAAATGGAAAGTAGTATTCAGGATATCCTCATCCTTAACACACATATAATGATATCCTAACAGCAATTTGATCTTGGAGAACCAACTTTCACCCTTCATTTGATCGAATAAATCATCAATATATAGAAGAGGATAGAGAATATTCACTGTCACCATGTTTAAGTGATGATAATCGATAAAAATGGAAAACTACCATCAGCCTTTTTCACGAACAAAACTGGTGCACGCCATAGTGACACAGTCATCCAAAAAAAAACCACAAAATAAATGAATATCGAGCTATATATACAACTCTAGTAACTCATAATGGGACATCCTATATGGAGACATAGAGATAGGGAACACTCCTTGTTATAGCTTCATCCCAAACTCAATCTCTCGTCACGGGGGTAATGCTACAACCTCTTCAGGAAATACATTAGGGTAATCATCTACGAACCTAGGAAACATCAACTGTTTTTTCTACAATGAACTTAGTATCAGCTCATCCATAAAGGATGACAAGGACGGAACATGCCACTGACCCATCTCAGGGTCTCTCTTTCCAAAAAACACTATTGGTTCTCCATCAGCATCAAAGAACACTAGTAGCCTCTAGAATAAATCCATGATAGGCTACAACAAATAAAACCAATCCATGCTGAGGATGAAATCATATGGTTGTATTCGTAAACATAGGAAATCTCCTAAGGTGTAGTGTTTCCCCAACACTAGCTCACAGTCTCTACATACTTCAAACAAGTCATCTCAACCTCTATCTAGTGAAGTTAATGCCAAGGGTACTAGAAGCCTCTCTACCTCAAGTCCAAAATCATGGACAAGGGCATGTGATATGAAGGTGTGTGTAGCTCTTGAATCAAACAAGGCGTACACTCAAGTAGAAAATAAGAAAAGGGTACCTCAAACAATGTCTGGCTCGCCTAGTGCTAGAAACACTAAATCATGAAGCTGGCCATGACCACCTCCATGGACCCTATGAAGTTGATAACGACCGCCACCATGACCATGATCTTCTCTATAAGGATGGAGAGGGTCATAGGTCTATCCTCTACATACCCCATCTGCTCTCTACTAATCCAAAGCTAGTGTAACCTGCTGCAACTTCCTTGACTAAAACTACCTCAATGGAGGAACCTGGAGTGGAACACCTGGTTCACACTTACTGATCTGGAAGTTTGGGCACTCTTTCTACTGATGAACATGGCCTCTATAAGAAAAACAAGTTCTTGATCCCTTGGAATAGGCCTAAGAGCCTCCACCCCCAAAGAATTGAGATGCTGAGGGATGTGACCTACCCTCAAACAAATAGAAACTCTTCTTCCTTGAAAACCAGGAACCCTAGACCACAAATCATCTTCGTGAGGAATCCAAAATACTCCCCTATTGTGAATATGTGGTTTTGCATAACTTCCTCTCGATAATATCTTCCCTCCCCAGCACCATAAGATATGTCTTCATCATAAATGGGGTGACCCGATGTTTGATATCTGGATAAAACGCCCTTTCAAAATGCCTCACCCTGGCCTCATCATCTGGTATTAGGTATGAAACATATCATAAAAGGTTCCTAAAATTTATTCCAAACTCTGAAACACTGGAGCTCCCCTATCGAAGGGTAACCAGCTCCTAGCGACTAGACACCTTCGCAGTCGAAGAAAGAAACTCGACTCTAAACTTGACTCGGAACTCATCTAATGAGATCATTGACTCATCATGATCCCCAAGGAATAAGATCCACCACATCCTCACTACCCCACATATAATCTTCAAAACCAAATACACCCAGTTCTCCTTCTGAGCACGGATTGAGTGGAATGATATATCAACCTCCACTAGCCAGTCTTCCATAACTGCATCTGAAACGGAGCCCTCGTAATTTTGCAGAATCTAGTGCTGAAACTCTCATAGTGTCATCCTCTAAGTTTCATTGTCGAACTCTACCCTATGACGATCTACTGGCGAAGCATTTTGGACATCTTCTACACAAACCTGATGAGGACGTCGACCTAGAGCCATAACTTCAAAATAACAAATAGTTAGAGCTCCTAAACCTAGAATATGAAAGACTCAAAATAAATAAATTAATTGTTTTTTATTCATTTTACGTTAACCTATCCCAAGGTATACCCATTAAAACATAGGCTTGAAGAAGGATGATTCATGATCCTTTACTAAGTCTCTACCCTGCAACCAATATCACCTTGTTTAGTAGCCACTGTAAACATAATGATTTGTGCATCAAATAAAAGGGTTACATAAACACTTATGTCTAAGCTGGTCTCTAGTGTTTACATCACTTGATAAACTTAACTAACACCATTTCCTTACCAACCCATGAAACCTCACATATTTGTAACACCAAACTCCATCCTATCCCTCAACCTAACCTATGATACCACTTTATCATGACCCCCTCCCAAAAAGGCATACCCCTACTAGGTCGACAATGTGAGAAGTGAGATTGTGACCCCGAGTACTGCCTCCAGTAGGCCTCGGGTAGGAAATTAGCATCGAGGGTATAGTAAACACATAAATGGTAGGCATTACCCTCTAAGAGAACACATAAAGAAGAGAGAGATAAGACATACACCAACCAACTCCAACTCATGGAGAAATATAAATGAAATACCAAGTAAACAAATGTAATGTCATGAAAGAACTACTACAACTAAAAGGGAAAACTACAAGTACCAAAAGAAAGTAGAATGACAGCAACCACAAAGCCCAAACAGCTCCTGCAAACCCAAGCTAGTTGTAACCATCCTGACCTCTAACCTAATCCAAGTGACCTTAATTTTTTTTATATATACATAGGGTGAGTATAATAGTATATTTAGTATGATCCTCCCCAAATCCTCTCGTGAGAAAGTAAATAAATTATGCTAAAGAACAGTGAAAAACAAGTGAAACTAACTCATCACCTAAATATGTATACTATGTTCCCATCCTCTCCATGGATAATTTCACCAATTATCACGTAAAATATTATAAAATATAATAAATAATATCAATGGTACCCCACTACTACTTCCTCATGTGTTTTCCATGTTTCCCAAATGTCTCACATCCAAAGAATATCTATCTAAAAAGGTATTCCTGTAGAAACCTAGAAGAATCACCACAAAATGAACCTCATACAGCACAAACATGACGTCCATGTAACCAAAGTAACCATATATTTTCTAGGAGCCACCACAACTCTCATAACATGCATCATATGTCAGGCATTATACCTAAATCCATTACAGCCCATACGCCGAGTAAGGATCCTCAATCCATCACAACCTATACATGTTACACCTATAGTAGTCCATAAGAAACTATATATAGAATATCTGTGTGGAAATAACCACAATCCATTACAGACCTCTACACACATATTTGGGGAAAACTAACTATTGTGCCTACAAGAACAAGTAACTACCAAGAGAAGAGAGCGGGGACAAAGGGGTAGTCATCCATCCATCCTCCCCTGGAGATGTTAAGGAAAACACCCCCAAGGCTCTGAATCCCTGGGGTGTCAGTTTCCCTAACTGATAGGTTAGATTAGCATATAGAAACAAAAAAAGTACAGAATATACTATAGCTCACAACCACACTATGGGTATATCCTAGTCTTAGACTCAACTGCAGATAACATCTCCCAGACTCCCATCTTCCACTGCTAAGACTAGGTATCCTATATGCACACAACCGTTTAATGAGATTTATTATATTACTTCATTCCCTTTTTATCAGTTTCACTTTACATTAATTAGTTCCTTAAACATTAATAAACTATTACCAATTCCACATTATATTTCATTAGCATCACACACAAAGTCCAATATTCCTTTAAATTGAAACCTCAACATTGTGTTCCAGCAAGCTCCAACCCCATGAGTTAACATAATTTATTCAATCATTTATTAATAGCATTATTACTTTCACATATTACCAAACATTCTAGAAAAACATTCTAAGCTACCAAACAAAAGGGGCTCAACATAGTGAGTAGATAAACTACCCATTGAGTCTTTTCCACCTATAGTAGTATCAAAGACCCATCAATCCTCGATAATCTAAACATGGAAAGCACATGGCATACCCATCATGTCTTGTCCTTTTTTTGGAAGGAGGGTAGCAAGACCAGCTGCCTTGAACAGTAGGGAAATTAAATTAGATAAACATCCAACAAGACTCAACAAGCATACAAAATTCACATCCTACCCATTTCATCAACTTTAGTGTCCTCCTAGACACCCACATGCATAAAATTATGAATCTCGCCAATCTAGGCATCAATTTTTTCCACAACCAATGTGCCTCCATGCCCCTTCATATCACAATAGCCATCCAGGCTCACATCACAACATAGGCAGTAGGAAACGAGCATCATATCAACTAGGATTTATGGTCCTTAAACAAGGCATCTAGCCTTCAACATAATGAGAACTCATGGCTCCAAATCACTATTCACTCAACCTTAGAAACAAAAGGGTAACTCAGAACCCTACCCGACATTATATTTTATCAAAAAACCAGTTATTTAATCCATTTGGAATTAACCTATTTATTATTTTTAGGTTCCAGCTGTGGGAAACCTAAAGATTAAACTATCAGAAATTAACTAAATAGTTAATTGATATGCATTTAATTCAGTATCAACAAGAATTAACATGACTCTAGAATACCAATTAATTCAATTAAAAATTCTTACTCCAATAGCAACCAAATTTACATGCCTCTTTTATCTTCAAAAAATAATTACAATTAAACCCATTTTACATTCTTTAACAATTTCCATTAAAAACGACATGATAAACAAGGAAAGCATAAATATGACACTATCAAGAAAAACTAGAGGTAATAAAATATGATCGACACCAATTTATTTATCTGGTTGAAATATTTATTACGTCAATTCCATTGTGATAATGTGGGCTGAATCATGCTAACATTATGATTTCACATAAAATAATAGAGAAGAAACAAATCCCATACCTCAAAATTTTCTTGACATTCTTTACACGAGAACGATCCACTCAACGGATCATGATCACCTCCCCCACGACAAATACATCCACCCGAGGATACTGCGACACAACCAAAATAATCGACACCCAAGAAAACTTCATTAGAAACATGTAGATCACATTACATAACATGGAAAAGATAAATAGGAGAATAAGGATCAGATAAAACATAATAATGGAAGTAGATTATACCTTCTATCGATAATGGATTGACACTTACTTCTTTAACCAAAATAGGGTGTCCACATGCAACAAGAAGATAAATCATGGGGAAAATATGCAAGGATTAAGGTTCAATTACACCACTCTTATGGGAATGAGGAAAGGTTTGAGAAACATGAACCAAGGAACAACATTGTAGAACAAGGGAGGAAGATATCTCGTCCCTTTAAAATCTTTAACAGAGATGTTTTAAGATACACTGGATTTTCCATTAAAAGAGGACCACATTAAACCACATGGTTTAACCAAGTAAAGGCATCCCGATCCTTAAGAAAATTAATATAGGATATATGGTCTTTAAATTGTCCTTAAATATCTTAATACAAGGTTATAAAGGTATTTTTCATAAAATAAAATGCTAAAGGGGTGAAACTGTAGGAAGCTGGAAACACTATACACCTACCGACATCCAAAAACACTATACACCAACCGACATCTAGAAAAACTATACACCTACTAACATTTGGAAACACTATACACCTACCGATGTTTGGAAACATGGTACACCTACCGATGTCTCTAAATATTATACACCTACCGACATCTAGAAACACTATATACCTAATGATGTCTGGAAACATTATAAACCTACTGATGTCTCAAAACACTATACACCTACTGATGACTTGAAACATTGTACACCTACTGATAACTGGAAACATTGTACACCTACCAATGTCTGGAAACACTGTACACCTACTGAACTCTAGAAACAATGTACACCTACTGACATATGGAAACATTGTACACCCACCGATGTCTGGAAACACTGTACGACTATCTACATCTAGAAAAACTGTACACCTACCGACGTCTGGAAACAGTGTACACCTACCGACTTCTAGAAACACTGTATACTTACCGACATCTGGAAACACTATACACCTACCGACGTTTGGAAACATTGTACACCTACGGAAGATTGGAATCACATTACACCTACTGATGTCTGGAAACACTGTACACATAACGACTTCTAGAAACATTGTACACCTACCAATATCTGGAAACACTGTTCACCTACCAATGGATTGAAACACATTACACCTACTGATGGCTGAAATTTTTTTACACAAAACTAGAAACAATGTTCACAGAAATTGAAATTTGGAAAAGTATTGGGGATAAGTCACATTCAACTCCTAAAACACCTCAAATACCTGATTTCATCTATGTAATGGTTCATAGTGGTCCGAGACGTTACACCCTCTGCTTTTTTATCAATGGTACTTGCTCAAAAAACTAGTACATGAGACACAATCCCAACAAAATCGGATCACATGCCTCTAACTAGCACAATGGTGGATGTCATGGCCTGTCTTACAAAGCCTCATAAGGTTACATATGTAGAGTTTTATGATAGCTATTATTGTAGGAGAACTCAACTGAGGGTATATGCCTCTCCCAAGATCCCCAAAAATCTAGGAAGCATGCTTACTATATGTCCTCAAGAAATTTTATCATTAGATCTGACTACACATCAGTTTGAGGGTGGTATGTTGTGCTCATAAGAACCTATTTACCTAGTACAATCTATATAATCTACTAAAAATGATACATAAACTAGGTATCCCTATCTAAAAAGATAGTGCAAGGTACCCCCTAAAGCCATACTATCTCAAAAATATACAACCTCCCAAGCTCATCTATACTGAAGGTCTCCTTGATCTTAAATAAATGAGAATCCTTCATGAGCCTGTCAACGAAAACTAAAATATAATCACTACCTTGAGAAGACCTCAAAAAACCAGTTATTAAATTCATTATGAAATCATAAAATTTTCACTCAGTAATATGTAGCTGCTATAAAATTCTGGCTGGTCGATGATGTTTTGACATCACTTACTGATAAGTGGAACACATCGTAATAAAAATATCTACCTTGTACTTTATATCCAGACCTCAGTACTAATGGTGTAGGTCATGGTACCTCTTGGTGACACCGATATTCACTTCACAATACTGGGCATGAAACTCCAACATAAGATCCTTGTATATGTCCACTAGAACCAATACATGACCATGGATATGTAGGATCTCATCCTCATCTGCAGTCCAACTAGGAGGTGGATCCTCACCTTCCACACTCTCTTATAGGAATAGTCCCTTAGAATCCAATAAATGAATCATTATTATTCTATCTAAAAGAGTATAGGTCATAGCGTAAAATGATATAAAATTCATCCCCTTACTATCATGCACCTCCAAGTGAATATCAGAGAACAAAGCCCTAAGCTGTCAATCATTACTAGCCTACTGAACTGTCTTTATATGAGTCCTCTTGATCAGTGCATTGACCACTATATTTCCCTTCCCAGATATATAGGATAGCTCAAAATATAATTAATGTAGGTATTCAACTAACCTTAACTACTTAAAATTTAGATCACACTGTATAAATATTTACTTATGGCTTTTGTGGTTTGTGTACAACTCAAAATTATCTCTATGTAAATAGTGTCTCTAATAACACAAAGCATGAAAAAACAAAGCTAACTCCAGATCAGGTTTTGAGTAATTCCTCTTGAGTGGAATTAGCTACTAAGACCCATATGTCATGAAACCATCCCCCTATATCAGTACTGCTCCTAGCCCGATACCTGATGCATCACAATACATGGTGTAGCTCCTTCCCTGCTTTGGTAGTTTCAAAACTGGTGCTGATTTGAATCTCCCTTTCAGCTCCTTAAAGGTTGTGTCAAAGGTATCTGTCTATACAAACATCATAAAATTCTTAGTATGGCCCTTTAATGGTGCTGCTAAGCATGAGAATTCCAATATGAAATTCATGTAATATCAAGCTAGCCCTAATAGACTTCATATGTCAAAAACATTCTTGGGATGCTCCCATGAAACTATAGCTCTCACATTCTATGGGTCTACTGACAATCCTATCTCTAAGATAATATGACCCATGAAGATATTATTATCCATCAAGAAGTAGAACTTTTTGGTCATAACATATAATTAATTCTCTCTCAGTGTATCTAAAATGATCTCAAGATGTTTATAATAGTCGTGTCAATTATGAGAATACACCAAAATTTTGTCCACGAAAATACCCACAAATGAGTCCATATAGGGATAGAAAACACAGTTCCTCAGCTCCATGAAAATCGTTGGGATGCTGATTAGATTGAGGGACATAACCAGATACTCATATAGACCATACCATCTATGAAAATTTGTTAGGTATGTATACAATATGAACATGTACTTGGTGATATCATGACCACAAAATAATTTTCTAAAACACTTGAGCTCCTCGAAACTGATCAATCATTTCATCTATCCATGATCAAGGATACTGGTTATTAACCATCAGCTGGTTCAATTTTTAGTAATCCACACGTAGCCTTAGGGTGGCATCCAAATTTTTTGAAAAAATGACTGGAAATCCCCCACAAAGAAGTACTAGGTTAAATAACCCAACTTGCCTCCAAATTCTTATAGATGCATATTCATCTCCTACAACTCCGTCGTAGACATACTGTTAGAAGGATTAGATACTGGTGAAGGTCATGGAACTAGATCTATTGATAACTCCAACAATCTATCTCATAAGGTATACCGAAAAATTAATTTGTGAAAACTTCCCTAAAAAGTTTATCCACTGGAAGAAAGTCTGCACAACGCAATCCCCGATCACTAAGATACAAACTAGAAATCTAGGAAGTCATCCCACCAAACCCACGATGTTGTGGTCTAACTCAGCTCTCTTGGACATACCAATCACTTTTGTGGTTATAAACTACTCCCTCTAGTGATGTGAAAGTCACCCTATGGCAATAGCAGTAAAATTAGGCTTGATATGTTATTAGCTAGTCTATTTCGAGTATGATGTGAAACCTAGTCATCTGAAGGAAAAAAAAAAGATTCCAGATGATGTGACACCCACCAACCTCAAGGGGGAACTCTCTATACAATAGTACATCCTCTATTATAATCCTAAATGGATTTTAAAGCATCATAATTCCCTCCAAAGACTGAACCATGAGCTCAAGGATCTGCGTAATAGGTACATATATAAAACTTTGTGATGCACCTATATTAAAAAAATATACAAAAGTTGAGGATATTATGATTGTACCTCTCATCACAGATAGTTCAGTGCCCTACACCTTGGGAGTAGGATGTACAAGATATATCTGGACTGAACCACGACCTTGTGATACAAACTCATTGCTCAGAGTATTCTTTCTCTTTTGTCTCGGTATAACTAGTTCCTAGCTGCCTCGCCCACTAACACCACTACCTCAATATGAGAAATTAGTACTACTCCAGCTCCCTACCTGGAATAGATCTAGGAAACATGCTCCTAAACATGGTGTCAGAGCTGAACCCCTACCACTCATTACTTGATGGAAGGTCCTGCATAAATCTTTCACAAGGCCCATCCTGCCGCAAGCTTGACACTCGGCTTGATTGCAATCACACTGATTCTTTATGTAACCCCATATTCCATAATAATTACAGAAAACTTCACTATCATTACTTACGGCCTGGCTAGTGCTCATCTTATTGGAATCCTCAAAATGTTGCTTGATAGAACAATTTATGTGCATATTTTTTTAACAAATTCCATAGTTTTTTAATGTTTTTAATGTAATAACCCACAGTTCTCAATGTTTTAGTAATTTATGGGTAATTTGGGACATGGAAATGAAATTGGTTTGAAATGGGTAAAAGTAATGGATTTCATATTTGAATATTATTTGGAAATTTTTATGAACATTATAGGAAATGTTCTAACTATTTCTTCCATTTTTTTCAAAAAATAGGTAAATAATTGAGAAGGCCTTCAACAAAGTTGACCAGCCACATAGCCAGCCCATAGGGGTATCCGACAAGGACAAACTAGGAGGGCCCATAAGATACCAACTACATAGGGGTGATGAATCCCCATGTGACATTGTGGGTGGTCAAGCCCCATGAAATGGAAATGAATTTGGTTTTAAAGGGTTAAAAGTAATGGATTTCATATTTTAATATTATTTGGGAAATTTTTATGAACATTATTGGAAACTTTCTAACTATTTCTTCCATTTTTGTCCAAAAAACTTGGAAAATACTCGAGCAGGACTTCCACAAAGTTGACCCTGCCACATAGCCATCCCATAGGGGTAGCCGTCCAGGAAAAACTGGGAGGGCCCATAAGAGCCCAACTACACACTAGAGATGAATCCCCATGTGAATTTGTGGGTGTTCAAGCCCCATGGAATAGAAATGAATTTGTTTTGAAAGGGGTAAAAAAAACTAGGCACATACTTGAGCAGGCCTTCAAAAAAGTTGACCCACCACATAGCCAACCCATAGGGGTAACCAGGTATGACAAGGGCCCATAAGAGCTCAACTACACATGAGTGATGAATTCCCAATGTGACCATCTGGGCGGTCAAGCCCAACGGCAAGTTGGGTAATCACCAAGGCTTGAGGGGGGCGTATGTATCACAACCCACATTTATCTATGTGTTCTGTTTCTCGGGAGCTGACCCCATATCGGGAATGACTAATGTTCCCACATCTGGGATGATAATGAGATGACCCACATCCCACAGTTTGGATATGGGACACGAGCTCTACCACCTACCACTTTTGCTCTGGCACCCGTACTTCCTCTGCTGCTGGCCTTCATTTCTATCCAAGTCACGACCTATCTCCACAATGCCCCATCACTACTGAAGTCCAGGAGGCCCCACCTTTGGTTTTACTTCATGGAAAAGGGAGGAGGAATCCTACATCCTTGCTTATAAAAGGAGGTGAGCTCCTCCTTCCAAAGTCATCCAAAAAATAATCCTTCTCCCTTTTGGAGTAAAAGCAAATAACCCACTACAAGAGAATAATATATGGTTCCTCTTCTAAAGAGGAGGCCCCCTGCCTCCTTGTCTTCCTTAATCACTATTCCTGGATTGTTCATTTTCTAATTTAATGACACCTTCTTACATGATGGGGTATAATCTTAAGTTATTGGGTGCAAGGAAGGCAGATCACATTTTTATGATGTTGCGAGTTTCTGAAATTTTTGAATCAAAAGAATTTGTGGATTTAAATTAATGGTTTCCAATTTAATTTATTTTTGAATTTACGTTAAATACAATTGTATTTTAATTTATTCTTACATATAAAATTACTTTGATTAAAATATTATTCTACCCTTTATTTATTTATTTATTTATTTATTTCACTGTTTAGTTAGTTTTTAAATAAAATCAAATACAAGTGTTGATTAGTGATTACTAAAACACATGAAGAAATTAAGATAGACTAATTTAATTTTTAAGGGAAATTCAATAACATATTTGGTATTTCTTGGGTAATTCAAAATTATTCCCCTGATATTTCTACATTTTGATAAATAATTAAATCAATGACAAATCAAAGAAACAATTTTTATTCAATTCTTTTGATTATTTTCTAAAAAAACCAAAAGATTCATTTTATTTGAAACCTTGATGAAATCATAAAAAAGGAAAACCTAACCTAAATTCCAATCACTTCTCTCTCATTATAAATTCCTCAAGCTTCTAAAAATTTATCATTTTCTTAAATCTTTCAAACTTGTTATTTTTTATTTTCAAAAGTGACACCTAGACTAAAAAACTACTATTTAGAGAATAGATTTCTAGTTACCACTCATATTACACCCTTAGGGAGATTTAATTTCTTTTACCACACCCCATGATTGGTGTGTGTCAAAACTGGCACTGTTGTTGGGAAGAAAGTGTAAATCTACATGACTAGGACATCTAACAAGAAACTACTTTATTTTGATCCCAATATAGAGAGGACTTTATTAGCTAGACATATGAACCTTAATAATTAAAAAAAATTAATAAAAAATTTAGAAGAATCAAGTGTCCATTTAGAACCAACCATAATGGCACTGGACCCACAACAAGCCTTGAGGGGCCTACCCCACAATTTTCTAACAAGAAGAATCGGTTAACCATGCCTAAAAAAATTGCATTGAGTTATGTGTTAACATAATTCCTATGCTACCCAAATTAAATGTCCTTGTAGGTAAAGATCCCAATAGACACATTCAAGAATTCAGTTATGTGTGTTCATGTTTCAAACTGATAAGATTAGCTAAGAAGCAAGTCAAGTGGAAGCTATTCCTTTTTTCACTTACTTGAGAAGCTAAATAGTGATTGTATACCTTACAATATGGAGATATCCAAGAGTGGTATGATCTAAAAAAAGTTTCATGAAAAGGTTCTTCTCAACCTCTCTGAGCACAATAATTTGGAAACAGATATGCACCATTCAACAGGCTATCGGTGAGACTCTTTATGAGTACTGGGAATGAATTAAGAAGCTTTGTGCAAGCTACCCACATCAAACAGTGGAGGAGAATCAATTTATTTTCTTCTACTACAAAGGATTATCGAACAATGTAATTAACCTTTTGGATTCATCCTCATGAGGAGCATTAATTGAAAAATCACAAGAAGAATCCCAATGTCTCATTGAGATAATAGCTCAGAACTCCCAAAAAAATGGAACAAGAGGATTTGACGCAAGAGGTATACACGAGTTAAGGACATATGACTCATCACCTATCTTTGAAAATAAAATTGAATAATTGATGATCCTGGTAAGGCAAATGGCAATTAAGCAAGTGAGTGAGAAACCATATCTAACATAGATATGTGGGTTATGTTAATCAAACGATCATTACACTGATCAATGTGTTGAGATATAGGGTACATAAAGCTATGAAATTGTATTTCAGTAAAGATTATTTCCATAGAACAAACAATGGATATAAGGGAAATCCCAACAAGGATTTGGAAATCAATAGAACCATTCTAGGACACCTTTTCATCAAAAATATCATAACCTAACACCATATGAGAAATCATACAAGCATCTATTCCATCAATAATAAACTTTTCAACTCTTAGTTTTCTACCGAAATAATTATGAACAACCCGCCAACAAGTTATCATAAAAAACTAATAAGAAATGGGTATTGATGAGATAAATAATACATTAAATAATTTGGAAAATAAATTTGATAGCCTTGTATACCTTCTAACCAAGAATCATTGGAAAATACCTACAAAAAACTATTCCAAATCCCATGGAAAATGTTAGTGCAATAAACACTCAAATGAGTAAGGTGCTTCCACCACTAGACCAAGTAAGTTAGATGATTCATAGAAAAAACTTGCAGAAAAACTCATCCACCCCAAGAAGAAGATAGAAATATAAGTATAAAGTAAACACAAGGAGAAAAGAGACAACAAGGTACTATTCCCTTCTACATTGACATGGTCATCAAAGGTTGAAGAAGAAAAATGTAAAAGATAGATCCCAAAAACATTTTAGAAAGTTGAAATCAATATTACCTTGCTAAATAAAATCATCCAATTTCCAAAATATGTGAAGTTTCTCAAGGAAATATTCGCCAAAAAAAATATGCATGATGGGGATAAAATAATCATCTTCGGAAGGAGTGTCTCAGCCATGATCACCCCACCTTTACGCAAAAAAATGTCAATCTCTAGGGACATTTTCTATTCCAATCATAGTGGGTTCTTAAAATTTTCTAATGCTTTGTGTGATATCAGAGCATCTATTAATGTAATGTCTAATTATTTCTTTTTATCTTTGAAAATAGGAAAGATGGATCCCACAAGATTGGTTTTTCGACTAGAAAACCAATCAACTATTTTTCCTATTGGAATTTTATAAGAGGTTCTAGTGGGATTTGAATGAACCATTTTTTCAAAAGACTTTTACGTAATCACTATAGAGGAAGAAAATGAACCAGTGAATTCACCCATAATTTTAGGAAGACCATTCCTAAAAATATCCATAACAATCATCAATGTGAATGAAGGAACCCTAACCATGGATATAAGATACAACAAAGTGAACTTCAATGTTCTTGACTAAAAAGAAACCATTAAAAAACCATTACCTCTTTGAAATTTATCATGGATAAGGTTTAAATCCAATAAAAAATTTAGGTATACTTCAAGAATTTTTGGCTTTAGAAGATCACACCATGGTAGGAGAGAGCACTCAAAAATCTGAAAATTCTAAAATCACCTCTGAATTCTTTGAAATTTTTCTAAAATAAACTGAAATGATACCATTTTCAAGAGGATTCATGGTTTTGAGATAGGAGATTTGAATTCATTATCATTTATAGAACATCCACCGAGTCATGAATTAAAACCCCTCCCAAGTGATTTGAAAATGAGTATCTATTGGAGGGAGAAAAGTTGTCTCTGATCATTTCCAATAGTCTATTTAGGACCAAGGATTAAACATTGATTTACCATATAAAAAAATTCTGAGCTATAAGATGGAGTCTATGAGATATACGAAGAATAAAAACTAAGGTCTGTTCATATAGAATCTTTTTAGAAGAGGACTATTGACCTGTTAGGAAGCCCTAAAGGTGACTGAACCCCACCATCATTGAAATTGTAAATAAATAAGCTGAATAATTGTTGGTGAATGACATAATTTATACAATTTAATACTCTCAATGGTTCATCCTCATACATGTGGTTCCAAAGAAAATATGCATAACCACTGTGGAAAATTAGAAAATTTAATTAATTCCAATGAGAGTACAGAACAGTTGTAGGGTATGCATTGATTATAGAAGGATAAACCAAGTCACATGAAAAGATCATTTCCAAATCTAATTCATTGATCAGATAATAGAAATATGACAAGGTATAACACATTACTCTTTGGATGAATTTTCTAGTTAATTTCAAGTCCTGATTACCATAGAAGACCAAGAGAAAACAACTATAAATTGTCCTTTTAAAACCTTTTCTTCAAGATGATTCATTATGGATTGTACAATACCCCAGGTATATTACAGTGATGTATGGAGAGTATTTTCTCTATTCACATAAAATTATTCTTAGAGGTATTTCTCAATGACATTACTTTTTTTTGTGAATTCATTTGATAATTTCTTGGGAAATCATGAGAATGTTTTGAAAACATGTATAGAATTTTTTTTTGTTTTAATCTTTGAAAAGTGTCACTTCATGATTGAAAAAGGAATAGTGTTAGGACATATAATTTCACAAATGTGTATTGAGGTGGATAAATCTAAAATTGAAGTAATCAATTCTTTACAATACGCCACCTACACGAGACAAATAAGATCATTTCTAGGGAACAAGGGATTTTATAGAAGATTCATAAAATATTTCAGTAAGATTTATATTTCACTCTCAAGATTGATCTTAAAAGAGGACGACTTTATTTTAAATTAATATTTTAGGCAGTCATTTGATGAGATAAAGAATATGTTTATTACTCAATCGATAATGAGTCCCTAAAATTGGAAAAATCCATTCAAGTTACATTACAATGCATCAAATAAAGCTGTTAGAGGAGTTATTTACAAAAGAATTGAAGGAAACCCCAAGTCATAACCTATAATTCAAGAAACATGGATTCCACTCATGTCAATTACACAACAAATGAGAAGGAGTTTCTCACTATTGTATTTTCATTAGATAAATTTAGGTCATATTTACTTGGAACTAATGTAGTGGTTTCTTTTGACCCCGCATCACTCACGTATTTGATGAGGAAGGTCGATGCCAAAGAAACCTTCATGATATGTATAATAATTTTAAAGGGGTTTAATCTAGATATTAAGGAAAAAAAGTTAGTTGAAAACCAAGTGTAAGATCACATTAGTAGGCTACCCAACACTATTGAAATATAAATTCTAGAGCTGATCCCACTCAATGAACACATGCCCAGAGAATAGATCTACACCAAAGAGGATGAAGTACCATGGTATTATGGCATAGTAAATTATTTTTCCACATATCAGGTAACTTCTTCCATTCAATCCCATCAGAATCATAAAATCAATGATGAATCTATATTTTATATTTGGGAGGATCCCTTCCACTGGAAAATTTTCAATGGCCAAGTATTAAGAAGATATTTTTTGGTAAGTGAAATTGAATCGGCGTTTCAAATTTTTCATACACTTTATTATGAAGGTAATTTTGGACCTTTGAGTATGGATAGGAATGTTTCTGAATCTGGGATATATTTGCTTACTTTGTTTAAATAAGCTAATTATTATTGTAAAAAATGTGAATAGTGTCAATTTCCTGGAAAAATTTAAAAAAGATAGGAGATACCCCCAAACCACATCATTTTTTGTGAAATATTTAATGTTTGGGGAATTGATTTTATGGGAACCTTTTTCATGTATTTTGGGAAATATTATATTTTAATTGATATTCATTATGTATCCAAATTGATGGATGCCAAATCCACCGAGATTGATGATGCCAATATAGTGTGTGATTTTGTCAGGGAAAATATTTTTTGTAGGTTTAGAGTGCCAAGAGTCATCATCAGTAGCCAAGGTAAACATTTTTTCAATAGAATAATGAATGATATGCTGAAAAAGTTTGTTGTTCACCAAAAAAAATCTACATCCTACCATCCCCAAAAAAATGGACCAGGTATATTGTCTAATCATGAGATTAAATAAAATGTGAATGAAATTCAAACCAAACTAAAATTATTAGAGCTAAAGGATTGAATACTCTTTATGGGAATGCCATAAATACAAGACACCCATTAGTATAAGCCATTATCAGTTGATTTATGAAAAAATATGTCACCTACCTGTGGAATTGGAGCACCAAGAAAACTGGGCTATGAAAAAGGTGAATTTGGATTTGTAGAGTGTTGAAAAGAGAGAAAACATCAATTATAAGAGTGTAAAGAAATATCAAGAAAATAAATTGAAAATTAAATAATTGAAAAAGAAATAAATATTATGGAACATGAAAAGATAATTCAACCAAAGACCTTTCGACATAGATACTTTGTTCTACTCTAAAATTTAAGACTCATGTTAATGCTAGGTAAGCTTCATTCATAGTGGGAAGGAGCTTTTCTTGATACTAATTTATGTCCTTTTGGTATCATTCAGGTCAAGAAATAAGTGGGATTAAACCCATTCATGGTAAAATGGAAAAGGTATAATAAGTTCCATGGTTGGTTACCTCAAGAACCGATGGAGGAGCAAAAACTTATACAACCCATCAACTAATTTCTTCTCATAAGGTGAGGTCAAGACAATGACATTAACCAAAGGTGCTCCAGGAGGCAACATAAGTTTTACTCATTTATCAGGATTTAGGATTCAGTTACCTCCTATATAACCCCTTTGATCTTTAATGGAATGATTCTTACACTGGTATGAGATGATTTAATTTTCAATGACCATCATAGAAGGAAAGAACCAGGAAACCCCAAGAAGTGGAGGAAGAGAACCTAAAGATTTATTTCATAAGGGAGTTTATTTTTATTCCTTATCTTTTAAATTGACTATATTTTTTTTGAAAAAACATGTTTTGAGATTTAAAATATGAAATTTCATGCCCAAACATTAATTTATGATTTACCTTACTTATCTAGGAGACATGAGTTTCTTACAAATCCTATGATTATATGTTTTAGAATTCAATGTTAATGAGATTAAATGATTTTAATGGAGAATTTTATTTTTAAAACAAATCATATATATTAAACTATGGACTTATAATTTAAGGAAATTTATTGGTTCATGTAAATGAAATTTTTCAACCATTTTTCATGCTTTATTTTATGAAATTCATGTGAATTGATTTATTATTGTTAATAATTCCTTGAGTGATTTTACCAAGTAATATGTCCCATTATTAAGAGGATTTCTAGACTAAGTACTTCATATTTATTCCTGATCATATTTATTGAAAGATATTAAGAGATGATACCTGCTAGAACTTTCATTTGAACTTGTCAAAGATACGACTATGAAAAAACATAGTTAAAATGTTTGAGGAATCTTTTGAAAATCCACTTATCCTAAAAATAACACCATTAAATCAATCCTTCTTTATCCCATAGAGACCATGAAAGTCCTTTATAGAGATGATCCATGTTTCAGGACATTTGTTAACCATTCCTACCCTACACTTAGTATTTTCATGATATTTTAAAGTTGAAGTGTTAGGGTAAATGGAATCATGGTAAGTGGGATGATTTTAATTATAAGGAATAAGTGTGGGGTGATTATTTTGGATATTGTAAGAGGTTTTGTAATCATTCATTTTAGTCTATTTCTTCCCCCTCTTAAATATATATATATTTGAAAAAAATTATAAAAGAAACAATAAAATTGATAAAATGGGTTCACTATCTGAAAATGGTATTTAACGTTGATTTTTTAATTTTTAACATTGGTTTTTGAACGACATTGAAACCTATGATGTAAAAAATGATACTTTTGATGTCGTTTTTTATAGAATGATGTCAAAAAGTAAAATGTTTACCTTTGGATGTCGGTTTCTAAAAAACTGACGTCGAAAGTCAGATTTCATATGGTTTTTAAAATAATTATTTGATATAGACCAACATTAAAAGTCCTTATGGATGTATTTTAATTTCTTTTATTCATTAACTAACATTAAAATCCTTATTTTAACATTGGTTTATGAAAACTAGAAGGTAAAATTCTTCATAGAAGACTTTTAGCATCAGGTTTTTTCAAGAACTAATGTTAAATGTAATTTTTTACACATCAATTTTTCAAAGAACTGACATTAAATATGTCTATTATATTTTATATAACTTCTTAATCTTCAATTTTTCTGGTCATGGAGCTAAAACAGAATTACTAATAAAAAATTCTTGCCTTCCGAATTTGGACTTCCCTAAGTTTCAATTGATACAACTCATTTCAAAGAAAACATAAGAAACATGCATGAAAATTACATACTCCAATTAAAAAAAATAAACTTAAGGATTCTAACGTATTTAAATTCTTCTAGTAGTTTCCTTCAAGTTGATATTTTTTTATCATTATTTCTCTTCTTTTTAGGGTAGAACTCATGCGATAATGAAAACGGTGATCGACGATGAATTTTGCACCTCGATTGGTAAATCTCATCCAAATGTTTTATCTTCATAACTTTATCATAAAAATAAATCTTAATTATATATAAAATTATAAATATTTTTATAAATGAATAAAATTATTAATTAAAAATAAATGATTATTATAGATACCTTGAACAAATCATTTATTGAAGACGCATTGAAAATTTTATTCAATCGAAGTGGTCAAAAATGATGAAATAAAGAGAATATGGAATTATATATATTAAAAAAATTATTTTCAAACACATTGTATTAAAATTTAGATAGAAATGTAACAAATTATATGTGTCGTATGAAAATAATGAAATACCTATCCCACATATTTGGGATTTTACTTTTATCATCGGTTATTGAAAAAAAATTGATGTTAAAAGTCATGTAATGTTCAAATTCTGATGTCCATAAATTTTGATCCGTAAGTCCATGTTAGCTCCTAGACCAGTCAAATTGAAGATTGAGAAATGAGATAAAACTTTATAGTGATTTTCAATGTCATTTTTTTGAAAATATGATGTCAAAATTTGACTTTTATCATCTGTAATTGAAAAAAACCGACATTAAAAGTTGAGTCTTATAATGTTCAATTTTTGACATTCATAAAATTTGATATGTAAGTCTGATTTATCTCCAAGACTAGTCAAAAAAAATATTAAGAAAGTAGATATAAATTAGTAATTATTTTTAATGACATTTTTTTTGAAAAACTGATGCCAAAAGTGACTTTTTATGTCAGTTCTTGAAAAAAATGACATTAAAAGTCAAGTCTTATAATGTTCAACTTCTGATTGTCATAAATTATCATCCATAAGTCTGTTTTAGCTCCATGAACAATAAAACAGAATATTTAGAAATTAGGTACAACTTTATATTGATTTTTAATGGCATTTTTTGAAAATATATCACCAAAAAGGGACTTTTAACATCGGTTCCTGAAAAAAACTGACATTAAAAGTCAAGTCTTATAATGTTCAACTTCCATCATCCATAAATTTTGATCCATAAGTCTATTTTAGCTCCATGAATAGTAAAAAAGAATCTTTAGAAATTATTTTCAACCCAATATTAATTTTTAATGTTGTTTGTTTTGAAAAATCAACACCAAAAAGTGACATTTAATGTCGGTTCTGGAAAAAAACTAAAGTTAAAAGTCTTCAATAAGGACATTAACATCAGTTTTTTTGGAACCAATGTTAAAAGTGATATTTTAACATTATTTATTCCATAAAAGACATTAAAATTCCTTGTTTAATAATTATAATGTCTATATATGAGGACCAAAATTAAAATGTCGATGTTAAAGACCATTTTTTCACTAGTGGTTTTGATTTGGGAAAACCAAAAATCACCATTACTAGATTTATTATTTCTATCATAAGTTGTTAGGTGGTGGATGTGAGGTTTATTCTTAAGCATAAATTTTAAAAAAACTAGAATGGTTCTTTAAAAGGAAAAGAAAAAAATGGGGATATATAAAAAATATATATTCAATAGGATTCACAAATCATTCAATGTGCTTAAACTGATCATGATCTTTACTTTGAGTTTTGGGAGAAGTTGGGAGCTGTTACATTTCAAAGTGGATATTTTAATGAAACTTTTACTTTAAATATCATTCTTAATGCATTAAGAGATAAACATCCTCCTTAAGCCATAATTTTTAAAACATCAAGTTCTACCAACATTAAGCCTCAGATATATTTGAACCTTAATTACAAGCCCCCATAATTTTATGTGTGTTTTGTCTTTACACAGTTTAAAAGTAGTTCATTTACACAATTATGGATAAATATAATGTCCTCATGGTATGAGCATAAATCTACTTGAATTTTTTATCATAATAAATGAGTGGAAGGTTTAAGGTGAGGTAAATAATGATTTTTCATGCTTAATAATGTTAAATTACGAGAATTGAATTAATTATAATGTAATATTCCATCAATATAAAAATGGAAAGAGTGAAATACATGATTTGTTAACTTCTTTGAAAAGTGAAAAATTAAATTGATATATTATGTGAAATTTTGGAAATTTTATTGGACATTGATGATTGTTTGATTTTATTGATTTGGAATTTGAATATTGGTAACATTTATACCCTATAATTTTTAATGTTGAAATTTTATTCTTGAGGGAAAGCATGGTTTAAGTGTGGGGGTATTTGACATACCAAATTTATGTGCATATTTTTTTTAACAAAAATACATTAATTTTTTGATGTTTTCAATGTAAAAACTCATGGTTCTCAGTGTTTTAGTAACTTATGGGTAATTTTGGACATGAAAATGAATTTTGTTTAAAAAGTGTAAAAGAAATGAAATTTATATTTGAATCTTATATGAAGATATTTTATGTACTTTATTGGACATTTTATAAATCTTTCTTCCATGTTTGTCTAAAAATTAAGCTAAGACCCAAGTAGACCTTCAACTAAGCGAAGCCGCTACATAGCCAGCCCACAAGGGGAAGCTGGCCAGGCTTGCCCAGGAGGGCCCATAGGAGCCCCACTACACAAGGGTGATGAATATATTGTGAGACCATGGGCGGGAAAACACCATGGGTGCATGCATCATGAGCGATCAAGCACCATGGTATGTAGGGTAGGCTCGAAGGCTTGTGCGAGACCCATGTGTTGTGGCCCACATTTACGTGTGCATTGTGTTTCCTAGGATCCCCACCCTAGAGTGGGAATTCCTGATGCTTCTACATTCAGGGTGATAAGGAGACACCCAACATCCTACAATTTTTATGTGGGACCTGTTGGGGTGGAAGCGCTCAAACTCTCCGAATCACACACAAAACGGGAGAAGAAAATCAAACAAGGACACACAAAATTTACGTGGCTCAGTCAGATGACCTACGTCCACAGGGAAGACAATAGATAATATTATAAAAATAGGAATACACAGGTTACAAATTCCTCATATCTCTCATGTATTTTTCACACAACAACCGTCCATATATTTATACCGAGTGGAGGAGCAAATTCAAATGACCTATTCAACTTTTCTTTAGACAACCACCAACTGCTGCAGCGAGTCATCTTCGAGGGCACCACCCTCTACAGATCATCAACATGCGGCACCCAACACGAGGTCTTCTATGGGGGCTGGTCTTCCATGACTGTCACCCATCATCCATTGAAAAACAAGTGATATTATTGTGTATAAAACTCGACAGGATGCGAGCTCCACCACACGACTGCCTCGTGCTGCCTCGCTTCACCATCTTTGGCCCTTCGTATCATAAATCGTCGCTCCGCCTCCACTCCCGTATCACCGGGCTACCATCAGCACTGCTTCTGACCACCTCCCTCACCCCTAAGAGCTCCACAGCTAGGCATTCACACCCTAAGTAGCCACCACAACACCGCCATGGCTTCCCCACAACTCCGCTGCCAACTGCCAGTCACCAAGGCAGCTGCCCCGCGGTGCTCTGACCTCAGCCTCTCCAATTACTCCACTGCGAGGGCCTCCTTCTATTGCTGTGAAGGTCGGAGGAGAAGATATGGTTTCCCACCGATCACAGTCACCAGTCACCTTCCACCTCCACTTCGGCACCCCTACCTTTGCTTCACTCCATCATTTTCGGCCATGTCCCGAGCCATCTCAAGGATTCCCTACCACTACTGAAGGTCTAGAGGCCCACTTCTCGAACTCCATCCACTATCCTATACACTCGAATGTCTTTGTCGCCCCTTCTCACCATGCATAGCCACCTCGGTTAGCCACCACCACTGCCGCCCATCGTCTCTCACCATCAGCCAAACTCGTCCGGCCACTTCGATGTCTAGAGGAGGTGATCACCTCCTTCCACCAAAGGAATCCAAAAATTCATCCCACTCCATTCGGGGTAAAGGAAAAGAACCCACTGCCAAATAAGATCTGTGGCCACTACCAAAGTGGAGGCCCCACTACCTCCTTACCATCCTTAACCACCATTCATGCCTTGTTCATTTTCTAATTCCATGACCCCTTATTACATGAGGGGGTAGAATATTTAGTGACTGGGTGGAAGGAATGGGGATCCCATTTTTTTGATGTTTTTAGATCTTAAATTTTTCAATCAAACGAATTCTTGGATTTTAAATTAATGTTTTCCAATTTAATTTATTTTTTAATGTAAATTAAATATGATTGCATTTTAATTTTTTCTTAAATATTAAATTACTTGTATTTAAATATTATTCTACCATTACTTGATTTTTTTACACCAATAAGTTAATTTTTAAAGAAAATCAAGCAAGGAAGTGTTGAAGTGATTATTAAAAAACATAAGGAAATTAAGATAAACTCATTTTATTATTTAGGGAAATTCAATACTAGATTTGGTATTTCCTGAGTAATTCAAAATCAGTCCCTTGGGATTTCTACATTTTGATAACTAATTAAATAAAAGTTGAATCAAAGAAACAATTGTTATTCAATTCATTTGATTATTTTTTTCTAAAAACAAAACGAATAATTTTCTTTGAAACTATGGTGGAATCACAAAAGGGAAAACCTAACCATAAATCCAATTACTTATCTCTCATTATAAATTTACCAAACTTCTAAAAATATCTTGTTTCCTTAAATCCTTTGAACATTTTTTTATTTACATAATGGGAACCTAGATTAAAACACTACTTTTTTGAGAATTACTTTTTCGTTACCACTCACACTACACCCTCAGGGAGATTTAATTGCTTTTTCCATGCCGCACGATAAGTGTGTGTCATTTCTTTCTTAAAAAATTTGTTGAACAACTAGGATGAGAGAATGAACTACCCTTCTCAACGCCCTCAGTATCCCTTAGGTTCCTCTCTATAATTAGTTCCCCATTCAAAATTTCAGTAATAAAGGTCAATCTGATCATGTTTAACATAGATCTAACAACATGCTAGATACCTTCCTTGCGTTTCTCCCTCGATAACTCGTTATCAATGTACATCGTCACAAAAAAATGAAACTCTATAAAGTGTGTCGAGTAATCTATAACTATTATCACACCCTTCTCTAGATTAATGAACTCACTAGCCTTCTCTACCCATAGAGTATTGGGGTAAAAGTATTAGTAGACCGTGGTTTGGGAATTATCCCAAACCACGTCTCATAGCCTATCTACCTAGTTTAGAAAATCCCACTAGATCTTTGCTTCTCCTCAAAGCATATAAGTTGTGAGCTTTGATATCCTCTCCCGACAAGTCTCCAGATTCTCAAATATCGATAGTGTAGTATCAATCCATATCTCATTAGCCTATGGAATACCATACCCTGAAAACATTAGACGACGCTACTAATGGAACACGCACGTTAGCTCATCCATAGACATGGCATGTTGCGGTGCTCCCAAAAAAGTCCGCATGAAGTGAAAAAACACCTCATGGTACTTTTCATCAACACCTTTTTCTGGAACAATAGTCGGTTACATAGATGGAACCAAAGGAGGATCCACCGGTATCCCATGGACCACTGCCTCTGAAGTGTGGTTGTTTCCACCCTCCTCAAACATGACTAGTGGTCTTTGTGGTGGAAGGCTTCTACAATTACAAACATACACATCAGAGAATAAATATACCAATGTTCAGAGCTCAATAGAATAGTAAAGTTCAAAACCTTCCTATAAAAATTCATACCATACAACCTTCTCTAGAAGTTAGAATTGTATAAAAAAAGAACATCCACAAACATCACTAGAGACACTACACTATGCCCACTCAAATGTCAGGTCTCGATCATGTATCTATTCATCATTTCCATTTCCCATTTAAATTAATATTCCTTTCACAACCATTTTAAATGGTTAAACCTAATGGTCCTCCAAATTATGATCCATAATTACACATACTCCTCATTAACTTAAATATGGAATCCACCTAATCCACACCATAATAAGTTCTAATCCATGTGATTCATGGTCTATGACTCAACATGCCACGATTGAATACTCATGGTGTCTGTTGTAGCATAATCAGGAAATCACTACTTAGGTTATAGAAGGAACTCTTATTACAACCATGTTTCTCAATTCCTTGCATGGATGTTTATCACAACAGAAGGTATATTTATCACAACACCTATAACAACATCATGAAAATGATATATTCATATTATATGGAATGGAATAATGTATGGAATTTAAATTCAAAAAAAGTTCCTAACATGATGCATGGTATGAAATACCATCATCTCATCGATTTGCAACAAAATAGAACCGAACATCACAACTCAAGTGCATCACCCAACAGTGGAATCAAAACAAATGTAATAGCCAAAATCATGTTTTTTTTATTTGAGGTAATTTGGTTTTTTCCTACATGTGGGTTAGCTACGCCCAGGAAAAACTCACAACCAAATTCTTATTCCCTCCTATCCTAATCTATTGCCACAAAATAATAAACTAGAAAAATAAATCCCTCTGATACCATTTTAGAATGTATCGAACCCATATTCCCCTCAATAGTGCCTCAAGCCCTGTAGGCCACATGGCATCAAGCACATCTCCCCAAATGCCAGAGGCTTTCCAACTAGTAGTGAGGGCCTAAGGTGCATCTTTGGAGGGACTATGCCCTCATTTCTATACTGTAACATAGCATAATATCAATAACAGCTAATAGAGGAATTTGTATAACAGTAAGAAAATAGATAAGCAACTAGAATAGATAAAAATTCCAAAAGTAATTTCATATGCATTGATAATCATACATGTATCTACAAATTATCAAAAATAGGTACACAATATTAAAATACAATACATGTCTCATAAAAAGAACAATCTCTCTATAACATCACGATCCTCATCATGATATTATCCTCCCTTTTTTCAATGAATGGCACAAAATCAAGAATCGAACTGTTGGTGCTTTTCTCAGTCCCTACCCACATAAATAAAGTCGGTTAGGGTAGGAAACGGTGGCCCAAATAGGTTTTGAGATATAGTCAGATTAGGTAACCTCCCAAAGGACTATCACAAATCATGTTTGTACAATATAACAAGATAAATAAGATTGCAAAGTAAAATAAGAATCCAATGTGAAAGTAAAAATCCCATGGAACAAGTCAAGTGATACTGTATATCCCAATAAGGCTCTTGAAAATACACAATAAAGCTCTTATAACAAGTAAGATAAAAACATTGCATAAACAACTAACACAAACTTACCACACATACATACATTTAATGTGAATCATGACCTTTTCATACAACCTATGTATCCAAAATGTGTCCACAATGATAGCCTTTACCCATAACTAAAAGTTTCAAAACAACCATGGATGAGATGTTCAACCAAGCATGTATCATTTACCTCACCCGTACCATGTAATCAAAGTTTCAGACCACAAATGGGTAGACCCATGGTGTAGAATATCATGGCATTCTCATCAAGTCCTAGGAGCATCTCAATGGAAACATGGTTAGGATTGAGTTGGGGTCCAAGGAGCATGTATCTAAAGCATGTCCACTGAAAGCCCAAGGAAAACATGATCCAAGGGGTAGCATGGCTGAAGGAATTCTAAGATAAAAATACCCAAGGATCAATATATATCCAAGGAAACCACTACCGTGTTCATGTCCCATGGGAGAAACATCCATAGTGTCTAATGGAATTAGGACCCAAGGTATACCAACCAAGGAATTAACTACCATTCAATTTGACTCATTTCATCCATCAAAATAAAATAATCAAAAATCCTTGAATACACCCACTCATAAAGAATTTCATGTTCAATGCATTGAATGAGTTTACACACTCACATAAAATACCGTCCAGTAAATTAAATAAATCATCCTCATTTTTAAAAAGGTAAGTAGGTATGAAATATCATAATAAATCAATTCATTTCAATTCATTTATAATTGGCCTTCCTCTAAAAATACAAGATCATACACACACCCCTTGGGTGGTTCGACAATTGACATGGGAAAAGGGAACCCCCCATGGGTAGATTATTTTGGGAAATGACCACCAATTAACTCAAGTGACTAATGGCATCCCAAACATATTCCATTACCCTTAATTCAACTAAACAATTGAAATACGAGAAAACATTAGGAATTTCAGCGGGTATCATAACAACAACTTTCTTAATAAATCACCAAACCAAATGAGAAATGTATAGACCACCTACAGTAGGTCCATAGTAGAGTGCACATCCATTTTCATCTTTTGATTCAACTTAGATGAGGAAAAAATGAAGAACAGATGATGAACCTAAAAATATGTCAATTTAGATTGCACTTAAATTGTGTAGCTGATACAAATAAGAACTAGAAATGACACATATATAATTTAATACTCACTGATGTGGATCCAACGAGATGATTGGCACACAAATCTATGATCAGGTGATGGAATTAGATGAATTACTAAAATTTTGATCAAGGAGGAGGTCTCAACATTCCATAGCTACCAACAAAGGAAGAAAAAATAATAAGGTTAATATTATAAACATTTTAAGGGAAAATGTTTAATTTCACCCAAATTACTAGAATACATGGTTTGGCCGCACGATTTTCCAAACAGTGCGCCAACCATGCATCCTTTACTGTAGCAAGGGTCACCTCACACAGTTAGTGCACAGAGTTTGACTAACCATGCAAAAACTATGAAAATTGGTTCTATCAAAAACACTAGAGCTCCTGCATGGGTGTGAACCTCAAATTGCATGGTTTACCCACACCATGCGGACTCCTCCTCTCATACTAGGTATCACATGGTTTGTAATAACCATGCGCCTGACCTGCATGGTTTCTACTAACCATGTGACATGTATGTTTTCCCCAAAAGTTGGGTTCCATGCTCTGAACAAGTCCCATGCCCCTTTGATACACCCTTTACCTAAAATGGTATTCACATTAGGATAAAATTAATAATATAAATTAAAAAGGGTAAATACATCATATGAAAACCCTAGGTCTTACATTAGTGCTAGAAATAGTTTCTTAAATATATACTCTTATGCTAGTAATATAATTAATTTTTTTTGGAATTATGTATATCCATGTTTTTTCTTCCAGATAGCTTCTCGTGAACTCTTAGGTTATCACTTTTTTAAAAACACTTATGAAAATCAATTTCTTCATCATGTGTAGTTTTTTCCTTTAACACTTTGAATTTCATGACTTTTTTCTTATTTTTCTTTCTATTTCTATTTTTTTGGATAAATGATGATAAATTATTTAATCATATGGTCAAGTTTCTTTGATATTCCATATGGGTTCTGACGAATCATTAATTTTCCATTTTTGAACAAATTCTTATGAGATTTAAGTTCTTCTTGTGTAAATATATCCTCAAATGGATCCTCTTATTTATCTCATGGATTAATTCACATCTTTATTTATTTTTTTCCCTCTACAAACACCAACACTAATGGATTTTTTTTCAAAAGTCTATGTTTTGTACACTTATTCTACAATAGAATCAACTACTTATCATTTTTTTGTGTAGCATCCATATTTTACTTTTTGGGAATATTTTCCTTGAAACTTTAATTTTGATTATAACCCAAGGGAAACTTAACTTTAATTTTTTTATTCCATATATTTTGCTGTATTCTCTTATCAAATTGTTTTTCCACATACTTTATTGATATGAAAAAAAATTATTCTTTATTGTGGCCACTTTTATTGAAAATACCATATATATTATGAAGATTTTCATTTTTTAGATAGATAGATTCTTACACTCCTAATATTCATTTTGCATCAATTGGTCTTTAACTCCCTTTATGGAGGTCTTCTCTAAATTCCATATATAGACATGTTATTCAATCAAATATGTGTCTTGTACTGAAACTTTATATAACACTAAAAATGGATAAGAAACTTGTTTTTTCCTTGAATATCATCCTAGTCAGTGGGAATATATATATTTTTTTTACATAATAACCATTATTTTGAGGAAATTTTTGGGGAATATATCACCTAAAATTTAATCTACCTACCTTTTAATTATTTATTTTCATGTTATGATTTCTAATTATCCATATTTTCTTACGATTTTAATTGAAATCTACACTATTCATATAAAAAAAATATTTCAATAATTATTTTATTGAAAAAATGGTACCTTTTTCTTTATTCTTGTTTGGTATTTCTAATAGGGTGACCCCAAGCTCTTTTTCCCATAATATAATAGTCTTTTAGCAAAAATATTCTCATTATATGTTTGCAAGGAAATATCTCTTCTCTTTAATTCTTGTGAAGAATCAACATGTGTCACTTTAATATTTACAAGTTTGAATTCTAATTCAAGACACTTTGGATTTTGAATGTTTTTTGATATTCAATTGAATTGACTATATCTTCACATTCTCTTCTAATATCCTCAATATTCAACTCATTTAATTAATAAATTTTCTTCTTCTTTTGTAATATATTTTCAAGTTATTTTATCTTGTTTGTTTTGAAATACAATTATTTATTTTTGATATCAAGGTCATCCTTATTATTTTCATATAATGCATCATTCTTCTCCTGAATAATTTCTATGATTTCATTTTTTGATTCCGTCAAGCCAAACCAACCAAAATTTAGATCACTTTTAATCAAGACTGTTAATTATAACACTCCTTCCACTACATTTAATTGTGATATTTATTCTCATAATTTAGTTTTTTCAGAGATTTTTCAATTTTCTCAATTTCTTCTTCAATTTGGGAGATATCCCCCAAAAATAATTGAATGATCCATGAATATAATTATAAATTTATCGAGGAAAAATATAAAAGTTATTTCTAAAAATATTACATTAATCATCAGTCAATTATTCATATATACGATCTTACCCACTTATACTTGTCTCATATGGAGGAAAATTTCAACAAGAGATTTCAATTTGCTCTTCATCACATGGATGATTTTTAAATTTTGAGGTTTAAGTGATGTCCATATTCTCAATAATGTATTTAACCACAAGATCTTCTCTACCAATTCTTGAACTAATTTATTGATGATTGTAGCATGAAAAAAATAAAATTTATTCCTATTTACATATGATGGATGCATTTTAATATTTATTATTTATTTCTTATATATATTATTCAGTGTCCTGGGAGAGATATAATCAAGATCGAAAATTGACACTTTAACACTAAGTCTTTTCTTGATGATTATTTTGGAATAGAAACTCATAAAACATCAAATATTTAAAATTATAGTGTCTAAATAGAAGTGGAAATGTAAATTTGATACCAAATTAGTGTTTCACTAGAATCTATGAAACCACACATAGGGGAGGGATGAATTAGTACGAATATAATTTTTTTCAATTAAAGATTTTTCATTTTTACATTTATATTGGTTCATATGAATGTATCTCACTCACTTCCTCTCTCACATGGTTCATATACGTACAATGATAAATAATAAAACAAAAATCAAGTCAAAAGGATTTAATGGGTTAACTCAAAATGTGTGAGATAGTCCTTGTATGATTGTTGTTATACCAAACACACATGATTGATCTTTTATTATGAATATTAATCCAAAGTCTAGGGTATAAACATGAACCATTTTTTAACTAGCCAGGTTACCTATAATTACCAACATTCTATCTTATTAAGATCTAAAACCAACCGGTCCCTCATCAAAAAACATTGAAAAAAAACTCTTTATGAAATGTGATTAGTAGTGTAAGAATAATTCTTTTATAGAATTTAAAAAATTACATCACCTTTATCAAATTCATGAATATTCAAGGTTTCTCCTTCTCAAAAATCTCAATTGGAAATACAAGTGTTTGTAATAATATTAAAGGCTACCTCTTGTTTGAAAATATTTAGGGCTATATAACACCTTATTCTACAACATTGAGATGTACTAATTATTGGAAATAAGGAAAAATTGTATATCTTTTATTATTATTCTTCTTCTTCTTCTTGTCTTTTAAATGCCTAATATCTTATTATCTCAACAAAATTGGTTATCTCATTTACTTTAAAAATATTGGTATTCAATAATTTTTTACCTTGACATCTCTTCCCTCTATCATTATTCTCATTCACTGATAATTTATATTCACTAAATATCATGTGGAAAATATTTCCATATTTGAAAATGGAAATACATCATTCTTAACATTGTAATTTTTTTGTTCAATTATTCATAATATTTAATCTTTATAACATCCTATAAAAGAATATTTTCTCAAATATTAAATGTATAAGGAAATGTTTGTGAAGATTCAATAATTTCTTCCTTTTTAATCAAACATTAAATATTATGTTGAAACAATAGATTAATATTAAATAATATTAACACCATCCATATTTTAATTCTCATAAATATCACCCTCTTCCTTGATACATGGTATTAAACATTCCCCATGATCTTCGTATTTATCATTGAATTTTTCCTTCTTTGTTTCTCAAGAAAACATCATCCTAATTAACCTATGTGTGAATGAAAACATGAACAAAAAATAGTAGTGTGAAAATATCTTTCACAATTCACTCTTATATTCTTTGAGTAATTGAAATATCAAACTATAGTTTATAATCTTTATTGTGATGTAGTTGTCTTTGTTTTTATCGAACCACAACTAATTCATCAAATGAGTGAAACATGGCCTCCATCTCCTTGAAACAAACTTAAAATCCTAAAACTCATATTTTAAGTTGATATCTTTGAATTATCATGACATTTAAATCCATGAATTTAAATATCAACATAATTTGATTTGTTTTCCTTCAAAATTATATTTACAAAAATATTTTATGTGCTCCTTCTTAATCATTTAATGGATTATTATTATACTGACATAGCCTTTATAATCTTTCAGTTAATTTACTATATTTATTTTTTTCAGAACCAATTAATATTCTATAGTTATGGAATTCCCAGTATTGATATTCCATAGATTAAGATTCATGAGAATACTCTTATGTGTTGCATTTTATTTAGTGGAATCTCTTATGTATGATTCACATTTTTAGAATTTATCTTATCTAGAAATTTAAAAACCAATAATACTCTTAAATATCATCTGGTGAATTAAAATTTCCCTTAAGTAGTCTTCAAAATCCTATCATGACTCTTACACATCCCTTATTAAGTCTAGATTAATCCTGTGTAAATATTATACATATATTTTATCCTTATTTACAGAGTATTTTACCTATTCTATAAAATTTTGGATCTCCATACAATCCATATCTTTCATATAGGATTAAAAACCCAACTTCAACCACTATAAGCACTTATGATTACTTTGGAATAACTTCAAATAAACTTTAATCATCACGTGTTTGAATTAAAATCTTATGAAACATATTAATACACCTTAGATTATTTTAATTATTCTTTAACTCTATTAATAATCCCTTTCTTTACTAGATTTCATATTACTTCATAGATACATATTATTCAACTATACTCCATACTGTGTGGAACAAATCTAATGAATTAACTTCCATTGACACATTTTAATGGATCTTAAAAAATCTAAAAGAAACATCTATGTTGAATCATCTTACATTTTGATAACGTTATTTAGGATGAATCAAAATTTAGGGTACTTAAATCTCTAATAATAAAGTTATTCTAAAATCTAATACACTCAACACATTGTGATTATACTTCTTGGGTTCTTCATTCTTTATCCAATATTCTACAAAACATAAGATTGGCTACTTCACAATTATTTTAATATTATATTTTCCACAATTATTAATATCATGTTATTGAGAGAAAATATAATAGATCACAAATAGTTTCAATAATATGTAATCTTAATGCAGAAAGAATTAAAAAAGAAAAAAACGTAGAAAGAAAAAATGGGGTGATATAGAAGATATGATATTTGATCGGTTTAATTTTTTTCATCGTGAATATTAACCTATTATTCCACCAGGACCAGGGTAACACACTAAGATGGTTGGATTGAATAAATGTGTGTGACAGATTACCAATTAAAGTATTTCCTCCTCTCTTAACTCTGAACATATTTATTGAATGAATATCACTCTCCTTTTATATTTTCACCTTCAGTTTATATCCATGAATTGATAAAAAAATAATTAGAAATAATACAGGGAAAAAATATTTTATAATGAGGTTCACCTATATGATGTATAACATCCTACCTAGTGTATAGTGGTTATTATATCACTTACACTCAACTGCTATCTTATTATCAAATAAAATATTATTCAAGGGAATATCCTTAAACCTATACTCTTAGAACCAACCAAGTATAATGCAAGCAAAAACTTGTATTTTTATATGATTTGGCACTAACCAGGCCTTCCTCTACAAAATAAATGGTTTGGTATAATCCTCTTGAAGTGTGATTAACATTATGTTTGAGTCTCCACTAGATTAATCAGATTTTAACTCCTTCCTCAAATACATTAATAAAAAAGTGTTACCTCTCATTTATTTAGACCTTTTGATATAAGGATATTATAAAATTAATTCCTTATGATATTAAGATATTATATGTTAGAATACCAAATTTTCTTCTTATTTGGATTGAATGATAATCAATAGAAATAATCTGATATCTCTCCCTAACTCTTTATATTCTTATTTAATGCACATTGTTGATCTTATCACATATTGTGTAGGGTTTCTTCTTTTTTATGTAAATGATACTTAGGATTGAAATTTTGATTCTCTATTTCCTCAATTATCTCTTCCTCACCAACATCTTCTTTTTATATACACAGCATTACACCCAAATATTGTTTTCATACATTGGATATGGAAACCCTTAAATCTACAAACATAAATTATATATCTTTCTTGGTTATTAAAACTTAATTAAAATAAACACATATATTTTATTTTAATCCTTCCAAAGACTTAATATTTTAGCTCCATTCTATATCAATAATTATCATGGATATCTCACTCCATGGTACTGGAATTATTCTATCCACATATGCATGATAATAAGAAAAAACATTTTCATGGTGGAAATATTTTCTATAACACTCTTTTCATCACACACTGCCGTGTGACCATATTTTTATAGGGTGAACCGATCTCAGATTCCAGAACAAAATTTGGATTGTTTGATATCTACATATTTCTTAACAATGTGTCATTCTTCCTTGCATATCATAGAAAACTCATCCACTCCATTATTTATCACCAAAACTAATTTCTTCAATTGTATCATACTAAAAAATTTATCATGATATTTTATCATTGAATAATAACACAAAATTATCGCATTTTATTATTTTTTCAAATACTCTTTCGAGAAATTTATAATCATACACTCCCTATTATCACTTAGAAATATAATATTTTTATAAATTGAAAACCCATACATAATTAGAATCTAATGTATTATCAAAAATATTTTATATCATCTTAAAATATATTTAATAATCTCCAAATATATTATATACTAACTAAAGTTTTTTTCCTTTTCCAAAATGCAGTATAAGCCTTAGAAAATATCTTATTCATGTATCAAATATCATACTTATTGATGTATGATATTATATTTCTATATTTCATTGTTTGAATTGGAAAATAAATTAAGTATTATTTCAATTATTATACATACCATGTTTTTTCCTTTATTAAATTTCGATAGCAAATATCCTCTATATTAAAATTACTTTATGTATCACAGTGATTATCCATACTTTTCCATTATCAAAATTTTCAATATTTGAAAATAAATTATATATTTTCTACAAATTTTAGAATGAATATGAATTAGATCAACTTTTAGAACTAATTAATCTCATATTACTTTGTATATTCTGAATTTTTATCATTTATAACTTCAAATTATGAACCAATTTATTTTGACATGAGAGAATATTCCATCTGACCTGACTCTACTTCCGAATGATGTTGATCACAAGAATCTTATGATCATTGGTTTTAATATTTTTTTATCTAATTGAGTTAGTCATATTCTAGAACATTTTTTTTGAAATGAGTTAAGATCATTCATTTTTAGCACTTTTTAAATCTTACATGAGCCAGTTATCACCAATTTAATCTCATTTGGTGTTTGTTCATCTTAACATGGATCTCTATCATAGATATATTCTTATATAACTAATTCTTATATGGTTTTAATCATATGCATCATCTAGATGATTCATATACAAAATTATTAATTTTAAAATACATATCCGGATTTTCTAGACCAACTCCACTACTTTTTAACACAACTACAAAAATTTTTGACACCTCAATCACTTCAAATTACATTTCAATTTTTTTTAAGAAGGTAATGCCTTGGTCAAAGACCAAGAAAAAATTTATTAAAAAAGAAAGAAAGGTACTACATGAGTCTGAATGAGGGAATTTTATTACAATCTTTTTCATAAAGAGGGAGAAGGTCAACCTGTAGATATTCGCTCCATTTAATGCCCTGGTTGATTCCTTTATTGGCAAGAAGATCATCAGTCATGTTCGTTTCACGATAGGCATGGGTGACAATGTATCTGATCTCTAGAAGCGAGTCAAGTAAGTTCATACAATGAGTAGTAATCGACTAGGCAAGGTAAACCACCCCATTCCATATAGCTTGCACAATAGTGGTGGAATCACTTTTAATCCAGTTGTTGTTCTAGCCTTTTACTTTAACAAAGTCTACAGCCTAAATCGCAACTATAATTTTCACTTCTATGGAGGAGGTGATACCACAACTACCAAAGAAACAACCATGACAATGTCCATGGAAGTCTTTGTAAATGGCCCCATAGCCCGTAGGTCCTGAATTTCCTTTGGAATCTCCCTCAACATTAATCTTGATCCATCCAGGAAGCATGGCTTTATAGAATACCTCAAATGAGTGCCTCAGTTTTCTGTACATACCTTCGATTCCAAGACATCATATAATTACAGAGTCACCAATAGAGTTATCACAATGAGATTTCTGAAGCGAGGTGACATCCCTAATGGTGATAAGAATTATCATCCAACTTGCATTTAGATTGAATGAGTAGTTTTTGTGAATAACAATATTTCTATCATACCGAATCATATGGAAGAGCTCTGTGATAGTGTATAAAAAGAGATTCTTGATTTAGCGTGAAGTATCATGCTCCACGCAATGTTTTAGCTGATATAAAATAGAGTCAGATAAGAATCATCTGAAGTCAAACATGTCAGTAATATAATTCCCAAGGTAGAAACTGTAGCACACGAAAAAAAATAGGTGGTTGGTATCCTCTCTATGTTGATGAAAGAGGTGACATTTAGAGAAGAGTTGGACACCATAGTAATGGAGACAAACCTTAGTAGGAATACTTTTATGAGCAATACACCAAACAAGGTTAAGAATTGAGGGTTTGATCTAGGGTTTGTCAAAAAGTTTCAACCAACAAAAACAAGGATCAGAGTCTGTGAATTTATGATTGTAAAAACGTTTGGAATCTAGGATACCATTATGCGAAGGTTCCCAAATATGAAAATCATCAACGTTAGAGAAGGGGTAATTATCAACAACCTGAATGATGGTATGAGGAAGATTTAAATTACGAGATTGCATCACTTCCTTTATGGAGAATTTGATGTTTTTCAGAGTAGAATTAGAATTTAACATGGAAATGAGGGGGGTGCCAGTCCAGTTTCCAAGCCAGAAGTTCTGGGAGGAATTCAAACTAACCATCCATATGAAGTTATACATGATGTTGGAAAAGGAATTTCTAATGGAAGGCTATACTGAAGAGTTGACATCGCTCAATTTTTTTTAACTTCTATAGGAATCAATTTCTTTGAAAATATATGGAGTAAGATTTATTATTGATCAATCTCCAAGTGAGTCTAGCTTTGAGGGCCTCATTAAAGAGCTTGCGATTTTTGATACCAAGACAACCTCTCTCAAGTGGTTTACAACAAGTAGAACAAGGGATGTTAACAAGCTTCCTTTCAAGAATTCTACTAGTCCAAACAAAGTTTTTGATATAACCATTAATTTTATTGAGAATATTAATAGGGAATTTATAGATCATCAGTGAGTAAACCATTTTATAGATAATAGTATATTTCACTAGACTGTTCCTGCCAGCCATGGAGAGGGATTTCCCTTTCCAGGAGGAGATTTGGTTGATAACTTGGTCAACAATAGTGTTGAAATACATGGATTTAGGCCATCCCAAAAATATGGGAATTCCCAAGTAGGTAAAGGGATGGATCCTTCTATGATTCCAAGACTTTCAATGATGTTACCTTTCCTAATAGGTGAAAAACGTTTTCCAAAGAAGACAAACGATTTTTTCCAACTAATGGATTGACCAGAGATCTCTTCATAGTGAGATAAGGCATTTTTAGGTTAAGAATATTTCTTTTTCCCCCCGAAGGAACAGAATTATTTCATCAGCATAAAAAAGATGGGTCGGCACATTTGGGTTTCTGGCTGCCTGAATAGGTTTGAGTTTGTTTTGATCAACAAGATAAGTGAGAAGTCTCCTAAAATAGTCTTCCATTATAGAAAAAAGGATAGAAGATAATAGATAACCTTGTTGAACCCCTTTTGAGCATTTAAAATATCCCTTAGGGGAGCCATTGACAAGGATGGAGATAAAAGATGAATTGAATAGAGAGTTTATCCTGCTTATAAAGACATCATTGGAACCAAAGTCCTGAAGCACTTTGAAAACGAAGTTCCAGTCTATGGTATCAAAGGCTTTTCTAATGTCAAGTTTAATGGAAATATTTCCTCTTATGTTAGTTTTATTAAGAGAGTTGGTGCATTCCGAGGAAAGGAAAATGCAATCTTGTATGGATCTACCCTTGATAAACCCAAATTGATTCCAATATATGATTTTTTTACATAGGGAAGAATGTATGTTGGCTAAGATCTTGGTAATGATATTATAAAGGGATTTAATGAGAGAAATAGGTCGAAATAAATGAATTTATGAGGCATTAGACACCTTGGGAATTAATGTGATAAATTGAGCATTAAGGCCATAAGGGAGGACACCATTAGAAAAAAAATATTTGACAAGCTTACCAACTTCTGAGTGGACTACATCCCAGTGATGTTGAAGAAAAAATTACTGAATCCATCAGGACCCAGAGCACTATCATGGTTGAGACTAAAGACAGTGGCTTTGATTTCATGGTCAAGAGGGGTTCTCATGAGAAATAGATTATCATCCTCATTAACCAAAACCAGAATGACCTTAGGAAGAAGAGGTTTTTTTATATTAAGACCATTAAAAATATTTTCAAAATAAGAAACCACCGTATTTTCTATAGCTGCCACAGAGTCCAAGAGGGTGTCGTTGTCTTTAAGAAAAGATAGAGGTCTGCAAACTTTTCTAATTATTTGAAGGGCATTTTAGAACTTAGTGTTTCCATCACCATAAGAGAGTCATTTATATTTGAATACTTTCTTATGGATGTTGTCCTTAATACATAGAAGATAATTGAGTTTCATAGAGAGGTTCATTTCATGCTGAGGATCTAAGGAGAAATCCAAGTTTGTTGAGTTATCTTGAATTTGATTGAGCTCATTCTCAAGGGTGGAAATGTCCTTGTTAATTTGTTTAGATTTAGCCATGTACCAACTCTTGAGACACTATTTGAGATGTTTGAACTTAGTAACACAAGAAAAAGCATCAGAATGAAGATTCATAGACTCCCAAAAATGTTGAATGAGATGAGAGCATTCCAAGTCCTTAGACCAAGCATTATTAAATTTAAAAGGTATAGTAGGCTTGGCTATTTTAGAGAGAAGGCTCACAAGAATTGGGTTATGGTCTGAGTTTATTTTGGGTAAGGTGATGCTAGAAATGGTGTCCCAGGAATCTAGGGCCTTGACATTCGCTAATGCCCTATCGAGTTTTCTAGCAACAACTCTATTATAGTTTCTTCTGTACCAAGTGAATTTAGCACCTGTAATGTTGATTTCAATTAGGTTACAATCTTCTAGAGATGCTCTAAATTCACTTGAAGAAATGTGAGAGTGAGAAGGACCAATCTTCTCACTGGGGGAAATAATAACATTGAAATCTCCAATCACAAACCATGGATCATGAATGGAGCTGGATAAAACAAAGAGGTCATGCTAAAGAGGACTAAGTCTTGATATATATTCTTGGTCTAAACCATAGTACAATAATTATGTAAACCCTCAAGGGTAAAGTCACAAGTGAACATTTGATCAGAGAAATTGTAAGCATTTACATTCTTCAAAGAGGTATGATAAAATATCCAAAGAGAATCAACAACACTACCATTATTTCAAGCACCAAGAAAGTTATACTAGAAGCAGAGAGATGCATGAATTTCGAAGAATTTTTTTTTCGGTTTGGCAAGAGATTTTTTTTTGTTTATGAGTCAGAATAATTCTTTTAAGAACAAAAATTGTGTTAGTGTTTGCTATGCAGTAAAAATTCCAAAAAATAACATCCAATTAAAACCTGGGTTTGGAGCCGAAGTTCCCCCTTTTCTTTTTTGAACTGCTTGATCATTTGTTCCTCATTGATCTCCTAAGATTTTAAGAAGAGGTCGGGGTTGTCTTAATGCCCTATTTACTCATAGAAGAAATAACTAAATTGTTAATAGAACCTAAGTTATTAATAGACCGAGTGATATCAGGTGATTTTGCAGTTATGGGAGTGGTCATAGGACCATCTTCTATCTCAATGGAAAAGCCCACATTCTGAGGAATAATAGGTAACACGGGAGTAGGATGGTCACCTATTGCCCCATCAGATTTAATGGATAAATTCATAAGTTTTTTTCAATCTGAATTTTCATTCAGTGGGGTCATCTTAGTGGTAGTGCAGGAATCAGAATCAGGTTGGGGGCACACTGCCATGATATGATCATAAAATGAGAGTGGAAAAACTACAGTATTCATACCTATATATTTATCCTGGAAATCCTGAGTAGGTCATTACGCTTTTATCTAGATAAATTCAATTATCCCTTCATTCCCATCTCGTGATACATGTGAAACCACTGTTCTATCTGCATCCTTATGGACCAGTTTCTTAGGCTCCTCCATCCGTAGGAACTCCTAGGGATGTCCATCCTTCGCAAGAACCAGCAGACCAGATTCTTCATGAGAGGATACATCCAGAGGATGGTCGAAGACATCCAGCACCATTTGTTCAATATCCTCTAGGATTATAAGATCGATGTCGTTGTTTTCTTCCTCTTCCACTTGGTCATCCTAGGTGACACCACAACTTTCACCCAGGAAATTATATTTCTTGACCCAAACTTCCGATTTCTTTTTGGGTGGGTCCGAATTTTCAGAGGCCGAGGCTTTGCTTTTCATTTTTCACTTAGTTTCAGTCCACCCATCGTCACTTGGTTGAGCTACATGGATCTTCACGACCTTACACTTCAGTAGGGAGTTACCATCAATCTTATATAACTCACAATAAGGAGGCGTTCATTCGCATTCAACATGGACCTCCGTTTTGAAATCATTTGCATTGAAGACAATGACCTCCAGTAATTTGGAAGCGATGTCAACCTCAACCATCACCCTAGAATAGAGACCAATCTTAGCATTTATAGTACTTTGATCGATTTTTATAGGCGTACCTATGAAATATGCAATGTCGCTGAGGATTTTAAGATGCCAAAAATATCAGATGAGCCCCTGTAGATGAACCCATATCTGTACCATGGTATTACTTGAAGTATTTGAGTTGAATGAATTGTCCCAGTCAGAGATTAGGAGGACTCTTGGTTTTAGCTGATGATTTTCTAACTTCCATACCCGATCTAGCTCATCCTGAGATTTCAGCAACATATGAAAGTAACCTTTGCTTCCAGTCGGCAAAACCCGATACATGAGCAATCCAGGCCTTCAGTTCAGGGTTCGGCCATGGCTTGTCTCCTTTGAGGTATGAGATATGCCCCATAATTGGAAACTTGCAGAGTATCGAACATTGTTGAAGAGCTTCAAGGTCTACTTCAGCAGCGAATTTTCTATCTTTAAGTTTCTTACAAAGAGACGCTCTCATCACAGGATAATTGCAGAGTTCGGAGCCTTTAAGTGCTTCAAGAAAGGATATCCCCTTCGGTCTTTCCACCAGGAGAGCTTCATATTTTTGAGTCTTGATTTTACAATCTATGCACACAGACTCCCATTCAAGATCAAAGCCTGCCATTAGAAGAAATCCATCCGAAGCAAAGGGTTTGTTGCAAAATCACCAAGAGCATGATGTCTCCAGGATCTATAATTTTCCTATGTCTGCAAATTAAATTTCAATAACTTCATTTTACTTTTCAATAACTTCAAATCATATTTTATCATTTACAGAATAATTCCATATCATGCGAAACATATAAGTAATATTTAGTGTATTTGAATGGGTCTTCCAATACCACAACTGACATCAACACTACTTTAAAAAACATTTAAGTATCTTCTCGAAATATCATTCTTAACCATATAATGTAATTTAGGATGAAGCTTCAACACCTGGTTTCCTAGATTCTTCACTATGACATAATATTTACTAACCTCTAGACTCCATGTAACTCTACTACATCATTTTTAATTAGATTTATTAAACATATTATTGAAATTGACCTTCAATAAAAAACATAACAATTTAATAAACTTTTCCAAACATTAAAAAAATATAATCATTGTGAAATTTTGATGGAAACTCAACCAAAAATATTTTACCTGGGAGTGGATCTCAAAGATTATATCCAATGAAAATATCTCACTTAAAATATAATTTTACACATTAAAAATGATAAAAACTTACTTTTAATCTCCAATGATTTGTCCACTAAACAATCATAATTAATGGCTCAAAATAGTGAAAACATCTTGAATAATTTACTTTATATTATCATCAAGAAATTGACATCATGCTTATTGATGAAAAATATAACTCAATTCCAATTTGGTTTAACAATCACCCTCTTTGATTTTTTTCAATACTTATATATACAATTCTTTTCAATATATCCTTCTTCTATTTAATTTTCCCCCATATTGACAATAAATAAAAATAAATGTGAGATATTGCAGTATGAATTCACTTAAATAAGTTTCCCATCAATACTTCCTCTCTTGATTTATGTGAGAAATTATCAATATACAAAAAAATTGTATAACATAGGAAACAAAGTATTCCATAATCAAACTAGATTATGATAGCAACTCGAAATTCCTTTTTTAGTGAAATTAAAGCATATTTTCATAGTAAACCAGTTGTAGAATATACTCACATGATATTTTCATCTTAAATTCCCTTACTAATTTAAACAATAAATTAAAAACATTTCAAAAATATAGCAGGTATTAGTTTCAATTTTCCCTTGAACTTCTTAGTTTACTCTAATATATCACCTAATTGATAAATCCAGCTTCTACTACTTAATATTATAACATGTCATTGAATGAAAAGATGAGATAATAAGAATATATACCTCTTCAATGATATCATTTCAAGAACCTAACAAAATTATATTTTTTCATGATATATTACCTTTTGATAGCTTCTCATACTTGTCCGCCTCAAGAGGTGCACCCCATCTTCAATTCATCAAAGTTAATCTTTTAATAAGATGAAATTTAATATAATAAATGTTATATCATACCATGATGGTGACTTTTATAAATTCTGGAATAGTTATTCCATCCTTCACAATTTTTTCTCTCCCCTTAATAATGCATCATTATCAATTTGTTGAATAGAATGAACAAAAATAATGTATGTGAATATGGTGGAACTCCATTAATCCTTAGTGAGAGAAAATAATTGAGAGTTTCTTCTCAACCAAGACATTTATTTATTTATAGATTAATATTTGTGATAAACCTCCACAATTTCTCCCTTAGTCATCCAAGTTACAATATTGGGTATCATGGACTTCTTACTTTATTCAACAACCTCCATGTATGAAATTTATCCTTTATATTTTCCATCAAAGAATATGAATATTTTGGAGATGGATTCATCCATTTCAATATCTCTCTTGATAAAAAGATATTATTTGAGAATATTTTGAGGCATTTCCATATTTATTACACCTCCCACACATAATCTAAATAACTCTTTAGTAATCTATTCTAAAAAAATTCTCATGAAATTCGAGTTCTTCTTCATGTGTAGTTTATTTTTTTCCCATAAATATAACATTAACTTGTTCTTCATGCATTTTTATTTCCTTTTTTAATTTGGTTTTACAATTGATCATATATTATTTAGGGGTTTTCTTAGAATCTTGGTCTTTACACATGGTTTCTCATTGATTTTCAATTTACCAACTTTGGGAAACTTTTAATGAGAAATAAATTCATTTCTAGATATATCCTCCACCAAAAAATTCTAATATTTATCTCATGGATTGATTCCACTGCATGATTATTTATGTTTTCTACAATAATAATGATCCCTTTGTTTTATTTATAATGGTACATGGTGTGGAATTATTTTCCATAATATAAAGAACATATTCTTCTTATTTGTATATAATTCCTCTAGATATCTCAAGATTACTTAAAATAACATTATCATTTTTTTATAACCCAAAAAATATTCATATTCTTTCATATCATACCTATTTCTCAATTTTTTAGTCATTTGTTTTAATTTTTTTGGCACATTTTTGGTTGTTTTAGACATTCATACATCTTTATTGTAATTAATCTTATCGTAAATACCATATAATTTCACCAAACATTAAAATTTATTATAGGGGAATATATTATTCTCATTATTATATGGAATTGTAATTATCATAGATTTTATACCCCCTGATGCACAATTTTCTTGATTTCCATAGATTGAACATGTATAATGACAATCAAGAGACATTTTCCAAACCCTTTCACAACACTAGTAGTGTCTATCAAATCTTGATTATCTTTTATGAATTACATTATGGATAGATTGTATTGATTTCTTTTTTTATAAAATATCGATCTTTAGTTAGAATTGTTTTTGGGAATAATATCTCATTCACTTTACTTTATTGAACATAGATGTAGTTATGGTCTTCTCATGATTTTTCTAAATCAAAATTTTTCTATAATTTAAATTTAAATTTTCACTGTGCATGAAATCATATTTAGAAAAATCATAATTTTTTGGATTGGATGGTATCTTATCCTTTCTGACTATAATATGTTTATCATCGGATGTTCCCAAGATCCTATTTCTATGTGATAAAGGTCTTTTAACATAAATTTATTTCATATAAGCACATGTATAAGAATACCATCTCTAATATTATTTTTTATTCTTGTATCATGTCAATTCTAAATTTTCTAAATTCATTTCAAGATTGAGAAACTTCATATTGAGGACATTCTTCTTATCTTAAACCATTTTAATTATACATCCACATTCCTTCTTAATCCTCTCAATATTTTCCTCATTCATTTTATCTCTTCCTCCAATGAATTATCAATCTATTTTATCTTATTATCTTTGACCCATAATTATAAATTCTTGAAATAGTTTCATCCCTTTTATTTTTATTATAATAGATGAAACTTATCTTCTATAGCTTTGACTGATTAAATTTTTATTAGATCTCATTTTGTAAATCCTTCTCAAATTTTGAGTGTAGATCTATAATAATTTCATTTCAATTACTTTTGGAATAAATTTTCAAGTGAGTTTAATACATTCCAAAATAATTTGATCAATTTTTTCCACCACTATTTCTATATATTATTCAATTTATGTGATAAACTTCAGAATATATCTAATATAGCCCCAAATAAAGGTGATAATATCTTTTCAAATGTTCTTCATGGTCTTCTTCAAATAAGAACATGAATTATCATACAATTTTTATGTTATGTGGTGATACCCATATATTCATAGTTCACCAGGGGAATAATATTGAAATGAAATCTCATTTACCTCATATCCATGTATAAGCTTTGAATATTCTATGTTTTAATTATTTTCCATCATCTTAGTGTTAGATTTAAACACCACTTTATAAATTCCCTAACTCCATTAGCCAAGAGTCATTCAGTAATTTATTATATTAGCACCAGATACTAGTGATCACATCACCAAGGACTGAATAGTTTAGTAGTCTTGGTGGAATAGATGAATACTTGAATCTCACATACATTTGGAAACATAAAATAAAAAACAATTCCCTAAGAAAATCATTTTTCTCTCTGTAATATCCTTGAATATCAATCATATTAAACTTCGTAGAATCCTGGGGAAAGGAAACCAAATAAGGTTGAGATCAAATTCTTTGTATGGGTTACAGAAAATGGATGATATATTGAGTAAATAAATCATAATCAATATCTAAGGTTAAATAACTGAAAACATAATACATGTAATCAATTAATAAATCACGGAGAATAATATGAAAGGAATGAATAGTGATCAAATATTTGCACATAAATAATCTTGTGATCATGGTAATTATCAATGAATATCATAACTATTAAAATAATCACATAGAAATTAATAACTTATTTCAAAATTATGGAATTCATAATTTTAGACATATTAAACTTATTGATAAGGGATTTCCCTAAGACAATATACATAAACAGGTAAAGAGAACACCAAATACCAAGACTAGTTTGTCTCATGAGACCTATCAATGCATCAAGGGGATATAATGGGACCATACCATCACCTAAGAAGTCCAATACATTACACATATATTGAATAATCAATTTAATTAAAAAAATGTTTTTTTATCAATAAATATCCAAAATAGGTAAATAATAGAGTATTAATATTTCCCATGTCAATCAAATAACTTTTATAGTAAAAAAATTAATGTCTAAATGGTATAAATTTTTTTTCATAATAAACCCATGATACATAGAACATAGATATTTAAAATAAAGGTGAATTCCAATTAATTATCATTATAATAATGTTAATATTTCAATAGAAATTAAATGACTGAAAAAATATTAAAAGATAAAAGCCGATTGTTAACTCAACATATATATATGTTTTCTAACAAATTCATGTATTTTGGAGAATAAAAAATTGAATCGAACCATTAAAATAAGTGTTAATTAAATATTTTAATTGGTAAATCCATTTAAAACCTTTATAAGATTCTAAATATCATAAAGTGATTACGATTGTGGGAAAGTCTATTAATGTTGTATACATTAAAAGGAGACATTCATTTTGATTTTTTAAAATGAAAATTTGAAAATGAAACTTTTGGAAAAGATTCATTTTGAACTTTGTAAAAAATCATGGATTAAATAAAATACAATTAATAAATAATTTAAGTATATAAAAATATATTTTGTAGAAAATTTGAGAAAATATGGATATCGAAGAAAAATATACCCAATCAATAGAGAAATAAGACCAGTTTTTATTTTAAACATTTTTTGGCTTGTTTCATGTTACAAAGAGTGATATTTTTGAATAAAACATATAAATTATTAAAATATCTAGAGGATGATAAAATAGATGATTTTTATGATGGGTATATAATAATATTCCTTCTTGAAAAATATAATTTATCTTAGAAAAATGGGATTGTAAAAATAATTCATACCACTTTGATGAATTTTAAATTACAAACCCTTGAAAGTTTAAACCAGAATTGGAACATTATTAATCATGAATAAATATATATTCATTACAATACATCATATTTTTAGTATATTCATGATATAAATTTGAATTGGTTCATAATACCAAATATGTGTCAATAGAGTTGAAATTGAGATGAAATCACTTAAAATATCATAATAATGATGTGAGAATTAATCAACGAAGTGATTAGGAATAAATATGTAAATACAAATAAAAAATTTAAATATAATATAAAATTATAATATGTTATTATACACATAATCATGGAATAAAATATATAATAAAAAATTAATATAAACCAACAAATAGAAATTGAGTTATGAAACCCCCTACCTCTTGCTTATAATTTTCTTAACATAATTTAACCTCCTATATAATAGTTTTGAACTTATTAATTATTTGTAATATTAAAATATTCATATTTATAATATCATATATGACCCACTTATAACATTTCAACACCAATTTTTTAATAATTCCCTTAAATTCATAATTTTTAGGTGTTAACTGTTTAGTTTTCATGCAAGTTTTAGTTTTGTAGTATTGACCCTTATATTTTTATCTAAATTTCATATTAACAATAATTATAATAATGATATAATTATAACATATATTAATTATATACATATTAATAACCATCAATGAACTGTGGAGAAATAAAATTAATTCCACCATTCACGGCGAAAGTAGGTCTTATGTACGCATGAATGTTATTTTTACTTCTCAAGGGTTGGAATTAAATAATGGTAAATAATAATTCACCTTTAAAAAATTGTTAAAAAATAAAATATATATTATATATTTATTAAATCTATCCTTATTACAATCTATAAAATCATAAATGAAAATCGAATCACATACCTTCGTTAAGGTTGTTGTCCATGCATATGTACATGCGATGTTTTTTTCTTTTAATATGATGGAAAAGATGTGGAAATGGTTAGCACATAATCATAATAAAATATAAGTATATTTATGATACAAGATTTATTATTTTAGTATGGTTAAAATATATTTATAGGAAGTATAATAAGAAATAAATTTGAAAGAGTCAGTAAAGATGATTACCTCCTAATTGGTATAATTCCTTTAAATCCCTTAATAAAGACTCTTGGAATGGTCTTTTAAAAATAAAAAAACTATAATTCATGGATATATTAGTTTAGAAGATAATTTAACAGTTTTTTTCAATCTATGTTGCAAAAATTGGTGTAAATAAGAGAGTGTAGGAGTGTCCTTATATAATTGAGGGTAGTGACACTCTAGGAATTACTTATTGTATTAAATTAATAAAATTTAATTTTAATGAAAAAATGAATCCGAATTAAAAAAATGAAGATAAAATGAATATGGGTCTAAATACACTCACCGGATAAAATTTTTAATTGTTTTGGTTATTTTTTCACCATAATCTCTTAGTTGTGACCCTCCATTAACCCTTTTGACTATTACCTTGATATTAATATTTTTGCACTTTAGGGGTCAAGAAAGACACTATAAAAGGAAAATTGTCCCATAAATGAACCATTTTTGATATTTTAAACCATATCAAATTACCATTTATTAAGTGATGATTTTTAAAAGTTTTAAATCATTTAATAAAATATCGTTTATTATATGATATAACTAATGCCATTTTTGGAACTATTAATTTACTCAGACTTTAAAGTCATAAAGATAGTTATGAAATTAAAATAAATGTATTTCAAACATCCCCAATCTGTTATTTTTATCTATAAAACTCATGGAAAATTACAATTCATCCATATTATATTACTTTAAAGATTTTTAAAATCATTTATTCTATTTTTATATTAATTGAATAAATATTGTGTCGGTGCCTCATATGTATTTAAGGTAATTATTCAATCACTAAAAATTAAAAATAAATTATCATGATAAAAAGAATAATTTATATATAAAATAAATTTTTATATCTAAACTTATCCTATTATTATATTTATGTAAAAAATTTAGAGATATAAATGTCAAGAGATTGATATTTTTTATTTATTCTTTTCATAAAATAATATAAAGGTCATCACCAAATTAAAATAGCACCAAGTGGATATATATTTTATAATTTTATGGAAATGGACGAAAAAAACTTATCCAGTAGGTTAAATGAAATTTTAATAGAAATATTAAATCATTATACTAAAGTTTTACAAAAAATTTCTAGTTTTATTCACAAAATGTAATAAAAACCACTTTTGAGGAAAAATGTATTTTTAAAGCATATAATGACTTGAATTAAAATTTACATACTGCATACAAAAAAATTATATTTTTTTAAAATGTGGTTATTTTTATTCATACCACCAATTTTAATTTCTTGGTTAAAATAGACACATTTAAATAATAATATTTTAATAGTATACTACAGTTCGTTTAAACTTGGTATTACATGTAATTTTATCTATCAAATAAATTATATTTTTTTTTGAAGGGAATATATTAGAATATCTTGGGGTGTTACAAAATTCGTCTCCCTCTATACTAGATCAATTTTGTCTTGGATACATAATGGTGGAAACTGAAACTTATTGTTATTAATATAAGAAGAAATGACTTCTTTGTCCTTTTCATTTCATTAATCTTCCTGTTATTATGAGTAATGAAAGAGATAATACTCTGATCAAAAACTGATTCTTCTTCTCCCAGAAAACACTTCATGATAAATTTGTAAGAGAAACTCAAAACATCAAAACATTTAAATCTACACATTTTTGGGAAACCAATCATATATTGAAAAATATATTTGATAAAAATTATTATTCTAAATGAATAAGTGTAATAAAATGAGTGGGGGTGTATTAGTGTGTGTGATTTATTACTAATTAAAACTTTCTCCCATATCTTATCACTGCACATATTAAGTGAATGTAACTCACTCCACTTTTATCATCTCAACTTTGGTTTATATGCATGCAATGACAAATATGAAAGTAAAATAGTAGGGAAGAATATTATTTGTTAAGGATTTTTACATATAATATGGATGACTATGTCCTAGATATATGTTTGATTTTATCCCACTTTCACACAACTCATATTTTATTATCAATAATAATCACTGTAAAGGGATTTTCCTTGAACCTTTAGTCTTAAAACTAACTAGAAACAAAGAAGATACTAACTTTCTATACTTTAGGATCAAGAAACAACTATAAATTCATGTATAAAATATAGGGTTCATCCTACTCCTCTTGAAGTTTTATTGATAATAAGATCAAGACTCTACTAGGCTAAAATTATCTGATATCTTTTAGAAAATGAAACAACTGATAAATTCTACCTCACACATCTTCATATATTATAATATAAGAATATATTAAGTTTCAGTACTTACAATATAGAAATGTTATACAATGGAATGCTTAGTGTTCTTTATCTTCATCTTTAATGATAATCAATAGAAATAAGTTGGTATGTCTCTCTTATTATTATTATTTTTTATTTCATGGTGATGATATTCTCACACAATTTATTGGATCCCATATTTTATTTGACACAAAGGATATTCAAGAAAATAATATTCATTATTTATTTCTTCAATTATCTCTTTTTACACTTCTTTTCATTTCTATAAACTTACCATAAAACCATGATATTATTATTTTTTACATTGAATGTGATAACCCTTTAATCTCATCACTTTAATTATCTAACTTTCTATGTCATCAAAACTCATTTAAGCTAATCACATATATTCTATTTTTATCCTCCTAAGTAATTGACCTTTTATCTCCAACTGATATTAAGAATTATCATATATTTATCTTTTAATGATTTCTGCATTATTTTATCCACATATGTATGATAACATACAATGAAATCTATTATGGCATAAATAATTCCCACAAAAATCTATTCATTATTCACTACATCATGGTCTTCTCCTTGAGGTATGATTTCATCTCAAATTTCACAATCATATTTAACTTGTTTTATATCCATATATAACTTCCAAACACGAAATACTTCTTCATAATGCACAGTTTAATCATATTTTCCCAACATCATAAAAACTAATTTCTTGAATCAAAGCCTACCCACAAAATAATCATGATGTTTAGGATATGAGGAACAATAAAAAAACCATTACATTTAAATATTTTTAGGAATGTTACTTACAAAAATATAAGTTTTATAACTCATTTTTAATATTTGAAAAAAAAATTCATTAACTGAAAAGCCTTAAAAAATAAGTATCATTTTTTATCAAAAATATTATGTATTATCTCAAAATATCTTACATAATCTTTAAATATATTATGCACAGACATATGTTTTTTTCATTTTCTGAATTACAATAAGATCCTAAGAAAACATCTTATTAATGACTCTAATATCTTACATATCAATGTAAAATAATTTCTTTAATATATTTCATTATAATATTTAGAATATATATTATATATTCATTTAAATATCTTAATGATTATTCCCACCAAATAAGCATTAGAAAAAATGAAAAAGGAAGAAATACATGAATAAGGGTATTACCTTCCCCACAAAAGCAAAGGAGATGAGACTTGTAAATTTCATGAGCCTCTAAGGGACTCCCGATCACATGATCATTTCAAGGTCTCATGAAGACTCCATGCATAGTGAATAACCTATGATTAATCCCCTAGATCCCCCCTTCAATGAACCTTCCTTCTCTTGAGAAGGCTCTCCAGAAAACTGAATGAGCATCCCCAGGACACATGGTTTTTCATAGGAAAGTTCCTGATAAACCATTTGAAATTATTATGAGAAAAAGGATGAATAATATTAAAAGGGATAGAATCTATGTGATCATAAATCTCCTGCTCCATATCATCATTGGGAGAAATAAAATTACTTTATGAAATCTAAGAAAACTCGCAAGTCCTTCAAACCTTGGTAGAAGAAGACAAATGAGACAAAGGGGATGAGGCAAGAGGTGCCTGTAGTCACTGAAAGAAATGTGACACACACCTATTGACCCATTTGGCCCCAAAATACCTCCACAACATGTCTGTCTTATCTCATGAAATCCCCTTGGCTTATCACCCTCGTTTCACAGAAGTCCTTAGGTATGTCCAGGCACTTCGCGCATTACCTTCAGTGCTCTAAGAAAAAACAGATATATTTCCCCATGACATGATTGAATTCCCCTGTATGAACCATATTGTTTATGTAAGTCATAATAAAAAAACCTAGTAAATATTCTTGACATTACTAGTGATAAATCTCATAATCCTAGACCTTTGTAAAATAAAACAAAGGGGATACAAATGGAGGAGGCGAGAGCTCTCATAGTCATTGAAAGACATGTGATGCACTAGGATGTCCATAGAGTGGCCCCCAAAGACCCCATGATAAGACAACCAAATATCATGAAGATTCCTGGACAATCCACCCTTTCCCCATGAAGTATTATAGGAAAGGAATTATTCTCTCGTGAAGGTCCATAGACATTTCCATATGACAAGATGAAAAGTCCTTTGAGATACCAGTGTGATCAAGTAAGTCTTAATATGTTAAAAATAATATAATAAATGGGTTGTTGATAGAAGAGACTCTAAATAACTTAAAATTAGGTGATGCGCTCGGAACAACCCATGGTAAAGACTCACGAAGCTGCATGGTGCCAGTCCCCTTCGATGACTCCATCCTGGATCTGCACTAGATATTCCATGAAAATTGGAGAACAACCGGGGTGGTGGGGCCTATAAATCCCCAACCCAAGTACAGAAAACATGATGGATACCACTAAGATATTGTTACTATGATAATAAAACACTATATAGTAATAACAGACTTCTCAAAACAACTGATCACGTGATCGACTGGCCTTCCATTAGGTAACATATCAGCGAGCCACCATATTAGTCATTCGATAGGAATAATCCCCTTCGCATGATCATTCATAGATCCAACAAAGGATATTTGGTGGGCTATGAGAAGAACACCCAACATTCCCATTAGATCACATGAGACTCAAGATTAAATAACATTTAATAAGACTAAGGTATCTGCAAGTCAAAGGCCAGAAGAAAGACTAAAGGTGGAAGACTTAAATCAAAACATGTCTACTGACCCACATACACTTCACGTGAGCCTCCTAAAGACATGAGATAGCACTGGGACATGTCACCCAAATCTCGAGATGCTCCTTCAGTATGCTACCTGGTTCACACAAAGACATCTATACATATGAACAAAAAGTTGCATGACGTCGTTGGTTGTATCACTATAGTCTCACAAAAGTCTCCATGGAATTATTTCCCAATCCTTGTGATGTCCTTCAAAAGCATATCCTAGCTCATATAATGGTTCCTTCTCTTTCCAGTCAAGTCTCACGAAAGAACTTAGGCATTATAATGGGCTCTCACAACATCCTCTAGACATATTGGGCATGAATTGAGATGCCCTCTAGGGGTTTCAACCAATACAAGTGATATACTTTGGATATGGTAACTAAGTCTTGTGAGAGTATTAGGGAATATCAACAAGATCTCATGACACCCTCTGGTAATATCAACCAAGACTCAAAAATACCTATAGGAATATTATCCATGAATCAAGATTCCCTTCAAGGATGTCAACCAAAACATGTGACACCTTTGGGACATGTAAACAATGATATGTGATAGATTCTGGAAGAAACTATATGAATCTTGCAATGTCCCAAAGATAGGTCAACCAAGTCTTGCGACACCCTCCAGACATACATGTCCAGGTCACCAGGGAATCCCATGATTTGATAGCCTCATCCATCCCCAGTGTGTAATCACTAATTAAAAATCCCCCCTAAGAGAGTGATCCCCAATCAAGTGAACTATGATGACTCTAATTCATGGCATATTCAGGATACGTAGGCCACCTATTTGAGGTTTGAGTTCCGTATTGGTCTTCTAGGGTGATCCTAGTATCTATTTCCCATACCCAAAGAAATGGATTTGATCACTTGACAACCCTTGTTTCTCACAATGACCAGGGATCACATGGGATTTGGGAGTTTCACTGATCATGTCATCCACCCTATACACCCCCCATGTTACAAGGTCAGCCTTTGTATGTAATCCCCAACTACCAACATCATATAGTATATCCCCAATCAATTGGGGATCCATCTCGGTATAAGCCCCTAGTATTCCTAAAACCTCAAGGATGGTCATAATGTCACAGAATGTGATCATCCACCTTATCCTATTAGTAGGATATGACATAACCGAACTAGGATGACTCAAATTACTAATATACTCAGGATACAGAGGATGCCTTCCCAAGGATTGAGCTCTATACCAAACACCCCAAGGACATTCTCAGTACATAAGTCTCATATCTACACTCCATGAGACTAATCATCTATTCCCCCTTTTTTCTCACACAATCACGTCTCACATGGGCTTCAGGAGATCCAATGAACCCCTCATTAGAAATCATGAATTTCCATTGACCAGGAAAATCCTAGTATGTAATCCAAGATGAGTTGTATGGCATGAACACCCCTCATATAATGGTATACATCTTGGGGCCAGTCTGAAGGGCATGAATAAGCTACATGGGTTTTGATTACTACAATAACCAGGATACGTTGGATGCATCATAATGGATATATACCCTCCTGGAAATATTGATTGCCTCCTTGCATGGAAGAACATTTTGAATAATTTGGTCATACGACTTTAATATACAAAGTGGACATTCACAGTTAGGAAAATGGATGAATAAAATAAAATAAAAATAGATGGATTAAATAATAAATCAACCATGACTACATCCCCCAAAGGTTGCAAAACAACTTCACCTACTCAAAAACTCAAGCAAAAGGTGGTGAGTGCGATGGTCTACGAGTACCACTAACATGGTACAATCCCAAACATTGAAGCAACTCATTAATTTATACAAGCATGATAACTGGTGAGTCTGGATCACTTGAGAAAGGCTGCTGATAAGCTAGTATCCCTTGTTGCTATGACCAATAGCTTTGGGAGGTTATTCCCAGAGCATGAAAACCACCACCATACATATCTGATGAAGGTGGACCAGGAATCCAAATAAGACTCCCTATAGATTTAGGTTCCCCCAAGTAGAGAACCTATCAATCATTGTCACTAAAACCATCATGCTAGTACCCATCAGTCACTAGATGAGGGTACCATATGACACACATCCGCCTCTAATTCCAATGAACATGTGATAAGGAATACTCATTAGAAAAGTAAGGGATTGGATATACAAGAGAGGGATCATATTCCTGCTCCTTCCGATGATGCGTGCCAACATTATCAGTGAGGAACTAGCAAGCATTATCATATCCATACTTGTTCAGAACATGTATGTGGACTTATTCCCGTATCAGGAATGGGGGAGGATCATACTCCTTTCCTCATGCACAAACCCCTTCAAAATATTCTGATAGCACAAGGAGGATGGAAGTGGGAACATATCCCCACTTCAATTGACTAAATATTCAATTTTATCAGAGAGAAAGAAAATGTATAGGCTCATATTCCTATACACACTTTTATAAATGCCAATATATTTTAGTAACAGCTAAAGAACTCCAATGGAATATTCTGGCACTACTGCAGATGAAAGGACATGTGCATAACCAAGTCTCTATAAGAAAGACAACTCAACACTCTAATAATCATGAACAAGTTGTTGTACTAGAGAAAGCTCACACTCTTGCTCCCACCTGGGAGGATTATCATCATATTCCAAAAAAAAGGGCGAGGCATCGGACCAGAAACATATTTCCATTCCAACAAGGGATTCCTAGGTGAGACAAATACATGCCTCGGGATATGTAAACATGCATGTTGAAGAAGTTTAGTGGCTTATTCCAAAGGACCACGACTAGGATCACATCCATGTTATGGTTGTGTCCAAAAAAGGTATATTTCCACAAGTCTTGAGACACTCTCACATTCCGGTCAGTGAATCTACTTGGAATATTCTTGCAGATCACTGAATTCAGACACATATTCCTAATTCCACCGATGAATGATTATTCCAACATCATTCCAATACAGTATAGAGGGAGGCTTATATTCCTTCTTCCATTCCAGAGGTCCATCAGGATATCTGGATGGGGAATGTATATTCATACTGGGCTCATATTCTTGTTCCAACTGGGGATCACCTGATGAGAACAGAACATGCCTCAAGAGAGGGGTACATTCCTATTGAATAAGTCCTAAGATATATTACAAGGCCCGGGATCAGGCTCACATCCACGTTTTGGATGGGTCTAACCAAGAGAGAATGGAACAAGTCCTGGGATAGGCTCACATTCTATTCAATGAATCCACCTAGCATAATTTTTAAGATCATGGAAGCTAAGAATATATTCCTACCTCCACCGATGAAGGATTGAGCCAACATCATTCCAATACAGTATAGGGAGAGGCTCATATTTTTTCTTCCATTTCAGAGGTCCTTCTGGTAGGGAATTTATATTTGGACCACAATCATATTCATAATCCAATCAGGGACCACCAAGTGAGAGCGACACATGCCCTAGTGTAGGCACATATCCTTATTAAGAAATATTAGTGAAATATTCCAAAGTCTCAGGATTGGTATCATATTCTCATCCTGACCGAGGGTCACTAAGTGAGAATGAAACATGCCTTAGGACAAGTTCACATTAATATCAATAAAGATATAGATCATTGGAATATTCCAGAATATTCTCAGTAGTTGGTTCATACTCCCATAGCACCATAAAGTTATATAAAAGTTCCAAAAACTATCATACAGTAGGCCCATACCCCTAAAAACCCCTAAAATGCAGGTCGACATATTCCGACCATGATGTAGAACATGGTATATGTTCTAAATATGCTCAATACCAGTGTTCTTGAGGTTATTTGAGACAAATTATCTACACCACATGGGTCTACATAATATTATATCAATGTGGAATCTGAAAATGTTCATTACCATGATATTCCTCCTCATGGTAGTGTGGAGATGGATTGTAGGGAATTTTCTCCGGACATCCACTGTGGTCAAACTCCCTATGGTGATATCTCCCATGGACAAGTAAATACTCCCATTTCCCAAATAGATCCATATAGATAGGTGTTCAAAACACTAAAACCTTCATATAAGGATGTTCTAAAATCATCAGGGTCACCTATATATGGTTCCCCATAAACTTATTACAGCACTCCACTCCTGACAGTAGACGAGCATCAAATCCATATTCTATGGTCTGACCAGATAGAGTTATATAAGTATAACTAGGATAAGACTGACATTAACATATAGAGAGAGTTATCCAGAAACAACCTCCCTATAATATTCTATCCCCTAGCTACTACTGACTATGAGATCGCAGATGAGCTAGGAAATGAGTGTATGCACTATCTATTCCAGAATATGTGGGCTACTCATCAGTGATAGAAGGCTCCACATATCCCTTACTCAAGATGTGAGTTCCACCTTCAAAATATCAATATAATCTATTGTTAGTTAGACATGGATACTATCTCTATAGAGTGGGATCCAAAATTAGAAAAGAACAATAAAAATCTACATCACGCTTTCATCTATTTCATCACAACTCTTCAATATATGATCTTTGAAGACATGTCATGCATCCATATTCGAGGATAGGGATGGTATATTGAATTACACTTTGATACTCCCTTGGAAAAGAAAATCCCCTCAGATGTGGAATCCTATAATGTTTTAGCCTCTAGTGATATCAGTGGACCAGGTAACGCTTGGGCCAGTAGGTCGCTATAATGGAATGCCTCCACTCCAACAGCGCCCAAACATCATGTACAGAGAGAGAGAGAGAGATAGGATATCTGACATGACTTCAAACTCCACCTCATAAATAAATAGGAATGCATTTAAAGTATAGATAATATATTTAAAATCACCCAAAAAACTTCTCATATGAAATGGTTCTTATCAGGGGTCATCATCGCACCCATATCCTACGTGAGCGCAACTGTGACACATCAAATGGGCCACGATTTTAGCTATTGTATCATCCATCCAAGATCAGACCAAACCCACTAGACTAGGGAAATATCTACCACCACCACCACTACTTAGATATCCAATTCCTAATATGATTTGGGACACACCACAATAGCTACAAGTGAACCCCATCCTGCTGGGCGAGGGAATTTAGTATCTCAATCACCATCACCAGGTTCATCATCCCAAGATAGGACCCTAGAAACATCATCAGTAATACCAGAACAACCCCACCCCACTGGCCATGATGAATTTATACCTACATATCCCTCTTGAGAGTCATTAAGTACACAACTAGATCCATTAGATCCTCAACAACTAGACTAATCAGTGCCAATTATGGCCCCGAATGAACCCCACCCATAGGGCTGGAATAATTTTTATCATAATCACCACCACAAAGGAAATTATTCTTCTATGGGTTTAGAGGGGTCAATCAGTGGTCTACATTACATAAGCTCCTCCCACCACAAGAAAAAACACCTAATGGTTGGGGGAACATTCATCAAAGATAATCGAGAACTCCCTTAGAGTAACTATTCATAGACAAAAATGAGATGAACCTGTAGTGAATACAATCATGCCTCATCGAGACCAGAATCCAAAATTCCCTGACATGGCCAAGGGTTCAAATAATAACCCTAAATAAGATAGTGTAGAATCAAACTATTTCATCAAAAGTAATGGAACAACCACAATTACTTGATATGACCCTATAAATGTTATCACTATCAACATGGAAAATATTGATCATGACAAAAATGTAGAGGGCCATGACATGGAAAAAATACCTTAGGAGGAGGGTCACTTGGATGCACTAAATGAGACTACACACACCAAGAACCATAGAAGGATCCAAAACATGGAACCTTTTAATATAAAGTTTCTACCTCCATGATGGAATATTACCAAGGGGATGGGTACTAACACTTCCCGATCACCTCCAAGAAGAAATGGGGTTCCTTCCCCAGAGGAACCGTTGTCACAATATGAGAGAAAAATATAAAATCTTTGATAACAAAATAAGGAGATAGTCAAAGGCAATATTTACATTGGGTATAATCTTTAGGTATAGACGAATACTCTTCCCCCATATCTGATCCACCAGTAAGGGAATTATATGGGTATCAGGTAAGATTCGAATCTCGACATCTAATCCACATAAATGACGAAGCTAAAAGTGATTGCAGGTATCCTCCATTGCGGAAACCACCACTCCCTCTCCAGGACAACCATTCAGTCATTGGATGAATTGAAAATAAGTAGGAGATAAAAGTGGGGATACCATTTCAACCACAATCGGATCCCTATGGATAGGATATAGCTCATTCAATGTATCTCCCAGAGATCCTTAACATCATTGAGGCCCTAAATACTTGATTGGAATCCATGGAAGGAATACACACACATGTGAAACCTGGGAGGAAGCCATATCCCAATTGGGGGGAAAATAATTTACCCCACCAAATTTCAGAAATCCTACCTTCTCTACCATTGATGGTCTGGGTGAACCCGAACAATATCTCAGATAGTTCTTATCCCAATGTGGGGTGATTATGGGCCCTCAAAATCAATAAGAGGAAACAAAGTTGAGGTGTTTTGTACAAAATTTGACTGGGAAAAACTTTGGTTGGTATAATAGTCTTCCAGTAGGATCCATGTTAGGATGGGAAGACCTTCGTCGTCAAATCCTTTATCAATTCTATTCTATACTAATGAAGGCAACGATCTTTGATCTAAAGAACTGAAAACAATGAAAAAATGAGTGGGCGTATGACATCATAGTAAGGTGGATGGGTTTAAGCTACTCACTCATAATCCTACTCTCACAAGATAAGAGGATGGAACTCAGTGCTGAAAAAATTATGGATGAGTTTTATATCCCTTTGATTCCAATGAAATATCCAGGTGGATTCCATGACTTTTCTTAAATGACCCATCATCTATAATAATCTATCCAGCAAACTCAATCAAAAACTTATCTCATAACTAAAGAAAAGGGAAAAAGGACATCTAGAGGAGAAGATGAAGCTGTCACTCTTAAGTCAATAGCATCACCCATCTAAATTCATAGGAAATACCCAAACCACATAACACCTCCTATCAAGTGGTGACAATAATAGAATCCCCCTCGCCTATAATAATAGAGAAATCAGGGTCATCTGGGATTTGAAGAATGGATGATTAATGTGTAATACTTCCAGAATGAACAAGTGCATGGTTATTTCATAGAATCTTGGCACAATAGCCTGCTTACACTCCTTCAACCCAGGAAACCTAATGAGGTCAACCTCACTGACCACCCTGACTACTTTCCTTTCCATAGAAGGCTGGGTCATAATATCCAGATGTGCTTCATCATCAAACACATACTTCAACACATGATCGATTCCTGGAAAGTGGTTTAGATAACTCCCTAGAGCATGTGTCTTGCATAACCGTGATCCAACCGGAAGAAGAGAGTGATTGGGAAAAAGTCTCAGCTAGGCGTGCATGAAAATTCGATAACTAGATGACTAGAAAGATATTTTATTGATCTCATGCCACTCTAGGAGCATAGTTTCACAATCCCACAATAGCTCCACCGCCCAAGAAGGAGACACCAAATGTTCCTATCAAAGGTGGGAATGACCACTGAAAGTAGGAAGAGACATATGATGTCACACACCGACCCATGCATTTATTTTATTTTATGGTTTCATTGACTTTAAATTATTTTTCTGGGGTTCATGTTCAGTACCGGATAAGATTTTTGAGTTTATGTTAAAAAGTGTGTGTTTCGGGTTGACGTTGTTAGCGCTTGGGCACAACACTTTTGAAAAATCACACGTGGCTCCGCCCGGACATTGCACGACCTTCCATCTTCAAAAAAAGAGATAAATAATTTAAAATAAATGGATTTTTTGTAATTAGAACGCGCATTAATTGTTGCGCCATTTAAAATTTTTATCACATTAAGAATTAATCATTATTAAAATAATACGAACACCATTTTTTTAATTATTTTATCACTATGATGATTATTATAGTTATTATTATTATTATTATTTTTAAAAAGTTCCATTAATATTATTACAATTATTAAATAATTTCCGTGGTTAAAATTATTATAATTTTTTTATCATTTATTATTATAATTATCCTTATTATTATTATTAAATTCATTATAAATATTATTATTATACATATCATTATTTTTATGTTGTAGTTATTATTATTATTATTATAGATTAATTTTATTATTATAATTATTATTAGTATCCTTATTATTTTATTTATGAGTATTATTTTTATTATAGATTAATGTTTATTTTATTTTGTTCATTTGTTTTTGTTTTATTTATTTATTTATTTTTCATTTTATTCTACTCTCTTCCTAACCCTAGCACCTCTCTCCTTTTCTTTTTTTTCCACTTCTCTCTCACACTGCTACCGCTACCCCTATCCCTCTCCTCTATTTCTCCCTGAGTGGGCTGCCCCCCCTGTTACCCTTTTTCCCTCAGCAGCACCCAGCCGCCCTCCTTGCCGCAGCACCCCGCTCCGCCGATCTGCCCTCTTCCAACGGTGCCCCCCGGATGTGGCTCTCCCACCCTGCCTGACGCACCCAACATCCGGCGCCCAGTACATCTAGCACCCTCTTCTCCCCTACATCTGGCGCACTCCGCAGCGCCTGCTCCCATTCCCTGTGCGCCCCCACCCCCATCTACTGCAACCTACTCAGCCGTAGCCGCACCATCAGCGTAGCAACCCACCGCCGGCGCCCTCCTCTCCCCTTCTGTACCCTGCTGCTTGTCTTCCCTCTAGAACGCATAGAAACACCCCAGCTAGCCCACATACCCCCTTCTTCTCCTTGATGTGTCGGCCCAACCCTCCTTCTCACACAGTTGCCGCAACGTACCATCCCGGGCCTCCCTCCTCTGTCCGTCGCCGCACAACAGCCCAGTCTGCGCACACCCTCCTCTCCTTGCGCAACAAACCACCAGCGCTGCTCCCGCCCTCCTGCACGCTGCAACCCTCGGACCTCCCTGCCTCAGCCTCCAAGAAGCCCCGACATTTTCCCTTTGCTTCACGTGAGCCGGCCAGCACCCTCCGGTGACTGGACCCCCTTCCGACCTCTCCTTATAGGTGTGCAACAACCCCAAATAGCGCACCCACCTCTCTATTACGGTGACCCCATTTCTGATCGTGGCCACTGCCTTTCATTGCCGACTGCCCGTCTGTCCAATGGTCCACCATGACCTGCCCTCCTCCGATGAGGCCTCCCACCGGCGCCGGACTTCCCTCCTCTAGTGGTCGTAGCCTTTCTAGCCGACCCACAACCTTTCTCGCTGACCCACATCCATTTCGGCCAACCCGTAGCCTTTCCGGCTGACCCACAACCCTTCCGATTAACCCACAACCCCCCTCAACACCCTCTTATCAGCCTCTCGAATGGCCTCCCGCGTAACCCTTCTCTTTGACGGCGCCTCCCTACCAGCACACTCCCTACCGGATTTTCCCCGACCAACCCGCCTCTACTGGTGTGTTTTCTTCCGTTTGGTATTCCTATTTGTTTCTATTTGATATATATATACCTCGGATTGATTAGGGGTCCTTTTAATTAAATTTTTTTGTTTGGTTCGGTTTGACTTTTTAGGACCTGTATGGGGCGTTTCCGAGTGAGTTCCATCGCTGTGCCTTGTTTCTGAGAATGCACCATTGTCGTGCTTTGACCTCAAGGTAGGTTCCCATTGAACTTATTTTAAAGTTTATGATATATTATTTCCTGCTGTTTTCACCCTATATATATATACTGAATATTATTATGCAACTTATGATTAATTCATTTATTATGAAAATTTATAATTCAATTCTTGTGGTGTAAAAACGGTGTCGTTTTGTTGTGTTTTCACACGTCAATTGTTCAATTAAATATTTTATTGATTTTAATAAATATTTAATAGTATTAGATAATTAATTTTTAAATAATTACTTGATGTAAAAAGTGATGTTTATTTTATACATGACACTTGAAATATTTTCTTGATGACCGGATGCACAATAGTGAAAGAATTCATGTTTGGATTTTAAACATAATTCACAGAATTTGAAGTAGAGTTATGGTTTTAAAGATAAATGATTTCTTCGGAAGCGTGAACAAGTGTTTTAGTTCTTTTTAAATTGGTGATTGTGAAATATGTTCAATGCCCATTTGGAATTTTATAGAAAATGATGATTTTTTTTATGAAAACCCTCCTAGGATAACTCTCCTTCCTTGGTTGCAACTGATTGATAGGAGGCCATTCTTAGAGGCTTCTGGGTGCTCGAGTAGTTTAAAGGCAAGAGGTGGTCCCATGGAGTGGCCCGAGGTGATGCTTGTTGTTCTTTATATATATATATGTATGTGTGTGTGTGTGATTGGATGCTCGATTGGCATTGGTTGGCTCACCCCCTTTTCAAATACTTGACACATGGGAATCTAGCATATTGAGAGAATATTCTATGAATGATTGCTGCACTAGTAGGTTATGTTACTGACTAGTGGCCCATCGTAGGTGGATATATTGGGTTTATTACTATGGGATTTTTCCTCGGCCTTCCTAAGAAAGGATGGTTTAGCGTATTGGGAGTTTTGATTTCATCATGTGTGACATGTCAACAAGGATTATATCTCATGTATTGGTGTCTTCTAGATTATTATTGATCTATTAGGTTCACCCATGTCTTTTGACTTATCAGTTACTTGGAGTGATGATTTGGTACATGTATGTATTTCTATATTGCCCTTGTTGTGTACTTACTCTTGTGATTTTTTTTATATTGTTTTCCTTGGAAAGTGATAAATTGGTATTGACTTGGTTTCTAGAAATGGTTTTCAAATGAAAGTGTTTAACCCTCTTTGTACAAATTTGAAAATATAAACATCACTTTCCCTTTCTAAAAATCCATTGACACTAATGAAATGAACCCAAATTTGGAAATGGTTAAGGGAAATGGTTCATACTTCGTTTTTAAGTAAAATATTTATAAAAACATACTTTTATAAATTGTAGTTCAAACATGAAATGATGCTTCTTTTATTTTAAAGGTAGTGCATTGGGAATAGATATCGGGCTAACCTACAGAGTTTTAATACTCACACCTAGAGTTCTTTTCTATTTTTAGTGTTTGTGCATGCTATATCTTGAGTGCACTCACATTTGTAGACGCTTGATCATTGAGTCGGAGAGTGACCCGTGGGGTCACACGGGGTTAATTTGGACGTCGAGTTTGGTTAGCATTATTTTCTTTTGTTCCTGTTTAGTCATTTTATTGGGTTTATTTATTTTGCACTACTCTATATTATTTCTACTACTTTATTTATTTATATTGGGTGAAATCATTGCCACAACCTCTGTTGATGCCCTGACACTTGATGGCAGCCCAGGAGGATCGGGAACACCGCTTGGGAAATATCGTGGACCGGCTCGAGTGACCGGTTCAGGGTCGACCTGGGTTGGTTCGTGAAAAAATGGTATCAGAGCAGGTCGTCTCTTAATGGACCTCGCTTTTCAGAGCGTGTTTTGTTATTTGGGATGTCAAGATAGATGAAGTAGGATTATCGGGACTTGAGGGGTAGGTGTGGGAAGATCATCGTGAACTCTTGCCCGTACAGATCCTCAGGTTTCCATGGGAAGTACGGTTTAATTTTTTTATTTGGGTTTTTATGTAAATGTGTTGCGATTGGGATACGACAGAGGGAGTTTTGGCTAATAGTCCTCCTAAGCCACATGGTCTGGAAAGCCATGTGGAGCTAGGGGTAGAGTCCAAAAAGGCTATCCGTGTCGGTGATGTATTTGGAATATGGCCGCCAACCATATCGTTAAATCACCCACTTACACTAGTTCCCTGTTTGAGTTGTTTTGTGTTTCCTTTGATTTCTGAAACAGGTTTGAATCAGAAAAGTTGGTTTTGAAGAAAATGGTTGTTTGAAATGACATGTTTAATTTGTGGATTGTTTTAAAAGAAGTGGTATGAATGATTTGTTTTTGGAAAATGAAGTTGCTTTGTTTTGGCCTTGGTGTTCCTATGGGTGCTCACATGCATAGTGGTATGTTAGAAATGTGAATGGATTTTTGGTATGGTGGATGGATGACTGGGGTGGCATAGATACATGCATGTGAGTGAGACTCTAAATAATACCAATGGTGAGGGTTTAACCCAGCAAGATTGTTTTAAATTAAATATGTTCTCAAAGAGAAAAGTTTTGATGTTTTGATAACTTTTTTTCTCTTGTTTCGAGCTTTTCACCTACACAGTGTTTGATTTTGAGGTTTTTATTCACTCATTGAGTTGGCCTTGATTGGGTTTTTGACTTTTCGTTGTCCAGCAGTTATCCCTTTGAAGCATCTATGGGTGATCATATTATGGTTGATCGACCCAAGGATTTTATTCTTGAGTTTCGGAAGCTAGATCCACCTCACTTTTATGGTCAAGCAGAAACTTCCATAGAAGAGGTGTGGATGCAGAAGATTGAAAGGGACTTTAACCTCGTTGAGTGTCCATAGTCGTTTAAGGCCATGTTTTCAACCTTCATGTGTGAAGGTTCACCGTGGATGTGGTGGAAGTCAGTGCCTCGAAACAAGCCCCGTCAAGAGCTTACATGAGAGTTCTTTAAGGCTTTGTTCATTAGTTAGTATTTCTCTGAAGAAGAAAGGGTGAGGGAGGGGATGTAGATTTGTTGTCTTCAGCAGGGTGATATATTTGTGTTGGAATATTTATAGTTCTTTGTGAAGCTAGTCCCTTACGATTCATCGTATGCCACAGATGACCCCATGATAACTCGACGCTTCAAGGTGGGTCTCCGTCCTAATCTAAAATCGAAGGTGTTGGTATCCATCCTAACCTCATTTTCCAATGTGGCGAGACAAGCTTTTCATGTAGAAGCCATGATGGTGGGAGTGATCAAAGTGGTCCTCCCTCCAATTATTAGGAGTATTGGGGAGACTTCCAACAAAAAGATGAGTAAGCGATCGAAAGGTGATTGAGCAGGTCGTGGAATCAAAAGGCCCAGGGATCTTTCATCAACCTCTTCGGAGCAAGATATCTTTGTGTGTTATCAGTGTGGCAATCTGGGTCACAAGAATCCATCAGGCCTAAGTGCTCCGAAGCCTTATTAGGCATGTGGAAGCCTGGGTCACTTTTGGGGAATCTTTCAAGGCATTGCAAGAAAGCTTCGCGGAGGAAGTTCTCATAAGTGATGTGTTGTTGGGTTTTTGTTTAAAGTTTCTGGTGTAAATTTACTTTCAGTATAAGTGATATTTTATCTCTACAGTTGTACTGATGGTGTTTTTTAGTTTGACATGTATGGTATTTCATGGGTCTTTTGATGAACTCTGGCCTTGAATGCTAGTATGTTTTTTATTTTAAAATCCTGTCCTTTATTTTGTCAAACCAAAAGATGTATGTATTTTATTGGGATTATCAGATCTTGACTGCGAGTTAGGAGAGGCTTAATCCATTAGATCTCCATCCAAAAGGCATCGGAGTGAAGCCATCACATAGTCAGGAACCCCCAGGGAATTTTAAGGAGTCTGGTTAAGGTTGTTCGTCTACTGTGTGGTGAGACAGTTTTTGTGTTTCTACCCTGGTTTCTCTGTCATAGAAATTTTAGTCTAGTCGCAAAGTGCATGATGGAATTATCCCTCACTCAATGTTGGTAATTATTCCTTTTGGGGTGAAAGTTATTGATTAGTGGCCATGCATAGACCACCCATGTGAATCAGTTGTGTCCTTGGTTTGTGTCCATCCCTAAGTGGTGAGTCGTGAGTAGTTTTTCATCCAAGTTTCAGTGATCCAATCCTTGGGCCCTCCCTCCCCACCAACGGGGTAAAAGTTTTTGGTTTGCACAGACTTTTCAGATCAACTCCTATCCCTTTCGGATGGGAGTGAGTGATTTAAATGTTTTTACTATGCTTTTTATAGCTTGAGTAAAGCCCGGTTCTGGCCTAAGTTGGATTTCTGGTTGGTCACTAATAGGTCGGTTCTTTATGGTGGGGAGACCCACCATGAGTCACTTTGGGTTTTCTCTTAAGTCATTATCAGATTCTAGTTGAGTTCTTATGGGTGGGAGTCTGATTAGACCTCCCCTTTATTGGTGATCTATTTCAGGAAATGAGGTTTAGTCTCCCTGGTAGCTGGTGTGATGTCCTTGAGTTAAGAGGTTGGATCGTGGTTATGTGGAATCCTTGGGTGATGATTGATCAGATGGATAATGTTATGGCTTTCTGGGGGCATAAAGTGCTATGGTGGGGAGAATTGTCACACCCCAACCCATGGGTTTATTTTATTTTATGATTTCCTTGACTTTAAATTATTTTTCTGGGGTTCTTATTTAGTCTCGGATAAGATTTTTGAGTTTTGTTAAAAAGTGTGTGTTTTGGGTTGACGCTGTTGGCACTTGGGCACAACGCATTTTGAAAAACCCCATGCGGCTCTGCCCAGACATTTTGCGACCTTCCATCTTCGAAAAAAGAGATAAATAAATTTAAATAAATGTATTTTTTTGTAATTAGAATACGAATTAACTGTTGCGCCATTTAAAATTTTTATCGTGTTAAGAATTAATCATTATTAAAATAATATGAACACCATTATTGTTTTTTTATTATTTTATCACTATGAGGATTATTATAGTTATTATTATTATTATTATTAAAAAGTTCCATTAATATTATTGCAATTATTAAAGAATTTTTCTGGTTAAAATTATTATTAATATTTTATCAATTATTATTATTATTATCCTTATTATTATTATTAAAGTCATTATAAATATTATTATTATACATATCGTTATTTTTATGTTTTAGTTATTATTATTATTATTATTATAGATTAAATTTATTATTATAATTATTATTAGTATCCTTATTAATTTTTTATGAGTATTATTTTTATTATAGATTAATGTTTATTGTATTTTGTTCATTTGTTTTTGTTTTATTTATTTTTTTGTCTTTTAATTATTCTCTTTTTCTAACCATAGCTCCTCTCTCCTTTTATTTTTTTCCACTTCTCTGTCATGCCACCACCCCTATCCCTCTCCTCTCTTTCTCCCCGAGCGGGCTTCCCCCTGTTACCCTTTTTCCCTCAACAGCATCCAGCCGCCATCCTTGCCGCAGCACCTCGCTCCGCCGATCATGCCTCTTCCAGCGGCACCCCCCCGGATGTGGATCTCCCATCCTGCCCGACGCACCCAACAGCTCGTGCCCAGTACAGTCGGCATCCTCCTCTCCCCCTTCACCTGGAGCACTCCGCAGCGCCTGCTCCCATTCCCTACGCGCGGCCACCCACATCTACTGCAACCAACCCAGCCGCAGTCGCACCTTCAGTGCAGCAACCCGCCACTGGTGCCCTCCTCTCCCCTCCTGCAGCCTGATGTCGGTCTGCCCTCTAGCGCACACAGCAACACCCCAGCCAGCCCGTGTACCCCCTTCTTCTTCTTACAGTGTCATCCCAACCCTCCTTCTTCTCACATAGCAGCCACTGCGTACCATCCTGGGCCTCCCTCCTCTGTCCGCCACCGCAAAACATCCCAACCTGTGCACACCCTCCTCTCCTTGCGCATCAAACCACCAGCGTTGCTCCCCCCTCCTACACGCCACAACCCTAGGACCTCCCTGCCTCGGCCTCCCAACAACCCCGACATTTTCCCTTTTCTACGTGTGAGCTGGCCAGCACCCTCTGGTGACCGGACCCCCTTCTGGCCTCTCCTTCTAGGTACGCAGCGGCCCCAACCAGCTCACCCACCTCCCTGTTATGGTGGCCCCACTTCTGGACGTGGACTCCGCTTTTTGTTTCCTACTTCCCATTCGGATAATGGTCCACCACGACTTTCCCTCCTCCAGCAAGGCCTCCCACCAGCACCGGACCTCCCTGCTCTAGCGGCAGTCGACCCGGAGCCTTTCCGGCCGACCCGCAGCCCTTTAGGTTGACCCAAAACCCCCCTCAACACCCTCTGCTCAGCCTCCCAACTGGCCTCCCGCATAACACTTCTCTTTGATGGCACTGCCCTGCCATCGCACGCCCTGCTAGCGTTTCCCTGACCAACCCGCCTCTACCGTCGTGTTTTCTTCCCTTTGAATTGCTTATTTGTTTCTATTTGATATATATACCTCGGTTTGATTAGGGGTACTTTTAATTAAAAGTTTTTTTGGGTCAATTTGACTTTTTAGGACCCATGCGGGGTGTTTCCGAGTGAGGGCCATCACCGCGCCTTGTTTCTGAGCTTGCACCGTCATTACACTTTAACCCCGAGGTAGGTTCCCATTGCACTGCTTTTAAAGTTTAAGTTACTTTATTTCCTACTATTTTCACCCTATATATATATATGCTGAATATTATTATGAAACATAGGATTAAGTCATTTATTATGAAAATTTATAATTCAATTCTTGTGGGGTAAATATGGCGTCGTTTTGTTGTGTTTGCACATGCCAATTGTTCAATTAAATATTTTATTGATTTTAATAAATATTTAATAGTATTAGATAATTAATTTTTAAATAATTACTTGATGTAAAAAGTGCTATTTATTTTATACACGACACTTGACATATTTTCTTGATGAGCAGACGCACAATAGTGAAAGAATGCATGTTTGGCTATTAAACACAATTCATGAAATTTCAAGTTGAGTTCTGGTTTTAATGATAAATGATTTCTTTAGAAGCATGAATAACTGTTTTAGTTCTTTTTAAAGTGGTGATTGTGAAATGTGTTCAATGCATGTTTGGCACTTTATAGAAAATGATGAAAATGTTTTGATGAAAACCGTCCTAGGAAAACTCTCCTGCCTTGGTTGCAACTGATTGATGGGAGGCCGTGCTTAGATGCTTCCAGGTGCTCGAGTAGTTTAAAGGCAAGAGGTTTTTCCATGGAGTTGCCCAGGGAGATGCCTGTTTTGCTTTATATATATATATATATATATATATATATATATATATATATATATATCTTTGTGTGTGTGTGTGTGTGTGTGATTGGATTCTTGATTAGCGTCGGTTGGCTCACGCCCTTTTCAAATATTTGAGACATGGGAATCTGGAATATTGAGAGAATATTCTAAGAATGATTGCTACACTGGTAGGTTATGGTACAGACCAGTGGCCCATAGTAGGTGGATATATTGGGTTTGTTACTATGTGATTTTCCCTCGGCCTGCCTGAGGAAGGATGGTTGAGCATATTGGGCATTTTGATTTCATCATGCGTGACATGTCAACGAGGATGATATATCATTTATTGGCGTCTTCTGGATTATTCCTAATCTCATAGGTTCACCCATGTATATTGAATTTTTAGTTACTTACAGTGATGATTTGGTAGTTGTATGTATTTCTACATTTCCCTCATTGTGTACTTACTCTTGTGCATTTTTGTATATTGTTTTCCTTGGAAAGTGATAAATTGGTTTTGAATTGGTTTCTAGAAATGGTTTTCAAATGAAAGTGTTTAATCCTCTTTGTACAAATTTGAAAATATAAACATCACTTTCCCTTTCTAAAAATCCATTGACACTAATGAAATTAACACAAATTTGGAAATGGTTAAGGTCAATGGTTCGTACTTTGTTTTTAAGTAAAATATTTAGAAAAACATACTTTTTGAAATTGTATTTCAAACTTGAAAGGATGTTTATTTCATTTTAAAGGTAGTGCATTGGGAATAGATATTAGGCTAGCCTACTGAGTTTTAATACTCATGCCTTTAGTTATTTTTTGTTTTTAGTGTTTATGCAGGCTATAGCTTGAGTGCGCTCGCCTTGGGTGACACTTGATCGTTGAGTCGGAGAGTGACCCACAGGGTTACACAGGGTTAGTTTGGATGTCGAGTTTGGCTAGCATTATTTATTTTGTTCATGTTTATTCATTTTATTTGGTTTATTTATTATGCACTACTCTGTATTATTTCTGCTGCTTTATTTATTTATATTTGGTGAAATCGTTCCCACAACCTTTATTGATGCCCTGGCGCTTGTTTCCAGCCTAGGAGGATCGGGAACGCTTCTCGGTCCATGTTGCGGACCGGCTCGGGTGACCAGTTCAGGGTCGACCCGGGTTGGTTCGTGACAGATGAATAAGAGTCATATTCTCCTCCAAAGTGAGCATTAACTCATTCTGATTTCATCCCTACAACATCCAAAACATGGGAACCACCCCACTAAATGGAACCCTCATCATAAAAAGAACTCATATTTGGTTCGGTCAACATGATACACTCATCATACTACTTCTCCAATGATGGGTTTTCCCCATAGCATGAGTTTCCTGTATATAACTAGGGAACATGAGGTCACGTGTGCAAGAACTAAGGATATAGAGGATATCATAGGCATGGTGAGACCCAATATTCTTTTCATGTCCATATGAAATATACATATATAAGTGATACCCATGGGAAATAACTCCAGTGAGACCAAAAATGGGAGGGAGGCATCTCAGAACACTCAAACAACTATCCAAACCTAATTGTCTTGCATGAACGCCAAGAAGGGGCTTTGGCTGATCAACCCAGACAAAGGGGAATGCTAGGAAAACCCGTATCACCAGTAACAGATGCTCCCAAAACCCTAACACAAAATCTCCAGGTTTTCCACCCAAATTTCTTTGGATCCTCATCTGCATGCCTAAGAGAAACCCCATATCATGAAGCGCCGACCTCTGGCACCAAATATAACATCCTGAAATAGATAAAGGTAGTCCAAGACAAACTCTCAGTCATCAATGCACTTCATATTTTGAAAGTACTTAGGGTGGCACTTGTTGAATCCCTCCAGAGCCCACAATATTTTGAGATAGTAGTACCTTTAGATGAGGTAAATGAATTGGATACCAAATCATCAGAATGTTTCATCACCATCTCATTTACTCATGATGATCAATGAGAGGCCCATCAAGGACACGTCAGAGCCCTATATGTCTCGAGAAGACTAAAAAATGTAAACATACAAAGGGCTATAATTGATAATTGTTCTAGGATAAATCTTATCCTAGTCCAAACCCTACGACATTTGGGATATGGAATAGGGGATTTGTCTCCCACTAAGCTGACCATCCAAGGGTATGACAAGCATGAGAAAATAACTCTCAGGAAAATCATGTTCAAATCCTAGTTTAGGGATATTAAATTAGATGATGAGTTTATGGTAATCCTATAAGACACCATGTATAACATTCTACTTGGAAGGCCCTGGCTCCATAGTCACCTAGAGATACCTTCAACATTCCATCAGCGTGTAAAGTATCCCATTAATGGAAAAGTCACCATACTACATGGTGTCAATTCTCCATTTGAGAATTATGGGGCCACATATACTGAAGTATATTTCTAAAAAAGGGAGGAAACTGACTAATGGTAGATGATGATGTACAGTTTGCTGCTCGTAATTGATTGGGGAATGCCCCTATGAATCCCTAGAGTATGCTCAATAATGACTATGTACTCCCCTTAAACTTGGTTGAGGTCACAGATATAATACGAATGGTCAAATCCATTCCCTTCCCTAGTAAAATCATCAAAGAATATTAGCGTTGATATCTCTTTACAATGACCAAGTCAACAAGGGATGAAAATGTATCTTCTCATGGCCTCTCTCACCCTGATAATGACAACTCTTCCTATATTTGTATCTTTTTTTTGAAAATGCATCTCCAAATTATGAGATAGAAGAAGATGAGGCTGACCTTAGGACCCCCCTTTAGTATTTGAGGAAGGTTTCTCCACCAACATCGATGAACTCAGGAGGATAAATCTAGGAACAAAGGAAGACACGTGTCCTACACTGATTAGTGAAACCATGCCCCTAGAACACCAATATATTTACATCTCTTTTCTAAAGAAACATTGATATGTGTTTGTATGGAACTACACAAAAATTCTCATACTAAACCCATATGTGGATAAACACCACCTAGAGTTAATAGATGAGCATCAAGTCTTCATTCAAGAAGCCAGGAGGATACACCCCTCTCATGCCACTATTATAGAAGAAGTGTTTGACAAGTTTATTGAATCCAACTTTTTATGAGAAGTGCAATACATGATATTTCTTTCTAACATAATTCTTTTCATGAATAATAATAGGAATATTAGGTTATAAATTAATTTCAGAAACCTTAATTGGAATTGCCTAAATGATGATTTATCATTGTCGATCATAGAACTCTTGATTGATACAACAACTGGTTTCCAAACCCTTTCTTTCATGGATGGGTACTCTTGGTACAATAAGATAATGATGGACCCTAAAGATGAAAAATCCACTAAATTCAAAGCACCATAAGTGATCTTTTTTGATTCGGTCATGCCCTTTGGTTTGAAGAATAATGGCCCCAAATATCAAGATTCCATGTCCCATATATTTAACCCATTACCAAGAAAGACAAATAAATATTATATCGATGACCTAATGGTTCAATTATAATGAAGATGTGATAACATCATGGACCTTAAAATAAATTTTTACCAGATGAAAAAGCATATTCAGAAGATGAATCCACAAAAATATGATTTCATAGTAACATCAGGGAAATTCTTTAGATTTATGGTATTCAACTGTGATATTGAGGTTGATCCTGAGAAGACAAGTTCTATATTAGCAATATAACCTCCCAAAAATATCAAAAAATTGAGGGGGCTCTAAGGGAACTTCACTTATATTAATAGGTTTATTTCCAACATGGTAAAAAAAATCACTCCCCTTCAGTAAGAAAATGAAGAAGGAAACCTCATACCAATGGGATGATGATTGCAAAAAAGCATTCAAAAGTTTCAAGTAGTACCTATTGTACCCACCGGCCTTGATGCCTTTAGTAGAAGGGAGGCCACTCATCATATGTGTGGCCACCATGGAATGCTCATTGGGAAACCTCCTCACACAAAAGAATAGTGAGGGAAGTGAGTGTAGTCTCTATTAACCCAACTAAACTATTCTCGGTATTGAAACATTATAGTCTGATGTCAATAAGAACTACCTTGTGCTCAACTTCATAGTGAAAAAGTTGAGGAATTGCTTGTAGGTCCACAAAATCCAATTGGTCTCTCATATAAATCCTCCCCATTATATCCTTGGTCTCCGATGTTGACTGGGAACTCAGATCGACGGGTGGTTATTCTCCAACAATATGAAATTCAGTTTTTGTTACAAAAGTTAGTGAAATCACAAGCTCTAGATTATTTTCTTACAACACTTCCGGTCCCGAAAAATATATCTGAAGACACCGATCATCCAGATGAAGATGTCTTTTATTCCCATCTCTTCCCGAACATGGGAGATGTATTTTGACAGCACCTCATGAAGTCCTATCATAAAAAAGTTGAAAACCCTGAAGTTCAAATAGGTTAAATTAGGGGCCATATTTTTCTCTCCAAACAAATATTTCTTTCCCAACGCTTTCTCACTATTTGAAGGCTTCAGAAATTATGAGTCATAATACCGAGCCCTCAATATTGTCTTAGAGTTATCCCTAAAGCAACAAATAGCATACTTGAGCATCAAAAGTGATTAAGAGTCAGTAATAATATAGTTCAATGGTTAATACTCCATAAAAAAGGAGTAATTGACCCCTATCATTTGATAAGTTAGGGGACTAATGGTGTAATTAACTTTTTTAAGCCACATTGCATCATGTTTCCCAATCAATGAATGCTTGTGACGATGAATTGGACAATGTGGCCACCATCTTGGATGACCTTGATTAGAAAGAAGCAATATTATCTATTACACATCAAAGAATGGTTTCAGTAATCTTCATATGTGATATGGAAGAGATCAATCAGGTCAAAACCATCCCATAGTGTGATGTGTGAATAATCACCCATAGATGGATGGATCCCACAATCATCTATATTAGAAATGGGACTATCCCACTAGATAGATCCATATAGGAATAGATTTTGTGTCGTGCAAAAAACAATACCCTAGAGGATGAACCAAATGAGAAGAAACCCCTCTATAAGCATGGATTCAATGATAACCTCCTTAGATGCATAATAGAAGGAGATATTTCTACCATCATGGAAGAAGTCCATGCAGGATCTTGGGGAACCTATAAATTTGGGACTAGAATCTCCAACTAGATTAAAAAGTTAGGATATTATTGGAAAACGATGGTATATGACTCTATGGAATTCCCCAAGAAATGGCATTCATGCCAAATCCATGAAAACTATCCATAAACCTCTATAATTTCAACATACATCTAATTATTCCTTAATGTTTTCCATTTGGGGGATGGACGTTGTGGGGCCATATCTCCTAGCCATAGCTAAGCGGTTCAAGTACATCCTTATTTCTACTGACTTATTTTCCAAATGGTCTAATACGATACCCCTCGAGGATGTCATGAAAATGAATATAATCAACTTCATAAATTCCCATATCGTCACTAGGATTGGGGTCCCTTACATAATATTGATAGACAACGACACTAATTTCCATTCTGAAAAATTGAAGAAGTTGTACCAGTAGTACAATATCAAGTCCAATAACTCATCTCACTATCATGTAGTAGAAAATGTCTAGATAAAGGACTCAAATAAGATACTATCCAATATACTCCAGAATATGGTGAATAAGGATTCTAATTCTTGTCCCAACAAACTCCTCCTTACATTATGGGCCTACCTTACTGCCACATGCACTTTTACACATGAAATTCCATACTCACTAGTCTACGAGATTGAGGCATTGTTACCCATGAATATCTAGCTTCCCTTTCTCTGACTATCTATCTATGGGAAACCCTCAGATGATGATAAATAAAAAAAGTTACTAGATGAATTGAAATTACATGACGAGAAAAAGGTTCTCACATTGAACAACCTTAAGGTCCAATAGAATTGGATTTCATTAGCCTTCAATAAAAGGGTTTTACTCCGCTCATTCCTTTGAGGGGAATTGGTGTTGGTTCTCATAACCCTAATGAAACCATGAAATAATCTGCCATAGATGTAAACAAAATGGGAGGGACCTTACATCATATCAAAAATACCACAACGGGTCCTACTCATTGGCCACAATGGATGGGGAGTGTGTCATACCACTCACCAATGAAAGATTTATCAAGAAATAATTTGAATAGCTATCTGCACAAGGGAATCCACATCAGTGTAAGTCCCATCACTCATCTTAATTACATGATGCTAAATTATAAAAATTCATCCTAGCATCAAATTGTTAAACTATACAGAACCTTTCAACCTAATAGTGAGATGTTAAAGTACACCACACCTTTCATCCTTACTGCAAGACATTAAACTGCATGATCAATGTCCTTATCACAAGACATAAAATTGTACAGATCATTGATAACCATGTTTATTCATGACAAGTCACCTACATACTTACCGCATGATGTTAAGCTTTATAGTTATTTTAGAACTACATATGGATTGATTCTCATTTCCAATGAGATACTTAAGTATGTATTGATCCTATATATCAGTCTACCCACCACATTATACAAACTACCCTTATTTTTCCCTCAACTATCTCTCAATTATAGGGACCCTCATGACATTCATTTTTTCTCACATCAAGTATAGATCATGTGAGCTTAGGAGTTGCGGTAGGAGATTAACCTCACAAGAAATACATAAAAGTACACAACATTCCCATCATGGTCCTTAATGCAAGACCACAAAATTATTACCAAGATTCCTTGCTGCATGATGTTAAACTACACAGTTCCTCAATAACTACGCGTGGTTTGATTTTCATCCTCATGAGGCATGTAGTGATGCCTAGAGTTCTATATTTGGGCCTAATGACATCATTTCCATTTATTCACACCAGTTAAACCTCATCATCACCACATGACATTAAACTACATAGAGCATCAAGAACTACATGTATCTTGATTTATGTCATCATAGGATGCATAGTGACACCAAGATCTCAAATACCGGTCCCATATACAATGTTCCATGGAAATAATAACCACCTCTACATATGAGTCAGAACTTTTTAGAGTGTTCCCCATTTTAGAACTACATGTGAGTTTATTCCTACTCACATAGGATACGTAGTGTTGTTCAAATTTCCAACACTAATCCATGCCACAAAAAACAAATATAAAAATTCGTCTCCTTACGTATGGGACAAAACTATTCAAGAGACTTCATTTAGAACGATGTGTGGTGTGATTCTTATCCTCATGAGATACATTGTGATTCCCGAGTCTCCATATTTAGGCATGGCCACACCTTTTCCACACATTCTTTTCGATTCCCACATCCTTACTACATGATGTTAAACTGCATAGAATTATGTACTAACCACATGAAATTAAACTACATGAAAGTTTGTCTTTTATGAAATATGTTAAACTACATGGATGTACATCCTTACCACATAACGTTAAATTTCATGGAATTACATCCTTACTGTATGAAATTAAACTGCATAAAAGTACATCCTTACTGTATGGTGTTAAACTACATTTAGAAAACTATGTCCTCACTACATGAAATTAGACTAGGAAAACTATCATTCGTCATCCTAACTTATCAAAGGACCACAAGATCCTTACCTAGACCAACTAGATAACGGGGTACTTCCATCATCTTTTTGGGCACCTCAATCCATACTCTACACTTCAGGTCTCAAGCATCTATGGTCATCACCAACCTTTCATTCCCCTTGATAAAGAAGATATATCTCTCTGCTTGACCATGATACAAACGTATAAGGGATCAGACCTATCAAGTAGATACATCTTGGCCTAATATAAAGGGATTTTTGATTCTCATGATCCTAAAGTCACTGTGGTGGAATCTAGCACCCCATTTTTTTTAAATTTTCCCCAGAATTATTGTTCCATATCATCACTCATGTTCTGAAAACCTTGATCCATGATTTATAACTCTCTAACTTCTTAATCATAGGGACGTTGGATTAATTTTGACCCTAGGAATCCTAGTTAGGCTCTTGTGTGGCATCTTCCATATTAGGTACAGATGTTTCATGACCTTAAACTACTCACACTTTGGTCAAATATGTATGACCTAATATTCTAGCGCACAATAGTCCAAATCAAAATACTTTAAGCTACTAGAGAAAGATACCAAAAACTTGTCTGGTTGAAAATTTGTAAAGGGATTCCTGAGAAAAAGTCAAGTCTTTGGTAGCTAAACTCTTCATATTCAGAGTTTAGGAAAACATTAGGGTGTAAATAAATAGGGTATAGATCTCATAGTGTCTACCATGTAACCCTAGTAAAATACAATCAATGCTTGATAGACCCACTAGTCAATAAAAATGTTACAGTAATGGTTTATCACATTTCCTCAGCATGAGAATATATTCGTTAGGTGGTGGAACAACTTTTAAGGTACTCAAACCCTTCTTGTATTTTTTGATTTCCATTGATCACACTTCATGAGTTGGTATATCTCAGATAAACACAACCATCCATGGCCCTTGTAAAGGATATTTGGCTTCAAGGGCCATTTTCTCGACTATGCATGGATGCTTATGTCTCCTTCATGTGCACCTATGGCCATCAACCAAATGTGTCACTCAGAAAAAGGAAATTCCAATAATTGTGATCCCTAAAATCATCACAGAAACACTCAACACCTCAATGTATCTAAACTAATCCCTATATGACTATCCCATGTCATTCTCCAGAATCGAGCACTCTGGTTCGGGATTTATAATCCCTGCACCAAACTATCCATGTGGATTCGATATCCTAGATTTTACATCATCGTGTTTTGTATAATTTCTCAAGGATATACTATAACACTTCAATCCCAAGACTTATATGACCCTCACCTCATGATTCAAAACCACATGGTGTAGGGATAAAGCTTTATGATTTAAGATCTAATTTCCCTAGGGTTCTAGAACCCTTACTGGATAGCCTTATCGCCATACCCAACTTCATCATCTCGATGTTTGAGTCTTCACAAACCTTTTATAGCCCTCAGAATGGAGTGAAGACAACCTTTTTTGGCATGATACCAAAGCATAAGAGACTTGAATCAACAATAGAATGAATATTCTCCTTTCCAGAAATGAGATTCAATCCTTATGAGCCATAGAAACCCCATGGTGGAACCTTTCATCTCAAAATTTCATAGGACATACTCAAAATGTATTCACAATATCATATTCATGGACTTAGAATTTAATTTAATGATTTACATCACCCATACGCCAGCTATCCAGGCATTCTTAGCTTCTCTAATATTTATACCTTAATCGATATGACCTCCATAAATCTTTTATATCCCTTGGAAAATATACCTAACTTCAAGGAACCTTTACTCGACTATTCAAGCATGTCTATGGCTCCTGCATATGTTCCTATGGTTTTCAACCAAATGTGTCACTATAAAATAAGGCTTTTCTGATCCTTTTGAGGCTCAACAACACCATGGGAAAACCCCTCATCTCAGTGTGTTTTTGGTTATTCTAGTCATTCCTACACCATATCCCATGATCAGTATTATGTCCAAGATAAAAGAAACTAAACTATAGAAATATTAGGTCTAAGTTAAAAGACCTTAAACTAAAAGAAACATTAGGTCAAAGATAAAATCACTAAAACTAAAAGAAACCTCTTGTCTAAGCTAAATGACCATAAACTAAAAGCAACATTAGGTCCAAGCTAAAAGACCATAAACTAATGCAATGTAGCAATTTAATATGCAGAAGATGGAAAGGCCCCCTATACAGCCTTAGAAAAATTGGTCTATATTGGACAAGACTATCATCTTCATAAAATAATATTTAACTCTTCTCTTGGACATACATTCTACCCATTTATTCTTTTATAAGTTAGGTGACCTCATGATAATTGTGACAGATCATCAGTAGATAATCTCATGATGGTGGCCTTTCATGAATGATTCTAAAGAAATAATCCATTGAGATCTAAATCTTTAGATCCCGAAATTTAGGTTTACTTTATGATATGCAATGGATGGTCAGTGTTGGTGATTCTCACAATGTCATAGAAACAAAATATCACACATATCATGAAAAAAAGAAAACATGATGATATAATGTAATGTTCAGCAAACCTACTCATTCTTACCATGTAAAAGGAGGAATCCGCACATACCAAAGCCACTCTTATAAATGTAAGAGCCAAAATGAGATTGAAAAATTTCACTTCAGTTATAATACATACTTGTATGAGTATTTAATATTAGTAATTCTTTGTTAAAATAGAGCCATAGATTGGTGCAATTCATCGACGAGTTCAATCTTCGCCTCTACAGCGTGTTGCGGATCACCCACTTTTGCAACGAAATCAATTCTAGCATTCTATTTCATGTCTAGGAGTCTGTGATACTTCAAAATGGTCTATCCCAATAGTTTGAATGCATACTAAAGCTAGGATAGTTCTGTTTGGAGACTATGGATTTTAGACTAAAGGCAATTAATTTCATACTAGAGATGATTAGTTTGATTTTTTCCTGCATTAATTGTATCTCGATGAGAAGTAGCCTCCATCACATAGTGGGTAGCTTCATTAATATATTCCCTCTAATTGAACTACACTATAGAGGAATCATCAAAAACTGCTACCCTTAATTCAAGGGACCTCTTCTTTTCTCGCACAAAGATCACTTCCTTTACCTGGGAATGAAGGGGCGAATAGTAAAAGCCTTCATAGCCAAGGGTGGGAAACATGAATCGAAGATGACCAAATCAATATTTCAACTAATTAAACAATTTTTTTGACATTAAAATCCTTATCTCCATCCAAATTTATTATCACATTGATTGATAAAGTGATGTATCTCTTGGACCTTGTCATTGGTTAACCTTGGGGACAAGAACGTATTCTGGAAAAAAATCACTTAGAGATAGGGTTGTACCCACAATCTTTAATGATGAGGGGAGATAACTAAAATATTTATTGGTAGAACCAATTAAAGAAACTCTTAGAGGACTAGAAACCAAGGCCTCTGAACTTTCAGACAAGAACTCTACAGTAAGGGGTGCAAGAGAATGTCAGTTTTTGAATGAATCATGCAGTATTGCCAAATATCTATAGATATGACTAAGGTTAAGGACATAAAATTTTTTATCACCTAATTGAAAAAATCCACTACCTCATCCCCCTTTTCAGGAGAATATGAAAATCCTTATTGTGAGGAACTACTTCATGACACCTCCGACACTTTTTATACAGAAGTACTTCACTTTCCATTCTTAAAGACTAGAAGAATAAAAGATAATATTAAGAGGTATGAGACAAATAGAAAAAGGATCTGACCTTGAAAGGAGTATTTACCTTCTTTTAAACTCACCTCCACATTGGCTAATGCAGTGTAAGAATAGATACCTATATCAGTGCCCTCCAAAAATGCATCCATCCATGCTATATCAGAAGATACATTCCATGAAACATCTACAATAGGAAATGAACATGATTGAAAAAACCCCTCGACCATGTATTATATTTGATGGGTTGGGTCTAGTATGGATATATTTTCTAGAGACACCAAAGACTGATCCATATCCTTGGAAACTAACATGTTCTCTTCTAAAGAAACCTGGTATGGACCTACACATTTTCAGAAAATCATGAATGTGTTATCAGGATAATCCAAGATAAATGGGGGAATGGAATAACCTGCTTACATGGGGATTATAGTGGGGAAGGATCTGAGAATGTATATTTCTACCTTTTATTTTTATTATTAAATTATAAAGAAGTTCCTATAGAAGGCGTCGAAGCAGGAGCTATCACCTTAGATGCAACAATTTCCACCCTCATCTAAGCCTATCGACATGGGGACCCTTCATCATCAGTTCCTAGATGACTGCCAGATCCATCTCCCATGGTCATACCTATTGGAATTTCAAACCAAAAACATGAGTCAAAGCTGCCTGCGGTGTCATTTATTACTTGCACATTTTTTTCATGGCTTCACCTCCATTTAATTTCTTTGAATGAATTTAAATGCTTTGCATTTAAAGATTTGGTAAATATATGTACCGTCATAAATTCTCTGCATTTAATATTTTGGTCTTTCCTTGTACCATCATAGATTCTCTGTATTTAATGTTTTGGTCTTTCTTTGTACCAACATAAATTCTATGCATTTAATGTTTTGGGTCTATAAATTGATGTAATTGTAGTCTGAAATTTGAATTGTGAAATTGTGGAAATTGTGAAAAAGCTTGAAAGCTCTTTTGTGTTGTGTGCCAATATTTCTTCTTCTTAAATTTTTCTTCTCATATTTCTCGGATTGTATAGCCAATGAACTGGTATTAGAGGCCAGTTCCCAAGATTCTCCAATTTAAAAAAGATGGTCGCAATCCAGCCGCAAGTTCCGAAGCTGTCCAAGGACAACTACGAAAGATGGTGCATCCAAATGAAGGTGTTATTCGGGTCACAAGAATTATGGGTGATCTTTACCGACGTGTATGTTTCACCCACTATAGTGGAAGAATCTTCCTTCACGAATTAAGAAAACACGGCCCTTAAAAATAAAATAAAGAAAGACAACATAACGTTGTTCATCCTCTATCAAGGGTTGGATGAATCAACGTTCGAAAAGATTTCCGAAGCAACATCAAGCAAGAAAGCTTGGGATATCCTTGCCACCATCTCTAAAGGTGTTGATTGAGTGAAGTGGGTATGTCTTCAAACATTAAGAGCGGAATTTGAAGCGGCGCACATGAAAGAAGGTGAGAGCATCTTTGATTATTTCTCAAGATTAATTGTTATTTTTAACAATTTGAAAAGGAATGGTGAAAAGGTGGAGGACATTCGAGTTATCGAAGAATCACTTAGATCTCTCACAACCAAGTTTGAGCATGTGGTTGTGGAAATCTAATAATCAAAGGATTTGGAGAAACTTTCCATTGAATAACTGATGGGGTCGTTGCAAGTGCATGAGCAACGGATGCAAAAGAATACCGGTTCAACAATAGATCATGCCTTGGAGTCCAAGTTGACTCTACAAGAAAAAAAGAATGGCCACACGCAACGCGGTGGTCATTGTGGAAGAGGAAGAGGGCATGAATAATATCCAAGCCATCAACAAAAGCAGCAATATCCTACCAGCTTTCGTGGAAGAGGGAATGGTGGAGGACGATTCACACGTGGTCGTGGAAACACAAAGAACATTCAATGCCACAACTGTAAGAAATTTGGCCATTATGCGTCTGATTGTTGGAGCAAAGTGGATCATGATGAACGATCCAACTTTTATGAAGCATCTCATCATGAAGAACAGGGTACCACACTCCTCCTCGCACAATAAAAGGCATGTGAACGCCCCGATGTGTGGTATCTCGACATAGGTGCAAGCAACCACATGAGTGGTAACAAACAACTATTCGAGGAACTCACCAAAGAAGTTCGTGGCGACGTGAGTGTTGGCGACTCATCCAAGGTACCCATTAGAGGCAAAGGTAAAATCAAAATCTATCTGAAGAATAGAGAGTCGGATTACATTTCTAATGCATATTACGTACCATGTATGAAAAATAATATCATCAGTCTCGGATAACTTCTTGAGAAGGGGTATGTCATACACTTGGAATATCCTTCTTTGTCTATAAAAGATGCTCACAGGAGACTTGTCTCTCAAGTTCAAATGGAGAAGAATCGCATGTTTCCGCTACATATCAACACAAAGGCCGAGGAGTGTCTCTTTGGGCTCATGAAGAATGATTCGTGGAGATGGAATCTGCGTTTTGGGCATCTCTATTTTAGCGGGCTTAAACTTCTATCCTCATCAATCATGGTGCATGGCTTTCCAATGATTGAAGCTCCAAATCATGTGTGTGAGGCATGTACACTTGGCAAGCAACAAAGGAACTCATTTCCAAGTGGAGTGTCTAGAAGAGCAACGGAACCACTTCAGTTGGTTCACACTAATATTTGCAGACTGCTTGAAACACCCTCACTTGGAGGTAATAGGTATTTTATTACCTTCATTGATGATTTTAGCAGGAAACTATGGGTGTATTGTATCAAAGAAAAATCTTCTGCATGTGCGATATTTAAAATATTCAAATCTCATGTTGAAGCTGAATGTGGTTTTAGAATCAAAGTTCTCAGATCTGACAGAGGTGGAGAATACACCTCAAATGAATATCAAGATTTCTGTAGGGAACATGGCATCAAACAACAATATAATGCTGCCTACACGCCATAGTAGAATGGCATTGCAGAAAGGAAGAACCGCACCATCCTCAACATGATGAGGACCATGATGAAGGAGAAAGGCTTGCCAAAGAACTTCTGGGCAGAAGCAGTGGCATGTACTTCCTATCCTCTCAATCTGTGTCCAATCAAGAGCGTCAGAAACATGACACCACAAGAGTCAAGGAGTGGATACAAACCGAGCGTAGAACACCTAAGAATATTCGGGTGTGTTGCCTACGCTCAAGTTCCAGAAGCGAGAAGAAGGAAGCTTGATGATCGTGGTGAAAAGTGCATCTTCATCGGCTACAATGAAGATTCTAAATCCTATAAGTTCTACAATCCACTAACCAATAAATTAGTGGTGAGTAGAGATGTGGTATTTAGCGAGGAAGAATCTTGGAAATGGAATGATGAAGAACCAAACAAAGAGATTCCAATTGAAACAGAAGATCCTGAAGAAAGGCGTGATCATCAGGAGAAAACGCCAGCAACACCTTCCCCGAGCACATCATCAGTACATAAGAGTCCAGGAGGACATTCTATCAATCCTGAAAGGACTCCATCAAGTAAAAATTTGGTTAGCTCATCCTCACCAATGGAACCCATAAAAATGAAAAGCTTAAGCGACATTTATGAGCAAACCGAAGAGGTAAATCTTTTTTGCCTATATACAGATCACGAGCCTCTGACGTTTCAGGAAGCCGTAAGGGAAGAATGTTGGAAAATGGCTATGGGAGAAGAAATTCGTGCCATAGAGAAAAATGACACCTGGGAGATGACCACACTTCCTAATAGCCAGAAATCCATTGGTGTCAAATGGGTGTAGAAGATCAAGTGAAATGATGATGGTGAAATTGATAGCTACAAAGCAAGGCTCATATCAAAGGGGTACAAATAGAAGTATGGGGTGGACTATGAAGAAGTATTCACTCCTGTTTCTTACCTTGATACTGTGAGAATGATTATCTCTCTTGCTGTTCATCACAGTTGGATGATTTACCAATTGGATGTGAAGTATTCATTCCTAAATGGAATTCTAGAGGAAGAGGTCTATGTAGACCAGCCTGAAGGCTTTGTTATGCAAGGGGAGGAAGACAAAGTGTATCGACTGAAGAAAGCTCTATATGGGTTGAAGCAGGCTCCTCATGCTTGGAATGCACGCATTGACAGCTATCTTCAAGAGAACGGCTTCACCAAATGTCCATATGAGCATGTAGTTTACATCAAGAAGAATGATCATGGCGATATAATAATTGCATGCTTGTATGTTGATGATTTGATGTTTACAGGGAATAGTCAACAGATGTTCGATTATTTCAAGAAGGCTATGTTCAAGGAGTTCGAGATGACCGACAGAGGTCTCATGTCATTCTTTCTGGGCATAGAAGTAAAGAAACAACATGGAGGCATCTATATTTCTCAGAAGAGGTATTCTAAGGAGTTTCTTGAAAAATTCAAGATGGCTAATTGCAATGCTGTAAACACACCTGTGGATATGAGCTTAAAACTGAAAAAATATGGAGAAGGAAGAAGTGTTGACTCGACTCTGTTCAAGAGTCTAATTGGAAGCCTGAGGTATCTCACAATCAAAAGGCCTGATATTTTCTATAGTGTTGGGCTTCTAAGTAGGTACATGGAAGCACCAAAAGAGTCACACTGGTTAGCGGAAAAATGTATCCTCAGGTACGTTAAAGGAACGGTGGATTTTGGTATTTTTTATCCATACAATGAAGAAGCAAATTTGCATGGATACTCAGACAGTGACTGGGGAGGCGACCAAGATAAAAGAAAAAGCACCACTGGGTATGTATTTTTTCTTGGATCGACTGCTTTCATGTGGAATTCAAGGAAGAAAAGTGTGGTCGCCTTGTCTACATGTGAAGCAGAGTACGTGGCGGAATCATCCACTGTTTTTGAAGGAATCTGGTTGAGAAATTTTCTAAAGGAGTTGAAGCATTCGCATGATGGATCTATAGTGATATATGTGGATAACAAGTCTGCAATTGAACTTTCCAAAAATCCAGTGCAACATGGAAGAAGCAAACACATTGATACCCAATTCCATTTTTTGAGAGATCATGTGAAGCATAAAACGATAAAATTGGAATATTGTCATACTACGGAGTAGGTGGATGATATTTTCACAAAGGCATTACCGATAAATGTATTAAAAAGACTTAGAATGATGCTCGGAATGAAGCCGGTTTTTGTTTGAAGGGGAGTGTTGGAATTGCAAACCAAAAACATGAGTCAAAGCTACCTGCGGTGTCATTTATTACTTGCACATTTTGTTTCGTGGGTATACCTCCATTTATTTTCTTTGAATGAATTTAAATGCTTTGCATTTAAAGATTTGGTAAATCTATGTACCATCATAAATGATCTGCATTTAATATTTTGGTCTTTGCTTGTACCGTCAAAGATTCTCTGTATTTAATGTTTTGGCCTTTCTTTGTACCAACATAAATTATATGAATTTAATGTTGTGGGTCTATAAATTGATGTAATTGTAGTCTGAAATTTGAATTTTGAAATTGTGGAAATTGTGAAAAATCTTGAAAGCTCTTTTGTGTTGTGTGCCAATCTTTCTTCCTCTTCAATTTTTCTTCTCATATTTCTCGGCTTGTATAGCCAACAATACCATGGGTAGTATATTTTGGGGATGAAAAGGATGGATAATATTCAGTATCATTACCCATTATCCATACATATAAAAGATATAAATACAACTGAAATATCACTTAGACCTCTTAAGAGCCACAATAGACCCAGACTCACCACTTCCCCAGTTATAGGGTAAAACAGTTCGTCCAATGCAATCTAAAGTGTTCCAGGGAGGACCATTTTATGGAATCATGAAGAATAAAATATAATACCACTAACACTCACCAAAACTATGTCAATATCTCAGAGGAAGGTCCTCTCTTCCTTAGGATGTTCTTTAGAGCCAAGGCCGTGAGGTGTAGTAATATAGGAAAAACCCTCCAAAATCACCTCTGAGAGTTCCAATATGCACCAGACCATTGTTTTAAGATACTTAACCTTCTAGGTAATCCTTTGATGAGATGAGATAGGAAACATTAAGTCATGCACATCCCGGGTATCCAAGGTTGTAGATGCCTCTACCGATAATGGTAAACTTTTGATTTCCTAGTGTGGTGCTAATGGATATTATTTCCTTTTAGAAGACAACTGATTCCTAGGTCTAGGATTGTATTCATCAACTAGGGTTTGACTAGCCTCACTTACCAAATTGGATATTTTTATATTGGAAGAATATAAAATAAAAATATCTGCATAACCTAGGGATAAGCTGGTTGCTGCATCATGAGGAGGATGACATATTTCTGCACCTGTTTATTCTCTATAAATAGCAAGAAAAACTGGTGAGATACCATAGGGTGTTCCTCATCTCTAATATGAAAAGATTAATTAAACCTTTATTAGACAAAAAAAATTGGTAGCTAAATCGGCATGGTGCTTACCACTCACAAATAATGTCCCCATCGATACAAGTAGAAAGAAACCCCTCATGATGTGACATCATATAAGAACGTTCTTCAAGTATATCCTTACCATTGTCAAAAAACTTCATATAGGCATGGTTCCATACATCCTAAATGAGAAACATTCAAGATATCTTATATAATCCTTAATATTCTGATTTTTTAATATGGTGGGTCTTACCCCATTATTTCCTTGTAGATACGGTACGAAGACAATATCACAGATTTACTTAATGTCTAGGTATCCATAAGCACCCATATGAGACCCCATCCAACCCATTAATACATGGATGGGGCCCAATATACTACAAGGGGCCTCTCCCTTATAATTATGGTACATTAGGCAATAGAACTTTTCTGATATAAGGATCATAGCCCAACGCGTTTCCCCCCAACCATCATAGTTTCCATTGTAAAAGTGGAGACCCTGACACCCCCTTTATCCTTCATCAGAAGTAAGTACCCACTTAGGTATATGCTGAGGAAAATAGCCAGTTGTCCCAACTGATCCATGCTATAGACAATCTCCCATCCCCAATCTCTAAATTTTCCACCTTCAACTATAGGCCAATAAGCATCCAGTGCACTATGTGAATCCTTCATGTGAAAGGACTTCATCTTCCTGACATATTTCTTAGAACTAGTCTTCTTAATGAAGTACACTTCCCATTATTTGAAAGGGATATCCTGCCTAGGAAGCACCCCATTTTGTAAGGGTCTTCTCAATAATCTTAATCACTTACCGGGTTGAAGGAGGAGTCCTCGTCACATCATCCCAAGTGGACTGAGGAGAAAAGAATTAGTTGTACATACCTCCAAGTATATCTAAAAAAAATCTGTTTCATGTCTTGAAGACTTATTCCATCCTCTCCATATGTAAGATATAATGTTTTAGTATCCTAGTTCCAATGGATAAGAAAATCCACCATTAAACCATTATTAAAATAGGTCGATGTCCGCAATATACAAACAACCACATACATTTCAATTTCCTTTAGAACCCTGGGAAATTCAGAGATAATATATTGAACATAGAATGGTCATCCCTAGTCCAGTCCAAAGCTAACCCCTGATTCAAAGTCCAAGCTAGAGATGCATCCAAATTTCAGATCAGAGGTGGACTATCATATTATTTAATGATACATATGGATGTCCTTATCATATTCATGATCAGTCCCATCAAAATCTTTGGGAATAAATTCTAGAAGGTGTTCATCATCATGGTCCAATTTAGATATAAAGTGCCCCTTGAGAAATGTTCACTTGGAGAGTGTTTTGGGCTCTCCGGATCTAGGAAGAGGGTATAAGCGATGACATCAGTGGAGGAATAGAATATTTATTTATGAGATAAAACCCATAAATGGGTAAGAAGTCTAAAAGGGGATAGTTTTGGATTTTTTGTTCCATCAACTTGAATAGGCTCTGTTGAAATGACCCAAAAGAATGATGATAATAAGGATTTATACTTTCCACTATAGCATCATGGTGGGAAACTACTACTTTTTCGTCCCTCCTTGAATCCTTGAGAGCAGATTTATGAGAACTAAAAGCCATCTGAAAATAAGTAAGTGTAACACATTAGATGGATAAAATAAATTTTGTTAAATAATGACACATGCCAATGGAATTAGGTGCATTGCACAACTCGATAGGGGTTTACAAACCACATAAGGAGTTCACAGATCACTTGACCTCTAGAGGACTCATGGGTCGCATAAATACTATTGGGTAACACATGAACCACATGAACCCATTCGAGAAATATTATTTCATGACCTGGACATTGTCACCCAAGTCAAAAATGATCAAATTATTAGGCCAATGGATCTCACAAAGTCCTCAATACAACCACAACAACTCATAGAAGAAGTTAAAGAAGTTACTGAAGTATGATTCGTAGTTGGATTAGATGATCATATGAAAAATAAATAGACTTTTTGAAGAGATATGATGAGACAAACTTGCAGAGAAGACTCATGAACATGGCTCACAATCAAGGTTTTTAACATGTTATTGCGACAGAGGTACTCGACGAAGGCAAGAATGAGTGCTCTCTCAAGAATGGGTGACCAGTGGAATAACATTTCCTCCAATCCACTTATTTTATATGACATTTTATGAAATAAAAAATGTCTCCTAGTAGACCAAAAATCACCTAAGATAACTTGTTTGAAACATGGCCAAAGACTTAGGCAGGCATTAGTTTTACTCAGAACTGATCCCTTGTCCCTGCAGACGTTTCCCATGTGGGGTCATTTTTCGACACTTGCAAAATAAGCATAAAAAATCAAAAAGGAAGAAATACTTGAATAGGGGTATTTCCTACTTCATAAAAGAAATGGATACAAGACTTGTAGATCACATGATACTCCAAAGGACTCGTGATTTTGTGACCATTTCAATGTTACGTGATGACTCCACACGCAGAACATAACCTACAGAGAATCCCACAGAGCCCCCATTCAATGAGCATTCTTTCTCTTGCAATGGTTCTCTAGACAACTGAATGAGTGCCACCAAGACACATGGGTTGTCATTGGAATTTTCCTGATGAACCACATGAAATTATTCTAATAATAAGGAGGAATAATATCTAAAGGGAGAGAACCCCCATAGTCATAAAGAACATTCTCCATATCGTCACTGGGAAGAATAAAATTCCTTGATGATATCCAAGATAACATGTAAGAACCTAAATATTTTTGTATAATAAAACCAAATAGATAAAAGAGGGGAGTTAAGAGGTGCTCTTGATCATTAAAATATAAGAGATGTTCCCTTGGAGACATGTATGAAACTGTAAGACACCAGCGACGTGTCTATCTCATCTCATGAAACCCCATTGGCATATCGGCCTCGCAGTTCGGAAGTCCTCAGGTATGTCTACATGACTCTGCACTTCCACTTCATTGCACTAATTGAAAATGGATAAATTTTTCCATGACATGCTCACAAACCCCCATATGACGCATATTGGTCATGTGATACATCATCAAAAAATCAAGTAAATATCGTTAACATTACTCCTGAAAACTGGCTTAATCTATGACCTTTATAAAAAACAAAGGGGATAAGAAGTGAGGAGGTGGGAGCACTTAGAGTCGCTGAATGACATTTGACATGCCAGGAAAACCACAATAGGGCCCCATGATACCTCCTAATAAGTTAAATAGATCTTGCGAAGATAGCTAGACAATCCACCATTTCCCCATGAAGTATTCCAAGAAAGGCATCGAGCTCTCACGAAGGCCTTCAAACTTGTCCCTAAGAAAATATGAAAAGTACTTTGATATACTAGTGTGATCAAGAAAGTCTTAACAAATTTGATATAATCTAATAAAATAACTACTGATGTAAGAGACTCGTAGTTGATGATAATTAGGTGATGTATCCGGAATGACCCACAAAAATACTCATGAAGTCACATGGCATCAATCCCCTTCTCTGAATCCATCTTGGATTGGTGCGAGATACAACATGAAAATTAGTGAACAAATAGGGTGGATAGGCCTATAAATATCCCACCCCAATAAGAAAAACCACATGGATACCACTATTATATGATGATAATGCCTAGAAAAATATCGAGTGCAATAATAGACTTCATGAAGAAACCAATCACGTGAGCGACCAACCATCCACTAGGTAACATACTGATGGTTAGCCTGAGTAGTCACATGATAGGTATAGGACACTTCTCATGATCATTCATAGATCACAAAAAGGTTTTATAGTGGGATATGTGAAGAAAATACTTCCCTTCCACTATATCACGTGAGACTCAAAATAAACTAACATTGAATAAAACCAAGGAATCCACAAAGAAAAGACCAAAAATATGACTAAAAGTGTAATAATCAAATAAAAACTTGTTCTCTAACCATATACACTTTCTTGAGCCTCCCAAATACACGAGGAATCATCAGGACACGTCACCCATATCTCACGACTCTCCTTCAGCATGCTAGATGGGTCATACAATTCCCTCCCAACATGTCATGGAAAAGTCTCATGACCCCCTTGAATGTATCACCATATTCTCATTGAAGTCCCCATGGAATTTTAATACAGGCCACACAACATCATTTAGATGCATCACTGAACTCATGTAATTGCACATTCTCATGTTAGCCAAGTCTTGCAAAATCACTAGGGCATAAAAATGGGCTCTCTCGACATCCCCCTAACATATTGGTTAGGACTTGTGATGCCCTCTAGGGATTTCATCCAAGACACGTGAAAACATATGGACATGTAAACCAAGTCCCTCAAGAGCATCAATGAATATGAATAGGCTCTTATGACACCCTCTGGGAATATCATCCAAGACTCTTGATGCCCTCCAGGTGTATTAGCTAGAACTAGAGATAACCATTAGGGATGTCAGCCAAGACTTGTAACACCTTCTGGATATGTATGAAAGGATATGTATTAGATTATGGAGGAAACCATTAGGATCATGAGATTCCCTTGTTAGGTCAAATCGGTTATGCAACACCCTCTAGAAAAGTGGGGATAGGTCACTAGGGCATCCTAGGATTTGATAGACTCATCAATCCCCAGTGTGTAGGCCCAAACTAAAAGGGAAAACTCCGAGTGTAAGCCCTGATTAAGGGAACTAAAAAAAATATGATTCATACCATATTATGGATATGTAGGAAACCTCTTCGAAGTTTGAGTTCCATATTGGTTATCTAGGGAGATCCCAATATACAACCCCTTTATCCCAAGAAATGGAATTGATCACTTGCTAGCCCTTGTTTCTCACAACGAGCATGGGTCACATGGGCTTAGGCAGTTTCACTAATCATTTCATACGCACTATACACCCTAGCGTTACAAGGGAATACTTAGTTCAAAATAAAAAACTACCAACATATTATAGTATGCCCCTGATAAATAAGGCATCCATATTGGTATAAGACCACATAATTCCTGAAACATCAAGGAATACTACAATTTCCCCTAATGAGATCATCCAACATAGCCTATTAGTAGGATAAGGAATTACCAAAATATGATGACTCTAATTCTAGTTATAATTAGGATACATAGGAATCCTTCTAAAGACCTGAGATATATAAAAAACACCCAATGACTCTCCCAGTACATAAGTCCCATATCTATACGCCATGAGACTGATAATCAATTCCCCATTATTTCTCACATTGATCATAGCTCACATGGGATTAAGGAGATGAAATTAACACCTCATTAGGCATTATAAATTTCCACTAACTAGGGAAATCAACCTATATAATCCAATATGAGTGGTATGGAATGAAAACCCCTCTTATAAGGGCATAAACCTTGGGGACAGTACCAAGGGAATAAATAAACTATGTAGGTTTTGATTCCTGAAATAACCAGGATATGTAGGATGATTCATAAGGGTTCTATCCCCTCCATGGAATACTAACCACCTCCCAATATGGTAACACATTCTGATGAATTTGGTCATATGAATTCATCACACAAAGAGGCTATTTATTATTAGGAAAATGGATAAAGAACCTCAAAAACTTATATACGGATTTACTAATGAGCTCAAACTTTCCTTGGTTCATCAATGAGAATCCCCTTATTTATTTAATGAGGAAATTAACCAATGAATCATTTTTTAGGGTAATCAATCCCTTAATGGAATTAGGAATAGATTCATGAACATATATTAAATCTATAAGAGATTCCCAAAGTAGGCAATAATTCACCCCCAAAGGGTACGATGAGCCCAACCTCTCATCCTATCGACGAATGTGAGTCCCCAAGTGTAACTAGGTCTGAAAACCTAGTTGAATTCCAACATTTGGAAAGCAATTATATACCTATATGTATATGGGGGAGACATTGGGAGTTTCTAGGAAAAGTGATAAAGGTTTCCTAAAGAGAAAAAACCATTTCACGCCTCAAAAAACTGAAAACACACTAACATACCATGATAGGTTTTTTACATTGTTAAATTTATAAAGTATATATATTCTATATAAAAAATATTAATGTATCATAGTGATTCTCAATAATTTTCATTTTCACTATTTTTAAGCTTTGGGAAGATCTTATTTTTACTCTACAACTTGTAGAATAAATCCGAATTAGCTCGAATTTGGGAACTAGTTAATCTCATATAGCATTATATCTTTAAACATTTTATAAATTTTAGCCTTGGATTTTAGACCATGTTATTCTAACATGATAGATTATTCAATTTTATGTGGCTCTAATTTTGTAAGATCGTAATCACATAAATCTTTTGAACCATGTTTTTAATCTTACCTATAAATTGGATTTAATATCATGTGAGCATATATTACTCTAAAATGGGTATTGATCAGTCTTATATAACACCTGTTTAATACTATTAGATTTGGTTCATATATATTTAGTCTCATGTATAATTAATTCATTTGATCATAATTTACATATATATATATATATATTCTTATTAAAATTATTCTTAGTCTTAATTGGATGCATCCTTTAGATACTTTATATATTGTATAAATAATTCAAAAATAAATATCAATAATTACCAATTAAAATATAAATATTTTAAATTAGACTCTAAGAATTATTAGCCAACTCAAACACATGAAATTTCTTCAGAATAACATAAAATCATCCTCAATAATCTCTATAATAATTAAAAATATTTTTAGTATATAAGTACTCCTTAGAGTATTTCAAATCATCATCAACCAACTTCAAAATTTCTTCAAACATAATCTGAGTACCTTCCTCGTGTAAGATTAGTCTTCACTATATGATGATACGTAGGATGTAACTTCACAACCATCATTCCATGATTCTTCAAAAATAAATAATATTCTACAGTCATCATAATCCATGTTACTTTACTTCATTATATTCAAAAAAATATCCTGAAATAGATTCTATTGATGATTAATTAAGCACTAGATTCATAATTCAATAATCTTTTCTAACATTTAAAAAAGAATAATATTTATTAAATATTAGAATAAACAACACCCAAAATATTTTCCATGTTAATGGATCTCTAATGGTTTCTCTAATGGTACAATATCACTTTAAATATCCTTTTCTATATGAATAGTGGAAATTACTTCCAAGCTTTGTGGTGTTTCTCAAATACACATTCAAAATTTCAACTTGAATATATTGACTTCTTGCTTGGATACTTCCCTTAATCTTATCAATAACAAATTGACTCCATGTTTATTGAAAAAAATAAAACTCAACACCATATGGGTTTAAATTTTAATATTATATGTTTACCTACCAGTACTCTGTATGATCTTATGTACTTTGGCTTCCAAGCCTCATGGTTTTCATTTTTCCTCAGGGAATTCACCCATAATAGAAAATTCCATGTGATAGGGATGGGATTTCCACTTTATTATTAGGATAAGACTTTCATCGTCCCACACCACATGTGGGACTTGTGACATGTGGGTTATATTCATATTATTCTACCCATGGGATAGATTATTCATCATCTATCACAAGAAATGTTAGATAGGCACTTCACACAATTTCAATAATCTCCCACTAAATTAATTCCCAAAGGACCTGAAGCCATGGTTAGCTCTGTTATTAATTTTATTATTGTATGCATACCGACCAATTCATTATACAATATTGTTTTCTCTATCCAACAAGACTCACTATTTTTGTTTTTCCCTAGGGTAAACACCCACCATCTATAAATAAAACATGATAGGGAATGGATTTTAACTTTGTTATCATTTGAAGACTCCCATATTTTCATTCCCCATGTGGGACTAATGACTTGTGGGAATTGAAAATCTCAGGCTATCCATGGGAGGGATAATTTATCCACTAGGAATAAGTCACATTGGACAGCCATATACATGGGTTCAACAACAAGAAATGTATATCCTAAAGTAATAAGTTTAAATTAAATTCTAGAATTGATGAAAAAAATACATAAGGATTTCAATGAGAAATTTAATAAGTCTATGGAGAATTCTAAGTCAATGGTGTATCCAAGTTTTAATAAGTTGGACAAAAGTGAAATTATGATGTGTTTATTCCCTATGAAAGCATGAATTTTTATAAATTGTTAATTATTAGGGGTATAAAAATTTCTATAAACTATTATGAGTCATCAATGTTAATTGATAATATTAGATTTTTTCAAAAAAAATACATATTTTTTCATAAATATTTTATATTATATTGGAATGAAATTGAATAAATAAATGGTGATCAATTTTATAGTATATATAAATAAAATATTTAAATATATATAACATTGTGTCATGTTCAAAAAATTATATATCTGACTTTCCCTTGATGTTAATACTTTAACAAATATTTATGTTTAAATGAAATAAATCATATATTATATTATATGATGGAATAAATTAAAATAGTGAGTAATCTGTGAACCTGGAATATGGATTATAATGATAAGAGTTTAATTGGAAACTTTATGATGTTTATTATGATATATGTAATTTGAGATTGAGGTTATCTTATGACAATTTAATCCATTTCGAATAAATCATACAATGCACACCACTTAGACTGTCTTTATTAGCATATGAAATATTTTATTTTGGATGTGCATGAGTTAGCCATTTACTTTAATGACCATACTAATTTTTGAAGCTAATGATTTTAGTAATGATATATATATATAAAACCAATGATATTAGAGTTTAATGAATTATAGAATGTGGGTGTGTATATATATGATTCTTCTAGGATGGAGTTACTTCCGATTTTTTATTCCCTTATATGAATCATACATGATTTTCTTGATTATTGATTATTTTATGATTAGATAATATAGTGTAAACTATATTTTCTAAAATGTGAAAAATATGTTATTTAGGAGAATGAAACATTAAAAAAATATTATATTTCATAAGTCATCGTTGTTTCCAACCAATGATACATCCATACTAAAATGATTATCGAAATTTCAATAATTTTGTTTAGACTGAAATGATAACATATTGTATTTATTGAAATTAATGTTTTGAAGAAATAAATGGTACAAATTTTATTTTCATAAAGGCCCATCCACTTTTGAGGAATATATGAGTGATTATGAAGATACACACTTCAAATAGAAAAAAGTGTACATTTTTTGATTTACCTTATTAGTTATCTAATATGTTGTGACATTGTTTAGACATGAAACATATTGAGAAATTATTTTTAACACTTTTTTATAATTATTTTGAATATTAATGTTAAAATGAGGGATTAATTAAGAGAACATAAAATCCCGATGGTCTAGGGTACTATGGAATAACATCATCCAAAAATAATTGGTATGAAAACCTTTTCTATCCTTCACAATTATTTTGTGATGATGAATTTTGAGAAAAATAGATTATATATGTTTTATAGGGTATTAATGTTCCATTTGGTTACTGATTGAATATATCAATGTGAGTGAATATAATATAGTTGATGTTGGAATCCTAGAAATCAAATGTTTATTATATAATATTACACAATAAAATTTTAATAATTAATTTTTATGTGCTGATAAATAATTTGAGAGTACATATTAATCATTTGTGAAACATGCATAGAGAAATATGTTCTAAAATATTTTCTAAAATAAAATTGAATAAAATAATAATGGATGAAATGATAATAATTTTTGAATTGGAAAAAATATTTTCATATAAAATCTTCATATATATAATGTATCTTACTTTGAAACAAGTCATATAATTTCTTCTTGGTGGTCTAGCTAATTGTGTCGAATGAAAAATGTTTTTCGTGAAATCTTATATAATAAATAAGAATTTTCAAAATTAATCGATTTACAATGATTATTTCCCTAAAGTGTGTGTATATTCCTATTATATATATTTGGAAAACATCATTAAAATGTATAATCATCAATTGATGAATAAAGATGAGAAATATGATTGAATTGAGCTAATTTTTCCATCACACCCAAAACCAAAGGGAGTTTCCATATTATATAAATTAATTAACTTGATCCTCATGAAGATAGTGATGGAACATTGTATCATGTTTTTTTATTTTAATTTCATAGATAAATATATAAATAAAGTAACATTGAGTATTAATTATTGAATATTGAGAATTTTCTAGAAAATTATTATTATTATTATATCTAAAAATGATACAAGAATCATATGGAGAATATAAGTAGATATAATCATTATTTAAATCATAGAAGTATTGAAAAGTTTTATAGTTAGATGTTTTAAGGTTATTTTAAATATCATGTAAGTCTACAAAATTTTTGTTGGACCCATGATCCAAAAATTCATCTGTTTAGATAAGTACAAAAATTCCAGTTTATAATTTATTATAAGATTTTTTTATGTTTAGTTTATTAATTTTAAAGTGTATTTGGTAAAGGATAGATCACTACTTGAGTTTCTAGACAAGGAAGTATCAGTGTGAAATAAAGTTATGTTATAACTCTACACTACTCTAGATCTTACAAATCATACAATAATGGTTAAGGATACAAAATTAATGTGACATATTTTTCATTATGATCCCTTATTTTTGAAACTCAGTGTTCTGCCTATCACATTGTGATTTCAAAATTGTTTAAAAAGGAATCAAATTCTGACTAGCTTTATTCTTCTAGGATTGATTATTTATTTTTAGTTATCTGTCGATTTGGAACAATACCATGATGGGGGTAATTTTGTTTCAAGAATAGAATATAAATAATCACGTGAAAGAGGTTACATTGTGGGCCCGCATAGAGAAGACCAATTTGGAATATATGAGAGCCTGAGATGGGGGGTTAATTTAGTGTTGGGAACATACTTTCTGATTATTAATTTTTATCCCTTTAACTATTTGAAATTTTAAGATCTTGATTATCCTATTAATTTTATAAATCATATGAAATTATATGGAAGAAGGAAAAATATTACACACAATGTTTTTAACATTCACTACTCAATAAGAGTAAATTTTCATTACCACATATGGTGATGACCAATACATAGAATCTAAACTATAACGTTATAAAAAGTATAATGGTTTGGCTAAAAAATCCTTATACTATGTGTGGGTCCCTACATTTTAGGAGGGGGAGGGTGGAAATAATACTAAATCCCCAGATTATTGAACACCTGGAATACCTTGCATCCCCACACTTGTTATTTATAGAGCCAATATTGATATTATTTAAATTATTTAGTTTGATACATTTCAATATAAACTAAGTATTCTATATATTGATATTTATGTTGGATGTCACAATGCTGCTTTATTACTTACTTCTATCTTCCTCTAACGTTACTTATATAAAAGTAGGAAAGCAACAAACTTTTTCTTCCTGGTCTAATTCCTTTATCCAAGGATTTTATATCTAATAATGTTGTATGATATTGTATTTATAATTATGATTCTTGTAGTGAAATATCATAATATCCTTTATATTCACCTTGATCATCCAATCACCAATATATTAGAAAAATCATTTGGGTATCTGGATTATTCATTTTCTTGATCATCTGATGACTATTCATCTAGTGGTAATGATTTGAATAATATTTAAAACTTAGTTTGGTACCATTATATCCAAATAATTATACCCTTTTTATTCATATGGTGCATTTTTTCTCTATCTGATGCTTTCACTCTATCCCGTATCCCTAACTCCATCCAGTACTTCTTTGATCGATACATCAACCTAGATGAGTATAGCTCTCAAGAATTATGGTCAGTACATTATTATGGAACATAAAATATTCATCATAACACAAAACCATTAAAATATCTAGTTTATAAATTTTATAGAATATTTCATCACCCAGTTATACTGGTATTAGTTCTTTTCAATTTTTTTGGTGAGACATGTACTACAAATTCAAGCAAACTACTCAGTATTTAAGTAATCCTACTTGGAAACTTCTTCATGTTGAACTCCATCAAACTTATTAAAAGATATGAGTCAACTAATATTATAGGAAATATCTTCATATACCATGTTCCACATTTATCTTTAATCATCTTAAAATATTATCTATAATCACAATCTTCCTTTTTGATTATTAAAATTTTGATCGTCCAACTCACCATCTTCATAATTAATAACTTTATAAAAACTTCATAATGTTATTTTAACATTTAATTTGGTAAAAATTCATAAAAAATATTCTATCTAGTGAAAAATTATCTTTTATTCCTTTAAATCATTATAGGAGCATCTTAAAATCTTTCATAAGATACTTCACTTGACTAATAACATGCTTCACAAAATTTTTATCCAATAAATTATTTTCTCTGATGAATATATTCTATATTACATTTGAAATTTAATTTAGTATTAATATATAAGTGTATTAATCTATCCAGTAGGTTATGAAATGTTATTTAGTCTTTATCTATCTGATGAAACCTCAGAGATATTCTCCACTCCTTCTGTCTGATGGTTTTGTAAAACTATGTTAGAATATTTTGAAATACTCAATCAGATGTCTTGGTAAAATTTTTTTTTGATAAAATTTATTTGAGACTTATATATAATAAAATTATCTTTTAACATCATAAAACAATGTTTTATATCTTTTAAGGGAACATTATCCCAATGTAAATTATACAAAAACCTCTATCTGATCCAACCGATCATCAATCTCATCAACCTTTGATCGACGATCTCCAAATAATTCTTAAAACTGTTGATAAGAAATTTTGGTTAAATAATTTAGTAAAATTTGACAACTAAATACTGAATAATACTCCCCTCTACTATCCTACATTAAAAATTATTTTCTTACTGAAGATTTGTAAGCTCTTCACCGATCATTCGATGATCATCACTTGTTTTCCATGTTTGGTGAATTTGTTAAGAAACCTATCTTTTATCATTCAAGATATCTCATATAGAAATGATTGTAATATGACTCAACTAGTTCATAAAATAGAAATCATACACCAATTTTCCATTAATATCCTCATCAATATATTCTCCATACATTCATTGTAACTTCTTCACTTTGCATCTCAATCTTTATACAAGTTCATCCAATGAACTTGATAGAACTCTTCATAAAATTTCAATAATCACTTCACAATGTTAAGAAACTTGATTTTTACTATAAATTAATATATTCAGGAATTAAATATTTCACAATCCCCTATTAATCTCCCCTACAAATATAAACTGATTGAAATCACTCTTAGAGACTTTTCTCTTTATCTATACTTCACTATGAATCATAGCCATAAGGAATTGTGATGTTTGATCAATGATGAACAAATTTCATAGAAATGTATGATATAGTATGTATGGTCATTATATGTCCAATTTAACCTTGAATATAATTAGTTGAACATTTATTTTCGTATATAGACAAATCGATTCAATCGATGCCCATCAGTCTAATGTCTCTGTAAAAATTCCATTGGTGGTCTGTAAAAATTTATTCCATATAAAGAGACTTTTCATATTTATACCTTTCATGGACTATGTTAAAATAATTTTAAAATATTCATCCCTTATAATCAATAATAAAGACTTTATAAAATTATTTCTATTGTATACTTCATCTGATGGCATAATTTGGAAACCTTCATTCGATAATGATTCTTGAAAACCACCGTCTAATAGACTTGGTCCAATCTAATTTGTTCGATCACCATAATATGATGGAATCCATCCGATCAACACAGTACATTGGACTCCACCAAATCATACTCACTATGTTCATCCATTTATCATTACAAACATCTTAAAGAAACTCTTCAAGGAAACTTTATAAACATCCTAATTTTGCTAACAAACATGCTTCTCCAAACATCCATCACATGTTTAAGACATTATGATCAGCTCATCGATAGTCAAAAGTAAGCAAAAATTCTTCAAAATTTTTTCACCTAACATGTTATGAATAATATCCATCACTACTAAAAAAAATAACCAAACATATATGTTTCTTGAGATATCAAGAGTTGATAACATCCATGCTTAATGTTTGTTCTTTATTTATTCATACAAGTTATGTTATATTTTTTACCAAGCTTGGATACATCAATGAAACATTTCCAGAAGATTATTATTTATAAATTATTTAACATAATGACATCAAGGAAATATTTATATTTTATTAAAAAATATTGATAACCATTTACAACCATAGAAAAAAATAAATCTTACTCAAAATGTGGGATCTTAAACCTACCAATTGGAAATTTTTTTCAATGCCTTCAAATTACAATCCAAATGAATAAGTCAATATGTGAATTTTTCCCTCCTTTAATTTTCAAAATTTTCATTTAAATTTATCTCTTCTTTATCAATAAGAAATAAGAAGTTCATGGGAAAAGGGTATAAGTCAATTTTCAAGATATGTTCTATCCAACAACTCACTCTATCTTTATGTGATCCACGCTTAGTGTAAACAATAAGATGTTTTTGTTTAGACAAAAAAGATTCCCCTTAACAAATAATCTTGATACCATTTAAAATGAGGCCTCATGACCTTGTATGTAAGGTCTATCCACTTTTTTTTTCAAATCTAATGATACTAATATAGTTATAAAATACCTATAATATAAATCAATCTAAAACAACTTCACTCACTTGAACAAATAGATTAAAAACATTCATGTGTAACAAAAAAGATAAGTGACCATGGAGAACATTTATACTTCCAGTTTTCTTATTTCATTTATTAATTAATTCTCCTTCTCACTTTGTTAAGATATTTATATTTAATAAAGAATGGTTGAGATATTAATGGGAGATGTACATTTTCAAAAAAATCATTCTTTAGGAACATTACAGAATAATAAAATTTACCTAAGATAATTATTATGGTAGAAACTTCACCATTCTCCTAATGTCTCTACCATAAATATAATTTTCTTATGAACTTAATAATGATGAATCTATTAAATTAATATTTTTAGGATATTCATATTAATAATACAGCAAAATTTAGGTTTTATTATATGAATATCCATACTTGAAAATTTCCATATCATCATTAAGGATGATATTTCATAAAATTAATTTTGGTGAAACCAATTTAAAAATATTATAAGATAAAAAATGTTTTAGATTTCTTAACCAATTTTTTATACCTTATTTCTAACTAGGTTCTTTCTCTAGGTTATACCTCATAGTAAATTATTATTTTTTAAAATTAAAATTAAAATATTCAACGATTATGGGAGTAAGATGGTTTTTTCTTACATATAAATGGGGAAAACAAGGCTGATATTTCTTTATCAACTAAGTTTTTATATTTCTATCACTATTCATGATTTCACATATGAACATCAATTTTTATAGGGGATGAATGGATATTATAACTTCATCAATTTATTTATATGTGAGCCATATTTTCTCAAAAGATATTCAATCACTTGTATCACCTAGTGCAGATTTCATCTTATTTAAGAACTCTTCCTATGATAGAATTATTGTAGATTAATATTTGGGAGATTTTATATACTTTTTTCACCTCACATGAAGAACTTATTCACCTTCTTGTGAAATTTTTTATTTTCCATTTTCAATATATTTTTATTTTACATCTTATATTTTCCTCATTCTATCTAAATCTTCCTACCAGATAACTATCATATCATTAATCACATTGGTAGTAGTTTGGGATTTTGCACATGAATTATTATGAGTTTCATCATCATTATTAGTTATTTTATATGAATCCCTTTTATTAAAATTATTGCATTTGTAACCCATGTACTTCTAGGGTTTCTTAATTGATATATTCTTGCAAGAATTTTTTACAACATATTTCTTCTTACTTACCACAGAATATTCTTCCTTATTAACCAACATTGGTTGTATTATTTTCTTAATAACATTAGATAAATGTCGAGATGAGTATGTACCAATATTATGAACACCACATTTTCTAACATCATAAGTATTTTAAATATTTTTAAATATATTTGAATTATATTGATTTTTATTAACCCATGGATCATTTTTCTTATTCTCTACCTAATCCCCCTTAACATGGCCTTCCATTGAGATTTTTCATTTAGAGTATTGTACCAAAAATATAGTAAAAAATGCATGAATATTTTACTTTTCTTATCCATAATAAATTATGTGATAGATTATTTATCAATTTTCATCATTCATACTTATATAGATTTTTTTCCAACCTACACTATTCATGAAAATAGAATTAGAATCATTCATAATAGATGGAATGGATGGCACCTATTTCTTAAAAAATTATTGAGGATAGATCTTTGAATTATGTCACGATCTTCTTATCAGATGTTGGAGGTCACTTAAACTTAGAATCAACCAATGAGAATTGTGTAGAAGAAATAACTTTCTTTTCCTTTTTTGAAGTCTGAATATGTGTCTTCCCAAGATTATAGAACATTAATTCCAATTATACATCTCATATTATGGGTGTTTTTTCAGATCTACAATAGTAATCACCTTCTCTTCACAAGCATTCTTAATTATTTTGTCTTCCTCTTTATGAATATTAATTTTGTTCTATGAAAAAGAGTTAACTTCCATGATTTTCATGGATTTAACTTCCAATTTCAAATCCTTTACAACGATTCAAAATTTAAATTTTATAAAAGGGCAAAGATCTTTTCATCCAGAGTCTTCATCATTATATATTTATAATCAACTTCGTTAATAAAATTGTATTCGAACAATTAGTAACTTATTTCATGATCAACCTATCTTAATCTAAAGGATCCAAACTATTTGAATACCTTTTTACATTCTAGAATTTTTTTATAAAGCATCCACATTACACACTTCATATTCCAGATGGATGAATTGTTCGTTAATAATTTGAATGGCTCTACAGAAGGGATATACTATTTATTTTTGGAAATAAATCATATTATATTTTAATAATTAATGTGAAATATCCTGAGAAGTTATTTATTGTTCATCATCACAACTTATTCTACGTTATGATTTTAGAAAATTGGTTGAAGAATAATTATAACATTACTCATGACAACCTAATATTTATTTATTCATGGTTTTAATTTTCCAATTCTCTTTTGTAGAATCTAAAACCACATGTTATTTTCCTTCTAATAATTTTATATCTGCTTTTTTATCTTACCATGGAAAAACTGATACTTCCTCTTCTTTAGGAAAGTGGAATTTCAACTTCATATTTCTTTTCTCTTTATTTATATAGTTCATCATGGTCTTAGTTGAAATAGAATTCTATTTGGAGATAAAAAATATTCACAAAAACAAAACTTCTTGGTTAATTTATAAAATAAATTCAAATCTTAAAAATAGAATAACCTCAACATAGAGAATCCAATAGATTTAAAGAAAATTATATAATACCAATTTAGAGGACCACTTTGGGATATAATAAATAATTAGATGGGGGAATCAAAATTGTGAAACTTTTTTACTATTATAATTGTTTATCCCTTTACCTCTTAGACCTATTATGATATCTATTTACCTATTCAATTTTCCTTACAAAATTTAAGTATATTAAAGTAGGTAAAATATGGATCCAAATAATTTTACAAGGTTCACTACCCAAAAAGTGTATTTATTATTTAATGTATATGATAATGATCAGTACATAGATTCCCAACTATAATAAGATTCCACATAATTTGTTTATTAAAAAATACATCGCCTAAGTGTCTGTCCTGACACTTAAGGTGGTGGGATGGAAATAATTTTGAATCCCTATATTAGTGATGACCTAGTCCAACTTGTAGTATGTCACTAGTCCTTTAAACTTCCTGTGTAGACATTATCCAATTTAATTAGTCTAATAAATTGTAACATCAATTAAGTCTTCCATGTGATAAATTATTCACTACCTACTTAATATTTTAATATTAATTTTACAATAATGGGAAAGAAACTCTCATTATTATTCCATGTCTTATTCCTTAATTAGGTTATTATCAGCTATATAACTGTTTCTGATCATTTTTGTTCATTTCTATTTCCCCCAATGAAGGATTGTATGATCCTTATTCTTCATACAGTTCATCAAAACACTAATAGATCATAACACTCTATCTGGTATCTATTTGATCCATTTTTTTATTCTTGATCATCTATTACCAATTCAACCAGTTTTATGGAACTATCTGACATCTTCATCTTATTTTTGTACCTATAGGTCTGATCAATTATTCCCTTATTCTTTATTTGGTGCTTCATTTATCTAGATGAATCTTTCACTCCATATGATACCCCCATCTCCATCTGGTAATTTTTTGACCGATATTTTGACCGAGATGAGAATATCTATCAAGATTCTTGGTTGATTTTTTTTAAAAAACAATAGTTATTTAGCATAATTAACTTTCATGAATCATTTTATTTCATCACACTTCTACAATGCATGAACACCCCTTTATATACATATTTTTTCTCTATAATTTCAATGTGATGTTTATAATTCATCTTGAAACCTTACAATCAATAGTTTTGGTAACCTGCTCACAAATATCCTCTTTTTTACCACCTTCAAACTTACTAGAACATAAGAGTCAACCAATATTCATAGAAAACATTAATTAGTTATGAAAGTTAATGTTCTTATTTAATCTCCTTGAAATTATGTCTAGAATAATGATTTTACCTTATGATAATTGAAACATTGACCATCCACACTAAAATTTATAAATTTAAAAAAAAAACTTCATAAATTTATTCAAAATTTCCGTCTAGTATAACTTCAAAACATTTTTTCCATTTAGTGAAACTTCATCCAGTTCTACTTTACACCATTATTGGAATATCTCAAAATCTTTTACAATATATTTCCTCGGATCAATTATATGAATCATAAAACTTCATCTAATAACACATTTTTTTGATCAATCTATTTTATCTTCCATTTGAATTTTTATCAACATACTTTCAAAGGGATCTTTCTCCATCTGATTAGTTCTTGGATAATCATTAGTTTTCCTCCATCTGATTAACCCTTAAAGGTCTACTCTATTCCTTATATCTGATGGATTTATAGAATTATTTTAGTTGAATTTGTATTACTCAACCTAATGTATTTATAACACATTTTGTCTGGTGACATTGCTCAGAGGATTATATCCAATGAAAATATTTAGAATCCAAAATATCCTAGTTCTGAGATCTTACATGGAAATAATTCCAATGAATTTTACACGGAAACCTCTATATGATAACTTCATAATGATAATTATTTTAGATCCAATAGATCAAAAACCTCATCAACCACTGAATGATGATCTCCACATCATTATTCTAATTGTTTTTAAGAAACATCTAGCTGATTATTCAGAAACCTTCATATTTTAACATTATAGATTTATATTTTCCAATTCCCTTGTTTGAAAATTTATTAATTTATTGATTATTTTTAAACTCCTCTACAAACCTTGGAAAATATCTTTTTTCAAAGATTATGACTAGTTTTCCCTATCTGATGAATTTTACAGGAAGCCTATGTTGGATCATTTGAGATCTTCTATTTGGTAGAGTCTGTATGATGACTTGCCTTATTCATATGATAGACATGGTAATTTTTGTCCAAAAACATCAACAATTAATGATTCATTCATTAATTTTTAATTGTTCACTTTGCATCTCAATCTTTATTCAAGTTCATCTAATGGACTTCCTTCAACTTTTTGTATAATTTCTATAATCAGTTCACAACGTTATAGATCATGAGTTTTATGGAAACATAAGATCTTCATGACATAAATATTGTATAGTTTCTCTTCAATATACCCTTCATATTTAGGTTGATTGATCTATATTTAAAATACCTTTCTCTTCAACTAAACATCATATTTAATCATATCCATAAGGCATTGTGATATTTGATCAATGAATAACACATCACTTAGAAATGAGTAATATAGTTTGTCTAATTATTATTTCTTTGATATAACCATGAATGTATTTGGTCACACATTTATTATCATGACCCGTACCAATGGGGCCCATGTCACAACTCCCCAAACCCACCTTAAACAGGCCATGGTCTAGAAACTAGCACTAAGTAGGCATATAATTGACATGGGAGGACATAGCCTAAAGTAACTACACACACACACACACATCACCAAGCATGTACAATGATGAAATGTAAAATAACTGATAAACCATGCATGAATAAATTTAAATCCCACAAATAGAGTACAATAAAAAGTAATGGAATTTAAATAGGGAAAAACATAATCCCACAACAAAGAGTTTGAAAACAATCCCAACCTAAATGTGAAGATGGGGACTATTGTCAAGATAAACATAGGAACACAAGTTGATCTTCCTAGGTCAATAATAACCACCTGGTCCTATTCCATCTAGGAATCTATGAAAAGTTTTATTATATTCACAATACATGAAACATGCAGGGAAATTCTACGCATGAGTGAGTATAAAAATACCTTATAGGAAAAACTAAACTCACTAAGAATATAACTATAAGAAAAATAGTCAGATCAATGTAGGAATATGTCTACAATACATATAACAATAATATCTAGATTTAATAAACAAAGACACATTGTATAAATGAAATGTCACAGTTGTAATAAAAGTCTAGGATTCCTACTTGATGTTTCCACATAAAATTCATCTAGGAGAACACATAATCAAATAACAATAATGGTGGACAACATATATTTACTACTCATAAAGTCTATCCATAATAAGTAAATATTGTAAGTTTGAATAGATATGATAAAAATATGTAGATCACCCCCAAGGCCATAGTTTAAACCAACAAGTCAATCTAGAATGACCCACTAACTAAAGATTGTAACCTGTGTATTGTTGGTCTTGAATATTGTGTGAACTCCACCTAGGGAAATAAGATGATAGTGGATCTCATTATGGGCCACACAGAGGGATTCCAACCACTCTATCCCAGAATTCCTACTAAATGGATCACTATTCAATATGAATGATGTGATTCCATATAGACCCTCATGGAAAAGGATCATGGGAAAGCACCCTAACAAAACTTTTCCCAGATACAGAAGATAAGGGATCTATGGAATTATGAAAGAAGTACATGTTGTGTAATAGTAGTAAATAGTTTTTCCCTTTGACAATAGGTTCTTCCCATATTGGGTATGTAAATGAGGTCAATTACTTGTGAGCTACTCATGCTCTTATCAACAAATACTTGAACTCAGTTTGCTTTTTTTAGATGATCTCGAGCTTGATCTACTCTAGTACTAGCTCGAGTAAATTTTTAGTATTATAATAACATAATTGAGTATATCATGAGCCCAATTGAGCATAAAACTTTTTAATATATTATTTTAATACAATTTATATGCATTTAATTTTGATATTGAGCTTTTGATCTCATGTAGAAAATTTGAATTTAAGATGAAAATTGAGTTATATTATGTAATTAAAATTCTGAAAAAGTATCATTCTAAAACTAATTCAATCCTAATTGAATGATTGATCAAGACTGAGTTGAGATTGAGTTCAAGTTCAAGATAACAAATCAATACTTGGTTGAGTATGGAGTTTAAGTACTGATCACAGGCTCGATTGTTGAGATACACAACTCGACTCAAATCAATTAAACACCATGCCAATGTAAATTCCATGAGTGTGCCTTCGTGTGAAAATACAAAGAATTTCCATTCTCATGTACTTCTGATAGTGTCCATGTACATGACTCTACCCGTGTATTCTTAGATTAGTCATGTCTGTATTGGAGTACATGGTGTTTCAATGATCATGCACTCATGGCCATGTCTGTGTACCCTCTGAGGTTCATAGTGAGCTGCTAGGTCAATTTACATGCCTTGTGATAGATTCACAGACCGTGTGATATTTAATTCCATCATGGAAACCCTATCTTCTTCACAATGGTCCGACACAATGCGTTCTTCTAAAACACACACCATGTACCAAAAGATTTGATAGATCCCACATGTTCCTCCTAGGTTTCATAGTTTTCTCCTCCAACCCCCAGATCCACAATGACTTGTGCCATAAAGTGTGGATATACTCCCAAAAAACCTATATATTGCCTCTTTCTAGATTTCAATCACCCAATTCGCACAGAAATTGGTTATCCTCTCTTCTCGTCATCGTGGGACACACTGCTTGGACCTGGTAGTCTCAAATTCTATATGATTTGCTCATAATTGTAATCGTCACATGATCCCCAATGAATAATGAGTTTGTATATTTGATATGAAATCATTTCTCCATGAAATAAGTGTATAACATTAAATTTCATAGAATTCTGGTCAAACCACCAATCAAATAAACAGTGATGATTAACCCACAGTGAAAAATGAGAGAAAAATAATAATCACACAAAAGATCAATTAAAATAATCCATGTTCAATCAGAATTAATTAATTTACATTAGAATGAAAAATAAATAACCATAATAAGATAATTAATTCTCCTAATAAATCCTCATAAGTAAGCCCATACTGGAATACAACTAATCCTTGAATCAGAACATTGTTTGATTGATTCACATTCATCATAGAAAAAATTAACATGGAAGAAAACCACATAAATCAACATCCTAATTCAATTTGGATAATTTACATAAAAATAGTGAAAATACTTCATTGTCTTTGTAAAAATACTCTGATTCCGCTGCACAATGGTCGTTGAACCATGATCCAGTTGTCATTCGTCAATGGAACCTCCTCCAACGATTCTCCAATGCTCCCTCAAAATTATAGGGTTTTGCATCCAACACTTAAATTCTATCCATAAAAGTGTATCTAAAGGAGAATCTAGGTTTTAGTATTAATGAATAATATTAAATAATTTATATAATGGTTTTATTCATTTTATCCATGTGTTTACATTTTCACAACCACCCAACATTGAAAAAGGTTATAACATGCCTATGGTAAAACCCATATTCTGAACTCAACAATTCTCTCAAATTCTTGATATGTGCCTACATTTATAATATATTACACTTTTTTTAGGAAAAAAACATGCACATGCATTTAATATATTTTATATATTTCAAACATTTTTTATAGAAACACTAGTACTCAAAATCACACACTGTCTCATCACATAGTCTCAAAAATAATCTATACAATATCCAAAAATAATACATTGAAAATATGGGCACAAATTTTACTCTGATTGTTGTTTTACATCCCAAAAATCCAAAACAAATGGCTATATAGAAAGTTGTGGGTACTGACCAGGCATATGGGTCTTCGACACCAAGGTTCTTTCCTGATGACTCATGGGATGCCATTAGACATGCACTAAATGAATCAATCACCCACAAAGTATCCTCTCATATCGGTCCTCAATATCTACTGGGTCCTCAACAAAGATAGATCCATCCTTATTTTCCATCTCTCCATAGTTAATAATGTGTAAAATTTTGTGCATGAACCTCCTCAGCTGCGACACATAGAAGACATTATTTACCCAGTCTAACATAGGTGGTAGATCTAAGAAGTACATCATTTGACCGACTATTCACAGTATCTAAAAAAGGGACAAATAATCTTGGAGATAGCTTTATGCCCTACCCAAACCTCTATAATTGATGTAGAGCTAAAATTTGTAGGAACATATGGTCTACGTCATCAAAAACAAAATGCCTATGTCATCAATCAACATAGTAATTCTGATGGATATGTATAGTTATTATATTCTATTGCAGGATCTTCACCTTCTTATTAGTACCTTGCACCAAATCTAGGCCCTTACGTACTAAATCTATTGGGTCAGTCCAGTAAAGTAGTGACCTACAAGGTTTCCTATACAGTTCCTCAAAGTGTTCAATACTTATTGTGTAATGGTAACTATTATTTTATAAAAAATACACTAAGGGAAGATGTTCCACCAAACTATAGAGAAAGTGAATCATGTAAGCTCAAAACTTTTCCTATAGAATATGAAATATCTACTCAGTATATTCATGTGTATGGGGGTGAAAATCCATTGTCAAATGTAGCTGAGTCCAAAGAGCCTCCTGTAATCCCTTTAATAACCCATATGTGAAGATATTATCATGGTCATGAATTATTTTTGATGTAACTCCAAGAAGTTAGGGAATCTCTTGCATGTAGATGTGTTCCAAGACCTCTACTAAAATCTACTAACTGATAGCTAGGAAGTGGGAAAATATAGTGAGTTAGTATACGATCACCTAGAGGGAATCATGTCTCCTAGAAGTACATGACAACCCCATCATGAAGTCCTTGGATATCTCATCCCAAATCCACTTTGGTGCCATAAGGGGTTGATCTATACTTAATTGAACATGTTGATCAGCATTCACTTTCTAAAAAGTAAGGCATGAAGAGAAAAACTATGAAATATACTTTTTTATTATTGGCCACAAAACTGACATCGGAGGACCTATTACATCATTGCCACACCTAGATATGCCTCCAAAAGAGATGTATCAAACACTATCAAAACCTCATCCTGTAACTCTAATGGTACCATAATGAGTCTTTTGAAATGAAATATATTCTCCCCACCTTTAGAAAATCTATCATGAGCATGTCCACTAGAGATCTGAGTAAATAGGGACTCAAAGTCAACAACCCTAAGAAGTTCCTCCCTAAATAAATATAATTACAGAGGGGTAACATCCATCTACTGGAGGTAAGCTTCTACATCTCCATCCAAAATGGATAACTATAAACAGTCATGATTCTTGATGCATCATAGAACACTATGTACTCGACACCCTTATATTTAAATCTCAATATGGGAGCACTCATTAATATCAGTCTCAACTCTTGAAAAGACTACTGGAACCTCTCCATACACATGAACGGATACCCCTTACTAGTCAAAGCTATCATGGGTTTTGATATCACTACTAAAAATACCCCTTTTATCAGCGCTAAAAATGGCCTTTAATAGCGCTAGAAAAGCGCTGTTAAAGTCGGCGTAGATAAAGGAGGTGGGTCATTTTATCAGAGCTCCAACAAGAACTGATAAAGACCCCTTTTATCAGTGCTAAAAAAAGTGCTGATAAAAGGGGTCTTTTATCAGTGCTAAAATGCAGCGATGATAAAAGGGTCCTTTATCAGTGCTTTATTTTTAGCACTGATAAAGTAACCCTTTTATCAGAACTTTTTTTAGCACTGATAAAAGTTCAAAAAATTAATTTTTTTTAAAAAATCCTTGAAATCACGGGGGGGGGGGGGGGGGTTACAATGCTTGAGCCCCCCCCCTTTATCAGCACCTTCCCGCACCTCCAGCACCCCCACACACCCCTCAACCCTTTATCAGCGCCATCCCCCACCCATTTACCAGCTCTATCTCCTATATTCCCCCCTGCGCGCACGCCCCTACCTCCACTAGGTTTTGAACCCGAGACCTCCCCCTTGCGCGCTTAAGCCCTTACCACTCCTCTATTTTGATTTGTTTTCCATTTAATGATATATCTATTTATATATATATATAGTTATATTTATTCATATATTAATATATATTTATATTAATATATATATTTATATTAATATATATATATATATTTATATTAATATATATATGTAGTTATATTAATATATTTATATAGTTAGATTAATATATAGGGATATTAATATTCATATATTTTTATTTTAAATAAAATGGATATTAGTTATTATTTAGATAAAGCTAATATATTTTATATGTAAATATATTTTATTATTTATATTTATAATTAAATTTTTATGTGTGAATATATAAAAAATATGTATATATTGTTATATATTTGATTATAAATAGCAGTGCATTATAAAAAAAGATAAAATTTCAAAGACATAATATCAATATTAATGTAATACCTTGGAATAAATTCAGTTCCCACCAAAAAAATCCAATAATACCCCCCTTAAATGAGGCTGAAAATCCACAAAATGTTAAAAAATCGGTGTATCCCGACTAAAAACTCAAATTTAGAGGCCTTTTGGGACTTTTTTGGCTTCTAAAAAACCTTTACTAGGATCCCTTCGGGTCACAGGGGTGTAAAGCTTGTTTCAGGCTTCGATTTCATATATGAAAGAGCTCAAACAGACACTCGAATCAAAGGTTAAGGCCGTTTAAAGTTCGAGTTGCCTTTTCAACATATTTTGGATCTTTTTTTAATTTTTTTTAATTTTTTTAGCCTTAAAATTTTTATTAAATGACTATTACTCCATAATAATTATCAAATTATTAATTAAGAATATTTTTTTAATTTTTTTATAAGCCATTTTCACTAAATATCTTATATATTAAGTGTAACTGTATATTTATACTTATCTAAAATATATTTAAAATTATATTTAAGAAATGTATAATATATTTGTATCAAAATAACTATATCTATATATTTAAATATTAATATATATTTTTTAATGATTTTTTTGGAAGTAGACCCTTTATTAGTGCTTTTAAAAAAAGCACAGATAAAGGCCCCCCTTTATCAGCGCTACTAAAAAAAGCACTGATAAAGGGGTACCCTTTAACAGCGCTAAAAAAAGCATTGTTAAAGGGGGTAACTTTATCAGTGCTAAAAAAAGCATTGATAAAGGGGTACATTTATCAAAGATTTTTTAGTGCTGATAAAGTTACCCCCCTTTATCAGTGCTTTTTCGTTAGCGCTGATAAAGGGTGGCGCTGGCCTTAGCCCATTTTGTGGTAGTGTATCCTGGATAATTTAGATATGAATCTCTAGTAATTTCTTTCCAATCCAAGTAATCTCTTAAACTCCATCACACTCTTGGGTGGTTCCCAAGATAACACTTCCTCAACCTTCACTAGTCCTAATTCCACACCATCTTCTAAGATAACATGTCCCAGAAAGTGGGCCTCATGAATCCATAACTGGCACATCAAGTGTTTCCTATAAATCTATTGTTCTCAGTTTACATCCAAAACAATACCCATGTTTCTCACATGATACTCATAATACACTGTGTATATAAGGATATCATTGATGTAGATCAATATGAACTTTTCTATGAATGGTTGAAAGATCTGGTTCATGAGTCTTATTAGCACTTTTGGGGAATTTGTCATGCCAAAGGGCATCACCAAGTACCCATATTGACTATAGAAACATATGAGTGTCATCTTCAGTATATCCCCATCCTCTAATTGCAATTGGTGATATCCTGATATGAGGTCAATTGTCGAGAACCACTATGTCCCTCTCAACTGGTCAAAGATGTCATCAATCCTCAATAGTGGATACTTTTTCTTTAAGGCTACTTGGTTTCAGTGATAGTAGTCTACACACAACCTCAAGATCCCATATGATTTCTTGGTTAACAAAACTAGGGTTACCCTAGGTAAAAAAATGGGCCTAACAAATTCCTTCCTCTATAAGTCCCCAACTGCACCCTTAGCTCACAAAACTCTACAAGAGCCAATTAATTTGTAGGAACATATATTGGGTTCATCCTGGGGTGTACATCAATGAATAATTCTATTTCTCAATGAGGAGGTAAGCCTAGAACATCCTTTGTAAAGATGTACTCATACTCCACCACCACTTGTGAGAACTTAAAACTGATAACATCCATTAAACCAAGGGTCATGCGAGGAACCTGATGAGTAATCAGTTTCACACTCCTATGCATGAGTCCATCCTATGTGGATTAAGTTTTCTTTTCACTGAAAAAAGAATAACCAGTACTATCATTGAAAAAAAACTTCATCCTCTATCAAAAATAGTCAATCTTGTCCAGAACTGTAGATAGCCAGTCCATACCCAATATGTACTCATAAAGCCTCATTAATAATATAATTAAATCCCAATAGAAACACTCACCTCTTAGATTCGTGTCTCACAGTCGGAACAAAAGTATTACCACTAATTCATCCCCAGTTGGAGCCTCCATGAGCATGATTCGAATCAATAGGTCAATCGGAATCAATATGCCTCAAACCGGATATGTTGAACTAAAGGAATCACTACAACATATTTCTATAAGTAATTCAGCTGAGGTAAATAAGACACATATCATACCTCGTATCATTCCTAGAACCTCTGAGTCATATTCCTTGACCACCTAAAACTACCCCACCCCTATCCTCAGGCTCCTTGAGTCTAGCATAGACCACATGAGGATGATAATATTAAAAAGTCAAAGAGTATACCGACTCCATCCACTCTACCATCTATCATTCCTTATCCACCACTTGGAATACATATCTTCTCCTACCACCAACTCTACCTTGGTGGCCCATCCACTATCTCCTTGTTATTCGTATGGTGGGTCAGGAAGTTCCCTGAAATATGCCCCTATCATCACATGAGTAGTACCACCTATCAATGGGATGAATATACCCATCCTACAAGCCATGTATCTTAGAACTACTATCTTGGGACCTCCATATGAAATTCCTCACACATTCAGGTCCCTAAGACTGATGTCATCTCTCTGCTACAAAATCCTATGCTTTTATGTTTTGACTATCACAAACCACTGTCTGTGTTTTCTCAGGTAGGAAACTCTCAACCACTAAATCTTGATCTAACAACCCATCAGAGGTGATAATGAAAAAGGTTAAAAAAAAGTTCATATATCTCTAAAAATTCCTCACTTAAAGGTCTGAGCTCGGGAGAACTTATCATGAATGATATCCATTGAGTACCTAGAGAGGTTAGTAAACCTCGATGAATACTCATCCATTTGTGAAAGACCCTACTGGAGTTAGAAAATATCTTGGACACATAAATCCATAAACATAGCTAGATAAAACTACTATATAAAAAGGATCTCACACTATGACCATGCTCATGTTTCCTCACTGCACGACTGAGTCACTAAAACCCTCAATTGTCCTGTAGAGCCATTGAGAAGGATTTTTACTAGAACCACCATATGATATTTTCGTTTTCTAAAAATATGAGAAAATCATGTCACTTACGCAAGCTAGTAATTATCTACATGTGGGTTAGTATTTACTTAGAACCTGAGGGGTCGCTATCAATGAAACACATAAAGTGTACTTAGCCTACACACCTCATCTTCTGGTACAACATGTATCATCTTATGGTACCACAAGTATCATCTTCTTCCTAAAATTTGGTGTTATAACTAGTGCACCATCTAGAGGTAATTCCTTAGGAACACGCCCCTATGTTAATCCCTCATAAAATAGGTGATCATCCTTGTGATCCTGATGCTGAATCCTAGGTGGCATATGTCGCAGAGGCATCCTGAAATAAAAAATATGTATAGTGTTCAATGAGTATATTTAGATAGTTGACTTAAGACCTATAAACCAAAACCCATTCTTATATGATGAATGTACCACTATTTTTCCTTAAACTATTTTCCTCATGTACCGAGTCTAATGGAATGTGATCTGATTCCTAGTGTATGGATATGTCATCCTCTACACAAACACTAGAGCCCCTATCCTAAAATCCAAACTCAAAACATTTACTATATTTCTGCAAACCAATCTCATAGACTCCATTCCTATGGTAGAATTGAATTCTATGACACCACTCCATCAGGACCCTTCCTAATGGGACCTATTTCACAACTTTCTAAGTCCACCTCTAATAGGTCAGGGGTTGTTGAATAGAACCAATTAGGCATATCACTAATATGGGATCCCTTAGACTAAATTAAATATAAAAATTCCCACAATTGTAAAAAAAAATTGGTAAACCATGGATGAATACATATAAATCCCACAACTAGAGTACAAAAACATGTAATGGAATGTAAACAGGTCCATATACAATCCAACCACAAATTGTCTGAAAATAAGTCCAACATTAAAGTGGTGATGATGACTACTATCAAGATAACCCTAAGAACACACCTAATTTTGTTTTGCGAAATATGTGCCACCTGGTCCTGGACCCTCTAAGACTCTGTCAAAAGGACGATCATTTGTACAGTACATGAAACGTGTGAGAAAAGCATGTGGAGGGACGAGTATAAAAATACACAATTGGAAAACCCAAATAAAATAATCATATAACAACAAGGATAATAGTAATATCTATATAGGTATATGTGTAAATCATATAAAATAAGACTATCTAGATATACTCAATAAAGAAACAAAATATCAAAGTAAATTCACAACCATAATCACAGCCTAGGATTCATGATCGATGATTCCATATAACACTCTTCTAGGAGAATACACTAAATGAGGATGATAGTACTGATGGTGTCCATATGAGATGTACTACTCATTCAGTTTTACAATAAGAATTAAACACTAGAAGTCTGATGAAATTGGAAACACAAATAAGGATCACATCCAAGGTCATGGGTTATACCAACAACTCAATCTATAATAACCTACCAAGTAAGGGAAGGACACCTGCATAGTTTTTTTCATGACGATACCTAGAATAACACCCAGGGAAAGAATATGATAAAGGATATCACTCAAGTCCCAAATAATGATTCTAATAACTATGTAGAATAATTATACTTAATGGATCAATATATTTTATGAAGGATGTGATTCAATACTAACCATCAATGAAAATGGATCAAGGGAAGAAACCCTAATGAAACTTGTTTAGGAAATAGAGGACAAGTACACTAAGTCATCTAGAAGGAAGTAAAAGGAATGTTCCTTTGAAATCAGATTCTACCTATGTAAACAACCTATGTTCATGTCTGTTTCAATGTACCTGGTGTGTTCATGCCCATGTACTTATGATTGTGTCCAAGTACATGGCTATTCCTGTGTACAAATGGAATTCCCCTGTCTGTGTTGGAATAAATGATGTGTCTAGGACCATGTACTCCTGGCCATGTCTATGTACCCTTCAATTTTCAAGTAGAGATACCTGGTCAAGTCACGTGCTATGTGATATTTATTTCCATCATAGAAACTATAGCGACCACATAGGGGTCCCACAGGGTGTGTTCTTTTTGAACACTCACAATGTATTTCAAGATTTCATAGATTTTATGGGTTTCTCCTCCATGTCATTGTCCACCCCTCCAGCCCCCAGATCCACCATGAATCACATCGGAAGGAAACAATCAACTCCAGACATGCCTCACTATTCCAACTCACTAGATTCTAGACACCTAATTCATGCATAAATCTATTATCCTCTATTCCTATCACCATCACACACACTGCTCAAATCCAAAGGTCCCTAATCTAGTCTGATTTGTCTTCCACTACCATCATCACAAAATACCCACAACAAACCAAGTTTAGATATGTGATATCGAATAGTTACACTAATAAATAGGTGCACAAGGTTTAATTTATTGGTATTTGTGTCAAACCACTGGTCAAACAAAGCACCAATGTTGAATGAACCTAGAACAATGAGATCAAATCAAGAAACATGAAAAAGTGTAATGAAACTTGGCCATTTTTGGTTGGCCTCAATTTTTTTTATTACAACGATGAAAAAATAACCATAAAAACATAAAAAATTCTCCCAATAAATTCCTAATGGTAAACCCAACCCTCAATACATCTAATCTTCTAATCAAATTGGCTATCAATTGATTTTAGTACATCGTAGAAATATATTAATTAGAATAAAAACCATATAAATCAAAATACAACATCTATTTGGATCGATCACTCTTGAATAATGGAGATGCACTATTGTCTTTTGTGAGATCCGATGATTTTTTTCCTAGGGTTCATCAAACTACAATCTAGTGGGCATTCGTCAATGCAACCTCCTCCAATAGTTCTCTAATGATCCCTTAAAATTTTTGGGTTATGCTAATAACCCTTCCATTTTTCCCATAACAGCATATACAAATGAAAATATAGGTCAATGCTTCAAATAATAATTTTTTTTATTTATTTGTTTTATTCATTTCATGCCTTTGATGAATTTTTCAAAAACACCCCACAAAGATAAAGGTTATGTCATGACAAAGGTAAAAAACATATTCTAAGCTCAATAGTTCCTGCATATTTTTGATCTAGGCATCCTTCGAGATGTTATTAATCTTTTTAAGGAAAACTTCAAATGTATGAATTTAATATATTTAATATATTTTGATCATTTATTCGGGACACACAAGGCCTTATAATTGCATGTCATCTTAGCAACCGGTCATGAAATAATCTATAAAATAATAAAAAACTCATAAATGGAAAATATAAATCACTATATTTACTTCCATGCGTAGTCCGATTGATTTTTTTTCTATTCAAATAATTTTTCTATCACGATGAACATTCTTCTAGTTTTCATTGAAACACTCCTATTTATGATTTTGTTTATATCTTTTTCCATCTGACGGACTATGATATATGAAATTTTAAATCACTATCCAATGGAATCAATAATAAAAACTTTATAAAAGTGTTTCCATTGGATAATATACTCGATAACATAATTCAGAACCCTCCATCTGATGGTGCTACTCGAAAACCCTCTTTTGTTGGCCTACATAAAATCCACTACTTCCAATAAACTTAGTATGATTGAATCCATTTGATCAATATGGTATTATGGCCTCTATCTAATCATCCTCAGTATCTCCATCCTTTTGGCTTCAAAAACTTCTTTTGGGAACTATATAAACATTATAATGTTGATAAAAAAACATGTTTCTCCAAATATCAAGCAAATGTTTGATACATTAAGATTATCACATCAATCATCATAAGTAAACTCAAAGTATTAAAATAATGTCCCCTTTTTGATTAATTAATAATCTATATCTCTATTAATGGTAATTTCAACACACATATGTTTCTTGAGATATTAAGACCTTAGAACTTCCAATCTATTTATTTCTTCTTCATTGATTTAACCAGGCTATATCAACATTATTAAAAAGTTATGATACTTTATCCAAACTTGTTATAATCATATTATTTAAATTAAAATGGTTGGGGAAGTGGGATAAATACATGAAAATACCTACATGATTGAAAACAAAGAACATGGAAAGACTCGAACCTGAGACCTCGCTGAGACCCCACAGGGCCGCTACCAACAGGGCTGAACCATGGGGGAACAATATATTATTATATAAAACATATTAATCATATTGAAATTAATGAGACCATTCTATTTCATTGATGACCAATGATAACCAATAACAACCATTGATAAAAAATACAAATTACAGTCAAAATGGTCTCTTCAAACACTATATCAATTGTTATTATAACATAAAATCAACCCATCACATCCAACATTGATTAATTTAAGGTTAAACATAGATAGAATTAATATATTGACAAATTATTTAGTATTAATTAAGAGAGATATTGTGTGGTAATAGTGAAAATATATTGATTCACACTACATTAGATACTAGTGTTATTCAATAATATTGAGTGAGAGGACATCAATGAACTAGTGTAGTATAAATATCTTTTATTGGATACTGAAGTTGATCCAACACAATGAGAACTAAATCGATAAAGTAATTATTTGAGCACCAATGCCTTATCATGAACCATAATGAAATAGTGAAAAGTGGTGAATATATCTTAATGAATTCGATTTAGACTCCCTTATCAATTGAATTCACTATAATGTAATTTAATATATTGTAAATTTTCTAAAGAATCATAATGTGTATTCTCTTGGAAACATAAAAAATTTAATACATTATAAATTGATAATATTGGAAGAGAACATTATTAATCATACTAATGTATTTTTATTTAACATGGAAATTAATGGTTAAACCATTGACAGATGAACATAAAAACATTGGAAATTAGAGGGAAGAACCTTTCTTGATGAGTAAATAAAAATTGAATAAAGGGATCCAATTAATAAAGTAAAAATATTATGATTTTCAATCACTAATATAATTCTACAGAAATAATTTATTTCTAATTCATATTGAAACAACTTTTTTGTATGATCAAGCTGCTATATTTTTTCATGTTTCATCATTTTTATCATGGATTCTTATTATTTAGAATTTTCATTCTTCTTCTTCTTACTTATAATTTTTTTTCAAAAAATCAATACCATATTGATTATACCTCTACAAAAGGAACATAATTTTTAATTATTTGTGAACCTTACCAAAAATTAATAGTTTCTTTAACTATTCCTAGTTTAGAAAAGTCTGTAGTAATTGGGTTTTGAATCCCTAAAAATATTTAGGATATAGTGTGATCCACACATCATTGGGAGTAGGGAGTCTGTGATGAATAAATAATTATAACTTTCTAAACCACTATAAAAATATATATATTATTTATTTAATGATTTTAGTCATTATATTATTTAAGTTATGTTAATTCATACCATTTTTACCACTGAATATAAAATACTATGGAAATAATGAGTATATTATGACTCAGAACATTGTGATTTAATTATGTTATCACCAACAATATCCTAGGTTATGAAAGGTATAAGGGGAAGATTGTAATTTTATGACTAGTAAAGGAATAAAAAGTGGATGGATTCTTAAAAATACACCATATATTTATGTCAATGATTACATATATTGAATGTTGTGAATTGAATATCATCTCAAGAATCTATGTATTCGACATTGTATTGAAGTCATAAAGCCTTTTAAAATTCCTAAGGTGGATCTTGATACACTTATAGTAAATAATTAAACAAATTATATTATTAATTATATTCTCATAAATATTCTACATTATTTTATTAGTCATAATGTTTTTAGTTAGGTATCTTCATATAATATAGAACATGGTATTTAGAATATTTTATAAGTTTTTTGACCCAAGTTTTTCTCAGCTGAGACTTAAATTGGTTTTTAGTTCCTTGATTCCTGACACATACCTATGGGTAAAACAATATATTTACCCTATTAAAATATATTTTTATAATTTATAAGATGGTTATGTTGATTTCAGGGTGTGGTTTTTACCCCCAGACTAAGCTATCATGAAATTTTATGTGAAGAAATGCTTTGATAAAAAATATATTAATTATAAAAATATAATTCTTATCTCCCACACAATAATTAATAAGAATTATGATACAACTTCTAAATGTAAATCTGTGTAGTAAAAATAATACCTCTGTTTATATAATGTGGGGTTTAACCTTGGTGTGGTATATATTTTATTCACATTGGGGACCCCGAGAGTTTGCCTTTGTTGGTGGATTAGGTTATATACTTTTAAAAATCAAAATTGGTAATTGTATTATTTGTTCATTATGGTGATTAAATTTTCTATCCATAACATTGAAATCTATATAATCATATGTACAATCATTCTTAGGGTTATCATTATGAACCATAGGAATTATAAGTGAGAACATGAGGATTTCAAGTGAGGGATTGAAGAACGGGTCCTTGGGAAAATTAGTGATATTTAGTGAAAGAACTATCTTAATCTATTAGGGAACCATATATTTTGTTGGTCTTTATGACTTCTTGTTCTTCATTCAATTATAATTTTGTTTGATATACTTATAAGTGTTCTGTTTCCTACATTCTTTAAAAAATTTCTATGATTTTATTATTTTCTAGAGATTTTAATTCTCCATTATTGAATTCCCAAACCCAATGCCACCAAATTATTATTATTTTGATTAATCTCTAACCCTATTAAATGATTGTATGTGTTTTAGTTGGAAGGTCATTAAAAAACATGGCTCAAAATTATACCTCTTATATCATCTCTTTATTATCATTTCCCCTATTCTCTCTCAACTCCATTCTCCCTCTTTCCATGTCATGTATAGATGAAGGATATCTCAGGTTTATGAGTGGATAAAGGTAAAGAAAAGAGGTAGTTGATAGAGGAAATACATGACTATAGTAGCGGGAGAAGGTGGATACAACATGATGGTGGCATAGGAGGAACAAGGAAGTGATATTGGGAGTGGGTGGATTAATGAAAGGGGAGGTGGATGAATATGGAATTATGTTAGATGAAATTTTAGTGATATTAAATGTCAGGTTATGAGTGTTGTGGTGTTCAAGGTGGATTGGTTGTGCATGGAATCCAATAAGGGCATCAAAGTGGTAGACTACACGTGGAGAATAATAGTGAAACTATATCCATAATAAGAGGTTGGGGGAGGTGGCCATGGGACCTCTGCGGTTTAACAAGAATTGGAGGTGAGGATGATTTTGGAGCCACCCCAACTATTCAATCCATCCCATATTGAATGGTGATCCACCTTCCTCTTGGATGGAATATGTGTGACTGCCTATGTATCAACACCATTCATGATGGGTGGGTAATGAGATAGTGGTCATAATCTACTATTCCATGGATAGTAAATTAGTTGATGGCCTGACAACAAGATTGGCTAGGTTAATAGACTAGGTCAGGTCCACCCAACCCGACCAAAAGAAGAAACATGGGTCATGGGGTGGCCATGGACTCTATATTCCGATGCACTTCCCCATGTGTGGGGCATGACACTCTGAGATGGGTATACCCCATAGACCCCCACACATCTAGGTGTCACTATTTGGGCCACATCACCTGTGTAGGGGGGGGGGGGGGGTTCACCATTATATCACTAGGTGTCTAATTTAGGAAAAATAGCATATCCTAGATGTGTTTACTTGTTGGTTTTAATAAACTTGTCTATTTTACTATCTAAATGTATTTCTAAGGTGATATAGTCAAATCATTACACAATATCTATAGTACCAGTGACTGGGTTTTTCCATTTTGATCCAAGCATTCTGTAAGATAGAAACCCTCTTTGGAATCATGGTTGTGACAGGTTGTGATATTTCCTCACCATACTTTTGTAGGGTTGGTTATCACCCCTCCCCACATACATAGAGATGATATCCTATAAATATCAATTACATAAGATTGATTATTCCCTATACATACTCAGGATAGAGATAATCTATCTATAAATTTGGTATTCCGCCTTTATAAGGAGATCTGATAAGGAGGGGATCCTCCAACAGTGTATTTATTCACCCACGGTCCTTTGGAACAGGGTCCTCTACATTAGTTTCAATGAAGTTACATGGGGTTGTAGTTGTGAAAAGTTCATATAATTAATCAGTCATATAGTGCTTATATGCTAAAGGGTGTGGTGTTACCTTAACTAATGATCTTAATTCAATGATGAGTGGACTCCCCTTCTTGGATTATAGGGGTGGAGAGATATATAGGAATAAAGATCAATAAAGATATCTTCAAAACTTATTACTCTATAAAATCCCATTAGTTTCCGTGATATGCATTTTGTATTGGTCTATCAACTTTAGGATTAATAAACTCATCAGGGTTTTGAGATTTCTTATTTTATGATATTGTTTGATTTTGGGTATTATATCTATGATTATTTGGACCTCCCCTATGTCCATAATTTATCTAGTGGTTGATAATATATGTATCAATTCTTGTATTCCTCCTGGAAACTATCTAGTATAAAGATCTTTAGATAATAAGTCGTTATGTGTTTTATTTGTGGTTTTTATGAAATTACACTATTTTTAATTATAATAAACCTTAAAAAAGGATTTTATGCCCACCCATTTATTATTTATATAGTTGAAAAATGAAATCATATATTGACATAGAAAACATGTAACTAGTGTCGCTTGTTTGAAGTTGATTCCTAGTGAAACTTAGAAATCATTGGTAGATCCCAGTGGTCCTTGATGGTTGTGCTAACCATTTCTCATGGAGATAATTTCAGGAGTACACATAGAATAGATATTCTTCCCTATTACATGAATCTATTACATTCAGAGATCTACTAATGTTCATTTTTATGACATTATCCTTTGGTGATGTATTTTTTCATCATTTTTAATGACAATTCCGTATATGGTTCATTTTGTTATATATATATTTATCATATTTGTTTTCTCATTTATTTTATACATTTGATATTTGTATCTATTTTAGGTTGGTATAGGATAATGCCTCCCATACCACGAGATGTGCTTTCTCACTACTACACACCATCAAATGAAATATTGAAGGTAGGTTTAGGGTGGCACTCTAATCTTATTTTTGTCTTGGGTAGGTCTCCAATGGTTCAGGTGTTGTTAGAGTGGTATCAAAGAGGGTTTTTAATATAAATAATGTTTAACATTAGTAGTATTATGAGAGATGGTTTAAGAATTTATATAAATTTTATTAATGGGTTATTGAGATTGGCTGGCATACCATGGAGACCTGTTAAGGTGTAGTAATTGATGTATCATTTTTCTTATACATTGGTAAGTTGTTAGTCAACCCATATTTGCAGTACATCATTATGGGGTGTAGGAAAATTAGTACCTGGATCATATAGATTTTAGTTATCATTTTACAAGTCCCTATTTTTCATCTAATCTAGATATTATTATACCCTTATGGGTTCATCCTATTAATTAGGGAAGGATTACTGTTGATATACAAGTTTTGTGTAGAGGTAGGCACGTGGATTTCCCATTCATGTATTTGGGCCTCTTGTTCATTTAATGAGTGATGATGCATTATATTGGAGCTTTAGATGTGATATTTCCTAACCTAGTGATCTGAAGTAGTCTAAAAGTTCTCTTATCTTACTTAATATCTTATAATGAACATGGTAGTTCCTAATGGGTTAGATGATACTAAGGATAGACTTGATGTTCTTGGTGGGCTAGGAAGATAGAGACCTTTTAAATTTATAAGTTCAGCCTAAACCTCAAGATATAAACGTTTCTCTAGAGTATGAGACTTGTATTATATTCAAACTTATACTTTTAGTGACATGATGATGATTATTTCATTCATATTTTTACATGGAATAGTGAGAAATTAGTAAATGTTGTTTTTCATGACCTCATGAAGGGATTTCTCTTCCATAGTTGGAATTTGATCAATTGTTCGAGATGGAGTTTTTTTAGGGATATGGGACCATCCTTAGGGTAGTGAAAATATATTTGAGAATTAATTAATTGGAATATAATATATGTTATATTATTTAGGAACATTTTTCTAATTTGTAATTATTTGAGATCAATCAATTAGGTGGAAAATCTGAGTGAATAATTATCGTTCAATGATAGCATTTTCACACAACACCACTTATGCTAAAGATTCGGAGTGAGTTTGAGTAATTGTGTTTTCATTGTTAAGATATTACTTATCCATGGGAAGGGTTATAATCTCAACTAATGATATCCATATAGGTTTTATAGATGAACCTTTACATGGAGGTTGGCATTGAAGTAATAGATTCTCCAGTAGAAGGAAGGGGCCTAGCAGGGAGAGGCATTGGCTGGGAATCAGGTGGTGGAGAAGTAGAAGGAAATGAATGACACTATAATATTCTCCCATTATCACCAAAACTGGTTAGTTCCTATCATGCACGGGGTGATTATAATTTCATATGCATAACTATACACATGATGTATGGATATTATTTTGTTTCCGTAAAAGTAGGTTTCAGTACATTTCTTGTCTCCTCTCTACGGACCATCATACTCAATACCTCAAGTATGAGATATAAATTCTTAATTATATGTTTGAGAGTTGGATATTTCATCCGGACCACTGGCTAGACACTCTTCATCTATAATGTTTTCACTTATAGTGATTATCACTCACTCACCCATTATAGTGAGATGATGTAGAGACCCGTATCTTGACGTACATTGACATTACATTACTTTTGCGGAATACTTAGTACATTACAAAAACACACACACAAGGACCGTAATAGTTTAGTGTCTTTGGAAACTCGGACTATAATCTTATAATAGCGGTGAAAGATCTTCAAAATCTCCTATAAAGATCTTCCTTTTTTTTACCTAAAACCTTTCTTTATATCCTGGGGAAAAGAAAACATAAAAGGGTGAGCTCAAATGCTCAGTAAGGGTAAACAAAATAAATATCAATCACATCATATTCATAAGAACATAACATTTTGGAAATCATAACCTGCAAAAGAGAGCATAATTTCATAATCATGGGATAAATCATGGCAGTGAAAAAGTAATCCCAATAATCATAACTTAAAACATGAAACTTTGTGGCATACACACATAATCATAGAGAATCATTTCTTGTTAGTCAAGACTAATTTCCAAGACTATCTTAGTGGACAAAGTCCCTTTCTGAATCGAGTAACCCTCGTTTCAGTCCTGTTTCACTGAACCGGTATAACCTACCGTTCCAGCCTTGTCTATCTCATGAGATATAAAATCTTTACCCAATGCATTGGAGGGAGATATAGGTCCCACCCATCTTATAATTAATCCTTTCTTATGTGTGCCACATAATCATAAATCATACTTCATCGCATAACCCATGTAATAAAAATGGGATTCTTAAACAACATGACATCATAAAACAATTCATATAAGATAAAGGAATTCATAAAAATAATTCCATCACAACATGAACAAATCAATTTAATAATAGGGATAAAAACAGAACCCTTTATTATCTTAGATGGAAAATAATTTTGATAAAACACTTGAACTCCATTCTTGAGGAAAATATCCTTTCTTCTTAAAAAACATTTTTCCTTTCATAACATGTCATACAACATTAAAATAAAAGAAGTTGATTAAAAATAAACTTGAAAACTTGTAAAGGAAGCTTCTTGGAAACAATGTTTTAAAAATCCATTCATGCCGTATAAGTTAAAAAAAAACATTCTTCGTACTTTTGTCGGAAAAGTCAAAAAGTACCTCGTACGACAAAAGATTCCTTTCATACATATTACTAAAAACTCACCGAAGGGTAAAAATGGATTTAAACAATTGTAGGTGGATGGAAATAATATTACATATTTATGAAACATGGATGTGGATGATAAAATACACCCCAGTGAATACTTACGAATAAACAATCTCGGATAAAAATGAGATTGTGATATTTCCCTTACCTTAGGTCCGATTTGCTTTGTACGTGTCCGAAGCTCCTGTATAATGGTTTAAATAATGTCATTGACTTATTACAGAATCATATTCATTGTTATGATATCATATATGGTTCACTTATGACATTATATTACCCGTTCTTTTGTAAATTCCATGTTAAAGAAGCGTTTTGGGTAAAATCGTTTCTTTTATCGTAGGTGTTTTGACTTGTTGTTCTTGACATTATTATTACTTATATCATGATTTACTTACTTCCAGAATATAAAATATGATTTATATATCATATATATTCAGTATATATATATATATATAATAGATAGATAAATGAAATGAAAAACACCGTTCATGGAGACGGTAGTCCGTACGTACGCATGAACGCTGTTTTCCATTCCCTATTGTCTTGAATGGAAGTAAGTATATGACATACATATATATATATACATAAATCCAGTAGCTTTATAATGTCATATATTTCATTATTATTTCTTATATATACTTTATAATCATTCGTAAATGGTTAACATGGAGAATGAATCTCATCGCGTCGTGGAGACGGTAGTCCGTACGTACGCACGAGCGATGATATCATTTCCATAAATATTGAATTGAATTGGAGTGGATTATACAATATATCAGAATCAATATGATGTTTTAATAACTATGTATAGTTATTCTTTACACCATTATACCCATCCATGTAAGGTGGTGGTGGAAAATAGATTACACCACGGCGTGGAGACGGTATTCCGTACGTACGCACGCGCGGTGATTTCTTTTTCCGTAGGATAGATAGATGGTGAAATAGGGTTGTTTCATACTTATAATAACATATCAGTATATGAGTGATACTTATGTTATTACTTCATAATGAAACAACCTAAGAAGAAGAAGTGGAAGAAGAAATAAAGATGAAAGAATTGGTAACGGTAATTACCTCTTCTTTGAAGCGCCTTTTGGAGACCTCCTCTTAGGGAACTAAAATTGGTCTTTGAGGAAGAACAGAACCTCTAGGATGTTGCTAGGGAAGTGGAGAAGAGATTTTGGCAGGGTTTGGCCGAGCTTGAGTGCTCAAATTGGTGTGAGGAGGAGGGGGAGGAGGTGCCCTTTTATAAGGGAGGAGAGGGGCACCTTAGGAATATCTCAAAATATTAATTTATATTAAAGTAAAAATCGGTTTATAATGGTTCCAAAGGGTATTATTTCGAAGCTAGAGTGGGGATGGGTCGAAATCATATCAACCAATAGGATTTAGACAAGTTTAGGTTCTTATTTTAACCTTATCAATTAGATTTAACTCTAAGTTAAATAATTTAACTTTTACCGTGTCTTTTTGTTTTCTTTCACTATATGGTTAATACACTTACTATAACATGCCAAACGAACCCCAAATTGTTTATTATTAATATATATATCCTTATCTATGTCATTTGGCCGAACCTTAGATTTTTAAGAATAAAATAACAATTAATAATATAATATTTGATTTAAAAACTATTTTGTGTCAATTTTGACACTATTTGATATATGATTTTTGTGAAAGTCATAACAGAATTATATGTTCGAACCAAGTTGATTAAATCAACACTAATATATCATAGTAACCTAGAAAATTAGTGTAATTCATAAAAAGTCTCAAATTACATTCATTTGAGTATTTATAACATCAATTATGTTAATATTTCCTTAAAAGGGTAATTACTGCATCATCGTTGTGTCATAAATAAATTAATTTATTTAAAGTCTAAAAATTATAAATAAAATATCATTATATAGGAAATCTTTGTATCTTTCTAATGAATATTTATAGTCGAATTTATCTTATTTATAACCCCATATTAAAAATGTTTTAGTGAATAAACTTTGATTTTAACTCTTTTAACTCTTCTTTGAATTAAATAATAATAAATGTCCTAATCTAATCCAAGTGGGCCTAAATGATAATATTTTACACTTAAGGTTTTTTTTGGTCGAGATACACTTGTCCAATATAATTAGGACATGTGTTAGGGTAATATTAATATCATTCTTACCCTTAATTACCCTATTTACTTTTAACCGTGGTAAATAAAAGTAAAAAGTTACTATTCACCAAAAATTATTTTCATCTCATTGAACCACATTTTACTTACTGACATCAACCGTGTCTCTCGGATTTTTGAAATTCCATTCACAGAAGCGGTAAAATTAAGTTTTATGAAAAATTCAGTTTTTTAACTACCACTTAGTAGTTTCACAATTCATCAAAAAATGAAGGTTTTCAGAAAAATGCCAAAATTTCATCCTAAGCTATATTTCATATTCCGAATTCAAAAATGAAGTCTATTTTACCAAATTCATAACATAGAAGTTGCATTAATTAATTTTATAATTAAATCCCGCTGTTAAAACAAATAGCGTGTTTTTAAGAAACAATATCTATCAAAAGATTGACACTTGTTTATGTCTGGTTTAAATGTGCAATTACATCCAATGACCAACATTGTATTAAATTGTAAAAATATATTCTAAATATACTTTAAAACTACTCCAATTAATAATTTATCACTATTAATTATTTCGATTAAAAAAGTTGTTTTTTAATTATAATTTAGTAATTTTCACTATTCATCAGAATATGAAAGTTATCCGAAATGTACCAAAATTTCCCCATAGGCTAAATTCGATACTCCGAATCCAACAATGAAGTTCATTTTGAAAAATAAGATTTACAGAATTTTAAAAAGTGGTTATTACTATTCATACCGGCTAGTTTTAATAATATTTTAATAGCATGTCGTTGTTTAGTGAAACTCGGTATTGCGTATTACACACGCTATCGAGGAAGGTCGTGATTGCGTGTAATGCAAGGCAAGTCAAGGATGCGTGTTGTGCAAACTCCTAACAAAAGACATTAAAAAGAATATTTTTTTATAAAATCTTGGGCTGTTACATTCTACCCCCCTTAAAATGAATTTCGCCCTCGAAATTCGTCGGGGTTATAAATGGTTTACTATTTGAAAGTTTCTTTAATAGAAACCCACATCGTAAAAAGGAATATCAAAACCAATCTTTAAAAACAAAAGTATGAAACGTAACGGTTACCCAAATAAACTAATCATTGGGTTTCCACATAGGTGAAAATATGGATATGGAAGAGAAATCTAACCATCATGTTCTGATGGAGAGTGGTAGAGAACATGGCTATGGAAAAGCCAATAATCACAAATCCATAAATTTGTGATGATCTAAGGTACCATCCGATTCATCAGGTATAAGATCACTAGGACAACATTTTTGGTTTTCAAGATCATTTCCCTAAAGTTGAAAATTTGAATTGGAATAAATACTTTCTTTATTTTGGTACAATCTCACTATTGTTCGTGCCTAGAACAATTTCCACTTCATCTCTTAAATAAATGAAGTTGAATATGTTATTCGTGAAGTGTTAGCAGATCATGTGATAGAATGACGGGTCATTCCATCTGTCTCAAACAAAAGGTTAGCAAAAATTATATACATAAGTCGATCTATAGTGAGATTAATCATATATAGTTCCTAAAATGGACTTATACTTCATATATCATACTGCTTAATATAATAAAACTAGTTTCTACTAAACAGGGACTTCCTGTAGGCCAGTGGTAGGCGATAAAGGCCAGTCGCACTTCGGTTGTGGGTTCGATTCCCACAGCCTTGTCCGAAGCGATGGGCTGTCGCCCGTCCTGCAGGTTGTCCTTTTTCTAAAACTATATTACTATAACATCCCATAAATAATATCGAAAAAACTTCTATCCTTAAACAATACTAACTTATGTCCAACATAATACATTCCAATCTTTAGTCCTATCCATAATACTGCAGTCCATTCTCATAACATAGTGAAAACGATTACCAGAGATTTAATACCATCGTTGATCCCCATATATCATAAGATATATCTTGTTGGACACATTCCAAACATTCAATGGCCTTAATCTTGTACTCTCTTGAATACCCATTGAACCTTAGTGAAAACTTGAATGCAGTTAAAAGTTAACACTTTCCACATACCAAAATCCTCAAAATTCTATATACTCAAACCATGATATCACTTAGTCCTTATATCAATCATGAGCTCATGAATACTGTTAAACATTTCATTTTCTCGTTTTCCCTTCATTATGCGCATAATATCTCAATCACTTTGAATACCACATTAGACCAATACATAAATATTCCAATATTCCATGATACAACATTATTTTGGAATCCCATTACATAAAAACTTAATCATTCCACCACATCGTTGTCATATTCAACATTGTCAATAGTGATCGCATGTGACTTCCCTTTGTCCTTTTCCTTAAGCGGTTGCTCATGTCGATCATCACTAACCCTTGGATTAGGGCATTTATTGGCATAATGTCCCATCTCCTTGCACTTGAAGCATTGAAGTGTTGGTTGTGCGTTCTCTGCAGTGTTTGCTTTATTCACTTCATTAGAATCCTTTTTTCCATTACTTCGACACTCAGCTGCTCGATGACCTTCTTTTCCACACTTAAAACATTTTCTAGTCCCTTTAAGACAATCTCCACCATGCTTCTTTCCACACTTTGTGCATAAGGAAACATTCATCTTCTTTTCACCATTATTCTGAGATTTCTCCTTGAACTCCATCTTTCGTTTCTTGTCAAAACCATGAGATGGATATGTAACACCAACTTCCATTTCTACCTTGATAGCACAACGCACAATTTCTTCATAGCTACTGAAGTCTCTTATAGCTAATACCCTTAGAAGACTTGGTTTTAAGCCACTGAAAAATCGATCAACTTTACTTTCAGGTTGGATGATAATGCCAGATGCATACCTTGCAAGTCTTGTAAAATTCGCTTCGTATATACCAACAGATTCATCATCCTTTTGCTTTAGTTCAAGAAACTCCTTCTCCATCTTCGTTCGAAGAATACGAGGGAAGTACTTACTGAAAAACAAGTTCTTGAACTCGTCCCATTCCATGGAATCAATTTCATCTCTTTGCCTCGTATTCTTGATAAGATTCCACCATTGATCAGCTTCACCTTCCAAACGATATACTGCTAAGATGACTTTATCATGTTCAGAACATTGAAGAACTGAAAATATCTTTTTAGTAGTACTAATCCATTGTTCAGCAACTAATGGATCAGTAGACCCACTGAAAGAAGGCAGACGCTGCCTCATGAAGGATTCAACAGAATGTTGCTCCTTCCTTTGCTCGTTTGGAAGTCCTGCATGATTCATAGCTTGAGAAAGTTGTGTGAGCATGGATACAAGATTTTTCATTCCAGCTCCCATATCGTTTGGTTGCTCAGGGGGACAATCATTGCATTGTCCATTGCATTGATCAACACGGTTCCTTCGGGTTCCAGCCATCGTCTAAAACCCCAAAAGAATAGTGTGAGAGGCAAAAATCATGCTAGGGAAAACAACATAATAAAGGGGTAGTACCCTCAATATCTAACATCTTAGGTTAAATTCTAAGATCGTTAGAGCAATTCTAGGACTATAACCTATACGTATACTTAACCTTAGAGACATCCCTAGACATACCTTAGAAATATCTCTAGGGATCTCACTAACATTTTCGCATCCTAGTTTCCAAAGGTTGACTAAACCTTTCCTCTGATACCAACTGTAGAGACCCGTATCTTGACGTACATTGACATTACATTACTTTTGCGGAATACTTAGTACATTACAAAAACACACACACAAGGACCGTAATAGTTTAGTGTCTTTGGAAACTCGGACTATAATCTTATAATCGTGGTGAAAGATCTTCAAAATCTCCCATAAAGATCTTCCTTTTTTTTACCTAAAACCTTTCTTTATATCCTGGGTAAAATAAAACATAAAAGGGTGAGCTCAAATGCTCAGTAAGGGTAAACAAAATAAATATCAATCACATCATATTCATAAGAACATAACATTTTGGAAATCATAACCTGCAAAAGAGAGCATAATTTCATAATCATGGGATAAATCATGGCAGTGAAAAAGTAATCCCAATAATCATAACTTAAAACATGAAACTTTGTGGCATACACACATAATCATAGATAATCATTTCTTGTTAGTCAAGACTAATTTCCAAGACTATCTTAGTGGACAAAGTCCCTTTCTGAATCGAGTAACCCTCGTTTCAGTCCTGTTTCACTGAACCGGTATAACCTACCGTTCCAGCCCTGTCTATCTCATGAGATATAAAATCTTTACCCAATGCATTGGAGGGAGATATAGGTCCCACCCATCTTATAATGAATCCTTTCTTATGTGTGCCACATAATCATAAATCATACTTCATCGCATAACCCATGTAATAAAAATGGGATTCTTAAACAACACGACATCATAAAACAATTCATATAAGATAAAGGAATTCATAAAAATAATTCCATCACAACATGAACAAATCAATTTAATAATAGGGATAAAAACAGAACCCTTTATTATCTTAGATGGAAAATAATTTTGATAAAACACTTGAACTCCATTCTTGAAGAAAATATCCTTTCTTCTTCAAAAACATTTTTCCTTTCATAACATGTCATACAACTTTAAAATAAAAGAAGTTGATTAAAAATAAACTTGAAAACTTGTAAAGGAAGCTTCTTGGAATCAATGTTTTAAAAATCCATTCATGCCGTATAAGTTAAAAAAAACATTCTTCGTACTTTTGTCGGAAAAGTCAAAAAGTACCTCGTACGACAAAAGATTCCTTTCATACATATTACTAAAAACTCACCGAAGGGTAAAAATGGATTTAAACAATTGTAGGTGGATGGAAATAATATTACATATTGATGAAACATGGATGTGGATGATAAAATACACCCCAGTGAATACTTACGAATAAACAATCTCGGATAAAAATGAGATTGTGATATTTCCCTTACCTTAGATCCGATTTGCTTTGTACGTGTCCGAAGCTCCTGTATAATGGTTTAAATAATGTCATTGACTTATTACAGAATCATATTCATTGTTATGATATCATATATGGTTCACTTATGACATTATATTACCCGTTCTTTTGTAAATTCCATGTTAAAGAAGCGTTTTGGGTAAAATCGTTTCTTTTATCGTAGGTGTTTTGACTTGTTGTTCTTGACATTATTATTACTTATATAATGATTTACTTACTTACAGAATATAAAATATGATTTATATATCATATATATTCAGTATATATATATATATATAATAGATAGATAAATGAAATGAAAAACACCGTTCATGGAGACGGTAGTCCGTACGTACGCATGAACGCTGTTTTCCATTCCCTATTGTCTTGAATGGAAGTAAGTAGATGACATACATATATATATATAAATAAATCCAGTAGCTTTATAATGTCATATATTTCATTATTATTTCTTATATATACTTTATAATCATTCTTAAATGGTTAACATGGAGAATGAATCTCATCGCGTCGTGGAGACGGTAGTCCGTACGTACGCACGAGCGATGATATCATTTCCATAAATATTGAATTGAATTGGAGTGGATTATACAATATATCAGAATCAATATGATGTTTTAATAACTATGTATAGTTATTCTTTACACCATTATACCCATCCATGTAAGGTGGTGGTGGAAAATAGATTACACCACGGCGTGGAGACGGTATTCCGTACGTACGCACACGCGGTGATTTCTTTTTCCGTAGGATAGATAGATGGTGAAATAGGGTTGTTTCATACTTATAATAACATATCAGTATATGAGTGATACTGATGTTATTACTTCATAATGAAACAACCTAAGAAGAAAAAGTGGAAGAAGAAATAAAGATGAAAGAATTGGTAACGGTAATTACCTCTTATTTGAAGCGCCTTTTGGAGACCTCCTCTTAGGGAACTAAAATTGGTCTTTGAGGAAGACCAGAACCTCTAGGATGTTTCTAGGGAAGTGGAGAAGAGATTTTGGCAGGGGTTGGCCGAGCTTGAGTGATCAAATTGGTGTGAGGAGGAGGGGGAGGAGGTGCCCTTTTATAAGGGAGGAGAGGGGCACCTTAGGAATATCTCAAAATATTATTTTATATTAAAGTAAAAATAGGTTTATAATGGTTTCAAAGGGTCTTATTTCGAAGCTAGAGTGGGGATTGGTCGAAATCCTATCAACCAATAGGATTTAGACAAGTTTAGGTTCTTATTTTAACCTTATCAATTAGATTTAACTCTAAGTTAAATAATTTAACTTTTACCGTGTCTTTTTGTTTTCTTTCACTATATGGTTAATACACTTACTATAACATGCCAAACGAACCCCAAATTGTTTATTATTAATATATATATCCTTATCTATGTCATTTGGCCAAACCTTAGATTTTTAGGAATAAAATAACAATTAATAATATAATATTTGATTTAAAAACTATTTTGTGTCAATTTTGACACTATTTGATATATGATTTTTGTGAAAGTCATAACAGAATTATATGTTCGAACCAAGTTGATTAAATCAACACTAATATATCATAGTAACCTAGAAAATTAGTGGAATTCATAAAAAGTCTCAAATTACATTCATTTGAGTATTTATATCATCAATTATGTTAATATTTCCTTAAAAGGGTAATTACTGCATCATCGTTGTGTCATAAATAAATTAATTTATTTAAAGTCTAAAAATTATAAATAAAATATCATTATATATGAAATCTTTTTATCTTTCTAATGAATATTTATAGTCGAATTTATCTTATGTATAACCCCATATTAAAAATGTTTTAGTGAATAAACTTTGATTTTAACTCTTTTAACTCTTCTTTGAATTAAATAATAATAAATGTCCTAATCTAATCCAAGTGGGCCTAAATGATAATATTTTACACTTAAGGTTGTTTTTGGTCGAGATACACTTGTCCAATATAATTAGGACATGTTTTAGGGTAATATTAATATCATTCTTACCCTTAATTACCCTATTTACTTTTAACCGTGGTAAATAAAAGTAAAAAGTTACTATTCACCAAAAATTATTTTCATCTCATTGAACCACATTTTACTTACTGACATCAACCGTGTCTCTCGGATTTTTGAAATTCCATTCACAGAAGCGGTAAAATTAAGTTTTATGAAAAATTCAGTTTTTTAACTACCACTTAGTAGTTTCACTATTCATCAAAAAATGAAGGTTTTCAGAAAAATGCCAAAATTTCATCCTAAGCTATATTTCATATTCCGAATTAAAAAATGAAGTCTATTTTACCAAATTCATAACATAGAAGTTGCATTACTTAATTTTATAATTAAATCCCGCTGTTAAAACAAATAGCGTGTTTTTAAGAAACAATATCTATCAAAAGATTGACACTTGTTTATGTCTGGTTTAAATGTGCAATTACATCCAATGACCAACATTGTATTAAATTGTAAAAATATATTCTAAATATACTTTAAAACTACTCCAATTAATAATTTATCACTATTAATTATTTCGATTAAAAAAGTTGTTTTTTATTTATAATTTAGTAATTTTCACTATTCATCAGAATATGAAAGTTATCCGAAATGTACCAAAATTTCACGATAGGCTAAATTCGATACTCCGAATCCAACAATGAAGTTCATTTTGAAAAATAAAATTTACAGAATTTTAAAAATTGGTTATTACTATTCATACCGGCTAGTTTTAATAATATTTTAATAGCATATCGTTGTTTAGTGAAACTCGGTATTGCGTATTACACACGCTATCGAGGAAGGTTGCGATTGCGTGTAATGCAAGGCAAGTCAAGGATGCGTGTTGTGCAAGCTCCTAACACAAGACATTAAAAAGAATATTTTTTTATAAAATCTTGGGCTGTTACAGATGAGATCATTATAATTAATAATGGGGCTAACTAGCCATATTTTAGTAATGTTTTAAATATATAACTTTATTAGATCATGGAGTCCTGGAATATTTTTTGTTTGATGTAGTAAATGATATATTCAAGGAAAAGTAACTCCATGTCAATATGGAGGTGTGTGTGGATTCTTATAAAGGGAAACCCATGGTTATTCATTAATGAGTGGAAGATGTACTGGTATGTGTTATGGATTTATTATTATATGAATTTTGACTATTATTTTGGGAAATATTGTGTAATTTATGTATCATCAAGTCTGAAACCTCCTTTTTATTGATTTGTAGGGGATGATTTTGGGCATTCAAATAATTTTCACTAGTCTTAGCATGGGAGTGTGATCTATGTTGTTAAATGCTATGGTATAGGATCTAGATTAATGGAGCAGTATTGGGGTATATGAAATTGATGTTATAATGGTTGAAGAGACCATGTATCACATCAGTGGCATAGTTTTCAATACTTATTTAAGTGCACTATGTGTCCAGGAGATAGATGAGGCATGTAAGTTGTTATCATAGTAGTGATTCTTGCTGGTAGAGAGATATGTTTCTCACCTACAATCGATGGTGGGAGCCCCAGAATCATCCCCTATAAGAGAGTATGTCCCATAGTGGTGAATTAAACTTAGCAGTATTGTGTGATTAGACATTCTTAGGTGATATAATTTAAGGTTTTTCCCCAATATGGGGAGTATTTCACCCACTCTACCAATTGTATGGTGGCATCTTCTTGGTTATTTAATTACATATTAGGATAGAAATCCTGAGTAGAGAACACACTAGTGTTGCATGATCAATATTATGGTATATCTAGTCGATATTTTTGAGTGTACCCATAACATGTAAAATATTTCTATGTGGTGGAAGATGATTATTGCTCAGGAGGGTATAGATTTTGGTCATTCAGGAAGGTGTCATCATGTAGTTTGGTGCTGACAGAGACTGGTTGTATAAATGGTAAGGATGTTTCACTTAATATTTTCATATATTTGGACACCCTAAAGGAAGTGGTGTGATGTTATACCATTTAATAATTTTTTTGTTCATGTTATACTTTTAAATATCATTCATGAAAGAAGATGAAAACACAACCAGATTATCGTTGAAAATGGGTGTGATCTTGTTAAAGGTTGAGTTCTTGGGAGATTATTACAATGATTGTTTGTGAATATGTGGTCTAAGAAGGACCATTTTTATCTTTAGGTGAATTTTAGTATTATTGGTACCCATTTTCTTACTACTGGGAGGTTGTAGTGAAGCTGATGCAGATCTAGAGGTGTATTCTACTTTGAATCTCTTTTAGGGTCAGTGTTGAATCTTTGGGAAGAACTTGATGCTGGAGTGAAACATGGATGGGTTTCCCATATTAAACCACCATAAAAATTTATCTTTAATGTTTTAGAGAATAATTTTCCACCAAATATTAATTTTGAAATGAACTATTTTAAGATGGATGTTAGTTTTTCACATATCCATCTGATCCCTGGTGGTTGGATGACCATTAATCAATGAAGGTGTTTTGTACTAAGGCTTGGAAATACTCTCATAATGTAGATATGTTTATTCGTTTAAGTATTTATTCATGATGAGAAAGTTCCAATAACTTTAGTGATAAAATAGGATGTCCACTTCTCATATGATAGTCCACCATGTTTGGTTAGAGATCAACCACTAAGGATATAAAAGTTTGTGCAGTGGTTGGATTTTTTTACATAGAGTTATATTGGGGGATTCCTTTTTGATTAACCCTAGTTATTATCTATTTTAGGGATTAAAATATTATAAATGTTGTGAGTATGTAGTGATAAAGGTTTTCTTGATTGAGAATTTCTCAATTTGGAGTTTTTGGAGTCTTAGGATCTCCCTAGGATTAAAATGGTAAATATTTCCTACCAGAAGATGTCCTAAAATTATTTGATGGTTATATTGATTCTAAGGTGTGGATTTTATCCCCAAGATGAGTCGATGAGAAAATTTGGGCATGGAAGAGCCTTGATAAAAATATATATTTTTTATATTTTTTAATCAAAGCATGTGAATTTTTGATATTTATATTTTTATTATAAAAAAAGTTCTACAAGATAACAAACACCATGGTTGTGTATGGATCATGGGATTTATCCAATGGATATTATATATTTAATTCATGTTGAGGAGAATAGGTGTTGGAATTAATTTTAATATTAGTTCAAATAATTTTAAAAGAATAAATTATTAAAAATATTAATTATTCATTATAGTGATTAACTTTTCTAAACCTAGCTTTAGAATATATATATATATATATATGTATATTTATATAATAACATTTACCATAATTCATAGAGTTACCTATATGAACCCCATGTGAGTACCAATGATAAGATTTCTTTAGTGGTATCAAAGAATGAATCCCCATGATATTTGGTGATAGAGGGTGTGAGCACTACCATTATCAAAAAGTGTACCATATTAGATACAAGGATCAATTATTTCTTAAGATTAATTAAAAATGAATTTAATTTCAAATACTTATATATATTTATATTCCTTCATTCTTTGTGAAATTTATATTATTGAATTATTTTATAAATATTTTATTTCTCTATTATTCTATTCCTAAACCCAATTACACAATGTTCTTTTGGTCATATGGATTAATCTATAATGTTTTTCAATGTGTATTTGTTGTTTTATTAGTGGATCATTGAAGAATGTGTCTTGAAATTATCCTCTCTCTCTTCTCCTTTCCCCTATTATATCCCTCTCCTCCATTCTACTTCCATCAATTTCACTTATGGAAGAAGGGTACAATGGACCTATCAGTGGAAAAAGACAACGAATAGAGGTATTAGTAATGGGTTGGGCACTTCGAGAGTTATATGAGAAGGTGGAGGTAGCATGATGGTGGTGCCGAATGGGATGGGGTGGAGAGCTCAGACATGACTAGAATTGGGTGTGCGGAGATGGGGTGATGATAATATATAGTGGATGGGAATTTGACATGGTGTGAGTCTAGGGTTCAAGATTTTTTATGGTTTTGGAGAGAAAACTATCCATGGTGTCTATTGACAATATAAATGGGGTCGGCTGTGAAAACCATCTAGTGGGATGGAGGTGGTGTCCATCAAGCTACTTTGATGAAATAAGAACATGGGGAGGGGGTAGTGCCCTAGTCATCATAATCCATCTAAACCATATATTACTGGATATTTCTACACCCATAATGTGGTGAAAATCTGTACAAGAAGCATGTTTGGATGACTGAGTGAGGGGATAGAGGGCCCGGGCCACTGGGAAAAGTGCCACAACCCAATGCATAGCCCAGGAATATAAACTATACATATGACCTAGTGGGAGACTTACTGGGTTCAGGTCTATCCAAGCTAACCTAAATATGAGATTATGGTTTTAGGGAAAACGTGGTGTGTGACATGTTAGGCTGATCATTCCCTATCCACCACAACATGCCACATGGTGCATGCATGGGCCACCACATGGACTACATCACCTATGTGGGGTATTTTATTCCATTTACTAACCATGGGTTTGGTTTTGGAAATATAAATAGAATATTTTAGGTATTTTTATATGTAGATATTAATGGGGTGGTCTATTTTGTTTTCCAAGTCTGTCTGGAATGTGAGACAATTATAATGTGACATGTCTATCATAATAAAATCATCCTAGTTCTTGTGTGAAAATCAGTGCATTATAAGGGTTATAAAAACTCCCTATAGGTGTAGTGGATTCAATGTATAATATTATTACAAAATTATTAGCTAGGGTTGGTTATCCCCTCCCCCACCACCACATACCCAGGGCACCATATCCTCTACCCACAGATTAGATAGTGTTGGTTATTCCCCCTACATACAAATTTCTCGGATATTCTATCTGTGGAGTCAATATTACTCATTTATAAATATATTGTATGGGATTAGTATCCACAAATATAATTGGAAATCCCCAAAAATACTTAAGAATGGGATCCCTCACAAAAGTTCTTGGGTGGTTAAAATAGTTTCTTGGAATTATTAGTGCATATACATGAATGATTGTATGATGAAGATGGAACAAAGGGTGTTGTGTTTCCTTGACTAATGAGCACATGTCAACATAAATAATTTCTCACTTAATTTATTTTAGAGGCAATTCAATTTTTGGAAAGGTAGAGTAATGTATATTTTTCAAGTGTTATGTCTCCTCAGAACCCCATGTATTACCTTAAATTATGATGTATATATGGATATACATTTCAGTATTTGTGGAATTTATAGTGTTCCGAGCTTCCTTGTTATCTTGTATGCTATAACATTCATGAATTGGGGATATGAAGAATGAAACCTTCCGTGTATTTGGGAAACATTTGGTGGTTTGAGTATTTCTTGATTATTTATAATCTTCGTCCAATAATCTTTATATTAATGAGATAATGATTTAACCTATTGGTCAATGTTTTATTTTAGGATTTAGGGAATCCTTGGGAGTAGGTTTATACTATCCCCTACATAGGATTTTATTCTTACATTTCTTATGTCTATGTAGATGATATATATGTTGGGAGATGGTGTTCATAGACAAGAAGATGGTGAGAATTGTTTAGATATTATTACTAGTGATGTTTGGGGATACATGATAGAGCTTGGTAGTGTTTGATGTTGATGGTTTCTAATTTAGATTGAGACAATTCTTGAAATACACATAGGAAAGTGTTAGATTATATGTTTCATGTATCTATCAAATCTAGAGTCTTATCGATGTACAACTCCTTTAGTTCTACCTCCATGGTAATGTATTTGTTGCGGATGTTTCATGAATGTGTAATATATGGTTTTGTTTTATATATATATATATATATCCTACTAGTGTTTTTAATTCCATTATGAATTTGTGATATGTATATATTGTAGGATAGTTTAGTCTCGAGCATCTAATATTACTATATGTGCCTACAAAGTGCTAATCACTACCCCTTAGACACTTTGAGGTGGGATTGGTGTGGTACTATCAACTTACTTCTTGCCTGGGTAGGGCTCCAGTGGGTCTAGTCGTGCCAATGTGTAACTCTATGTAACTAAAAATTTGAAAAGTACCATTCTTGAAATAATTTTATCCGAGTACCATGAATTATACATAGGAGAAAATAAATCTGACAATTAGATACTCTATAGACTCAAAATTACTGTGAATAATGTGAGTGCATTGGGAGAGACAATATATAATTCTATTATGGTATAAAGAATTATCATATCATTTCAAAAAAATAGGATTATATTTAAATAATTATATATGAAAGTATGAATTTCAAGAACTATACATTCTATGTGCTGATTGGATCCCTACTTCTATAATGAACCAACCCAGGTCCCCCAAAAATCGATCTCCTAAACTAACCTTTAGCAAACCCAAGGTGCATTCTAGATTACCATAAGTAGGAAACTATTTATAGAGACTTAAGAAACCAATGGGAAGTATTTCACCCTTGTAAAATATGTAATCACATAAAGGTTATCACTAATTAATCCATCATTATACATATAAACATTGGACATACATTTATATAAAAATATACAAATATAAAAATATAAAAACATAGTATAAATCATAAATAAGGATATTCAAAAAATATAATGATAAAGAAAAATCATCATCACATCAATAATATAGGAAAATCAAAATTCAGTTCGTTATGGATGATACATGAGTATCCTAATAAGAAACCAAAAAAATCAAAAACAAAACTGCTACCAAACAACTCTATGTTACCCTTGATGACTCTTCACATCCCAATTTAGCCATAAAAAAATAAATAAAATACCCTAAACCAGAATTCCAGAGTAATGGAGCCTAGAAAGAAACCACGAGAGTTGTATACAATGATTAATGAATTAAGCGTGTGAGTGTAAACAATCCCAGTTGGATTTCATCTAGGATTTTTTACAATTCCCTTCAGAGGAAATTCATTACATATTGACTTAGAATAAATTTAAAAAATAAAGTTTTCAAGTTATAAGATAAAAAATAAATATTACATCAAAACCATTTTATAAATTTGAATTATTTTTCATTAAAATAAAACTATCAATTGAAAACAAATTCCTTGGTATAAAAATCCATTACTAAAACACCCATTTTTAACTAATTTGGAGATTCACATTCCATAAAATATTTAAAATCATTTTATAGAATCAAATAAATGAACAAGTACAATAAAAACAATAGGGAACCATGTAACCATTAAAATAAAAATAAACAAAGAAAATTCAATGGGTCATGGTGATGGAGAATCCAATAAAATCAAGGAACATAAGAAGTAAAGTACCCTTTAATGTACCATCTTGTATCAGGTAAATACACTCAGAATAATCAATAACACTAGATATAATTGGAGTAAAGCATATTATTACTAAGGCTAGTTTACTATAGATAATATGTCAATAATTTGGTTAGTTCCCTCAATTAGTGCAACAGATATTGATCTACATCACTAGCCAGTAAAGGGTTCCACATAAACTACTTCTGTAGAATAACTAGTGATGGAGGAGGGACCTCATCCCATTTAGGTTAATCTATCTATGTATTCAGGGTCTTACATGGAGTAATAGTCAAGTGGAGAGATACAATACTATCACATGGTTAATGATCAATAGTAATAAATTAAAATCTCATCTCTCTTCTAACACCTACTCAAAAAACAAACACTTTCACATCATTTTCATCAAGAAAAAGAAAAAAACAGGGCTAAAAAGGTTTAGTGCACTCACATGAGATAAAAACCATTTAAATATGATATAAAATCACTCTTAAAAATGAACATGGAATTCTAAGGCCCCAATGACATTTTGAAATATATTTTTAAAATATCTTGTAAAAAAATTCCATCAAAATCATTTCAGAATCAATTAAAGAATCATCACACTATTCAAATTTAAAATATATAAAGGTTCAAAAAACATATTTTAAATCTATTTCAAGATCCAAAAAAATTTAAAATAAATTTAATAATAAAAAATTTATCATTAAAAAGACAATTAAGATATAATAAAGACACTTAGAAATGAAAACATTCCTTATAAAGTTGTTAAGTCCACTAAATATTATTTATTCCAAGTGAAAAATAACTTTAGAATATTTTTATATCCTGTTGGAAATATTTTATATAATTATAGTTTTATAAAAAGTAACTTTCAAGAATAAAATAGAAAAGGAAATAACTATTAAATAATGTGAATAAAAACACATACCATAAATTGCTTGTAAATCCCTTATAATGAGTTAAAACATGCTGACTTCAATGGTGATTGCTAAACAGTGCAACGATAATCTATCTACATGCCCAAGAAATAAAACCCCCAAAATTAAAACCATACTTAAAACAAAATAGAAACCCCCACTACTATTAGGGTGTTAGGAGGAATATGGAACCAAGATATTAGAGAGATAGAGGGGAAGAAAATTTGAAAAATAATGAATATGGAGGGATTTAACTTGAAAAATCACATGTAATTGATGGAAGAGGAGATTGAAAAGGAAGAGGAAGCGGTAGAATTCCCCTTGTATATGAATCGGACTGATATAAAAATGGGGGAGTAAACTTGGTTAAATGGGGGTGGTATTTGAGGTTGTAAAATGGTCATTACACCCTTTAAAAAACCTGGGAGGAAATAGAGGATATGGTGTGGTCCTATTCACCATATCCCTGAATCAATGGGGGAGGCCTCAATATGGTGTAGTATTATTCAACATGGAATATTATTTCATGGTGATTCCCAAATATGGTGTGGTATATGAAAAAATGATACATTGTTCCTAAAAATGTAAAAGGTACCTCATACCCATTCTCAATGTCGTTACCACTTGGCCCCACATGCTATAGAGTGGAGAAACTCACTAAACAACCACCACAACACAACCTTACTCTCTGAATCGTATCCTAAGAACTGCATCCCTACACAACTCACTTATACCTTTAAAACCACTATTACTCAACTCTTACTACCTGTAAAAAATATACCAAAACATAGCCTTATGAAGCACCCACCATGATTCCACCCAACCCCTATGACTTTATCTTCCCCCACCCTTGCAAGACACCTCTAAACAACTCTAAACCAACCATACAAAACTACCACAATGATATATACTCTACTAAATGGTGAAACCACCCATTTATCATAAAAATAATAAATATGAGGTAGTATATAGCATCTCATCCTAAGGCTATGATATAGATTACTAAAACAAAATCTTCAACTCCCAATGACTTCCTTATTCACATAGAAACTCCCACTACAGACCGAATAACCAGATAAACATAAAATAATATAAAAATTGGATAATTCACTATAACTATAACATGGGGAGTTACAATTATCCCCACTATAATACTTTATGCACCTTTAAAGTCCTTGGTACAAATAGAAATTACAATAATGGAAACAACTACAACATCCAATCTTATGAGGTGGGTGGGAAAGGAATCAACTAGAGGAGTCCTATGAAATCAATAGCATAAATATGATCACTCTTCCAAGATAAATATTAATTCCATAATCTTTATTAATGTATCCAAGCATAACACAAACATAAACATAGGACATGAGATCCTAAAGCGGAAGATACCTTGCATAGGTCTCCCCACCATTAGAATATATTGAAAATTGTGAAATCGGAGAGGGACACACCCCAAGAAAACATCATAAAAAATTACAAACCACCAAGAAATAATTGAATTATATATATATATCTACACCAACCATAAATAGTAATCTAAAAATAAAACTTCCACATCCCAAAGAAAAACACATCCATTCAAACATCTGAAAAAAAAACTAAACAAAATCCATTTTAAAACTCATCAAAACATAGAACCAAAAATAAAAGGTAAATAAACCACAAAAATTTCTTAAACTGTCAACATGGTCTCCAAATTATGCTCACAACACATGAGGGTGACAAAGGACATCAATCTCAGAAGACATTCCCATTATAAACTCATCAAAATCAAATCTAGTAATGCCATGTGCTCAACTACCCAAAGGAAATACATGTCCTAGTTACCCAAGTAATAAACCAAATATCTCCCATTATCAAACTATAAGAAATCCAACCCCAAAAAATCCACATCAGAACATAAATTATATTTATAAGACAACCCAAACAATGATGAACACAAACACTTATATTCATTACCAAACACAAGAAAAAAACCCAGAAATCCTTGATATAGACAAGATTGAAATTCCAAAATGATGATCACTAAATATCCAAGATACACCTAAAACATCAAAAAGATAAAATATAATCACTTTCATCATCCAAAAAAACTCACACAAACCTCCATTGTTAGGGTTCTAGTAAATATCCCCTCAGAGGATGATAGATAAAATCCTACCACCTAAAATATAATAAAAATACATTTATAAGGAAATTAGCTTTTAAAAATCTATTACATAGAGGTTCTAGAAAGGATAAAATTTTTGGAGATCTAGAAAATCTTATAAGTTTCCCATTCATGAAGATTATATCAACTCAAATACCTGGACCCAATTCAAGGTAGGGTTAAGAAATGAGGAAACCACAACTAAATGTTAAGATGTGGTTTCTTGAAGATCCCTCCATAAAAAATACTTCCCACGTTTCATCAATGAAACTTTGGGAAGCATAATATAAACATATAAAAAATTATTCTTCATCATACCATGTTCTATAAATCATATCACATAACTCCTACAAAAATAAAAATACTCCCAAACATTACTCATTAAAGCAAACACACATAAAATTCATTATTTTTTTGAAAATTTTCTTAACACCTGAAAAAAACTTTCATTAAAAGTATTTTTATTTATTCTAAATCCCCATGAAAACCATATTTTCCAACCACTTAAACCATCTCATTTAAAAATAATTTAACCTTCACATTTTATTAATATTAATTCAATATTATTATTAATTCCATTTATCATATTTTTTTAAACACAAACACCCCTTTAAAATTCCATATTTTTTCAAAACTCCACATAAAATTTTATTATATAATAAAAAATATTATCATGTTATATTTAATGATAAGGAATAAAATGCTTATTTAAAAACTATTTATCCCATTAAAACTTTTCAGGGGACATAAATTCCCTTTATAACCACAACAAAAGGTGTTTTCAAAAACAAACCACTCCATGAATTTTAACTTCATTTTTTCAAAACCATATCCCCATTATAAATATAATCTAGAACCACTACAAAAGAAATAAATTTATGGTAAAATCCGTCAACTATAAACACACCAATCACAAACTCTATCAATATCATTTTAAAATCAAAGGAGGTAAAAAATCCATAAGAGATGTAAAACAATGAACAATTTGAAATCTGGAGTTGTTAAATCATGCACCAACAATGAAACAGGCTCTATAATGGTTTCAAAATCATTATACATGTGATAATCATGATTTTATAGACTATTTGGGTTAACTGAGTAGCACCAGATCATTCAAAACTTCACTTATAAACCCTAATTTGACCCCCCTAATCATTGATACACTCAACGAAGACCAAACTACCATAATCACATATCATAATTCATTAATGATATTTAAAATTTTATTCAAGATCATGACTCAAATTATGAATACCCATGGAAACTCATGATTTTTTTTGAATAAAATATGGTTAATAACTTCCACCTACCCTCAAACTATGTCCTAATGACAATCCATGTATCCTTTCTACCAAGACACCCCACAAATAGAAATATCATTTATGATATAATTGTTTCATGAAACAATTTTCAGTCTACCCTAAAATGAGAACCCGAGCTATCTTACAACATACCCAAGGTTTGTTCCTAACCACTTAATTACAAATATTAGTTCTATGGAATAAAACAAGACAATGGGAATCATTTTAATCTTGGAAGGAATATAATTATATAATTTTTTCCTATCAGAAGTCTAGTATGCCCCTTCTATATGTCATAGATCCACACATATAAATATAAAAAATGCTTCCAAAGTATGGAACATAAATTATTAAAGGCATAAAATAAAATAGAATAATAAATATTATGCATAATCTCAATAATAATAAAATACAAACATAAGTTGGGTCGTTAAGGCAGATACATGGGCAGCCTGAAATGAAATAAAATTCAAAACCAAAACCCAAAAAATAATAATCATCCTCATGTAAAGATTTTAACCTCTCAAAATACTAATTCATTCATCATCAAGAAACTTGAAAACCCCAAAATAAGATGAACAAATAAAGATCACTTGAAATGAAACTATAAAAGCTGCATACAATAAATGGTGTATCCAAGGTGTGAGTGGAACCAATCCTAGTTGGTTTTCACCATAGAGTTTTTGTAATTAATTTCAAACAAAATTCCATCCATGATAGATTAAAAAGAGTTTAGATTTTTTTTTAATATGTGAAAATAAAAACCAAATATTATATCAAAACCATTTTATAATAATTTTACTACCTTTTCATTAAATTAAAATAATCTCTAAAACCATTTCCTTAATCGAAGTCCCTTTTACCAAAATACCAATTTTAAATCCTTAAATAAAACCAATTTTGAATTATGATTTTCATAAAAAATTTGAAACCATTTTAGAAAAGAAAACATTGATTATGTATAATAATGAAAAGAGGGCATTGTGTCACCAATGTGTTAAGAATGAAAAAACAACATCAATGGGTCATAGTTTTGACTAAGACAATACATCTGGGGAACATAAGAAGGAATTTCCCATATGGAGTACCATATTATATCATATAAATAATATAGGGATCATAAGAAACACTAAATTTATTTGGGAGGGCACTCTATGATCAGTAAGGATATGTTCTCAGAGATACCACTTCACAACATAGTGAATCCCCCTCAATTAGTGGAATATATATAGATATAATTCATTGGCCAATAGAGGGTTCCACATAAACTAATTCACTAGTATAACTAGTGTTAGGGGAAACATCATCCCATTTAGGATATCTTACCTATGTACCTAGGGTCTCCTATGGATAAATAATCAAGACTAGATCTACAATCATGTCACATGATCAAAAATCATTGAACGAAAAATGTGAATATCATCTCACCACCAATTCCCATATAATAAATGGCCCCTTTAACATTATCTATATCAAGAGAAATAAAATAAGGGGGAATCAGAGGGTTAAAAAAACTAAAAATAGATGAAAACCATTTAATGGTTCCATACACATATTATTTAAAATTAATTCAAAATGAAAATTCCCCTAAATCCTTTAAAAATCCATTTCTAAAATATATCGTAAAAAATTTCACTAGAAAAAAAATTTAGAATCAGTTAAACAATATACTCACTTTTCAAATTAAAACCTCTACTGGTCTAAAATATTTCTTCTCAAATTAGTTTGTGACCTAAATGGGGTCAGTGAACAATAATAATAATAATAAATGTTCTATTGAACCAAACCATTAAAACGTTCCAAAAACAAATGGAAATAAAAATATTTATTGAAAATTAGGAAAATAAACTGAATAACATTTAGGATTTGTGATAAATTAATTTATAACATTTTAAAATCCCATTAGAGCTATCATATATAAATTTAGTTTGAGAGAAACTAAATTCAAAGAATTTAACAAAAAATAAATTTCTAATAAAGAATGTTCACAAAAAAGGCTAACATAAATCATGCAGAAATCCCACTCAATGAGTTATAGTATGTCACATTCAATAGATATTGATAAATTTGGAAAGGAGGATCTCTCTATGAGACCTTTAAATCAAAATACCTAAATTAAAACAATCCAAAACCCTAAATAACAAACCCCATGATGGTTAAGGTTTCATGATGAAATGAAAACCAAGCAGGGAGAGAGAGGGAAGGAGGGAGGGAGAATGAAGGAGAGATAGAGCGATAGAGTGAAATAGAGAGTGATAGGGAGTGATTAATAAAGGGATATAACCCAATAATATTAGAGGAATATACATTGATAAATATCTTAGAGTCTATGTAATAAAATAATAAATAAGATAAGAATGTAGGGTAGGAAAACCACTATCAATAATATTGGCATAGTTGAATAGGAGAGGAGGAAAGGATTTCAGAAAGGGTTCATATAAAAAAAGGGTTATTTAAACCTTTAAAAAAGATTTGTATACAAGGTTTTTGGTGTGGTCCAATCCACTATAGTGTGGTGTCTCTCAAGGAGGCCAATATATAGTGTTGTCATGTCCACCATTTTGCATCACTGCTGAAGGAGGACCTTCTATTGAATTGTCTATTGAGTATAGTGATTCTATCCTAAAAATGGTATAGGTGACTTTGTCCCACACCCCAAGAAAATATAGTTTATCCCCACACACTAGGGCATGCATTCACTCTCAAAAATCTATATAATACATAAATGTTATCTCTATTTCATGTCCTAAGAACAACACCACTATAGAACTAACTTCCACCATTCCACACCATAATTATAAAACTTAGGAATTACCCTTAAAGAACACCCAAAACCTACTCATACACATCACCCACCACATTATAGTCTGACCTTAATAGTGTATCCTTCTACCCTTAACCTTATGTGTGACATATACACAGCTCTAAACCACCCATACATAACTCCCACTATGGAGAAACCCTCGTTCCATGATGAAAATATACCTTTACCACAAAAAAATAAAAAAGGAAAGGATTTTGGAAAACGTGTGGCCCCAAAATTATAATGAGTGTCCTACTACAGACCCATACTATAACTCTCAATCATCTCCCGATCCACCTAAAAACATCATAGAATGAATGAAATAACATTGAAAACTAAAACTAATAAAAAAATTAAATAATTCACTATAAAAACTACTTGGATAGGGGGTAATAAAAATTAAATATGTGTTAGAGTTTAAGAATATATTAGGAAAATAAACTACCAAGAAGAAATGTGGTGCTATTAATTAAAAAATATTGTTTATAATAGAAAATATAATTACAATTAATGGGAATTTAAACAAGATGAGGTAACAAAAATATATAAAAGTGTATGTAAATAATACATGTAAAAATAGAGGCCATAGAATGTTTTATAAAAGGGATAACAAAAGCAATGGAAATTCAGGATATAGAAAAAATACTTCTACATTCAATTATAACTATATGAATGTCACCTATTATGTATGTTGGAAACAAGAGAATATAAATGATGACTACACGAAGTTGATAAATGAATTTAAATACAATAATTATATGAAAAAATATAAATAGGCTATGAATTCATCATTTGAATATATTGTAGATAAATATTAAAGGGAAAAATTTAAACCAAAAAAGAGTTTTGAAATATATTCTTGATGGAAAGTGTTAATTAGGTCATTGATTCTGGATGTGATTGTGATTATGATTAAAATATGAGTCTAAATATGATAATCCAATTGTATAATTTTTAAATGAAGTGAATTATAGAAATCAAAATAAAATTTTCATTATTTTAGGTTTATACATTAAACTAAAAGTTACTCATATGAAAGTAGTGGAGGAAAAGAAGGATCCGACTCAGGGGGTTGGAAAGTGATGTAATGCCACTTCAACAAGTAAAACTTAAGATTAAAATGCACTTGAGATGTGTAATGTTTATATTAATACACTCAATGATTCTTCATCAAAATTCACATTTGGTAAATAAAATTATGAAAAAATTATGCCATTTTAGGGATTGGATATGGCTATGGATGTAGTTGGTAGTAATGGAAAATTTCCAATATTATATAGAAATTCCATTATAAAGACTTCTAAAGGTATAATTTCTACCATTAAATGATTTAGATATAGAATGGAAGGTTTTATGATATTGAATAATCTCTTTTAGACCATTAATCATTCTGACATACAAAAATTTCATTTTTAAATATCTGTATAGTACATCCCATTTTGACTTCACTATGAAATCAGTGTGGGTACCTAAAGGTAGATTATCTAATCTAATTGAAGACAATAGAAGGACATTAGAAAAAAAGGTTGTTTTATCTTCTAGGAAATAAATTTATACTATAAAGTATGATGGATATTTTAACACCCAGAGTTTTATCAATTTTTTTTTCAAATAAAGTAAATTTCATTGATATCTTCCATTACACACAACAACAAGTCTAACTTTCCTTACACATGACTTCATGTTTTAACAAACCATGATATATTATTAATATAATTATTTAAATGTGATTATTATATAATTTATATTAAACATAGTTATATGAATATAAATAACAGTTTTTTAGATATTAAATATAATGGTTTTATATAAAAAATATATATTAAAAAAGTTCTTAATTTTTATAAAAGTGTTTATAGGTTTTGAAAATATAGTTTTCAAAAAAAATGTTTTTATTGAAATTTGAAGAAAATAAAATTATTATTTAAAAATTTTAGAAATTTTATTTTAGAAATTATAGTTTTTTTATGGAATCATCATGTTAAAAATATCTTGGAGTGTATTTTTCATAATTTTCTGAATAGATAGATTTGTTCCTGAATAGTAAAAAAATATGATTTTTATTAAGAATTTTAATTTCATTAAAAGATTTAAAAAATATATAAATTATTTTAATATGGTTTTGGAAAGAAAAATTATTTAAAAATTATATATATTAATCCAAATTAGGTTATTATAATAAACTTCAAATAGAATTTTGATATAAATCTTTGTAAAATTTTGAACATTTTCTCTTTGAAAACCATCTTTCTCATCGTGTTTTCGAGATTAATTTTAATTTTGTTTTCTAATTATATGAATGTAATATGGAAAAATTTATTATAAAGTTTTATATAGAATAATTTATATTATCCGATAAGATAAAATTAATTATTGAGCATAATGAATAGTGAAAATAGTGAAAAATAAAGTACCAGAGTTAAGGTTAAAATTGGTTTACAGGGGGGGTTAAAATAAAAATTTAAAAGTTTATAAATGTCACAAATCAAGTATAAATATAATTTTATGAAATTATATACATATTATCCTTTTATATAAATAATATAGGGTCATTTTTAAACTTTTTTTCATTTGAAATATTTTATAATTTGGGATTTGTTTTGGAAATATTATCACAGTTTCCATGTGGGTTCCTTTCCCCACATATAAAATCCAACAAAAAAACCTCACTAATTCAATCCAATAAAGAAATATATTTCTAATAAAAACTGAAATAATCTATCCCTAACATACTTATATATGTTCTATAGATTCATTTCTTCCCAAAATACAATGGGGTCCTTAATAAGTGATCCAAAGGAGGTGCTTCCAAGGGAAGGTAATTGTTTTCACTAAGCTACTTCTTCATAATTATTCATTTTCCACTTTCAATTATGTATTAATACATCCAATATATTAAAAAAATTATATCCAATATAATTATATTTCAATATTCAAATGTAATAACTTGTATCTATCTCCATTCCCATCAAATGAAAAACAAAAATGTCAATCTTGTGTATGGTGGACTACCACCTCGTGAACTAATGTAGTTTTTTCCCATAAACATGTTTCAAGGATAGATATAGTGATTAATGTAAAATATTTTAAAAATATTTTAAAAATTAATGTACTTATTTAATTATTAAATCATATAAAATTGCATACTTTCCATTTTATGGGGGATATGATAACATCAATCTTGTGTACAATGGACTACCGTCTCAAGAAGCGATGTGATTCCTTTTTATTTACTCTTTACATGGAAGGTAGTAAGGATAAATTTAATTAATATATATTATACATGTAAAATAATGAATATTATATATTGATTATATACTATTTACATTCATTTTTTCCATCCATCAAGAAAATAGAAACAACATTCATGTGTACGTACAACCTACTGTCTAAATGAACAATGTATTTCATTTTATAACACTATATTTATGGATTTAACTAAATATGTATATAATGAATATTTATTATATTTAATTCATAGTTAAAATTATGCATAAGAAGGAGCCATGATCCAATTAAATTGACTTAATATACTAAACCAAAACATAAATGAAAAACAATTCAGTTATTACCTGAAACAAGATTTTAACAAGGAATTGATAATAAATGGGTAATAATAGTTCATAAGTAAACCATATATGGTATTATATGTATATATTTATATGGTTCTTTAATTTTTATGTACTAAACTTATATTATTTATATAATAGGTTTGAATGTGTTAGAATAAAGTCAAGACTTAAGGTATGTGATTTATAGTCTCTCTTTAATTTTTGGGAGACATATGAAAACTCACCAATAATTTTATTTTGTGGAGAAATTTAATTAAAATTTGAAATTTTATATAATTAATATATTTATTTTCCTGATATTTATATTTTCATTTGATGTTATTCTTTATTGGTTATTTCAATTCAAAATATTACTAAATCGGTTATGGATTTTGTTCTGAATTTCCTTCTTTGAGACATAGGTTATGTTATGAACCTATATTCTTTTATGTGGTGTATATACTAACCCATTGACATGTAATATCATTATTTTATTTATTTTCATGATATTTTATGTTTAATTTGTTGTTATTTTTTCATGTGGCTTGTGGTTCAGTGATAACAAAGTGATAATGGTTTTATGACACAATTTCATTGTTTTTCTGGATTGTTTAGGTTTATGCATCCAATGAAGAAATATTATTACCCAAATATCATGAAACTCCTGAAATTTATTCTCATATGGTTATATAATTTGAATAAATGGGTTTACCTAATCATTATATTTGTATGAACTCAAGAGTTTAAAAGAATTATTTTTAATAAAAATGGACTCTATTTCTCTCTTCATCCAAAAAACATTTTTCATCCAAAATAATGTTTTATAAAAATGTTTTTAAATCCAATAACTGATTTATTAAATTCATTTTACCCATGTTTTACATTTTAAATAAATGTTTGGGAAAGAATATTCAAGTATTTTTCCAGAAAATGACTGTTTGGGTTTTACTGAAAAAGTAAAAGTAATATTTGATTTAATGTGTATGGAATTAATGGTATTTTATGACATAATATTAAAATAATTATTTTAAATATTCATTTACACGTTTCAAAATTTATTTTTAAATAAAATTCTTTAAAAATATTTTTATGAATTTTTAGTTTAAAAATGAGATTTTCAATTTTGAAAGGATGTTTTCCTCAAGAAATATTTTAAATGATTTTAAAAGAATCTTTTAGAAGTTTCCACGGTTACTTTTAAAGAAATGGATTTTAAAAATGTTTTATGTATTAAAAAGTTTTGTTCAAATTGAAAATTATATATTCCTTAGAAAATATTCCAAGGGATATTTTAAAATCAATTTCCATCTAATATGACATCAATTGAAGTTAGTTATGATTTAATATGAAAAAATTGAATGAAACCATCCTCATTATAAATAAAGATGGTTGATGTTTAATTTTATTATATTTTCAAGAAACTCATTCATTTTTCATGTGTTATTCTTTTCCATATTGATGAAATGTTTATGAAACCCATTTTCATTACAAGGGTTAGGATGTGATGATATGACATTTTGGAACACATATGTATGGTTTTCATTATGAGATAGTTGAAACCTATATCTCTATCTGATAAATTGGGCAATTAATGATATCTAATGAGTAAAAATAGAAAACAATTTGATGATATTGATCCACTATTAGAAATAGGTGTGTCCTGGTCCACTATGGGTAACAAGCCTGTCCTGATCCACAATCGAAAATAGTTGATATTGCCTAATTCACTATATTGGTGGACTCAGTAGTTAACCTTGAAATATAAAATGGTTTTATGTATTTATGAATGTACCACACTTTTAGGATACAAAATAATGGTCCATAATTGATTAATGATTCTTGATTACACCTATATGACATGTTTTCTACAATGGTAACAAAATTCCATGATTGATGTTTATGATCTATGACAGGTTGGGTATGAAATTTGTAAGTTATGTTCCTAATTACATACCCATATTATTATCTTAGGATTTCATATGATCCAAGATTTATATCTTCTATGTTTACCCTTACCGACCATCTAATATTACCCATTCTTATATTTCCTTCCCCAGGTTATGAAGGATGGTTTATGTAGGGTATGCCAAAGAGAATTACTATGTTAGAAGATAATTGTGGGAGATATTTATGATTATTAAATAAGAATATTGTTCTTATAGTATCTAAATAAACAATAATATTATATTCCTTGATAATTGTAAGATCCCAACATTTTTAGGAGTTTTCTCAGGAACATTTTTAGGTACTCATTTTCCTTGTGACGAGTTCTTTTCTTTTGGCCTTTACTATGGGGTGTGCTTGGGTGAAAATTGATTTTTTTAAGGAAGATTTTTTTTTCATAGTTGGAAAACATTTTTACAAAATCATTCACCCTCATAAGAGTAACCACATTTCCCCATACAAATAGGCTCATGGTTTAGGCACACAGTTAGGAAAAACCATGTACCACTGCACAACAAAGTATGCAAGATTTTTAAAGTCAAATGATTTTTTATTCCTATAATCCCCATAAATCTCACCATATTTGACCCCAATTTGACCCTAGGTGGTTTTTCCCAATTTTGGAGCTCTATAAGAGAATTTAAAGCCTTCACATCCTCCATTCTTCATGATTCAAATCCCAGATCTTAGATCTGCACCTCTCCAAGTAAGTGAATCCAATCCTAGTTATTTTCTCATCCTTATTTTGTTATTACCACATTATTTATGAAAATTAATCCTCTATTTTGGTTAGATATATATCTATTTGGGGAGATCTAGATAAAAAATTGTAGATCTATATCTAGATTTATAAGATCTCGATTTCCTTAATCCGGATATTGGGTTTTCAGATTCAAATCTCATTCTACATCATTATGCCACTAAATTTTTGGGGATTTCCATTAGATTATTGTTCTTCAAAAAAATTAGGTAGGTGGTGCAATATTCAATTACCATAGTCCTAATTTTGATTATGTGTATAAATATTTTTTAATTTCTAGATATCATTAGCGATTGAATTTTCTAATTGAATAAATTGATGCGGTAAATTAATCAATTAAGGAATTGAGAAATTGTGGAATTTGGGGTTAAATAATTGAAGAGTTGATTATTGTATATTTGAATTATTAATTGAGATAAATAAATTTGAATTAATTGTGTGATATTGATATCATGAATTGAGATAATTAATGGTATGTGATATGGATATTATGAATAGAGATAATTAATTATGGGATATTGACATTATGAATTGAATAATTAATTGGTGAATTAATGATGATATATTTAAATAATTATCATGATTAATTAATTGGTGAATCAATTAATAGGTTATTGAAAAACCAGCAATATTGTGATGTTTTCAATTATTTATAATTAAATGGTGAATGGTAACATAGACTTTCAGCCATGTATTATGAATGGTAACATGCTCACTAAATTATGTGTTATTAAATGGTGAATGGTTACATGGACATTTATCCAAGTATTATGAATGGTAACATGCTAATTCAATTATGTTTTATTAAATGGTGGGTGGTAACATTGAAATTCAACCAAGTATTATAATTGATAACATGATAATTCAATTATGTGTTGTTAAATGGTGAATGGTAACAAGGAAAATCAGCTAGGTATTAATAATGGTAACATAGACATTTAAATTTGATATCCCTTGTGTTTAGATCAGACTCCAGAACATGTTTAAGTAGGTATTGAGGTTTGGGTGACCTTTGGAAGCTAGGGGTTTATGTGGTCAAATAGAAAATATTTAATAAAATGATAACTGTGTAACTATTCATTGTACTTAATTCATGATACAACTACATACAATATCATTAACTAGATTTGTTTTAGACACCTTTGGGGGTGGCGTACTAAGTTTTACCCACACCCTACTTGGGCTGCATGATCAGTACACAAATATTATTCATTGTTGTAGGATATGTTATTGGAAAAGGCCCTGGGTTAGATAGATTATTTGGGGATGTAGTATGGATGAGTGAACCATATGAGGTTCATGACTCTCTTGGGAGTACTTAGTGTCTTTGTTTTGAGTTTCCATTTGACACTAGACATGTAATTTTTCATGGCATGTTACTTCTTTATTTTTTATATGGTATTAAAAGATTGGTTATCATGAGAAATTGGTATTGTTTATGGTTATATGTTATTCTTCTATTGTTTATTTATTTTTATTGGTGTATTAATATCATAAAAGAGGGTATATTCTCCCCATGATCGATATATCATAGCCTCACTGCTCATTGTAAGCCTCTGTCATGTTGGAAGGCATGTTTGATTTTATGTGAAAGACCATCTTGGGGCACTGGTGTGTGGAACCCATGTCCAAACTTTCCAAATTTGTATCATATCCCATATTTATTTGAATTTCCGTTTTTCAAACTATTTTGGAAAGGTATGTAGGAGACTAGTAAGAGTCAGGGATTAGACATGAGCTCGTGCAAGGGTGTTTCAAACCCATGTATAAGGGAAATACCAGTACCCTAGGTGGGATTGTTGTTATTTTAGTTTTCTATTATAGTTGAATATTATTTCGCATTGGGTGGATCACTTATTGTGTGATGTGAAAATTATTTCTGAGATTTTTTGAGAATTCACTCGTAGACCAAAATGGCATCATATTTGAGCTTGCATGCATCATTCTAGGCACTCAAGACTATTTTGTGATATGCATCATTTTAGCAACACACAATAAAATTTGGGTTCAGGTATTTTGTTATACATAAACTAATTTTCTTTTCATGTGAAATTAAATTGAAAAAATTCAAAATATATAATTTAAAAAAAATTATAATATGATGCAAGATGAGAATATACGGGTGTTTAAATTATAAACATGATATGATAATGATTTTTTTATAACCATGAAATATGAATAGGATGGTTAAGGGTTGAAATAGCTTCTCATTTTTGACTGTGTGGATAATTTTTGGGAAACTACTTACAATGAATTTTGTGATTATTCCTCTCACGTAACTGTGATGTAGATGTGTTATGAGGCTTGAGATTTCGTTTTGGACTTTTAGAGTTCTTCCTCCTTGATGACGCTTATTTAGGGGAGGAAGGGAAGATATGGCTAGTGATTCTCTACAAGTACTGGAACCTGAGGCATCAATAGTGCATGGTGAGGATATATGGAATCAGTTCTGAGAGAACTTCACTCACTTCACACAATTCATGGAAAGAGAGCCATGGTGGGTTTTGAAGAGTATGTATAACATAAAGAGGGATATTCAGTTGTATCACCCTCTGACATTTACTAGAGAGGGTGTATGGGAGGGATCTATGTTCTAGGTTGATTCCATCGAGATGATACTTGGCCATTTAGAGACTCATATTGAGGAGAGAGACACTTTTCATACTTATATGCCATGAGGATAAGTGAAGTGATGGTGGGTCATTCATGTATATACTGGAAAGGATGATGACATTCAATGGAAGGAATTTTTTGAGATGTTTCTATAGAACTTCTATCCAGTGATACTGAGGGAGGATAGAGTGGCTGAGTTCATGTGGCTAACTCAAGGGAGCATGCCTATGATGGACTATATTGGATTCTTTATAGACCTAAAGTTATTTTCTCTAAAATTTAATGGATATGATATATCTATGGATATACACTTTTAGAATAGAATTATGTGTGAGATTAAGTTCAAAGTAAACCTCATTTGGTTAAAGAAGTTTGTTGACGTGATGGATCAGGCTCTCATAGTTGAGGGGAAGTTGAGGGAATCTTCCAGTGCAGGATAGGTGGTTATAGATTGATGACATGGAGGTATGAATTCTGAGAGTAGGAATCATATCTATGATAAAATTATCTAGTGTAGTGGAAAAAATATTACCTAGATAGATGGATTAGTTTCACAAGAACTTACTGGCTTTTTCAGTCACAAGTGCGGTGGATGGGACATTATCATTGGAACTATTCCAGACCACACATGGTGTGTCAATCTTATTACATGGTGGGATATTTACGAAGGTTATGTAAGAACCTACAACACACTTTCTTTAATGGAGGAGCTAAATAAAACCATGGTGCATAAAGGGGATCTTCTGCACTATATCAGTCTTGAAGCTAGAGATCTACTAGCTAAGGGGGTAGAGGCATTGGATGTGTTACTTTTGGGAAAATGTTCCCATATCAACAAAGTGGTGAAATTCATGGGATTCAGACTGTATCATAGTGAAGAGGAACATGACAACTACTTTTCAGGAAACCTACACTTCAAGATATTGAGTATGGGCCATCGATAGTGAGAGGTACTATTCCACTTTATTATATATTACCTAGTGCCATATTTGATACAATTTCCCCTCATTTGATTATATTAAAAAAATGTTAATGGTTTGATCCTGGTAGTGGAGTTTTTGAGCAGGGTAAGGACTATAAATACAACATTAGAAGTACAATCTAGAGGCATATGTTTTTTCAAGGGTTGTTATCTCAATGTTAGGGAGTGTCATTTTATGTAGGATATCTATATCATTGACATGGAAGGGTTCAACCTAATTATCGGTAGGGACATGCTAGTCCCATACCGATACCTTATTTATTGTTACCATAGGAGAGTGAAGTGCATGTCTCCTAAGGGTGCCCATTACATTACCCTTGGAGAGTGTGATATCCAGGTAGGCAGATCAGGGCTAATTACTCAACAACTAGGAGAGATTACAACCCAGTTTTCTCATCTTTTGTTGAATGAAATTGGTGTGAAGTATGATGTATTTCCACTAGTAGTGGAACAATTTCAAGATGTTTTTCCTAATGAAATCTCTAGGAATCCAGCTGAGAGAGATGTAGAATTCACTATTGAGATCATGTGAGGGGTTGTGGCAGTTTGTATTCCACTGTAAAAAATGGTACTAATAGATATCCAAGAGCTCAATAATCACCTGGAGGAGTTAGAGGATAAGGGATTTATCTTCTCAAGTACATCACTTTTGGTTGTTATAGTTTTGTAACCTATAAAGGATGAAGGGACACTAAACTTGTGTGTTGATTACCAAATTTTGAACTAGATGACTATAAAGAATTGATATCCTCTTCTTTATATTGATAATATATTTGACTAATTGAGAGGAGCTTGTGTGTTATCAAATATAGACTTGATATTGGGTTGTCATCTACTGAGAGTTTGGACTTTTGATATACCTAGGAATGATTTCAGATGAAGGTATAGCCTATATGATTCCATCTTAATGCTATTTGGGATGACGAATGCACTAGATGTGTTTATGAACTTGATGAATAGGTTCTTCCATCCATACTAGAGATAGTTTGTTGTAGTATTTGTGTATGAAATCTTGGTACACAAAAAGACTCATGATGATCATTCCCAACACAATTAAATCATCTTGAGTACACTGAGAGAGTATAGGATGCACAATAAGATATCTAAGTGTCAATTATGGATTGATCAGGTACACTTATTGGGACACATAATCTTGGAGGAAGGTGTGTCTGTGGATCTATAGAAGGTCAAGGTAGTGGTTTCTTGGGAGTATCCTAATATTGTTTTCATTATCCATAGATTTCTAGTTTAGTATTATATTATCAGAGATTCATCCAGGACATTTCCCAATTGGCATCATTACTCTCAGGCATGAACAAAAAGGGGATAAAGTTTTATTGGTCATAATCATATGAGAATGCATTCTAGGATCTAAATAAGAATCTGGCTTCAGCACCAATAATGATCATACCTGATCTAGGTGAGGAGAATTAAGTGTATTGTGAATCCTCTAGGATCTGAATTGGAGTTGGTTTGATGTAGGGAGATCGAGTTGTGGTATACTGGTCTTTGCAGTTGAGGCCACATGAAGAAAACTATTCTATGTGGGACCATGAGTTTGAAACAATGCTTTATGCCTTAATGTGCTAGTGGCATTATCTTTTGGATAAAAATTTTACTGTGTATACAAAAAATAAGATCTTGAAGTATATCTTTTCATCGTTTTATTTGAATCTTTAGAAGTGAATATGGGTTGAGTATATTTAGTCATTAAATTTTGGGATAGCGTATAAGACCGAGAAGGGAAATAATGCGACTGATACTTTGATCAGGAAAACCCAGGATCATGAAGTTCAAGAGTCTAGTAATGACTGGAAGATGATGTCCTTGCTATATGAGATTCATTTGATGGTTGAGGAGATTCAAGAACTCATAACTCTCATATCAATTTTAGTAGAGTATACACATTTGATATGGATATTAGATAGATAGTATGAGGATATGTATTTTTTTAACATGATGGAAATCCTTCAAGGTGGGGAGTCACCTTCAAATTAGAGAATAGATGAGGATGAGATCATCTATGTTAGGAATCAGGTTGTTGTGCCTACGAGCATGAGAGAGGAGTTGATATAGTAATTTCATGATGAGATATCAAGGTTTATAACACGATGCTACACCTGTTTGTAGGTGAAGGTAGAGAATCAATTAACTAGAAGTTTTCTTGAGATTTTACCCATTCCATAGTAAAAGTGGGATGATATGACCATGGATTTTGTGTTGGGTATCAAGAAGAATCCAAGGAAGAATGATTCTATTTTGGTTATTGTGGATTGACTGATGAAATTAGCACATTTCATGCCCATATAGGAGACATTCTTAGTTGTGTAGTTTGGAAAACTATTTGTTCGAGAAATATTTAATCTACACGGGGTACCATAGACTGCAGTTTCACAACACAACTCATGATTTACTTCACGCTTCTATCATGGCTTCTAGAAGGTTCTCAATACACATGTATTATTGAGTAATGCCCTAAAAGATATATTGTTAGTTAAAACATACAATATTAGTTCTTGAGGATATGTTGAGACCATGTGTTATTGACTTCAGTGGGTCTAGGTCGATGAATTTTTCTTTAGTAGATTTTTTCAATAATAGTAGTTATCATAAAACTATACATATGAAACCATTTGAGGATTTTAATGGTAGGATGAGCAGATTGCTGCTATGCAGGATAGAGGAAGTTGTGTTAGTGTTTTTGAGACTAAATTTTGTATAAAATATGTAAGAACAAGTAAATATAATTAAAAAATGTATAGAAATGTCTCATAGTTGACAGAAGTCACATAATGATAGACATAGATGACCCCTAACGTTTACAAAGGGTGATTGTGTATACTTTCATGTTACACCCATATTGGGTCACCACATGATACTGAGACAGGTTAAGGAGGTTCCTATATTTGTCAGACTGTTTGAGATTATGGAAAAAATTGGGTTGATGGCATTCTAATTGGCTCTTCTATATAAATTTTGAGATATGCATGATCCTTTTCCAGGTATCAAAAAATATGAAATATCACCATGAACCTTATCATGTGATTGAGGTGGATGATTTTGAACTTGATGTGGTTGTGTCCTTTGATGAGAATTTTATACGTCTGTTGGGTCACTGTACGAAACTGTTGTGGGGAAATACTGTTCTGATAGTTGGTGTATTGTGGCATCATGGGAATGTGCAAGAGTAGACATGTGAAAGAGAAGCATATATGCAGGCTCGGTGACCCAATATTCTTGACTCATAATCTTAGTGAAGCAGGGGAGTGCATATTAAGGATGATCTATTATAACATGGAGAGATTGTAAGATCTGGACCTATTTTGGAGTTGTCTCGGGCACATTTTTAGATACTCTTTTACCTTGTGATGAGTACCTTTCTTTGGGGTTTTACTTTGAGGCTGGTTTGGGTGAAAATTAAACAAAATGGAATAAGAAGGGGCTTCTCATAGTTGGAACATGATTCTCCCAAATGTTTCACCCTCTTAAGAGTAATCATGATACCCTATAATAACAAGCACACGGTTTAGGCACACATTTAAGAATAATTGTGTGGCCCTATCCCGCAAACTGCACACAATTTGTAAAGTCACCCCATTGTTAGTTTTTTAATCCCCTGAACCCCAAAAACTCACTCTATTCAACACCTATTTGACCATAGGTGGTCTTTAATGATTTTGGATATCTTTAGATGATTTCCAACAATTCAAAACCTTTATTCTTCATGAATCAAAGCCTAAATAAAATATCCACACCTCTCCAACTAAGTGATTCCTATACCTGTTCTTTTCTCATTCCTCTCTCATTCTTCTCACTTTCTTTAAGAGAAGTAGTCCAATATTTTGTTTAGATCAAAATATATTTGGAGATATCTAGATCTATGACTAAAGATCTAGTTCTGGATTTATATATTATTTATTTCTTTAATCTAGATTTAGGGGTTTATGATTCAAATATCATTCTATGTCATTATGCCACTCAATTTTTGAGGATTTCTTTTGGGTGATTATTCATTGCTGAATTGAGTTAGGTGGTATAATATTTAACTCCCATAGTTATTATTTTGATTACATGTATTAAAATTGTAGAATTTATATAGTTTTTTATTAATTTAATTTTATAATGTAATTAATTAATGTGGTAAATAAATAAATGAAGTAATTATGAAGTTATGGAATCTAGGGATAAATAATTGGAGAGTAAATTATAGGATACCAATATTATGAATTCATAAAATTAATATTTGGAATTAATTGGGGGATATTTATATCATGAATTGAGATAATTAATGATGGAATTAGTTATTTGATATTGAATTTGTGAATAGAGATAATTAATTGTTTAATTAATTGTTGGATATTGATATTAATAATTGAATAATTTATTTATTAAATAATTGAGGTATATTGAAATTGGGAGTATAATTAATTAATTGGGGAATTAATTAATGGGTTGTTAAGATTCATGTATTATTTTGATGTTGTCAATTTTTAATTATTAAATGGTGAATTGTAACATGGACATTCATCAAAGTATATGATTGATAACATGCTCATTCAATTTTGTGTTATTAAATAGTGAATTATAAATTGGAAATTTGGTCACGTATTATGAATGATAACATTTTTATTAAATTATGTATTATTAAATGGTGTGTGGTAACATGGACATTCAACCAAGTATTATGAATGGTAATATGATCATTCAATTGTGTTTTATTTAACGGTGAAAGGTAACATGGACATTCAGATTGGTATTAAGAATGGTAACATGGATATTCAAATGTGATATCCATTGGGGATTGATTGGTGTTTGGAATGGTCCAAAGTAGGTATTGAGGTTTGGGTTCCCTTAGAAACCTGGGGGTTTGTATGGATAAATAGATAATATTTAACATTGTGACCATTATTTAATTATGAGTTGTACTTAATTCATTAAAAAAATGAATACACTATCATGGAATGGATTTTTTTAGATACTGTTGGTGGTGGACTACTGAGTTGCACTCACACCCTATAAAATGCTACCTAATCGATACCATATTAGATTTCATTATTATAGTATAGCTTATGGGAAAGGGTCATGGGTTAGATGACTTATTTTGGCATGGAGCATGGATGAAGGAACTATACTTGGTTTAGGACCCTCTTGGGAGTATTCAGTGTCATTATATTGAATTTTCATTTAACATTAGACACATAATTTAGCCTGGCATGTTATTGATTTAGTTTTGATATGATATTCCCAATTTGGTTATAATAATATAGTGATATTGTTTTTGGTTATATGTTATTACTATATTATTTATTTATTTTCAATAGTGTATCACTATGATAAAATATGGAATAGTCTCCCCATGATTGATATATCAGACTCTCACTGCTAGTTAGTAGCCTCTAGCATACAGGGAGGCACACTTGAGGTCATATGACCGACCAGCACGGGGCACCGATGTGTGGAACCTGGGTCGGAATGTTACAAGAATGGGTTTGTGTAATGTAGTGAATATTTTTCTACAAAGATGAAATTTCTATGTATGATAATTATGTGTTTTTATAAGTTGTATCCGAGTAAAGGTTTTTCTAATCTTTGGAGATTAGGAATATAAAAAAATATTAAAAATAGCAAGGATCAATATAAATATAGGATAACATATAAAAGTTTTGTTAAGAAATATATTGTGAGGTTTTCTAAGATATAAATCCCATTCAAGATACTACATTTTGATGTGGTTTAAGGATAGAGGAACCTAGGGGTAATAACTCTGAGAAGGTCACATTGAGTTGGACTCGATCATCACTAGGTTTCTAGTAATGAGCCTATCTACAACCCTATTTCAAAACTTCAAGGGGATATAATTTAGAGATTCAAAAAATATTTACAAACTATGATGAAGCATTTTAATAATGAACGTCAATGTCCTAGGTTAAGAGTGAGGTGTCATATATTAACAAGAAGGTGTCATGATTTAGATATCATATAAATTATTATTCATGATTACATTTTTTTCACTATTATAAGTGTTGATCACTCTATGATTTATGGTTTTTATCAATGGATAGAACCCCAAGGATCCATGCTAATGCTAGGTAAATCAAATATAGAATATAATATCCTTCAGAAAAATAAAATGTTATGTGAGTTGGAATGATAAATCATTTTTTATGGTAACTAAAATTTCTAAAAATATGAATCATACTGAACATACAAATGAAAAAAGAGAGAACAATGATCTGTTGAGTCCTTCATGAGGAAACACACACTTTAATTTAATGGTTTTGCTAATCCACATGTTGATGAGAAATAGATCAGTATCAATGAAAATATATTTTCCATTATTAAATGTTCATAGCATGAAAAATACATTTTGGATCTATATCACTTGGAAAGTGAAGCAGCTCAATGGTAGAACCTTATTAAGAATATAATTCGAGAGGATGAAATTGAATCTATGGAATGGGATGACTTTAAGAGGATATTTTTTTAGTAATTAATCCCATAATATTCTAAAAAAATTATGGAGAAGTAATTCCATGATTTTAAGTAATAGGATGACAAATCTATTGGTAAATATGGAAAATATTTTACAAGACATGAAGGTATAACTCTAATTTAATCATTAGTCATAAAAGGAAAATTTATTAATTATTTGGTGCACTAAAACAAATTCTTTGAAATGCCTTTGCAATAAGAGAATTTAGTAGTTATGAAGAAGTCATCTGATGATAACTGAAGGTAGAAATAGAAATTGGATATTCCCACTATTCCTATGGTACTTGGTAATAAATGGAAGATAAAGTCTCATGAAAAATTAAATGGTGGCATGTAATTCAATCCATCTGGATGAAATAAACCTAGGAAGAAAAATCAATGGAATTAATTGAATGGAATTAGGAGGTGCCTTAAATGTATAAAGGTATGACATAAAGCCCCTAAATGTCGAAATGTGATTAATGGGCTGACTAATATAATGGAGGGGAAGGGGATTCTATCAAATGCACTACCCATAATCCAGTGTTTCAATTTCAAGGATTTTGAACAATATGTGAATCAATTCCCTAATCCGAGGGATAATGCTGATGATAATACACAACAACCTATAAATACAAAAGTAAAATGTAAATAATATATAATCATAATGGTTGAATTGATTCTTAATAATTAGTGTAGACTTATCCTCACCTCCATAGTTTGGAATTTCATGTATTATTTTGTATAAATGATCCTTTTGGAAATATTGTTGTTAATCCTTTAAAATTTCATGTGATATCTCTCTCTACATGGATTCTAGAATAATGAATTCACTTGTGATACTATATAGATATAAAGATAAACCCAATATTCCTATGAAAATGTTTTTGTATAAGTCAAGAGAATATATATGGAATTAAGGATTAATTAACTATTTAATGTGTAAATGTCTCCTTGTAACTCTATCTTATTATTTATGGATTCTATCCTAGTTTAATGAGTTTACGGTTGATATTAAGTTCAATGTCATTAAAACCCTTTTTCATGTATTATGTGATAATAGTTAATCGATATTAATGTTATTTTAAGAGACATTTAGGGAAATACAACCCTTTGGTTTTGTATATGTTTTAGTGAAATATTTTTTTAAGGATGAATATATTTAAACTTTGTGGCACCAATATTAATGATTCTAGTAGCCATTAAGGTTTATTTTATATTTGATGACGAGTTAATTATGGGTTATATTAGATCACCTTATTATATAAGAACTTCATTTCTATTATAGAAGATCTCAATATATATACTCTTACCTGAATATACATTAAGGAATTATTAAGTTTTCATGGAGAACCATATTCAATTGTATCTAATCTAGATTCAAAGATTACCTTAATGTTTTAGAGAAGTCATCAGAAATCTTTTGATAGAAATTTGAGTTTACGCACTATGTATCATCCTTATATAGATGATTAGTCTAAGAGAACAATTAAATTACTTGTGGATACAATAAGATATTGTACTATGGATTTCAAAGGTGGCTGGGATCAACAAAAACCTCTAGTTTAGTTTTCTTGAAATAATATTTTTCACTCAAGAATTCATATGGTTCCTTATAAAGATTTTTTTAATGAAGTATAGAAATCAGATGTAATGGAATAATGTTGAAGAAAGAAATATACTCGTACCTGTGAATTTTAATTAGAAGATAGAGACTAATTGATCCATTCAAAAACATATAAGTACATTACAATGTTGACAGAAATGTTATGCTGATAACATCGATATGATATAGAATTTGATGTTGGTGAGAAGATATTTAAATAAAATATTCTATAGAATTTTGAAGTGAATACTAATACCAAGGTATATTGGTACCTTCGTAATAATTTATAATATTAGGATATTAGCTTGATTTTTGAAGCTTCCACCGAACCTTTCTCAAGTTCATGATGTGTTCCATGTACCTATTTTGAGGAAGTAAGTACCTAATCCCTCACACGTACTGAAATCAGAGGTCATACCATTGGAATTTGATATTTTTATAAGGAAACATAGGTTATGATTTTGGGACATATGGATAATGTGCTATGAAATAATCTCACTCAATTGGTCAATGTTTTGTGATAAAACCACTATCCTGAGGAAGTTACATAGGAACATGAGGGTGTAGTGAGGAAGAAGTATCCTAAGCTTTCGGTACCAAAGTGAGAAATTTTGAGGGAGAAATTAATTTTAAGGGAGGTACAATCTAACATCCTAATTTATTATGAGTTATTTTTTTAATAAATTAAATTTATTTTAATTTTTTCATTACACTCAAGACCGTTTCTATCTTGCTTTACATGCGATAATGAGTTTTAACAAACCACATCCTATTATTAATATTACTATTTAAACATGGCCATCAAAACATATCTGTTAAATAGAGTGATATGAATAGTAATAAATACTTTTAAAATATTAATTATAATGTTTATATTTAAATAAAAAATACTTTTTAAAAAGGTAGTTATTTTTTAGAGAAGTATTTGTAGGTTTATAAAATACTATTTTCTCAATAAATGTTTTTATTTTGTTTTTTGAAACAAAAATAAAAGTTCTTTTTAACACATTTATAAAATTTATTTTACAAAAAAAGTTCATTTTTAAAATCAAAATGGAAAACTTATCTTGGAGTGAATTTTTTATAATTTTATGAAACGATGCAATTTTCAACGATTAGTTAAAAATATTGGTTTTTATTAAGAATTTTTATATATATTTTAATAATTTTAAAAACATAAATTTTTTAATATTGTTATAAAAGAAATATTATTTTAATTATATATATATTAATCTAATTTAGATAATTGGAATAAATTTCATATTTAATTTTGATATAAAAACATTGTAAACTTTTGAACATATTCTTTTTTAAAAACCCACTTTTTCGTCATGTCTACGGGATTAATTATATATTAAAATTTTCTCCATATGTGAATGGAATTTGGAAAAAACGAATAAAATTTTTTAATATAATTAAATTATATTATATAATAAGGTAAATGTAATTTTTAACTATAACGAATAGTGAAAAATTTTAAAAACTAATTACTACAGTTAAAGTAAAAATTGGTTTTCCTGGGGATTAAACATAAAAAAATAAGGGTTAAAAATGACACAAACCATGTCTAAATCCTAAATAATAGAAATTTTTCTATCTTAGACCTTAAAATATCTAATATTTTTTCATTTGGAATCTTCTTCTCATGTGAATTACTTTATCATTTTTGATTCTTTTGGGAAATTCCCAAGTAGTTTCCTTGGGGGTTCCTTTCTCAACTTCTAAAATGACACCACCACCTTTTACATAGTTGTACCTATAAAGACATATATTTCATCAAAAAAGTACCAAAATACCTACCCAACATCCTAATACATTTTATAGATCTTTTATCCCCCCAAAAGAAAACTACTAATGTCCTAAATAAGATATATATATAAGGGGTTCTTCAAAGAGAAGGTGATTGTCTTCATTCAGATCCTTCTTTTTTATTTATTATTATTCACCATTTTAATATTTCATAAAACATACAATATAATGACCCAAATATCTCCCATATAATGATTTTTTATTATGTTAATTTAATAAAAAATATCCATCCCCACATTCATCAAACATAAAACAAAATTATCGATCATGTGTATGGTGGACTACCGCCTAACGAACCAATGTAGTTTGTTTTCAACCACCACGATTCAAGGAATCATATAGTTTAGTATTAAAAATATTTATATTATATTTATGACATTAATATACATATGTAATTATTATATCATCAATAACATTATACACTCTCTAACGATCTAACCCGTGCAACCCAAAGCTAGTGTCTTACTTTATTACATAGGCATAGATACAAGATTAAAATTCCAAAGGACCAAACAATTTATCATTTTTGAAAAACAATATTACAAACATGATACCCATATTAAATTGGGAACATAAAAAATCATAACAAAAGTAAAATTTCAATATCATTGAAACCGATTTCATTAATTTATCTTCATATCAAGGGGAAAGAAAAAAAAATAAGGATGAGCTCAAATTATCAGTAAGGGTTAAGTAAAACGAGATATATAATGAATAAATAAAAATAATAAATATATAAAGGTAGATAACTAAACAAAAATTAGAAATAATTATATGGATAAATAATCATTATAGTAAGGTGAACAATTGAAATACGTGGCATTTAATCAATAAAGTAAAAATGAATGGATCCATGTATAATTTCATTGAAAAAATATGATGGATAATAATGATAATTGAATATTTAATAAATGAAATGATTAATTATTGGATTCCTTGTTTCCCTGGTACATGGTACCTTTACCATCATGTCCATTCACAAGATGGATAAAATCATATCGAGTAAAAACCCTTGTTATTTGGAAAACTAAATTATGTCATGAGACTTCTGATGCATTTAGGGGATTATATTAAATTGTCCCAAACCTATGTCGTATCATTCCAAATCATTACTTATATATATATAAGAATCTATTTAATTCATAAAAAATGTGTGTTATGAAATACCCATATTGACTAAAGAATATTGATTTATCATAAATTCCCCAATTAAGAAATAACTTACAAAGTAAACATCATATGTAAAAACATTATAAAATTTGGAAAATAATGATATCAATTACCAAATAATATGGATATTTAAGAGAAATTTAATTTTAAATGATAATTAATTACAATAAAAAGATTATCTCAAGGGAAAGTTAATTATCACAAAAGAAAGAGAGATTTCATAATAATGTTTAGCACTTAGTGTTTTTAAAGTCAAATCCCAATGGATTAAATAATTCAATTTGGAACATAAAATTAAATTAATTTTGAATCATTATATTTCATGTCAGATGGTAAGTATATAAACCACCTAAAATTTATATTTTTACTAATAAAAAAATAAGTCTTAAGGGAATTTAAATTTAGAAAGAATCATAGAGCTCAATCTTTCCCTTAACAGACTGTTCTTTAACCTCCTGTGTAATTATTTTAAGAATATTATTAACTTATTAAATAACCATATTAATATTTACGATATAATACATGATCCTTTTATATAATTATATCACTCGTTTGTTAATAATATTTCATTATTTTCATTTTTTTACATGTCAATTGAGTTATTTTTTACAATGTTTTGACATTTTAATTTTTGTTCCTCCTATATAGATCATTATTTAATAATATAAATATCTTAAAAAATGATTTATATATCATATAAATTATGTATATATGTTTTCATATTAATCTATAAAATCTGGTGATAGGAAATTGAATACACTATTTATGGAGATGGTAGGTCATTGGTACACATGTACATTATTTCTATTTTTTTATCGTATTGAAAGAAATAAAATTAAATGACATACATATATATTATAATTAAATTATTATTATTATTTTTTTACATATATCACATATTTTTATTAATACCATCCTTAATACATTCCTTGTGAACGTTGAACAAATCACATCACTCCGATAGGTAGTAATCCTTTGTACACATGAGTGATGTTATCATATTCCCGCAAAAAAAATCATGATTTTATGTGTGATATTATAATTTTATAAGTGTAATAAAATAATAAAAATCATTAATATAATATTTAAACTATAAATATATCATTATTGAAAATCATGAAAGGTGGTAATGGAAAAATGAACAACATCGGTTCATGAGGGGATAGTCTGTCGTACACATGAATGATGATTTCATAACCCATTTGATAGATGTGTGTGAACTTTTAGGTAGTAAAAATGTCATAAAAACATATTAGTATATTTAATATAATTATTTTATTATATAATAATGTTATAACAATAATTTTTGGAGGTAGAGAAGTAAATTGAATATAAACGATTTTAGAAGAAGAATACCTCTTCTTTAGGTATCCTCCTTAGGTTTAAACTAAGAATTTACTATATTGTATATAAGCCCAAAATATTGATTCTAGGATGTTTGGTGGTATGTTGGGATTTTATTTGGGAAGTTATTGTCTAAAAAACGTTTTTTGATGGTCAGAATAAGGGAGGAGATGGGGTGTCCATTTATAAGTGAGGGAGAGGACACAATTGTTATTTTTAAAACGTATTGAGTGAACTCACATTTAATTGACTTAAATTGGATACAATAATACTAAATTAACAATAATATAAAGTATAAGGTCTAAATATGTTCATAAAATAATTTGTTGACATGTTTCGTGGTCATTTGGCACTATAAGATTAAAGTTTAGTCCCGTAACGAACACACTGTTCTCTTAATCACTAAAATTAATTTTAACTATTTTCACTGAACAATTAGGTAAAAAAATTAAGTTATAATTATAATAAATTATTAATTATTATTATATGAAATATTAAATCCATTTTTCCAAATTAAATTCATATATGTTGAAAAAAAATTAATTAATCTTGCAGAAGGGATGAGAAAACAGAGTTAAAAAGTAAAAATGTTTCTAAGTTTTTATTTATAAATTCAATATAAAAATTATTAAAATGACCTAAATTTGATTAATATATTTTTTATTGTACTATTATAACATTAAATCAATTAAAAATAAAATTTAAAAATAAAATTTATTTGGATGAAAACTTAGTTTTTGAATAAAATTAAATATTTTTTCCCTATTAATTAAAAATTAAAACTTCTCAAAAAATATAAAAAATTAAGCCTAATATAATTTTGAAATTAATATTTTATCTATGAATGTTATTTTTTGAAATAAAATTTTAATGTTTTCAAATTTAAATATTAAAACAAGTTCTCCATTAAAAGGCAACAAAACTGCCTTTATAAAAATATAGTTTTTTTTATACGTAAAATTGGATATGTTATTATCTAATTTCTATAAAATATATTGGATTAATATAAATTTTTTATTGAATAAATAATATATAAATATCATTAATCTCATTAAATAATATTAATTAATTTAATTTATTATGATAAAACACCTTTGGGTGCATAAAAATAGTTTTTCATAAAAACATTTCCTTTATGTTCAATTGGTTTTTATTTTAATTTATAATTAGTTAGTAATTTAACCATATATTATCATAATATATTTAATTATATTCATAAATTTCAATTTAACTGCTATGATATTATTATCATTTTAAATAATAATATTAATTTTATTCAATAAAACAGAATATTATGTATATCACAAGTTAGCAGTGAAAGTTATTGTTGTGTGTAACACAAGCTAATTCAATGTTTCATACATTGAGATCAATATCATATATTTAATATATTTAATATATTAAATATATCCTTACATTTTGGGATGTTATATTCCCTTTTTCTTACATTTTATACATGCTATCAGATATGATGTTCATATTTTTAAATTTTGGGTTGTTGCATTCTCTCCACCTTAAATAAATTGAACACTCACAATTTGATCTTGATCTCAATAATTAAGGTTTTGAAAATTTTAAATAACATTATTGAAAAACCAACATCATAAATGAATTAATAAAATACCCCCTTAATAATAAATAATGTGAAGTAAAAAAATTCATCTGGAATAATCACATAACTAGGCTTCTAGATAGAAGAACATAGGTGGGAAATGAAACCATGGATATAAAAGAGAAAATTAACACACAAATACTGATATAGAGTGATATAGAACATTGATAACAAAAAATTTAGGGATCCAGAGAGTGTTAGTTACCAAAAAACCATAATCAAATAATTTCTAATAAGGCCATTGATTTCATAATAAATTAATGTTATAGTATAAACACTTTTTTGAAGATACTTTTCCTAAGGTTTAGGAATAATTTTAAAGTATATGAATTTAAAAAAATATACTTACTTGATATCTTACTGATTCATAAGAACAATTTCATCATTTTATTGGGCTTCAATCAATTTTCAATTCCTCCCTTACTCTAATAAATGACTATCCAAAAAAATTATGTTTTTCCTGAAGGAAAAAAAAAATCTCCTATGATAGAGCATAATATTCATAAAAGAGTCACAATTATTTTAATCTATCTCAAAATATTTTCCAAAACCAATATGGTTAGTGAATAAATCTTCATAAGGTGAAGTAATACCTTAATCTCTAAAATCTCATTCAATGTTTAACTTAAACCATTTCATAAATGTTTAACCTTTAAAAAATATTATGATCCAACACATTAGAATCATTTAAAATGTAGTTAGAAGTATCCAATTTACTTTATACATATCAATCACCTCTTAATCCAAACATTGTTATCTCAATGTCAAGAACATATTAGGGATTATTTTTACCTCAATAATGTGTTTTTTTAAAAGTTCAACCTTCTAATGAATCACTTTTCATGGTACCATTCAATACATGCTTTAAAATCATTTAAGAAATAGTACTATAGTATAATCCTTATATATTTCATAATTAAAATTATGAGAATATTATCAATAAAATAAATTTTAACATATTTCATTGATCCAAACAAACCATCATATAAATTATTCCCTTGTTGGTTGAGGCATTGATTTTCATAGTTCCCTATCTCCTTAAAGTTGAAACACATTATTATAATGTTTTCTTTCATCCCTTTTCATTATTTTTCTTAGTGACCCTTTTCTACACAATTATAAAAAACTCCCAATACCTTCAATAATTTCCTAGGATGATTATTTCCATAGTAATCACATGTGGGAAAATATTTATTTCCCTTCCTCTATTTCTATGTTATTTTATCAATAATTCTATTCTTATCTTTATTCCCTTTAAATCCATAATTCATGGTGAATTATTTCTCTGTCTTCATTGAACATAAAACTATTTCATTGTATGAATAAAATGGTTTATAAATTAGTTCCCTTAAGATAATTTCCATAATACCTTTAAATAGGTGATCAATCATGCACTCCATATTGTGTATGCAATCTATAATATACCTAGATAACTTCATACATTTATCTTAATAATGTTAGATCATTCTTATTTTTATTTTTTTATGCTAAAAAACATTCAATTTATCTTAGTTTGTTGCTTATAAGGGAAATATTTTTCAAATAATGTCTCCTTAAAAACTTTTTATTCCATGAGTTCTATTTTCTTTTCCACAATTTTATTCTAGATCAATGACCACCATTTATCAGCCTCAACATTGATATAATACATTGAATATGTAACCTTTTCCTTTTCACCACATCCCAATTCCATATATATCTTCCTAAAATAATTAATCCATCACTCAACTATTGTTGGATCAGTAGTCTCACTAAATGATGCGGGCCTCAATTGAATAAAGTGATTCAAAATCAGATAATATCTTTATGGAATAGTTTTCTCCAACTAGGAATAGATATTTTCCATAACATTATTACCTAATCTAATATATCCATAACATTCTCATTTCTAATACCAGGTATATCAGGTTCCTCATCATGGAAACCTCTACATTGGCCATGATTATTGATACCTTTCTTCCATCAATGTTCTATCTCTAAAAAATGGAATATATAGGATTAGATCATAGAATTATGAAATTTGTATAATTATAAATATTTTTTAACTCTAGAAATAAATTAAAATATTTATTCAGAGTTTATCTCACAAAAAAATCATTGTTTTTGGGGGTGTCATTAACTTTAAACCCTTCATAATGATTTTTAATAAAAATTTGAATCATCCTAAGAATATCTCCCATTATTATTAGGCTAAGTTCAAATTATGACCTATTTTTGTGTACCATGTTATCTTAAGTCACACCCAACTTTCCATTTTTTGAATTATTAACCAAAGGCACATCTGTGTGAGAATAAAGTCCACTTATATTATCCAGGAATGGATTTATTTATAGGAAGTCCCACATAATATACACTAAACCAAAACATTAGTATGTTCTTCTACACTTATCCTTAGATTCAATCATAGGGTTACATTCCCTAATATATGTTTTCCCAAATATAGTTTCCATGATTTTTTCAAAACCTCACTTTGATACTAATAATAACAACCCCAAACACAGTAGCCCAGAGATTCTTCATTTCTTTATTACATTAACATAGATAAAATAATAAAATCCCAAAAGATGAAATACATTATCATATATTGAAAATCATGTTTTAAACATGATATCTATATTAAATTTAGAAAATAAAATAAATCATAACAAAATTAAAATCTCAACATCCTTAAAAGCTGTTTGAAGAATTCATCTTTATATCCTAGATAATGGAAACCAAATAAAGGTGAGCTCAAATTCCTTGTAAGATCTAGGTTAAATGGAATCTATCATGAATAAATAATCATAATCAATATGGAAGGGTGGATAACTAAAAAAACTTCCACATAACTATGTGGGTAAGGTGTAATCAATATGGAAATGTAAACAACTGAAACACATGTCATTTAATCAATAAACTAAAAATGAAATGCATCCATAAGTAATGTTATATACAAAATCATATTGATAATAATTATAACTTAATTATAAGGGAAGTATATTCATAAATATTGGATTCCATATTTCATAGGTACATGATTCATTTACCATCAAGACCTTTAACAAAAACATTTTAAAACATACAAGGTAAAAACCAATCTGATTTTGTTTACTGATTCATCTCATGAGACTACCAATAAATCAAGGGTCTTACATTAAAATACATTAAATAGTACCCAAAACATTTAATACCAATGAAAATAATTCTTTATATAATAAGTAATCAATTTAATTCATGTACAATTCACCTTATCAAATATCTATACTGATAAGAAGATACATATTCATCAATATTTATCCAATTAAATGATATATTTCAATATAGACAATATTTGTAAAAATCATATATAGTTTAGGAAATAATCATATAAATTCTTCCATAATATGGATATTCCAAATAATTTTAATGTATAGTTAAAAATAATTTAAATAAAGTGATTTTTTAAGAGAATGTTATGAATCACAAAATAAAGTGAGATTGTATAATAAGTTTTTACACTTAGTGATTTTCAATTAAAATACCCATGGATGAAATAATTAAATTTTTTAACATTAAATAACATATGAAGTATTAATCATGATTTTACATTAAAACTTTGAAGTATATACACCACATAAATGTGAATTGGTGCATAATCGCAAAAAATTCTCAATTGAAAGTAAATTGAGAAGAAACTCATTATATTATGGGTTTCCTTGGTCAAAAATGATTTAACCTCTTGTATAATGGTTCTAAGAATGTTATCAACTTAATAAAGAAATAAAAAACTATGTAAATAAAAAATATATTTATAATATATCTATTTAGAATAATCCATAAAATTTGATGATATGAAATGAAATACACCGCTCATAAAGATAGTAGGTTATACATATGCATGAACGATGATTCCGTTTTCATATCATATTGAAAGAAATAAAATTAATATATATATATATATATATATATTACCATTCTAGAATCATTATTATGTCTTATATATCAAATATTTTTATTAAACTCATCCTTGATACATTCCATGTAAAGCGTGAATGAATCACATCTCTTCGTGAGGTTGTAGTCCACCGTACACACAAAATGTTATCATATTCCCAAAAAATGGGATTCATGATGGAATGTATGATATAATAATTAAAAAATAATAATAAAATAATATATATAATATATATAATATAAAACCAACCTTGAAATGTGGTATTGGAAAAAAGGAACAACATCGATTTATGTGGCGTTATTCCTCTGTACACATGAACGATGATTTTGTAACCCATTTCAAGGATGTGTGTAATGTTTTAGGTCATAATCTTAACATAAAAACATATAAGTATATAAAATATAATTATTTTGTTATATATTAATGATATAATAATAATTTATGGATTTGGGAAGGAAATAAATTTAAAAACATTTAGAATAACATTACCTCTTTTTCGGGTATCCTCCTTAGGTTCGAACTAAACTCTAAATATGATGGATTTATTCCCAAAATAAGTATTTTATGATGAGTATAAGGATTTTGGGAAGTTATTTGGTCAGTTTATGGGTGAAACAAAGTTTTTTAAGTTATTAATAATAGAGGAGAGGGGAGGCCTTTTATAAGTGGGGGAGAAGGCATACTTGGTATTTTTAAAAAGTAATGAGATATCCTACAATTTTTGTAATTTAAAGTGGCCCAAACAATGATAAATTATATATCCAATAATGGATAGTGTCTCAGTAATTACATAAATTTTTTTGGATATGATTATAGGTCATTTGGCCTCGTAATTTTAATGTTTACTCCATTGGTAAACTTTTTTTTCTCTTAATCATTGTAATTACTTTTAAATGATTTCACTAATAACATTGGTAAAAAATTAATTTTTTTATGAAAATTTATAAATTATTCTCTTATAAACAATTATTCAATTTTACTAAATTTAATTTTAATATGTGAAAAAAATTAATGTTAAATTAATCCTATAGACGGGATGAGAAAGATGGGTTTTAAATAAAATTTTTTTAAGAGTTTACTATGTTTTTATACCTAAATTCAATATAAAATAATTAAAAAGGCCAGAAATAGATTAATAGATTTATAATTAAAATATTTTGACTTAAAATACTATTAAAAATATAATTTAACATTATTAATTATTTATATGAAAAGATATATTGCAATTATAATTCGGTATTTTTCACTATTAATCAAAAAAGAAACTTCTCTGAAAAATATCAAAAACTCATCCTATGATAAGTTCTAAAATCCACTTTTAAAAATGAATTTTATTTTTCTAAAATAAAATTTTCAAAATTTTCAAAATTTAGTTTTAAAATAGGTGCCCCATTAAAAGGTAGAGAAAAATAATGCAGAAAAATATGTATCTTTTATGAGTAAAATTGGACATGTTCTTATCATATTCCTATAAAATCTATTAGATGAATTTAAAAAAATTATAGAATATGTAAAATATAAATTTCATTATGATAATACATTAATAGTAATTAATTTTATTTGTTAGCATAAAACACATTTGGGTTCATAAAAAAATATGAAAACATTTCCATTATATTCAATTGTTTTTTCTTTTCATTTTAATCAATTGGTGACCAATGAATTCAACCATATATTTTTATAATTTATTTAATAATATTCATAAATTATAATTTAACAACTATGAGACAATTTTCATTTTAATTAATAATATTAATAGTTATCAGTAAAACTCAAACTTACATGTAATGTAATTTATCAAAGAAAGTCATTATTCCATGTAATATGATCTATGATAGTGTTATTTGCATTGGAAGTAATATAATAAATTTTATTTAGCATTTGAATCAATACAATAAATTGCATTTATATAAGATATAAATATATCATAACATTTCAGGAACTTATATCCCCTTAAACACTTGGTGTTTCATGTCATACACCCTATTAGATACGATATTCATATTTTAAAATTATTCGGTGTTATATATTCCTTTTCATGGGGGCACGATAACATCACTCATGTGAAAGATGGGATACAATCTCAAAAAGAAATGTGATTAATTTTCACTTAAATTTTACGTGGAAGAATATAATGATAAATTTAATAAATATATATGATATAACTGACATCATAATTATTTTGGAAGGATAATATACTATTTAAATTAATTTCAATCCATCTATTCAGGAAATTAAAATAACATTCATGCATATGTATGACCTACTTTCTCAATTAATGGTTCATTTAATTTTATTTCTACATATTTTATAGATTTACCAATATATATATTTATATTCTAAATATGTATGTTATTTATATCATGAATAAAATTCTAAATATGAGGCAACCATGAAAAAATTTAAAGGACCAAAAATACCAAATCTAAACATACATGAAAAACTAAGTAGTTTTTTCCTGAAATGTGATTTTAACATGGAATTTTTAATAAACATGTAATAAAAGGACATATGTAAACAAAATATTGTATCATATATATATATATACATATATATATATATGGTTCTTTATTTTTGGACTCACCTATTTTGATAATCCCAACTCATGTTTCATTTATATGATAATCATGTCTAATTAGTTTATATAGTTTTTATCTTATAAAATTTATGTATTTTTAATCTCACTTATTTCCTGATTAAGTTTACACTGTAACATTTTCTATGTAAAGGTCACTGGTAAGGAGGTCTCTATTAAGAGCCTTCTTTTTTAGTCACCGGTTGAGTATACTGATTAGAGAGGTTACCGGTGAGGAACTTTACCGCTAGAAGGTTACCACTGAGGAACCTTACCACTAGAAGATTACCGATGAGGAACCTTACCTCTATAAGGTTACCACTGAGGAACCTTATCAGTGGAAGTTTACTGATGAGGAACCTTACTACTGAGTTACCAATGCGAGTTCACCTCTACGAGTCTACCGCTCAAATGCTACTATTGTAGAGCTACCTCTAGAGGTTACTGGTACAAGGTTACTAATGGGAAGCCTACCGATGGAATCTTACTAAAGTCACTGCTACAAGGTTACTAATTTAATTTTATTGCTAAAAGGTTGTTGTTATGAAGTTACCACAGTAATTATACTGATGAAATGTTTCTAATGGAAGAACCTTTGGAATTCATGTCTACTACTGATAATCCTACCATTGAAAGGCTACCACTGATAATTCTACCATTGAGAATCTACCATTGCAAGGATACCACTACCATTCTACCGATACCTATTCTCTTTTAATCTATACCTTTTTAATTTTCTTAATATTATTCTAATGGTCATAGTTGATAAATTTAATTCTTTTGAAATTTATTAATGTTTATTATAGACATATATGGAGTCCATACAACGTAGGAGGAAGATGACACGTGTTTTTATAATTCCTACTATCAGAACTCAAGAATAAAATAGAAGATCGAGCTAGACAAGACTATGCTGGGTGAGAGACATTACATGACCGAACTGAAGAACAAGGAGAACACACCAACACTTACAATGTGAACCCAAGAGATTCATGAAGATCGTTTAGGATTACAAATTCAAGTATAACTTGTTATGCTTCAAAAAATCTCTTTCAAACCAAGAAGTTTAACACTTTAGTACCTAGAAGCTAGAAGCTAAAGTTGTAACACTCTGTTTTGAAGACAACTTCCAGAGAAGGACTCGAACTATAATTTCTTCTAACCAATGAGTCAAGAGATGAAATGAAAACACATAGAACCTTCTAAAATCAATCCTCATAACATTAGATCTATTGTGTTATTTATCTTACATTTCTTGAGTAGTGTGTATTTATCAAATTCACACAGTATCTCTTGTGCTAAAATGTCACAACTTGTCCCCCTGGGCCAGTGCCATGACTACCCCAAGCCTACCTTACATGGTCCAGGGGTTGGCGACTAGCACTAGAAAGGTGTATCCCTAAGTTGGGAAGGCATTGAATTTAAACATGTACAAACACACAGTCCAAAAACAAAACAAGATGAAACCCCAAAGAAAAACTACAGTAGTAAATGTGTGTATTGAATGTAAAGGGGATAGAATACAATCCCAACTGAAAGATACAACTACAATAGAAAACAGAAAACAACTCATGTGATCATCCACCAAGGATATTACCTGAAGGGTAGGTACATCACATATCCAGAGCTCTTTACCTCAACCGTCACCACCATCCACCATTAGGTCCTAGCTCCCTGAGTCTCAGTCAAGGCTTCCCATCGTCCGCACAAGATACAAAAAGGTGCGGGCGAATCCCATACAGGGGTGAGTATAACAATACCCAGTAGAGACCCCAAGACCCCCAAAGTTCTCTTAGAATTCCACAATGGAAAACCAAAAAGAAAGATCTCAATCACAAATCACAAAGCAATGACTCATCTTAAACCATGTAAAAAACTCAAAGTTTAGGAATAAAGATGATTAGCCTAAAGCTATATCATTTTATTCTATTAAGAAGTTTCCACAACTAAACTACATGGGATTTGTTCCATTGTTGATCCATAGAGGGTCGTATAACACAGATCCACTATGGGATGCTCTATGGTTGGTCCTCATCGGGTCGCACACTACTGATTCACACAGGGTCTCTAGAATGTTGATCCACATAGGGTCACTATTAGGCCGATCCACATAGGGTTTCTAGATGATAATCCACATAGGGTCACTAAGATGATGATCCACATAGGGTCGCTAAGATGTTTATCAACACAGGGTCACTGAGATGTTGCTCCACACAAGGTCTCTCTGAATGCGGATCCACATAGGGTCTCTATGATGTTGATCCACATAGGATCTCTAGATGTTGATCTACACATGGTCGCTACTCAGATTCCAGCCAGCCACATGATTCCCTAAACCCAGTGTGCTTGAGTTCTATAGTATCCTCTCCTATAGATATCCTTCATGCCTCAACTACCCCAAAGTTATATAAAGGAGTATCCCAAAGGGCTGTCATATTGTAAGGGTTCCAACATAATAGACAACGTGTCAATCAGATACCCGGTCTATGAGTTATAGGAATTTTAGTACTGAGGGACCGGTTGGATGCAGGTATGATCCAATTCGGCCATACTCTAATATTCTAGAAAACCCAAGTGGAGTATCTCAAAAGGGCTTTCTCGCTCCAAGGATCCCAACACCGCAAACGGTTCATCTAATGGACATATAGTTCGCAAGATATGACTCTTTAAGCGAAACTGGGCCCGGAAGGGGTCTGGGTTTGGTCCGAACCGACCTGGGATGTGGTGAGCTCAACCCGCTCAGTCGTGGACCCACCCAGCATGCTTCAGCTCGGCATGGCCTACCTGGTGGTTCAGCCGGCAAGGTGGTGCGACACCCTACTAGTGGCATTCCTGGGGAGGGGAACTGCTCCCCCTCCTTCGCGAATAGCTCAAAGAGCCATTCGACTCTTTAATTGGTGGTGCCAGGTGGCCCTGCCCTAGCTGTCTGTGTGTCTTGCAGGGATTAGGTCCCCTTCCACTGTGATTTCGAAGTCATGGTCCGATCACCGTGGTGCGCGATAGCGCACCGCCTAGCCATCACCGCGGTCGGCCGTTGTCGGCCAGCCCGACCATCCTTCGCGGCGTCACCTCCTTCCGTAGCTAGTGAGTGTCGGCTACCACCATCGCCTGATGGTGCTAGTCACCGGTGCCATCGTACCATTTCTAAACTGGTGGGACTTCTGTGGGCCACCGTGTGAGCTCCGGTGGTCTGTTTTCCCTTCTGATCGTGCTTACAACCCTCCCGAGATGCGGCCATCACTTTGCGGCTCCTGGATTCAAGGTTCTTTCATGTTGTAAGATCGTCCCCTGAAGAACGTGACAAGAACGAAGCGGCAAAGGGTCTGGGCCATTGTCATTTTTTCCACTCCCTCCACGTTAACATCATAACAGGAGGTATAAATTTAATCCATCAAAGTTAAACATTAATAATAAACCCCCAATGTCGTAAACCGTTGGATGAGGTCACGGTTGTGGAGGGTGAAGAGTCCTCGTTCATTGAAGTCATCAACGTTCTTTGATCTCGGATCGATCTCTCCAATGAAATCAAATATTCCATTCCTCATCGGTGGAAGTCATTGTGTAACTTTGTCATAGGTTCCTCACCTTCTTCTCAAAAACCAAACCCTGAGCCTCACTTAAATAAATGGAAACCAATCGTGTTACACGACATTAATGCGGTTCATTTGTGAAACACATTTAATGTTTCAAAATTTTGGTCATGAAACCAAGAGTAAATACATTAAATGAATTGAAAATTCATCGGTCTCACAACCACCACTCATCAGTTACAAAAAAAAAAAGAAACAAAATATCTATGTTGTTATTTTTTTTGTAAAGTCCAAAAACTATCTTTTTCTCCGGACCTACTGCAGTCGAAGTAAATCCACCCTTAAGTGAATCACAATGCTATATATTTAATAGTGTCCTCTTATTTTTAATCTGAGCACTGTTTCAAAAGATATAAAATGTTTCCCATGCATTTACTGAACATACCTTAAAAAAGTTCAAAATTACATTCTGAGCACACCGGGCCTCAGAATCATGCACCGTCAATTTTCAAAGACTTGTAATAATCCTAATTAATTTTTTAAAAAAATTACATGGAATTTCTAGGTCTTTACATTCTACCCACCTTAGGGCTTTTCATCCCTGAAAGATACAAAAAAATTAGGGGAACACATTGGGGTACTGAGCATGTATCTAAGCTTCCCGCTCCCATGAGCTCTCATGGAGAGTCCCATGCTAGAAAAAAACTCATACTAGAGGGATTGACGATCCATGTAGGACCCACTTTTTTTGATCCTCTATCTCCACCAAGAACTCCACAAACGTCGCCCCATCATCAATTTATAGCTCACCCTAGTTGATAATAGGTGATGGGTCGTGCACATATCTCCTCAACTGTGACACGTGGAATACATTATGCACCTGGTGTATCTGTGGGGAAAGAAACAGACAATGCGTGTTGGGTAAAAATCCCTCAAGGTATCATTGTAGAATTTTTGGGTTGGTTGTGTTTGTTGACAATGGAGGTTCCCATGGTGATTTTTTGAGTTCTAGAGATGTTTTTGACAATCCAAGTTGGAAAAGAACCATGAAAAAGTAATAGAAGATCTGGAGGCAGTAAAAAAAAGAAAAGATACAAGCTGGTGCGGTTTTCCAGTGTTTTCCAATTTTTTGGGGTCCAAAATTTAGAGTTTGGTGAGCATATAAAAATATGTATTTCCTTGAAGATCTCATCCAAATATTTAAAATACAAGAGTTCTATAAAGATGGGATTCTTGATGTGGATTTTATGAAGACATGAGGAAAGTTGACGGTGTTCTTTGTGATTGTGACTAGCTTTGCGAATGACAGAGTTGAAGAGCATTGTTGTGGTGAAGGGTGTTGTGAGTGGAGCTTCGTGGTGAAGGCGTGAAAGAATTGACTGAATGATCCACGATTACAACAAGCTCCGTGATCTGAAAATTTCCATGTTGCTTCACGATATAGATATTATTTTGGTAGAAATTTTGAAGCATCATGATTTGAGATGACATGGCGCTGACTACACGCAGAAGGATCGAGGGTCAGTGGAATTACCTCTAAATAGACCTCGACCCCCTCGAGAGAAGTAAAGATTTTTCAAAGAATTTTTTTTTTCTGTCAACTTGCGAAGTTGGTTCGCGAAGGCTGTGTGCTTCGTGAAAGAAGGATCTTTGCAAAGACTAATCTAGCTCCAAAAAAGTGGTTTGTTCCACATTGGCTCAGTGAGCTTCATGAAGGAAGTCATACTGCAATGAATTGAGGTCCGTGATGGCCTACGCTTTGCAAAGGCTTGATATTTATGAAGGTCTGAGCTCTTCAAAATATTGTGCTCCATGAGGTAGTGTGCTCTGCGAAGGTGTGTGCTTCACAAATAGGTAGGATATTTGCGAAGTCTTATTTGAGCTTCTCAAAATTGGGAGCTTTGCGAAGTAGGGTGCTTTGCAAAGGTATTTCCAAAGTGTGTTGAATAGTGATCAGTGGAAAAGGGGTATTCATCAGTGGATGGAATTTGAACTTCAATAGAGAATCTACATACTCTGGAGGATGCATTAATTAGTGATAATGAAAATACCTATAGGTCTATAAACTATGAGTGGATGTTCTGAAGAAGTAGTAATCTCACATCAGTGGAGAGAGCAGTGTGTTCTCAAATTTTGAATGGTTTTAAACTAGGAGGGACAGTGAGTCCACTTCAAACTTATAAACAGTAGTGCACTTATAGTGGATTTGGTACATCGACATATTACTGATGTATGCTCCTTATACATAGCCTAGTGAGGGTAAACTAAGTAAAATTGTTGTGTCCTATGCATGATTTAAGATTCATTCATACACTACAATGAGAATGAGAGAATGAAGAGGATTTTTTCTAACAACAAAACAAGATCAAAAGGGCCAGCTGTTTTAATTTGTCATACCCTAAATCAACCCCCTTGTTAGGGTATATATCCTATTGGACCTATTAGTATTCCACCTCGCCTACTCTGATTAGGATCTGGAAGGGTCTGATAAACCTCAGAGAAAGTTTGCTACCCCGACCAAACCACTGTAATCCTCGCCCGGGTGAGACCCATTGGAAGACATAGTCTCCCTCCTCAAACTCCAAGGGTCTCCACCTCTTATTGGCATAAGACTTATGCTAGCTCTGTGCAGTATTCATCCACTCCTAGATGATCTACACATTCTCTGGGGTAGCCTGTACCAACTCTGGACCCATATGTGCTGACTCCCATGGGTCTGCCTAGCATAGTTGTGACCTGAAAGGTCACCCATATAGGGCCTCAAATGAATCCATGTCGATGGTGGAGTGATAACTGTTATTATAAGTGAACTCCACCAGTGGAAGGTGGTCCTCCCAACTATGTCCAAAATTGAGGAGGAAATCATGAAGCATGTCCTCATGTGTTTGTATGGTCCACTCAGTCTGACCATCTATCTGAGGGTGAAAGGTAGTGCTCAAGCGTATCTGAGTCCTGAATGCCTCCTAAAATACCTTCCACAAATGGGATGTAAAACATGTGTCATAACATGAGATGATCATCAATGCCACCCTGTGAAGTCGTACAATCACCTAAACATAGAGGCATACCACGACCTCTACTGACCCCTACTCTTGGATGGGTAGGAAGTGGGACGACATGGTGAGTTGGTCAACGATCACCCAGATGGAATCGTGGCCCCTAGGCATACATGGTAGCCTGGTCATGAAGTTCATAGAGATACCGTCCCACTACCACTCTGGTACCTCAAGTGGCTAAGCTAAGCCTACTGGTACCTGATGCTCAGCCTTCACTTGCTGACAAATGAGGCATCGGGATACACACTCTGCCATTGCATTCCTCATCTATGAACACTAGTACTAACACCAGAGGTCCTAGTACATCTTTGCTACTTCAGGATGTACTGCCAAAGGGGATGTGTGGAACATCCTAAAAACCTCCTTTTGTCGCATCACTGGTACCGTAGTACGCCCTCTGAAGATAATTACATGCTCCCCACCTTCAAAAAATTCATCAGGGGCCTACCCTAAGGATATCTAAGAACATCGGGCCTTACAATCTATATCCCAAAGCTAAGTCTCCCAAACTCACTGAAGATGTGGTGGAGTTACAATCATAGACTGGAGATAAGTTGCTCCATCTATATCCACAAAGGATATCTGTAACGCGACTAGCTACTTTGTTGCCTTACTCAGCAACTATAGACCATACCTCCAACTGTGTGTATATGCAACTACGTTCTACTTACCAGAAGTGTATACTATCTCAATATCATAGTCCTGGAGGAACCCCAACCATCATAGCTATCTTAGGTTCTTTTCCTTCAGTAAGAAGATATACATGAGACTCTTGTTATCAAAGTAAAAAGTAAACCGTTCACCCATCAAGTAGTGATGCCACATATTCATCACAAATACCACTACTGCTAACTCCAAGTCATGGTTAGCATAGTTTTTCTCATGCTTTATTAACTGTCGTGAGCTGTAGGTGATCCCTACTTTCTCCTACATCCGGACACAACCTAGTATGATCCCTGATGCATCATTTTAGACTACATACCCAACACCCTCTTCTGATAGCCTCAATATGGGGGCACTCTTCAGTCTCTACCTCAACTCCTAAAAACATTGTTAGCACCTATATATCCACATTAAGGGTTGTCCCTTCTTTTTCAAAGATGAAAAGGGTGTCACAACTCCGGAAATGTCGGGTATGAATTTTCGGTAGTACCCATCCAATCCCTGGAAACTCCACACCTCGGTCACACTCATGGGTGGATCCTAAGCAAGCAATGCTTCAATATTCACCAGATCCACTATGAATCCAGACTCCGAGATAACGTGCCCCAGAAAGTGGACTTCCCATATCTAGAACTAGCACTTTGAGAGCATTCCATAATAACGGTGCTCTCAGAGTGTATCTAGAACTATCTATAAGTGCGTGGCATGATCCTCCTCTGACGCTGAGTATATCAAGATGAATTTAATGAAGACCACCACTAAGTGATCTAGGTAACGCTAGAAAATCCTTTTAATGTGCCCCATGAACACTTCTAGAGAATTGGTCTTGCCAACAAGTATTACCAAGAACTCATAATGGCCATACTGACATTTGAAGGTTGTCATCGGTACATCCTCATCTTGTAACCTGAGCTGGTGACAACCTGATCTGAGGTCTATCTTCGAAAACTATCGAGATCCCTTCAGTTGGAAAAATAGGTCATCAATCTTCGGGAGTGGATAATTGTTCTTCACAGTCACCTAGTTCAGGCGCTGATAGTCCACACAAATCTTCAGACACCCATATTCCTTCTTATAAAACAAAATTGTGGATGCCCATAGAGAAACACTTGGCCTTATGAACCCCTTCTTTTGCAAGACCTCCAATAGTTACTGTAACTCACGAATCTTCATGTGGTCTATCCGACAAGATAGAAATGATATCAGTGTTGTCCCTGGGTATAAGTCGATGTATAAGTCTATATCTCCCCAAGGAGGTAGTCTTGGAACATCATTAGGAAAGACATCAATATACTTGTCCACCACTACAGGATAACTCAGAATCCTCACATCAACTACTTCAAGGGTAAACCTAGCCAACTGATGAGTGATCGGATGCACCATACTCTGAGAAATTGTATCTTGTGTTGTAATGGTTTCCTTCTCTCCGGTGAAGGAAAACCTAATCCCAACCTCACGAACACACCACACTTTGCACCTAAAATAGTCAATCTAATCATGGACTGTGGATAGCCATACCATACCCAAGATGACATTGTAAGGCCCCAATACTGCTACTAGGAGATCCCAGCCGAAGCTCTCACCTCATAGAGTGAGCTCACACTACCTACGCCAATGTGTAATCGTTGAATCATCTCCCATAGTAGTATCTAATCGTAAGGATTGAGCCAATGAATCTATAAGAATCTCTGATATCCAAATGAGTGTATTGCCAATGAAATAGTGACTGACACCTGTGTCTATAAATACTTCAGCTAGCGTGGAATAGACACTGATCATACCTCTAATCATCTCTAGAGAACCGTGGTCGTAGGCCCCTGCCACCTATTTCTGAGCTCACCCTGGTCCACCTGCTCCATGTGGTTGGGGTGGACCACCTAATGGTGGTGGTGGTAGAACCTCAAATCGCCACCCACTAACACTATGGGAAAAAGGAATTTTTTGTGATGGCCTTTTTGTGGCGGGTTTTTACCCCCATCATAAATAACTGATTATTTGCGACGGGATTTCGTGTCCCTTCATAAAAGGTTTAGTGCGGGTAGTGTGCCAAACCGCATGAAGGTTATTTATGATGGGGGGATCCCCCTGTCGAAAATAATGAATTATTTTTGATGAGCCCCATCGAAAATAACTGGCGGCGGTTAATAACCTTTTGCGACAGGATGTCCTCCCATCCCAAAAGGTGTGTTGGCAGGGACTATTTTCAATGGGACCTATCGCAAATAACTTGTTAACTGCCGACAGTAATTAATGCGGGCATAATTATTTGTGATGGGTAACCCGTCCAAAATAGTATCATCGCAAATAATCTAACCTATATATACCCTATTTTTGACACTTTTTCCGGGGCGCGTGCATCCGTCCACTTGGGCGTTACAGGAACGACTTTTATTACCCCGCATTCCCACTTTCCAATGGTGGGTGGCATTCACTCCTTATTCAGGGACGTCTGCTCCTTGATTGAATCCGGGATGATGGGATGTCATTTCTTCCTTCTGTGGATTCCTCCTCGGAACTCATCACCTAGTCCAGGTCTCCCTCATAGATTTAATACGTTGTTCGTGAGAGTCTTCCCAGTGTCATGTCTCCATGGATGCCGGTTAATTACACTACTTCTGTGAGGACATTCCAAGAGGTTTGGTCAGGGAACAACCTTCAGTTGGGGTAGTAGTCACGTTGAGACATCACTGGCGTGTCTGGATGTTGGGTAATTAGCGTGTCTGTCTTTGGTCCCTTATTATAGGGCTTCTCAAGGGCTCAAAATCCCAAGGCATCCCACATCGAGCATGAGTAATCATATGCCATTGGCATGTATCTTAGGTTTTCCTCAGCTTCATGTGTTTAACACAGGGTATGCCGTAGGTTTAACGTCCAATGGATATGGATCAGACTAGTCAGAACACTAGCTGGAGTGGATCAGATTGAGGAAACCTTTGAGGGATCACCGATATTGGTGCCAACACGTGGGTGGCTTTCCGGATACTATAGAGGGGGGAATGATATGGGACCATCATGGAGATGATGGTAGAGATGAGATTGAGCCTCAAAGAGACCTCCTACGTATCCCTGTGACAGAGAATCAAAGTCCGCATAGTTTGATTGGTGAGAACCGATGTGAAGGGGAGTCAGAGTGACCAATGGGTGTTAGGCTTGAACCTTTGGGAGCCTTTCTACGTACCATGACTTGACATGGATCAATGTCCTCGTAGTTCGAATGAAAAAAGGGTTGTTGAACCGACATGAAGGGGTGTCAAAACAAATGGGTGGTGGGATCACAATGGCTTACCACTAGATTGGGATGTAGTTTAATGTCATGCGGGATGAGGGGGTGTCGGAGAACTGTCGTGAATACGGACCTTGGTCCATTGGATGGTGGTCTTGAACCTCAGGGAGGGTTTCTACGTACCATTCCTTAACATGGATCAAAGACCACATAGTTCAGAAAGGTGTGGGTGTCGGTGAACCAACGTGAAGATGGAACTTGGTCCAGGTGGATGGCGGGCTTGAACCTCAGGGAGGCTTCCTATATACCATGCCTTGACATGGATCAAAGAACACGTAGTTCAGAAATAGTTTGGTCATCGAACTGACATGAAGGTGAACCCGAGGGTCCACTGATGGTGGGCTTGAACCTCGTGGAGGCTTCCTACTTACCATTCCTTGACATGGATCAAAGTCCTCATAGTTCAGGTTTGAAAGGGGTTGTTGAACCGACATTAAGAGGTGTTAGAAAAACTGGATTGTGGGATTGAACCTCATGAGGCTTCCTACGTACCATGCCTTAGCATGGATTAAAGTCCACGTAGTTCGGGTGTGTAGTTTAATGTCATGTGGGATAGGGGTTTTGGGGCTTACACTCTGAGGTGTCCCAGGGTGTGTCAGGTTTGGTGCTCACTCTAACCTCACGGGAGTCATGATCAGTGTGAGAAACAAGAGGTTACAGGGACCCGACGATCATGTCGCAAAAGAAGCATCCGTGGGAAGTGAAGAGGGGCTTATGCGTTGGGTGGCCCATGGTGTTGGGGCTTACTCCAAGATGGAGGCCTAAAGACAACAAAGCGCATTAGGAGAGGGATTTGGGACTGAATAAAGGAGGTGCCTCGTCCCCTATCACCCCCTCTGTTGGCCCTGGCGGTGGGGAAATACGGAGGTGCATGGTTTCTACCTTACGTAAGAAGGACTATGGGATTACACGAAGATGGCTGCCCTTTCCCCCATGGAAAAAAGTCACTCCTAGAAGGAGGATATCATCCCCTGTCAAGACCAGGGGGAGGGGGGAGTGCATAATGTCCAAGGTGAGGGAACCCCACGTGAGAGGCACAGGGTGATTTCACAGTTTAACGTCATGGGTTGAGGACGAGGGTTATTTGCAGTTTAACGTCCTATAGCTCGGACAAGGTGGGATTACTGCACAAACCTAGGACTTACATAACCGATACCCTCCTCTCTTGGTGGGAGGGATGGTACCGTCAATTCTGTGCATAAGGGGGGTCTCAGAGCGAACCATCGGGGGGTCCACGTTAGTGTGGCTATGGGAAGAAGCAATAGCCATTAGTGTGCCTATGTGAAGAATCATTAAGCGAAGCAACGCCACATGTGGTATCATCCAGGGGACTTTGAAATCACATCGTGAAAACCTGGAGGGTCGCACGGGAACAGGAATTTCCAAACATAGGAGTCCATAGGTAGAGGCCTTGTGGAGCCCGGTTTCTCTGGGTGGTAAAGGGAACTTGCGAAGGGGTGTTCTTCGCGAAGCGGGGTGCCTTATCCTTATCATGGGGCATAGGTGAAAATGATAGGTGATTCATAAAGTGGAAGGGTGTTCATAGATCCCTACCTCACCGAGCATAGGTGCCTCGCGAAGCAAAGAGTCCTGAAGTAGTGTGCTTCGCGAAGTACAGTGACCCTGCCTTGGCATGTGGATCATGTGTATGGGAGGGGTGTTTCGTGAATCATAAACACTTCGTGACAACCCGGGTCCCCTTGGGGATCCCCTTCCTTCGCGAAATCCCTTAAGCTTCGTGAAAGGCATCCCTCTCAATAGAGGGGATAAAAACAGGACAATGCAGAGGCTCTTCACGAAGAAAAAATACCTCGCGAAGCTCATGGTTCGTAGAGCAAGTGGGTGCTTTGTGATTCGGGATCTGAGAAGCCGAAAGTTCAGATTGTCCATCCTGGGGGGTTTAAGGGGAGCTTGGTATTTATAGGCAAGAGGTGATGTGAAGTAGAGTGGGCGCGGCGCGAAGCGGGATTCGGTTGCTTCGCGGCGGGTCACGAACGTCAACCGGGATCATGGAGGGGTACCGCCTACTTTGCTTCACAGCAGGATCACAAACATCAGGGGAATTCACAAGGCTTACCACCTCTGTTTCTTCGTGGTAGGTTCGTGAACGTCAAGGGAGTTCACGGTGCTTCCTGCCTCTGTTTCTTCACAGTGGTCGTGTTACATGGGGGCTACACGTTGTGGCTTCACGAGGCAGGTCGCGGGGCTTGCTTTCCTTTGTTCTTTTAATCAAATATTTTGGCACCAACAAATGCCCCCCTCAGACTTGGAGCCGCAGAGGGATAAAGGGTCGAAGTCTGAGGGAAATCGACAAAATTATCATCCATTCGCGGTGATGACTCACGAAGAGGGTGCACGAGGCGGACAGGGGCCATACAGGACGGACGCGCTGCGAAGCTCCGTGTCGGCTGAACACGCCAGGAATGTGTGTTTGCATGCCGAGGCCAGGCTCCATGATTCAGCTTTGTGAACGATCTCTGTGGATGATATCTGCGAACAAGCTTCGCGACCCAAGCTATAAAATTTCCAAAGCCTTTAAAAAACAAATGGCCCATCAAGAATCAGCCCAGGGGGCACTTGCGGACCCCGCCTGGAGGGATGAGATGGGAAACTGTCTGGGCCTGGGGGAGCTTGTTCGAAGCCACTCGAACCATAATTATTTGACCGAACTATTATTAGAGATCCAAAAGAACTATCTGTTGTGCAAGAATAGTCCCTTGTATGGATTCGGGCTGAGGGATGACGTCTTCATTCCTAAGGAGAGTAGGGATGAGCCAGATTTCTGGTTCAGAAGCATGTCATGCCAGTGTCAATGGTTTAGGGTGGCCGACGGTCATACGCAGAAGGACTTCATGCTTGTCACTGCCGACTGTTTGTACAACCATCTGAACAACATTTATGGGAAGCCATTGAAACTAGAGACATCCCCTCCCATGTACCGCACAATATTGAAGGCATACTTGGGGAATTAGATGAAAAGGTGGTCCTATGAGTGGGACATGTGCCAAGGTGGAAACATTACAAACGATTGGGAATGGGCCTACTGGGTAGGCGCCTCATGCAAGGAGTTTGGAGCTGAGATGAGGAGAGTGGGTTTGTATGAGGCAGCATGGTCCTCCCAATTCCACATTTATCAACCGAAACAGTTGATACCAGAGCTGTTGAGAAGATGGTCATCTAGGGCCAACACTTTTCAACTGCACTATGGGGAAGTTGGCATCAGTCTGTGGGATGTACATCAGATTTAGGGGGTCCCGATATTGGGGGCTATGTATGATGAGTTCCTCCCCGTCATGAGTGTATGGGAGGATTTGGAGTAGATTTTGCAGTCGGTGCTGGCATTAATGGGACTGGTCCCCAGAGAGGATAAAGAAGTGGTGAGAGATGTCCACTTTAAGAAGTGATTCAAGTCGTTCCTGAACTTCCTGAAGGATCGAGAGTTTCCCTTGAGGCCTCAAACATGCCCGAAGGGGGCTCAACAGGGCAAGGAGAACTCGTATTGGTGGCTATTGGAGGACAGGCAATGGAAGACCTGAGGTTTCAGTGTCAGTACCGAACAATAGCCGATAGTCAGATTGACGGCGTTTATCGCAGCCCCTATCTGTAGTTGGATCCTACCAGTGAGGGATACCAACATGGTGGTGCGGCGTAGCTCATTTATCATGGCATCCTTGCTGGGAACAGGAAGGCGGTTCAATCTGGGGATTCCGATGCTCACCAGATTGTACAGGATTCTACGGCATGTTAGCAAGGGCAAGAAGCCACTGAGGATATGTGGGCCCTTCCATCTTCTGTATGGGTGGATCACGGTGCACATCAGGGGGGTTTATGAATATCTGAACCCCATCTCGCCTCCGGGGTCAGACTTCCTTCCATATATTCTGAATTCTTCCAGGAGCTTTCTAGTCAAGTTGATCTTTCCTTTGGTGCTAAACTGGGTGTAGAAGGTAGAAGAGTATAATTTCCACCTATTTCCATTGCCGATGGGGGTACTCACCGATGAAGGTCAGGGGATGGAGGAGCATAGGGACAACCTCTTGGCCTCTGAGGTGGAGTCTTGGTGGTAAGGGTGGACCGTGAGCTGCTCTACGAGCCGTATACCCCACACGGGTTCGCGAGGCAGTTTCGGTGCCTGCAGCGGCTGACCCCGCAGGTTTACTATGAGGTGCACCACGAGGAGAACCCTTGTGTGATGAGGAAATTGTGGCTCATGTTCCCACGGGAAGATGAGAAAATGTGAAATGCATTACCTCTGCCTACTACCGCCTTTGGACTGGTGAAAGAGTATGTCATCAGTTGGGAGGCGGCTTATCCGAGGGAAATGCTGAAGCAGCCAACCATTCGAGTTGGTGATGGCGGGCCTCCCCTATCCCGAGGTCAGGGTCAGAGGGCGGCAAGGGCCTCTCGTGGTGGCGAGGCTGTCGTGGCGGCGAGACATGCACCAGCTGAGGGTGAGGCAGCGACGGCAGGTCCAACAACGGTATTGGAACCGGTGGTCCCGGAAGAGTAGAGCCATCTGGAGGGGTGGTCACTGAGGGGATTCCGCAGGATATCCACTCAGGCTCTGGGGAAGCAGCTGTGCCATATCGACATACCAAAAAATGTTGTTTTCCCGAAGTCCTGGGACATTTGGGACGTCAACCAGCAATTCCTTGGCCCGCCTGAGATGTGGGAACACTTGAACCATCTCAGGATGGATTTTCTGGGCATAGGCCCTGTCTAGTCCAGTTTCACGGTGTCTCCGGTGGAGGCGGTGCAATATCTATATGAGCTGGAGGACTACATACATTTCAGTGGTGCCCCGCGTACAATGATAGACTGGGTGAGGGTATTGCTGGATTAGACGGTTCCCCCACAACTATCAGCCATCGAGTTGAGGGAGCACTTCCCATTATCGGAAGATTCAGAAGAATCCTCTCGGGGAGATGAGTCCGGTGGAGGGAGCCCGTTGGAGGAAGGTGAAATCAACGATCGGGACTCGAGTCTCGATGATTTCGCGGAGGCTCTCGAGTTAACACTCCAAGTTTCTTTCCTCAGGATCTGTTCTCAGGACATTACGGACTTCTTACCAATATCTAAACTGTGCAGGAGGAACTTGTACACAGACCTCGCTCCTGCCCCTCTGTGGGTGGTGATGCAGGACCCTCAAAACCCGCACATGTGGCCGCGTCCAGTTCTATGTTTGGCGGGGCTGGGCACATGAGGTGGCTCCTCCATAATCTCCAGACCTTCCGAAAATATATCGAGAGCCATGCTCTGGGTCCCATCAGCATCAAATCAGGAGCAGTACCAGGAGTTCAATATCTGCAAGTCACCTCCACTAATTTCATTTATATCATAGGTTGATCGTGCCAACCGACGTCCATGCCCTTCCCTGTTAAATACAGTTCTTCGACTGGAATGGACAGTTGTGGCAAGGTTGGTTGGGATTTCTGGTGGCGCCCCTCCTAGAGGCATGCTAGTAATTGTGAAGATAGGTACCCCACCCTCCTGGGCTGCAGCTTCCCCCATCATTGGTGGGACAACCAGTGGGGTCATGCCTGAAGTCATTGAGGTGGGGTCTGATGATGAGGATCTATCAATCAACCCGAATCCCGCCACGTATGACCCAACACCAGATGTTGCACCTGATCCCACGCTAGATGTAGATCCCGCTGAATATTTCCTGAGGGTGTACCCCACATACGAGCCTTCCAACCACATAGATTGGGATGAGACGGCCTCTGACGAAGAGGAAAGTGACATAGTCCATCGCCGATCATGGAAGCTGAACATGCGCTTTATCAAAAAGACCCCCTAGACACTATAACTGAATGAGATGGACAGACTCCGCTCGTGGCTGTGCGATCTGTGCGCTGGGGTAGTGGATGCCCAACGCCCTCATCTACTCATCCGAGATCTCATGGAGGAGAAGATCTTGGATTATGATTGTAGCCTCAGCATGGGCTGGTAGCGGAGGAAGGCAATAAACATCAAGAAGCTCCGAGAGGCTGAAGATGAGATCCAATGGCTACGGATCTGGGCGGATGAGCACTCAACCTCCTTCAATGCACAATCAGACCTGATCTCACAATTTACGGCCCTGCTGGCAGAGGCGGAGGAGTGTCTGAGGCAAGATTCCAAATAAATGGTCGTCATTTAGGCTGATATAGAGCGGGCCCAAACAAAGATTGATGAATTTCGCCGCATCGCTACTGAGGAGGAGTGGGAGCTGAGCCGGCGGCAGCAACTCCTGGACACCACAAGTCGGAGGGTGGAAGAGCTGCAATGCTCTTTTGACAAGGTCAACCCATCCATGGGGGGAATAAACCCCCTGAGTGTTGTAAATATCACAAACTCTCAAACATATTTTCATGTTTTTATTTTTGAATACATGAGTTTCATTATCAAGGTTGGATTTAGAACAATAGACGAGTCGCTCTTACGATGTGCTCTGATGCACGAGAGGGGTAACAACAAGGGCGTTTGGATTAGTCCGAACATAGGGAAGTGGGAGTTGTAAATTACGACACCTGTTTGGTAAAAATCCCTCAAGGCATCATTGAAGCATTTTTGAGGTGATTGTGTTTGTTGACAAAGTGGACATCTGAGTGGTGATTGTTGACAAAGAAAAACAATGACATACAAATTTGTTGACAAAGAAGATTTCATGATGGAATGTTGAGTTCAAGAGCTGAGGTCAACGATCCATGATTGATTCAAAAACATCGACAAAATTAATGGATGATCTGGAGGCGGTACAAAAGAACAGATTCAAGGTGGCACCGTTTTCCATGGTTTTCCAAATTTTTGGGCCTGAAAATCGACAAATAAAGAAATGTGTTTTTGGTAAAGGGACTTGCGCGCTGAGGACTTAGAGTATAGAAAACTTTCGCACCTATGGTTTTTCAAGATCAGAAGATCAAAATATGGCAAAGGAAAGAGGTTCACGCATGTTTGGAAGTAGTTCGTGCAAGTGACTTGCAGGGGAAGAGACCTGTGCGTTGAGACTTGCGCGCCGAAGGCAGACTTGCGCGCCGTCGTGCAGGGTGGTCAATTTGACTATAAATAATGGACCACCCCTCTTCATTCTTCACTGGAGTTCAATACTTTGAGAAATTAGAGCTCCCGTCACGCAGGTGTGGTGGTCACGCAGGTAGTGTGTGGTCGCGAAAGTGAAGTTGCGCGCCAGTGTGAGAAGTTGCGCGCCTGTTGGCAGTTGCATGCCAATATTGGTTTGGGCATAAAATGAAGAGAGTTGCGCAAGTTTGGAGTTAGGGAAGATTGTGGCGTGCAAGTGTTTGAGGTGGACTTACGCGCCCGTTGTGACTTGCCCACCGATACTTGCGCGCCGAGATAGACTTGCGCGCCAAGTAAGGTTTATTTCCAGCAGTGATTTTCAGGATGTGTGGAAGCTGGAAGTTTGCCCGATACCTTCGGTTGAAAGAGAGATTCATCGATGGGTGAAAGTTAAACTTCAACAAAGCATATACTTATAGAGGAAGATGCATTACTTCATGCAAAGGAAGAGACCTACAGGTCTATAAACTGTGAGTGGATCCTTTCCGAAGCAGTGAGCAAAGGAAGAGTAAGAAGGTGATCCTCTCCACTGGCAGTGAGCCAGAGAGAGAGAAACATGGAGTGACCCTTGGGAAAGCAGTGAGATGACCATAAACTTGTAAAGGCAGTGAGCCTGGCATTAGAAGTGATCTAGCCCAAACCTTTTAATCCACAGCTAGTGAAGTTTAGTGGAATTGGTACGACCGACAACTTGTTGGCGTATTCTCCTTGGACGTATCCCTTAGCGGTGAACCAAGTAAACTTTCAGTGTCCTGTGCTTGATTTACTTTCTGTTTACATTGTGAAACAGTAAAGAAAGAGAAGAGTGTTTTTCTTAATAGCGAAACAAGATCATAACGGGCGTTAATTTTAAATTAGTCATACCCTGATTCACCCCCCCTCTCAGTGTATTTAGCCTTGTGGACCTAACAATTGGTATCAAAGGGTTAGGTTGAAAGTTGTTCTTCTCTCAATGGTGGTCACTAATCATAAAGGGATTCCGATCTTCGACGGATGTAATTTTCAGATATGGAAGAATTGAATGCAACACTATTTCCGATCTTTGGGAATGGATGTGTTTTCAGCAGCTATGCATGGTATCACATCTGATATTAATAGTGGTGTGTTATCAGAAGCTGAACATAGAGAGTTGGATAATGATTCCAAAGAGATCAATGCCTTAGGGGGAGACCTCTCCAATCCCATCTATACAAAGGTGATGTCATGCCAAATGTCACATACCATGTGGGAAAATATTTTGAATAAATATGAAGGGGAGAAAAAAGTGAGAGAGGCAAAGCTGCAAGTGTTGTGGAACAAGTATGAAGATCTGAGAATGAACCCGAATGAGTCTGTTGATGCATTATTTGATAGGGTAAATGCTATGGTAGAAGACATGCAGGGTCTTGGAGAAATTATCGAAGATATAAAAATTGTGAAGTGCATATTGGGAAAACTTCCACCTCAGTTCAATCCGAAAGTTTCTGTTTTGGAAGATAAAGACCCAAAAGAACTGAAATTGGATAACCTACACAACACTCTTGTTGCATATGAAATGAGAAACGATGATAACGAGACTATGGAAAAGGGGAAATCCAAAGAGGTGGAATTAAAGGCCATGAAGAATCTCACCATTGAAGATTCTAATGAAGAAGAAGAGACAGATGAGGTGATGTCATTCCTTTCTTCAAATCTGCAAAGAGGAAGAGGAAAGTTTAAAGGTAAACTTCCACTAGCATGCTTTCGATGTGGAAAGGTTGGTCATCTTGCGGAAAGATTCCCCAAGAAGTTTTAAGATGATGATGATGATGAAGTTGAAATTCCCAAGAAGAAGACTTCAGCATTTGTAAAAGGGAAGAAGCAACTCAAGAGAAATTTCTTCAAGAAAAAGAATCTTCTTTCACAAGAATTTGAAATTTCAGATGAGTCTGACGATAAAGAAGTTGAGGAAATAGAAAATTGCAAAGATCATGGGGTAAATGCCTTGGTGGCGATTGTTGGTAGTTCTTAGAAAAAGAAAGAAGATGATGTTGAAGAAGAAGAAAAAATTGAAGGGAGAGTTGATATGGAAGCTGAATGGGAAGCATCTCTTGAGGAGATAGACGTTTGGAGAGCCAAAATGAAGAAATCAAATAAAGTGGTTCGTGATGCCAAAATCTATATGCAACAATAGGATGAAGAAAAGTATGAGATGTTAGAAGAAATTGAAAGACTAAAATCATCAACACCAGAGAGATCAGAAAATATTGATGAGTATAAGCTTAAAATTGAGGAACAAAAGAAGGAAATTGATTGTTTAACTAACACAGGAAAGGAGAAGGTCAGATGTATCAAAGATCTTGAAGAAGAAGTGGTCAGTCTATGACACAAAATTAGGGATCAAGAAAAACTCTTGACCCCCAATGTGATATCAGAAAAGCACGCCATTCAGAAGACAGAGAAGATGAAAGCAGAGCCTAGTAGTTCAGTAAGGAAGAAGCAGCAATTGAGCTCAGATGTTAAGGCCGCTTCAGTGCTTAATCAGGAACAAAAATCTGTGACAATTGCAGTCAGACTGCAAGCACCCGTCCCGAAATTGATGGTTGATTTGGGCACAAAACAGAATCAGAATATTCAGAGATCCCAAAGGGAAATTCGTAGTGTTGAAGTATCATGAAGGAATGCATCCTATATCAGGTGCTATTGTTGTAGGAAAATGGGACATTCATAGTATGCGTGTTCCATAGCCAAGAGATATAGAAGGGAATAAGAATAGAGATGGAAACCAGACAGAGAATGGTTTTCCAGAACATATTTTGAAGGAAACTGTTTTTTTTTTGCGGAGGATTTGAGAACATGTCTAGGTACTACACTTCGACCATTCATTGAAATGTGCCAAAGAAGAATCAAAACGTTATCAAGCAGCAGATCGATAAACCGACAAGTGAGTTAAAAATGTAGAATAGATTTGCGGCTTTACAAGATGAAGCTTGTCCATCATACTCTGAGAAAGAACAGAAGTCTCAATCCATGATGAGTATGAATGAAAAAGTATCGAATAAGAAGAATAAAATTGAGAAGGTCGTGGTGGCAGAGATTGACCTTAAAGCATCAGATCGCTCTAGTGTGTGGATCCCTGATAGTGGTTGCACATCTCACATGACATGTAATAAGGATATTATTACAGACATAAAATATGAAAAAGAAGGAGTTTTCAAATTTGGAAATGATGAAGGCCTGAAGATTGTTGGCTCAGGGAAAGCCAAGTTTGGGGGCAAAGAAATGAGACATGCTGATTTCTTGGTAGTAGAGGGTCTCAGTCATAACTTGCTTAGTGTCAGTCAACTATGGGACTCTGGGCACTCTATCTGATTTACCAAGAAAATTTGTATTGTTAAAGGAAAAGATGGAGCAGTCATTCTATAGGGAAAATGAACAAAGGGAAATCTTTACTTCGTAGGTGGGGGAGAAGGTTCGTGTTTTTTATCCAGAGATAAAGAAAAACAGCTGTGGCATAAGCGACTTGGTCATCTATGTCAACCATCCATGGATGATCAGGTAAATTGTGATGCTGCTAGAGACCTTCCCAAACTATCACGTGATCGCACTCATATGTGTGATGCTTGTCAACAAGGGAAGATCATCAGAAATACACACATGCCAAAGGAACAAAAAACAACTGGAGTTCATGAATTAGTGTATGCTGATTTATGTGGACCTATCTCACCACGAGATATAAATGGGAAAATGTACTATGTTCTTTTCATTGATGATTATATCATAATGGCCTGGGTATTTGTCATTACCCATAAGACAGAGGTGTTCAGTTGCATAAATCAGTATAGGAGGGAATCAGAAAGGATGCTTGGGCAGAAAATTTTGAAGTTCCGTATAGATAACAGTACAGAATTCACAAACAGTCAAGTAGAAGAATATCTTGAGAAACACTGGATAAGGCATCAAGTTTCTTAAGTGAGAACTACCCAACAGAATGAAGTGGTTGAAAGTAGAAATCAGATCATCAAAAACATGTCCAGAACGATGCTTATTGATAAAGACCTACCAGAGAAATTTTGGAAGGAAGCAGTTTTGACATTGGTTTATGTTTCAAACAGGTCTCTGCTTTGTCCGAAGTAAGGGAAGACTCTGTATGAACTGTGGTACGGAAATAATCCAATGTTTAAATACTTTAGAATCTTTGTAAGTAAGTGTTTCATTCTCAAAAAAGAAAATCACAGGAAGTTTGAGGCACGAGGAGATGAAGGGATATTCCTTGGCTACTCAGGGAAAAGTAAAGCATATAAATGCTTCAACAAAAGGCTAGGAAAAATTGTTGAGAGAAATGATGTCACTATAGTTGAAAATGAATAGAATTTTCAACGACCTAGTGAAATTTTTTTGGATGAAAGTGATGATGAGGTAAGCGAAACAAGGGGAGTAGAAGTTGCAGAGGCTGACTCAGAAGAAGATACTGATGATGAACAAGAAAGTGTAAAGTCTGTGTCTGCAAGGAAGTCAAAGAGTTGAGGTAAAACTGATAGGCAGAATATCATTGGTGATCAGACAGCTCCAGTTCAGACTCGAAGAATGAAATCATTACATCAGACATCGTTTTTGTCTTAGGTGGAGCCGAAATGTTTTTCTGATGTAGTTGAAGATGAAAACTAGGTTCAAGATATGAATGAAGAGCTTGAGCAGATTGAGAAGAACTAAACATGGGAGATTGTTTCGAGGCCAGCAGACAAGAATTTCCTCAGGACTAAATGGGTCTATTGCAACAAGATTAATGAAGATGGAAATGTGATTCGAAACAAAGCACAAATAGTGTGCAAGGGATACTCCCAGATAGAGGGAATAGATGTAGATGAGACATTTGCACCAGTTGCAAGGCTGGAGACAATTAGATTATTTTTTTCCATAGCAGTGAAAAGAATGTTCAAAGTGTTCCAGATGAACGTCAAATCTGAATTTCTAAATGGGGTTCTGGAAGAAGAGGTGTTTATTGATCATCCAGATGGTTTTATTATTCATGAGGATGAAAACAAAGTTTGTAGGATGAAGAAGGCATTGTATGGGATGAAACAAGAACCAAGAGCATGGTACTCATGGCTTGATCAGTACTTGAAGAAGCTTGGTTTCCAGCGTGTTGGAGTTGATTACAATCTCTATTTCAACAACAATAGTAATCAAAGGATGATGGTGCTGGTCAATGTCGATGAAATAATATTTGGTGGATCAAATGAAGGTCAGTGCAGACAGTTTTCCGAATTCATGAAAAATGAGTTGGAAATGTCAATGATTGGAGAGCTAATGTTTTTCCTTGGTCTATAGGTGACACAAGGATGGAATGGAACTTTCATTTCTCAATCTAAATATGCCAAGGAGGTCCTGAGAAGGTTTGGAATGGATAATTCCAAGGAGATGAAGACTCCGGTTGCTACCCAGATGAAATTATCAAAAGATGAGGATGTCAAGACAGTTAATATCACAGAATACAGGTAAATTATTGGAAGTCTATTGTACTTAACCGCTACAAGGCCTGATATTGTTTTCACCACTTTCCAAGCAACGAGATATCAGAGTAATACCAAGGAAAGCCACATGATTGTAGTGAAATGAATACTTCGGTATATCCAGGGGAGAGTGAATTTCGGCTTGACATATACTAACAAATCTCAGACAGAGTTATTGGGATATACTGATGCAGACTGGGCCGGATCAGCAGATGATAGAAAATCAACGTCAGGAGGTGCATTCTATCTTGGTGGACTATGTATTGCTTGGTTAAGCAAGAAGCAGGATTGTATTTCGTGGAGCGCTACAGAAGCTGAATATATTGCGTCCACTCAAGTATGCACACAGTTATTGTGGATGAAGCAGCATCGTGATCATATGGGAGTTGAAGTGAAGTCTCCGATCGGAATCCAGTGTGACAACTCAAGTGTTATAAATCTTAGCAAAAATCCTGTCCATAATTCAAGGACAAAGAACATTGAGATTAAGTATCATTTCATCAAGGAGATGGAGGAACAAGGACTTGTGAAGTTGGAGTATGTTCCTATAGAGTTACAGGTTGCAGATATTCTGACAAAGGCCTTACCCAAGGAAGCATTAGAAAGGCATCGACTGGCTCTGGGAGTTCAGTCGATTCCCTGCACTTGAAATAGTGTGGATGTGGGAACCCCCCCCCCCTCCCCGAGGTATGATGTGTTTTTCCCTAATGTGATGATATGTGTTCTCTACTCTATTACAGACTGAAAAGGAGTGACCTTTGGGTTCGTTGACAAAAGGGGAAAAAATAGTGATTGTTCAAGGGGGAGATAGTGTGTAAATTTGATAAATCATGGTTGATACAGGGAGAAGTTGACAGGTGGAGCAGCCAGATTGGGGGAGTTGAAGCTAGTTGAGCGTTCTTAGCCAGAGCTTAGCTTTGACAACACAGGAAATAGGGATAAAGAGGTGTTTAAGGTGTGAGCCGAAAGCGGGAGTGTATAAAATTTGACGATGCTAGAAGTGATCGATCAAAGAATAGATATCACGATAGCTACTGATCGTGATAAAAGCAGAAGAGTATTGTTGGAATGCGGTAAAAATATTTCCAAACAAAAATTGGTCTTCGAACAAGTCCTTCAACAATTGGTATCAATTTAGTACAAATTGGTATCAGTTTGGTGTCAATAGTGTATGTCAGAGATTAAGTGATTCATTGATGAAATTTTTATTTGCTCTTGTTTCTCACGCCAAGCATTGCTCATGTGGGCTTAGAGTATGTGTTAAGTAAATCCTTGATCGCTATCAGAATCGAAAAAGGCGAATGGTGGCTGAAGAGTCAATGATGTATCTTTTTATGGAAGAGTTTTCAACAAACCCAAAGGGGGAGATTGTTGGGAAAAAATCCCTCAGGGCATCATTGAAGCATTTTTGAGGTGATTGTGTTTGTTGACAAAGTGGACATCTGAGTGGTGATTGTTGACAAAGAAAAACAATGACATACAAATTTGTTGACAAAGATGATTTCATGATGGAATGTTGTGTTCAAGAGATGAAGTCAACGATCCATGTTTGATTCAAGAACTTCGACAAAAGGAATGGATGATCTGGAGGTGGTACAAAAGAACAGATACAAGGTGGTTCCTTTTTCCAGTGTTTGCCAAATTTTTGGGCCTGAAAATCGACAAATGAGGAAAAGTGTTTTTGGAAAAGGTACTTGCATGCCAAGGACTTGGAGTATAGTAAAATTGTGCACCTATGGTTTATCAAGATCAGAAGATAAAAATATGGAAAAGGAAATAGGTTTACACAAGTTTGGAAGTAGGTCGTGCAAGTGACTTGTAGGGGAAGAGACCTGCGCGCTGAGACTTGCACGCCGAAGGCAGACTTGCATGCCGTCGCGCAGGGTGGTCAATTTGCCTACAAATACTGGACCAACCCTCTTTATTCTTCACCAGAGTTCAATACATTAAGAAATCAGAGATCCCATCGTGTAGGTGTGGTGGTTGCGTAGGTAGTGTGTGGTTGCGGAAGTGAAGTTGCGCGCAAGTGTGAGAAGTTACGCGCCGGTTGGTAGTTGCACGCCAAAATTGGTTTGGGCGTAAAAGGAAGCGAGTCGCATAAGTTTGGAGTTGGGGAAGATTGTGTCGTGTAAGTGTTTGAGGTGGACTTGCACGCTCTTTGTGACTTGCGTGCCCATACTTGCATGCCGAGATAGACTTGTGCGCCAAGTAAGATTTATTTCCATCAGTGATTTCTGGGTTGTGTAGAAGCTGTAAGTTTGCCCAATACCTTCCGTGCAAAGAGAGATTCATCTATGGGTGAAAGTTAAACTTTAACAGAGCATCTAATTACAGAGGAAGATGCATTACTTCATGAAAATGACTAGACCTATAGGTTTATAAACTGTGAGTGGATCCTTTCCGAAGCAGCGAGCAAAGGAAGAGGAAGAAGGTGATCCTCTCCACTGGTAGTGAGACAGAGAGAGAGAAACAGGGAGTGACCCTTGGGAAAGTAGTGATCTGACCCTAAACTTGTAAAGGCAGTGAGCCCGGGCTTAGAAGTGATCTATCCCGAACCTTGTAATCCACAGCTAGTGAAGTTTAGTGGAATTGCTACGACCGGAAACTTGTCGGAGTATGCACCTTGGACGTATCCCTTAGCGGTGAACCAATTAAATTGATGTGTCCTATTCTTGCTTTACTTTCTATTTACATTGTGCAACAAGAAATAGAGAGAAGAGTGTTTTTCTTAACAGCGAAACAAGATCAGAACGAGCGTTAATTTTAAATTACTCAAACCCTGATTCACCCCCCCTCTCAGGGTATTCAGCCTTGTGGAACTAACAACACCAAAAATTTGGAATGCTATGGGGGTGGCGTAACAGTGGAGGATAGCTGTTGAACGTGGCAGAAATGTAGCGTCCGTATTGCATTAGCCTGAAATGGGGACAACAAATGAGGGCCAACTACTGACCATGTTCGTAACATGGGTCCTAACTCAAGGGTCTTTGATCAGTCTTTTGGGACGTTGGCCCAGGACAGCAGGCAGACCATAGTTCGAGCATCCATACTATTAGGGGGTCCTTCCAAACATGTGCAGTCTTTCAGAATGTTGGCCTAGGACAACAAGTGGACCATAGGTCGAGCATCCATACTATTAGGGGGTTCCTCCTGACATGAAAGAAGATGAGGGTCCGAATAAGGGGAATGCAACACGTGGAATTTGGAGTGAGGGTTTGCTCGAACAGAATCCAACACTCTCGAAATTGATCCACCGTGGTGGGAGCACACTGGACAGACGCATCGGTTTGATCATGGATCATTCCCTCTTTCAAACGGAGCCTCTCTAATGAGGGAGCCGTCATTTCCCAATGTCATCTTGGGGCATCACGAACTTGTTCAAGGAAAAATTGTAGTTACATAGTTCCCCCTGAGGGTTAGGAGAGGAGGCCGGAAATGGGGAGGAACAGGATCTTACGATTCCTGGGGCTGGACACTAGAAAAAATACCAGGGTGTCTTTATGTATCCCATGAGGATGGGAATCAAGCCGTACGTAGTTCTGGAAGTAAAATGTAGTTATATACCAACACTTACAGGTGAAATCCTCTCCGGAAGAGGATCTAGTGCATCCCATGACTAACATGGGGCATCCCGAACTTGTTTAGTGCAGAACCATAGTTTAGTGTCATGCGTTGAGGACATATGTCCTCCTGCAGTTTAACGTCATATGATAGGACGTGAAAGGGAAGAGCCCATAGAGCATGTGGTGAGGTAGCTATGAAACCGACGTGAATGAGGACGTGGAGTCCAAATCATACCACGTATCCCCTGAGGAAACTCTTTGGGTCGAGGGACCAAGAGTGAGAATTAGGCTGGGCCCGAAGCAGAGTGGTCAGGCATTCCTATGTACCCCATGAGGATGGGAATCAAGCCATAAATAGTTCTGAGAGCACATTTTAACACTATGCGGGACGATGAGAAGCCTGGCCACGTTGGTACACATCCAACCAAAACTACTAAGCCCATGTGAGTCGTGCTCAGTGTGGGAAACAAGAAGTAATGGTGGGACATTCTAGACATCGGAAGGGGCATTCTAGTATGAAGGGAAATTTGGTGAATACCGGCCCAATGATGATAATTCTTCCATGAGGCGCACCTAGACACGTGAATAGATAAAGCCGAGTATGTTGGAATTCCACTTGAATGTGATGAAGTGGAAATGTGAGAATCATGATTCTTGAAATTTAGACCACAATGATGGTGGTGTGAAGATGGAGGATAACTGTTGACCATGGTGGAAACGTAGCATCCATATTGCATTAGCCTAGAATGGGAACAGACAAATGAGGGTCGACCGTTGACCATGTTCGAAACACGGGACCATGTCACAAATGTTGTTAGAGATCCATATGGACGTTAGCCCGAAACGATTGGAGAGCCCTTAGGCCCAGCATCTATGGAGAGCCCTTAAGCCTAGAATCCATGTTGTCCAAGGGTCCTTTTGGATGTGGAAAAGGATGAGGATCCAAATGGTGAGCCCACGAAGCTTGGTCATGGAACGAGAGGAATGTCTCCATGAAAATCCCACACTTCGGGATCTTTGTCAAAATGCGTCTAAATACATTAATGAGGCATATTAGATAGAGGGAGTCAAGTCCCTTACGATAGGGAGATCTTAGTTTAGGGTCGTAGAATTCAGGCCGTGGATGGGATAAAAAACAAGAGGAACATGGTGGGGTAACTCAAATACCCGACGTGAATGGGAACTGGGGGTTCTGACCACCACGTGCTTCTCGGAAAGTTTTAGGTTGAGGGACCAAAAACGAGAGTTGAGCTAGGCCTGAAGCAAAGTACAAAGGCGTTCCTACGTACCCCATGAGGATGTGGATCAAGATGCACGTAGTTCTTGAGAGGGACTTAGTTTAAGGTATTAGAACTCATACCATGAATGGGTAAGGAGAGAAAGAAACACATGGTGAGTTGGTTACAAAACCCGGCATGAACGAGAAAAAAATCCCTACTTACCATGTGTTCTCTGGGGAAGTGCTCGAGTCGAGGGACCAAACATGAAAGTTGGGATGGGTCCGTGAGGAAGTTAACAGACACTCCTACGTATCTCATAAAGATTAGAATCAAGCCACACGTAGTTCTTGAAAGGTGTCACAACATGTTAAGGTACCGGTGTAAAGGATGAAAGGGGCACGCAGGTCTAGCCCTCAGACCAAAAGAAGCGGTATTTGAAAAATCTTGTTTTTCCTTTAAGGTGAGTGGTTTTTTTGAAGAGATAGGCCTAGGGTAGCAGGCTCTGGTGTCTCCACAAGAATCAATCCATAGTAGGCATTGACAAATGGCATGGTGTATAACCAATACCAAACATGACGTCTACTATGACAAGGTCATCACAATGCAGTTCCATTTTTCTTCGTGCGGCCAGGACGATAATGTCACAGTTTATGGTTGTGTGATAGGACCAAGCATGCGTTTTAACATCATGCAGCACAGATGTAGTAGAGACGATGCTAGGCGGGGAGTGTGTATGGTGCCATGAAACATAACCTACATGGATGGGGACATGATCCCTCATCACACTGTACATAATTTCGATATAGGAACCTCGGTCCAAGGGTCCGAAATAGGGGTGAGGGTGAAAGGGGCATGAGGAACTAGCTCCCAGCTGATCTGGACTCGGGGACAAGGTGTCCGGGTGACCCATCGCATCCCATGGGGATGAGGATCGAGACATACTTATCCCTTAATAAGGATCTCAGTTTATGGTCTTAGAGATCAGACCATGGAGGCTCTGAAGGACGCCGTATTACAGCTTTTTCCCCCTGAAGTGCAGAGTTGCACTGAGGGATAGCGCCAAGAGTGTTAAGATTCTACCTGGACATGGTGGGCTGGAACATAATTTGAATCATGCAACCAACATTCAAGGTCTGAAGGGGCTGGCGTGACAACAGAGGACTACTGCTGACCATGTTCGCAACACAGCATCCTGTCGCGTTAGCCTGAAATGGGAACAAACAAATGAGAATCAACTGCTGACCATGTTCGTAATGCGGGATTTGTATCAGTTTGTTGTCCGAAACCCTCGGGGGAGTTGGCCTGTAATGGTGGGAGATACATTAATCATAGTATCCATGTCATTCTTGGAGGTCCCTTCGAGCGTGAAAGATGATGGAAGCCCGAATGAAGGGGAACACAAATCTTGACAAGTGGAAGGAACTTGACCAAGTTGAATCTGACACTCTTGGTCCTAGACCAGAGTACTCTTAACACATGGGTGAACCACTACAAGGGGTCGAGGGACTCAACTTGAGGGTGGCCAAGAGATGGTGTATTCCCAGGAGAAAGGGGGGCATGTTGCCAAAAACCCTCAACCACACCTATATATCCCCCTTGTGGAGAGGGACAATCCAAGGGGCCTAGGTGACCGGAAGATCGGGAGATCTCTGTGAGGTGGGGCTGGACCTGAAGTCTAGACATCTGGGTGGTCCTACGTATCCCATAAGTATGGGAATCAAGCCATACGTAGTTCTAGAAAGGTGCCTTTTAATGTTGTGCAGGACAAGAAATAGGAGGGAAAATTTTTTAGAACAGGGTGCACGTGGTGTGCCCATTGCAAACCCGACGTGAACGAGGAAAAAGTCTCATACCACGACACGCAGTCACATAGTCAAGGTCCCGAAGGTGGGAAAGATAAGATGAATTAACAGAACTCGAGCTAGACCCATAGACAAAGGGGTTTGGGCATTCCTACGTATCCCATAAGAGTGGGAATCAAGCTATACATAGTTCTGGAGAATACACGGGGAGAGGATACCCTAACGAGGAAGTGTACGACATGGAAAGTAACCTGACGTAAATGGGGAGGTACTCCCAAAACACACTGCACAATCCCATGTGGGAGAAGATGGGCCAGAGGTCCGAGAAGGCCAAGGGGCCTGAGGCTGGGCCTCAGTCAGGAAGGATTGACCGGCTCGTAGCTTAACATCTTAAAGTGAGGAAGAGGAGGGGTAAGGTATCTCAAACGAGGGAGGTGTAAGGCATAGTGAACAACCTTACTTGAATGAGGACATAATCCCGTACCACACCACACAATCTCATGGGAGAGAACCTGGGCCAGGGGCCCGAAAAGGCCAAGGGGCTTTGGTCAGGAAGCCCTGACCAACTTCCAATTTAATGACTTCCAAGGAGGCCAAGGGACGGGGGACTGAGAAGGCTAAGGGGACTTGGTCAGGAAGGCCTGACCAGCTTACAGTTTAACATATTGTAGTGAGGATGAGGGATAGGGGACTGAGAAGTCCTAGGTGCCTTGGTCAAGAAGGCCTGACCAGCTTGCAGTTTAACTTCTTGTAGTGAGGATGAGGGTTGGGGGCGTAAGAAGGCCAAGGGGACTTGGTTAGGAAGGTCTCACTATCTTGTAGTTTAACGACTTGTGATGAGGATGAGGGTTGGGGGACAGAGAAGGCCAAGGGGCCTTGTTCAGGAAGGCCTGACCATCTTGCAGTTTAACATCTTGTAGTGAGGATGAGGGACGGGGGCCCAAGAAGTCTAAGGGGCCTTGGTCAAGAACTCCTGACCAGCTTGCAGTTTAACGTCTTGTAGTGAGGACAAGGGCCAGAACGAGGTTAGATCAACATGAATTGGGGCGAAAGTATGCACCCTGCCTTATGTATTGATCCTAGGGGAAGATTCTGGATTTTGGGCTGGGCCAACAGAAAAAATGTCCAGCCATTCCTATATATCACATGAGGGTGGGAATCAAGCCACACGTAGTTCTAGAAGCACAGTTTAACGTCATATAGGATGATTACATGCATCTCATCTGGGGATGTGTACGATACAGCGTGTAATCGGATGTGAATGAGGACATAGTCCCACACCAAACTATACAATCCCAGAAGAGAGAACCTAGGCCAGGGGCCTGAAAAGGCCAAGGGACCTTGGTCAGGAAGGCCTCAACAACTTGCAGTTTAACGTCTTGTAGTGAGGATGAGGGCCGGGGGCCCGAGAAGGATAAGGGGCCTTGGTCAGGAATGCCAGACCAGCTTGCAGGTTAACTTCTTATAGTGAGGACGAGGTTCATGGGCCCGATAAGGCCAAGGGGCCTTGTTCAGAAAGGCATGACCAGTTTTCAGTTTAACGTCTAGTAGTGAGAACGAGGGATAGGGGCTCGAGAAGGCCAAGGGGCCTTGGTCAGGAAGTCCGGAACAGCTTGCGGTTTAATGTCTTGTAGTGAGGACGAGGGTTGGGCTCCAAAGAAAGCAAAGGGGACTTGGTCAGGAAGGCCTAACCAGCTTATAGTTTAATGTCTTGCAGTGAGGATGAGGGTCGGGGGCCTGAGAAGGCCAAGGGGCCTTGGTCAGGAATGCCTGAACAGCTTGTAGTTTAATGTCTTATAGTGAGGACAAGGTCCAGGGGCCCAATAATTCCAAGGGTACTTGGTTAGGAAGGCCTGAACATCTTGCAGTTTAACGTCTTTATAGTGAGGATGAGGGTCGGGGGCCCGAGAAGGAAAAGGGGCCATGGTCAGGAAGGCCTGACCAGCTTGCAGTTTAACATCTTGTAGTGAGGACGAGGGTCAGGGCCCTAGAAGGCCAAGAGGCCTTGGTCAAAAAGGCCTGACCAGCTTTCATTTTAACATCTTGCAGTGAAGAAGGGGGCTGGGGTCCCAAGAAGGCCAAGGGGCCTTGGTTAGGAAGGCCTGGCCAGCTTGCAGTTTAATGTCTTGCATTGAGGATGAGGGTCGAGGGCCCGAGAAGGCCAAGGGGCCTTGATCAGAAAGGCCTGACCAGCTTGCAGTTTAATGTCTTGTAGTGAGGATGAGGGTCAGGGCCCCGAGCAGGCTAACATGCCTAGGTCAAGAAGGCCTAACCAGCTTGTAGTTTAATGTCCTATAGTTAAGACGAGGGTTGGGGCCTCAGAAGGCCAAGGGGCCTTGGTCAAGAAGGCCTGACCAGCTTCCAGTTTAACGTCTTGCAGTGAGGACGAGGGACGGGGGCCCGAGAAGGCCAAGGGGCCTTGGTCAGGAAGGCCTGAACACCTTGTAGTTTAATATCTTGTAGTGAGGATGAGGGCCGGGTGCCCGAGAAGGCCAAGGGGACTTGGTCAAGAAAACCTAACCAGCTTGCAGTTTAACGTCTTGCAGTGAGGACAAGGGCCAGGGGCCCGAGAAGGCCAAGGGGCCTTGGTCAGGAAGGCCTGACCTCCTTGCAGTTTAACGTCTGGTAGTGAGGATGAGTGTCGGGGGCTCGAGAAGGCCAAGCGGCCTTGGTCAGGAAGGACTTACCAGCTTGCAGTTTAATGTCTTGTAGTGAGGATGAGGGTCGGGGGCCCGAGAAGGCCAAGGGGCCTTGGTCAGGAAGGCCTGATGAGCTTTCAGTTTAACGTCTTGCACTGAGGATGAGGGATGGGGGCCCAAGAAGGACAAGGGGCCTTGGTCAGGAAGGCCTGACCGGCTTGAATTTTAACATCTTACAGTGAGGAAGAGGGACTGGTCGAGGTTATATCAACACGAATTGGGGAAAAAGTATGCACCCCACTATATGTCTTGACCCGAGGGGAATATTCTGGCTTTTGAGCTGGGCCAACAAACAAAATGTCCAAGCATTCCTACATATCCCATGAGGATGGGAATCAAGCCATACGTAGTTCTCAAGAGGCCATGCAGTTTAACATTGTGCGGTGAAGACGAGGGAGGATAGAATAATGGAAGTTGGCACATGGTGCAACCATTATAATCCTCATATTAGTGGGGCTAAGGAAGCATACTCTACATCATGCGAGTACCCTCTAAGGAAGCTATACCCAGGGGGTAGTCAGAGAGAAGAGTTTGGGTATGGGCTCAAAACAAAGCATCTTAGCATTTCTATGTATCCCATGAGGGTGGGAATCAAGCCATACGTAATTCTAGAATCACAGTTTAACATCATGTAGGATGATGACATGCATCTCATATGGGGATGTGTATAGTTAGGTGAGTAATCTATCATGAATGAGGACATAGTCCCATACCACACCATACAATCCCACAAGAGAGAACTTGGTCCAGGGGATCGAAATGTCCAAGGGGCCTTGGTCAGGTAGGCCTGACCAGCTTGCAGTTTAACGTCTTGCAGTGAGGATGAGGGATGGGGGCCTGAGAAGGCAAAGGGGCCTTGGTTAGGAAGGCCTGACCAGCTTGCAGTTTAACGTCTTGCAGTGCAGACGAGGGCCGAGGGCCCGAGAAGGACAAGGGGCCTTGGTCAAGAAGGTCTGACCATCTTGTAGTTTAATATCTTGCAGTGAGGATGAGGGAGATCTTAGTTTAGGGTCATAGAACTCGGACCATTTTTCAATTTATTGTCATGCAGTATGATAATGAGCAGTTTAACGTGATGATAGAAGAAGGTGAGTTGTTTAACGTCATGTAGGATGATGGTGCAGTTTAAAGTCATGTGGGACTATCCAGTTTAAGGTCATGTAGGACCATACAGTTTAAGGTCATGCGGGACCAAAGTGCGGTTTAGGGTCATGCGGGACCCCGGGGCTTAGGCAAAGTATTTCTTGAGGAACTTGGCATTGGTGGGAGGAGTTATGCGCTCACCATCCATGGTTACCAAGGAGTATGACCCATTGGGGTAGACCTTATGAATGATTTAAGGTCATTCCCATTTGGGATCCAACTTGGGTGGTTTCCTGCCGGGGATCATTGGCGCTCGGAGGGCCAATACCAGGTCTCCATGCAGAAAAGAGTGAAGGCGAACCTTCTTGTTGAAGGCTATGGATATCTTGTTTTGATGCCTTTATAGATTGTGCAGGGCATGGAGCCTATTCTCATCTAGTGCTTCCAATTCAGCTAGACGGATTTCTGCCACCTTATCTGGTGCCTACTGGTCATAGACTGTAGTGCGTAATGATGGCAGCTGGATCTTGATGGGCAGGACGACCTCAGTCCCACGCACCAGGGAATATAGAGTCACCTGGGTGGAATTGCGAGTCATCTTCCGATATGCCCAGAGGGTGTTGGGGAGCTTTTCTGGCCAACTTCTCTTATTCTGACCAACCATTTTCTGCAAAATGTTAGAAAGGGTTTTGTTGAATGCCTCGATCTGTCCATTTGCCTGTGCAAGATAGCTAGAGGTATGGTTCGAATGGATATTGTACTTGGCGTACAATTTCTTCAGCTCAGCTGCTCGGAAGCTGGTGCCGTTATTGGTGTGGATAGCGCGAGGGACTCCAAACCGGTGGATGATTTTGGAGCTCACAAAGTCAACGATGGAACGGGCCTTGACCTCTTTGAGTGGAACTGCCTCTACCCACTTGAAGAAGAAATCTGTAGCGGTCAGGATGAACCTACACTTTCAAGCTATCATCGGTGGATATGGTCCCACGACATCGAGTCCCCACACCGCAAATGGGTAAGAGTACTTAGTGGAGTGGAGAGGATCTGGAGGCCGATGCAGGAAGTTAGCATGAACTTGGAACGTGTGGCATCTTTTGGAAAACTCAATACAATCATGGATCATAGAGGGCCAGAAGTACCCCAATCTCTGGATCTGATGGGACAACATTGGCCCAGCCTGGTGGGCACCACAGGAACCGACATGAACCTCTTTCATGACGGGAGAAATATTGACTCCTGGAATGCAACGGAGGATAAAAACATCGAATCCCTACATATAGAGGATCCGCTAAAGACTAGGACCACTCTGGAGGGTAAACTGCAGTGCGCGACGTCGGATTCGCTCGCGCTTGGCCTGATCATCTGGGAGACAACCATTTTGGAGATACTTGAAAAAAGGTGCCCTCCAGTCGGGAGTGGTCTCAACCACTGCATCTGAAGAACCTGGGGCTCCTGGCATGGATGATTTGGCGGTAAGATGGCTTACCCGCTAGTCGTCGTCGTCCTCTGTGGTGACGGGGGAGATGACTCTCTAGTGTGCCACATGTATAATCATATCATCCTACTCGGGATCTGCAAGTGACACAACTAGGCCGGATAAAGCATCTGCTCGACCATTCTAGGACCGAGGGACATGGGTGACCTCTAGTCGAGAAGGGAATCAGGCCATTTGATGGAGGGTGCACTCCAACAATGGCATGAGCTCTGGATTTCTAAAAAAATAGTCACCATTGACCTGATTGATGACTAGTTCGGAATCCCCTTTCACATGAAAATGGGGTACATCAATCTCAAGGGCCAGCTCGAGGCCAGTGATGAGAGCCTGATACTCTGCCTCATTGTTGGTGTAGCCTTCTGACAACAGGAATGAGTATGGCAGAACGGCTTGCGCTGGAGTGATGAAGACAACACCCAGACCCACATTGTTGATCTTAAGATCATTGAGCCTCCTATCGGTGGGGCTCCGGGAGGCACTGTCGAAGTGCATTTTCCAATATGAGGTAGCATGATCAACTGAGAGGATTTCCACATTAGGAAAATCCATGTCTATGGATTGATCTATGGAGGTCGGATGGGCACCTGGGAAGTCTGCCAATGCCTTCCCATTGATATCCTTCTAGGGCACAAACCTGATGTCGAACTTCTAGAGGATCACTGCCCACCGTGCTAGCCGGCCAGTCAGCATGGGGCGGTTCAGAAAGTACTTCAGTGGGTCTACCCGAGAGACCAACTGTACCTCATGGTGCTGTAGATAATTTCGCAATTTATGTATGGAAAAGACAAGAACAAGGAACATCTTTTCGATGGGAGAGTATCTAGTCTCTGTATCGAGGGGCATGAGACTGAGGTAACATAGGTAGTTCTCTGTCCCCTCATTTTTCTTCTAGGCGAGCAGGGCACTGAGAGACCATTCCAGAGCGGTCACATAAAGGACCAGCGGCTTCCCGGTGATGGGTGGCATCAGGACCGGAGGCTGGAGAAGATACTACTTGATTTCCTCAAAGGAGGCCTAACACTCTTCATCCCATTAATAGGTGGAGACTTTCTTCATGAGCCAGGAAAAGGGTTTACACTTGCCAGCCAGATTCGCAATGAATCGACGTATGTAGGCTAAGTAGCCTTGAAGACCTCGAAGATTTTGAATATTGCTCAGGGGAGGCATTTGGCTGATGGATTTGATCTTCTCTAGGTCGATCTTGATGCCTCGGTATCTGACAAAAAATATGAGAAACTTCCCAGAGGTGACCGTGAAGGCACACTTCAACGGGTTCATCTTCAGGTGGCAGGAGAGGAGGAACCGTACACTTTCTCAAGGTCCTTGAGATGGTCCCGGTGCTGGCGGGATTTAACAACCAGATCGTTCAAATAGAATTCCAAAAATGTTCCCTGAATTGGCTTGAATATGCGATTCATGGCCCACTGATAGGTGGAACCTACATTTTTTGGGCCGAAGTGCATAACCTGGTAACAGAAAGTACCTTGGGGGGCCCTGAAAGCGGTAGAATTCTCGTCTTCGGGGGCCATCTGGATCTGGTTGTACCTAGAATACCCATCCATGAAGAAGAAGGCTTGGAACCTGGCCATGGAATCAATCAACAACTATGTCACTGGGAGGTGAAAATCATCCTTTGGACAGTGGCGGTTGAGATTGCGGAAGTCGATACAGATTCTGATCTTCCCATTCTTCTTCCTGATTGGCACAATGTTGGCTAGCCACTTCGGGTAGTGAACTTCCTTGAAGAAGTTGGATTTTATAATCTTGTCAACTTCGGCCTCAACCTTGTCACCGTGAGAAAGGTGCATCTTTCTGGGAGGCTTCTTGAACCCGCGATGGTTCGTCGGGAGACCAAGGTGGTGGACGGATACCTGAGGATCTAGTCCTGGAATCTCACCGTAACTCCAGGAAAACACATCTTGATGCTGCTTAAGGAAGTTCACGTACCATTGCTGCTCTTCGAGGGACATAGTGGCATTGATCAATGTGGGTCTTGGATCTGCCTCGCTACCAAGGTTCACCTGTACCAGTTCATCGACTGTGCTAGAGATGCCTTCTTCAGAGATAGGGGGAGCATCCTCTAGGTCCTATTATCCACTTGCAGAGGGATCTTCTGTGGGGGGAGTTGTCTCCGAGCCATTAGACTCTGATGGAAGGATATTGCCGGCTTGAGCGGCGGTGGTCATCATGTTAGGAGATTCATGTGCCATTGAGACCATAATGATGAAGGCAGTCGATCCAATCCCATCTGGTCTTCAGCCCATGGGGCCGCACTCGATAATATCAAAGCAGAAGGAACGCGTCGGCTTGAGCCGGTTAATTACAACCTGAGAAAACACACACGTATGACGTACCGCTATTTCCAGGAACCTAATATCTCGATACTGTATAGGGGTGGGAGGTTCCGGGATTACCTAAGCCTAGTTGGTGTAGGAGTACGAGGTGATTTCCCACTGTCACTTGGACCTGGGAATATACCTTCCTCTTGTACCCGAAACGACAAAGCATTTCCCCATTTCGAGGGTCATGGCCTCCAGTCGATGGATTAGGAAGACATAGGCGTCATCTTGACCTGCCCAGGGATCACTTTTGACCGGGGCGGGTTCAACCTCACTTGCTAGAATCTTCTTGTCCTTTCTCTTGTAGTAGTCGACATCTAGATAACGAGCTTCACAAGAGGAAAAAGGAGATGAATCTCTTTGGAGAACACCCACTCGACCATTGAGGGATTATTTGAGGAATTGGTGATACGATGAAGGGACCTCTACATGCAGGTGGAGCCATGGCCTACCCATCAATGCATTGTATGCGGTGTCCTGGGAGACAACCATGAATTCGGTACTAGAAATCAGGCCACCAAATTGGGTTTTCAAATAGATCTTGACGACTAGGGTCTGCTCGGTCTTGTTGTATACGTAAATTCTTAGGTTGGAGGGAATTAAATCATCCTCAAACAATCCCAGCTTCCATAATGTCTGAGTCGGGATTAGGTTAATCCCAAAACCCGTGTCAACAAGACAGCGGCGGACTTGCACGCCATTGAACTGGCCAGTGAGGTACAATGGATGAATGTGCCCCTGTATGGGTGGGTCTTCATATTCATTAGAGAATGAGATAACTGCCTGACATTTAGCGTTCTCAATTAACTTAGCGTGGAAGGCTTCTGCAGTTGCTACCTCCATCTCAAACTAGAGGGGGCTTCTTAGGGCCATAGCAAGCGCCTCACGAATGTCTGACGACAGGCGAAGTGCCTCAGAAATAGAAAGCCTCGCTGGGATGCTGGCTAGGTTCTTGAGGACATAGAACTTCTGTACCAAGTGCGAACTTCTTCTTACAGGAGTCCGCTCTGCAATTGGAGGCACAACGGGGCCTACCTGCTGGACCGACAGCTAGCTTGTGCTAGGTACGTCCCGTTGCCCACTAGTCGAGGCCTAAAGAGTAGCTTCTGGATGAGGACTGGACAACTGAAATTGTCCTGTAGTAGGGTGAGACTGGTCGTGGTGTGGACAGGGCAGCTCTACCCAATCTAGTAGCACGAATGGCGGTGGAGGCAGATCTGTGGGCACCAGATGAGAAGGTTGCGCATGCTGAGCTCTGTGCTGGGCCTACTTCCTGGTTTCAGTCGTGTGCATGGCCTGGCTGTAGGTGACAACTGATGTACCCCAACAACCCATGTAGTCATGGCTCCACCGACGTTGACATTGACCGGGGACGTTGGGGAGGTTCGCCCGACGTTCCCCTTCATCGGGAGTCATATAAGGGTTTACCAACTCCATGGTATTAACTGAAGCGTACCCTTAACTATCTCTTGATGAATCATCCACCATTAGGATTACTCTAGGAGGGATCCCCATCTCAGGGGGCATGAATTCACCAAGAGTGCGAGATAAAGACAGTAGTGGTGGAGCGTGTTGCTTCTTCTTGCGCCGCCGCAGCTTGCTTTTCTGGGAAGAGGCTGACTGACATAATGACATTGAGGTGCTACATATAGCTTCTGAAGGCTCTGGCTGACTACGAAATGCCCAAATAATACCATGGGCATGGGCAACCATCTTTCAAGCCTTCCAGTCATCGTACTTATGGGATCCACGGCTGGGAACCTGCTCCCACTCACCTTCTTCATCGCTACCACTTTTTGACCTTGCAAAGACACCCGTCACTTATGTTGGGGCTGGGCCCAGCCTGACTATATTGTTATCAGCCTGGTCTTGGAGCCAGTCTTTAAACACATAGCACTTCTTGAGGGTGTTCCCCATAATCTGATGATAGGGGAAGTGGTTGGGGCGATCAGTGAGATTCGCCTCTGCCGGCCGTATACACACAAGTAAGTGCACAATCCCCTGCTCTAGGGCACTACAGAAGTAACTGGGGACCTGATCCTCGCGGAGTGAATAAGTCTGGTGTATTTTCTCCGGATAGGGGGTTCTGGGAGCCTGGCTCTGACGAGGGGCTGGAGGGGCCTGCTAAGGAGGCGGAGCCTGATTGTCCCACCTAGGTGGTGGTGGCACATTGCGCGGGGGAACCTGCCGATTCTGAGGCGGTCAATGCTAAGAAGGAGGATATGACTGAGGTGGAGGGCCTCTGCAAGGTTGTGGAACCGGTATCACTGGTAGCAATTCTAGCTTCCTGGGGGCCTCTATTTGGGCCACTAAGGTGGGCTCGAATATGGAATCCCTCCTTGATGGGATCACAAGGGGCATCAGACGCGCCTGACTATCCTGTTACAGAGCTTCCTCGAGGTGCTGGGCCTTATCTGAGAAATCTTGGAACCCTCCAAGGTAATTCAGAGTGATCAGGGAAGGAAACAGTTCTGTTTGACATTCCCTATGCACATTTTCATTAGTTTATCCCAATTCAATGGCATATCGAGGGAGTATGTGAGCCCCTTCCACCGGGTGACGAAGTCTGCAACTCTCTCATAATGCCTTTGTTTGCACTTAAAGAGGTCTGCGATACTGGTCTTTTGCATGGTGGAGTTGAACTGGTATATGAATTTCTGGCGAAGATCCTCCCATCCAGTCACCGATCTGATAGGGAGTTGGCTCTACCAGATGAACACAGTCCCCCCAGTGTCTACAAAAAACATCGGAGCTTGGCAGCTTCCTTCTACACTGGGGTTCCCAACATAGGGCCACATCTGGAGAAAAAATGGGCCAAGTGCTGCGGTAGGTCCACTGTCCCATTAAAGGGTGAGAAAATGGGATTTCCAAAACCCGAGGGTGCAGGTATATCATCAACCCACGCGAGGTACGACTTACCATCTGGTGGGACTGCCACCTTCCACGTTTCCAATGCCTCGAGGCGGGCGATGAGTGCTACTATAAGATTATATGGGCGGGGGTCCCTGTCTTGGTGGGGATCCCTAACCACAAGTGCGTTGCCAGGCTCTTCGACATGGTAGGTGGGATCAAAGACTCATGGAGTGATGGGCGGGGTGGCCTGAGGGGCAGCTGGAGTAACCCGGGCCGGATTACCTAGATTGCCATGCCGTTCAGGAGGGTTTGGAGAGATGTATCACGCCCTCTTGTCATGAGTTCTGGCTTCATCCCTTTCCGTGGGGGTGGTATGATTAGGGTTTCCTAGAGGCACCTCACCGGGAGGGCGTTATTCTTGCCCCCGCTGCCCCGACCTAGGATCACCATAGTCAGGTCACCGATCTATATCACGCTCGGCCAGGAGTTCATCGACCAACATCTTCTGCTCAGCAAGTTGCTAATGCAATGCGGCCTTCTCGGAATCTTCCTCCATCTTCTGCACTGAGGCGTACGGGTCGGAGTGCCTGATAGTGCCGACATGCTCTTTACCCTTGCTGGAATTCCGACTGAGTACTAACGACTCGGTGGGCACAGGGATACCTAGGAGGTTCCTCTGCTGGCAGGTAATCCTCCCTGATAGGTCCAACAATGGTGGCACATCCTCAGTGGGTAAGTCTCCATCCAGAAATTCCATGTCGTCCTCCTTGTCCATGACATCATCCATATGGACCGTGACCCTTACCGGGGGCACGTATTCAATGTCGCATATCAAGTTGGGTTGCTGTTGAATAGGGCTGAAGAGTAGGGCAACATACTGTCCCCATCCATGGACTTGCATGTGGGGGGTTGCTTCCCTGATGATTTTGCAGAGTACCCTGAAACTCTGAACATATTTCTGTTGGAGGGTCCTCTGCCGACCTGGTGACTTAGGGTGCTGGGCTACGTGGAGTACGGACAAATAAATAAGATGACATTGCTTGCCAATTTCCTTGAAGTGCACTTGGCTCCTGGGGTACAACACCCGATGATAACGAAGAATTAAGTGCGTCGCCCATAGGTTCTGGTGGAAACACACTACTTCCTTTGGGGTGAGAGACTCCGGCGCATAGAAGTTCAATGTTGCCGCCAGACAGAACTTCACTGGGAAGTGATCCGCCACAAGAATGTTCTAGAAGATCCTGGTCTTGGATTCAGGGTCTAGCCCTATATTGCCCCACTCGTCGACCAGATGTGGCTGAGGAACCGGTAGAGGTACAGAGGCGGACCACTGAGACAGTAAATTAGGCGGCGGAGAATACGGAGAATGGGCTGACTGGCCGCTGAATTCCGGGTCATCCTCTGAAGAGTGTGGTGCCCTGATCACAACGTCGCGATACGACGAGTTGGAAGCCACATCTCCTGGTGCAGGAATCTCGGTTACCGGTGATGGGTCACGCTGTTTCTCAACCGCCATCGGTCCCCAAAATAGCTCTCAGTGATCTCTGGTCGAGGTAGAGGGCGCTTCTGGTGACGATGGTGGTGACTACACAGTCGAAACCTGTGGGAATCCAAAAATTTCCTCCTCCTAGATGTACCTATGTAGAGAGGCGGGAATCCAGTAGACTTCACATTCTAGAAGGATGAGGCTAACATACCTTGTTCCTGCCCCGGTCCTTGACACGGAGGACTGAGGGGAGGGTTCCACTGCTGAGTTGTATTCTACTTCAGAATCTGAGAAGTGGGCCAGTTTGATCTCCATTCTACCCTTCCTAGGATTCTTCTTGTGGTGGAAACGACCCGCCCTCCTGCCCCTAGGCGGCTCCTTAGGACAAGGCCGATTCTTTACACGTAGTCTAGGGGCCATGCTGGTGCCAGGGCGGAGAGGAATTCCACTTGAGACAGCTGTGGTGCGAGGAGCCCCGGGACAAATGCCGAAAGGGACATGGGGTGGACCTCCATGAACAGCACCTGAGTGGGCAGAACCTTTGTCGGAACCGGCGGGAGCATGGGGAGGACCTCCATGCTTAGTGCGGGTGGAGCGAGGCTGACCATCTCCCCTTTGGTTTCCAAGGCGGGGAGGACCTTCGCCAGCTGTGGAAAAAATGTAGGGAGGATCCCCACATTGAAGAGGGAATGGATGGGAAATACCTTCACATCGACGGTCAGGGGTAGGAGGCAAAATTCCATACTCGGTGTGGTGGGCACAGGAGAGGCTTCCATGCCGAGTGTCACTGTCATGGGGCAGGCTTTCATTTGGGTTGGGGGTGGCACGGGGCATAACTCTTTGACACAATTTGGAGCGGGGAAGGACCATTCTTTGTGGAATAGTGGTACGAGGAGGACCTCTATATGGGGTGACATCACCACGGGTTGGTTTGCGGTGATTACTACTCATGCCTGTGACCCGGGGAGTCGACCCAGCCTGCCCGTGGGGCGGTTGGGGCATCGATCCCGACTCAGCATAGGAGAACCCCTACTCAGTGTGGGAAGGGACTTTATGATATGCGTCAGTGGTGGATTGGACCATAGTAGCTATCGACGTTAATGCCCCTTGGTGGGCGTCCTCAGCTCGGGCCCAACGCGGGTGTCGGGTCAGGCGAGCCGGTGCAAGTGGTTCAGGCGCACAGCCCACCTGCTCCTCTAGCAAGGTTGGGTAGCAACGTTGACATGGCCGGGTGGGGGCCCTTCCTTGGAGCCCTTGAATCGAGACTCTGACCTGGCTAAGCCGGACGTCATCCACCTCATCAGCGTAAGGCAGGGAGTCATTAAGGCGTTCTGGGGACAAGCTCCTGAAACGATTGAATGTTGGTGTGGGGAGCAGGGGATCCCTACGCGGCCCTCGAGGGTGGCGTTGACGGAAAGGTCTCTACCCCTACCGGTCCAGGCGGGCCATATCCCGGGTTGGGATTATTCCCTCCTCCTCATAACAGTGTACGAGGTCGTTAATCACCATTCGATGGATGACTTGAAATGGGGATAGGGGGCGTGGGCGCCCCACGTTCGTGGATGCAGACGCCATTGTGGTAGAAGTGGAGCCACGCTGAGTGGTTGTGCTGGTGTTTCCCCAACCCCTGCATAGGCGGGTGGGCGGTGATCGTGTCCCCGTAGCAGCAACCTGATTCCTGGGAAGCAGGGAGATTAACTCATCAACTCTGCGAGGAAAAGAAATCGAAAACCAGTGCCCCAACGCCATCCCATATTCCGTGGCTGGTAAGAGGGATCCACACTGACAACGTTATAGAACAGAATGCCCAACTTTCTACTGCCCCAACTTCTGGTGAGTTTCACTCCAGACCCTCTATTTTCTTGGCGGGACCCGACACCGAATAGATGGATCTGGTGACACGTCAATCTTCTGATGTCTCGAGCGCTACTAATCTATATATTGAGGAGAAGAACTTCACGTTGGGTTCACCATTTCTATTTCTGATGCTTTTGCCTGGGTGCGCGTGTCTGTCTGCTTGGGTGCGACAGGCGCGTATTTTGTTACCCCGCATTACCTCTTTACAAAGGCAGGAGACATTTTCTCCTTATTACGGGATGTATTCTCCTTGATCGAAATTGGGATGATGGGATGTCAGTTATTCCTTCTGTGGATTCCCCCTTGGAACTCATCACCTAGTCTGGGTCTCCCTCATATATTTAATACTTTGTTCATGAGACTCTTCCCAGTGCCATGTATCCATGGACGTTAGTTAATTACACTGCTTCTGTCAGGACATTCCAAGAGGTCTGGTTAGGGAAGCAACCTTCAGTTTGGGGAGTAGTCATGTTAAGACATCACTGGCATTTTTGGATGCTGGGGAATTGGAATGTCTATCTTTGGTCCCATATTATAGGGCTTCTTGAGGAGGCGAAAGCCCAAGGAATCCCACATCGACGGTGGGGAATCATATGTCATTGACATGTATCTGAGGTTTTCCTCAGCTTCCTGTGTTTAACACAAGGTATGCCGCAAGTTTAACATCCAATGGAGACAGATCAGGCTGATCAAAATACTAGCTGGAGTGGATTAGATTGAGGAACCTTTTGAGGGATCACCGATATTGGGGCCAACATGTGGGTGGGTTCCCGGATACTGTGGAGGGGGGAATGAGATGAGACCATCATGGAGATGATGGTAGAGATGAGCTTGAGCCTCAAAGAGACCTCCTACGTATCCCCATGACAGGTAATGAAAGTCCGCATAGTTTAATTGGTGAGAACCGATGTGAAGGTGAGTTAGAGCGACCAATGGGTGTTGGGATTGAACCTCTGGGAGGATTCCTATGTACCAAGCCTTGACATGGATCAAAGTCCTCATAGTTTGGATGGAAAAGGGACTGTTGAACCGATGTGAAGGGGTGTCGAAACAACTGGGTGGTGGGATCACAATGGCTTACCACTGGATTGGGACACATTTTAATGTCATGCGGGACAGGGGCATGTTGTAGAACTGACGTGAATACGGACCTTGGTCCATTGGATGGTGGGCTCGAACCTCTAGGAGGCTTCCTACGTACCATGGCTTAATATGGATCAAAGACCACGTAGTTCAGGAAGGTGTGGGTGTGGGCAAACCGACGTGTAGATAGACCTTGGTCCAGGTAGATGGAGGGCTTGAATTGCAGGGAGTCTTCCTACGTACCATACCTTGACATGGATCAAAGACCACATAGTTCAGAAAGGGTTTCTCCAGCGAACCGACCTGAAGGTGAACCCGGGGGTCCACTGGTGGTGGGCTTGAACGTCATGGAGGCTTCCTACATACCATGCCTTGACATGGATCAAAACCCTCATAGTTCGGGTGTGAAAGGGGATGTTGAACCGAAATGAAGAGGTGTCAGAACAACTGGATGGTGGGATTGAACCTCGTGAGACTTCCTACGTACCATGCCTTATCATGGATCAAAGTCCACGTAGTTCGGGTGTGCAGTTTAACGTCATGTGGGACGGGGGTTTTGGGGATTACACACTGAGGCGGCCCAGGGTGTGTCATGGTCGGTGCTCGCTCTAAGCTCATGGGAGTCATGCTCAGGGTGAGAAACAAGAGGTTCTAGGGACCCGACGATCATGTCACGAAGGATGCATCCGTGGGAAGCGAAGAGGGGTTTATGCGTTCGGCGGCCCATGGTGTTGGGACTTACTCCGGGATGGAGGCCCGAAGGCAACAAAGCGCAGTAGGAGAGGGATTTGGGACCGAAGAGAGGAGGTGCCTCATCCCCTATCACGCCCTATGCTGGACCTGGTGGTGGGGAAGTATGGAGGTGCATGGGTTCTACCTTCCGTAAGAAGGACTAGGGGCTTACACGAAGATGGACGCTCTTTCCCCCACGAAAAAACACCACTCCCAGAAGGATGATATCATCCCCTCGTGAGACCAGGGGGGAGTGGGGCGTGCAGAATGTCTAAGGTGAGGGCACCCCACGTGAGAGGCACGGGGTGATGTCACAGTTTAACGTCATTTGTTGAGGACGAGGGTGCTTGGCAGTTTAAAGTCCTGCTGCTCAGACGAGGTGAGACTACTCCGCACCCCTAGGACTTACATAACTGGTACCCTCTTCTCCTGGTGGGAGGTAAGGTACCGGCAATGCCGTGTAGAAGGGGGGTCGCAGAGCGAACCATCGAGAGGTCCACGTTAGCGTGGCTATGCGAAGAAGCAATGGCTGTTAGCGTGCCTATGCGAAGAAGCATTAGGTGAAGCAACGACACAGGCGATATCATCCAGGGGACTTTGAAATCACATCATGCAAACCTAGAGGGATGCACAAGAACATGAATTGCCAAACAGAGGGGTCCATAGGCAGAGGCCTTGTGGAGCTCGGTTGCTCTGGGTGGTGAAGGGCACTTGCAATGGGGTGTGTTTCGCGAAGCGGGGTGCCTTAGCCTTAGCATGGGGCGTAGGTGCAAATGAGAGGCACTTCGCGAAGTGGAAGGGTGTTCGCGGAGCACTGCCTCGTGGAGCATAGGTGCCTCACGAAGCAAAGTGCCGCGAAGCAGTGTGCATCGCGAAGTACAATGACCCTGCCTTGGCATGTGGATCACGTGTACAAGAGGGGTGTTTTGCGAAGCATAAACGCTCCGCGATAACCCGGGTCCCCTTGCAGATCCCCTTCCTTCGCGAAAGCCCTTAGGATTCGCGAAAGGCATCCCTCTCGGAAGAGGGGATCAAAACGAGACAATGCCGAGGCTCTTCGAGAAGCAAAAATACCTCGCGGAGCTCATGGTTCGCAGAGCAAATGGGTGCTTCGCGATTCAGGAGCTGGGAAGCCGAATGGTCGGATTGTCCATCCTGGGGGGTTCAGGGGGAGCTTGGTATTTATAGGCAAGAGGTGCTGCGAAGCAGAGTGGACGTGGCGCGAAGTGGGTTTCGGTTGCTTCGCGGAGGATCGTGAATGTCAACTGGGATCGTGGAGGGGTACCGCCTCCTTTGCTTCGCGGTGGGCTCGCGAACGTCATGGGCGTTCGCTGGGCTTCCCGCCTCTGTTGCTTCGCGGCGGGTTCGCCAACGTCAGGGGCATTCGTGGCGCATCCCGCCTCTATTGCTTTGCGGCGGTCGCGTTGCATGGGGGCTCCGCGCTGTGGCTTCGCGAGGTAGGATGCGGGGCCTGCATTCCTTCATTCTTCTCGTTAAATATTTTGGCGCCAACATACCCCATCCGTTTTTCTACTCATTCCACTCAATTTCAAGATCTTGTTTCTCTCTGAACTCTAATTTCAGAGAGGAAATTTTTCTAAGTTAATTTGTTTGGTCACAAAGAAGCTGTGAAGTCGTCTACATCAATAGAAAATCAAGTTTAAAGGTATTTATGTTTTATTTAATTTATTATTTATTTCAAATTTATATGTTAATTTTTTTATTATTGATTAGTTGTAATTAAATTGAATTTAAATTGTTTTGCCATGACTATTTATTTGTACTAATAAATTGAAATTTTTAGTATTAATTTTTAATAATTAGTAGTAAATTGTAATAGTTAGTAATAAATTGTAATAATTAGTAATAAATTGTAATAATTACTAATAAATTGTAATAATTAGTAATAAATTGTAACAATTAGTAATAAATTGTAATAATTAGTAATAAATTGTAATAATTAGTAATAAATTGAAAGAATGAGTAATACATTGTAATATGTAGTAATAAATTGTAATAATTAGTAATAAATTGTAGTAATCAGTAATAAATTGTAGTAATCAGTAATAAATTGTAGTAATTAGTAATAAATTGTATTAATTAATAATAAATTGTAGTAATTAGTAATAAATTATATTAATTAGTAATAAATTGTAGTAATTTGTTATAAATTGTAATAATTAGTAATAAATTGCAATAAATTGTTATAAATTGTAATAATTAGTAATAAATTGTAATAATTAGTAATAAATCGTAATAATTGGCAATAAATTGTAGTAATCAGTAATAATTAGTAATAAATTGTAGTAATTAGTAATAAATTGTAATAATTAGTAATAAATTGTAATTATTAGTATTATATTGTAATAAATTGTAATAATTAGTAATAAAATGTAATAAATTGTAATAATTAGTAATAAATTGTAATAATTAGTAATAAATTGTAATAAATTGTAATAAATTTTATTAATTAGTAACAAATTGTATTAATTGGTAATAAATTCTAGTAATTGGTAATAAATTGTAGTAAATTGTAATAATTAGTAATAAATTGTAATAATTAGTAATAAATTGTAATAATGAGTAATAAATTGCAGTAATTAGTAATAATTAGTAATAAATTGTAATAATTTGTAATAATTAGTAATAAATTGTAATATTTAGTAATATATTGTAATAATTAGTAATAAATTGTAATAATTAGTAATAAATTGTAAAAATTAGTAATAAATTGTAATAATTAGTTATAAATTGTAATAATTTGTAATAATTAGTAATAATTAATAATAAATTGTAATAATTAGTAATAAATTGTAATAATTGGTAATAAATTGTAGTAATTAGTAATAAATTGTAGTAATTGGTAATAAATTGTAGTAATTAGTAGTAAATTGTAATAATTAGTAATAAATTGTAGTAATTAGTAATAAATTGTAGTAATTAGTAGTAATTAGTAGTAATTAGTAATAATTAGTAATAATTAGTAATAAATTGTAATAATTAGTAATAAATTGTAATAATTAGTAATAAGTTGTAATAATTAATAATAAATTGTAATAATTAGAAATAAATTGTAATAATTAGTAATAAAGTGTAATAATTAGTAATAATGTGTAATAATAAGTAAAAAGTGTAATAATTAGTAATAATAGTAATAATTAGTAATAAATTATAATAATTGGTAGTAAATTGTAATAATTAGTAATAAATTGTAATAATTAGTAATAAAATCTAATAATTAGTAATAAATTGTAATAATTAGTAATAAATTTTAATAATTAGTAAGAAATTGTAATAATTAGTAATAAATTGTAATAATTAGTAATAAATTGTAGTAATTATTGATAAATTGTCGTAATTAGTAATAATTATTAATAAATTGTAATAAATTGTAATAAATTGTAACAATTAGTAATAAATTTTAATAATCGGTAATAAATTTTAATAATTAGTAACAAATTGTAATAATTAGTAATAAATTGAAATAATTAGTAATAAATTGTAATAATTAGTAATAAAGTGTAATAATTAGTAATAAACATTAATAATTAGAATTAAACATTAATAATTACTAATAAACATTAATAATTAGCAATAAACATTAATAATTAGTAATGAACACTAATAATTAGGAATAAACATTAATAATTAGTAATCATTAGTAATAATTAGTAATAATTAGTAATAATTAGTAATAATTCGTAATAATTCGCAATAATTAGTAATAATTAGTAATAATTAGTAATAATTAGAAATAATTAGTAATAATTGGTAATAATTAGCATTAATTAGTAATAAATTGTAATAAATAGTAATAAATAGTAATAATTATTAATAAATTGTAATAATTAGTAATAAATACTAATAATTAGTAATAATTAGTAATAATTGGTAATAATTAGTAATAATTAGTAATAATTAGTAATAATTAGTAATAATTAGTAATAATTAGTAATAATTAGTAATAATTAGTAATAATGAGTAATAATTAGTAATAATTAGTAATAATTAGTAATAATTAGTAATAATTAGTAAACATCAACCATGTCCAATGTAAAATCTATAATTTTCCTTGTTTAGTTGATCACCTTGCAATTAGCATTGCAATAGGACAACCTAAGTCATGCCCTTCTCATCTTTAAGAATTATCTCAAATGACCCTTTACATAGACCATTCTTCCTTGAAAATTTAAGGGATAGACACTGAAGTCCCCTTAAATTTTTAAGGAAGAATGATCTATATAAAGGGAGCGAGATGATTCTTACAAATGAGAACGACATTGCTTTGGTCATCCTATTGCAACACTAATTGTGAGGTGATCAACCATGTAAGGACAATTATAGAGTTTACATTGGACATGACTGATGCAAAATTTTTATTGCGCATGACCTGAAAATTGGCGACCCTTTGAGATTTGAACATGTTAAGAATAAAGAAAAGTCTGTTGAGAATATTGATAATTTTATTATTTTATAATTTTTTTATTATTTTAATAATATTAAAATTATTTTTTCATAAATATTAATAATATAATTTTTTTATTAGAAATAATTAGATATAATTAGTATTATTTTATTATTAATATTAGAATAATATAATTTTTTTTATATTAGTAATAATTAGATATAATTTATAATAATTAGATATAATTAGTAATAATTAGACATAATTAAAAATAATTCTTAATAATTTGATATAATTCGTAATAATTTGTAATAATTAAATATAATTCGTAATAATTAGATATGATTAGATATGATTAGATATGATTAGATATGATTAAATATGATTAGATATGATTAAATATGGTGAGATATGACTAGATATGATTAGATTTGAAAAGATTAGATTAGATTAGATTTGATTTGATTAGATAAGATAAGATTAGATTAGATTTGATTAGATTAGATTAGATTAGATTAGATTAGATTAGATTAGATTTGATTAGATTTGATTAGATATGATTAAATTTTATTAGATTTGATTAGTAATCATTAGATATCATTAGTAATCCTTAGTAATCATAAGATTGATTTGATTAGATTTGATTAGTAACAATTTCTAATAGTTAGGAATAATTTGGAATAATTAGTAATAATTAGTAATAATTAGCAATAATTAGTAATAATTAGCAATAAGTATTAATAAATAGCAATAATTAGGAATAAATAGGATTAATTAGGAATAAGTAGGAATAATTAGGAATAATTAGGAATAACTAGGAATAATTAGGAATAAATAGGAGTAATTATTAATAATTAGGAATAAATAGGAATAAATACTAATAATTAGGAATAAATACTAATAATTAGGAATAAATTCTAATAATTAGGAATAAATACTAATAATTATCAATAAATACTAATAATTAACAATAATTACTAATAAATAATAATAAATAGTAATAAATAGTAATAAATAGCAATAAATCGCAATAATTAGCAAAAAATACTAATAATTAAGAATAAATTCTAATAATTAGAAATAAATACTAATAATTATCAATAATTACTTATAAATAGCAATAAATAGCAATAAATAGCAATAAATAGAAATAAATAGCAATAAATAGCAATAATTAGCAATATATAGAAATAATTAGCAATAAATGAAAATAATAAGCAATAAATAGAAATAATTAGAAATAAATAGAAATAATTAGTAATAAAGAGAAATAATTAGTAATAAATTGTAATAACTAGTAATAATTAGTAATAGTTAGTAATTGATAGTAATAATTAGTAATATTTAGTAATAATTAGTAATAGTTAGAAATAAATAGTAATAGTTAGTAATAAATAGTAATAGTTAGTAATAAATAGTAATAGTTAGTCATAAATAGTAATAGTTAGTAATAAATACTAATAGTTAGTAATAAATAGTAATAGTTAGTAATAAATTGTAATAGTTAGTAATAAATAGTAAGAGTTAGTAATAAATACTAATAGTTAGTAACAAATTGGAATATTTAGTAATAAATAGGAACAATTAGTTAGGAACAGTTAGAAAAAAATGTAATAAAATTTAATAAATTTTAAGAACTTGGCACAATATCGGTGCAATTATTACATAATTTAATTTTTAATATTTTATGATTTGTTTTTGTGAATATTGAGAATTTTAATATTTTTTTATTTTTTTTATTTTAATAATATTACTATTATTGTCTCATTAATCCTAATTTTATTAAATATTTTTTTTTTCAGTATTATATTTTCTTGTGAATATTGAGAATTTTAATATTTTTAATATTTTAATAATATTAAAATTAATTTTTTAATAATCATATTTTTATAAAATTTATTTTTTTAATATTTATTTATTATTTGCGACGTGATCTGTTGCGACGGGATCCCGTCGCAAATATTCTAAATAATTTGTTCTTAAAAAAGGTATTTACGACGGTATTATGGGCTCGTCGCAAATAATATTTGCGACGGGCCCATAAAAAATAGTCTAAAAAAATATTTTCAAAAAGCATTTAAGATGGGATTACGGGCCCATCACAAAAAATATTTGCGATGGGCCCTTCACAAAAGAGCTTATATATATATAAAGTATATAATCAGAGACATATTTGCGATGGTGAAGTTTTCCATCACAAAAAATATTATTTGAAATGGGCCCGTCACAAATAATATATTTTGCAATGGTGTTTTTTTCAACGGGCTATTTGCAACGGGATCCCGTCGCAAATAACCCGTCGCAAATACCTTGAATTCTTGTAGTGCGCCTACTGTACGGCCTGCTCCTCTACCACGTCTGCTGCCCTGCGGACCTCCTCACTGAATCTATGCCTCTAACTTGGCAGTCCCACGACCATATACTGATCATCCGTACGGAGGGTCGAGTAGTTGCGAGCCATGTGGCCCTGCCCGCAGCCCGTGAAGCATAGTATGCTTCCCAGCTCACCCTATCTGCCTCGTGAGCTTTGTACCTTTTACCCTACATCATGGGGTCATCCACTGAAGGTTCTGGCCCGCTAGGACCTCTGCGTCATCGGCCTACTACCTGCTGAAGATTACTCGACCATCTGTCATCTGGTGGTGGCTCTCACCGTCAGTGCTTGCTCGGCTAAGAAGCTCTCCACCAATAATGCTCGCTCGATCACTCCAACCTGTGTTTGGATATTCAACGATATCATCATTAATCTGATCTCTCACCGGAGACCCTGATCAAAGGTTCGAGCCCTGAAGAATGGGTTTCATACCATGATAGTGGAGTAGCGCGTGGGGGCAGTAAATCCTACCGAAAACTGGGCCACTGGTAGGCTTCCCTGCTATAAGTGCAGCAGCTCTTGGATACACACTAAGCATAATGTTTCTGGTATAAAATCCGCCCTAATGATGGTATCAAAGTATAACTTGGAAAGTTTCACCTCATCCTGCATCTGGAGTGTCAGACTCCACCATCTACCTATAGTTCCCTGGAAAAGGCTAGTATCTAGGATCACCAACCTCTATACTGGTGTCCCAAATCGGCAGAAAACTCTTACTGCCGCCTCCAGCCAGTCCTCAGCTACCTAGGGATCTTCCTTGCCTTGAAACCTCAGAGGCCACTGTGTTTGGAACTCGTGAAATGCACTCAGTCGGTGTCCTGAATAGACCAAATGGGGCTCAAGCCACGACTCCCCAAGCCCACCTCCAAAAGGCCAGGGGTTGGTGTCTAGCATAGAGTAGGCTATCACACACATAGGAGGCATTATCCAAAGGTACCTATACACATGCACCCAGATACACCTCCATGAAATAGTGCAGATATGTATATAAAAACTGAAAAGGAAATGAATGCATACATCTATCCCAAACCAGAGTGCAACATAAGTACAAATGAAAAAACAGGGCCCACCAAAGGAAAACTACAAACGTGTACAACCTACTCAGAAGGAGGGAAAACACTGCCAAAAACCCCTACTGGTAAGCTCCTCGTCAAAGCTCTGGTAAAAACCTTGGTCAATCCCGCTAAATATGCTCTGCCTACTCCGGGTCCTCCTAGAACTCCGTCGAAAGGCCTGTGGTCTGCACAAGACACAAACATGTGCGGGAAAATCCCGGGTAGGGGTGAGTATAAAAATACTCAGTAGGCACCCAAAAAACTCTAAAATAAAAATGGGGAAACTTTAAAGAAATAATTAGCTCATCCCAACCAGATGGAACCCAAACGAGAGAGGAAATCCATATCAAGACCATCCTAAACTAAGCACGACTAGTCAGCTCAACTCAGGAGTATGCCCATACATACACCATGAACAATCCACATATACTCAAACCACCCACCATGATCCATGAGGTTCCAACCTCATAACCTCCAACAGGTACATAACTAAGATAATACACTCCATGAGCTCTGTCATCCCATATGACACTCGTCCGAGAGATATACGCTCATACAATATCACCACTGAGAACCACACACTGAAACTGTGAAACAAATACCAGACTCCTCGGATAGGGGATCGCTCCTAGGGTCCTCTAGGGGATACCGGAACCCACACTTCCATACGAATATCTCATAGAAAGGGGATCACTCCTAGGGTCCGCTGGGGGATACCACAACCTGATCTGGAACTTCACAAGAAACATGTCACTCAGATAGAGGATCGTTGATCATGTAAAAGTGGTCATGATGATACCAGAACCCTATCTGGTACATCTCGCGCCGTAGGGGATCAAACTGATGATTCCACAACCCTATAGAAACCACTCACTGAGTAGGGTATCATATACCCGATGTTGCCACAACCCTACTGAGCACGACCCACCACATAGGGGATCATATTCCCAATGATTAAACAAGCCCTACGGTGTTAACCCACTAGATAGGGGATCACCGCCTGTGGATAAGTGGTCACAGTGATACCAAGAACCTGATCTAGGGAACCTATGCTAGAGGATCCCACTACGGTCTCACAGGATGGATTCCACAACTCTAACAGATTAAAGATCCCATCGAGAGGATCACAAACCTATGCTAAGGTTGCGATGCTATGCGAACCCTCATAGGAACAGTCCAAGGGAGTACCCACAACCACTGCTGGTCCAAACGTCGCTAACCCGAGCGACCCACCACAATGCCACACCGTGCACCTCCAAGACTAATACCGAGGCCACCATCGTGATCCACGCAGAAAAACACGCTGGATAGGATAATCACTCGCCTGGAACGGACAACCGGTGAAAAAGTCACTGTTCACCAAAGCCAGCTCGTGTGAGGTCTACACCCTGACCCAGAATTTAAGTGGGCAGACAACACCATTGTGATCCACTCGAAAAACCACACGAGATCGACTACTCAAACTCTCCAAACAGATGTCAGGTGAAAAAGAGACATTTCATCGCAAAACCTGCGAACTGGGCCCTATGGGCCCTGCACCTTGTATTTAGCCCAAAAACTAAAAGGAGAATCTCAAAAAATCCGCACAAGGACTAAGGTCATGCTGCTGCTGATGGCGCGTCAATCGGACGCCCGGTTTGATAGGTACGCCCGTTGCACGCTTTAATAATAATTTAATATTATTAAATTAAAGAATTTTGGGTCACCCGTCCTCGAGCGAAGAACCCAAAAACCACAAAACCCAAATAAAAAAGTCTTCCTCGCTGACACAAACCCACAGCCACAGACGACGCATCAAATGAACATGTTGTTTAGAAGATACGACCCCTTGATCACTAGGGGCCCAATTGGGCAGGTTCACCCCGGCCGGCCCGTTTCGGACCGCCCGGCCGCTCCAGCAACACCGGACCCGCCTCTGGCCTAGTTCATAAAATCAGACCAGCCACTTGGCCGGTCTTCTCCACGTCATCCCAGAAGGACCCACAAACTGCAGGTCCTTGTCTCCTCCGCACAGCCGAGGTCAGTACCTCGGGCTCCACCTGCCGAGCACGACAGGCCAAAGCCGCCTGACGCCCACCTCGCGTAGCGCACTGCCGCGTTCCTCCGACCATGCCCCGTGCTTCCACTGTGCTCCGCTACCCACACCAGACCCTCCTTGCTCACCCAGTCTCCTGCTACGACTCAACCGCAGCCGCCTGCCGCTTCGACCGAACCCTGTCTGCACCAACCACACCTAACACCACCACCTCGTATGAACCCCTGGCCGCTCCCACTGCTTAATGCACAAACCCCCCTCCTATAATCTGCCCATCTTCCAGCCGCCGCACACCGACCAAGTACCGGTTCCACCACTGTGCCACCCCGACCTCCGGCCACAACCCTTGCAGGAGCCAGGGCTTCAGAAGGCCGCCGCCACCGCTTCGGTGTCCCGATTTCAAATCCGAAGGAAGAGTCAGAATTCTCAGGGTGAGGCCTTCGCAGCGCTTTCCCTCGATCAAAGATCCAAAAAATATTGGTGAATTCAAAAATTTGGATGAATAATGCCCAATAACGACAGTTAAAATGGGGCTCAGACGATGGTCATGTTTGTTCAGCCATTGTCCCAATTATAAAATTATATAATTAAAATGAAAAAAATGACAAAAACTCCAGAAATTGACAAAGGGGCAGAAAAACTACCAAAAGCCTGCCTCAATCCGATCGTTCGACTTTGGTGTCACGCCCGCTGCGATACCACTTCAATCTGCCAGAGTTCGCTCTTCAATCTGGAGAATAACGACGAAGAACGCCGAAGAACGCTCGAGAGAGAGAGATGAAGGGAGAGAGAGAAATGGGTTTCCATTAATTCCCCACTTAAGAGAATTTATAAACTCACTGAACTCCACTGACTGTTGCGGATTCTGAAACCTCCACTCTCACCCATTTTATATCACACCTAGGAAAAACACCTCATTGCAAACTCAACGGAAGTCTCCGATTTCCATTCCGAGACTTCGTTAGAATGTTATTTGAAAAGAACTCTAGTGATAAAAATCACTAAGTCATTATTTTAAATTGAAGATTTTCCCCTGGGTGACATCTCTCACAGCAGGCCCGCGCTCGCAACTTTTACTACCCGTCTAGGGTAACCGACACGCTCTGGACACAACAGTGCCATCAGATTTCTGACCTGAGCTACCATTTAAGAGAAAACAAAACCCCGCCATGTGCATAGTATAAAAATATTTAATATTTTTATAAAATTAATTATGGGCACACCGGGCCTCAGAATCACACGCTGTCTTCGCGCCTAACTCTGGAATTATTCATAGAAATATTCCAAAGTCTGGTAGGGCCAAAACTCGAGTCACTACATCCTCCCCTCCTTAGAAATTTTAGACCCCGATAAGCCACAATCTCAAGTAAAGCAACTGGACTCTCAACTGGGTATCCCACGCTAGTAAGTCGGCCAAGAAACACCCCTAGCCAAACACATAAATCAGAGGGACTCATCCCCCACACCTCAACACTATCCGCTTTGGACGACACTAACTTCCACGCACGGTTTCAATCACATCAAAAAAAATGTGTCTAGGTGGGGGATGGATCCCTCTTCCTCACGCATTTGAAGCACACCGAACAATACCCACAAGGATCTTACCAACGCCCTGAACAAAAATCGGCCAAGAAACTGAAAAGGAAGGGTATCGCTAAATAGTGTCTGTCAAAACTACTGCAAAAAGTACAAAGGAAACAAGGCCTACCTTCAATTATGGAGCCTCTGGGTCAACAACCTCTAGGGCATGTATCTCTCCTCGTCCTCGCCTCCAGTTCCCTAAGCATGGCATGGACCACTTGGGGGTGGTGGTGGTGGAATCTGAATTTGACAACCACCTCCTGCTGCTGCACCAGCTCCGTCGCCCCGTCTGCTACCCTGAAGACTTCCAAACTCGAGACATTGCCGCTGCCAAGGCGGCCTGTCGACCGTCTCCATATCAGCAGCTCGACGGGTCAGAAAATCTCTAGCAAGGTGTCCCTGACCATCGTAAGCGTAACACTGCCTCTCGTGCAGCTAACCAAAACTGGCCTGCGAGCCCTAATCATCAGATCCTTAATCCTGGGGTCTCCTCCGGAAACGTCGGCCACGTCCAGACCCTTGCGCCTACTTCCGGCTACCAGATACCGATCTGACTGATGATGTCGCAGCTCTTGCATGCCCAACACTAACAGGTGGGATCCGCTCAGTTAGAAAGATCTCCACTACCAACGCTCGCTCCAACACTCCAGCATAGGTGGGCAGACACAAATAAACCACACCTGCCTGGATGTCTCTACGTAGGCCCTTCTCGAAGGTCCAAGCCCTAAAGAACGGGGCTCGAACCATATCCAGGGAGTAGCATGACAGGTCTGTAAACCTCTCTAAGTACTCCTACACAGTCATTATATCCTGTAGAAGCTGTAGAAGCTCCTAAATCTACACAGACCTCATCTTGGGACTGCATCACCAAAATCCCCCATCGCCCGACCAAACCATGCCGAAGGCTCACTACTAGGACCACCATTTGATCTGGGGGTGTCCTCACCAGGCGGAAAACTCAGGTGACTGCTTCGATCTAGTCATCAGCTGCCTGAGGGTCTGAATCTCCCCGGAACCTCATAGGTCGCTGCCTTTGGAACTCGTGAAGCTCACTCATCCTCCACGCAACCTCATCCTACAATGCCGACACAACCAGCTGCTCGACAGGTTGTGGGTCAACTAGCGGACCACTTGGAGGTCTTGCCTCAGATCCTACGCCCTGGTCTACAGCCTCTACATGTGGTAGATAAACCCCACAATCCCACTGTGGAACCCTCACTGGCCATCATTGGGGCGGCATCTTGAAATACAATCAAGATAAAGAATAGTCAAAGAGTATATCTGGAGAGCTGACTCACGAAGAATAAGGGAAAACCCAAAAACCCAGTCTTATATGATGCATGAACCATTATGTCCCTGCGACTAGTGTCCAAATGTACTGAGTCAAAAAGAAGGTTATCAAAGTCTTAGTGAATGGATACGTCAACCGCCGCACCAACACTGGAGTCCCTGGCCTGAAATCCAAACTCAAAACATCTTGACACAACTGCTATGCAACCCAAACCAAACTCACAGCTAGACCAACTATGCTATGAGATCCCAAACGTGGAACCTACCTCTGATACCACTCTGTCACGACCCAACCCAATGGGGATCAAGACACGACTCCCCAAGCCTGACTAAAAAAGGCCAGGGGCTGGCATCTAGCACCGAGTAGGCTGCCACACACACGAGAGTTATTAGTCTAAGGTACCTGTACACACGCACCCACATAAACCTCCATGAAATTGTGTAGATATGTATATAAAAACAGAAAAGGAAATTCATGCATATATCTATCCCAAACCAGAGTGAAACAGAAGTACATATGGAAAATCAGGGCCCACCAAAAGAAAACTACAAAAGTGTCCAACTTTCTTAGAAGGAGAGAAACCACTGCCAAAAACTCATGTCGGTAAGCTCCTTGGCACAGCTCTGGTAAACACCCCGGTCAATCCCGCTCACTAAGATCCACCTGCTCTGAGTCCTCCTAGAAATCCGTCTAAAGGCCTGTGGTCTGCACAAGACAAAAACATGTGCTGGCAAAGCCCGAGCAGGGGTGTGCATAAAAATTCTTAGTAGGAACCCCAAAAATCCCAAAATAAAAAGGGATAAACTGTAAGGAAACAGTCAGCTCATCCCAGCCCGAGGGAACCCAAACGAGAGAGGAAATCCATCTCGAGAACATCCTCAGCTAAACATGACTAGTTATTTCAACTCAGGTGTATTCCCATACATACACAATGAACAATCCAGATATAATTAAACCATGCACCATGCTCCATGAGGTTCTGACCTCATAACCTCTTACAGGTACATAACTAAGAGAACACACTCCACAAGATCTGTCATCCCAGATTACACTCGTCCGAGAGATATACACTCTTCGAATATCGCCACTGAGAACCTCACACTGAAACCGCAGAAAAAAAATACCAAACTCCTCGGATAGGAGTTCACTCATAGGGTCCACTAGGGGATACCAGAACCCACACCAGCATACGATGATCTCGCAGATAGGGGATCACTCCCAGGTTCCACTGGGGGATACCAAAACCTGATCTAGGACTTCCCAGAAACACATCACTCAGATAGAGGATCGTCGCCCATGTAAAAGTGGTCACGATGATACCAAAACCCTATTTGCTACATCTCGTGCTGTAGGGGATCAAACTGATGATGTCACAACCCTACAGAAACCACACTCTGAGTAGGGGATCGTATAACCAATGATACCGCAACACTACTATAATCCTCTTGCGGAGTATGGGATCGTATAACCGATGATGCCACAACCCTATTGAGCATGGCCCACCATATAGGGGATTATATTCACGATGATGCCATAAAACCTATGGGGTTAACCCACTAGATAGGGGATCTCCACACATGGATAAGCGGTCACAGTGATACCAAGAACTCAATCTAGGGAACTGATGCTAGTGGATCCCAATCCGGGCCCACCGGAGGGACGCCACAACTCTAAGAGATTAAAGATCTCATCGAGAGGATCACAAAACTATGCTAAGGTTGTGATGCCATGAGAAACCTCGTAGGAACAAACCAACAGAGTATCCTTGACCAATACTGGTCTAAACATCGCTAACCTGAGCTACCCACCACAACACCACACTGTGCACCTCCAAGGCTGATACCGAGGCCACCATCGTGATCCACATTAAAAAACACACAGGATAGGCTAATCACTCGCCCGAGATGGACAACCAGTGCAAAAGTCACTATTCACCAAAGCCAGCTCATGTGGGGTCCACACCAAGACCCCGAATTTTTGTGGGCAGATAGCACCATTGCGATCCCCTCAAAAAAATTCACGGGATTGACTACTCCAAAAATCCAAATGGATGTCGAGTGAAAAAGAGAAATTTCATTGCAAAAAGTGTGAACTGGACCCTATGGGCTCCACAACCTGTCTTTAGCCTGAAAACTGAATGGAGCATCTCAAAAAGTCTGTACAAGGACTAGGGTCACATTTCCGCTGATGGCGCATCAATCAGACATCTAGTTTGCAAGGTACGCCCATTGCACGCTTTAATAATAATTTAATATTATTAAATTAAAGCATTTCGGGTCACCCGTCCTCAGGCACAGAACCCAAAAACCACAAAACCAAAATTGAAAAGTCCGCCTCGCTGACACGAACCTGCAGCCATAGAAAGAGTGTCAAATGAACGCGCCATTTATAAGATACAACTCCTTGATTGCAAGGGGCCCAACCGGGCCGGTTCACTCCAGCCGGCTCGGTCCGGACTGCTGGCACGCTCCAGCAACACCGGACCCCCCTCGGGTCCGGTTCTTCAAATCAGACCAGCCACTTGGCTGGTATTCTCTAGGTCTTCCCAGTAGGACATGCCGAACGTGGGTCCTTGTCTCCTCTGCCCACCTGAGGTTAGCGCCTTGGGCTCCCCCTGCCGAGCGCGACAGGCCGAAGCCACTGGACACCCGCCTCCCACAGCGCACTGCCGCCCTCCTCTGTCCATACACCGTGCTTACACTGGCTCCACTGCCCGCACCAGACCCGCCTCACTCCCCCAGTCTCCCGCTATGCCGCAGCTAGAGCCGCAACCGCCTGCTGCTTTAACCGAACCCCATCTGCGCCAGCCACACCTGACGCCGCCACCTCATCAAAACCCCCGGTTGCACCCACTGCCTGACGCCTGAACCCCCTTCCAAGAATCTGCCCGTCTACTGGCCTCCACACACTGGCCGAGTACCGGTTCCACCGCTGCGCCACCGCAACCTCCGGCCACCGCCCTTGCCGGAGCCGGGGCTTCCGACGGCCGCCAACACCGCTCCGGTGGCCCGATTTCAAATCCAAAAGAAGATTCAGAATCCTTGGGGTGAGGCCTTCGAACCTCCTACCCCCAAAAAATGATCCAAAAAATATTGGTGCATCTGAAAATTTGGATGAAGAATGCCCCAGAATGACAGTTAAAATGGGGGCTCGGACGATGGTCGTGTTCGTTTGGCCATCTTCCCAATTCTAAAATTACAGAATTAAAACGAATAAAATGAAAAAATCTCCTGAAATTGATGAAGGGGTGAAAAAACAACCAAAATTCTACCTTGATCCGTCCATTCGACATTGGTGACCTGCCCACTGCGATCCCAATTCGATCTGCCAGAGTTCGCTCCTTAATCTAGCGAAGAACGATGAAGAACAACGAATAATGCTCGAGAGAGAGAGAGATAGAGAGAGAGATAAATGGGTTTCCCTTAATTCCACACTTAAGAGAATTTATAAACTTTTAAACTCCACCGACGGGCGCAGAATCTGAAACATCCGCGCACACCAATTTTATATCACGCCTAAGCAAAACACCCCATTTAAAACTCAATAGAAGTATCAGATTTCCATTCTGAGACTTCATTAAAAAGTTATTTGAAAATAATTCCATTGATAAAAATCACTAAGTCATTATTACTAAATGAAAATTTTCCCCTGGGTGAAACCTCTCATAGGAGGCCCGCGCCCGTAACTTTTACACCCTGCCTAGGGTAAACGGCATGCTCCGGACCAAAATGTGCCCTCAGATTTCTGATCCGAGCTACGGTTTAGGATAAAACACAACCCCACCACAAGAATAGTATAAAAATACTTAATATTTTTATAAAATTAATTCCAGGCACACCGGGACTCAGAATCACACGTCATCTTTGCACCTAACTCTGAAATTATTCATAGAAATTTTCCAATGTCTGACAGGGCCGAAACCTGAGTCGCTACAGTCGGCGTGCACCATCCTCTAGTGGGTCTGGTGGAAACTACTTCCCAATTATTGTTGGGGATGCTGGTTCCCCAAATGAAGGTTCTAACACAGTTAGAGGGCCCTACACATAAGCCTCATCGCTCGGTGGGCCGTCATTGTGAACTCTCTTGGGAATCCTGGTTGGTTTCCTACATGGTGGAATCCTAAAAAGAAACAGGTGCTCCATGTTCAATAAGTTAAACCTGTGGACCTAACTCAAAAGAGATTAAAATTAAAACATTTCTAAAACACACATAATCAGTGTTTTCATGCACCATTTCGGAAATCAGAATTCAAGGTCCTGGTGTTTGGATACGTCTGTCGCCACACCAACACTAGATTCCCTGAACTGAAAAACACACTCAAAACACATAACACTATTTCTCCATTGGAAAGATCATAGTCCTAGTTTTTTGGTAGAACCAAATCCTATGATACAAATTTGTCCCGAACCATCCCCTAGGGACCGTGCCATGACTACCCCAATCCCACCTTTCATAGGCCAGGGGATGGTGACTAGAACATGAAAGGCTATCCCTAAAATGAGAAGGCATTTACTTTAAACCTGTACAAACACACAATCCAAGAACACAACAAGATGCAACCATGAAGTTAAACCGTAGTAGTAAAAGTGTGTACCGAATGTAAAGGGGATGGAATACAAGCCCAACTGAAAGATATAACTAAAAAAGAAATTAAAAAACAACTCCTAAGATCATCATCCAAGGATCCTAACTGAAGGGTAGGTACAAATCGTCTCTACAGATCTTCACTTCAATTGTCACTGCCATCCACTATCCGGTCCTAGGTTCCTGAGTCTCAGTCAAAGATGCCCATCATCTGCAAAAGACACAACAAGGTGTGGGCGAAACCCATGCAGGGGTGAGTATAAAAATACCCAGTAGGGACCCCTAGACCACCGACGGTCTATCATAATTCCGTAAAGGAAAACCACAAAGCGTGATCTCAATCTAAAAGCACAAAGAAAAGTCTCATCTCAAACCAAGTAAACAACTCAGAGTTCAGGAATAAAAATGATTAGCCTAAAGCTATATAATATTATTCCATTAGAAATTTTCCATAGCTAAACCACAATAGATTTTTTACATTGTCTATCCAAACAGATCCGTATAATGCTAATCCACAACGGGCCGATCTAAGGTTGGTCCTTGTAGGGTCGTGCACTATTGATCCACACAGGGTCGCTAGAATTATGATCCATAGAGGGTCTCTAAGATGCTAATCCACACAGGGTTACTAGGATGCTGATCCATGCATGATCGTTATGAATACTGATCCACACAGGGTCGCTATGATGCTGATCCACATAGGATCGCTAGATGCTAATTCACACTGGGTTTCTACTCAGATGACAACCAACAACCGGATTCCCCACACCCAGTGCACTTGAGTTTTGTAGTATCTGATCCTATGGATATCATTCATGCCTCAACTACCCACAATGGAGTAACCCAAAGTAACTTTATCTCATAAGGGTTCCAACACAATAGATGACACGTCAATTAGACGCCCGATATGTGATTTATATTCATTTTAGTGCTGAGGGCTTGGTTGGATTCAGGTATGATCGAACCTGTCCATACTCCAACATTATCCAAAACCTAAGTGGAGTATCTCAAATGGACCGTCTCACTCCAAAGATCCCTACATTATAGACGGTTCATGAAATATAAGTTGATTCATAAGATATGACTCTTTAAGTGAAACTAGGCCCGAAAGGGGTCTGGGTCCGGTCCAACCTGGCCCGACCCAGTCCAAAACGGTATGAGCCAGCTCGACAAGGCTGGGTTGTGGAGAGCTTGGCCCATTGGGCCATGGATCAGCTTGGATTGCTTCGACTGGGTGCGGCCTTCTAGGTGGCACGACACCCAGCTGGTGTCCCATGCGGGGGAGGGAAGACACTCTCCCTCCTTCCCGAACAGCTCAAAGAGAACTTCAAATATTTAATTGACGGTGGAAGGTGGCACTGTCCTAGCTATCCATGAGACTCAGAAGGAGAGGGTCCCATTCCATTGAGGCTTTGAAGCTGTGGCCTGCTCACCACGGCGCACGACGGCGTGCCGCCTTGCCATCACCATTGCCGGTCATTACAGGCCGCCCCAACCATCCGCTGCGGTGCTGCGTAGCGCCAACTCCTTCCACTGCCGACGAGACTTCCACGAGACACCGGGTGAGCTTCGGTGGTCCATTTTTCCTTCCACTCATGCCTATAGAACTCTCAGGATGCTGTCGTCACTGAGTGGCTCCCAGATTCAAGGTTCTACCATGATGTAAGATCGTCCCCTGAAGATCGTGATAAGAATGAAGTGGCGGAGGGACCAGACCTTTTTTGTTTGGCCCATGCCCTCCGTGTTAACATCATAACAGGCGGTACCTATTTAATCCATCAAAGATAAAATTTAGTAATAAACCCCTACCTCATGAACCATTAGATGAGGTTGTGACTGTGGAGGGTGAAGAGTCTTAGTTCATTGAAGTCGTCTACATTCCTCAATGTAGGATCGATCCCTCCAAAGATGTCTAAGCTTCTGTTCCTTGTTAGTGGAATTTGTCGTGTTACTTCATTCGAGGTTCCTCACCTTCTTCTCAAAAACCAAACCCAAAGCCTCACTTAAATAGACAGAAACCAATCATGTTTTACAACATTAATGTGGTTCATTTGTGAACCACATTTAATGTTTCAACATCATGGTTACAAAACCAAGGGTCAAGCCATTAAATTCCCTATCAAGTCATCGGCCCCGCCACCACTGCTCAGTAGTTAAAAAAGGAAATAAAATATCATTGTTGTTATTTGATTATATTTTTTGTAAATTCCAAAATCTATCTTTTTCTCCTAACCTACTACGGTCAAAGTGAAACCTCCCTTAAGTGAATCTAGGAACTACAATTTCAATGGTGCCCTCAGATTTTTAATCCGAGCACCAGTTCAAAAGATAGAAAATGCCACCCACACATTTTCTGAACATACCTTAAAAAAGAACAAAATTCCATTTTAGGAACACTGGGCCTCAGAATCACGCACCATCAATTTTTACAGAATCATAATAATCCCAATTAATTTTTAAAACAATTACATGGAATTTATGGGGTTTTACATTAAACTAGAGGATACTAAAAATCCTCACACCAAAAATTAATTTCATTTTTGTTTCCCACATATAACTATGAAAGTGGCCATGTGTGGCCTGGTTGTTTGTTTTTCCCATGAAGAACTGTGGTAGAGGTTGTGAGACCTAGAAAGTATGTGAAAACTGTTGTAAATCCTGATATAAGCTGTTTATCAAGTTTATTATTATTATAAACTGGTTAATGGTAAGTAATCACCAAATGAAGAGGATTAAGTCTCAGCTTGAGACTGAACCTCTGGTTTAATTATTCTGTGTACTTTATTTTGTGATACTCTGTTTTTCTATTTTCTGCTGCTCATAATTTCAAAAAAAGAAAACTGTTTTACATTAACTCTGATAGTTAGTTTTGGTTGGGGTGTATATGTGTTTAATTTTGTAAACCTATTTCAAAAGTTGGATAAATATTCTTAAACTAATTAAACTAAGGACTAATCAACCTTTGAGAAAATTTTTAAGAAATTGAACACTTATATTTCTACTTCCTTAATTAACTAGGCTGTTTCAAATTGGGGGATTTTCTCATAATTTTTTTAACAGAAATTTTAAGTATGAATTCGATTAACTACCTCTTGAGACTCCACCTCCACCAAAATTTGGAATCAGAGGTGTGTTTATTGATACCATCATAAATGTTTTTCATTATTTTTAAATTCATTTCATCTGTGATTTTATTTGTATCTTAAAGGTCATAAAATTTCTGTCATATCTAAATTTTCAGTTCTTTAAATTATAATTATCTATGGATAAAAAATTTGAGGGTGCATCAACTAACATGCCACCTTTTTTAATGGTAATAACTATGTTTAGTGGAAATTGAAAATGAAAATGTATCTAGAGAGCATGGGTCCTGAAATCTGGGACACAATTGATGAACGACATGCATTACCTGCTACTACTAGGGACACATGGTCTCAGTTGACTAAAGTTATGTATAATAATAACTATAAAGAAATGAATTCATTGTAATATGATTTAGGTGATGATGAATTTAATATAATATCTTCTTATAAAACTACATATGAAATTTGGGATACTTTGGTTGTTTCCCATGAGGGAACACTGAATGTTAAATAAATGAGATTAACTACTTATACTATTAAATATGATAGTTTAAAATGAATCCTAATGAAATTATCTCTGAAATGTATCTCGCGTTCAACGAAATACTAAATACCATAAGTTTGATCGGGAAACCCGTGGACAACAAGGATCAGATTATGAGATTGCTTCGATGCCTACCTGACAGATGAAGAAGAATTTATATTTTTATCTGAGAATCATATTACATAAGCAAGCTACTAATGAAGGAACTAATTGGAAAACTCATGATTTATGAAGAAGAGATTAAGGTGAATCAAGGGGAAAATGAAGAACCAATAAAGGAACCTGTAGCATTCCAGATTGCTAATTCAAAGAGAAAAGACAAGGAAAAGGTTCAAGTTCCTGTAGACAGTTCCACAAGTGAAGATTCTGATTCTCACTATGATAAGGAGATGTCTCATCTTACAATAAGATTCAAAAAGTTCTACCAGCAGAATAAGTTCTTTAGAAAGTCAAACTGTAGAGGAAGGTATTATAGTAAAGGACATTAAAAAAAGGATAAAAAATGGAATGAAAACAAAAATTAGATAATCTACAATGAGTGTAAACCAAAAGTTCATGTGAAGGCTGATTTCCCAAAGCTGAAATAGAAGAAGAAATATGAAGAAAATGGAAAGGGATATAAAAAGGATATGAAAGATACTTAGAGTTCTTTAGAAGATAGATCTAGTGGATCCGACACTTCTGGTACTAAAAAGAACAGTCATGCAAACCTGTGTTTCATGTCAGAAACATCTTGGGTAACACTTAATTCCCTTATACACAATGCTTACTATTCTGGGAATGAAAGTGAATGAAATAATGATGAAAGTGTGACTAAGGATGAACTATTTGAATACTGTGGAGTTCTTGAGGATACTTTAATGAGTCCAAGGATAAATATAAATCATTTAAAAGACAACTTGCTTTAAATTCCAATTATATGTCTGATTTGGATATTGAAAAGGAAAAAATTTCTCAACTGTTAAAAGAAAACACTGAACATAAACTATAAAATGAGCCATTAAAATGAGATCTTGATAATTTTACTACCGGTAGGGATACCTTAACTCAGTTTATAGGGAAATAAATTTCTCCAAAATACAATACAGGTCTATGATTTCATGTAGGATAGAGAAGGTTTGTTAAAAACAAATTTTTTCCTAAATCTGAAAAGTTCACTGCATGTTCAAGTTTTTTATCATCTCTTGGAAACAATTTTTTAAAGGACCTAACAAAGTGTTTATGAATAAGAACATGTATATTTATTATATGAATCCTATAAGACAAATATGGGTTAAAAAATATTTACTTTCTAACCACTCTAGACCCTAGAAAATCAGGGTACCAAAGTTACCCTATGCTTAATTTGTTTTATTAGAAAATTGTCTAAAGAGCTCCTATAAAACCTTATGGTACTAGGATAGTGGATGTTCAAGACATATGACATGAGACTATTCATGCTTCAAGATCATAATCAAAGTAGATGGTGGACATGTTACATTTGGTGATAATGCTAAGGGAAAGATCATCGACTTAGGCCAAATTGGTAACCCTAGCACAATATTTATTTCAAAAGTACTTTTTTATTGAAGGGTTAAAGTACAATCTATTTAGTATCTATTAGTAGTGTGATGATGTTTTTAATGTTATGTTTTAAAACGATGCATGAAATGTTTTTAATTGTAAAAATGATTTAATATTCACTACTCTTGGAAATGAAAATTTATATGTTGTTGATTTAAACTCATTATCTAAGAAAAATGTTTCTTGTTTAATTGCATTTCATAAAAAATATTGGTTATGGAACAGAAGATAAGGACACTACAATGTGTACTCACTTAGGAAACTAACAAGGAAAGGTTTAGTTAGTGACTTACCTAAATTGGAATTCCTACTTAACAATGTTTTTAATTTTTGTGAAAAGGGAAAACAACACAAAGTTCCATTCAAACCAAAGAAAGAAGTTTAAACTTCTCAACAGCTTCTGTTAGTTCACATGGATTTGTTTAAACCATCTAGAGTTTCAAGTTTAAATGGGAAGCATTATATCTATGTTCTTGTAGATGATTTTTCTAGATACAGCTGGGTATACTTTCTAGCTCACAAAAGTGAAGCACATTATTACATTATTAAATATTCCAAGTCTGTAGAAAATCTTACTGGACTTAATATTAAGACCTTGAGAAGTGATCATGGCCATGAGTTTGAAAATAATTAGTTTGAATCATTTTGATCACATAATGGAAATAATCACAATTTCTCAACTCCTAGAACACCTCAACAAAATGGAGTTATAGAAAGAATAAATAGGACACTTTTAGAGATTTCCCAGACTATTCTTAATGAGTATGGCCTACCTGTCTATTTTTGGGATGAAGCTATTAATACATCTTGTCACATCATCAATAGAGTTTTAATTAGTTTCTAAGAATACCCATTATTATATATGGAACAATATTAATCCTAAGGTTAATTACTTAAAGTATTTGGTTGCAATGTCTTTATCCATAAAACTAGGGATAATCTTGACAAATTTTCATCCAAAAGCGAGGAAGGAATTTTCCAAGGTTACTCAATCTCTTGAAAATCCTTTAGATTATTCAATAAGAGAACCAAATGTGTGGAAGAATCAGTTCATGTCAAATTTTATGAGATTGATACACATGAACCTGAAACCTCTCTTGAATATATTGAGAAAGATATGTCAATTATAGACCTTAATAATAAAAACAGTGAACCCCTAGTGAAAATAACTAGTTCTGGAAATTTTTCAGAATCAGAGATTGTTGAATATAAACCTATAAAAAACCATGATGAGTCTTGTACAACCACTTATATATGAATTAGAACTCTCATGAATAATCCTGTAGATGCTTTAGTAGGTGATCTAAATAGAGGGGCACAAACTAGAGCTTCTCTGAGAAAATAGGTTGAACACCAAGATTTTCATTCACAACTTGAACCCAAAAATATTTATGATGTTATAAATGATGAATTTTTGGAGATTTCTCTAAAATAATAATTAAATTAGTTTGAAAGAAACAAATATTTTGAATTAGTAGAAATACATAAGGACACTTTGACAATAGGCACTAAATGGGCATTTTGAAACAAAGTTGATGAGTTTGGAAATATAGTTAGAAATAAGGATAGATTAGTTGCATAAGGATATTGTCAAGAATAATGAATAAACTATGAGGAAACCTTTTCACCAATATCTAGACTAGAATACATTAGGATACTACTTTCTTATAAAACTCATCTGAATTTCAAACTTTATCAAATGGATGTTAAAAGTAAAATTCTAAATGAGTATATAGTTGAAGTTGTGTTTATTGAACAAACCATATCTTTAAAAATCCTGATTTTCAAATCATGTTTCTATACATTATTAAGAATTATATAGTCTAGAAAAAGATCCCAGATCTTGGTATGATAGACTCAGTTCTTTTCTTATTTCAACAGGTTTTAATAAAGGGATAGCCGATCCTACTCTTTTTATTAAAACTATTTTCAAAGATGTTTGGATAGTAAAAATTTATGTAGATGACATTATTTTTGGATCCTATAAAAATTCATTATGTACTGATTTTTCAAAGATGACACAAAATGAATTTGAAATGAGTCTAATGGGGGAACATAAATTTTTCTGTGGATTTAAAAATGTTCAAGATAAAAATGGTATTGTTTTAAATCAAAGTAAATATACTAAGGATTTTTGACACATTTTGGTTTATAAAATAATAAAGGTAGTGATACACCTATGAGTACCACTTGTAAGTTGGATACTGATGAAACTCATAAACCAGTGGATCAAAATAATTATAGAGGTATGATTGGGAGTATTCTCTACCATACCACCAGCTGACTTGATATTAAGTTCAGTGTATGTGTTTGTGATCATTTTCAAGCCAATCCCAAATAATATCATTTAACTACTATTAAAAGTATTTTTAAATATCTCAAGTATAATTCCTACTTAGGACTATTTTATCTAAGAAGAAAATCATTTGATTTGATAAGTTATTCAAATGCATAATTTTTTGGTTACAAGTGAGATAGAAATAGGACATCTAGAATATGTAACATTCAAAGTAAGTCACTAGTATCATGGTGTAGTAAGAAACACAATTTTGTTTCATTATCCACTATCGAAGCTGAATATATAGCTGCTGGTAGTCGATGTGCTCAAATTATATGGATAAAACGCAGTTTATTGGACTATGGATATCAATTCAAACATGTCTCTATAAATTGTGATAATAAAAGTGCTATTAACATCTCTGAAAATATAGTATCTCAGGCAATGACAATGTACATTGATGTGAGACATCACTTTTTGAGTGATCATTATCAAATCAGTGATAACACTTCAGAATTCATTGACACTGAACATCAATTGGTTGATATATTCATAAAGACTTTGAATTATTAGAGGTTAAATTACATTAAACATGAGTTAGGTATGATTAATTTTAGTTAGTGACACCCCACTATTGGACCTCACCGTTAGGAAACCTCACCATTGGACCTCACCATTAGAACACCTCACTATTAGGATACCTCACAGTTGGACCTCACCATTAGGAAACCTCACCATTGGACATCACCATTAGGAAACCCCACCATTGAAACTCACCATTAGGACACCTCACCATTGGACCTCACCAATAGACCTTACTGTTGGAACCTTACCACTAGTCGACATTACTGATAGGTCATAGACTCTATGTTTTCTGTCAGAATCTGAAACATTTTAATTTTATTTATTTTATTTACTTGATTTGTTTTGTGATCCTTAAATGATAAAAACAAAGCGCGAAGTCACATTTTGATCCACTTTAAACATCTCTCAAACATTTTTCTCCCAAATCCTTGAACCTAACGTACTTCTAAAACCCACAAACCACATCAAATCGCAATGTCAAGAGTAAAGAGACTGATGGTTGTTGATTAATGAGATGTACCGAACCCTAAGTGACCTCACGCTAAGTCTAGTGGTGGAATCAAATTTATGGAAAAGTTGATCAATCCTCATTTGTCAAAGAAGGAAATCATGGTTGAGAAGGAATTATGTTTAGAATGGATGTTATAGAGAAATTATCTGGTGATTAATGCACTCAAAGCTCAAGACTGGGTAGAATGCTTTGCAAAAAACAATAGACCATATTACTCTAAGTTAGTAAAGGAGTTCTATGAGTTTCTGATGTTTGAAAAATTATAGGATGATAAATTAATGTTTTCAAAGGTAAATGGAGTTAGTGTGAGCTTCTCTTCTATTGAATGGGATAAATGTTTAAGAGTCCCACATGAAAGAATATTTGACTATTATTCTAGAGTGTTGCATCCTAATAGTGATTTTTTTCTGCTATGAAGGGGCTCTGGCCGAACTAATAGGTAGTGGAATACCTAGAAAGGTAGCTTCTATTGAGATAGATGATGAAAATAGATCACTATTTATGTTTATAAAACATGTATTGAGTCCTAGGAGAGGGGACTTTGCTAATTTAAAATATCAGGACATATTTTTGCTGTATTTGTTGAGGCATGGACAAAGGATAAAACTTTGCATATTTTTGATGGTTTAGTTAGAGGATATGACTAGGCCTGGTTCCAAGTAAATTTTTTTGTTTCATGCCAAGTTGATATCTTTGATATTGAAAGTGACAAGTCTTGCTGGAAATAAAAAAGAAACCATAGTTATAATGGACAAATTCTGCATTACCAAAATGATTTTCAAGTTTATAAAGATAAACTATAACCCTTGGAAAAGGGAAGGGGTGAGTGATGAGGATAAGATATATGAATACTTCAAACCTATTGTAATTCCTTCTAGGTCGAATGATAAAAGTGATCCAGGATTAAAACCTATTGAAGTAGAACCAGTGTATTCAGTTGAAGAACATGAGTTTTCTATTGTGAAAGAAAGAGAGGATTCTCCTATAGATGACAAGAGTGATCCTGTGTCACAAACCAGCTCAGGTACCCTAGTAACCCGATAACTAAGCTAGCCCTGACATGTTTCGAAGGGCATTCCCGATCCCCATGGGTCTATAACAAGCACCTGACATCACATAACATGCAAGTGGGAATGATTTTTCCACAAAAAATGTGGAAGAAAAGAAACAAGACAGTATGCATAACAAAAAGAAACTCCACTGGGAGTAATGTACCAGAATACAAATAGGCATAAAAATTCAAAAGTACTACAACCCAAGTACTAAAAATGAAAAAACAGCCCCAAGTTCCCTAAGGAAAAAACTCACCAAGACCAAAGGTTAATAGGTGGATCCACCTCCAAGAGATCCCTTACCTTTTCTCGAACCTGGAAGAAGAAAGTCTACAAACACCCAAAGGAAATAGTAGAGTGTGAGCGTAAGCCCAGTAGGATACCACCAAAGATTTTTTTAACAAAATCCAAATATAGATTATCCTAATAAAAGATTCCAATTTAAATTTAACCGATTTGGAAATTCAAAAGCATATTTTAACAAAACATTCTATACATTTTCAAATGATGGAAATAAACACATTAAGTAAAGGCTTTACAATGATGGATTTTTTCTAAAACAATGTCTTAAATGAAACATTTATATAAAACAATTTGTATAAATTCAGCAGGAATGTAAAGCAGTTCAAAAGCATTGACATACATTTATATCTCAAATATAAATACAAAAGTGAGCAACATGGTCATCTTCCAAAAGGTACGATAGTATTAACCAGTTATAGGATTCCACACTCTCTATATGAACTTATAAAAATATGTATACACACGTCCCTATGACACTGGCCAAAGGAGACTTGTCACCAACCTGTCGGGGATGTGACCTACCAAAAGTATGTTTTAGAATGTTATCATAGCATAGAGTGTAATCAAATAACTCACTAACTACCTAAGGATTTCATGCGCTCTTATATGATGGGAGAACTATTTTAAGAATGCTTAAAAGTACGATCTATCCCATTCTTCCATTTATAATGTTCAAATTTCCTTCCATTTAAAACCAAAAAAGGTTTTATTTAAAACCATACCTTTTTTCACAAGATAAAACCAATGGGTTTCTATAAAATCATCTTAATCCATTTCTACCAGTTTGAAATCCAATCAAAACTAATTCCATCATCACACAATTTATTTCCACAATTAAATTCAATAATTTAATTGAAATCATTTCCATCAAATACAAAATTTAAATTAAACAATTTAAATAATCAAATTTCCATAAACACACCCAATTTAATGGAATTGGGGGGTTTTTCCAAATTTTCATTCCAAAACCATTTCAAATACCTCGATTCAATGGAATCAAATTTTTATAAATTTAATTGAAAGTAAATTTGAGCAATTGAATTTAAATAAAAAATTGAAATAAATCAAGAAATACAAGGATGATCAATTTGGAAAGTCATGATGGAACCACCTACTTCGATTTATTAACGGGAGTTAGCCCAATGAGAAAACCCAAAAACTGAGTAGCACAACATTGTCGATCAAATTCTGGATCTAAATCCTTAAAACCTAAAAAAAGATCAATGGCAGCAAGATCTTGTAAAACTAGATCTAGATCCACAATCATAGATCTAGATCTCAACTCATAGATTTAAATCCATGAAAAAATATGGAAATATCCCATGAAAATATCAAGGAAAGATAGAGGAAATAATGGGATAAGTAACAGGTTGAAATCCACTTACCAGGAGGAGATCAGATCCTCAATCCGAGCCTTTAATCTCAAAAGAAGAAGTTCAGATCACCTTGGAATCTCTCCGGGAGGCTTTTTAAACACCTAGAATGTTTCAAGACCAAGCCAAGGTCAGAAATATGGATTTCTTGGGGTTCATGTGGTTTTTAGAAGGATGTTCGGAATTAAAAAAACCGTACTCATGGTATACTGGATAGAGGTGAACTATTAGGAAAACTATGTGCTAGTCGTGCAGAACCTACTATCTAGGTTTGAAAGGTTGGCACAGTTTGGTCGCATAGTCTGTCAAACCGTGTGGAACTCTCTATCTAGGTCTGCATGGTTGGCATGGTTTGGTCGCAAGGTTTGTCAAACCGTGCGCAAAACGTGCACAACTCACTGCCCTTTAGTTTTCCTTAAAATGTCACCCAAACACACCCCAAGTCACTACTCCAAAATAGAGGTACTTAGAAAAATCAAAAGTAATTGAAAAAGTAATGTAATGTTACCACCTCCCCACCACAAGATCGTTGTATCCTCAGGAAGCCTAGGAAGAAACCTCCACGTCAAAAATATGAGGCCACTTCTCTCTCATTAGTGCCTCCATTTCCCACATCTCATGAGAATCAAAACCATGCTCCCATAGAACACGAACAAGAGGTATCATTCTCCCAAGAAGTACCTTGGTGTCAGAATCAACTACCCTGACTGGTCATTCAGTCATAGATAAATCTGGTTCAATATCAAGATCACTCTAGCTCAAAACATGAGATGGATCAGAGAGATACTTTTGCAGCTGCGATACATGGAGCATATTATGTATCAACGTCAGCTGTGGTGGTAGAGCTATATGGTAAGAAACATTCCCTACATGACCAACAACCTTGAAAGGTCCCACAAAATGAGGGGAAAGCTTCCCTTGCCTCCCAAGCCATCGATGAACTAATTGGGGTGAAATTTTCAAGAACACCTAGTCACCAACTGAGAACTCTAAAGGTCTACAACGACGATTAGCATAAGACTTGTACCGACTCTGTGCTGTCAACATTCTCTGATGAATCAAATAGATCTTAGCTATATTATCTTGGAACAAACTCGGTCCTACCAAGGAACTTTCACCAATCTCTGACCAACATAAATAAGATTTACAATGACATCAATACAATGCCAAAAAAGGATCCATTTTGATTGCATACTGATAACTGTTGTTATAAGATAACTCAACTAGCCCCAGATGATCATCCCAAAACCCACCAATGTCGAGAACACATACGCGGAGTATATCCTCAAGAATCTGAATATCTCTCTCTATCTAGCCATCTGATTGTGGATGGTAGGTTGTGCTCAAACATACCTGAGATCCCAGTACCTCATGACGGCCTCTCCAAAAGAGAGAAGTAAACCAAGTATCCCTATAAGAGACTATATCATAAAGAACTCCGTGAAAACGAGCAATTTATTTCACATAGATACTTCCAAACTCCTCAACTTTGGTTGTATCTTGAATAGGTATAAAGTGAGCTGACTTGGTCAGCCTGTCGATCACAGCCCATATCACGTTCTTCTTCATCTGGGTTTGAGGTAACCCAACCAAAAAGTCCAGAGAGATTTCATCCCACTTCCATGTAGGGACTGGAAGGGGTTTAAGAAAACTCGAAGGTTTCTGGTGCTCGGCTTTCACCTGCTGGAATGTATAATAATGAGATAAAAACTCAACAATGTCTCATCTCATACCTGGCCACCAGAACTATCGTCGCATGTCATAGAACAACATCGTGGTTCCCTGGTGCACAAACCACTGAGAGTTATGGAAATCCCCCATCACATCCTTCCTTGCCATTAACAGAACAATGTAACGGTTTCGATAACACAGAACACTCTCATTGGAGAACGACCACTGGGTGTCGGTCTCCCCACCATAAAGAGAGTACCTAATTCTATGGAATTCATCATCCAGTTGTTGTTCCTGAAGAATTAACTTGAGAATAGAAGATTCCAATTGAAAAATTGCTAATGAAACTTCATTCCCCTTCCACTGAACCCCAATATGAAACTGAGAAAAAAGAGCCATCAAACTCCACTCTTCTGAAGATTCTTTCATAGCATATGATGGAAGTTTCCTTCTTAACTCATCTGAAACTACATTCCCTTCTCAGGGGTATAGGAAATGTCAAAGTTTAATGATTTCAGGTACTCCACACAATGCCTTTTGCGGAGATTCAAATCTTTTTGAGAGAAGATATAACTCAAGATCTTGTGGCTTGAATACACAGTAAACATTTCTCTATAAAGGTAATGTCTTCAACAATTATGAGTGTGCATTAAAACTGCAATTTCAAGGTCATGGGTAGGATAGTTATTATCATGAGGCTTAATCTAACAAGATCCATAGGCAACAACAAGATTACCTTGCATAAGGACAAATCCCAAAACTGAACCTGATGCATCACAGAAGACCATGTAACCTATCCCAGCCTCAGGAAGAGTTATCACCGGCATAGTATTCAAAATAAGTGTTAGATCAGTAAAATAACTCTCACATTTATCATTCCAGGAAAGATTCAATCCCATTTGATTCAGAACAGTCATTAGAGAAGCTAACTTTGAGAAGTATTTAAAAAATTGGTGATAATATCCTGCTAAGCCCAAGATTCTCTGAATCTCAAAAACATTTCGTGGTTGTTCCCAAGTCATAATAGCTTTCACCTTCTCAGGATCAACTGATATTCCTTGTTCTGACATGACATGTCCCAAGAATTTCACTTCTCGAATCCAGAAATTGCACTTTGAAAGCTTGGCATAAAGTCGGTGATTCATTAGAAGACTCATAACTATTCTTAGATGATGCACATGTTCCTCCTTAGACATTAAGTAGACAAGAATGTCATCCAAAAATACTACCACAAAAGAATCTAGATACTCATGGAAAACTTTTTTCATCAAAACCATGAAAACTGCAGGAGAATTTATTAGGCCAAAGGGGATAACAAGGTACTCATAATGGCCATACCTACTCCAAAAAGCAGTCTTATGAATGTAAAATTATTTTATCCTCAGTTGATGCTAACTAGATCGAAGATCAATTTTTGAAAACCACTTTTCCCCCTTCAATTGATAAAAAAATCATCAATTCGTGGTAACAGATATTTGTTATTTATCATAACTCAATTGAGCTTTCAATAATCAACACATAAGCGATGAAAACCATCAGCCTTTTTGGTGAAGAGAACTGGTGCTGCCCAAGGTGGCACACTCAGCCGTATAAATCCTTTCTAAAAAATATTGTCTAACTGAGACTTCAGTTTTTTAGTTCAGCTAGAGCCATTCGGTAAAAGGGAATAGAAACTGGTTGAGTACTAAGCATTAAGTCAATATAAAAAACAACCTCCCTTACTGGTGGAAAACCAGAGAATTCAGAAGGAAACATGTTGGGAAACTCAGTGAAGACTGAAGGAATATCACCACACATTGAATCTCTCTCTAGATAAAAAGCAAACACTGATATAACTTTCCCTAACTCTAGATAAGAGGGTCCGACTCTACTTGGCCATGGGTCCCATTCTCCTTGAAAAACAAGAGGCACACTACTGGGTGTAGTAAGGTAGACCCGCTGAATATAACAATTGATCCGGGATTTATTGGAAATAAGCCAATCCATCCCAAATATGACGTCAAAATATTTCATGTCGAGAACCAAAAAACTCCAAGAAAGATCAAAATCTGATAGAGAGAAGACACAAACAGGACAACAGAAACCCTTATCTCTCATTGTACCACGGTGTGTAGTATTATCCATCGCAAAAGATAAAATTTCCATAGGTAGATTAAGTAGATTAAAAATATGGGTTGAAATAAATGAGTGAGATGCACCAATATCAAAAAGATCAGTCACTAAAGATGGAGCTACAGTAATGGTACCTCTCATAGTTGCAGTACCTATATCAGCTACGTCTGGTGACTCTTCCACTCCATGAAGAAGCTTCATTTCGGATGCCTATGGCTGGAACCCTTTTGTACGTGATGGATTTTATTTCCCCACAGTTTTTGGTGGTTCTGATTATACTGTTCCACTACGTGAAGTAGAGAAGTGATGGCATAATCTCTGTAAATTCCCTAAACATTCATAGAAGCTACAGTTCTTGGGTGCGTCAGTACAAACCCTCTTAGAATGTTCTGGATTTCCACACTAATAGAAAATCAATGTGGCCTCTCTTGGTGCTACTAGAGGTATGGAATGATTATGTTTCTGAGAAATACCATGAGAAATGTCACACTTACGTTTTCCTTTAAAGGAACCAACGTTGCCACTTAGAGGAAAATGAACTACATTCAACCCTGACATTCTTGCCAGGTCCTTCTCAACCATCATCGCCCTATCCAGCACATCAACATAAGTGGGTAGCTTCAGTATGAAAACTTGAGAATGGATATCTAATCAAAGTCCCAACTCGATTTGTCAAGCCTTCATCTTCTCATTAGATAAAATCTCAAGAGAAAACTGTACCAACTTAGAAAAGAGATTTGAGTACTCAATCACAGTTTTTTTTGGCTTGCTCAAGCTTGAAAAACTCCACAGCCTTGGCCAACACCATTGATTCTGGATATAACTAGTTAGTGAAAAAAACCCTAAATTCTTTCCACTACAAACCCTCATGTTTCCCAGTCGTCACCATCATGTCCTAGTATCTCCTACTTGGTCCTTCTAGCACGAATGTGGAACACTTCACCTTGATCACATCGGGTGTCTCCAAGAACCCAAACAAGCGTTAAATCTTACTCAACCATTCCTCATCATGATGAGGGTCAGTGGAGCCTTTGAAAAATGGTGGATTTTGGAACAGGAACTCTTGAGAATGATTTTTAAGAATATCACTATGAGAATATATAGCTGGAGCCTGAATAGGAACTGAAGGTGGTACATGTCCTAGAGCTTGGATAGTGCGAACAATCACCTCAACCAGACTCAGATCCATAATAGGACTCTCTTGACGAAATTCAGCAGAAGCCTCTTTTTGGATCTGATTCCAATGTTTTCTTAGAGGCATGATGCTACACAACATAAAAAGAAGTTATATTAACACTCAACCCAAGTAACAAGGAAAACTATTCTTAATACAAGGGATAACATGATTTAGATTCCACTCAATCCAAGTCAAAACAGGGAAAATACTAGAACTAATCCACAAGTAGTATTTCTCTAACCAACCTTGGTGACTTAAGGTTAATTATGGTGAGAGATGGCCTGACACTCAATCATAACTACCTTTTAAGTCCCGAAAAGAACACTCAAATGCATACTGTCATCAAGGTAAGATGATTAACCTCCCTCTGATACCATTTTGTCATGAACCAGCCTGGGTACCCTGGTAACCCGATAACCGAGCTGACCCTGGCATAGCCCGAAGGGAATTCCTGATCCCCACAGGTCGGTGAATATAACCTGGCATCACATAACATGCAAGTTGGAACGATTTTTCCACTGACAACGCGGAAGAAAAGAAACGAGATTTTATGCATAACAAAAAGAAACTCCACTGGGAGTAATGTACCAGAATAAAAGGAGGCATAAAAATCCCAAAGTATTACAATCCAAGTACTAAAAATGGGAAAACAGCCCCAAGGTCCTTAAGGACACAACTCACCAAGACCAAAGGTCAACAACTGGATCCACCTCCAAGATATCCCTTCCCTTTTCTCGAACGTGGAAGAAGAAAGTCTAAGAACACCCAAAGGCAAAAGTAGGGTGTGATCCTAAACCCAGTAGGATACCACCAAAGATTCCATAACATATGCCAAATATAGATTATCCAAATAAAATCTTCCAATTTTAAAGTAAACAGGTTTGGCAATTCAAAATCACATTTTAGAAAAAAATGTTATACATTTTCAAATGATGGAAATTAATAAATTAAGGAAAGGCTTTACAATGATGGAATATTTCTAAAACAATGGCTTAAATGAAACATTTATATAAAACAGTATGTATAAATTTAGCAGTCATGTAAAGCAGTTCAAAAGCATTGGGATACATTTATATCTCAAATATAAATAAACAAGCGAGCAACATGGTCATTTACCAAAAGGTAGGATAATATTAACCAGTTATAGGATTCCACACTCTCTATTTGAACTCAGAAAAATGTTTATACAGATGTCCCTATGACACTGGCCAAAGGAGACTCATCAAAAACCCGTCGAGGATGTGACCCACCGCAAGTATGTTTTAGAATATTGTTGTATCATAGAGTGTATCCAAATAACTCACTAACTACCTAAGGCTTGTATGCGCTCTTACATGATGGGTGAACTATTATAAGAATGCATAAAAATATGATCAATACCATTCTTCCATTTCAAATGTTCCAATTTCTTTCCATTTAAATCCAAAATAGGTTTTATTAAAAAATATGACTTTTTCAAAAGATTAAACCAATGGGTTTCTATCAAATCATCTTAACCCATTTTCACTAGTTTGAAATCCAATCAAAACTAATTCCATCATCACACAATTTATTTCTACAATTAAATTCAACAATTTAATTGAAATCATTTCCATCAAATCCATAATTTAAATTAAACAATTTAAATCAGAAAATTTACATAAACACACCAAATTCAATGGAATTGGAGGTTTTCCAAATTTTCATGCCAAAACCATTTGAAATACCTTGATTCACTGGAATGAAATTTTTATCAATTTAATTGAAAGTAAATTTGAGCAATTAAATTTAAATCAACAATTGAATTAAATCAAGAAATACAAGGATGATTAATTTGGAAAGTCGTGATTGAACCACCTACCTCTATTTATTGATGGGAGTTAGACCAACGAGAAACCCCAAAAACCAAGTGGGAAAATGTTGTCAATCATGTTCTGGATCTAAATCCTTAAAACCAAAAAAAATGATCAATGGCAGCAAGATCTTGTAAAAATAGCTCTAGATACACAATCCTATATCTATATCTCAACTCATAGGTTTAAATCCACAGAAAATGGTGGAAATATTCCATGAAAGGATCAAGGAAAGATAGATGAAATAACATGAGAAGTAACTGGTTGAAATCCACTTACTAGGAGGTGAGCAGATCCTCAATCTGAGCCTTCAATCTCGAAGGAAGAATTTTGGATCACCTTGGAATCTCTTTGGGAGGATTTAGAAACACCTAGAATGTTTGAATCCCAAGACAAGTTCATAAATATGGAAGTCCTGGGGGTTTAAGTGGTTCTAATAAGGACTTTCAGAATTAAGAAAAATACGTGCACGATTTCTTGGACAGAGGTGCATGGTCAGGAAAACCGTGCACCAAACTTGAAAAACCCACTTTCCAAGTTTGCAAGGTTGACATGGTTTGGTCACATGGTCTGTCAAACCATGTGAAAACCATGTAGACCTCTCTCTCCAGTTCTGCATGGTTCGCACAGTTTGGTTGCACAATTTTTCAAACCGTGCGCAAACCATGCACAACTCACTGTCCTTTAGTTTTCTTTAAAAGTTCACCCAAAGGCACCCCAAGTCATTACTCCAAAATAGAGGTACTTAGAAACATCCAAAGTAGCTGAAAACATAACATGATGTTACATCCTGAACTTCCATCAAGTCCCCATGTTGGTTTTGTATCATTAGGTGAGCCTAGTCCACCATAGGAATTTCCCAGAAGAGAGATTTTCCTAAGAGAATCTGATGATGATGAATCCACAGAAGAATAATGTGAGGAGAATTTCTTAAGATACATTACTGTTGAAGAGGAATTAGAGGAGGAGGATAAAGTTGAATCTGATCATGAGGAGTCTAAAATAGCCGATGATGATGAAAGTGAAGAAGAATTCCTATGTTATAACATGTGAAGTGGTTGATGAGTGGATTGACTAAGTATTTTAAAGAGATAATGAATTTTACCATGGAACGTCTGTGTGCATCTACTTCCTCATATCCCTATCCTCCTATTGATCTAGAAGCCTTCATATTTGTTGATAGAGAATAAATGGAGAAAATATCTAGAGAAAGTTCATCATATCCTCAGTATTTGAATCAAGTCATTTCAGCTACCAATGAAATTCGTAAGATTTTAAGTGATTACATGATGGAGGATACCAAAGATCAAATGGAAATCAATGAGCATATCGACTTATATAATAAAAGGGTTTATACTAAGCATCGGTCGGATAGTTATTTCAAGCTACTGTTAGAGAACTTGAGGATACCTTCTATAAATCAGTCTTTTAATGATCAAATTAGTAGGCTTAGAGAGTTGTCTCATACTTTGGAAAATCACACAGAGAATAAGGATGATTTCATCTCAACATTGGAAAGAGGAGGAATCATAATTATGGATTTTAGGAATCTCATTATTCCATTTCTCAATATAGATTTTACTCCTATTATTGTCCCTCCATCCTTGCCTTCTTCCTCAGCTGCATCAGGATCTACTAGTTCTGCCCCTTTGGTGACTTCTTCACATGCCATTAGAAATTTGACTCCTATGATTCCTCATAGATCTACTCATTATTGATATAGTGACAATTCTGTAGTAGCTCCTCCTACATTTATTACTACTATACATAGGCCTATATCTCCAACTTCTGAACCTGCCTCCTCAGATCCAAAAGGCAAAGCTCACTTGGACATTTCTAAAGTGGATTGAATGTAGGCTATATTATTTGATAGGGATCATTTTACAATTTTTTTATACTGTACTCTTGTTTCTTTAATACAATGATCTCCTTCTGTATAATTTTTTGTATTTTTTTGATAATCAGAAAGGGTTATAATTTTTAAGATTGGAGCCCTTGAATATATGGAATTTCTATATATTTATTCTCTAATATATTTTCAACAATAAAATTGGATCAGTTTCATGTTATTTCACCTCTGATTCAATATGTTTTCATTTGGATTTTGATATTTTATTTGAAAAGGGTTTAGACCTCGTACCATGTATATTGACCTAATTCCACTCAAGTGATTAGAAAATGTACTTAACTTTGATACAATAATACTAATTCTAAATTTAACTTCCATAATTTGTGATTATCAAAAGGGGGAGATTTCAGGACTCACCTATTTTGATAATCCCAAATCACGTTAAATTTATATGATCATCATGTTTCATTAGTTTTTTATAGTTTTTATCATAGAAAAATTACGTATTTATAATCTCACTTCTTTCTAGATTAAGTTTACAATGTATCATTTTCTAAGTAAATGTCACTGGTTTGAAGCTCTCTGTTAAGAGCCTTTTGTTTTAGTCATTTGTTGAGTCTATAGATTGGAGAAGATACCGATGAGGAACCTTACAACTAGAAGGTTACTGCTGAGGAACCTTACCACCAAAAGGTTACTGTTGAGGAACCTTATCACTAGAAGGTTACTACTGAGGAACCATACTGCTAGAAGGCAACCACTAAGGAACCTTACCACTGGAAGGTTACCGATGAGGAACCTTACCACTGAGTTACCAATGCTAGTTCACCACTACGAGTCTACCACCCCAAGGCTACTTTTTTAGAGCTACCACTAGTGGTTACTAGTAAAAGGTTACTGATGGGAAGCCTACTGATGGAATATAACTAAACTCACTACTACAAGGTTACAATAAGAAGGTTACCTTTTTAAGATTACTTCTACAAGATTGTTGTTATAAAGATACCACTGGGAGTCTACTGATGAAAGGTTATTATTGGAAAAACCTTTGGAATTCACATCTATCATTGATGAAAATACCGTTGCATGGATACCGCATATATGTATACCATTGAGAATATAGCGTTGCAAGGTTACCTCTACAAGTCTACCGATACCTATACTCTTATAATCAATACTTTGTCAATTTTCTTAAGATTATTATAATGGGAATATTTGGTAAATTTAATTCTCCTGAAATTAATTAATGTTGATTGTAGAAATATCTGGAGACCGTATGAGGTACGAGGAAGACCAAACATGGTTTGATCATTCCTACTGTCAGACCTCAAGAATAAAATAGAATATCGAGCTAGAGAAGACTATGTTGGGTGAGGGACATTACACGACTGACATGATGAATAAGGAGAACACACCAGAACATACACTATGAACCCAAGAGCTTCACAAAGATCATTTGGGAGAATAAATTCAAGGATTCCGTGCTTTGATTAATCAAATATCTTTAAAACCAGGAAGCAGAACACTTCAATACCTGGAAGCCAGAACATAAAGTTGTGACACTCTGTTTTGAAGACACCTTCCAGCGAAGGACTCAAACTTCAATTTCTTCAAACCACGGAGTCAAGATCTAATATGAAAACACATATATCCTTCTAAACTCAATCCTCATAACATTATATCTATTGTGTTCTTTATCTTAAATTTCTTGAGTAGTGTGTGTTTTTCTAACACACACACACATTGTCTCCTGTAATTAAACTAAAGGATACTGAAAATCCTCACACCAGAAATTCTATACATTTTTGTTTCCCATGTATTATTATGGAATAATCCATGTGTGTCTTGGTTGTGTTTTCCCATGAGGAACTTTGGTAGAAGTTGTGAGACCTATAAAGTTTGTGAAAACTATTGTAAATCCCGATATAGGCTATGTATCATGTTTATTGTTATTATAAACTACTTGGTGGAAGGTGATCACCAAGTGAAGAGGATTATGTATCGTCTTGATAATGAACGTCTTGTTTAATTTTTCCATGTAATTTATTTTGTGACAATCTATTTTTCTATTTTCCACTGATCATAATTTTAAAAACAGAAAATTGTTTTACATTAACTCTGATAGTTAGTTTTTGTTGGTGTGTATAAGTGTTTTATTCAGTAAACCTATTTCAAAAGTTGGAGAAATGTTCTTACACTGATTCAACTAAGGACTAATCAACCGCCAAGAAACTTGTTGAGGAATTGAAAATTTATCTCTCTACTGCCTTAATTAACTAGGATGTTTCAAATTAGGGGATTTCGTCATAATGTTTTTAACATTAATTTTATGTAGGAACTTAATTCACCCCCTCTTGAGTTTCCACCTCAAACAAAATTTATTATATCTATAATAGTCATATATTTATTATACATGAGGATTGAATGTGTATGAATGAAGTTGAGACTTAATGCAAGCGATTTTTATTCTCTCATTAATTTCTAAGAGACATATGAAAATTCACCACTAGTTTATTTTTTGTAGTGTATATAATTCCACATTGAAATTTTATATCATTAATGTCATTATTTTTTTGATATTTAATGTTTCGTTTAATGTTACATTTTATTGTGTCTTATTATTAAAAATATTTCTAAATCAGTAATGGATTTGGGTCTCAAATTTCTATCTTTGTTACATATGTTATGTTATGGACATATATTCATTTATAAAGTGTATATACATTTGCATCTACATTTAATATCATGTAATTATTTATTTTCCTAATATTTTATGATTTGTTTAATTTTATTATTTTATAGGTCTTATGATTCAATGTTATCAAAGTGGTAATGGTTTTATGAAACAATATCATCCTTTATTGGGATTATTAGGGTTTATAATTTTGATGATAAAATATGATGATAAATATATCATGAAACTCATGAAATTTATTCTCCTTTGGTTATTCCATGTGAATACTTGAGTTTTCTTCATTTTCCCCTCTTTAGGTTCTCAAGAGTTCAAAATAATGTTTCAAATTAAAAAACACTTTATTTCTCTCTTCGAATAGAATTCATTTTTCTTACAAAAACATGTATTATAAAAATGTTTTAAAAAATGTTTTAAAATCATCAAAATTATTTATTGAAGACATTTTTATACATTTTTGACATTATAATAATTTTTTTTAAATAAATCTTCATGTATTTTTCCAAACAATTCCCATTTGGATTTTACCAAAATTTTAAAGGAATCTTTGTTTTAACACGTTTAGTATGAAAGGTATTTTCCAACATAATGGCCAATCATTATTTTAAAGATTCCTTTATAATTTACAAATTTTATTTCTAAAGTGAAGGATTTCCAATTTTTTTTAGGAATTTTTAGTTTTAGAAATTGTTTTTCAAAATGGTAAGGTTATTTTCCTCAATAAATATTTTAAATTAATATTAATGCTTCCACTATAAGTTTCAAAGGTTATTTTAAAATAAATGGATTTTGAAAATGATTTATGTTATAAAAATTGTTTTTAAAAATTGAAAGTATTTATTATTAAATAAATATCCCAAGTGATATTTCATAATAATTTTCCATATATGATGAAGTTCATAGATGTTACTAATGATTTATTAGGGATGCAGTTGAATGATACTATACTTAATATTTCTATTGAAGGATAATGATTATTTTGATGAAATTTTTATGAAACCCATTCATTTTTATGGGTTATGGTACTAATAATTGATGAAATATCTGTGGATCCCTTTTTATTTACATGGGTTATGATGTAATGATATTAAATTATGGCACACATAAGTATGGGTCACATTATAGGATGGGTGAAACCTATATATCCCTCTAGTTAATTTTGAAAAGCATTATATATCATGAGATAAAAAAGGGGAAAAAGAAGATAGGATTGATCCACTATGGGAAACATGTGTGTCTGGATCCTCTATTGGAAATAAGTGAGTCTGAATCTCAATGGGAAAAAAGTGATGTGTATTGATCAACTATGTTGATGGTCTTGGTAGTAAATCGTGAAATATGAAACATTTTTCTATATTTATGTTGGTTCCACACATTAATGACCTAATTTTATGGTTCATGATTTATTTATGATTATTTATCACTCTTATGAGCCATGTATTATGAAATTATAAATTTTAATTTGATGAATCGTGTTTATGATCTATGAGTGGTTGGGTGAAAACTTTGTAATTTATTATCATGATCACATAATCTTAGGATTATCTTAGGCTTTCATGTGACTATAGATTGATTTCTCATTTATTTACCATTAGTGTGTATATGAGATTACCCTTTCTTATATTCCCCCTAGGTTATGAATAAAGGTTTAGGTTGGGTATTTATAAGAGGATTAGTATGTGAGAAGATCATCATCGTAGATGTTGAATATATTTCATGAAATAAGAAGACTATGTCTCTAGTATCCAAATACTCTAAACCGGTCACCCGAGCCGGTCCGCGGCAAGTCCCGAGGGGCGTTCCCGATCCCCCCGGGATGGCAACAAGTGCCGGGCATTGAAACTTCAATCGTTGGGAACGATTTCAGCCCAAGCTAAAAACAGGATCGAAAGAATGAATATAAACTAAACAAACAAACAGACACTAAAGACATAAGCAAACCTACACCACGACATACCTCCATGTGACCTCGCGGTCACCACCCAACTACAACCAACGTCGCTCCCACACTGAGCGACTCAAGCTAGGAAAACCTGAACACAAGGAACCTGCAACTGAAAAGGTAAAAGATAGGTGTGAGCACAAAAGTACTCAGTAGGTGAGCCCCACAACAAATCCCAATGGGCACACACACACACTCACACACTCACACACACACACACACACACTCACACAAGCACACACTCACACCCAAGTGGTCCCCCGTATGCCGACGGAAGGCACCATGCCAGAGATGGTAGAGCACTATGCGTAAATCCCCTAAGGTTCATCTAGCTCGCGTGGGACCCTAGAACCTCGTGTCTCGGTGAAACGTGGCTTAGAAGGCCACGACCCTCAGAAAACGTGGCTTAGAAGGCCACGACCCTCAGAACACGTGGCTTAGAAGGCCACGACCCTCAGATATCATATGTTTAGTTAGTGTTGCAATCGTCAATCCAGCTAAGTGAAACAGGGACGACACCCATCCGGCTCACTAGCACACTAGTTCTAGTCCGCCCACCTAGATACCCAGGGTTTCCCGTGTTCTCAAACAAGCTTCACATTCACATAGTATATTTCTTCCTCATATCGCAGGCCAAACAAGATATCGCACACAAAAGTCACCATTTTCCACACCCAAACAATATTTCAAAACTCACGCACGTCAAAAATACCTTTCTGAAAATATAATTGTCATTACCTATTGATTTCGCAAAACCCCCTTTTTGGAAACACTCAAACAAGAACATAAACAACTTTCACAACCCAGAAAGCATTATTTTTAATAACACAACAAGGGAAAACATCTTTCATCAACCAAGAACCACACGTAAAGTTTCCAAAAAAAATTTCAAAAGGTCACACGACGTTTTCTCTAATCAAGGTTATAAGAAAACACCATTTTCCATAAACAGTACATTTACTAATTTACACATGCCAAAAACATTTCAAAACTCAATTCAACATGTATTTCGTTACTCAGGAAGAACCATTTAACGACATTACTATGAAATCCCACAATTGAAACCAAGAAAACATTTTTTTTTATGAAATGCCAGAATTAAACAGTTTGCATTATCAGCAAATCACCACAATATAAAAACTACTTAATATTATTTTTCTTAAATTTACTGAAATTCAATAAAAGGACAAGGAATAAATAAATTCTTAATTTAGAGGCAAGTGCATAGGGAGACCTACCTCAAGACGCAGCTCGGAACGAAACGACACGGCGCAAGACTCCCGTTGCGTAATGGTCGCACCGTACCGCACCATCAAACAGGTCCTAAAACAGAAGACCGTTAAACGGGTTCAACGATAATAATAATAACAATATAATAATAATAATAATAACATACTTTAATAACAAGAACAACATAACAATCACAATTTAGTAAGGATAATAATAATATAACAATAATAACAATAGTAATATAATAAAAATAATAATAATAAAATAATATTAACATAATAATAATATAAAAATAATATAATCACGATAATAATAATATAATGATCATAATGATAATTTAACATAATTATAATACAATAAAAATGATAAGATAACATAATAATAATAATAACAATAATAATAAAAAAATAATCATAATAATAATATAGCAATAATAAATAAAAATAATAACTTAACAACATGATAATGATAATAATAATAATAATAATAATAATAAAATAATCATAATAATAATATAGCAATAATAAATAAAAATAATAACTTAACAACATGATAATGATAATAATAATAATAATAATAATAAAATAATCATAATAATAATATAGCAATAATAAATAAAAATAATAACTTAACAACATGATAATGATAATAATAATAATAATAATAATATTCTCATAACTATAATGATAATAATAATAATAATAAAATTAATAATATGCTAGTAACCATAATAATAATAATAATAATAATAACAATTTAACATAATTATAATCTATTAATAATATAATAATATAAAATAATATTAACATTATAATAATAATAATAATAATATAATAACAATAGCATAATAATAATAGTAATAATAATGATAATAATAATAAAAATTATAATAATAATAATAATAATAATAATAATAATAATAATAATAGTAATAATAATAATAAGATAATAATAATAATAATAATAATAATAATATAATAATAATTAACAAAATAAAACCTAAATAAATAAATAAAAAAAAAACAAAACAAAAAAAGAAAACAACTTACAGGTGCAGAAGCGGGGAGGGAGGAGGCGGCAGGTCGGGGCTAGCCGGAGGCGGGACAGGGGAGCAGCGTCGGAGGGGGGTGCACCAAAGGTCGGCCGCGCAGAGGAGGCCGGGACAGGGGGTTGGACGGCGGCGCAGGGAGGAGGCAAGAGGGGAAGCCGGGGGCCGCGCGGCGGCGCGCTTGGGCTGAGCGGGAGAGAGGGGGAGGCGAGGCCGGTTGGCTGGGCGAGGGCGGTCGGCGAGCAGGGGAGAGGAGCGGTCGGGGCGAGAGAAGCCGACTCGACGGGAGGCAGCGGCGGGAGCCGGGACGACACGGCAGTGCGTGGGGGGTGAGCGGGAGATGCCGGGTGCTGGGAAGGAGGCAGGAGGGTGAGGCCGGCGCTGACCGAGGGTGGCAAGGCCGAACGGGGGTCACGCGGGGTGTCGCCGGAGGTGCGGAGCAAGACAGGGGTCGGAGGGAGGCCGGGTGCGGGCTCGGTTGAGGCGGAGGCGGTTGCAGGCCGCGGCGAGGTCGAGGAAGGGTGACGGGGAAGGGAAGCAGGGGCCGGCCGCGCGCGGGAGCAGAGGAGGGCGGCGGGCTCGGGACGGAGCGCCGAAGGGAGGGGAGGCGAGTCCAGGGGCTGCGGTGCAAAAGAGAGAGGGGGAAAACGGGGTGGCGGCTGGGTAGAATAGGGTTAGGCTAGGGTAGAATATATATATATATATATATAGATATAATTGATAATAATAATAATAAAAGGATAAATAAAATAATGAAAACTAATCTTAATAAAAATAAAAATTTATAACAAAAATATTAGTAAAACCATATAATAATAATAATAAAACCTTATAATAATAATCATAACAATAAAATAATAAGTTAGCTAATTATAATAATAATTATTATAACCAAAGTATTTAGAATAATAAAACCACTAAAAAAAATAATAATAATAAGAAAACACACATATATAAACACAAATATATATATATATAGACATATGTATATACATATACCTTTATAAAAACATATAAACATAAATACAACAAACGTATATGTATATATATATACATATATATACATAACATATACTCATATATAAACACATATAAAATTAAAAATAAATACAATAGTAATAACACAATTTAAATAGTGAGAGTAATAAAATGTCAACGCAAAAACATTAGTATTTAAAACGCCGGGTGAGCACATAGTCACCCGGGCTGAAAGCATGGTAACTGCTAGCGATGCGGTGACCACGCACCGGCGCAAAACCACCAATTGAAATTAAACTCCGAAAAATTTAAATCGGGACCAAGAAAGGAGAACAAATATGGACATCCGCGGTCGGGGTGTGACAATTCTCCCCACCACAGACACTTTCTGCCCCCAGAAAGTCACCAGGCCAAAAGTCGATCAAGATTTAAGTCCATGCCCCAACGGAACTAAAGGAACCAGATTGAAGTTTTTCAAGATTAACAATATTTTAATATCCATTAATGGAAATAAAACCCTTTAGTTTTTTATAAGTTTTAGTGAAAACGTTATATAATGAGGAATGAAATTACACTATTTAAAAATATGATTAAAGGTACTAGTATGTTTTTGAGTTTATCTTATCTTTGATGCTGAGGTAATTATGGGTTTTGGTCAATAAACTTACAAATTCAATACACTTTGTTTCTATCAGAGATGATTTCCCTCTGGATCATATTGCTAGGATACACATTATAGAAGTTATAATGTTCTATAGAGTACTAGATTAAATTTTATTTGATCAGTATCTGATGTTTACCTTGAATATTTAAGGAAGTCATCAGTAGGATCTCAATTAAAAGTTGAGTTTCGGTACTACGTATCATCCTAAGATAGATGGTTAGTCCGAGAAAACACTACAAACCGTAGAGGATATTTTATCATCTTGTTCTAGGGAAATAAAATGTTGTTGGGATTGACACAATCCTCTAGTTTATTTTTCATGAAAAATAGCATTCAATAAAGAATTTACATGGATACTTACAATTCATTTTATAGAAATAGTTATAGAACTTTATAGTACTGGAATAAAGTTATATAAATAAAGCTATCAGAAACTGAGCATGTTGATGAGATGATAGAGAAGGGTAGATCCATTCAACAACACATAAGGGAAAAATGATGATATAAATATTATAGAAATAATATTTTATTTAATATGGAATTTGATATTGGTGGGAACTCCTTTCTACGAATCTATCCACAGAAGATATAAGGGAAAAATAAGCCTAAGGAATATTGGTCCATTTGAAAAACATGATTATAATAGGATAGTAGCTAATTTTTTTTTCACTTGAAATGATCCTATCTCATGCTCATGATGTCTTCCATGTATGTCTCCTAAAGAAGTAAAAACCTGAACAATAAAATTTATTAAACTAAGAGGACATATAGTTGTAGTTTGGAATTTCTTATAAGGGAAAATTGATTGATATTTTGGATCATATAGAGAATGTTATATTAAAAAACATCACTCCCCTCGATAAAGTTTTATGATAAAACTAGTAGCTTTTGCAAGATATATAGGAAGCTGAGGATGAAATGAGGAAGAAGTATCCCTTGTTGATGGTACCAATGTGATGAATTTTGAGGTAGAAATTCACTTTATGGGAGGTATATGTGACACCCCATTTTGTAATGAATTATTATTTTTAAAAAATTTAAATTTATTTGATATCATGCATTTCAAGAAAATGAATGTTTATATTGTGTTACACGTGAAACAATGTTTTAATAGATCCTGATATATTATTAATATTATTATTTATAAGGGACCTTTATAAACAAGAAATTAAAAATAAAGATATGAAGAGTAATAAATAATTTTTAAATACTAAGTGAAATTATTTTATATAAGGAAAACAAATTTTAAAAAATAGTACTTAACTTTTAGAAGTCTTTATATGTTTTGAAAACACTATTTTCTAAAAAATGATTTTATTACATCTTTTGAAATAATAATATACCTAAATTTTAAAACCATTATTATATTTATTTGAAAACATAAAATTTAATTTTTTAATCTGTATGTCAAAATTATCTTGGAGTTAATTTTTGATAATTTTCTAAAGAGATAATTTTTTCAAAAAATAATGATTTTTTTATTTGGAATTTTAATTTATTTTAATGAATTAAGAAACATAAATATTGTTTTAGTATGGTTTAAAAAGTAAAATTAGTAAAATTATATATTTATTAATCCAATATAGTTCATTTTAATCAATTTAATATTGGATTTTGGTATAAATTTTTTTGAACTTTTAAACACTTTTCCTTTGAATACCCACTTTCTCGTCACCTCTACATGGATGACATTATAATAAAAATTTTTACTTATGTGAATGGAACATGAAAAAATGAATTACATATTTTTAATTATAATTATTTATATTATTTAATAATTTCATATTGATTTTATAATATAATGAAGAGTGAAAAGAAAAAAAATTTATTTCCCACAATTAAGTTAAAATTGGTTTATCTTGGTGTTAATATGAAAATATAAGGGTTCAAATTACCCAAAACCTATGGAAATTTATTTTTATATCCATATTTACATATTATACTTCGCAATTTATAATCAAGGGTCCTTTTGATGCTTTTATCATTTGAATGAATTTATCATTTTTGATTCTATGGGGGAAATTTCAAAGTAGTTTAAAAGTGGGTTTATTTTCCCACTTATAAAAGTCTACTACCACACATCACTTATTCACACATATAAATATATATAGTTTTTAAAAAACCTAGAAATATACCTCTAAAACATCCTTATCTGTGTTTTAGATCTCTTTCTCTTCCCAAAAGACAAACAGATGGGTCCTTAATAAGATATCCAAAGGAGGTTCTTCTAAGAGATGTTAATTGTCTTCCCTAAGATCCTTATTTTATTATTATTTTGACACCATTAATTTTGTCTGAACACATATAGTATAACAAAAAAATTATATCCTATATAATAAGATGTTATTATGTTAATTTAGTAACCTATATCCATATACACTTTTATGAATTGGAAAATGAAATTGTCAATCATGTGTACAACAGACTACCACGTCACGAACTGGTGTAGTTTTTTTCCATCACAACCTATAATGTATAGATATAATAATTCATTTAAAATATTAATATTTTATTTATGACATTACTATACTTCTATAATTATTAAATCATATATACGTTCATATTTTTCATTTTGTGGGGGATATGATTACGTTACTCGTGTGTACGACATACTACCGCCTCATGAATATATGTAATATTTTCTCACTGATGCCACAAATGGAAGGTGTTAAGGATAAATATAAATAATATATATGATAAATATGAAATAATAATGATTCTATAAGTATGACATACTACTTAAATTCTTTTTGTTCTATTTTTCGAGAAAATAGAAATAATGTTCATGCATACTATGGCCTACCATCTCCATGAATTGTGTATTTAATTTTCTTTCTATAGATTTATGTATTTAACTAAATAAATATATAATTAATTTATTTAATATTTATATCATGGAAAAAATTCATATTAAGGAAGCATGATCAAATTAAAAGGAATAAACATACCAAATCAAAATATACATGAAAAAACATAGCAATTTTTACCTAAAATATGATTTTAACAATGAATTGTAAATAAAAAGGAATTAAAAGGTCATAAGTAAAACATATATGGTATTATATATATATATATATATATTTCCATAAAATATGTATAATAAAATTACATTTATTATAAAGGAGGTTCAGACATGTATAAAGGATGTCTAGACTTAAGGTGAGATATTTCTACTCTCTCTTTTATTTTTGGGAGACATTTGAATATTCACAACTTTTTTCTTTATATTTGGTTTATATAATGCCACATTTAAAAGTTATATCATGAATCAATTTATTTTAATTATAGTTATAGTTCCATTCAATTGTTTTCTCTATCTGGTCTTATGATTAAAAATATTACAAACGCTCTGAGGAATTTTTCTTTCGAATCACCATATTTGAGATATGTGTATTATTATAAACCTATATCATTTTATGAGGTGTATAAAAATAATATTTTACATATAATAATATTAATTTATTTATTCATTTTATGTTTTAATTTTTATTTGATTTTATTCTATTATTGGGCTTACGAATCAATGTTACCATTGTCATAATGGTTTTAAGATAAAATATCATCATTTATCCCAATTATTTATGTTTATTATTAAGATTAATTTATGCAATCGGATTCAAATATAATGTTATTCCACTCCCCTTATAAATAAAATTATTGTTAGATTTTAAAATGAGGGGATACAAACTCGTGTCATTGCAAATCTAGATGCGATTAAGAAAAGACATGGACTTTGTCAACAATCCATTATTGGATGTGTGGTTCTCTCCAATGTGTAGAAACCATGGAACGTAGGTGACCTAATAAGTATATTATATTCATATTGGGTATTTTAAAATTTGAAATTCATTCAAGTGGGGAGTGGTTTTTTCACCTTTTGTTTCTAAATTCAGAGCTAATGAAGAAGGAATGTGGATTTGGTTGGATTTCCTTGAACCCAAGTGTTCTAAAAATTCATGAATGAAATTGTTAATTCAATCCCTTTGAGGTCAAGAAATCTATTAATCAAGTTTGGGTTAAATTTTATGGTATTAAATGGATTTATTAGATCCAAAAAATCATGTTTTATTTAACTTTATGAATTAGAGTTACAATAAAAATTTAGAGAAATACAAAGCTGGCTAGTTTCAGTTATTTTTATAGAGTTTTCGATGAATTTTATTTGAGTACAACTATAACTAGTAATCTGGTGTTATCCATATAGAACGAATATTTGAAAATTAATGTTTTTTATGAAAATATAACTGATTTTTGTTTTTCTTTCAAGGTAGTAGGTCATATCAATAATTATTTTAGGATGTCCATAATCGACAAAAATTGTCTTCCCAGTTTTCATGATGCCTCTATGTGAAAGATATCACCCATTATGGGAATGGTAATAATCCTTCTGGGTATTCCCCTACTAGTGATAAGAATGGGAATACATTTGGGATGTTTCCTATTACTGACTATATGGATGATGATTATATGAATTAACATGGTTTTACTGGTTCTGGGGATTCTTGTAAAGGGTTGTCCTATTTCTATGGAGTTAAACTGAATTCATAGGAGTGGAAATCTATTCATATAGATAATAAATTAGAATATTGTGGGACTATGGGTGTACCTTCAAATTATGTTGAAGTTGGGCATCAACATTGATCTAGGTTAGTTCTACAGAGGGAGGTTGTCCTTCATATGGTCTTGTATGCCCAGACCCAAAGTGATGCTAATAAAATGGAGGTTTCAGGGAACCTACAAGATCTTTCTCTCTATCAATCATCTAAACATTTTCTATAGTTAATTCACCACATTTTTATTTCTTCAAAAATATATGATATATGGGGGAACATCTTTGATGATGAAAGGGTGAGTGATATCACTCCCCTTAAGGATTTGGACACTAGTCATACTTAATATAAGGACATTTTCAAACATGACAAGAAAAAAGTGACCCATAGTGAGGGATTCAAACCTTATCTTACTTGAAGATGGCTATAAAAAGAAATACTATAACCTGCTAAGAACCATGGCCACCAGATCATCCTTGATGGTTCCAAGAAGGAATAATGAAAAGATCCTTAAGATTTTTAATCTATATTATTCTTAATATGAGTGGGAAAAAGTTGATGAATATGATTATAAAAATTATTTTTCATACAATGACATGTAACTATATCTTTTCTTATAAAACAGAATCCCCTTTATTTTACTACATTCATATCATGTCTACATTTTATTTTATTTTAATAAATCTTCAGAACATTTTCTTCTAGATGCACTTATTAGGTAATATTCATGACATGAATGATATTTTATACCATTATGAAAAAATCATTATTTTAAATATTACTTTATATGTTTCAAAGATTATTTTTAATGAAAATGATTTCAATTTTTTTTAATAATTCTTAGTTTTAGAAATTGATTTTCAAAATGGAAAGGATAATTTAACCAAGAAATGTTTTAATGATTTTTAAACAATATTTATAAGTTTATATAGTTAATTTTATTAAAAAGTATTAGAAAATTTTTTAGGTTTTAAAAATTTTTTTCAGTTTGGAAAGGCTATATTCCTCAAGAAATATTCGATGTGATATTTCAATATAATTTTGCATCTAAGAGTTCATCCTTTTATATTACTTATGATTTATTTGGAAAATTATGGATGATATGAGCCTTATTATCTATATAGATGGTTAATTATTGTAATAATTAAATTTTTATTAAACCCACTTATTTTCATGGGTTATTCCGTGGTGAATTGGTGAAATGTTTAAGAAACAAATTTTCTTTTCCTGTGTTATGATGTGATAATAAGATATTGTGGAAAAATAAGTATGGGTTTTACTAAGATATGATACGAAACTATATGTACTTTTAATGAATTGGTTAAATCTTTATATATCATGGGATAATAATGGGAAACAAGTTAATGGGATTGATACACTATGTGAAACATGTGTTTCCTGATCCACTAAGTAAAATAGGTGTGTTTTGATCAATAATGGGAAATATGTGATGTAACCTGATCCACTATGTTGATTATCTTACATTGAAATATGAAACAAAATTTATATTTATGATGGTTCCACAATTTTATGATTTGAAATTATGTTTCATGATTGTTTTATGAAGATTTACCACTCTTATGGGCCATGTTTTCTAAAATGATAAAGTGTTATGTCATGAATCATATTTATGATCTATGAAAGGTTGTATATGAGATTCGTAAGTTATGTTCATGATCGCATAAAATTATGGTTATCATATTATTTCATAGGATCATAATTTATAATTTCATTTGTTAACCCTTATTGAGAATATTAATTCACCCTTTATTGTGTTTCCTTCCCCATGTTACAAAGAAAGGTTTAGGTATGGTATGCATAAGGGGAGTACTATGTGGGAAGATATTTGTGGGAGATGTTGAATATACTTCATGAAAGATGAATATTTTGTTTCCAGTATCCAAATGCACTAAATTATTATGGTCTTTAAGTATCTATTTTAGTAATTTAAGGAATATTCTTCTAAAAATACATATGGTCGATATAAAGATGATATCAATAGTGATGGTGATATCAAGGTTGGTGATGACCTAGATCAACATTTTTCATTGAAACTTCTATACCTTTTTATTTTTATTTTTTATGATTTATTTCTATTTCATTAATATTAAATATTATTCTCATTATTCTCTTTTTTTAATTTGTTTATTTATTATTTGTTGGTTTTTAGAGGAATAGTACGTTGAAAAAACCTTATATTGATTTTTTATATAATAAATATTACAATCATAAAATTGTTTTGTTTATTTTTAGTAATATAATTTCATGCAAGTTTCATACCTTGATTTTCAGATATTGGATTCTAAAATTGATCTAAAAAAATATGAGTTAATATAAATGTTTTAAATAATAAAATCTAGGTAAAATCTAGTTTTTTGGGTGAAAACATTTCTCATTTCAAAACTATTGTTAAATTTTATATGATAATTTTTTTACAACCAATGATTATTTATTTTATAATTTTTACAAGATTCATTTTTGAATATGTATATATTTAAACCACAAATTTTAGTTCGATAATATTCAAAATATACATTTCTTTCTTCTGATCTATTATATTGATGTGTGATATTGAAAAAATAAATATCCTAGCATACCTTTTTTATTGAATAAACACCTATTTATTTTAATTTTATTGAAATATTTTAATATATAAAAATATTCTCTTGAAAAAATTAATTTCATAATACTTTTTAATTGAAAATATGAAAATATGGAAATTTTATTATTCATGAAACTATTTATATAACATATCTATTAGACTATATAATTTTAATGTATATATGTTAACTTCTTATGAGAATCATATATTGATAACCATTTTACAGTGATGTTTTTTGATAAAGAAAACCAAGTTTATATATATATATATATATATTTGAATAATTTGATCCAATAAAATATGAATGAGATAGAAGATGGATATCCAATAAAAAATAAATAATTATTATAAGCATTCAAGGTGAATTCATCTATGTTTCGATGTGAATCTTTCATGTCTATAGTTATAGAAATGATTTTTTGAATAATATTTTACATAGATAGACTCATGGAATATTTGGGGATAAATATTATAAATAAGTTTGATAAATATAAACATTCATAGAGTTTATATGATTAAATATTTTAATAATTTTTGTTTTCACTATATTTAAAATATTTATATTAAGTTATAGTTGAATAATATTTAAAGAAATCAAATAGGTAATATAAATTTTACAATTTATATCCTCATTGGAGTCATAAGTTTTATATCGATGTTGTTGAAATAATTTTTTAAATTACATTTACATGAAACTATATAATGTGTTTTTGGTTTCAAATTCAAGAAAATTAATTATTTATTTAACTAGTTTAAAACATTTATATATGTTACTTTATAAATATTATTTTAACATTTACATCTTTCAATATATATATGTCAACTTGAATGTTTCACTCTGTTGAATAAATGAAGGTGCACAAGAAGGTGGTGGTAATAGTTTATTTTGGGTTGAATTTATATCTTTTTTTCAAGACTAATTTAATGGGCCAAATTGTTCAAATATATTAATTCACATGGTTTTCCTTATCACAAAAAAACATAAAAGTGATTATATTTTTGTTATTTTAGAAGTAAATATACAATTTATCAATATATTGTTCAATATATATGAAATTTCAATAATACCTTAGATAATTGTTTTTTTCATATATTGTACGTCATAAGTACACTATTACTTTGAAAAAATGATTCAAAATATGTTTTGAAATATACAACTAATTCAATAAAATTACGATTTTTATTATATTTATTATAAAATACGATTATTTTATTAAAACTAAATTATTTATTTTTAACTGTTGGTATAAAATAATTAATTGTATCTTCAAGCCAACAAGTTTAGTACAAATGAGTATTGACTAGAGATATGAAAAATTATATATTTTATCCTTTATTTTTTAGATATATATTATTAATTTAAAATTCATAGTGGATTATTGTTTGTTCTTCATTTATAGGATAGAGTATATAGTATAAAGGAGATGTGAGAAATGAATTTTTCAAAGAATATCAATTGGTTTTTCTGTAAAATTATAAATTAAACTCTAGAATCCTTTTTTCACTATAACTATCTATTAAACCACACTAATATATTATTAATATATTTCCTGGTTAAAAAATAAGACAATTTCTACTAAAAATATCAAGATAAAATATTGTGAAAATTTAAGAAACCATTAACATATATACTCTTTGGACATGTCTATTTTCATAGTTGTAGAAAAAACATGATTATAGTCAATATATTGTCACAGTTTATTGAAACTATAACTATTAGTGTCTAGAAAACACATATAGTTATTGTAGATAAAATGGTGACTATTGGTCAAATATTATTATAGTTTTATAGAAAACCAATGAAAGTATATATGTTATTATCATGGTTATTGAAAGTGTGACTTTAGGATTAGTTTTTTAAGAATAAATACCCAAACGACCCCTTATCCAGTATAAATAAAATTCAACATCCAATATAAACTAAACCAGTATACAAAACCACTATTAAATTATATATTCTTGAAAATTTATAATAAATATTATAAGAATTATCTTAGAAGGGTAACCTATCTAATAGATTCAATGACCGTAATAGTATAAATCAACCCTAATGTATAATTTTTTTATATAATTAATATAAACCTAACATAAAATACACACACACATGCATAGAGACTAATGTCTAAAAGTATGTTTATAGTATTATTAAAATATACGAAACATGGATCATCAAAAATCCTAGAAATGAGTGATTAATTTTAATTAAGGATCAAAGCCCATAAAACCATTTGGAATCATCATTTGTTTTACTTTAGTGTAAAAAAGAATATATAATAATATAAAAATAATAAATAAATGATAAAAATAACATTAGATTCTAATCAAACATTGACACTATTAATGATCATGATTATAGAATCTCACTATTCTAATTTTAATTTAGCATGCACTCATAGAAGACCTAAATAAGGAAAAATGATAAATAAATGTAAATAAAGTAATTCATTCTTTAGAGTATCAATGAATGTAGAGGTCAAGAGACATAAATTTCACTCAAATTAATTTTCATTGAAACTAAAAATATATTAAATTAGTTAAAATATAATTAATCTAGTTGGATATAAGAAACATTAAGGAATTAGAGGATTCATTAATAAGTATATAATAATAATATTTTTAAAATCATTGAAAATAAAAAATAGCATTATTATTACCTGATAAATTATTAAACACCACATCCATGTACAAATCCTATTATAAATAAACTAGAATAAATATTTTATGCAATGATTGATCCCACAAAAAATTCCCCGTATTAAACTCAATTTGAATAACATTCTCTCTAACAAAAATAATAATACAATTCCAAATAAAATTGATAATCATAAAAAAACCACTTTCATAATCTTAATCTAACCAAATCAAATGTCCTCGAAAAATCAAATTAGCATCCAACTAGATCATTAAAAAATAAAAATTTTATAATATATTCCATATCTTTAAATAAATATATGTATATGGGTACATTTAATAAAATTTTCATTAAATGGATAATAAAATCTACTTATAGAAAATATTAACCAAAAACCCCAATATAACTATTAAGTACAAACCTACCAGGTTTTAATAAGGGAAGATTATTTTTTTCTTAGCCAATTATATGGAATATTCTTCACATAAAACCAATAAAAATGAAATAAATCAATAACTATATTTAATTATAAATACATTCATTGAAATCCATTCATAAAATTAAATCTTTTTCTAAAGTCTTTTTACTTACAACATAAATATTCGAAACCATATTATTTTCATTAATATGATTCTAACTCCAAGGGGTATAAAAGAACAAGAATTTAATGTAACTTGAAGGATTCAATAAATAAATTAATTCAAAATATAAATTATATTATAAATAAATTTTATTTAGAAAATTAAGGGATAAAAGATATAATTCTCTATTAATAAACAATTACCAATGATTCATGTATACATAATTAGGATACAGATTATTCTGGTAACATTATTATCGATAACTGCTCTGAAAATTTACCAGCAATATATAAGTATAATAAAATAAGAAATGAAAGTAAAAAAATATAACACAAAAAATAATATTACGTTATTTTAAATATTAATCATAAGTATTTTATACCATATTTAGTTTGTGACACTATTAGAATAATAATAGATCTTATCCCGGTGATCCTGTATAAAATAATAAATTAATAATGTTAAAAATGAGGAATTAATATTTAAAATTATTTATCTTATTTTCTGTTTAATTCAGGCATAAAATTTAATAATATTTCTACAAAATGTAACATAACAATTCACATTAGTAAATTATTGAAAATGTAGATCAGGAACATATCCACCATCGAAATTGTCATTTCCACCACAGCTTACATAATCAACATCTTCATTTATTGCAACATAAACATCCATATTTGTTGTAGAATCATCACCAACACTATAAGGAGTCACAAACACTTGGAACCCCTCTTAGGTTTGTAGTAAAGCCTAAAGTGGCCCCCCAAATACCGCCTTTAAAATTCTATGAGCTAGAGACTAGCACTATGTGAATTAAATATATATATAGGAGGAAATACCATCATAAATCCAAGGAATTTAAAAGAAAAATAGTAATAAAAACCATAATATAAAATAAAAATGATACCACAAAAAGCATGTATGTTATACATATAAAAAATTATCCCAAATAACTTACTAAAATAAATATCCAAGGGTAAAAACCCAAAAAAATACCCAAGATCCAAGCTAGTAGTGTATAGATCCATCACTAAGTCCCTCCCTGAAACCTATAATATAAATTTATACATATTAGGGAGAGATGACATGTATACTCAGTAGGATACTTCTCAATATGAATCATGAAAATATGGAAGAATCACAATAATTCCTTAGTGAATGAAGAGTAAAACCAACTTGAAACTATATTGGTCCACTACCATCAAACCCAAAAATGCATCAATCACCAAATATCACATCCATTTATAATTTCATAAAAATGAATAAATTTAACATAAGGTACCATAAATCAATTCCTCTAATATTTTTTTACTCTCATACCATAATGGTAAATATCACATTATTCCATAACATCCATACCTATGAATTTGTGCAATATGTCTATACATCTTGTCACAATCGATTTGGGATAGATAATATCTATATCATCACCAACCCCCTCAAGGTCCAACATTCTCATTGGAAATAGTCTAAAACAACAACACTATAATGATAACCTCAATTATATTCCACAACCATGGTTCTATATCCATTACTGTTGGGTATGATGACCATGAAGTACATAAACCTCATTCCCTCCTCTTACAAGGCATGAACCCCACCATATATCAACATATCAAAACCACATATCCATGTAATAGTTTGTTGTTATAAACATGAAGGATATCAACCTCATGCCTTACTCATACCATACACTACCACCACCACCTATCATCATATCAATGTATATCACATACTATATATTATAGATGTTATAACCTATATTATTATACAAAATTTGAACCATCAAAAATCATATAATGCTCCAATGGACTTAAATGAAGAGGGATATGTTAGTAATTCATTCCCTCACCAACCTGTATGTTTAGAGAATCCATTTAGAACCCAAAAAAATTAAGCATTAGAAGTATAAAATATGGGTGTGTTGTAGAAAAAACATAACAAAAGATATAAAATATTTTATAGACACAGAAAATAATAACCTAGGGTTTCACACTAAAGCATTTATATAGATCTTTCATAATATCTGTAGGCATTACTACTAACTCAACTGAACAATGACCGCTAGCACTACTATACAAGACATTCTATACCAAACAATCACGTCACCAAAAAGTATCATTTAATTATTAGGTGTTCAAATACTTAATCATTTTCCAAATTTACTACTTTTCTACCAAATTTTGTTTCTAGAAAATTTATTTATCCACACTTAATATAAATATTTCATTATCCATCCACTAGGAAAATATCTTATTTTCACCCAATAATTCTAATCATTATTGTACATCAATATACATTGGTTGTTAAATTCATACTCATAATATTATTAATTATTAACACCCATACATCATATCACAAGTTGAATCCAACACAACCCTCACAATGAAAAACTAGCCACCACATCGATAATATATCAGAAAATTCCAATGGCCATCGCAACAATTCATTTATCCACATAACCATGCATATAAAAATTTATGTGTTCCATAATATCTCATCCACCATTACCACATTAACATACCTTAAAGGTAAATTCCATATCCCCCTAAAATCAATTTATTTTCATATTTACATTACTTATCCCATTAGGGATATCTCCCATTATTATCAGGGCATCACAAATCAAATAACTATATTCACAACAATAGGTAAGGAAAAAAATTAAACCAAGTAGTGAATCACATTATTCAATCATTAATTTATCATTATTTTCCATAAGAAGTACTATATCCAACATAGTTTTTATTAAAAAGTCTAGATTTTAAAACAAACATTCAATTACCATCTATATATGGTTATCCATTTATGAGAGGTGAACCAAACATCTTAATATATTTATCCAAAAAACATCACATGGAATAAAGTAAACTCATTTTAATGACATCAATCACACCATAAAACATAATAAATTTCATGTAAACATAAAACCAAAGTTAAATCACCCTTCCCCTTAAATTTATTTAGGTCAAATTCATTATATTTATTTATTTATCTCTTACCATCTACCAAAAGAAAACAGAATCAAGAAAATTTTATCATTTATACATAAATATGGGAGAATTATTGAATCCCCTACCTCAAATATAGATTTAAATCAACTAATACACAATAATCAATGTAAGAGATCATTAAAAAGTAAAACAATGAGAGGAACACCCCAATAATCCTTAACAACAACAATCACTATTAAATCCATGACCAAAATACAATAAAACAAAGGTATAATAGTCACAAAACCTATCCCAAATAAAATAACAAGGTGAGAACCAAGAAGGAAATAAATTCACATAAAATAATTAAGTAATTTATATCTAGAATTTGATGAAAAATATATTTTTATTGAAATAAAATGTCAATTGGGAAGTCCCTCCAATAACCTATTGTTAGAGTGAAAAAAGGAACCAAATAGAATTCAGATGAACTAATTAATTTATAGAGGTGATGGAAACATAAAACATAATGACATTAAAGGTCATGGTAATGGTGTAAGCACGTTATCTTGATAGAATAATAGAGATCTGTGTCATAATATACTAAACTACCTTCTTTTAAAGACCATTCAAATATCAAAAAAGGATAAGTATAAGGATAGTCCTAACATGATGGCCATCTCGATGCCATAAAACCTAAATCTTTGGATGACTTGGTAAAAAACTCAAACCAAAAATAAATCATAACCCATTCAACTGTAGTAACAACATAAGATTGTCCTTGATTCCTTGGCCTTTTCTGAGGTAAGTTTCCCTGACGCTTAGGACATTCATTTGCATAATTCCCCATTTCCCTACAATTTTAGCATTCAACATTGAAAGCCTCTTTCATTCCCTTGCAAATCACGAGCCTGGTGACGTTTTTCTCCACATTTATAACAAACTCCCATTCCTTTTAGGCAAGTACCAGGGTGATTCTTCCCACAACTATCGCATAATGGAAAATACTTCTTTCCCTTTTTTCCTTTATCTCTCTTTTGTTCCATCGTTCTCTTCTTCTCTTGCTTTACTTTATTGTCATTAGATTTAGAGAATTCCTTTTCTGTCTTGGTATAATATGAGACAATATCTTCGTACGATGATAAGGTTTGTGAGACTAATGCTCGACAGAGAAATGATTTTAACCCATCAAATAAACGATCAATCTTACTTCTTGGGTTACGTATATAATCTGCAGCATGCCTTGATAACCTTGTAAAGTTATCCTCATACTTTGCGACATTCTCATCCTCCTTCTACATTAGACTCAAAAATTGCCTTTCCATATCTGCTCGATGGTCATGTGAAAATTAATTTTCCAAGAAAATTTTCTTACACTCCCTCCATTCCATACTTGATACTTCTTCATCTTCCTTTGTGTTTTGAATCAGCGACCACCATTGATCGGCATCTCTAGTGAGGCAGTAGACTGCCATGACAACCTTCTCCCATTCACTACCCCCCCAAGGCGTGGAATATTTTCTCAAAGGCCTTTATCCATTTCTCAGCTACTAATGGATTTGTACCCCCATTAAATGTTGGTGGTTGTTGCCTCATGAAGCGGTCTAACATTGATCCTCCACGTTGCGGATCAGGGTGCTCCATACGAGTAAGGTTACTATTATTAACCTGAGTGAGTTGTCCCAGTATGGTGATAAGTTGATCAACACCAGTGGTATCTCCTACTCCACAATAATTATCTTGAGCAGGATGGAAATCCCTACATGGAGTGCATGCATTTATATGGTTTCCATTCCTCCCACTAGGTGCCATTTATAAACAATGGCATAAACTAGATTAGTTTATGATTCAAAATACATAATTCCATACTTGTAAAACACTTAACATAAACTGAACTATTTATGGATATAATCCATAATCATAAAAAGAAATGTTTTCTTTGAGGATGTATATACTCATAACCCTTTATAGTGGTTTTTAAAGAAAATGAGAATTATCCTAAGCATATCCCCCGGGAGTGTCATAACCAAGAGTGCAGCAAGGCTCGTTGTCGTGCACTAGTTCCTGTTCAAGTCTAGCTCAAAGCGGTGTTTTCAGGTTTTACCCCTAGGTACATCTGTGGCAGAGCCACCTCTACCTGCTCGTATCTAGACAGGGATGTATTTCTCGAACAACCCAAAAAATCTATACAACAATAAAATTCTAGGAAGTTCTTCTATACTAATTTTCAAAGTCTATCTTATGGCTATGCGCTCTAATCAGAGTTTATCTAAATCTAGCTTCCAAGGATAGTACTAAACTGCCTTTGATACCAACTGTAACGCCCCAACCCCAGTTACCCAGAGTTGGTGCATTATTGCGTAACATTGGCATGATCTCAAAAGATCAAGTCTCGAAAGACTGATTAGTTTAGTAGTCTTGGAAACACTAGATACATTCATAAGTCTTACATTACATCATAAAGTAAAACAAAACTAAAAAACATCCTGTCTTCATATCTCCTCATACTATCCCTGCAGGTCATTCATAATATACTTCATCACATCCTGGAAAAATTAAAACATTTAAAGGGGTGAGCTCAGATGCTTAGTAAGGATAAAAATATAGCGGAAGCTTTCATAAATAAACATAAACATTTAAGGCAATGTATAACTAAAAAAAAATCCTTTTAAACTTGAACTTCAACATAATATGGCAAAAGTAAAATGAGATAATTCCATTTACTTCTTCACATAGATATTCTACTGGTAGAATAATCACATGCAATATCAATAACCACTTTCAGAAAGATGGAATGCATAATGCCAGACTATCAAAACCACGTAGACAAGGCCTCGTGCCAAGGCTACAAATAAAATTTTTTCAAGGCCTCATGCCAAGTCACTAGTTTGTCTCATGAGACCTGCCGATGCATCGAGGATCTATAGCGGGCTCCACCTATCACTTATTAAGTCCAATGCATTCCTCATATGAACAGGTCATATCATAAACCATAACCTAATTGTATCACATAAAACATGCATAAAGGAAACATAAGATTTCCACACTTCAATAACAAGATATCAATACAACACATTGATATAATAAAAACTTTATCAAAACCATTTTCAATACCAAAATAAAAGAAAATTAAAACATCGTATTTATTTTTCTTTTAAAAAGAAAGATATGGCTTATAGAGGAAGCCGAAACTCAAATAATAGTCACGACGGTGGAGAAGTCGTTGTCATCGCATACATAAGAAAAAACATTCATTTTTTCGTTTAGTAAAAACACTTCGTATAAAAAGGTTTCTTTTGAAAAAAGTAAATGTCAAAGGGGTTTATACACTGTATAAATGAAAGTTGTGTATAAAACCAAATATGTCTCAATGAAAGGAGATTGAGACGAAGTCCTTACAAAGATCATTTTCAAAATAAACTAGATCTATTATGTGTATTCACTATAATTACATGTAAATAAATTACAAATACAATATAGGACATAATAATATCATGACATAATCTAAAAGTAGGAGATTAACCCAAAGAATGGAAATTGGGTTAAGAAATTCCCTTACCATGTGTCCGACTTGACTCGACCATTCTTTAACCTCCTGAATAATAAACTAGAGTTAATCTCTACTTTCTTAAGAACCTTTTTGATGTTCATTATCCCTTTTATATCACTTATTACAATGTTACGAAAATTATGTAGTCATTTAAGTTAATAATGGTCGTTTTGTCGATCTTTGGTACTTGAGTCAACAATAAACTTCTTATAATTACATGTTGTTTATGTGGTAGAATATCCATTATCTCCAGAATTATATTCATGATGTAGATATCATATATATCATATATATCCAGTATATACATTCATTTATAATATTACATAACATTTAGAGGTAAGAAATGAAATGCACCGTTAATGGAGACGGTAAGCCGTACGTACGCATGAACGCTACTTTCATTTCTATTTCATATTTAATGGAATGAAATTATAATTATATAAAGGTATACTATAATTCCAGTATAATATAATGTATAATACTATTTACTCTATCCTTTATACATGCCACATATGGCATTAATGTTTCAAATCACTTTGAGGGGGCGGTAGTCCGTACTTCCTAAAATGAAAATATTGTGTTTAACCATAATGGAAACCATAAAGTTATGCAATAAATAAAAAATACAGAAGCTTAAGTAAAACATAAAAATATTATATATCATATATAAATATAGTGAAATCTTAATTTCCACCTTTGAAGGTGTTATATTAGTGTTGAACAATCATTGTTTCGTGAGGCAGAAATTCACCATCCACAGAAACAATATCTTCTTTAACCATTATATGTAGGTGTGTGTACGTGTAGCTCTAATACTTATTATAAAAACATCCTAGTATATTGAGGATACTGGTTTTGTTACAAAATAAATTAATAAAAAGAGTTTTGGGGGTTGGAGAAGCAAAATAAAACAAAACAACATTAGAGAAGACATTACCTTAAAATCGGGTAACTCTTTTTTGATTTGAGCCAAAGGATTACTTGAGAAGAATTATGCCCAAATTGAGGCTTCTATGAGTAATATATGGAAGTTTATAGAGTATTTGGGTAGTTTTTGTCTGAGCCAAATGGCTTGAATGTGTGAATAAGGTGGTAGAGGTGGGGGCCTTTTATAAGAGGAGAGGAGGGGCACTCTTGGAAAGATTGAAATGGCACTTTATTATGAAATGCGTTTCGGATTCTAAAGGTCCCACAATAATATATTTAGAGGATAAGGTGATAAGGGTTCAGAATATGCTCATATAATAGGTTTTAGACAAGTGTAAGCCTTATATTTTACATTACCTTTCCATTTTATTTAAATTGTTAATTAATGAGGTAATCACTGCATCATCATGGTGTAATTAAAAGTTAATTTATATAATGTCTAAAAATTATAAAAAAATACCATGATGTAGGAAATCTTTTTATATTTCTAATGAATATTTATAGTAAAAAATATGACTTTTATAATCTCATTTAAAAATTATTTTAGTAAAATGACTCATGTTTGTGACATTTTTATTTTAACATTAAATAAAAAGTTTTTAATGTCATTTTCCTACCAAAGTGGCTCCATGGGGTCCCCAAGTTGACCCATGGATTTTATTGGTCGGACATTACTCATCCAATAGGGGTAGGACAAGTGTAAAGGTATTTTCGTATTTTTATAATATCATTTTTACCTTAAATTTCACTAATTACCTTTAATCGCGATTAATTAAACTTAAAACTTAATATTCACCACAAAATTATTTTAATACCATTGAACCAAATTTTACTTCCTAATGACAACCATGTATGTTAGATTATTGAAAATCATCTCGCAGAAGTGGTACTGTTTCATTTAAACGAAAAATCAGTTTTTAACTATCACTTAGTGGTTTTACTATTCATCAAAAATTAAAGTTTTTCAGAACAATGCCAAAATTTTACCCTAAGATATAATTGATATTCCAAATTCAAAAATGATGCATTTTTTACAAAATTCAAAATATATAATTTGCATTAATTAATTTTATAACTAATTCTTGTTGTCACAACAAATAGCATGTTTTTAAGAAACAATATATATCAAAATATTGACAATTGTTTATGTCCAATTTCAAAGTGAAATTATTTCTAATGAAAACCATTGGATAAAATGGTAAAAATATATTCTAATTATACTTTAAAACCACTAAATATTATAATTTATCACTATAAATTATTTTGATTAAAAAAGTTGTTTTAAGTATTTTTCACTATTCATAAAAAATTGGAAGTTCTCAGAAAATTACAAAAAATTCAACTTAGGATAATTTCGATATTATGAATACAAAAATGAAGTCCATTTTGAAATATAAAATTTCTATAATTTTTAAAAGTGGGTATTACTATTCATAACGGCTACTTTGATTAGTCGCGGTGTGTTAGAACTCGAACTTGCGTACAATGCAAGCTATTGCATTATTGAAAGAGAGGCGTATCGTGGAAGCTCGGGGTGTTAAAAATATAATTATTTGAAAATTAATTCATTATTTAAAAGTTCAATGGTTTATGAAAATACATCAAGAGTTCAAAGAAATGGAAACTATTTTTTCTTCATCATGTTCCTCACAAAAGCCTTTGTTTTCAGGAACCCATTATATTCTTTGTAAGGCTTTACAAATTTTATTCCAAAGATTCCTAGTTTTAAACATCATTTTCTTGGATTTAAATTTCCTCAAAATAATTATTACCTTATTCCATAAAAAGTAACAGTTCATATTCACATGCACTGAGTTGATTAATTTTAAACTCTGAATTCCATATTTTTTATTCAATGACCCTTACATCATATATCTAGTCATATGTATCATATCTATATCCCTCATCAAAAATAACTCAATCTTCCATATCTGAAAAAATCTTTTTAATTTTTTTATGATCCAAGAAAACATTACTTCACTTCAAAAAAATGATCAACAAGATCCCAGATATTGTTATCAATGTAATTTATCCATTTCACTATCTGATTATATGAGGAATTTTGATTCTTTAATTTTTGATGAAAAACATGAAAATCATACTCTATAATTATAACTGTTTCCATAAAAATCATGAGTGAATCATTTTTTTATTCATGTATTTTTGAAGAATCCTACACATTGATTCAATATTTTTTAAAATATGGAATCTAATATTTAATCATTTAAATATCCTAAAATAAAATCAATACTTATTTGTTCAATAGTTTCTTCGATGTCCGATTGATTAATATCATGTTGTGGAGGTTTAGGTATATTGGTTATGAAATATTTTTATTTTACTTATTTACAACTTCATTTTATAGTTTATTATCATTACAAATTTCATGAATTTCTACATCGAAATAAAATTTGACTTGTTCCAATTCTTTGGTCTTCGATTGTTGATCTTCTTTTTTTAGAAAGTTGTTTTCTATCCTATGTAATTTGTAATTTTAAATCCTTATCATATGTTGAGGTTAAATCCAATGAATATGATTATTTTGATTATTCCTTATTTGAATATGTTTCTTTATCATCATCCCCTTCTATATATTCCTCTTCCTTTTCCTCCTCTTCTTATATGTTTTGTTCAATTTCACTCTCTTAAAAATCATTTTATTCTCCTTATTTTCATTATTCATATCTTTATTTTCCTTCTTCTTCTTTTCATTATCCAACTTCTAATTCATGTACTCTTTATATATAAATTTACATTCGTAGAGAACCCTTTCAATCTAATTATGGCAGTGATTATTTCTCAAGAATGTTTGGAACAGATTCTTCAAAAACAAGCTTTTCTTTTCATTTATCTAAAACAAAAGGGATATATATAAATATTCCAAATGTTTCTTCAAAAATTAATCCATAATCCATATTTTTTTATCAATATGGGATATCGAAAGCCCAATATTCTAAAAATATATCACCACACCTTTTAACAAAATACCAATTATTATTGTTTCTTGTAATCTATTTTTTTGTCTTTCTTATGTTCTAAACATCTCGAAGCTATTCAGTAGTCAAAAATTTTATTTTTTATCCTATACATGATTAATTCCAAATTCTAGATCCCTTGGATTCTTCTGAGCATTATGTTTCATCAAAATCTCTAAAATCTTCATCCAAAATTTTCTTTTGTTTATTTTTCTTTATAGGTGGAGAAGTGTCAAACTTCCAATTTTTCTTCTTATGTTCCTTAGATATATTTGATGTTTTATAATTGGAAGAAAATCTATTGACTTTTTCCACAAACTTATTTGTCTTGGAAACACATAGCAATTTCATCCTCGGTAAAATATCTTCACTGATAAAAGAAATATTTTTCATAAATGAATACAATTTATTTTACACGTTGAAAATATCCATAAAATTCACAATCATATTACTAATAAAATATGGGAAGATGATAATATTTCACTTGATTTTGGATGTTTTTATATTCTCCATCATATTGAAGATTAATTTCAACTAATAAATCTTCCTCATATTAACTAAATAGTCAATAAAAAACACATTAAAAACCTTCAAAATATCCCTATCACCTCACCTAGGGATAACATATCCTTGCATCTATAAAGAAATGACTCATTTATCTGGATCCACATGAGAAACTATTCTAACTTTTTCATAATATGAGAACAGAGAGTCTCCAGACTTGTTCTTATCAAAGATTCTAAGTCTATTTGATATCTTATGTAATGGTGGGTAAGCTTCTGCTTCTGAAGGGATGCTAAAAAATTCAGATAAACTCCTATAAATTTTTTTAACTTTTATCAAACATCATAAAGAAAAAAATCCCCTTACCATATTCCTTAATATATTCCAATGAAGTGAAGAATTGATAATATTCCTCAGGTATAAATAAATATCCTTGACCAGTTACTCAACACAAACAAAATAACAATTATGGAATGAAATATTATTATGGAGTAATGAATAATTATTTTCAAACTATATTCTATAAAAAATTCTTTCCCTAAATAAAAAACACTTTGTATAATTTTCTTTAGTTTCCAGGGGAACAGGATCTTAGGCTACTGATCTAACACAAAGGGAAACTTTCATACTGTCATATCTCAGAGGTTCAGTACCTTGGGAGTGAAATATCTAAGGAAATGATACAGAAAATGGAGTGAACCACCCTTATATAGGCACCGAGGGATATAGTTCGACTACCATAAAAAACAAAAAATTGAGATGAAAACCCCTTTAATATGATGCCCAAGATTTATCTGAATTTTTTTTATAAAATATTTTAACTCTTGATGTTTAAAATCTTTTATCGAAGTGAGAATCCTCATGATTAGGGATAAATTTAAAATTATAAAAACTAAGAAATATTTTTTTATAACAATAGAAAGTATAAACTAATGTATTTAAATAGTACAAAAACATAATAAATATAAGAGAACCTTTCAGAGGGAAAAATATCATTGGTATGATTAACCAATTTTTTAGGTTTTTTAAATAGGATATGATAGTTTTGAAATAAAGTGTGACTAAGAGAATTTTTAAAAAATAAAACTGAATTTGATAGTTTTTTAATTTGAAAAAATGATAACAAATTTTGAGTCTGAAAATTTTATATCAATTTAATATTTCAAAAAGAAATTTGAGAAGTCTGACTTCTGAATTTTTATAAAAAATGTGTGTTTGGAAGTCACATTATTATAAATATTAGGAAAATAAAAATTAAGAAATTTTTTTTGAAAAAATTTTAAGCTTTAGAAAACATAAATAAAATTTACTCCCCCTATGGGGAGAAATATGTTAATATAGAGAGATGGATCAAACAGAAGTAGATATGACTAATCACTTTATATTAATCATTCCTAGATTATGTTTGATATATTCAAATATATCAAAATTATATTTTTTTCTAAAAATATTATCAAATTATTCTTTCATTCTAATGAATTGTAAAATTATGTTTTCATTATGTGTGTGATCCTAAAGGAAATGGTGTTTTATATCTATGTTCTTATCACATGACTATTGTGATGGGTTTCTACATTAAGAAATAGAATTTGTATTATCAAAAGGTATTTTAGTTTTCATAAAACTCATGCCATATTATGTGAGTATCTATTTCATCCAAAATACTTGAGCACAACATCTTCCACCTACCATATATTTGACTTTAGAAGAGGAAAGTGATACTGTATGTTTTTTCTTACATGAAAAAGAAAATAAATAATTTCATTCAGAATTACATATTCCAGATAATTTTCCTATACATTCTAATTCCACCAATGTCACTATTTGATATAATTTTTATTCCTGAAGAATTTTCAGAATAATATAAAACGCCTAAATACATAGTTCCCCGAAGAAAACTAGTTTGTCTAAAAATCTAGGTAATATATTATAACAAGATATGGGGGTATGTTTAAGTTCATATAAAGAAATGGTAAGTTTATAGACATATTCACCATGTTTTTTAGAATAAAAAATAGGTAGCTATTGACCATAAACCTCCACATGATCATATATATTATAAAAGGAACATTTACATCCATTCAAAAAGGTTGGAAATTAATGAATGCTAAAATGTCTAAAAATATTTGAATAGATTCTTGTATTTCTACCAGAGTAAATTTTTTTTCATAATATATTCCCTCTTATTGATTATAACCGTTATGATTAAGTCTAGATTTATTTCTAACTATTATTCCATTTTCATCACATAAATTATAAAAAAACAATTTTACTCCAATTATAGTTGTTTCTAAAGGATTTTCAATTATAGCCAGGACATTATTTATTTCAAATTCATTGATCTCATCTTGCTTTTCCTTAATTTAGTCCTCATTACCTAAAGCCTCATCCAAAATCATTGGTTCAAATTGGGATAAGAAAGCTATATGTTCAATTTCATTTCTTATGTATCTTATAGTCATAAATAGTTTTTTATAACACCAATTATACATTAACTAGGATGATTCTTAAGACACAACTAAGTTATTGGGTTTAAAAAGAATGTTCTTCAATAATAGGTAAAAAATATTCCTAAGGAATGAATTTGAAAACTGATTGTTGAGTTATTTTATTATGATAAAACCATTATAACAATGGTTGAAAATTACTTCTGAAAATAACATAATAGGATGTAGGTAAAGGTTGTTTAAAAAAAAGATACCCATTTCGTCTATCATATTAGTTACTAAATCTTCAGCATTACAAGGATTTTTATAAAAAACTCTGTATGATTTAAAAGTAGCGGAATAAACTAAAAAAATTAATTCATTGGACTTGGTTGAAACTTATGTAAATTATATTTAGTATTCAAGATGAATAGTTTCCAACCAAATATATTTAAGTAAGAAATTTTTTGTTTTATTCTTATCTAGAACTCATAAATATATTTTTAAGAAAATGCATAATTAGAAAAAGGTTTATATTATAGTAGGTGGTAATAACAACTTTATCTGAAGAATGATTAACAATTAATTATTTAATTAATGTATTTTAAGTGACCTCTTGAAGAATTAAATTTCATATATCAACTACACCATTTTACTGGGGTGTTTTAGGTTCTTGAATGTTATATAAAATATCATTCTTGCTAATATTTTTTTCAAAAGTAGTTTTTTCAAATTCTCCACCATGATCACTATGAGTGGTTATCTATGATAGTTTCTTATCATTTCTAACCTTGAATAAACATTTTTTAAAATAACTAATGTATTTGGATTTTTTTTGAAATAAAATAGACCAATTTATATATAGTGTAATCATCAACTAAAATTTAATGGACCCTACTTTTTGGTCTATTAAATTGTGATAAATCTAGTGTTTGATTTGTTTGAATGTAGTTTGAGGTGTTTTTGGGACATGTGATTCATTAAAAAGGTGAATCATTTCTTGAGTTTTCCAAATTTCTAATTTTTTAATGGTAGATCATTGTTGTGGTTGTCATTTTGGAAATACCTTGTTCTAGTGGTAGCTCTATCAAGTAGTAGCTCATCCTGATAGTGACTTACTAGCGGTGACTCATCCAAATGGTGTCTCACCGAATGATGTATGTCCTAATGGTGTCTCGCTGAATGGTGTCTCTCCAAACAGTGACAAGCTTAATGGTGTCTCGCTGAATAGTGTCTCACTGAACGGTGTCTCAAAGAATAGTGTATCACTTAGTGGTGTATTTTTGAACAATGTATCTCTTAATGATGAATCATAGAATGATGACTTAATGAATTGGGAATCCTCCAACGGTGATTCATGTACAATATTTCCAACTTCCAAAATTTTTTCCCTTTTAACATTTTCTTTGATGTAAAACACATTTGAATACTTGTTTGAAGGTATTTGAGACTGATTCAAATCCCAGAAATCAAATATTTATTTCCCTAAAGGTTTGGGGAATTTTATTTTTTCAAAACTTGCAATCTTGACTGGATCAACATTTAATGTAAAATTCAAAAATATATCTAAACAGCTACTCCATTTATATTTTCCAAAGGATGCGATATCTTTCACCTTTTTTATTCTTGTTTTCTCCTGATACTAGACACCCCAATCCTTTATTTCTTTATGAAATCTCGCAGTCATGCGACAACCTTTGGTTCATGATGTCCCTAGAGTTTTTTACTGAATGTCCACCCCCATTTTGGTGTAATCAGGAAGTTCTTTGTATCTCTTCTTCCAAGTAGGGGTTTCCTTCATTTATTTATATGTGTATAATGCGGGATGGGTTTATTATTATCACCTCTTGTGAAAATTAGTACATCCAAATTAATATATATAATAGAATTGATTTAAAAACAACATTATGGGGCAGGAGAATGTGACATATGATCCTTATATTTTATTGATATTTTTATCAATGTTGTGAATGGTATGGGTTTAATACACACTAAAAATCATAGATATTGGGGGTCCTTGTTTGTGCACTAGTTTATGGGATGTGGAATTCTTATTGTGTGGATGTTCATGTCACTTATTATGAAATATTTTAACCACATAAATTCAGTTAATAAAATAGATACCCCAAGATCATGTGGATCGTTTCATAACACCCTTAATCAATAAAGTGAAATTGAATAAGGTATTCCCTAAAAAATCTGAAATCATGGTTTTCTCTGTTATGGGATGTAACATTTTTGTGGATGTGATTATGTGCTATGGGTTTTCTCTTGTGATATGATGGATGGAATATGAATGTGTTGTGATGTGTGTGGGGGAAGTAGATGAGATATGGTTGTGAGGTGGGGCTTTGATGGTTGCTATGATAAATTGGTTCCACAATGACTCAATGGTGGGTGTGGTATGGTTATATAGTGGGGTTGTAAAGAGGGGGATGTGGCTATAATCCAGTGATGTTGTGGGATTATTGGTAAGAGAGTAATGGGTTGTTATGTTGTGCTACTTTCTGTGTACTGGTTTCTATATTGTGTGAATTAATTCTAGTTTCTTGGGAAGTATGGAAATACAATGGAATATCTGTTCTTGGTAAGTTTATGGAAAAATGGTTTAAAAGACATGAAATGTGAAATGTGAAGAACTAATGAATGAATGATAAAAGGTTATAATTTAATGAACCAATGTGTTGTTAATAAGGAATTATTCAATATTTTTGAAATATGTTAAGTAGCTAAATGTGGATTAAAATTTTAATGTGACTTAAGACTTGTGTTTTTCTTGTATGGTGTTGTGCTTATGCTATATAGTTGGTTGTATTATATCTACCCAACTGTTAATGGAATTAATACTATAGGTAAATAATTTAAAATGGGAATGTTAAATGAAGAAATTGATAATGGTTTGTGAAGAATAACTTATTGGTTTTTATATATAATAAAATGGATTAATGATTGAAAATTAATTATGGTTTGGTGTTTTGTTTGTGTTTTTTTATTCATTTATAGGTGGAAGAAATTGTGTGGATTTTTTGAGATGGTTAATTATTGTTATAAACCCATAGGATGAGCTTGGGATCTCTAACTTCTTATGCATATATACTGTATGTTCTTGTGATTTCTATATACACCCCACCCAAGTTAAGAACTATGTGCTACACACCCCCTCATCATGGGGGAGGGTGTCTTTCCCAAAATTCATGATAGGAGGATGGATGGATAGCCACCCAATTTTCTCCGCTCCCTCTTCTAAGTGAGGATGACCCAAGTTTCTTTTGGCATGATGTGGTGAGATGTGGTAGCCCACGTGTTTTTGGGTGAGTCTGTTTGTTTCACAATCATATTCATGATGAGTTGTGATATAATTTCATATGTGTATTTATGATGTGTTGTGATGTTATTTCCCATGTTTCTTTGAGATGATCTGTGATTTTCTTTCCCTATTGTCTTCAGGATGAGATGTGATGTGTTTTGATACCATGGTGTGTGTGGTTTGGATGTGTTGTGAGGCCCAGGTTTGTGTGGGAAGGATGTGTTATGAGGCCCATGTGTGTGTGGGTGGGATGTGTTGTAAGGACCAAGTGTGTGTAGTCAGGATGTGTTGTGAGGCCCAAGTTTGTGCTGGAGGGATGCGATACAGTAGATTCAAAAGAGGTGGGAGCACCATAACGTTTTCCGTTAGGGTGTGAGAGGGGCCAATCAGTGAGAATGTTGTGCGGGGTACCCTATCATCATTGTTATTTACATTACATTATATTACTTGGTTTTAAATATTTTTTGAGAGTTCCTTAATGAGGTTGGGGTGGTTATTATACCTTTATAGGTGTTTTTTGGTTCTGATATTTTATCACAGGTGCATTAATATACTCCTTTAACATGTGCAGAAGAGACCTTATGTCTTTTTTTTGCGTAAACCTATATTCTCACCCTACGAATATAAAAAATATTTTCTGGTTTTCATGGGGACTTTGTAAACCATGATAGACATTTTTATTTTGGACATTCAGAGTTGTTATCATGTCATTGCCTTAGCTTTTATTCTTTTGGTCCATCTTTTGGAGACTTTAAAATGTATCAGTTTTGATTTTTACATGCATTGTGGGGTGGTTTGGAATTGTTTAATATAATATGTATTGAAGTTATTTTCGGTGATTTACCTTATCTACCAATCTTATTTCCTTATAAAGGGTAATGCTTCCCATATTGTGAGATTTGTACACCCTTGGTGCTAGTCTCCAACCTAGGGCCTACTGGAAGTGGGACTCTGGGGGTCATTATCTCCCTTTCATCATTTCCATCCCAGGGGGGTATCTTTGGAGGGAGGGGTTGACATAAGAAATATACATAGTATTTTCTGAAAAAATATTACCAGTTTTCATAGGACTAAATAAGTCCTTTTGCACTAATTATAAAGAATCAGAAGTTGATACTTCACAAATAGATTTAAAACACGAGTTATGTTTCTTACTATAATGAATATGGTTACATAACTTTGAAGTATCAAACCTAAGTTCAGGTAGAACTGTAATGAGAAATTTCTTAGCAAATTTGAATATGTTTCTAAGGTAATAATGTAAAAAGATTCTATTCCATAACAAATATTGAACTTTCATTGCATTAACTCAAGGTAGGTCTTCTCTCTTACGGTCTTCGAAGTTATATTTGTAAACATTCTCATACCGATTAGAAGAAATAATTAAATCATCCATTGAACTATGTACTAAACATTTATCATTCCTAAATATGAAAAGGTAAACTTCATCACATAATTTATATAATCTTATAATTTTGTGCTTAAGTCCAAAAAGAAATAAAATATTTGAAATAAGAGCTTTTCCAAGATGAATAATGTTACATATTCTTATTGTCTCTCATTGAGAATTATCTTTTAGTGTTAATTTTCAACATTTAATCTTAATTTTATTTTTGAAGAAATTATTTTTTCTAATCATGTGTTTTGAACATTCACTATCCATGTACCAAATTTATTATTTATGGGTACTATATTAATTTTATGGAAAAACGATTATCTTTTCTATACATAAACCTTATTGGGCTCGATTTTTTCTAGAATTTTTTTTTATGTAACCACATTTGTATTTTTTTTGTTTCTGGAAAATGAAATTTCCTTAGAAAAATAATCCTTATGATAGCCTAATGATTGTACTATATTCAATTAACATTATTTATCCCAATTACACACACATTGGGACTTAGTGAAATAATGTGAACTTTTAGGAACAATGTAATTGTTGCTAAAAAGGTTTTTATTAATAAAAAACATTTTAGAAATATTTTTAGGAGGCCGAATATGTTTATAAATTTTTTCAATATTTTCCTTTCTAGTGGTAACTTTGATATAATTTTCACTTAACAAGAAATTTCATATTTTAGTTTGATACATAATTTTTAATTCTCATCAGTACTTGTTTGAGAATTATGTATTCCATGTAAAACATTTTTCTCGAAAATAACTTTTTAAAAATATTTTGAAATAGTATCTTCCTCAAAAATAGTTTTAACAATATCTTCATAAAAATAACATATTTCAATAGTTAAAAGATATATTATTTAATACTCATTACCATGTGTATATTTAACATTATCAAGTTTTTAAAAATCCTACAATTCACATTTTCTAATAGTTTTGGAAATATGGAAACCTCAACATAAATGGGTTATGTATTATCTTCTCTTGAGGAAGATTCTTTGGAAAAAGATGTAGAATTTTTATTATCAAGAAAATTTTCATTTAAATAAATATTAGTAAGAGACTTTTTTGTATGTACATTTTCTATTATAAAATTATTTATCATGAATACTTTAGAAAAAATCCAATGTTCCTCTTTTTGAATCATTCATTATTAGTTTAACTTTTAGAAGAATATCAACCACTAGCACTCTATATATCATATGATTTCAAAAGATTATTTATTTTTGACTTATAATATTTATTGTAATTTCAATAAGAATATAATTCCTTCTTGTCTTCTCTTTTCAAATTTTGTCAATCATTTCAGCTATGTCCAACTTTCTAACATTCATAAAAAGTGACCTTAGAATACTTCTTGTCACTTTTAACCATATGAATTTTTTTTACATTGGTAATGGAAATATTTATTTCCAACATTATGTTCATAATTATCATAATATTATCTAATTCATTCTCATAACTTTATGATGTAAAATAATCTAACTAAAAAAATTATTCTTCCACAATGATTTTAAAAATTTTTCTACTGACTAATCTTTATAAGGTATAATATATGTTGTAGTGAAAAAACAACAAATTTTTATTTTTATATTTCTCAATATCTCTCTTATGTATTACCATTTACTCTGTGAGAGTACCAATCAAATCATCAAGAGTAAGATTATTTAACATCCTTGTATCATCCATAATAGTTCTTTTTAATTTCCTAAAATTCGGTATTTAATCAATATTTTTTCAAAAAAAAATTTATTCATCAACTATTTTTTCTACAATAGACTATAAACTATTTATAACATTTATTAAACTTTGGTGAACCTTGTAAACTAAATATATTGGTAGAAAATTAAAGGACTGGTAATCATCTCGAAGAACCGATCTTCTTGTTTCCATAAATTTGGATATACCAAAATGTATACCATACAACTTACTCCAAATACTATTCGTAGCATAACAAGATGGTATCTATTTATAGATAGTAATTTTAATTGAAATAAAAAGTGTATTTCAGAATTATTAATTCAACTTATATTCTTATTTATAATCATTTGTAAAATCAGAAATTTCCTTACCAAGAATTGTTTATTTTCTAGTAAGCCTTAATAAATTTTCAACTCCATTTTTTTATCAAAAAAGTCCCCATGATATATCTCTGATATTCATAGCCATTCCCATCAAATATAGGTGGTCCAATAGGATTTTTATTATCAAGAGATACAACATTCATAACTTCCATTTTAAAGCAACAGAAACTATTTACTAAAAGTAAATATTAGTGTAACAACGTTTATAAATAGAATGGTTATATAAAAAATTAAATAAAATGCATTATGTAAAGAAAGATAAAATCGGAAAGTATATAAGACCGGAAATCATCCTCTGATACCAATTATAAGATCGTAAGAGTATCTTAGATTGTAATACTCACAAGGGGGTGAATTTTATTCTAAAAACTATAATATTATCAATACACAAAACCTCTTAATGTAAATTTATTAGACTAAAAATATGTCCAAATATCAGAGTGAAGAATTAGAATCATAATCATAATGGATATGATTAATATCAAATTATGTTTATTGATGTCAAATTTATACTTTTATAATAAAGAGTACATAATTTTTAGTACAATTTCTTTCCTTCTATAACATACACAGTGGACTAGAAACTTGTAAAAATAATAAATACAATATATAGTAATAGAAATAATTAATTAAAATTTGTATTTAAAAGATTTAACTCTTTTAACTAAATGCATAAGGTAGTTAATAACCTCATCTAAAGATATCCATATTTTTATAATTAATATAAATTAAGGCATTCCTTACCTAGAAGGCCCTCAATATGACGATCAAAATATGATCTATCTTTATATCCAAAAAATCCAATAATACAATGATTAGAATATGAATTTCTATCCCTAAAAGCCCTCGATCCAGTGGATCAGATTCACTATGTTCTTATCACCAGAATACCTCAATTGGAACTATGACATAAATTTATTACAAACTAAAAATTTATTAATGAAACAACCCTTGCAAGGATTTATAGAACTATATCTCTCTATAGTATAACAATGAGTTTGGAATGATATGTTCACATGAAAACATTATAGGAATTGAGTTGTGAATTAAATGTGCTCCAAACTCTTTAAATGACCCTCTATTTATAAGAGAATATCCACTGATCATATTTCTAAGCTTGTTTTAGTGGACTCAAACAACTGGCTCTTTGACTGTTCACAATTATTTAGCATAAATAAATGTCCAATGTCATTTTTTAGCACAATTACAATGTTAAAACTATTACTTATGATGTAATTATGTCTTCTAAATTCCGATTATAAACATTGGATTGTCCAATGGAATTTATTATCAATTTTAAATATGAGAATCCTTTTGAGGATCAGTATAATATATTAGTACTGGAAATAATCATCAGGTCATGCATTTTTTTTGTGTTATGAACAAGACACAAGTATAACTACTAGTATGATTACTGGTAAGTTTGACTGATCAGACACATTTTAATTCTAATGATCATAATGAAGAATTATAAATTTATATTCATAATAATTTATAAAATTTATTGTGTATAGTAATTTATAATTTTTGATACAAAAACATACTAAAACACTAGGGACTACAAAAGTTAACAAAAAATGTTTTAATAAAGTTTTATTGAATTAAAAATGTAACATAATAGAAAAGTAATAAGTAATACTTCTGACTCAACGTTATGCCTAGAAGGAGGCCACTGTGGTATTCTTCCCAAAAAATATTAATCATTAGATATAAATAAAATTTTAAAGGAAAACATCATTAATTGTTTAAAATTTATAGTCACATAGATGACCATCATTAAAATTACTCCATATCAAATACACTTATCATTTTAAGAAATCGTCCACCTTATAATTTCTTTATAATAATAAACAATATAAAAAAAATATTACCATGTATATAATAAAAAATTATATAAATAAATATAAAATAAATTATAAAAGGGGAGTGTCATTACAAACAGTGATATTAAATTTCCATAAATTATTCAACTTCACAATCTTTCATAATAATTTATTTTTTCGATAATCATATATAAGAGTAGCATGATCACCTATTAAAACATTATTTAAGGAAATTTCATTTATAACATCATCAAAAATATATTGGGTAATTATTATAAAAATAACACCAAAATGGGGATTTTATGAATCTTTTATATGGAACACATATCTTTCATAAGTTTACAATATATAAGGTTCATCAGTTTTAAGATAATAATCTATGTCCAATATTGTATATCAATATTTATCAACATAATTTTTTTCCAGTGTCAATGTATAAGACAAATAACATTCGGAATTTTGTGTAATAATCTAATATAATAATTTTCTCAATGAATCTATAATATGACACATAAATTAAGCATAATTTTTCTTCACATAATGTAGAATAAAAATTTGGTTCAATGATTAACATGAAAGCATTATTTTGAATTCTCATGTTCACCAAATACCAATTAATAATTAAATTGTTCATGTCTACCATAAACTCATGTACCACCATATTAAGACAAAATCTAAGTGTTCTAAACTCATTTTATATTTCATTACTTGGTATAATCTTAACCATATATATGTAAAAGTTTAATTAAAATTAATAAAAATAAGAATAAAATTTAAAAAATTTAACAAATTTATAGAAATATGTTATATTTGAACCATGTAAGAATATTTTGGATATGAAACATCTCTCACATTATAAGATGAAGATAATGATGTGTTATATTTATAATTTATTTATGATTCATATGTAATTTTTTAAAAATAAATAAATTATATAAATAAAATAAAAAATAAATATAAAAAACTTATAATTGATCTTACATTCTTGAGTTATTCATCTCCAACATGATAATTAAATAGTATATTATGATGTGTTACCTCCCTCCATCAAAGAGTCAGTTATTCAGAACACATGAACATAAAGCTCCCCCTAATTGTGTATGTGATGGAAATATTGTGTCAATTGTATAATATTTTCTATATTCGTTTTTCATTGGTCAATTTTACATTTTATCAAAATTATTCAAATAAAAAGAATATAAATCCATGCACTCTCGGTCTAAATAATATTTTATAGTGGATCCATTAGGATAATTACTATTTCTTACAAAATACATCATATTGTATATCATTATTTCATTGGGAAACATTCAATAAAAATTAGTGGGACCCCTGAGAAGAAATTTTAAAGGATGGTTCAAAGTAAGATGCAATATACATATTTAGTAAAATTGTGGAAATAATTTCTTCAATTAATATTTAATAATTGACTCATATAATTTAATTTTATTCAAATTATTTTTATCCAATTATTTATGATAGATATATCTATATGAGTCACAAAAATAAAAAAGAATGTCTCTTAAATTAACTATCCACACATGTCATATGATTAATAAAATAAAATCACAAATAAATATATGATAATAATGTGAATTAAATGATTTTAACTACACTATTATAATATTCACTTGTTTTTATATATTAATAGAATATATATTTGGAGCCATGAGACTATATAACACATGAAATAACCATTATCTCTCTGTAGTTTAAATCACGTAACAGGAATGAGGAACCAACAATTTGTTTGTTACCATTTGATTTAGATGAAGTTGTTTTTTAATTTCCATATCCTGAATGTATTTTCATGCTATTAGGTCATCCTATATTTTTCCTTGATATTTAGAATTAAATAATTTAACAATTCACATAATTTTATTTCAATATTCATAACATCTTAACAATTTCATAACATAAGTAATGACAAGAATTATTAATAAAAGAATATGATCCCCCCCCTATTTGAAGATATTATCCTTATTTTTACTCATTATATTTATCATAAGAGAACAACCCTTAAAAAAATGAGTCCCACATGTTTTACCAAGAATTAATTTCCTGAAAAATAGAGAGGATACCTCCCATTATAATAAATGTTATCAAAATGATGTTGATCACTTCTATATGGATATCTCATTAGTTGGACTTGAAAATTTCCCATAAAACTAAAAAACTATCAATTTTTTATTCTTATTGATCACATATTCTTAACATGTACTAAAAAATATAGTTTCTTATTTATTCTCACACCAGAAATCATTCCATAAGTAAGGGTATCATTTATGGTCTGTATAAGAGAAACACACATTTAAAATGAATCTTACTTTGAAGCATCATACATAGGGACACATGTGACCTATAATTGATTCAACATTTTTATTATTGGTTGTAGGTATACATCTATATCATTCCCAGGTTCATTAATCCCATAAATGAGTATGGTCATGGAACTATATGTCTTCTTCATGGACATCGCCAGAGACTGCTTATATATAAAAATTAATATTGTCCAAGTGTTGTGCAATATTTGTTATGATATTTGTTTTCACATAAATATTGGGAATAAATTGAATAATATTTTTAGAGTCTGGAGTTGAGATATATTAGGGTTCTAAGGCCTATTTTTAATATTAAAAAAGTATTAAAAGTATTAATATGTAATGTGCATTATTTTCCAAAAATAGTTGAATAAAATCATAAAATGGACTTGGATGGGAAATTTTAGACTTCCGTTGTGTCCAAAACATGGGTTTTACCCAAGTTGTGACATAATATTTGTTTGAAAAATACATTTTGGTAAAGGGATATCATTGGAACAAATAATAAAATAAATAAATAAATTTATTTACTTTGTTATTTTTAGTCTAACAACCTAACTCAATCTTTATAAATACATTGTTATGAGAAACCCCAATGGTAATCCAAATTTCCCAATATATTGAGAGAACTTGTTGGAGGAGATATTGGAAAATAATATCAGTTCAAGGATCACCAAAAATATCAGAGTTCAACGATCTCACCAATGATGATGATAAAGATTCCTTCAACATTCATGATTGATCCATGTTGAGGGTTGGCATTGTGTTACATGATTTATCTTCCCCATTAATTTTCCCAATATGAACATGAATCACTTATAATATTTGGTTCATGTGCTGATCATTATAATAGGTTTGGGTTTCTTTCTTCCCAAGATTTTATAATTGGTTTTTCGATTTATAATACCCTTTGTTCATAGTTTTAGTATAAAAAATAAAGTCCAACCCAAACATAGATGAGGTTAGATCACCATTTTTAATTATTCAAATTCTCCCCCATTTATTTTCTTGAATTAATGATGCTATATTTTTGTTCTGTTGATTTGATTAATAAATGATATTTGATCATTGCATGACTTTTCTTCAATGCAACAAACCAATACATTGGGTTTGTTTCATGAACGAGGGTGTGATCAAGGAGAGATGATGGTGGTGGATGATTGAAGATAGATTATATCATATTGAATGGATTAAATTTTGTTTTATAGAATGTGAAATGGTGCAATGGATTCTATTTTCTATCAAATTTGATGGCCAAAATATAGAGATTGGTAATGGTAACGTCAGAAAACCTCATATCCATAATATAAAGGCATGATTTCTAGTGGTGGTGATGAAATCAGAACACACATATAAAAACCAAGAGATTATACAAAATACAATTTTAAATAGTGTTCACCTGAATAGCACACATAATGTGGGGTTCTTAGGTGTATTGCTATGGCTTCACATTAATTAAAAAATCACACATATTATGACACTTGTCAAATGTTCTGTGAAATGGTGATAGAATATCAGAATGTATATTGGAGTATAAATCAACATATACATGTCTAGGAACATGTAAATGGGTAGAGTACCCTAGAAAAACTTCATAATTTATCATAACCCATTACACGAGAATGACCACAAAACATGGGTACGACTTGAAGTAAACATGCATGACTGTTTGTACATAAGCATGGTCTAGTTGAACACTGAGTGTTGTCTTAACCTCTACACACTATGTGCCCCTCAAAGAAACACCTTGTATAGGGAGGTTTACATGCCATGTGAGACGAATATCCATTGGAAGACCCCTGAGTAGGTGAGACATGTTGTGTACCCCTAGTACACACTATGTACTTCTTATAGGGTAGTGTGAGGTCCTATGTCTCTTCTGTATAAACCAGGTTCAATGTAATGAGATCCCATGATCCATCACTATAAGTATACAATGTGAAATTACATCCTTTGTATATGACTGTGATCCTATCTACAAGTTATATTGTATATAGAGTTCGTAGTATCCATCCATGTGAAATGGTATGGGATCCTCTTTCAGAACATTCTTAGGTGGGGTTTATGGTATTAGTATGACCACTACGCATAGTTCATTGATCAATTATCTAATAGTTTGATACACTATGGTTGGTGGAATCCCATAGAGGTCTTGGGTGTGATCACGTTTTTGGATGGTGTTATCTTCAATGATCTAGTTAGTACATCATAGTGAGTCCAGATGAGCATAGTCTCTCATATGAGTGTCGTTAAAGACGTAATGTATCATAGATTGATTCTTCCCAGAAGAGCAATACCATGATACCTTGAATATAATCATATAGTTGGAAATTTTGGTGGATATTCTTTGATATAAGTTTCCTATTATGATTATATCTATGGTTTCCCTATTGTCTTTATATATTATATATTTATTGAAGTACCAATGTATTGAGAAGATGGCAAATATTGATAATTTATCACTGGTTATTTCAAGGTGTCTTACTTGGTATTGTTATACTGCCCCTACATTGGCTCTAACTATATATGTTATTTCCTATATAGATGACATGCCATTTGATAGAGTCATGAGAGGACTAGGAGAAGGTAGATCTCATAATCATCCAAGACATACTAAGATTCATTTCAATGTTTCATTTGATATTACTCCCCTTTATTTGAATATGTTGGACTCTATTTTCAGTTTTGGGATGGCATTTATTTGGCCCCTTTTGATGCTTTTTGTACTTTTGTCTTACTCTCGTTTTGGGATATATTTTTTATGAAAAAATTGATATCAGTTTCATTTTTTTATATTTTATCATTGTATGGGTTTGGAAATGTGTGTTTTAAAAGATGTATAATGCATCCCATATATGGGATATGCCTATTCAGGGATGGTTTCTAAAACCTGGCCTAGTGAAGGTGGATTTTTGGATATCATACATGAATAATCTCTAGAAATGTAGGACATAGTTGTCCTGGTAATGACAAATTGGTATCAAATGAGATAGTTCACCCTTATGACCATATTTTGGATATTTTTTAGTTATGTGGTTGGTTTGGATGTTAGTGAAATTATGTTAAAGTGTATTAATTTTGGATTTTAGGTCCAGGGACTCTAGTGTGGGTGACATGACCAATGTATTCATTCACCATGACTCTAATAACCTACTTATTGACTTGGTACAAGTAGTAACTACTAGTAGGGAAAACATTGTTACATTCATCATATATGAATGGTTTTTTGTTTGTATATATTTATAAACTTGGATCCCCATATAAACTCATAGACCATGGTTCATCTATTATACATCATGATGCCTTCATGAAGAGAGTGATATATTATTTCATTAATTAATCTGGAGGACAATCCATTGAGTGACGAGGCTTCAGTACATGGGCCTATATAGAAGGTAGTACCTTTGGGTGTTTTCCTAGTTCTTTCACCATCTGTTGAGCATAATATTGTGGTAACAATACTAGACTAGAATGTGGAAATGTTGAGTTCACTCCAATAGTTTCGAGGTTGTGAAATCCCAATATTTGGGTCAATTAATACCACTAGGTAGTATGGGACTAGCTTGAGTTAGAGATATGATTTTTCTTCCTTGTGAGGACACCTACAGATCAAATAGTGGTCCTATCAGGGTGTATTCTTCTGGGCTCCACCATGTGATGGTGGATCCCTATGACTTAGTAACTCAATGATATAGCTATCTCCAATTCATATTTTGAGTATCTCTGTAGGGAGTTGTTATATGAATATATATTGGAATCTTTTCACATTCTGGAGCTTATGTGTTTGAAGTAGGGATGTATGACCATAGAAGTGTATTTGGAGAGGTGAACTAATGTTTCATGATACTCTATAGACATGGTTTGAAATTTTTTTTAGAGAATGAACGTTTGATTAGGACTTAAAACATGATATTAGGTGTGAAGTGATATCTAATTACATTCCCTCATATAATGGAGTGCATGAGTGTTCTTTAGTAGTAGAATTATTCCTAGACCAGATGCTGGAAATGGGTGTAGGTTGTAGGAAAACAAGATGTGAAACCCTAGTAGGAAATAGTTTACTGTTTTCACAAGTATTTGGAAGAGTTAAACACTACAGGATATGATCTATGGATAATGGATTATAAATTCATGTCTCTCCAGATGGCCTATGTTAGCCCATAGAGAGGAAATTATTATCTTGTGATATATGAGGCCATCTTGTTTTATATTGTTTGACCTATCATACAGCTAATGAAGATATGGTTGAGGTATCGCCCAAATAATAATAGTGGTGGGAGTAGGGAGTTTTAATGGGAGGTTGATGTTGAAGAGGATAAGTGACAAAAGTATGTGGTGGAAGTATATTTAACCTATTTCCCCCACCACCCCCAAGTGGTCCATGCCCAGCTCAGTGAGCTGGTATATATGGATGAGAAAAATTTCAAGAAGTAGAGCCCTATGACCTAGAGGCTATATGGATTATTAGAGGTATGATTTATGTGTTCTCTACCTTATTTGGTATTACTTCTTACATAGGTGTGATCCAATCTTTTCTTTTCACTTATATGGTTTGAGAAATTGTCATTCTAATTAAGCCTTTCACATATCCCTTATGCATAGAGACTTCTACATGTTGTGACTTGGTGACCACATACTATTGTCAATAGTGTGATATGATTCTTGAAGGTGATATATTTTTATATGATCTATTTATAGTAGTGATGTGTCCATATGATTTCATATTACGTATAGACTATATATCAATAGTTCATTCCTAGATTGAATATTTCAGGAAGAGGATGAGATGTATCTATGGTGATGAATTGACATCATCCTTCATGGGTTAGAAGGAAATCAATATAAAGAAGGATGTGATCATATATAGGAAGATATGACCGACTACTCACTAGTTGACTAGTATCCCACTTGAATTAGTGGGTGAAATGGTATTTTATATTCTTGTAGTGGAGTTGGAGTATGAGGATTTCTTTCATAAGGATGTGAAGGGATTAACTCCCACCGGGAGATATACTTATTCATTTAATTACCCTAAGGTATAGCCATAATATAGGCTCTGGTATAGAATATGGATCCCATATATCTTCGTGATCTGAGGGGGAAGTTGGAGGACTCATAGAGTAAGGTCTTTGTCCAGCCTAGTTCTTCCCCCATAGAATATTTAATGTAGTCCACCAAGAAGGTGAATTAGAGATTGATTTTGTATGTGCATTTTTAGTGACTAAAATTGGTGACCATGAAGAATAATTATTCACTACTAAGGATCGAAAACCTCTTTATTCAGTTAGGAGGGGAAAGCTCGTTATGAAATATTGACCTCAGATCAGGCAATCACTAGCTTTGAGTACATGATGAGGATATATTGAAGATGAAATTCCAATGTTACTATGATCACTAGGAGTCCTTGGTGATGAATATCGATATAATGAACACCCTAATAGTTTTAATGGGTCTCATGAACTAGATATTTCAATATTTCCTTGATTGATTTGTTGTCATCTTCATTGATGATATTCTAGTGTAATTAGCGTCTAAGGAGGAGAATATGAGACACTTGAAGATGATGATTGACATACTTTAAGAGAACCATCTTTATTGAAATCTATGGAAGTTCTAGTTATGGAGATGAGAGGCCCACGTTATGGGATATGTAATATCTGTATAGGGTGTAGTAGTGGACCTAGTGATGATTGAGAAAGTTTTAGCATCAGATCCACCCCAAGAGAAAGATGGTTGTGTAGATCATCCTTATGTTGGTTGGATATTATACGAGATTTATGTTCAATTTATCCAAGAATTTAGTACCTTTTACTACTTTAACATAAAATGTGAATCCTTTTTTTATGGTGGGGATCCATCAAAATTTCCCTATGTTTTTGTAGAGACTGTTGAGTTCCCCCATGTTGAGATTGTTAGAGGAGGGTGTCTGGTTCATTGTTTTTTGCGATGAATTATGGACCATACATGGATTTTTTCTTATAAAAGGGTAGGATTTGATTTCCAACGGGTCTGAGTAGTTGATACCTCATGAGAATAACTAATTGACCCATGATATAGAGTTGGAAGCAGTAATATTTGGTAGGAATATGTAGTGACACTATCTCATGGGTGAGTGGTCTATCATCTATTATTACTATAAGAGTCTCAGGTATATCTTATCTCAGAAGGATATTAAATTGAGACAAAGGTGTTGGATACAGTTCCTCTAGGAATATGACTTTGATATAGTGTATACTATTGGTAAGGGGAATATGTTGTAAGATGATCACACCTGGAGATGTTGTTCAAGGTTGTTAACAGAGGCTTTGAAGCATTTAGCCTCATTGCAGTTTTCTTTAGTGGATGAGGATGGTGAACCTTATCTATAGTCTATGGTTATTACCCTAACATTTATATGGAGTTTTAGGGAGGATCAATATGGATATACTTAATATGATACTTTACATGCTACGATATCCAGTGGATATGATCTTGATGGATTTTATGAAGGTGAGAATCACATTATCATTTTCAGAGGGTGGATGATGGTAGCAGTGGTGTTTCTTTAGAAGTTTATAAGGGATTTCCACTCAACCACATTGGCGGTACATCCAGATATGGTGAAGATATACCACGACCTCTAATGTCAGTTTTAGTGTCCAGATATAAAGAAGTGTGTTGTAGAGGTTTTCTCCAGGTTCCTCGCCTCATAGTATGTGAAGGCTAAGAACCAGGTTCCAATAGGCATAACCCAAATATGTAGGGTTACAGAGTGGATGTTGGATGGTATATATATGGAATTTATGATTGGTTACCATGAATGTATGGATGACATGATTCCATCTAGGTGATCATAAACCTACTCACCAATTCATCACACAACCTAGTTATCTAAGAGCTGATCTTGGTAGTGTGATTTTGATGCCATTACATGTAGAAGATCATATGGATCTATGGATTTACCTCAATGATAATTTCATACCACAACTCTCACTTAAAATTATAATTACAGAGATTATTTTAGGTGTCCTTTGGGACTGAATTGTTTTTGAGCATTACATTTCATCCCCTGACTCATGGACAGACTGAGCAAACCATTATTGTTCTGGAGGAAATGAATGGTCTGAGTGATGAAATTTATCCAAAGTTAGGAGGCACACCAACTCATGGAGGATTTTTTTTTACAAAAAAATATTATACCACATTTTGTATGGTTCAATTAAAGTTATTGTAATGGTGACCATATATGTCACCACTATGTTGGATTAAAAAAGGTGAGTCTAATCTCATGAGGCAACATTTGGTGTGATCTATGGAAGATAGGGTGCAGGTTATCTAGGAGAAGATGTGGACTACAAATATCTATTATAATTCTTATAAGGACCAACATCCAAGGACTTTAGATTTTAAGGAGGGAGATCATGTGTTCCTAAGTGTCTCACCTCTACACAGAATGTGGATATTTTTCCTTGGAAGTAAGCTAAATATGAGATTTATTGGACTTCTCTAGATATTGTGTGGGGTCAGTGAGGTGGAGTACCACTTGTCCCTGCTATTGTAGTTAGACTAGGAACCAAACATCTTCCATGTGTCACAGATGATAATATACGTGCATGGCCAATCACATGTTATCGATTGGGGTGAGATAGGCATTTATGAAGAATATGATTTTATATATTACTCAATATAGATCAAGTTTCAAAGGGATAAATTCTTTATGGGAAATAAATTCCCTTAGAGAATGTCTGGTGAGAGAATATGAATCCTCAAAAGATCAGTTGGGAGTGAGAAACCCAAATGTGAGCTTAAAACTCACATCTCTTTGTCTAGGTTTTACTATTTTTAGTACAAAAATCCCTGAGGGGGGGGGGGATAATTTAACACCTATATATTTTTCAAGTAATTTTTTTAATGTATATAATAATATTTTCTAATCTAGGAACTGAGACACTGTGGGATTCAAAGGACTAGTGATCCCAATATTGATATTATAAATAAAAATATATATATTAATATCAAAAATACACATTTCCTAAAATAGTATAATAACTCCTGAAAAGGGACTTAGATATGAAATTTGAGACATCCATTGTGTCCAAAATGTGTGTTTTACACTAGGTTCAATATAAGATTTTTTGGAATCGTGCATTTTGGTAAAGCTCTATCATTGGTGTAAATAATAAAATAAATATATTAATTGATTTTACATATTATTTTCAGTGAAAAAACCTAACTCACACTATTATAAATATATGGTTATGAAAAATCCATAATGTTTTCCCCAATACACTAAATATTTAAAGGATTTGTTAGAGGAGATCTTTGAGAGTGACATTGGATCAAGGATCACCAAGAACATCATAGTTTGAGGATCTCACTGACAATGAAGATGTGGATTATTTCTCTTCTAGTGAACAATTTTAAAAAAATGCAAGGCATTGTTTTTATGGTTTATTTTTCACATTGATTATCCGAGAATAAACATGAATCAATTTATCTAATAGTTTTATTAGAGGGTCTATTTTTCTTATATGGTTTGGTATATTTTATTATTGGACATGGGAATTGATTTATTGACTGTTATTACTGTTAATTCAACTTTCTAATAAAAATGAATCGACTCTAACAAGAACATAGCTGGGTATCATTCCTTATTTTTTTAGTTGTTTATTTTGGCCTTGTTTCTTATCATGATGCATCATCAGTTTTTTCCTTGGTTGACAGTTTGATGAATACCTTGTATTCGATCATTGTGCAGCCTTTCAATAGTGTGACTGATCGATATTGTGGGTGTGGATCTCTTTTTAGTGGTCGATTCATGATAGAGTTGAAATGGTTGTGGTGGATGTTTATAGATAGGTCATATTATATCAGAGGTTTCCTATTTTATGGTTTAGTCTATGATGTACGACACTGTGTGAAGGAGGTGATTTTCGATAAGATGAGCCGACTAGATTTTGGAGGGAAATGATGGAAAATCCAGCCAACCTCAAATCTTCAATATAAAAGAATTATTATATTTATCTTTAACAAGTTTTATGATTTTTAGAATAATAACAAGAGTCTAGAAAATATCACTTTACATAATGTGTACTCGAAGAACATACAACGTTTGGGGAGCCTAGTTGTGGCCATAGGGTTTCACAAGAAATGAAATATCACATACCATGTGAGATGTCTCAAACATCTTATGGCACTTTGATGGTGGGTTTGTTTTTATCATAAAGGATACATGGGTAAAAACATTGCCAAGAACAGTGGCGTATGTTGGGTACACAACCACAACCCAATACATGGACAAGGCCAGGTACACTGGGATAACCACAACACAATGACAAGAAAAGATGTACAAAAGAATGACTAGCTGTATATAGGCTTTCAGAACACTGATTTCCATCATAAAAATATTTTTCATGTTCCCCTTAAGGATACACCACATATATTGTTTTTTACATTCCATGTGAGATGGAGGGACACGAGAATACCCCCAATAGGTGAGACGCACTGTGTCTGTTTTCTAGGTCATTAAGAGTCCCTCCATATCTTTAGTATATATAATGTTCAATAGAGTGAGATCTCATGGTTCATACCAATATGGGTACACTATGGAATTAAAACCAAGGCATAGGATTTTGATCCTATCTACTGGTTTTGTTTCAGATAGAGTTTGTAGTATCCCTCTGTGAGGCCTAGGGTGGGATCCTCTATCATATCATTATTATATGGGGTTCATGGTATTGATATGAACACCATGAATATGACATTGATCCCTTATCTATTAGTATGATCTAGTAAGTTTTGTGGTGTCCCTTAATGATCCTTGGTGTGATCCCCTATCTAGAAATATAGATCTTTAGATATTCAGTGAGTACACATTTGAAAGTCTAGATGAGAACGACATTTCAGATGAGAACCATCAGTGAAAACATGTCTTGTGGAGATATTCCTCCCAATCGACCATTAACCAGAAGCCTTGTGTATAATCCTATAGTTGGGAGTCCTAGTTGAGACCCCTTGAGATTGGTTGTATGTTGTGAGTATATCTTGGTTTTCTCTATTATAATTTTGTCTCATATATCAATTTCTATTCCTATGTATTATGAAGGTATCTTATCTTGATGGATTATGGTTTTTAATTTCACTGTTCCCAATTGGGTATTTTTATACTCTCCCTACATGGGTTATTATCATACATTTCATGTTTTCTGTAGATAAAAGGCTATTTTACGGAATACTGGAGGGGTCATGTGTAGTTAGATCATTGTGTTGTACTAGACTGAATGATTTTCTTTCTGGGGTTTCATTTGATATTATTCCCATTTTTTTGAGTAGTATGGAATCTATTTCACGTTTTTGGTGTGCTTGTATTTGACCCATTATCACTTTTGTCACATCTTTCAAACTCTGGTTATGGGATATAGTTGTGTTCATGTATTGTTATGATTTGTATCATTTTAAAATCCATCATTGAATGGGTTTGGTCATGTGTATGTGCATACCCATACTTCTTCTAAATCATTCCATATGTGGTATATAATTACTAAGTACTGGTTGCCAACCCCTATCCAATTTGAGGTGGGAATGGGGTTTTAACACTTGGCATATTTCCTTCCAGGAGATACCTAGTGGGCCTGATCATGAAACTATATGATTTTTTCTAAATAGATTGAATCCATAAGAAGATAACCCTAATTTCACATTTCATATCTTAAATAAAAAATTTATAACTCATTTATTAGACTCCTATAATGATAATACATCTATTGGGTACACTGAATTATTACTATATTCATTTGATTCCACATTCCATCTCATATCTTATGTAGTTTTTTTTCTATTTTAAACATCATTTAAAATCACTATGTCAAATCAATGTTCTAAATTACCTTATTAAGAATTCAATATAAAATTACATAATTATTTCATATATATATAGTATATGTATAGTAGTCATCTAATGATATAGTTTTATTTCAATATACCATTTAATCATTACAGAATACATGTATTATACTATACTAAAATCCATGATGGCGAATTATATATGATTCCTAATAATCATCTCATGTAAAATTATCGCTATTACGAATAAATTCATTTATAAATTAATCAAAATAGTTATTACTATTATTAATTAATCTATATATTGTTTTCCTATGAAATAAATTCACCATAGATTGAAAATTTTCAATTTGGAAATAACCAAGATATAACTGTGTTTTGAAATTATCCACCAATTTTATAAATTTATCAATTCCATTTTTTTGATACTAGTGACTAAAATTAGCATTGAATTTATAATGATTAATTTTTATTTTTCCCTTAAAGAATGATCATGATGAAAATATAAAGACAACTGATCAAATATCACATCTTCTAATCTACAACTCTTTGGTCTTTCAAAATTTTCATTAAAAAGGAATATATATCTATTATGGTTCTATATGTCATAGTTATATTGAAATATAACTATAGTGATATGATATCTTACTTCATTAGTATTTAACCATTGAATAATGATAAACTGATAAAAAGGGAATCAAATAATATCTTCTTATTAGGAATTTTTGATAAGGAAACCTAAAAAATCAAGTTTATTTTGAAACTCATTCAAAACCTGATCAAGAGTATACATAAAACTTATATCCATTATGAAATAAAAAATCTAATATAATATATAATGAAATAACCTTTATTTATTCAATTTAATTTATTGAAAAATATAATAATCATATTTGAAAAATATTTAAATTTATAAATTAATAAAAATATATAGTATATAATTTATAAAATTATATAGTTGGAGGTATATATATATTAATAATGTTTAGAAGTTTTTCATATTTAATTTTAAAAAGTACAAAAAATTTATATAAGTGTATAAAAATATACTTGATTTATAATGTAAACACAATCTGTATATTTATATAAAATTATAAAATTATAAATTTATAAATTTATTATATAATCAATTAAAATTCTATTATCAAGGAGGGATATAAGGAGGAATTTTACCCCTAGATCAAGGAAAAAGAGAAAAAACCCTTTCCAAGATATATTAACAAGGAGATAACAATAGATTAGTATCTAATTATTAGAGAGAGGATGTTTGATAGGGTAGAATTTGAACTTGATAGAGACCATGAAATTGATTTTTTAAAACATTCTTGGGAATAGATGTATGTGTATGAGTCTTTATATGGAAGTTGATCCATTTATGTGGCTCTACGTATTGTACTTGAAATGTTGTCATTGTTCTATTTATAAACTCTCTGTATGTTTCATGATCTTTGAAGAAGTGTGTCTGATTGAAGGATCCAATGGTTGATCCTTCATCAAAATTGATTACTAGATGTAGAGGGACTTCATTTGGATTCAATTTAGGAACAATCTACATAATTAATTTTTATATTTCTATTGTATACTTTTCCAAGAAATCCCAAGAATGTTTTAGAATCAAACACCTTATCAGCGGTTAATCATTTCCATTGAAGATGGTTGTTTGATGTTATTTATAGTGGATGGTCACTGTAAAGGATTCTTTATTAAGGAGCTCTTTGTTTTTGCTGGAATTTCCAGTACCTCATCACATACTTATGGTTTCTGGTTTTTTGTGATCTATATGAAATTTCTTATAAACTACTAGAGAACATTTATTATCATTGTGATGTTGTGTTCATGAAATAGGAAGCTACATTTTTTACTTTTTACTAATGATATTTAAGATGATCCTCTTGAGATGTCATTCCATATCATAGGCTTTATAACTAAATGTAGAGTTGTTTCTCCATATTTCTATTTATGTAATATGGGGATGATGCCACCTTGATGATCCATTTTAGATATCTTGTTATGATGACTAGTGTATCTCATTCTTTGTTGTCACGAACCAGGCCGGTGTGTCATCCGACCCAGTGCTCGACCCAGTCCGTGACATGGCCCAAAGGGCGTTCCCGGTCCCCATGGGCTGGCACAAGTGCCCAGGAATCAAAATAAAAGAGGGGGGAACGATTTACCCGAATAAACATCCAACAAAGTAAACCAAAACAAAAGTAAAGGTCGCTGACAACAAACCATTATACATGACCAAGTTTTGAGTCATGAGTATAACTAAAAACCAATCAACACAAAGGAAAGTGTAGAGACCAAAAACCAACCCAGAAACTGTCACCCAACGAGAGATCGCACCCTCAAACCGTCACCTCAACGCCACTCCAAGAAGTAGCAGCTAATAACTCGGATCACCGTCCTCAAAACCTTTGCCTTTCCCTGTATCAGACAGAATCAGATCTACTTACACCCAAGGGTGTAAGTAGGGTGTGAGAAATTGCTCAATAGGTTGGAACCAAAGAAAAGATTTAGCATGAAAAGGTTAGATGACCAAAACAGTTCGCAGGTTCAAGTTTTAGAGAAAATAAATAAATGCACTAACACTTTAATGAAAACGGGTTTTAAAGAAAGAAAGACAGTTCTAAAATAGGGAAATGGGATTTTTGGTATTGAAATAAAATGAAACATTCTCACCTTTTGAAACCACAGAAGTTACCAAAACCAACCATTGATGAGTATATAAATGCACAGGAGCAACAAAAGTGGGAGAAGCCCTAAAGTACCAAAGTTGTGTGGGTCCCTAGAATGTCGTGTCTCGGTGAAACGTGGCTTAGATGGCCACGACCCTCAGATAACGTGGCTTAGAAGGCCACGACCCTCAGAACACATGGCTTAGAAGGCCACGACCCTCAGATATCATATGTTTAGTTAGTGTTGCAATCGTCAATCCCGCCAGTGAAACCAGACCGAGTCATCTCCGGAACACTAGCTCACTAGTCTAGTCTTCCCACCTAGTACCGAGGCTTCCCCTTTTGTGCTCAATATTCAAAGTTCACCCTACTCATCAGGTTCAAGTCATAACACACTTGAATGCAAACTAAGTCAACCACACTTGCACATTCAATATAAATGAATAAACAAATAATCATTTAAAGGTCTAATGCACAACAGAGATTTTCAGAAACAAAACACAACGTGCAGGAATTTCACAAGTTAATAAACTATACAATCTCAAGAATCAAACTAAAATTTATAAAACATTAGAGAAATTGGTTTAGTGATTTTAAAGAAAACAAGGCATCGTAATAACAGTGCTAAACCCACTCAAATTTTCTTTGAAACCAAATGCATAAAAATTTCAAACGCTGTATTTATTCAAAACTAAAGACACGACTTAGTTGAAACCAAAATAACCTAAACATGCCACTAGTGAGATAAATCAATAAAATCTATCAGCTGAAATCAACACTCACAACAAAATTTAGATGATTGAAATGTTAATTTAAATAAACCCGCAACCCAATTAATCAGACAACCTAAGCATGCGAAACCACCTACCTCAATGCAGGAGCGAAAAACGACACGGCGAAGTACTCCTGATGCGCAAAGGTCGCACTGTACGGAGCCGTCAAAATATATTAACATAGTAGAACAAGAATTCACATCGCCAACCCAAAATAATATCAGCAGCTAGTAAAAAGGGAAACATCAAAAATTAAATAATTTAATTAATAGTTAAACAAATTCAATCAAATAAATTAACTATTAATTTAACAAATTAAATTAAATAAATTGATTAATTAACTAAAAAAAGTGCTAAGAAGATTTATTAAGTAGTTTCCAACATGTCGCAACTTTGAATATATATATGCAAATTCCACAATTTATCGGCGCTGATAAACAGCCCAAAGTGGGTTTTCAAAATAAAATGCACTAATACTATTTAAACATAACACTAACAATTTTTAATGCCCATTGAAACCAAATTTAAAAACAATTTCGCAGCATGTAAACTAATTAACAATGGTGCAAAATCAATTAAATAAGCAAGTGGATTCATACCTCGCCGAATTGGTGCGCAAAAGCCACTGCACCACAAACAACGCAATTAGTCCCTAAAAACAAGCAATTGGATCACATACACCATAATCGGACCAAACAAAAATCCAAAATATCAAAATCAAACCAAATGGGAATCCAAAATCCAAATTGCAACTCAATGAAATTAAAAGAACTAACAACAAAGGTATATCGCACTTACGACGAGCAGTCTGAAAGGCTGGCCGGAGGCCGGCGGAGGGTGTCAAGGTTTGCGCAATGCTGAAAAAAAGGAGAAGCCCGCTGAGAATTCATTTGAACAAAGGGGAGTTGCGCAGGGGGTCTCGACCGATCCTAGAAGAGGCGGTAGCTTGGTGCAGCCACGGGAATTGTCCGCTTGAGCTTCGGCCGATCCGTGGGAAGCTGCGCGGATGGTCGGACGAGGGTGAGGAGGGGTTGGAGGGGTGGCGTTGGATAGGATCATGTCGGGGGAGGCCCATCGGTGGGCGGCGCGGCTGGGTAGAATGGGAGGGAGATGGCGGTTCGGCCAAGAGGGAGGCGACGCGAGGGAGCAGGAGGGCGCGGCTTGAAGGTGGATCGGCCGGGAGGTTGGGCGCGGGAGGGAGGTGGCGGAGTGAGGTAGTTCTCCGGGAGGCGGGGCGCCAGTTGTGGACCGGAGGGTAGGCAGGACGGAGCGCGGCTTAGGGTTTAAGGGCAGAGGCGCGATGCGCAAACAGAAGGGGGGAAAAGAAGAGGGTCCGCACGGGGAGAGAAGGGGAAAGAAAGAGAGGAGGGGGGGGGGAAAGAAGAAAAGAAAAACAAGAGGAAGGAAAAAAAATAAAAGAAAAAAATAAATAATAAAAGAGCAAATAAAATATGATAAAAAGAAAAAGAAAATAAAATAAAATAATAATGAAAAGAAGAAAACAATAATCTAATTAATAATAACATTTTTTTTACTAATAATAAAACTAATAATAACAAAACCAAAATAATTGAAACGACCAGCTTAAAATATTAGCTGAAATAATAATAATAATAATATTAATAATAATGATAATAATAATAAAAAATAATAATAAAACAAACCAGAATAATAATATCATTATTAACTGAGCCTGGACACCTCGCATGGTCACGTGAGCGGTCGCGTGCGCGGTCGCATGCACGGGCGCGTTCGCGCGTCGAGTCGCGATTACGGTCGTGCATCTGTAAAATATATCAAAATCCTTTTTTAAAATAGAACCGGTTCAAACTGCAATTCAAAATAAAGACTTAAAATAATTAAATTAAAAAGAAGCGTCAGTCGGGGTGTGACAATTCTCCCCACCATGACACTTTCTGCCCCTAGAAAGTCCCAAAAGACTAGGTTAACCAAGGGTTCCAAGCAAGACCGCGAAGATGTTTAAAACCAAACCTCAATCGCTCAAAGATCGAGCATTTAAAAAAGTCGATGACCTGAAACATCAAAGATCTCAAAACCCGAATGAGAAAAAAATGACCAACAACTAGGAATTCACCTTGAAACACAACCACAACATGGAACACCCCGACCCCTAACGTAGGGATCATCAGTACCACTCGAGATCTCCAAGAACGCTCGTCAAGCGACCCACTACATAAGCTATCCAACCAACATGGTCGAGGTTGGGCGGAGCAGAAGCAAGGGGTCGCTCTGCCAAGTGCACTTTGAAAACAGAGCCTTCCACAAGCCCGTCTTATGGTGGTCTCCCCACCATATTAGGGTTCTCGGCAAACATTTGTTCTCCAAAACAAAAAGACTCCCAAACCCAGACAAATCTAACACTAGCTTGATCTTCAGAGTTCCCTATGTTGAACTAACACAAGACGGGACATCGGCGAGACCCGCACAGGGTCTCCCCACCATTTTAAAATATCCTAACACCATGAAACCCGCGCGGGCATTCCCAGTTTACTTTAAGCAACATTGACTGAACCCTTCATCGCGAACCCACCACACGGGCCGACCTGAACTGATTATTTTTACTGGTGACAACACTCTGCCACATGAGATATCTTTGATAGAAGAAACACCTAACCAGGAGGCGAATCGGACAGGCGCACATCAATTCCACAAGACATGAGCATCTCCGACTACAAGAAGGTTCACGAAGTACATCCACTAGCTTTACAAGAATATGGGTTTTTTTTCCGAACCTCTGTAATTCCCAAGAGAAACTCCCATAAAATAAGACCACGACAAGTAGACAAGGGCTCCATTCCCCTGACAACAAGAATGATGCCTTCGGAGAGGGTACCACAATAGGGAAATTTAAGTTGTCCCCATCCTGACATTGCGGACTAAAGTCGGACCAAGCCCATCCCACGTCTGACGAGTCCTGACTGCGCGCAAGCTTCACCCTAAGACCTATGGTTGGGGCACTGATGTCTGAAGCATCTACAGCCTCGCAGTCACAAGCTGACCACTTCTAACTAGAACTTCCTCCACTGGAAAAGCAGCTTGCATACTTCTTCTCGTGTCTCGCGTGGCCACTCAATTAACATACCAATTTAGAATTGCAGTGAACGACCTAGAGTGTCTAACTGACCGCACTAGAGATAAGAGGTTGAGCGGTCTGTCCGACACGCAACACGAACTGATGGAAGGAGCACTCCAAGAGCAAGTCACTTTGGTTCACACTCGTCAACGGATGAAGAACATTCATTTACCATAGTATAAACGGGACAGACAACATTTACGAGCTTTGAACTGGTCGTTACACACAACCTCTGGGGACCAAGAAACAAGCTCATCAGAAAGGTCAACATACCTCCTTTGTCGCATGTTAACTGGTCGAGAACCTACGAGATCAACCAATTTCCCTCACCTTCACTTCCTTAGGTATAATCATGGAATGAGGCTTGTCTTGAGGATTTCTCACGACGTCCCCATTTGCAACGAAAACGGAACGATCACCATTCACTAGTTTAGTCCCGCTCCACCAGAAGTACTTGAGAAAATCTTACATCCGCACAACATTTGAAGTTCCTTCAAAACCAGAGACACTTAAAACTTTCCCAAATCACTCAACGACATCCAACTGACATCGACTTTTATGAACAGTTGATGCCACCGAGCAGAACTCAACTCTGCCACTCCACTGAGAGTCTGGGTCGGGCCAAGAACTGAGAGAGACCTGCTGGAACCCATGGAACGTTTCTAAGGGCATATCCCAAACAAGAAACACAAACAAGCCTTCCACAAATCCAAACACATCACAAAACAAACATCAACATTACAAAACAAATCCAATAATCCCAATTTCAAACATCCATTCATTTTCAAAGAATACACTAACTTGAAAGACCAAGCCCTGCACAATAAGCCCAAAAACTATTTTAAAAAATCTATCTTTACTTTAAAAGCAATGTCATTTTTTTTCATTTCCAAAACCATTATTGCACAAAACCCATTTAAGAAAAATCCCCACTTTCTAGGAAACAAGAAGCAACCTTAGAGATCAAACAACCACCAATGATATTCCATGGTGCCTCGCAAGTATGCATTTTCGTGCCACTCAGGCACCCGTCCACACGATCACCAACTATCCATTAATCAAGTCCATATGCACATGTGAGCACACATAGGAATACCACTAGAAAGAAACAAGGCTACCCCGCTTTCAAAACAAAACATTCTTAATATTAAAAAAAAATACATTTTTCTTTCCAAACCCATTTCAAAAATTCAAGAGAAATTTCAAGAATGCTTTCCATTTCTAAAACAACCCATTTCAATTTCAGGCAACCCAAGACATCCCTTTAGAAATTCAACATTGAAAAAATCAACTCCAAATTCCAAAAATAAGGTCCAAGAGAGACGCATCCCAAATATCATGTCAACCGCAAATAAGAGCAGCAGCAAAGTCCGCTTCACTTTTTAAAGGAAAACAATTTCACGGCAACTCCCAAAACTGAAGCAAGACATCACGAACGTTAAACACTTGGGAAGAGGACTAGTGGTCATGTCTAACCCAGCTACATGGTTTAGCAGACCATGCCCTGGGTAAGCACCAACCACTAGGAGTGTCGAACCGCACTCTCGGGCATCACATGGGTCGCTAATCCATGTGAGATCGCGCGCAGTACCGGTTTACTCCTATTGTCATCCCCCATCCACAAATACCAAAACCAAAACTTAGATCCCGGACTGACCATGGTTACTCGAGGATCGGAACGAGGAAGAGTTCGCGACGCTCTTCCCACACCTACCACTCGAGTACCGACAATCCTATCTCTGATCTACCTGATACCCCAAATAACAAGAACAAAACCACCTTTGATACCATTTTTTCACGAACCAGGCCGGTGTGTCATCCGGCCCGGTGCCCGACCCAGTCCGTGACATGGCCCAAAGGGCGTTTCCGATCCCCACGGGCTGGCACAAGTGCCCGAGTATCAAAATAAAAGAGGGGGGAACGATTTACCCGAATAAACATCCAACAAAGTATACCAAAACAAAAGTAAAGGTCGCTGACAACAAACCATTATACATGACCATGTTTTGAGTCATAAGTATAACTAAAAACCAATCAACACAAAGGAAAGTGTAGAGACCAAAAACCAACCCAGAAACTGTCACCCAACGAGAGATCACACCCTCAAACCGTCACCTCAACGCCACGCCAAGAAGTAGCAGCTAATAACTCGGATCACCGTCCTCAAAACCTTTGCCTTTCCCTATATCAGACAGAATCAGATCTACTTACACCCAAGGGTGTAAGTAGGGTGTGAGCAATTGCTCAATAGGTTGGCACCAAAGAAAAGATTTCGCATGAAAAGGTTAGATGACCAAAACAGTTCGCAGGTTCATGTTTTAGAGAAAATAAATAAATGCACTAACACTTTAATGAAAACGGGTTTTAAAGAAAGAAAGACAGTTCTAAAATAGGGAAATGGGATTTTTGGTATTGAAAGAAAATGAACATTCTCACCTTTTGAAACCACAGAAGTTACCAAAACCAACCATTGATGAGTATATAAATGCACAGGAGCAACAAAAGTGGGAGAAGCCCTAAATTACCAAAGTTGTATGGGTCCCTAGAACGGCGTGTCTCGGTGAAACGTGGATTAGATGGCCACTACCCTCAGATAACGTGGCTTAGAAGGCCACGACCCTCAGAACATGTGGCTTAGAAGGCCATGACCCTCAGATATCATATGTTTAGTTAGTGTTGCAATCGTCAATCCCGCCAGTGAAACCGGACCGAGTCATCTCCGGAACACTAGCTCACTAGTCTAATCTGCCCACCTAGTACCCAGGCTTCCCCTTTTGTGCTCAATATTCAAAGTTCACCCTACTCATCAGGTTCAAGTCATAACACACTTGAATGCAAACTAAGTCAACCACACTTGCACATTCAATATAAATGAATAAACAAATAATCATTTAAAGGTCTAACGCACAATAGAGATTTTCAGAAACAAAACACAACGTGCAGGAATTTCACAAGTTAATAAACTATACAATCTCAAGAATCAAACTAACATTTATAAAACATTAGAGAAATTGGTTTAGTGATTTTAAAGAAAACAAGGCATCGTAATAACAGTGCTAAACCCACTCAAATTTTCTTTGAAACCAAATGCATACAAATTTCAAACGCTGTATTTATTCAAAACTAAAGACACGACTTAGTTGAAACCAAAATAACCTAAACATGCCACTAGTGAGATAAATCAATAAAATCTATCAGCTGAAATCAACACTCACAACAAAATTCAGATGATTGAAATGTTAATTTAAATAAACCCGCAACCCAATTAATCAGACAACCTAAGAATGAGAAACCACCTACCTCAATGCAGGGGAGAAAAACGACACGACGAAGTACTCCTGATGCGCAAAGGTCGCACCGTACGGAGCCGTCAAAAGATATTAACATAGTAGAACAAGAATTCACATAGCCAACCCAAAACAATATCAGCAGCTAGTAAAAAGGGAAATATCAAAAATTAAATAATTTAATTAATAGTTAAACAAATTCAATCAAATAAATTAACTATTAATTTAACAAATTAAATTAAATAAATTGATTAATTAACTAAACAAAGTTCTAAGATGATTTATTAAGTAGTTTCCAACATGTCGCAACTTTGAATATATATATGCAAATTCCACAATTTATCGGCGCTGATAAACAACCCAAAGTGGGTTTTCAAAATAAAATGCACTAATACTATTTAAACATAACACTAACAATTTTTAATGCACATTGAAACCAAATTTAAAAACAATTTCGCAGCATGTAAACTAATTAACAACGGTGCAAAATCAATTAAATAAGCAAGTGGATTCATACCTCGCCGAATTGGTGCGCAAAAGCCACTGCACCATAAACAATGCAATTAGTCCCTAAAAACAAGCAATTGGATCACATACACCATAATCGGACCAAACACAAATCCAAAATATCAAAATCAAACCAAATGGGAATCCAAAATCCAAATTGCAACTCAATGAAATTAAAATAACTAACAACAAAGGTATATCGCACTTACGACGAGCAGTCCGAAAGGCTGGCCAGAGGCCGGCGGAGGGTGTCAAGGTTTGCGCAATGCTGAAAAAAAGGAGAAGCCCACTGAGAATTCATTTGAACAAAGGGGAGTTGCGCAGGGGGTCTCGACCAATCCTAGAAGAGGCGGTAGCTTGGTGCGGCCACGGGAATTGTCCGCTGGAGCTTCGACCGATCCGTGGGAAGCTGCGCGGATGGTCGGATGAGGGTGAGGAGGGGTTGGAGGGGTGGCGTTGGACAGAAGCATGTCGGGGGAGGCCCAGCAGTGGGCAGCGCGGCTGGGTAGAATGGGAGGGAGATGGCGGTTCGGCCGAGAGGGAGGCGACGCGAGGGAGCAGGAGGGCGTGGCTTGAAGGTGGATCGGCCGGGAGGTTGGGCGCGGGAGGGAGGCGGCGGAGCGAGGCAGTTCGCCGGGAGGCGGGGCGCCGGTTGTGGACCGGAGGGGAGGCAGGACGGAGTGCGGCTTAGGGTTTAAGGGCAGAGGCGCGATGCGCAAACAGAAGGGGGGAAAAGAAGGGGGTCCGCACGGGGAGAGAAGGGGAAAGAAAGAGAGGAGGGGGGGGGGGGGAAGAAGAAAAGAAAAACAAGAGGAAGGAAAAAAAATAAAAGAAAAAAATAAATAATAAAAGAGCAAATAAAATATGATAAAAAGAAAAAGAAAAGAAAAGAAAATAATAATGAAAAGAAGAAAACAATAATCTAATTAATAATAACATTTTTTTTACTAATAATAAAACTAATAATAACAAAACCAAAATAATTGAAACGACCAGCTTAAAATATTATCTGAAATAATAATAATAATAATATTAATAATAATGATAAAAAAAAATAATAATAAAACAAACCAGAATAATAATATCACTATTAACTGAGCCTGGACACCTCGCATGGTCACGTGAGCGGTCGCGTGCGCGGTCGCATACACGAGCGCGTTCGCGCGTCGAGTCGCGATTACGGTCGTGCACCTGTAAAAGATATCAAAATCCTTTTTTAAAATAGAACCGGTTCAAACTGCAATTCAAAATAAAGACTTAAAATAATTAAATTAAAAAGAAGCGTTAGTCGGGGTGTGACATTTGTGGTTTTATGGAAAGATTTATAGAAATTTCTTACTAGATGTAGATTTTCATACTGTACCTATTTAAATGAGGGATCAAAATATTGTTCATTTACTGAAGGAACCCATTGGTGTAATTTTATATTAATGGTCTTGATGATTCTATAAGGTAATCTGGATTTAGTTCTCATTGAAATTGTTTTACATCCTTTCTTATTTTTTCTTTTATTGACTCTCAATTGGTACAAGCTTATTATACCTCATGTAATCATTGTCACTCTATTCATTAATAAGTTTTTGGGGAACATGAGTTGTTTTTAAACTTATTCGTTGATCCATTCATTGTATTTATTATTTATTTAATTATAAAAGTACATATAATTTTTAAAATGTATAGTTAATTATATATATATTTTTATAAAATTATAATCACATAAACAAAAAAAAATTATAAAATTATAAAAAAGTATATGTAAAAATATAAAATTATATTTTTTAAAATTATAAATTATATATTTATTAATATGTAAATTTTTTGATTACATTTATAAAATTATATAAAAACCCTAATTAACACCCCCAAATCCACCCATTCTGAGAAAAAACCATTTACAAACATTGAATGAGAAAACACGAAACCATAAAATCCTAATAAACAACCAAAATACTAGACTTCAATGTGAAAATAATTAAATATATTAATAATCATATATATTTGATGTAAAATTAAATGGATGATAAAGGAGTCAGGTTTTTAACTTAAATATTCAAAGAGAGGAGAGACAATGACTTTGTAGGGTAATTACTGGAATTATTGTCGATAGAGTGAAATTAGAATGGTGACAAGGCTCATTATAGTGATATCTTGGGGCAAGGTGGTAGGAGATTTGGAAATAAGAAGAGGAATAATGATATAGGGGGATGGTTTTGGGAAGTTATTTTTCAAATCTAATGTTAATATATTTTTTAACTGTAACAAAAAGTTTTCTACTATTATTGTTAAAATAATATTATAATAGTATATAATCCATTGTTATGGAATCAAAAAAATATACCAATATACAATATATTGATACAATTTCTCAAAATTGTGATAATATATAGTTATTATTAGGGATATGTAAATCTTGATAATAGACATATCGGTATAAATAAAAAATCAAGTAGTGTCTATATTTTCTATGAAGGGGATATTCTCTTTAACCATTTTTCATCTTATTCATATGGATATGACATGTTAAACTACTAAGGGATGTCATAATGAAAGTCTTATTCCAATTACTGATTATTTTTGACATGGTATGTGATATGGCGGAACTACCAATTCAACTTATATTGTATAACTTTATATTTCATAATGTACGGTATACAATCCAATGTATTCAATTTTCTTGGTAGATGAATGATAATATTATTTATTCTAGTGTTTTTTATACTGGTTATCATTAACTAAGAGTCATTTTATATTGTAAAATTCATTATAGATATCTTTATACAATAGTTTTATGAACTACATAAGTAATTTACTCAATCCTTATAATGCAAGAGTAAATTAATGATAACCATAGAAGAAAACATGAGAGTTTTACAAAGATCCTACCACTATCCATTTATGTGATTTCATTTATACCTGAATTTGGTTGATACTGTCTCCACATAAAGACTCATCACCTTTGATCTTTTACCCTGAGAGGTACTTCCATACCATATATGAAAGTATGAACCCACTCATGTGAAGAGTGATATGGTTTTAACCCATGAATCTGCGACTGATCTGGTACTCCCCACCAAATGGATACCCATATCATCATCTCAAAACTAATATCTGACCCCAATTGACCACACCGAACACTAGAGTTCGATTAAAAATGAGGGTCATGGATAACTTAGACCGAAGCATAAAAATTCAAATGTTAAGGAGATAAATTTACTTTATATGTCACCCATTTTCGTCATTGGATTCCACTTTATACCTTTGGATGAGGGATGTTGTTCAACATACTTGATTATATTTTTTTTCAAGCATGGATACATATTGTAGTAGTTACAATCAACTTTTTAAGGTACACATAATGATAACTTCATTTACAAAGTTCTTGGATTCATTTATCAAGCATGGTTGATCATGGATTAGAATTCATTATTTCTTACTATATGTTTAACATGTGTTTTAAAATCCCTTAGAAACCCTGTTGTGGAATTATATCCTTATAATTCCTTTTCATATATGATTTCATTATATAAAATAGTGATTTTGAAGTTGTATTGCATGCCAAACTTCAAATCATAAAATATAATTCATCTTTTTCTATTCTTCTTAGTTTATTTACAACATATAATATGGGATATCCTAAGAAGAAACTCAGAAATAAACCCTCAATGTAGTATAAGTCATAGAATACAATTCCCAAATATCACAGTTAAATATTAACATTGTATAGTGTTTTCAAAAAAAGAGTATTGTATCAACATTACGACATGACTTCCAATTTTAAAATATGATTTCTAATCATATTCAATGATTGGGTTATCATGCATGAAATATTAATGATATCTAAAAAGTATTATGTGATATATCTCCTCAATCATATCTAGTGATTCATCACTAATTATTAAATTTGATTGTTGAATATTTTTTTTCCAAAAATTCAGACATCTGATTAATTATATAGTTTAATTTTTTATATATTATTATAAAATTTATTTTGTGATATTTATTAATTTTTAAAAATTAATAGAAATTACTTAATTATAATGTACTTATAATTAATTAATTTAATGTTTATGAAACATTTAGTGGTTCAAATTTCCAAATATTAAGTGCTAGTATTAAAAAAAATTAAATTATATGGATTTCCATGTGACATTAAAATATTGTTTTATTTATAAATCATAAGGAGAATTTATAAACTAACTCTAAATTACAGAAAAGGCACCCAAATATAAAAGTGTTATATTTAGTTATAAATTATTGATAATTGTTTGATTTAAATTTATTATGTTAAAGGCCCTGTTAGAGATATTATTTAGACAATGTTTAAAGAAGTATTGATGATTGATTTGATCAAGGTGTAAATAATGAAATGTATGTGATATTTTATGTAAATAGTTTACATAATAGATTGGAATATTATATGTTTATATTTTATTTCATATCATCTATTTAAAATTAAATGCATCATAATGAATAATATGAAGGAGTTTAGATTATGAAATCAATACATATTGATTATATTTAAGGTTATGAAATTCCCTTAATGTATGGATATATAATAAAGTGTTTATGATTAGTTTGGTTTTAAAAATTATTTATAAATGTTTATCTCAAGCTTAAATATGTGAATTATTTATCTATCTAATTTTTTTCCTTGTTTTCATCAAGAGTATAATTATTATGATCAGTTGTGTGCTTTAGTTTAAATTTTTTAAAAACTTATAGAAATTATCACACATACATCTAAAGAGTTATATCCTAGGTATCATAAATGTATTTGTTTTTCATCTACCTTATACTCAATATGTATTAATTTTTTTTAGATTGAATGTAGTTATTTAAAATGTTATTTATATATTAGTTGTTAGAATTATGATAATTTGGAATCTCTCATGAGAAATGTATCCTTTGGTATAGGGACATTGTGTTAGAATTCCAACTGGAATAGAGGCTAATACCTATTACAGAAAAGTTGTGGTTGGTAATCCATGGATTTAGGATTATTCATGAATGGATTATAGATAATTCTAAACCATTACATAAAAATTTCATACAACTTATACATGGGATGACTTTAGTTATTTGAAAATATGTTTTCCTTTTACTTTTTAGGGAGTAACACAAAACGTGGGTTGTGTAAAGGGTTAAAAATTAATATGGTTGGAGTATATTGATTTGATATAAATAATAAGATTCTAACCTAAATAGTCAAACATATTCTTAAATTTAATAGAAATGACAAGAGATAATATGGTGAGATTAAATACCCTTCAAAATATAATGTGTTAAATTACTTCTAAAGAATCACCTTGTATAGACTCAATCATCCAATTGGGTCTGTCATTTTAAAGAATTTTTTGCATGGAATATCTTGTATACGTTAAGAACATAACGGATTATCCTAATCGGATTAAGTGAATTTTTGTAGTTCATTTATTAGGTTACACATATCCTAGAGAATTTGATAGGATCAGGTTACCAATGGAATAAAGTTTAGTTTATCAACCTGTTGTATTGAATAAAGTGTTTTTCTCTTGATTATCCATGATTTATATATGATATAGTTGGGATACTTCCCCATATAAATAGATAAGTATTGATTAAAGATATAATGCGATAAAAATCATAGTGAAATATTAATCTTTTCCCCCTAATGAATATGATATATTTTAAAAGGGGTTATTATTTTAGTGGGAAAATGTTTAATAAAATTATTTATTGGATCTTTGTAAAAAATGATAATTATTTGATAAAATATTTTTTTATAAAAATATATACATCATATTTAAACATAACTTTCAGATTAAATCTAAAATAATAAGAATACTAATGTAATCCACTCATATAACAAGTAACATAATAATTTTTTCAAGTAACAATGAATATATGTGTTAGAGTTACCCCTTTCTGTGTAACCAAGTGTTAAAGAAATTAAAAAAATAATTCTAGATTCTTATGAGAATCCAAGAATGATTTAAATAATATTATAAATAAATTATATGATATATGACCAAGAAAAATTTATTCTACACTAACATATTCAATATTGTTAGTTATGTAAATGATATGGTGGTACTATCAGTTTCCCTAAGGATTATTTTTGGTTAAGGAATTAATCCTATTTTCATTAATAGAAATTTTTATACAATACAAACGAGTTAAAAAAGTTTTTACCTAATTTTTATCAATTTTTTGAGGATAGATAAATTCAGTTCATAAATTATATGTTCTTAGGTTTTGTTGATAATGAATCTGGGAAAAAGTTTAGACCTCAATAAGAAAATACCATTGATATTCAAACAAATTTTTTAATATATGAAGTTATGGTAAGGAAAAATATGTTTTTAAAGAAATAAGAAAACCATTATTCTAAAAGATAGGATTTATTGAGATATATGAATGGGCTTTTTAAAATCTGTATATTTTTCATGTTAGTTCTCGATGTTATAAATATTAATTTGTTGTTTTTTAAGGGTTTAGAATACCAAATGAATAAATTAAAAATGTTGTGAGTATAAAAGAGTTGAAAATCAAGGTATGAATGGATAAATATTTTTATTTATATTCATGTGATTTATTAAGGAGTTACAACATCATATATTTTAATGAGAATTAATAAATCAAGATTATATGGATCTAAGTATTTTATATGTATATTCATATCATTTCTCTAATATGGTAAGAGAATTTATATATTAACCAAGAGTTGTTATGAACAATATGAGATAATTAATTCAACACATATGGTTTATGATTCATCAAATTATCTAATTTTTTTTAAAAAGTATAAAAGGATAGAAATATTTTATCAATGAAATATTTATATATCCCAATATTTGTTAAAATATTAGGTAAGGTGTTATGAATGGTGAAATATATTCTCATATTCTGATTCAAATGAATCGGAGGATCTGTGGAAGTTAACTCACACCGATGGTTAGAAAATTGTAGTAAAATCTAGTTTTGGATTATGAATGAATGTTATAATTATATTTTGGGTAGTGGTTATTCATTTGATATATACAGTTAATGAAAGTTACAATGAGTATTAGAATTTTAATGATGAAATTCAGGGGGAATTCTGAGTAAGATTTGGTGGAAAATGATTGGATATGTAAAATTCATTAGATATTACATGGATATAACTTTGACTAATCAATGGGATTCTGTTTTCAAATATATATTTTGGGAGGACATTTGATATCACCATACATAATGGAGGGACCTTGATGAATATCAGAAGTTGGTTCTTTCTAATTATTAGTTGGGACCCAATATAATCAGTTGGTACCACTTGTACACGTGTGTGAATATGATTGAGTGATTACTTTTAATGAATATGATGTTCTCCCATTTTGAATCCTAGTTTTTGGCGACCTTCATAACTTCCATTCCATATTTTTAATGGTATGTTTTATTAACAATTTTTATGTTGTGCAGTTTCAACAAATGAGTTTTCAAATATCAAGACATTGATTATTTAGTGCTAGTTGAAATTGGGACAAAATAATTTATTAAAGGGGAGAGGGAATGTTACACCCTTAGATTTTAGAAAATATTTCTCTTTAATTTTTTTCTCTGATAACATGCACTACGTGAAATACTTTGTTTAAACGAATAATGATATTCTATTAAAGTAATATTACTTATAAAATTTATAAATTATCCATTAAATTGGATATTATGAATAATATTAAATAATTTATGAAATATATATAAATTTTGTACTAAATATCACTATATTGATAAATTATTTATAACTGACCACTTGATATTTTGTAATGTTTTCAAATTTTTGAAAAACATGTTTTCGTCAAAAAATATTCTTATTAATTTCTGTGAGAAATTATTATTATTAGTTTCTTGGACTTTAAAAAAAATTATTTTTTAAAAGGTACATATTTTTTGAAATCATCATAATAAAAGTATATTAGGATAAATATTTGAGTGTTTTCCCAAAAATTGTCTTTTATATGAATAGTGAAAAATATTTTTTTTAATTATGATTATATTTTTTTAGGAATATAAAAACTATTTTATAAAATGATTTGAAAATTATATTAGTTCTATTATATATTAAATAAAAAAATTATTTTATTGGAATACATTTTATGTTTTAATTTAGGATAAAACGTTTTTTATATATAAAATCTATTTTCCTAAAAAACAATTTTTATACAGTCAATTTTTTTATATTGATAACGTTAATTGATAAATATTAGTGAATTATTTTAATAAAATTTAAAATTTATATACTCAATAAAAAATTTTAAATATATATCTATCATTTTTACTATTCATGGGATAAAAATAATTCTAGTTTTATTCTTAAAAACTATATTATTTCAAAAGTAGTTCTCATCACACTCTGTATGTTTATTTTAAAATTAATTTCTACCACATATAAGTATATAATTTGATAAAATGGATTTCATTGTTGTAATAAAGAGGTTCAATGTTGGAAAATAGGACACTTTTATCTTTTACTAGTATGAATAGAAACCGTGGTAAAATTTATGAACTTAGTAAAGCGTAAATATTATTAATTTTGGTTAAAATAATATATTAGGGACTTGATTTTTTTCATTCTAATTTTTATTTTAAAAATGTAATTCTAACCTTATCACCTTATTCTCTAATTTGAGTGGTTTAATGGTCATTTTTCTAAGAAAATGACATATATATTATTTATAGAAAAGAAAGTAGAAAAATATCACTCTCTAAGTTTTAAATATCCATTATGTGTTCACATCCAAAAAAAACCAGTTATTAAAGAATATTAATTGTAATTTTGAGTATAATTAATTTTTACTAATGATGAGTTTTTTTTATAATTTTTATGTATTATATAATTGCAATGCCCCTACCCTAGAAAAACAGAGTCAGTGTATTATTATTTTTATATTGTCATGATTTCAAGGAATCAAATCCTGTTGGACCAAACAGTTTAGTAGTTTTGAAAAAAAATATTACATACATGATACCCATAATACGTTGGGAAATGAAAATAAACATGATATATAATAAAATAAAATAATCTACATCCTTGAAACCCATTAAAAGGAATATTCTTCATAACCTATGGAAAAGAAACATAATTAGTGTGAGTTCAAATTCTATATAAGGTAAAGTAAAGCAGAAGAAATAATGAATTGATGAGAACAATCAACATGGAAAGGTAAGTGACTAACAACATAATCTATTTAAATAAATAGATATGACAATATCAATATAGCAAGGTATGACACTGAAACACAATCCATTTAGTCAGTAAACTGAGAATAGAATGCATCAAAATATATGTCAACACAAAACTCTCATTGATAAATAAAAATTGAACATAAATGATGGAAATGATTAATTTTTTTATTTAATCTTTCCTAGGTATGTTTTACCTTTAGAGTCTGGATCATTCACAAGATGGTTTATAACATGTCGGGTAAACACCCATCAAATTTGGCCAACTGTTCCATCTCATGAGATTACTGATACATCGAGCACCTATCTATAACTAGGACCCACCCATGTAATACCAATCCAATGAATCTATCATATATCAAATAATAAATTTAACTTATAAAAAATTCATCTTATCAAATATTCAAATTTAATAAAAGATACAGATTTATCAATAATTCCCCAGTTATTCAAATAACTGTCATAGTGAACACCATATGGTAAATGGTATATGGTTCAATAAATAACAGTTTTCTTTTCAAGAGAAAATTGATATTTAATAAAAATTTAATTCACAATAAAAATGATCATAATAATGTGATTGTTTCATTATAAGTTTAACAATCAAAAATTAAAGTGAGATTAAAAAGGTAATCATTAACACATTCTTAACGAAAATAATATTTAAACATTCCGATGTGTCCCATACCACATTGAAACATTTGAATAATAATACACATGATATAATAACATTAAATAAATGTTTTGTACATAATTAAGATAAAAAGGTTCATGATATAATATATCAAAATGGGAAGTAGATACACCACACACAAAAACTAAGTGGTGAATATGACATTTACACCACTGATGTAAAAAATGCGATAAAAACCCATTACCTTGAGTCCAAATTGTCACATGTGTCATTATCTTCCAGAATAATTAACATATGTTAATTGTTTACTTTTTTAGATCTATTATAAATTTTATTATTACATTTACATCACTTATTACAATGTTATATACAATTGCTTAATCAATTTAGTTTACATCAGGAGTTTTGACCAAATTTGATTTATGTGACAAAAATGACTTTTTTTAGGTTGACTATTATCCAAGGGTCTATTATATAGACATATATAGAATAATAATCATGGAATAATTATCATTTTAATACATTAATTATAATTTTATTAATAATAATGAAATATTTCTTTGAAAACTAAACCAACATAACAATCATGGAGACAGTAGGTCATACGTACTCATGAGTAACGTTCTGATTTTTTAGTAATCATTATGGAAAGAGGATAATTAAGACTATATCATTACAAAATTATCATTATGTAATAATTAACATGTTATTTAATCAGATATACTTATACTTATGTGTATTTTTATGTAAATAGAATCTTAAAGTGTTGGGGAGGTAATAATTCACATGTCCACGACTAACGTTATCACCTTTTAGTGAGTGAAAAGGGTAATAATGGAAATTATATATTATATATCCCAAAAGTTAGTTATGCGATTAATATCTTTTATATTCTATTTATGTTACATATTTTTAATTAAAACCATCCTTTACATAGTCTGTTTATATTGCTAAAGAATCACTTTTCTTTGAGGTGGTAGTAGTCCAAACTTCCACAAACGATGTTATCCTATTTACACAAAATAGAAGACATTAAATTATGTGTTATATAAAAATTATAGAAGAATAAATTAATTATATTTAATAAATATAAATAGATTTTCTATAATAATCCCCACCCCTGAAATATGGTAAAGTAAAAATGAACAATAATCATTTCGTGAGGCTGTAGTTCACCGTAAATGAATGATAAGCCTGTTACGCATTAGATGTAAGTGTATGTAAGTTTTGGTCGAACCATTAGAAGAAAAAAATATCAGTATATTTAGGATATTTGTTTCATTATATAATCATATAATAAGAATAGTTGAGGGGTGGATAATGAAAATAAAACTAAAGAGCTTGAGGAATGATGTTACATCTTCTTTGGGTGACATATTTTAGTTTGCACCAAAAGAATTTATTAGATGGATTTATTCCCATGGTAAGGATTTTAGATTTATGGAATGGATTTTTAGGAGATATATTTGGTAAATCTTGGTTTAGTCAAAGGGCTTGAGAGCTGTGGGGATATGTGAGGGGTGAGTGCCTTTTAAAAGTGGGGGAAGAGTGACATCCCTATAATTTTTTTGAAAGGGAATTCCACCCATATTTTTCCTATGTAATTTAGTTCCAATAATAGTTAAAAAACAAAAAAAGTTAATATAGTATCATAATACATACATCTAATATATTTTGGAAATTTTTTTAGTTCATTTTTACCTTATGATTAAGGATTAGTCCCTTATTATTATTATTTTTCTCATAATCATTATAAATAACTTTAAAAGCATTCAGTAATACTTTTGGTAAAAAAATAAGTCGAAACTATTTGAAATTATAAATTATACTAATAAAAAACATGGAATCCATTTTTTAAAATTCAAATAACTGATGTGGAGAAAATTAATTTAAAATTAATCCTACAGATAGGATGATAAAGAGGGTTTTTAAAGTAAAAAATGTTCAATCATTTTTAATGTTTTTATATCCAATTTCAAAGTGAAATTTATCCCAATTAACTAAATTAGATTTAATGATTTATATTTGATATAATTATAATTTAAAACTAATTATAAATATAATTTACCCTTATAAATTAATTTCATGAAAAAGTTGTTTTTAATAAAAATATACTACTTCTCACTATTTATAAATAAATTAAACATCACAGAAAAATACCAAAAATTCATCCTAACATATATTTTTTTCAACAATGAAGTTTAGTTTTACATATAAAAATTATAATAGTTTAAAAATATAGAATTAAAATATAATCTCCATTAAAAGGTATTAAAATAGATTTTATAAAAATATATGTTTTTTGGGTAATATTGGGTATATTCTCATCTTATGAAAATATAATAAATTGGATAAATATAAAAATATTTATTGAATATATAACATAAAAATTTAAATAATATCATTCAATAATAGTAATTAATTTAACTTATTAACATAAATCACAATTTCACATAAAATAATCTTTTATAAAATCATTCTTAAAATTTTAATTTGGTTCCAATATTCATTTATAATTAATGGTTAGCCAAGGGATTCAACTATATATTTTCATAAGTTAGTTCATACTATTCATAATCATCCGTTTCATGGAGAAATTATATTTTATTATATTATATAATAGTATTTTTAGTATTATACTATTGTTTTTTATTTCATGTTATGAAAGACATTAAAGAAAAGTTTGTCCTACATGTAATACAACCAAACCTCAGTGTTCCGTATAGATATAGCTAAAATATATGTTATGTGTAGCATAATCCTAAATTGGTGTTTCATACATTTAAATATAGGAACAAAATTATAATAATTCTAAAATTTTAATATTATAAATTCTTTGGATGTTATATTCTCCCCACCTTAAATAAATTACCTCTTTTCAATTTAACCTTGTTCTCGGTAATCAAATGGTTGATATTTGAAAATAAAATATTTTTCAAAAACCCACATCATGAATTGGGTTGATAAAAAATCATCTTAATAAGATAGAAAGGAAATACAATGGTCACATAACGGGGTTCCTTAGTAGGAGAACATAGGTGGGAAATGGATACATGAATACCGAAGACAAATATAACAATCATGTTTTGATGAAAAGTGCTAGAAAACATGTTCAGATGAAAGTTGGTAACCAAAAATACTTAATCCACTATTATGAAAAGTTCTTTGATATAATAAAAAATGATGATGATAAGGAAATATTTTTTTAAGACCATTTTCCTATAGTTGAGTAATTCTTTCACTCAATAAGAATATAAGTAAATATAATTTTCTATTTCATAAGAACATCCTTATCCTTTGTTTGTTACTTGATCTATTTATATGTAATTTCATAGAAAAAGTTTTATCATATGGTGATGTAATACATTAACATCTAAAACTTCATCCAATGATCAACTTGAACTATTTCTTAAATCAATAACATTTCCAAAATATTATTATCCAACACTTCAGAATAAAGGTCACCAAGTTTCCAAAAATAAATTATAAAATAACTTGAAGTGGATTTTAATCATCACATATAAAATAGGAGAGTTTGGAAATAAATTTAACATATAAAAAAATTATTAAAAAAATAAATGATTCTTATTCCTTAAATAGAAGATATATTAATGGATGTGTTCCATAAATCGCAAAATGATGTAATCTCCATCAATGTCAGCGTAAACCACTTTGTCAATAAATATTTATTCAGTTCCATGGTAGCCATGAATTATCCAATTTATTATATCCAAACCAATAATTTATTTATCCCAACATTATTATTTTAATGTTATAAACAAATAAGTGGTTATATTTCCCACAACCATGTATTTTCTAATTTTTTACTTTCTACAGAATAACTTTTCTTGGTTCTATTTAGATAATGACCTCAAATCCTGAATGTTAAAGTACTTTAGTACAATTACTATATATTTAATAAATCACATGATGAGAACATCATAAAAAAAATACTTCTACAAAACATTTCTTTCATCCAAATACATAATTACATTAATTATTCCACTTCTGTTGGGTCAATAGCATTTTCTTGACCGTGAACCCTTAGCTTCTTCTAAGGTATAGTCTCTTGAGGATTGGGGAATTTTTTTGTATAGTTCCCTATCTCATGGAAGTTTTAACATAAATAATTAGTATTTTCATTCTCTAATTTTCATTCTTTTTTATGTTACCCTTTACCTACGCTTATACAAAACTCCCAATCCATTCAAGAATTTACCTGGGTGATTCCTTCCAAAATTATCACATTTTGTAAAATACTTATTTCCATTCATCCATTTATCTATCATTTCTATTAATTTATCTTTATACCTTACTTAATATTTAAACCACATTACTTTAATAATTCTTTCTCTATCATGATAGCACATAAAACAATTTCATCGTATCAAGAAACAGTCTGAGACACTAGCACCCTTATGATACATAGCATAAGACCTTCAAATAAATGATCAATATTGTATTATATGTTTCATAAGAAATATGTAACAAAATTTATAACCTAGTATATAAAACATAATAATATGCAATACCTTCTTCCTCCTTTTTCTTTAAACTATGGAAATTTCTCTTCATTTCAGTGTTTTTCTCATGAGGGAAGTATTTATCCAAAAATATCCTCTTAAAAGGTCTTTGCTCTAGGAGATTTATTTATTATTCCTAACTAGTATTCAAGATGAAAAACAACCATTTATCCTCATATAAATTTAGATAATATAAAAAATGTGTAACGTTTTTCTTTTAACAACTTCTCAATTCATTGAAAATCTCCTCAAAAGACTTGATCCATTTCTCAACCACCATATGGTCAGTATTCCCACTAAATGATTGGGGAATAGGTATTATAAATTGATCCAATATAAAATAATTTCATTATGGAATAGGTTTCTACATATAATAATGGTTATGTGTCATAACCTTGTTAAACATCCCTAGTATTTCCATAACATTTTTCGTTCGAATACTAGGCGTATTGGTTTCATCAATAGGGAAATTTCTAAATTTTCAATGAGTACAAATACCATTCTTCCTCTAATGATCGATTTATAAAAAATGGAATATACCTGAATAGATAATAACATTATATAACATAATTAATATTCAAAAAAATAGTGAAACATTAATCATAAATTGAAAACATTTTCCATAACAAATCTCATAAAAATAAACCTGGTTTCTTTGGGTATATAATTACTTTAAAATCTTTCACAATTGTTTGTAAAGAAAATGTGAATTATCCTAAGTGTATCCTCAGATTGTTTCAAACCACGTGTGTAGTAATTCCCATTATTATGTACTAGTTTACACTGATTTAATCCTAACAAACCTTGTTAGAGTTGTTACTTCTAAGTACTCTTGTGCCCAAAGCACATCCACTTGTAGTATCTATAAAAGGATGTATTACTAGGATGGACCAAATAATATCTAACATACTAGAATTTATGTATTTTATTTTAAACATAACCTTGAAGTTTACCTTAGGGTTATGTTACTTAATCTATGTTTTCTAAATCTAGTTTCCTAGGTTACTTCTACACCTGCTTCCAGACCAACTACAATGCCCTGACCCGAGAAGTACAAAGCTGGTGGATTATTTTGTTACATTGGCATGATTACAAGAAATAAAAACTCGAAGGACTAAACTATTTAGTAGTTTTGGAACATAATATTATGTACATGATTCCCAAAACACATATTAAAAATAAAATAAAAACATGATACATAATAAAATGAAATAAATAACATCCTTAAAACTCATTGAATGGAATATTCTGCATAACCTAGGGAAAGGAAATATAATAATGGTGGGATAAAATTCTTATTAAGGAAATTTATAGGAGAATAAATAATAAATTTATGTGAATAATAAACATGGAAAAGTAAATATCTCATAACACAATCCATCCAAATAACTATATAAGGAAATGTCAACATAGAAAGGTAAGTAAAAAAACACTTTTCATTTTATCATTAAATTGAGAATACGATGCATCCATAAATATGTGAACAAACAATATCTCATAGATAAATAGTAACTGATTATAAATGAGTTAAATTATTAATTATTGGATTCTATGTTTCCTAGGTACATGGTACCTTTACCATCAAGACCTTTCACAATATAGTTTATAACAGGTCGGGTAAAAACCTATCTAATTTGACAAATAGATTCATCTCATCATATTACTGATGCATCAAGGGGATATCTATAACTGGACCCAAAATGTGTCATACCTACCCAAATAATTTCTCATATATTGAAAAATGAATTTAACTCATGAAAAATTTATCTTATAAAATATACGAATTGAATAGAAGATATGTATTTATCAATAATTCCACAGTTAATCTAATAATTATCCAAGTGAACATAGTATGTAAATTTTTTTATGGTTTATGAAATAATAATATTCATTGCATTAGAATATGGTTAATTTAAGAAAAAAATTAATGTACCATAAAAATGATCCTAACAAAGTGATTGTTCCAAGAAAATATTGAAAATCACAAAAATAAAATGAGATTTCAAAGGTATTCATTTAAACATTCTTGATGAAAATAATCATTAAACATTAAAAACTATCCCATACCACATTAAAACATTTAAATCATACTACAAGTAAAGGACTAACATAACTATTTTTTTATTCCCAGAAGGAAAAATGGATTATAGTATAATATATCAAAATGGGATGTAGTTACACCCCATAAAATATGGAAATGGTGAATATGACATTTATCCCATAGTTTAAATAAGTTAGATGAAAATACCTTACATTGTGTACAAATTTTGAATTGGATCTTTATTTTATTGAATAATAAAATTATGTTAATTATTTAAGTTTCTTTGAAACTTTTTTAAGTAAATTATTTTTTTACTTCACTTATTATAATTTTGTAGAAAACTACTTAAACAATTATGTTTACGTTAGGTGTTTTTGACAAAATTCATTTCATGTATGAAAAAGGACATTAGTAGCTCAACTATGGTCAAGTGGTTCATTATATAGAAATATCTATAATAATAATAATTAATTAATAATCATATTTATACATCAATTATAATTTTAATACCAATAAAAAAATATGGTTATGAAGAATAAACCAACGTAACAATTATGTAGAAGGTAGGTTGTATGTACACATGAGTAATGCTCAGTCATCATTATGGAAAGAAGGTAAGAAACAATATATATTTTCATGATGAACATTATATCATGAATACCATGTTATTTAATTATATATAATTATTTTTATGTAAAGGTAATCACATCATGTCGGGGAGGCGGTAGTCCACACGTCCACGAATGACGTTATCAATTTTTAGTATGTGATAAGGGTTACAAGAAAATGATATATTTTGTTTCTAGAAAGGAAATTAAGTAATTAATATCATATATATTACATTTAGGTGACATCTTGTTAAATAAATTCTTCTTTTATATGTTCTAGGTATAGTGTGAATGAATCAGATGGTTTTAAGAAGGCGGTAGTCCACACTTCAACAAACGATGTTATCATATTTAAAAAAAATGGAAAACATAAAGGTGTGTATTATATATGAATTAAATAAGAATAAATAAATTATAAATATCATATATAAAAAACATTCCATTATTATTCCCAACCATTAATAAATGTAAATGAAAAACAAATAGTCATTGTTTCGCAAGATGGTAGTTCACCGTACATGAATTGTAGGTTCATTTACCATTAGATAGAAGTGTGTGTAAGTGTAGGTATAACCATTAGAATAAAATAATATATGAATATTGAGGATAAATTTGGTATTATATTATGATTTAATACGAACATATGATGTTGTGGAGAATACAAATAAAACTAAGAAGCCTGTGCAAGGATTTTGTGTCTTCTTTGAGTAACTCCATTTCATTTTTGTCAAAGGGCTTCCTTGGATGAATTTATACACAAGGTGAGGAATCTATAATGAGGGGAGGTATTTAAAGGATCCATATGGGTAGATAATTTTCAATAAAAATTTCTTCATTGTTTTGATGATGTGGGAGGGGTGAGTTACTTTTTATAGTGGAGCAGGAGTGACATTCTAATAAATTTTTGGAAAAGGGAATTGGACTCACATTTTTCCTAATAAATGTGGAAGAAATAATGGTCTAAAGAAGTGAAAATTAAGTATAGTATGTAAATATGTACATACAATGTATTTTGGAAAATTTTCTTGGCCATTTTGGTCCTTAAGACTAAGTTGTAGTATGATATTAAGCTATTTTTCTCTCTCAATAGATGTAATTAATTTTAATCACATTCACTATTCTTTTTGGGACAAAAATAAGTTGAAATTTCTAGTAATTATAATTATTATGATTCTAATTATTGATTTTTTTTATAATTCCAACAATAAAATTTTCATAAATTAATTTAATGTTAGTCCCACAAATTGTGTGATAATTTGGGTTTTTAAAGTAAAAATGTTTAAAAGTTGGTTAAGTTTCTATATCCAATGTCAAAGTGAAATTGATCCTAATGGAATAAATTGGAATAAATTATATATAATTGATATAATTATACTTTAAAACCAATTATAACTATAATTTATTCTTATTAATAAATTATATGGAAAATTAGATTTGAATTAATATTCCTAATTTCTCACTATTCATCAAAAAATGAAACTTCACATAAAATACCAAAAATCACTCTAACATAATTTTTTGGTTTCAATTTTAAAAAATATTATTATTTTGAAATATAATATTAATAAAATTTAAAATTTTTAAACATAAAATAGGTTCTCCATTAAAAAGTTGGTAAAACAACTTTTTTAAAAATATATGTTTTTACATGTAATATTGGGTTTGTTCTCATCTCATGACTATAAAATCAAATGGATGAATATAAAAAATATTTTATTGAATATATTAAATATAAATTTAATTAATATATTTCACTAATAGTATTTAATATTAATTATTAAGATAAATCACTATCTATAAATAAAAATAGTTTTTATAAAATCATTCCCTTTATATTCATTTGGTTTACATATTAATTTCAAATTAATTGGTATATAATGAATTAAAATATTTATTTTCTTAAGTTATTTCATCCTGTTTATAATCTGAAATTTAATAAATAGGTTATATCTTATTACATTAAATAATACTATTTTTAATTATATGTTATTTTTTTTGTCAAAACTCGGTCATGCGTGTTGTGCAAGCAATGGAGGAATGTCATTCTTGCATGTAATCCAAGCTAACCATGTTGTTCCGTATAGAGAAAGCTAATATTTATGTTTCATGTAACATAATCTTAAATTTTTGTTTCATATAAATGGATCTAGGTACACAAATTAAATTAATTATAGAAGTGAAATATTTTAATGAAATTGTGTGTTATAATAATTACCTTAAATGCTTAAACAATCCCAAAATAGTATTTATTCCATTAATGGAAATGTAAAATAAATGATATTATAAATATTAAAAGTGATATATTTTTAGTAAATTATAGTTTAAATGATTTTTATAGGCTAATATGACTTATTAGTGTTGTCTTAAATTATTAAATTATAATTAAAATATTGTCTTTTTGTATTTTAGGTCAAATTAAATAAATAGTGTAAAATTGAAAATAATGATATTTTATCTAAATAATATATTATTAAATTATTTAAAAAATAAAAAAAACATGAAATAAAAAATGAGGATAATATAATCTATTAAATTTAATTAATTGGCCACTTATGGTCCAATTTTCACCTAATAATTATAATTTATACCCCATTAATATTGAAAATATTTTTACCATCATTAAAATTAAATTTGGATAGCCTAGGTTCAGTAAAATTGATCTATTTTCAAATTAAAAAATATCTAAATTCTTTTGGATGATGTGATTATAAGACTATATTTTCTTATATTTGAATCAATTTCCATTTTTTGGAATTTTTAATGATAGTGATTTTATTAGAATTTAATATTTTTTGAAATTCCATATGTTCCGCTCATCACAATTATAAAATAACACATCTTCTCTCACTTAATTAAACAACTTGGAGCCTTCTATCTCAACCATGACCTGAAGAAATATATATTCTAATATACTTGATAATAATTATATATGTGATGGTATTCCCAAAAGACCAATTATGTGGTCCTTAGTTTAGGATCTAAGAAGTTATTTCAGAGAAGAGGTAATCACCTTAACTTATCACTTTCATTTAAACTTATTATTTATAATCCATAAATTTATGTTATTTGTAATAAAATATTAGACTAATTATCCTTTATATACTAAAATTTAATTATGATTATGAGACCAATATTACTCAATCTCTTCCCCCATAAAATGGGAAGTGAATGTATCACTCGTGTGTACATAATGTTTACCGTCACCACATTGTGATTCGATTAATTTTCGTCACTATATTTTATGGTTGTGTATTATTGTGGATATAAATTTTATATATTATTTTTTTAAACATAATTAAATTTATATAATTATAATATCACTTTTACCTTATTACCTTCCAATATATTTTAAAACGATAACATCGCTCATGGATATGTGTTGACTTAAACCTCCATGAAGCAATGCGATTAGTTTTTCATTACCATTTAACATGGATGGGGATAGATACAATTATTATATTTGATATATATACAATTATAATTAATCAATAAAGGTTAATTATTATTTTCATTTTCATTCAATCTATCTGTCAAAATTTCAAAATAATATTCATGCGTACATACTGCCTACCATCTCCATAAATGATGAAATTAATTTTTTCAGAAAAAGATTTATTTATGACACCAAATATGAAAATAATTAATATATATTATATTTATATCATGATTAAAATCACTAATATTTTCAAACTATGACCTATGTACATGTATAAGAGCTACCAAACTGAAATTCTCATGATAAACAAAATAGTTAAAACCTAAAAAAGATGATTTCAAGAAATTATTCATAAAAGGGGTGTTTAAATATTACAAAGGGATAATATATGCAATTTCAAGTAAGTATAGATTTCTTTTATGTAATTATAATAATGTTAATTTTTTTGAGATTGGTGGTTATAGTTCTTTCAAAATAAGGGGTACTCATAGTAATGGATTCTTATCTCACTTTTAATTTTGTGGGACAGATGCCTTGTACACAACTTATTTATTTTCTGGTGTATATAATATCCATGAATTTATTTTATTATTATTTTGATGAAATTATGGCATGTAAATATCATTATAATTTTCTTTATTTCTTGGGTATTATGATCTAAATTTCACTAATGTGGTAAGGGTTTTATATTAGAATCTCATAGTTTATCAACATTTTTTATGATTAAGTTTCTAATGATGAAATATTATGATATATATCTTAATAAACTCATTAATTTTATTATCCTATAGTTATTTTATGAAAATAAAATTTTTCATTTCAATTTACTCACCTTATGAACTCAAGAGACCAAAAATATTTATTATAGAAAATTAATTTCCTTTCACTCTTCGGTCGAAAGAACATATTGTTATGTATAAATGTTTTATAAAAATATTTTAATGAAAGATTTTAATATTCGAAAATTATTTTTAAAATTCATTTTTACACATTTTTTAATTTTAAAAAATTGTTTGAAATTAATAATTTTTTCATTTTTTAAATGAGGTACTTTTTTTGAAAAAATTATGAGAGGAATGTTTTTTTAACATAAATGACATGAACGAGATTTCCCACTTTTATGACCATTAAATTAATTAAATATTACCTTACAAGTCTAAATGTTTTTTTAAAGATAATGTTTTCATTAATATTTTTTAGTTTTTTAGATTAAAAAACCATTTTTTAAAGTGGAAAGGTTACTTTCATCAATAAGGTTTTAAAGTTATTTTAATAGTATTTTAATTCATAATCAACAATAGACCATGATTTCAATTTACTATAGATATTATCAAAGGATACCATCCTTATAGTTTCTCTATATGGTTTCTGATGAATTATTATAAGATATTTATGAAACTTTTTCCTTTTCCATGAGGTTTTCCATGATAAATTGATGAAATGTTTTAGAAACCCATTTCTTTTACAAGGGATATGAACTGATGTAATGATTATAAAACTATTTTCCTTCAATGGTTTATGATATATTAAATGTTTATGATATTGGGTCACACATATGTATGATTTCCAATATGTGTTGGTTGGGACCTATTCCTCCCTCCAATGCATTGGGTAATGATTGATATCTAATGAGATTAATACGAATGGAATGGGGAGCAAACTTGGTTAATTAATGGAATTTGACCACTATGATAGTCTTGGAAGTGAACCTTGACTACTATAATTCATTTGGGAGTAAAATCATTCCACTATGATAGAATTGGGAGTGAACTGAGACTACTATGATGATTTGAGGTGCGAACCCATTCCACATTGATAGTATTATTAATGTGTTGTTACTACTATGGAAATGTTTTTCTATGCTTATGTGGATAGAACAAAATTTTTTATTTGGATAATTTTATGCACTAATAGCTTAGGTTCTTTGATTCATTTTCGATTCATGTCTTATGAGTTTCTAATATTTATGTTGTGACTCAATATTATGATATATGATTTGTAGGGTATTATTTTCAAAATAAATTTTCATTTTCTGTTACCCTTATGTAATTATTATTCATAATTTATCATTGATATATCCATTGATTACACAAATTGGAATCCAAGTTCAATATTTTTTATTTTACATTTCTCTAGGTTATGAGGAATGTTACTATGTATGATATGTCTTAAAACAGTTCTAGTTATGAAAAAAATAGAGGGAAATAATTTATAACATTTATAAACTAGTTGTTTTTGTGGAAAAGTATACTAAGACACTAGACCTATAAAATTATTCTATGGATCATTATTTTATATAATTAATATTAAAAATTTCATTTTTTTAAATATATATGAAAATTATGGTTTTTATAGACGTGGTGTCTCTTGGTTTAGTTTTTTTGAATGGAAAATTTGGCTGGCCGTTTTGAGGAATACATTGGCCATGTTTAGGGAAACTCGAAGGATCATGATGAGGGGGGTTTTAATGTGATTTATATATTTATTTACCATCTATTAAGAAAAAAATTCTATTTTTCATTCTTGTGTTTTCAATTATGTGGTTTTGGGTGGAGTTATGGGAAGATATTTGGCATCAATTCTACCTTGGGGTGATGTGGTTCCCTTGATATGCTATTATTGATATTATTATGCATTAGTTCATGGATGATAAATATTATTTTATTGGTTGAATATATAGTTTTTTTGAGGCATATTATCTTTTATCAGCTTCAATATACTTTTATTTTTATAAAAACAATTATAATATTTCATAATTGATTTCTAAGGACTCGTATTACTTATTATGCCAGTTCCCTTTTCTACTAGTTTATGGACCACACTATTGTTGTCATATGAACCAATGTGTGAGGTATGTGATTCAATATCAAGTATATGTTTGGTTAACTATACATTCTATGGGTTGCTATCTGAAAATGATTATTTGAATGATGATTTATGTTTTATTATGCAAACATAAATGGATTTTTATAATAGATGGGGTTTATCATTATTTCAGTGAAAGACATATGGTTTCAAATAATAATGCAATAGTTTATAATTTTTTTTACAAATATTGATTTCTATGGAAAATGTTTGTTTTCAACATCTTTAATAAACTGATATGATCCATTTTGGAATTTTTTTAATATATTCATCACATGGGGACATTGGGTTCCTAAGAGGGTATTTTAGTATTGGTCATTGTACATGTTTTCATAGGTGGTTCACTCATGGGGTGTTCCTCTTTTCACTAGTACCCATGTCTTAAGGAATTTAATCTTACTTCATAGGTGGTTCACCCATTGGGTGTTCCTCTATTCCTAAGACCATATTTACTAGGGACCTGTTTAGTACGCTAAGTCATATCTTGATTATTTAGGTATGGGAGACCAAGAAATCATTTACTTATATTATCATAGGGGTGATCTCTATTTTTCTTCTCTTATCATGGATATGGTTTTTGTATCGATAAATGACACATTATTTGATAAAAATTTCATTTAATTTTTTTTATTTAACATGTGTTATATGGTATGTATTTTAGAACTATGTATGGGGAAATTTTAATTCCAAAATTTTGATATAAATGTTATAATTTATTTATCATGTAATATTTTCATATATTAAACTTGTTGGGATTATTTTATAGAGATATTCAATGGAAAACATGGGTGGTATCCTACCGAGTATGTTATTCTAACACCCAGCACACTACCTTGAGGGCTTATAGACCTTGTATTGTTTGATGTAAGAAAAGGAAAGGAACTCCAATGAGGTAGAGAGGTTTTTTGTTTTCTAGGAATGGTTGGAAAGTGGTGAAATAGTTGGTTGTTTACCCAGTACCACACTGATTAGATTTCAGTAGTTGTGTTGCCTTTGGTTTTATTGTAAGACATATACCTTGGTTTTGGAATGTCACTTTGGTTGTATCGGTACTAATATTGGTTTCTGTTTACATAATACATCCTTTATTTTTAAATTAATATATCTATATTCCATTAGGGGTTTTAGGTTGAGTAAATAATTACCTTTAGATTTTTTATTCTTGGGTGCAAGTCACCAACCCTGGGGGATTATGAATTCCTATTGGGTATTTCCAAGGTCTGGTTCAAAACATAGTTTGATCAGTTTTCCTAGATAGTTCATGACATAGTATGTAATGAATATACACACCTATGGAACCGTGTGACCCCACATGCTATTTTTTCTAGACCATACCCAAATGAAACTATATGACCCTTCTTCACACCATTTAGTTGATAAAATAATCCATATGGCATAAAATAATCCAATTGGGATGAAATAACATGATCATGTGTCTGACATTAGATAAAACATCCTATACTAGAAGTACATGTTGTGTAATTACCTTTACCTAGAATGGATAGGTGAAATGTTGATTTATACAACATTATTCCTAGATAGTGTAGGTATTCCACTTGTTGGGATAAGGATCCTCTTAAACGGTTTGTATTTCACCAATAAAATCATGAGGCTGTAATCCTCTAACTATAGATTCTGATAGAGTCTATTTTCACCAACATTATGGAGACATGATTCTCTATCTATGGTATCAATATTTCTTCTATATATGGAGCTCAAACAGGATAAATACCTTCTATTATATTATATATTTCACCCTTATTCATGGGTAATGGGTCCTCCAGTATTATCTAGAGGAAGGACAACATAGGTTTCTTGATACTTTTGGATCAGAAGATGGGAATGCAAAGCATGTATGGATAGTTGAGAGTTATTATTGTACATTAGTACTTGTAGCTTCTATGAACATATATAGGTTCTACATTCCATTTTACCTCTTGGTTATGGTTTTAAACTAACTCTTTCTTTTTATTCCTTATTTTTAGTGATTTTAGGATATCCTGGTGGGTATGTATATACTCACCCATAAATGTGATTTTCCCAGAAATTTCATATCTTATGGAGTGTAGGGTTTTGTAGAAGTTCATAAAGATCATCAGATATAGTTTTTTCAACCAATATGATTAGACTAATATCATTAGGAAGATATTACTGGATAGTGGTTTCCTACAATATAGTTTTAGATAAGTTGGGAAGAATAGATTCACTAGAATAACTTTCATTGGATGGAGTCCATCGGACAGAGTTCTTACATGTGGTGTTCATTAGGGATGTGACTTAATGCAAGGGTTGTGTTCATGATAATTAAATGTTTCTAGTCATAGGGCTGTTTAACTATGAATCAATGATTTCCAAGGTTAGCTGTAAGTTAAACTTTAATCCCATAGATTAGTGTAACTAGTTGACCAGAAAAAGACCAAAATATTTTGGGTTGGCATCCTAGATCTGACATGTGTGGATTCCTATGGAATTATGATGTGGGTCTCTGACTATAAGATCTCATACTCTATACATATATAGGAAGTGAGTGATGAACTTTGTATTCTCTTTTACAACCTTAATGAAAATGATTTGGCAGTATTCTCCCTTGGATTTAGGGAATTTGTATGAACCACATAAATCAGGATTCTTGGGTAATTTTATGTTGTGTGTGTCATATTTTTTCAATGTTTTTTGTGGTAATTATCTGGTTCATAATCATAGTTATAGAGGAGAAGCTAAGAAGAATGTGGTTATTGGAAAAAAATTCATTTTTCTACTAGTGTGATGCTGGTGGAGTTTTGTACTTTTCTACTAAATAAGATGTTGTGATTAGATATATGTTTATACAGGGTACTAAGTACCCACTTTTTCTATATGTTGCAATAGATAGAGTTATACTCACAATTTATTTTCATAATGAGTATTCTTAATGTATGTTTTTCTTCATCACTTGAAAAATTCAAGATTCTTTTCTCCTTGGATTATATGTTGTTTTATTTGATTTAGATTTACTTTTAACAAAATAATGACTTTAGTGTAATCAATGGTTTATATCAACTTGTTTGATTTAATATACATTAACTTTTATAGAATGAAACTAGAGGATATTTTGATAAAAAAATCGAGTTATAGACTCCTTTGTTTGTTAAATGTACTGAAATGAAGGGAAAGACATAATAATATTTTTTTAAGAAATATTTATCCTTAAAAAAGATTTCACTTAATTGTAATGTTTATTTCAACATTAGGGAGAATGAAAATACTTTATATGTTTTGAAAAACAATTTTTTAATTTTATGAGAATCCAACAACACTAATAAAAGTTCTCATGATGCAAAAGATTGTTCAACTTGAGGTAATCATATAGAATACCAACAATATATCACATGAATGAATTAAATACCATCCATGGAGAGATCAAATCAGTGAAGACAACATTAAAAAAATAATATATTGGTTTTTATTATTCTTTTATATCTTCTAGAAATTTTAGATTCCATGGTATACACATTAAGAAACCTAAATGGTATGAAATATATTGTATTTAAATACATTCAAAACTTAATCATGAATGGGGAGGTGTTTTATAATAAAGTTAAATATCCATTCAAAAGTTCCCTCAATGCTATTAGATGAGGATATTAAACTCCATATATGGACCTTGAAGACAATAAATCTCCATATGAAAAGTTCTATATAATAAGCGAAGGCAAATCGACTATTCCATGACCTACAAATTATATTTTTGGAAAGAAGGTACATATCAATAAATATTATCACAATGGGATAGAGGAATAAACTTCTGAACAAAAAAATCAGTTCATATAATTTATGGGGGCTCTAGTTTGATAAAATAGTTTAATTATTCTAGAAGATTCATGTATGATTAACTTAGTGTAATCTTTTTATTCAACTAGTGAGTGAGCGTGCATGGTTGATTATGTACCATAAAGCTCAGGTAGAATATATTTAGTATATTATTAAACTATGGATATAAATGGAAAAGTTTATGTAGAAATTTGAATGAAAAAATGATGTTTATTAAGACTAAAACATGCTAGATGTATTCTAGGTCTTCAATAGAACCTCTTATCTGTGTGAAAAATATAATGATTTCGGTTTCATCAATTTTTTTTCAAATGGATTATGAAAAAACAACATTGTGTCCATTGAACTTGATTGGACACAAATATTAGATTCTAGTAATCATAAATACATCATTAGATAGTATGAAAATGTGGCACTGTATGTTCGGTAAACTCGGGGAAAGGAATCTAAAATTATTATCTATTAAGGTATTACATAAACTTAATCACATATACCATGAGAGACATGAGAATTATATTTTATGGAAAAAAATATAGTTTCCTTTAAATTTTTTGGTAGATATCAAATGAATCAAAAGATAGTATATGTTCATTCAAATGATTGTGGACCATCCCCTATTCATTCTAATGATGTATCACTGCATTTTTGAAACTTTCATTGAAGATGTAACTCAAAAGGTTTGGGTGCATTTTTTAATAATTATACTATTTTTTAGCTATTTATTTATTAGAATGTTTTGGTTGAATTGTTTAAAAGATGATGTGTTTCCAGGACAAAAATGGGGGGAAGTATAGTAGACACAACTTTCATTACATTTATCTAATAAAGGGAATCATGTTTGATAAGATTCTTTTTAGAACTCAAAAACAAAATGGATTAGTTAAAAGGATGAATTAGTCTTTAAATCATAATTTCAGGAGTATGAGGCCACACTATGGCATGGATAAGGTAATTTAGGAATAATATATAAATAAAAATGCATATATGGTGAATAAATGTTCAACTTTATTTGTGGGGAAAGAATTTATAGAGTAACTTTGTTATGATAAGAGACCAAAGGTAAACCGTCTTAATTTTTTAGGAAGTTTCATGTATGTTAATATAGATAGTAAATATATTGATAAGTTATAGGTGAAATCCATGCAATGATTTATTATTGGTTATGTATATCCTAACTATATATATCTTTGATTGGATGAAGAAAATAAAAATTCATCCTGAGAAGAGATTCGATTTTCAATAATAAACTGTTGTGGAAAAAGAATAACTAGGATGAGAAGGAATGTCATGTAAAATCAACTATTGATGTTCAAGAAGATCATAAAGATATTATTCAATAGAATATACTACTAGAAAAATTAGTGGAATCATAAAAGGTTGGTGCTCTTATAGTTATTCTACCAAACATAGAATGGTCAGATTGATCTCTATCACATAGAGGGTGATCATATAGTCCTATTCCATATAAATAATTTTCATATGAAATAATATGTGATAGTGAGGTTCCGACATTAAAACCTTATGTAATGATTAGAATATCCACTCATATCAAAAAACCAGTTTCATGGTTTGGAGTTAATATGAACTTTCTACTTCTAATGGACATAGGTGAACCGAAATGTATAACAGAAGCATCTAATATTAGAGACTCAACATATTGGGAGTTATCCATTAAAGTGGAGATAAATTTATTATATCTCAACAATATATGTGATTTTGATGAACTACAAAAAACGGGAGATAAATCTAGATAAAAATAGTTTTTTAATTAAAGCAGAAGGTGATGGGAGAAAAGCTAGTGGTGAAAGACTTTCAACAAAAGTGATTGGAATTTCTAAAACATTATCTCTTGTATTGATTCAAAAAACAATTTTAACTATTTTTTAGGATGTTGTGTTTGATTTTATACACATTGAGTACAATGCTATAAAGACACCTTTTCATCATGGGAATAAGAAGGAAGAAATTCCCATGATTCATTCTAAGGGTTATAAAGTTCACTAGAAGGAGGATTTAGCTTGTAAGTTGAATCAAACACTTTATGCCTTGAAGAATGATATAGAAGAGTAGAATCAAAATTTAGACATTTTTATGGTTGATGAATGTTCCAAATATTTTTATTCTGATCATTAATATTATAGGATGTAATGGGACAATGAGAGTTATAACATACAATTTTTTTTATTTAAGTTACATTTTTATTGTCAGTCTAGAGTTCCATCATATAGAAAAACCAAAGAGAAATTTATTAGGAATGTTTGAGATAAAAAATTTGGAAAAGATAAGAATATATTTGGGAGGAGAATCAAGTGGGATATGAAAAACAACATTTTGTTTTTGTCCTAGATGGAGTACATTAGGATGTTCAACAAATGATTTAGAATGACCAGTTGTGTACCTCTGTCCAAACCAATCATTGAAAACATCAAAATTTCTAATTTATAGGCACCATAATTATATGTAGAGTTATATGGAATGATAAAGGTCCCTTATGAATTGATTTTTGGATTTTTTACAAATTAAAGGTTTTGTACATGACTTAAAACTGCTTTTTAGTGGGATTTGTTATCAATTTTATGTAAAACCTAGAAAGGAAACATTGGTAAGCTATAAAATAGATCATTCTACGATTGGAGGTGTCATAGGATAAAACAATATGTTTAAGAGATTTTGATCAGTTTAAGGGTTTTATATAGATTTATTTTTATAGATATATGGACTTATGGAATTGTACTATAGTTTATGTATTTACTTTTAGTGGGACAACATTCAGTTGGATGTCTCTATTGAATCCAATTGTTACTTTATCTTCAATGGTGGTAGAGTATAATTCTACTATTGAAGTTTGTAAATAGTTTATATGATTTATGTGATTTATAAAGGAACTTATAAAGGGATCATATAGAGGGTTTTTATTCAATGATCATCAATGTTTCATTCACCTTACCTATTATCTAGTGTTTTATTCAATAAAGAAGCAAAACATCCGGAAATATTACCTAATAAAATGCTTTTAGAAGGTAAAGTGATGGATCTTCTGAATATTTATAGGAAGTATAATCTTAATATCCTTGTTAAAAATGTGCTAATACATCAACATATATGGAAACACAATGCTTTTGTTGGACTCTGATGATCTGATGAAGTGGAGAACACTATAAGCATAAGATAGAGGTTGAATTCAGGTGGATGCTTGATGTAGGGTGAAGTATTAAAGAAAATTTCAACTAGGAGATTTTTGGGGTTTTAAAAAATAAACCAGTTTCAGATGACTTAGTTTTTCTATGAAAAATATGATTGGAATATAATCATCAAATGGAGAACACTAGATGATGGTTTCATACTGAGCACTTTCGAAGAGGTGGGGTGAAATGGTTTCACTGGATAAACATGTAACAGATAGAGTGCATTAGATATAGTTATCAAAGTTGAAATTCACCACGGTAGTGAATCAATGCATGGGATATGTGTTTGATGTAAATTTATTACCATTCATTAGAAGGTTTAAGAGCGTATCATAGGTTTCCTATGTCAAAGGGAGGTTTACCGTGACTCTATAATGTTGGTGAAACCATTTTACTAGACAAAGATCTCTATATATAGAGGTGGAAACCATGATCTTATACATGTGGATTCTTACAGATGTATGATGTGTGTTTCATACTATATATTTTTAAAAATTTTAAATGGATAGTAAGTAAGTAATGAGATTATTATTTGTATATATATTCTTAATGAAAATGTTTTGTTATCTTTTCCCATGGATAAAATATGTTTTTCCAAACCACATATATCCTAGTTGTCAATTATTTTATGTTATGTGTTTTATGTGTGTTCAATGATTTTGTGTGGTCATTAGGTGGGTTCTCTTCCTAGATCTAGTGTACAGGGTTAGAGGAAGGTTCTTACCAGATAAAATTTTATCTAATGGTACCACTAGTGTTTTTACAGTGGTCTTTTGATATTTTTTACTACATAGGTTGAGTCAATTTGATGTCCATTTTTGTGTGTGTATGAAGTTCTCACTATGACTATTTATTGTAATTCATGGAATTCTTATCACTAGTTCTTTCCCCAGTGAACAGTAGGCTATTCGATGAAGATCTAGGGGGCATAGTGTAAGTTGTACATATTGGTACATAGAGGCTATGGTAAGAAGACTTTTTAATCTTAGTGGTTTCGTTCTAAGCCTTTTTCCTTATTTTTGATAGGATGGGATTACATAAATTTTATTGGTCCTTTAGTTTTACCTATTTACATGATCATATACCATCATACCCAATTGTGGGACATTGTATGTAAATGCATTTATTATTTTAGTTATTTACTTTCCACATTACTCAGGTCGGCATGGATATATGTGTCCATGTGTATAGGTGGATTATACTAAGGAATACCATATGTTTGATATATCAAATCGAAACTAGTCAATAACCCCTTTCCTATTGAAGGTAAAATTGGGGGTGGGATACTTAATTTACCATAGACTAACTTGGCCCTCGAAAGTCGGGACATGTCCGATTAATATTAGATCCTATGCAGATCTAGGATAGAGTTTTTAGATAAAGTAGTTGTGATGAATTTTTTGGATTTAGGGATATTATGGTAATTCAATAAATGGTGTTTGAGTTTCTTGAATTCATTAATCAATCCATGGAACCTAGTGATGGTTTTTAGATAATAACATCCATTCAAAATGACTATGATAATGTACATATCAACTTCATACATCAAGGAATCAGTTGCAGGGAAAACAATGGTACATGAATCATATAGATTTTTGTTGTGGATTCCAGATTATTCTTATGTCAACTCCCTAGATATTCTCCTTTTACCAAGGGACATATTAACTGAAATGAATCCTCTATATAGATATCTAGTTGAGATTCCAGGATAGGATCATACTAAAGATCAACTTAATGATGATGTATTGGTTTAGTGGCACGTTAAAGAATTATTCCCTTCAGGTGGATAGTGAGTGGTACGTCACCCATTGAGTAGTTATACATACCATCGGTAGCATAAAAATATGATTAAACTATTGATTGGAATTAGATAATTATAGCAGTATGGGATGATGACATGTGTAAGCTAATTGGTATTTTTGAGTATTAGAGGAATAGATCACTTAGGTTATTTGGTGATCTAGATCCATAGGAAATAACGGACTAGTTAGAGTCCATGGTCTATGTATTATATCTTATGTAGACCCATTTGGATCAAACAATAGTTTTCATGGAATGTCTTCATCATGGATTATTAGGACAATGTTATATCTAGATAATGTAGAACCATGATGAGGGGAATCTTTTTTAAACTGATTTTCTATGGATCTTTTGGGATGAGTATTTGCTATAGACTCTTAATTAAATAAAAATCTAAGAGATTCATGAGTTTTATTGGGGAATTAGGTTATTAATTGAGTATGCATTGAGGTTTAACAACCAATTTTTATATAGACTTGGTTTGAGATGTGTATTTTTTGGAAAGGGTGTTCAAGAAAGGACTATGTTGAGATATTCAAGTTATAGTTATTCCCCTTTTCATCCCCACATATCCTAGAATTATGAAGCAAGCCTTGGTGGTAGAATTTTTTTGGAGGAGAAGTCATTGAAAATTGGTGATGATTGAATATACATAGGGGTAAAGATGTTAGTAGTAATTGAAAAAACCTACACTTATGTGTCACATCACTTGAAGTGTTGTCATGTCTCATCACATAATAGATTGTTCAAAACATGGGGTTAATAGAGAGGTTCTAGTCATCCAAGGTATATACAATGATTTTTCAATGATTGGTGGGGACATATCTCCCATTACTTCCCAAACCATAGTGTGGTAGAAAATTGACAGAAAATAGATAGTACACCACAGAATAAGTATGATCATTAGAAGTAAGGAACATTAGGAGGACGTCATAGTGGGGTAGGTGGGAGGTCTATAGAAGGTGGCTGAAATTATTTTTTAACATTACCCCCACTACTATTATCCTATCTCTATTAGGTTCAAGGTGATTGAAGTAAGGAACACGTTCAGTCATAGACAATTGATGTGAATGAACTAAATGATCCCTAAATTATATGAGGTACTTTATAAGACCTGTATATCCTAGATTCATTTTAAATAGAAACAAGCCCAATCCACTCATTTATAGCCTTATCCCTTGTTGGAGTACTAGAAATTCCATTAGAGCCACTTGCCTGACCCTTATTATTGGAGTCTTCTAATGGAGGGTATTTTTTTATCAGACTCATTTATTTTTAGTGAGACATACTTATTAATGGACAATGTTTTTAATGGGTAATTTTTAATATCTCTAGTGAGATTTTTTTATGTCATGATTGGTATGGATGAGATATCTATTATCCATGCCTAATTTTATATTTTTGCAAGAGGAAGGGGTGGACCTTGGATGATTGGTTGAAATTTTAAATCAATAGTGAGAATAAATACCATTAAGAGTAGGATAGGCTCATATTCAAGAATCTACAATGAATTTCCAATTATATTAAAAGCTTTAATATTGGTGAAAACAACTCAATATATGATTGGTTTCCTATAATATTATTGGAGGACCCATATGTCATCCATGAGGACATAACTAGGTTATTTCCTTGATGGGAGGTTTATTTTTATATCATCCTTCATCCTGGGATTTCTCTAATATCTTCAGTGGTATATAAGATGGATCCCAATAAGAATCAAGATTTGATTCATAATTGGAGGACCTTTAGAGGAAATCAATTATCTGACCCAATGTTTCTCCCTAGGGAGATCCAATATTATTTTCTATGAAGGCCAATGGAATTGTGAGATTGTCTGCAGATCACCATATCCTAAATTTGGTAAATTTCATTAATAAATATCCACTTAAAATATCAAAGAGAACTTCAATAATTTGAAAGGAGAAAATTGGTTCTTCAATATTGACCTTAGGTTAGGTTATCAAAATTTTTCACTTCATAATGCGTACATACGTAATATGACATTTTGATTCCACTATGGTCACTAAATATACTTCATGATTCCCATTGACATTATAAAATCTTCTTGGAGCTTAGGGAGTGAGACCATGTGTTCTTAAGGGTCTCACCTCTGCATGATTTATAGTGATTCATCTAGGAAGACAATCTATCTCTAAGGTTTATTAGTTTATTTTGGATTATGTGTAGGTTCACTAAGGTTTTATACAATCCAGATTTAACTTCATAGTTAGACCAAGCTTAGGATATATTCTATGTGTCATAACTACGGAGGTATGGGTATAATTTATTGCATGTTATTGACTGGGGTGAGATTGGTATTAACGATGCATCCACCGTTTTAGAGTACCCTATAGTGATCAATGAATTTTTAGGAGAATATACATCAAGGGAGAACAATTCCCCTTGTGAGTATTCTCTAGTAACACGGGAATATTCAAGAGAGATTTTAAGAATAGAAAAACCAGATCTGGTCTAAGTACTCTCAATGATTCAAGTAGATACTCCTTTTTGGGATTAAAATAATTGATGGTGGGGAGAGTTTTATAGATATTTTTTTTATGATTCTAACCTTTTGAATATTCTAAATAATATTTATTATACTAGTGTTAGATTTGGAAAATTATTTTGGGCATTGTAAATCCCAGATTTCTGTATATTATAAATATTAAATATATTAACACGTAAGCACACATAATTGTGAAAATAATGGATTATCTATTAAATAGATTCATGTATAGGAAAATTGAGATTTCTATTGAATCGAGATCATTGGTTTTACTGTGGTCAAGATATAAGTATTGTTCGCACCATGCATTTTGGTGGAGTGCTGTCATTAGAAGATTAAATATAAATTAAATTTAAAAAATAAAATTTATTTCATATTTAATTCTCTTAACTTGGGTGTTCTCTATATAAAACCTGTTATTCCAATTATCTAGGATTATCTACATATCACTGTGAATTGAGATAAAGGTAGAGCATCACCAAGGGAGAGCCTTCGATGAAGAACAAAGGTATTCATGGATTGACAATTGGATTTAACATAAATTTTCAATGTGAAAAATAATTAATTGGAATCACTAGTGAAATTATCGCAAACTCATTCCCCATTGATGGTCATTAAAATATGGAAATTTAGTTTTTATGTGTGGATTTTATCACCATTTGGAATCATTATAATTAAGGATTAATCCTTATAACAATCTAATCTAAAATCGGTATCTTCATAGATCTGTTAATTTATAATTATTATATGGATTATGAGCATGATCACCATAATTACTAGATCAATTATAAAATAGATTTACTGATGGTCAGAGTGTGTATGAACATATTTGTTTACTCACATAAATGTTTTATGTCTTTCTACCTCCATTCTATATGTTTTCATTGTCACTGTTCATTTTTGGGTAGTATTTCGACCATTCTCATATACCCAAGTTGTGGTAGGATATATCATTGGTTAAATGGATCTATATCATAGTTTTTTCATAAGGGATTACAAAATAATAATGGTTTGATGATGATTATGTAATTATAATGATTTATTGGGTTTTAATGGTTCCATAAGGTAGGGTGATGGGTCTTTAATGGGAGGTAATGGGACACCCATTTTTATAATGAATGTTGGATTAATCATGATTTTCAACATGGTATTGAGAATAATCAATAAGGTTTCAGAATTATTCAGTGGTAATCATAGTGGTAGTGGTTTATTGGGTAAATCTTAGAGTGGAAGATGATCATCAAGAATATCCCTGATTACATGACATATAGTATGAAAGAACACATGCCATGGGTCTCAGAATGTAGTGTTAGGGTTTTATCTGAGTTAAATATCACATGATTATGTGAAAAAACTCAAAAATAATGTGATTCTAGATGACCAAATTAGTGTGTACTATATGTATATGCCTAGGGACCTGTTTTTCCCCACACTCCATGTATACTAGGTCATACAAATTTCACCCTCAGAGGTACATGACTCATTGTGATGGGGTACATGTCGAGTACCTCCATATACAAAAAACACCATGTGACCCTTATATATTTATTATAGTATATTACCTAAATGAAACATGGGATGATAGATAATATCCAGGTGGTTTTCATAGGAAAACATGCAATTTACCCAAAGAATATGCCTTGTAATTCGCCTTGGCCTCGAATAGTTTGTCCAGATGAGGATTTTCCTTTCATTATTCCATAGTAGAGTATCTATTTCAACTATTGGGATTGGGATCCTATTGGGGAGTTATAATTTTACCCATGATATCTTGGGGCTAAGATCCTCTAACTATATAATATAATAGATTATGTATTTCAACTACATTATATGGTAGGGGTCCCCTATCTAAAAATTCAATGTTTGGTCTATCGATAGAGCTAAGATGGGATAAAAAACCTCTAATGGATTTGGTATTTCACCCAATGTCATGGGATAGGGATCCTATAGCAATATCTAAGGGATCATTTTCATTATTTTTTGAGACTTATGGATCTAAATTTGGGAATATGTTGTTTTTTTCTTTATAAGAGTATGATAATATACACTGGAACATGAATCATTATATATGTATATTTGGATTCTCTAAAACCTTTCCCCCATTGGATATGGTTTTAATATGACTATTTCATTTGATACTTTACTTCTTGGGAATTTATAGGTGTCTTACTAGGTGTATAAATACTCAACCCTGTATGGTCTCTACACACACCTATCACATCTTATGATGATGACAAGGTATTCTATAGAGATTTAGGGTCATGTGAAGGAGGTGATTAGTTTCCCTTGGAAAATTTAGTTTTTAAACTAGTGGTTGTATGTCAAGGCTATTTTCTATATTATTATTATATTAGATTTAATTACAAGTTTTTAGGCATGGAATTTCCCTCATTATAGGACATTGAACCATACTACCTAGTTGGGGGATATTAGAGGGTTTTCATGCATTTATTATTCTAATAACTTACTTACCTCATTATGATTGTGTGTGTGGAGATATATGCGAGTTTTTATAAGTGTAATAGGATATTCCATTTCATATGTGCGATATACCTACCCAATGTTATTCACTATCCCCTGGTATATTGGAGGTTATCTTGGTGTGGCACACTCAAATTACTGTCGGCCTAACGGGTCCCGATGGGTCCGTTCATGTAACAATTGATTCAATAAATTCCAAATTAAAGTATAATTTTTATTAAATACTATTATTACCATAACATACTAAGCCTTGTGACATGATTATAACATCCAAATGAATGTATTGAAATAAAAACCACATGTTGTTTTAGGATGTGGGAAATTTGATTCATAGGAAGTTCTCGGGTGAAAGGAATTCCATGAACCTACTAGAATAGCACTCAATATAAATTTTAGTGGATTCTCACCTAATTATAAGTAAAGATAAAATAAATTGAAGTATTATTATATATATAAGATATTTGGTAAATCAATAGTACACAATCATGTATATTGGAATTATAGGAAGACTTGGAATTAAAAGACGAATTGCAAGGATTGAATGTTGATATCATGATGGGATGATTCTAGAAGTTAAACTTATATTAATTTAACTAAATATATTATAATTTTGGTTTTGTGTTTTAAAATTCTTGTGGAATAATGGGTGATCCCTTCTGGAGCATTATTCTATTCTATGGTATATCTGGGATGCATAGAGAATTATGTATTTGAAAGTTTTGGTAAGGTTCACTTATTAGATTATTAGGATATTTATGTCATGTGGAAGGGTGATGTTAACATACCTATGTCGAATGGGAGGTTATAGAAATTAAAATATGTTTGATGAATAGTAGGTCTATGAAAGAATTAAATTTTAATTATTTAGATGGATGAGGTAGGATACTGAACATGACTCCTAAATAGAGTGTTGAATAATACTTAGGGTTTTATTATTATGGAATGAGGAGTAAAGGATATAATACTATATTTTATCTATAGATAAAATGGAGAAATAAATTTCTGAGAATCATTTTATGAAATTATAGAGTTGTGTAATTTTTAACAGTCATCTTAGTGAGAGGAACATAACTTTTTTAACAAAAAGGGGTTTAATTAATACCAGTCGCACTAATACTGAATGTCAATATAGTAGTATACTCAACAATTAGAGAAAGGTACTGATCAACATGAATTTAAGGAATGAAAGATCTCAAAAGATAAAACATGTTCACATATAGGTTTTGGAAACTTTTCTACCCATTTTCATAGATGATCCTTAAATTTGTTCTCTTTAATTAATGATTAAACAAATAATTTATGAGTTTCATTTCTCAATCAGAAATCTGTGGTGTTCAGAGTGTTTGTTCAATGGAATTCAGTAGTGGAAAAAGAAACTGGAAATAAGATAAAATTCAAAATATTTGGTAATTTCAGTGATTACAAAGGAAGTTATTTCCGAAACTACTTCTAAAAGAATAGAGTAGGGATAGAAATTATTATACCAAGGAAACTGAAGATGAATGGTTTAGTTGAGTGAATGAATTGAATGTTAATAGAAAATTACTGGAGCACGAGGTAATATTTCATAATGTATATGTATATTTGGGCCTAAGGGGTGCACTATGAATTGTAGAAAATTAATAGAAGTCCCTAAGCACCAATGGGGTAGGAGATTCAAGAGTAGTTAAGGACTAGAAAACATTAGAATGTTTTCCACTTGAATGATTTTTGAAACCTCACATGTGTCCATTTAGATTACAAAGAGGATAAAAACAAAAATATAACTCCCATACATGTTTTGTTATGAGATAAGTGATAAAAATATCATATTTTAATATTAGGGTGGTGAAAATTAGAATATAGTCAAATGCTATAATGTTTTCATCGATAAAAATGTCATATAGAAATACAGAAACTTAATAGATAGTATTCATGAGAAAAAAATACATAATAAAACATATTAAATTGGATTGGAGTGGGAGTTACAAAAGGACACAATTTTTAAATAATTCAAAGGGAATATAAGGATTAGAATTTAGACCAGTAGAAGATACATTTGGGATATCTAAGAATTCAAATGCTTAGTTCATGGTATCAGAAATTGAATATTTGAATGTTGTGGTATAAAAATAAGAAAATACACAAGATTATTTTTTAATATCCATTAAGACCTAGATAATAGTTTATTTGTTCAAAAAAATGTGATTTTACTTCTTTAAAAATATAAAGGGGTGAACAAGATCCTGGAAGAATCAAAGAGTATTAGTGATTTCTGTAAGTGGGAGTTTACTATAAAAAAATAATATTTGTTGAATTTGAATTATAAATGGGAAATAACAAAACAAATACAATGAAATAAATAACATAATAACAAATGGGTATTCTATTTAAAATAATATTATAATGGTAGAAGAAGGAAAAATTCTTGGATTATTGTCAAAGGTTTTCAGTGGAAGGAAGGTGTTGAATTATTTTAAAATTTTCCAATAGTAGTTAAGCATAGTATCTAATAAATAATATTGAGTATGATTTTTATCAATTTTTGACACTTATAATAGATTGATGTAAATTAATCATTTATCTATGTTTATTTAGTGAAAGAAATTTACATGAAACATTTAAATATAATTAAGGAAATCTAGAATGGGTATTGGGTGTGTATGATCAAGATAAGAATTTTTTTCTAGAAATAATAATTAAGATATTGGAACTAAAATCTATATGCATTCATGGTTGAGGAAGTCTTCATATATATAAGTAAATATCTTTTATTTCTATGTAATAGTGTTTTAGGATTGGAGATTCATCCTTTTTCTCTTATAACTGATTAACATACATCTAGTTAGTCCATATATTAAGACAGTTTGGGAGAGATAAAAATTATTTATCTAAAATATTTGAGATGAAAGATTTCAAAATTATAAGAAAATATTGGGTATGAGGATTATGAATGGAAAGAATTCATTCATTATTTTTTACTTATTGTTGAAATTTAATAAAAAATATAATGAAATGATTTTTAATTTTAGCATGTAATTTTGTCATAACATGATTGTATGAACATTTAAAACATTAAAAGGAGTTATAACTGAATATATAATATGATTTTAATTACATAGTGAAAATTCTATTTGAATCAGTGGTATGAAACATGATGTATTCCATGATTTATACTCATATTAACATTTCTTTTTCCGTGGGAATAAATAATTGGTTTGTAGAAAATCAAAGAATAGGAAACTATGATACTATAAAATGGATTTGTTGATATATTTAATTAAGGTAATATGAAACCATATGTTTTATTATAGATGATATGTTTCAGGTATATGTAGATACAAACTTCGGGAGAGATTCAGATACCAAGAAGAGTACAACAGGATGTGTGTTCACATTTAGGGGAATGAAAGTTAGGTGGGCTTTAATCCTATATCTGGTTATAGTACTATCTATAGTGGATATAGATTATATAGAAAAAATGGAAACATATAAAGATTTGATATATTTGATGTGTTTGTTGGAGAACATTATAAGAAGCCAGTATGGTGGATTTCTCTACATTCGTAGCAATATTGAAATAAATCCAACTCAAATTATTGTGTTTCATGATGATATGAAATAATTAAACCAAAATATCACATTATAGAAAAGTTAATAGAGTATAAAGTGATTTAGTTAGATAACATATGTTGAAGACAAAATATGGATGACATCTTCACCAAGGTGCTAGCCTATAAACTATAGAGGTAATATTTTTCCTCATTGGTATATAGGAGATCATAATTTTTTGGAAATAATATTTTTCATTGAAGTGGATGGATCTAAATTGTTTCTAAGTATTGGTTGTTTTAATGGATTCCTTTTAAAAGTACTTTAAGTGAAATATTGTTAGGTGTAGTGAAGTATGTTTCCATGTTTTGATTAAATGAATAAAATGAAGAATTCTAGAATTTAACACAATATAATTTTAAGATAGTGGAAGTGAAATCTAGTATATGTGGGTTTCTAGAAGTTATTATTTCTGTTGATTTAGTGTCCAGACATCCATTATGTATAAAAAATGGATTTTATGATTGCATTATAATTTTTATGTTGGAACATAAGGTTCGTTCTGAGAATTTTTTATGGATAAAGAGTGGATGCATAAAATTCATCAAATTAGATATGAAAGTAACATAGATTATCCAATATGACTTGTTGATTAGAACAAGTTTTCTACCAAAATCAAATGTCATCATGATCATTTGAGAAAATTCTATGATTATTGGATGGTAGTGTAACTAGATAGTTGGATGTAACCCACTATAATAGGGTTTTATATGTATACCCATCTTTCAATTAAATTGAGTCATTACAAACAATTAGTGATATAATTTACTAAATAAGGTAATTTTATTGTAATAAGTTTAGATTCTGAGTGAATGAAAAATAAATCATTTTTCTGACATGGATATATGATTTAACATTCCGAACACATATTTTTTTTCTTTTCATGGGTTTTTTATTTTCACATGAATTTTTGATTGAGAGTGTTTGTAAGGTAAAAATCATGGTAATTATTTAGGGTGTTCTATAAATTTCTAAGTTATAGTACATTAATTAACATCGTGTCTTAATTTTATTAAAGTTTCAGAGCTAGTTTCCTATAAATCATTCAAGCGGTGCATTTTTTGGTTGATTAGTAGTGTAGTGCCACCAAAACAGGTCTCTTCCACCCATAGATGGTATATTTTACAGAAAAATTTATTTTTTAAGGGATAATTCTCCTAACACATAAAATACCATATATAATATAATAATAATGCTTTATTTGTTAAATATTACAATTAAAATGAATTAAGTATCATTCTTAATAAAAGAATGGATTTGTGTATCTTAGTATAAAATTATTATGAGAATATAGTCTGTAAATGTTTATGGGGGTATGTTTGAACATAGAGAAGTTAAATGTTAAAAAATAAATTAATATAATTGTATAAAATTAATGTTATTTCCACTTAATATTCTAAAGTAAATACGATATATGATAGTAAATAAAAATATAAAGAGTTAAATTTAGTTATCAAGAGAAATTGAATATCACTAATTCCAAAAGTATTATTCTACTACAAATACATGTAAATTAAATATAATATCTTAAAAGTGTTTCAGAGTATAATGATAATGAAAAAGATAACGAGTTACATTTAGTGCGATGGTTTTATCATATGGTCACTTAGTGATGTGGAATAAATTACATATAGATGTAGTGAATTCAAAAAGAACAAAATGTTTTGCAAACATAAGGCCAATCATGTAAACTATAATATATTTTATAATGTATAGGTTCATATGTTGGGTATTGATAATTATTCATAAAATAGGAATTATATCATATAAAATTCAATTTCTTCTTAATCATTATATCATGTTGGACATATATATATACTAATATACATTAAAAAAAGTGTAAGGATAATTAACCACTAAAAGTATGATTTTGAGTTATGATTAACTGATTTTCAACATAAACTAAAATATATTATAAAAAATATTTTGGTCAGTACAAACATGATTGTTGTGTTGGGAAAAAAATATGATAATGTGGCTCAAAAATTGTTTTTTTGATGGTTGACCCATTATGTTTAAAACATAGAGTATTATACAATATATACATATTATACTAAGGGGTGAATCTATTATATCCAGAGTCCCCATTACCTATATTAAAGAGATACATTTTTTAAGAACCTTAAATAATTGATACCTTTCTCACATAATCCTTGATGCTTGGAAAATAAGGTGGTAGTTAGGTTTGTTGTTGATCATGTCACCCATTTGAATCAACTAAGATGGTATTTTGTCTCTCATATAATGAGTATGAAGTATAGTCCTATGATTGAGTTATAATGGGGGGTGTGTTTCCACATATGTATACCATATATATTTTTCTTATCAATATAGAATATGGGCATGTTATGTTTTCATCAATAAAGGTGAATAACATGTGATATTTTCATCATCTTGGTCCATATAGACTTAAAGAGTCAGAGAATTTGAGTTGGATATATAGGATTTACATAATATATTTTCTAGGGTCACTTGATGTCTTATTCAATTGTACCAAATGAGAATGTGTTCTATCATGTTATGTGACTGGTGGGAACAAATATAGGGATACATGTATTTGATGGATACCATGATAGATCATTTTTTAGAATGAGTTGAATTGATTCTTTTCTAGAGGATTATCTATACAGACAGTTATAGATATAGAGATTCATATTTATTAGCAATGTTATAAAGGCCCATGGGGTCAAAATTTATGGTTGAATAAATGAGGGTAGAGTTTGACTTAATGAGCTTCTCTAAATAAGAGTAAATCCAAAATATTTATTAATGGATATTAACATGGTATTTTTTACGATGTGATTCATGGTAATGTTGATGGAAACATTATAAATAGTTTTCTAAGGGATATCCAAAATATTTTTGTATTTTATTTTCCAAGATTATAAGAGTAATCAATTTACTATAAGAGGATGTGAATTGTTATTTATAAAATAAAACATACAATATTAACTAACCTACTTAAATAGGTATATCATATGAAGACTCAATTTTATTTTGAGTTTTTGAAAAGTGTATAATAAAAAAACATGAACATTCTTTATCATGGATAGTAGAAAAACAATTTTTTAAAAACAAGTAATAATAATTCTTATAAAAATTGGGTGAGAAAAAATTTATGATCCTTTTTAAGAAGATAAACAATTTAACCCTAAGTTTTAAAAAACTCAACAACCTTTACATTAGGTATCCATTATTTTCACATGACAATTAGGGTCAATGTTTCATATAGAAAAAAATTCCATAATAAAAATATCAGTGTAATTATTTATTTCTCTATCTCAAGAAACCCTCAACCACACCAGATTAGATAAAATAATTCCTCTCAAAACATCAAGAGACCTCATTCATGATTGATCAGAAAAACAATTAATAAATCATACATTATACACACATTTATTGAATATCCCAAAAATATATTCCACAAGAAAAATGCTTATTAAACAATTTTCAAAAAATTCACCCAGTATTATAGGATGTTACTAGAATCTTCACTGTAAATTTTATATTTCTAGTGATAAAATATTCTTCCACCTCCTGAAATGAAGCTTCTATTTAGAATAATTTCCATAAGGTTCATATTAAAAAAATCTCATAAGTTCTTTCATTGGCGTTGGATGAAAAATTCATTCAATTGTAATATTATATATTGATTCTCCAAATTATGCTCACATTGATAAAAAAACATTACAATACTTTTGGATTCCATTTAATAGAATGATTTTACTTCTTCTGAAAATCAGCAGTTTCTTCATCAATTAAATTTTATAAATGTTCATCTATAAAGCATGTATGACTCTATCTAATGTTGTTCTTCTCATAGACTCCATAAAAAATCATTTGATTGAATATAGTTATACTTTGTCTTCTATACTTTACAAATATCCATTTAAAAGAAAATGAGAATATTCTATATAATGAAAATGTATGCTTCATGATAAATATCTTTCCAATGAAATGATGTTTTAATGTATAATAAAACATTATTTCAATAGAAAAACTTTAGAAATATTTATATGAATAAAATTACTAAATTATCAACTTTCAATAAAATGGTCTATGTATTTAAATATTGGGACATAATGTAATGAAAATAAACGTCTGACTCTATAATTTCCCTCTTCTTGAAAATAAAAAATCATAATTAAAAATAAAACCTAATTATTATAAATATAAAATTCATACCCCATATCTTGAAAGATATCAACATTTACCTTTAACTTATATTATTATATCTACCAATTTCTTTTAGAGTTTAGAAACATTTCTTGTAAAACATTATTCAATAGTTATAGACCATTCCCCCTTTGTGATCTTTAAAAGGAATGAATTATAAGAGTTATAAATTGTATTTAATATGTGAGGGAAATAAGTTAAATTTGAAACAATATAAATATAATAATAAAAAAAATTCATCCATAAGTGTTAAAATAAATTTATCTAATGAAATTGGAAATATACAACCAAAAAATATTAAAAAGAATATACAATAAAAAATATTTGGCTTTAGTTATTACAAATATTTTCAAGAGGTCAGAGAAGATTATCAATCTATCTATAAAAGGTATTTCAATGATCATATTCACTTTCATCATATCATGTTGATATTTCTCTGAATATACAAAAATAACATATCTGTACACATTATTATTTTCAATGATGAACTTTATAACTTTCATTCTGATACTATTGTACAATAACCACTATTTACATTATATATAATACTTATTCCTATAGAAATTTGACTTTACTGCTTTCTCCTTGATTGTATTCTTGAATAAATAATATTTTTCTGATTTGAAACATCATATTTGAACTATTTAATCTTATTTACTTGTTTTTGAAATACAACATATTGATTATTAACAAGGAAATTTAGATTATGCACTTCCCTTATAGTCTCACAGATATCATCATTTATTCTCATAGGGAAAATAATAAATGATTTTGTTTATGTTCAAATACCTTAAATATATTCATTAAAAAATTTAAAATATCATTATGTACGATTAATTTAGTGTATAAGTTCCTTAAATTTTCTTGAATTATTTAGTTATCTCCCATTAAAATATTTGAATTCTACCTCAATCTGACTAACAAGATAAGGATATTATTCCAATGAACTTGATTTTTAAAACCAATGGAAATAATAATTATATATAATTACATCTCTCTTGAATATCATGGAAAATTACAATAATTCTAACCATCCAATTAATTACTTAATTTAAGTCATTCATTTTCATTTCCATACACAATAATCTTATTCTTGGAGAGGAATTTTTATAATTTTAAGAAAAACTCAGAATTGAAGGCCCAAGTGTCTTGGATGGACCTCATTCTTCATTCATTTATCATAATAATATTCCAAAAATACAAAGGTATGAACATTATAATCATCATTAGATGAATATTTTCAAAAATTTTAGATTTTAAATATTTTTTAGTTTCATATAAGGATTCATTCCACTATATATTACTCAATGAAATACTCTCCATAGATTTAATCGATAATTAAGATGATGATTCAACCAAAATTTACTCAATATCCAAATTATTTTTTATTTATTCCATTACATAAAAAAATTTCTTTAACATTGTCTTTCTTATAACAAGAGTAAATTCATTGGGGAGATTATATTAAAGATTATATTACTTTTATTTCTCAATAGGTTCTTAAACATCAGTTTTCCCACATTTAGAAAAAGATTTTTCAACCACTACTTCATTGCCTATGATTTTTCAACTATCAATGGTTCAATATATATTGAAATATATGTTCCTTTCGTATTAATCAGGTGAAGTTTCTTTCAGATGATGAGATATAGAAACATTACTCTTTGTTATAGCTTCCATATATAATTTTTTTTTTCAATTACATTAAGGAATTCCCTAGAATGTTTTTCCTATCATTCCATGACTTCCCATATTTTCTTCTCTTATTATTATCAATGATTATTATATGTTTTCTACTTATGATACAACCTTTATCCCACCCAAAATATAGACCATCGAGTTTCTTGTCTTTATTAAATTTTTTATAAATGATTTGACCGCATCATCTTGAAATTTATTTCGATTTTTTCATAGAATAGGAGGAGTTTTTGGAAGTTAATTTCTCTTATAAAAATTATATTTGAGTTTCTAAATTTAATCCTTAGGAAAAACGTTGTATGTTGTTTCAATAAACAACAAATGGTAAGGATCATAAAAAAATATCATCTAGTTTTTTCCTCATCAATAAAAGAAACCTGGTCTCTAGTAGCAATAGCTTCAGTTTTCATCTTTTCAAATTCTATAAAATTCACAAAAATCTTGTTGATAAGAATTGGGTATTAAATAATCTTCAACTAAATTGACCTTGATTTTACTGCTTAAATTACATTGAAAATTTAATTCACTAAATTGAAATACCTCATATTACAAAAAAATCTATAACATATACATCATTAAATTTCAATGTATCTCTTCCTCATTTTCTAATAATAAGAAAAAATTTAACCCAAATAGAGAATATTTGAGAATTAGGTGAAATATGAGATATGTTTCTTATTTTTTCATATGATGTAAAACCGAGATATTTATACCATTGATTTTTCAAATGTTCTGAGAATTTATAAAAACATATAAATTACAAGATTATCCTCACATTCAAAGGGTATTTGTACTAAATTAGAAATCATTTTTGTGTAAAAATTATATGATTTTACATATATAAATATGGTAATTACCATTAACTCATATGGTTATTTAATCTCTGTGGATATATAAAAACCCACCACTAAATCATGATAATTTTTATCAAACTCTTATCTTTATATAGACAGGGTTTCCTTACCATAAAGAATATATTAGATTTTTGTATATAATTATTGTATTCATATAAATATGCTTATACCAGCCTTTATTTGACTAAAATAATGTTGGATTATTTTCTATAATAATCCATTATGTTTTAAATGGATTTACTGATCATAAGAAAAACAAAAAAAATAACCAGACATACAAGAATCCAATATAATAACCCATACTTTACACACATTTTTATTAATTTAGAATTGAATCATACTTATTACAACTTATAACAAAACTATGATAGGACTGTATTGGTATAATGTCTTTAGAAACTGGGAAATATAAAAAACTGGTTCATAAATCATCTACATTGTCTTATTTTTATTTCATCATATCTAGAGTCCCTTTTGGAATATCATAATTAATAACCTTCTTCGTGACATGAGGAAAATAAAACATATAAAAGGGTGATCTCAAATTCTCAATAAGGATAAAAAAAGAAATATCAATCATATCATATTCTTAAGAACATAATATTTTGAAAATATTAACCTGCAAATGAGATCATAATATCTTGACATGGGATAAATCATAGTAGTGAAATGTAATTCCAATAATCAGAACATAAAACATGGAACTTTGTGGCATACACACATAATAATAGAAATAATTTCATATTAGTCATGACTCATTTCTAATAACCTCAGAGTAGACAAAGTCCATTACTAAACCGAGTTCACTCCTCGTTCCAGTCTTGTATCACTGAACCAGATTAACTTTCCATTCCATCCGTGTCTATCTCATGAAATATAAATAATTACACAATGCATTAGAGGGAGATAGAGGTCCCACCCATCTCATTATTAAACCATTATTTTGTGTTCTACAAAATCATAAATCATACATCATAGCATAACCCATGTAATAAAAATGGAATTCTTAAACATCCTCCCATCATAACATAATCTATATAAGATAAAGGAATTCATAAAAATAATTCCATCAAAACATAATCAAATTAATTTAATAATATAGATAGAAACCTAACCCTATATCATCATATATGGAAAATAAGTTTTATAAAATACTTGAACTCAGTTCTTGAGGAAAATATCCTTTTCTTCAATAAAATCATTTTCTTTTCTCAAAATGAAATAATATTTTAAAAGAAAGTTTTTTTTGAAAATAATAATGAAATATTGAATAGTTAGCTTCATGGAAATAAGGAATTATTAAATCGTAAAAATCAATTCTGACCATATAAGTTTAAAAAACATTCTTCTCGTACTTTGGCCGGAAAAGTCAAAAAGTTTCTCGTACTGAAAACGAAAAAAGATTCCTTTCATATATTTTAATAAAATTTTCACCAATAGGTAAAATTTGATTTAAAAAATTATAAGAGGATGTAAATAATAATACATATTTGGGAAACATGGATGTGGATGATAAATATTCCCCAGTAATTACTGAACTATAAACAATCTCGGATAAAAATTGAGACTGAAAGACTTTCCCTTACCTTATGTCCGATATGCTTCAAATGTATCCGAACCTCCTGTATAATGATTTAAATAATGTTACAGATCTATTAAAGAATCATAATTATTTTTATTATAACATTTATGATCATATTTTCATCCGTTTTTTAGTAACATTTAATTGTTACTCATTGTTTGGGTATTAACTTCTTTTTTCATACGTATGTTTTGTCAGATAAGTTAATATTAATATTTTTAGGTTATAGTTATATAATTTACAGAATGGTATTAGTATAATATATATCATATTTACTCATTCAATTCATTTATATAATCATGTTTTATTGAAGATCATGTAGAACGAATCACATCGCACCGTGGAGACGATAAGTCAAACGTATGCATGACCAATGATATCGTTCCCATAATTATTGAATGGTATTGGAGTAGATGATAGAATATATCAGAATTAGTTTCATGTTATAATAATCATATATAGCTATTCTTTACACCATTATACTCATCCATGTAAGGTGGTGGTGGAAAATAGATTACACCACAACTTGGAGATGGTATTCTGTAAGTACGCACGCACGATGATTTTAATTTCCATTGGATAGATAGAAGGTGAAATATGGTTGTTTCATATTTATAGTAAAAAATCCGTATATGAGTGATACTTCTGTTATTACTTTATAATGAAAAAAATAACGAATAGGAAGTATAAAAATAAATAAATTTGAAAGAATCAGTAAAGGATATTACCTCTTCTTCGACATGCCTCTTCTAAACCTCCTATTAGGGAACTAAAGATGGTCTTTATAGAAGGGAAGGACCTCTAGTATGTTTATATCTATGTGTAGAAGAGAAATTGATAGGGTTTTTCCGAGCTTGAAGGCTCAAAATTGTGTGAAGATGAGAGGGAGGAAGTGCCCTTTTATAAGGGAGGAGAGGAGCACTTTTGGTAACCTCAAAATATGAATTAATAATAAAATAAAACCCCACATATAAACCTCCAAAAATCACTGAATACAATATGAGATGAGATAGGGTTGTAATCTCATCATCCAATAAAAATTAGACATGTTTTATGTTTATTTTAAACCTTATCATTTTAATTTATGCTTATTTAATTTATTTAATTTTATTTGTGGTAATAATATTCTACATTTTAAATTGTTAAAAATAATTACTTATGTGTTGTTAATTGTCCATAATTTGATAATTTATGAAATTTTAGACCATATAAATTTCATTTTATAAATTTTAAATGTTTTTGTGATTTTTAAACAATTTTAAAATATGTTATTTTTATAAAATAATAATAGATTCAATTTTGACACTATTTATTTATTTTCATTTAACTAAAATCCACACAAATAATATATTAAAAAAAATATATAATAGATTCCTAATATGTAATATTCATCTATAATATTTTTGGAGAACATTAATTAGTTCATATAATATTTATTTTAATATTTTTAAAACAATTTATTTGATATTTCAATCAATAAAATAATTTCTACATCACTATTGTATCATCATTAATGATAACTATTTAATCTCTAAAAATTAGAAATAAATTCTCATGATTTATATAATTTTATTAGATTTATGTAGACTATTTATATTCTATGTTTTATGAATTTTATCAATAAATTAAAATTATTACACTTATAAGATATTAGAGAGAGACATGTTGTCACTTTATTTGGTTTTAATAATAATTATATCATTTTAATTGTCAAAAGTCCATGAAAATAATCTATTGCAACCCGTAGGTGATATGGGTCAACCTTTATTCATCCAATAGAATTTTTTCTGGTGGTAAGGTAATTTTATAATCTTATTTTTACCCTTAATTACCCGATTTACCTTTAAATGTAGTAAATAAAAATTACCGTAGTTGCTATTCATAATGTAAAAAAATAAAAGTAACATCTCTAAATAATTTGGACCCACTAAATCCAAATATGGAATCCATTTTTCAAAATTCAAAACTCATAAGTTTCAGTAATTAATTTAAAATTAATCCCGTTGTTATGAAAACGGGTTTTAAAAGTTAAAACAATGTAAATGATTGAAATGTTTTTACCAATGAATTAAATGTAAATTTAATGGTAATGACATAAATTATATTAAATAGTAAAACTATATTCTATTTATACTTTAAAACCATTAAATTTTATCATTTATCTATATAAATAATATTCCTAAAAAAAGTTGTTTTTAAGAAAAATTTAGCGTATTTTTACTATTCATCAAAATATGAAAGTTATCAGAAAAGTATCAAAAATTTATCCAATGTAAATTTTTTTATCCTGATTCAAAAGAAGGAGTTTATTTTGTAAAATTTAACTTAAAACCTTGTCAAAAATCAGATTTAAAATGGGTGCGCCATCAAACGATGGTAAAAGTGAATTTTTAAAAAAATACTTCTTTGATCTGAAAAATTGATTTTGTTTTCATGCCTCATTCTAGAAAATGTGTAAGATTAATTATAATGTTATAAAATTATGATGTCAATTAATACTATTCATAACATATAGTTCATAATATTATAATAATATATCATTTTTTTAGTGAAACTCGGTATTGCATACAACGCAAGCTATTGATGAAGGTTTCTCTTGCGTGTAACGAAAGCCAAGCCAGTGTTTTGTGTAGTGAAATATTCCTTTGGTATTGTGTATAACATAAGAGATAAAAAAAATATATTTCTCATAAAATCTCAGGGTGTTACATCTTATCCCCCTTAGAATGAATTTCACACTTGAAATTTGTCACTTCGTAATAAAAAGATGAGGATACCTCTCCCTCATCATATCCTCAAGTTCCCATGTAACTTCTTATAATTAGTGGTTCCTCAATAAATCTTTAACCATGTGAGTGGTCTTGTTTTGTAGCACTTTTTCACTACGATCAAGAATCCCTATTGGATGTTCTTCATAAGAATGATCTTGCTCCAACGGTACATCTTCAGAGCTTAGTACATGTGAAGGATCGAGTATGTACTTTCTCAGGAGAGATACATGGAACACATCATGAACATGAGAGAGATTTCGTGGGTGTTCCAATCAGTAATCTACCTTCCTAACACAACCCAATATTTCAAATGGACCGATATACTTGGGGCTCATCTTTCCCTTCCTTCCAAATCACATTACTCTCTCCCAGGGAGATATTCATAAGAACAATTTATCACCCACATCAAACTCTAGGTCTTTTCTTCGGTTGTCAGCATAACTTTTTTTGTTGACTCTGAGCAGCTCTTATGTGTTGTTGAATAGATCTGACCTTTTCTACCATCTCATCAATAATATCCAGTCCTAATAGCTTTCTTTCCCCAAATTCATCCCAGTAAGTTGGAGTTCTACATTTTTTTTGTTAGAGAGCTTCATAAGGAGCCATCTGAATACTAGAGTGAAAGCTATTATTATAAGAAAATTCCACCAAATGTAGGTGTTGATCTCAACCACCTTTTAAATCCATAGAGAAATCTCTCTACATATCTTCCAATGTTTAAATTTTCCTCTCAGATTGACCATCAGTCTGAGGAAGATAGGCAGTGTTGAAACATAACTCTGTATCCAAAGCATGCTGATGACATCGCAAGAACTTCGAGGTAAACCTCAGATCCCAATCTAATATAATTGAAAGTGGTATTCCATGCAATCATACCACTTCCTTTACATATATCCTGAGAAGCTGATCAAGATAAAAATCGTCTCTAATAGAAATGAAGTGTGTCGAATTCATAAGACGATCATCTATAACCCAAATAGCATTATTTCCTATGGATGTTTTGGGAATTCGAATGACAAAGTTCATAGTGATGTTTTCCTATTTCCATTTTGGTATGGGTAATGGTTGTAACATCCCCTTAGACTTCCGTCACTCAGATTTAACTTGCTAACAAACCAAGCATCGAGAGACATATTCGGAAATATCACTTTTCATGCCATCCCACAAAAAGTACTCTTTTAGGTCCCTGTACATATTTTTACTTCCTTGATTAATAGAGAATGAAGAACTATGAGCTTAATCTGGAAGCTCCTTATTTAATTATTATATGGGAGGAATATAGACACGGTTCTTGAAACTTATTATCCCATCACAATAAAGGTTGAATTTAGGAACATTTCTCACATTATTTTGTAGCCCAACACCCTCCTTCTGTGCCACTTTAATCATCACTTGTATAGATGGTTGAACATTCATTTGAGAAAGATAAGATATCTCCCATTTAATTAAAATTCCAAGATCCATCCTTTATAAATCTATAAATATTGGATATTTTGTGATCGTTATCAAGGATAAGCTAGAATGGTCTTGTCGACTTAATGAGTCTGCCACCTTGTTTTCTTTCCCAGGGTGGTAATGTATGCAGCAGTAGTAATACTTAATCAACTCCAACCATCTACTTTGGCACATATTCAGCTCCTTTTGTGTGAAAATATACTTTAAAATTTTATGATCAGTATAAATATCACACCTTTCACCATAAAGATAATGCCTCCAAATCTTTAATGAAAAGATTACTAGGGATAACTCGAAATCATGAGTTGGGTAATTTTTCTCATGAATTTTCAACTGTTGTGAGGAATAAGATATCACCATATCATTTTGCATGAGAACATAACCTAGACCTTTCTTGGATGCATCACTGTAGATCACAAACCATTCCCCACTATAAGGCAATGTGAGCACATGTGCACTGGCTAACCCTCTTTTTATCTCTTTGAAATTCTCTTCAAATTCCTCCTTACAAACAAACTTAAATCCTTTCCAAGTCAATTTGCTAAGTGGGTTAGATAATCTTGAAAAATCATTCCCAAAACTTCGATAATACCCAGCTAAACCAAGAACACTTCAGATTTTAGCTACTGTTGTTGGTTCTGACCATCTTTTAATAACCTCCTTTTTTTAGATCCACAAATATCCCCTCTTTTGAGATTATGTGACCCAAAAATGAAACTTTGTGAAGCCAAAATTCACACTTTGTAAATTTGGCATAAAGCCTCTCCTTTATCAGGGAATTCAATACAATTCTCAAGTGATATTCATGTTCTTCCTTTCTCTTTGAATATACAAGAATAACTTCTATAAATACTACCACAAACAGATCAATATAGTCTCTAAAGACTCTATTCATTAGATCCATGATGATAGCAGGGGAATTAGTAAGACCAAAAGGCATCACTATAAATTCATAGTGTCCACTCCTTGTACGAAAATCCATCATTTGTGTATCCTCCTTTCTGAACCTTAATTGATGATACCCTGAATGAAGATAAATTTTGGAAAAGTATTGAGCTCTACGTATTTGGTCAAATAAGGCATCAATGCATGGAAGATGATATTTTTTCTTGATAGTGATCTTGTTATGTTCTCAATAATCAACGTAGAGTCTCATTGATCCATATTTCTTCTTAACTAATAGAATATATTCTCTCCAAGTGATGCACTAGCGTGTATGAATCACTTATCAAGATTATCTTGGAGTTACTTATTCAATTCCTGCAACTCAATTGGGGCTATTCTATAAGGTGTCTTAGAAAAGGGGATAATACCCAATATGAGTTCTATTAAAAACTCAACTTCACGATTTGATGGAAGACCTGGAAATTCCTCTGTAACGACATCATCAAACTCCCGTACAATGGGAATATTCATAATCTTGGGTTTCTCTCCAACCATTTGAGATAAATAACCTTAATATATTGGAATCAAGACCCATAAGATGGAAGAAATTTCCACTGAAAGGTTATATTCATCTTTTCATCGATAAATGATCATAGATTTATCAGGAATATGAAATGTGACTTCCATTTTTTGGAAATTGATATGAGATCCATATATAGAAAGCCAATCTATGCCAATAATTGCATCAAATTCCACTATAGAAAGGATCACAAGATTTGCAGGAAGCACTTTCCCACAAACTTCAATCAGAGAAGAATTGTAAACTTTTGATGCGACTATAGTGCCATTAGGAGTTGACATGGCTAACTCAATATCTAATTTTTTTGGTAGTACGATGATACCATTAGAAAATTCTTCAGAAATAAAAGTGTTGGTTGATCCAGAATCAAATAAAATATTTTCTACTTTAGAGTGGTTGTTATGTGTACCTTTCACCACTTAGTTAGCATACACCACATCGCCGATAGAAATTGCATGTGACTTTCCTTAGTCTTTGGCCTTAAGAGTTTTTTGATGTCAATCATCATCAACAATACCTGGATTAGGGCATTTATTAGCATAATACAGAATTTTCTTTCACTTGTAACATTGAAGTGTAGGAGGTCCATTATGTGTATCCCTTTCTTTTTTTGCATCATTATAAATCATTTTTCCATTACATTGATATTCAATTGCTCGATGAACTTATTTTCCACATCCAAAACATTTACATGTCCCTTTAAGATAATTCCATCCATGTTTCTTTCCACACTTTGAGCATAATGGAAAACTTATCTTCATTCCAGTGGGATCTTTATATTTTCCTTTGAATTCCATTTTCCTCTTCTTATCAAACCGATATGACTGATGGGTTACTCCAATATCCATCTCAACCTTGAGATCACATCAAAAAATTTCCTCATAGCAATTGAAGTCCCTTATGTAGAACTCCCTTCAATGACGTGGTTTTAATCCACTAAAGAATCGATCGATCTTACTCTCTGGTTTGATAATAATTCCAGAAGCGTAGCATGAATGTCTTGAAAAATTTTCTTCATAGGTAAAAACAGATTCATCATCCTTTTGATTTAGTTTAGGAAACTCTTTCTCCATATTTGTTCGAATAATACGAGGTATGTACTTATTGAAAAATAAGTTATTGAACTCGTCCCATTCCATGGACTCAATTTTGTCTCTTTGCATCGTATTCTTGATAAGATTCCACTATTGATTAGCTTCACCTTCCAAACGATATACTACTAAGAAGACTTTATAAAGATCCGAAAATTGTATAACTAAAAATATATTTTTAGTGGTACTAATCTATTGTTCAGCCACTAATGGATCAGAAGACCCACTGAAAGAAGGTGGACACCGCCTCATGAAGGATTCAACAGAATGTTGCTCATTCCTTTTCTCGTTTGAAAGTTCTGCATGATTCATAGCTTATGAAATTTGTGTGAGCATAGCTACAAGATTTGGCATTCTACCTCCCATAACATTTGGTTGCTCATGGGTACAATCATTGCATTTCCTGTCGCATTCAGCATTAACATGGTTCATTTGGGTTCCAGCCATTAACTAAAACCAAGAAGCATAGTGTGAGCAACACTAATTACAACAGGAAAACCACATAACCAGTATTAAAATTTTACACTTTATGTATTATAATAGGTTATTCATGGCCATATCTAAATCACAATGATTGTTTTCTATGCTTATACATATCTTTAGGGATATTACTAAGGTGTTCACATCCAAAATTCCAAAGGTTAGCTATACCTTTCCTCAAATACCAACTATAACGACCCATACATTACATACATTGTTATTAATTCATAATTGAAGCATAATTATTACAACATATAACAAAACCATGATAGGACCATATAGTTTTATTCTCTTTATAAACTGGGAGATATAAACAACTGGTTCATAAATCATCTACATCGTCTCCCGTTTGTTTCATCATATCTAGAGTCCCTTTTGGCATATCCTACTTAATACCCTTCTCCTTGAAATGGGTAAAAGAAAACATACCAAAGGGTGATCTCAAATTCTATGTAAGGGTAAACAAAGGAAATATCATTCATATCATATTCTTAAGAACATAACATTTTGAAAATCTTAAACTACAAAAGAGATCATAATATCTTGACATGGGATAAATCATAGTAGTGAAATTTAATCCCAATAATCATAACATAAAACATAAAACATTGTGGCATACACAAATAATCATAGAAAATCATTTCATATTAGTATAGACTCATTTCCAAGACCATCATAGTAGAAAGAGTCCATTACTTAACTGAGATCACTCCTCGTTCCAGTCCTGTATCACTGAACCAGATTAACTTGTAGTTATAGCCATGTCTATCTAATGAGATATAAATCTTTACCCAATGAATTGGAGGGAGATATAGGTACCTCCCATATCATAATGAAACCATTCTAATTCGTGCCAAAAAATCATAAATCATACAACATAGCATAACCCATGTAATAAAAAGGGGATTCTTAAACATCATACCATCATAACGTAATCCATATAAGATAAAGAACATCATAAAATTAATTTCATCATAAAATAATAAAATCAATGTAATAATAGGGACAAAAACCTAACCCTATATCATCATATATGGAAAATAATTTTGATAAAACAATTGAACTCAGTTTTTGAAGAAAATATCATTTCTTCTTCAAAATCAATTTCTTTTCACAAAATGAAATAAAATTTTAAAAGAAATGGATTTTTGTTGAAAATAATCATGAAATCTTGCATAGGAAGCTTCCTGTAAATAAGGCATTATGAAACTATAAAAATCCATTCATGCTGTATATTTTGAAAAACATTCTTCTCGTAATTTGTTTGGAAAAGTAAAAAACAATATCGTACTGAAAATGATAAAATATTCCTTTCATTTATTTTACAAAAATTTTCAGAAATAGGTAAAATTGGATTTAAACAATTGTAGGAGGATAGAAATAATATTACATATTAAGGAAGCATGGATGTGGATGATAAATATACCCTAGTAAATACCGAAGTATAAACAATCTCGGATAAAAATTGAGATTGTGAGATTTTCACATACCTTAGGTTTGATATGCTTTGTATGTATTCGAACCTCCTGTATAATGATATAAATAATGATACAGATCTATTAAATAATCATAATTATTTTTATGATCATATTTATGATCATATTTCCATCCGTTTGTTAGTAACATTTCATTGTTACTCATTGTTTGGGTATTAACTGATTTATTTTCATACGTATGTTCTATCAGATAAGTTTATATTTATATTTTTAGGTTATAGTAATATCATTTACATAATGTTATTAGTATAATATATATCATATTTATTAATTTAATTTGTTTATATAATCATGTTTTAATGAATATCATGTAGAATGAATCACATCGCACCATGGAGATGGTAAACCGTACTTACACACGAGTGATGATATCATTCCCATAATTATTGAATAGTATTGGAGTGAATGATAGAATATCTCAGAATTATTACAATATTATAATAATAATATATAGCTATTCTTTATAACATTATACCCATCCAAGTAAGGTGGTGGTGGAAAACAGTTTACACCATGGCGTGGAGACAATATTCCGTACGTATGCACGCATGGTGATATCATTTTCCGTAGAATGGATATAAGGTGAAATATGGTTTTATAATATTTATAATAACATATCAGTATATGAGTGATACGAATTTTATTAATTTATAATAAAAAAATTGAGAAGAGGATATATAAGAAGAAATAAATTTGAACGAATCGGTAAAGGATATTACCTCTTCTTCAACACGCCTCTTCTAAACCACCTCTTAGGGAACTAAAGTTGGTATTTAAAGAATATGATAACCTATAGTATGTTTTAGGGAAGTGGAAATGATAAATTTACTGGGTTTGACCGATCTTGAAGGCTCCAATGTTTGTAAAGAGGAGAGGGAGGAGGTTCCCTTTTATAACGGAAGAGAGTGGCCCATTTGGAAACCTCAAAATATTAATTAATAATAAATCAAATCCCCCTTAAAAACCTCCAAAAATCACCCAATTTTAATATGATATGATATATAGTAGAAATATAATCATCCAATAACAATTATATATGTTTTATGTTTATTTTAAACCTTATCATTTTTATTTATCCTTACTTAATCTATTTAATTTTATTTGTGGTAATAATATTCTATGACTTAAATTGTTATAAATAATTACTTATGTGTTGTAGATTGTCCATAATTGGATAACTTATGACATTTTAGATCATATAAATTTCAATTTAAAGTTTTTAAATATTTTTGTGACTTTTAAACAATTTTATAATATGTTATGTTTATAAAATAACAATACTGTCAATTTTGAAACCATTCATTTATTTTCATTTCAATAAAATCTAAAAAGAGAATATATTCGAACCAAAATATTTAATAGATTCCTAATATGTCATATTAATCTATAAAATTTGTGGAGAACATTAATTAATTCATATAATATTTATTCAAATATTTTTAAAACCATTTATTTGATATTTCAATCAATAAAATAATTTCTATATCACTATTGTGTCATCATTAATGATAATTATTTAATCCTTAAAAATTATAAATAAATTTTCATCATGTTTAAAATTGTATTATATTTCTCTATACTATTTATATTAGATGTTTTATGAAGTTTATCACTAAATTAAAATTATTACACTAATATGATATAAGAGTGTGACATGTTGTCACATTGGTTTTAATAATAATTATATCATTTTCATGGTAAAAAGTCCACAAAATGAATCTATTCCAACCCTTAGGTGATATAGGTAGATTTTATTCATCCAATATAATTTTGGCAGGTGGTAGGGTAATTTTATAATCTTATTTTTACCATTAATTACCCGATTTACCTTTAACTGTAGTAAATAAAAATTAGCGTAGTTTCTTTTCATAATGTCAAAAAATAAAAGTAATCTGTTAACGTAATTTGTACCCACTGAATACAAATATGAAATAAATTTTTTAAAATTTAAAACACAGAAGTTGCAGTAATTAATTTAAAAATAATCCTATTGTTAAGAAAACGGGTTTTAAAAGTTAAAACATTGTCAAAGATTGAAATGTTTTTAGCCATGAATTAAATGTACAATTAATGGTAATGACATAAATTATATTAAATGGTAAAAATATATTCTATTTATACTTTAAAACCATTATATTTAATCATTTAACCATATAAATTATTTTGACAAAAAAGTTGTTTTTGAGAAAATTTTTGCGTATTTTTACTATTCATCAAAATATGAAAGTTATCAAGAAAGTATCAAAAATTTATCCAATGTAAATTATTATATAATGATTCAAAAAAAGATGTTTATTTTTTAAAATTTAACTTAAAAACATGTCAAAAATTAGATTTAAAATGGGCGTGCCTTCAAAAGGTGGTAAAAGTGTATTTTTTGAAAAATACTTCTTTTATCTGAAAAATTGATTTTGTTTTCATACCACAGTCTAGAAAATGTGTAAGATGAATTATAATGTTATAGAATTGAGAATTCAGTTAATAACATTCATAATTGCTAGTTCATAATATTATAATAATATATCATTTTTTTAGTGAAACTCGATATTGCGTACAACACAAGCTGTAGAGGCCCGAAGCTTGACGTACATGGACATTACATTACTTTTGCGGAATACATAATACATAGCAAAAACAGACACACAAGGACCGTAATAGTTTAGTGTATTTGGAAACTCAAAATATAAAAAACTAATCATGTTGAAAGATCTTCAACATCTCCAATAACGATCTTCCCCTTTTTGTTTCCTTACCTAAAACCTTTCTTTATTTCCTGGGGAAAATAAAACATAAAAAAAGGGAGAGGTCAAATGCTCAGTAAGGGAAAACATAGAGAACATAAAACAATCCATAAAAATTTGAAAGAAAAAACTTGAACATGAAATCCAAACATTAAAACCTTTAGCAAAGACATAAATCTTGGAAGTACGTAAGGCATATATCATAAAGGAACATCAATCATGATAAAATAGAATGGGAATAAAACATGTAATTCTGGAATCCATTAAGAACATGTAATTATTTCCATAGTATCCAAGTCATTGGTGCCAAGACCATCTTAGTGGACAAAGTCCCATTCTGAATCGAGTTCACTCCTCGTTTCAGTCCTGTAACACTGAACCTGATGAACATACCGTTCCATCTATGTCTATCTCATGAGATATAAAATCTTTTCCCAATGCATTGGAGGGAGATATAGGTCCCACCCATCTTATAATTAAATCATTCTTAATTGTTCCACAAAATAAACATGCATTATTCATAAAAACCCAATAAATAAAATGGGTTTCATAAACATCATCCCATTATCACATAATCCATATAAAAGAAATGGATATCATTTCATAATAAAAAATATCGAAACCATGTAAATCATAGAGACATTACACATGAAACTTACACATGTGAAATAATGTCATCTTAGATGAAAATGGTTTTGATAAAACATTTTAAATGAATTCCTGAGGAAAATATCATTTTTTCTTCAAAATCATTTTCTTTTAACAAAATGTCATGCAATTTTAGAAGAAAAGGTTTTTATTGAAAATAGTCATGAAATATTTTGAAGGAAGCTTCATAAAAATAAGGCTTTATAAAACCATAAAAATCCTTTCATACCGTATAAGTTAAAAATAACATTCTTTTCGTACTTTTGCCAAAAAAGTCAAAAAGTACCTCGTAACATAAAAAAATGAATTATTCCTTAAATACCATGTAGTAAAAGTAAAAAATGGGTAAAAGGAATTTAAACATATATGAAAACACATTTATAAAACATGGACATGGATGATAGAAATTACCCCAGTAAATACTTACGAATATGCAATCTCGGATAAAAATGAGATTTGAAAAATTATCCCTTACCTTAAGTCAGATTTTCTTCATAAGTGTCCGAACCTCCTGTATAATAATTTAAATAATGTCATTTACTTATTCCATAATCATACTCATTGTTATGATATCATATATGGTTCACTTATGACTTTATTTTACCCGTTCTTTTGTAAATTCCATGTTAAAGAGCGTTTTGGGTAAAATCGTTTCATTTGTCGTCCGTGTTTTGACTTGTAATTATTCATATGATTACTTAGATCATGATTACTGAATTACAGAATATAAAATATGATTTATATATAATATATATTCATAATATACATATATATAATAGATTAGTAAATGGAAGGAAATACACCGTTCAGGGAGATGGTAGGCCGTACGTACGCATGAACGATATTTTCTTTTCCTTATTGAGTTGAATGAAATTAAGTAGATGACATACATATATATACACGTAAATCTAGTATCATTATTATGTAATATATTTCATGATAACTTATTATATGTACTTTATAATCATTCATGAATGGTTTACGTGGAGAATGAATCTCATCACGTCGTGGAGACGGTAGTCCGTACGTACGCACGAGCAATGATATCATTCTCATGATCGTGTAATTGTATTAGAGAGTATTTATACTATTTCAGAATCAATATCAATTTTCAATAATCATATATAGTTATTATATACACCATTATACCCATCCATGTAAGGTGGTGGTGGAAAATATATTACACCACGGCGTGGAGACGGTATTCCGTACGTACGCACTTACGGTGATTTCATTTTCCATAGGATGGATAGATGGTGAAATAGGGTTGTTTCATACTTATAATAACATATCAGTATATGAGTTATACTGATGTTATTACTTCATAATGAGAAAACTAAAAAAGAATAAGTGGAAGAAGAAATAAAGGTGAAAGAATCGGTAACGGACATTACCTCTTCTTTGAAGCGCCTCTTTGAGACCTCCTCTTAGGGCAATAAAATTGGTCTTTGAAGAAGAAAATTACCTCTAGGATGTTTCTAGGGAAGTTGAGAATAGAATATGGTAGGGTTTGGCTGATCTTGAAGGCTCAAAGTGGTGTGAGGAAGAGAGGGAGGAGGTGCCTTTTTATAAGGGAGGAGAGGGGCACCTTTGGAATTCTTAAAAATATTAATTTATAATAAATCTAACCCCACATAAAAACCACCAAAAATGACTCATATCCAAATATTATATGGGATAGGGTTTTAATCTCATCAACCAATCAAATTTAGACATTTTTGGATCTTATTTTAAACCTTATCATTTTGATTTATCCTTATTTAATCTATTTAAGTTTATTTGTGGTTATAAAATTCTAAATTTTAAATTATAACAAATAATTACTTATTTTTTGTTAATTTTCCATAATTGTTTACTTTATAACATTATAGACCATATAAATTTAAATTTATAATTTTTAAATATTTTTTTGATTTTTAACAAATTTTATAATATGTTATTTTTATAAAATAACAATAGTGTCAATTTTGACACTATTCATTTATTTGAATTTAAATAAAATATATACAGAAAATATGTTCGAACTAAAAGCTTTAATAGATTTATAAAAGGTCATATGTATCTAAAAAATTAGTGGATCACATTAAATATTTCATATAATATTTATTTTATTATTTTTAAAACCATTTATTTGGTTTATCTCTTAATAAAATAATTACTACAACATTTTTGTATAATTATTTAATATACTGATATGTTGCATAAAAATTAAAAATAAACTCCTATGATGAAGATAAATCTATTAAATTTCACAATAATACTTTTACTATAATTTATCATCTTAAAATAACAATATTTAAATTGTTATATTTATTAAATTATGAAGGTGACAAATTTGGCATCATTTAAAATAAAATAATATAAGTGTCATAATCACTTTAATAAGGCTACAAACGGTTATATATTAGGTCATTGGATGATTAAGGTGTATATGTACACTACCAATAAGTTTTGGTCAGGTTTTTGTTCCTTTTAATGGGTATTATTATTTCAATAGAAACTATATTACTTATTTCCCACTTAATAAATAATTTCTGTATCATTAATGTATCACCATTAATGGCAATTATTTAATCCCTAAAAATTATAAATAAATTATCATAATGTAGATAATTTTATTAGATTTCTGGATAATATTCATGTTCGAAGTTTTATGATTTTTATCACTAAATTAAAATTATTATACTTATATGATTTAAGAGAGTGACATGTTGTCACTTTCTTTGGTTTTAATAATAACTAAATTATTTTCATGGTCAAAAGTCCATAAAATGAATCTAATCCGACCCTTAGGTTATATGGGTCTACTTTTATCCATAAAATAGAATTTTGGAATGTGTTAGGGTAATTTTATAATATTATATTTACCTTTAATTACCCGATTTATCTTTAACTATGTTAAATAAAATTTACCATAGTTACTATTCATAATAATCCCAAAAATAAAAAGTAGCTTATTAACATAATTTAGACCCACTGATTCCAAATATGGAATCCATTTTTCCAAATTCAATACACAAAAGTTTCAGAAATTAAATTAAAATTAATCCCGATGTCGAAAGAAAACGGGTTTTTCTTTAAAACATTGCAAAAGAATGAATTGATTTAACCTACGAATTTAATGTAAAATCAATGATAATGACATACATTATATTAAATGGTAAAAATATATTTTATTTATACTTTAAAACCATTCAATATTATAATCTAACCATATAAATTATAGCGATGAAAAAAGTTATTTTTAATTAAAATATAGCGTGTTTTTACTATTCATCAAAATATGAAAGTTACCAGAATAATATGAAAAATTTATCCAAAGTAAATTTTTATTTCTTGATTCCAAATAAGAATTTTATTTTGTAAAATTGAACTTATTAACATTTCAAAAACCAGATTTAATGTGGGTGCGCCATCAAAAGGCAGAAAAACTGCATTTTTTGAAAAATACTTATTTTACCCGAAATATTTATTTTGTTATTATACCATGTTCTAGAAAATGTGTAAGATGAATAATAATGTTATAATATTCAAAATTTATTTAATAATATTCATAACGGCTAGTTCATAATAATATTATAATAATATATCGTTGTTTATTCAAACGCAGTATTGAGTACAACACACGCTATCGAGGAAGGTCGCGATTACATGTAATGCAAGCCAAGTCAGGGTTGCGTGTTGTACAAGAATCCTTCATTGTTTCGTATAACAAAATCCAACCATATTTCATATATACATTTAATATGTATATATAAATTTATATATACTCAATGTTGCGTAGAATAACTATTTTCAAAATTGTGTGTAACACGATCCAAGAATAGTGTTGCGTATACTGCAAGCTAATATGGTGTTGCGTATAGTGCAAGGTAATCTTGGTGTAGCATACATAACAGGACATTAATGAAATTAAAAGAACATTTTTCATAAATTCTCGGGGTGTTACATTCTACCCCCCTTAAAATGAATTTCTCCCTCGAAATTCGTCGGGGTTATAAATGGTTTACTACACAAAAGTTTGTTTAATAGAAACCCACATCGTAAAAAGGAATACCAAAACATGGCTTAAAAAACTAAAGTATGAAATGTAATGCTTTCCCAAATTAACTCATCACTGGGTTTCCACGTAGGAGAACATTGGTGAAAATATGGATATTGAAGAAAAATCTAACCATCATGTTCTGATGGAGAGTGGTAGAGAACATGGCTATGAAAAAGCCAACAATCACAAAGCTATAGATTTGTGATGATCTAAGGTACCATCTGATTCATCAGATATAAGGGAACTAGGACAACATTTATTGTTTTCAAGATCATTTCCCTAAAGTTGATGAATTAAAAGAAATACTTGCATGATTTTGGTACAATCTCACTGTTGTTTATGAATTGAACAATTTCCACTTAATCCCTTAAAGAAATGAAGTTGAATTTGTTATTTGTGATGTGTTAGCAGATCATGTGATAGAATGATGGGTCATTCCATCTCTTTCAAAAAAAGGTTAGCAAAAGTTATAAGTCCATCTTAGGGATGGATTAATCGTATATGGTTCCAAAAATGAACTTATACTTCATATATCATACCGCTTAATAAATTAAAACTAGTTTCTACTAACCAGGGACTTCCTGTAGGCCAGTGGTAGGCGATAAAGGCCAGTCGCACTTCGGTTGTGGGTTCGATTTTCACAGCCTTGTCCGACGTGATGGGTTGTCGCCCGTCCTGTAGGTTTTCATTTTTCTAAAGCTATATTACTATAACATCCCATCAATAATATCGAAAAAACTTCTATCCTTAAACAATACTAACTAATGTCCAACATAATCCATTCCAATCTTTAGGCTTATCCATAATACTGCAGTCCACTCTCATAATATAGTGAAAAAGATTACGAGAGATTTAATACCATCGTTGATCCCCATATATCATAAGATATGTCTTGTTGGTCACATTCCAAACATCCGAAGGCCTTAATCATGTATTCTCTTGAAAAATGAAAACCCATTGAATCATAGTAAAAAAATGAATGCTGTCAAAAGTTATCTCTTTCCACATACCAAAATCCCAAAATTCTATATACTCAAACTATGATATAACCTTCTCTTTATATCTATTATGAGCTCATGAATACTATCAAACATTTAATTTTTCCTTATCCCTTCATTATGCGCATATCATCTACTTTCCAAAAATATCTGAATAACCATTCATGGTTACTAGTACCATTAATCATACACTTTCAAAACATAGGAAAGACAACATTGTAACAATCCTTAGATGTCTCTTTATTCCATAGTACCATGAGATTACATATACAACATTACACTTGGTAAACATGTAATCCTTCCACTACCTTCTTAAACCATTGACCGAGCTTCAACAATTATTTCATCTCACATATCATTTGTAGTCTCTTCATCATCATCAACATAAATACTACCCATACGACCGCACTGATTCTCTTCATGAGACTTTCCCTTAGGGCATTGGTTTACATAATTCCCATACATTCCACATTTAAACCATTTAACCATTGTTGATGTCATAACAATACCATTATCCTCATCCATGGTGTTAACTGAACCTTTTCCTTTTCACTTACTGGATTTGTGTCCTTCTTTTCCACACCCAAAGCATCTTCCAGTTCCTTTGAAACAATTTTCCTGATGCCTCTTCCCACATGATTTACATGAGGGAAATTGAACTTTCTTTCCTCTATGATCATCATGAAACTCCATATTTCTCTTATTATCTGAGTCGGGAAACTTACCAAAGTTGAGATTATTGATCATATTATGAGATTGATGATTAGGCATAATAACGATGTTTGGACTTCCTGATCCCGTTTCATTTGGTTTCTCATGATGAAAATCATTCCATTGTCTATCATATCCTCCATTATCATGAATCTTCCCGTTTCCAGCCATTTTCTAAAACCCAAAAAGAATAGTGTGAGCGGCAAAAATAATGCTAGGGAAAATAACATAGTAATGGGGGAGTATCCTCAATATCTAACATCTTAGGTTAAATTCTATGATTGTTATCGTAGTTCTAGGACTGTATCCTATACGTATACTTATCCGTAGTGATATCCCTAGAAATACCTTAGAAATATCTCTAGGGATCTCACTAACATTTTCGCATCCTAGTTTCCAAAGGTTGACTAAACCTCCCTCTGATACCAACTGTAGAGGCCCGAAGCTTGACTTACATGGACATTACATTAATTTTGCGGAATACTTAATACATAGAAAAAACAGACACACAAGGACCGTAATAGTTTAGTGTATTTGGAAACTCGGAATATAAACAACTAATCATGTTGAAAGATCTTCAACATCTCCCATAATGATCTTCCCCTTTTTGTTTCCTTACCTAAAACCTTTCTTTATTTCCTGGGGAATATAAAACATAGAAAGAAGGGTGATCTCAAATGCTCAGTAAGGGCAAACATAGAGAACATAAAACAATCCATAAACATTTGAAAGCAAAAACTTGAACATGAAATCTAAACATTAAAACCTTTCGCAAAGATATAAATCTTGGAAGTACGTAAGACATATATCATAAAAGGAACATAAATCAAGATAAAATAGAATGGGAATAAAACATGTAATTGTGGAATCCATTAATCACATGTAATGATTTCCATAGTAGCCAAGGCATTGGTGACAAGACCATCTTAGTGGACAAAGTCCCATTCTGAATCGAGTTCACTCCTCGTTTCAGTCCTGTAACACTGAACCAGATTAACTTAACATTCCAGCCATGTCTATCTCATGAGATATAAAATCTTTACCTAATGCATTGGAGGGATATATAGGTCCCACCCATCTCATAATTAAATCATTATTACTTGTTCCACAAAATAAACATACATCATTCATAAAAACCCAATAAATAAATTGGGTTTCATAAACATCATCCCATCATCACGTAATCCATATAAAAGAAATGTATATCATTTCATAATAAAAAAAATAGAAACCATGTAAATCATAGAGACATTACACTTGAAACTTACACATGTGAAATAATTTTATCTTAGATGAAAATGGGTTTGATAAAACACTTTAAATGAATTCATGAGGAAAATATCCTTTTTTCTTTAAAATCATTTTCTTTTCAAAAAATGTCATGAAATTTTAGAAGAAAAGGTTTTTGTTGAAAATAGTCATGAAATATTTTGAAGGAAGCTTCATGAAAATAAGGCTTTATAAAACCATAAAAATCCTTTCATGCCGTATAAGTTAAAAAAACATTCTTTTAGTACTTTTGCCGAAAAAGTCAAAAAGTACCTCGTAACGTAAAAAAAGAATGATTCCTTACATACCATGTAGTAAAAGTAAAAAATGGGTAAAAAGGACTTTAAACATATATGAAAACACTTTTTTAAAACATGGACATGTATGATAGAAATTACCCCAGTAAATACCTATGAATATGCAATCTTGGATAAAAATGAGATTTGCAAAATTATCCCTTACTTTAGGTCCGATTTGCTTCGTAAGTGTCCGAACCTCCTGTATAATGATTTAAATAATTTCATTTACTTATTCTAGAATCATACTCATTGTTATGATATCATATATGGTTCTCTTATGACTTTATTTTACCCGTTCTTTTGTAAATTCCATGTTAAAGAGCGTTTTGGGTAAAATCGTTTCATTTGTCATCCGTGTTTTGACTTGTAATTATTCATATGATTACTTAGATCATGATTACATAATGCCAGAATATAAAACATGATTTATATATAATATATATTCATAATATACAAATATATAATAGATCAGTAAATGGAAAGAAATACACCGTTCATGGAGACAGTAGGCCGTACGTATGCATGAACACTATTTTTGTTTGCTTATTGAGTTGAATGGAATTAAGTAGATGACATAAATATATATACACATAAATCTAGAATCATTATTATGTCATATATTTCATGATAACTGATTATATGTACTTTATAATCATTCATGAATGGGTAACGTGGAGAATGAATCTCATCACGTCATGGAGACGGCAGTCCGTACGTACGCACGAGCGATGATATCATTCTCATGATCGTGGAATTGTATTGGAGAGTATGTATAATATTTCAGAATCAATATCACTTTAAAATAATCATATATAGTTATTATTTACACCATTATACCCATCTAAGTATGGTGGTGGTGGAAAATAGATTACACCACGGCGTGGAGACGGTATTCAGTACGTACGCACGCGCGGTGATTTCGTTTTCCATAGGATGGATAGATGGTGAAATAGGGTTGTTTAATACTTATAATAACATATCAGTATATGAGTGATACTTATGTTATTACTTCATAATGAAACCACTAAATAAGAATAAGTGGAAGAAGAAATAAAGGTGAATGAATCAGTAACAGACATTACCTCTTCTTTGAAGCGCCTCTTTGAGACCTCCTCTTAGGGTAATAAAAATGGTCTTTGAAGAAGACAAGTAGCTCTAGGATGTTTCTATGGAAGTGGAGAATAGAATTTGGTATGGTTTGGCCGAGCTTGAAGGCTCAAAGTGGTGTGAGGAAGAGAGGGAGGAGGTGCCTTTTTATAAGTGAGGAGAGGGGCACCTTTGGAATTCTTAAAAATATTAATTTATAATAGATATAACCCCACTTAAAAACCTCCAAAAATGACTCATATCAGAATATTAGATGGGATTGGGTTTTACTCTCATCAACCAATCAAATTTAGACATGTTTGGATCTTATTTTAAACCTTATCATTTTGATTTATCCTTATTTAATCTATTTAAGTTTATTTGTGGTAATAAAATTCTAAATTTTAAATTTTAACAAATAATTACATATTTTTTGTTAATTTTCAATAATTGTTTACTTTATAAAATTTCATACCATGTAAATTTAAATTTATAATTTTTAAATATTTTTGTGATTTTTAAACAATTTTATAATATGTTATTTTTATAAAATAACAATAGTGTCAATTTTGACAATATTCATTTATTTGAATTTAAATAAATTATATACAGAAAATATGTTCGAACTAAAATCATTAATAGATTCATAAAAGGTAATATGTATCTATAAAATTAGTGTATCACATTAAATATTTCATATAATATTTATTTTATTATTTTTAAAACCATTTATTTGGTTTATCTCTTAATAAAATAATTACTACAACATTTTTGTATAATTATTTAATATACTGATTTGTTGCATAAAAATTAAAAATAAAATCCTATGATGAAGATAAATCTATTACCTTTAAAAATAATACTTTTAATCTAATTTATCATCTAAAAATCAAAATATTTAAATTTTTATATTTATTAAATTATGAAGGTAACAACTTTGGCATCATTTAAAATAAAATAATACAAGTGCCACAATCACTTTTATAAGGCTCAAAACGGTTATATATTAGGTAATTGGATGATTAAGGTGTATATATACACTACCAATAAGTTTTGGGCAGGTTTTTGGTCTTTTTAATGGGTATTATTATTTCAATAAAAACTATATTACTTATTTCCCAATTAATAAATAATTTCTGTATCATTAATGTATCACCATTAATGATAGTTATTTAATCCCTAAAAATTTTAAATAAATTATCATGATGTAGATAATTTTATTAGATTTCTATATACTATTCATGTTTTAAGTTTTATGATGTTTATCACTAAATTAAAATTATTATACTTATAAGATTTAAGAGAGTGACATGTTGTCACTTTCTTTGGTTTTAATAATAATTAAATTCTTTTCATGGTCAAAAGTCCATAAAATGAATCAAATCAGACCCTTAGGATATATGGGTCTACTTTTAGCCATAAAATATAATTTTGGAATGTGTTAGGGTAATTTTATAATATTATATTTACCCTTAATTATCCGATTTACCTTTAACTATGGTAAATAAAATTTACCGTAGTTACTATTCATAATTCCCAAAAATAAAAAGTAGCTTATTAACATAATTTGGACCCACAGATTCCAAATATGGAATCCATTTTTCAAAATTCAATACAAAAAAGTTGCAGAAATTAAATTAAAATTAATCCCATTGTCGAAAGAAAACGGGTTTTTCTTTAAAACATTGCAAAAGATTGAATTGATTTAACCTACGAATTTAATGTAAAATCAATGCTAATGACATAAACTATATTAAATGGTAAAAATATATTCTATTTATACTTTAAAACCATTCAATATTATAATTTAACCATATAAATTATTGTGATGAAAAAGTTGTTTTTAATTAAAATATAGCGTGTTTTTACTATTAATCAAAATATGAAAGTTACCAGAATAATATGAAAAATTTATCCAAAGTAAATTTTTATTTCTTTATTCCAAAGAAGAATTTTATTTTTTCAAATTGAACTTATAAAAATTTCAAAAACTAGATTTAATGTGGGTGCGCCATCAAAAGGCGGCAAAACCGCATTTTTTGAAAAATACTTATTTTACCCGAAAAATTTATTTTGTTCCTATAACATGTTCTAGAAAATGTGTAAGATGAATAATAATGTTATAAAATTCAAAATTTAGTTAATACTATTCATAATGGCTAGTTCATAATAATATTATAAAAATATATCGTTGTTTAGTAAAACCCGGTATTGCGTACAACACACGCTATCGAGGAAGGTCGCGATTGCGTGTAATGCAAGCCAAGTCAGGGTTGCGTGTTGTGCATGAATCCTTTATTGTTTCGTATAACAGAATCCAACCATATTTCATTTATACATTAAATATATATATATATATACTCAATGTTGCGTAGAATAACTATTATCAAAATTGTGTGTAACACGATCCAAGAATAGTGTTGCGTATACTACAAGCTAATACGGTGTTGCATATAGTGCAAGGTAATATTGGTGTTGCATAAAACACAAGACATTAATGAAATTAAAAGAATATTTTTCATAAAATCTCAGGGTGTTACACAAGCTATCGAGGAAGGCTGCTCTTGCGTGTAACACAAGCCAAGCCAGTGTTGTGTGTAGTAAAAGATTTCATTGGTGTTTCCCATAACATAAGAAATATAAAAAATATATATTTCTCATAAAATATCAGGGTTTTACATCCCAAATCCAAGCGCTCTTTATATAATTATGCTGTGAATAAGGTGAAAAGGCCATCTTTAGATAAATAAATTCTTAAAGAGAGATATAATTCAATTTCCTCCATTTATTGAATTATTTTGAAATCCTTATTGAGATCAATGATTTAAAAATTTCCTCAAAAGATGAGTAAGAAAAATTATAGACTATTTTTTTTTAAAATCATTTCAAATAATTTATATTAGTAAAATATTTAGTTTGATGAAAAAAGTTTTTAATAGTTAATAATAAATATAAAAAAGATAAAAAATTATTCAAAAAGGTATAAGTATTTTTTTATCATTTAAGTCTTCAAGAAAAAATTAGAAACATTTATTAAAATTTTTATTCAATAATTTGAACTTAATTTATTAATAATTTTTTTTATAAAATTCTATATTTTTATATATTTTGAAAAATTCCATATAATTTTTTTTTTAAAAAAATATCTTTATTGAAGATTTTATAGGAAAAACATTATTTGATGAATTTATAACAATTTTTTGAATAGTTTTGATAAAAAATTGTGCTTAAATATTTTCGAACAAAAAATTTGGAAAAATTTTTACTTCAAAATTTTAAGAGAACTTTTTTAAGAAAAGTTTTTTAAACATTGAAATAAAAATGTTTTGAAAATTTGTATGGAAAATTTTATAAAATTTGAAAGAATTAATTTTAAAAAAATTAGAAAAATCTAATCCTATTTTTGAAAAAGATAAATACTGTAAAATTATTAGAAAATAATATGTTGATTGATTTTTAATTTTTTATTGACTATTCCAAGATTTTTTTAACCTATTAAAATATATTAGTATTTAGGGGTTTTGTAAAAATATCTAAATATTATAGTTGCCTTCTAATAATTTGTAAAATTATATCTTCTCTTTTTGTTTGAACCTAAAGAAAATGGTTTCTTATATATATGTAAATATATCATGAGTGGTGTTATGGGTTTTTATATACAACATTGTTAATTTTTTTATCACAACAAAATGGATTTTTAGAATAACTCATTCCGTAACAAGTGAGTGTGTTTCATCCACAACACTTGAGAAAAGAAATTTATTATTGGCACATATTTAGGTTTAGTAGTGGATATTACTACTATTTATTGTTTCAAAAAATAACGAGGCATTAAATCTTATATTAATAAATGTAAAGTTTTAAATATAATTTTTCTATATATTTTACATCCATAAAAATTAGTATCTGAAATTTTTTTAAAATAAAAGTCATTTCTAATAGTGTTAAATATATCAAGATCCATAGTTTCATTAAGGTAACCAAAAATTCTATTTACATATATAATATGGGATTATATTGGATTTTCTGGACATCGCACTCATAAGAATACCGAAAAATTAAATCTAGGGGACTAGCTATGAGATATAACAGACTACCAATCATTACTCTAAATGGTTTTCAATCTAATGAGTTTCTAGATTCATCAAGATCAATATTTATTAAGGTCATGAAAGGAGTAATATCACTTTTAGTATTGTGGTATCCCAACATTTGAATATGAAATGTTATATACTTTTATTGAGATATAAAAGTTCCTTATGGTTTTGGAGAAACATAAAAACCAAGAAAAAAATTATCTCACCCATCATGCTCATTTAAAAATCTAATTTCCTAAGTTAAAAAATAGAATTAATAATTTATTTTTATGTTGATCAAAATATATTAAATAAATATAAATTTAACAAATAGTTTATATTTATAAACATTTATAATATAAATATTTCGATCTAAATATCCATAAACAATGTTGTTTTCTAATAAAAGACTATTAATATATCGTACCAGGATCTTGGGGATTTTTTAAGTTCATAATGTTTCTTTGTATGTCTAGAAACATGATCCAGAGATTTTTTATTTTCAAAACTAGTTTCTTTTTCTATATAAAATTACTCCTGAACATATCCATTCATAAAAGCACACTTACCATCTAATTAAAGAAGTGTGAAATTTTAGAATTTTTCATATGCTAGAAGTATATTAACCACTTCAATTATAGCTACTAGAGAATAGTTTCTTGATATACTATTCCTTCTTGTTTATTATTACCCTTTACAATAATTCTTTAATTATTTATAACTATTAATCCATTTTCATCATATTAATTTTAGGAAAACCACATTACTCCAATTACGAGTGAATATTTAGGTCGTTCAGCTAAAGTATAAAATTTATTCCTCTTAAATACATTAATTTCATTACATATTGATATTGTCCATTATTATTCACTTAAAGCCTCTCTAGGTATCTAAAGGTGAAATTGATAAAAAAACACAATGTTATATTTAATTTCTTAAGGATGTTTTATTTTCAATTAGTTGTTCTACATCACCAATGATTTTATCACTAGGATAAATCATAATGATTTCTTGGTTTATTGGGTTTGTAAAATGACGTTCTTTAGTATATGTTTGAATTTATTTATGGGTAAAACATTGTAAAAAGTTCCTTTTGTTTTTCCCTCTTGAGAATAATTTTCTAAGATGGGTTGAAAAATAGTTTTCAAAAAATAATATGAAGAATTTGTTCCTAGTTTTTTAAAAAAGGGTTGGTTACATCAAAATTCAAATGAAATATTTCCTCAATATTTTTTACATTTTATTTAATAAAACTATAATATTTACTAGTCATAGAGTAACAAAGAAAAATTCCTTTGTCATAATTTTGGAGAACGTTTTTGTAAATCATCTTTATTATTCAAAATGAATACATTACAACCAAAAACACTTATGTAAGAATGGTTTTGCTTTCTTCCAACACCCAAATCATCTGGAGAATTATTAAGAAATGATATATGTGAAACCTGGTTTATAGTATATCATGTTGTATTGAATACTTTAGCCCAAAAATATTCAAAGATTGAGTGTTTAGTCAACATGGTTCTAGTAATATGATAAATTATTCAATTTTTTATTTCATAAACTCTATTTTTATATGGTTTTCTAGGAGCTATGAAATTATTTTTTATAATTTTTTATTACAGAATGTTTCAGAATCAAAATTTATAATCTACCCAGCATGATCTCTTTGAATTGTAACCAAAGCTATATTTTTTCATTTTTAAGGATGGAAACATAATTTTTCAAATGATTCTTAATTTTATATAGGAAATTGTCCTAGGAATATCTATTATAAATATCAAATAATATGTATGCAATGTATTTTAAACTAATACTTGTAGTTCTTTTTCTCTAATTAAATCTATGAAATGTATCATAAATTGATTATAAGATGAAACTTCACTAATATATTTAATACATGAAAAATGTTTCTTTTCCAAATAAAAAACTATCAAAAACTTCTTATGAATTAAATATAATCTCATGTATATCTCTAAAAAGTAATTTTTTATAATTTTTGGATTAATTTAAAACACAATAGTCTAATTAACTTCTATTAAAAAACAAATATTGATATTTATTTAAACTATGGTTAGGTAGATCTTTGATTTTTATGTCTTATAAATTTAGTGAGAATACATTTTCATGCCTATTAGTAGAAAGAATGAATTTTACTTCTTAACTTTGAACAATAAATTTATCATTCATGTTTTCCACAAGGTAACCTTTATCACATAATTATCCTAAGATAATGAGGTTTTTATGAATTCTTACATTAGGTAAAACAACTGAAATCAATGTTTTTTCATGAATAACAATATTACATGTACTATAGATTTATCTTTTAACATTATCACTAATTGCGACTTTTCCACCTTTCAACTTTATAACATTTATAAACAATTTTATCAATTCCACTAATGTGATTGGAACAACCTATATCATGGAAAAAAATATTTATGATGTTATAGTATTTATTATTTTTTTTAAAAAATAGAAAATAAAATATTTTTATATCCCCGACATGATTGGGTCTACCATTACTTGTGAATAAAACTTTAAGAATCCACTTTTTTATATTGAATATGTTGTACAACAATAAATTATTTTTAAAAATATGATTTTTGAAAACTAAATGACTGTACTTTATGAAATGACATGAGATCATTCAATGTCCAGCAATATAATATTTGGTGTAGAAGGAATTTTTTTTTAAAACAAAATAATTTTTTTTTAAATGAGGTTTTGATTTTGTAAAACCAATCCTTGAGATACATATATGAGGTCAATTTGTTTTGTACATATTTTCAAGATTTTCCATTATTCATGTAGAATTTTATAGTAACTTTCTCACAAATAAAATTTAATAATTTAGTTTTACAACAAAATCTATATTCTGATTAGTTGATATAGAACAATATTTCTCATTGAATTTTTTCATAAAATATATAATCTCAAGGGAATGTCTTGAAAATATATAATTTTCATGGGCAAGATCTACCATAGAACGATTATATTTTAAAAAACCTATAATTTTTAGGTATTTAACAAAGTTTAAAATAAAAAGACTTCTTTATATCTAAGTAAAAAAAACTCATCATCTGATAAAATAGTTTTTACTTCTTCCGAAGACACAGAATACCCACATCATTTGAATTTGTTTAGTTTTCATTCAATGTAAGGTTTACTAAGGAATCATTAGATATATTTTCTATGTATCATTTATTAGTCTTTTAAATATCCATAAATAAACTCATTAATTTATTAATATCATCACTATTTTTAATATAATTTTCAAAATAATTATATCCTCTATTTTCACCACAAGTATCATAAATTTTAATAAATATATTTCCTTTTTAATTATAAAATTTGGTAGATTTTTTTCCTTTTATTTTCAAACTATTATAATTTGTTCTGGTGTTTCCCTACTTTTTTCATTTATATAAAATAATTTAGAAAAGTAATTTATATGCTTTTTCTGTAGAATATTTCATGTATTTTTATATGGAATCTTTATTTACATTGATTTTTTTGCATCCACTTAGAATGATTTTCAAGATCATTTTCACTTTTCATTAAATAATTGGTTTATTTCTCAATTTAAATATTATTCTTCTTATTTTTATTTCTTAACATATATAGATATAGATGAAATATCCATACCATTTTTCTTATTATCGTTTTCTGTATCCATTTTAAATCTACCATCAAATTGCTTGTGAGTTAAATAAAAATCATCCAAAGAAAACTTTGTAAAATTATCTATATCATAAATAGATGTTATTTATTGATTCCCATTATATTGGGATAATATCAATAATTTTTCAACAAAATGTTTATCTATTAAATATTTTTTATCAATGATTTTTTTCTATTCACAACAGTAATTAATTCCTAATGCATCTTTGAAACATATTCCCTAGGTAAAAAAATGCTTGATAAGTATTTTTTAAACATAGATAATCCAATCTCAATCACCACAGTTGTACTAATGTGTGTACATTAAAATTTATTCCAAATACTATAGCATCATCACAAGAAGAAATATAGATATATTTTTAATTTCATAGAACTCAACAAGGTATTTATGATATGGAAATTCAATTAATACTCTATTTTCTCATCATTAAAAAAATTTATAATTTCATTATCAGGATCTTATAATATACTATCTACTTTAGTATTTATACAAAAGGACTTCATGTGAACCCTCCAATATTTATTTTCATAACCATCAAATATTTGTGGTAAACATGGATCCAAATTTTCTAATGTTCTAAGAGTTAAACCAAACTTATTTAATAAACATATTTTCTATTTTCTATAATAAACATCAATTTAACTATTTATAAAAATTTATAATAGTAGAGACTTGATCTGATACCAAATTTAAGATAATATGAGTAAGAATTTTTCTACAAGAGGGGATGAATTATAGTTTATTAAAAAATATACTAAATTAAATAACCTCCCAGAGTAGTTTTATTAGATGAAGAGTCTTCCTGATTAAAATTTTTATAAAAGTTTAAAATATTAAATATAAACTCTTCTTTTCATGTACTGTTTAAAAAACATGTAAAAAATTAATATAAAATCTTGTTAAAGGGATGTAAGAAAACTTATATGAAAATTTACAAGAAATCTATAATTTATCCTTATGTGTTTAGGAAGTTAGTAATCCTAACATTAGGTATCCATAGTTTTGAACCATCAATATTTATATGTCTTCCTTTTAAAAATAAATCCCTTAATTCAATGATCAATATAAGTATTAGTTATCATATCCTCAAGAACCATTGACCAGACCAAATTAGATAAATATATGTTTCTAAAAACCCTAAGATACCTCAATCAAGATTGATCATACATAAAATTACAAACATATAAATTATTATGGTATTTTTAGAGAATCCACACAATGATTTTCTTAATAAAATTTCTCACTAAATAATTATAATGATGTTCTATCAAATTAAAAATATGTTATAAAAATATTCACAACAATATTTAGATTATCAGTAATGAAGAGGATTCCACCTCCTTGAATAAAACTTATATTTATAATCATATATCTTATGGTAATATCTTCATATCTTAGAGATGGTTTCAATGGGCTGGGATGAACTTTTCATTCACTTGGAATGTTCTGAAAAACTTCTCCATTTTATGGTCAGTTTTACAAACAATCTTTAATGTAATTTTTGACCGTGTCTGATAGAATGAATTTACATCTTCCAGAAAACCAGAGTTTCTTCATCCAATAGATTTTATAAATGGTCATTCAGGAAGTATATCAACTACTATCACATTATATTCATTTTATAAACTCTATATTTATTTTTTGTGGAACATAATTATAATTATTCTTCAAGAATTTATAAATCCTTATTTCGAAGAACAATATAGAATCTTCAATGAAAAATAAATTTACATCTGATGATAAATCACTATATGATGAAATAATGTTTTTATGTTAAGTAAAAAAAAATTTTATTAAAAAACACTAGAATTATTTGGATGTATAAAAAATTTTAAACTATCAAATTTTAAGAAATTAATTAGTGATTTTCAAAAAAATTAATGAAAGTGTTTAAAAGTAACTTTAGAGTCAATATATTTCCCATGCTATCAAATACGATATGATATAAGGTGACATGAAAATAATTCTATTATGATTTACTATAAGTGGGAGATTAAAGGATTTATTACTTAAATCCATTATGCATTTGATTCATCAATTTATTCCTTATTATTTAATTCCATGTTATTCTAAATGGGAATACTATGTTTGATAGCATACATGATATAGAATACCAAGATTAAAAAAACTATGATATGTTATTATTTAAATGTAGATGTTATAAACTATCCATTAATATAGTGGGTATAAATAAGAATCAATGATTTTTGAAATAATCATAAATTTTATAGTAAATAAAAATGTATTGTTAATTTTTAATAAAATAATCACATAAATTTTATAAATTGTTTTTATAATTAGAAAATGGATTTTATTTCATTTTATGGGTGAATATTACAATTATTTTATACAAATTATAGAAAATTTACATGAAAAAATGTATTTAATTTTTTAATTGGACATGTAAAAATTATCTTTTGGGGACTTTTTGATAATTTTATGAAAATATTTATTTTTTAAAGAATATTGAAAACTGAAGATTTTTAATTGAAACTGTTTTTTCATTTAAATTATTTATAATGTAAAATTTTATTTTAGATTAATTTTAAACATTAATTTTATAATTTTATTTTTAATAATACAATTCTTATTTAAAAAATTAATGTTAAACTTCAATTTAGTATAAAATCAATTTATAGATAAATAGGTTAATCTTATGAAAATCATTTTCTCCGTCGTGTTTTTCTGGTATAAATTTAATTCAAAACTATCCAATTATATTTATTAAATTTTGAATAAATGTATTAATTATTTTAAAACAATGGGGAAAATTCATTTTATATGTCACTTTTTTTGGTCAATATTAATAGAGGCCTTAATAATTATTATTACCTTGGTTAAAAGTAAATTGTGTAATTAGTGGTGAAAAATGATATTATAAGGTCTATAAAAATAACCTAAAACATGAATAAATTATATTTTATGATTATATATCATATATTAACTTATAAAGTTCTAATATTTGATATTTTTTTCCATTTTAATGTGATTATGTCCTTTAAAATATTTCATTTAAGGAAAAGTAAAAAATATCACACTATTATTTATAATAACTATAATAATTTTTAAGTGGATAAAAATAGGATACAAGTTCAGTTATAAATATTATTTTAAAATATAATATTTTTATGTTAATCGTTGATTTTTTTAAAATTTTACTAATGAAATAAATATATTAAATAATGAAATAACGATGATGTAGTAATTATTAAAATAATAGTTAAAAAATAATGATATTAAAAATATAAAAAGTAATATAATATGAGAAAAATAATATTATCCAAGAAATTTTAATATTAAAATTATCTATTAGTTATATAATAATTTTTGATTTCTAATTTTAATTGTTTTCTTGCTGTTACTAATATTTAAGTAATGAATATTTCTCAAAATTGACATTAAATATATTTTAAGGTAAATTACATCTAATAAAATGATATAAATCTCTTAAAATATTGATTTCAAAAATTGATTGGGATATGTTTTATAATATAAAAAATGGTCTATTCATGGAAAATTTATACATATATAGTTATTATGTGGACCCTCAAAGAGTAAAAATCCTTTCATACATGGTAAGTTTGAAAGGGGTTAAGGAGTGTTTAAAAACGATATGATAATGGTAAATATATATTAAAAACTTGTTTAATTTTTATTTTATGAGATTATTTCATACCATAATAATCTTATATTTTTTTTAAATCATTTTCATTTCATTTTTAATTAAAAATTAATTTATATAAATTTAATATTTTGAGAAATTTCAAGAGTGCCCCTAACCTCTCAAATAAAAGGTCACCACTTCTTATCAATACTTTGCACTTTAAAAAACATTTTATCTAGCCATTAATGGACCATCTACATTACCTTAATACATACTCTCATTATACATGCCTTATATTGGATAGATTAAAAATTTTATAGGTCATATGGTGTTGGGAAAAAGAGATTTTCTAAAGAAAATGTATAGTTTTTAACCACATGTTTTAGTTTTCTTTCTTCTTCCACCTCCTTAAAATATTATTTAACCATGGAAAAATAATAATGCTAGTATCCTACATATAATTATATAAAATTATGTTAATTTAATAACCTATATAAATATCTAAAATCAATCAAATGATATGGGACTTCTTCATTATTGTGTACGACAGACTACAGCCACACGAACTGATATGATTTGTTTTATACAACCTTTTATCAAGACTAGTTATAATGAAATATTTATGTTATATATATTATATTCATGAAATATTTATTATTTTTTAATGTAAATACTACCCTTATTTTTTTACCTTGACGTACAGAGGGAAATTATAATGTCGTTTGTGCGTACATATGGACTACCACCTTCATGAAGCCATGTGATTTGTTTTTCATCACCACATTTTATGGATGATATAAAAAAGTATATATATATATATAAACCTAATATGATATTTATAATACCATTATCATTCCTGGAAGATGATATAATACTTACCTTCTTTCCATAATGATTGTTGAAAAATAGAAATGTCACACATGTGTACGTATGACCTATCATATCTATAATTATAATGAAGATAATTTTTCATTACCATATACTTTGGTTAGAATAAAAATTATAATTTATGTAAAATATATTTATTATTTCATGATGATTATTTTGGATTTAGTGAATTAAGGAACACATTGACCATATTCCTCCTATTGAAGTCATTTCTGACATATGAGAAAATATAGTCAAAAACACCATAATCAAAATTAATTGATTAATTAATTGTATATAACATGGTATTAAATGATAAAAAGTTACTAGAACCTGAAAAATATCTTATTAAAGTTAATTAATTACATAATATTTTTATTTGGGAAGGTAAACAATGTATGTGAAGAGTCAGACTCTTGGTAAGATACTTTCATTTAAAAAAACTTTTAATGATTCTCTTAAGACCCCATTTTCATCCATATCATTATTTTAGAAAGATATTTTAATGAATGTTTTTCATATTTAACTATTATTGAATAATTTCATTTTTACCCTTCTTTAATATTAAAAAAATTCTTTTAAAGGTATATTTTTATCATTATCCAAATGAGGTTATTTATGAATTTTTTGACAAACGAATGTAAAGGGTGTTTTTTAAACATATACCACATGAAATAATTTTACCTCTATTATGAATAATATTTTAATTAAGTTTTACTTTATATAATTATTACTCTTATTTTCAAATAATTGTTTTGAATTTAAAATTATTCAGTTTTTCTAAATAAATGTTTTCAAAATAAAAAACATGTTTTCCTCAAGAAATGTTCTAAGTGGTCTTTCAAAATCAGTTTCCCTATAAAATGTCCAACATTGATGTTACTTAAAGTGAAAATTTAACTTTCTAAAATAATTGTCAAAATAATTTTTTATTGAATAAAAATGACTTTCGGTTTTTGGTGAATTATGGTATTAAAATGGGGGTCTTAAATCAAAAGGTTATTTTCATATCCAAATGTATTTTTTATATGGGTTTAAAAGATATTTTCAAAGGTTTTATAAAGAAAATGTGAAATCATAAAATTTTTTACGTGGTACTTGAGCATTATATGTGAAATAAGTGTGCTTTATAAAGATTATATGAATGGTTATTCCCCAATATAGCTCACATGTGAGCCCAATATAGCTTGTGCATTGGTTCACATCGGTAGCATCGTGTAGGACCATTGTTTTTTATAGGATGAGTGCACCCATATTGTGATCTTATGCACTGAATAATGTTAGTTTCCTTAACATAAAATAAGTATGGATTTTCTGAAGAGATTTATCCTATGGATAAAACTAGGTCTAGTTATCTCTAACACTGTTGTTGAATTTAATGCTCTATATTTCCAAAAAGGGGTTTTATTATATTATAATGAATTTTACTTTTTTTATTTGATCGATTTTTTTTGTTATTTTCTTTTGTAAATGATTTTTTTTGTTAATCTATATGATCATTGAAATATAGGTAATGTTTTCAACCACTTCCTTGTTTTTCACTAGACTAGCATATTTCCTGTTTTTATAGAGCATATTGAGATTTGTGTGACAATTTTACATTTAAAAATGTTATTCACAATTCTTAAGGATTATAAGGTCCATTGATGAAGTCTAGATGAAAATTAGGAACATTTTTCATGAAATAAAATCATTTATTATTTTAAAGTGCATTTTTTTGATAAATTTATAATTAGTAAAAGTGTCCACTTGTAATGTATTGGTTTACTAGGTAAAAGTTTTTCATAATTAAATAAAACTCTAAACCTAACAGATCTTCGGAAATGGTAGAATTTGAATATTAGTATAATGGATCAAGATTATGTTATGTTTATTTTTGGGTCCTTACATATTATATGAATAAGGGACATCAAAAATATTTCCTTATGACACTAAGTCAAAATGTAAAGTTGTCCATGTTGTGTGGAGGTGCGACCCACGAATTTCATAATGAAAGAATTTCCATATCATAAGGGATGGTATACATTCCACTATCATAAATTGTTTAGGGGGTTAATGGTAACTAATATAATTCAAGTGAGCTCCTACACCTGTCATCACTATGTGAGATTTATTTCATAAGCTTAAATGCAGGATACATTCATTATGAAAAGGGTTCAATAAAATAGCCTTGGAATTTACTCATATGTTATCTGGAATGATTAAATGTATGATCATATGAGAGGAATAATCAAGGGTTCAATAAAAATCCTACTACCATGAGATGACATACATGAATTTCTTCCCAAACTAAGATAATAATCCCTTAACCTAAAGCTTTCTATTACAATAATATGTTTCCTAGAGTATTACAAAAATATCATAGACGAGAAAATGATACCTCACACATGATAAGGGATTCAATTTCATCCCATGGATATTTCTTGAGGATTTAATTCATTCAGATACCTGTACCTTGATCTCCATGAATTACATTTTATGATTATTTTTACTGTGATCAATAATGTGAGTCACAAATCATAAAAAAAATTATTTATAGAACTTTTTCTTGTATTTATACATCATGGTTGATTTGTTAGGGATTATCTATTTATATTTATTTTTTTAATATGTTTTTTAGATCCTTAAAAAATCTGCTATCTAAAATTTTGTATGATACATATTTTATTTGGATACATGCTACTAGTACAATATTCCATATTCAAAAAAAATTCTTCTTTTAAAAAAATTTAAAGATGTTTTATATGATATGTCTTATAATAATAATCCAATCATTTTGTACTTAAGGTAATTTAGTATCACTTGTATTATCAAATTCAATAGTGAGAATCTTTGGAAATTTGATTAAATAGGTGCTAATGGAATTTTCTGTGGATACCCTTATAATAGTAGATATAAAAAATTATATAATAAGGAAACTAGATGAATTTTTCATTATATTAATATTAATGATCTAGAACATTCAAAAATAGAATTTTATAGTTATCTTCAAACATAATAGGTATAAAAGATGAAATAATATCTATTAAAAACATGAGAAAGTATCTATTATAAGTGATTTTGTATAACAATTATCTAATGAAGATATTTATTCATCCATTTCAAGGTATATGGGATAATGTTTTTCCTTCATCCAAAGTTAAATAATAAAATACTAGCCCAAAATATAATTTTGGATCTAGGGAAATTAGTTCAATGTAAAAGAACACTTAGGATAGGTTAACATAATTCATTGATTTCAAAAGTCGACCCAGAATATGTTGATGAGTAATTAGAGAATAAAGAGTGGATTGATTACATGGAAACAATTTGGATCATATTGAGAGAAATGAGATATATGAGATGTTACTAAAACCCATATATAAAAATTTAAGTGAAAATTTTTATATTTTTGGATCACATTGAATGAAATAGGTGTAGTGAAATTAAACAAGGAAAGACTAGTTTACAAGGGATACTCACAGGTTGAAGGCATTGATTTTTATTAGACCATTACCATAATATTATGACTCTAAACAAGAAAGACTTTTCTTATTATTTTTTGCACAAGGGAAATATAATATTTTTCAAATTCATGCCAAATCTACCTTTCTAAATGGAGAGTTAGACGAATTCATATATATTGAGAAACCAAGTGGTTTATTATGAGGAAAATAAGATAAAAATGTTTTTAATTTTATAAAGTATTTAAATAGGATTATGTAGGCCCAAAGATCTTGGAATTCTAAGATATATTCATGTTTAAAGAAGAAGAATTTCCATAAAGTAAGGGTGGATAAAAACCTCTATATAAAATAAAATCTGGAGGTTTCACCCTTATTCATTATTTATATTTATGATATGATTTTTTCTAGGAGAATTAAAGAATACTATAATTTTTTTTCCAAATAGATGAATAAATTGATGGAAATTTCCATGTTGGGAGAAATGAATTACTTTGTATACTTATTTTTCTAGATAAGGGTCAAATTTCCCTATCATAAAGAATATCTCTCACGGGATTACTTTAAAGAATTATCATGGAAGATTCAAAACCTATTTACACACTTATTTTAGTGGGGAACAATATTTTTAGAGATGAAGTTAGAATGTATCTTAATCCTAATGAATTTAGGTATTTTATTTAAATTTTGACATATTAAAATTTCTATAGAACTAATATTGATTATGTTATTACCCGTTCTTATAGATTTTATAGAAAAAAAAATTAACATTTTCTCATGGAGAATGATTTATTAGATACAACAATTGAACAATATATTGTGGGATAAATTATTAAAATTAGTGGAAGAAGAAAATATTTGACTATAAAGATATAGAATGATTGGGTTTTATTGATAATTGGAGATCCACATATGTTTGTGACTTCTTTCTAGGATAATGACATATGAGTTAGCATAAATGGTAGTGATTTTTAATGCCTCTCATCAACACATAAGCTATGGTTGTAGCTTCCTCTCAAGATGAAACAAAATTAATCTGGGGGAAGACATAGTCGAAATAATTTTGGGTTATTGTGATACCTCCACTACTAATTAGTTTGGATAATCCAATTTCTATCAGTCTCATGATGAATCTGATGAAACATCTATTATCACAGAAAATTGATATTAAATATCAATTCATGGAGGAGCTATTTGATGTAAAATAACTCATGTTTTTGTTTTCCCCATAGTGGAAAAGGTAGCATATATTTTCAATATACTGTTGCTAATGGATACATTTGAGAAACTATGATTGATCATGGGTCTTCAACCACACCCTATTCAATGCTAAAGTGTGTGAGTATTATCCCATATCTATTATTATGTTTGTATATTCTTATCAAAGAGGGGATAAGTATGAAAATAAAAATACATCCATTTATGTTTTCTTTATATTTTTAGGGAGAGAATATATTTAGGGGGTTTCGAAGGTGTACATTATGGTGAAAACATCTGTGAGTTATTTTATCATTTTTTTAAAGTGTATATAGGAACTATATCTTACAAGTTATAGCCAGCATCATTGGTGAATATATAATTATAAGATAATTTTTTCATTATTTTTGGTCACTTTGGGAAAAAATGGTACTTTTGTTCAATGATTCTTATTTCCTAATGAGAGATATCCTACAAAGGCATAGAATTTTTTGGATTGTGAACTATTTCGTGAGTTTTAGATAATTAGTTATTTATTTTCCTTTGTTGAAAATAATATCCAAAGGGTGGATTGATGAGACCAATAGGTTTTCATTTATTTTATGGTCGATTAAGAAGCTATAAATTGTTACTAGTATTGTAATTTAGGTTTCCTTTCATTTTAATCACATAAATAAGTATGTTATGATAGGAAGATATCACTGATCTTTCATAACATAATTGAATTTAACCATGACTAATGATCACCTTATATGAGTAATGGTGATTGACTATATGAAGGCTCTATTGCATTTTTGTGCTATGATTTTGTGGACTATCCATCCATGGGTGATGATTTTTAGTGATGTGATACCATGATAAGCTTCACATATAATTCTTGAGTTTCATTACTTTTGTGAGAAGAATCAAGGATATTCCATGAGTTTTATAGATATTTTGAGAAGCTTGAAAAATACTTCATGAGTAGAGACCTTCCATGAGCTTGGAAATTCTATGAGTACACCATAAATAAAGGTTTTGTTTCTTGAATTCATGAATGTAGGTTGAAGATATGGTGATACAATATATGGTGATCAACTAACATTTAAATATAATGATAATGACAATCATGATACTTTTAATTGAGCTATTCAATGAATATATATGTTAGAAGAGAAAATAGAGATCTAGTGAAACCACTCATGTAAAAATAATAAAATCCTTAGAGAAAAATGTGTTTTGAAAATTTTCTCACATTAAGAAGAAGAAAAAATATTGGCTATGTTGGATGTGAAGTTCAAACTCATAAAGATGTGTTTTATAAAATTTGATGGGAATGTGGAATATGATATCATAAAAATGATTTAACAATGTATGGAGGATAACAATGACATATTGCATGAATACATATACATATATTAATATAATGAAATGGAATTTTCAATTATCATGGGAGGATAGAGGTATGTTTTCAATGGTATTTATAAAGAAGAATGCCATTAATGAAGTTAGCACAATCCTTCCATGATAAAATGCATGTATTCATGCATATATAGGGATTTAATGTTGATTAAATACAAGTTTGAATGAGAATGAAGAGGCAATGAAATTTCAGAATTTTTATATACAATTACAAATTGTTATGGAATTTGGTTGGGAAATTTTTGTGATAACTATATTGAATAATTCTTGAGACATTAATTCCAATTTATTTTTCCGGTTTTGTAAATATTTGAATAAAGGAGAATGAAAAGTGGTAACTAAAACTACACATATATTCTTAAAGTTATTTGTAATCAACAATATATTTCTATGTGGTGTGAAAGAAGAAGAGAGGGATTTAGAGAGACATAAGGAAGAGTTTATTACAAATTGTTGTGCAATAAATCTAAGTGGATGAATATCTGAAATGTAGAAGTGAACAAGTAAAGGATTCAAGAAACATAATGATGAAATGTTGAATATTGTTGGTGATGGTTCATTTTATAATTGTAAAATATTTTTTATCATATTATCTATGTGAGGAGCACATGGACTGTCGGTTGACTATAGTGAAACACAAGTGACAAATATACCCTTATTTTTTTTAATCGTAGGGATTTTTGATAGAGTACTAGGTGATATTAGATTATTTCAATATCATGACAAGTACTAAAAAATATTTTTTAGAAGTAAACCTTGAAAATTCAAATTCTTGAGTATGTGTCCTTGTGTGTTTTGTTTTAGCAGATTAATTTCAATATAACCAATGGTGATAATAGTTTTTAAAGAAGAATACATAAAAATAGTTGTTAAATGATTCACCCTATATATCCGTGGTAAAAAAGATCCTAATTTTTCCTTACTATGGTCCCTAATAGACTCATTACTTTGGGTCTCCACATATCCACCATCCTCATACTCTAAAAATGGATTTAATGGTTGAATACAATCGAATACCAAATTACATACTCAATATATATATATATAATCTCAATTATTCTAATTTTTTTAGCTTTAATAAGAATGAAATATAACTATATCTTGCACTTCCCTTACCAAAATTAGGCCTCATACCATCCAACATCACGTCCCTACCTACCCATTCTAGGGCCAGTTATCACACACACGCAAGATCCACATACCTAATAAAACTAAGATTCATGAAACAAGTTTATATGAGTATACAATAACCAATAATATATACATGGAATCATTTTATAAAATTTTTAGACACTTTAAATAATTTAACCCCTTTCTGAAACCAAAATTGAAATCACATCTTGGAATTTGTGTTTCATTTGAGTCTTACGTGCCTACAATAATGCATGAGTACAAATGGTTACCTCTTTGGGAAAGAGTCCAAACTATAAATCATAAAAATAATATATCATATTTTTCTAGACTAAATAACTAAAATATTATAGTAACCAAATCCTTTTACACATATTGTTACATTCTTTTTATCATAAATACCCAACAAATAAAAACCATGGATGGAAAGGCCTAGTGTATTTGGAAAACTAGGTATATGAATCATCAAAATAATACTAAAATAACATGTCTTTAACTATATCATTATAATTATCTCCTAAATACATTTGATATCATAAAACTATATATGATAACGTAGGGATTACGGAGATAAAATTCTTGTGCTAAAAACCCAATAAATGAATAAACAAGAAAATGAAGCATTACATGTGTGTCAAACCACATAACATGATATCATGAAAGATAAGGATTTTGATTAATCACATGCTATAATAACATGAAGTGCATGGTTTCATAAGATCATGGTATCATTGGATATTTTAAGGAACATAAAACACACGATAATCATAAGTCAAGGCTAACATCCAAGACAACATCAGATGGTGGATAAAGTCCCATCATGGACTAGGTTAACTCTTTAATCCTATACATGATGCATCATAAGGGAAAAAATTACATAATTAATTAGAGAACTCTTTTATTGCATCCATATTATCACATACATGCATATGTGTTCCACAAAACTCAATCAATCATTAGGAATAAACTAAGAATTACTGATCGAATGAAAAGGGTTTCATAATCATGAATAATATCATAATCCAAGGTGACTTCATAAAGATTGAAAATATAAAAAATAATTAAATTTCATGGATGTTAATATCTACTTAAATTTTTATTGGCATTAAAATTTGTCTTTCATTAGGGTATAAATACTTTAAATGTGTAGTACATAAATGGATTTAGGGATAGAAATGTTCCCCTTAATCAAGTTTGACTTTATGGATGGAATTTGAGAAATGAATTTGAGGAATGTATTTCCCAATCATAGGAAGGGATATTACGCTAGGTTATATTTAATATAAAAATATGAATAATTTATAATTACTCAATAAGAGTAAAGATATGGATAATGATTTTTAAATAGATAAATGTCATAACCTAATGATAAAATGGTGGTTCATAGATATCCCTTAATATATGATTTGAAATCATTTTTCACAAACTCGTAAAATCCTAGATAAAGAACTTAGTTTTATTAATTACTTAATTCATAAAAGTTTAAATCTATATTTTACTCACAATAATTTTTTTATTCTCATTTATAGCCATTTAAATGAGATATAGTAACAATTTTTTTTGTTCTGAGGGTGTTTGTTTCCTTGGTCTAATGTCATATGAACTACTAATAATTATTAAATTTTACATCAAAAGGGAATAAAATTATAGAAGTGAGTTTAAATTTTATTCATTTAATTCAATAAATTTAAATGGCCCAAATACCCATATGTGTCTTATATAGGTATGATTCACTAAAAAACAATGATGTTATGTGATCAGCTCATTTAGGCTATTTTACTGACTGTCATGAAATAGATTCATTGAACTTAGTTACATTATAATTATATTATTAAATAACATGGAAAAAGTTATATTATACCTATTAGAATCACATTTAAACATAATATTTATTCTATAACCATCCTTCATGGATGGGGATAAAAAAGTTACGTTGTTCTTGGAGGTGGTGAACCGACCATATTGTAAGAAATTTTTCTATTTTAGAGTCAAAATTAGGAGATTATAAGATTTTTATTTGGGAAAACCCAAAGTTTAATTTATGAATGGGTATTTATTTTATGGATTATTTTCTCTATTTTGAGGATTTTGGGGGAAAATGTAAAACATTTGTACAATCTCCATGTCACATGATTAAAAACCCTATGTTCTAAGTGTGCAGTTTCCTGAACATTAAAACTATTGTTATAGGAAAAATATTATAAATTGTGTGGGATAACAATGTTTCCCAATTGAAAATGGATATATTTTCTCCCTTTTGATCATTTTTAATGGGGTTTCATCCCCCTATTCCCCCACATCAAAACATCTAACTTGGACACCTCTCCAAATATTCTCCCTTCCTCTCCAAGCCCTTCATGGTGTAATAGTGATGGTTTCTTAGTGATTATTTACATGAACATAGATTTAAGGGTTTAATTATCCTTTATATTAGGTTATATTTATTTTTTATCAATTTTATCTAAAACTGGTGGCCATGGTTAGATAATTTCCATTTCAAGTGTTGTTTGAAAATATGGCCTTTTCATTATAGGGGTTGTGAGACCTATTTTGAGAAATAATCTAGTTTATTTCATTGAAGGTGATATGATTTTACCAAATGAGATACATGTTTCAATTTATTATTTTTTATTTAATAGTTACATTGTTTATTGTCTTTCCAAATTTACTTTTAATCTAGGTAATGAATATGTGGGTTATCTGGTATTGGTTTTTTAATTTTTTCAATAACATCACATGATTTTCATGTGGCTCAATGGGTCAAATTTCATGGAGAAATATAAATTTTATTTAATTGCGTATTTTATTAATTCTAATTGTTTTATAAAATCCCAAAATATAGTATTTAAATGGAAGAAAAAATTTATTTTTAATCCAAATGTGATTTTTGAAGTGGGTATCCATTTTTGATTTAAGGGGTTTGAATGTTTTAAAAGGGGTCAAGTTCAATTATTAAATGAAATATAGATTACATTGAGTTTTTATTGTATTGTTTTAGTGATTATTTTTTACTTATATTTTATTTAGGTTTGGATTAAAAATATTCTTTTAAATATATTTCAAAATGTATATATAATAAGTGATAAGTGAAAGTCCTAGTTGGAACTTTCTGAAGTGACGATTGATTGATTGGTTGGTTGTTTCATCATTGAGTCCTATTTTATTTATTAATAATTTTTATGTATATCTATTTTATTGAAGTTTTAATTTTGATTCAGGATGTGTTTAGGGGTTTGGAAATTTTCTTAGGGAAATGTGGGAGATGGAAAGGATGTGATTATAATGTTAGCCCCCGATATTTTTTGTTGTCATGGGATGAATTTTTAGTAAAAATTTCACTCATAATTTATTAACTCTATGAGGGACCCCAAGAAACTACGTGGGATGTCATGGGATTTATCCAAGCTTGTTGAGGTTACATGATGGAAAGGGGATCCTAGTTATATGTAATACCTACCAATGGGGTGTCACTGATGAGACTAGTTTAAACTGATTTGGTTGATAAGATGTGTAACTGTAAACCTACCAGTAGTTGGTCAATGTTTACATCTTTTAATTGTCCCATTAGAACTTAAGATGTTTCCTTATGATACATATTTTATGGTATTACTTTCATTATTCATTGGAAAGGGTGTTTCTAATTGATTGGATGTATATTATTTGATGTATTGATCCTATTATATTTTAGTATTGATATTGAATAGTATTTTTCCATATTTTTATTGAAATTATTTATAAATTTATATGGATATATTTTCATATTCCTTACTTACTTTTTATTTGGTTGTATTAAATATTTTAAAAGGAAAAGTTGGAAGTTGTTTTTGATGTGATATTCTCGATTAGAAATTCCATTAAAACGTTTTAAACCATGAAAGGTTTTTTTTTCTAAAGTGGTGTTTTAAATATTAAAGAAAAACATATCCTAACTATTTAAATTTATAATGTCATAAAGACATATGATTGGTATTTTAACTATACTTGTTTTGGAAATCATATTTATTCCATGTTTTTTAGATGTTATTATTTGATAAAGTGATCATTCTCTATTTTTTTATTCACAAATAATGAAATAGAATAGGAAAACTATATTTTTAATTAATTTTTAAACAAGAAGTTTTGGTTTCATATATAAAATTAATGAATTGGTATCATTGTGGTATCCTACTATACTTTGCATCACACCCAACATACTCACATTAGTGGGTATGTAGTCTTTATGTCTTATACAGGAATCTTCATGTCTTGGAATTCATTTTTAATTTTATGTCATTTTCCTTGGTAAGTATACATTTTACAGGATTGTGGTGGTGGATCGAGAGTCACACAAATATGTTTCTTGGTCCTTCGGATTCATGGAATTGATATGATAGAGTTACGTTCCGAACTCTTCAGTATCTTGTTCTATTTCATTCATTTTATGTTTTTAATTTCTTAATCTTGTAATAAATGGATACTTGTTGGAAATTTAATTCAAACAAATTATTATTTCTCTATTACTATTCCATGTTTGAATGTATATGTTTATAAAATATTCTTATTTATTTTGACACGGTGTCCAACACTTGGCTACCTCATGTCAGGTTGGCGGTTGGAAAATGCTATTTATGTTTGGATTATTGAGGTTGAAACCATCCCTATTGATTATATTTTTTAGCCTTTACTCTTATCATCAACCTAGAGGTGTCATGGATGACCTTCAAGTTAGTGGAGGGCTGGTTCAATAATTAGTATGGATAGAAGCCTAGGCCAGTTTGATATAAAAGTCAATAAAACTATTTTTTATGAAATGGACCTAGGCTTTTTATTTTCATTTTTTTATTTTGGGGTTGATTTTAGAATAGATCTAAGACCATCAGATCTTGAGAGGTCGGTACAAGTAAGTTCCTTTAAAACTATTTATTATGTTGAATATTGAGTTTCCATGTGTGGTTGGGTGTTTTATTTTTGAGTTTTGATAGTATAGTTTGTTATATTTGTAATATTGTGAAGGGGGTTTCTATTACTTTGATTTATCTAGAGATTTTGGGAGACATCCTGAGACATTAATTGTTTCAAAATGAAATTGGATGGAATTCAGAGGGTAAAATATTAATGAACATAGTCTTTCAAACAGTTTCTAGGTTATATTGACTGTTTTGGAAAACATTTAGTGGCACTCACACTGTTGGAACATAGTCTGAGAAAATGTGTTTCCAAACATTGTAAAATAGAGACATTTCAAAAAATTTATTCTTTTTTGTAATTTTATGTATTTGGCCACTTATTTTATTGAGTATATTTTCTATTGTTGTTTGATAAGAAATTTTTGGATATTGAAGTTTTTATTATCCTGTTTTAAAGCAATATTTTATGATTTAATAGATGAGAATGTTTGAAAAATAATCTTTTGGCTGAGTTGAGTTGTTATTACAATTTTTTAACCATATCATAAGTGATTTGAGTAAAGGAATTTATTTTGGGTTTGTATTATTTTTAATATTCTTTGTTTTTTTAGAATTAAATTTTTCCAATGAATTTTGGTAAAAATTTGAATGTGGGATTTGTGACCTTGATTTTTTTTCTTCATTATTTTTCCCCTTATGATGAATCGTGAGTTAGTTTTGTTAATGTTTTTGGTTTTTGGTTGTTCTCTTTAGGAGAAAATTTAAATTGATTTGTTCAAGTGATGGTTTTTGTGATGTTTTAGAATGAATCCCCCAAAAAAGTGTTCAAAGTGGGTTCCCAAGACCAAACTTATGTATGTACATTGATTTCCATTACATGTATATATTTTGATATATACATGTGTTTATATTACCAGAACTGTAGTGATACTTCGACATCCACTATATTTATCATAATGTTCTTATATTATCTATCATATCAAATGAATATAGATGTTTCTAGGATATAATGAAAACCTATAGATACCATGAAAATAATATTAAAATTTAGTCATAAGGTCTAGATATATCATACTGATAGGTCATAGATGATGTGTGACCATCAGGTTTTGGGGGATCATTATTATCAGTACATCTTCTCATAATGTTCACACTTGTTGATCCTGATTAAATTATATCATATGGAAAAATCCACCATAGGAACACCATATGTATCAAGTGTCATTGGTTGTTCTAGTATGTGATCATGTGTAGTGCTCTCCTAACATGAAACCATTATCAGTGTGTTTAATTTTATCATTTACTTTGATAAAAGGAAAAAACCATGACATAGAATTCATGGAGAGGTAGATTGTGTTGGGTGTGCCTTTGGTGATGTAACACCCCAAGCTTCCACAGTATGTTTCCCTTTGAATAATGCAATATCTTGCATTGTACACAACTTCGAGATTCGAACACACCGCAACCAATCAATGTAACCGTTATGAATAGTAATACCCACTTTTTGATTTTTTTAATTTTATCTTTAAAAATGGACTTTGTTTTTGGATTCTGAATATCGAAATTATCTTAGGGAAAATTTTGGTATTTTTTGAGAACTATAAAATTTTTATGAATAGTGAAAAACACTGAGTTATAGTTTAAATCCGAATTTTCATTTTGATAAATATTGATTTTATTTAAATTTATTTTAAGACAAAATAAATACATAATACCAATATAAGTTAAATTTAATTCATTGGAGTTACTTTATAATAATTTTAGATATATAAAAAATTTACTGAACTTTTCACCGCCTTTTACCCACTTCTTAGGAGAATTTACAAATTCACATAAAACATAATTTTACCACTTCTTTGAGTGGAATTTCAAAAATATGAGAGACACGGTTGATATTAGTAAGTATAATTTGGTTCAATATGAAGAAAATTATTTTTTGTGAATAGTAACTTTTTTACTTTTATTTACCACGGTTTAAATTAAAGAGGGTAATTAAGGGTAAATATGATATTATTATTACCCTAAAAAATGTCCTAATTCTATTGGATAAGTATAGTTCGACCAAAAATAACCTTATGAATAAAATATGAACCTCTTTGGTTCACTTGGATTTGATTAGGACACTAATTATTATTTAATTCAAAGAAGAGTTAAAAGAGTTAAAATCAAAGTTTAATAACTAAAACACTACTAATATAGGGATACACATAAGATAAATCATACTATAAATATTCATCAAAAAGATAAAAATCATTCCTACATAATAGTATTATATTTATATTTTTTAAAAATTAAATAATTTAGTTTATATATGACACAATGATGAAGCAGTAATTACCTAATTAATGAAATATTAAAATAATTGATATCATAATATCAAATTAAATGTAATTTGAGACTTTTTATAAATTCCACTAATTTTTTAGGTTTATATGACATATTAGGGTTGGTAATATGAATTTTCTATATGTAATAATTCTGTTATGAATTTATCAAAAACACAATACCAAATAGTGTCAAAATTGACATAAAAGATTTTTTAAAACAAATATTATATTATTAATTGATATTCTATTATTAAAAATACAAGGTTTGTCCAAATGACTTATATAATGATAGGTGTATCATTAATGAACTAATTTGGGTTATCTTGGAAGTATATAGTATGTTTATTAACCATATTATATAAAAATACAAAGAGACATGGTAAATGTCAAAGTATTTAACTAAGATTTAAATCTAAAAGATAAAGTTAATATAGTGACCCAAACCTATCTAAAACCTATTGGTTGAGTGGTTTTAGACCCATACCAACACTATACTTTAAATAATCTATTTTGGAGCCATTAGAAAATTAAAATGATTTTATCATAAAATAATATTTCTAGCTTTTCCTATGGTGCCCCTCACCCCACTTATAGAAGGGAACTCCCCTTCTCTATAATTCACAACATCAAAGACATTTGGCTCATCCAAAACCTACCCAAATACCCTCTCAACTATCCTAAATTAACCCTAGAGGACTTTCTTTAGTAATAAAGCCAACCTAAGGAGCGCTTTTAATCAAATAAAAAGGAAGAACCTGAAGAAGAGGTAAATATCTCACCACCCCTTTCAAGTACCTTTCTTCTTCCACTGCCTTTTTCATTGTTGTATCCATTATAAAATAATAACTCCAGTATCTTCTATATACTGTGATTTTATTATAAATATAGTACAACCAAATTCATTATTCTATCCATCCTTTGAATAACATGTCACCATACGTGCGTACGTACGACTAACTGTCTCCACATGGTGGTGTAATGTTCATTCAATACATTATTATTTGGATGGGTATAATAATGATGTGTAATTTATGTAAATAGTAAATATAACATGATAATGATTCTGTGTATATGATATACCATCCAATTATATATTATTTTAATATCAAAAGAATGATATTTTCGCTCATGCATACGTAGAGATTACCCTCTCTACATATTGATTAGATTAATTCCCCATCGTATCCATTCAAGACTAATTTTCATTTGATGATTAAAAATAATGTTTAAAAATTTGACATAATTCTGGATATGAATAAGATACATCCCATTCATACCAATTATGAATCACACAACAAATAATGTAAAGGAAAACGAATCCGTTAACACCCGAAATGACGATAATACTAAGATATTATTAACAAAGCAATGTTAAAAGATCATATGTGATATCATATTAATGTATATTAATGTTTCATAATTTAATAACAATTATTTCACCATTAAAAAGGAGTTTAACCTTCCATCGACCAAGGAGAATTAAAATGTAAGGGTTAATTTCACAATCTTTTCATTATCTCAAGTTGTTTAAATATAATTATCTTCTGGGACCTCTTTATCATCCACATCCATATTTCTTAAAAAGGTATTTCAATAAATTATTACTATTTTATAGACTCTAGGTTAAATTCATTTATACCATTGATTGAAATTTTATATGATTTTTATAAATGAATCTTTCCGTCGTTTTCCAAAAAAGGTCCTATTTAACCTTTTCGACAAAATTAAGGTAAGAATGTATTTTTAACTTATACGGCGAGGGTAGCTATTTTCCACCATTATAAAATTGTTGAAGCTTCCCTTAAAATCTTATATGAATATTTTAAAAGTAAATATTTTATTTTATAATTATGCTACTTTTAAATGATTTAAACAAAAGAGATATTTCTCTCAAATAGTTTTGATTTCATCTATGTCAACATACTTTGATGGATTTCAAGATTATTTGAAGTTGATTTATTATGATAAAAAATTTCCATATAGTATTAAAGGTTTTGTGATATGTTTGACTATGGATGTTTTATTTTTATACCATTAATGGTTTATAGATAAATTATTGACATTTTGTATGCTAGTTTTAATATGAATATTTATGTTATGTTTAAACCTGTTCATATGAGGAATGCATTAGACTTAGTAAGTGATGAGTGGAGACCGCTATAGCTCCTAGACGCATCGGTAGGTCTCATAAGACAAACTAGTTTCTTGGTATAAGGCCTTGAAAAAATCTTATTTGTAGTCTTGGCACAAGGCCTTGACTATGTGGTTATGATAGTCTGTTATTATGCATTACATCATTATGAAAGTGGTTATTTATATCACATGTGATTATTCGACTAGTAGAATATCAATGTGAATAATTAAATGGAATTATTTCATTTTATTTTTTCCATATTATGCTGAAGTTGAAGTTTAAAAGGCTTTTGTTTTAGTTATACATTTCCTTAAATGTTTATGCTTATTTATGAATGTTTCCGCTATATTGTTGTCCTTACTGAGCATCTGAGCTCACCTCTTTATATGTTTTATTTTTCCTAGGATATGAAGAGGTAATTTATGATTGAACTGCAGGGATAGTATGAGGGGATATGAGCTTGGACTATGGAGAATATGTTGTTTTAGTTTCTAACTTTATCATGTAAGGTAAGATTTATGAATGTATCTAGTGTTTCCAAGGCTATTAAACTAATCAGTCTTTCGAGACATGATCTTTTGGGATCACGAAAATGTTATGTAATAATGCAGAAAATATGGGTAACTGGGGTCAGGGTGTTACAGTTGGTATCAGAGGAAGTTTAGTACAATCTTTGGAAGCTAGGTTTAGATAAAATCTGATTAGATCACATAACCTTAAGATAGGCTTTGAGGATTAGTATAGAAGAACATCCTAGAATTTTGGTATTGTATAGATTTTATGATTTTTCCATGAAATACATCCCTGTTTGGATATGAGCAGGTAGAGGCTTCTCTAGCACAGATGTACCTAGGGGTAAAACCTAAAAACACGGCTTTGAGCTAGACTTGAATGAGAACTGGTGCATGACAACGGGCCTTTCTGCACTCTTGGTTATGACACTCCTAGGGGTTATGATTAGGATAATTCTCATTTTATTTAAAAACTATTATGAAGGGTTTATGAGTATATACTTCCTCAAAGAAAACATTTTTTATGATTATCGATTATATCCATAAACTGTTTAATTTATGTCAAGTGTTTTAGAAGTTTGGAATTATGTATTTCGATTCTTAAACTAATCAAAATTATGCCATTGTTTAGAAATGGAACCTTGTGGAAGGAATGGAAACCATATCAATTCACACACTCCATGTAGGGATTTTTCTCCTGCTCAAGATAATTATAGTGGAGTTGGTGATACAACTAGTGTTGATCAGGTTATCACCATACTGGGATAACTCACTCAGATTATGAATAATAACCATACCCGTATGGAGCACCCTGATCCACAACGTGGATGATTAATGTTAGATCACTTCATGAGGCAAGAACCACCAAAATTAAATTGGAGTACAATTCAATTAGTAGCTGAGCAATGTATAAATTCCTTAGAGAAAATATTCCATGCCGTGGGGAGTAGTGAAAGGGAGAAAGTTATCATGGCAGTTTATTGCCTCACTGGAGACGCTGATCAATGGATGTCATTGATTCAAAACACAAAGGAAGATGATGAAGTATCAAATATAGAATAGTGGGAGTTTAAAGATCCTTTCTTAGAAAGTATTTTCCTCATGACCATCAAGCAGATATGGAAAGGAAATTTCTGAGTCTGAGGCAAAATGAGGATGAGAATGTTCCAAAGTATGAAGCTAACTTTACAAGGTTAGCGAGACATGCTGCAGATCACATAAATAACCCATGAAGTAATATTTATCATTTAATTGATGGGTTAATACCATTTATCCATTTATAATTATTCTCACAATCCTTCTCGTCGTACGGAGATATTGTTTCATGTGCTATCATGATAGATATATAATTCTCCAAGTCTTACGACTTTAAAAAAAGCAAGAGAAGAAGAAATATGCTGATCACTCTGGAAATGAAAATAAGCTGAATAAGGGAAAAGTTGAATATCCATCCTGAAGTAAATTTGGAAAGAAACACCCGGGTACTTACTTGAAGGGAATGAGAGTTTATTATAAGTGTGGTGAAAAATTTCACCATGATCGTGATTACAAGGGGATAAAAGAAGCTACCATTGTTCAATGCTACAATTACAAGGAGATGGGACATTATGAAAAATAATGCCCTAAGCGTTAGGGGAACTTACCTCAGATATGGCCAAGGGATCAAGGCCAAGCATATGCTATCACTACTGCTAAGGTTGAAGCTTCAAAAGACGTGGTGGAAGTTAATTTAATGTTTTCTTCAAGTTTAGAAAATGCTTTATTTGATTCCTGATCATCACATTGTTTCATATCTTCCCAGTTTGCTAAGAAAATTAGATATTTCTAATTTGATTTAACAAGGGAGTTGTTAGTCAAAAATCCTAAGGTAAGTATAATTGCAATAATGTTTTGTGAATCAGTCCCCATTAGAGAACATAGATGTTCTTTATATGATGATCTCTTCATCATACCCATGATTTAATTTGATAAAATCCTTAGTATGGATTGGATTTTATACCATGATGTGAAAATTTATTATAAGAAAAAAGAGGTTATGATTTTTGATGATGATGATAAAGAACACCTTATCTTTAGAGAAGATTCATCACCACCTGATTCTCATCTAGATCCACCCCCAGTACCTCAACTAAATTCAATTATTGGGGATGAAGAGAATGATATAATTGAGGGTGAGGATAGGAATATTCAAATAGAGTATGTACCTATTGTGAAAGAATATGATGATTTGTTTACAGAAGATTTTCCTGGACATCCTCTAGAATGATAAATTGAGTTTTCCATTGAATTAATTCCTGGTTCAAGTCACATATCGAAGACCCCTTATAGAGTGGTAACATTGGAATTAGTGGAACTAAAGAAACAACTTGAGGAATTGAGTAATAAGGGATTTATTCTCCCTAGTGTTTCTCCATGGGGAGCCCCTGTCTTTTTTGTTATGAAGAAATATGGATATATGAGGTTTTGCATTAAATATAGGAAGATCAACGCTATAATGATAAAGAACAAGTATCCCCTACCTCTCATTGATGATTTATTCGACCAACTTCATGGAGCTCAATACTTTTTAAAGATTGACCTTTGATCGGGATATCATAAGTTGTGTGTGATGAAGAAAGACATTCGGAAGACAATATTTCGAACCAAGTACGAGCATTAGGAGTTTACAGTAATGCCTTTTGGATTGACTAATACACCCTCTATCTTCATGGATCTAATGAATAGAGTTTTCAAGGAATATCTTGATGTCTTTGTAGTGATATTTATTGATGATGTCTAGGTATTCTCAAAAATCTATGAAGATCATGAAAATCACTAGTACATTATCCTGAAGACTCTTAGAAGATAAGAATTATATGGGAAGTTTAGTAAGTGTGAATTCTAGATTTAGGAGATTTATTTTCTTGGCAATATTGTATCCATGGATGGAATCTCTGTCGATCCTTCTAAGAAAAGAGTAATCCAAGAATGGCCACACCTACAAGTATAACTGAGGTACGCAGTTTTATTGGTTTTGCAGGTTATTATCGGTGTTTTGTCCAGAATGTTTCCCGATTGGCTAACCCATTAACCAAGCTCACACATAAAGGGGCTAAATTTGTGTGGAAAAAAGAGCGTGAAGAATGTTTTGAAGAACTGAAGATAAGATTAGTCAATTCTTCTATATTGACTCTACCATCAGGGAATGTTGGGTTTGTTATTTATACTGATTCATCTATGAAAGGAATTGGTTGTGTCCTTATGCAGAATGATAGCGTTATTGACTATACATCATGACAGAACAATATTCATGATAAAAACTATCCTAATCATGATCTTGAGTTGGAAGCTATGATATTTTCTTTTAAGATATGGACACATTATCTCTATGATGAAAAATGTGAGATATATACTGATCAAAAGAGTTTGAAGTATATCTTTACATAGAAAGAACTCTACATCAGGCAAAGATGATGGCTTGAACTACTCATAGATTATTATTTCATGATACACTACCACCCGGGGAAGGAAAATAAGGCGGCAGATGCTTTGAGCAGAAAATATCATTGAGTTTTGAACAAGATGAGAGTTGAAAGGGATCCTATTTTCATGGATCTAGTAAAGATGGATATGGGAATAACCATGGAAGGTGAAACATCAATGATTTTTCAAATGGGTTCTAAACCATATTTACTAAAAAGGATAAAAAGTTATCTGGATGATGATGAAGAGTTTCAAAAGAAGATTAAAGCTGTGAATAATGGTAGATTGAGTGAATTTGTGTATGAAGATAGAATTTTGATGTTTGGGAAGAGAATTTCTGTTCCAGATATAACTGATCTAAAAATGTAATTTTTGGATGATTCTCATAGTTCCAATTTCTCTATACACCCTAGGAGAACCCAAATGTATAGAGATTTGAAGGAACATTTTTGGTGGGACAACATGAAGAGGGATATTTCTGATTTTGTGTCAAGATGTATGGTTTCTCAACAAGTGAATGCTGGAAAGAAATAGCCTAGAGGAGTCTTGCTACCTCTTCCCATACCGGAGTTGAAATGGGATAATATTGTGATGGACTTTTTCATGGGACTACAAATGACTCCTTGAAGGAACGATGCAATATGGGTCATTGTTGATCGTCTTACCAAGTTAGCACTTTTTCTTGCTATAAGAGAATATTTACCACTTGAAGGTCTAGAAAGACTATATATTTATGAAGTTGTGAGACTTCATGGAGCACCCCTATTGATTGGTTCTGATTTTGATCCACGTTTTACATTAAGATTCTGGAAAAGTATTTAGAAATTCCTTGATACTGAACTTCATTTGAGCAATGCCTACCACCCTCAAACTGATGGACAATCAGAACGGACAATTAAAACCTTAGAAGACATGTGGAGATCATAGTCACTCGAATTTCAAGGTATGAGGGATCAATATTTACCTTTGTTAGAATTTTACTATAACAATAGATTCCATTCAATTATTTTGATGGCACCATATGAAGCATTATATGGAAAGAGATGTCACACACTAACTTGTTAGAATGATGTGGGTGGAAGAAAACTTGTAGGCCTAGAACTTTTTGAGGAAAATATGGGAATGGTGAAGGTAATCCAAACCCACATCAAAGCAACTCAATGTAGGAAGAGAAAATATGCTGACAACGGAAGGAAGGATTTGGAATTTTAGGTAGAAGATCATATTTTATTAAAGGTATATCCATGGAAGGGTGTTATACATTTCGGTAAGAAGGGTAAATTGTGTCCCAGGTACAATGGACCTTTCAAAATTCTAGAAAGAATTGGGGCTATAGCTTACCATTTGCAAATGCCGCCAAGTCTCTCCAAAGTGCACGATGCATTCCATGTATCGTTGTTGAGAAAATACATGCCAGACCCAACACATTTACTCACCTATGAGGAAATAGAACTGGAACCCGATCTGTCTTATTGCAAAGAGCCTTTCAAGATTCTTGATACAAGAGAACAAGTGCTGAGAAACTGGACAACTAGTCTGGTAAAAGTTCTATGGAGAAACCATAAGATGTAAGAGGAAACGTTGGAACCCAAGGAACTTATGATGAAGTACCACCCGAGTCCTTACTTGTGGTAGTATTCTAAAAATTTTTCGGGATAAATTATTTGAAGGAGGGGAGAATGTAACTCTCCATGCTTCCATGGTATGTTTCCCTTTGAATAACGCAATAGATTGCATTGTACGCAACTTCGAGATTCTAACACACTGCGACCAATCAAAGTAACCTTTATGAATATTAATACCCACTTTTTGAAATTTTATAAATTTTATATTTCAAAATGGAATTCAATTTTGGATTCAGAATATCAAAATTAGCTTAGGGTGAATTTTTGGTATTTTTCTGAAAACATTCAATTTTTGATGAATAGTGAAAAACACTGAGTTGTGGTTTAAAACAGAAATTTTAATTTAAATAATTAGTTATTTTATTTAAATTTATTTTAGGTCAATATAGATAAATAATACCTATATAAGTTCAATGTAATTCATTGGTGTTAGTTTATAATAATTTTTGATATATAAAAATTTTCTGAACTTTTTACCTTCTTTTACCCACCTCTTAAGAGAATTTGAAAATTCAAATAAAACATAATTTTACCACTTCTATGAGTGGAATTTCAAATATCTGAGAGATATGGTTGATATCAGTAAGTAAAATTTGGTTTAATAAGATGAAAATAATTTTTGGGGAATAGTAACTTTTTTACTTTTATTTACCACTGTTAAAAGTAAATAGGAAAATTAAGGGTAAAAATGATATTATTATTATCCTAACACATGTCCTAATTCTGTTGGATAAGTATAGTTCGACAAAAAAACCTTATGAATAAAATGTGAACCTCTTTGGTCCACATGGATTAGATTAGGACACTTATTATTATTTAATTCAAAGAAGAGTTAAAAGAGTTAATATCAAAGTTTAATAACTAAAACATTATTAATATAAGGTTACACATAAGATAAATTAAACTATAAATATTAATTAGAAAGATAAAAATATTTTCTAAATAATTGAATTGTAATTATATTTTTTAAAAATTAAATAATTTAATTTATTTATGACACAATGCTGATGCTGTAATTACCTAATTAATGAAATATTAAAATAATTGATATTATAAATATAAAAATTAGTATAATTTGAGACTTTTTATGAATTAAACTAATTTTATAGGTTAATATGACATATTTTTTTGAATAATTTGGTTCGAAGTAATAATTCTGTTATGAATTTAGCAAAAACAAAATACCAAATAGTGTCAAAATTGACATAAAAGAGTTTTTAGAACAAATTTTATATTATTAATTGATATTATATTCTAAAAATATAAATTTTGGCTGAAGGACTTATATAATGATAGGTGTATCATTAATGAAACACTTGGGGTTCTCTTGGAAGTATATTTTAAGTTTATTAACCATATAATATAAAAATACAAAGAGACATGGTAAGTGTCAAACAATTTAACTAGGAGTTAAATCTAAAATATAAAGTTAATATAGTTACCCAAAATATTAAAAAACCTATTGGTTGAGTGTTTTTCTGACCCATACCCACATTAGACTTTAAATAATCCATTTTGGAGCCATTATAAACCGAAATTTATTTTATTATAAAATAATATTTCTATGTTTTCCTAAGGTTCCCCTCACCCCTCTTATAAAAGGGCACTCCACCTTCTCTCTAATTCACATCTTCAAAGCCATTTGGCTCGGCCAAACCCTACCCAAATACCATATCAACTATCTTACCTTCATCCTAGAGGCCCTTATTTAGTCAGAAAGCCAACTAAAAAAGCCATTTTGATCAAATCAAAAGGAATAACCCGAAGAAGTGGTAAATATCTCACCACCTATTTCAAGTTCCTTTCTTCTTCCACTTCCCTTTTATTTTTTGTTTCCATTATGAAATAATAACTCCAGTATCTTCTATATACTGTGATGTTATTATATTTATGGTACAACTAAATTCATTATTCTATCCATCCTTGGAATAACATGTCACCATACGTGCGTACGTACGGCTTACCGTCTCCACGTCGTGGTGTAATTGTTATTCAAAACATTATTATTTGGATGGGTATAATAATCATGTATAATTGATGTAAATAATAAATATAACATGATAATTATTCTGTATATATGATATACCATCCAATTATATATTATTTTAATATCAAAAGAATGATATTGTCGGTCGTGTGTACGTACGGATTACCGTCTCCACATATTGATGAGATTCATTCCCCATCGTATCCATTCAAGACTATTTTTTATTTGGTGATTAAAATAACATTTAAAAATTTTATATCATTATGGATATGAATAATATACATCCCATTCATAACAATTATTACCCACATAACAAAGAATATAAAGGAAAACGAATCTGTTAACACCCAAAATGACGGTAATACGAAGATATTATTAAACAAGCAATGTTAAAAGATCGTATATGATATCATATTAATGTATATTATTATTTTATAATTTAATAACAGTTATTTCACCATTATACAGGAGGATAACCTACCCTCAACCAAGGAAAAGTACAAGGTAAGGGTTAATTTCACAATCTCTTCATTATCTGAGGTTGTTTATATGTAATTATCTACTGGGGCCTCTTTATCATCCACATCCATGTTTCTTAAAAAGTTATTTAAAAACATTCTTACTATTTTATATAATATTGGTTAAAGTAATTTATACCCTTTTTTGACTTTTTATAATATTTTTATAAAATAATCTTTCCGTTATTTTCCAAACAAGGTCCTTTTTAACCTTTTCGATAAAATTAAGGTAAGAATGTATTTTTTAACTTATACGGAGGGTGAGGCTATTTTTTGCCATTATAAAATCATCGAAGCATCAATTAGAATATTATTAAAATATTTTTAAATTAAATGTTATATTTTATAATTATGTGACTTTTAAATTATTTTAAAAAAGAGATATTTCTCTAAAATAGTTTTGATTTCATCTATGTCAACATCCTTTGATGGATTTTAAGATTATTTGAAGTTGACTTATTTTGATACAAAACGTCCATATAGTATTGAAGGTTTTGTGATATGCTTGATTGTGGATGTGTTATTTTTACACCATTCATGGTTTATGGATAAAGTATTGACATTTCATAAGCTAGTTTTAATATGAATGTTTATGTTATGTTTTAACATGTTCATATGAGGAATGCATTGGACTTAGTAAGTGATGGATGGTTCCTGCTATATCTCCTCGATGAATTAGTATATCTCATGAGACAAACTAGTGTCTTGGCATAAGGCCTTGAAAAAAATCTTATTTGTAGTCTTGGCACAAATCCTTGATTATGTGGTTATGATAGTCTGGGATTATGCATTCCATCATTATGAAAGTGGTTATTGATATTGCCTGTGATTATTCGACTAGTATAATATCAATGTGAATAAGTATATGGAATTATTTCATTTTATTTTTGCCATATTATTCTGAAGTTAATGTTTAAAAGGAATTTGTTTTTATTATACATTTCCTTAAATGTTTATTCTTATTTATAAATGTTTCTACTATACTGTTATCCTTAATGAGAATCCAAGATCACCCCTTTCTATGTTTAATTTTTCCTAGGATGTGAAGAGGTATTTTATGAATGACCTACATGGATAGTCTGAGGGGATATGAGTGTGGAATATGGAGATTATGTTGTTGTAGTTTTTTATTTTATTCTGTAATGTAAGATTTATGAATGTATCTAATGTTTCCAAGGATACTAAAATAATCGGTCTTTTCAGACTTGACCTTTTGTGATCATGCCAATGTTATGTAATAATGCACCGACTCTGGGTAACTGGGTTTGGGGCGTTATAGGTGGTATGAAATTGGTTGAATGGTCAAGATATAGTTTTTCACTTCCTAACCGAGGAAGAGATATCTTGGGCCTAGTTTGTGAGTATGGTACAACCTTCACTAAATCCTTGGCCATTGTAGAAGATGGAAAGTCCTTAAAATTTGATAAAAATATCAAGAATGGATGATAATATAAGAAAAGCATTTCTATTTATATTGTGAGTCAAAGTGATTCTATTACTGTAAGATCTCATATCTCCCTTAAGGTATTATTTTTTTTTTCTTTTATGTTCATTATTATGGTTAAATATGTTTTTTCCCAAGTTAATGTGAAGATCTATGGGTGTTTCAGCAGGTTAGGACACGAAAGGGGAAGAAAAAGTGGGGTTTCAGGGCATGGTTCACAGTTTGCACACGGTTAGTAAAAACCATAAAGAAATAAAAGGTAACTGTGAGAGTGGGATATTTTTGGACAGTAGCATTAGCATAGTTTGAGCATGGATTGGAGAACTGTGTGGGTAAACTGTGTGGCCCAATAACATTCGGGAATATACATAAAATTCATTACATGATTTTTTGGTTCCACTCAGGATATTCCTCCTCTTCCCTTATTTCAAACCTATGATCATTCCAAAGCTCCCAAGAGCTACCAAGGGTGATTCCCCCTCAACTCTAACTTTTTTGGAGTTCCTTTGGTTACGAAATGAACATATGGGTGAGACTAATCCCACTCTCGCATCCCTTTTGGGTTTATTGTTTTCATCTCTTCCTTTTCTCCATCTAAAACTCTAAAACACTCTTTTTTTTGGTAAGATCTAGGTTGAGGCTTCAAAGAGAGGTTGAATTAGGATCTGAGGCCTCGATTAAAAGTGTGTTCACCAATGAATTCAATGTAGGTGTTCTACAAGTTATATCCCATAGTTCATATTTTGAGTTGTGTGTGTAGGGTTTCATTCATGTTCTAATATTGATGCGTTGTTGGTGCCATAGAAAAAATGCACTATATTGAGTTCCTAAATAACCAAAAAACCCCTCATGATCCCCATGGGATGCATGAAGGATATTGTGGCCATTTGTAGGGCTAGCCATGGGGTTCACTGACCCTTTCGAATAGGCTAATGGGAATATAAGGTGAAAAATTGACTCATAATGATGTAAAGACTTAGGGAGTAGGTTAATTGATTTATGTAATGAGTTAAAATAGGTTGTGGATAGTTTTTTATAGTTTGAATAAATAATAATGGATTTTTTGGTTGACATTTAAATGTGCTAAATGGGAATAAAGGGAATATAAAATGGAATTATGTTTACACATGAATAAGCTTAGTGAGATAGGCATGGGAAATATGGAATAGGGAAAAAGGGTTAGGTGATATAAATATTGAATGTGTAAATTGATTGAGGAAAAATGTTAACTTCCAAGTTATTTATATTATTGTGATGTTGCAAATGATATTGGCTATGCTTTGTTGTGATGTGGTCAATTGTGGTGAATGATAAGTAAGCATGTGCACATGGCTTGGTAGAGTGGGGTATAGACATGAGGTTCTACGCCCACGGGTCGAGTTAGACCAAGGATCTAGATCCACCATTAAATACATGGGTTAGGGAGGGGTAATGATTTCAATTCCCCTAATGGTTGAATTCCAGCCAGATTGAGGCTTTTTGATGGGGATTATGAGGTTATTATAATGTGATTTCTAGTGGGATATGACTCAATTTTTTCCCATATGCATGAGAAAATTGAACATGCCTAATACATTGAACACAAGAAAAAGGTATATTGATCCATGGGATGCCTAAGTAGAGAACCTAGATTAAATGGTGGTATAATTTAAAAGAACATAGTCTAGAATAGTATATTGAACTATCCACCATTACATTCCATTATTTATCACTTGTAAGAACTATCTACATTTTCTGGATATTTTGTTGACACCAATGGTGTTGGCCTACTGAGCTATATTAACACCCTTCTTGGCCCGCCGTTGGGTACTTGAGAAGATTTCATGATTGTAGGCTAGGACAAGGGAAAGGGCCCAAGGCATGGGAGTTGAGTTGGACATGGTACATTTATGGGTAAGGTTCCAGACTTGGTGTCTTAACCATTTTAGGGATTCCTCAATTTTTCATTTTTTTTGAGTTTTGTTCACTTGGAGCTATAGCATGGCATGATATAGTGACTTTTGTATATGGTTGTTCCCAATTTTGGAGTTGGTTATATATGAATGTTATTAATTGTTTCTTTTTTTCCCCTATAAATTTAAATTGTGTTTTGTTGTGGATTACTCTAGTAAAGAGGATATAGTCCCCTCATGTGACCTATTGGACCCTCACAACTATTCAGAAACCTATGGAATAATGGGAGGCATGCTTGAGGTCATGTGGTGACCCGACTTGGGGCACCAGTTTAGTGGTTCTCTGGTTGGGGACCTTAAAAAGTTGTATTAGAGGAGTTATTTTCCCATTCTTACTATTTAGGGGAAGGTATATAAGAGGTTAAGAGATTGTTGGGCCTTGGTAATGAGATTTTTCTTGGGAGTTGATAACCCATGTATGTGGTAAAACCCAAGTAATCTTGGGATGGGATTGTTTTTCTTGGTGTGTGTTGTTATATTTGATGATATTTCACCATCGGGTGATGCACTTGTTGTATGATTTTATGGTTTGGTGATATTTATATCATGGCTGGAAGGGTAAGAGGTTGTGCATTCATGCATCATTCTAGGCACATATGTAGATAAGTGTAATACATCAAGGTAAGAACACACACATTATGGGTGTGCGAGATATAATGGTTATGATGCATTTGTTTGTCGTAAAAGTTATGAAATTATGGCCAACAGAATGGGATGAATGGGTAAAATGGGAAGTGGAAAGGGTAAGTAAAAATTAGAAAATGGTTCTTAATAAATAATTAAAAGTAGATTAATATGTTTTAAGAGTAAATTGGGATGTGGAAATTGTTTTTGAATTCGGTAAAATATTAGACTTGTAACCTTGTGAATTTTATACCTGTGTAATCCATAGCCTTAAAAGAGATAGAAAAGGGTTGTGATCCAGTTGTGAGTGGTATCATTTGTCTAGTGTTTTTGAACTGGTTTTTATGGAAAGCCATGAGCCTACCTATATATTTTTTATTTTCATAAAAGCATTATGGCCGTGTTCTAATGCTAATGTTTTTCATTATAGAGATATGTCACCACAAAGATGTGTTCTAGTTGGGTGACAGGAGGACGTTGTCGAGAATGATTATCTATTAGTGGATAAAGATAAAGTGGTGGACCAGAAGGATAGGGAAGATCTTTTCCATAAGAACATTTCTCATTTTATGCAGATGATGGAACAAGACCCAGGGTGGGATGCACCGAGTATGTTTGAGATGACCAAGGTGATTCAGTTGTAGCACCCTCTGACCTTTACTATAGAGGGTGGGACATATGTAGTGTAGTTCTTAGTAGAGTCCATGAAAACTATTATTGACCATCTAGTGACTCCTCTTGAGAATCAAGTCATGTTAGCATCCTATATACTAAGAGGTCAAGAAAAGCGTTGGTGGGACATCATGGTTTAGATGGAGCAGGCAGAAGGAATGATGTGGAAAGATTTTTAGGAGAATTTTCTTGAACACTTTTACCCTAAAACATTGAGTAATGATAAGGCTTCATATTTTATGAGGTTGACCTAGTGGAAAATTTTAGTAATGGACTATGATAGTCGTTTAACTGATTTGAGATGCTTCATTTCATCGTTAACTGGAGATAAGACAGCCGTGGAGAAATTCGTCCAAAATAGGATGAGACACGAATTAGGTCTTAGGTGAATATCATCCATCTCAAATGGTATACTAAAGTGGTGGACCAATGACTTATATTAGAGGGTAACCTGAAGGGAGCTTTAGGTAGTGAACTTTTGGTTCTAGTTGGGTGGGTGAGTGGTGTGGATTTTGAGAGTAAGAAGCAAAATTTTGAAATATTTCCATAGGGTTGAAGTACAAAGAGTAGTCAAAAGAGCGGGTCAACTTCTCAGTATGGTGACCAGGTCTTCTGTTATTAGTTTGGAAGGATGGGGCACAAGCGTGACCAATTTCGCCACCCACCGGTTGAGTGCTGAGTGTGTGGAAGGCCAGGTGCATGCATTGGTTTTATAGGAACTTGCGACAGTCAGGGAATGATGGAGGTCAGAGGCAGATGCTGATTGCAGGAAAGGGTTATGTTACCCTCTATTAGAAAGGAAATTGTATCTCCATGGGTCATACTAGTAGAGGTAGTGGATAAGGAACTCTTGGGTGAGATCAACCATATCAATAGGGAAATGTAGTGCAGGGTGCTCAGGCCGGAGCCCAGTGTAATGGGGCTTGTCATCTCCATGCATTTCAGAGTATGCCTGAAGGTGGTGAGGTGAGACCATATTCTGTTTTTGGTACTATTCTAGTATCTTCCATGCTCGATAGTGATTTATTTGATACAGGTGCTACACATTATTTTATTTCATCTTAGTTCATAGTTGTGTTGGGATTAACTGTGGAATAAGCTTGTGGTATAAGGTAATTTGATACTTCATTAGGGGAAAGAGTTGTGGAAATCGGACAGTGTGAGGGTTGAGCTTTATAGGTTGGTGTGTATCATTTTTTATGTGATTTCTTTGTCCTAGAGATGTGAGGTTTTCACCTAATCGTGTGTATGGATTGTTTGGTGTTATATCAAGCCTATATTGACTATTACTGACATCAGATAACATTCACATCTCTCGATATAAGCACTTATGTCCTTCCTGGTGAGTGGGATATGAAGCGGTAAATTCAGGGCTGCTACATTATTTGTTGGGAGAAATCACCGACAAGTTGCATACCTTATGTTGGATGATGGAAAGAAACTACAGCCAGTCTTCCCTCTGATCATGTACTAGTTTTAGGATGTCTATTCTATGGATTTCTTGGGGTCACCACCTGAGATAGATGTTGAGTTTATGATAAAATTTTTATTGGGGGTGGAGCTGGTTTCTATTCCACCATACCAAATGGCACTAAAAGAGCTCCAAGAAATCAAATTGTTTCTCAAGGAGTTGGAACATAAGGGGTTTATTCGTCCTAGTACATCACCTTGGAAATATTTTATACTGTTTGTTAAGAAGGCTGATGGATCACAGAAGCTATGTGTCGATTATAGGAAACTGAACTAAATTATATTTATGAACTAATACCCTCTTCTTAGAATTGATGACCTATTTGATAAGATTATAGTTGCCTCATTTTTTTGTTAGATCAATTTGAGATGAGGATACCATCAGTTTAGAGAGAGACCTTCTAACATACCATAGACAACATTGCGAAGTAGGTATGAGTTATATGAATTTTTGGTGATATTGTTTGGATTGGCCAATGCATCGGTTGTGTTCATGGCCTTGTAGAAATGGATATTCCACCCATACCTATATCATTTCATAGTTGTCTTTGTTGATGACATCTTGGTGTACTATAGAACTCATGATGATCATTCCAAACTTCTTGGCATCATCTTGAGTACACTAAAAGAGCATAGAATTTATGAAAACATATCAAAATACCTATTTTGGATTGATGAGGTTCAAGTTTTTAAACACATAATATCTAAGTCAGGTGTGTTGGTGGATCGAAAAAAGGTACAGGTTGTGGTGTCTTGGGAGCAACCCAAGAATGTCTTAGATGTTTGGAGGTTTCTTGGTTTGTCTTATTATTACTGAAGGTTTATTAGAGATTTCTATCAATTGGTAGCACCACTCACAGGCCTCACCAAGAATGTGGGTTATGTTTGAAGGTTCAGAGGCTTGTGAGAATGATTTTTAGGAGCTGAAGAAGTAGTTGACCAATGCTTAGATTTTGATCTTACTCGAACTAGGTAAGAAGTACGCAATGTTCTGCAATGCATCTGATGTTGGACTTGGGAAAGTGTTGATGTAGGATGATCAGATTTTAGATTAAGGGTTGAGGTATTTGAGACCACAGGAAATAAATTACCCAACTCAGGACCTTGAGTTAGCTACTCTGGTTCATGCCTTGACGTGTTGGAGACATTACTTGTGGGGAGAACCCTTCACGGTGTTTACTTACAAAAAATGTCTCAAGTACATATTCTATCAGGGTGATTTGAATATTTAACGATGTAGGTGGATTGAATACCTATAATAATTAAATATTGAGTTGGTCTATACACCAGGGAAAGGGAATACTATGGTTAATTCCCTAAGATGGAAGACTCAGAATCATGTGGTTCAAGAATCTAGTTCATAGTAGAAGATGATAGCCATGTTTTCTGAGATACATTTGGATGGTATAATATGTGAACAAGATGGAACTTGAATCTATATTTTTTTAATCCTCACTTTTGATTTGAGTTAAATAGAATCATGTGGTGGACCCAGAGTGTTTGGTTATGAAGGAAATCCTTAAATGTGGCGATTCACCTTCTAGTTAGGCTTTTAGTACAGATGGCGTTTTTTATATTCATGGACATGTTGTGGTACTGAAATTTGTATAGGAGGATTTGATGTGTGGGTTTCATGCATCAAATTAGGAAGTGCATCTTGTCTTGAATAAGATCTATCGTGATCTTCATATGTAGTTTTGGTGTCCGGGAACAAAGAAAGAAATTGTGAGTTTTGTGGAACGATATCATACATGTCTACAAGTTAAGGATGAACATCAGTGTATAGGTGGTTTTTTGTAGTAATTTTCTATTATAGAGTCGCAGTGGAATGATGTAATGATGGAATTCATAGTGGGTCTTTCGAGGATGCCTTTGAATAATGAAGCAATTTGGGTGGTGGTAGATCAGCTGACCAAAGTAGCTCATTTCTTACTGATACAGAAGACCTATACTATCGACTAATTGGGAGAACAGTATGTTCAAGAAATAGTCGGGTTTCATGGTGTGATAAGAACCATAGGTTTGAATTATGATCCAAGATTCACCTATCACTTCTCCAAGGGACTATAACAGGTTCTTGGTACCCAAGTGTTTTTTAGTATTTCTTACCCCCCGCAGACTGACGGGCAGTCAGAGCGTAAAATTCTTGTATTAAAAGACATGTTGAGAGAATGGGTTATGGACTTTAGTGGTTCATGGGAAAGAAACTTGTCACATATTTTTTTTCCAAAAATAATATTTTTCAGGATACAATTCATAACGATCCATTTGAGGCACTCTCTGGGAGACCATGTAGATCACTGCTGTGCTGGTTAGAGGTTGGGGAGTCTGAGTTGTTTTGACCAATTCTTAGGCAGGAGACATAAGAGAAGGATTGACTGATTAAAAAACATATTAAAATGGTTTAGAGTAGATATAAGTCATATAATGATTGGTTTTTTAGACAAATTTAGTATTTGGTGGGAGATAGTGTGTTTATTCGGGTGTCGTCATGGTTGGGTCACCACCATATTCGGAAACCGGGAAAGTTGGCACCTAGGTACGTGTGCCCGTTTAAGATTTTGTAAAGGGTAAGACCTGTGGAATACTGATTAGATCTTCCATAGTGCTATAGTGTGATGCATGATGTTTTCCATGTTTCACTACTTCACCAGTGTCACCCTGATCTATCTCATGTGATCAACACTGATGAGGTTGAGCTTAAGGTTGATGCATCCTTTGAGGAGCATTCGGTTTGTATTTTAGACTAGGTGAGAAGGTATTTTGGGGAATGGTTGTGCCTATTGTTCATGTTCTATGACAAAATGAAAATATTAATAAGGGTAATTTAGAGCGGGAATCAGACAAGGGTGCCTAGTGGCCCGATCTCTTTTCTTTGGGGACTCAAGGATGCTCAGAAAGAGTGGCTCGAGGAGGATCCATCATAAGGTGGGGAGGTTGTAATATCCCATATATCACTTAAGGTATGTTTTTGTTTATGTTTCTATTTTAGTTCCTTATTTTGGTTAAATAATTGTTTTTTGAAGTCCATGTGAAGACCCAGGGGTGTTACGGGGGTTTGGGACACAAAAGATGAAGAAAAATTAGGTTTCTAGGCATGTTGCATAGTTTGCACATGGTTAGTGAAAACCACACATAAATCCCAAGTAATCATACATGGGTGATATTTTTGGACATTAGAATCTGCATGATTTGTGCATAGTTTAGAAAACCATGTGGGTAAACTATGTGGTCCAGTAACTCTAGGGAATTTACAAAAGTACCATTATAAGATTTTTATTTTCCACATGGTAATTTCCTCCTCATCCCCTATTTTAACCCTAGGAATGAACCGAAGCTCCAAAGAGCTTATAAGGGTAATTCTCCATTATCACTAGGTCGTTTAGAGTGCTGTCAGTTGAAAAATTATGATTTGGGTAAGGCTAATCAGACCCTCACTTCTCTTTTTGGTTTAGGTTTTTCATCTCTTCCTTGTCTTCATACGAAACTCTAAAACCCTCTTTTTCCAGTGAGATCTAGGTTGAGGCATCAAAGGGTGGTTGAATTGAGATCTAAGGCCTCGATTGTGAGTGTGTTCACTAATAGATTTAGGGTAGGTGGTCTACAAGTTATATCCCTTAGTTCAAATCTAGATTTGTGCATGTCAGGTTTCATTATTGTTCTTATATTGATGAGTTATTCATTACATTGAAAAATTTTGTATATTGGGTTCATAAATAAGCAAATAAACCCTCATGATCCCCATGGGAATCATGGAGGATGCAGTGAAAATTTTTAGGGCCACCCATGGGGTGCACTGACCCTTTCAAATGGGCTAACAAGAGTATAAGGTGTGAAATTGACTCATAATGATGTAGAGACTTGGCGAGTTGGTTATTTGGTTTATGTAATGAGTTAAAATAGATTATATCTAGTTGTGTATAATGTGGTTAAAGGTTAAGGTATTTTGTGGTTGATATTTTAATGGGTTAAATGGGATTAATGGGAATATGATAAGGAATTATGTTTACACTTGAATATGCTTAATGAGATAGGCATGTGAAATAGGAAATGGGGAAAAGGGTTAAGTGTTATAAATGATGAATGTGTTAATGGATCAAGGCATATTGTTACCTTCCCATTTATTTATATTGTTGTGATGTTGTAAATGATATTGGCTATGACTTTTTATTTTGTTAATTATGGTGAATGATAAGTAAGGATGTGCACATGGCTTGGTAGAGTGGGGTATATACTTGAGGTCTTACACCCACAAGTTGAGTTAAACCGAGGTTCTAGATCCACCCCTAAATGCACCGGTTAGGGAAGGGGATAGAGTTCTATTACCCTAATGGTTTCATTACAAAAAGACTGAGGCTTCGAGGTGTGAATTATGAAGTTATTATAATGTCTTTCCTAGTGAGATATGACATGATTTTTATTCCCATATTCTTGACAATATTGAACATGCCTAATCCATTAAACACCTGAAAAAGGTAGAATAAACCATGAGATTCCTAAGTAGTGAACCAGGATTTAATGTTAGTATAATTTATAGGAACACAATCTAGAATTGATTATTAAACTATTTACCTTTACTTTCCATTATTTATCTCTTAAATTCACTATATACTATTACTAGATATTTTGTATACACCATTGGTGGTGGCTTACAGAGTTATAATCACACCCTGCTCAAGCTTCAATTGGTTACCCATGTAGATAAATTCTTGTAGTTTCGGACAAGGACAAGGGTCCTATGCTAAAGAGTTGAGTTGGACAATGGACATGTATGGGTGAGGTTATAGACATAGAGTCCAGAGAATTTTGGGGATTATACTATTTATCTTTATTTTTTGGTTGTGTTCACATGGCACTGTATCATGGCATGGCATATTTACTATTTTATATGGTTGTACCTTGTTTGGGAGTATATTATTTGGGCATGTTATTAATTGTTTCTTATTGTTTCCATCATTTAAATTGTGTTCAACTAGGGATTACTTCGGTAAAGAGGGTATAGTCTCCATGTGACCTATTAGACCCTCACTACTAGTCGGAAAACTCTAGAATATGGGGAGGCGCACATGAGGTCATGTGGCTACCCGGATCTGGGCACCAATTTAGTGTCTCCCAAGTCAGGGAAATTATAATTACATAGTACATGTTCATTAGGTAATTTTTGTTTCTATAACTATTACCTTTACATTTAGTTCTATAGATGGGTTGGTAGACAGTGTCCCTAGTTTGTGAACACTATTCATTTCTATAAAGGCAGTGACATAGATTTTCACTCACAATAGAGTATTCAAGAGTCTACCATATTCTAGTGAATATGTATATAGGATATCGTACACAACCATGGGGTCTGAGAGTTGTCGAGGTATTTTATATCTCAGATGAATTAATATTTTCTTAATTACTATAGTATCAAATAATTGGGTTTAATTTATTAATTCAACGTATTAACAAGGTATTAAGTGAATATGAGGAAAAATATTATAAGAACAAATATTATTTACTATTCTTTGATTGTTTAAAATAGTGGGAGTTACGAGTCAAGTTAATAACCCTATTTTATCATTTAATGAATTTACTATATATTATAAGTAAGTGATAAAATATAAATGATATTAATGATCTAGTTATTTCTTCATAAAATTTCATTAATTTCTTATTTATTTAGTGTTGGATATAAGGGGGTCGGGAACCCTTTTTGGGTATTTTGGAAATCCACTATATAAGTTGGGGTGGAGATATATTCTAGGCACTATTCATTATAATTTTTTGGAATCTCCACTCTCCTTCTACATCTTGGAGAGAGAAAGAATTTATCCAAGTGACCTGTCCAAGAACTCCTTGCTGGATCAAAGGGATGAGATCGAGCTAGTTGTTGTGACATCGAATGAATCATCAATTATTCACATAGGTTCAGGAAATTCGATGATTGGTGAATATATATATTCTCAGAGCATGTGTGAACATTTAAGAGGGGTTCTACCTCATATAATTCAAGAAACTATCTCCATCGATGAGATGTTGTCAAATGTAATTCGATCTGAATGAGTTATTAATTCAATTTTATTTTTTTCAATGATGATTCATGCATAATCACTTGGCCACTACTGGTGCTCTGATCACTAGAGATGGTGATGTTTTTTTCACTTGGGTGATGATAAATTTAAAATATCTAGATTTTTGGCTTCTATTACATCCTTTACTACTAGAAATTGGTATCTGGGGGAGCACATATATGTTTTCAGTAATAGATAAACTAATCTTACATAAATTTCTATATAGGGTTTCACTTCGCTCCGAATGAACCGGGCAATCCGATATCGGATGGGCATGATATGACAATACAAATATTTTAAAATTTATCCCATTATGTTTTCAAGGAATTAAAATAAAATTTAATATTATATATATATATATATAATGGAATGTTGAAAAATCACTAGAAAAAATTTAATTCAGGTGACCCAAATAAACATTGGCCATGTTTTCATCAGAGTCTAGTGGCTGGAATGCCTACAACTAGTGACTCAAATCATTCCACCAGATTTAGAATCAAAATAATTTGTTAAAAATAACATATAACCGTGCCTGTAAAATATTAGTCTTGTGGTATTTATGGTATAAGATTGAGTTGGTGTGGTTAAAGAAAAAAATAGAAAGGGGGCTTCTTATCTGTGAGTACATATAAAAAAATATTACAAATTTTTTTTTTTAAAAAAATGTTTGAAAAAATTATGTTTCTACTAGTCAAAGCCATCAGTGCTACCCAAACCTTCTTGAATGCCTCCCTCATCACGTAGCCTGGTCAAGCCCATCGACCAAAATAAGTGATTGTCAACACGACCTCATCCTCCTTCCGTGATGCCACCCTCATCCTTCGTAGTCAAGACTGCCACTACTGCCTCTATCCAGCCACTGATCTCCACCCCTTACGTGAAGGAGATCACATCCCCCATTGCTAGTTGTAGTTCATAACTCCACTTTTATCATTTCCCACAATAAAGCACATAGAGGCCATCATGCCCCCTCATACAGAACCTCACCTCTGCGGCCTCCCGTTGCTGCTGCCTGTGACCAGCCTCGATCCTAGTTTAAGATGATCAGCATGCACGACACTCCTATTTGGTGTGGTCCATTCCTGATCAGGTTCCCAAAGACTCTTGTCAGTTGGATTAGACCTGAACAACCATAATATAGACCTTGTAGTGTCTTCCTAACCTAGAATGGGTCAAGAAAAGTCTTTCTGGCTTGGAATAAACCTACAAGGGATCTATCTACACTGTAACGCACCTTCATGGGGATTTGCAGACCTCCAATGGTTCTGGATAAGTTTTGAGGGTTGTGGATACACCTTTAAATACCCAAAATTAATTTATTTGAATTTTTTCATTTTTTATATAATAATAATAAATTTTTTATTATAGAAACCAATTAAATTTTTTATGTTAATTACAATTAATTTCTTGGACTGAATAAAATTAAATTATTTTAATTAAATTAATTCATTTAATGTATTTTATAGACATTGAATTTAAATTTTTTTCAACTTAATTTCATTAAATATTTATTTAACCCCTTCATAGGTCTTTAGTAGTGAATAATCTTAGTTAGTCTGTGTTTATTTATTTAATTATTTGTTACATGTGTGTGATACTTGTAATATTTAGTTAATTTTATGATGGTCTTTGCACAATCCTTTTATTTCAATATGTATTTGGGTCTGAATATATATATCATGATTCCTAAAACCATGTCATTTTTGTGTGTGTATTTATATGTTATTAACGATGATGCTGTAAGTTGTGGACAACAACATATCAATCTAAAATCCCAGATGAGATAAAGACTCATTGTATTGGGGAAAAGCTGTGATATGATTCAGGACATGGGTCAGTTTTGATACCCCTACGTCACGGTAGATCCATTATGTTTAAATGGATCGACCAATATTAGTTTCTCAGTACCAACTAGGTTATTTATTTCATTTATAAATTATTATTATTTTATGCATGTTGTTTTTTATAGTAGATAAAAAACATAAAATAATAAATTGAAAAAATACTAAATACATGATGAATGCATTCCATTAATGCATGTTTATTTGTCACTGTGATAACAGTGTATAAAATTATTTATACAAAATGATAACATTCATTGAAACTATAAAAACCCATTTTAGAAATTATTAAGTCATGAATTCCATTTTCAATTTACAATTGAACAAAACTAGGTGTATGTAGTTCTTATCATAAATAGTTGATGATTCCTCCTTCTACTAGAAAGTTCTTATGTAAACAGTGGGTTGAATTAACTAAATTTTATAAGAATGAAGTTTCTATAGATAGCTTGTTATCCCTTTATAGGCAATGTGTTGAGAGAATCATGGTTATGATTTTGATAAGTTGAGATATTACTCAACATATCAAATATATGATAGTAAATGTGGATGGATTTTATAGTGCTAACCTGGAAAATATTTGACTAATTTCATATCCATATCTTTTAGACTATGAGGAGAGGATTCAAGGACCCTTGAAACTAGGATACTAAAGAGACTCTGTCTTCTAAGTCCTGTAGTGAGGGATGCAAGTGTCTGATAAAATAATTAGAGATATTTAATGATTTAATTATTTAGTCAATAATGTCTACAAGAATAATTAATATAATGTACTAACTAGTAATGTTTATATTTTGTAGATAACAAATAGAAATTACTAATACCACAAGAACATTATCACTATGATCTATTTTGGATATTGAAAATATACTAACTAGTCCTAACATTTAGGATTGGTAAATGCACTAGAACATAGTACTATGAAAATAGTGGAAACATTATGTGTCATATTCCTCACTTCCTACTGATCCTCCTTAGGGTGAAATAAAGGAAGATAAATACCAATGTCAGAAGCATGTAGATGATTCAATAGTTTTTTAGTGTATTATGTTGTTATCTATATCTATTTAGTTACATAATTTCCATGAGGATGAAGATGACTGCAAGATACTAACTCACAACCAATAGTTATATCAGGATAAAGGACTACAATAAAGGTATGACATATATGGTGAACTATATATCTTAAAGTTACTATAAGGGAATCTTGAAAGACCATATTTTCTCCATATGTTTCATTGAGATACATGAATAAATTGAGTTCAAACAGAACCATGAATTTGAAACAAATATCATTGTTGAATCCTTAACTCCATGTTTTCAACATTAATTTTTTAGTAAAATATGATGTAAAAGGAGAAATTAACTCTTGGATATTTTAGTTTTAGTTTACCAAACTGATAAGGATATAAAGAATACCAATTCTTCTATCATTATGGTGAATAAATGGAGGAAGGACATGGATAATGGTTCAAATTCTATGTCCATTAAAAATACATCGATCCACCACCATTCCTAAATGAAAAATATATAGAGGGAGAGAAATGATAATGATCATGTCTACTACTCATGTGGAAAAAAATTCCACTGGAAGAAAATTTATAGATATAGAAAAAAGAAGAAAGGAGACACTTCTACATCAGTTATTTTAGTCATAGAATGAAATCTATCTTTATCTTAAAATCGGTTATTAGATATAACATGTGGATCAGAAATGTTTATTCATATACATGAATCATGTTGATTCAATTATATTGCAAAGGAAAATGGGGACCTCCTAACAACGAATGGTGTTAGACTAGAAACCGTGGAAGTGAAAGATTATTATATAACTTTTCCTAGTGGTTTTGTTCTTATGTTAAATTATTGTTATTATTTTCAAATAGTTACCAAAAATATAATATAAATGTGAATTCTGGACACTGGGATTATATTTAAATTTGTTAAATAAATGTTTTCTCATTTGTAATGATAACATATGTTATGATATAAAACATCTTAACAATGTATTAGATATATTATAATTTGAAACCTAGTAAAATAAATCAGTGAAAAAACTTGTGAACATGACTCATATAACACCCCATTTGGAATGTTAGGCTTGGCCATGTAAATAAGAATAATTCATAGAAATTTTATCAAGAGAGGTTTTTAGACTCAACCGAGTTAAAAGCCTTAGATTAATGTCACACTTTTTTGCAAGGGAAAATAACCAAATCACCCTTCTCTGGAAAAGGAACAAGAGCCATTGAATTAATATAAGTAATTCATACAAATATATATACATTCCATTCCCTATAGAGGAAAGGGGTGGGTCTCATACATCGTTACACTTATAGATGGATATATTAGGTATAAAAATATCTACTTAATGTGGTATATGTCACATTGATTTCATATGGTGAAAGAATATTAACATAAATAGAAAACAATATTTGTGAGAATATTAAAGAAAAATGCTCATACCAAGGAAGTGAGTATCTTAACCAAGATTTCATTGATCACATAAAGGAGTGTTGGATAGTATAACAACACAATACTCCTTATAAATAACAGTTTAATATTGTTTGGGAGAGAAGGAATCAAACCCTTTTAGACATGGTCAAATCAATGACCACTCATGAAACACTTCTATTATCATTTTGGGGATATGCATTGAATATGGTACCATAAAACATTAAATGAGTACCAAATAAATCTATTGAGGAGAGTCCATATGTTCTATGGTATATAATGAAACCCACTCTGTCGCACATAGGTGAGTGAGTATGCTAGAATTTTTTCAAGAATATACCTAGTGAATATTGGAATCCTAAAGCATCAATTAAATATTTATTGGTTATCCAAAATAAACTTAAAGATATTAACAATATAACCATTCGAGATAATATATTTATTGGGATAGAAATTCCAAATTTTTGAAAAGGGAACACATTTTCAGTTGAAATATTTGGATCAAGATTGATGTTAATAAACTAGAGATAGTGGGAGATGAAGAATTTCCTGAGACACAAGTACTACATAGGTATAGTCAAGAGGTTAATAAAATATATCATTATAGTTTTCCAATCATTGAGTTAGGTAAGACATTACTCCGTGAGAATTATAAACCTTTAACCTCCAAGGAAGCAGTAAACTGTCAAGATGTTTCTAAATGGGAATATTCCTTGCATTATAAGATAGATTCCATGTACCAAATTAATGAATTGATTTTAGTATACTATCCAACATATGTAAAACACATTTTTTGAAAATGGGTGTTTATGGAAAGGATGGATATGGATAGCGAAGTAAATGCCTATAAGGAAAGACTTGTAGAGAATAGTTTTAGACAATGTTAAGTTATAAACTATGATGAAACCTTACCACTAGTAGAGATGATTAAATCCATAATAATATTAATTATAATATCATCCATCAATGACTGTGATATTTTTAGAATTGATGTCAAAACACATTTTTTAAATGGGATGTTGGTTAAAGGAATAAATATGACTCAACCTATAAGGGTTTTTAATTCATAACTTTCTAATAAAGCATAGAAGCTTCATTGTTTCATTTATGGGTTAAAACAGGCATCACGATATTGGAATGTTCATTTTTATGAGGCCATATGGGTGGTTGGTATCATCATGAATAAAAGTTATTTTTCTGTCTATTATAATTTTAATGGGGATTCCATCATTTTTCTAGTATTATATTTTGTTGAAATGTTAATTATGGGAAATGGAGAGGATATCATACAGACAATTTTGTCTTGGTTAAATGAATTTGTCTCCATTAATACTTAGGTGAAGAAACCTACAATATGTTCAAGAAGATCTATCAAGATACATATCAAAGGCTACTTGGTCTAAGTTAACATACATATATTGACAAGGAACATACAATTTACTCTATGGAAAAATCTATGATAGGGTTGTTTCAAAAGTCACATGGTATCGATCTCTCCATGATGATGTGTACACAAACATAGGGGATACTAAAAGAATGAGTATTATCCCCCATGACTCGATAGTGATATATATCATATATGTCTTGATATATATTGGGTTTGATGTTTTCTTTGCATTATGAATGGTGGGAATATATTAATATAATCTAGGAAGTTTCATTGGGTAGCTTTAAAGACTATATTGAATTACTTAACACATTAAAAGGATTATTTTTAGGTTTATAGAGGAGATGAGGAACTATTTGTGAGAGGATAAACTATTGCTAGTTTCTAGATACATCATGATGATATAAAATCATAATCAGGCTATGTATTTTTAATTAATGGTAGTGAAGTGATCTAGAGAATCTCAAAAAAGCATATGTTCACTGATTATATAGTACAATACAAGTTTATAAAATCTTTTCATGTAGTTGAGGAGGTGTTTTGGATAAGAAACTTTTTTTTGTACATTGGTGTTGTACTTAGAAATACAGGAAAAATTATCATTTAATGTCATAATATTTTTGTAGTGGTGCTTGTTAAGGAACCTAGGTCACACCATAGGAATTCACACATACATCAGAAAATGGAAAAAAAATATGAATTTTGAGGATGATAGTAATATTAATGTTATGTAATATAATCTAGATACATCATACTTCTTGGAAATAGATGATGTGAGACCATCATGTGCTGGGAGCTCATAAGCATTAATAATTCTTCTCATGATTTTATCACTTTTTGATATATAGTATATGTTTTCCTGAGTAAATACACACCAATAATAATACAACATGTTTTAGGTGTCTTTGGTTGTTCCAATAAATGAAAAAGTGTTTCGGTGTCCAAACTTGAAATTAGTATCAGTGTACTCCATTTGATCATCTACTTTGATGCATTGAGAAAACCATTCCATTGAAGTCCTGGAAACATTTATAATGGCAGGTTCATCTTTGGTAGTATGACATTGGTTTAATGTTCATGATAGAATTAATCACTTCCAATATGAGAATGAGATATCGTGGGACTAGTTAACAAAATCAAAGTATCTTCATTGAATCCATAGCCATGGTAGAATAAGGTATGTTTTTTTAAATTGGATAAATAAACAATAAATTAAGAATTATTGAGGACATAAGCTATCCATCCCTCTTTATGAGATATTTTGAGACAAAGTTATTATGTTTCAAAGCTTGTATTCATAGGAAGGTGGCCATTTCAATGACTATTCTTTATCACTTTTGGGGAGCTTTATAAGTTGCTAGAATCCACTCTTGGTATATGAATTATATTCACTAAAATCAAGATAAGGGTATAAAGTGTCACACGCAATAACATAATCAAGAGTCACAACTATTACATTGAACAGGTATAAAGGACATGGTGGGACCCACCATAAGGGTTGATAGATGTCCATTTATTATTGATTACTGATAAATAAATAAATTCAAAATTAATATAGTATTGTATTATTTGGATGAATTTATTTATTAAAATTATTCACAAGTAGTAACATGAGTATGAGGAAAGATATTATACGAATTAATATTTATTTTATATTTAAGGTTTGTTTAATATTTTTTGAATTTTTAGTCGATTTGATTAATCGATTTTATCATGTAATGTAATTATTATATATTACAATTAGGTGATAAAATATAAATGAAAATAATGTAATATTTTTTTCATCATAACATGTCATTTATTACTTATTTAGTGGGAATTGGATATATGGGGGTTGGGAACCATTTATGGATTTATTTAGATATCCACTACATAAGAATGTTTGGATATATATTCCATGTATAGTTCATTTCAATTAATTGATATCTCATCATTCCACATGTATTATATAAATAAAAAGTCTTTCTCCAAGCGATCGATCCAAGAACACCTTCAGAAATCGAAGGGATGAGATCATGGTGGTTGTCACGAATTCAAATGTATCATCAGAACTCACTACAAGCACCCAAAATTCAATGATCAATATGTGAACATTATAAAGATACTATATATTTATACATAAATATCCCATTTCTCATGAATACTCATTAAATTTCATAAATACACACCAGAGTATTGTAATAGTGTAGTGTATTTTGAGACTGGGAACACAAACCACTTATTTCATTAATGATCTTCAACATCCCCCAAAAAGATCATACCACATGATAGTCCTCTTATAAATACCCTACCTAAACCTTTCTTTAGAACATGAGGATGGAAAAATAAAAAATAGTGACACCAGATTCTCAATAAGGGTAAACATAAGAGATATTAGTTTATGATCATATGAAATCATAAGATATGTTGGTCGGAGTGGACACTAAAGAGGGTGGGGGGGGGGTGAATTGAGTTCCAATTAAAATTTCCGTTAAAAATAGTTTCTATTAAAATCCCTCAATTTAAGACAATGTTAAACTATAGTAAATTTATACAGATTGTAAATGTTCAATTGGCTTCTTAAAGATTTATTAGATCTCAGTCAATTTAATCATAGGATTAAATTATCTTTTGAAGCTAACCTACTGGTTCAGAAAAAGTATAAACACTTTCTAATTTAAATATCAAATTAAATTTAAAATAGTTTTGTATTTCAAACTAACAACAGTGAAATATAAAAGATAGATGTTGTATATTTTAGACTTATACTCAAAAGGATAGAAGATATAACCAAGAGGTTCAGTCTCAAGAAGAGACTTATTTCTCTCAAACAATTTATATAAATTTGAGCCACACCCTGGATCGGGGTTAAAAACAGTACAATTCTATCGAGGTATTAAGACCTATACCACAATCCTTTATGGAAAAAAATGACAACAACACACAGGCTATCCAGGTCACACTTGACCTATACCACTATCCTCAGTGGGATACAATATGATGTATGGAGTTTGGAATGAGGATTTAGTATCCTCTAGTTCAGTATAAGAGACAGTGTGTGTGTAAAGTATACAAAGTACACACACTTCTCAGAAATAAATGAATCACTTAGAGAGAGTAAGTAAGAGTTTAAAATTCTCTAGAAATTTGTAGTGCAGCTCTAGACTCGTTGGATTTAGTAGAAATGCTTCAGAGTCCTTCTCTTGTTTTTCTGTTGAAAAATAGAGTATCGTGGTTCAACTTGGTGTCCTTCACAAGTGAGTATGTTCTCTGGATTCTAGTGTTATACTTGTGCACTTAAGTAGTACTGGATTTCATACATGAGAGTTCTTTGAAGATTTTGCAATGTCTTCTTCGAGTTCCTCATGTGTTCTTCTTTTCATTTATGTGCATGGAAGAAGTCTATCTCTATGAATTTTCACACCCCCCTTTTTACTAAAGCTCGATCTTCCTTTTATTCCATGAGATCCAACAATAGGAATGATTACCTTTTAATAGGTATGAGGTACGGTCCCCTGACATTCCAACAACTAACATTAAATATCATTAATTGCAATAAAAACATCAAATATGACCGTTGGAATTAAATAAGAGTTTATAGAAATTCAAACAGTTTTCATGACTATCGTTGAGTCATGAGATTGGTGAGTCATGAGATCGGTGAGTCATTTTGAATCTGCATAGGTATCAGTAGCATCAACATCGGTAGATCATGGATCATCGGTATTAGAAGCATCAACATCGGTAGCTCATTGATCATTGGTATAGGTAGCATCAACATCGGTAGCTCTTTAGATCGTCAGTAGCCATCAGTGCGACCATTGCCATCGGTGCGGCCATTTCCATCGGTGCGACCATTCCTCATCGGTGATATTCTCTTCATCGATGAATTTCTCTTCATCGGTACGACTGTTCCTCATCAGTGACTTTCTCTTCATCGGTGCGACCATTTCTATCAGTGACTTGAAGAATATAAGTAACGGTGAGACAAAACATGGAATTTTCACAAAGTGTCTATTTGATTCTAGAATACTTCCAGGTCAATAGTAAAACATAAATTAACATAGATAAACATATGTAAACCTGAATTAAACAAATATAAACACATTAAGAAAAATTTTAACAAAAGACTAAATTCTCATAAATACAACAATGATTTGGGATTATTAAAATAACCATCTCAGAGAGAGTTCATCAATCTACCCCTTTTTGATAATCACAAATCAATGACATAAATGAGGAGAGAAGATAATATGTCATTTCGTATGCTCCCCCTATATAAAAATAATATATGCCAAAAGATAAAATAGGGTTAGAATAGAAAACATAACTTATATAACTGAGTCATTCACCCCATATAATATAATTCAGATAATAAAAATCATATTCCCCTTTCATCATTACTCTCATGGAGATACAACGACATTATTTTTCCCCATGCATGTAGTAAATATCCATCATGGGATCATATGAAAATTCGGTTCACCCATTCAGATGCATGATCTCCCTGATTTCTCCCACTTTGGGATTATCAAAAAGAAGAGGGAAGGAAGATAAGAGAAAAGATTCCACAGAAAAATAAGGCTTGAAAATGAGTACAAAAAACACATAAAAAATTGAAACATATAGGAAATACACACTCTATCAAAAATTGACAGATACAACTATTTCTCGGATTACAATGGTGCTTTTACTTTGGCAGTTGGGGAAATGGATTGTCCATAAGGTTGTTGGGTGGAAGGTTGAACTGGCCGAATGGAGAAAGGAGGCAGGATGCCTCTAGCTGGACGAATTGTGGGTTCTAAGGTCACCTGTTAAGGAGTAAAAGATCTTTCTGAAGGAGTCTATTGAAAGACTGGCCGAGTACTGGAGAGATCTTGAGAGATAGAGATCTGATTAGGAGCAACATCTGATGAATTAAGAGGCTCAGCAGTAGGAAAAACAATTGCCTTAGTATGCACATGAAGGTAGGGTTTGAGAAAATTGATGAAGTCCTGAACTACTTCTCTACCGTACTTCATAGCCTTTTCAAACTTATCCTTATTCTTCATGAAATTTTACAATGTAGGAGTAAGATCCCTTAGCTGCTGAACTTGAGCCTTAAAAGCTTGAGTAATTAGAGGGAGTCTCAAATTGTTAGTAATCACTTTAAAATGATGATTCAACTCATGCTTTGTGTAAATCATAGTGAAATAATGATCCACATTCTCTTTAATCTCTTTTTGGGCCTTGGTAGGATTGGCTGAATACAGTTGAACCATTTTATGAATATGATCACTATGCTCTTTCATATATTTCAAAGAATCCAAATCCAAAATCTTTACAAGCGATGCCAGATCTTCTTTAATAACATCGTTAAAATTATTAATCTCATGACCAGTAATCTTGGTCACCTTTGGAGAACTAGCCTGAGTAACAACATGAGTGATCTCATCTTTAAATATCCTCAAATCTACCTTCTTCATATCTTCTATTTTATTTCTTAACACTTCCATCATACCAAAGATGGTTGTTCGGAACACTCCTAATAGAGAAACCAAATTACTGCATAAGTTCGTGAGTGTTTGATTAAAAGGGTAATGTGCCTTCCAATTGTCTCACTAGAATTGGCCAAGTCTGGCTTGATAAGGCCTACCACTCTTTGAGCCAAATCTTCCATAACAGCTTTAGGTAAAGTCACAGGAGCAGGATTAGGAACATGAGATAACTCATCTTTCATACTCTCTCTAACTGCTTGAATCAAATCAACCTTAAATCTGTCAAAATCTGATTGAGCAACTGTGGGACTAGATCTAGCTTGAGAAATAGAAGGACCTAGTCTGTCTGTTGTCACTTGCATATATTCAGCATCTAATCGAGCCTTAACTGAGTCACGTACTCCTGTAATATCCATTCCTTCTTCTTCATCATCCTCTGGATAGTCTAATCCCAAAACAACAAGACCTGGATGTTCTTCCCATGCGGATTTCCATGAAGGATACATAGGTTTCACAAACTGAGCTCATCCAGGAATTTCAGGAGGGACTTCTTCATCCTTATCAATCTCCATCTACTCTGTTCTCTCAGCCTTAGGGTCATTTTCAGGCACATTTGGTTGGGGTTAAAGATCATCTTGGATTACATTCTGACCTTCTATAGGTCAAGCATTAGAATCATCAACATCACCACTATCACTATCAATGCTACTACTATCACTATCAACATCAACATCACCCTCATCACTGTCATTTCCTTCATCATCATCATTATTAACTGATCTCTCACTTGAACATTATGTACTACCGGATTCATACACCTCAGAGGTTGATTCATCAGTCTCAGCTTCTTCTTCTTCATCATCATCTAAAAGAGGTTCAATTTCTGGTAGGTTTAGAGGTGGACTAGCTGGTCCAAATTCCATTCTTCTTTTCTTTAGACTATCAGTATCATGATCAGTCCTCTCATCAGGAGACGATTTAGCCTCTTCTTCAGTATTCAGATTATCACCAGCTTCTTCTTCTTCTGTTCCCTTCTTACTAGATTCACCAGTTTCCTTAGGAACTATAGATTCATCTTCTTCATGTAAATAAACCACTTCCTCACCAGGTTTTAAACTTGGATCTCTTATCCCCTTTGGTCTCCTTGGATGATAAATAGTATTCAAGGACTCATACAACTTTTCCTCATCATCAAACTAAGCTTTCTTCCATGTGTTCCAACTTATTTTCATCCTCTTATAGATACCCTTGTTGAAACAAAAGCTAATTGATGAGATACACTCATCTCCATCATCCACACAACCCAAGAATTTCAGCATGGTAGAAATTTGATTAGAATAAAAAAAAGTAGTAGCTTTCATTGATGGTTGTATCATCTCAACAATATGATCAAAACAATATCTACACAGATTGATCTTTTCACCATTCAACAAAAGTAATAACAGAAAAATATCATGATACTTTACTGAAGCAAAGTCACCTTTTCTAGGCATATTTGATGTTGAATAAATTTAAACAGGATTATACTCTAAACATCCAACTCAGCAGTAGATATCCTTCTCAATTCAGACTTCAAAGTCAATAACTCCTAGGCTAGCTCATAAGAAAATTAATTAGTAGTATGAGGGATATTACCAACGTAATCCTCATATCTTCCATTGTGAGGTACTCCCGAACATTCATCCCACTGTTTTGATGAAAAATTAACACTTTTCCCTTTAACTATCGAAGACAATCTTGTAGCCTCAGCTCTATCCAAAACTACACTCAATTTTAAATAGAACTCAGGCACTAACTTCAAGTAAAAGACTCGACTATTATCATAGAAGCAATTCTTCCAACCTTTCATTTATAACACTTTTAACAGAGCATACTTTCTTGATAAAACCCATTTTTAACATATTTCCTTTTCAGCTATAACTTCCCATTTTTCTAGCTTTGGGTTCACAGACCCTTGCGTCATACTGCTCGAATCATCTCGAGCTCGCTTGACAGGTGAAGATCCATCATATTCTTTTCTTTTTCTCTTTTTCTTGGCCATTCTGAGGTTTGAGACAATCGAGAGGCTTAGAAAGACTCAAAAGGCTCGGGTTACAGGAAAGAGAAGATAGAGTTCGGCGGGAAATGGAAGGTCAACAGTCTCTTAGAAAAAGAAATAGTCGTGGGTCATTATTTGTATCATTTATGGTTGTAAAATAATAGAATATTGATTAAGTAAAACAATATCATTTTAAACAAGCAATATTGATTTTAAAAATAGTATAACCTAATTGGTAGCACTAATTGATTTGACAGATCAGTTTGACTGATCAGTTTCACCGATTGGTTTCACTGATCAGTTTGATAGATAGGTCTGACATATCGGTTTGACAGATCAGTTCGACAGATCGGTTTGACAGATCGGTTTTACAGATCGGTTTGACAGATCAGTTTGACAGATCAGTTTCACTGATCTCTCATACGTTTCTCTTGTTTAATCAAGTATAACCATTCAGAACATAAGGTCTTGGTGAAGATGTCAGCTATTTGACGTTTAATACCTATAAACTCACGATTAATATCACCTTGTTGGTAGTGATCTCTCAAAAAGTGGTTCCTTACATCAATGTGTTTGGTTCTAGAGTGAGACACAGGGTTTTTTGAAATGTTTTTTTCACTAGTGTTATCACAGTTGATTGAAACATGCTTAAAATCATATCCATAGTCCAAAAGATTGTGTTTCATCAATAGAATTTGTACACAATAGCTACCAGCAACAATATATTTTGCTTCAGTAGTAGATAATGCAACATGGTTTTATTTATTACTACACCAAGATACTAGGGACTTTAAAAAAAGATGACATGTTCCAGATGTTCTCTTCATATCTAACTTGTAACCAGCAAAGTTAGCATCTGAATAACTCATTAAGTCAAAAGATTGTCTTTTTGGATAAAACAAACCTAAATTTGTAGTATGTTTAATATATTTGAAAATTCTTTTAACAGAAAGAAAATGAGATTCTTTTGGATTATCTTTAAATCTTGCACACATACACACACTAAACATAATATATGGTCGACTGGAAGTAAGGTAATGTAGACTCCCAATCATACCTCTATAATTGGTTTGATCCACTGGTTTCTCAGTTTCATCTGCATCCAATTTATAAATAGTACTCATTGGTGTATCACTTTCCTTAGTACTATCAAAGGAAAAACGTTTTAAAAGATCTTTTGTATATTTAAATTGATTCAAAATAATACTATTTTCATTTTGAAAAACTTGAAATCCAAGAAAATATTTGATTTCTCCCATTAAAATCATTTCAAATTCATTTTGCATAATTTTTGAAAAATCAGCACATAAAGCTTTTTTAGAAGATCTAAAAATAATATCATCAACATAGATTTTTACTATCAAAACACCTTTAAAAATTATTTTAATAAAAAGAGTTGGATCATAAATCTCTTTAGTAAAACCTTTTGAAATAAAAAAACTACTCAGTCTATCATACCAAGCTCTTGGAGCTTGTTTCAAACTATATAAAGCTTTAGAAAGTTTAAGAAGTCGATTTGGAAAATGAGGATTAGTAAATCCAGATGGCTGTTCAACAAGAACATATTATTTTATAAAACAATTTAGAAAATCAATTTTAACATACATTTGATATAACTTGAAATTCAGATGAGCAACATAGGCATGTAGAATCTTCATAGCTTCTAATCTAGCTACAGGTGCAAAGGTTTCCTCATATTCTATAACATCCACTTCACTATATCCTTTTGCAACTAATGTAGCTTTGTTTATAACTATGTTTCCAGACTCATCAGCCTTATTTCTAAATACCCATTTAGTGCCAATGGCCAAAGTGTCCTTAAGTTTATCAACTTATTCCCAGACATTGTTTCTTTCAAATTGATTTAGTTATTCTTGAATAGCCATTAACCAAAATTCATCATTGATAACATCACTGATATTTTTATGTTCTAACTGTGAAAGAAAATCATGATGTTCAACCTAGTTTCTTAGAGAAGCTCTAGTCTGTGTCCCTATATCAAGATTACCAACAACAACATCTAAAGGATGATTCTTTAGAATCCTAGTTGATCTAGTAAAGGTAGGACTAGAGATTTCAGGATCTTTTCTAGGTTCAGGTTCTACAGAAGTGGATTCTGGAACATTTCCAGAACATGTTGTCTTTACAACATGTTTATTGATTTTATCATTAAGGTTCAGAAAAAATAAATCTTCTTCAAGATTCTCAAGATATAGTCTAGGTTAATGTGGACCGGTTTCATCAAACATGATGTGATCAGATTCTTCCACACACTTGGTTCTCTTATTAAAGACTCTATAGGATTTTCTAGAGATATAATATCCTAAAAAGATTCCTTCATCACTCTTGGATTAAAATTTTTCTAGATTATCCTTAGTATTGAGAATAAAAACTTTGCAACCAAAGACTCTAATGTAACTAACTTTAGGATTTATATTATTCCATAATACATGAGGGGTCTTCTTGAGAACTGGTCTGATCAAGACTCTATTAATGACATAACAAGTTATATTTATAGCTTTAGCCCAAAAATAGATAGGTAGGTCATATTCATTAAGCATGGTTCTTGATATTTCATGAAGGGTTCTATTCATTCTTTCTACTACACCATTCTGCTGAGGTGTCCTAGGAGCAGAAAAGGTGTGACTATAGCCATTGTGTGATCAATAAGATTCAAATTCATGATTTTCAAACTCACGACCATGATCACTTCTCAGGGTTTTAATCTTATGTCCAATAAGGTTTTCTACAGACTTGGTGTATTTAATAAAGTAAGAACAAGCTTCACTCTTGTGAGCTAAGAAGTATACCCATGTATATCTAGAAAAGTAATCTACTAGGACATAATCATAGTGCTTCCCATTTAAACTAGAAACTCTATAGGGTCCAAATAAGTCCATGCGAACCAACTCGAGAGGTTGAGAAGTTGAGACTTATTTATTTGATTTAAAAGAAACATTATGTTTCCTTCCCTTTTGACATGGATTACAAACTTTTTTATTTGGGAATTCATGTTTGGGTAGGTCCCTAACCAAGTTCTTCCTAGTCATATTTCTATGTGAATGTATATTGTAGTGTCCTAATCTTCTGTGCCCTAGCCAAGATTCATTATGAAAAGAATCTAGGAAAGTAAAATTTTGTTTGGCTAAAGAATTTAAATCAACATTATAAAAATTATCATTTCTCAAAGCAGAGAATAATAAAAAAAATTTAGAGTTAAAAAAATTACAGGAATCATTTTCATATTTCACATTAAAGTCATCATCACATAATTGAGAAATACTTAACAGATTATATTTAGGTCCATCAACAAATAAAACTTTAGAAATCAAAAATGAATAAGTGTTACCAATTTGGACTCGGCTAATGATTTTTCCTTTAGAATTATCACCAAAGGTGACATGGAATCAATCAACTTTGATTAGACTCTTGAAGCATGAGTAATCTCCAGACATATGTCTTGAACATCCACTTTCCAAGTATCATATCTTTTTGTGAGAATTCTTCAAACACGTGTCATACAAAACATATTTATATGGAAAATGATTTTGGTACCCAGATCTTCTTGGGTATAGATAGGTTAGAAATAAAATCTTTATGTATCCAAATTTGTCTTATTGGTCTTATATAATTAAGAGATTCAACAAATTTATAAAGATTAACTCTATTTGATCTATAACTATGTGAATAACTAGTTGAGGTATATGAATTACTAGAACTAGAACTAGCACAATTTTGTCCATATTTAGGAATAAATATAGTCTTAGTAAGTTATCTCTGTCCAGGCTAATATCCTATTCTAGTGGTATATTTTGGTGCCACTTGTTTTCCTAGCATTTGAGTTAGTGTATCCTTTCCATTTGTAAATTTTTCTAGGTCTTTCCTTAATTTCTCATTAGACAACTTTAATTCATTATTTTCCTTTAATAGTTGAGAATTCTTTTCCTTTTCTATATCAAGTGATGATTTAACATTGGCAGTGAGAGAATGTTGTTTCTTTAAGTCTTTATACTTGTACATAATTTTATTACATGTTTCTTCTAGTATATTACAATATTCAAATAGTTCTTCACTAGACATGTTTTCACATTCAGAATCAGTTCCAGAATTATAATCATTCGGCATAGGGGAAACATATTCCTCAGAGGTACTGGTCATGAAGCACATACTGGCACGATTCTTTTTAGAATCAGAAACATTATATTCACTTATGGTGTCTTCTGAAGCACTCTATGTAGATTTAATAGCTCTCTTATACATACTGTCCTTGTAGTCATGTCTCTTCTTGAACTTCAATTTTAAACAGTCTGATTTAATGTGACCTTTCCTTTTTCATTCATAGCAGAGACCTTCATCATTCTTGTCAGGACTTTTCCAATCCTTCTTCCAATGACCCTTGTGGTCATACTTTCCTTTGTAATTAGATTTTCTGAATAATTTCTTCTTCCTATAGAACTTCTTGAATCTCCTGGATATTTGAGCCATCTCAGCATCACTGTCAGAGTCTGAATCTTCACTTGTTGACCTTTCAGTTTTTATTTGATCTTTTTCTTTTCCCTTGCTCTTTGAAGTAATAGATTTAAAAGCTACAGACTTCCGTTTAGGTTCATCATCATCCTCCTAATTCACCTTGAGTTCTTCCTCACACATCATAAGCTTACCAATGAGCTCCTTGACTGGTATCTTGCTTATGTCACATGATTCTCTAATTGAAACAGAAGTGCCTCTCCATAGATCTCGTAGACATCTCAATATTCTCATGATTTGTCCCTTAGCAGTGACATCATTCCCAAGAGTGATCATTGTATTGACAATATCATTGAACATGAGATACATGTCAGAGATAAGTTTATCACTATTCATTTTAAAATTATCATATTTAATAGTATATGTATTCAATCTCATTTCTTTAAAATTATTTGTTCATTCATGAGAAACACTCAAAGTATCCCATATTTCATAGGTAGTTTTACAAGAATATATTCTATTGATCTCTTCATCTCCTAAAGCACAATACATGGCATTCATATCTTTACAATTATTATTGTAATCGGTATTAGCAGATTCATCCCAAGTAGTTCTAACAGTTGCTGGAATCTCATATTCAATTTCTATAGTAGTCCAGATATCAAATCCCATAATTTCTAAATGAATATTCATTTTCAGTTTCCACTGGGCATAATTTGTGCCATTATATAAAGGTGTCCTGTTGGTAGCCACACCTTCTAGTCTATTATACATAACTAGAGTTTAACCAATAAATTTAATGAGATAAAATTTAGAAATAATAGAAATTTATGATCATAAAAATTTAACTAAAATCACAGTTGCAAAAAAGAGTATTTGAAAATTTTGATAAACAAAAAAACTAGCCTCTGATACATAATGTTGGTTAGAGTGTACACTCAAGAGGGGGGGGGGGGGTGAATTGAGTTCCAATTAAAATTTCTGTTAAAAAATAGTTTCTATTAAAATAACCCTATTTAAAACAAAGTTAAACTATAGTGAATTTATACATATTATAAATGTTAAATTGGATTTTTAAAGAATGATTAGATCTCACTCAATTTAATCATAGGATTAAATTAGCTTTTGAAGCTAACCGGCTGGTTCACAACAAGTATAAACACTTACTAATTTTAAATATCAAATTAACTTTAAAATAGTTTTGTATTTCAAATTAAAAACAGTGGAATATAAAAGATATATCTAGTATATTTTAGAATTATACACAAAAGCACAATAGATATAACCAAGAGGTTCAGTCTCAAGAAGAGACTTAGTCCTCTCAAACAATTTATATAAATTTGATCCACACCCTGGATTGGGGTTAACAACATTACAATACTGTCTAGGTCCTAAGACCTCTAACACAGTTCTTTGTGGGAAGACAAAGACAATAGCACACAGGATTTCCAAGTCACACTTGACCTCTACCACTATCCTCAGTGGGATACAGTATGATTTATGGAGTTTGGAATGAGGATTTAGTATCCTCTAGTTCAGCACAAGAGACAACGTGTGTGTAAAGTATAAAGAGTACACACACTCCTCAAAAATAAATGAATCACTTGGAGAGATTAGGTAAGAGTTTAAAATTCTCTAGAGATTAGTGGTGCAGCTCTAGACTCGTTGGATTCAGTAGAAATGCTTCTGAGTCCTTCTCTAGTTTTTCTGTTGAAAAAAAGAGTATCGTGGTTCAGCTTGGTGTCCTTTACAAGTGAGTATGTTCTTTGGTTTCCAGTGTTATACTTGTTCTCTTCAGTAGTGCTGTATTTCATGCAAGAGAGTTCTTTGAAGATCTTGAAAAGGCTTCTTCGATTTCCTCATGTGTTCTTCTATTCATGTATGTGCATGAAAGAAGTCTATCTCTATGCCTTTTCACACCCCCCTTTTTACTGCAGCTCAATCTTCCCTTTATTCCACGAGCTCTGGAAATGGGACTAATTACCTTTTCATAGGTATGAGGTACGGTCCCCTGAAATTCCAACAACTAACATTAAATATCATTAATTTCATTAAAAACATCAAATATGACCATTGGAATTAAATAAGAGTTTATAGAAATTCAAACAGTTTTCATGACTATCGCTGAGTCATGAGATCAGTGAGTCATGAGATCAGTGAGTCATTTTGAATCTGCATCAGTATCGGTAGCATCATCATCGGTAGCTCATTGACCATCGGTATCGGTAGCATCAGCATTAGTAGCTCATTGATCATCGGTATCAGTAGCATCAACATCAATAGCTCTTTAGATCTTCAGTAGCCATAGTTGCAACCATTACCCTCGGCGCGACCGTTGCCGTCGGTGAGACCATTCCTCATCGGTGACTTGATATTCATTGGTTACTCTCTCTTCATCGGTGCGAATGTTCCTCATCGGTGACTTTCTCTTCATCGATGCGACCGTTGCCATCGGTGACTTGAAGAATATAACTAACGGTGAGACAAAACAAGGAATTTTCACAAAGTGTCTGTTTGATTTCAGAATACTTCCAGGTCAACAGTAAAACAGAAATTAACATAGATAAACATATTTAAACATGAATTAAACAAATATAAACACGTTTCGAACAATTTTATCAAAAGACTAAATTGTCATAAATAAAGCAATGATTTGGGATTATTAAAATAACCAACTCAGAGAGTGTTCAACAAGATAATTATAATTATATGTGATTATGAAAATATCATTCAATGTTCATACCCAAACTTTCATAGATAAAAAACCTAAGGAATGGCATACAACATTATCATTTCTAAAAACATGGCCCATAAGACTGAGATATCATCATAAATAAATCATGAACAATAATCTCATGTCATAAAAGTGCGGAACCATAATAAACAAAGAAAATAATTTCATATGTCAAGGTTAGATACCAATACCATAAGTATAGTGAATCATGAATTATCACATATTTTCCATTATGTATAAGGATGTACCTATTTTCTATAGTGGATCTGGAAACAATTTTATTCTATAGTGGATCCAGACACACCTATTTCCCATAGTGGATCAAGCCCATCGACTTGTTTCTAATGTTTATCCCATATGATATAAATCATTACTCATGCATTGGAGGTTTATATAGGTCCAAAAAATATCATAATTAATACTATAATTATGTGTTCAAAAATATCATAAAACATTCATCATATCATAACATAATAATCTGTGTAAATAAAATAGATTTCATAAAAATTTTATAAATTTACCATAGAAAAAATAGATGAAAAATAAATGGGTTTCCTACACATTTCATCAACATAAAAATTGACCATATATAGACTAAATATAGATCTTATCATTCAATATCATCCCTAATAAAGCATAAGTATCCTCAAAGGATATCCTCATAGATGGAAAAATATTTTGAAAGATCACTCAGAACATTTCATGAGTAATATTTCATTTTCACATTGAAAAACAATTTTTGACACATATATAATTTTCAACGCCCTTTTCTTTAAAAATATCCACAGAAACATATAAAATATTTTTAAAATTTTTTTAAATAGATTTCATGAAGAAAATATATTTTCAATTTTGAAAATAACCTTTTAAAAATAATATTTCATAAAACATTATTGAGTCATTGTCCTTTAAATTAAATAATGAAAATAGTAATGAAATATTTAAAATATTGAATTGGTCATGACAGAAGAAAATTTCATTCATGATTTGGTACTTTTATTTAATTTTTTTGTAAAAATTTAATTCATGGCTAAAAATTACATTAATAAATTATTTTTAGGACTATAAACATGTTTAGAAAATATGATTTTGTAAGAAAATATATTTTCAACTGAAGAGAGAAATAAAATTAGTTTTCTTTAAATGAATTTTTTTTGAACACTTTAGTACATATTGAGAGAATAATAAATGTAAATAATGTATTCTAAATACATAAACATTGGAGAAAAAACTTCATCACCTTCTTGAGAGATGCTTCATAATATTTCATCATTGAAAATATAAACCTTAAAAATGATGATAAATGATGTGATTCTTTCATAAAACCCTTTCCAATTTAGTAAATTTTGTATTGTAAACCCCATGAAAGAGAGATAATCATATGGATATGAAAATAAAATTAATTTTTAGGATAATAATATTTAAAAAAATAAGGTGTGGTATATAAACCATATAAAAACACATGGTGAATATGGGACGTGTCTTACATAAAATAAAAGTGAGCCAAGTATCTCTTACCACATGTCTTGACTTCCATTGTACATGTTATAACCTAATGTATAATAAATATATTTTTATTATAAAAAAAATAAAAACTATAATTATATATATATATCATACCATATATTATTTACTTTTGATCTTTTATTACACATTTATTAAAAATTCCATGTTGAAGTTATGTTTTAGGTAATAACTCCCATGTTTTTTTTCATGTATGTTTTCATTGGGTATTTTGGAACCTCTTACATTTATATTTGATAAAAAAATATACATAATGTTAACCATGATATAAATATGATATATATTGACTATATATTTTATTATATTAATCCATAAAAGTTAGAGATAGAAAATAAACACACTATTCTTGTAGACGGTAAGTTATACATACGAATGAATGTTGTTTCCATTTTCTCAATGAATAGAATGAAAGAAAGGTAAATCATATATCACATTTTAAATAATAAAATTTTTTCTTGTATTTTACATATGTTTGTTGAATTCCACCTTATTACCAATTTTTTTAAATTTTATGTGAACAAATAGTCACATCACATTGCAAGGTGGTAGTCTTCTATACAAACCAATGGCGTTATTATATTAAAAAATAATGGAATATAAGAGGGAAATTGGAAATAATGATTATATAAACATAATATTATCATAATTATCATATATAAATAATAATTCCATCATATTTACCATCTTTAAGATGTGGATATGGAAAAATAATAACATAGGTTCACGAGGCGGTAGTCTGATGTACACACAAATGTTGATTTCGTAAACCATTTAATGGTAGTGGATAAATATTAAGTTTATTACATTAATATAATACCATCTTATCATATGTTATATAAATATTTTATTATATTATAAATATTTTATAATAATTAAAGTAGGAGGAAGATGAAACACAACAAACATCTTGGTTAAGGATGTTACATCTTCTTCAATGAACTTTTGATGATTTTCATTAAATGTTTATTAGGATGGTTTTAAGAATAAAAAGAGGAATATAAGATGATATAAGGGAACTATGGAAGTTATTTGGTTATGTATTTGATGATACAATTAGTTTTGAGAGTGTGAAGATGATAGAAGAGTGAGAGGCCTATTATAAGTGAGGTGAGTGGCACACATGTAATTTCTAAAAAGAAAAAGGCGAAACCAAGTTTTTCACATAAAAAAATTATAAAAAAAGAGACATTATAGAACCTTATATGTGACAAGGATTAAATATTTCTAGAAAACTAGCATTTTATAATTTTAATCATAATTTCACCACATATAATTTCAGTTTAAACCCCAGTAAACCAATTAACAACATAATCACGATAATTAATTTTAATGTTTCTAAAATTCAATATGATAAAAAAATAAGTTGAAATTATTAGATATATAATTTTTTATGATTCTAAATATGGAATAAATTTTTCAAAAATCTATTAATATAAGTGGGAAATTTTAATTTAAAAATAATCTTAGAGATGTGACAAAAAATCAGTTGTCCAATGATAAAATGTTCATTAGTTTAAAAATATTTTATATAATAATTTAATATGAAATTACTTATACTTAAATAAATTTGATCCATAGATATATAATTGAACTAATTTTACTTTTAAATCCATATTTCTTATGATTTTATATTATTTTAACGGATTGACAATTCATAATAAAAAATTGTAATTTTAAGTTTGCATAAAAAAATTTATCTTCACACACAATTATCAAAAATTAACTCCAAGATAATTTTTAAATTCCTATTTCCAAAAAGAATTTTATTTTTTAAAAAATATATATAATTGGAAAAATTTTATTTTAAAATTTGTTCATAGAAGTTAAAAGAAACAATTTTTAGAAAAATAATGTTTGAAACATAAAATTGGTTCTATTCTTATAATTTTTCTATAAATCACATAAGATGATGGTTAATAATTTTTTTAATATATAATATATAAATTTTATTAAAATAATTACTTAATATTTATTTTTTAATTTTTAATGTAAAATTCATTTGTGCACAAAAAAAAATTCTTCAAAAAATTTATTTTATATGTTTTAAAATGGTCTTCATTTTCATTTATAATTAATTGGTCCCCAAGGAGTGAATTATATATACAAGTGTAAAATTATATTTTAATAATATAGTTAATATTATACATACCCTTCATTACAAAATCCAGGTGAAATTATCATATTAAATAATAATATTTTAATATTATGTTATATTTAATTTAGACATTGTGTTGCATGTATTGCAAGATACACTCAATTTTGTATATAACTCAAGAAAAACATAGTGTTTCATGTAGGAGAAAATAAAAAATAGGGTTTCATGTAATGAATAATATTTAAATATTTTAATTTATTTGAAAAAAATATTTCACAAAATCTTGTGTAGCTATATTCTACCACTGATTAAAATAATTATCCCTCTAAATTCATCACTTTTATAAAAACAATTGAGGATAATTATGACTCATTACATCCTATGATTCCAATTTATATTACTTAAGCTAGTGGTTTCAAAATAAAATAGCGAGCATGTTAGTGGTATTGTTTTAATGAACCTCACAGTATGATCCAGAATCTCGAGTGGTTGTTCCTCACAAGAGTGATCACGCTCCAGTGGTATGACCTCAGAGTTTACTATATGCGATGGACCAAACTACATACATCTTCATGAGATATAGCTGAAATTACTTATGAACATGAGATAGTTTTTTTAAGAACCATGTGATAAGATATCATCCTGATATTATAAATAATTTTAAATAGACCATTATACTTAGGAATTAGCTTTCCATTGTATGAGAAGCACAATTTCATCATTTTCTTGTGCTTTGATAAATTTACACTTCATTTCATACTCCTATAAATGAATATTACTTGTTTTTATTCTTTAATCACTAATGGATCAAAAGATCTATTATATAATGATAATTCATTAATTCTATCTATAGTTATCATCATAACAAAATAATTAACACATGTCATCCAATATATAAAAAAATTCATACGGCGAAGTAATATATTGATTAATAAACCATCATTAAATGTTTATCTTAAACAATTTCATAAATGGTTAAACATAAAACCCTTAAAAAATATTACCATCCAAATCATTAGAAATATACTCACAAAGTTTACAAAATCAATTTATCATTAATCCCCACAATAATATGAAGTATATCTTAATTGTCACATACCAATAATCTAAATAGATTCATCATGTATTATCTTCAATCATGTCAATAAACATAATTCACATAAAACCTTTTCGAAAACATACATTATTTCTCATTCATTAAATAAAAAATATAATTTTGGGTATATTCTTTAAATCCAAAAAACTATAAAGTCAACCAAGGATAAGTCAAAAAACTTTTTCAACAAAAAATTAATTAGTTAAAAGTTAATATGAACTATCTAATTTAAATTATCCATATCAATCAAAACATTAACCCAAAATAATTATATCAATATTAGGAATATATAAAGGTTTATCTTTACCTTTATGATGTGTTTTTCAGGAATATAACCTTTCCATTCAATCTTTTTTCAAGGTCATCAACACCATTCAACATATTCTTGAAAATCCAAAAAACCTTATACAGAACAATCCATATATTTTTTCAGAATTCTCTAATTCCAATAAATTTACACTCTAATAAGTCTACTTCATTTTTGAACTATTAATAAGGCTTCATCATATTATTATATAATACATATTTCATTTCATATATAATTTGTTGTCTCGTCATCACCAACAAAAAAACCTATACTTGTGCTACATTTAAAAGTCTATTCTTTAGAATTACCCATATGTCATTGATTTTTATAATTCTAATACTTTCCATATCTAAAACATTTATCCATTGATAATAAATTATGGATACTAATATTCTCATCCATTTTTTAACTAAAAATTTCATTTTTACCCATCAACTGATTACCCAATGTCTTTTTTCTCTAAACATAAAAACTATTCTCATTACATTGAGATATTACCAAGAGTGAAGTTTCCCAAATTATTGACATATAGGAAACTAAATCCTCTTTCATCTATGGTTTCCTGCACCCAAACATCAACTAACTCTATTTTTATCTTCTTTATAATGCTTATGAGTTGGTTGTGGTGAATGTTGTTAAAACATATATCATGATAACTGATTAGAAATCATTATAATTTACTTCACTAAAGTCATTCTACCATTTTAATTCATATCAAAACTTGATCTACCAAATTCATCATTAATCCAATTCATTCTTCTTCCATCCATTGACTAAAAAAATAATAGTTTGAAAAAAAATATTTATAGCATAAAACCATAAAATCATGAAAATTTATTTTTAGGATGAATGAATCATGACACCTTATTTTAAAACTATGAAAAATTATGATTAAAATAGGCCATTCATGGTAAATATTCAATTTTTTCATGATATTTTATAAATATTTTGTAAATTTCCAAACCACATCCTCTAGGAGTGCTAAACCACATGTGCAGTTTGGACCATTTGACAAGGTGGTGATTGTGTCTGTCTCAATGCACCCTTTTCAGATTTATTACTAATAGGTACCTGAGTTGCATCCTCATGTAGTATCCAAATAGAGATTTAATTTCTTAGAAACCACTAGATATATCTTTTACAAAATTTTAGTACATTTTCCTATATGTTAACTCATCGTTAGAATTATTCTAAAGAATATACCAAGACATATCATTTGAAATATCCCATTGGATTTAACTAATATTTATATTATCATAATATCCAAATATTTGTTATCCCATTTATAATATACACTATAATGACCACGGATTTTCATACTTAATTATTTCATTTTTAGATGAATATTCAATACATTTCATAAAAACAAGTTCAATTATTGTAATATTTTATTATCTTTACTGACTATAAACAAAATCTTATTATTTTATGATTTATTTTATCACATAGTACTCCCATTAGGCATACACTACCCTAACCTTTCTTTATTACCCATGGAAGAATGCATAAGAAAAGGAGAGCTCAGATGTTTAATAAGGGTGAAAAAAAGAGATATCAATCTATGTTCATAAAAATGAATAAGAACATTATAAGGGTATGTGATCCTGAAAATAACTTATTAACATCATAAAAAACCTATAATTGATCATAAACATGATTTATGGCATACAATTTTATCATTTTGGAAAATATGCCCCATAAGTATGAGAAATAATCATAAATCAATCATGAACCATAAACTCATGTCATAAAATAAACTCACCATAATAAATATTGAAACCCATTTAATTATTCAATGTTAACTATATATAATATAAAAATATTGTAATAGGACTTATCAAAAGTTTCCCATTTTGGACCCGGGAGAACCTATTTCCTAAAGTGGATTAGGATACACCTATTTCCCATAGTTGACCAGGATGCACTTACATTGCATAGTACATCAATCTCATCAACTCAGTTACCATGGTTACCTAAATAGATATATTGATTTAACTAATTCATTGTAGGGAGATATATATCCCACCCATCTCATAATTAATACCATACTTCAATGTTCCATAATATCATAAAACATTTATTATATAATCACATCACAACCCATGTTAAGAAAATAGGGTTTTCTAACATATTATCAAATCACCATAGCATAACCCATGAAAAATAAATGGGTTTTATAAATATATCATCAACATAAATTTTAACCATTCAAAGAAAGAATAATGATTATATCATTCAATCTTATCCCCTCTAAAGAAAAATTACAACAAAGGATCTCATCATAGATGGAAACTGATCATGAAAGATCACATGGAATATTTAATTAGGAATATTGACTCCCAACATAAAAGAATTTAAATCATAAAACATTTTTGAAGCTATTTTTCTAAAAAATAAACTTTGAATTATATAAAAGAATATTTGAAAATCAATTAATAAAATTTATTGATGAAAACTTCCCTTATATGATGAATGTAAAATTTTAAAACTAAAAAATCATTAATTTTTTTTATATTAAATTATTTTTAATTAAAAAATTGAAATTAAAAATGAATCTATAAAAAATGATTTGGTCATGACCATATAAAATATTATCCATCCAATATATATTAAAACAAATATATCATTAATATTTTCTATAAAAGAAAAACATGCACTAGTTGGAAAATGATGGGAAAATTCCTTTAAAATTTTTTTATAACGTCAACCATGGGTAAAATTGAATTTTTTTAAATCATTTGGTGGATTTTAAAAAATTAAAACAATTTTAGAAAACATTACTTTTGAAGAAAAATCTTTTTTGGTTGAAGAGAGAAATAACACATGTTTTGTTTAATTTTGTAAACTCTTGAGTACATAAAGTGGGGAAAATTAAGGGAAATTATGTATTATCTTGACCTAAATAGAGTAAAATAAATTTCATTAGATTATTGAGAGTTTTATCATAATATTTCATCATCAGAATCATAAACGTAAACATTACCAATAAATGATGATATTGTTTCTTAAAAACATTACCATTTTGGTATTCTTTGTTCTATAAACCCCGTGAATGGTAGATCCTAAAATGGAAATGTAAATAGAAATAATTTCTGGGTAATTATCATTAAATGAATTAATTGTATGTATATACACCACATAAATTAATCACATGGTGAATATATAATATGTCTCATAAAAAACAAATGGGAGATAAAAATCCATTACCTTATGTTTTGACATCATTTGTACACATTCAAAAATCTTATATAACAAATATAATATTATTATAAATCTAATAAATAATAATAATTATATATCATACCATATATTATTTATTTATGAACTTTTATTACCCATTTATTAACAATTCAACGTTAATGTCACATTTCAGGTTATAACAACTTTGTTTTTCATATATGTTTTGACTTGGTATTTTCAATCATCTTACACTAATAACGGTTCCAACAGATAAATATTTTTAAGCATGATACTAATATGATATATATCCAATATATATTAATTTAGATAAATACATAAATTTTGTAAATAGAAAATTAAATATATTGTTCATAGAGACAGTAGGCCATATATACACTTGAACGTTGTTTCAATTTTCTCAATTGATGAAATTAAAGAAAATAAAAAAATATATATTAAAATTAAAGAATCATTTTTATTTCACATATATAACATTATTTTAGTTAAACTATTCTTTATTACCTTCCCTATAATTCATATATGATGGATAAATAAAATCGGTTCGCGTGGCAGTAGTTCGATATACACATGAATGGCATTGTGATATTCTCAAATAATGGAAAATAAGAATTAATATGTGATATAATTGTTATATAATAATAATAATAATATTATTATAAATATCATATATAAATAATAACTACATCATTTTATCCATCTATCATAGGTGGTGGTGGAAACTGATAACATTAGTTTGAGAGGTGGTAGTCCACCGTACACAAGAATGGTGATATTGTAAAATATTTGACAGAAGATGACAATGATTTATGTTATTAAATTAAATTTATAAAATATAATTATATATAATATATAATGTTTATTATAAAATATTGGTTTTAGAATAATTTATTAAGGTGGAGGAACAAAAACAAATGAACATTCGGTTAGGGATGTTACCTCTTCTTTGTAAAACTTTTTTTGGTTTATGAGAAATGGATTCTTAATTTGGATTTCTAACCAAAATAAGTATTATACTTTTATTGGAATAAATTAAAAATAATATTTAGACTAGTCTTGTATGAATAAATGGGGTTTTAATGAATTAATAGGAGATGGGAGTGGGTGGCCTTTTATAAGTGAGATGAGTGGTACAGTTGTAATTTTTGAAAAGAAAAAGGCGTACCATAATTCTCACAAGCCACAAGTCTAAACAATGGTCCATTATCATACCTTATAAGTGATAATGTTAAAAAATAACCATTAAATTGGTGTTGTAAATGTTTATAGATAATTTTACCCCTTATTATTTTTGATTAACCCCCAATATACTCATTTTCACCTTAACCATGATAATTTGTTTTTACTATTTTTTCTATTCATTATGGTAATAAATTACTTTGAACTAATTAGATAATATAAATTACTCCAATTCCAAAAATATAATATATTTTTACAAATTACATTAATACAATTTGAATGTTTTATTTTAAAACTATAAATATAGATGTGAAAAAAAATGTCATTTACAAATGATTTAATGTTTCTAAAAAATAAAAAGGTTTTTTTCAAAATTTAATATGAAATTGATTCCAATGATATGAATTAGATTAATCTTTTTTTATATAATTTCAATAATTTTACTTTCAAAATCATATAAAATCAATTTTTATTATATGATTTTTTATAAGAAATTAAATTTCATAATAGAAACCATAATTTATCATTATTGATCCTAAAATATATCCTCTCAGAAAATTTATAAAATTAACTATGACACAATATTTAGATTCTAATTAATAAAATTATTTTTTTTCAAATAAATTTCATAAAATTTGATTTTTTTAAAATAAGTGCATAAAAGGAGAAAAACATATTTTTTAGAAAAACATAGATTAAAGGTGTAAAATTGGTTTTATTCTTATATATTTTCTAAGAAATAGATAATATGAATTTTATAGATTTAATTAAATATATAATATATATATTTTATTAGAATCATTCAAGAAAAATTTATTTTTTAGTTAATTGAGAAAAAAATAATATTTTACACATAAATATTGTTTTTTAGAAAATGATTTTCATTATTTTCAAATATTATATATTTTCATTTCAAATTAATTGGTCACCAAAGAATTTATTGTATACAAATTTTTAAACCATATATTATCATAATTTAGTTTGTAATATTCATACCTTCTATTCCAATGGCTAGGTGAAAATTATCATATTAAATAAAAATATTTTAATAGTATTTCATGTTTCATTTCAAATAGGTTTTGCATGTAATGGAAAATATAATTAGTGTTTTTTGTAGGGTAATATGAAATCATTTTGTCATGTAACTCAATATAAAATATTGTTATGTGTAACAAAAATAAATTTAAAATATTAAATTTACTTGAAAGAAAAAATATATCACAAAAATCATTGGGTTTTACACATGGATTCATAAATTATGTGTGGATTATATTTAGTGGTTTGGCCTTATATAAATTGAAAAATAGTCATTGGGAATGAGATTCTCTCAAGTGTTCTTTGGTCTGATTTAAGTATTTGTTCAATTTTATTTTTTTATTTGATAATCCATTTAAGATTATCGGACCTTTACAATTGATTAGATCACCATAGATGATGAATATTTGACACTCTCATGATAAAAAATTTTAAATTACCATTTAATCGGCTACCACTATGTGAATATTTACCAGGATAAACGACTAAATATTAATTGAGGGAATGCATTGGTTAGTTTTCCTGGTGGTACATGAGTTGCATTTCTAGTTTGGGACTCTTCCCTGACTCACGATAGATTAAAAATTTCACATTCTTCCCAGATCATAGACGATGAATGATGTTATTTGAACACATATCCTCAAGTATTCTATAGTGAATAGGGATATGATGATGATACTGAGAGGATAACCTTGGTTAACGTGATTTTTGACTTACTATAAAATCCGGAAGCATCTAGGTTGAGGTGTTCCATTCTCTTGTTAAAAGGATTGGGTTTAGAGTGGTGGAATATCATTATTCATTCCCTAGTGTTTTGGATAAATCTTACAGATATTTCATGGATACATTTATTAAGGGGTATTATGATAAATAGGTGAGATTTGTGAAGGTGGTGGATTTTTTGGGTATCATTCAATATGATCAACCTATAAAAGACCATACTGAAAATTTCACCAGCTAGGTTCACTTATCTCCAAATATAACAATTGAATTTTTGAAGAAGGTGTGGTTATTTTATATAGGCCTTCATCTAGAGATGAATTCAGCATAATTTTATCCATGTATGAAACCCAATATGAAATTTATTTATATGGCCATCTTCACTGAGGAAATTTTAGTAGGGAAAACTATGGTAGGATTGATTCAACTGCTTATATATTAATTAATGAACATATAGCTAGAGATAAAGGGACCTGGGAATGTTATCATCATTAAAAACTATATTCACAACCTACTTATCCTATTTTAGTAAAGTGGAAGCTATTAGTGTGTCATCAGTATGGGAAGTTTGGGCATGTTAATGTCTCTTGTCCATCAACTATAAATACCTGTCATCAGAGTAGATATCTAGGAAAAATTAATATATTTTTTTATTTGGTCAGGAATTTGTATAAAAAAATCTAAGATGTAGCTTTAATTTGGATAGTAGTATGTATTGTCACTTCTATTGGATTGTTAAAAGTTTTTCACTATTTCAGGAACATCCTCTTGTAATTTTTATTTTTTCTTGGGACTTGTAATGTATAGTGACCCATTATTATCATACATAAATATAAAATTTTATTATATGAATATTAATTTAATAGTAACATGATCCATTCCATAACATTATATCATTAGTTTCTTTGTAAACATAGATACATAAGATACTTGTTCATCAGTGAACTATATTATCTTTGACTAACTTCTTCATAACTAACACCCTCCTTAGAGATATCATTCATAATAGAATTATTTTCAAATTATGGAAAGTAAACAAAATAATGGTTGAGATAAAATTCTTAGTAAGGGTAAAAAATATATACATCAATGATCAATTAATTATAACATGAGAAAAAGTGTATGAGAACCATATCTTAACATTTGAAAACCATACCCAATATATCATAGATCATAAACAAGTGTCATGGCATAAAAAAATCACATTTAAAAATGAATAAATCCTAAAATTGATAAGTACTAATATGTAAATAATTAACTACAATTAAATGTATTTATCAAATAAGGGTCATATAATTCCCTTACTAAAATTTCAAACAAAAAACTCATGATTAAAATAGGACTGAAAAGGAAATCACTTTCCTTTTTGGTTACATTTAAATATTAAGTCCAATAAAAAAATAACATGAAATGAATCTTTAAATATCCTGATAATGGGTATTTTAATAAAATAAAATGACAAATTGGTTGTATTAAAACCTCATAATATAAGATATGTACATAATAAAACATATTTTCCACAAAATATAATTTGAGGTGATTAACTGTTACATCAAGATCCACATGCTTTGAAATTTTTATATACTACTATATAATAATTAATAATTTATTAAAATTATATAAAAGATTCATCAAAATAATTATAATATCATATATTATCCACTAATAACATTTAAACTCGCATTTATCAGTAATTAATTTTTAAAATGAACTTTTTCAAGTGTAAACTGTTTATTTTTTCACAAGTTTTTCAGTTTGGTAGTTCTTATCTTTATACTTTGATCATAGTTATATCATATATATAATGTTAATAATGATATAAATATCATATATAATCATTATATATATATATATATATGTGTGTGTGTGTGTGTAAATTTATATTCATCATTAAAAATTATAGATAAGAAAATTAGATACACCCTTAATGAAGAGGGTATGCCACCAGTATACATGCATGTTGTTTTCGCTTTTTGAAAGATGGAAATAAATAATAATAAATGATATTTATATTTTAAAATTGATTTTAATATAATATAGAAAATATATATTCATAAAATTTATCCTTATTATCATCCATAAAAATTAGAAATGAAAAATGAATCACATCGCTTCATGGAGGCGGTAGTCCACATGTAATGAGCAACATTATCATTTTCCAACAGATTCTAAGGTAAAAACATAGATATGATATTGTCATTAAAGAAAAAAAAATTTGTTATAAATATCATCTATAAACATTAAAACATTATAAAACCCACTAAATAATGATGATGATGAAAAATTAATTGCATCTCTATATTGAGACGGTAAGTCATACATACACATGAGTGATAATTTCACTTATCATTTGATTAAAAATAGAGTGAAGAAGGGTGGTTTCATAATAAAAATAAAATTTAGTTATATTGAGGGTACATAATTTATTATTTTATGAATAATATCATAGATTTATTGTAATTATAAGAAGAAAAAAATTAAAAGTGTATGGGTATGATGATTACCACTAATTTTAAAGAACTCTTTTAGATATCCTCTTAAGGACCCCTATAATTGTATTTTGGGAGGAAAATAACGACTAGAATTTGTTTAATTATATTTATTAAATAGTTAGGCATGTTTTTTATCTAGATGGCTTAATATGGTGTAGAGAAGATAATGGAGGGATGACTTTTTATAGGTTAGGTTAGGGGATCTCTTATAATTTCAAAAGGCATTAAAATATTAAAAAGTCATTATCTATCTAAATGATTCAAAATGGAAAGCTATTAAAATATAATGTATTAATTACATTAAATAACATAATAAAATTTTATTTTTAAAATTTTTATTGGTTTTTGAAACCTTATATGTTGTTTTAACCCCTTAGTTACATAATTTTTACCTTAATTTCAATAAATATTTTTTGTTTCATTTATAAAGGGTTATAATATTAAAAATAAGGTAATAATTGTATCATAAATAAAGAGTGATGAAATTTTAGAAAATTTATCATCATAAATGTCCCCTTCATTTTTTAATTTTTAAATACTTTATGACAATATTATTTGGCTTAAAATATCATTAATATAATTTTTGACATGATTAATTCAATTTGACATTAAAGACACCAATATAAATATGGGATTTAAATATATTTCTTAGATACATCCATAATATGTCAAATGTTTCTAAAATATAAATTAAAACAAATAATAATAAAAAATATCCTTTTTAACATATTTAAAATAATTTATTTTACATTTCTTTTAATTGAATAAATAATGTTTCTGCATTGCATAAGAATTTAGAGTAACAATTACATCACTAAGAATTAAAAACCAATTACAACGATGTATAAAATTAATTTATCATTTAAATAAAATTTTATAGCCATAAATAAATTCTTTTCACCCTTATGATAAAATATTAGAGATATTAAAGTTAAGAGATAGCGATTTTTAAATTTTCATTACATAAATTAATCTAATTGTTATTACCAAGGGAAAATGGATCCAAAAAGCCATATATCAAAATATTTAGTTACTAGGGTTGAATATATCTCATAAAATTAAATAAATTAATGTTTTCTGGTTTTTATGTATAAGGCCCCAGCCTTAAACATTACTTAATATTGAATTAAATGAATAATTCACATTGAGGATGTGATCAGGTTTAGAGTTTTAGAGAATTAGGACATAACTATTATATCTCAAAAGTTTACAAAGTAGACACTTCTACTAAGTTTCCATAGAATAAAAAATCATTAAAGAAACATGTGTAGTTCCATGTTTTATATAGAATAACTTTTCCTTGATCCCATCCTTGACCCAATTCCACATTAAGTCCTGCGAAAAACATTTCAAAAAAAAACTTGGGGTGATCATAAAAAGCTCAGTAAGGGATACACAAAGAATGAAAACTGTTAGTTTATCAAAACAACAAGTAAACCATGTATACTTTATCAATGTAATAATTTTCACCTTAATGAAGTAGTAATAACTCTTCACTGAATAAAAGATCATTACTTACCCTTTGGTAACCAAAAGATTACCATAAAACCCATATAAAGATCAAATAACATATAAAGGTAAGTTGGGACATAAACATACTTAAATGGAATAACCACACAGTCGACTTCCACACATATCACCTAATGGAATAGCAATACGACCGACTTCCATACCCAATGCGTTGGAGGTTATAACGTAACCACCCATCCTAGTATTCACAGCACCTCCCGTCATATGGTTTATCACATAACCACCCATCAAATGTCGAAGTACCATTATAAAATCATAATACATAAAAAAATATAATGGAAAGAAAACATTTCCACATTTTGATCACAATATATCACTTAAATATATTGACATAACAAAATCCATTATAAAAAATAATTTTCGTAACCAAAATATATAAAAGAGTATATGTTATTTATCTCATTTTAAAAACATTACGGCTTGTTGAGGAATCCAAAGACCAAATAATACTCACGGCGGCGGAAAAGGTTGTTGTCACCGTGTACGTTAAAAGAAACATTCCTTTTTTTCATTTAGTAAAACTATTCATATAAAAAGACTCCTTTGGCATAAAATTAAAAGTCAAAGGGTTTTATACACCTTACAAAATAAAGTTGTGTATAAAACAAAATATGCCTCAATGAAAGGAGATTGAGATGAAGTCCCTTACCTCGTGTCCGACGTGACTCGATTTCTCTTTAATCTCCTGAATAATAAACTAGTGTTAATTTCTACTTGATTAAGAAAATTTTTCAAGATTACTATTCATTTTATATCAATTATTTCCATGTTATAAACATTATGTAATCATTTAAGTTAATAATGTTTGTTTTGTCGATATTTGGTTCTTAAGTCGAAAGTGGAATTCTTACAATTAAATGATGTTCGTGTGGTCAAAGGTTCATTATATCAAGAATGATATTCATGATTTGGATATCATATATATCATATATATATCCATCATACACATGTATTTATAATATTACATAATCATTTAGGGGTAAGACATGAAATGCACCGTTCATGGAGACAGTAAGCCATATGTACGCATGAACACTACTTTCATTTCTATGTCATATTAATGGAATTAAAACTAAACGAGAGGTATGTATATTTTAATTAAATAATTATATTAATCATTTAGATGTAACATAAATCATATATAATAACTTTAAATCCATCCTTTATACATCCCACATGTGGCATTGACGAATCAAATCACTTTGAGGGGGCGGTAGTCCGCACTTCCTAAAATGAAGATATCGTGTATACCCATAATGGAATCCATAAAGGTATTCCATAAATGAAAATACTGAAGCTTAAGGAAGAAATAAACATTTTATATATCATATATAAATATAGTGACTTCTTAAAGGCCACCTTTGAAGGTGTTGGAGGAATATTGAACAATCATCGTTTCTTGAGGCAGAAATTCGCCATCCACAGAAACAGTATGTTCTTTAACCTTTAGATGTAGGAGGGTGTAAGTGTAGCACGAATTATTCTTATAAAAAAATCTTAGTATATTGGTGATACTGGATTTGTTACAAAAGAAATAAATAAAAAGAGTTTAGGGGGTTGGAGAAGAAAAATAAAACAAAAGAACACAAGAGAAAACACTACCATTAAAACAAGAAACTCTTTTTGATTTGAGCTCAAAGGCTTCCTTGGGAAACTTCTGCCAAAAGTGAGGCTTAAATGAGTAATAGAGGGATGTGGAGAGACAAAATGGGTAGGGTTTGGCCGAGCCAAAGGCTTTTGATGTGTGGGTAATAAGGTAGAGGTGGGGGCCTTTTATAAGAGGAGAGGAGGGGCACTCTTGGAAATTAAAGAAATGTTACTTTATTTTAAAATGCGTTTCGGATTTAAAAGGTCCCACATTGATATAATTATAGGATAAGGTGATAAGGGTTTTAAATATACCCATCCAATAGGTTTTTGAAAAGTTTAGGTCTTAGATTTTACATTATCTTTTCATTTTATTTAAATCATTAAATAATGAGGTAATCGCTTCATCATCATGGTGTCATAAATAATTTAATTTATTTAATGTCTAAAAATAATAAGAAAATATCATGATGTAGGAAATATTTTTAGCTTTCTAATGAATATTTATAGTCAGAAATCGGACTTGTATAACCCCATTTAAAAATTGTTTTAGTAAAACAAATCATGTTTGTGACATTTTAATTTTAACATTAAATAAAAAGTTATAAATGTCATTTTCCTACCAAAGTGTCTCCATGGGGTCCCCAAGTTGACCCATGGATTGTATTGGTCGGTCATGACAAATAAAATAATGGTAGGACATGTGTCTAGGTCATTTCATATTATTAAAACATTATTTTGACCTTAAACTACATTAATTATCTCTAATCGCAATTAATAAACATAAAAGTTACTATTCACCAAAAAATTATTTTAATCCCATTAAACAACATTTTACTTATTAATGAAAACCATTTATGTTGGATATTTTAAATTCAAAACATATATGTGGTAAAATTTCATTTAAAAGACCAATCAGTTTTTTAAGTACCACTTAGTGGTTTCACTATTCATAAAAAATAGAAGTTTTTTAGAAAAATACCAAAACATCACCCTAAGAAATATTTGATATTACGAATTCAAAAATAAAGTCTATTTTAAAAAATTCAAAACATATAAGTTCTATTAATTATTTTAATAATTAATTCCCACAGTCAGAGCAAATAGCGTGTTTTTATGAAACAATAAGAATCAAAAGATTGACACTTGTTTAATTCTGTTTTCAAAGTGAAATTAATTCCAACAACCAGTATTGGATTAAATGGTAAAAATATATTCTAATTTAACCTTTGAACAAATTCAAAATATAATAAAATCATATAAATAAATTAGATTAAAAAGAGGTTTTGAATTAAAATACAACATTTTCACTATTCATTAAAAAATGAACTTTATCGGAAAAATACCAAAAATTTACACAAAGTAAATTTTGATGTCCCGATCGTAAAGAAGAGTTTTATTTGGTCCAATAGAATGTATAAGAGTGACAAAAACTATATTTAATGAAGGTTCACCATCAAAATGTGATAAGAAGACCTTTAGTGAATATTAGAGTATATATGCCTAAAATTGAATTCTTTTCGTATTTTAAGCCTTTATCATTTATTGAATAAATGTAAAACCATTTAACAAACATATATAATCATATTTTAGTTGTTTTTATTCATTCCCACCAATACAATGGCTACGTGTTAACTACCATTCAAAATAATATTATTTTATTACTAGTGTGCAACGTAAGATTTCAAAGAAACTCTTTGTTGCGTATCGGGTAAGCTATCGAGCATAGAAACCCCTTTAAAGTAAAATTAATATTTAATTAGTAAATATTAATAAATATGAAAATGTATTATTATTTATTTACATGGGATGTTACATCCTTCCCCCCTTTTGGTAATTGCGTCCTCGCAATTTTATTCACTTTTCAAAATAAGTGGGGGTATTTATCCCTCAAAGCATTTTCAGATTCCCACATTGCATATTCAACCATATGGTTTTTCCAGACACCATTACCTGGTGAATTACCTTATTTCGCTACACTTTCTCTCTTTCGTCAAGAATCTAGACTGGTTGTTTTTCATAAGAGATATTCTCTTACAACTGAACTACCTCTGGGCTCAAAACATGAGATGGATCAGGCATATACTTTCTCAACATCGAAACATGAAAAACACTGTATACCTGAGATAAAATTGGAGGTAAAGCCACTCTGTATGCAACTGATCCAACTCTCTCCATAATTTCATATGGTCCAATGAACCTTGGACCCAGCTTTCCATTCTTACCAAATCACATCACACTTTTCCATGGAGAAACCTTGAGAAAAACATGATCACCTAACTCGAAAGATAGATCCTTCCTCCGGTTATCCGCATAACTTTTATGTCTGCTCTGAGCTGTTCTCATGTGTTTCTGAATCAACTGAACTTTTTCTGCCATCTCTTCTAGAAATTCTGGTCCCATCAGCTTTCTTTCACCCACTTCATCCCAAAAAGCTGGAGTTAGACACCGCTTCCCATATAATGCCTCAAACGGTGCCATCTGTATACTAGAATGAAAATTTTTATTATATGAAAACTCAACCAAAGAAAGATGTTGGTCCCAAATCCCTGATAATCCATAGAGCAAGCTCGTAGCATATCCTCCCTGGTCTGAATTGTTTGTTCTGACTGCCCATCTGATTGCGGCTGAAAAGCTGTAGTAAAATTTAATTCAATACCCAACGACTTCTGAAAGCCTTTCTAAAAGTTAGAAGTAAACCTGGGATCACGATCAGATACAATAGAGAGGGGAACTCCACGCAACCTGACTATCTCTTTAAGATACAATTGAGAAAGTTGATCTAGAGAGAATGTATCTCAAATAGGAAAGAAATGAGCAGATTTAGTCAATCGATCAACAATAACCCAGATTGCATTATTACCTCAAGATGTCATTGGTAATCCCACAACAAAGTCCATGGATATATTTTCCCATTTCCACTCTGGCACTAGAAATGGCTGAAGCATCCCTTTTGGTAACTGCCGCTCTGCTTTAACCTGATGACGAGTCAAACACCTCAATGTAAAATCAGCAATATCTCTTTTCATTCCATCCCACCAGTAATACTCCCGCATATCTCTGTACATCTTAGTACTACCAGGATGAACTGAAAATGGGGAACTATGAGCCTCACATAGCAACTCATTCTTCAAGTGTGAATCACTAGGCACACACAATCTCTTCCCAAACCTAAAAACACAATCATTATCAATGTTGAATTCAGGAAACTTACCCTTCTGAACCTGCTCTACCTTTTCCTGCTACTCACTGTCTTCCCTCTATGCTTGCTTAATTCTGTCTGATAGGGATGATCTCACTGATACCTGAAAAAAACAGAAGAACTTCCTACACCAACAACTTCTATTCCAAAGTTCATCAAATCAAAAACCAAAGGATCTCGTTCCAATCGTAGCATTGTTAATGAAGAAGTACTTTTTCGACTCAAAGCATCAACCACTTTATTTGGTTTTCCTAGATGGTAATGAATTGTACAATCAAAATCCTTGATTAATTCTAGACATCTCCTCTATCTAATGTTCAATTCTTTCTGAGTGAATATATACTTTAAACTTTTGTGATCAGTATATATTTCACACTTTACTCCATACAAATGATGCCTCCAAATTTTTAAAGCAAAAACAACAGCAGCTAATTCCAAATCATGTGTAGGGTAATTTACCTCATGAATTTTCAACTGGTGTGAAGCATAAGTAACTGCCTGATCATTCTGCATAAAGACACAACAAAGTCCTTTCAATGAAGAATGACTGTAGATAACAAACTCACCATTCCTGGAAGGAAGTTCCAAAACTAGAGCATTCACCAATCTTCTATTGAACTCCTGATTCAACTGAGTCACCACTCAAGTAAACTGCTCAATTTAGATTCCGACCATCACTGGTTGCCGATTCGGAATGTCATTCTACTATGTATGCCTTCCCAGAAAAGTTTCTCTATTTCCTTTATGAAAAAGCATTCTTAACACATACTTATCTTAGATGAAGCAACATGGTAATATTTAAATGCTATATCATTTCAATCATACCATAAATGAACTTATAATTTAACAATTTTGTAACTCATAAAGTTATCTAAACCGATCTCTGATACCTACTATAAGGCCCCAGACTTAAACCTTACATAATATTTAATTAAATGAATAATTCACATTGAGGATCATTTCAGGTTTAGTGTTTTTGAGAATTATGACATAACTATTAAATCTCAAAATATTACAAAGTAGACACTTCTACTAAGTTTCCATAGAATAAAAACTCTTTAAAGAAACATGTCTAGTTTCATGTTTTATATAGCATGACTTTTCCTTGATCCCATCCTTGACCCTATTCCACATTAAGTCCTGTGAAAAACATTTCAAAAAAAAACTTGGGGCGAGCATAAAAAGCTCAGTAAGGGATACACAAATAATGAAAATTGCTAGTTTATCAAAATGACAAGTAAACCATGTATACTTTATAAAATTAATACTTTTCACCTTTATGAAGTAGTAAAAAATCTTCACTGAATAAAAGTTCTTTACATACCCTTTTGTAACCAAAAGATTACCATAAAACCCATATAATGATCACATAACAAATAAAGGTAACATGGGACATAAACTTACTTAAATGGAATAACCATACAGTCGACTTCCACACATATCACTTAATGGAATAGCCACATGGCTGACTTCCATACCCAATGCATTGGAGGTTATAAAGTAACCACCCATCCTGGTATTCATGGCACCACCCATCATATGGTTTATCACACAACCACCCGTCAAATGTCGAAGTACCATTATAAAATCATAAGACATAAAACAAATATAATGGAAAGAAAACATTTCCACACATTGATCACAATATATCACTTAAATATATTTACATAATAAAATAAATTATAAAAAATCATTTTCATTACCAAAATATATAAAAGAGTATATGGTATTTATCTCATTTTAAAAACATTGCGGCTTGTTGAGGAATCTAAAGACCAAATAATACTCGCGGCGGCAGAAAAGGTCATTGTCACCGCGTACGTTAAAAAAACATTCCTTTTTGTCGTTTAGTAAAACTCTTCATATAAAAAGATTCAATTTGAATAAAATTAATATTCATGTTGTTTTATAAATCGTACAAAATAAAGTTGTGTATAAAATAAAATATGCCTCAATGAAAGGAGATTGAGATGAAGACCCTTACCTCGTGTCCGACGTGAATCGATTGCTCTTTAATCTCCTAAATAATAAACTAGTGTTAATTTATACTTTCTTAGGAACCTTTTTCAAGCTTAATATTCCTTTAAAATCAATTATTTCCATGTTATAAAAATTATTTAATCATTTAAGTTAATAATGTTTGTTTTATCGATTTTTGGTTCTTAAGTTGAAAGTGGACTTCTTACAATTACATGTTGTTCGTGTGGTCAAAGGTTCATTATATCCAGAATTATATTCTTGATTTGAATATCATATATTTCATATATATCCAGAATATCCATGTATTTATAATATTACATAATCATTTAGGGGTAAGAAATTAAATGCACCGTTCATGGAGATGTTAAGCCGTACGTACGCATGAACGCTACTTTCATTTCTATGTCATATTAGTGGAATTAAAACTAAAGGGGAGGTACATATATTTTAAATCCAGAATTATATTCATCATTTAGATGTAACATAAATCATATATAATAACTTTAAATCCATCCTTTATACATCCCACATATGGTATTGACGAATCAAATCACTTTGAGGGGGCGGTAGTCCGCATTTCCTAAAATGAAGATATCATGTATACCCATAATGGAAGCCAAAAAGGTATGCCATAAATGATAAATAAATAAGATTAAGGAAGACATAAACATATTATATATCATATATAAATATAGTGACATCTTAATGGCCACCTTTGAAGGTGTTGGAAGAATATTGATCAATCATCATTTCATGAGGCAGAAATTCGCCATCCACAGAAACAGTATGTTCTTTAACCTTTAGATTTAGGTGTGTGTAAGTGTAGCTAGAATTATTCTTATAAAAACATCCTAGTATATTGAAGATACATCAGTTGTTACAAAAGGAATGAATAAAAAGAGTTTATGGGGTTGGAGAAGAAAAATAAAACAAAAGAACACAAGAGAAAACACTACCTTTAAAATGGGTAATTCTTTTTGATTTGAGCTCAAAGGCTTACTTGGGAAGACTTTTGCCCAAAGTGAGGCTTCAAGGAGTAAGAGATGGATGTGGAGAGACACAATGGGCAGGGGTGGCCGAGCCAAAGGCTTTGGAAGTGTGGGTAAGGAGGTATAGGTGAGGGCCTTTTATAAGAGGAGAGGAGGGGCACTCTTGGAAAGTAAAGAAATGTTACTTTATTTTAAAATGCGTTTCGGATTTAAAAGGTCCCACATTGATATAAATCGATTATAAGGTGATAAGGGTTCGAAATATACCCATCCAATAGGTTTTTTACAAGTGTAGGTCTTAGATTTTACATTATCATTTCATTTTATTTAAATCGTTAAATAATGAGGTAATCACTGCATCATCATGGTGTCATAAACAATTTAATTTATTTAATGTGTAAAAATTATAAAAAAAATACCATGATGTAGTAAATCTTTTTAGATTTCTAATTATTATTTATAGTTAAAAATATGACTTGTATAACCCAATTTAAAAATTGTTTTAGTAAAATAACTCATGTTTGTGACATTTTAATTATAACATTAAATAAAAAGTTATAAATGTCATTTTCCTAACAAAGTGGCTCCATGGGGTCCCCAAGATGACCCATGGATTGTCTTGGTTTGCCATGAAACATAAAATAAGGGTAGGACATGTGTCTAAGTCATTTCATATTATTAAAACATTATTTTTACCTTAAACCTCACTAATTACCTCTAATCGCGATTAATAAACATAAAAGATACTATTCACCAAAAAATTATTTTAATCCCATTGAAGAAAATTTTGCTTATTAATGACCACCATGTATGTAAAATTTTTGAAATTCAAAACAAAGAGGTGGTAATATTTCATTTAAATGAAAAATCATTTTTAAGTACCACTTAGTGGTTCCACTATTCATAAAAAATTGAAGTTTTTCAGACAAATACCAAAACTTCACCCTAAGCTATATTTGATATTCTGAATTAAAAAATGAAGTCCATTTTACAAAATTCAAAACATATATGTTGCATTAATTAATTTAATAATTAATTCCCGCTGTCAGAGCAAATAGCGTGTTTTTATGAAACAATAAGTATCAAAAGATTGACAATAGTTTAAGTCTGTTTTCAAAGTGAAATTAATTCCAACGACCACTATTGGATTAAATGGTAAAAATATATTCTAATTTCACCTGAAAACCGATTCAAAAGATAATCTAATCATATAAATAAATCATATTAAAAAGGGGTTTTGAATTAAAATACAACATTTTTCACTATTCATTAAAAAAATGAACTTCATCGGAAAAATACCAAAAATTTACACAAAGTAAATTTTGATGTCCCGAACCTAAAGAAGAGTTTTATTTGGTCCAATATAATGTATAAGAGTGACCAAAACTATATTTAATGATGGTTCACCATCAAAAGGTGATACGTGGACCTTTAGTGAATATTAGAGTATATATTCCTAAAATTGAATTCTTTTCGTATTTTAAGCATTTATCCTTTATTTAATAAATGTAAAACCATTTAACAAACATATATAATCATATTTTAGTTGTTTCTATTCATTCCCTCCAATACAACTCCTACGTGTTAACTAGCATTCAAAATAATATTATTTTATTACTAGTGTGAAACCTATGATTTCAAAGAAACTCTTTGTTGCGTATCGGGTACGCTATCAGACATAGAAACCCCTTTAAAGTAAAATTAATATTTAATTCATAAATTTTAATAAATATGAAAATGTATTATTCTTTATTTACCTGGGATGTTACATTAGGAGTCCTCATCACACTAGTTTTAACCCTAATTCACCCATTTTACCCTTATTTTTGTAATTAAAAATTAGTATGTTTACTATTCATATTGACAGAAAATAAATAAAAATATATATACCAAATTTAAACCTACTAATTGACAACTTGGAATCCATTTTTATATATTTTATTACAATAAGTGGAGGAAATTAAGTTTTTTGAGAAAAACATATAACATTATTATTTTTGAAAAAAATGCATTTTAAGTATTAAAATTATTTTATAACAATGTCACTCATAAAAATAATTAAAATGAACTTAATTGGATTATTAATAATCTAATATAACTATTTTCATCTAGAAATAATTTTATAATAAAAATTAATATTTTAAATGAATGAAAAAATACAGTTTTCAATAAAAATCAATGTTTCTACTAATTATAAAAGACATCATTTTAGAAAATTATTAAAAATTTACTCTATGGTAATTTTTACATTTTTATTTAAATTATGAATTTAATTTTATAAATAAATTTTCTAAAAGATTAAATTTTAAAATTTAATATTTTCTTAGAAAAAAGAAATAAATATCATATTTGCAGGCATTATGTTTTTAAAGAAAAAAAAGAAATTTACTAAAAAAATGAAGTATTATTTCATAATCATTAATCAACACATTTTCATTGATTCAGATATTTATATATATATTTCATAATGTGTTTATTCCTATTCATACCCTCTAACTCAAGTGTAATGTAATAACAATAACATTTAAACAATAAAATTTTATGGTTCTCTTTTGCTTGATTTTTTGTGTTATATATACTATCAAATATAGTGTTATCCTTATAACATTTTTGGGTATTAAATTATAAACTAATTTAATAAATTGAATCCTATATTTTTAATCATTATTATTAATCAATTATTTAAAATTAGAAAATTTCTTTGAGGAAAACTCACATCGTGAAAAAAGGATTATAAAACTTCTTATAAAAAAGGGGGTAAAGAAAATATTAAAGTCATTTGAAAAAACAGGTAAATTGGATTCAATGTATGAGTACATTAATGTTAGGAGAAAATATGGTTAGGGAATAGAAATTTATCACCCAATTATTGATGTAGAGTGACAAAGAACATGGTCAAAAGATAGTTATCTTCCACAAAACAATAAATATGTGAACAGTGAAAATACCATTGACTCATCCAAAATGAATTTAAAAGAATAAAATATTATTTTAATATCATTTTCTTAAATATTATGGATTATTTTACTACTATGCTAAAGAACATTGAAAATAAATATACTTTATTTCCTACCATATAATATGCACGATTTCATCTATTGGTTGTGCTTCATCCAATTTTCTATTCATTTCTTACTCTATATAATTGATATTCAAGATGATATTTTTTCATGCTTGAATCAAGAAAAATATATTTTTACAGATCATAAAATTCATAAAAAATGAGAAATCATTTCAAATTTATCATCATTTACCTAAACCACAATTGTTATCATGGGTTATCTTATTTGAAAAATCCTAATTTAACATAAAAAAATAATACCCAAAGTACAACATAAAACAATAAATAATAATTAACAATAAAACCCTTCCAAAATTTATCTAACCAAATTGAAAACCCCAAAATTTCCATATAGGGTCATTAAATTTTCAAAATCAACTTAATATTATTCCCATGAAGATAAAATATTATCTCTCAATTTCACATACAAAATATGTGATACCATGATCGTATATTCTTATGAAATATGATAATAACGTGAATTATCATAAAACTATAATGAAAACATACATTCGTCAAAAACTTAACACTCTCTTCAATTCATAAATAACATAAAAAATTTATTGATTATATTACATAATTTAAAAAATTCTATAAACTCCATCAAAGATAACAGAAACCACCTTTTCAACAAATCAATAATCACTTTCAAGATCATCAATACTATCCCATTTAATTTATGCATAATCTATTTATCTTAAATAAATATATTTTTTCAAAACTGAGAACTTATTTATGATTATAATTCCCTCAATCATGTGTTTTTAGGTGAAATGTCACATTCCATTAAATTAATTATCTTTGAAATCATTACCATTCAACAATTATTGAAAATAAATAAACAAATACTACTATAGAAAAATCCATAAATATTTCATCATTTTTATAACTACAAAACCATTGATAAAAATTATTCTAAAATAGAATTATCAAATTATAGTACATAAACACTTGAATCATTTCACTTCCATCTTAATATATTAACATGGTTTCTTCTTCTTCTTATAGAATATCTCATTCCTTTCATATGTAATTTGTACCCTCATCATCATCAATAGTAAAACTTTACTTGTAAATATTTTTTGATCCATGTTTTTATATTTCCACTTAGAAAATTGATTTTTATAATACGAATATTTTCAAAATATAAAACATTAAACCACTGATGAAACTATAAGGATACCAATATTCTCATCAAATGTTTAAACCAAAAATATAATTTTTCTCAACAATTGATTTCTCTATGTCATTCTCTTCTATTACAAAAGAATAATCTCATTCCATTAAGAAATTTCCATGGGTGATTCTTCCAATATAATTAGAAATTAGGAAACTGAACCATCTTCTATATATGTTCTTCATGAAACTCCATTATTCTCTTTAGTGTGTCATGAAACTCACTTATTTCGAAATTTTTAGTCATATAAAAAAGATACATTTTTAGGAAAAACAAAAAGGCTTTTCATTCAGACTCCCATTTCACATGGTTTATTATAAGGACATTCATTCCATTTTCTATCACATTTAACCTTAACATAATCCCTCATGGTTCCAACCATCAACTAAAACAAAAAAGTGTAGAATTATAAATAATAATAATAATGGGATATCACGTAATTATAATCAATAAATTTTAGGATATATAAATTATAACACCTTATCTTCACTCTATGCCACCTTAGGTTTATTCTAGGTAATCAATGACCATCATCTATTCAAATTTGTCCCGATATATCATATGTAAAATGTGAATTAACCAAATTATATCTCCTAGGAATATCAAATTAGGTGCATAGTAAGGTCACACTCACCGTGCACAAGAATAATGGATGAGATATACTTGACTAATGCTTTTTGGAGGTGTTACCCCAAGATGCATCTGTTACTAACACACATCCAATTATATTACCTTGAAGTGAATTTTTTCAAGGAAAAACACATAATCTTTTATAAAAAATCATTAGGATGTTATCAAATATATATAATTATTCTCTAGGTTTTGAATAATTTTTTCTCATCCTAGTATCCAAATATTAACTAAACCCTTCTCTAATATAACTATAGTGTTCCATACTTTTCATACATAATTATTAAATCATATTAGATGGATATTCATTTTATAACATCCTGATCTAGGCCAGAATCATATATTATTAGTTCATTAGGAAATTTGGATACCTTATGAAATTGTTCCAACATGAAATATATCATATCCCTCTAAATTATTCATAACTAGAAACCTTCTTCTTTATATCATACTTAATACCTTTCTTCATAACTGTGGGAAAGGAGTTAAAATAATGGGTGGGATAACATTCTCATTAACGGTAAAAAGGGAGATACTAGTGGTCACCTAATAAAAACATGTGTATAGGGGTATTATAATGTGATCTTAACATTTAATAACCATACAAAAAGTATCATAGATCATACACAAGATCCAAGGAATTAAACTTTATCATTTCTAATGGCATGAATCATAAAAGTGATAAATGTTCATAAGTTAATCATGATAGAAAATTTCACTTCTTAAGAATGAACAAATTTTAAAAAATGGTTGACCCATAATAAGTATAGAAAATATTTCTTATTTCAAGGTTAACTACCAAGACTATCAAATCATAGTGGATCAACTATCATTATAGAAACCACGACTCTATTAACCAAGAGTTGGTGTCTAATTTATTATATTGTTATAAGATGCAAGGAATATCACCCCGTAGGACAGATTAGTTTAGAAAATTAGGTGAAATAGATACATACATGAAATTAACATTACAATTTAAAACATAAAATACACATAATATTTTCTTTTATAATTTCATTATTCCACATAGTGTATTCCTATATATCAATCCCAAAACAATTCCTGGTATCCTACAGAAAATAATACATAAAAAAGGTGTGAGATGAGATGATCAGTAAGGTAAGTGTACAATGTATGATATTATGAATAAATAAGCATAATAAAATGGGAATGTAAATAACTAAAAAAATTCCATTTAATCAATAAAATGAAAATATGATGATTGAAATAAATACAATCCAACTAAATCTATATAAATAAACACATGATCTTGAAACATAACCACAGATATTCTAACTATTTTAATAATCACCTGGAATATTAATAAATGAATTTATAATGATGAATTTCATAATTCTGATCATCTTTAACATTACTTCAAGACCTGATGCCAATAATTCTCACATAAATGGGTAACACCTCATCCAAATACCCAAGCTAATTTGTCTCATTAGACCTACCGATGCATTGAGGGACTATATAATTTCAAGAAATGCCAAGAAATTAATAATTAAATTCAATTAATCATATGATAAAGGGGAGAAAAATAATTAACATAATCATTTCTATTGAAAAACTAACATATGGAATGATAATAATTACCAAAATCAATAAAAAAATCATAAAACATTCATCATAATATAGTGAATAGTAATGAAATTGTACATCCCCACTCAAAATGATCCTAAAAAATTAAGATAAATAATAAGTTTGGTATCCAGAAAATATATTCCTAGTGTATCATATGTAAAATAATGTTTAGATATAATTGACGAATAGAAATACCATAAAATTGTAATTAAAAATATTTTTGTTGAAAATAAAATTTTGCCATTGAAAATATTTTTAAAACTAAATGATCACAACATATTTTGAAAATTATTTTCATTGAGAAAACCTTATAAAAACTGTAAAATAGTTTTTAAAACATTTATTGGTCATAATGGTGGAAAATTCCATTCATGCTGTACACATTAATATAATGATTCTTTTTTTTCTTTAAAATCCAATTAGGACATATTTTTACAAAGACATGAATATTATTTTAAATATATATATATATATATTTATATATATATATATAATAAAAAATGGGAAACAAATTTCTTTATTAAATATATTTTTATTGTATAAAAACAAAATTTTGAATTTTTTTTATAAGGAAAGGATTTTGTTGAAAAGGTATTTTCGACAAATGAGAGAAATAACATCAAATTTTATAAAAAAATATTTCTCAGTCATTTTACGTTCCAAGTATTGGAAAAATGGTCCTATGAATTATAAAATATCATGAATATATATAGGATAATATAATATATTAATTTTAATATATCAATATCTAACAATTCCCACAAGGGAGACTTAAAAAAATAATTCAGAATAAAGATATGATTGTGAAATAAATCCGTACCACTTTGGTATCATTTGAATTATAAGCCCCATGAAATAAATATCATAAAAGGACAATTTAAATACCAAAATGAGAAATAAATTCATGATATAACATAAATAATGGGTAGTATATACACCATAAAAATGAATAAGTGGTGATTATGGAATATGTCTCATGGAAGTAAAAGTGAGAAAAGAAACCCTTACAACTTATTTGAATTCATTTCTATGTGTTTAAACATCCTATATAATAAAAATTAATTTATTAAAAATAAATTATATAATCATAATCATATATCTCATAACATATATTTTTTAATTAATGTCTTTTATTACTCGTTAATTAGAAACTATGTTAAAATCACTATTTTGTGTGATAATTATTTCATTTTTTATATAATTTTTTTCTTAATTTTGGTCCTTTTATTTTTATTTGAGTTAATTAGTATAAATAAATTTAAAAATTATATAAATATAAAATAAATAAATTATTTATTTATTTAGAGTAATTAATAAAAATTATTTATAGAAAATGGATTACTTCGTTCATGTAGACTGTAGGTTGTACATATGCATGAACACTGCCACCATTTTTCTTTACGGATAGAAGGAATAGAAAATAAATATTAAATTAAAATTAATTTTTAATTATTATCATATATATACCATTTATACTAATAAAATCTATTCTTAGTAACATTCATGTAAAAATAAAATTAATGCTTGTTTACTTCGTTGTGTGGAGGTGGTAGTCCACATGTGTGCACGAAAGACATTATTGATTCCCAATGGTTTGGAACATAAGAAGTTATTTATGGTATTATATTCCCATATTTATTTATAGATCATAAATATATTGTTTTTTCATTTAATTTTATCCTTACGACCTTCCATGCAATGCATAATTGAAAAACAATTCATATCTCTTTGCGAGGTAGTGGTTCGCTGTTCACACGAGAGACATTATCGTATCCCTCACAGAATGAAAATTTATAAACTATAATTGGTAATATAATCATAGATTTATAATAATATCTCATATATAATATACATATTTTAAATCCATATTTAAATCCATCCTTGAAATTTAGTGATGGAAAAAGAACTATATCGGTTCGTGAGCCGGTTGTCCACCGTATAGATTATCAATGAATTAATTTTCTATTTGATGGATGTGGAGATAGATGTATGTTATTACATTAAAATAATAAAATATAATTATATAAAAGATAATTTTGTAATTATTTATTCATATTTGGAAACTATTAGATGGATTTAGAATAAAAAATAAAATTAAAAAAGATAGTTGAAACATTTCCTCTTATTGGAGAAATCACTTTAGGTTTAATATAAATCCTTAATATATTATCTTTATGATCCAAACATGGAATCTATGACTTGGTTAGGGATTTATGATAAATAATTAGGAATGTTTTTTGTTATCCAATTTTTTTTGGTTTTGTTAATAGGAGAGGAGAGGGAGTGGCCTTTAATAAGTGGGGGAGAGGAGACACTTGGTATTTTTCCAAAGAATCCATTACAACCACTTTTTTATCAAGAAAAAATCCCCAAAAATGGGTCATTATCAAACCATGGATATTTAGGGACAATATATCTATATAAAATTGTAATTTTATAATTTTCTAGGTCATTTTAACCATTATCTATTTATTTAGAACACTAGGAAACTAATTTTGACCTTAATCACAATAATTAGTTTTTACAGTTTCTACTATTTTTAATGGTAAATAATTAAGTTGAAATTATAAAATAATATGAATTTTTATTATTAAAAATATTTAATTAATTTTTCCAAATTCAATTCATATAATTTGAGGAATCCAATTCAAAATTATACCTGTATATGTGACTAAAATGAGGGGTTCAAAAGAAAAAGTTCGCATAAATAAAAATGATTTCATATAAAAATTCAATTTTAAATTGATTAAACATACCACATTTTTATTTATTATAATAATTTTTAACTAATTTCACTTGAAAATATAATGAAAATATAATTTTAATTTTTAAATAATTAAAATTGAATTGCAGTTTTTAGTAAAAAGTAGAATTTTTCAATATTCATTGAAAATGAATCATTTTAGAAAAATCTCAAAATTTAATTAGAATGAAATTTTGAAACTATTATCCGAAAAATTATATTCATTTTATAAAATAAAATTTCTAAATGGGTACAAAATAAATTTTAGCATAAGCACACAAGAATAAATGAAACCATTTTTTTAAAATGATGTTTTTTAGAATTTTTTTTACATTATAAGGATTATTATTATATTAATTATTAATATATATCCATTTAAATTATTGTATATATCTATAAACCAAATAATTTTTGTAATTTTGTTAATATTATTCATAACCACCAATTTAATGGTTAGGTTATAATTGAATTGTTTAAATAATAATATTTTAAAATGGTATCATGATTCATTTAATTCTTTTGTTACATGCACTAGAAGACATATAATATATTGAATTTATTTAAAAATAAATATATTTTAATGTATAATAATTTTATATTCTCTTCTAACAATGTTGTTTGATGACATATAATCTATTGAATATGATGTTCTAATTTTAATGTCTCTGGGAAACACTTATACCCCATATCAAAATGGATTAGGCATTATCCCCTATTTCCCAGAGTGGATCAAAAAAATTGACTTGTTCCCTATATTGATTCAAGCACATAAACTTATTTCCCAATGTTTATTATGAACATAAATTTATTTCCCATTGTTATCTCCTGATATATAATGCATTACCAAATTAATTTCAGGGGTATATAATTATGGGTCTACCCATAACAAAATTATAACCACACATATCTATTTCATAGTATCAGAAAAAATTAATCATATCATCCAATCATAATAAGTTGAAAGAGAATAGTTTTTGATAACATTTCAAAAATAATAGTGCTTAACCCCGGAAAAATAATTTTTTTAAAAACATCCCATCAATATAATCATAAACCAACTTAATAATGAATAAGGGCGGTACCATTGGATCATATCCCATGTAAAAAACAATTCACATAAATTTATGTTAACATAGAGGAATATTCTTTTAAAAGAAACATTGGAATATTTCCTCATGAAAATGAACATTACACTTTCAAATCACTTATTTAAAACAGAAATGTTACAAAAATATTGAGGAAACATTTTATTTTAAAATATACTTTAAAAATGATAAAGTAAACTCTAATAAATTCATAATTACTAATGGTGTTAAATACATTTGATTATTTATAACATAAAAGAAAATATTAATTTCAAAATTTAGTAAATATTAAAAAATTAACTCATTCAAAAAATAGAAAAAGGTTTTTCTTTTAAATCATTGTGTCAAAATTAAATAAATAGATAAAAAGAATTAAAAAAATCATAGAAGAAAATTGTTAAAATTATAGAAAACATTTTTGGAAAAAATGGATATGGTGGAAAATTTATTTTCAACTAAATAGAGAAATAATGTATGTTTCCATTAAAAAATTCAATATCATGAGAAGTTAAATTGATTAAATGAAAGGAAAAAATCATTCTTTATAAGAAAAAATATTTGGAAAAAATTGAAGGGAATTTTAAAATAACTGTTATATAATTTTATCAACATAAAATAAATTATAAACAATACCAATTAGAATATAATTGAAAAATAAATCCCTTACTGGTTCAGTACCATTTGAATAGTAATCCCCATGATATAATAACATTAAATAAAATGTATAATATAATTATGATCGGTATATTTATGATATAAAATGAAAAAAGGGATATATAAACACATCATAAAATATGGTAGGTGGATAACCCAACATATGTCACAAAAAAGAAAATTTGAGATGATAAAACCTTACCTGGAGTTATACTTGCATTGAAGGTACTATATAATACTGTATAATACTTTTTTATTTATTATAATAAAATAAAATAAATATTTAAATACATATAATAACATATTTGATCCATTTATGACATTTCAACACCCATTTTTTAACATTTGATTTCAAAATCATCATTTTGGAGGGTTAATTGTTTCATTTTTTCATAAGAATTTCAGTTCGATAATTATGGACATTGTACATCGATCATGGTTCCATAATCAATATAATTTTAGTCATTATATAAATATAATATAAATTCATTAAATATATATTTATATCCATAAAATATAAATACATAAAAATGAATTACACCATTCATGGACAATATAGGTTGTACATATGCACGAACAGAGGTTTCACTTTTGAAGGATATGAAGAAATAAATTTAAAAAATAATTAAACATTATAAAATAATTATTATATAATATAAATCATATATATTCATCAAGTCCATCCTTATTAACATCCATGTACAGGAGAAAGGAAAAAGAGTCACATCTCTATGGGGAGGTGGTAGCCCACATGTATGCACTTGCGACGTTATCCCATTCCAAGTGATTGATAGGAGAAATAGTATATATGATATTATCATTAAAAAAGTATAATAATATCATAAATATCATGTATAAACAATTAATTACTAATAATATCGATGCATAAAAAATAGTGATGAGAAATTAATTATATCATTATGTAGAGATAGTAAGCCACACGTACACAAAAATAATAATTTCTCTTACCATTTGAAAGAAACGATGTTGAATAAAGGTGGTTAAATAATCAAGATAAAATTTAAATATATTTAGTTTAAATAATTTATTATTTTATGAAGTGTATCATAGATTTATAGGGTTTATTATAATAATACAAATCGAAGAGGTTAGTTAAGATGATTACTTATTTATTTATAGAACTCCTTTAGGTCACCTCTTAAGGACACTTAGAATATAATTTTGGGAAGAAAATTACAACTTGAATGTGTATAAGGACATTCAAAAATTAAATTTTCAAGGTCTGGTAGAGATAGAAGGCTAAAAATTGTTGTAAGTAAGAGAAATAATATGTTCCCTTTTATAAGTGAGGGGAGGTGAACTATTGGAATTTTTTAAAAGATTAAAATATAATAATTCCATTCTTATAAAAATGAATCCAAATTGACATATATTATAATATAAGGTAATTATTTGTTTAAAACCCATTAAAAATGAAAATTTAATGGGTTTATATTGTGTTTTAAACATTATTATTTGTATTAACCCATTAGATTGCATTTTTAACCTTATTCATAAAAATAAACTATTCACTCTTGGAGGGTAATAATTTTACATATAATGTAATAATTTGCTCAAAAATGGTAAAGAAATGGTTCTTTATACCATTAATCATCCTACATGTACACTTTCATGTTTTTTATAATTTTTAAGTAATTTAATAACATATTATTTAACTTAAAATTTCTTTAATGACATTTTTGACTCTATTCATTTAAGTTGACAATAAGGACACCAAGGAAAATATGAAATTCATTTTTAATCAAATAAAAAATACATAATATTCCATATTTGTCAAAAAAATTCTCATAATGGAAAAATTCATCAAACTTGTATTTATTTTACTATCTTTTAAACCATTTATTTTATTTTTTGATTAATTTAATAAATAGGGTGTCAACATTGTTTAATCATATATGGTAATTATTCAATCAAAGAAATTTAAAAATAAATTACTATGATAATTAAATTAAATTTTAAATTAAATAAATATTTGTATCCATAAAAAACCTCAATTTACTATTATTATAAGATATTATAGATATTAAAGTTCAGAGAGTGATATTTTGGAATTTTCATTACATAAAATAATATAAGTTTCATTATCAATGGAGAATAGAAACAAAATGATATATAGTAAAATTTCGAATAACTAGGGTCCAAATTAACCCATCTAATGAAAAAAATGAATGTGTAAGGTTGATTTGGAGTCAACATCACAATATTTTTAACTGCAATTAACCCATTTTACCTGTATTATATTAATAAAACATTAATATGTTTACCATTAATATTGAATAAAAAGTCATGGAAAATATTTAAAAAACATGGACCACTTGATTCTTAAGGGGTAATCCATTTTTAATGTTAAATTTATATAATTGGAATATATTAATTTATGTTCATAATTCAAAATACAATAAATTAATATTTTTTAAAAAACTGATTTTTAAGTATAATGTTTTGCAAATTGATCCATTAAATTGATTCTAGTAAAATTTATTATTTTATTAATAATAAAAGATAATTATTTTTACTTTTAAACCATTATAAAATAAAAATGGATATTTTTAAATACTTAAAAATTTGTTTTCAATAAAAATCATTATTTTTTACTATTTCTCAAAAAATCAATCGTTTTAAAGAATTAATAAAAATTCACTCTAGAATAATATTGAAATTTCGATTTAAAAAATGAAATTCAATTTATAAAATAAATTTTCAAAATGTTTCAACATATATATATAACATTTTATCACAAAAATAAATAAAAAACATATTTTAAGGAAGCGTAATTTTGACGCATCTCTTGAATTTACTAAAAACGTTAATAATCTTTCTTAAGAATTCAAAAAAATTATATATTTAGTGTAAGATTTATATATTATTATATTTAAAAATTTGGTTATTTCTACACATATCCACCAATTCAATAGATAATTTATTAATTTCACATTTAATTAATTATAATTTTTGGCTTGTTTATTCTCTTTGTTTCATCTCATATACTATATATAATATAATATAATTTGTATAAAATTTAATGGTGTTACATACCATATCTTGTGCTCCTAGTTTCTTTATATATATATATATATATATAAGTTTATAAAATGGATATTTACCATGTTTTTGTATCTTTTGAGATATCTATGCCTAATGATTCTTATTTTTTTTTTCTTCTAAGGAAGTTGCGGACCATTTGTTGATATTTTTTTAGTTGATAGAATGGGGTTTCCTTGAGTTTCGGATATAGTAAAACAGATTAGATGGGGTTTTCAGTTATACTATAAGAGCCACTATGTCGATATTTTTATTTCATAATTTCCATGAGTTGGTGTTCCATGAGTTTATCCCTATATTACCCTCTAAATAATTTTTTATATGAATTTATAACCATTTTATTCCATGTTGTAGAATGTGTAAGCTGTTATTCCCCTCTTTTTTCATGGAGTGTGTTTTATTAGTTACCTATTCTATTTATGATTTTGTTGTTCTCTTCTCTCCTGTCAAGTTTTGTGATTGTTTTTATGGTTTGTGGAATCACATATCTTTCATGATGTTTTTTATTTTGGGTGGTTCTAGGTTATGTTTTAAAATTATTGAGAAATTAAAAATATTTTGGCGAACTCTTCATGGTCTTTGTGTGTTTTCTCATATTAATGAAGGATCCTTCTGGGTGAATTTGGTTGGGATGTGCAATTATATGTATCTCACGACCTTAGATGTTGGAGATGTGTTAATTAGGTTTCTTCCATGATCTAGTTTATTATTCTAGAGGATATTAGAAGAATCAGTTGATATATTTATATTCCTTATTTCAAGGAAGACCACAAAAGTGGATTTCACAATATCATCATTTATAGCTTATTCACTTTTTTATTGAGGGGAATTATTCTTAGGAATCCAAATGCATTTTATAATGGTGAATAATTAATCATTTAATATTTTTAATCTCCTAGAATAGTGTTTTCTTGTCATGTTCTTGGTTTTGAGGTTTGAGAAGTTATTTAGTTATAGAATCCTCATTATAGGGAAAGTTTTTTGAAATTCCTATTTGTACTAATTTTCTAATGAATTTTTTTGAGTGGAAAATGGTATGGTGGTGATAATTGTGAAAAAATAAAGTGAATTTTAAGTGTGGGTATTTTTTTAGATTAGTAAATACAGTTTGACATGTTTTGAGATGAAAATTTGAAAATTTTAGGACTTTTTCTAGGTATCATATTTAAATCACATTGTTTGAAATTGTAAAACCTCTAGCACTTTTTATCAACACTGATATATACCACTAGAAAATGATTTGGAAAAATGTCTTGATAAACCATGTGACCCACTCAAAAAAGTGTATATTTCTTATTTTAGATCATTTTTAAATGTGGTTTCCACCCTTAGGTCCCCCACTTCAAACTATTCAACTTGGTTTCCTCTCTAATCCTTACTATTTTTCTCCAAGCCATTCAAAGATTATTTTTTATGGTTTCTTGGTGATTCTTCCCCCAGGTTTAATGGTTAGGGTTCCCTTGTACTTATACTTGGGGTTTCGCCTTTTTCTATCTATTCTCTCTAAACATATTGTCCATTGTTGTCTAATTTCCATTTTTAGGGTGTTCGATAATTGGTTCTTTTCTCTATATTATTTTTTATACTTATTTTTAGACATAAAACAATGGACTTGATTGAAGTAGATATGATTCCACCGCCATAGGTGAAAGAACCTAGAATAACCTTAGAGTGGAGGGGTGAATCAGGGTATCAAATTATTCTTTTAATGTGATAGATCTTGTTCCCATGTTGGTAGGAAGTTGTAAAACCTGAAAGATCGATTCGAGCAGTAATAAAACATTAACATTCAGAATGAAAACACAACACTATTACATGGTTCACCACTAAGGGATAGTTCAAGGAGCATATTATGAAAGTGTTTTAGTTGTACCTAAACACACTAATCTTCAATCTTTATGGAGTACAAGAGTTCAGACATAGTCACTCTTTTCTAGGCACCCTAATTTATACAATTTTAGGGATAACATACCACACCCCTCATAAAACTTATGTAGAATCCCCATAGCTCACTTTCTTAGGTGAAGTCTTACTCAGTTTATCAACTTAAAGTTATCTCATATAGATTTTCATTGAAGCCTTTATCTCTATAATTCTTGAGACTTTTCATTCACCATTGTCCTGAATTGAAGCACTTTAGAGCACTGATCAAACAAACTAGGCATCTAAAGCCTATTAGAATCTCAACACTGCACTGGCACGTAACAACTTTTATTAGTTACATGTTTTTTAATTTTCACACAATAGTTCTTTTGGTTCAACCCCTATCTTTCATTAAACCACATCATGGGGTTCACTTTGTTTAGATTACTCATGGATCACCTTGCACGTAAGATTTATTTTACGTCAGTCTTCTGTGTACAAATATTTCACTGAAATGATCTACTAAATATTTTTAATTATTTGAAGTCTTTAATGGGGGTAACCTCATATTTATAGGTCTTTATGACCCTATACTCATGATAATCATTGTGGATGGAAACTTTTTTTGACATTACATTGGGTGAATAATTCCCTTCTGTGCAATGTCTTATTTCACCAACATTAAAATTCTTCACTTGATTTTTTCCATTTCGACATTTTTATGTGATGATATTGAAGCATGAATTTTACACAAATTCTCGATTCACCTTAAATATTGCATGAAAATTCCTTGGAAAAAAATAATTTTCTTCATTCCCCAATTTTTGGAGAAATTTTTTTGGCAAACACTAGGAAACAACTCCACCTTCGATACTGTTGTTTTCTAGAACTTTTAGATCCCTTTAATGAAAACTCCCCGATTTTCCACATGAGGATTAACAACAAACACATACCATACTTCATTTCCATCAACGAACAACCTTGGTTCCATCATTTTGTATGTTTTTCCTTTTTTATTTTCTTTTATTTAAGATTTCTATCTGGGATTTTCTTTCCAAATTCATTTTTAATATAGATGATAATGATGTTGGTTATATTGGTTTGTATTTTAAAATTTTTCTTTATCTTCTCTAGATTTTAATGAGGATAAATTAATGTAATTTCATGATTAAATGAAATTTTGATATAAATGGGTATTTTATACATTCTAAATGATTGGTAAAATTAAAAATATAATATTCTCTAAAAAAACATTTTTCACTAATTTTTATGCCAAATTTAATTTTAATTATGAGATTTCCATTCACGTTTAAGGGGTATGAATTTGTGAAAAGGGGATGTATTGTCTAATGAAATGATATAAATCTTATTTGGTGTTTTATGGATGTATTTTATTGTTATTGTGACTTCCCTTAGTTTTATATCATCATTTCAAAATAAAATTTAAAGGAATTTCCAATTTTATATACTATAAGTGATAAGTGAAAAGCCAGATAAGCATACTGTGAAGTGATTTTGGATTGATTAGTTTGTTGTATCCTTGTTGAGATCTATTTAATTTATCGAAAATGTTTATGTATATCTATGTGATAAAGGTTTGAATTGTGATTCATGATCTGCATATGGGATAGGGATCTTTCTAAAGGAAATATTAGAGGTGGTAAGGATGTGTTTGTGATGTAATCCTTTGGGATTTGTTGTTTTCATGAGATATCATTTGTTTTGATATTGTCCCACCTACTCTTGTAAATCCATGAAGGACCCTATGATAATGTATTGTTTTTAGGGGATATAGTGAAGAGAGTTGTGAATACTACATGGCGAGTGGAACCTATTTGTATGTAATACTTGGCTAAGGGGTGTCTCTGAAGAGACTAGTTTTGAGTGATTCGGGTGATGAGAAGTGAGTCCATCAAACTACCTGTAGTTAGTCCACTTATATGAGTATTTTACTTGACCCATTTTTCACTAATGTGTTGCACAATGATTTAAATATAATGGTATTCATTTTATTATATTTTATCATTAGTGTCTCTTATTTCTTGGATATACACACTTTTATTTTTTTATCCTATTTTGATATACTATTGATATTGGCCAATATTTTTAAATATTTTTATTTAAATTATTAATAAATATTTATGTATTTAATTTCATTTTATTTTATCCTCATTCATTTATTTATTTTCAATTGAACATGTTAAATCATTTTAAATGGAAAAGGGGGATGTTGTTTTCAAAGTTCTAATTTCTATTAAAAATTTCATTAGTGTGTTTCATATAATGTGAGGGGATTTTTTTCAAAAGTGATGTTTTAATTGGAATGTAATGATTCAACCTACTTCTTTAAAAGGGTGATGTTTTAAATATGGATGACTTTTTTAACTATCATTATTTTGAAAAAAGTATTTGTTCCCTGTTTTATAATTTTTTTCTTTTAAAAAATACATGTTATATATTTCTTTTATTATTATCTCATTAAAATGAAATGAAAAATTATCTGTTGATTTCATTTTCAAACATCCAGTTTTGGTTTCTTTTATAAAAGTAATTAATTAGAATCATACTGTTATCCTATTAGCCATTGCCTCACACCTTATATAATCATGATGGTGGTTATTATGTATTCATGTATTATGTAGAATTATTTAGGTCTTGGACTTTAGGTTTTATTTAGTAAAATTTTACTGGGGAAGAAAAAGGTTGTCGCGATAGTGGTGATGGCTCGAGAGTCACAATGAGATGGTGGTAAGTCCTTCAGTTTCATGGAACTAATTGGATTGGTTTGTGGTTAAATCTCATTGAAACCATATTCTATTTCGTATGGTTTCATTTTAATGTTTTTTTATTATTATAATAAACATTTATTTGGTGGAAATTGTTTTATATATATTTTTTATTTCTCTATTCTTAGGCCATGTTTGGATACCTATGTTTATGGTCTCAGTGTATTTATTTTGAGATGACATCAATATTTTGGGAAAAAAATATAGGGATTCAATTTGGAAGCTATTTTTTATGTTTTCAATATTTTTTGTGAAATTTCCCCAACAGTTATTCTTGTTACCCTGGATGCTTTTTGTTTGCCCGAGGTGATCTTGGATTCCCCTCAGGTCAATGGCGGGTCTATTAAGGAATCCATCTAAATAGGGACCTAGGTTGGTTCAATATAAAATTTAACAACAATAATATTATATATCTACATTTAGGATACTAATTTCACTATTTATAGGTTGATGGGGATTGTATGGGGTGGTAGAAGAATAAAAAAATTAAAATATATTTTGTTTAATGTTTACCTATCAATTTAATTATCCCATTTTAAGCTACCTATTATGACACCATATAATAGTATTTGAATCTAAACAATATAAATTTGATGGTGTGGGGATTGGTATGGTAAAAGTATAAATTTGGAAATATCTAAGGATTTGAAGTTGTGAGGATAAGAAGGTGTTTTTATAAGGTGGGGAGAGGTGTGATTATAAAAATTATAATCTTTAGATTATTATTTTGGCCCAAGACTAAAAAAAATATTTATTATTATAATTATATATAGTAAATAGTTCATGTTATTTATAACTAATGGGTTCATACATCATCCATGGATCAATTTTTTTTTTCGTTTTTTCTTATAATTGTAAATACATTATTTTCTCATATCTCACTATTCAACCAAAAAATCAACGATTTAAAATAAATTCACCCAAACAATTTTTACCATTTTTATTTCAAGAAATAAATCAATATTATTAATATAATTATATAAATCTCATAGATTTTATTTTTAAATAAAATCCTAATGTATTGGAAAACTACCAATTTTAATATTATAACAAGTTTTCTTACCCTCTAAAGATTACTTTTGTTCTCATAAAAATATTTTAGCATTATAATATAACATTATATAAATTTATAAACCCATTTTATAAAATAAAAAATTATTTTTAATAAATAAATATATTATTATAATGAAAATAAAATATATATGTTTTATAAAAATACCAACAATGGATTTATAATTTTTAAAACATTCATTTACATGCATCATGATATAAAATGTTCATATTATTATTTTAGATGATAAATAAATATTATTTTAAATTTCCATAGGTGAAGTTACAATTTTCACAATCATGTTTCTATTCCAAATTTCATATTTCCATTCTAATGGGTAGGTTACTATTCCAACAGTTAGATCATTTTTCTATCAACATGATTAGTAACGATCAAATGGGTTCCAAAATTTAAAAAAATTACTCATATTAAATTATGTTTTCATTAAATTTTATATGTACTAATGATATATATATTCACAATCAAAATTTATATTTCATTACTAACATTCTGCTTCATTTTTACATTGTTGTTTATGAGTGAGATTATTCAAGGGGATTGAGAAGATCCAAAATTTACCTAGAATTATTGTTCAATTTTTCATTTCATTTCCTAATGTAATAAATTTAATTATTATGGAAATTTTTATTCAATAAATGTAATATTAAAATTACTACAATATAATGTTGTTGGTTTTATCATGTGGTGTTTGTGCTTTAAAAAATATAACACATTTCTACAATCAAAAGAGAAAACCCCTTGAAAAATTCAACGGTGTTACATTCTTCTCACCTAAAGAATTTTTATCATAAATATTTTATTTTACATACTATGCTAAAGAAATTTGAGGGTACTTATACTTCATCAATTCCTCTGGTTCCCGTGTTTCCTCCTCATACTAACAGTTTCTCCATATATCATTGACTAGGTGAGTTTTTCTATTGCATAGAAATTTTCTCAATGGTCAAAGATCTTCACCATGTACTCCTCATAAGGGTGATCATTTTCATGTTTTACCACCAATGAATTCAGATAATGTGAAGGATATAGTATTTACTTCACAAAAGGGATATGTAGAATACATTATATTCTTCTTTGACAGAAAATTATATTTTTTAATATCACAACACTTTTGAGGTAAAAGTAAGAAATCACAAGATCCAATAATTACAACCAATTAAAACCATGAATTTTGATAACTTATATCTATACTACACAATCCGATCCTCCCTAGCAACTATCACTAGTGGAAATACGGGCTTTAACGTCGTCGTAATAACGTCGGTTTTTTAAAAACCGACGCGAATAGTATATGCGGGGAATTTTTGGCGTCGGTTTTACACAAAACCGACGCCAAAAATAATTATGTTTTTATTTTTCGCGTCGGTTTTTCTCAGAACCGACGCGGAAAATCCTGTTATAATTGGTTTTCCGCGTCGGTTTTTAGAAAAACCGACGCGGAAAATCCGGTCGAATAGGTTTTCCGCGTCGGTTTTTCTAAAAACCGACGCGGAAAATCCTGTTTTAATAGGTTTTCCGCGTCGGTTTTTAGAAAAACCGACGCGGAAAATCCGGTCGAATAGGTTTTCCGCGTCGGTTTTTAGAAAAACCGACGCGGAAAATCCGGTCGAATAGGTTTTCCGCGTCGGTTTTTCTAAAAACCGACGCGGAAAATCCTTTTTTAATCGGTTTTCCCCGTCGGTTTTTAGAAAAACCGACGCGGAAAACCTCTTCGACTATATTTTCCGCGTCGGTTTTCATGAAAACCGACGCCGAAACTCATAAAAAAAATATATTTCGCATCGGGTTTAATGAAAACCGACACGAAAAGTCTTTTAAAAATATTCACGGTCAGAAACCCTCATTTTGTTCGTCCGTCGAAATCGAGTTCCGCTGTGGCGCTTCGGACTCCCGACGACCTTCGAACTTGATTTGCGATCTTGAACGGCCATTGTTGAAGGTTTTTTGTCGTCTGCACGATTTTGGGTATGTGTTCTTCCTATTTATCTCTTGTTTCATATCCCATTGTTTATTTCTTTATCAATAACCCTATTTTGCGTGATTTGGATTATTGGTTAGATTTTAGTTGTAATTTATCATTATTTTTTGTTCGTATTATCATTGTTGGTGTAGATTTGATATTGTTTGTTTTTGGAAGTAATTATACCGGTTGCAGTTTGGATTTAACATCTCAATTCGGGTTGAATAATTATGTAAGATTTTATATTATGTTGGATTTTAAATAATTATGTAAGATTTTATTTTATTTTATTTCAAACTAGATTAAAAGGGGCTTTAATTAAAAGTTAGAAATTTTGTAAGGTGAGTAGTGGCCTAATTAGTATTTGTATACTCATGTTTATCTACATTTCAGTTTTAGGATCTTATCCAGTTCTTTTTCCCTCTTAGGATGCATTCTGTTTCAGTTTGGGTTAGTGATTAGTGGGGACTTGAGCTCAGTTATTGTTTTACTTATCAAATTATCCCAAGTGTGCCTATTATAGGTTTTTTACGGATTTATTTAAATAGAATATGTGTAAATTTTTTCCATTTAAATGATGTTTTTACTACTTAAAATTATGGTTAAAAGTGTATTGAATTACTTTTGTGAGGACTAGGTGATTTAGGAGATGAAGTGTATTGAGGGAATTTGTGGGTGAGTAGAGGGAGTTGGCTAGGTGAGGGGGTTTAGAAGGTGAAATAAGGGATTAGTTTATATCTATTTATAGTTATTCTTTATATTATTTCTACTGATTCAAATTTTGTGTTGATGTATAACCTATGGATAGGTCATTTCAGATTTCTGATAGAAATATGATGTTAATTACACTATGATTAATGGGTGAAATCATACCTAGTGATTGTTTTAGATGCCTATAATGCTTATTGTTAGTCTATGAGGATTAGGTACTCCCCTCAAGTATGTCATGGTCTAGTTTAGGTGTTTAATGGATAGATATCTTGGGTTGGTTCATGAAAATGGTATCAAAACCAAGATTTTTCAGAGGGTTTGGGTTTCCAAGTTCCCTTTGTTATTTGGCATTATAATGTTATTATGGATATAGGTTATAAAAAATCTAGTGCTACACATTGGGAAAAGTGTCATAATATCTTTTCCATTTGAATCCTTGAGTGTTTATGTAATTCTAGGATTTATTGTTGGATTTTGATATTGATTTTGATTGGTTTTATGTGTTTGATATAAAAATGATGATTGAATTACCAATGATGTGTAATCTATTTGGGGGTTCACTTAATATTGGGGTGATGGTGGATGAAGATTTGTAGCTATAGGTCTATCCCCCATAGTTAGGCCAACCATATGGAGCCCTTTTGAATAGTTTTAATGACTCTTCAAATCCCACAAGTAGTTTTGTTAATCGAGTTCCACATGTGTGTTTTAATACACATTGTTTTAAATAAGGATAGTTATTGCACTATTTTTCACATTAATTTTTCCATGATTCATTCATGTTACATCAAATGAATAAAAAAATAAATATAGTGTGATCAATAGTAGTCATAGTGAGAAATCATATTATCTTGTATGTCATTCATATAATATTTATATCATGAAACTTTATTTTCAAAAAATGAAACCTTTGATTTAACCATTTTTTCCTTGTATTTCAATATAACACACATGTATATAATATTAAAATTAACTGTTTACTATATTTGTAAACGTGTTTCATATTTGATGTCTTTTATCTAATTATCAATAGTTTTTATGGAATATGTTTTTGTTTACAATTTATCTGATAGATATTTAAATGTTTTTATGTTTTAATATATTCATCAATTATATTGTGATATCAGGTATTAATGGATCATAATTGGATTTATCTACGAAGAACTACTAGTGAATATGAAAGAGGAGTTGACAATTTTTTGGAATTTGCTAAACGGCATAATCAAAATATTGATTTGATTTTCTGTCCATGTGTGAAGTGTGTAAATATGAGAAAGTTAAACTTCAGAGAAATCAATGATCATCTCATTTGTTATGGTTTTAGCCTTAATTATACACGTTGGATCTTGCATGGTGAAAGAACTGAAAATTCAACATCCAATGTTGATGACGATATTCATAATGAGGCAGAGGATCGTATTGAAGAATTAATTCATGATTTAGGTGTTGAAACCATCGAAAAAACACCAACTGTTGAACGATTGTATGGAGATTCTGAGAAACCATTATTCCCAGGTTGCAGTAAATATACAGTGTTATCAGCAGTTTTGAGATTAGTTAACTTAAAAGCAAAAAATGGGTGGAGTGATAAAAGTTTCTCCAGTTTACTTGAGCTTTTAAAAGAGCTTCTTCCAGAAGGCAATGGGCTTCCAGATTCCAATTATGAGGCGAAGAAAATATTATGCCCAATGGGATTGGGGTATAAAAAGATACATGCTTGCCCCAATGATTGTGTACTATATAGGAAAGAAAATGAACATTTATCAAGTTGTCCTACATGTGGAACATCGCGCTATAAGATGGATGAGAAAGTCAACTCAGATTCATTTTCAGGTGATGTCATGTAACGTTATGAAAAATCAATTTTTTTACTTTCCAATGATATCATCCAATATTTTTTTCAAACAATTCTGATAATTTAATTCTGGTTTATTTTTAGGTACCAAAATCAAAACTCCATCTAAAGCATTTTGGTACCTTCCAATTATTCCTCGTTTGAAGCGTCTATTTGCAAATTCAAATGATGCAAAAAGGTTAAGATGGCATTCAGATGAGCGCATTTCTGATGGTAACTTACGTCACCCTACCGATTCACCACAGTGGAAGAGTTTTGATAAAAAATTTCATGATTTTGGAAGTGAAGTTAGAAATCTCAGAATGGGATTGTGTACTGATGGAATGAATCCATATCGGAGCCTCAGTAGCCAACATAGTTCATGGCCTGTTTTGCTGGTACTTTACAACTTGTCCCCACATCTATGTATGAAGAAAAAATATGTTATGATGAGCTTGATCATTTCTGGACCAAAACAACCAGGAAATGATATTGATGTGTATCTTACACCATTGATTGAGGATTTAAAACTGCTATGGGAGAAAGGTGTTACAGTTTTCGATGCATACAAGAAAGAGTATTTTCTTTTGCGTGCTATGATAATGTTCACTATAAACGACTTTCCTGCGTATGGAAACTTATCTGGATATAGTGTTAAGGGACATAAAGCATGTCCAATTTGTGAAGAACAAACTTCATATTATCAATTGCAGAATGGAAGAAAGACAGTGTACATGGGACATCGAAGATTTTTGCGAATTGATCATCCTTATCGTAGATTGAGAAAAGCATTTAACGGTTTACAAGAATACAACCTCCCCCCTCAACCATTGTCAGCTGAAGAATATTATGACAGAGTGAAAGATATTGATTCAACATTTGGAAAGAGAAAAAGTTCTGGTTTACAAAAACATATCTGGAAGAAGCAGTCTATTTTTTTCAAACTACCTTATTGGAGATTTTTAGAGATAAAACATAACATTGATGTTATGCATGTTGAGAAAAACATATGTGATAGTTTGATTGGAACTTTGTTAGACATAAAAGGAAAGACAAAAGATGGATTAAATGCTAGATTGGACTTGATATTAATGCGAATACGTTTGGAGTTAGCTCCCGCTGTGAAAGGAAAAAGAACATATTTACCTCCGGCTTGTCACACATTAAGCAAGATTGAAAAGATGAATTTTTGTCAGTGTCTTCATGGTATTAAAGTACCCAGCGGTTTTTCTTCAAATGTGAATAATTTTGTGTCATTGAAGGATTGTAAATTAATAGGTATGAAATCACATGATTGTCATGTGTTAATGCAACAAATTCTACCAGTAGCAGTGCGTGGTATATTACCGAAAGCTGTCAGGAAGACAATCATCAGGTTATGTAATTTCTTTAAATCCATTTGTAGCAAAGTCGTTGATCCAAATTTGTTAGATTTGTTGGAGAATGAAGCAACTCTTATTCTTTGTCAACTAGAAATGTATTTCCCACCCACATTTTTTGATATAATGGTTCATCTATTGGTTCATTTGGTGCGTGAGATAAGAATGTGTGGGCCTGTTTATTTAAGATGGATGTATCCTTTTGAAAGATATATGAAAATTTTGAAAGGATATGTTAAAAATCCTTATCGACCAGAGGCCTCTATTGTTCAAAAATATGTATCAGAAGAGGTGATTGAGTTCTGTACTGATTATTTGAATGAAGTGGAGCATATTGGTCTCCCTCTATCTCGACATATGACAGTTGATAGAGAAGGTAGAGGGGTTCGAGGCTTAAAGGTAAAGTTCATTCCACGTGATGAAGTGATGCAAGCACATTTATACATTTTGAACAACACAGATGAGGTTCAACCATATATATCCTCACATATTGCTGAATTAAAGTTACGATATCAGAAAAGAAATGAAAAGTGGTTGATGATTGAGCATAAGAAGACATTTGTTTCATGGTTTAAAGAGAAAGTCACCTCAGATATATCTGTATCAGAAACATTGAAGTGGTTATCAGGGGGACAATCTTTTAATGTGATCACTTGGTCTGGTTTTGATATCAATGGCTACACATTTTACACAAAAAACCTGGATGACAAGAGTACCGTTCAGAATAGTGGTGTGATGGTATTCGCTGAAGCAGTGCATTTTTCGAGTGCCAAAGATAAAAACCCAATTTCTGCATCAACATCATATTTTGGAGTTATTGAAGACATATGGGAAATTGATTATATTAAATTTCGAGTCACTATTTTTAAGTGCAATTGGGTTGATAGTAATAGTGGCGTGAAACATGATGAATATGGGTTTAAACTGGTTGATTTGAAAAGATTTAATCACAATGAGGAACCATTTATCTTGGAGACACATGCAAAACAAGTATTTTATGTCATTGATCCGTCGAATGATCAGTGGTCAGTTGTTTTGCAAGGGAAAAGATATCATTTGGGTGATGATGATGATTCTGATGATGCTAGTGATTTACATGAGCGTTATTCATCTATTATGCAATTTTCAGAGGATTACAATGAATATAAGACAGACATAGTGCATGCAGTACGTACCGATCATGATGAAGGGACGTGGGAAAACACTAAATTAGTCTCCTAATTTTTCTGGTAAATATTTATATTTTGTGTCTATTTTTAAAACTTACAAATGCATGCCTCTATTTTTACATATTTATTTTTCATTTCCTTGTTTCTAATTATTCAGTTTTCTAATGATATGCAGGTACCCAAAATTTCATTACACATTCTAGTAGCAATGTCAAATACAGATAGAGATGAGCAGTTACCGAGGTATATCTATTTTGACATATTATTAAATATTCAGTAATATACATATTTAATGAACAAAAACTGTTAATTTATTAAAAAAAATTGCAGGACTACTGATGCGTCCTCGGCAGAGGAGACTTCTCCAGTTACTACTGAAAAATCAAGTTCTCTAGTTGGTAAACGTGGTATTACACGTTTACCAAAACTATCACTCGCTCGTGATGATAACAAATTACACATCCGTTTTGATGATAATAATAATGCAGTTGGCCCAAATGCAGTTCAGTTTGTCAGTTATATAGCGATGCAGAGCCGTTGCAGGATTAGTATTTTATATCCTGATTGAAAGTCAGTGGACAGGACGGCGAAGCAACAGCTTTGGGAGGCCGTGACGGTAAAATATCTTTATTTATTTATTTTATCTCATTTTTTTAATATTATATAGTTTAAATGACATATTTTATTTTTTCAATTACAGATGACATTCAATTTTGAGGAAACCAAAGAAATTAGGAAAAGACATCTCTCTTTAGCGGCGGTTCGATGGAGAGATTTTAAAAACAAACTGACGAAAGATTATGTTTTTGGAAAGAGAAGGTTTGAAAGCCCATGTCTTAAGTATCCATATATAGATGAAGAAACATGGAAGCGATTTGTTGACAGTCGTCAGGAAGAGAAATTTCAGGTATTGTAATTGTTTTATATTTTAAAATTTATGCTATATTTTCCTTATTACTTATGTGTTTATTTTTATGTAACAGGCCTCCAGAAGATCTCATCAGGAGATCCAGTTGAAAAACGTATACCCTCATACTTTATCACGTGGAGGATACTCGTATTTGGAGCAGAAAATTATTGAAGAAAAATTTGAAGCATTAAGAGCTCGATCAAGTAGTGGTTCAGAAGAGGTCCAATATGGTCCTCCATCTCCTCCCACTCGCCATGAGAAATGGAAACGAGCAAGAAGAAAAAAAAATGAACAATATCTTACAGACGAAGCTCATCAAGTGGCTGATAGAATTGTAAGTAAATATTAATTCTTTGTTAACAATTTTCCTTTTTTATAATTTATAAACACTAATATAAATTTTTTATTTTTCATTTCAGGATGAACTTCAGGAGAAAGAGACACAGGGCTCTTTTATCCCTGAGGGTAGGATGGATATCCTAGCCACTACTTTGGGAAAGACTGAACACCCCGGCCGTGTTAGAGGATATCAGGCGGGTGTTAGTATTCGGAAGGTTTTTGGTAAGAGTAAGCAACCAAGAGACCCGGAAATTGAATCCTTAAAAGAAGAGCTGCAGGATATGAAGCGGTCTATGGGTGATCAAATTCAAGCAGCAGTACAGAAGGCTTTATTAGAACACTTGGCAAGACAGTCACAGTCTGCTCATCCTTCCGAGGTATATTATTTACTGTTAACAATTTTTCTTTTCTATAAATTATAAACACTGATATAACTTTTTCATTTTTCAACATTCTCAGCCTACTCACTCAGACTATCATGCCTCATATGCTTACCCAACACCGTCTGGGCAGCCTTCTGAGGTATATTATTTAATGTCATCAATTTGTCTATTTTATAAATTATAAACACTGATATAACTTTTTCATTTTTCAACATTCTCAGCCAACTCACACGGACTACCCTGCCTCATCTGCTTACCCTGCCCCGTCTGCGCAACCATTTGAGGTATATTATTTTATTTAATTTTTAATCAATTTTTCTATGTTATAAATTTTAAACACTAATATACCCTTTTCATTTTTCTGACTTCTCAGCCTGCTCACCCTGACTACCCTGCCCCACCTGCTAACTTTGAGCCTCCACCTCCTCCATCGGATCAAACCTTATATTGTGAGTTGTTTGCGGGAGATCCTCATGTACATATTGTTGCGTTAGGACAAGTGTATTTTTTGGGGGACTCGGTACATCATCAGCCTATGCAGATGGGTCAGGTTAGAGTATCAGTACTTGTTATTATAGATCCTACTGCTCTACTACCATTTCCTACTGCGGAGATCACCAGTGTTGGGGAATGCATGGGCCAATTTTTACTTTGGCCAACTGCACTTCTTCGTTATATTTCACATGAGGTATGAGTTTTTTTAACTAGTAATTAGAAATGATTCCAAATTACTTATAATGTTTTCTGACATTTAACTTATATAGGAATATCTGAAAGCAAAAGAAACTGTACAAATGCAGCAAAATGTTCAGAAACAGTCGGCTGTAGATACTTCTGATATTTCTTCTGGGTTGAAAAGATTATCTCAGTGCTCTTCTTCCTTGAATTTTATCTATGAGTTTCGGATGACGTCCGATATATGTGGAAGAAATTATAAATTGAGAATATTGAAAGAAGATATCATGAATTTAGTTAATTTTGAAGAGATCGGGCTGAATGTGGTGCAGTTGTTTTCCATGTTAGTAAATTGACGTCTGAATTGCTATTTCTTTACTAAAATATTGTTATGTCATTGACTAACTATGTTTTCTTTTTAAATTAGGTATCTATACAGGATTCTTTTACAAAATGAAACTACAAGCATTTATAGCTTTATAGATCCAGAGTACATTTCCTTGGAAGTCAAACATGTGAAAAATGATGAAAGAGTTCAATATATATCCGAGAGATTATCACAAACAGAGATTCAGTGCTGGTTTTTTCCATTTGTTGATAAGTAAGAATATCAACATAATTTTGAACTCATGATCATTATAATGTCATTAATTATGAACTTTTTGTATTATAGGGGGCATTGGATGTTAGGTGTATTTTGCCCAAATGAATGCACCTTATATTGGTTTTGCTCTTTATTAGGAAAAGTGCGTAAACCGTTTTCCAACTTATTAAACAGGTAAGTTGTTTTTTTATTTTTAGAAGTTTGTTATGTTTAATTTTAATTGTTTACACAAGTTTTATTAGTTCTTATATAAAAAAATGCAGTTCATGGAATCATTTTACAAATGAAAAGAAACCAACGAAAATCAAATATGTGGAAGTACAGGTAATTAGTTTTTATATTTTTGTTATATATTGGGTTTCATTATTAGTTAAATGTTTTATAACTGCAGTGTCATCGTCAAAATGGAAGCGTTGAATGTGGTTATTATATTCTACGATTTATGTACGAGATAATCACAACTGGGGAAACTACTGATTTTCATAAGGTTAGTTGTATTAACTTTTTTATATATTTTCATCCACTTTCTTCTATTTATTAATTTCATATCATTCAATATTATTGTAGGTATTCAATGATTCACAGTCATATTCTCAATCTGATATGATTCATATTCAATCTACTTTTGCGGACTATTTGTTAAGTCTGATTAAGATTTGAGGTATGTATACTAATATTTATAAATAATATTATATATGGGTTTAAAAAACTAACTCTTATGATATATTAGGTGTTTGAACCTACTAATAATCAAATGAATGCTTCAACAATAACAAACAATGAGCATGTCATATATTTCAGGTACGTGTATTTTAATTCTGCTTTACTGAGTTTTCTCAAGTGCCTCTGCAAAAACTGTTTTATTGAATCTACTAATAATCAAATGAATCCTTCAATAATAACCAACAATAAGCATGTCGTATATTTCAGGTACGTGTATTTTAATTCAGAATTAGTTATTATATTTCTTTTCATTGTTATTTCTTAAAATCATTTGTCTGTACAGTGACAAATCTGTAGGGTGGTACTTGGATCATGAACATAGAGATTCGTATAGCGAAATAACATTCACAAACACTAAAAATTGTCTCCCTTGAATGCACAACAATATCTTCTAGGCCTTTTTATTTTTTATGCAAATAAATATCGAAAAATGATTGCCGAGAAGCATATCACATAATACCTGAAACAGCGCTTAGTGGGTTTGCACAAAGATAAAATAGAAGGCGTCAATTTTTAAGGTATGTTTCTTTATGTCTCTTCAATCTGCATTTGATTTCAATTTTCTAACCTATTTTTTGCACTCAAACTTATTTCTCTGTTATTCCATAACTTAAACAAATAACAATAGTGAATGGGTAATGCACGTCTATACAGAGCAAATATAAAAACCTGAGGTTGGGGGTGGTGGGGATCCTATGGTGAAAAGACACCCCCAACATCTTCAGTGGGGGAGGTGAGGAAGAGGTTGCATCGGCTGAGTGTTCCTGGAATTTTGATCAGGAGTCGTAACATTTCATTTTGGTAATTTACTTTGTGAAAAAATGAATGATTCAAATAAATTACACATTTTCATTTAATGTTTATTCATTACACTAATAACTTGGATTGATTTTTTCACTCACATCTCCTTAGTTTCATTACTGTTTTGACAGGATTGGTTCTATCTATGGGAGGAAACTTACAATGATTGATACTGAGTATGGTTAGATTAAGAAAATGCACCATGTAGGTACGTGTATTTTAATTCTGCTTTACTTTGAGTTTTCTGAAGTACTTCTGTTAAAGCTGTTTAATTGTTTTTGTATACTTCGTTATTTTTTTTCAGGGTTCCGATTAGTTTGGAGGAGAAAATATATGTATTTTATTTAAAAAAAAATAAAATTTACGGCGTCGGTTATTTTAAAAACCGACGCCGAATAATTTAAAAAAAAAATTATTTACGGCGTCGGTTTTTCTAAAAACCGACGCCGAAAGGATTTTCCGCGTCGGTTTTTAGAAAAACCGACGCGGAAAACCTATTCGAATATATTTTCCGCGTCGGTTTTTTAATGAACCGACGCGGAAAATAATGTCTAAATGTATCTTCGGCGTCGGTTTTATAAAAAACCGACGCCGAAGCTCATAAGCGAATTATTTTTCGCGTCGGTTTCTATGAACCGACGCGAAAACGCTATTTTTAACGTCGCCTTTAAAGACGTCGGTTTATAACTGACGTTAAAAATTAAAAAAAACCGACGCGAAAAAGTGTTTTTGCACTAGTGTATATCATGATGACAAGCATTCACCATCGCATGAACACTCTACATGATTACCCGTGCAAGGATGTATGAGCATGGTACCGATGGCAGAGCCATACCCTCTTGAACTTCCAAATCCGAATGGCATGCTTAAGAGAATGATTCCAGATATGATCCTGATCTGATGCAGATCCATGTAGTGTGTTGGATATAAACATATCCAAAATTCAACAATCTATAAAGAAATTTAATCCAACCACAATTTGAAGACTGCCAAAGATTATTCCCAACTTCTCTAATTTGCAGACTCTCAATGTTCATTAACAGATTCTCTAATTTACCTCCTAGAGATATTAAATCCTTTATCATTTTCAAGTTCCATAGTATATCGCATATTATTTCTTATAGAGAAACATGTTGGGTAATAGTGAATGCCTTCATCCAAGCCTAGAGATTCAAGAACTACGTTACCATCTTTCAAGAACACAGACTAACTAGATCAATAAATGCAGATGCACAATAACCACTTAAACAAGGATGAAATCATGAATAGAACAGGTTCAAGAAAAGAAGATTCAAAACATAAGAATCGCATATCACACCGCAAGACTCACAACAATTTTCCTCTCAAACCTTAACCTGATTCAAGATCTCATTGAGTAAAATCCCTCACCTTCGCCAGCCAACTGAATAAAATTGGCCACAATATGAACAGAAAGATAAAGAACCATAAAAATCCCAAAGAGAAGCAAATAGTAAAAGAACCAGACATCCAACCAACATCAATCCTCATCCAAATCATGAATCAAAAAAATAAATTCTGACTCATGAATGAAGTTGCACTCCAAACCAAGATCAACTACATAGAAAAAAAACATGAAAACATCACCAGAACGCTTGTAGGTAGACCAACTATATGAACGATCTCATCATCTCCATCCCTTTCGCATGAAAAGACTATGACAAACCACCTGGTGTAAAGATGAAAGATGCGGTAACACACACAGGCTGCTGAAGCTGGATCATGGCCGTTGACCGGCTATGTGCTACCTTGAGAGACCCTAACCAAAGATGAGGGATTAGGGCAAGGATTGGTCAGTAGCATTGAAAATGATTATGGTCAAGTCCAAGTCTCCAATTCCACCGAAACCGAGGATCCACTACTGTGAATTCACCAAGAACGAGGGAGGAGGTCCTATGCCAATCGTAGATGAAGGAGGCTGCAGCGAGTGGAAAACATTTCACAAATAGCACCCCTTATAGGCTCATTTCACTTGGATGATGAATACATTATATACTTGATAAAGGGTTATTGGGAGTGATAGTCAATAGGCCATAGCTCTGATGCAATCAGGAATTTCAAATGGACCTATATAACTTGGACTTATTTTCATTTCTTATAAAATCTCATCATTTTTTTCCAAGGAGATATAGAGAGAAATTATTCATCTCCAACCTTAAACACCAGGTCATGTCGATGATTTCTACCATTACTCTTCTATCAACTTTGAGCACCCCTACTTTGCTTCTAAATGGTCTTAACCTTTTATACAATTTCCTTAACCATTTCTTATCCTAATATCTTGAGTTCAAAAACTTCATCCCAACACATAGATCTTATACATATCTTCCCATAAATAGATTAATATGGATCTATTTGGATACTATAGTTGAAGCTATTATTGGAATAGAACATAACCAATGGAAGATGTTGATCTCATATTCCTTTAAATCCCATCAATAATTCTATCAATATGTTCTAAATATTCTACAGAGTTTTCTCAGATTTGATATTGTTTTGGGGGTTATCATCTACAATAAAGTTTTATTTAGTGTTAAGATCATGTTGGAGACTATTATAGAGGCTGGTGGTAAATCTCAAATCATGATCTAATATAATTGATAATGTTATTCAATGAAGTCTCACAACATAGTTGATGAATATCCTTTCATGTTGATCAAGTGGGAAGTCTATATTAATTGAAAATAAGTGATAAATTAATTTTAAGATATTACATAAAAATCCATATGAAAGTATTTCCTCTTTATATATTCAAAAGACCTATGAAAAAATCAATGGTGATGTTTTCCTATTTCCATGTAGTTATGGGAAATTTTTACATCATCCCATTAGAGTTATTCCATTCGTCATTCACCTACTAACTTACCAGTTATTTTTATGGATACTCTACAATCTCATTCTTCACAGTGTCCCATGAGTAGTGTTCTCAAAGACTTTGATATATCTTCATTATCACTTGGTAAATGGAGAATGTCAATCTACGTTCATCATTCCAAAAATATTTCTTTATCACGTGATTTTATGGAACAAATAGTGGTGGAATAAATCATATAACTCATTAAACAATTTTGAACAATGGGGATTTATATTTTCTTACACCTTCAACCTTCTTATGTATATAAACATAATATGTTTGAGAATCTAGTATATTCTCTATAAGGGATGGTTGAGGAATCATTTATGTAAGGAATGAAAGTTTTTTATCCATTATTAATCTCATATCCATACTTTTTAAGTTAAAAAAAATTGTATCCTTCCAAATTATCATCATTAATAAGGTTGATGTATCCTTTCTTCTTATATCATATTACACTTTAGTTACTTTCCCTGGATAGTAGTGGATTGAGTAGTCAAAATCCTTGATAAACTCTAATTGCTCCCTATAGAAAATATTATGATCCTTCTCTATGAATATATGTTTGAATATATTATGATCCATATAAATTTTACACTTACAACCATAAATATAGTTCCACCTTATTTTCAATGTGAAGATCATTGTTAAAAATAGTAGATCATCCCTTGGGTATTTATGCTCATTAAATTTCAACTACGTTATGGTTTGGGCTATCACTTTATAATTTTTCATTGATACAAAACCCAATACCTCCCTCAAGTAATTATATTATACCACAAAAAGATATCCACATAAGGGTAATGTGTGTACTGGTTAATTTATAAGACTCATTTTCAATTCCTTAAATAATTAATCATATTCATTAATATATAAAAACATTACTCTATTTCATGTTATATTGGTTAGAAGGTATTAATATCATGGAAAGTTTCTAAAAAATCATAAATTAAACCCATCTAATCCAAGGAAACTATGAATCCCTGTAATATATTTCGTTCAAGGATACTCTTCAATTTCATTTTCCTTACAATAGTCTTCAAATATCCCTTTACTGGTGGTAACATTCATTGAGAATGATTCTTCCTCCATCCAGAAAAAACATTTACTATAAATTGAATATATCTTCATAGTTACAAATTTCATTTTCATAATATTCAAAATCTACTCACGATCCACCTTAATTTTGGAGTATATAAAAATTTCATCTATAAAGACTACCAATAATTTGTTGTGGAAGTTCTCTATAAACTATATTCATTGATTCCATGATATTACTAGATCATTAGTGAGTATGAAGGGAATCACTATGAACTCATACTGTTCATATCTTGTTCGAATGTTATTCTTCAAAACATCTTCCTTTTGTAACCTTTAATTAGTGATATCCAAATTGAAGGTTCACCTAAGAGAAATTCTAGACCCCACACATTTCATCGATCAAGTCATTAATCCAGGAAAGGGGATAATTTTTAATTATCATGATGTTTTTGTATTTTTAAAACTGAAATAATATGAGAATTGATCCATACTTATTCATGATGAAGAGGACCTGTACACGCCACGATGTTGCACAGTTGTGTATAAAACCATTTTTCAGATTCTGTTGTAACTTTTTATTTTGTACTTATAAATAAATGACGCCCATTCTATAAGGTGTATTGAAAATAGGGAGACATCAAGTTATAATTTCGACTGAGAACCCAACCTAACATTAACGAGGAATACCATGAAATTATTCTGAGAATAAATTAGTATAACCCCTTATAATGGGAATGAATTCAATAATTATTCTATCCATTTTCTAAATTAGTTGGTCTATATATGCTAACACATAAAGAAATAATATTCATGCTAGAGAAGAAGATTCCAAAGGAGATTCATCCACATCCTTAAAATTGTACAAAAATGTGATGAATTGGGACATGAAGAGGGATCTATCTCTCGCCCTCTCACCTCAAAATTGATGTTATCATCATATAAAGAAAACCAATCAAACAGAACATAGCATCAAACCCTACTATAGGAAGAAAAAAAAATTATTAGAAGATTTTTTCTAAAAGAACTAACTCTGGATGAGTTATATAATTTAGATTCAATAATTTCTCCATTTGTTATTCACATATAAAACTCAATCACCATGTTTTTAGGTGGTGTTTCAATTGTTCTACTAAAATTTAAAGATATGAATAAATTCATAAAAATAGAGTAGTAAATTATGTTCCCAATTCATGAATGAATAACTACCATGCCTTTCAACACATTATTTTTTGGAACCACCTCAATAGTAGTGGTAGAATATGACTCTCTTGGCATTGGAAGTTATTTCCGTTTATTATCTTCAAAAACCCTTGGCCTAGAGAATTTCATCACATGAAGCTTATGATCCTTGTAGTTGAAACACTATAAGACAGTATGAGTTTTTATCAAAACCATATATTCATCTGTAATATTAGTGGGCTTTGTCATATCCCATATACATTGATTATCATAGTTTCCCTCTTTTCCACACATGAAGCATCTTATGGTTACATTAGAATAATTTCAGGGACACTTATTCCAACACTCTTGACATGTGGAAAGTTGGGTTTTCTTTACACTAGGAAATTTATTTTTATTTTCTCTTTAATTAAGCTACATTTTACATTTTTTATATCTAGTTCCATGAGACTAGTGAGAGTAATCGATCTGCGTCACAAACATAAGGGCACAACAAAAAATTCGTCATATTTCTCAATGTTTGGAATCACTATTTTTTTATAGACTCAGATTTTACCAACTAAAGAAATGGACCACCCTAGTTCAGTTACTGATAACGAAGCCAGTGGTGTAACATTCAATTCTAGTGAAGTTTTCCTCACATTACGAGATAGAATCAACTTCATTTTACTTCAGTATACAGAATTTCATCTCCATTTTATGATAGAGAGTTTAGGAAAAATATTTATTATAAAAATATTCCTGAACCTTCACCTTAAATGGAGTAAATTTTCTATTTGGGATCCAGGTTTTTGTTATTTTTCCACCTCTAACAAGATTTACCCTCCATGTGATAGATGTAAAACACATTTTTCCCTTATTATGATCATTGGAGGACATCAAATATTTTTTCAATATATTTAATCCATTAGTCCACAATGAGGGGATAATAAGATAAACTAATGGGATGAGTTATTTTTAATATAAATTACTTGATCGAAAATAATAATTCTTAGAAGAAAGAGGGTGTACAACATGATTCAAGTCTTTATTCAAAACTAGAGTTAATAGAGCTAGTACCACAATGAATTTCTTATCATATTATCCTATATGGTTAGGAATATCAATTGGTAAATCATCACATCTCTTATTACATAGGTTGCTAGCATGGTTCCTCTTATTTCCCACCTTTAACTAAAATAAAGGAAAATATAAAGAGGAAACTATGATCATAAGAGGAAAAAATTATAAATAAAAAGTATATCTTAACTTAAGAGTCTTTGCATTTAAATCTAGTTTATCTATGGTTATTTTCTTATTATTTTTTTTCTAACCTAACAGTCATTTCATGTCCCTTATAATGGTTAATATGAAGTTTGTTTGTTTTTATAAGAGTATCCTTTTGGAGTGTCAAACCACGTGTATTGAAATCCTAAATATTTTACACATGGTAATTATTGAGTTAATACCAAATGCACCATTTTCAGGATTGTTAACCCTAGGTAAAACTATTCCATATCAACAACCATTGGTAGTATCTTGGAAGGGATGTAGTTTCTTGGAATCCAGTCCCTCTATACATTACCAAGATATCATTATATTTTATTATACAATTTTTATACCCAGTGTTATCACTAAAGTATTCTAGTCCCAATTTCCATAAATATCAATATCTTTCTATAATTCCATTAATAGTGACCCATTCCATTTACACAAATTTTTAAAATATTTTTTACATAAATATCCACAAATACACATCATGGATCGATTTCACTATTGTCTTTAGAAAACCAAGTACATAAAATTTCAAAATGAAACTATAATAAAACAACTTTATTTTAATCTCTATAATGAGATCATAAATCCCATTGATCTCATAAAACTAAATAGGAAAACTTAGGGAATACATACAAAAAAGGGGTTACAAAATATCATATTAAGGAAATAAACTTGATAATGAAGCATTAAATGGGATTAAAATAACATAATATGATATGATAAAAGAAGGATGACAAATAATAACCCAGAAAAAAACATGAATTAAATAGTGATCATAAAAAAAATTGGAACATATTATAAACATAAAAAAAATTAGAATATGTAAAGGCTTACTACCAAGTCAACATCAGATTGTGAAAAGAGTCCCATAATGGATTATCTTTACTCCATAAAACCATACACAATGTCTCATGAGAAAAATAAATTTCCTAATGAATTGGAGTACTATATAATCACACCCATCATAATATATAAATGGAAATCTGATCCAAAAAGGAAAATAAATAATACGACATAAACACATGACATAACCATGGAAAGAAATTGGTTTTATAATCTCTCAACAAATCTTAATAAAAAGATGTCACATAATGATTCAGAAAAGGTGGAAATAAATAATATGAATGTTCAAATTTGATGAAATAATAATTTTTCAAAAAATACGATTTTAATTTTGGAATGAAGACTTTAAATGAAAATTTCATAAAATGATTAAGGGAAAGTAAAGTTCCCCTTAATGATGATTGATTTTAAAAAAGAAATTTGAGATATGATATTAAGGCATTTATCACCCCATCAAATGGTATTACATTAGTCAAGGTATATATGAGAGATACATATATACATAATTTATGTATAGTCTATAGATTCTTGGTGATATTGAGAGTGTGATTTAGATAGAGGAAGTTCATAATGCGTTGAAAAAGAGTGGTTCAAATAGACCCCTTACCTTAAGTTCTAGAATAATTCTACACTTTCACTTAATGTATGAGATAATTAAATTAGATTTGATAATTATGTAATTAAGAAAATTTTACATCTATATTTTATGTACTATAATTTTATTATTCTTATTTATAACCATTCATATGAGATATAATGTCTTATTTTGTTGTACAGAGGGTGTTCATTTCATGGTTCCAAGTCTGGATAACATGTGGATAATAATTATTATTATCATAAAATGGGAATATAAATATTAAAGTGAAATGAAATAGTATTAATGTACTTTCATAAATTTAAAAGGTTCAAAATAACCATATGTGTTTCAATGTAGGGGAAATTCACTCAGTAAAAACATAAATCTTATGTGGGTAGTTCTTTTTTTTTATTTTACCGATCATCATGAAATAAGTTGTTTTATTTTATTAAATGTTTGTAAAAACAATATAGAAAGTCAAATAATTTATAATAACGTTTTTATAATCATATGTCACCAGAATTTTATTTCTATAACTATCCTTCAAGGTGGGGAAGAAAAATGAAGTACATTATTTGTGGTAGTGGTGAACTGACCATATTATAAAAAAAAATTCATTTTAGAATCAGAAGTAGGGTGTAAAAGATAGATACTCCACCATAATAGAAACATATTTTCATATTTGGGATACAAATTTCACTATGCCTAGGTTCATGGACATCATATTTGGTCTAGATAAAGAATAAAATTAAAAAGATAAAATATAGCGTTTACCACTCCCTTTGATTTTCACCTTTTAATCAACACTTTGAGGCTGCTTGGAATGGTCCTTAGATGAGACCAAAATCCTAGCATATTGATGATCGAAATTTCAAGGTTATTGGGATCAAATTTTCAAATCTCAATGGATTAATCTTTTTAGTAGAATTAGTGGGGAGGGATTGTATTTATATGGGGTGGAGTGGGGGGGGGGTTTATTAATATTATAATCATAAGATTATTATTGAGGATAAAGAAAAGAAATAGTTTTGATTCATGTTACTATATAAAGTAAATGGTGTGTGTAAGTACAAAATAATGTGTTTTTTTATAATGCATGACTAAAAAATTAATTAATTGAGCTTATAATGTTATTTTTTCATATTTCACTATTCACAAAAAATTATTCAATTTTTATAAAATAATATAAAATAATTCTATTTTTTTGTTCATGTAGATTTAAAAAATGAAAACCATTTTAAGAAAATAATTTTCTAAATATTTTAAATTTAGTTTTTATTTAAAATTTTGATTTATTGAAAAAATTCTGATTTTAATGTTATGATCAATTTCCGGACCCACTGATAAATCACATATGTTCTCATAAAAGTATACTATATTTATAATAAAAAATAATATTAATTTATAAACATATTTTATGAAAATAATAAAATCTTTTAATAAATAATATTTATTATAAAAAATCAAATAAAACGTATATGTTTTTAAAAATCCTGAACACTCATTTTATTATTATAAAAACATTTATTTACATGTATAATGATATAAATATATCATACTATCATTTTATAAGATGCATAGAAATAATTTTACATTTCTATATGTTAGGATACTATTCTAATAGTTAGGTTACTATTCCAAAGGTAATATTACAATTTCAACAGCCAGGTTACTATTCCAAAAATTATATTACAATTCGAATGGTTAGATTTATAATGATCATATGGGTTCCCTAATTTATAAAAATGCAACATATTTCATTAATTCATCAATAAATTATATTCCCTCACAATATGATATATTTTTATTAATTTTAAAATTTTATATTTCATTACTAATATTCCTATTAATTTATATAGTGTATTTAATGGTTGCAATTATTCTAGGAGATCGAGTTGATCCAAATATTCTTATTATTGTTATATTATATTCAATTCATTATCCCATTGTAATATTTTCAATTATTATGTAAATTTTTATTCAATAAATTTAATGTTTAAATTAATACAATAAAACATTGTTTGTTTTTTCATATAGTGCATGTGATATACAAAATTTGACATGTTTATATAATCAAAAAGGAAATTACATTGATAAATTTTGTGTCATTAAAAATATGATAACCAAAATTTAAACAAAAATATTACTTCCCTAAGAAAATTTCAAATTATAATATAATTTTGATGGCTAGTTTTAAAATAATACAACTATCCCAAGTCTCATAACATCAGAAAATATCCATCTCCCACACCCTAAAATAACAAACATTACCAATAATACCTCATTGTAATAACCTTACTGTGATACCACTTTGTAGAATCCCAAATACAAATCTATTGAACAATACATTAGTTGGTAATCCACTGACCTCTTCCATCCCACTCTATATATTAGAGACCACCTACTACCAAAGAGATTCAATGGGGTGATATTAGAGAGACTATACCCTTTGTATAATTAACCAAAAGAATTTATAGAAGTAGAAAATATAAATAGTCAACAAAAAATAATATATTTTTTTTTACCATAAATGAAATAAATTTTATTTAAAAGAAATATGAATAAGGTCACATGAACTATAAAAATGTAAATTGTATCCCCTAGAGGTTGTTTACTTGAAAACATGTCCAAATTTACATAAAACAACACCAAAACATTACTGAGGATCTACCAAATAATTCCTAAAAAATGAATTGAAATACCACCCCTAAATCCATCATACCTCTATCAAACTATTTACTAATAGAAATTTTCTTTACCTCAAATACATCATGATTTTAGAAATCTATGCCCACCCTAAAAGGCCTTTACAAGGACTAAGTTTGAACCCAATAGGAAAACATAAATTGTGTCCCCATAAAATAACCATACACATATTTATGTATAGTGTAACACCCAAATCATTCACGGTACGCTTTTCTTTGAATAATATAGTAGTGTGTGTTGTATGCAACTTTGAGTTCTAACACACCACAACCAATCAAACTAGCCATTATGAATAGTAATACCAAAATTTTGAAAATTTATTGATTTTATATTTCAAAATGGACTTCATTTTTGGATTCGGATTATGAAAATTAGCTTAGGGTGAATTTTTGGTACTTTTCTGATAACTTTAACATTTTGAGGAATAATGAAAATTACTAAATTTTAATAAAAAGCTACTTTTTAAATTGAAATAATTAATAGGGATAAATTATGAATTTGAGTGATTTTAAAGTATAATTAGATTATATTATTACCATTTAATCCAAGTTTGGTATTTGGAAATAATTTCACATTTAATCTAAACATAAGTAAGTGACAATCTTTTGATAGCTATTATTTCTTCAAAACACTCTTTTTGTTTTGACAAAGGAAATTAATTTTAAATTAATTTATACCACTTATGTGTTTTGAATCTAGAAAAATGTATTCCATATTTATAATTAGGAGGTCCAAATTGTGTAAATATGTAACTTTTATTTTTAGACATTTTGAATAATTACTTTGTTAAATATTTTATTTACCATGGTTAAAGGGTAAATCCGGTAAATAAGGGTAAAATAATAATATAATAATAATATTAAATTGCCCTAAGACGTGTCCTAACCCTATTTCTTGATACATTCCCGACCATGGGCATCTTTTGGTCGATTTTGGGACCCCATGGAGCCACTTTTAAGGGATAATGACATTTTATATTAATTAAGTTAAAGTAAATACAAAAATGACATAAGCATATATAGTTTAGCAGAAATTTTTTTTATAGTGTTATATATGTTATATTTTAGGCTATAAATATTAATTATAAAGATAACAATATTTCCTACATAATTTTATTTTATTTATAATTTTTATACATTGAATAATTAAATTTATTTATGACACAATAATGATGCAGTTTTTTCATTATTAATGAATGAATCAAATAATTTGTGTTATAAATGTTAACATAAATATAATTTGAATGTTTTTATGACATATAGGAATTTTATTAGTTAATATGAAATTTTATGATTTCTTAAATGAGTTTTTTTAATTAATAATATTGTTAAGAATTTAACAAAATTCAATTATTAAATAGTGTCAAAATTGACAAAAATAAGTTTTTTTAAAAATATTATATTATTAATTGATATTCTATTCTTAAAAATCTATGGTTCAGACAAAGTACTTATAAAATGATAGGTGTATCATTAATGGACCACTTGGGGGTCTCTTGAAATTATTTAGTATGTTTTTTAACTATACAATATAAAAATAAAAAGAGACATGGTAAATGTTAAACCATTTAACTAGGAGTTAAATATAAAGGTTAAGTTTAATATAGTGACCCAAGCTAGTATAAAACATATTAGTTGAGTGGTTTTCGACCCATACCCACCATATAATTTAAATAATCCATTTTTGAGCCTTTAGAAACTGAAATTTATTTAATTATAAAATAATATTTCATACTTTTCCAAAGGTGCCCCTCACCCCTCTTATAAAAGGGCACTCCCCCTTCCCTATAATTCACACCTTCAAAGCCTTTTTTCTCTTGTCAAAACACTACCCAAATATCCTATAAAATTCCACCAATTCATCCTAGAGTACTTGAATTAGTCATAAAGCTAACTTATGGAGCCATTTTGATCAAATAAAAAGGAAAAGCCTGAAAAAGAGGTAATGATTCACCACCCTATTTCAAGTTTCATTCTTCTTCCACTTATTATTTCTTTCATATTTCTATTATAAAATAATAACTCTATTATCTTTTATATTTTTTGATGTTATTATAAATAGGTACAACCATATTCAGTATTCTATCCATCTTTTTAAGGACATGTCACCATACGTGCGTACGTACGACTTACCGTCTCCACGTCGTGGTCTAATTGTTATTCAAATCATTATTATTTGGATGTGTATGATAATGATGTGTAATTGATGTAAATACCAAATATAACCTGATAATGAATCTTTATATATGATATAACATCAAATTATATATTATTTTAATATCAAAAGAATGATATTGTCACTCATGCGTACGTACGGACTACCGTCTCCACGAACATGATGAGATTCATTCCCCTTCATATCCCTTCAAGTATAATTCTCATTTGATGATTAAAAATAATGTTTAAGGACTTGATATCATAATAGATATGAATAATATACAACCTATCCATAAAAAACACGGCTTACATAACAAATCATATAAAGGAAAAAAAATCAGTTAACACCCAATACAACGATAATAAAAAGATATTATTGAAAAAGAAATGTTAAACGATAATATATGATATCATATTAATGTATATGATTCATTAAGAATTTAATAAAAATTAATTCACCATTATAAATGAGGTTAACCTACCCTCGAACATGTAAAAGTACAAGGTAAGGGTTTATTTCACAATCTCTTCATTATCCAAGTTAGTTTATACGTAATTATCTACTAGGACCTCTTTATCATCAGCATCCATGTTTCTTAAAAATGTATTTCAAATCATTTTTAATATTTTATAGACTATCGGTTAAAGTCATTTATACCCTTTTTGAATTTTTATAATATTTTTATAACGGAATCTTTCCATAATTTTCCAAAAAGGTCTTTTTTAACCTTTTCGACAAAATTAATGTAACAATGTTTTTTTTAACTTATAAGGCGGGTGCGGCAATTTTCTACCGTTATAAAATCGTCAAAGCTTACATAATAAGATTATAAGAATATTTTAAAAGTAAATGTTTTTTTAATAATTATATGACTTTTAAATGATTTAAAAAAAGAGATATTCCTCTCAAATAGTTTTGATTTCATCTATGTCAACATCCTTTGATGGATTTTAAGCTTATTTGAAGTTGATTTATTATGATACAAAACTTCAATATTGTATTGAAGGTTTTATTAAATGTTTGATTATGGATGTGTTATTTTTATACCATTCATGGTTTATGGAGAAAGTATAGACATTATGTATGCTAGTTTTAATATGAATGTTTATGTTATGTTTAAACCTATTCATATGAAGAATGAATTAGATTTAATAAGTGATGGGTGGAGCCCGCTATAGCTCCTCGATACATCAGTAGGTCTCATTAGACAAACTAGTGTCTTGGCACAAGGCCTTGAGAAAATCTTATTTATAGTTTTGGCACAAGGCCTTGACTATGTGGTTATGATAGTCCGACATTATGCATTCCATCATTATGAAAGTGGTTATTGATATTGCATGTGATTATTCAACTTGTAGAATATTCATGTGAATAAGTAAATGAAATTATTTCATTTTATTTTTTCCATATTATGCTAAAGTTCAAGTTTAAAAGTATTTTTTATTTATACATTTCCTTAAGTTTTTATGCTTATTTATAAAATTTTCCGCTATATTGTTATCCTTACGAAGAATCTGAGCTCACCCCATTCTATGTTTTATTTTTCCCAGGATGTGAAAAAGTATTTTATGACTGGACTCCAGGGATAGTTAGAAGGGATATGGGTGTGGACTATGGAGACTATGTTGTTGTAGTTTTTCACTTTATGATGTAATGTAAACCTTATGAATGTATCTAGTGTTTCCAAGGCTACTAAACTAATCGGTATTTCGATACTTGATCTTCTGTGATCATGCCAATGTTATGTAATAATGAAACGACTCTAGGTAACTGGTTTCAGGGCATTACAGTTGGTATCGGAGGAAGTTTAGTACAAAACATGGAATCTAGATTTAGATAAACTATGATTAGAGCACATAGACCTAATATGGACTTTCAGGATTAGTATAGAAGAAATTTCTAGAATTTTGGTATTTTAGAGATTTTGTGGGTTTTCCAAGAAATATATCCCTGTCTGGATATGAGCAGGTAGAGGTGGATCTGGAATAGATGTACCTAGGGTTAAAACCTGAAAACACAGTTTTGAGCTAGACTCGAATGAGAATTGGTGCATGACAACAAGCCTTACTGCACTCTTGGTTACAACACTCCTAGGGGATATTTTTAGGATAATTATAATTTTTTCTAGAAACCATTATGAAGGGTTTATGAGTATATACATCCTATAATAAAATACTTTTATGATTATGGATTATATCCATAAACTGTTAAATTCATGTTACGTGTTTTACAAGTATGGATTTATGTATTGTGATTCATAAACAAATATTGTTTATGACATTGTTTAGAAATAGAACCTAGTTGAAGAAATAGAATGAATACCAATGCACGCAATACATGTAGTGATTGACCTCCTTATCAAGATAGTTATAGTGGAGCTGGTGACGCAACTGGTGCTGATCAGCAAATCACCATACTGGGACAACACACTCAGGTTATGAATAATAACCTTACTCGTATGGAGCACCCAGATCCACAATGTGGAGGATCAATGTTAGATCACTTCATGGGGAAACAAAAACCAACATTCAATGGGAGTACAAATCCATTAGTAGCTGAGAAATGGAAAAATTCCTTATAGAAAATATTTCATTCCTTGGGGAGTAGTGAAAGGGAAAAAGTTATCATGGAAGTTTACCGCCTCACTGGACATCCTGACTAATGGTGGTCATTGATTCAAAACACAAAGGAGGATGATGAAGTATCAAATATGGAATGGAGGGATTTCAAAGAGTTTTTCTTAGAAAAATACTTTCTTTATGACTATCGAACAGATATGGAAAGGCAATTTCTGAGTCTGAGACAAAAGGAGGATGTCAATGTCGCAATGTATGAGTCTAACTTTACAAGGTTTTCGAGGCATGAAACATATTATATACATAACCCAAGGAGTAATATTGATCATTTATTTAACGGTTGAAAACCATTTCTCCATTGATCATTAGTCTCACAATACTTCTTGTCATATGAAGATATTGTCTCATGTGTTATCAAGACAGAAAAGGAATTCTCTAAGTCTTATGACTTTAAAGAAAAGAAAGTGAAGAAGAGATTTTCTGATCTCTCTGTAAATGGAAATAAGTTGAATAAGGTAATATTTTTTATCCATCTTGCAGTAAATGTGGGAAAAAACACCCCGGTACTTGTTTGAAAGGAATGGGAGTCTGTTACAAGTGTGGTGAAAAAGTCCACCAAGCTCGTGATTGTAAGGGGAATAAAGAAGCTTCCGATGTTCAATTCTATAGTTTCAGGGAGATGGGACATTATTTAAATAAATTCCCTAAGTGTTAGGGGAACTTACCTTATAAAAGGCAAAGGGATCAAGGCCAAGCTTATACTATCACTACTGCTGAGGTATAAGCTCCTAAAGACGTGGTGGCATGTAATTTAATGGTTTCCTCAAGTTCAGAAAATGCTTTGTTTGATTCTGGATCATCGCATTTTTTCATATCTTCCCAGTTTTCTAGGAAAATTAGATATTTCTAATTTTATTTAACAAGGGATTTGTCAGTAAAAACTCCTAAGAGAAGTATCATTGCCACAATGTTTTGTGAATCAGTCCCCATTTGAGCATATAAATGTTCTCTATCTGGTGATCTCATCGGCATACCCATGATTGAATTTGATATAATCCTTGGTATGGATTGCCTTTCAGACCATGATGCAATGATTTATGGTAAGAAGAATGAGGTTACGATTTTTGATGATGATGATAAAGAACACCATATATTTAGAGAAGAATCGTCCCCACATGATTCTTATCTAGATCCACCCCTATTAGCTCAACTAAATTCAATTATCAGGGAGGAAGAGAATAAAATAACTGTGTGTGAGGAAAGGAATGTTCAAATAGAGGATGGAATTATTGTGAAACAATATGTAGATGTGTTTCCAAAAGATTTACCTGGACATCCTCCAGAACTATAATTTGAGTTTTCCATTGATTTAATTCCTGGTTCAAGGCCCATATCGAAGAACCCTTATAAAATGGACACTGTGGAATTAGTTGAACTAAATAAACAACTAGAGGAAATGAGTAATAAGGGATTTATTCTCCCTAGTGTATCTCCATGGAGAGACCGTATCCTTTTTGTTAAGATGAAATATGGATCTATGAGTTTGTGTGTCGACTACAGGGAAATCAATGCTATAACAATAAAGAAAAAGTATCCCCTACCTCACATTGACGATTTATTTGACCAACTGCAAGGAGATAAATACTTTTAAAAGATTGAACTTCGATTTGGATACCATCAGTTGTGTGTGAAGAAGGAATACATTTCGAAGACAGCATTTCAAACCAGGTATGGGCATTACGAGTTTACAGTAATGCTTTTTTGGATAACTAATGCACACTCTATTTTCATGGATCTAATGAATAGAGTTCTCAAGGAATATCTCGATGATTTTTAGTGGTATTTATTGATGATATCATGGTATATTCCAAAAGTTAATAAGATCATGAAAATCACTTGATCATTATCATGAAGACTCTTAGAAGACATGAATTATATGGGAAGTTTTTCAAGTGTGAATTATGGCTTTAGGAGATTTCTTTTCTTGGCCATATTGTCTCCAAGGATGGAATCTCTGTAAATCCTTCAAAGACCAAGGAAATCCAAGAATGACCAACACTGATGAGTTTAATTGAGGTATATAGTTTTATTGGTTTAGCAGGTTATTATCGGCATTTCGTCCAAAATTTTTCCCGACTAGCTAACCCATTAACGAAGCTCACAATTAAAGGGGTTAAATTTTTTTGGATAAAAGATTATGAATAATTTTTAGAAGAACTGAAGAGAAGAATAATCAATGCTCCTATATTGACTCTACAATCTGGGAATGATGGGTTCGTTATTTATAGTGATGCATTGAAGAAAGGACTTGGTTGTGTCCTTATGCAGAATGATAGTGTTATTGCCTATGCATTACGACAGCTGAAAATTCCTGAGCAAAAGTATCCTACTCATTATATTGAGTTAGAAGCTATAATATTTGATTAAAGATATGGAGACATTATCTATATTTTGAAAAATGTGAGATATATACCGATCACAAGAGTTTGAAGTATATTTTATCAAAAAAAAGAACTCAATATGAGGCAAAGGCAGTGGCTTGGACTACTCAAGGATTATGATTGCATGATACAATACCACCCGGGTAAGGGAAATAAGGTGGATGATGCTTTTAGCAGAAAGTATCATGGATTTTTGAACAAAATGAGAGTTGAAAGGGATCCAATTTTTATGGATCTAGTAACGTTAGATCTGGGAATAACCATGGAAGGTAAAACATCGATACATTTTCTAATGGTTGCCAAACCATATTTTACAAAAATGAAAAGAAGTCTCAGACCGATGATGAAGTGTTTAAAGAGAAGATAAAAGCTGTGAATGATGGGAGATTGAGTGAATTTGTGTATGAAGATGGAATTTTGAAATTTGGGAAGAGACTTTGTGTTCCCAATATAGCTGATCTAAAAATGGAATTGTTGGATGATGCTCATAGTTCTAATTTCTCTATACACCCTGGGAGTACCAAAATGTATAGAGATTTGAAGGAACATTTTTGGTGGGACAAAATGAAGAGAGAGATTTCTGATTTTGTTTCAAGATGTATGGTTTGTCAACAAGAGAAAACTGGAAGGCAATAACCTGGAGAATTCATGCAACATATTCCCATACCTGAGTGGAAATGTGATAATATTACGATGGAATATGTCATGAGACTACCAAAGACTCCTAGAAGGAACGATGCAATATGGTTCATTGTAGATTTTCTTACCATATCAGCACATTTTATGGCTATAAGAAAGGATTTACCACTTGAACATCTATCAAGACTATATATGAATGAAGTTGTGAGACTTTATGGAGTACCCATATCGATTATTTCTGATTGTGATCCACATTTTACATTAAGATTCTGGAGAAGTATTTAGAAATCCCTGGATACTGAACTTGATTTGAGGACTTCCTACCACCCCAAAACTAATGGACAATCATAAAGGACTATTGAAACCTTAGAAGACAAGTTGAGATCATGCTCACTTGACTTTCAAGGTATGTGGGATCAATATTTACTTATGGTAGAATTTTCCTATAACAATAACTTTCATTTAAGTATTCAGATGGCACCATATGAAGCATTATACGGAAAGAGATGCCGCAAACCTACCTGTTGGGATGATGTTGGTGAAAGAAAACTCGTATGTCCAGAACTGGTGGAGGAAACGATGGAAAAGGTGAAGGTAATCTAAAACAACATCAAAGCAGCTCAATGTAGCTAGAATAGCTATGCTGAAAACTGAAGGAAGGATTTGGAATTTCAGGTTGGAGATCATGTTTTCATGAAGGTATCTCCATGGAAGGGAGTTATACATTTCGGTAGGAAAGGTAAATTGAGTCCCAGGTACATAGGACCTTTCGAAATTCAAGAACGAATTGGGGTTATAGCTTACCATTTTGTAATGCCACCAAGTCTCTCCAAAGTTCACAATGTGTTCCATGTATCACTCTTGAGAAAATACATGCTTGACTCAAATGCATGTATTCACTTATGAGGAAGTGGAAGAAGAACCTGATTTGTCTTATTATGAAGAGCCCGTCAGGATTCTTGATATCAGAGAACAAGTGATGAGAAACTGGATGACTCATTTGGTAAAAGTTCTATGGAGAAACCATAAGATGGAAGAGGCAATGTGGGAACCCGAGGAACTTATGACGAAGAACCACACAAGTCTTTTCATGCGGAAGTATTCTAGAAATTTCTAGGTAGAAATTATTTGAAGGAGGGAGAATGTAACACCCCAAGCTCCACGACACACTTCTCTTTGAATAATATAGTAGCATGTGTTGTACGTAACTTCGAGTTCTAACACACCACAACCAATCAAACTGGCCATTATGAATAGTAATACCTACTTTTTTAAATTTTATAAATTTTATCTTTCCAAATGGACTTTATTTTTGGATTCGGAATATCTAAATTAGCTTAGGGTGAATTTTTGGTACTTTTCTGATAACTTTCATATTTTGATAAATAGTGAAAACTACTAAATTATAATTAAATTTTTTTTAATCAAAATAATTAATAGTGATAAATTGTGAATATGAGGGATTTTAGAGTATAATTAGATTATTTTTTTTATCATTTAATCAAATGATGGTCACTGGACATAATTTCACATTTAAACTGGACATAAGAAATTGCCAATCTTTTGATAGTTATTATTTCTTAAAAACACGCTTTTTGTTTTGACAATGGGAATTAATTTTAAAATAATTTCTTCCACTTCTGTGTTTTGAATAAAGAAAAATTTATTCCATGTTTAGAATCATGAGGTCAAAATTTTATAAATAGATAACTTTTATTTCTAGACATTTTGAATAATTACTTCATTAAATATTTTATTTACCATGGTGAAAGGGTAAATCCGGTTAATAAGGGTAAAAAAATAAAATTATAATAATATTAATTTACCCTAAAACGTGTCTTAACCCTATTTGTTGATATATTTCCGACCATGGGAATATTTGGGTCGATTATGGAACCCCATGGAGCCACTTGTAAGTGATAATGACACTTTATATTAAATAAGTTAAAGTAAATACAAAAATGACATAAGCATATATCTTTTAGAAAAGAAATTTTTACATATGGTTATATATGTTATATTTTCGACTATAAATATTAATTTTAAACCTAAAAAGTTTTCCTATATAATGGTATTTTATTTATAATTTTTAGACATTTAATAATTAAATTTATTTGTGATAGAATAATGATGTAGTATTTTCCTTATTAATGAAAGAATCAAATAATATGTATTATAAATGATAAAAGAAATATAATTTGAAAGTTGTTATGACATCCACTTATTTTATTGGTTAATATTAAATGTTATTATTTTCATAAATTATTTTTTTTCTAATTAATAAAGATGTTTATACATTAACCAAAATCAATTATTAAATAGTGTCAAAATTGACATAAAGAAGTTTTTAAAACAAATATTATATTATTAATTGATATTATTTTCCAAAAAATCAAAGGTTTGGAAAAAGGACTTATATAATGATAGGTGTATCATTAATGGACCACTTTGGGTTCTATTGTAAGTATATAGTATGTTTATTAACTATATAATATAAAAATACAAAGAGACATGGTAAATGCCAAACTATTTAACTAAGAGTTAAATCTAAAAGTTAAGGTTAATATAGTGACCCAGACCTATCTAAAACCTATTTTATTAGTGTTTTTCGACCTATCCCCACCTTATAATTTAAATAATATAATTTTTAGGCTTTAGGAACGAAAAATTATTTTATTATAAAATAATATTTCAAGCTTTTCCTAAGGTGCCCCTCACCCCTGTTATAAAAGGGAATTACCCCTTCCCTCTAATTCACATCCTAATAGCCTTTTGTCTCTGCCAAAACCTACCAAAATATACTCTAAACTTCCCTCAATTAATCCTAGAGTCCTTAAATTAGTCATTAAGCCATCTTAATGTTCCCTTTTGATCAAATAAAAATGAATAACCCAAAGAAGAGGTAATGATTTCACCACCCTCTTTCAAGTTCCTTTCTTCTTCCACTTCATCTTTGTTTGTTCTTTCCAGTCTAAAATAATAACTCAAGTATCTTCTATATACTTTGATGTTATTATAAATATGGTACAACCATATTCAGTATTATATCCATACTTTTAATGACATGTCACTATATGTGCGTACGTACGACATACCATCTCCATGTCGTGGTGTAATTGTTATTAAAAACATTATTATTTGGATGGGTATGATAATTATGTGTAATTGAGGTAAATAATAAATATAACATGATAATGATCCTATATATATTATATACCATCCAATTATATATTATTTTAATATCAAAAGAATGATATTGTCGCTCATTCGTACGTATGGACTACCGTCTCCAAAAAACGCAATGAGATTCATCCCCATCATATCCATTCAAGTCTAATTTTCATTTTATGATTAAAAATAATTTTTAAGGACTTGATATCATTCTGGATATGAATAAGATAAAAATTGTCCATAACAAACATGGCTTATGTAACAAAGCATATAAAGGAAAATGAATCAGTTAACACCTGAAACAATGATAATACAAAGATATTATTAACAAGGCTATGCTAAAAGATCATATTTGATATCCTATTAATGTATATGATTCTTGTATAATTTAATAACAATTATTTAACCATTATACAAGAGGTTATCCTACCCTCGACCAAGTAAAAGTACAAGGTAAGTGTTTATTTCACAATCTCTTCATTATCCGAGGTAGTTAATACGTAATTATCTACTGGGACCTCTTTATCATCCACATCCATGTTTCATAAAAATGTATTTCAAATCATTCTTACTATTTTATAAATTATGGGTTAAAGTCATTTATACCCTTTTTGACCATTTATAAGATGTTTATAAAGGAATCGTTTCGTCGTTTTCAAAATAAGGTCTTTTTTAACCTTTTTGAAAAAATTAAGGTATGAATGTCTTTTTTTAACTTATACGATGGGTGCAGCTATTTTCTTCCATTATTAAATCATCTAATCTTCTCTTAAAATCATATAAGTATATTTTAAAAGTAAATGTTTTCATTTATAATTATGTGACTTTTAAATGATTTCAAAAAAAGATATATTTCTATCAAATATTTTTTATTTCAGCTATGTCAGTATCCTTTGATGGATTTTATGCTTATTTATAGTTGATTTATTATGATACAAAACATCCATATTATATTTAAGGTTTTGTGATATATTTGACTGTGGATGTGTTATTTTTATACTAGTCATGGTTTATGGAGAAAGTGTTGACATTTCTCAAGATAGTTTTAATATTAATTCTTATGTTATGTGTAAACCTATTCATATGAGGAATGCATTGGACTTAATAATTGACCAGTGGAGCGCACTATAGCTCCTCGATGCATTAGTAGGTCTCATTGGACAAACTAGTATCTTGGCACAAGGCCCTGAAAAAATCATATTTATAGTCTAGGTACAGGGCCATGACTATGTGGTTATGATAGTTTGGAGTTATGCATTCAATCATTATGAAAGTGGTTATTGATATTTCATGTGATCATTCGACTAGTAGAATATCAATGTGAATAATTAAATGGAATTATTTCACTTTTTTCCACATTATTATGATGTTCAAGTTTAAAAGGCTTTTGTTTTAGTTATATATTGCCTTAAATGTTTATTCTTATTTATGAAATTTTCGTCTATATTGTTATCCTTAGTGAGCGTCTGAGCTCACCCCTTTCTATGTTTTATTTTTCCCAGGATGTGAAGAAGTATTTTATGACTAACCTATAGGGATAGTCAAAGGGGATATGAGTGTGGACTATGGAGACTATTTTGTTGTAGTTTTTCAATTTATGATGTAATGTAAACCTTATGAATGTATCTTGTGTTTCCAAGGCTACTAAACTAATTGGTCTTTCGAGACTTAATCCTTTTGTGAACATGAAAATGTTATGCAATAATGCATCGACTCTGGGAAACTGGGGTCAGGGTGTTACATATAAGAATCTTAAATATATAATAAATAATATATTTAGAATAAACTTTCCCAACTCTACGATTGACCAACCATGGGTGGAAACGCAACTTGTTTTGGCCAATTATGGAGTGGCATTATACACCAAAGTTATTTATACACCATGAGGGAGAACAATCCATAATCACTAATCCTAACACAAAGAAAAGTATAAACTATATTCTCTTGTAATCTTGGTGAATGAGGAATCAAAAAACAATAAGGTTAACAGGGATAGTTTATTATTTTAACTATTAAATAAAAGTTATTATGAAATCAAAACATAGGAACACCAAGTGTTAAAATCTAAAACCATGTATACTACAAAAAGAATAAATTATAGGGTGTAACATAAACTAATGATCTACTATAACCATATTAATTGTATGAACTTGATGAAGATCATAAGAGGTTGTAAAATGTCACTCTTCTACCATGATGTAACCATTCGATGTGATGAATCACCCATCTCATGATTGGAATAATCCAACATTTAATGACATAGTTATGTCAAATAGGGTAAAGAACGGAAGAAGAGAAAGCTATGGATTTGTTAGATTCATCTATAGCATTGGAATACTTCCATACTCATAATATGATGGTAATTGAATATTTATACATACTTCCAAGACACTCCTTAAGTGCACATGCATTTACTAATGCATTATATTTCATGATTAAATTGTGTTCAATCAGTCTATAATTTATCATATGAATTCATCTCCCATGAAATTTATAATATATAATTTTCATATTTAGTGATAAATAAAGGGATATAATATGAATGTTAATGTTTAAAATTTAATATGTAGTGATATTATGTTGCATTACACACCATAAAATATCCCTTTACAATGGAATGTGACATGCGTTGGTTAATTCCGGTCATATCATATTACATGTGTCTATTATACATTATGGTAGAGGCTTTGGGGAATATATCCTTCAATATACCATGTAAAATAAATCCTCATAATAATACTTCCATTATAACATATATTATATCATATAAAATAACTTATGAAATCATTTCCAAAAACCCTTTTGGATATCTTACAATTTCTTTGGAAATATCTCATTACATTAACAATCTATCGCATAATATACAATTAATTAGTTAATAAAAATCCAAAACTATATATGTATAAACTCTAAAACACTTGTATAGAATCTCTTTAAGTCATACTATATCCTCACTAATCAAAAATAAATTTTATCCCTATAAGGATTTAGAACATTAAATTAAATATGAATCATTGAGTATATAAATAAAATAAAAGAGTGTCCCTTAGAGAATCATTAATGTTACTCATGCTACAAAGGTATATAGAATGATCTCCATAAGACACTTGAACCTCTATAAAAATGACCAATAACTATATCATATATAAGAATTAATTTTTATATGCCCCTTATTCTAATACATCAATTTAACATGGGACAAGGAGAATGTGTATCCCATATAGAATACCAATATGTTCTCGATACTCTAAATATATGCTGCCCTAGCCAATGAATACTTCTTATATCATTCACTATTTATGGATGATCACATCATATTCCCCTCACATTGATAAATAAAAATATCATATGTACTATATAGGTACAGTCATACACTTCTTATCCCTATCTCAATATAGGTCCTAGATGTCATACTCATCAAAATATAGAAAAATATCATTTTGGTTATGCTTAGATTGATGAGATGATAAGTAACATTCATAACCACCCATAATTATCTAATCCTAAATAATTTAATAAGAAATGTGTAATTGAATATAGATTCTCATTCTAGGTATATCACCAACATACGTTCTTTAGGGATATGAATTTGAACTATGTAACCCTATTATACCAACAACATAGTGCATGACACACAATGTGGTATACTTCATGTGTCATACAGCATAGAAAACCATTTTTTTACTTAAATTCATATTTTTAATCCAGATACAAGAATATTACTGCTTATAAAATTTAGATTTAATCACAACCTATAGTAATCAATGAGTAACATTACTTTGGGAAAACTCATAATCCTACATTGATTGGTCAATTATGATTACACTTCCCAAAATGTATATCTATATATACATATATAAGTTTACAAATAAAGTTTAAGAACATGAATGATGTATTTTTATAACATGATATATTTTATATTCTTACAATCCCTTAATTACAATTAATAACAACATCCATAAGCACATATATAACATATCAAATATGATAGCCTTCTAGATAATCATTATTTTTTGATACACTTTTATGGGTTTTGTAGAAATCATAACATCCCAATAAAATTACTACGACATATATATGTGAAATCTCATAAAATAATCCCACTAAAATTTTGTGTGTGTAACATCTATAAAGAAAGATAATTTTAATAATAATAATACTATTTAATAATATTCCTAATGTTCAAATAATTAAACATATTCAATATATTTAAGTCAATAACAACAAATTTTACAAATTTAATTACTTATATTATCAACATATGTCTTTTTATAAGTACATCATCATCCTTCATGGAACCATTTCAAATATGATTTTAAGGGTGAAAAAATATCAATTACGCATATTTAAATGAAAATATAGATAAAAAAGTTATCTTATATAAAATATTTTTATCATTTACCTCTATTTAAAACATGTAAAAATATATGATGAATCAAAAATAATGTGTATTTAATTAATCATCTCAAATTACTCGTTACAACTATTAATTAATAAAATGATTATCTTATCATATAGTGAAAATAACATGGAAACAAAAATAATTTAATTATATCTATATGGTATTGATAAATTTATTTACATTAAATTATTTGATGTAACAAACCATAACTTCATCAGTTAAATGCATTCTATAAGCTCGATCAATTACTAATTTTATTTTAATCTTTTATACATATATAAAAATATTAAATTATATATTTGGAATAATATATCCATGAAAACTAAAGAATTTATTTCTATTAAACTTATACCTATGATATAATCCCATGGAGTTTCTAAACCCCTTCAGTTATCTGGTAAAATTCTATCTTATGTAATCATTATATCTAAATTATGATAACTCATAGTTTTAATGACTAGGGACAGACACTTGGAGAATTATTATTGGAATTTCTAAAAAATTATTCTTATTCTATTTTGATCTTTTACCCACTTATACCATAGATACAACATAAAAACAAAGACATCACATGCCCTAGTTCATCACTACAAAAATCTTTGAGAAAACAGGGTAAAATTTTCATGAATATAATAATATTAAAAAAATTAAATAATTTCAAAAGAATTATTTTATTAGACATCAAAATACATAAGGAAACCATCAGCGAATCATTTTATGAATATATTAAGAATATATTCTGTCCTTCTATTAAACGACATCAGTAATGAGTTTTTTTGGAAGGATTTTTTATAACACATATAATATTTCATAATTTAAAACTACTATTTTGTTTTTAGTTTTGAGAGTTAAAAAATAAGATTCTACTTTTCAAGTATTAATCTCAATTTTATGTTTAATGATGATAATTTTATTCATCTTAACTAATAACTTTTATCAGATGAGTATCATGTTAGTAAATAATTAAAAATTAATTTTACTAAATTGTATCCACTTAAATTGATAACACTTTTTAAATTTTTCATATACATTCATAGGTAATGATTTATAAATAAAAAAATTGGGTCTCATTACAATTTCTCAAATAACTTATTATATAGGTTGGGAATTTATTGTAATGTTTTTGTGGGACATGGTCGAACAAAAATTAATTAAAACCTAGAATCTAATATTGGGATGGCCTGGTTCATTTCTCAGGTAGTGTCTGTGGTTGGTTATTTAAGATCTCAATAATTTTTTTAATTTTAACCATAGAAATTCAATGGGTGTATTGTTGTTTTGGTGTGGGTTCATAAAAATGTGATGGGGAACATAGTAAGTTAGGGGTACATGGTTAATCATGAGTGAGTGGTTCCATAGTATGTTTTAGGGTCATAATCGCTAGGGAGGTGTCATCATCTAATTTCATAATTATTGCAGTATCATAGGGGATATGGACATGATAGATGGATTGACCAGGATATAGGTGATATGCTTGGATTATTAAAATGAATTACCTTCAAAATCCATCATAAAATAAAAGAAATTAAAAAAATTACAGAAAATTTTACAAAAATTCAAATCAATTATTTTTTGGAAGTCAGTTTCAATTAAAGAATTTGAATTTCTAGAATTTTTATTTCAAAATGATATTTTCCCAATAAAAACTAAAATTAAATATCAATTTCTATTATTCACCTAAAATATATGAAATTTATAAAATTTAAAATTTACACTGATTCTAGAATTATTTTAGGAGATTTTAACAATAGGTTACATATAACAATTTAAGAAATTATTCATCTCTTAACTCCCACATGATTAATTTATTTCACTCCTCAAAAATATTGGGAATTCAATTATACAAATATATATGTCCTACTTTGAATTGAGAAAATACATAAAAAATGAAATAAATCACATAATAATCCATTGTGTGAATTATCACACCTCTCCAATGAATTAATATCATTTCCATAATATAATTATGTTTAATTAATTTTTCTATTATAGAAATATATATTATTAAATGGAATTTGAATTTTATCACGTTGAACTCCTTTTTATTCCACATTCTTATGTTACTTAAACTAATGTTCAAATTTCTACTATCTATTGATATAATAGAAAAGAAATTTTTATATGTTAAATGCTTCTATATTCAAATAGGGTAAATATTTTCCTCAGCTAAATTAATTCATATTTGAGAAATAATCACTAATTAAAATTTTACAAGCCATTTCTATGAAAATAATTATAAAAATATCAGATTTTATATAAAATTAAAGAATTTATTTAATCAAAATACATAGTGCATAATGTCTTAGGGTTTCGTTGTGGGATCCCAATTTCCCATTCCAAAGAGGTTTTAAAGGGAGTATATCAATTTTTTTATTTAACTCCATGAAGTGTTCTTTTTCAAAATGGTTATATTACCTTGTATTATGTTCAAAATTTCAATTTCATCATGTTATGATTTTAATTCGATAAAGATCATTTCACTCAGACTTATTTCCATACATATGATGCTAGATTTTCTTACGAATAATTGTGAAAATTTAAAAACTCTATTTATTGATTGAACTCTCACAATTTCAAAACTAATGTATGTTTTCCATTATATAATTGATTTTTTTCTAGGAAATAAAAAATTTTAATCATCTTAATCTAGCTTAAAAACATATAATAAAGAATAAATAAATGAAAAATAGAATGATGAATATATAAAACTACAAAAAATTCTAAAATTCTATAAAAATAATCCAAAATAATATGGAGTCCCTTCCCCTAAACCTGTTTAAAATATTCCCTTTTAAACCTAGTAAATTTTATAAATGATATCTATAAAATAAGTATGAAAGGATAAAAACCACTTGGTTTATTAGGTTGGATGAATTAATTTAATTTACTCTTATTAATTCTTATGTTTATTCCCTCTGAAAAATATAAAATAAAATAAAATAAAATAAAATATTATTATTAAGAACATATAAATTTCTAAAAGTGTGAATATGAGATTTGGGTGAATCTTGGGTTGTTCCCTCCAAAGAGTTGACGTTCTCCTAACTATCCATAGCTATACAGTCCCATAATTAAACCCAATATAGAGAATGATGTTGTTTTTGGGCTGTATCATCTATATAATATTTCTTTATCATCTTCAAAACAATACTTATTCATTGTGAATCCCTTTGACAGTGTTCTCCTGGTCCACCCTTTGATCAATGTTATTTAATTGATAATGTGAGGGTTGAGGGATAATGTATGCGGTTTCCTCAACCACAGATATATGTATTATTCCTCTAGGGGTTTCTTCCACAATTGTATTTGATCTTGTTAAAATAATAAATAGTTGGTAATCTAATAAAATCAAAAATAATTATAAAAGTTTAATTTCAATTCTAAATTATCCCCCATGGGTAGCATTTGTTTCTATTGGTTCAATGTTAGAGTCCATCATGTACTACTCTATTTTAAAATATAATTGGTTTTCTAAATAATCCTTAGTAACATAATCCTAAAATCTTTACCACTTATATACTATCCATTATCAACTTCTACTCTAAATGATGACATAATGTTCTTTTCAAACGATTTTCCTTGTCCTCTTGTAGAGGATATTCCTCTGCAACTATTTTAAGGGTTGTTAGAATTAGTACCCGATATAGAACATTTAAAATAGAGAGATAATTTTTTATAAATAATTTTTTTAAATCAAATGGTCTAATGGATTGATTCAATCCCTCTTATAATCTAGGTTTAAACTCTTATTTCTTTCATAATTCCCTGAAAAGGCCATCAGTGATGATTGTGGCTTGTTGGTCATTAAGCCTATTTTTAAAAATTACTTCAATATTTTCTTCCTCATCATAAATAATCACTTTATTAGAATTAGTTAATATTAATATGATGATATTAGTGTATATTTCAGATTTTATAAACATTATATGAAATGAATCCAAGTTAATGGTATCATAGTCTTCAGTTTTAACACGTATTTCATCTTATATTTAGAATTGCATTTTATTTATTATATTATAAATGTAGATGAAACTGTGCATAACAACATTTCCTAATGTTTTATCCCATCAACATCATCGTTATCTTCAGAACCTAGCACCTATAAGAATACTTCTTGTTGTTATTTTACAAAATAAGGGAGATCAATAGGTAGTTGAGTTTCAATAAAATTGTAGAATGAAATGTTAAAAGGGGTGACTCCCACATTTATTTAAACATTGAATTCCACTTATATGTGAATTACTAATATGAAGATATGTTTAGGGGTATGAAGTGGTAATACATCATATTCATCATGGTATTCAAGTTATTCCTCTACCTTGGTTTTTATGATAATCAGTAACATGAATTGACGTTCATCTTATTTAATCACTTATTAATCCTTATATTTTAGAATTTTATAATATTTTATGACTCGATAATATAGGTTCATTATTTTATATTAGGTTAATTCCATTTCAGAATGATGAAAAATCTTAATAGGTAAAATATATGACTAGAATATTTATTATTCAGTATTCATTTTTCCAGAATATTAATCTCTTTAATAATTCCAAACAAGGCCTACATTGTTTTTATGATTATAAATTTAAATTTGAAAATAGTAAAATATTCACATAGTGAAAGAGAAATAATAAGTTTCTATACTAACATATCTAAAATGATTCCAAGTTGATCATATAGTTTTCACATGCCATGGTCAAAAAAATATTATTAAAACCTATAATGAAATATAAGGAAGTCCAATGTCATATCCAAAGGATTGTTTGTGTTCATTTATTCGATATCTGAATCCCTTATTTATATTTTTTTTGTTTTCTTAATTTTATAAAAAATAATGCATAGGTAGTACTGTTGTTTTGGTGTCTCTACGTGAAAATTAGAGGGGGGAACATAATAAATTATGGGTTCACAGACATACATTAGTTGGGGTTCCAATGTTTAGTTTTTCGGGTAGGTTCAAATGGGATTTGCCTCTATAAATTTTGTTTGGTATTAAGTTAGTTTAAGGTATGGGTGAATGAAATTTTGATCTACCTCTTGTAGGGAAATATTCTTAGTTTCATGGACTAAATGACCTATAAAATTCATTAAAAATAAAAAAATTGGAAAAATTATTAAAAAAAATTCTAGACAAAATTAAATCACTAATGTATTTTATAAGTTTACATCAATAAAATAATTTTTGGTCATATATATTAAAATTAAAATTTTTTATCATAAAAATCATAAATTTATGTCCCATTCCAATTATATACATAAAACATAATAAATTTTGAAAATGTACAATTTTTAAGGTATCTATAAAATATTTTGAGTTTATCTTAGTAGTGAATTATAAATTAAAATCAAATAAAATTTCCCACAAATTAGAGAATAATACTAATCATATCATATATTAATCTTTTATATTATAGTGGATAACATTTTTCCCAATCCATCATATGGATAAAATAAACTCAATTCCTTCAGTAACCAAATATTAATAAGGCCTCCTAATGATGTGTAACAAAAATAAAATTTTAAGAATGGGAAGCTAGAATTTTTTGATCCATTTATTACTTTATTTCCACATTAAATATTATCTATTCAAATCAATAATTATAATACCTTCTCAGTTGGATGATTATGGTTAGTCAAAATTATTATCTTGAAGGAATATGACACTTTGTATTATAAAGGGTATTTAATATCACTATTGTATCTTATGATATTCTCTTAAAATTCATTCATTATTATAGTAATGTTGTTTATAATATTAATCCTTTGATCAAATTGATAAGTTCAATCCATATTTATGTGTAACTTTTTACACAACTCATAGATAGTTTTAAATACCCAAATTTAAAAACAAATATATCCATACATATCCAAATGTATCCCATTAATAAGGTACATGAAACCCTTTTAAAGAAAGTTTTAAGAATTTTATGAAATTAATCATCACCACATGATTAAACTTTTATCCCTTATTTTCAATGAAAATAAAATTGTGGGACCAACGATTGATTATGGGGGTTGAATATGACTTCACAATATTTTGAATTAGGCTTAACATATTTTTTGTATCCCTTATCAAGCTATTTCTAATGGGGTTTATTCAAGGATGAAAATATTCCCAATGGTTACTATTTCCATGGTATGGTACTTATTTCTAAAGGTATATGATCACATGAAATTTTAACCATGATTATTTGAGATTTACATTAGCTGAGAAGAGGGGAGTTCGATCTCAATGCACCCTTTTATAGGGAATTATTTCATACGCTCAGAGTCTCTTATATATTTAACTCATATACCTAATAATTTATAAATCCTTAAAATAAATCATTCCTCCCTTACCATGTGAAATTTATCACAGTCACATTTGGGAGTAAAAATCTATATATATCATAGGTTCTTCCTCGATGGAACTATCCATATATATCAAAGGATCTCTATCACATCTTGTTAATTAATTTTAATCACATTATTCTATTGAATAACAATTTAAATACTCATAATTGAGAAATTTGTGATTTATTCTCATTTGTGGAGGAAGTTAGAGTTTTTTTCAGGAATGACCTCCCAAAACATGGTTTCTATAAATCCCTGTGAAAGGAATCATAACCCATTTAGTTTGGTTTCACTTAACATGTCATGTCATAATTTTTTGGCATATAAAAACAACCAAACTATAAAGTTTAACAGCATGTTGGGAGGATTTATAGGAAAAAGGTTCCTATCATGGTTGGTGTGGGACTTATGTAAGAGAATACCATTTATAATTGATCCTTTTGAAAATATTTCCTGACAAGATCATGTTGATTATATAAAGGGTATTTTCCTATGAATATGGCTCTCTCTAGGAATATAATATGACGAGGATGAGATTATGGGACTCAAATAGAGTATAGACCATTGGGTAGGGGGTTTGAATTATGAGAAATATGGATTAATAAAAATGATAGTGAAATGATGATGTTGGGTTTGAAACTTAGATAAGCTTCTTATATATAAAATCACATTTGGAATCAAATCCCACATAGTTAAAAATTATAGGGATTACACTTCTTAGGGAAGCCCAATAAATATTTTATCATTATAGCGATATAATTACCACTGACATATAAGCCAACGTGATTCATCCTCAGTGTAAGAAATAAGAGGAAGTGGATGATCTTCGAGTTTGCATATTCTTCTTCATCTTCTGGTGAATAAAGTAAAGAGTCTAAAATACAATTGATATATGACTAGAAAGTTTTGGGTTTTACTCCAAGGGGGTTACCCAATTCTGAGTTTCTGATATGGAAGATAAGGGTACATAATTATCCCTCATAAAATGGAAAATAATGTGGTTCAACACATTTTCTAAAATAAAGAGGTTCCTGAAACTGACTCTCAGGTTGGGGTCCTCATTACATAGGGTATGAAAAATTGGAAACATCATGAGGACCCAAACTATTATGTTTATTGTGTGTGGGAAATATTTTACTGAGGTAATTTAAAATATAATTGGAGGCACACCGGTGTGTCCTTTTCTTTTATCATGAAAATAGTGGGTCCTTCATGGAGGACATTACTTGCTATTATTTGGATGATATTACTTTGGGGGTTGTGTACTTTAATTAGTTGTGTGAGAGAGATAGTCTATAGGGTTTTTTACCCAAATGATTCCTAGTTGATTTGAGAAAGATCTTTCCTAGGTGATACTTGTGAGAGAAAGATGCTTCTTCAACCAGGTAATACCTTGAAGATCTAGATTGAACATCACCCATGTGCTACTTGGGTAGCCTAGGAAGATCTTCAACAAGATGATACCATGGTGAACTGGGGAAGAATACTGAAGTGAATAATACCATGGGTAACCACACATAGGTGAGACCATTCTCTTTTCTCTGAGGGTATTTAACAGTGTTTTTGGAGGAATGGTGCTCGCGTTTTTTTCCAAATAAGGGCCCTTTTCCCAATTTTGTTTGGAATAGGGAGTGTTGGTTCCACATATTTGTACTTGGTATTTTAAGCCATTGAGGTACACTAATTCCTTTACTCATTGTAATTCCATATGATTATGTAATCATTGGAATTCCACCTGATGGTCTTCAAGGAATGAGAGAGAGAGGTGGGAATATTGAGCTTCAAACTATCACTTCATCTTCCCATCATGTAAAATGGGGATCGCAAGGGTCATATGTATATGTGAACATATGAACCACTGAAAATTAGGTTGTTCACATAAGTAACTCATGATACTAGATCTCGTATGTCACTTTACGTAGTATGGTTTCTCATGTGGCTGATGCTATTTGGACATGCGTGAGAAACATGATCGCACATGTGTTTCACAGAGGTGAAGTTTGGGAACAATCCATGATGGAGAAGTGGTTTAAATGAATCTAACCTCTTATGATGTTAATTTCATCCATCATATAAAAAATAGTTCTAATAAATCCCCCACCCCCTGATTCCATCTAACTAGAACAATGGTGATTTAATCATGAGGAAGAAATAAACACTGGTTTTGATGGATATCTACTTCATCGAGTGTCACATGTTGGTGCGATATTCATGTTTTGATATCATCATTGTCAGTGAAACATGATATGTATATTAGAACATATTGGCTATGCATGTTGACCACACTAGTCAAGTTGAGTAGGTTGACAGTGTAGGTCAGTCTCATAGGTCCGTCATATAGGTCGACCGTGTAGGTGACTGCATTTCTATAAATAATATTTCCATCATCGTGGATCCCCTCGACATTTACACTATTTTGAAACATGTGAGATCTCATCATGTTATTAATCCATGTAATTATTATGTAATTATTTTCCTCACTTGTCTATGGTATCAATTTATTTGCACATATATTTTTGGGGAGGAGGCTTTAGGGAGGTGGTTTTTTCAAGTCACTTAAGTGAGTGACTTATATGAGGTTAGTTAGGTGGGTGATATGTGAGAGGTATTACCTTTACGAGATAGAACTTTAGATCTTCCAAATTAAAAAAACATGACACTTTTAAAAATAATTGTGTATACTTTTATATTTATAATGGATAAGAAAATGGTTTCGGTATCAAACCAACAAATCACAACTCGAATCTAGGAGATGGTAGATATTGACATGTTAGGGTGACAATATTCCAATTACACCACCATTATGAATCATTTTAATCATTTAAAGAAGCATAATATTGCACATGAGCCTCAACACAGTTGGTGAGTTCTCTCGAAGTCCATCCACATGACCCATGATCGAAACTAGGTGGATGCATAATTCCTGGTACTATAGCAGTACTATAGTAGGCACAATATCATTACTGTGTGGGTACAATAGTAGGTACTGTTATGGGTATTGTACAAGGTATTTCTAGTTCTGTAGTAGTCATAAATATTCATCATGGGCCACCAGTTTGGTATTGGAGTCCTTAAGTCCTTTGGGCAATGTTGGCCTTCAGGATAGTAAGGCTTTCGGGCCACCTCTAAGGCCTTCAGGCCACCAGAAGGCCTTCGGGCCATATGATCAGTGAAGTTTCCCCAGAAAGACTCTACAAAAAAGAGAATCTCTAGAGGATCATTGAGAGAAGGTGCACTCACCAGAGTAGAACCAATGGATTTGGAAGAATGAGTGGGTATGGCTATTCCATCAGGACCATCATTTGCTTGCACGAGAAGCTTAGCCAGATGACCATGTTAAGGTGGAGATCTACTATAATGATGCAGATGCTGGGGAGCGATAGTTCCTTATGGTTATAATTTGGTTTAATTCCCTAAGACCTTCTTGTCATATAATGTCCCTTAATACTAGGGTCCATTTAATCTCTAAAAAGACTACATGCTTTGTAAGGGTTCACCCTCACCCCTTGAAGGGGGGGGGGATCAAAAATCAATAAAAATGAAGGCCTTGAGGACATTCAGGATAAAGAAGCATCATCTTGAATATCATGAGAGTAAATTATTTTCATTATATAGTTTTGGATTTTTGGGGGATGTTATCATCCCATGTTCAACAGATTATATGCCACGTTCTTGGTTCAAGGAATATTAAAACATAACCAAGACTAATGTTTCCTCTAAGGGATCATACATTTTGGAGTGGAGGAGGCCTTATGTGTGTTTGATGTGCCATCATAAAAGCCTACCAAATTTTTAATTCCTTACTCCTAAATAGAAACCATGCTGTTATGCATCCATTTCCTATCAATTGATAAAATACCAATCAATGGGATGGAAGGAAGATTGTGAATTCCATGACAAATGAGGGGTCAATCCTGAATGGATGTGCTCTTACTGGGTATGAAATTATTTTAATGGGTTTGAGGATGCGATCAAGGAAGATGGTATTCATGAATTTGCATGGGTTTCCGATATATATGTATTTAAGCATCTTGATGTAGTCCCAAAGATGCTTAGTCGGTGGAGCCCATAGTTTAATACATTCCATTTGACACATGGAGGGGTTAGACATAATTTTTGGTTTGTTTAAAATAATTCATTAATACCTATCCATTGATTGATGGATGTCGAATTTATCCCACCAAAGAAAATGTGGGATGAACATGAATGGAAAACCACACAATCCAATGAAATATTAAAAATAACCCTAGTGTTTAGAGAGGAAGACCCTCACCTAAGGGGTGATTCTCATCCTAGGGTGTTGATGAATTTTTTTAGAGACACAGGGGTATTCACCCCAATGTAAATTCCCAATGGGATATCCATGAATTGAGATGTTATGTATCCTGGGAATGTATTGGGATATATTGGAGAAAGGATAGTACAATACATGGTGGGTAATCTATCAAGTCAAAAATTTCTACAAACACCTTCCTCGATATATTTTTATCAATGTCGATAAAAACCTATACAATACTGATTCATGAATCCAATGGTGTTGTGTGTATAGAGACACTTTTCATGAAGGTAAAGTTATCAGAAGGCGGTAATATGTGGTTATAACCACATACATTAGCTCTAAACGACTGTTACATCGAGATAAGGGAGAATTAATCCCAAGAGATAATTCACACATCCAAACATCCAAGAATAACAACCCACACATTAACCTTAACCCATAGGTCTTTTCCATGAATGAACGCCTGAAATAAATACATAATAATTAATAGGATAAAGATAAGAGAGGAATAAAAAGATGAAAAATCCAAAAGAAACTCACCTAGGAACCTTTAACGTGATTCAATAGAGGAAATAGAGCAAGAGAGGAGGGTCTCCTGGACCCTCCATCATGCGACTAGCTCAAACATGGTGGGATAAAATAGAAATAGTGTTAAAATAGTAGTGGGGAAATATTGTAATTTCACACTTTTAATGATATGGGAAACATGCATGGTAAGGCTTCATGGTACGAAAAATTGTGTGCTAACCATGAACACCCTACTAGGGAAAAGTGGTGCCCTGCATGGTTTGGCCAAAGTATTTGGGAAACAGTGTGAAAATAATGATAAATACAACTATAAAAACTATATAACCCCTTACACACTGGTTACAATATTTCCTTTAATAGTGAATAGGCTATGAACCATGCCTCAAAAAATAACCCCCAATCCACACGGTTTCTCCCAAGCCACACACGGTTTAAGAAAATCAATTATCAAGATGTGAAAGTCAAACTATGCAAGAAGAAAATGAACTAAAAACACCATCTTCACCAATAGGCCACATAGTAAACCCTTTAACTGAGCTCACAAACCATGCTTAGGAAAAAAACCCAAAACATCCAAAATTCAAAAAAAGTTACCATGAAATCAACACGAACATCATCCAAAAAATCAAAATCCATGAAACTAATAAAATATTATAAATTATTTGGTTAGGTTTTTATAATTATCCCCATAGAAAACACTTTTTTCCACAAAAAATTCACCTCACCACATGAGGGGGAATGATCATGGTTAAAGTGAGATGAGATCGAATGAAACAATTTTCCACGATGTGACATTTCAATCCAAAATTCACACTCAAAAATTACTAGAGGTAACAACAACATGAAGAATAATAGGGGACATGAGAATAATAGTACCATCAAAAGAACCCAAATAACACAACCAACATTGAAGAAACTAAAATCGGGGATCCGAAATGGGAAAACCAACATGAATAAACCCAAATTTCTTTATTCATGCAAAACAACAACACAATTGGCATTGGGAATGTAACACCCCAAGAATTCATAATGTGTTATTTCTTCAAAATAATTCAATAACTTGCACTGCATGCAACACCGAGTTCAATCACACCATTAAAAGAGGTCATGAATAGTATTAACTACATTTTGAACTTTATATAATCCTTATAATTTTAGAATCCCTATTATGAGTTTCTTAGTCATAATGCAAGAACAGATTCATTTTCAGCATTTCACTTTTATCAACTTCTAATAGTGAAACCTTTTTAAATACAATATTTTAATCTTTTTGACTAAATGGGGACATTAAAAATTTAAAATGAAACACCCCAAGCTTCCACGGTACGTTTCCCTTCGAATAATGTGATAGCGTGTGTTGTACGCAACCTCGAGTTCTAACACACACCACAACTAATTAAAATAGCCATTGTGAATAGTAATACCTACTTTTTGAAATCATATATATTTTATATTTCAAAATGGACTTCATTTTTGGATTCGGAATATTGAAATTAGCCTAAGGTGAAATTTTGGTACTTTTCGGATAACTTTTATATTTTGATGAATAGTGAAAATTACTAAATTTTAATTTAAAACAACTTTTTTAATCAAAACAATTAATAGTGATAAATAGTGAATTTGAGTGGTTTTAAAGTATATTTAGAATATATTTTTACCATTTAATATAATGTTGGTCATTGGACATAATTTTACAATTAAACCGAACATAAACAAGTGTCAATCTTTTTATAGTTATTATCTCTTAAAAACACGCTTTTTGTTTTGACAGCGGGAATTAATTTTAAATTAATTTCTGCCACTTCTGTGTTTTGAATTTAGAAAAATGGATTCCATATTTGTAATCAGGATGTTCAAATTGTGTAAATAGGTAACTTTTATTTTTAGACATTTTGAATAGTTACTGTGGTAAATATTTTATTTACCATGGTTAAAGGGTAAATCCGGTAAATAAGGGTTAAAAATTAATATTATAATAATACAAAATTACCCTAAAACGTGTCCTAACCTTATTGGTGGACACATACCCGACCATGGGCATCCTTGGGTCAATTTGGGGACCCCTTGGAGCCACTTGTATGTGGTAGGGACACATTATATTAATAAAGTTAAAATAAAAATAAAAATGGCATAAGCTTACATCTTTTTGAAGAACAATTTTTACATAGGGTTATACATGTTTTATTTTCGATTATAAATATTCATTAGAAAGATAAAAAGATTTCCTACATGATGATATTTTATTTATAATTTTTAGACATCAAATAAGTTAAATTATTAATGACACAATAATGATGCAATGTTTACCTCATTAATAAATCATTGAAATAAATAATATTATAATGATTAAAATATTATCTAAAACCTGTCCAATTCTTATTGGTTGATGTTATTTAGAATATTAGTCATCTTATCTTCGACCGCAATGATTTTTGGACCATTATAAACCGAATATAATTATATTATAAAGTAATAGTTTCACTCATTCCTAAAGAGCCCCTCCTCTCCCTTATAAAAGGAGACCACTTCTACTCATTCCTCACACCTCTCAAGACACTTGGCTCGTCAAAACTCTGCCCAACTAAGCTCCCCACATCCCTCTCCTCCTCCTTGAAGTTTCCCCTTAGGCAGAAAGCATTTCAACAAGTCCTTTGGTTCCAACCAAAGTGAGTTACCTAAATTAAAGGTAACGTTTTCTCTTAAATTATTTTCATTTATTTTGCTTCTCCAACCCCCAAACTCTTTTTATTTCCTTTCTTTTGTAACAACACCAGTATCCTAATTATACTAGGATGTTGTTATAATAAGGATTCAAACTACACATACACACAACTCCATCTAATGGATGATGAACATAATGTTTCTCTGGATGGCAAACTAACGCCTCACGAAACGATGATTGTTCAAATACATCTTACCGCCTCTCATGGTGGCCATTATTATGGCACTGTAATTAAATATGATATTAATGATATATATTTTATATATAAGCTTCTGTAATTCCATTTTATTTCATACCATTATTCGTTTCATGTTGTATATACATACGATAATTTCATTTGAGGAAGTGCGGACTACCGCCCCCTTAAAATGATATGACTCGTTCATACCACACATGGAACGTATAAAGGATGGTGTTAATGAACTTAAGTAACATATATAAAATATTATATTATACTGTAATATTAATATACCTATGTATCATTTGGATTCAATTCTTTTAAAATAAAAATTAAATGGAAGTAGCGTTCGTGCGTACGTACGGACTACCGTCTCCACGAACGCGGTGAGATCCATCCTCCATCGTATCCATTCAAGTCTTATTCTCATTTTAGGGTTAAAAATAATGTTAATATCATTCTGATTATGAATAAGATTTAATCTATCCATTACAAAAATGTCTTACGTAACCAAACATTTAAGAAGAACGAATCGATTATCACCTGAAACGACGATAATACTAAGATATTATTAATAAAGCAATGTTAAAAGATCATATATGATATCATATTAATGTATATGATTCTTGTATAATTTAATAACAATTATTTCACCATTATACAGGAGGTTAACCGACCCCAACCAAGGAAAAGTACAAGGTAAGGGTTATTTCACAATCTCTTCATTATCCGAGGTTGTTTATACGTAATAATCTACTGGGATATCTTTATCATCCACATCCATGTTTCTTAAAAATGTATTTCAAAACATTTTTACTATTTACAAGAATATGGGTTAAAGTCATTTATACCCTTGTTTGACTTTTTATAAGAGGTTTATAAAGGAATCTTTCCGTCGTTTTCAAAACAAGGTCCTTTTTAACCTTTTCGACAGAATTGAGGTAAGAATGTTTTTTTAAACTTATACGGCGGGTGCGGTTATTTTACGCCGTTATAAAATCTTCAAAGCTTTCCTTACAAGATTATAAGAATATTTTCAATGAAAATGTTTTATTTTATATGGATCTTAAATGATTTCAAAATAAAAGGAGATATTTCTTTAAAAAGAATTTTGATTTCATCTACGTCAACATCCTTTGATGGATTTTAAGATTATTTGAAGTTGATTTATTATGATACAAAACTTCTATATTGTATTGAAGGTTTTGTGATATGTTTGACTATGGATGTGCTATTTTTATACAATTCATAGTTTATGGTGAAATTATTTACATTTCGTATGCTAGTTTTAATACGAATGTTTATGTTATGTTTAAACCTTTTCATATGGGAATGCATTGGACTTAATAAGTGACGGGTGGAGCCCGCTATAGCTCCTCGATGCATCGGTAGGTCTCATGAGACAAACTAGTGTCTTGGCACAAGGCCTTGACAAAATCTTATTTGTAGTCTTGGCACGAGGCCTTGGCTATGTGGTTATGATAGTCTGGCATTATGCATTCCAACATTATGAAAGTGGTTATTGATTTTTGCATGTGATTATTCGATTAGTAGAATATTTATGTGAATAAGTAAATGGCATTATTTCATTTTATTTATTCCATACCATGTTGAAAGTTCATGTTTGAAAGGCTTTTGTTTTAGTTATACATTGCCTTAAAAGTTTATTCTTATTTATGAAAGTTTCTGCTATTTTGTTATCCTTACTGGGCATTTGAGCTCACCCCTTTTATATGTTTTATTTTTCCCAGGAAGTGAAGAAGTAAATTATGAATGACCTGCAGGGATATTATGTGGGGATATGAGTGTGGATTATGGAGACTTTATGTTGTTGTAGTAGTTTTTCATTTTATGATGTAATGTAAAACCTATGATTATATCTAGTGTTTCCAAGGCTACTAAACCAATCGGTCTTTCGAGATTTTATCTTTCTTGTGATCATGCCAATGTTACGAAGTAATGCACCGACTCTGGGTAGCTGGGGTCGGGGCGTTACAGTTGGTATCAGAGGAAGTTTAGTACAAACCTTGGAAGCTAGATTTAGATAAACTCTGATTAGAGCACGTAGACCTAAGATGAACTTTGAGGATTAGTATAGAAGAACTTCCTAGAATTTTGGTATTGTAGAGATTTTGTGAGTTTTCCGAGCAATACATCCCTGTCTGGATACGAGTAGGTAGAGGCGGCTCTGGCACAGATGTACCTAGGGGTAAAACCAAAAAACACCGCTTTGAGCTAGACTCGAACGGGAACTGGTGCACGACAATGGGCCTTGCTGCACTCTTGGTTACGACACTCCCGGGGGATATGCTTAGGATAACTCTCATTTTCTTTACAAATCATTATGAAGGGTTTATGAGTATATAATTCCTCAAAGAAAACATTTTTATGAATATGGATTATATCCATAAATAGTTAAATTTATGTTAAGTGTTTTATAAGTATGAGATTATGTATTTTGATTCATAAACTGATCTAGTGTATGCCATTGTTTAGAAATGGTGCCCAGTAGAAGGAATGAGAACTCCAGAAATGCACATGATCCAAAGAGAAGGAAGGATCATATCTTTCATGGTCTTAAGCTAGAATTTATAAGAGAAATAGTCTCCCATGTATTATCATCATATGAAGAAATAATATCATGTGTTGATAAGATAAGTAAAGAGTTTACTGAGTCCTATGGCTTTGAAGGGAAGCAAGAGAAGAAAAGGATGGAAGAGAGAAAGATGGATAAAGGGAAGAGGGAAAAGAAGAATTTTCCCATATGTGGTAACTGTGGAAAGAAACACCCTGGAACTTGCCTGAAAGGAATGAGAGTTTTTTATAAGTGTGGAGGAAAAGGGCACAAAGTACGTGACTGCAAGGGTAAGAAAATGGTTTCAAATGTACAATGCTTCATTTGCAAGGAGTTTGGACACTACGCGAACCTATGTCCCAGTCATCAGACTATGCCGCAAATGATGCTATTGGATAATAATCAAGTTATGATACTACCAGAGATGAAGAGGAATGATTAGAGTTCTTATGTTGATTATGTTAATTGAGTGTTGTATCAATAATGAACTTGTTATAATAATTATAGAGTATATAAGGATTGTACTGCAGTACTATTTCATTAAGGACTTGAGATTGTGTGGAACAAAGAAAAGTGACTCAATAGCAGGATAAATTTTTGGAAAATATATGGTTGAGAGAATGATAAATCATAATATAGTTCAGATACTGAGGTAGTGATTTTGGAATAATATGTGATTGTTATGGATAAATTATATTGGATATTCTTGACTACCTTGGAACTGATTAATGATTTGTATATTCCATCATTGTTGGGGTTTAAAACATTTTTGGATTAATGAATTATATCCAGCATTCTATATGGAATAAGGGAGCATGAATGTAATCAATAAGGAATATGGTAATACATGATGAAGGTATTCATATGCTATTACGGGGTAAAAAGGATCTATATTATGTTTACCTTCCTTATAAATGTTGGACTGTGAGTTTGGACAGAAGTATTTTGGATAGTTCTAGTTTGGATTATTTTGGATTGCCAAAAAAAAACAACCCGGAGGTCGGGCGGCAACCCGTCGCGTCCGGCAAGGCTGCGAGACTTGAACCCGCAACCGAACGGCGACAAGGGTGTATCACCTACCACTGGCCCATGAGATGTCCTGGATTAAATAATGTAGTTTTTATTAAAATATCATGTAGATGAATTATAAATTCGTTTATTTTGGAACCCCTGTACGAATAGTGTAAATAGAATTTTTTTTACATTCTATTATCTTTTAGAGTGAAAGATGAGTTTGTGGTAGAAATTTATTAATGGATAAAACTCTAATTATAAAGTAAGTATATCTCCTTATGATCTTAGCCAATCTCATAAATAAATTCCCTAACATTAATAAAAGAAACATAGAACAAAAATGTTGTCCTAGATGGTACCTTAAATCATCACAAATTTATGGCTTTGGGATTTTTGGCCTTTTCATAGCCATGTTCTCTACCACTCTCCATCAGATAATTGATGGTTAGATTTCTCTTCCATATCCATATTTTCCTACATGGAACCCTAGTATGTGTTATTTTCGGTAATCTTCATACTTTCCACTCTTTATTTTAAATAGAGACCTCATTAATTCATTTTTCGATGTGGGATTTCAACTAAGATATTTTGAAACGTCAAAAATGTGTTATCCTAATAACCTATGTTTTGTTGAACCGATGGTATTTCAAATCATCATAGATTGATGAGTTTAAGTACCTCAATTTTATACTTGTTTGTGATTGATGACCTCAATCACTACCTATAAATATTTACGTTTTCCTCCAATTATACGTCTCTAATTGCCACCAATGTTCTTCTAATCGAGATCATAATTTGGTGGTGACCCTTTCATTTCTCTTTTCCTCATATTAAGACTAAATTTTAGTAACCCAATTTCCAATGTGGGTTTTCCCACAAATATATTTTCTACTTTCAACCTTTTATTTTTGAAGAACAATTTCAAATTGCGAGGACGCAATTTATTGAAGGAGGGGAGAATGTAACACCCCAAGAATTCATAATGTGTTATTTCTTCAAAATAATTCAATAACTTCCACTGCACGCAACACCGAGTTCAATCACACCATTAAAAGAGGTCATGAATAGTATTAACTACATTTTGAACTTTATATAATCCTTATAATTTTAGAATCCCTATTATGAGTTTCTTAGTCATAATGCAAGAACAGATTCATTTTCAGTATTTCACTTTTATCATCTTCTAATAGTGAAACCTTTTTAAATACAATATTTTAATCTTTTTGACTAAATGGGGACATTAAAAATTTAAAATGAAACACCCCAAGCTTTCACGGTACGTTTCCCTTCGAATAATGCGAAAACGTGTGTTGTACGCAACCTCGAGTTCTAACACACACCACAACTAATTAAAATAGCCGTTGTGAATAGTAATACCTACTTTTTGAAATCATATATATTTTATATTTCGAAATGGACTTCATTTTTGGATTCGGAATATTGAAATTATCCTAGGGTGAAATTTTGGTACTTTTCGGATAACTTTTATATTTTGATGAATAGTGAAAATTACTAAATTTTAATTAAAAACAACTTTTTTAATCAAAACAATTAATAGGGATAAATAGTGAATTTGAGTGGTTTTAAAATATATTTAGAATATATTTTTACCATTTAATATAATGTTGGTCATTGGACATAATTTTACAATTAAACCGAACATAAACAAGTGTCAATCTTTTTATAGTTATTATCTCTTAAAAACACGCTTTTTGTTTTGACAGTGGGAATTAATTTTAAATTAATTTCTGCCACTTCTGTGTTTTGAATTTAGGAAAATGGATTCTATATTTGGAATCAGGATGTTCAAATTGTGTAAATAGGTAACTTTTATTTTTAGACATTTTGAATAGTTACTGTGGTAAATATTTTATTTACCATGGTTAAAGGGTAAATCCGGTAAATAAGGGTTAAAAAATAATATTATAATAATAAAAAATTACCCTAAAACGTGTCCTAACCTTATTGGTGGACACATACCAGACCATGGGCATCCTTGGGTCAATTTGGGGACCCCTTGGAGCCACTTGTATGTGGTAGGGACACATTATATTAATAAAGTTAAAATAAAAATAAAAATGGCATAAGCTTACATCCTTTAGAAGAACAATTTTTACATAGGGTTATACATGTTGGATTTTCGATTATAAATATTCATTAGAAAGATAAAAAGATTTCCTACATGATGATATTTTATTTATAATTTTTAGATATCAAATAAGTTAAATTATTAATGACACAATAATGATGCAATGTTTACCTCATTAATAAATCATTGAAATAAATAATATTATAATGATTAAAATATTATCTACAACCTGTCCAATTCTTATTGGTTGATGTTATTTAGAATATTAGTCATCTTATCTTAGACCTCAATGATTTTTGGACCATTATAAACCGAATATAATTATATTATAAAGTAATACTTTCACTCTTTCCTAAAGAGCCCCTCCTCTCCCTTATAAAAGGAGACCACTTCTACTCATTCCTCACACCTCTCAAGCCACTTGGCTCGTCCAAACTCTACCCAACTAAGCTCCCCACATCCCTCTCCCCCTCCTTGAAGTTTCCCCTTAGGCAGAAAGCATTTCAACAAGTCCTTTGGTTCCAACCAAAGTGAGTTACCTAAATTAAAGGTAACGTTTTCTCTTAAATTATTTTCATTTATTTTGCTTCTCCAACCCCCAAACTCTTTTTATTTCCTTTCTTTTGTAAAAACACCAGTATCCTAAATATACTAGGATGTTGTTATAAGAAGGATTCAAACTACAAATACACACAACTCCATCTAATGGATGATGAACATAATGTTTCTGTGGATGGAAAACTAACGCCTCACGAAACGATGATTGTTCAAATACATCTTACCGCCTCTCATGGTGGCCATTATGATGGCACTGTAATTAAATATGATATTAATGATATATATTTTATATATAAGCTTCTGTAATTCCATTTTATTTCATACCATTATTCGTTTCATGTTGTATATACATACGATAATTTCATTTGAGGAAGTGCGGACTACCGCCCCCTTAAAATGATATGACTCGTTCATACCACACATGGAACGTATAAAGGATGGTGTTAATGAACTTAAGTAACATATATAAAATATTATATTATACTGGAATAGTAATATACCTATGTATCATTTGGATTCAATTCTTTTAAAATAAAAATTAAATGGAAGTAGCGTTCGTGCGTACGTACGGACTACCGTCTCCACGAACGCGGTGAGATCCATCCTCCATCGTATCCATTCAAGTCTTATTCTCATTTTAGGGTTAAAAATAATGTTAATATCATTCTGATTATGAATAAGATTTAATCTATCCATTACAAACATGTCTTACGTAACCAAACATTTAAGAAGAACGAATCGATTATCACCTGAAACGACGATAATACTAAGATATTATTAATAAAGCAATGTTAAAAGATCATATATGATATCATATTAATGTATATGATTCTTGTATAATTTAATAACAATTATTTCACCATTATACAGGAGGTTAACCGACCCCAACCAAGGAAAAGTACTAGGTAAGGTTTATTTCACAATCTCTTCATTATCCGAGGTTGTTTATACGTAATAATCTACTGGGATATCTTTATCATCCACATCCATGTTTCTTAAAAATGTATTTCAAAACATTTTTACTATTTACAAGAATATGGGTTAAAGTCATTTATACCCTTGTTTGACTTTTTATAAGAGCTTTATAAAGGAATCTTTCCGTCGTTTTCAAAACAAGGTCCATTTTAACCTTTTCGACATAATTGAGGTAAGAATGTTTTTTTAACTTATACGGCGGGTGCGGTTATTTTACGCCGTTATAAAATCTTCAAAGCTTTCCTTACAAGATTATAAGAATATTTTCAATGAAAATGTTTTATTTTATATGGATCTTAAATGATTTCTAAATAAAAGGAGATATTTCTTTAAAAAGAATTTTGATTTCATCTACGTCAACATCCTTTGATGGATTTTAAGATTATTTGAAGTTGATTTATTATGATACAAAACTTCTATATTGTATTGAAGGTTTTGTGATATGTTTGACTATGGATGTGCTATTTTTATACCATTCATAGTTTATGGTGAAATTATTGACATTTCGTATGCTAGTTTTAATACGAATGTTTATGTTATGTTTAAACCTTTTCATATGGGAATGCATTGGACTTAATAAGTGACGGGTGGAGCCCGCTATAGCTCCTCGATGCATCGGTAGGTCTCATGAGACAAACTAGTGTCTTGGCACAAGGCCTTGAAAAAATCTTATTTGTAGTCTTGGCACGAGGCCTTGGCTATGTGGTTATGATAGTCTGGCATTATGCATTCCAACATTATGAAAGTGGTTATTGATTTTTTCATGTGATTATTCGATTAGTAGAATATTCATGTGAATAAGTAAATGGAATTATTTCATTTTATTTATGCCATACCATGTTGAAAGTTCATGTTTGAAAGGCTTTTGTTTTAGTTATACATTGCCTTAAAAGTTTATTCTTATTTATGAAAGTTTCTGCTATTTTGTTATCCTTACTGGGCATTTGAGCTCACCCCTTTTATATGTTTTATTTTTCCCAGGAAGTGAAGAAGTAAATTATGAATGACCTGCAGGGATATTATGTGGGGATATGAGTGTGGATTATGGAGACTTTATGTTGTTGTAGTAGTTTTTCATTTTATGATGTAATGTAAAACCTATGATTATATCTAGTGTTTCCAAGGCTACTAAACCAATCAGTCTTTCGATATTTGATCTTTCTTGTGATCATGCCAATGTTACGAAGTAATGCACCGACTCTGGGTAGCTGGGGTCGGGGCGTTACAGGGAACTCCCAACACAGACCAAACAAATCCCATACTTTGGGGAAGCTAATGGAATATGAAAAACAAATATTTAACACCGCCAAAATTCATCAACTCCACTAGACTCAGACATATACAAGGAGATCATGACTGGAAACTGGAAGAAATCTACAAAAGGATAACCACACACAATAGGGAAATAATAATTAATGACATGAATTTAAAAAAGGACCACTATAAAACTTCAAAAAAAAACCAATGATTCTAATAGAAAATGGGAATTGAAAACATTATTGGAAATTACTATAGAGATACTTTAAACATCCCCACTCTCACATCGGTGAAATCATTGTGCCAACTACTCCACCACACCCACGATTTCTACCTGTGAACATGATTTACTCTAGGGAATATGGATGGAGACTTGATTCATAAAGTGTAAACTTCCTCATAGTCAGGAGTTCAACTCCCTCGTCCAAAACATCCATTTATAGAAATATTACCTATATAATTTCTCTATGTGACCCAAACAACTACAATGACCAAACACCTATGGAGGATTATAAAAATAAGACATAAAATTCCCAAACCAACCACATTTAAACCAGATGAACCAATAGTAAGATGAATTATAATATAGGGACGATGAAGGGGATTTATTAAAAATAGGATCCTCTGATAAACACCTCTTTCCGGACAGGGAACCTCCATGATCACCAACAACCACTAACTGCACCATAGTTACCAAATCAGCTAAGAAAACCTAATCTAACAATTTATCAAATTTGACTTCATTGAATGAGAAGACTCAGAACATAATATTTGGATGAAGACCCCAATTCAATGGCACATATTTTAGCTAATTACATGAGGCTAGGTCTGCAAAAAGTGACACTAGATCCTTTAATTGATCAACATAGGCCTTCACTATATTCTTACCATGCTGAACATTCATGAGTCCATATACCTTCCTCTTCTTCACCTAACCTTGTAAGAACCATTAGATGAAAGTGATTTTATACACTACCTATGATATCCTATCTTGTAATGAAATTGGGATGATCAACTTCTATTAATTCAAGCATGGACCCTCCAATGACCCCAAAATAGCATGGGCCTAAACATCTTCAAGAGTTCCCAATGATCTAAAGACACTCTCCACATCCTCAATTCATTCTTCCACCTCAAATAGACAATGATCATTATGAAATATAGAAAACAATATAGATGGACTCAACTCAACCACACCACTCTATGTTTAGGTAGGTTTAACAATTGGAAGAGAGTCACTAGAAACTTATGGGACAAATCAAGGTGGAAAATAATATATAGAAGACAAATACATAACAAAAATCAACCTCATTTAAAATAAAACATATATAATTTCCCATAACAAAACAACCGACTCAACAACCAAACATCGCAACAAAAAATTACTCTTTTCAAAAAACACCATTTCATTTCAATTTCAAAATACTTCAAATCTCAATCCATATTATACAAAAACTTAACATAATTTCAAATCCAATTAAAATAGAAAATCCCACATAATCAAACCATAAAAAAAATTCCCCTTGATTATTTTTTGATAAATATTTTTCCTTTGGATAGTCTACTCACACCAACCAAAACCAACCCGAATGAACAAACCACATCAAACACCCTAGATAAGGAACTAGTGGCCATGAAAAAACCTTGAAACATGCTTAGTGGGCCATTATCCAAGTAGGAATTTACAAATAAGTGGATCTTGAACCCTACACTTAGACTCCAAATGGTTTACTACTCCATGTGAAATCACAACATGAAACTGTCTTAAACAAAAGACTCAAATCCCAAAAATCCTTTGGAAACTCAAGGATCAAATCTGGAAAGGGATTGGGACGTTGTTCCCATGCCTCCATATTAAGTCAAAATTTATAGTTCCTAACAACCCAAATCACAAAGGACAGGTCTGATACCATTTTTTCATTAACCAGGCCAGGATGCTAACTAACTTGACACCTAACCCGGGATGAGACATGGCCTAAAGGGTGTTACCAATTCACATGGGATCAAAAATTTCTTTAGGAATGAAAGTAATCACAATAGAGATGATTTTTTTAGAAAAAAACTAAGATCAATAGCCAAATTGAACACATAGAAGAACTTACAATAACTAAATATATATTAGTACACAACTGATGCAAATGCCAAAACTCCTAAACAAAAAAGAAAGTGAATAAAAAAAAACAAACCAAACTAGCATGATCTATGCATGACCCCTTGGCCACTTCCAACCAAAAAACTAAACTAATCCAATGGGAAACCAAACCATACACCCAAACCTTCCAAAATAAATTGAGACTACTGATGCCATGTGGAACTAGTAGGGTGTGAGATTAAAAAAATTAGTAGGTAATCTTCATAGTGTCCATGCATTTAATTTCTTGAAACAATTCCTAAACACTTTTAAAATGCACTAATAAAATAAGCTTTTAATTATTTTAAACAACTAATCACAAATTTCCACAAATTCCATTTTCAAATCCAAACAAACAGTTTTCCATTTTAAAAATTGTTTCACACTCCAAAACCCATTTCACAACCAAAATCCAAATCCAATTACTAATACATACTAGACTACATATTGAAAAATATACAGATAATAAAGGAAAAAAATAATAAATCACAATATAGAAGGATTAATAACCAACAATCAACAAAAGAAAATAGAAAATATCGATAGATAATCATGGGAATTTCTTGGACATCCTTAGAAGCAATCACTGGATGTACACATTTTGGATTCACCTGTTAGCTTAGGGTGCACCTCTATAGTCAATGAACAACTATCCAGACTAAACTGGCCATTCTAATGGTACATACCACCTGGAATCTTAGAAAATCAATGGGGTACCAACCCATTAAATTGGTGTCGAGATGAAATGATCACTCCACCCTCTAGATGATGACCAAAAATACATTGATAAAAATACTTGTTGAAACATCGTATTGAAACCATAAACCACATTATCCTTGTGCATGATCCATTAGAGGGGATCCCATCCCAATTATTAATGGTCTTAATATCATAATACAAAACTAGTAGTGTTCCCATACTTGAGACACTATAGGGGAACATATCACAAGGTCTAGTGGTCTCCAAACGTAAACAAAACATCAGTAACAAACTTAAAAAGAAACTTCTTTAAAAAGTAATTTCATCCAAAAATTAATGATCACATGGAAAAAGTTATTTTACCTAATTAATACCACATTATTAACAGTTATAAAATACCAAATGAGCCATAAAGACACCAAATATTTCAATAATTTTTCTAAAACATGTCGTGATGCCAATTGGGACTTCATAAAACATCAAATTTTAAAACAAATCGCCAAAACATATCAAAGTTTTAAATAAGACTCACAATTTTGAATCCAATTTCAGTTTTAAAAATAATGTCCCCCAAAATGGTTAGAACATAAAACAACAGGAATGGTTCCCAAAACGGTATTATATCATTCAGATTCCAAAACACACTTTAATGTTTTAAAGATGACAAGATGTAGAGAACACATTTGAATCCATGTTCAAATTCAATCAAAGCACCAAATACTTTTTGAAACACATTTCACAGCAATTTAAAAATTCATAAAATACATTTTACAAGACAAAAATATGAGAACACATGAAACCCAACTTTTCCACATAGTCAAAGTCTCTTTAAAATAAAATTGCACAATAACCCCATATTAACACATTCTAAACACCACTTTCAAAAATCATAGAAAACATTCAAGAAAAATAACAAAGAAAATAACATAGGAACCTTTAAGATGATTTAATGGAGGAAGGGGAGCAGGGGACAAAGGTATCCTAGATCCCCTAAGGGTGACGAGGTCTAAAAAAGGAGGGGCAACTAGAAATTGGGTTAAAAATTAGATGGGAAGGATTGAAATTTTAAACATTTAATGATATATGAAACTCAAATAGTTAGGCCAAACCGTTTGACAAACCATTCACCAACCATGTAGACCCTACTGAGTAAAAGCGGAACACTTCATGGTCTGACCACACAGTTTGGAAAACTAGGCACCAAACTTGAAAAATGTCACTATCCAAATTGCAGAAACCATTAAATTATTTCCACATGGTTTCCTTTAAACGTGCATAGGTCGTTCACCATACCTCGGAAACCATAACTCAAGACAAATGGTTTCTCCCAGGCCCAACATGGTTTAGGCCAGGACATTCTCAAAGAGTGCACATCAAACTGTGAATGAATAAAATGATATAAAAACATTCTATTCTTGAATAGGCTGCACATTTAACCCTAAAATTGTGTTCACAATCCACGCCTTAGCTAAAAATCAACCAGAACATCCAAAATTGAGAAATTTGAACCAATAACTCAACCAAAACATCATCCAAAAGATCTAAATCTTGAAAAGGGATAATATAAGAGAAATTATGTGGTTGTGATGTGAAAATATCATATAGTTAGTTGTTGTTTTTCATTACTGGGAACCCCTTAATTTTTTGTGAGATTTTTATTTTTGGATCCTAATCCTTCTTCTATCATTTTTGTAACATCCCATGATTTCAGAGTACATTATTTCTCCCAATCAATTCAATAACTTGCGCTACATGCAATACCAAGTTCGAGTACACCACAACTTGCAAACTAGTTGTTCAAAAGTAGTTAGGAATAGTATTATCAGCATTTTGAATTATATATATTCCATATAAATTTTCACATCCATATTATGTATTTCATAGATATAATATAAGAACAAATTCATTTTTCTCTGATATAAGAATTATTTTTCAAAAAATGAAATTTTACCCCCTTTTAATGGAGAACCCTTTTTTAATCAGATATTTGACACTTTTATGATTTAAATTAAGTAAAATTAAATTATTCTTTAGAAATGGGAATTACAAATTTTGTTTTGATAAATTTTTTTGTACTTTTCTAATAACCTTCATATTTGATGAATAGTGAAAAATACTATGTATTAATAGAAAAAAAACGTTTTTAATCGACCTAATTTGTAGAGTTAAATTATGAATTTGAATGGCTTTAAAGTATAATTAGATTATATTTTCATCATTAAACCAAATAATTCATTATATGTAATTTCACATTTAAATTTTACATAAACACATGTCAATATTTTGATAGTTTTTACATTTTAAATACCCACTTTTTTGGTTTTGAAAATTGAAATTAATTTTAAATTAATTAATGAAACTTATTTATTTCTGTTGTGGTAAAATTGAATTAATTTTTGAATTCAAAATATCCAAATTAATTTAGATTGAATATTTGGTATTTTTCTAAAAACATTCCATTTTTGAAGAATAGTGAAAAACACTCTGTTATTCTTAATACCTGAATTTTTATTTAAATAATTATTATATTTATTTAAATTTATTTTAGGTCAAAATAGATAAATAATACCAATATAAGTTCAATGTAATTCATTGGAATTATTTTATAATAATATTAGATATATATAATTTTGTTGAACTTTTTACAGTCTTTTACCCACCTTCTTGGAGCATTTGGAAACTAGCATTAAACTTAATTTTACCACTTCTGTGTGTTGAATTTAAAAAATCCAAGAGACATGGTTCATATCAATAAGTAAAATATAGTTTAATAATATGAAAATAGTTTTTGGTGAATAGTATCTTTTGACTTTTATTTACCAGGGTTAAAAGTAAATAGGGTTATTAAGGGTAAAAATGATATTATAATTACCCTAACACATGTCCTAATTCTATTGGATAAATATTATTTGACCAAAGACAAACTTAGGAAAAAATATGATCATTTTGGTCCACTTGGATTAGATTAGGACATTTATTATTATTTTATTCAAAGAAGAGTTAAAAGTGTTAAATTCAATGTTTAATAACTAAACCATTTTTAATATAGTGTTAAACATAAGATAAATTTGATTATAAATTTTCATTAGAAATATAAAAATATTTCCTACATAATTGTATTTTATTTATAATTTTTAAACATTAAATAATTAATTTTATTTATAACCCTATGATGATGCGGTAATTACTTTCTTAATGAAATATTAAAATAATTCATATTATAAATATTCAAATAAATAGTATTTGAAAGTTTTGTTTCTATCCACGAATTTTCTAGGTGATTATGAATTGGTAGGGTTGATTAAATTTATTTTTTTGAATAAATCATGTAGTGATTACTTTCAAAAAAACAAAAAAAATTAATAATGTCGAAATTCACATAAATTAGTTTGTAAAACAAATATTATATTATTAAATGACATAATATTCTAAAAAATATAAGGATTTAAAAAAAGACTTAAATATTGATATATATGTCATTAATGAACCACTTGGGGTTCTCATTGAAATTTTTAGTAAGTTTATTAACTATATAATATAAAAATACAAGGAGACATGAAAAATGTTGAACTATTTAACCAAGAGTTAAATAAAAAATATAAGTTTAATATGGTTTCCTAAACTTGTCTAAAACCTTTTGATTGAGATTATTATGACTCATAACCACCTTAGTCTCGAAATAAATGATTTTTGATCCATTATAAACCGAATATTATTGAATAATAAAATAGTAATTCCATTTTGTCCTAAGGTGCCCGTCACCTCTCTTATAAAAGGGAACCTCCCCTTCTCTCAAAATCACACCTCCAAATCCCTTTTTTTGGCCAAAACCTACCCAAATACCCTCTCAATTTCCCTTAAATCAACCTAGAGGCCTTAGTTTGATCAAAATTCAACCTAAAGATCCCTTTTGATCAACTCAAAAGGACACACCTGAAGAAGAGGTAATAATTTCATCACCTCTTTCAAAGTTATCTTCTTATTCCACTTTCTCTTTCTTTATTATTCCCATACCAAAATAATAACTCCAGAAACTTATACATATTGTAATATTATTATAAAAGTGGTAAAACCATATTCATTATTCTATCAATCCTGTTAATGACAATGTCACCATACATGTGTATGTACGACTTACCATCTTCACGTCGTGGTGTAGTTGTTATTCAATACATTATTATTTGGATGGGTATAATAATGAGTATAACTGATCAAAATAATAAATATAAAATTTTAATTATTCTGTATATATGATATACCATCTAATTACATACAATTTCATGATTAATATAATGACTCTGTCACTCGTGCACACGTATAGATTATCGTCTCCACGAACGCGATGAGATTCATTTCCACGTTCACCATTAAACAATGATTTAAAAAATATATATTATTAATAAATATGTAATATATGAAATAATAGTGCTACTGGATATATATATATTTATTTATTTATTTATGTACATACATATATCATATTCACTTACTTTCATTTAATACGATATGAAAACCGAAACAACGTTTAGGCGCACGTACGACCTACCATCACCATAAATAGTGTTTTCCATTTCATATATGTATCTATTATACATATTTATATATTATATAAATATATATGATATATAAATCATGTTTTATATTCTGTAATTATTTAAATCATGATCTAAATGACACGAACAAGAATAACATGTTAAAACACGTACGATAAAGAAAGAAATTATTACTTGAAATGTTAATTTAACATGGATATTATTATTCAATAAGTAGTTTAAAGTCATAAATGAATCAAGTATTAAATAATAAGTATGTATATGGTTCTTGTATAATTTAATAACATGCTATGGTCATTATATAGAAGGTTAAACGTACCCTTGACCAAAGGGAAGTGCAAGGTAAAGGGTAATTCCTCAATCTCATTATTATCTGAGATTGTTTATGTGTAAGTATTTTCTAAGAAATATTTGTTTTCCATGTCTGTGTTTCCTAAAAGACAGTTCAAAAATTATTATTTTAAGTTAATCTTTAACGAAAACATAATTTTAAATGTTTTAAATATTTGTTCTTCTAATTCATCCTCATTAATGTCTATGTTTTCAAAATAGTTTTAAGGATTTTCTTATATGAACATGAATGATTTAAAATGTTAATTCCCTTCAAAATATTAAAAGTGGAATTTGAAACATTGATTAAAAAATGTCTTTTAAATTTCTTCCTTTATAAATTTTGTGACTTTTTAATGTTTTCATGAAAAAGGGATATTTCTCTCAAATAATTTTACGAATAATTTTCAACTACGTCAACATCCTTTTGGTATATTATTCTTGATTGAGGTTGATTTATTATAAATACAATATTAAAAATTTTATTGAATGAGTTATGATAGGTTTGACTAAGAATGTGCTATTTTTATACCATTCATGGTTTATAGTTAATGTATTAACATTTCTTATGCTAGTTTTAGTACAAATGTTTATGTTATGTTTAAACCTTTTCATACGAGGAATGAATTGGGCTTAGTAAGTGATGGGTGGAGGCCGCTATAGCTCCTCGATGTATCGGTAGGTCTCATGTGAAAAAATAGTGTCTTGGAAGAGGGCCTTGACAAAATAATATTCTTGTCTTGGCACAAGGCCTTGACAATGTGGTTTTGAAGTCTAGAATTATGCATTCCATCATTATGAAATTGGATATTGATATTACATACGATTATTTGACTAGTGGAATATCCAGGTGAATAAGTAAATGGAATTATTTGATTTATCATTTCCATATTATGATGAAGTATAAGTTTAAAAGGCTTTTTTAGTCTTATATGTTGCCTTAAATTTTTATGATTATTTATAAATGTTTCCAATTTATTGTAATCTTTACTGAACATCTGAGCTCACCCATTTATTATGTTTTATTTTCCCAGGATTCCTAAAACAGTTTTATGATTGATAACTAGAGTTAATATAGGGGAGTAATGACATTCTGAAAGGATCATTTATGTTGTGTTTTATTTTATAATGTGTAATGTAACATTCATGTATGTAATCAAATTTTCAAGACTGCTAAATGGATTGGTATTTTGGAACATGATTCCTTTTATTCATGAAAATGTATTTAAATAATGCACTGACTATGGCCTTCTGGGGTCATGACGTTACAGTTGGTATTAGAGGAAGTTTAGAAACAACTGTTGAAATAGATTTAGATAAACTCTGATTAGAGAACATTACCCTATGATATACTTTAAGGATTAGCATTGATGAACTTCCTCAAATTTTGGTAATGTTTGGATTTTTTTTATTTTCCAAGAAATAAATCCCTATATAGATACAAGCAGGTATAGGTTTCTCAAGCAGAGATGTACCTAGGAGTGAATACTCTAACAAGGAGTTTTGGGTTTGACCCAACGTATCCTGGTACATGACAATAGGCCTTGCTGCACTATTGGTTATGAGAATCTCTAGAGATATGCATAAGATCATTCACATTTTCATTACAATCCATTATGAAGGATTTAGAAGTAAATACTTTCTCAAAGACAACATTTTATGATTATAGATTATATACAAAATCTTTTCAATTTACGTTAGGTATTTTACACATTTTGAATTATGCATTGCGATTAATAAAATAACATAGTGCATTCCCTTGTTTAGAAATGGTTCTTAGAAGAAGTAATGATAACACTATAAATATTCATGATCCAAAGAGTAGTAAGGATAATATATTTCAAGATATTAAGACATATTTTAGAAAAAAAATTGTCTCCAGTGTATTCTAATAATATGAAGAAATAATATCATGTGTTAATAAGAGGAGTTTGTAATTCATTGAGGCTTTTTAATTTTAATGGAAGATAGAGAAGAAAAGGATGGTAGAGAGAAAGATGGATAAAGAAAATAAGGGAATGAGGGATTTTCCCATATGTGATAACTGTGGAATGAATCACCTTGGTAAATTCTTGAAGTGATTGAGAGTTTTTTATAAGGGTGTAGAAAAAGGACACAGACTATGTGATTGGAGGGGTAAGAAAAAGGTTTCAAAAGTACAAAGCTTCATCTGTAAGGAATTGAGTCACTACGCTTATCAGTGTGAAAATCATAAGTGTATGCCCCAAATGATGCTATTAGATAATAATCAAGTTATGATACTACCATAGATAAAGAGTAAAGACATGTTTTCTTATTTTTTTATAAAATAATTATTTCATTTGAGTGTTATATCAATGATTTATTGGTTATAATAATTATTGAAATAAATAAGCATTTTACTACAATACTATTTCTTTGAGGATTTGAGATTATATGGTTCTAAGAAAAGTGACTCAATATAATGTTAAATCTTTTGGAAAATACAAGGTTAAAGGAAAGATAAAACTTAATATGGTTCTAATACTGAGGTAGTGATTTTGGAATAAGAAATGATTGATTTGGATAAATTATATTGGATATTCTTGCCTACCTTGAAGCAGATTAATGATTTGTAAATTACAGCATTGTTGGAGTTTATGTCATTTCTTGAAATAAGAAGTATATCCATGATTCTATAAGGATTAAGGGAAATTGAATGTAATCAATAAGGTTTTATTGTAATTCAGGGTGTTACCGTGCTTTAGGACAATACATGATGAAGGTATTCACATGTTATTTGGTGGAAAAAATAGATCTCCAATATGTTTCCTTATAAATTTTGGACTCCACATTTTGAAAAAAGTGTTTTGGATGTTTTTAAGGGCTAGAATGAATTAATTTGTACATTGGATACTATTGTCTAAGGTTAAGAAATTTTTTAATATTTTTTTTGGATTGTTATAAAAAGGATAACCTAGAGGTTAGGTGATAAACCGTCACATCCGGAAAGGCCATGATACTTAATCACACAACCAAAGGGCGAAAAGGGTGCATCACCTACCACTGGCCTACATGATGTCCTGGTTTGTATAATGTAGTTTTTTTAAATAGTATGATAAATTAATTATAAATTCATTATATTTAGAACCCTATATGATTAGGATAAATATAATTGTTTTAATCCTATTATCTTTTGGAGTGAATGATTTGTTTGTTGTAGAAATTAGTTGAAGGATGAAACTCTACATGTCAAGTATATATTTTCTCTCTTATTATATGAATAAATTAATTCATAAACATTTGGTAAGGGTTCATAAAATAAAAAATTTGTCATCCTAACACCTTATGTTTTGTTGAGCCAACAATATTTTAAATCATCATAAATTGACGGTTTTGAGGCCCTCAATTTTACACTTGTTTGTGATCAATGACCTCAATCACTCCCTATAAATAATTACGTTTTCCTACAATTATGTGTCTATAATTCCAACCAATGTTATTATAATCGATATCATAATTTGGTGGTGACTTTTCCATTTCCCTTTCCCTCTAATTAAGACTAAATTTTATTAACCCAATTTCTGATGTGGGTTTTCCACAATGGTATATTTTTATTTTTAACATTTTATTTTAGAAGAATAATTTCAAATAGAGAGGAAAAAATTTAATTAAGTAGGGGAGAATGTGACACCCCAAGATTTCATACTACATTATTTCATCAAATCAATTCAATAACTTGGGCTACATGCAACACTAAGTTCGAGCGCACCACGACTTAGCAAACCAATTGTCCAAAAGTAGTTATGAATACTATTATCTACATTTTGAAATTTATATATTCCATATAAAATTTCACATCCATATTATGTATTTCGTAGACATAATATAAGAACAAATTAATTTTTTTCAGATAAAAGAATTATTTTACAAAAAATGCAATTTTAGAGCCTTTTAATGGAGAATCCTTTTTAAATCCAATATTTTACACTTCTATATTTGAAATTGATTAAATTTAAATTCTTATTTAAAAATGGGACATAAAAATTGAGTTTGTATAAATTTTTGGTACTTTTTTGATACATTCATATTTTGATGAATAGTGAAAAATACTATGTTTTAATTGAAAATTACTTTTTTAATTTAAATGATTCATAGTGTTAAATTAATAATTTTAAGTGTTTTGACATATAATTAGATTACATTTTCATCATTTAATATAATGTAGGTCATTATAAGTAATTTAAAATTTAAATTAGACATAAACACATGTCAATCTTTTGATAGTTTTTACTTTTTTAAAACTCGCTTTTTGGTTTTGACAACGGGAATTAATTTTATATTAATTAATGAATATTATATGTTTTGAATTTGGTGAAATATAATTCATTATTTAATTCGTAATATCAAAATTATATTAGGGAAAATTTTTTGAAATTTTTCTGAAAACATTCAATTTTTGATGAATAGTGAAAAACACTATGTTATTGTTTAAAACCAACTTTCTATTAAAATAATTTTATTATTTCATTTAAATTTATTTTAGGTCAAAATAGATACATAATACCTATATATTTCATTGTAATTAATTGGAGTCATTTTATAATAATATTGAATATATAAGTTTATTGAACGTTTTACCGTCTTTTACCAACCTTCTAAGAGCATTTGTCAATTTTCATAAAACATAATTTTACCGCTTATATGAGTTCAATTTAAAAATTATGAGAGAAATAGTTGATATCATTAATTAAAATGTGGTTCAATAAGATGAAAATTATTTTTGGTGAATAGATACTTTTGAATTTTATTTACCATAGTTAAAAGTAAATAGGGTAGTTAAAGGTAAAAAAGATATTATAATTATCCTAATATATGTCCTAATTCAATTGGATAAGTGTAATTCGACCAGAAAAAACCTTAGAAATAAAATATTATAATTTTGGTTCACTCGTATAAGATTAGGACATTTATTATTATTTTATTCAAAGAAGAGTTAAAAGTGTTAAATTCAAAGTTTAACAAATAAACCATTTTTAATATAGGGTTACACATAAAATAAATTAAACTAAAAATATTAATTATTAAAATAAAATTATTTCATACATAACGGAATTTTATTAATAATTTTTAGTCATTAAATTATTAAATTTATTTATGACACAATAACGATGAAGTAATTACCTCCTTAATGAAATATTAAAATAATTGATTTTATAAATTTTAAAATAAATATAATTTGAATGTTTTGATTACATACACGAATTTCATATGTTATTATGATATAGTATGGTTGATTAAATGTATTTTTTTTAAAGAAATCATGTTTTGATGAATTAAAAAAAACCATATATTAAATAATGTCAAAATTGACATAAATTAGTTTTTAAAACAAATATTATATTATTAAATTATATAATATTCCTAAAAATATATGGTTCATTAAAAGGACTTACATAATGATATATATGTCATTAATCAACCACTTGGGGTTCTCATGGAATTTTATAGTATGTTTATTAACCATGTAATATAAAAAAAGAAAGAGACATGGTAAATGTTAAACTATTTAACCAATAGTTAAATCTAAAATATAAGGTTAGTATGGTTACATAAACAAGTCTCAAACCTATTGGTTGAGCTTATTTTGACCCATAACCACACAAGTCTCGAAATAAATTATTTTGGATCAATTATAAACTGAATATGATTGAATAATAAAATAATAATTCTAACTTTTCCAAAGGTTCCCCTCACCCCTCTTATAAAAGGGCACTACACCTTCTCTCAAAATCACACCTGAAAATCCATTTGTCTTGGCCAAACCCAGCCAAAATATCCTCCAAATTTCCCTCACATCATCCAAGAGTCCTTCCTTTGATCAAAATCTAACCTAAGGAGCCCTTTTGATCAACTCAAATGGAAACATCCAAAGAAGAGGTATTAATTTCATCGTCTCATTCAAAGTTATCTTCTTCATCCACTTTCCCTTTATTTGTTATTCTCATACCTAAATAATAAATCAAGTAACTTATACATACAATGAAGTTATTATAAATAAGGTATGATCATATTCATTATTCTATCCATCCTACGAATGACGAAGTCACTATACGTGCATATGTACGACTTACCGTCTCAACATCGTGGTGTAGTTGTTATTCAATAAATTATTATTTGGATGAATATAATAATAATTATAACTTAAGTAAATAATAAATATAACGTGTTAATGTTTCTGTATATATGATATAACATCAAATTATATACAATTTCACCATCAATATAATGATTTTGTCACTCGTGCTTACGGATTACTATCTCCACGAACCCGATGATATTCACTTCCACGTTCACCATTAAACAGTGATTATAAAAATATATATTACAAATAAGTTTGTAATATATGAAATAATAATTATACTAGATATATATATATATATGTACTTACATATATCTTATGAACTTAATTCCGTGCAATATGAAATTAAAACAGAAACAACGTTTATGCGTACGTACGACCTACTGTCTCTATAAATAGTATTTTCCATTTCATATATCTATATATTATAAATATTTATATAATATATATATATATGATATAAAAATCATGTTTTATATTCTGGAAGTATTTATATCATGATCTAAATGACACGAACATGAATAACAAGTTAAAAAATGTACGATAAAGAAATCAATTATTACCCGAAATGTTAATTTAACATGGATATTATTATTAAAGAAGTAGTATAGAGTCATAAATTAATCATGTATTAAATAAAAAATATGAATATGGTTCTGGTATAATATAATAACTTACTATGGTCATTATACAGTAGGTTTAATGTTCCCTCGACCAATGTAAAGGGAAAGTTAAGGGTTAATTCTTTAATCTCATTATTATCCAAGATTATTTATGTGTATGTATTTTCTAAGAAATATTTATTATCCATATATGTGTTTCATAAAAGACATTTCAAAAATTATATTTTTAAGCAACACTTTAATGAAAACATCATTTTAAAAGTTTTAATTATTTGTTATTCTAATTCATCCGCATTGATGTCCATATTTTCAAAATGGTTTTAAGGATTTGTTTATATGGACAAGAATGTTTTAAAATGTTAATTACATTCAAGAATTTCAAAGATGTATGGGACACTTTGATTCAAAAATGTCTTTTAAATGTCTTCCATTCTAAATTGTGTGACATTTAAATGTTTTCATGAAAAAGGTATATTTCACTCAAAGAGTTTTAATAATCATTTTCAACAATGTCAACATCCTTTTGAGTTATCATTCTTTATTGCAGTAGATTTATTTTTTAAAAAATACTCAATATTGTATTGAATGAGTTATGATATGTTTGTCTATGAATGTGCTATTTTTATACCATTCATGATTTATGGTCAATGTATTAACATTTCATATGCTAGTTTTAATACAAATGTTTATCTTTTGTTTAAAACTTTTCATATGAAGAAATCATTGGACATAGTAAGTGATGGGTGGAGCCCGCTATAGATCCTTAATGCATCAGTAGGTCTCATGAGACAAACTAGTGTCTTGGCATAAGGCCATGACAAAATCATATTCATATCCTTGGAAAAATGCCTTGACTATGTGGTTATGAAGTTTGGAATTATGCATTCCATCATTATGAAATTGGCTATTGATATTAAATGTGATTATTCAACTAGTAGAATATCCTTGTGAACAAGTAAATGGAATTATTTGATTTATATTTTCCACATTATGATGAAGTATAAGTTTAAAAGGATTATGTTTTAGTCTTATACACTGCCTTAAATGTTTATGCTTATTTATAAAAGTTTCTGCTATATTGTTATCCTTAATGAGAATCTGATTTCACCCATTCATATGTTTTATTTTCCCATGATTGCAAGAAGTGTTTTATGATTGATAAGCATGGTTAAGCTAGGGGATTAATGTAATTCTCAAAGGATCACTTATGTTGTGTTTTATTTTCTAATGTGTAATATAACATTCATGTATGTAATCTATTTTCCAAGACAACTAAACTGATCGGTCTTTCAGGACTGGATTGCTTGTAATCATTACAATGTATTAAAATAATGCACCTACTTTGTGCTTATAGGGTCAGAGAGTTAAATTTTCAATGTGTATCTTGTTCTGAATGGAGACATCCTCGTCCTGTAACCCTATATTAGCTTCACCTTCTATGGTGTTCTTAAGGGTGGTGCTAATGATATTCATGAATGCATCACACACTATAGGTGTCCCATTAGTACTAGAATGATTGTATAGTGAGTTTCCTTGGAAAAATATAATAAAATGTAGGAAATCCATTATAGTTTTCATACCATTGAAAGGTTATTTTTTATATCAACCACTTTGTGGAACCACCCTTCCCCTTTATGATTCTTTTTTATCCCTTTGAAGTAGGGTGATATGAAGGGAGTCTCATGAAATTTTCAATGGACTTGTTCTTAATGTGGAATATGGGTCCAGAGATGGGATAATTTTGGAGGATTCACTTTATGGAATGACTGTTATGTGGGAAATGACAAACATCCATTAGATAGTATGTTGAGAGAAAATCCCCCCTAGCCCTGTGGGATTGGGTTTCCACTAATCTGCTTTAGGGTCACATTGAACTAGAATTAGTGATCTTGAAGGAGGATATTGTGGTAAAAATACCCCTTACCCTGCAGGATAAGGCTAATCCCATATTTTCATAGATATTGATTTTTTGATACTATCTTCACCACATGAACATTTTTCTGAACATGATTTGGTTGCATTGTATGATTTTCTCTAGAGATATGCATATAATGGTATTGGAGACAATCAATGATTAAATTTACTTAAGAGAGTGGATTGTGTTATGTCAGAACAATACTAATATACACAAAATGGTGGTGGGTGAATTGTGTCTATTTCATAATCTTCAAAGATTCTAGCATTAACTCTCTTTGTGATTTATGCAGATATTCAGTGTTTTCTAATGTAAGTAATATGACAAGTGGATAAAATGTAATGAATACTGAAATAATTTCTATAGTGGTTAGGTGCACAAAGCTCCCCTAGTCCACTCCACATATTCTTTCTCTATGAGTATAGTCATTTTCACTAGAAATGTTCTTTGGTTACTAGAACATCAAATACAAAACTAACTGCAAGTGGGTGACAAATTTACCACAAGACTAAACAAAACCATTGGATTCTTTTATAGGAAACCAATTATATACAGATTAGAGTAAGAAGATCGAAATTAATCTTTGCCTATGTCTGAGCAGTCAAAACATTAATAAATCAAAAGTATTTTATTTTTTTGATGGAATGGGTTGAAATTCACAGTTGCAGCTACAACTAAAAAATATGGATCGTTTTATTTAGAAATGACAGTCTTCAAGAAATAATAGCTATGAAGATGTTCTGGTTGAAAATGATATTCAATAATTATAGAAAAAAAACATTATTAATCTCATATCATTATGAGGATGAAAATTATATATTCAAAGTATATTCTCTTTTAGAAAATAACATAGATGATCTTTCTTTTAAGTAGATTTGTAAAAAGGTATTCAAAAAAAGTATGCAGTTTGTATATTGAAAACGTATCACTCTTTGACTCTCATTAAAAAACATTCTGATCATATATATAGAACAAACAACATTATTTATGTTGAGCATATTCAAAAATGTCACTTGACAGATCATTGATATTAAAATACTAATTATTCAGATGTGTTGTAAAATACCATATAAGTAGTAATTATTTATTATATTGAATATGGATCTTGGTATCGGTCATAAAGATCCATTGAATTGTTCGTAAGATAAAATTTAATCGACATAAATTTTATTCAAGGCTATTTTAAAAATCATGGATAAAATCTCAGATTTAAATCTCCGTAATTGAATTGTAAAATGTAGGGTTCTAACATAAAATTAAAAAATACAAAACTTATGGTTGAAAATGTAGGTTTGACAATAAAAGTATGGTTTATGAACTATATGTTTGATTCCTCAAATATATTGTTCCTTATGTACATAGAGTTACTTAACCATAATTTCCATTCTTACAAAGGTATGGTTCTATACTTACCTAGTGTTCCTTAACTATAGATTCCTTTCTAACAAAATTAAGGTTCCATATAAATGTAGGGATGATGAACCACTCTTTTTGATAATGTATGGTATATAATCCATACATGATGCCCTAAAACATAGGGTTTACTTTGTTAAACGTTGTTCTAAATATAGGTTCATTCACTAAACTATGCTTTCCAATGTAGGGTATGAACAATGTTTCTATAAAACACAAAAATCCACTCCACACACATAGATGAATATTCTTTGGGAATTAAGAACCATAAAACTTCATAAGTAAATTTTGTAATGAATATTAATTCCCAGAAATTCACTTAATGTAATATTATTATTAAAACAAAAAATGGTATTTTTGACCATCAAAATCAATAATATTTATATAGTATTGTGGATACAATACATAACCAAGAATCCACAACTTTTTTCGATCACAAAACCCATAAAATAATTTTTAGAAAATATTGGATTTTATAAACACTACAAAAATAATATTTTTAATGAAAAATACATGATGTTTTGAAAATTAAATTTTCATAGCATTATTTCAATTTTACAACACTATTTCAATTTAAAATAGGTTCTCTTAATTTAATAATGTTATTTTTACCCAATTATCTCCTTCCTTGTTTAACATCAAAATTAAATTATATGAGAATACATTATAACACATTTAATTTTTCAGAGAACAACAAATTAATTTTATAGTGTACTCATTTGAAAAATAAGACACATGTTATGGAAGTTGATATAATAATGAAATAAAATATATAAATGATTCATATAATATTGAAAATCAATGAAATATTTATTATATAGACATTATAAATACAAGAGTGTTTCTTGGTTTGAGTAAGATGTTTATATAAATATGTTGGTAGATGAAGAATATTTTTGATAATGTAAGGTTTTTAATTTTTGTTAAGCATGAGAAGACTAAAAAACTTTTTCCAAATATATCATACGAACATGTAAACTTTATATAAGATTGTTAGCCAACTTACTTATAAAAATTCATGAATATTAACTCACTTTAAAATTTTCAATCTGATTGACTTTGAGAAAGTCATTAATAGTTTCCACAGTCGATAGAAATAAAGAAAACTTTTCACTTAACTGATTGAGAAGAAATCTGATGCCATGTTCACTTGAAGCCAGTATCACATGATGAATTTTCTGATTATCCAATAGTATTCGAAGAGGTGAAATATTACACTAATGATATTGAATCCTATCATTCATGTCATCCATTACTAAAGTGATTTCTTGAAATATTCTGATCAAGTATGGAGAAGTTTTTGGTGAAGAAGTAGAAGCTCTGGATTAATAGACACTTCCTTTAATTGATTCAAATTGGCTTCCTAAATATAATTTCAAATCATTGAAATCTTTTTTAGAAATAGATTCTAATTTTAGCATTTCAAACTAATCAAACATATCTCTCTTGAAATAATCAAAATCTCTTTTGATACAGAAATTTATTTTATCTCTTGAAGCTGAGTCTATGTAGACTCCAATTGAAACCTTAGACTAGATGAGTTTCCCAAATCATGAAAATACATTTTTTCGGATTTTAGTTCTTATTGAAGATTGGAGTTCTCCTCCTGTACCATGTTAAATTTTATAACAAATATTTTTATATGATTGGTTAGAGAATCAAATGTTCCTTTATCTTGGTTTTCGGATTGAGGAGCTTCTAATACAATATATAAATACATAAATGAAGTATTTTCAATTGAAAAATAAATATCATTATGGATTTGAGTACTATTATTAGATATAAAATTTGTTCTTTCCATGGATGGAATAATAGAAGATAAAACCTGAATCTCAACAATTTTAGTAGTTCCATATAATGATTTCTAAACTTCCTATCCTTCTTGAGAATTATCTATTTTTTGATCCAATTGATGTGAAAATATTGGTTCTTGAACATTACTTTCAGCCTAAAATTCTTTAGAATGAAATATATTCGGCAAATGCACTAAGGGATTCTTATGATTAGGTCCATGTGTTTCTCCCAATGGATCATCTTACTGAGGCTCTTCTCTGATCCCGGTCCTTGTAACATGTTCCTAATGGGATTATTCTTCTAAATCATTATGATCGTGATATGTAGAATCATAACAGATATTAATTTTAGAAGGCTACGAAAAAATCCTATTCTATATTATCCAAATTCATAATTTCTCTGACGAACTAATCCTATAGACATGATATTTTATTTCTCACCCAGAGAAACAAGACCTGATTCTTGTTGATCAGTTGCAGTAACAAGAAATTGTTAACCATTCATTATACTCCAAAATAGACCTTATTTTATTAAGGTATCACCATTCATAAAATTTTTGTGATGACATTTAGTTTGAGCATCGATATGTATAATCTTATTAATTATGTGTTGATGAAGATAACTGATTTTCCTATAGGGATAAAATGGAATTCTAGCTTCTAATAAGAAGTATTAATTCACATATATCATCCTATATCTGGGAAATTTCAAATTAATATCGCTGATAAATTGAAACATGATATACTAGTCTTGGTAAAAATTCATTTCCAACATCGATGTCCTTGGAATTTTAGCCATATGTATAAAATTTACCAGCCATTTCCAAGCAGCTTCAAGATCTTTTACAAACATTTTCCTAATAATTTTTAAACCAAAAATAAATGTCATGATATCTTATGATTTGTGGTCATGGTTTCCAATTTATCTAAAATCAAAGTGGAATACATCTATATGAAGGAATTTTAAAATATATCCAAATTAAATAAAGGAGGTCAAAAAATCATTATCAACTACTCATGAAGATATTATATCCACTATTTCACTGAAACTAAAATAAAAATTTCTATTAAACTACATTAGTTCTTTATAATAAAGGATCTATGTATTATTATTATTAAATATAAATTTCAAACCATGAAACGTAATAGATTTCTTTATTAGTATATTATTATGATATGTCCATCCCTAATCAATGACCTTTCCTTGGAGAATATTCTAGAATGGGATAGGTGGATGATTCAGATCGCTTGTTTCACCTTCATCTATTCGTTTTGTCTTCATCTATTTTTCGAATCAAAAGGATGTCTGTTTTTAGATTCTAGGCTTTGGACGAAATATTAGGACTGTAGAAGTCGGAAAGGATTGAAATTGAAGGGTAAGGTGAGATGATGAGGTTTCTGATAGTTTTGTCACATAGACATATTTCACATAATGATTACATGGGGTAATCATTAAAATCATTAGATTTTAAAGTATTCAGTTTAAAACAAAAACTAAAATAAAAATTTTTCCAAATAAATGAATAGTTAAAAAATACTAACTGGGAAATTAAGAAATTTTTTTTAAATAAATTAATAAACATTTATTTAATGTTAAATATCCCCAACTCCCCCTTAATAAAATCATAACATGTAATGGAATATGGTTTAGTTAAAATATCAGGTAGTTGATATCCAGTATTTATAGATTCGAAAGATATATCCTTTTGAAGAACATGATATCTTATAAAATTATTCCTTATATAAATATTCTTATTACTTGAATGACTTATAAGATTTTTGGAAATACTAATAGAACTTGTATTATAACATAAAATAGATACATTATTAAAATTTAGTCCAAATTATAGTAATGTGTGTTTCCACCAAAATATTATTGCTAAACAACTGCCATCAGAAATATATTATGCTTCAGTTACTGAATGAGCGAAGGATTTTTGTTTCTTACATGACTACGAAACTAATGATTCATTAGAAAATGAATGGTTCCTAAGGTACGTTTTCAAAATAATATACAACCTTAAAAGTTAGTATCTAAATATTAAATAAATATAAAATCAGATATTTTAAGGTAAAGTAGAGATTTAAAATTACTTCCATTTAAATATCTAAAAATTTACTTAATAGTGGTAAAATGAGATTATTTTATGTTTGACTGAAAAATATCACATAAACATACATAAATCAATGTGTCTGCTTTGATAATAGTAAGATACAGTAAATATCCAATCATACATCTCTATAACTTTTTGACAAATAGTTTTCAATATTCAACCAAATCAACTTTTACATTTGTACACATGGGGGTTGTGTGGGTCTTACTATTTTCAAGTCTAAATTATTTCAATAAATCAATAATACAGTTACATTTTTTTGAAACATTTCCATAATCTTGTTGATATATCTAGAATGATTAAAAAATCATTTCTCCCATTATACTCATTTCAAATTTTTTCACATTATATATGAGAAATATTTATAATGATTCTTATATATTGAACCAAAAATAACATCAACAACATAAATTTTCACAAATAATATATTATATTAAATTGTTTTATTAAAAAGAGCAGGGTCTACTAATCACATTGAATATCATTTTCTAATAAAAAAGAATAGAATATTTCTTACCATGCTCAAGGTGCCTTTTTAAGGCCAAAAAGTGCATTGGTATGTTTTAAAAAAATAGGTTTATGAGGTTCTTCAAAAGCTGGTGGTTGTTAAAAATAAACATACTCTATTAAATATCCTTTTTAAAATGTATGATTTAACATCCATGTGATATAATATAAAATTCATATGAAATGTATAAGAGAAAAGGATTCCAATGGATTATAATCTAGAAACAAGTGTGAAGTTTTCATCTATTATATCATCTTGATTTTATAATTTTTATACTAATCTATATTTTTTTATGGTAATGAACCCTTGAATATCTAGTTTATTTCTAAATATCACTTTAGTTTCTATTACATGATATTCTAATGGTCTGTCTACAAATTCCCAAACAACATTTGATCTTAATTGGTTAAGCTCTTCTTACATAGCTAACAACCAATTCTCATATTCTAAATATTATTAAATAGAGTTAGGTTGTAACTTAGATAGAAAGGAAGAGAATTCAGTTAGGTTTACAAAATTTATTTTCATTGTAATTCTTGTTTTTAGGTCTCGTATAACTGTTTCTAAAGGATGGTATTTTAATATTCTAGACTATCTTGGTAAGACACTTTTAGGTTATTTAGTTTCATGTTACTTTCGATTGGACTTAATCTTATTTATATAATTTTCAAGATCTTCTTTACTAGTTTAAAATCTCATTTTTTCTAATGAGTCATCTTTACCATCAGTTTGATATTTCCCTTTAATGAAAGGGTCATTTTCTTCAAAGATCACATGAACCGACTATATACCAATTGTTGAAATTTTATTAAATACTTTATAGACATTAGAAGTATTAAAATATCCTAGAAATATTCATTCATCATCTTTTGGATCAAATTTACCAAGGTTGTCCTTATTATTCAAAATATATACCATTCATCCAAAAACATTAAAGTTAAATACATTAGGTTTTATAAAATCCCAAACATCATAGATATCCTTTTTAATAATTGGTCTTATTAAAAATATATTAATGATATAGATAGATGGTCTTACATATGCTATCTAAAGATAAGTAGGAAGGATGTATTCATTTAGTGTAGTCCTTGACATTTCAAGAATAAGTCTATTTCTTCTTACAAAAAATTTATTTTTTGAGGTGTTCATTGTGTAGGAAAGGTGTTTTTGATACCCATATTTATAGAAAAATAATTAAATTATTGATTCTTTAATTTTTCACCATGACCACTTCTTGATTAAATATTGTTAAAATCATTTTCATTTAGAATAAATTTAATAAATATTTAAAAAATATTGAATAATTCAATTTTATGTTTTAGAAAATAAACCCATGTAAATGTTAAAAAATCATCAACTAAAATAGAAAGATATAATTTTACAGCCAAATACGGTACCCTAGATGTTCTAAATAGATATACATGAATAAGTTATAATGGTTTAGATATTGAAATTTTGATAATTTATTTGAAAGATGATTTGGGTTTTTTACCAAATTTTAAAGCATATCATAATCTATCATTTTAAAATAAAATACTAGGAAAATAAGAAACCAACTGTTTCGTAGATAATTTTTCTAAATCAGATATATTTAAATATCTAATTTTTCTATGCTAGATCCATGAATCCCTTGTCTTAGTATTTAAATAATTCACTTTCTTTATATAGAAGTAATTTAGATCCAATGTACAAAAAAGTTTAGTTCTAGTTACTCCAAAATTAATCAATTTATCTTTTAAAACTGAAAAGGTGTTGTTAGAAAAATAAAAAAAATACCCATCACTACAATATTGAGAAATAATTATCAGGATGTTCTTTATACCTTAAATATAAATTAATTTTCTGATTTACAGTATATTTTTATCTTAAATAGTTTCAACTCCTATTATATTTCACTTTCCATTTTCACCAAAAGTGATGGGACCTCTATTTATTTTTATTAGTGTATAAAATTTTGTTGTGTATCCTGTAATGTTTCTTTAGAACCCATTTTCCATAAACAATATAATTTTTTTTATCATATGGTATTTTACCTATAAATGTATTTAAAAATATGTCTTTTTGATTCCCATATTTTATTAGGTTAAGTTGTGTCAACAAGAAATGATCCGTGAATCTAGATCTACCTTATTTTTCAATAATCTATATTTCATGATTCAGTCGTATTTTATGAAATAAAATACATTAAGACAACTTATTTGAGGATTTATTATGTAACCATTTTATGTTAAATGAACTTATATTATATAGTAATGGAATATAACATTTTTTTAATTTGGAACTAAATAATTATTGAATAATTTAAATTTCTACCCTTGCATCTTATTGGAAACCTTTCTATTTTAATAACATTCTTTCCAATAAACTCTTCTAGAGCCTTTTATCATTATTTAAAAATACTTGTATCACTTTTATAAGATTATACTTCATCCCCTGATTATTTTAACCTTTTTGCATGATCAATAAAGGTTGATGTAGTTGAATTAATATTTTCAATTAGTCATTAATGTTGTTTTATAATTGTTTATCTTTCACATAAAACAACATTGTGAATATTTTTTTAATGATTTATGATTATTGGTTAATTAATATTATTTTTCTTTTAGAATTGAATAATAAGGATATAGTTTACTATTTGAGAAAATATTAGAATAATAATCAAAAAAGTAATAGGATTGTACCTATTATTCCTCCTTATCCATAAAGCACATATCGGCTTTAAGATTTTGTTTTTATTTCTATAAATTAAGTTTATAAGAACTAATAGAGTCTTTAGATACACTCTATGTGGTTCTCTTCACTCACTTATCTTTATGTTCCTAATAAGTTTTCTTCGGATATTTTTTTCTATCCTTCTTTATTCATCATTAATTTAGGGGAAAACAGGCCTAATTTGACCCATATTTTTTCAATTGTAACATATTTCATCTATAGGATCCTTTTTAGAATTCATAAAATTTTTCTTAATGTCTCTTTTATTCTTTTAGAGTTTTCTAAACTTTCTTGATAGTGGATCATGTTCCATTTTTTAGTCTGAGTAGTCTGAATCATTTTCAATTTTGACAAAAAAAAATTTATGTTTTTCTTTCTTCTTAGATTTTACTTTTAGATAAGTATAATTACTTTTCACTAACTTGTATTCTTCAACTTAATCATCCATTTCTACATCATTCATCATCAATGTTCCAATTAAATTCTTAATAGTAAAATTATTGATAGGTGATGAGTGTTGAATATTTACAGATATGCTATTTCTTTTTATAGGTAGCACTATAAGTACTTTCACTGATAGATTTGATTGTGAAATTGGATCTCCCAAGGTAGTAATATTGTAGAAAATTTCTATTAATCATCCATTCATTAAATATAGGATTTCACCATCACGAATTTGGAATGTTTCAAACTATAGATTTGTAGTAAAATACCACATCTTTTTGACATTAACTATTCCATCATATGAAATATAAATTGTTTTCTACATATCATAGGTAGTAGGAAGTTGTGATACTTTAGTTAATTCATCTGCTACTAGTCCAAAAATTATGGCATTCATATATTTTTAATTGATATAATAATCTGATTCTGTTGTGACATCCCAACTTTTGGTTCATTAGGAATCACTTGAGTAATGATCTTTGAATAAACATTGAAACTGAGATTCTTCAAGAAGATAATTATTTGTGATTTACAGTATCGATAGTTATTGCCATTAACATATGGATCATGAGTCATAGACATATCTTCTTTAGGATTAGACATTGACATCTTCTTTGTATAGATATTAGTAATTTGATCTGATAGATCATTCTCACAAAATCATACAATTGAAACCAATTGATAGGTCATAATAAAAAATATATATATGAGGGGGGGAGATAATTGTGTCTTTTTCATAATCATCATAGATTAGAGCTTTAAACCCCATTTTCAATTAATCCAAATAAGAAACATTTTCTAATATAAGTAATATGAGCAGTGGATAAACATTAAATAAGAAGAATAATTATTGTGATTCAGGGCATAATGATCCCCTAGTCTACTCCACCGACGTTCTGTTTGTGAGAGTAGTGATTTTCACTAGAAATTTCCACTTATCATAAGACCTTAAAATTCAGAATTGAGTGATGACAATTGGTGCCTTTAGAACATAGATCAACAAAGAATTCTGGTTCTTTTATTGGGAATTGGTTATCAACGACATAGAAAAAGAATCTAACACTTAATCAACGACTGAGTCTGAGCAGTCAAAACTCCAAAAATCAAATGGATTTGATTTGTTGATGGTATGAGTTGAAATTATTTATTACAGAAGCAAATGATTGAATATATACATTCTTATTTATAAATTAATTTCATTAAGAAATAATATCTCCAAAGAGATCATGGTTGAAAATGATGTTTAATGAAAATGGAAACAAGAAAACAACTATAATATCACCGTAGTATGAGGTGGAAACGTATATCTTCAAAGTGTATAATCTTTCAAAAAATAACATATATGGTCGGTCATTGTATTAGATCTATAAAAAAATATTGAAAAAATGTTTTAGTTTTTATATTGAATATTTATTAGTCCCTATATCACATGAAAAAACTTTCTAACCAGATATATAGATAATACAAATTTTCTTCCATTGAGAAGATCTAAAAAATGGTACTTAGAATATCATATATATTCAAATACCAATATTCATAAGATTCATAAAATCCATTATAAGTAGGAGTGATTTACTCCATTGAATACATTTATTCCAATCAATCATAATGATCGTTTGAATCAGTCAAAAGATATATTTCAATCGATCTCTATTTCTATCCAGGTCATTGTATAAATCTCATATAAAATCACAGATTTATATATCTGTCAGTGAATAGTCAAACATAGGGTTACTTTATAAAATGAAAAAAATACCAAATGTAGGTTTGAAAATGTAGGGTTGGTTATTAATTTATGATTAATGAACCAAAAGTTTGGTATATGATCCATACTTGCTGATCCTAAACACAAGGTTCATTCCTTACATTTTGTTCTAGATGAAGGGTTCATTCCTTACACTATTCATACCAATGTAGCATATGGATAGTGTTTCCATAAAATAGAAAAATGAATTCTAAATTATTTTATGAATATTAATTTACTATTAATAAATTGGAAATACTTTTAGAATAAATATTACAAAGAATATTAATTTCTTTAAATTCACATAAAATAATATCATTTGTAAATAAACAAGGGTATTTGTGAGCAAGAAAATCAATAATATTAAGAGTATTATTATGAGAATACATGGACAACAACTTTCTCGATCATTATGGATATTTGAGGAAAGATTCCATTAATTACATGATATGGATGGGATCGACACTTCTAGGATTCATTCTTGGCTAATTAATGTTTAGCGTTATATCTTCTATATGAATGGATAATGTCAAGATGCCATCCCGAAGTAAGGACATTGCATGATTCCACTTCTAGTGGTATTTTCTAATTAGAGAGAGAGGTGAAATGAAATGATTTGTGTTATTCCAACAATATTATATGAATTTCAGATGAGGTGTTAGAAATCAACTGATGTATCTTGAAAGAAGTATTAAGATATGTTCATGGAAGACCATCCTATTATTCTCTTAATTTCTGCATTCTTGTAGCTAGAATGGTGGCCAGTAAATTTAGCATAAATTCCTTTTATTTTTTTAACATAAATTCCATATTTTTCATAATTATAGAATTTATCATTCAGGGGATGAATAGTATTCCAAAAAATTTAGGTGAATGGAATGCACATGTTCTCCTGATAATGTCTCCCGAATTCTATGTTGAGGGGTTTCTAAGTTCCAAAACAACACTTTCACATTATAATTATCCAATTTTATCCTCATTTACAAGGTACTTTCTTCATCTTCTATGGGATATTCTTCCAATTTTTCTAACCAATGTGGTAATTTCCAAGATTCCTTGTTGTAGATAGTCAGATTGGGGGGAATTTACCCTATCTTTTTTGAAGGTGAGTGGCCAAAGGTTGGTTCAAAGGAGGACTATTTCTATAGGATGTATTTTGGTTGATAAATAATATATAATGATGATGATAAGGAATTCATTCATGGATGAAATTTTATTCCAATGTACCTCATTATATAAGAGATTTCTCAAAATTGATTTGAATGGATTCATTCTTGTCTAAATAAAATAATATTGGAGGGATGATCTTTGTAGAAAATTCTACAATGGAGAGGATTTCCATCATGGAATTACATCCTTCAATAGGGAGGATTATTGGGTTGTATATTAGGGGAGGTCCTTTGGTGTGGGTGATAGCCAAGGGAGCACCTTATTTCTATTTAATATTTTGACCAGAAGGAGGGTTTTAGTGGTGCTTATCAAGATATTGGTTCCTATGATCAATCAATTAAAGATGAAAAATGATTACATCATGGTAAATAATCTAGGGTAGACCTCTTGAGTTATTGGTAACACTATTTTGAGGAGAACCTTCATAATATTGACACCTAATTTTTTTAATTTGATAATGGGTCAATATGATATTAGGACATGATTGATAGATGTTTAATTTCCTCAACAACACCACCTTGAATAGATGATAATTTTGGGTGTTCTATTGAATTTAAAATTTCTGTTGGGGGGAATTATTTTTATATGTCCTTCCGCAGGTGGAACAAATTGCTTTATAATGACGGTGAATTTCACATATTAGAGATTTTTTGAGTGAATCCTATGTTTCTATTGCACTATATTCAATATATTATATAATTTTGATAAGGATATATTCCTATATTAAAGTGGCCATATGAAGGGACCAACAATATCCAATTAGAAAAAGGATATGTGCCCGATACTTTGGTTTATTTATCCAAGGTTTTTTACAAAAACGCTCCTAGGAGAAAGGAGATTGTTTTTATTTTCCTGAGTATCATCATAATTATACTGATTGGATACTCCAATTGAAAGGTGTTGTTGGAATCCTAAGTCATGATCAATGCTATTTCATTGATTATTGCCTTAATGGTTTTTATAATATTGATAAAGAAAGAGGCATGTTCTTTGAACATTTGTTGGGTTTGTTGTCTGGATTCTATGGCCAATTTGGGAATATATTCCAATTCCATGTTTGTAATAGGGTTTTATCAATTCTAATTTCCTCTATTTTATTTCAATATATACTAATAGTCATCATGTGTGGGGGGGGGGGGGTGGGGTGGGGTGGTATGGGTCTACCCCCTATTTGCTACTAGGATATACTAATAGATTTATTCAGTTGATGCAAAACTATATTGATAGTCTTGGGACATATATGAAGGAATATGTATCTAAATTCATGTAGCCACCAGAGAATGTTTGTGGGACAATATAGCAGGAATATGGATATGGTCCCATTCATCGTTGATTTATTTGTACCCCATAAGGGATATCTTTGAAGCCTTTAAATGGTTGTCTAGAGCTAGAGCTCACACATTTTCATCCTCATAAGGAAGAGGAAATGATGCAGTGCAAGGTGAAAATGACTACTGTGAGGAGCCTATAACGTCCCAACCCTAGTTACCTAGAGTCAGGGCATTATTACATAACATTTTCATGCTCACAAAAGATCATGTCTCGAAAGACCGATTAGTTTATTAGCCTTGGAAGTACTATATACATTCATAAGGTTTACATTACATCAAGAAATTGAAAACTACAACAAAATTGTTTCCATAGACAACACTGAGATTCCATAGACTATCCTGGGAGGTCAGTCATAATAAAATTCATTGCATCCTGGGAAGAATAGAACATAGAAAGGGGTGATCTTAGATGATCAGTAAGGATATAAATATAACAGGAACTTTAATAAATAAGTATAAACATTTAAGGAAATATATAAAACTAAAACAAATTCATTTTAATCATAAAATTAAATATAATATGGAAAATATAAATCAAAATAATGCTATTTACTTACACACATGGATATTCTAATAGTCGAATAATCACATGAAATATCAATAGCCACTTTCATAATGATAGAATGCATAATGCCAGACATTCATAACCACATAGTCAAGGCCTTGTGCCAAGACTACAAATAAGATTTTGTCAAGTCCTTGTGCCAAGACACTAGTTTGTCTCATGAGACCTACCGATGCACCGAGGAGATATAGCAGGATCCACCTATCACATTCAAATTCCAATTCATTCCACATATGAGAAGGTTTAAACCTAACATAAACATTAAAATTAAATCTATCATACGAAATATTAATACATTATCCATAAAACATGAATGGTGTAAAATTAACACATCCATAGTCAAACATATCCCAAAACATTCAATAAAATATGGTAGTTTTGTATCATAATAAATCAACTTCAAATAAGCTTAAAATCCATCAAAGAATGTTCACATAGATGAAATCAAACCCTTTTTTAGAGAAATATCTCTTTCTATTTTAAAATAATTTAATAAAACAATTATTTTTGAAATTTTTTTATAATCTTGTAAGGTACTCTTTGACGATGTTATAATGGTAAAAAATAGCCGCACCAATCATATAAGTTAAAGAAACATTCTTACCTTAAATTTGTCGAAAAGGTCAAAAAGTACCTTCTTTGGTAAATGATGGAAAGATTCCTTTCAAACCATTTTATAAAAAATAAAATAAGGGTATAAATGATTTTAACCCATAGTATGGTAAATTGTAAAAATGATTCTAAATTTTTTTTAATGAAAAATGGATGTGGATGATAAGGAGGTCCCAATAGATACTTACGTTAAAACAACCTCAGACAATAAAGAGATTGTGAAATTAACCGTTACCTTATACTTTTGCTTGGCCAAGGGTGGGATAAACTCCTATATATTGGTGAAATAATTGTTATTAAATTATACAATAATCATATACATTAATATGACAGCATATAATATCTTTTAATATTGCTTGGTTAATAATATCTTACTACTATCTTTGTTTCGGGTGTAAACGGATTCGTTTTCCATTATATTCTTTATTATGTGAGTCATATTTGATATGGATGGGTTTTATCTTATTAATATTTAAAATGATATTATGTCTTTAAACATTATTTTTAATCATATAATGAAAATTAGTTTTCAATGGATACGATGGGGAATGAATCTCATCGCGTTCTTGGAGACGGTAATTCGTGCGTACGCACGAGCGACTAAATCATTCTTTTGAAATTAAAATAATATATAATTGGATGGTATATCATATATACAGAATAATTAACATGTTATATGTATTATTTACATCAACTAAACATCATTATTATACCCATCTAAATAATAATGTATTGAATAACAATTACACCATGACAGGGAGGTGTTAAGCCGTACGTACGCACGTATGGTGACATGTCATTCAAAGGATGGATAGAATAATTAATTAGGTTGTACCATATTTATCATAACATCATAGTATATATATGATTCTAAAGTTATTATTTTAGAATTGAAACAACAATGAAAAAGGATGTGGATGAAGAACGGGACATGAAATAGGTGATGAAATATTTACCTCTTCTTCGGGTTCTTCCTTTTGATTTGATCAAATGGGATCCTTAGGTTGGATTTATGACTAAAGGAAGGCCTATAGGATGAAGTTAGGATAGTTAATATGGTATTTGGTCAGGTTTTGGCTGATCCAAAAGGCTTTGATGTTGTGAATTATAGAGAAGGGGGGAGTTCCCTTTTATAAGAGTGGTAATGGGAACCTTAGGAAAAGCCAGAAATATTATTTTATAATAAAATAATGTTCTATTTATAATGGATCCAAAACTAATTATTTAATGTATAAGGTTGGGATGGGTTGAAAACCACTCAACCAATAGGTTTTAGACAGGTTTGGGTCACTATATTAACTTTATCTTTTAGATTTAACTCTTAGTTAAATAGTTTGACATTTACTATGTCTCTTTGTATTTTTATTTTATATGGTTAATCAACTTACTATAAACATCCAAGAAAACACTAAGTGGTTCATTAATGAAGAACCTATAATTATAAAAGTATTTTGTCTGAACCTTATATTTTTTGGAATTGAATATCAATTAATAATATAATATTTAAAAAAAACTCTTTTATGTCAATTTTGACACTATTTCGTATTTAGTTTTTTCTAAATTTATTATAGCATTATTACTTGGAAAAAAATTCATCCAACCCACCATAACATATAATATTATCCTATACAATTAGTTTTATCCATAGAAAGTCTCAAATTACGTTTATTTGGATATTTATAATATTAATTATTTTAATATTTCCTTAATTAGTTAATTACTACATCATCATTGTGTCATAAATAAAATAGATTATTTAATGTCTAAAAAATATAAATAAATTACCATTATGTAGGAAATATTTTTATATTTCTGATTAATATTTATAGTCTAATTTATCTTATGTGTAACCATATATTAAAAATGGTTTAGTTATTACACTTTGAATTTAACACTTTTAACTCTTCTTTGAATTAAATAATAATAAATGTCCTAATCTAATCCAAGTTGACCTAAAGGATCAAATTTTATTCCTGGGATTGTTTTTTGTCGAATTACACTTATCCAATAGAATTTTGACATGTGTTAGGGTAATAATAATATCATTTTTATACTTAACTTTCCTATTTACTTTTAACCATGGTAAATAAAAGAAAAAAGTTTCTATTCACCAAAAAATTATTTTCATCTTATTGAACAAAATTTACTTACTGATATCAACCGTGTCTCTTAGATTTTTGAAATTCCACTCACAAAAGTGGTAAAATTAAGTTTTATGTAAATTCGCAAATGCTCCTAGAAGGTGGGTAAAAGACGGCAAAAAGTTAAATAAAATTTTTATATATCTAAAATTATTATAAAATGAAACCAATTAATTACGTTGAACATATATAGGTATTATGTATCTATTTTGACCTAAAATAAATTTTAATAGAATAAATAATTATTGAAATAAATATTCGGTTTTAAACTATAACTCTGTGTTTTTCACTATTCATAAAAAATTGAAAGTATTTTAAAAAAATACCAAAATTTATTAAAACTAAATTATAATATCCTGATTCTAAATAAGAAGTTTATTTTTTCAAATTGAATATATAAAAGATTCAAATAATGGATTTAAAAATTGTTCTCCATTAAAAGGCGGTAAAATTTCATTTTAAAAAAATTCATCCTTTATCTGAAAAAATGAATTTATTCGTTCATTATGTCTGAGAAACTCATAATATGGATTCTAAAATTATAAGGATTATATAAAGTTCAAATTTTAGTTAATACTATCCATAACCTCTTTGGAACGACTAGTTTGTTAAGTCGTGGTGCGCTTTAACTCGGTGTTGCGTGTAGTGCAAGTTATTGAAATACTTTGAAGAAATAAAATACTCTGAAATCCTGGGGTGCTACATTCTTCCCCCTTCAATAAATTTCATCCTTCCAATTGGTAATTATTCTTCTAAAATAAATGGCTGAAAATAGAAAATACCTTTGTGGGAAAACTCACACCATAAATTGGGTTAATAAAATTTTGTCTTAATAGGAGGAAAAGGGGAATGAAAAATTATACACCAAATTATGATCTCGATTAGGAGAACATTGGTGGAAATTAGAGACGCATAATTAGAGGAAAAATGTAAATATTTATTGTGAGTGATTGAGGTCATCAGTCATAATCAATTGTACAATTGAGGGCCTCAAATACATGAATTAATGATGATTTAAAATATCATCAGTTCAACAAGATATAAGGTATTAGGATAACACATTTTTAGTTTTAATATCCCTTACCTAATGTTTAAGAAATAATTTCCTCAAATAATAAGGGAAGAAAAAAAAATATATACTTGACAAGTAGAGTTCAGTCCTTTAACTAATTTTACCACAAACTCATCTTTCAGTCTAAAAGTTATTAGAACCTTAAAAATATTCTATTTATTCTATTCATATAGGGTTCCAAAAAAATAAATTTATAATTCACCTACCAGATTTTTTTAAAAAAAATACATTATTCAATCCAATACATCACGTGGGCCAGTGGTAGGTAATACACCCTTTTCTCCCTTCGGTTGCGAGTTCAAGTCTCGCGGACTTATTGGATGCGATAGGTTGCCGCCCGACCTCTAGGTTGTTCTTTTTATGGAAATCCAAAAATAATCTCAAACTAGACTTATCCAAAATACTTCTATTAAAACTCACAGTCCAAAATTTACAAGGAAGGTAAACATAATGAAGATCCTTTTTTCCACATAATAACATGGGAACACATTCACAATGTATTCTTTTAAAACACTTCCACATCCTGAATTACTATAAAACCTTATGGATTAAATTCATGCTCCCTTATTCCTTATAGAATACTGTATATACTCCTTCTATCCAAAAATGATGTAAACATGAAAAATGATGGAATATACAAATCATTAATCAGTTTCAAGGTAGTCTAGAATATCCAATATAATTTATCTAAATCAATCATGTATTATTTCAAAAATCACTACCTCGTTATCAGAACCATATTATGATTTATCTTTCTCTCAACCATATATTTTCAAAAAAAACCTACTACTGAGTCTCTTTTTTTCATTACACACAATCTCAAGTCCTTAATGAAATAGTACTGTAGTAAACTCCTTATATAGTCTATAATTCTTATAACATGTATATCATTAATACAATGCCCAAATGAAACAAAACTTTAATAACAACATAATAAATCTAATCATTCCTCTTCATCTCCGATAGTATCATAACTTTATTATTATCCAATAGTAGCATTTGGGGTATACTCTGATGATTTGAACATTGATTCTCATAGTGTCTCAACTCTTTACAGATAAGGAATTTTACATTTGAAACTTTTTTCATACCCTTGTAATCACATACTTGGTGTCCTTTTTCTCGACACTTATAATAAACTCACTTTACATTCAAGCATTTACCAAGGTGATTTTTCCCCAGTTATCATATATGGGAAAATAATTCTTTTCCCTGTTACATTTATCTATATTTCCCTATTTCAGCCTTTTCTTATCTTGTTTCCCTTCAATGTCATTGGACTTAGAGAATTATTTACTTTTCTTGTTAACTCATGATAACATTTCTTCATATTTTGAGAATACCTGGGAGACTATTTACCTTAGAAATTTGGCATAATATCACGAAAGATTTGATCCTTCTTACACTTTGGATCATACGTATTGCTGGAGTTCACATTTCTTCTACTGGGTTCCATTTCTATACAGTGGCCTACACAAGGTCAATTTATGAATTGCAATGAATACTTCCAAACTTGTAAAATACCTAATAAAAATTTAACAGTTTATGGATATAATCCATAACCATAAATATTTTTTCTTTGAGGAGGTATATACTCGTAAATCATTCATAATTATTTGTAAAGAAAATGAGAATTATCCTAAGCATATTCCCCATGTGTGTCGTAACCAAGTGTGCAGCAAGGCCCGTCGTCTTGCACCAGTTTCTTTTTGAGTCTAGCTCAAAGCGTTGTTTCTGGGTTTTACCCCTAGATAAATCTAGGCAATAGCAGCCTCTACCTACTCGTATCCAGACAAGGATGTATTTTCTTGGAAAACTCAAAAAATATCTACATTACCAAATTTCTAGGAAGTTCTTCTATACTAATCATCAAAGTCTATCTTAGGGTAATGTGATCTAATCAGATTTATCTAAATCTAGTTTTCAAGGTTATTCCTAAACTTCCTCTAATACCAACTGTAACGCCCTGACCCTAGATACCCATAGTCAGTGCATTATTACAAAACATTTTCATGATCACAAAATATCAAGTCTCGAAATACCGATTAGTTTAGTAGCCTTGTAAGTACTATATACATTCATAAGGATTACATTACATCATAAAATGGAAAACAACAACAATGTTGTTTCCATAGACAACACTGAGATCCCATAGAATATCCCTACAAGTCAGTCATAAAAATACTTTTTCGCATCCTGGGAAGAATAAAACATAGAATGGGCTGAGATCAGATGCTTAGTAAGCATAATAATATAGCAGAAACATTCATAAATAAGCATAAAAATTTAAGGAAATGTCTAAAAATAAAAAAGCCTTTTCAACCTAAACTTCATCATAATATAGAAAAATATAAATCCAAATAATTCCATTTAATTACACACATGGATAATATACTAGTTGAATAATCACATGCAATATCAATAGCCACTTTCATAATGATGGAATACATAATGCTAGAATTTCAAAACCACATAGTCAAGGCCTTGTTCCAAGACTATAAATATGATTTTTTCAAGGCCTTGTGCCAAGAAATTATTTTTTCTCATGAGACCTACCGATGCATCGAAGAGCTATATCAGGATCCACTCGTCATATACTAAGTCCAATGCATTCCACATATGAAAATGTATAAACATTACATAAACATTTATATTAAAACTAGCATTTGAAATGTCAATACTTTATTCATAAAACATGAATGGTGTAAAAATAACACATCCATAATCAAGAATATCTGAAAACCTTCAATAAAATATGGAAGATTTGTATCATAATAAGTCAACCTCATATAAGCTCAAAATCCATCAAAGGATGTTTATATAGATGAAATCAAAACCATTGTTAGAGAAATATGTCTTTCTATTTTGAAATCATTTATGAAAACATTTATTTTGAAAATACTTGTATAATGTTGTAAGGGATGCTTCGACGATGTTATAATGGTGGAAAATAGTCGTACCCACTATATATGTTAAAAAAACATTCTTACCTTATGTTTTTCGAAAAGGTCAAAAATTACCTTGTTTGGAAAATGACGGAAAGATTCCTATCAAAAAAATTTATAAAAATTAAAACAAGGGTATAAATGAATTCAACCCATTGTTTGGTAAATAGTAAAAATGTTTTGAAATACATATTTAAGAATCATGGATGTGGATGATAAAGACTTCCTAGTAGATACTTACAAAAAAACAACCTCAGATAATAAAGAGACTTTAAAACTAACGGTTACCTTGTACTTTACCTTGGTCAAGGGTGGGATAAACTTCTATATAATGGTGAAATAATTTTTACTAAATTTTACAAAAATCATATACTTTATTATGATATCATATATTATCTTTTAACATTGCTTGGTTAATAATATCTTACTATTATCTTTGTTTCAGGTGTAAACAGATTCGTTTTCCATTATATTCATTATTATGTGGGTCATATTTGTTATGGATGGGTTGTATCATATTCATATTTAGAATGATATTATGTCTTAAAAATTATTTTTAATCATCTAATGAAAATTAGATTTCAATGGATACGATGGGGAATGAATCTCATCGCATTCCTGGAGACGGTAATCCGTACGTATGCACGAGCGACAATATCATTCTTTAGATATTAAAAAAATATATAATTGGATGCTATATCATATATACAGAATAATTATCATTATATAGTTATTTTTTACATCAATTACATATCATTATTATAACCATCCAAATAATAATGTATTGAATAACAATTACACGAGGACGTGGAGATGGTAAGCCATACGTATGCACATATGGTGCCATGTTATTCAAAGGATGGATAGAACAATTAATATGGTTGTAATGTATTTATAATAACATAATAGTATATATAAGATATTGGATTTATTATTTTATAATAGAAACAACAAAGAAAGAGTAAGTGGAAGAAGAAAGGAATATGAAAGAGGTGATGAAATACTTACCTCTTCTTTAGGGTTCTTTATTTTTATTTGATCAAAAGGGCTCCTTAGGATGACTTTATGCCTAAAGGAAGGCCTCTAGGATGAAGGGAGGATAGTTGAGAGGGTATTTGGTCATGTTTGATCTAGGAAAATGGCTTTGATGTTGTGAATTAGAGAGAACGGGGAGTGCCCTTTTATAAAAGGGGTGATGGGCACCTTAGGAAAAGCTAGAAATATTATTTTATAATAAAATAATTTTCAATTTATATTGGCTCCAAAATGAATTATTTAATGTTTAAGTTTGGGATGGGTCTAAAACCACTAAACCAATATTTTTTAGACAGGTTTGGGTCACTATATTATCTTTATCTTCTAGATTTAACTCTTAGTTAAATAGTTTGACATTTACCTTGTCTCTTTATATTTTTATATTATATGGTTAATAAACTTACTATAAACATCCAAGAGAACCCCAAGTGGTTAATTAATGATAAAACTATCATTATATATTTTTTTTGTAATATCCTTATATTTTTAGGAATATAATATCAATTAATAATATAATATAAAAAAAAACTTTTATGTCAATTTTGACACTATTTGGTATTTTATTTTTTCTAAATTCATAACAACATTATCACATATTATGAAATTCATATAACCAACCTTAACATGTCATATTAACCTATAAAATTATTTAAATTCATAAAAACTCTCATATTACATTTATTATAATATTAATAATATCAATTAATTTAATATTTCATTAATTAGATAATTACTACATCATTATTGTGTCATAAATAAATTAAATTATTTAATGTCAAAAAAATATTAATAAAATACCATTATGTAGGAAATATTTTTATATTTCAAATTAATATTCATAGTCTAATTTATCTTATGCTTAACCTTATATTAAAAATGGTTTAGTTATTACACATTTAATTTAGCACTTTTAACTCTTCTTTCAATTAAATAATAATAAATATCCTAATCTAATCAAAGTGAACCTAAAGGATCATATTTTATTCCTAATATTGTTTTTGGTTGAATGACAATTATATAATAGAATTAGGACATGTGTTAGGGTAATAATAATATCATTTTTACCCTTAATTACCCTATTTTTTTAACCGTGTTAAATAAAAGTAAAATATTACTATTCACCGAAAATTATTTTCATCTTATTGAACAACATTTTACTTACTGATATCAACCGTGTATCTAGTATTTTTTAATTTCAACTCACATAAGTGGTAAAATTATGTTTTATGTAAATTTACAAATGCTTCTAGGAGGTGGGTAAAAGACGGTAAAAAGTTCAATAAAATTTTAATATATCAAAGTTATTATGAACTTACTTCAATGAATTACATTGAAATTATATAGGTATTATGTATCTATTTTACCTAAAATAATTTTAAATAAAATAAATAATTATTTAAATTAAAATTTAGTTTTAAACGATAATTACGTGTTTTTCACTATTTCTCACTAATTGAATGTTTTTAGAAAAATACCAAAATTTATTGAAACTAAATTTATATGTTCTAATTATAATGAAGTAGTTTATTTTATAAAATTGAATATATAAAATTTTCAAATATTGGATTTAAAAAGGGTTCGCCATTAAAAGGCTATTGAATTGTTTTTTTAAAAAATACATATTTTATCTGACAAAAATGAATTTGTTTTTTCATTCTGTCAAAGAAACTCATAATATGGATTCTAAAATTATAAGGATTATATAAAGTTCAAAATTTATTTAATACTATTCATACCCTCTTTTGAATGGCGAGTTTAGCAAGTCATGCTGTGCTTGAACTTGGTGTTGCGCGTAGTGCAAGTTTTTGAAATACATTGATGAAATAACATACTATGAAATCCTCAGGTGTTATAGAGCCTTTTGAGATGACTCATATACCATTGTAATGATTCTATTTTTGACCTCCCTATCTTTATCCCTCATGTAAGGCAGAAATTAATTGGTGTGTTATTCAGAAATACTCTCAATTTGTTTGATATAGAGATTGGCGTCATCTTCCTCATTTCCACTAGCCATATTTGGGAAGATAGTTGGTAGGTTTTATTAATTTGGATAGATTTTCATGCTACCATTAATGCTGGTAAAATAACATTGAGGTGGTACTATAAAACCAATGTATTTTACACCTAGAATTTGATACATTAGGTGGGCAAGGGTGTCTTATTGATAGACTAGGATCCAGATATATAATAGTTGACATGTATATTCATTTTTGAAGTAGAGATTCCATCTTGTATTGAATAGAGTTATGATTGACATGTATGAGGTTATATTGAAAAAAAACAAAGAAACTAGTAAAAGTACCTGAAATAGTATGAAAACAAATAAAATATTGACTCCTCTATGGAATCCATTGTGGGAACACATTTTCCATGTATTAGTATAAAAGGGAACAACATGCAGGAAATATAGTTATTTTTTTTATGAAAGCATTCATTCCAAGTTCACCATTTTGTGTTGAAAATTTCATTGTGGGATTAATATTTGATTTTTTTGGTTTAATAGGGTTGTCAAATATTTTTCATCGGGTTTACCATATTTGTTTCATATCCCATTTTGGATGATTCTAGTGGGCTTCATTTGTGGAACTGGAAACATCCAATGGTTCACATATCAATTGTATAAACTATCCTTCAAAAGGTAAGTGATTATCAATCATTTTTATAATGAAACATTGTGATTAAAAATACATGAGAGTATGGGTGTTAGGCTCATCAATTTCTTTTTAGGTGAATTATTACCTAATATTATCCTCTCTTATAGAATTAATCCATTTTCATGAATACTTTTTAATAAAATAAAAATAATAATAATCCCTCTTACCATTTTCCATAAAGAAAATACACATACAAGAGACACCATCGATATGTATCATTGAGTCTCAAACAATGTAATCATATATATATATATATCATAGAATCTTCATCCCATATTATTATTTTATTTTATCACTTTATTATGATGATTTATTATTTATAACCTCAAAATTTGGCACACTAGAAATTATTTCCTTCCAAAGAGGTGGTTGGAGTTTTTATATTGGGATCATGACAATGAAAAGGGTCTCTTATATATTCTTATAAAAGATATCAAAACCCACGTAGTTTTTTTTGTGAATTAATGGGATATATCATACTTTTTATGCTCATTTGATAATGTACAGACTTTAAAATTCATCATCATGTGGTGAGGAAGTCAAGAAAGAGTTTCCTAGAAAATCTTGGTGTGGGACTTACACATGAGTAACCCATTTATAATTGATCTAATATGGAATATGTCCTAATGATATTAGGTTGATTCTATAATGAATATAATCCTATGAAGATAGATCTCACTTAGAACATTGGATGATGAAGATTCAATGAAGGGACTTTAAATGGAGTATGGACCCTCCAGTTGGGGTTTGGTCTTACTAGGAATATAGACCAATAAAAATGTAGGCGAGTTGGATGTTTTGGGAATATACCTCTTGGTGGATTCCGTCATATCCTATTATTATGGTAATTAAATACCATTTAGTTTTTAAAATTTGGGATTACACATAAGAGGGAGGAACCAATGATATTTAATCATTCAAGTTATATGATTACCACTAACCTCTAAGACCACACAAGTCATGATCAATGCATGAAACACGAGGATGTTTATGAGTTGGCACTTTAAAAAATATACTTCTTCCACTGGTGGCTGAGGTTCGAGGTCTAGATGGAAGGGGTTTTCTTGCAAGAAAGATAAGGTGCTTCCTCTAGGATGGATTCCCATTTCCCAATTTCAGAGAGGGGGTGGGAGAGAAACATAATTTTCCATCATCAAAGGGAATATAAAGTGGCTACCCTCATTTCCCACAATGGGGAGGTCGCTAAAGCTCCCTATATGGTTGGGGTCCTTGACACTAAGTGGATTCAAAACTATAAACATACTTAAGGCCCTATTTATTTTGTAGGTTACGTGTGGGGAATTTTTTATCGATTGAATGAAAATTCAAATGAGAGACATTCTTGTGTGTCCTTTGATTTTATGAGGAAAATTTTGAGGACTCAATAGTTGTATTGAAATGGTCGTGTTCGGTTGAGTGTCATAGGGTGAGTTATTCCCGAACATTAATGGTATGAAAGAGATGTCACTAAGGTCACTTCACCAAGATGATACTTGAGTGGGCTGGGTTAGACCTCACCTAAGTGATATGTGGGTGACCTGGATTGAACCATTCCTAGGTGCTTCTTGGGAGAGAGGGGAAGTTCATTTGCCTAGTGATATTGAGGTGAACTAAGGATGACTTCTTATATGAGGAACAACCTTGGACATAACACATGGGAAATACCTTTCTCTTATCACTAGGCAAATCTTCCAGGGTTCTTGGATGATTGGTGCTCTATTTTTTTCAAGTAAGGCGCCTTTCCCTAGATTATTTAGAAAATGGAGGGGTGGTACCTCATATAGGTCATTTGAGTTTTAGAAATTTGATTAACTCTAATCCCATCACTCTAATGAATTCCCATATATTTTGTATGATTTAGGAAGCTACATGAGGGTAATATGGGAATGGGTGAGATACTTGGGTGAGTAGAGATTCAAGCTATCTAATTATCTTCAAGTTATATCCAAAGGGGTGAATGCGGGTCCCATTTATAGGAAAACTCTAGACCGTGAGTAAAGTTTGTTTTCCAAACAATTAACTCACACTAGTGGGACATTATTTCCACTTGTGGTAGTATGGTTTCACATGTGTCTCACATTACCTGGATGAGTGTGAGATTCATTACCCCATAAGGGTTTCACATAGGTGTTATCAGGGAACACTCTACGGAATATAATTTATTTTCCATTTTATTCAACACCTTTTGAAAGTAATTTCATTCTTGAAAAAAAGGAGTTCTAACAACCACATATAGTTAATGCTCATTTTTCTAAACATGAAATAAAAATCCTTCCAGTGAATAGACTAACCCAAAGTCACTCTACCCAGGGATACATTACTCAAGAGAGATTTCAATTCCATAATGTATTTATCGAATAATATATATAAATCATCATTTAGTTATTATCAAGTTCATTACTCTATATAAGACATAGTCAATGTAGTAAAAAACAAATTCCACTATCAAACCTGTTATTTAACTACTTAAATCCTTCCCTGATAATAAAATGCTAACTTTTATAGATTTAAAAATAATTTATACACATAAGATTTATAAATATAACAAATATATCTATGAATTAATCATCTATTAAAAAATAATTTAACAATTCATATGTTTAAATAATATATAAATAATTTATGAACAATTTTTGGATTAAAAACAAAAATAATCACATTATAATTTTTGTATTAATTATAGAAATTCAATAATTTAAATAAATATAATCATTTTATATGTACTGACAACATAAAAACATTCATATTGATCATTATATAGAATTTATTTTAAATATTTCATATTAAATCAAATAAAAACATTTTATATTCTAAATATATTATATAAAAAATTAATATAATCTAATTATGAAATGATTAATATTATTTAAAACATGAAAAAATCAATTTCAAAACTACTTCGGATCAGGATTAAATAGTTTCTTAAATAAATCCTTTTGATTTTAACAATCCAAATTTAATTTTGTAAATAATTCATAATATTATATATGAACTATTTTTAAATTTTAATTTTTTTTTAAATTTATATAAATCTTATAAACTACCCTTCACGATTCTAAGTGAACACATTATTTACAAATTATTTTGAAGTCCATATAATTTGGAAATTGAATTTAAATAAAATAATTTTTTATTTATAGATATTTATTTATTAAATGTTTGTTAAGTATATAATTATATAATTATAAAATAAAATATCAAAAAATTAATTTTTAAGAACCTTTATATATTTATGAATATCCCAAAATAGACTTTTCTATAATTTTTTATCATTTGATAGAATACTGAATTTATTTTATGATTGAAAATAAGAAAAATAGATTTTAATTACTATATCATTTTAAGTGATATAAAAAAATCATTAAAAATGATTTGAGTTTGTTTCGTTAGGAGAAAATTGCACTAGGTATCTGTATATAAAAAATTCAAAAACATAACAAGATCACATTATATAATATAGGGGGATGATTTATATTAACACAACACATCACATGTGATGAAAATTTGTGAGCAAAATTATATAAAACATTATTGTGTAAAAATAATACTATGTTCAAGGCCCTATGATTGGTTTAAATTGAACTAGGTGACATGGCGTGAGATTAAATCTATGCCTATATGAGATTTACTCAATGAATTTGATCCTCTTGTAAGAATAATGTGGTTCTTGATAATGTGGGATTAAAATATATGTTTTTTAATATTTACATAGAGTGTGAGCCCCTATATAAGATTAAATTCATGAAAAATCAGATTATATTTGACTTATAAAGGTCTACATAAGATGAATCATGATACACACGTATAAATAAAACCAACTCAAGGGCTTGTGAGAGATTAATACTTACTGGATAAATATGATAAATCTTTCACATAAAAAATATTTATACTATTAAGTCATATATGAAACATTGATTTAATCGGTATTATATATATAATTAAAAACATGGATCCTTTTGACATCTCTTATATGATAAACATATTCTGATACTCTGTTTTATATAAATGTTTCAAATATTTATTAAAATAATGGATTCATGTTTCAAAGAACATTATGTGGCTATGATAATACAAAAATGTTTCTAGGGATAGTTTTAATTTTTAATTGAGTAGAAGAAGTTATTAAGAAAACCAAACATAGGAACACTATATGTGAAAACCTAAAAATATTTCTACTAAACAAAAATACAATGTGTACCCTACACAAATGAGTTATTATAAATATATTATTTGTATGAGATTTATGTACATCAAAATTGGAAATTCAAAGAAATACCTTTGGTATTGTTTATTCACAACGAGAGATGAATATCCTTTTACATGGCTAGGATTTTCCTTCTTTACATAACCTACAAGATTCCTACATAGAAAATGAATGAATCAAGGAGGGATATGGATATGGGAGAATCATACATGTCTTGAGAAATCTCACATTATCACAATCTCATGGTGATATAATATTTTATATACATTTAAAAATTTCATTAGGTGTACATGGGTTAACTCATGTGTTATAACACAATTAAATAACATTTTCTTGATCAAATATTCATACCATTAATGCATATCCTACATGTTTAATAATATGAAATATTGATATCTAAAGATATCCTATGTAATAAAATATTAATTTTAATGTTGAACATTAATTAGGTACTTAAACGATATCAAATACCATGGAATATCCTATACAAAGGGTTATGGTATAACTTTGTCCATTCATTCCGTATCATACAACATGTGCCCGAGAAACAATATGATGGAGTCTTTGTGAAATATCACCTTCATGAACCATTTACAACAATAATCATCCCTAATTTTTGGAATTATAGCATCAAAAAAACCCCACATATAAGACTCACATAAATAATATAGATACTATGATCATTTTCCCATTATTAGTTCATTAGCCCCAATGATAATTCAAAATTATAACTACTGTATCACCCCAATCATGTGATAAAAATCCCCCCAATATTTTGGTGACCAGCTTGGGCTTACCCTTACTCTAATTAAATTGTCAATAACATCATCCTAGACCACTCATCTAAAAATTATATAAGTAAACATCCATTGGTCAACACCACCTTATGGTCCCATTTTTGTGTACACACAGAACTAAAGGCTGTGTCCACATGGCAAGTAGCATCACCAACCTTATATGGCCACAATTATTTGAAAATATCTATACTAAAAATAATGGTTAATGATATATCGCCAACATAATTTGTTAGATAATTGAATAGAACTATGTCCATATAGGTCACACTTGTCACATTCCTAATTAAACACATCATGTAACCCATCCCATGAACCATATCGTTGCAAAATGTGATAACATCATAATAAATACTTGAATATCCCACCCATGAATAACCTATAAATGAAAAAATAATGGGTATTTACTCTCATGAGACATTCATTAGGACAATATCATGTTAAATCGAAATTGTAAGTATTTTTCAATCCATTCACAACCACAACCTTTCCCACACCTGAAAATTAGATAACTTATAAAAAAATGACACCCACACTATGTCTCTATGATAGATAACAAGAAGAATGGATATATTCTAGTTGGGATGCCCTCTTAGAGAAGTGGAATAAAAAATTGAAGGGTTATTTTCCTATTTTTTTTTTAAAAATGGGACTTCTAACATATTTTATATCTATTAATCTACTAAATATTTAATAAAAATATTTTTAAAAACATAAATTCTATTAGGATTAAACCATAACTCTAGTACATCGAACTGAAACTCTAGTAACACCAACATAGCTCACAATTCGCTTTAACTAGGGTTTAGGTGGAAGGTATAGTGGTTTCTAACTCACCCATAACAACCATAGTTACCTCCATGTGTGGTTATAGTAGGAATTTTCTCACTTTTGAATTCCACCATCACTAACCCCCTTTCTTGAAACCTATATTAAAGTTTATTTAATCCACTCCAATGACCAAAATATGCATAAATACACATGGATGATCCATTTTCGGAACTAAAACACTACATACAAGAACTATGGTTATTATATTTTTAAATATATATTTCAACTTCCTTATATATATATTATTTAATAGGTAAAATGGTATCAAAGTCTCTTTGATTTTTTATTTTAAATTTTTTGATATGTTTAAAATGTTTTATGGTTTTGTATTGTTGTTGTTGTGTCATTGTAAAGTAATTATTTAACATGGTGTCTTGGTTTTTCTTAAAATTAGTGGGATGTTTATACTAGTACTATTTGGAATATGGATTATCACATGAGTTGCTTTTAAATATGTAAAAAGTGGTGAATTTGTTTTGAATAGGTGATTGATTTAGAAATGGGTTGTGTAGTATTTTTCTAAAAATGAGGTTTTAAAAATTTAATATGTTGGAAACACCTTTATGATTTATCTATTCATCATTAAATGAAATAAATTAGGTTTTTAAAAAAAATTAGTTTTCTAATTATTTTATTTTAATAGTGTTTTTTAAATTATTTTTTATTTTAATAATGATTAAAATTTTGTTTTCGAATTGTTTGTGGTGTAATTTTATGTGTGTTTTAAAACATAATAATGAAATTTAAAAATGTATTTAAATAAATTTAACTTTGGTCAGTCTATAATTATTATTAATAGTTTTTTTAATGTTATATTATTTGGATCTAGAGGTTTTATTGGTCTAGGTGTTGATTTGTTGGTTTAATGTGGGATTATTGATATAATATTTAACACTATTATTTTAATGAAAATTATAAATGTATTATAGGGTTATTAATTATTTTTTTTTTGGAGTTGAGTTATTATGTAGATGTTATTTTTTTGGTATGTAAATTTATTTTTACATTATCGAAGATATATGTGTTTAGTATTTTTTGATCTTGTAATGATTGAATGTTAGATTAAATGTATGAGTTTTGTAACCATTTGTTTAAAATTATTATTTTTCATTTGGTTTAACATTTTTTCATATTTGGTATACATTCATATCACAATAATAATATAGAAAATTATAATTATTGAATATTTTATGACAAATTAAATAGTGAAGATTTTGGATTTTTTTGAAATAAAATTGTATAATATAATACACAGATGTCATGCCTTTTGAATCCCTCAACCATTATGTTTGATTATTTAAATATCCCGTAATCACATAAAATCAATATATTTTTTTAAATCATTTCAATATTTTGAAATTAAATGGAGTAAATATCTTATAAAATGAGTTAGAAAACATTAAATATATAATAAAATTTAGATTAAAAAAATCAAATCAAATCAATTCATATTTTCACCCACTCATTAGTCTTAAATAAATTATTTTTTAATCAATTATACATTTTTCCATGATGAAATTATATAATTGATAGTGATTATGAATTTTTTTCAATGATATTTTCCTGTTTTATAATGTTAAATTTTATTTTCATAAGTCCCATTAATAAAAAATGAATTTTTAATATTAAAATTGAATGATTATGGATTTACAATGATGGTCATATTATAGATGAGTTTTAAAATGGGCTGTAATATTTTTGGGTATTTTTATATCAATAATTCTTTAGATGGATGAATGATTCAATTACCTTGTCAAGGAGATGTCAAAATACCTTTGGTATCTTCACAATAATTTTTTTTACAATATCACTAAAAATGGTTTCCAAACAAACTACAATGTGTGGTTTCATAGAGGATAAAAAGCTAAATTGTTATATAAGGTCGAGTAAACTAAGAGGATTGGAAATGAAAATTTTATTTATGATCAGTTTAAATTTTATCTACAAGTTAATACTTTATGTAGATTAGTGTAAGAGGAAATAAATATAGTCATTTCATTCTATTCTATTGATCAGAATGACGATATTGTGTGATTCATCATGTTGAAAGAAGATGCAATTATTAATGTATACGAGGAAAGTAGAAAAATTAAATTACAAGAGGTTTTAATGTGATTATATCCTAGGAAAACCACATATGGATTTAGTCATTCTATAATTAACAATATTATTACCTTTTGAGTAAATACATTAATATGATTAATATATTTCAAAAAATCATTACATGGAATCAATGTTGATTCATAAATTTGTATTTTCTATTAGTAAGACAAATGCATGCCTTAATGATTGTTTTTTAATTTATAATTTAAATGAAAAGTTTAATGACTACAAATATTGTGTTATATCAATATGGAAGGATAATAAATATCTAACCCCATCACATATATCATAAAAATTAATGTTGAACTCCCCTTAATTTCATACATTAAAAAATTTATATAAGAACAAATTGAATAGTATATGAGATGATATAAAGATGAAATAAGTAATGATATTTATGAAATGACACATGTCATAGATGTATTATCATGGTAGAAAATATATATTAAACATTTAGATATTTTTGGTAACCCATGAAATGTTATATTGATATTATTATGTGATATATTGAACCCATTTCATTACATGCATATTAACAATAATGCATGTTTTATTTTTATTCATATTTTTAACTTTCTATTATGGGTGTATATGAATAAGACATTCTCTATTAAGAATATATTGATATCTATAACCACAGATTTTGGAAATGATATATCCATGAATAAAAAATAATAAATAAATGAGTTGGAGGAGTTTGGGTTTTACAATCTAGACTTGTATACCAAAACAACACTTGAGTCAGGGAAACCATTAACCCATGGGTGTCCCCCAATCCTCAAGGATTGGAGACTAGGGTAGTGGGTTTAAGTTTATCACTGCAGATATATTTAATCACTTAAAATAATTTTAAATATCATTATCAGACCCTTTTATATTAATTGTTATTACTTCTCTATATATTGGATGTCTGTAGTAAAAATAAACAAAATTCCTTTCCATAACAATATAATAATTTTAATGAAAAAATATATCCCTTTATAAATTCCTTCAGATCCATATAATGTGAATACCAAATACATTAAATAATCAACTATTAATAATATGTCAAAAGGGTTCATATGCTAAGGAAAAATAAATGAAATCAGGTGATATTCTATGAGAATCCTCCAACCAATAATCTAATGAGTTTCATTTATTCCACTAATGAACATGGGTGGCACAATAATCCTATGAAACTTCATATCAATCTTTATTAGATTCAATATTAAATAAACGATGGACATAAAACATGTGGGAACTTTAATAACTATTATCCCAAATTTGATTCTTTAGATGATTATATAAATTGGTAATCATGGTAGTAAGAGCCTGATACCTCCTACATATGAATGCTTTCACTAACCATTGTATCCTAATTCATAATAAGAGGAATTAAAACCACATGTAGGGTGTTAGTTAATTATTCATGGAGAAAAATGATGATGTGGAATTAAAAGTGTTTTGGACTTCATATTTCATTAATTGATAGTTCCCATAATATTCAGTTTCATGTCCCTTGTAGGTACTCTCTTTATTAAATAAATTGATTCAAATAATTACAATGTTTGGTGACATCCCATAGAAGACATAATCCACTTCTTGTGGTAGAGATTAATTCCTTTTACACTTCAATGAATATATTTTTTTAAAAATCCACAGATGAACCAACCATATTGATTTGTAATTATTGGTAACCAATTCAATGTGTTATATTAATGAATACAAGAAATATCAAATTTTATGCACCCTATAATATGATATATCCTGATCCCCATTATAATCTTCGATGGAAATCTAAATGTAGTCTATGATATAAGAAATAACTTTCCTATATTGGTTGCTCTGATCATGGGATATCATAAAACATGATTTACATAATTTAAGTGTATCTCAAAAAATTTCCCCATTACTATAAAATATTATAAGTAATTTATTTAAAACTGCATAGACCGTTGTGAATTTATCCTAAATTCTTTTGGATATGGTTTTCCAAACTCTTTTAATTTTTGAATAAATACCTTTTCTAGAGGTTAATACTAATCCAAATTTCTAACTATGTGGCCTTATATGTATTAATAGAGTTTATGACAAATATATAATTCTAATTTTATAAATGTAAGTAAATATCAACCTTGGGAATAACATTAGTGATACTCTAGTTATAATAGAATTATTTGATAAATTATATTCTTTGAAACAACATTCTATAGCTTATATTGCATGCATAACCAAACTAAAATGATTCATGGAATATTTAATTATATTATAAAGAAAATAATAATATGAATCAAAATATAGACAATAAAAAATATCAATCAATTAAAATGATTATATTTAAAGGATAAATAATAAGTGTTAAAATTGATTATTTTTCAATGATCTATGTATAAGGTTATATGTATTTTGTTGAATTAATCACATTTAATTGTTGAAAATAATGATATATAATATTTCAATGTATTAAAAAATATATTAAATTTTATATAATCAGTTATTTATATAAATTAATAATAATAACACTTAATTTCTAAAATGGTCATTTCTTGTAAGAGTTTGTTTATATATATTTTTTTATTTTTTATAAATATTACAATTATAAATTATAAAATTTTTATTTGATAATATGGAAATAATTTTTGGAAATATTATTTCAAAATTATATTGAGGAGAATTTTTTGGTTTTTCTGAAATGGTTTTATTTCTATATTATGGTGAAAAATACAATTTCAATAACACCATATTGTTTTTGTTATTATCATGATGAAAAATAGAATAAAAAAACTAATAAAAATTTTGTTTCAAAAAAATATTTGTTGAATAGGTATCATAAATATTTTAAGAACATTATTTTCTATTTTCATGTTAGATTCTTGGGAGTTTAAGTCATATTTTATTTTAATAAAAAACTATTTTTTTATTTTTTTCATTTAATATTTTGGGTTGAAGGTAAAATTCAGTTTCCAAATTATCCAATATTCAAATAAATTTCGATTATTTATTTATAGTCTAATTAAATATATTTTTATCAGTATTTTACATAATATTTATATAAAATCATTTCTGGATTATAAATTTTTTTTTCTGGAAAAATGTTTCATTGCGTCATGAGTACTTATTTTAAAAATAATTTTTATTAGTTATAGATATTGAATATTTTAATGTTTATTCAAAAGATTAAATCAGCATTTTTAAATTATTTAACAAGGTTAATTTTTTTGTCCATAAATAATAGTTATAAAGGTAATATTTAGTCACCTTAGATAGGGGTAAAATTATATAAATATGGATTAAAATATATTAAAAGGGCTCAAATCTATCAAAAACATCTATTTATTTCTTTTGTTGAGTGGATTTTGACTAAAATATTCCAAGATTATAAATTATGGAAATTTGGTTCAATATTACGTTGATAATGACCTCAAAATTATTTTACATGAAGAATAATTATTAAATGTCCCTATATATCATTAAATTTCCTAGAGATAAAACATTGTTATTAATGGTTATAAGTTGGGTTTATGAATATGAATAAATTATATTTTTTACAATAATATATTTTTACCTTTCTTAATGAGGGTATAATTACCTTGAACTCTTATGCAACACTGACACAACGTTTGTTCAAGGAGTACAAAAATCAAGTAAAATATTTTAAAACATTTAAAATAACATGTTTGGGATGAATTAATGTGCTCAGTGAGTTTTATTTGTAAATATAAAGTAGACATAATTTTTAATTGTTTAATTTTAATTTTTATGTTTTCTTGATGGCCATACAGTCAAATAGTGTTAATAGTTTTGAAAATTACTATAAGGATATTTAATGTTAAAAAATTTTTATTTAATTATTTAGAAGTCACAAAAATATTTAAAGAGTAAAATATGGATTGTAAATTGGTTTGGAATTTCATACATTGTACATTTTTGAGACACTTTTCACCATTGAAGGACATTGTTAACTATTAATGTTTAAATATCTGAAAAAATTTCATTATTTTTTTCGATACAAAGGGCATAATCAAACCTTTCCCAAGACACATTTTATTTTTTAAAATAATATAACCAAATTGCTCTCAAAGAATAAATTTCCATGTTATATATCCCCTGGAGTGATCATATTTGTTTTCTCTAAAGGCCTAAGGTTCAATCAAAAGGTGTTATTTTAATGATTTAGGTAAGGTTACCCAATACTCGTTCACAATTTAATTATGATTAATTATCTTGAAATCATATTAAACCATCACTTATATTGTCTTCGGTATTATGTTTATATAGTAAAGGAATGAATTCAATCAATTTATTATGGTGTATTAATTGTTAGCATTAAATGAACTCTTCTCCAATATTCCATTATTATGCGAAAATGTGACATTTCTCAAAATGGCCTTTTTATTTCATAATATACACTTTATTTTTTATAATGACTATAATAACATAACATTTATCCAAAATTAGTGTTTTTTGCTATAAATTTTATTATAAACATAAATATTTACTATAATTACAAAATATTTTAAAATTTTTAAAAAATATCATTCACCATGGCGATTTTACACAACCAACATAAATTATTTTTTATCATGAGATTTATTCTCTCATTGTCATTCATGAAAATTAATTTTATGATTTAATATAACATTAATATTAAATTAATTTTATGATTATTATTCCGGGATGTTAAATTATTTATTATAACAATGAGAGTAAATGTGAAAAAACATGATTAGTTGACTATATAGTGAACCGATACTTTTACACATATCATTATATACTATTAATATAATATTTAATTAATTAAAACCCAAATATAATGGGGCCCAGTGTATTTTTAAAACTAGGTTCAAAATAGATCAATGTGATACTAAAAATAAAACATTTTTTAAATTTATTTTACCTGAATAGATCCTAAATCCATTCAAACTCTTATAATATCGTGGGATAATCTCAGGATGAGATAAAAGAAATGGGTGATCTAAAAATCATACTATGTAAATATACATTATAAATAATCATAATATACCACTCAATATTGTAGTATGATATCATAAAAAAAAGTCACAAGAGTGTTCACATGAAAAAAATAATGTAAAGAACATAGTGTCATAAGATAATGGAATCATAGGAAATGTGCTAGTAATATAAAAAATTAAATAAACATAAATCAAGGAGAACTATTGAGAAAACATCACATGGTGTATATAGTACCATAATGGACTAGTTTTACTCACTAATTCCACAGATTACATCTCATGAGGATTATAAATTATCCAATGAATTTGAATATTATATATATTCGGGCCCACCAATAAAATTCAATTCATGTAAATTCATTTTTTTCAATATAAGGAAATAAATCATAACACAGAAACCAAAGAATTTCCCATGGAAATAAATGGGTTCAATAATAATATCTTATATCATTATCAAAACAAATTTCATAATGAAAGAATTTTAGAGATGAACATAAGGCATGAATTATATCATCAAAAAAACGGAGAGTGATCTAGGTGTATATGTAATATACATATGTATAATTTATAATCATTCAATAAAAATAAAGGTTGTTGTAATTGATGAATATAAATACTTTTAAAAATATTAAAATCATTCTTGTGGAAAATAACCTTTCAACATTTAAAACCAATTTTGAAAACCTAAAAATTCATAAACAAAGAAATAATTTTCTTTTAATATATAATTGAAAACATATAAATTAATCTTCAATAAAAATAATGGTCATGACGGTAGGTAATTTTTAGCCTGACATATAAGTTAAGAAACCATTCTTTCATGACTTCGTAAAAAATTATGTTGTTTAGAAAATGGAAAGAATATTCATTTAAAACTATTTTTTAAAAATTAAACAACGGTAAAAATTGATTCAAATAATCATATAATAATTATTAATATTTTCTAACACATTATAAAGAAATCATGGAGATGGAAGAGAATGGGTTTTCTTCTAAATAGATAAGTAATACTGATTTTCCTTATAAATTTGATCAGTCGTTTTAATAACCAAAGAGAGGGAAATTGTAAACATACATTATAATCTTAGGAATAAATAGATTATAATAAAATTAAATGGTTTTGTAATATAATGATATAATAATTTCCATCAGTGGTATTTTATGATTAAACAGTCTTTATTAAAAGTGGTTGAAGCATGAAACCTGAATACCTTTGTAGAATTTGAATCATTACCCCTTTAAATAAAGTAAGGGAAAGGATATTTAAAATAACTTTAATTAATAATTATTCATGATATAATATTTGATGGGTAATTATATACACCCTATAATTGATGTTAGGTGCATAAAAGAACATGTGTCTCAAAGAAGGATGTTTTGAGATAAAAACAATTACCTCTAGTCCAAAATTATCTTCTATATATTTTATATAATTTATAATAAAATTATATCAAATTTCTTTTATTAATGGAATTTTCTAAGACTAATCATTTATACATATACCATTTAAATCATTTATTTTAGTGATATATTTAATTTTATAATTAGTTTTTTCGATGACGGGTGTTTTGAGGATGATCAATTCCTTATTTCAAAAGGACCTTAGTGTGGTGACCATGGCCAAATGGTCCCTTATATCAGCACCTAAAAACTAATAGTCATGAAAAAATTATAATTTTTATATATAAATTATAATTTTTAATTAACCATTAATTATGGTCACAAAATGAAATACACTACAATCATGGAGATGGTTGGTCGTACATATGCAGGTGTAACAATTGAATTTTCAATGATCATGATAGAAATAAGGTAAGTGTCATTTTATCTTTATATAATTTATAGAGTATCATAAATATCATATTATTTCTTTAAATAAAGAAACATATATCTTTAGTGAGATTAAGTAATAAAAAAATGAATGACATCGCTTCGTGAGGCGGTTGTCCGCTATTCAAAAGAACGATGCTCTCATTTTTCAATGGATGGTAAGGTATATAAGTACATTTTATGTAAAATTTACAGAATTTTTAATATTTAATTAACATTATATATAAATATTAAATCCATAATTACTAAAATCCATGAGATTTTATGATAAAAAATGAAGTACATCAGTTCATGAGGTAGTAGTCTACTGTGTACACAAAAAATGGTTTTGTTTCATATTTGATAGAAGAGGATATTAATGAATATTATTACATAATTACAATTAAATATTCATATATATGAGATAATTTTGTAATTATATTGTAATTTTTAATACATAAATGATGTTTGAAAATGAGGATGAAAAAATGAAGGAGCATAGGGAAGGCAATTACCTCTTCTTCGGGCCACATCATTAAGATTATAACTAAAACCATCTTATATAGGATTTATGAGAAAACAATGGATTCTAAGAAGAAGGAATCAAAGTAATGAAGACATTTTATTATGTATTTTCTTATCCAAAGGGGTTTGGATGCGTGGAAAGGAGATATCATGTCGTACCTTTTTATATGGGAGAATAATTGGAATTCATATAATTCCTCAAAACTATTCAATAATGTTAATTCAATCTGAAGAAAAGTTCCCAAAATTTAAATAGTAAAATAATAATAGGTAAAATAAGGATTAAAAACATTAATAAAATTCAAAATAACTGTGTTATAAATATTTTAACCTCTTTACCTCTAAGGTTCCACATATATACCCTTTTAATTTTTTACCATGATAATGATTTTTAATATTTTTTACAATTTATTATGGAACAAATTAGTGGAAAATATTATATAATATCAATTATTGTAATTAAAAATTTGAAATATTTTTTTTAAAATTCGAATCATATATTTGGAGAATTTTAATTTAAAATTAAACTCAGAGACATGTTGAAAAACAGGTTTTAATGAAATGAATTTTCCAATCATAAGATGATATTATAATATCTATATTAAAGCTAATAATAATTAATTTAAATTAAATTAATACCTATAGTTATATAATATATACATATAATATAAATTATTCTTCAATACAGTTTATTTTAATTAGATAAAATGGGGAAATATTAATCACTTTAAATAGGTTTTAAGAAAAAAATGTGTTAAAACCAAAAACTAAACCTATATTGAAATCCAATATAAAGATGAATTAAATGTAATTAGTGGGATGGAACATAAATATATAATAATTATGTTTCATCTAAATCATATTATAAAATATGATTTTTTTAATTATCTAAAATATTAAAACAAATGACTGTAATACAAAAAATCTGTAATTTTCACCATTCACAGAATAATAAATATTTTTAAGAAAATCCCAAAACATTACGCAATGTAAATATAAAAAGTATGATTTCAAAAAGTATGTTACTTATATGAAATGAAATTTTGAAAAGATCAAAAAATTGTATATAGTATTTTCTCACAAAATAAATACAATTTTATTTAATGGAATTTAATTTTTATAAAATAAAATATCCATATTGACGGTGAGTATAAATTTATTAATAATTTTTAAATAAATATTAATGAATGAAAAATTTATATATATTAAATAATGTAATTAATACTAGGTATACCATCAAATTTAATCAAATGGTTATATCATCCATGATTAAATAATAAAATTTTTATATTATATTGTTGTTCATGGAAAATTAGTGTTGTGTGTAACACAAGATATCAAATAAAATAAATTAGAGATAAATATATTCTAAATTATCTAGGAGATATATTTAACTCACATGAAAAAATTACATCCTCAATATTTTAACTTGTTCTCAGTAATCGGGTGTTGGATATTTGAAAATTATTTTTTTGGAAACCCCACATCATATAAGGGCCAATAAAACAATTTTTTTTGATAATAAATAGAGGTAACTATGAAGGTCATATGGAGTAGGACATACTAGGTGTCCAAATATGAGAATTCTAGTGGAATGTGAAAAAATGGGATTTGAAAAAAGATCCATTTAGGAGATAACATTATACCATTTTTAATAGGGAAGAGACCGTCAATTTATATAAAATTAATAAAATGTTTTATTTAAATTTAATTTTACTAATTTTTAGGGATAATTTTACTATATATACTAAAAAAACATATAAATATACTTAAATGAAAAGTATAATTTCATCCTTTATTAATTTGTGAATGCAATATAATACGTATATATATAAGATGGGTATTAAATAGGATTTTTTATAAATGGATCACTAAAATGATCATATAACAGATAACATGATTCCACAAAATCATATCAAAATATTTTTAACACCATGAGTTTTTTCACTTATTTTTTCTAGAAATAATTTAATCATTTAATGTTTTTCATTTAAGACAACACTAAATATAGAATGTGTTATCTGAAATCCCCAAGTTATTCCTAATTTTTATGCTACACTATGTTAAGAATTTGTTATATTGTAGACCAATATAATCTTCTGATACATACAATTCCAACTTGGCATGCATTACACACAACACTAAATTTCTACGAAATAATATTTTATTATTATAATTATTTTAATGACATAGTTATAACATAATAATTAAACATATTTATATTAATATTAATAACATATTTTTAAATACTATTTATAATGGTTTTATATAAAAAAATATAATCTAGGTAAAATATATAGTTTTTGGTAAAGTCAATATATTTGGAAATACTATTTTCTCTAATGAACTACTTTTTATTTCTTCTGTGAACAAAAAAAAAATTTATTTCAAACACATTTATTAATTTCATTATATTAAATAAACATAATATTGTAATTCAAATTTTCTAAATGATATTTGGGTGATTTTTTGGTAATTTTTTTGAAATATAGCATATTTTGATGAATAGTTAAAAATACCGAATTTTAATTTAAAACTATTTTTTATGATAATATATTTATATAGATAAATAATATTATAGTATTAATTTAATGTTTAGTTAGATAAATTTTTAAAAAAAATATTTTAATTACATTCATTGGAACCAATTTCACATTGAAATTTTATATAAAAAAAATTAAAACATATTACTTTTCTCCTTCAAAACATGTTGTCTCGTTGCATATATGAGCATTATTTTAAAGATAATTTTTTATTTTATGTGAATTGAATTTAAGAAAAGGTAATAAATGTATTAAATTATAATAATATTTATATTATAATAATATCAACTTAGTTTTTGAAAACAAATATTATTAAAAGTAATTAAAATTAATCACAATGATTGAGGTAAAATTAAGCTTAACAAGGGACTAACCATTAAACATGTAGACCAAAAAGACATATAAAGTGTCCAAAATATATTGGATAAATGGTTTTATAAAATATACCATCTTAGTTCTATTTTTATTATTTATTGGGATATTATTCCATGAAAATGACCAATATAATAATTTAGGTAAAGAAAAATGCAAAAAAAATGAAGCTTTCTTACCTTTTACATTTATACAGCTTTATAATATTGAATAAGCTACATAGTTTTAGTTATAAAAATTATCCTGATTGTTAAATTAAATTTTTATCATTATAATTGAACTTTAATTATTTAGAGCTGAATTAATTACATTAAATGAGTAACAAACACTAATGCATGGATTATTAGGTTAATAATTAAATAAAATAGATTACTCTGAAAATATTATATAGGAAGCAAATTTAATGAATTAGTGTGTTCCATTATTTTTATATATTAAAATATGATGTTAAATTTTTGTGATCAAAATATATTCGAATTCCAAAATTGTTTTGATATCTTTTATATAAAACTAATTAAATAATGTCAAAATTGACATTAATTTTATTTTATGAAAAATGATAATATATTAAATGATTTAAAATTAATAAAAATATTATTATATACAAAGATATTTTTATATGTTTTTAAATATCAAATACAGTCCTTTATTGGAAGAAATTATTTTTTATAATTATCATATTGACCCGTATGAAGTAAAAACATTTTTAGAATGGTTCAAGTAAAAGTAGTGTTTTTTCACGTTACATGTGCTTATTTTAAAATAAATTTCCATCACACATGGGTTTTAATATTTTTAAATTATTTATAATATTTTTAATTTAGTGGTTACTTATTTTTTAATTAATCTCATTTTAATTATTTATTAAGGGTCTAATTAATAAGGAAAAAAATAATAATAATTTAATAAAACCTAAAATGATAAAAAATAATGAAACATTATTGTTATGAAAATAATATTAGAAAAATACAATTATTTTTGTGTGTTTGAGGTTTTTAACAATCATAATTACCATTTAATCCATTATTTTCCCTTTTTTGAATCACATGAGTTTAGGGAGACCTCCCAATAGTGTTTACCTTTTGGAATTTACAATAATTCCAGTCATCCTCTTCTATATAATGAAATTCATACTTCCCCTTCCATACACCACTCATGATTGTTTCAATTTTCCCAACCCCTCACATATAATCTCACAACATTAATCATAAAAATCTAGCAACCTTAATTTATATATAATGATAACCTAGGAATCCACTCGGTGAAAATCAAAAGTGGTTACTCAAAGAAGAGGTAACATCCTTCCACAAGATATGTATTATTTGAATTCTCAACCCACAGAAATATTCCTAATAAAATTTTATATAATAACCTTATTATCCTAAATATACTTATAATTTTTTTTATATGGGTTATACCTACACTTAAGCACACTTCCATCTATTGGGAAATGATATTACCATTCTTGTGTATGGATAACTACCACATCAGGAAAAAATGTTGTCCATTTTCCCTTTACCACCTCTCATGGTTGGGCATTATAATGGAAAATAGTTGATTTTATTATAATAATAAATATATTTATATATTATTTTTTTTTATTTACTATTATATAATTATTATATAACACATACCTGCATGTTTTCCATTTCATTTCAATATTATAACTTCATTTGGGGACGGGTGGACTTGTACCTGATCAAAGTGACATGATTCATTCACAAATTACCTGAAATGTATTAACTATGGAATTAGTAAATTTATATGATATATATTCCATAATAATTATTTAGTAATAATGATATACATATATTTATATACATTTATTTCATTTATTTCCCATTTCATAATATTATATGAAAATGAAAACAACATTGATTTGTACGTATGACCTATTGTTTTCTTGAACTATCTATCCCATTTCATATACATATCCTTTATATATTTTTATTAATATTTATATAATAAATATATATGATATATAAATTTGTTTTACAATGTGGAAATAAGTAAATGGTGATCTAATTAAGAGGATCAATAATAATAATTCAAAACACATGCAACAAACAAAGTGATTATTACCCGAATCACTAGTTCGACATGGGATTTTAAATAAACAGGTAATATAAAGAAACAAGTGAATCATATATGTTATGTTATATATTAATGTTTTTCTATGGTAGATTAAAAATAATCGCAAATTCAGTATATTGGATTTTTCAATGGGTTTGAAGAATGCCAATACTTACGATACCTATTTTCTCATTACACTTTTATTTCTATTATGATATTTATGCCTTACAAACAAATATTTTATTTTGTGTTTTATTTATAAAACATTTTAATGTGTTATATTATTATTATAATTAAATTTATTTGTATTTACATATCCATTTTTTGATATTTGATTCATGGGGTTTGTGGTTCAAAAGTTACAAAATCGGTAATGTAATTTTATTTTAATTTTACATCTTTGAGATATATATTGTGTTATGAACTGATATTTTTCAATGAAGTGTAAATATTTCCATTGAAATATAATATCTTGAATCTTAATTTTTTCATTATATTTTAATATTCATGTAATTTTAATCATTCCATATTATTATGATTCAAAGTTACCATTGTTGTAGTGCTTTATTGCTAAAATATCATCATTTATCGAGAATGCTTATTATTTTGCTTCCAATGATGAAATATTATTATATATATCTAAATAACTCTCAGGGATTTTAATATATTCTGGTTATCCAAGGAATCTCAATGTATTGGTACCATTTTTCAACTCTTTAGTACTTAACATTTTTAAAAATTTGTTTTTAAGAAAATATGACTGTATCTCTCTATTTGAATGGAAATTTATTTTATTCACAGAAAACAAATTCAATTTTTTTTTCAAAATTGATTTTAAATTATCAATTATGATAATTTTCAATGAATTTTTTTAATGAATTTTTTTATGTTTTAAACTGTTTAAAATGGTTATCAAATATTCATTTAAATGTTTTCAAAGCTATTTTCAAGGAAAATGGTTTTTGAAAAATTTTCAATATGTCATTAGAAGCATTCATTGTATTTTCAATGTAAGAAGAATTATAATTTTTTTGATATACCTTTATATGTTTTCAAATATTTATTAGATGAAATAAGATTACAATTTTTTTATGGTTAAAAGTGATTTTTTTCAAATAGGAAAAGGTATTTTCCTCAGGAATTGTTTTAAATAAAATTTAGAGGAATTATTTAGAAGAAATTTATTTTTAAATTATTTAATGAAAGTGATTTTTAATGAAAGGTGATTTTTCTAATAAATAGTTCTATGGGATCGTTAAAAAATCTTCTCCATATAAGATGAAATAAATTTCTATAGTTTATTGTCCTATGGGTATATGATCCAAGAATACCATTCAGATTATTTCTATAATGGAAACCTTTAGATGGAATGATGTTTATGACACGAGTTTCTCTTCAATAGTTTCTATAATTTTGAAAAATTATTCTTTTCATGGGTTTTATTTGATGAAATCATTATTAGACATATCTCTTTTCCATAGGTAATGATATGAATAAATTTTTATGATACACATTTCATTTTATGGTTTATGATATGATTATTGTTTATAATCTTGTAGAACATTTATGTATGATTTTATTATGTGATGGGTATGACTTATATATCTTTCCAATGAAATGGGTAATGATTGATAAACCATGAGTATAATTGTTATGTGTAAACCTGATGACATGACCATAATGTCATGTGTGAACCATATTACATGTTCACAATGTTTAGTGTGATCCTGATTACATGTTCAAATTATAATGTACAGAAATAGTTACATGTCCTTAAATTTATGTGTGAACCAGATTACATGATCAAAATGTTATATTAAACCAGATTATGGGTTCACAAAACTATTCATGAACAATATTACATGTTCATACTGTTAATCAAGGACCATGTTTCATGTCCATAAGTTTATTAATGAACATTATTACTAGTCAAAAATTTTATGAGTGAACAATATTACATGTTCACAATATTATAAATAAACCTGATTACATGTTTAAAATGTCATGCTACGACCTAGTTTCGTATTAATATGTTTATGCATGAACCTAATTACATTTTCACAATGTTATGCGTGAACCCAATTACATGTTCACAATGTTGTTCATTGATTTGGGTTCATGTACCCAAGTTTACGAGTGCCTGATTTCATTTCCTTAACATGATGAGTGGACTTTTTCCTACTCCTATATGTTCGCAACATTATCAGATGATATTTATACAACAATTCCATGTATTATTCATATGTTATGCTTTAATGGATTATGATCTTGAGTAACTTATCATTCATTTACTGGGAACAATCAATATTTATGTCATGACTATTGGTTATGATTTTTGATATGAACGGTATAATCTTCTAATGATATTAACTCATTTTTATACCCTTATTTTCATGATTATGATTATGTATGTCCTTGTATTCATTTAATGAGAACATTAAGACAACCATTTTTTGTGTTTCCATTACCCATTTTATAAAGAAATGTTTTTATGTACAAGTATTAAAGAGGAATATCTTTATAGAGATATTGATGATATTTCAAAAAAGTAGAATATTGTGTTACATTTTTCTAAACCCACTAAAATATTTAATTCCTCAGGGATGTATCATTTTAATATGCTATGTATTTATCTTAAATGATGTAATCTCTATGTATGTTAATATTGGGTCATTATAGTTGGTATCCAAGAATTGTTTTAGTCAACCTTTGATAACCTGGACAAGAAAATATTAAAGAGATAACTAGGGATATTTCAAGGGATATTTGTAGAGACGTATCAAAGGTTAAGAGTAAGGTGTTATATATATAAAATTAAGTGTCATGACTTATGCACAATATAAGTAATTTCTCATGATTATGTTATTTTCTACTATGATATGTGTTACCCGCAATAAATGTTTTCTCTTATCCAATACATAAAACGAGAAAGAACAGATTTAAAATTGAAATTTTTAGATGTGGAAAGTATGGGAATTCTACAATCAATTTCCTAAGTGGAAATATCATTAAGATAATCAGGATGGTGGTATGATTATTGGTTATACCGTTGAATATAAATAGACCAAAATGACATGTGAAACGTATTCGACGATTTTAAAATACCATTTGAATTTAATTTTTGAAGCATGATTATATTTTTTTTATGAGAAACCTTATGACATGATTTATATTTCACAATCTATGAAATAGGTATTAAGGAATAAGTAGATGAATCCTACATAATGGTTTGTGAATAAAGTTGACTGATTGAAGTGTATATGTTTTGGAATTTAAACATCATGATATATGAATCGTGAAGAATATAATGATCTATTTTAAATTGTTTTCTTAAATTATTTTCAAGAATGTGTTAAATAATAATGATGAATTAGAAAATTGATTGATGGAAATGATACATCAAGGGAAGGTAACCCTTAACATGATATTGAGGATGAGTAAATGTTATTTTTTATGGATAAAGAGATAATTATATGGATGAAGAAAATTGGATAGTATTTAGAACATATAAAATGATAAATGATTTGTTCTGAAAGTGGGTAATATTATCATGTATGAAATTTAAAACTTTTTTTATTTAAGAAATATATCCAATAATATTTGGAATAAGGAATCATGCATGTATTCCAAACAGATTTATGGTAATTTAGGTTATTACTTTGCTTCAAAAAGAATATACGATGAGGGTATTCACATGTTTTTAATGTAAAAATGAAGAGATAAATTACGATATTTGGGGAATCGATGTATAACTGATTTTGAGAAATTTAGTGACACTCCCTCTAATGTTTCATAATTTCATATTTTTAAAGGGTTTCAAGGTTGACCATTTATTGAATAGTATAAGATTAAATTAAGATGTTTGTTTAGATATTAATGTATTATCATTCGATATGAGGATTTATTCACGTTGGATAACTTGTGAGAGAAATTATGTTGTGATTATTACTAAAGTTATATGTACTGACCTATCATTGTATTTATGGGTCTCATGATCTGTTAATGATTCAGGAATGAAACATTCACCTTCATTTCATTGAATAATAGAAAATGTGGAAAATGATCAAGGCACAAACTAAAGGTTATATAATGTTTATGAAATGGAATGAAATAACCATGGTAAATTTATTTAAAAAATTATCTAATTTTAGGAAAAGAGACTTGAAATAAAATGTTTTATAGTTATCATCATTTTTGATGATATCAAGGACCATTTTAATCCTCCTTGGGTTATGGATTTTTTATCATTAACATTTTCTTAACTGTGTTCTATATACCTCTCAATAAGAACATGATGGTTCTCTTTCTCATCCTTGTCCATGCTTTCACTTTCCACACATGTTAGCCTATGTGGAAACCTTGTTATGTGTTACTTTGGATAATCGTTATGTTTTTAACAATAGCTTTTAAAATATTTTTTTGGTTTTATTTTATAAGATATGGGATTATATAAAAGGAAGATTCATGTATTAAACCATTGATAAAGTAGTTTAATTCTATGGGAGATAATCATTTTAGGGGGGGTGTGAATGTAACACCACAAGTTTATCTGAATTATTTTTTTTCGAATTAATTTATTATTTTAATATTTTTCATTTCATGAAAAAATGAATATAAATTGTGCTTTAATATAGAAGTAATGTATAATTAATTTGTTCACTACACCATGTTGAAAATATATTACATAGTACACCACCATAATATTGTGCTACATGCGACACCTAATGGCATGTGTTATACTCAATATTGTGTTTCTATAAAGAAACATTTTATTATTATAATTATTTAAATAATATAGTTAAAAATTAATTTTAAAATTAGTAATATGAAGAGAAATAAATACTTTTAGAATATTATTTATATTATTTTTACAAAAATAAAACATAATTTTGATAAAACATATTATTTTTTGTGAAGGCTTTATATGTTGTTAAATATTATTTTCCTAAATGAACCGCGTTTTTATATACTAATGTGAACAATAATATAAACTTTTTACAAAAGTTTATTAAAAAAATTATATAAAATAAAAACCACATTTTAATTAATAAAGTCAACATTATTTTATGGTCAATTTTTTTGGATTTTTCATAAATATTTCATTTTTTGGTGAATACTGAAAAATACTGAATTTTAATTGAAAACTACTTTTCTTCTTCTAATTTATTTACATTTTAAAATACTTTTGTAATTTTAAATTAATGATTAATTAGATAGTGTTTACTTAAATTATTCCAATTTAGGTTATTGTAACCAAATTCATATTAAAATTTGATATAAGAACAATTCCAACTTTTTAACTTTTCTTCTTAAAAACTCATAATATCACTTTGTGTGTGGGATTAATTATAAACATAATTTTTCCATTTCTAGGAATCAAATTAATGGAAAATTGAAATAAATGGTTTTTAAAATAATAATACTTATATTCTAATAATTTCAACTTAGTTTTTGACAAAAAATATTAGTTAAAGTAACTAAAATTAATTACAGTGATTAAGGTAAAACTAATCTTTAGAGAGGAATAAGCCTTAAACAGAAGGGCCAAAATGACCTAGAAACCTGTAAAAAAGGCATTGGGTGAAAATATTTCTTACATATCCCCTATGTTTTATAATTTTATGAGTTATTGTGATAATATTTAATTAAATGTTCCTATATAATATGTTAAGTAATGCAAAATAAAAAAAAGGAACCATTCTTACCATTGACATTTATAAAGCTTTACATTGTGAAAGAAGCTACATAGTTTTCGTTGAAAATATTACATTCAAATAATTATGATTTTTTTATGTTGATAAATTAAATATTATTTTTTAGAATTGAATTAGTTACATTAAATTCGTAATAAACTCTAATGCCTCAATTATTTTATTAATAATTAAATTAAATAAATGTTAGTAAAAACATTATAAGGGAGGTAAATTTCATGAATTATTGTGTAAAAGTATTATTTTTAGATGAATATTTCATTTTAAACATATTTAAAATTAATATATTTTAATTACAGTATTGTTTTGATATCATTAAATTAGAATTAATTAAATTTTGTTAACATTGACAATAATTTTATTATACAATAAATGATATTTTATTCAATGACTTAAAATAAAAAAAAATAATATATTATACCAAGTTATTTATATGTATTTTTAAATGAAAAATATGTTCCATTAATGCATCAAATAATATTTTGTATTAAACATATTGACCCATATATAGTGAAAACATTGGTATCAGAGTTCGGGTTAAAGGATTGTTTGTTCACATTACATGGGCTTGTTTCAGAATTAATCACAAAATGAATATTAGATTGTTACTTTTAAAATTATAAATAATTTCTAATATTCATTAGGGTAATATTTTACAATCAATTTTACTTTTATTTTCACATAATGATTAAATTAATTAGGATAAAAAACAAGTTAATTTAATAAAAACTAAAATGATAAAAATAATGAAACAAAGATGTTATGGAACAAAACTATGAAATTATACTTAAATTTTGGTGATAGAGTTTTGGATACACCATAAATTACTTTTAATCCATTGTTTTCATTTTTTAAGAACATGAGTTAAGCGAGACCTCCCAATAGTGATTACCTTTTTGAATTTACAAGAAAGTCACCGCTCCTCCAATATAATAATGCAGTGAATATTACCCATTATTACAAATCTCAAGACACTTTGGATAATCCATAGAATGGGAAAATAATCTCCCAAAATATTTTCTATCATCCTAGAATCCTCACTTTGAATTTAATTCTTAGCATGGAATACCTTTGTTAAAAATCAAATGTATTTACTCAAAAAAGAGGTAACATCCTTCAATAAGATGTTTTGTTTTATTTTCATTATACGACCCCTATAGTCATCTTATTCAATAATTATCAAACATATTTTGTGTCATTTAAATACATATATGTTTTTATTTTAATGTTTAAACCCATAGTAACACACACTTCCATATAATTGGAATCAACCTTACAATTCATGTGTGTGATGAACTACAGCCTCATGAAATAGTATTTTTCATTTTTCCATTACCACCCATCATTGTTGTGAATAATGATGAAAACTATATTTTTATATGAAATATATACATACATATATATATATATGATATTTGGGATGTTTTTATTCTTCTTTAATTATTAATTAACACATACCTTCATGATTAACATTTTTTGTAAATGTGATAACTTGGTTTGTGGACATGTGGACTATATCCTTCTAAAAGCGATCTGATGCATTCACACTATAAATGGATTTTATTAAGGATGGGTTTTCTAAAAATAATGATATATATGAAATAATAATTAAATTTTTATTATAATATATATATCTACATATATGAAAATTACTTTCTTTCTTTCAATAAGAAAATAATATTAAAACATTGTCCATGTATACATACAACATACCATCTCAATGAATGGTGTATTCCATTTCATATATGTATATTTAATATATTTTTATAAATATTTATATATAGAATATGTGAGATATATAAATAATTTTTCACATTATTTAAATAAATAAATCATTATCGAAGAGGATCAAGAATAATATGTCAAAACACGTATGATAAACAAAGCAGTTATAACATGAAATGTTTCTTTAACATGGAATTTTTTAGAAACAAGTAATATAATTACATATGTGAATCATATATGGTATTATATATAGGAATATTTTTATGTTCTATATGTATAGTATTCTTATATTTATTATGCTGTAGGTTTGAAAGAGTAAGAAGAAAGTTAACACATAAGGCAAGGGTTTTCTCATCTTCGATTTATTTCACTGAAACATATGCATTATTCACCATACATATCATTTTTATGGTGTATATAATCACCTTGAATGTATTATATTATTACTCTACATAAATTTATGTGTATTTAAATATGCATTTTATTATATTTATTTCATGGGGTCTATGGTTATAAATTTACAATATCAGTAATGTAATTTGGTATCAATTTTCCTTCTTTGAGATACATGTCATGTTATGCACCTATATTTTTCTATGAGGTATATAAACTAACATTGAACAATTATATAATGAATATACATATTTTTATATTATTTTATTCTGCATTTAATTTTATTATTTGAAATTATTATGATTTAGTGTTACCATATTTATAGTTGTTTATTCCAATAATCTCATCATTATTCAAGATTGTTTACGATTATGATTCCATTAATAAAATATTACGATACATAACTCATTAAAAGTTATGAAATATATTATCTTATATTTATTCATGATATCTCAATGTATTAGTATCATTTTACCACTATTTGGTAGTTATGATAATTAAGAATTTATTTTTAATAAAATCTGACTTTATTTCTCTCTTTGGTTAGAAATTTGATCTATTCACAAAGCCATGTTTTCTAAAAAAAATTCCTCTTTTTATATGATTTATTAATATAATTTTCAATGAAAGTTATTTTGATGGAATTATTTATTTTTTATAGTGTTTAAGATGGTTTCCAAATCTTAATTTACACGTTTTAAAATCTATTGTCGAGTAACAAGGTTTTCAAAAAGTTTTGATGGGTTGTTTATAAATTTTCAAAGTTTGTAAGAAGTAAAAGGAATTTTAAGTGCTTTAAACCTACCTTTATATGTTTTCAAATATATTTTAAAAGATAAAGGTTTTAAATATTTCTTACATTTAAATATCATTTTTTAATCCTGAATAGATATTTTTCTCAATTATTTTTTAATGAAATTTTAATGATTTATTTATTAAAAAATGATTTTTAAAATGAATTTATGAAAATGATTTTAAATGAAAGGTTATTTTCTTTAATAAATTTTCCGTGATATCCTTAAATATCCTACCCCATATAAGATGTCATAATTTGTTATTGTTTATGATTTGATGTAGATATGATCCAAGAGTGCTATTAATATTCATTATTCGATGGATATGTTTTGTTATAATGATTTTTGTAACACTGATTTCTCTTCCCTTGGTTATATTATTTTGATACCCACTTCCTTTCATGGGTTATACTTTGATGAAATGATTATGCAACCTATCTTTTTTCTCTAGGTTAAGATATTATTAAATATTTATGATACCCATTTCATTACATGAGTTATGATAAGGAGAATTTTTAAAATCTTATGGAATCAATATGTTAAATTTTATTATGTTATGGATCTGACCAATATCTTTCTTCAATACATTGGGTAAAAATGGATAACTCATGAGTATAAATGATATGATTTAACCTAATTACATGTTCATAATGTTATGAGTGAAACTGATTATATATTCACAATGTTACTCATGAACATTTTTATATGTTTGAAATGTTATTCATGGACATGGTTACAAAAAAATAAGTCGAAATGTGAACCTGATTTCATGTTCACAATGTTATGATTGAACCACATTTTTGGTTCAAAATATTATTCATGAACCTGATCACATGTTCGCAATGTTATTCATGGATTTTGTTTCATATCCATAAGTTTGTATTTAAACAGGATCACATGTTCACAATGTTATTAGTGATCTATATAAATTTTTCAAAATGTCATTCATAAACCTAATTAAATGATCATAATATTATGCATGGACCTAGTTACATGTCTATTAGTTTATGCGTAAAACAGATTAAATGTTCAAAATTTTATGCGTGAACCTAATTACATGTTCACAATATTATATGTGGACTTGGAGACATGTACACAATTTTATATGAGGGTCTGATTTCTTGCCCTTAACTTAATGAGTGAACCTATTTCTACTTATACATGTTCAGAGTGTTATAAGCTAATGTGTATGCCACAATTCCATGTCTTATTTATATGTTATCACTTATTATCTTAAGATCTCAATTACATTATCATTCTTGTCATATGATATAAATCCCGGAATCCGGATTATGATCATTGATATATAGGGTTTGATCTTCAAATGATATAATCACGTTCTCACACACTTATACTCATGATTATGCTTACGTATCTTCTTGTTTACCCTTACTGAGAATTTTGTACCTCCACATTATTATATTTCATTTACCAAGTTTATGAGGAAATGGTTTTATGTCAGAGTAATAAAGGGTAATATCTTTATGGAGATGTTAAATAACTTTTACCAAATTAGACAAATATGTTCTAAGATTCCAAAAGAAACTAAACAATTGTGGTCCCCATGTGTGTTTTTTATTTTATAATTATTATTTTTCTAAAATTATTTAATATCCATGTATATTATGGCCTGATTTCTAAAATATTTCATTAATATTTAGATATTAACCAAACCTATAATTAGTTATAATAATGTATGATAATTCCAAAAATGAATATACCCTCATAATAATCTCTAAGCATAATGTTCAACTTACACAATACCATAACTAAATAACCCAACACCCCAAATATCCTCAAAATTAAATGATTTAATTTTCTTTTTACTAAATAACATTTCACATTATATTACATGTTAGAAATAAGGTAGATATATATCTCAAAATGTTGAATCATTTTCCAAAATATCACAAATCCTGAAAATTTCCTAAAAATTGCAACTGATTTAATCTGAAAACAAAAATTAACATAATATATATGAAAAGAAATAATTTCAGTAAAACCAATTTCATACTAACAAGTGCATCACATGGGTCAGTGGTAAGTGATGCACCCTTATCATCCTTCAGTTCTAGGTTTAGGCTCCACAACCTTTTCAGATACGATGAGATACCACCCATCATATGGGGTTTCCATTTTCTAAAACTATAATAATGGAATTCGTATAATGTTCCAAAAAATATGACTAAGATTCTAAAAATAACATTAATCATCAACTATATCTATAATCACTATGTTTTTTTATAAATTTTATTTTTTGTCGAAATCAAATAATATTAATTGAATATTATTACCTTAACATCAATGACTAGATATACTCTAAAGGTTACTAATAACATTAAATATATGTCTCCAAAATATAAAGGAATTATTCCACAAATAAATTTTCCTTACCAAAACCCATTTTAAATCCAATGGTTATATTACCAAAAAATTAGCACAAGTTACACATAATCATCTTATATTTCCATAACATTAAAAACCAAAAATGGTTATTTATTCTTTTAAACATAATATTAATATTTTACTTATCAGCCCAAAGAAATTTAGGATTAAACTAATCCATCCTTGATTATCATATATTAAAGTCCTTCATGATTTTTCTTAAATATATTCTGAATTTTAAATGAATATCTCCCATATGTGTCAAATACAGTGTGCCGAAAATCCCATTGTTGTTCACTAGGTGATAACAATGTCAAGTCTACATGTTTCCATTTTTGAGTTATTCCCCCTATGTACAATAGTTCCAAATCCAGATCTAATTCTACTATTTAGATATGGTTGTAATTGATTTGAAAACACTCAGTTTAATATTCACCAAAATTCAAGGATACTTTTCTATATGTTTTCTTATCCTTATTACTATCCCTAGGGTACTCACTAAAATTTTCCCCGCTGAGCTTCCAAATTTTAATTGAACATTTTATATGATACAATCTATAGCGACCCAAGCCTTTAGGAAAAATTATTACTTTTTTAGCATGATACCCCATTAATTACAATGCAAAGATAATGATTCCTATTGTCTTTGGAAGACTGTGTTCAAAAAAAATCAAAGTGGGACTTAAAATAAAACATTCTTATTTTATTCTCCATGACAAGATCATATGTCCCTTAGAGATCTTAAAATGGAAAGGGATAACATATATAATACATGAATAAAGGGCGTGATAAAAAACCCAGTAATATAATAAACATGACAAAGAATGATAAAATATGAGACAAATGTATAACAAGATGTCATAGAAGAGAAGGAACATGCGTAATCCCATAAAAACAAATCATAACGAACATGGTATAAAAAGATCATGGAATTATAAGAAATGTTGTGGAAAGTTAAAAAAAGATATAAACATAAGTAATGGATGATATTTAATAAAATATCACATGGTGGTAAGATTCCCATAATGTATTAGGTTTACTCCTTAATCCTTAACATATCAAGCCAAAAAACTAAAATATTACCCAATTAATTTGAGGGATATATAATTATGGACTAACTCATCACATTTATTTCATATATTGGAATATGTGTTCCAAATAATGAAATATATCATAAGGAATATGAATAATAATTTCCCATATAAATAAATGGGATGAATAATCTTTTTTTATATCATAATAAAAAAATAATGATAAAAGTATTTGAGATATTAACATAAGTAATGTATTACCCCATCAATGCAGGGAGTGAGATGTAGGAGTATATGTAAGAGAAATATATATAAATATTAAAATCATTAAATAAAATTAATGGTTGTTTTCATTTATTAATAGAAATAATTGACAAAATATAAAAAAATGTTCAGGATTAAAATAATCATTCCACATTAAAAATCACTTTTAAAAAATAGTAAATTCCCAAAGTATTGTGACCATTCATTTATTTAAAAATAGAATTATCAAATTATAATGTAAGATTAAATTAAAATTATGTTTACAAAAGTGGTTAATTATTTACATACCGTATAACTTTAAAAAAACATTTCATCCATGAATTGGTAAAAAAAGTAACTCATTCTAAAAATACATTAATATTACTTTTAATTTTTTAAACAATTAATCATGGATAAAAATTTCATTAAAATATCATAGAATAATTTTAAAACATTTTTGATTTTTTAAAGAAAACATTGACATGGTAGAGAAAGTATTTTTGAACAAAGGTAGAAATAAAGTAAATTTTCCATAAAACATTTACACAAACATTTTATATACCAAATAGAGGAAAATGGTACTATTACTTGAAATGTTCACGAACTACCAAAGTAGAAAAAATAAAAAAAAAATATTATCTAATGGTCAAATAATTATTTTCAATGTAAATTTATGAATAAATAATCCTCAATAAAATTAGACTCAAGCATAAACCAGTACTATGTGGGAAAATTTCGAATCATAAACCCCGTTAATCTAGAAAGTGAATTGTAAATTAAAATACCATTAATTGAGAATTATTCAGGATATAATATGTAACAGGGAAGTATATATACCATATAAGAGTAATTAGGTTCACAAATGATCATGTGTCTCAAATAAAGATGTTTTGAGATGAAAACCTCACTACTACATTTTTTGATTTATTCAAAACTAGTTTTTTATTAGTATTACAAAAAATGAAAACGTTACCCTTTACTAGTGGGTTTTAACCATAAAAATGGTTCCCTTTATTAGAGATTTATTATTTCTAATAAAGGGTTCCCTTTATCAAAACGTTTTTTGTAGTGACGATAAAGGGAACCCTTTATTTAGAAGCCCTAGATAAAACCAAAACCTAATAAAAACACTCTCCCATGGCTAGCTTTTAAAAAGGGGTTTTCCTTAGAAATCCTTTTGGTTTTCCAATATGGGATTCATGCCCTCCATTTCACGCAGAAAATTTAAAATGTATTTTTATTAACAACTAGTAACTAATTAATAATATTTTATACTTTTTTCTAAATAATAATAATAATTTAATAATAATAATTAATAATTAATTAAAGAATAATTAATTGTTAATAGTGAATAGTTATTAATTAATTAGTAATTAAGAAATACTTAATCACTTATTAATAATATTAATTATAAATAATCTAATTAATTAATTTATTAATTAATTAATATGAATAATTATTTATTACAAAATTACTAATGAAATTTTATAATTATTAAACAATTATTAATTTTAATAATAATGATTAAATTATTAAATTAATAGTCTTTTGTTCATTATTAATAAATATATTTTATGTACTAAAGATTGAAATTCTCCTTCCATGTGTCAACTCCACACTCTTCCTCCATACCTGGCCTCCTGTCTACGATTTCTGATTTCCTCAAACTATCGATTCCTTATTTCTTCTAAGATACATAATCTGCCTCCTCCATCACATTATCCTTTAACTCAATCGCCACATTCCACTATGACTCCCCTTCTGAGCCCATCTATATTCTCCATGTTCACCTTATACACCTGAAACTCTTCCACCAAGGTCTCCATCTTAGTCTCTGCCTCCAACTATGACTCCTCCTATGATTACCTATACATGTCATATTCCTCTTACTCCTCTAATTTAATCTCCCAATCAAACTGTACATTCATCTATCTATAATCTAGTATATTAATCACTATGATAATGAACTCAAAGTATCCTCCATCGTTGATTCAACTATCTTGTATCCTAGCATTTGTATATAAATTATAATTTTATATAAGGTTTCATGGATTATAAGTCCTCTACATACATGTGTGACTTTAGAATCATAATATCCCCATTGGATAGGGTCTATATGATCTAAATCTTCACCTTTATGTGTTCTGTCATTTGTACAGATTATCTAAAATGGTTAGTGCCACCACTCTAACACTAATACATTCCTTAGCCATATAGGCTTGATTTTAATCGTCCCCATAATTTCTATTAGTTCACCCCCAAATGTCATTCATGTATTATTATTGATATATAAATTTATAAATGTTATTATCACCTCTTAATTAACTAATTTTCTTCCTCATTCTTTATCCGTCCTCAAGCACTTAAATGTTTTGAAGAGATTATATTAGTATTTTTGGAATGTTACTTGATGTTATTTCACTACTCTATATAAAATTTCATTTTTATCTCAATTAGATTTTTTATATACTGATATCCCAGCTCAATACCTAGATTTATGTTCATTAAGTCCCTAAACATCTTAGTTTTTGAGTGACATTAAATGTCATATAGATATGTTCTTGAAAACACCTTCCTTCTGTATATTATTTTATTTTTAATTTATATCTACCGTTTTATTTTTTGTTTTAGTCTTAATTTTTTCTCTATATTTTTATTATTCAAAAAATTTTATTACCCATTCTATATATTATCCCTATATTCCTTTTATATTTTTAGTGTCCAATTTTTTCTATATTCATTTGTTTGATGTGTTTCCAATATCTATTACCTAATATATTTCCATTTTTTATTTACTTCACATAGGAGTATTTTATATGAACTTCAAATTTAAAACAATTTTATTTTAATTCAATTTTCATTTCAATGTAAGTATAATTTACTTTATGTGTCTACCATCATCAAGTTGTGTAGAATTTATCAATTTATTATTAAAAATAATTAACTGATGTGAATTTATAATTTTTTTCTATATTAATTTATTAGATGTGCTTCAATTATGCATCCCACAATGAATTTACCTTTTTAGGAAATTTTAGTAGGTAAAATCTATATAAAATTCCTACTAAATTCAATTTTAGATTAGCAATATTTAAATTTCAATGCAATTATAATGCAATTTCGGTGTATTTCATCATAAAGATGCAAGAATTAATGGTTATATTATATATGAAATTATCAATTTTTTAATAATAAATTCACTAATGTGATTTTATAGGAATGTTATTTTTTATTAAATACTTTAGATATGGTACTTCTATAATGATCATTTCATCAATTTATATTAAGGGGAAAAGTTGTTATTTTTATCGTGCATTTTCGTCAAACCTAAATATTCAATAAAATTTGTTTATATTTGATCAAACAAGTTCATATTTTTTAACAAAGTAATTCAATCCACTTCAATATATATGTACATTTATTTATTTTATATTAATAAATTTTATTATGACCAATAAATTTAACTTTGTTTTATATTTATTCATAATTTTTCAGAAAATTTCTTATTTATTAACAATTAAATAGCTCACTGGCTTGAATGCCTTTAATTTTTATCAATTACATATTTCATTTTTTATTGCATTACCACGTTGATGTTTGTTAATAAAATTATTGAATTCACTAAAATATATATGTTCATATTTTTTCGATATTTTTACAAATTAGATATTCATTTTTTTCTTCTAGTTAGATAATCTAAAAATTTAATAATGTAATCGATTACATGTGTATTGATTATCCTCAATACTATTATATCTATTAAAATTATATTTTCTGAAATGAGTATAGTGTGAAATTATAAAATGCACAAATTTCTCCAAGGATTTCTCTATCCAGTTCTCTTGGTAAAATTAAACTACTTGAAATTTATACCAAACCTGATTAACGAAGTTATTTTTTTTACAATAATTCCAATGAAGCAAGAGACATTCAAGAAATTTTCTACCAATATAATTGAATGTTCTATTTTATATCAATACATGGAAGAATGGATAATTCTATAAAGGCTAGAGGCAGCCCTTATATTTACTCACCAAATAGGCAAATTTATCACTGTATTAGATTCTTATTTCCACCTTTTAGTCAAGCCCTGAAATTATACCAACCATTTTTCACACTTTAAATGATGTATAAAATATAATATAATATATGAGGTATTATATATATATATATTATTGATTTTGTGCCTATTAATTTGTTTGTTTCTATAAATTTACATTTATATTTTCTTCCATAGATCCAATAAAAAGGATACAACATCCTTAGTTAATCACATACTTGGGGTAAATCTACAGTCTAGGTTTGATGAATATAAAAGTTAATCCATCAATTTAGTTCTAAAAAGGATTTATTCAATACAAGTTTTGTACCATATTACATGCTAAGGCTAATTAGGAAAATATTATTGCATGAATCATAAATAAGAGGTGAGAATGATGGTACAATTTATGAAAAGCATAGTATTTTCCCTTCAACATTCATTAGTGGAACAAGACACATGATTCAAAATTATCAATATTTAATGGAAATTTGTAGCTAGTATGGATATCATGACTTGTTACTTGATTTCAAAAGAAAACCCCTTTATCATCAGATTACTCAATTTCTTAAAAGTCAGAACCTACGTCTAATAGACTGTCTCCAAATATTTTCAAGTGTTTTCAATGTCATGGTTGACCATTTAATGAATTATTTAAAATAAGAGGTTATTTTTTTAAATAATCAAGTATGTATAATTTTCTATCAACAAATTCATATTAATACGTTGTTGTATATATTTTCAATAATGAATTCAATTAATTGTGATATACTTCTTTATATAGTTATACAAACCATTGAATTTAAAAAATGTGTCTTACCTCATGTCCTAATACTTGTATTCATATTGCCTGAATATAAAATTTCAATAGCTAAATCTATGAATAAAATAGTTTTAGTTGAAATACTACAAAAATTGGAGCATCACCTTTTATATGATAATGTAAAAAAATATTGATTTATTGACCTTTTGGTTCATATAACCCATGATAACCATTCATTAAAAAAACAATATGTGTATAGTGATATTACCAAATGACTTATTTCTTAATTCAAGAATAGATGAGGATAAATATACAATAAACATAGGATGATATAGTGGTTGAACAATATCAAAAAAGGTATTGAACTGGAACATCATTACATTGTCCCTTTTAATCCAACTAATTTGGATAAATACCAAGATCACCACTACATTTAAATACATAATAATTTATTTGTTAATAATGATTTTTTTTAAAATATCAAAAAAATCCTGATTGAATCACAACTACACTATATGGAACAGAAATAATGAGGAAGGTCAAAAAGAGGTAGATGAGATACAAATATATTTTGACTGTCAATATATTACACCATATGAGGATTTTTGGTGAATATATGGATATGAAATAAATTTCAGGATCCCCATGCCGAGAGACTGTACTTACATTTTCATGGTGAACAAAAAATTAATTATTAATATGGATCATTCATTGATGTCATTTTTTGAAAAACAAAAATCTCACAAACAATGTTCACTATGTAGTTCAAAGAAAACTCTACTTACCATGAAACAATGTCGCTCACATATTATGAGTTCCCAAAAAACATTTTTCACTATAATAAATAATGTATATGGTATCCCAAAAATTGGGGGTTTTCTATTTGTAGATAGCATTATGCTTCTCCCACAATTGGGAAGCTATATTGTCTTTTAATATTTCTCACTAAAGATGGAGGAACAGCCTATTTTAAATATATATTGACTCTCAATAAAATATTTCATTTGAAATTATACTAAGCCTTCTATGTATTGGGATTAATTAGTGATGATTTTGAATAGGTTAAAGATATTATAGAAGATTCAATTTGGGAAATGAGGAATTATTTGTGGTTTTTTTGCAAACATTATATTCTCGAACATAGTTTAACAACTTGACCATGTATAGAGTGTAACCTTGAAATTATTTATGAATATATTGAATATATTCATTGAATCAGGTTACAATTCCAAGGAATATGAATTGCATATTACTCTACTTTTTCCAGTTTACATGTAACACATAAAACCTAACATTAAATTACATAATTAAAATTGTTCATATTTTCAAATTGTTCAATTTTTTGGTTATTTTTTTTCATTCAAAATATCACTTACAACCATATAATACATAATATTGACTTATAAAAAGATATGTGTATTCATTGGTAAATTATATTATGAATAGGCCTTCTCCTTTTTGTATACATTGAAAATATATGTTTCCATCTGACGTAATCAATGTAACATTCTTTTTAAATGTTCCATAATAATAAAAAATACAGCATGCTATTTTTCTAGCACTAAAATTATTTTATCTTTAGAAAAAAGTAATTTTTAAATACATTTTTCAATTCAAAAAATTATTGAGCATTAAATTACATGTTATCTTACAAAAAAATCATGTATATGTGGCCATTTTATATATTGTGAGTATAATCCTCTTGAATATTAAAATGGATTCCAATATTTTATATATCATTTTAAAGTAAGTTCATTGTATGACTAGTCATACTTTTTTTATATATAATAGATATTCCATTTATATAAAAATTTAAATTTTGTTTTATTGTGAATATTTAATTAATGATTTCCCAATAAAAACAATTGTCTAAATTTAAAAATCCAATTTTATAAACAGAAAATATATTGCTACTTCCCCATAAAAAAATCCCACTACAACATGCCTATAAATTTAATGACTATATGCCCACTGATATATGTAGTATAATTGGATTATTTATATATATTACATAATTTGTTTTCAATAAATAATCAAACTAAATAACAGTTATATTTTTTCTTGTTGAAAAAAAATCATTAACTCATTTTTAGAATTAAAAATTGTATATAACAACCAAACCATCATAATTTACTTATATTAATTACTTAATTACTAATATTTTATAATGAATTTTAGTAAAAAATTATTATTTAGGAATTATTATTATTATCAATTTTTTTTAATTGTTAACAAACTAATACTTGTTAGTAAAAATATATCAGTCATTTTTCATAAGAATATGAGGAACTCAATCCTACATTTGAAATCCAAAGTAATTTTCAAGGAAATCCCCATTATAAGAGCGATCCCACTAAGAAGGTTTCTACCATAATTCCAGATAGATTTAATGGAGTTAATATTGGATATTAAATAATAATTAGATGAAAATTTTTATTATATATATATATATAATAAGAAAAAAAATAAAAAATATAAAAATAAACATAGGTATATTTAAAATAAGTAATTTAATTTTATATGGGAAAAGGAGGAAAGGACCTTATCTCCTTTTCCATAAACATTTTGACCAAGAAGACAAGGACCCTTCCACATTTATCCCAAGTGAAAAAATTCCAATGGGGAAAAGACTCTTTCTTCCTTTTGGTATTAGTTTTGAAAATATTTTATAACTAACATTAATTAAAAAAAATTAATAAATAAAATTATTATTATGAAAAATGGTTGAAGAGGGGGATGCATTGGCCAAGGTTCGAACACATGGCTTGGTGATCTTTGAAAGACTAGTAAATCCTCTTGATCTCATTCCGTCAGTGTTCAATAATGACCCTTGAAGCATTCACCTCCCGTAACATCCCAATCCATACCAAGATCAAATAAAAATAGTTGTCTAGTGAGTAGCTGTGGTGAAACATAGATTTTTCATCCATGATAAAACCATCGGAAATCAATCAGTTTACCTAATGCATCAATGCATGTGCATACGATTGATACAAAAATATTTGAAAGTGGTTCCCAGCCGACTAGCCAAATGAGGCTTATAATGGCATGTGAGAGAGGCTACGCGGTTTAGAAAAGATGTGTAATAGAGAAAATCATTGTGTGTGATTGCACCATTAATGATAAAGGGAGGAGATTCAGTCGCCTCATCCTGCACAAGAGTAAAGAGGATTGAGTATGCCATTAATTGAATGCATGAATTTGGATTTTCAAGAGGATGAACCACATTGCCTAACTGTAGTATATTATCATATATTAAATACTGATATATACAAATATATATTGACATATATTAATAAATAATATATTAATTGTTAAATTAAAAAAATAATAAATTAGAGAAATATTATATATATAAGTAAATAAGCAATACCCAATTTGTAATTAATAAAAATGAATAAATTTATTATATACGTAATATAGTAATTAAAAAATTAATATACAATTAATTACTGTATATATATATATATATTTTATTAAAAAATTCATTAAAATATTTTTTAATAACATTATGCATCACATATTGTTTTTAATACAATTTTAATAGACAAAATTAATATATATCAATTTTTATTAAAATTTATATTCACATGGGTTCATGATCTGGACTAGTTAAACATTGATTTTTTTAATTAAATTTATTAAATTTAATACATATCTATATATAGTAATAATTTGTAAAGTAATAATATATATAATTAAATAATTAATATAATATTTATAATTAATAATTTTTTTATAATTATTATTTACTTTATGTAATAATTAAATAATTAATACACTATTTTTTCTTATATACTAATTAAATACTTAATAAATTAATAAATAAATAAATTAATTAATTTAATAACTAAATAAAAAAACTATTTATTTCAATAGTTGTATATATTAGATTTTTTATTTTTAATAATTTTATTTATTTTTATTAATTATAAACAATATATTAATAATTTAAATATATATATAATTACATTTCTGTCCTTTTTGGCATGTATTCATTTAATATAATTTATTCTTTGATAATGTTATGTGTGTTCTTACTTTTTATATAATTTATAGGTTTTCAATATTTATTCCATTAATATTTTTTATTTATTGATGTTAGTTTTATACATAATTTTTCATTACTATATTAATTTAATTTAATTTATTATCTTCTAATTTTTCATTGATCAATATTTATGTAATTTTATCCATTTTATAATATTTATTTATAAATTTTTTCATTAACATGTAATGTATTTTAATATGGTTTTAATTCATATAAAAAACATGTATTCAACTCCATTTTATCATATATAAATATAAATTTTATTAAATTATCTATATAATTAGTATCAATTATAAATTTTTAAAATTTATTCTTTTTTATATTTATTTAATTAATTAATATATATTACATATTATGTAATGGTATTATTAAATTTAATGTATATCAGACATGTACGTATATATGCAGATTAATTTCACACACACACAAATATTCATGAAATTAATGAAATATTAAATAGAAACATATACACTAATATTTATGTAATTTATTCAAATATTAATATTGATTTTAAACATAACTTAGTGACATAATATAATTAATATTTTATGTTTTCAATCGTCATATTTTTTAATTGTTTTTTTAAATTATTTCAATTAGTATTATTTATCCATTTTTAATATTATAATTTTTTTTAGAATGTAATAATTTTATAATAATAACTTATACTTATTTATATACTATATTTTAATATTTTCAATATCTATTTATCTTAAATTGAATATATATACCTATTTTAATTTTTTATTAATTTGTATAATTAATTAAATTCATCCATTTTTTCATTTTTTTTAATGTGAACTGATTTTTAATTATTAATTTCTCTCATTTTTCACATCCATGCATTTATAATTATATATTAATTATCAATGTTAATAATATATTAATAAATAAATATTTATAAATAAATATTTATATAGGAATATTTAATATATTTATTAAAAAATATATATATCTATATTAAAAAAATTTATATAACTATAAATAAATAATTATAAAATAATTATAAATATATTTAAATAATTAATATATTTACTATATTTATATATATGTTTGTTAAAAATATATAATGATATGAATGTATTTATAATTATAAATAAAATGTCATCGATAACATTACAAATATTTTCATATATTTATATTTACTACATTTATAAAATTAAATATTTATAATTAAAAATGAATAAATATAATCCTTTAAAATAGGGTTTATATAAATATCGATAAATAATTATATATTTAAATAATTACTCAATTATAATAAATATACTTCAAGAGTGAATATATTTATTATTTTTATATTTAAATGTTAAAATATTTAGTAAATATGTATAATGATACAAATTTACTTTTAATTATTGATAAATAATTGTTAAAATAATTACAAAAAATATTTATTTATTAATTTATTTATAGATATATTTATTTATAGCTATATATATAATTATATTTAAAAATATGCATTTAAAATTCATTTAATATATTTATATTTATAATCATTTATATTTATTTATAATTAAATACATTTAAAAACATTAAATATATGATTTATATTGAAAAATTAAATAAATTGGATTTTATCAGTGCTTTTTTAGTGCTGATAATGATATATCAACGCCATACACGCACTGATAAAATCCAACATTATCAGAGCTTATGATTTTTCATTGATAAAGATGAATTTCATCACCACAAAACAAGTACTGATAAAGATCTCTTTTATTAGTGAATAATATTTTTAGGGTTGATAAATGTCATTTTTATGAACTCTTTTTAGTAGCATAGATAAAATCATCCATGATCATTTAAGATGAATCCTAACTGAACTAATTTTTTTCTTGATGTTCAATAACTCACGAATGTTTGTCTTTGATATTACTCCCCCATGATATTCCCTTAGAAAAATCAGCCCTCAACTCTATGTTTTATTATTATTTCTCCTCCTCTCCCATTTATCAATGTCATTGATCATCTATCTTCATATTGTAAACTCAATCAAGATGTGAACAGAACTCCTTGAGTATCAAGGATATCTACTTCTCTCTCTATCATGAAAATACTTTGCTGATTCCCCTTATAAATATGATCTGATCAAAACAAATAATTTCAAATTCTGAGGTCACTCCTTCACCTTAGGTGAAAATTAGATAATCAACATTCAACTTACTAGGTTCTTGGGGTTATCTACATTGGCAAGTATGAGTGGGCCACATTGGCCATGTCAAGTGAGGCACAGTAATAGGTATGAGTGCGGTGACTTCCTTATATATAGGGGTGGTTCCCCCATCACTAGATATTGGATTATCAACATTATCCCCTCATAAACTTTTTAGAGGTGTTATTGTTAATTATTTTAATTAATTTGATACAACTTATATTTATTTGTTGTTTTACTTAATGGTTATTATTTATAATCTAATTTATTAGAAAATTTATTGTAGAATTTTTATTTGTTTTGTTTAATTATTAAATGACATGCATGGTGATTGATTGATTTATAAATTAATATATAAAAGTATTTTGCTAGATGTGTAGATTTAATGAATTATCTTATAATAATTGTGTTTTAAAATTTTTAAATTTAAACAACAACATGAATGCGTTTTTTTCAAAAACAAATAACTGGATTATCAATATTTTAAATGAAATGATAAATTGTAATGATTCATTTGAAATTTTGTGATTTCAAATAATTTAATTTTTTTATATTGTAATGATTTTTTATAGACATAATATTTAGAAATTTTATTTTAAAAAATAATATTAATGTTTTACTATTTTAGTATTTCTAAATGTGATATGGTTTTGTCACACATAAACCTTGGACAAACCATTATTTTATTTATTTCAATATCTTGGAGCCTTCCAGTTGGTGTCCAAGTGAATACTTGGGTAAACTATTGCGATTTTAAACCTTTTAGGTGAGTTTTTGGTTTGTTCATGGTTTGTGCATTGTTTAAGAAACTGTTCGGAGATCATGTGGTTCAGTTTAGGAAACCGAGTAGAGGCACTCAACACGATGGGTTCATGTTTGGTAAACTACATCGCCATCCAGTGCAATTAAACCTTCCCCCCAGTGTATCGTGCATGGTTTGTGCACAACATGGAAAACCATGCAACAAAATCATGCAACCTCCTCTCTATCTATAAATAATAATTAAATTAAATGGAAAATAAAATAAAACTGAAATAAAAAATAAAATAATGTTTAATAATAATAATGATAATAATGATAACATTATGATAATGATGATGATGATTATGTTTATTATTATTCTTAATGATTTTATTATTATTATTATTATTATTTAGTTCATTATTATTACTATTACTATTACTAAGATATTATTATTACTATTATTATTATTAAGTAAATATTATCATAATTGTATTTTTGAATTTTGTTATTAAACCCCCAAAAGAGGGGGTTCCCCCTTCCTCCCCCCTACTCTCTCCATCCGGCTATGCATCCCCCTCCTCCTCCTATTACTGTGCGCGCCTCTCCATTACTGGAGCCCTCCTCTTTCAGCCGCCCTCCATCACCTGTACCCTCTCCAGTCACCCTCACATTCCAGCACCATCTCCATCCACCCTCCCTTTCTGGAGGCCCCCTCTCTGGCATGCAATCCCACTAGCTTCCCCCTCCCCAAAAATCGTTCCCATTGATGCCACCCACCTCCGCCAATGGAAACTCCCCCCTATAGTGAGCTTTCCTTTGAATTTTGGGTTTTCATGTTTATAAAAACCATATGAGTTAGGGTTTTAGGGTGACCCAATGTTATTCAGATCTAGGGCATGCGATTGGTTTGTGAGGTATCATTCTCCCTTTCATTGAAGCGTGGTTTCATTTACACACCATTAGGGTAGGAATTTCCATTTTTTCCTTTCCAAATAAAACCATTAATGCTTGGATTTTTTAAATTAATTTTTGAATATAATGTGTACTATCTCAATTCACTTATCTAGAATTTAATTGTCTTTTCATGTTATTAGAATTCGATAAAAAATATTATTTAAAGTGTTTCTTGGAATTTTTTTATGTGTATCTATTTTATATATATTGTATAATATGAATGTGTCGTTTTGATAATCAAATTGGGTGATATGGATAATGTGTTCCCTTGTAAATATTTTTATTAATTTGTTGAATTGTGGATTTTCCATTGTGAGTTTGAATTGGTAACATCTTAAGGCAAAGCACCCATTTCTGGATTATTTTTTTAGTTTGGACGGATGTGGTGTTTCTAAATAAAATTGGTTTTTGGAATTTGTATGGACACTTGGAGTTTTCCATTGGATGTGGGAACACCCATGTGTGCTTGGGAAGCATAGTTGGGCGCACAAACAAATTAAAATTGTTGGACTAACTTTGAAACCCAGATTTCACAATCATCACCTCTCCTCCCTTTCTCCCTCTTTCAAACCCAAAATTCTATTTGTCTTAAATGGGTCAAAGATGGATTTTAAATTTCATGTTTTAATTTAGGTTATGTTTGGTGTTTTTCCTTGGACCTTGGTTCCATAGAGGGTTCATTGAATTCATAATAATAATGGTCCCCTTGTTTGATTTCGGAAGATGTTTTAAAATTAAATAATAAAGAGGTATTACCATTTGAAACTTAGAGTATATTTTGGTAATTTTTTGTCTTAAGGATCTATTTGGCATGTTTGATAAGATTATGTGATTCTATAATGTTTTTTAATTCTATTATGAAAATTAATTGGAAACATGGAACCTATGGGACCATGTGGAACATCAAATACAAAATTCTTATTTGATGATATGTTTGTAAGAGTTTGTGAAATGTTCTAGAAAATACTTTTGGATATGTAAAAATAAAGGGCCATTTTATAATTTTCGTGTTTTAATTAATATTTTAGATGTTTATGTGATATCACGACCTGATAGGTACCTTGATGATGTGATGTACATTTATGTATATATATAGGGCACCTCTATGAGAGGGATTTCCCTTTTACCGATTATAATACATGTTGTCCATGTTTGTGGTCGCCATGTGCTGTGATGATAGGTATGGTAATTCATGCATGTGATGGCCTCCTACTTAAACAGTTTATATATAATTATCATGAGATCCTGGGTTTATTTTAGAGGATCATGTGAAGGTTGCTGATAACTCTTGATTAGATAGGTTTGTACCCCTTGTATTTAAGATATGCGAGGTGGGATGTGCCATTATATTGGATACTTGAAGGAGGATAGTTAGTTATATACTTATTAGATTTACCATACACCGACAGGTGGTTCCAAAACAAGTACATCCATGGGTCTTCTAGGGATGGTTATGAAATCCCATGGTTACTCTATTTTTTAGGCTTATTTACTTCCTATTGAATTTCTTTTTCATCCTGAAATAATTATTTATTTACAGCACATCCTGGTTTTAACTACTTGGGTTTTGGGTTGGTATTTAGTTTTGAAATGGTAGTATTGTTTTGAATATAAAGGCATGACATTTAGTGTTTTTGGAAAAGGAAAAAGTGTATCTATTTGTTAAAATGTGAAAACCCATATTTGTATAAATATTTTTCGAAATAGTATTAATGGATTTCATTGGGAAATAAAAAAACATGGATTCTGTGGTGACAACATATATAGCTATAAAGATCACGCCCTACATGTACCTTTTGGTGTCTATAGACTCGAATTGATTTGCATGTTCTTCTTCTGCTCCATGTTCTCTCATTCAAACTGACTTTTGGAGTGGTTTGGTCTTGTGGAAGGTGGTGCCATAAAGGTTATGTGGAGATCATTTGGAAGCAGTTTGACTTTTTTTATTTCTAGCTGTGTATTTATGTTTCTATCTTTCTGAGTTTTAAAATGTAATTAAATTTGCATAAACATCTATTTGAGACTCAGTTGTTTTCTCTAGTGACATGTTCGATTTATTTTTTATCTGATCTTGGATTTTTTGTGTGTAAATCGTTCTCTCTTTCATGTTTTGATGTCGATCAATGGTTTCTAGCCTGTGGGGATTGGGAATGCCCATTGTTCCAAGTCGCAAACTAGATTTGGTGACTTGATCAGGGTCGACCCAAGTTGGTTCGTTACAAAATGATATTAAAGGAGGACCTTATTATTTGGTGTGTATAGTAGATGGATATTAGGACCATCGGGACATAGGAGGTAGGTTGTGGGTTGGTTCCTGATCACCATCTCTCTCGAAGAGACTTGAGTTACCATGGGTAGTCTAGGAATTGAGACTATTGTCATCATTTTGGATTGAGGGATGACAATGGATTCAAGTTAGTCTTACACTAGGATTTCATATGGAGTAGAGACCCATGTGTAGTTCAAGAATAATGTGTAATCTCCTACTAGTTGTTGAATATTACATAGGTAATTAATCACTACCATGTCATTGGGATAAGAATAATTACTAGTTCCCCATTCTGTTTGTTTGGAAAATGTTTGGGTTTTCTTTGGTTGTGGCTGGTGTAAGAGTGTTTTTGAAAATTAAAAGGGTTTTGTAAGTGAAAATTCATTCTTTCAAAATATCTTGAAATTGGTAAAATTGGTTTTAAAATATAAATTGTTTTGATTTTAGAATTTATTAAATGTTTGGATATTATATGAAAATGTATTGGGTGCAACCCTCAGTACTACTTTTGAATGTTTTCACATGTTAGTGTATGTGTGGGGAATGTGTACATTGGCACATATGGATGGAAATGGTGGAACACATGTGCGATGGTTCATGTGATTCCATTGTTGCTTATTTAAAAAAAAGGCTTGGCCTTGTTTTTCATAAAAGTGATTTTGAAATGGGGAATGTTTTAGTAAATTGAAATTTTGTTTTAAAAGGGGTTTTTGGAATTTGGAAAATAGGCCTTGGAAGATGGTAGGTTTGAGACACAAATTAAAATGGTGGTTTTTGAAAGGGTTATTTTGGTGGTGTTTATATATTTTTTGGTTTTTGAGCAAATTTCCCTTGGATTGAGGTGTTCTTTTTTATTATACTTCAGATATATAGAGGTTTTGGTTTTGTGTTTTATGTGATGTTCAAAAAATTCTACCTTGAATGGTTTCCAAGTCTTCCATTAATTTGGGTTCATTTTCTAAATATTCTTGAGTGTTGTCTATTTATCACAGTGATCGAGGTCCATTAAAGGCTATGGACTGGCTTGAAGAGGTCGATCGCGTCTTTATGGTATTGGGAACTCCTAAAGCTGTTAGAGTTTATGCCATTTTGGGTCTGTTCAAAGGTCCAACTCTTGCTGAATGGGGGTTTTATGCCCTGCCCTCAAAGCAATTTTGGATGACATGGGATTTATTAAAACCCATAGTTGTTCAATGGATCATACCTAAAGAGGTGAAGATGATTAAAAGGGAATACCTTGGGAATATTCAATTAGTCCAATGGACGGTGAAGGCTGGGGTTGATCGTTTCAAGGATATGGCTTCCTTTTATCTGGAGGTGGTGTCACAAGTACTGATAAATACTTATCCTTCACATCGGGGTCTTCTTCTAGAGACCAAGGAGAGATTCCTCTCTTATAATGTCCCTTTTTTGAGAAGCTAGTGGATAAAGCATTCTTGACTGAGTTGTTTCATGAAGCATAGATGGATGGTATTCTGATACCTCTCATCGTTCATGAAGGTTCCCATCTAATGCAGTGCAGATTCCAATGGAACCTATTCTTATGACGTTATCCTCATTAGGTCTGACTTCTAGTTCGTCAGACCAATTTATTTTGTTCATCAATGTGGCTGGTCTGGCATTCAAATCCATCTTATCACATTCCTCCAAATACCTTCCATCATTGTGGCCATATAGGTTACCAAAATATGTTCTATTGAAATTTTTTCTCAAATAAAGAGGTTATGAATGAGGGATGTTTTCACTTTATTGGGAGGTAGGAGAGGCTTCATCCATCAGATCCCAAACAACATGTCTTGGGGTGAAGCTCGCACACTATCAAGAGATTCTGGTGGTGTGTAAGGCATTGAAATAGTTTTTGTTTTTTGTTTTGAGATGAAATTAGATAAAATTTCCTCATTCTTGTTTTCCCACTATTTCAAGTTCCTCATCATTTTCAAAAAACTTTATTAACTCGTTATAATGCAATACAAGCATTTGTGTCTGTTCTAATTTTTGTTTCTAAATTGGGTGAGTGGTTTTGGTTTTATTTATGTTTATTTGGAGTCATTTGTCTTTTGTGTAATTGATTGAAGGTGGTATGGGTTCATTATTTGGTTTAAATTTATTTTCATGAGTTTTTCACTGGTGCTGGGAGTTCATTAGGTGTGTTGAAATTTTGAAATTCTAGTGGTTTTGTCATTCTCTATTATATGGAGGGTTGTTAATTATTTTAGGAAGATCCCTCATCTCAATGTCTCTAAATGATGGGTTGCCTTATAGTGGGTTTTCATTTAAGTCATCCTGGTTTGGTTTGGGTTATTCAAGGAAATTGGTTGGAGTTTGTGTTGGTAGTTCCTTAGTTCCCAGCTATAGTGAGGGTGTTGTATTCCTAATGGGGATAAGTCAGGTAAGTTTAGGTTGCGAGGTCCCACATTAGGCCCCCTTCCAAGGGTGTTGTTTTTGGGTTTTAATTTCCATGTTAGCTGAGTTCTTATGTTGGGGATAACCCTCTTGTGTCTTCCTTTGTAATTTATTCCATGGATCCCTTTGATCGGTCTAGTGTGACTTGTGGAATGAATAATAACCCCTATATTGATTGTATACTTTAGTTTTATTTCTTCAAGGACTCAAGCATTGGTTACCTTTTAACTTGGTGACTATCTAGGGGAAAAAGTGTCTATAGTGAGGAGAATTTCCACAAATCGACCACAGAAACACCCTTATTTTATTCAGTTCATGGTCTTGGATCCTTCCTATTGTGCCTCAGGATGAGACCTGGGTAAAATGTTCGGATTTTAAAACATTTGGGTGAGTTTTTTTCCTACACATAGTTTGGGAAACTGTGCGGCAGTTATGCAGTTCGGTTCAAGGAACCAAGCTTAGGTGCTCTATAAGGTTGGTGAATGGTTTGGAAAACCATGTGTCCAACCCATGTGACTACCCCTTCCGTGTAGTCAGTTGCACATGGTTGACACATGTCTAGGAAGATTGTGCGGCCAAACCATGCGACCTGCTCTGTGTCTCCAAATAATAAAAAAAATTGAATGAAAAATAAAATCAAATAAAATTTTAAGGATGCTTAATGATGATAATATTATTATGATGATTATTATTTTTATTAAGTTTATTATTATTATTATTATTAAGTTAATATTATTTTTATTACTATTATTAAGTTATTATAATAATAATTTAATAGGTATTTTTTTTATTGAACACAAAAAAGTGTGGTTTCCCACTACATCCCCAATTCTCTCCCTCACATTGTTTAATCCCTCCTCCACTTTGTACATGTTCCCCTACATCACCAAAACCCTCCTCATCTAGACACCATACATTGACAACACCCCCTCAAGATGCCCTCTATAAATGACGGGATCCCACCTTGCGTGAACCCCTGCCTCACTTGCACTCTCTCCAACCACCCTCCCTCACTGGAAGACCCCATCTAGCAAGTAACCCCACCAAAGGTCTCGTCTCCTACATGCCACCCCACCAGTGCCGGACTCCCCCTGGCAGCAACTCCCCCCTATGGCGAGTTTTCCATTTATTTTGTGGCTTTCTTGTTTGGACAAACCAAAGGAGTTAGAGTTTGAGGGTGACCCGATTTTCTTCAAATCTAGCCTATGCAATTGGTCTATGAGATCTTATTATCCTTTCTATTTAAGAGTTGTTCCATTCAAATACATCCTACGTAGGAGTTCCTATATTTTTACATTATGAAGAAAACCATTAGTGCTTGGATGTTTTATAATAATTTTTTAATATGATGTGTACCTTTGCATTGCACTTATTTAGCATGTTACATTTTTTTCATGTTAGTAGAATTTATTAAAAATAGGGTTTCGATTGATTATTGGATTTTGTTTATGTGCATTTATATTATATTTTATGGATAAAATCCATGATTCATTTTTATAAACAAATTGGGTGATTTAGAAAATGTTTACCGTTGGAATATTTATAGTAAATAGGTTAAATTGTGGATTTTGATTTGTATGTGTGAATTGGTGACTTCTTAATCCATGACTCCCATTTAGGTATTATTGTTTTAATTTTTTACTATGTGATATTTCTTTAAAAGAATTGGTTTTGGGAATTTTCATGAGCACTTGTAGTTTTACATTAGTTTCGGGCACACCCATGTGTACTTGGGAACCACACCTGGGTGCCCACTCAAATGAAAATAGTCTAGACTAACTTTAAAACCCATATCTCACAATCTTCACCCCTCCTATATTTCTCCCACTTTCAAACCCAATAGTATATCTATCTTAAATGGATCGAAGATGGTTTATAAAATTCATGTTAGAATTTATAGTTCGTTTGGTTTTTTCCTTGAACCATGGTTCTATAAAGTGTTCATTGAATTATAAATATTATTTATTACCTTGGGATATTTCTAATGATGTTTTAGAATAAAATATTAAAAAGGTATGATCATTTGTAATTTGTAGTTTATTTTGGTAAACATTTGTCTTAATGGAGTATTTGGTTGTTTCATAAGATTGTGTGTTTCCCTAATGGATTTAAGGATATTATGAAAATAAATTGGAAACATGTTACCTAAGGGTCCATTTTTTACTTCAAACATAAATATGGAGATTGATGACATGTTGGTAATATTTTTTGTAATGTTTCCAAAAAATGATTTTGGACGTGTAAAACTAATGTCATGTATGGAAATTTTCATGTTTTAATGAAAATTTTGGAAGATTTTGGGAAATAATATATTATTTTTCACCTTGATGATGTGATGTATAATTATTTATATTTATACGGGGAACCACTATAGGTGGGATCTTCCTTTTACTTTTTATTTTATAGGGTGTGCATGTTTGGGGTAGGAAAGTTCTGTGACGACATGTATGGTGAGTCATGTGTGCGAGGGCCTCCTATATACATAGTTTCATGTATATTTTCCATGGGTTTATGGGTATCTTTTAGATGATTGAGTGACAGTTGTTGACCATCCTCAATTAGATGGGTTAGTACCCCTTGGATTACTGAAATACTAGGTAGAATGTGATGCTTTATTGGATAGTTTAGGTCGACTAGTTGGTTATCGACATAAGGGAAACACCATATGTCGGAACGTGGTTCCGATCCAAGTATGTCCGATGGTATTTTTGGGTTGTTAGGAAATCCCATAGTTACTCTATTGTTTATGATTGTTTACTTTAAGTTGAAATTAGTTTTTAGCCTATACAATTTATTTATTTATATAATAGCCTAGTATTGAAAGGTTTGGTTTTGGATTTGGATTTGGTTTTGAAATGGTAATCTTATTTTGAAAATAAAGATGTATCATATAGTGTTTTTTTGGAAATAAGAAAAATTGTATATATTTGTTTAAATGAAAACAACCATATTTTTATAACTATATTAAAAATATTTTTAATGTATTTCATTAGGAACAAAAACACATAGATTCTATGGTGAATTCCTACAGAGCTGTAAAGCTAACACCCTACTTGTACATTTCAGTGTTAGTGGACCTGAATTGTTTTGTCGGTTCTTCATATTGTCTATGTTATTTTTTTCAATCTAACTTTTGAAGCGGTTTGGTCTTGTGGATGGTGGTGACCGTGAGGTAATTTTAATTTCACTTGTTAGTAGTTCCATTTTGTTTTTTAGATCTAGTCATGTATTTATGTTTCTATCAATCTTGATTGTACCATGTAACAAAATCTGTATTTTCATCTATTTGATATTCATTTTTTCTCTATTTTGGAACGTTCATTTTAATTTTTATTTGATCCTGTTTAATTTTTGAGCTAAAATCATTCCCAATTACATGTTTTAATACCCAACAGTCATTTCTAGCCTATGTGGATTGGGAACACCCTTCATACTATGACACAGACAAGCTTGGATGAGTAGTTCAGGGTCGACCCGGGTTGGTTCATAACAGTTTGATTAATTATATATATATATAAATTTAATTTTGGAAACATGAAATTTTAAGTAGAATAAATTTAAAATTATTTAATTTTTTTTCTATTTATGATCTTATATAAAAATCATTATGTACTCTAAATTAATTAGATGATTTTCATTCATATTGTAAACCTGATATATTTGAGTTAAAATATCATTAAACAATAGAATAACCTTGATTAAACATTTTTTATAGTGGAATCCTAACTAGTAAAGTTTTCATACTCCATTTTATATTTTGTGTGTTGTTTATAATTAAATTGGATATAATTGGATTGAATGGGCTTATTATAGGTTATGAGTAGATACTTTTTGGGTTCTCTCTAATTTTATTGGCTTCATTTTATTTTTTCTAGTTTTATATAAAGTATCATCATCATGATATTATCTTTTATCATTTTAAAAAAATAATTGGAATTTAATTCATTTGATTTCATTTAACTTTGTATTTAAAAACCTACTGATTAAAAGTATGAATTTTGAATAAATGTTTTCATTTTAAAAAATATAGGTATTAGAATAAAAAAAAATTATTTCATTTATTATAATGATGAATGTTTTAATTCATTTAATTTGGTATGTCTCTTTATGATGTTTTTATGAAAACATTATTGGTATTTTGTTTGAATGAGTTAGAGATAATATGGATAATGGTTTTCATTACCGATGTGTTTGAGAAGAGGGGATTTATAATCATAAAGTATTACCTAAAAATATAAGGAAATGGTTTTTGGGTTTATAATAAAATTTTTTAAGTAAATGAATGAAAATAATAATATTTAAATCATATTTATTCTATTAATGTGTTTTGGACCGATTTTAATATAAATGTTTAAGTGATTCTCATGTTTTTTTATTTTAAATGTTTTTTATTGTTTGATTAACGTATATTTATAGTTTTCATGTATATATCTATATTTTATGACTTCTATGTATAGTGATTTCAAAAACAATTAATTTTAGTATAGAGTATACTGAATTTTTTTAATAATTATTTATTATTATAACATGAAAATTTTAAAAATAAATAGTTTACGTTGGTCATTTATTGGGATAAATTATAAGTGGTCTTTTTAATGTGAGGAAATGTGATTATTTTTAAATATTGATTCATTTTGTCTTTAGTAATCTGATCATTATTTTCATATATATATATATATAAGTTTTTATCTAGTGGGATATATTAATGATATATGAAGTGTTCATAAATTGAATTTATGGATTCATTTATAGTTTAGGATCGATTAGTCAAAAAAAATTCTCTTGAGGATTTTGATGTTGAAAATTTATTTTCATCTTTAGTTTGATATGATTTTTAGAAATAAATGAGTTTAATTATATGTTAAGAATCAATTATGATTGTTATTGACCCATTTTATGTGTAATGTCCTGTTTGGGTGAGTATATGTTTTTTTAAATAAATATATGATATTATAATTTTAATCTCCTATTGCTTTGGTAAACATAATTTGGATATGATTTTTATGGTTATATGAATATGGTTTTTATTATTATTTCATTCACTATGAAAGTGTTTGGTTTTGTTAATTATTTCTATTAGGTATGATGAATATTTGAGTTAGAATGTTTTTTTCATTGAATTTATTATTGAATTGCATATATTATGTTGGTTACATTATATTTGAAGGGTATTGATTGGTTCATCTTTCATACATATTTAAGACTGATAATTTACGTTAAAAACATGTGTAATATTCCTAAAAGGTTATATTGGGGTTTTATTTGATTTATTTTTCTTATTAATTATTAAAATGGCATATTTAGTTGTTGAAATTCCATGAAATTTAAGATTTTCTTAATAAAAAAGTGATAGAATGATAAAACTAATTCAAACATGTTTTAGAAGTCAACTCACACCCCTAATATGTTTTAATTAATTATTAAATTTTATACATAATATTTAATGTTATAATTATGAAATATGGGCCTCAGATACATATTTACAATAGACGCATGGTCTGCTAGAAAAAATAAAGGGGTTTTTACATTTTTTGTTTGGAATAATACATGCTCACAATATTATTATTATTTTTATCTATTGTGTATAATTAGGGAAGATTTGAGTATCACCCAAAAATAGTTGTAATAGAAAAATTTATCTCAAACACATATATGATTAGAAGATAGACGAATTATTATATAATTTTTATTAAATTTTCCTCTAAGAAAACATGTGGTGTGAATTTTATTGAGAATAATAATAATATTTTGAATATTCAATGTAAGGTATTTAATACTAGATATGGGGGGGGATTATTATTTCTCATGTCATTGATATGGGTTTAATAATGAATGTTTTAGATCTCAATGATGTGAAATCCAGGATGACAATTTTTTTTAATGTTTATTAATTTAATTTATTTGTGTTTTAAATTGAAATTTATGAGAGGATTTGGATATTGTAGGATTTTTGAAATAAACATAATATTGAAAATCTAATTTTTTAAAATTGGGGTTTGTTTTTTGGTTATATTAAAAATATTCTTTGTTTTTATTCTTATCGTAAATTGTCTAAAATAATATATTGAAATAGCGACTAACATGGAATCTAAACTCACATCTGTCATCAATACAAGTTTCAACCATTTGTTTCATGAAATTTAATGCTCTTTGACCATGTATAAGAAAACAAACGATTTCATGAACTTTAATGTTTCAAGAAAATATATTTTTACAAAAATTTATAAATCCATGTAATAATTAAATGAAAATAAAGAACATAAATTTCCAAGGGAATTCATAAAATTAATAGTAAATAAATTTCGGTTACCATTATATTTAATACCACATTTTTCCCACACAACATCAAATAAATAAATTATGACAAAACCATATATTTTTGTAAGTTTGTTTTTTATTCATTCCCCCTTGTAAAATATGATAACTTTGGAGGAATCATAACTGATAATAATCAAATGTTGGGTTACCCCCATTAAAATTATTTATAACATTTACCTTTTATTATGAATATCTTATGTGAAGATATTAATTTTTTCGTACAAAATTAATATTTCATAAACCTAAAAGAATGAATATTAATAGAAAAAAGATGAAAGCTAATTGTATGACAAATGAGTGTGAATATAGAGTTAAAAATTCAATACTGTTTAAAAAAATCATGCAAACAAACCTTCTAAAATAATTTTTTTGATGATAGAATTATTGTTATTAATGAAAAATTAGACTAGAATATTTGGAAGAAAATTTTATTTTTCGTGGAATATATCAGAGCTATAAATTTTGGAATAAACATGGGGAAATGTGAATTTTCACACTAATTTGGCTTATAATTAAGTTTATGGATAATATTATATGAATTCCAGTTTAAATGATTATGAAGATTATATGGAAGAAATGATATTATCAATTAAAGTTGACCTTCATGATTGTCCAAAATTATAGTAGATGTAAAATATCTATGTTAATAGACCATTGAATATTGGTTTCACTAAATACAAAACATTATTAGTTTTATTTAATTTATATAACATTAAAGCCAATAATGGATGGAGTGACTTTAACATTAAAAAATTACTTAGTCTCCTGAATGATATTCGGACAAAATATATTGATCTTCCTAGTAGAACATATAATGCTAAACGACTGGTACCTCAAATGGGAATGATTTGTAAAAAATACATACTTTTCCTAATGGTTGATTGTTCTTTTTAAAGGACCATGAATCACATATCAAATTCCCTATTTTTTTAGTAGATATATAAAGATGAATCAATTACTTAAAATGTTTGTTGTTTATTTTATATAATTGTATTATTTAAAAGGCTATATGGATGTAAGGAAAGTGAATGATAATTGACATGAAAAAAAATAAAATAATTAATGATGGGAAAATACATCATTAATCTAACTCTCATTAGTGAAATAAAATTTATTATGAGAATCATAAATTTATTAATGTTTTTTGAAAATTACATCTTTTGTTATTTTTAGATGGAATAAATCTAATTAGTTTATAGAGTATAAGTAAAAGTGCATGGGTATTTTTTTGGTAAATTATAAATTTTCTCCATGCTTATGCATAAACACCAAATACATTTTGTTTTCACTACTAATATCTTGACAAAAAAATAGTAATGATTTTTATTTCAATTTGGCTCAATTGATCAATGATATGAAATTGATGTTAGATATATGTGTTACAATATATGATGTTAATAGTAGTGAAGAATTAACATATAGGGCCATGTTGTATGGGAAAATATATAACATTACTTTTTATAGAAATTTCATAGGATATAACTTTAAAGTAATGTTGGGGTGTCCCAATAATTCACACACTCAGTTTGATTGAAAAATTCCTCAAAGACATTTCATTTAGAGCATTGAAATTTTTTACCTCGATAAAATAAATGAAAATCCTCGAAAACAAAATATTATGGGTGTATTGGAGAAGGTGCAACACCATATCCAATAATGTGTGATATGATATTCATTAATGTAAAATATATTAACATTTCTTTTGATAAAACTTTTTTGAAAAAAAATATGAAATTAGGTTAGAAAATGAAATCAATTTTTATTGAATTACTATACCAGAATTTTTTATACGTTTGAAATTTTCTTGATGTTGTGTATGTTGAGAAAATTAATTTGATAGATTATTTAGCACATTAAAAAAGTTTTCTAGATAAAATATTGCATCAAGTCTAGGTAGGAAATGATTGACATGGGGATAAGGATAGATTTAGCCTCAATAATGGGTAATAGTTGGAATTTTCTTCCTCCAGTATATTATAGTCTACTCAAACAAGAACAATTATCGTTTTCTATTATCATTAAATATGTAAAACTTCTATAGGGGTACTCATATGATACAAATAATGTATTTATAATGACTAATTTGAATTTATATTGATTTAAATCACACAAATTCCATGTTTTGATGCAAGATTTGATGCCTCCCACTTGACATTTCATTCTAGAAAAAAAAATTATGACATTCATTACCTATAATCTGGATCTTTTCAAAATCTAGATGCAGTAGATTTATTGATATCCAAAAGTTTCAAATCATGAATAAGAATGTTGAAGTTAATTTATATGGATTAGATATGTTCTTCCCACCATCATTATTTGATATAATGTCCCACCATAAGGTTCACATTGTTAAAGGGGTTAAACTATTTTTCTTATCCATTATAGATGATAATTTTCAATTGAAAAGTAAATGAATGTTTTGAAAGAGTGCGCCTTGAATCACATTCATATAAAGGTTGTATTGCATAATGATACATTACAGAAGAAGTTGTTGAACTTTGTACTGATTAACAATCATATGTTGATATCATCATTCTCCCAAAATATATTTATTGTAGATGCATTATTTGTTAAGAGAATTGTGGAAGAGATATTGATACTATTACCATCACAGAGAAGGACAATGTTCACATTTAAATTTTACATTATATTGATGATATTGATCAATACTATAAAGACCATAAATTGATTCTTATTTATTTTAATCCATTAACTACTGAAGTATGAATATAAATTAAATATAATCAATAGTTTTTAGGGTGGTTCAAAGATCATATTTTTAAGATGATATTTGTAAACAAGAATTCAATTTATGAATGACATCTATGACTATCCAGGGGACCAAATGAAAATTCTATAATGTACAATGGGATTCTTATTAATGGTTATATGTTCTAATCAAAAGAATATGATGACCAAAGTATGATGAAACATAGTTTAGTTATTCTGGTCAAGGATGTAATGAACATATCTGGTTCTAAGGATAAAAATACAGTTTATGTAAAAATTTCATATTCATGCATCAACAAATAAATATATGACTAGGATTATATAGTATTTCATGGGTTTATTTTCTATTTAAAATTGGTTCACACTAGGAGTGAAGTGAAATTTGAAGAAATTTTCATTGTGAAGGTGAATTTAATTGGGGAAGGGTATAAGGAGGAGATATTCATAACGAAATCACAGGAATTGTACATATTTTTTCTCAGATCTAATGAATAATACTGTTTAAATTGTATTGCTGGAGTCTAAAACAACTGTAAGGTTAGGTGAAAATTCAATAAATGATGACATTTTATAGGCAGATCAAAATCATTTCATCGAAATCCAAATATAAAAAATGTATTCTGCATTAGAGGTGACCACAAAAGCGGATTTTTTTTGTCAGTAGAGGATCCAAATTAGTTAAACCTTTATAGAAAAGAATGAGTGTTCCATGAGAAGGTTAAATGGTTTTTTAAAATACTATTATTTTTTATATAATACTATTTGTTATCAAATTTATTCAAATTATATAAATTATATGTTTTACTACTCATGTGGAAAATGACTTTTTCATATGATGATATTACTAGTGTTGGGAAATAACAAGCATTTGATATTGATATAGTTTAATTATTAGAGGATAAATAAAATTATGATGAACGAAACAATAAATATATAACATAACTATGATTAATATACTTATCTAGTCAATAAAAAATTATTTAAAATTCTATGTTGGATGTAATAAATATAAATAGCCTGTTAACCCCAACAATTGAATGATAATTAGTTATGTTGGGGTCACAATGACAATGAGTGTTCCAATTGATATAGATTCATGGTTCCATTTCCATATTGTAATGAATGAAACCCTTTGGGAAAATATTAATGTAACATTAATATATACATTACCTATTTTAATGAAAATTTATATAATGAAACAATGATTTACATTTTATTATTCCTTTTAGAATTTTTCTATTTTAAATGATTTTTATAATAAATATATCTTAATTGCCATAGGGAAATACCATAGATTCTTTTAGACACTTCAAAAAGTTTCATCATAGGGAGTATAAGAAGAAAGTAAGGCCCCACCCACTAGTTACATATGAACACATTACAAATCTAGGGAAATAGAGTTCTCTAATCAGTCATCATAGTGAGAAATAATTTCTCGTTTGATTTAGTTAAAAATATATTATTTGAAATTATTTATTTTTTCTAATTAGATTTAATGTTTTTAATTTATTAAATAGTAAAAGAGTTATTAAAAAATTAACGTTCATCAAAACCAATGTACCCTTACCACAAAAAAGGGAAGGGTTCATTTCACTAGAGAATAAAATGGAATGTATTTTAAATCTATAATAAATTATTTATGTGGTATGAAACAACATATTAACATTTGTTTTTATTAATATTTATGTTAAAAAATCCAATTCCACTACTATCCCTCATCATGTGATATGGAATGGGGATCATGTAAATAAAGAGGGTAAACTAGTAGATGAGAACACAAAATAAGTATACCAAACATGTGTAAGTATGACATAATAGTCATGTGTTCTTATTTATAGTTGTATTAAATAAAAAAATTATTTATGTTTTCATGATTTTTATATGGGTTGGGAAAAATATTTGATAGCAATTGTACCTAATAAAAAATATATTTTAGTAGCTTTAATGTGGATGGAAAAATATTTTCACATTAGAGGTGTAGATTTTTGAGTGACTCCTTGAATATATTACAAGAAAATAAAACCACAAGAAGATACATATCTTATTAAGAAAGGATTTTAGGTGTAAAAAGATTCATTGAATGATATTACTGTACATTCTGGTTTGGTAGACCAATATATCTGATAGAATCAATGAAAATAGACAGTGGAACAAAGAACATAACATGAATAACTGAATGAACCTTCATGATTTGATGCAATTAATTCCCTTTATCCACATACCTTAACCGGGGTAATAAATTTTTTCTTTACTCCTTCTCATAAATTGAAATCAAATAACTATCGATAACATTATATTTTTAATATTCTACATGGTAAATTTGAATGTGATTTATATATATCAGCACCCACAAACCCCCTTGGTGGGAGGGGTACATTGTATAATTTCCCAAGAGACTTTCTATAAAAAATGAACTCCCAAAAAATTAATTGATATGGTGGAATGTTGTAGATTAGGAGCAGATCAAAATGTTTCATGTTTCACATGATGATCTAGATATCACAATGGTCAATGATGCAATTCGTTTTTTCATAAAATGGATACTTGATAATAAAAAAACACATGAGGCATGTCCTTAAAATAATTCTGAATAAAATACTATAATAGTTGATGAAAAGAGGGCCAATGTGAGGGATGGTATTACATATATATAAAATGATGGGTAAATGGAAGGTCAGATCAAAACAATCTAGTTAATCAATAAAGAAAAAAATCCATTCTAAAAGTAAATTGGCAACACTAGTTCCACTACAACATATACTATCCTTAAAAATTAAGGAATAAAACATATTTAATGATATATATGTTTTCTATATTTAATATGAAGAATAAATTTTCAAAACAATCATTACAGATGTAATTATCCTCGATAGTATTAATGAGTTTCTCAAGGTTTAATTGCTGGGAGTCTTAGTTGTGAATACGTATATATGGTTCATTTTCATAATATGTCTATACAAAAAAGGTTCTTCTATGTTTATTCTCGATAATAACTATTCAATTTTTTTTACAAGAATTTATTTATTAATATATTAACGGAAAACCCAACAAAGAATGATTTAAATTCATTAATCCTTGTATCATTTCTATGGATGAAATTTATTTGGAGTTGACTGAAATTGAAAAGAACGACAAAGGGATAAGTGGGATATTTAAGAAGAAATAAATAGACAATATACTTCATTTGATACCTATAATTCAAGGTTAAAACTATAAAATATAATTATTAATTTTTTTCAATAATTATTTGTTTTTGTTTTTTAGGAAATACTAGATGCTGATAAAAATCAGGTTGGATACCCTAAATATCTATTTTTTGGATCTAATGCAAAGATTTCCATCAAAATTACCACATCTGATATTTATTGTAAATTTTTAATGTAGTAGAATCAATATTTTATAGACATTTTTATAATTATATTTTTTAGATTTTGTCTTATTGATAATTTTGTTCTGATTAGGTGATCTATAAATATACGCTAAATCATGGTATTAGGAAAGTGAATAAAAATATGAATTATAAGAATTACCTCAAATGGAAATATATTAAAGGATATATACAAATATTTAAATACCAGATCATATTTAATTTTTTTAATTTTTTTTGTAACAGCCCAAGATTTTATGAAAAATATTCTTTTTAATTTCACTAATGTCTTGTGTTGTACGCTACACCAAAAGGAGCTTGCACAACACGCATCCTTGACCTGCCTTGCATTACACGCAATCACAACCTTCCTCGATAGCGTGTATAGTACGCAATACTGAGTTTCACGAAACAACAATATGCTATTAAAATATTATTAAAACTAGCCGTTATGAATATTAATAACCACTTTTTAAATTTTAGAAATTTTTTCACTCAAATTGGACTTCATTTTTGGATTCGGAGTATCGAATTTAGCCTAAGGTGAAATTTTGGTACTTTTCGGATAACTTTCATCTTCTGATGAATAGTGAAAATTACTAAATTATAATTAAAAACAACTTTTTTAATTGAAATAATTAATAGTGATAAATAATTAATTTGAGTGGTTTTAAAGTATATTTAGAATATATTTTTAAAATTTAATACAATGTTGGTCATTGGATGTAATTTCACATTTAAACCAGACATAATCAAGTGTCAATCTTTTGATAGATATTGTTTCTTAAAAACACGCTATTTGTTTTAACAGCGGTATTTAATTATAAAATTAATTAATACAATTTCTATGTTATGAATTTTGTAAAATAGACTTCATTTTTGAATTCGGAATATGAAATATAGCTTAGGATGAAATTTTGGCATTGTTCTGAAAAACATCAATTTTGATGAATAGTGAAACTACTAAGTGGTAGTTAAAAAAACTGAATTTTTCATAAAACATAATTTTACCGCTTCTATGAATGGAATTTCAAAAATCCAAGAGACACGGTTGATGTCAGTAAGTAAAATGTGGTTCAATGAGATGAAAATAATTTTTGGTGAATAGTAACTTTTTACTTTTATTTACCACGGTTAAAAGTAAATAGGGTAATTAAGGGTAAGAATGATATTAATATTACCCTAACACATGTCCTATTTCTATTGGACAAGTGTATCTCGACCAAAAACAACCTTAAGTGTAAAATATTATCATTTAGGCCCACTTGGATTAGATTAGGACATTTATTATTTTTTAATTCAAAGAAGAGTTAAAAGAGTTAAAATCAAAGTTTATTTACTAAAACATTTTTAATATAGGTTTTTACAAACGATAAATTCGATTGTAAATATTAATTAGAAATCTAAAAAGATTTCCTACATAATGGTATTTTATTTGTAATTTTTAGACATCAAATAAGTTAATTTATTTATGACACAAAGATGATGCGGTAATTATCTTATTAATGAAATATTGACATAATTGATATTATAAATACCAAAATAAATGAAATTTAAGACTTTTTATGAATTCCACTAATTTTCTAGGTTACTATGATATCTTAGTGTTTCTTTAAGAAACTTTGTTCGAACATATAATTCTTTTATGACTTTCACAAAAATCATATATCAAATAGTGTCAAAATTGACACAAAATAGTTTTTAAATCTAATATTATATTATTAATTGTATTTTATTCCTAAAAATCTAAGGTTCGGCCAAAGGACTTAGATAAGGATATATATATTAATAATAAACAATTTGGGGTTCGTTTGGCATGTTATAGTAAGTGTATTAACCATATAGTGTAAGAAAACAAAAAGACACGGTAAAAGTTAAATTATTTAACATAGAGTTAAATCTAATTGATAAGGTTAAAATAATTACCTAAACTTGTCTAAATCATATTGGTTGATAGTATTTCGACCCATCCCCACTTTAGCTTCGAAATAAGACCCTTTGGAACCATTATAAACCGATTTTGACTTTAATATAAAATAATATTTTGAGATATTCCTAAGGTGCCTCTCTCCTCCCTTATAAAAGGGCACCTCCTCCCCCTCCTCCTCACACCAATTTGAGCACTCAAGCTCGTCCAAACCCTGCCAAAATCCCTTATCCACTTCCCTAGAATAATCCCAGAGGTCCTTATCTTATTCAAAGACCATTCTTAGTTCCCTAAGTGGAGGATTCAAAGAGGTGTTCGAAAGAAGAGGTAATATCCATTACCGATCATTTCAATTTCTTTCTTCTTCAACTTCTTCTTCTTTAGTTGTTTCATGATAAATTAATAACATCAGTATTTCTTATATACTGATATGTTATTATAAATATGAAACAACTCTAATTAACCTTCTATCCATCCTACGGAGAAAGGAAATCACCTCGCGTGCGTACGTACGGAATACCGTCTCCACGCCGTGGTGTAATCTATTTTCCGTCACCACCTTAATTGGATGGGTATAATGATGTAATGAGTAACTATACATGATTATTATAACGTTATATTGATACTGAAATAGTATAAATACACTTCAACACAATTCCACGACCATGGGAACGATATCTTCGCTCGTGCGTACGTACGGACTACCGTCTCCACGATGCGATGAGATTCATTCTCCATGTTAACCATTTAAGAATGATTAAAAAGTATATATATAAGAAATAATAATAAAATATATGAAATTATAAAGCTACTGGATTTTTGTATATATGTATATGTATGTCATCTACTTACTTCCATTCAAGACAATAAGGAAAGGAAAACAACGTTCATGCGTACGTACGGACTACCGTCTCCATGAACGGTGTTTTTCATTTCATTTATCTATCTATTATATATATATATATTTAATATATATGATATATAAATCATATTTTATATTCTGGAAGTAAGTAAATCATTATATAAGTAATAATAATGTCAAGAACAACAAGTCAAAACACCTACGATAAATGAAACGATTTTACCCAAAACGCTTCTTTAACATGGAATTTACAAAAGAACGGGTAATATAAAGTCATAAGTGAACCATATATGATATCATAACAATGAATATGATTCTATAATAAGTCAATGACATTATTTAAATCATTATACAGGAGTTTCGGACACATACGAAGCAAATCGGACCTAAGGTAAGGGAAAACATCACAATCTCATTTTTATCCGAGATTGTTTTTACTTTGGCATTTACTGGGGTATATTTTATCATCCACATCCATGTTTCCTCAATATGTAATATCATTTCCATACTTCTACGATTTTTTAAATCCAATTTTACCCTTCGATGAGTTTTTAGTAAAATATATGAAAGGAATCTTTTGTCATTTTTCGTATGAGGTACTTTTTGACTTTTTCGACAAAAGTACAAAGAATGTTTTTTTAACTTATACAACCTGAATGGATTTTTAAAACATTATTTCCAAGAAGCTTCCTTTACAAGTTTTCAAGTTTATTTTTAATCAACTTCTTTTAGTTTATAATTGTATGACATGTTAAGAAAATAAGAGTGTTTTTGAAGAAGAAAGGATATTTTCCTCAAGAATGGAGTTCAAGTGTTTTATCAAAATTATTTTCCATCTAAGATAATAAAGGGTTCTGTTTTTATCCCTATTATTACATTGATTTGATTATGTTGTGAGGGAATTATTTTTATGAAGTCATTTACCTTATATGATTTGTTTTATGATTTCATGATGTTTCAAGAATCCCATTTTTGTTACATGTGTTATGTGATGATGTATGATTTATGATTATGTGGCACACATAAGAAATGATTAATTATAAGATGGGTGGGACCTATATCTCCCTCCAATTCATTGGGTAAAGATTTTATATCTCATGAGATAGACATGGCTGGAACGGTAGGTTATACCGGTTCAGTGAAACAGGACTGAAACGAGGGTGACTCGATTCAGAAAGGGACTTTGTCCACTAAGATAGTCTTGGCAATGAGTCTTGACTAACAAGAAATGATTCTCTATGATTATGTGTGTATGCCAAAAAGTTTCATGTTTTATGTTATGATTATTGTGATTACATTTCACTGCCATGATTTATCCCATGTTATGAAATTATGATCTCTTTTGCAGGTTAAGATTTCTAAAAGTTATGTGATTGTATATACGATGAGATTTATATTTCTTTTGTTTACCCTTACTGAGCATTTGAGCTCACCCTTTTATGTTTTCTTTTCCCCAGGATATAAAGAAAGGTTTTAGGTAAAAAAGGGGAAGATCTTTATGGGAGATATTGGAGATCTTTCACCACGATTAGAAGATTACGTTCCGAGTTTCCAAAGACACTAAACTATTACGATCCTTTAGTGTGTATTTTTTTTGTTATGTACTAAGTATTCCGCAAAAGTAATGTAATGTATATGTACGTCAAGATACGGGTCTCTACTGTTGGTATCAGAGGAAAGGTTTAGTCTACCTTTGGAAACTAGGATGCGAGAACTTTAGTGAGATCCCTAGAGATATTTATAAGGTATGTCTAGGGATGTCCCTAAGGATAAGTATACGTATAGGATACAGTCCTAGAACTACGGTAACGATCATAGAATTTAACCTAAGATGTTAGATATTGAGGATACTCCACCTTTATTATGTTGTTTTCCCTAGCATGATTTTTTACTCTCACACTATTCTTTTTTGGGTTTTAGAAAATGGCTGGAAACAAGATGATTCACGATAATGGAGGATATGATGGACAATGGAATGATATTCTTCATAATGAAATGGGATTTGGAAGTCCAAACATCCTTATTATGCCAAATCAGCAATCTCATAATATGATCAATAAAGTAAAATTTGGTAAGTTTCCTGACTCGGCTAATAAGAGAAAGATGGAGTTTCATGATGATCATAGAGGAAATAAAGTTCAATTCTCCCAATGTAAATCATGTGGGAAGAGGCATCAAGGAGAATGTTTCAAAGGAACTGGAAGATGCTTTGGGTGTGGAAAAGAAGGACACAAAGCAAGTAAGTGCAAAGGAAAAGGTTCAGTTAACACCATGGATGACGATAATGGTATTGCTACGACATCAACAATGGTTAAATGTTTTAAATGTGGAATGTACGGGCATTATGAAAACCAATGCCCTAAGGGAAAGTCTCATGAAGATAATAAGTACGGTCGTATGGGAAGTTTTTATGTTGATGATGATGAAGAGACTACAAATGATATGTGAGATGAAAGAATTGTTGAAGCTCGATCAATGGTTTAAGAATGTAGTGGAATGATTACATGTTTATCATGTGTAATGTTGTATAAGAAATCTCATGGTACTATGGAATAAAGATACATCTAAGGATTGTTACACTGCTGTCTTTCCTTGAGTTATGCAAGTTTATGATTAATGGTACCACTATTCATGAAAGGTTATTCAGATATTTTTGGAATTTAGATGATATGCGCATAATGAAGGAATAATAAGATAATGAGGTGTTTGATTGTATTCATGAGCTCATGACTGATATAGGGAGAAGGTTATATCATGGTTTGAGTATAGAGAATTTTTGGATTTTGGTATGTGGAAAGAGTTAACTTTTAACTGCATTCATGTTTTCACTAAGGTTCAATGGGTATTCAAGATAATACATGATTAAGGCCTTTGAATGTTTGGAATGTGACCAACAAGACATATCTTATGATATATGGGGATTAACGACAGTATTAAATCACTGGTAATCGTTTTCACTATATTATGAGAGTGGACTGTAGTATTATGGATAAGCCTAAAGATTAGAATGGATTATGTTGGACATAAGTTAGTATTGTTTAAGGATAGAAGATTTTCGATATTATTTATGGGATGTTATAGTAATTTAGTTTTAGAAAAAGGACAACCTGTAGGACGGGCGACAGCCCATCGCTTCGGACAAGGCTGTGGGAATCGGACCCACAAACGAAATGCGACTGGCCTTTATTTCCTACCACTGGCCTACAGGAAGTCCCTGTTTAGTAGAAACTAGTTTTATTATATTAATCAGTATGATATATGAAGTATAAGTCCATTTTAGGAACCATATATGATTAATCTCACTATAGATCGACTTATGTATATAATTTTTTCTAACCTTTTGTTTGAGACAGATGGAATGACCCGTCATTCTATCACATGATCTGCTAACACTTCACAAATAACAAATTCAACTTCATTTATTTAAGAGATGAAGTGGAAGTTGTTCAAGGCACGAACAATAGTGCGACTGTACCAAAATAAAGTAAGTATTTATTCTAATTCAAATTCTTCAACTTTAGGGAAACGATCTTGAAAGCCAAAAAAATGTTGTCCTAGTGATCTTATATCTGATTAATCAGATGGTACCTTAGATCTTCAGAAATTTATGGATTTGTGATTGGTCGCTTTTCCATATCCATGTTCTCTACCACTCTCCATCAGAACATGATGGTTAGATTTTTTTTCCATATCCATATTTTCACCTATGTGGAAACCCAGTGATTAGTTTATTTGGGTAAAAATTAAGTTTCATACTTTTGTTTTTAAATATTGGTTTTGGTATTACTTTTTACGATTTGGGTTTCTATTAAAGAAACTTTCGAATAGTAAACCATTTATAACCCCGACGAATTTCGAGGGCGAAATTCATTTTAAGGGGGGTAGAATGTAACAGCCCAAGATTTTATGAAAAATATTCTTTTTAATTTCACTAATGTCTTGTGTTGTACGCTACACCAAAAGGAGCTTGCACAACACACATCCTTGACCTTCCTTGCATTACACGCAATCGAAACCTTCCTTGATAGCGTGTGTAGTACGCAATACTGAGTTTCACGAAACAACGATATGCTATTAAAATATTATTAAAACTACCTGTTATGAATATTAATAACCACTTTTTAAATTTTAGAAATTTTTGCTCTCAAAATGGACTTCATTTTTGGATTCGGAGTATCGAATTTAGCCTAAGGTGAAATTTTGGTACTTTTCAGATAACTTTCATATTCTGATGAATAGTGAAAATTACTAAATTATAATTAAAAACATCTTTTTTAATCGAAATAATTAATAGTGATAAATCATTAATTTGAGTGGTTTTAAATTATATTTCGAATATATTTTTACAATTTAATACAATGTTGGTCATCAGATGTAATTTCACATTTAAACCAGACATAATCAAGTGTCAATCTTTTGATAGATATTGTTTCTTAAAAACACGCTATTTGTTTTAACAGCGGGATTTAATTATAAAATTAATTAATGAAATTTCTATGTTATGAATTTGGTAAAATAGAATTCATTTTTGAATTTGGAATATGAAATATAGCTTAGGATGAAATTTTGGCATTGTTCTGAAAAACATCAATTTTTGATGAATAGTGAAACTACTAAGTGGTAGTTAAAAAAATGAATTTTTCATAAAACATAATTTTAATGCTTCTGTGAATGGAATTTCAAAAATCCGAGAGACACGGTTGATGTCAGTTAGAAAAATGTGGTTCAATGAGATGAAAATAATTTTTGGTGAATAGTAACTTTTTACTTTTATTTACCACGGTTAAAAGTAAATAGGGTAATTAAGGGTAAGAATGATATTAATATTACCCTAACACATGTTCTAATTCTATTGGACAAGTGTATCTCGACCAAAAACAACCTTAAGTGTAAAATATTATCATTTAGGCCCACTTGGATTAGATTAGGACATTTATTATTATTTAATTCAAAGAAGAGTTAAAAGAGTTAAAATCAATGTTTATTTACTAAAACATTTTTAATATAGGGTTGTACATAAGATATATTCGATTGTAAATATTAATTAGAAATCTAAAAAGATTTCATACATAATGGTATTTTATTTGTAATTTGTAGACATCAAATACGTTAATTTATTTATGACACAGAGATGATACAATAATTATCTTATTAATGAAATATTGACATAATTGATATTATAAATACCAAAATAAATGTAATTTAAGACTTTTTATGAATTCCACTAATTTTATAGGTTACTATGATATTTTAGTGTTGATTTAATCAACATTTTTCGAACATATAATTCTTTTATGACTTTTACAAAAATCATATATCAAATAGTGTCAAAATTGACACAAAATAGTTTTTAAATATAATATTATATTATTAATTGTTATTTTATTCTTAAAAATCTAAGGTTCGGCCAAATGACTTAGATAAGGATATATATATTAATAATAAATAATTTGGGGTTCGTTTGGCTTGTTATAGTAAGTGTATTAACCATATAGTGTAAGAAAACAAAAAGACACGGTAAAAGTTAAATTATATAACTTAGAGTTAAATCTAATTGATAAGGTTAAAATAATTACCTAAACTTGTCTAAATCCTATTAGTTGATAGTATTTCGACCCATACCCACTTTATCTTCTAAATAAGACCCTTTGGAACCATTATAAACCGATTTTGACTTTAATATAAAATAATATTTTGAGATATTCCTAAGGTGACCCTCTCCTCCCTTATAAAAGGGCACCTCCTCCCCCTCCTCCTCACACCAATTTGAGCACTCAAGCTCGGCCAACCCCTGCCAAAATCCATTATCCACTTCCCTAGAATAATCCTAGAGTTCCTTCTCTTCTTCAAAGACCAATCTTAGTTCCCTAAGTGGAGGATTCAAAGAGGTGTTCCAAAGAAGAGGAAATATCCATTACCAATCATTTCATTTTTTTTCTTCTTCAACTTATTCTTCTTTAGTTGTTTCATGATAAATTAATGACATCAGTATTTATTATATACTGATATGTTATTATAAATATGAAACAAATCTAATTAACCTTCTATCCATCCTACGGAGAAAGGAAATCTCCGCGCGTGCGTACGTACGGAATACCGTCTCCACGCCGTGGTGTAATCTATTTTCCGTCACCACCTTAATTGGATGGGTATAATGATGTAATGAGTAACTATACATGATTATTATAATGTTATATTGATATTGAAATAGTATAAATACACTTCAACACAATTCCACGACCATGGGAACGATATCATCGCTCGTGCGTACGTACGGACTACCGTCTCCACGACGCGATGAGATTCATTCTCCATGTTAACCATTTAAGAATGATTAAAAAGTATAAATATAAGAAATAATAATGAAATATATGACATTATAAAGCTACTGGATTTATGTATATATGTATATGTATGTCATCTACTTACTTCCATTCAAGACAATAAGGAAAGGAAAACAGCGTTCATGCGTACGTACGGACTACCGTCTCCATGAACGGTGCTTTTCATTTCATTTATCTATCTATTATATATATATATATATACTGAATATATAAGATATATAAATCATATTTTATATTCTGGAAGAAATTAAATCATGATATAAGTAATAATAATGTCAAGAACAACAAGTCAAAACACCTACGATAAATGAAACGATTTTACCCAAAACGCTTCTTTAACATGGAATTTACAAAAGAACGGGTAATATAAAATCATAAGTGAACCATATATGTTATCATAACAATGAATATGATTCTGTAATAAGTCAATGAAATTATTTAAATCATTATACAGGAGGTTCGGACACATACGAAGCAAATCAGACCTAAGGTAAGGGAAAATATCACAATCTCATTTTTATCCGAGATTGTTTTTACTTTGGCATTTAATGGGGTGTATTTTATCATCCACATCCATGTTTCCTCAATATGTAATATTATTTCCATACTTCTACAATTGTTTAAATCCAATTTTACCCTTCGATGAGTTTTTAGTAAAAGATATGAAAGGAATCTTTTGTCATTTTTCGTATGAGGTACTTTTTGACTTTTCCGACAAAAGTAAAAAGAATGTTTTTTTAACTTATACAACCTGAATGGATTTTTAAAACATTATTTCCAAGAAGCTTCCTTTACATGTTTTCAAGTTTATTTTTAATCAACTTCTTTTATTTTATAATTGTATGACATGTTATGAAAATAAGAGTGTTTTTGAAGAAGAAAGGATATTTTCCTCAAGAATGGAGTTAAAGTGTTTTATCAAAATTATTTTCCATCTAAGATAATAAAGGGTTCTGTTTTTATCCCTATTATTACATTGATTTGATTATGTTGTGATGGAATTATTTTTATGAAGTCATTTACCTTATATTATTTGTTTTATGATTTCATGATGTTTCAAGAATCCCATTTTTGTTACATGTGTTATGCGATGATGTATGATTTATGATTATGTGGCACACATAAGAAATGATTCATTATAAGATGGGTGGGACCTATATCTCCCTCCAATGCATTGGGTAAAGATTTTATATCTCATGAGATAGACATGGCTGTAACAGTAGGTTATACCGGTTCAGTGAAACAGGACTGAAACGATGGTGACTCGATTCAGAAAGAGACTTTGTCCACTAAGATAGTCTTGGCAATGAGTCTTGACTAACAAAAATGATTCTCTATGATTATGTGTCTATGCCACAAAGTTTCATGTTTTATGTTATGATTATTGTGATTAAATTTCACTGCCATGATTTATCCCATGTTATGAAATTATGATCTCTTTTGCAGGTTAAGATTTCCAAAAGTTATGTTCTTGTCTATACGATGAGATTTATATTTCTTTTGTTTACCCTTACTGAGAATTTGAGCTCACCCTTTTATGTTTTCATTTCCCCAGGATATAAAGAAAGGTTTTAGGTAAAAAAAAGGGAAGATCTTTATGGGATATATTGGAGATCTTTCACCACGATTAGAAGATTACGTTCCGAGTTTCCAAAGACACTAAACTATTACGAACCTTGTGTGTGTATTTTTTTGTTATGTACTAAGTATTCTGAAAAAGTAATGTAATGTCTATTTACGTCAAGATACGGGTCTCTACAATTTTGTTCAATGTTTAGGTAATGTTTGAAGCTATATAACGACAAGGATTATGGAAATTGTGTTTGAAAATTTATGAATGAAATCATATACCAAGAAAAGACTATTACCACTGAATAGTAAATTTTAGGAGGAAATTATAATTTCATTAAAAATATTTTTCAATTGTTTTTATCTACATATTCTCTGAAGTCCCCAGACTTCCAACAATCTATCTTCAAAAAAGAAGAATTAAATTCATTTAGAGATGAATGGGTAGCATGCACAATGTCAAAATGTTTGCTAAAAATAATTTTATGTGATCCACTACAATGTTGTGACCTTGTACAGTTAATAACCTTAGAGATAAAATTGGCATATGGATTTTTAGTATTATAATTAATATATACAATTTTTGGTCTACTTATCATAGAGAAATATAATCGAATAAATTTATTTGTTTATAAATGAGGGGAAAAAATATATGGCGTAAGAATATAGAAAGACATCATTAATTGGTGACTTCATAATACTTATTTAGTTAATGTTATTATAATTTTATATATGTTTGTAGTAATTTTCCTTATAAATATTTTTTCGATACATATTTTGTTAAATTTACACATTAGTTAAAAACACACATCACATGATCAAAACCAAGGAAAATAATTAAAATTGATTTGATGCTTTAGGAAAATGATCAATGAGCCATTTTTGACATGTAGTAATCGACCAAACCACAATTTGTCACCCAATATGGTTTGTATGACTTAAAGCTCATATTTTTCAATATAAAAGTGTGATTTTATTTTAAAATCTTAGTCACATCCCTAAAACTAAGAAAATGATCTCATATTTTTTTAGACATTAGTAAAATGATCCATAATTTTTTTGACATTTGTGAATAAGTTGTATGTCAACATGACAACTGAAATACGTGGTATGAATCAAAGTTCATGTTTTCAATATGAAGGTTCTATTCTAGATTTAATTGAGCATCACATGATAAAAAAGAAAAAAGTGAGTTTAGATTGTCTTATACATTTGGAAAAAAATCCATAATTTATTTTTCACATAGAGGAATTGACTATACACTAATTGAACAAACAATGCAGACAGTATGCCTCAATTCATGTGTATTCAATATAAGTTTTATTTTAGATTAAAATGGATGTCACATTTAGAAAACCTTGAAAATGAGGGGAAATTGTTTTCAAAAAATAGGAAAATTTCCCACTACTCATTTGGGACATGTAGGAATTGACCACATGCCTATATAACACCCGAAGTGGTAGGTTTGACCCCAGTTTGTGTTTTCAATATATGAGTTTGATTTTAGTTTCATATTGTCATGTTTTTAAAAGTAGTTAAATGATTATAGATTGTTTTTTAAATTTTGTAAAATGATACATAATTAATTTTTCATGTCTAGAAATTAACCTTATATCAATGTGAATGATGATTCCATTAGTATGACTTTAATTATTTTCTTTTAATATAATTTTCTTTTTAGTCTAAAACTCCTATAACATTTCCAAAACTGAGAAAATAATCTTTTGTTGTCTTAAATAATATTTATAAGGATCCATAATTTATTTCAACATTTATGAATAAATCAAATATAAATCCAACACGCGATGCTGTCAGCATGATATGAAGTGTATGTTTTCAATATAAATGTGTCATTTCAGTTTTAAACTTGCATCACATAACAAAAACTAAGCAATCAAGATATGGGTATTTTCATACTTTTTGGTAGGTATCCATAGGCCCTTTGCAATGTGTAAAAATTTACCAAAAACATATTTATATAAGATGAGGGTGGTATGACTTGAAGTACATGTTTTAAATATATAAGTGTCATGTAACATTAAAACACATATAAAATATCCAAAATCAAATAAAAAATCGTTTTTTTTGTTTTCAACATTTTGGAATATGATCTTTAATATATTTATGATGTGTAGGAATTGATCTCATGTAAATCCAATATGATGTGTGGTTGGTATGAATCAATTCACATGTATTAAATATATGTATCAATTTCACTTAAAATTTTCCTGAGATATCCATGAATAGAAAAAAATAACAATGTTTTTTTAAATTTTTTAAAAAAATTCATAATTCATTTGTTACATATAATAATCAACCCCACATAAACCTGATAGATAATGTGGCTGGTATGAATCAAAGTGTTTTTTTTCAATATAGATGTGTCATTTTGGTTTAAAAGGTGTATCACATAGCTGAATATATAGAGAGAAGATTTATTATTTGTAATACAATGAAATATTTCAATATAAATTTCCACACTTAGGTGTAGATACAACATGCCATTCCAAGGACAGATATTCCCCGAATAAATTTTATAAAAACCATATTAAAAATATTTTACATTGCACACATATAGTTTCTTAAAAAAAATGGGGAAAATCATAAACAAATTCTTAGATCATAAATATGACACCATAGTTTATTCTGAAATGTAATGTTTAACCAAGTCACAATATTAAATGTGTTTTCATGGAGATTCTAGGAACCTCTCTCATTCTTATTATGTTTAGTGGATTAATTAATTAATAAATTAATTAATTAATTCATTTTAGGCCTAAATTATTTTTTGTAAAAATGCATATCCTTGGAAAATCCTATAGGTTTATCCGCACAACCCCTTGGAGGATTGTAGATATTGTTCTTTCTTATTCATTGGTGAATCTCCTCTATGGATGATGACATGGTGGATTGAAGTATATTAGGACACATCAAACACAATGAACCCTCTCAATCACTGAATAACATGGTCATTGAAGACGAATGATCCAATCTCTAGGATATAATATTCATATTTTGGTTTAATACATTATGGATTTAACTTATTGTGTAGATCGATGCCTTTTATTCAACAAATCCAATTTTGGCCTAAGATTTCACCTACAAAATAATTTATATTTAGTTATTTCGTTGGATTCTATAATCTGTATCACCATTCCTGATCGTTGGCCATTAATGATTGTCCAATGATGGTAAATTGTTTTTTGGTTTCATTCTCCCAAATTAATCTCCTTGTTTGTCACTGGTAGGATGATGTTGTCCCTATCTGACATTGTCAAGTGGTACAGAGCCTGATTTTATCCCCATAATCATAACAGATCGATGAGTGAGGTTTGGATTGATGAATTAAGAGAAGATTTGTGATGTTTTCAAGGTAAATAGAAATATTTTTATGATTGTATATCATGAAATTATGGGAATGATGAACCAAGACCTATGGTATGTTTGGGTTGAATGATAAAACGCCCATGGGTTCTTGAAATCCGATTTCTGGCAACAAGAGGGACAAAATTCATTATATGGTGATAGATCAAAGAGTTTGATGTGTATTATAGTGTTGAGGATTGAAAATTAGATATGAGAAATAGTGAAAACAGACTACACACCATGTACAAGGATGATCACATGACATGTAGCTACCGGAGTGGAGAAGCTAGGGTTTTGAGAAATCTTAAGGATGTCACAACATGTATCCCTCCTAAATCCCATCTAAATTGTACCAGATTGGATGGTCTATTTGATGGAACAGAAGGTCTAGAATCCGTGTGAGAGAACATGAATAGGAACATGAAAATGTACCAGAGTTCATGGGCATCACCAGATCACATAGGTGACACCTCGTGTGAAGTAACATACCATGTAAAAAAGTACATAGACACTTGTTCAGTACATGAACTCATCCAAAATGACACATCTGGACTGTAGGTAGCATGGAAACACCGTATAGTACACCAAAAAAGCATGTAATACTAAATGGAATGGTAGATTTGTGTTGGTAAGGGACACTACCAGGTTCAAGAGTGGGACTAAAATCCATGGGCCACAAGGTTTCTTTTGAGAATTCTTATAAGCTTGATATCTCCTTCATTGGACTCATATTTGGGATTGTGTGTTCTCTATCTTGAGAATTTTTTCACATAGAACATGATGGTTCCCACCATTGTGACTTCTATGATATGATGTTGAATTTTAAAAGCACGATTCTTTGGAAATCAATTCTCAATGATAGTAGTGATCAAGAATAATCACCAAAGAAAACTTATTGTTATCCTCCAGTAGAGTTGGGAAGTAGATTCCTCTACTCTTATAGTAGAACACCCCATCATTAGAAGAACATATCCTCTACAACTACCCTCTGAGTGGATCCCCCTACCAGGCAGGGAGTCGGTCCTCGATGACCAGAGTGGAACCCCCATATGGCACCGGGGCATGAGTTCTCAAATTCTGAGTGGAACTCCCTATATGATAGGGCGTATGTCCTTTACGAACTGAGTGAATATTCCCTTTGGCACCAGGGTGTTGGTCATCGACATTTGAGTTGAACCCACCATATTAGATAGGGCCTCTTCTTCAATAACTAGAGTGGAACACCACCTCTCAATCACACTAGGGCTTGGGACCTCAACCTATAGAGTGGAAGCCCCCATTAACATGGGAATAATTCCTCAACCAAATTTACTTTAATCCCCCAATAAGATAGGGCATGGATCCTCATGACACTAGAATGGAACCCCCTATTCATCATGGTCATGGGTCCTCTATGGATACTTAGTGAAGCCCCCTAATGCACTTGGTCATGGGTCATATTCTTTTAGTTTGTACCCCCTTGACTGTGCTATATAGTGATAAGGCATGGCATTACTTGGAAGGTAATTTCTTAGAAGATGTGTGAGATGCTGAGCATCTTTGATGGACTTTTGGAACTTTTTGATAAAATTTCTCATTAAATGAGATGTGATTTGGGGATCCCCTTACTCTCTCATTTGGAATTATTTTTCTTAAAAATACACATATATAAATTCTTCAGTGTCCATACCTTTGGATTTAGTTACTCTTCTTCCATGAGAGGTGAAGATGTATGTGGTATTCCTTTTGATTTCTATGTTTATCTTCTCCTGGTATGATGACTCTACTCTCCTTCAATAGGAGTACAAGAATTTATACGTAGTTCATTTACTTATCTTGTTAATCCCCTTTGTTGGGAAAAGGTTACTTTCACTCTTGGGATGGGCTGGGCTATTCTCTTTCACAGTATCTTTCATCTTCTATATTTCCATTCTTATTAATTCTCTTACTGCTCCAACTTCATCATTCTTGGTGTCTTACTGTATACGTATATACTCACCCTTATGTGGGATTTTCCTACACATTATTTATCTTATATAGGTGATGGAAAGGTCAGAGGTGACATTATAGGATCTTAGGGAGACCAAGTATATTGGATCACATATAGTGGTTACAAAATGGGATTTAAAAGTTGATATATCTTATAATTTAGTTCTTCAGTTATTTAGGTTATGAAATATTTCTAGTTGGGTGTGTATTTTATCATTTAATTTTTATTTTACAGTACCGTACTCATTTAGTTTCTAGAGGTTTTCCATGTATGGGTTTTCTCTTAGTTTTTTTTTCTATTTTTTACATTTACACCATTTCACTTTCTCTTTAGGATGGATGTCTGTGAGAATTTAGTTACATTGTTAGAGGCATTCCTATGTTATTTACACACTCAGTGATTATTACCGTCCTTAGACAACTGGCTGTGGGCTTGGGGAAGTTATGGATTTGGCCTCGACATGGGTTAGGTCATGAAAGATTGGTATCATAGTAGTTCATTCATTGGGACATTGTTCAGACTAGTGCCCTTAATAGAATTTGGAATCATTTATGGAATGGGTGTCAATGTTTTTTGATTGCAACTCTAAGGAATGGTAATCCAATGATGGTGTAGGTAGTTGATGTATCAATTCACCTAGACCTATACTACCTTCTTGTCAACAAGGCATAAAAAGACATTGGTTGTAGGACTTAATGGTACATAAATCTTATAGAATTGGGACTTTGAATATCCTTCTAGAGTTATATTTTCATTGATGTTATATATATATACACACGTATTTGAAAATGGCACGTCTTTCAAAATATTAGGATACCTCTATGATGAAATCTTCTCAGTAAACAAGTTACGGATCATGATGATGATCGGATATGTGATGAGGCCTCGAATATAGTTCCATCCTGTGACCTAATCCTTTTAGGTGGTTTGGTCACAACACCACCAAATATCAAACATGATATCATTACAGTAGAGTAAGTTGAGGATTCGTGTAGGCTTAGTGTGATACATGAGTTCAAGTGCCATAGGCTATTGACATTCTCAGGGGATACAAATCCTCAAAAAGTATAGTATGGTCTAGAGTCGGAGGTCCGTTTCATCCGGCTCATCAAAAAACTGATAGATAAGGTGGTTTCAATGGAATTTAGTCTTTTACATGGAGTGGTTGGACATTTGTGGAGTCTTGTTACATATATTCAGGATGATTTGACTCACTAATTGAAAAAATTATATTATATGTTCCATGGGGTGTACTACCCCCTGTTTGTCCACATTTTAGATCAAAGAGCTAATAGAGAAATAGTATAAGGGATGAAAGTGGATGAGTCTGCAGTTTGGTTCACATACCTTATGTGGTAATCTCTTGACATGATCTTGGATAATTATGTTCAAGCATGGATGTTTGTGTAAGGACTTTGTATAGGTATTTTATCCCTCATGGTTTACTTGTGCATACCCACCTATGATGGGGTGATCAACAAGGCCAATGTGATAGTAATATTTCTATCATAAGGATTTCAGACAGCTAGAGCTAGTAGTGGGGCCACCAAGATGAGTAGTCTATAACACCCAGCAGACACCAAGAACCCAGTTCATGGTGAAAGAGACCTCCCCATTACCAACATATATCACATGGTCAAGGGAAGAGTAGAGGTACATGGTATCCTAGATAATAGAGGTGTGTTTCTTATGACATACGATGTCACATAGAGTGATATTACCCAACCAGACCTGATAAGAAGCACATGAAAATAGCAAATAGACTACCACGATATATGTTGTGTTGTGATCATGGATATCCCATGAAAGGTAAGGCTACTCCCCCAGGAGGAGAATCTATAAGTGGAGAAGGATGATATATAGGAGGTGGACACTACTATGAGATCATTCCACCACCACTACCAGGAAGCACATGTGAGGCTCTTGGTGCTAGCAGTCAGGGCCATGAATAGCTGCAAGCTTTGGATTCTAATAACCCCAAAACCCATGAGATGATCCGAGGAATAATTTTTGTTTTTGATAGTCTTTATTTATAAAAATTATACATAGTTTATATTTATTCCTTCATCTCTTTATTACTGCTGTGGGAGCTAGAGATCCTAGTTGAGGCACTAGCCCAACAACAACATCTTATGGTTCCATCATGGAATGCTTCTTCTCTATCATCTATCTTTTGGTAGGGCGATCTATCTATTAGTGGATTGAGGTTCTCAGGGGACCTTTTTTTCAATATGATAGAACCCTATGATCCCATATTGGTTATTTATTGTCTATCCATGGTTCGAGCCCATATTGACCATCACCATAGAGAGGTAAGGTCTCTTCACACTAATAGGGAGATATTCTCCTTTTTTGGTTAGAGAGATATAATAGATGGAAGAGTGTGTTCTATGAGTAGAAGGTTTTATCCCATCACCAAATATTTTGGCTATCACAACCTTTGGTTCTTTAGGATCTTCAGGCATATGGGTTCCTTTAGTTTTTGAGGATTATATGGATGTTTCCCCCAAGCCCATTGAAGGACATCCTCCCAGAATAGAGATGTATTTTTTCCATTAAATTGAATCTTAAACCCACTCTGATATATTATATAGAACATCATATAAACCCTAATGAGATATGAAAATTGAAATTGTTGTCATAGGAGTTTTAAGAGAATGGTTTCATTAAACCCATTATGCCCACCAAGGAAGTACCAATATTGTTCATGAGAAAGGAACATATGAGGATGCATCTTTTTTATAAATAATCATCACCTAAACCATGCCATGATAATGAAAAATTCCCCCTTTCCAATGATTGATGACCTCTTTGGCCTAACATTTGGTGTGAAATAGTTCTTAAAGATCGATCAGTGGTCCGACTACCACTAGTTGAGGGTTCATGAGGATGATATGCTATGGTTATAATTCTGATGTATCTATAGACATTATGAGTTCTTAGTGAATCCCTTCGGTGTGGTGAATTCCTCCAAAATATTTAAGGATTTTTTGAACCATGTCTTCTAGCCATACATAGACCAGTTTTTTGTTGTCTTCATTAAATAAACACTCATATACTCTACATCATGGACGAACATGAAAAGAACTTGAGGAATTTTTTAGATCTACATCAAGAGAACCATATCTATTGAAACATCTCAATGTTACAATTTTAATTCCATGAGGTTCAACTTATATGGTATGTCATTTTTTAGTATGCATTAGCTATTGAGCCATCAAATATCGATGCAATGCTTTCTTCAGATCCATCCAAGAGCATGTGAGATGTCTAGAACTTTTTTTGCGTGATTAGGCACAACAAGTGGATTGTGGGGGAATTCTATAGGATTAAATCTCCTTTGACAACCCTGATATAGAAAGGGTAGCCGTTTACATGGTATAAACAGTTTTGAATGAACTCTGAGGAGTGGAGGCTGTGTCTAATGAGTACTCCAATGTTGAGACTACTAGAGGAATGAGTGTTTTACGTAGTGTATTGCGATGCTTCAAGAGTTGGGATCGACTACATGCTGATGTAGCGGTTGGATTTTATCACATAATAATCAAGGAAATTGAGACCCAACAAGAAGAACTATGCTAAAAATGACCTACAGTTTATAGTGTTAGGCATCACCTTGAGGATGCAGAGGCACTACCTTCGGGAAGAATTCTTCTATTTTTACTTATACCATATGAGTATTAGGTACGTCTTTACACAGAGAGACATGAACATGATACAAAAAAATTAGAATGATTTATTGAAGGAATATGTATTTGAGATAGTATATACTCCATGGGAGGAAAACATAGGATTATATCCCCATAGTAGAAAGTCCCAAGCATGCTTAGTGGAGGAGGTTTTAGAGAAGTTAGCCTATTTAAAACTATACTTAGATGAGTTGTTCAGTATATCCTTTATATAGTATATGGTGTTGAATCATCCTATTCTTCAACATGTGATAGTTTCCCATTTGGGAGACAAGAATTGGTAGGTATTACATGACCTTATTCCCATAGGTGACTCACAATATGGATATTCTGAAGGAGGGAATCATGTCATCTTATTCAAGGAGAGGAAAATGGTTTTAGTCCCATTATGTGAGATGGTGATGCAAGATTTACAGTCTTCTCACATATATGTACATCCCTATGTAAGGAATATGTATAGATACCTTTAGGGGTAGTTTTGTGGGTCTGGAATGAGACAAATAATATATGATTCTATCTTTTTATGCCACACAATTAAGTAGGTAAAGGAAGAGAACCATGATTAGGTAGGTTTTTTGTATCCTGTAGATATCTTGAAGTGTAAGTGGGATGAACTATCCATGGAGTTCATGATAGGGCTTCCACGAATAGTGAAGGGAAATGAATCAATATAGGTGACTGTTGACCACCTCCAAAAGTCACCACACACAATTTATTTAAGTAAGTAGAGTTTGGTGGAGAGTTTGGTGATGTAGTATATGCAGGAGGTCATTCGCCTTTATGGAGTTCCCTTGATGATGGTCTTCATTTGTGATGCATGATTTAAATCATGATTGTGGATAGGGATGTGGGAGAATGTGGGACCTAGATGGGGATTACTATATCCTTTCACACTCAGACTGATGGGAAAACCACGTGGACATTCGATGAGTTGCAGGATATGTTGAGGTCATTCCTAATAGATATTGTCTTGAGCTCAGAGTATCACTTTCTCTTGGTAGATTTCAAATACATCAAAAAATTCCATTCTACCACCAGTATATCTACCTTTGAGGTCTCGTATGAGAGAACATATAGGTCAATCTTCTTCTAGATGGATATTGATGAGGGATCTCTTATGGGCCCATAAATGGGGCATGTGATGACTAAGAAAGTCTAGGTCCTCTGTGAATGCATTGGGATGGCCGAAATAATACATAAATATTATACAAGTCATTGTCATAGAACCTTGGTGTTCATGTAGGAACAAAATTATTTCCTAAGAGACTCCCCATGATGAAAATTGCATAAGTTCATAAGGGGAGGAAATATATCCTCAATGATTATTTTGATATTTGAGATTATAAAGAGGATTAGATTGGGTGCGTGATGTCTTACTTGTGTTGAAGATGAGTTGATCTGGGCATGATCCTTGAAACATCATAAAATTGGGATAGTTGGACATCGAGGATGGAACCAACATTACAGATCACTCAGGACAGACTGAGGATCGATAGGAGTGGACACATCATGGATAGACCATACCCTTGGTTCATGTTTAGTGGAAACACATGATCATGCTAAAGAGTTCCTAGTTGGGGGAGATCCTGGTACAGGCTTAGTACCCTGAGTATTTTATTTAGTTTTTCTTTTTGGATATCAAAATTTTAAAGGATTGAATGATGTACATACCCGGTTTATTCATTTTAAGACTTTTAAATATTTCTATATATATTTCTAGATCTTGGTGCAGAGATAACGTTCTATTTCAAGGCCTGATGTTCCTAGAATTAATTTTATTAAAAAAAAATATTAAATACATATTATATCACGTATGCATGGGTTATTAAATAAAATAGGATTACATTTATAAGGAAGCATGTATTAGAAATCTAAGACCATGGTTGAGTTCGAAACATGTTTTTTACCCTAGGCATGATATAAAATGAGCTAGTTTTAGGAGTTTGGACTCCAACATCAATAGTGGTAAGTTAAGTGGGTTAATTAATTAATAAATTCATTTATTAATTCATTTTATACATAAATTTAATCTATATGGAGAATCCTCTAGGGTTACCACAAAAACCCTAGTAGTATTCCAGAGATCTTTTCTCCTCCTTCATTGGTGAATCACCTTAGATGATGATGAAATGTTGTATTAGAGTGGATCCGGATTTTGTGAATGCATGGACCCCTCTAAATTAATAGTGGGTAATTTATTTGATGATGAATGATCCAATCCCCATGCATGACTCACCAATTTGTGGTATATTCCATTTTTTATTAAATTGATTGAGTAGATCAATCCATTCTATTCATATGCACCATTCGTGGCCTAAAAACACACCTATATACCAGTTTAAATTGAGTTATTTTATTGATTTCCAACATTGGTACCACCATTCTTGATCTTTGGACAATAATTCATGATGAATGAGGGTTAAACCATTATTATGGTGACTTTATCTCTAATTATTCTCCATGTATGTCATTAGTTGAACCCTGTAGTGCTGATGTGACATTGTATGGTGGTACAGAGCGAGGTTAGCCCCCTATAATTACAACAGGTCATTGAGTGAGGAATGTATCGATGAAATAAGACCATATATTGGATAATTTCAAGGTGAAAATGTTTTCTTTGATGATTTGAGATCATGAAATCGACGGATTGAGGAACCGAAGTGTACAGTTCATCTGGTTCGAATGATGAAATGGTCGTGCATGCTTAGAATTGGATTTATATCCATTGGATGCCAAGATTCTATCATCTAATACTAGACCCAAAAATTTGGGGGGGGATTGGATGTAGAAATCGATGTGGAAAATCTTGAATTGTGGAGTGGAAATTGGAACTATGAAACTGTGAAACCCCTAACTACAAGTCTTGTACAAGAATGATAACATGGCGTGTTGACCCTAGAGTGTGGTATCTATGGTTTTGGGAAATATTTTGGATTTTATGTCGTGTATCCCTTCGAAATTTCATATCTCTCATCCCTCTGAAAATGATCCATGTGATGGGCCACACTGGTAGGACTTCATGTGGGAGTACATAGCCAGGAACACAGATTTGTACTGATGTACATAGGCATGACCAGATCACATGGGTGACACCTTGAGTGAAGGAACACACCATGTACCAAAGTACACTAATGCACGATTAGTACATAGACACTGCCATCATGAGATGAACCGACCTTTGGTATCTTGGACATGTTGTGTAGTCTTCATGCACAGTGTATAATACCACATGGCTTGAGAACTATGTGTTTCCCAAGAAAATGATTATTTTATTGTATGGGAATAGACATCATGTGGGTATCCTCAAAATTCATGTACCCCTTCGTTCCTTTTTTATAAAACTTAAATTCTTCATATCTCCCTTGTTTGGACTCATATTTTTTCCTATGTGTAACCTATCCTAAGGGTGTTTTCACATAAAAACTGATGTGTCCCATCCTTGTGGATTTCATGATGTGATTTAGAATTTTTTGAGTGTAATGCTTGGCTTGGATGATCAATGAAGGAAGTGATCAAGAAGAGTATCCTGAGACTACCAACATGTACCCACTAGTAGAGATGGGTATTGGAGTCCTCTACCTTTAGAGTGGAACCCCTACCTCTTGGGCACATGATCTATAAAACTAACTTTCAAGTGGAACCCCCCTCTGGGGTATGGATTAGGTCATTGATGTTCAAAGTGTAACTAACCTATGGCACGAGCGTGTAGGGTCTTGACTTCCGAGTGGAAAGAACTATCAAATAGGGCACATGACCTCAATGACCAGAGTGGTACCCACTTGTGGTACTAGGTTGTGGGTCCCAAAAATGCATGTGTAACCCCCTATTGGATAGGGTATGAGTACTTGATGACCATAGTGGAACCCTATGTCACACTAGGAAACATGTTCTCAACCTATAGAGTGGAACCCCGGATCATCATGGGGATAGGTCCCCTACCTTACCGAGTGGAACCACCTTATCAGATAGGGCGTGGGTCCTCATGACACTAGAGTGAAACTCCAAAAAATCATGGGGACAGGTAATCTATGTATACCTATAAAGTGGTTCCCTTTTAGAAAACTTGGAATAGGTCCACTAATTCATGTTTTTCTCCTCGACTATGTGATAGAGTGATGAGTCATGGCTTGAGTTAGATCGTTTCTTCTTAGAAGATATGTTATATTGTGGGAATCATTGATGGAATTTTAGAACTATTGGCTACTCATAAACCTAGGATTAGATATGATTTGGATACCCTCTATCTCTCTCATTTGGTATTCCTTTGATTAAGAAGATATATATATATATATATATATACATATATATTCTATATTCAATCCTTTGGAAGTGGTTACTCTCCTTCCATGAGAGGCGAAGATGTGCAGGTTATCCCACATGAATTCTGTGAATAGATATTCATGGCTGGATTACTCTACTCTCTTTATATAGTTTGATAAGGCTATTGGTTTATTTCATATTCTCTCCATGTCAATCCCCTAGTGTATGGATGAGGTCACTTCCAATCTTTGTTTGGGATGAGCTTTTCTATTTTACTGTATCTTTCATTTTCTATATTTTTATTACCATTGTACCTCTTACAGCTCCCCATTCATCTTTCAGGGAGTCCTAATTGGTAAATATTTACTAACCTCTACATGGTATTTTCATGAACATGCCATATCTTATACAGGTGTTGGATAGGTCAGTGGTGACTTTGGAAGCGTATTGGGATACCAGGTACTTTGGACCATGTATAATGGTTGTAGATTGGGATTCAGGTGTTGGGCTCTCTAAATAGTTTTTTTCCATGTTCATTCAGTTTGGGAGATAAGATTGGGTTGTCATGTATTTTTCCTTTTACATTTTATTTTACGATACTATAATTTTTTACCATATAGAGGGTTTTCATGCATGGTTGTTCCCTTAGATTTTTATTCCTTTACTTTTACTACCTATACACTTCCACATCAAGATATATATGTGTGTGAATATTGATATGTAGGAAAATTCCTCCCTTTTTTATTTATTCCATTATAATGTTTCACCACCAATGACATATAGAGGTAGGTTTGTGGTATTTACAGCTAAAGCCCCTTCTTGGGTTGTGAATGACATAAAAAAGATAAAATTCTCTCTAATTTTTCTTCTAACACTACGAAAATTATCTAGAATAAAATTATGGTGTTGAGTAATAATCAAGACATCAATCTGACACACAATGTGTTCTATATTACACAAAGTGTGTGGTTTCAATATAAGATCAATTTTAGTTTAAAACACACCTCACATAGATAAAACAATTAAAACCTTCATGAATTATTTTCAATCATCACTAAATTGATCTATAATATATTTTTCATTTGAAGGAATTAACAACATATAAATCTCACATAGGATGTGTTTTGTATGACTCAATGTGTGTGTTTTCAAATAAGGGGTAGTTTAATATAAAATACATAACACATACCTAATATTGAGAAAATGATATCAGATTATTTCCAAATTTAAAATTGATATAAAAATCATTTATGAAATATAGGAATAGACCACACAAAAATTTGACACATGATGTGGTTATTATGAATCAAAGTGTATGTTTTCAATATGATAATAATTTTAGTTTAAAACACACCTCACATTTCCGAAATAAGGAAAATTAATTTGGATTTGTGTCAAAATTTATAATAATGATCCATAATTCATTTGAGACATATAGTAATTGACCAAACGACAATCATACACATGATATGATCAATATATGACTCAAAGTATGTGTTTTCCATATATGTTTCATTTTATTTTAAAATGTTCCACACATAACCAAAAAAAGGAAACTATCTCGGATTGTTTTGAAATAGAAGGAAAATCATCTGTACAATATTTATGATGTGTAGGAATCAAATGCATGTCAATCTAACACATGATTTACTGATAATATCATTAATATATATAGTATTTACTAAAATATTATATCATATGTGGATTATATAAAATTAAAATTAAAATTTTATTATTATTTCATATTTAATGTTACTAAAATAAAAATTCGATTTATTGTAGGGACCGAATTTTATACCAAGGATGATAATTGGAAAGTGTCTATTAGTTTTGATTGTGTATATGAGTTGTAATTTTTTTTGTTAAAATTAAATATGAAAATAATGCTATAATATTTTACAATAGCTTTGAGGGTCCTTAAAGGTCTCTCGTGTTTTAGTTTCTAGTTGCACACGTTGATGAAGGGATGAAGGGGATGCGAACAGCTAGATTTTGGAATTTGTTTCAGTTTTCGGTGGTGGACAGGGGTGTCGAAATGATGTCAATGTGGTGTGATAATGGAGAAAATGAGTGCAGTGCTCCTATAACGGATCATGAGATTTTTGGGATTTTCTATGATATGGTCTCATTTGAATTCTAAAATAAGTGGCATGATGACAGTTTTGGCATGGTGATGTAGGTTTTAGTTTAGTATTTTGAAATTTGAAGTCTATCATGTGAATTTTTTTCTTCTATATTTTTGGTTGAACACATGGTTTCTCACTTTATCCTTAAAAGTGTTAGAAAATTAAAATTTTTATTTTCTATCATTAATCTTATATTTATTAAAGATATATCAACAATTTTTTTAAAAATGATTTTTTACAGGTTTAATCATTGATAGATAAATTATTTACTTCATTTATTTTAATTATGTATTTAATTAATTAATCATTTCTGTGAACATTGGGTGATTGAAGATGCTTAGTTTATAATTTAACTATGGAATTGATGCATTGTTTGTGGTCAAATGGGTATCAATTCCATTATTTCTATAATAATAATCATGAAATGAAAATCATTATTACACATAAATTATACTCTTCAAAAAAATAATGAATTATGGTTATGAAAAATGAACTACATTACAATCTTTAATATGATAGGCCATATAAATGAATATGTTCCATTTTTCAACGATAATAATAGAAAAAAGGTAAGTTTTATTTTATCATTCCATATTTATATAAATATGTTAAATAACATATTATTTTTATAAATACTCTCTTATATAACATTCGTGGGATACAATAACCAAAAAATGAGTCACATCGCTTTGTGAGGCAGTAGACTACCGTACAAATGAACAATGATATCATTTTTTGATGGATGGAAGGTTATACAATTATATGATATATTGAAAATAGAAAAAATGATTAATATTTCATTAATATCATATATAAAAATTAAATTATTTATTATTAACATCCTAGAGAGGTTTCTATTGAAAGAAAATTTCATCGGTTAATGAGGCGGTAGTCCCTTTAACATGCAAATGATGATTTCTACCACATGATAGAAGAAGAGATGCATGAATACTATTACATAAAAAAGAAAATATTTTTATATATATATTTTTTAATATTTTAGATTTTACGAAATAATTTATTGTTGAAAAAGAATATGAAAAAGAAGGATCTCGATGAAGACTGTTACCTCTTCTTTAGACCACCTCTTTATGATTATACTTAAAGCCTTATTTGATAGAATTAATGACCAATCAATCAAGTCAATGATGAGAATATTTAATTAATGAATTTATATGTTATGTATTATCTAAACCAGTGGGTTTTTTAAGTGTATAGATGATTGGATATGTGGTCCCCTTTAACAAGGGAGGAGGAGTGACATTTTCATAAATACCCAAAAATATTCAATAGTGGGACGTCACACTCAAGGAATGCGACTCGATAATTGAAAAATAAATTATTTAAATATATATATTCAAATTAAACATATCTAATATTGTAAATAAACTTTTATTAAATATGTTATCCTCTTTACAATTACTATTACACACTTTTACCCATTTAATTTTATACAACAAAAAATATTTTTTATTATATTTACTATTAATTATGACAAAAAATTAATTCAACCATGTTATATAATATGAATTTTTATGATTATAAATTTAAATTATATTTATGAAATTAATTTAACATAATTTACATAATTTAATTCAAAATTAAACTCGCTGACGTGTCCAAAAGGAAATAGTTTTTTAAGAAATGAAGTTTTCAAGTATTAAATGATCTTCCAATAATTATATGACAAGTAATAATAAGTAAATTAATTTAAATTAATACTTATAAATATATAAATAAAACATTTCAGAAAATTCAGTACTCTTTATTGAAAATGTTATTTTGTTAAAATGGAGAAACATTAGGAACTTTAAAATAGCTTTCCGAAAATATGATTTATTGTATATAATTAGCATACATTATATTCCATTATATAGATCACTTAATTGAAATTAATTATATGAAATTTAACTAAATAATACATATTTTTCTGATAAATAATACTATTAAATAATTATACATTTAAATTATTTAATTTAATAGAATAAATAATAGTTTTACTAAAAATCAGTATTTTCATTATTCAATGAAAATTAAATAATTTCTAAAAAATAATATAATTTCACCAGAAGTTAATATTGGTATTATTATTAAAAAATTTATTATCATTTTTGAAAATAAAATTTATTAAATTTCCAAAATATTATTTATAATATACTCGTATAAATAAAATAAAAACATTTTTAGAGGAAACATATTTTTTTGGAAAATAAAATATCAGTTTTATGGATGATTGATAATTTATTAACAATTTGTAAATAAATTTATATTTATTAGGAAAATTATATATATATATATATATATATCATATTTAGTTAATAATATTCGAAACAAAAAATTCAATAGCTATGTTATATCGACCATGTTTAAATAATAATATTTTAATGTTATATAACAGTTCATTTAAACTAAATTTTTTCTATAATAGAAGATATAAAAGAAATAAAATTTATTTATATAATTATATATTCTAAATTCTTGAGGTGCTACATCAATGGTACCCATCCAGGTTGGTTGGGGTTCTAGATGTGCATCTATGTTACTGGGGTTAAATTCTTAGCCACTTCCCGTTGTTCCCATATTTGGTGTAAGATTTCTATCCATAATATGCCTACATGAGGGAGTAATGGTGATGTAGTAATAGTCCTCTTATGGTGGGGATATAGTGAAATCGATGTCATGCGAGCACAAGATGACCATTCCGTGACAATGGATGATGTCGATGAGGATAGTGACCTCCATTGGTGGTGACTGAGGATGATAATGCATTTAGAGTGAGGATTGAGTAGATCCTCCATGGATGTTGTGCGAGGACACTTTGTGGGATGATTGGAATTTCAATGGAGGTGGTTTATGGGTTGGAAAGGAAGCGTATGATGGTGGTTTGGAGGACAGGGGTGTTTGTAGGCGATGGATATATGGGATCAAGAATTCACCCATGGGTTAGGGTTTGCAGGACATGTTTATTCTATGATGGGATTTTGGGTCATGTAAAGGGTTACCACTCAACCCTATAGGAAACTGGGTTTGTTTCCTCAAAAAAAAATGTGGTGTTTCCCCTACCTATAAAAAACATGACATTTTTTAGCGATTAAAAATATACCTATTAATGAAGGGTTTTGGGATGGTAAAAATCATTAACTGATTGAATATACACAATTTTTTAATTATATGGACTATATTAGCTAAATATTCTATAACTTATGAAACCATTTATATAATAACTTTGAATTATATGAATATAATAAACCTATTTGTAGATTATGAACTGAATAACCCCAAATTATTGATGTGAACTATACTGATTTAGTAAATGAATATATAATAAGTAATAATAATGGAATAAAAAAATAATTATGTCATTAAATAATTTATGTAATTAATATAATTACATTATTTATGAAATTAGTGTATTTACAAGGAATGTGAGGACTTGTGGTATGAGTTTTCTCCACTCAATTTCCCTTCATTATGTTATATCACTTCTTTTGTGACTATGATATGAAAATATTATGAAAGCAATGACCTCTGGTTTTTTTATGTATTGTTTCGACATATTTTTGGTGGACTAATTTTTTTTGCAGATAATCAATTCATGGATTTATTCTAAAAACTATTGTTGGGATATTTGAGATTGTTTTCTTATCTCAAACTCCCTTTATTGAGGCAAGTTTCGTATTATGTAGCAATTTTATTTTATATGGTGTGTATTCTACCTCTGGATATATTATATTGGGAATAACACTTTGATCATTATATTTAAAACTTTATTTTTTAATATCACACTAATGAGGTATTTATTCAAATGCTATGAAAGTTTTAAGGGGTTTCTTTATCTCAATCTCAATTTATTTATCCTTGTTTCATGTAGTACACAATTATTTTCATTATATTCTGTGCATACTGCCACTTTAAAGACTTCTTAAATATTATTTGATGGGATTTATAAATCCATATAATCTTCAATCTTTCAATGAATTTTGATTCAAAAGTTACTAAGGTTGAAATGGGTTTCCCATCTCAATTTTTATACTAGTTGAAATATGTTTTATATTCACAAATTTTATTAATTTGATAGGGTATATACTACAAATGTATTGAATTTATGATACATTATAAGAATATTTTTTTTATTAAAATCAATACATGTTTTTCTCATTCAGGGTGCATTCGAATATGAAATTTGGAAGGGATTTTAATTAAATTTATTGGTTCCAATATCTTAATTTTTTATCAAAACTATTTCCCCTACATATAAGTGTTATTTATCTTTTTTCAACAATTGTGTTTTCTTAAATAATTTACTGATGTTATTTATCAAGGATTAAGACACTATTTTATAATATTTAATGAGTAAATTTATTAATATTTTCACTATGGATCCACTTTGTATCTCTTGAGAAAAAAAAGGAAATAAATTTTTTTCTTAGCATTTACCACTATATATATTTATTCATATTGATGTATTTTAATAATTATTACATGCCATAATTATTTTTAAATGTTTTACAAAGAAAATAATTCACACTATGTTATATAAATTTCTTGTTTGTAATGGATACCAAAAAGAAAGGGTATTCTTTATTGTTTTTAAAAATATATTTTAAAATGATTTTATAAAAAAAATTCATTTATTCCATCATATTATAAACGATTCCGATGATTCATAGGTGATATTATCTAATAATACCATCCAAAACATTTATATGTATGTATTAGGATGATTTTTAATGACATTTCCATGAAACATGATTATTTTTTAACTGTTAATCATGTTCATAAGGAAACGATGGATCTCTCTCAAACGTGTATAATGTAATGAATACTCAATATACATTATTCAATTTATTTATCTTAAACGTTATTGATGATTATGATTGATCCTGACACAACTCCAATTATGGGTTATCCTGGTCGATATTTCTAATTCCTTGGGTAATAATGACATAGTTAACTAGATATATGTTACTCCTATAAGAATAGAGATAACTGGTTTAGTTACTATACTGGGGATTTCTATTATAAGTTATACGAACACCTGTAAAATATGATTAGACATCAATTATAGAGATAATATCCTAACATACCCACATGGTTTTTCTATTCTTTATATGAGTTTTAATGATTCCTTTGAAAAAAAATTGATTTCATACGAATTATGATTTCTATATTGAATAAATATTGTCTTACACTAAATTTATATTCCATGAATCATGTTTTATGATATAGATTTTTATATGAATAAAATACCTAACATTATGATCATGCACTTTAATTATATTCTGATACCCTTATTTTAATCTTATTTTCAATGATCATATTTAATTTTCAGTTTCTATTTTTACCATTACTGAATATTTGAGATCACCCTTATTTTATTTCCATTTCCCTTTTTTATAAAGAATTATGTTAATTATGTTGTGTCTAAAAGGGTTTCATGTGTGGGGAATCTTATGGGATATGTTGGATACTTTTCATAGAATAATAAAACCTATGTATAATGTAAAAAAAATCATTCTAATAGAAATACAGAAGTTTGTTTTTGTAAAAAATTTCTTCCTAAGTCTTTAAATCACAAACCTATAAGGTATTAGGTATTTGAGTGACTCAATTTTTTTTTCATTTTCTATTTAGGGGTATTTAAAATTTATTTTCATCTATTTGTATCAATGCTTGATTTATAATGCATATGGTTTTAGCAGTAGATGCAGTTTTATAGGTTCAAGGAAGTTATAATTTGTATTAGAGAAAATTTGATCCTTGGGAACTCTCACATGTAAACATTGGGAAAAGTGTTACTTTCAATCCAGGGGATTCAAGTGGAAATAGATTTCTCTAGTTATTGTGTTAAGAGTTACTCCCAAGATGAGTAGCCACCTATGGACTTCTATTATAGTTATCAAATATATCCTACTGGGTATGGGACTAGACTATTATTTTTGGTATCATAGAATTGGATTAGATAACAATACAATTTAGGATGTTATTGTAAGAGTATAATTTAAGAGTTATGGATATCATAATGGATTAATGATTTTATGTTCAGTCATAATATGAATGGAATAGAAACCTTATTTATGATTTAAGTGTATTAATCATAATGTGATCAATGATACTTTTAGAGATATTTTGTTGGGATTTAATTAATTATTGAGGTTTATATTGTCTGCAAGTTTAAAATAATGTTTATTTTGGAAGAGTGCTATTAACGTATTGGGGATGAAATTTAAACAGTTTAAAATTTCATTTAAGGTTAATAAATTCATTAATTTTGTTGTAATTATGGTTTTTAGGACATTGGGTTTATTATTTTTTGAATTATTTATGTTTTCCATTGGTTATTATTATTGAAATATCGGATCTAAATGTATTATTTATTCATAAAATTGTTTATTATTTTTGTGTATTATCTTACCATAAGCTATCCATTTTGGTTTTTTTAAAGATAAGAGAAGTTTCTTTTCAAACATTTATAGATCTCCTAATCTATTAGAATTATATTTTCATTATTTATACATAAGAAAGATTCATCTTAGATATTCATCATTTGGAATATATGATTAAATAGAGGAGGAAACTAATTGAAACACACAACAGGTGGATGATATTGCATTTATGGATTTGAATAAATAAATTATGTATATTTTCCCATATTCATGGTCTTGATGATAAAATAATATATTGAATCTAGAAAAGGTATCTTAAAATAAAAATTTCTTCTATGAAAAATAAATTTTTATTAATTTATTATCTCTTCTATATTTATGGAAAATGAAAGTTTATTTCAATTATTCTTTCATAGTGAATTTATTTTTCATAAAAATATAAATGTGTTTAGAATAATCCATTATCCTATTTATTATTGATTTCTCTTATGTGTCTATAAGTTCACATCCCACCAATGATATCCTTATTTGGGAAACAAATTATATATTTTTCATGGTGGCATTTATATTTGTATCTTCTTCTGTTTGAAAATTAGTTCAATTATCCAATTATAAAATCTAAGTTATTAAGAAAGTCATTTTTAAACTTTTAAATCATTTTTCCCTTTCATGACTTTATGTTTTATATTCCACTCCACATTTTTTGTAGAGAACCAATATATCATTTCCCGTGATTCATTTTCAAGGGATCATTTAAAATATTTCATGATAAAATTCAACATTTTTCTAATTAAAATGGGTTTTTGAAAATGTTTTAAGAAATTGGATCGTATCCTAATACTTTATTTAATGTAATTGGGACAACATTTTGAGGATGAAATTTATTTAGTGGGGTGTAACCCCCTGATGTTTTAATATATAATTTTTATTGATATAAGATTTAATAGATTTACTCACACACATCACTGAACTAAAATGTCTCTTGGAATGTTAGATAAACCATATTAGGAAAAATATAAGAGTATTAAAACCTCTAGTAAATAAAAATTAGTAATAAATGAAAATTTGTTATATTTAACAGAGAAAAAATTAATTTTATACGGGATTGTTTTTTAATGATATGTTTATAAAGTTTTTTATATTCCTTTAAATGAATCAATTTTAATGGTTGATTATGCTGATATATATTTTTACTATATATAAAATAATATATTAAAATTCATTTAACTATTAATTGATATGAAATAAGAATTAGAACACTTAATGATTAATGTTTTTTTTTCTATAAAATGATTTTATTCGATTTTTATATTTTACATTAAAAAATGACTTTAAAAAAATTGAAATTAAATATGATAAAATATACTCCATTTTTTGACATATTTATGTTAAAATTATCTCAGAGTGATTTTTTTGGGATTTTTATGAAATGGTTTAGTTGTGGGTGAATAGTAAAAAATAATATTTTTCAAATACTTGGACTTTTATGACATCATCAAGATGTAATCTTGAATGAAAAAATCATTAAACCTTTTTATTAAAAAAATATGTGTTTTAGGAGTAAAATATATGATTCAAAATAATTATTTTCAATTTATAGCCTTATTATAAACTTTTTTGAACTTAAGTTATATTATATTATAATAAGAAACTTTTTTTTCTTGATTTTGGAATTTAATAGTGTTATTAAATTGTTATATTTGGTTTTGGAATGGTGAGTATTTATTATAAATTTCATTTTTTCATTTATAATACAATACATCCATTTTAATCAATATTTAACATAATTTTGGAATAAAATAATTTTATGGCTTAAAGAATAAATTTTTCAAAAAATTTATTTTCATTGCATAACACATTATTGTATTAAAATTAATTTAGTTATCATAATTACCTTTAGAAAATTTCATGAAATAGTAAAACGGGATAAATATAGTCTAAACTATGGGATATGGGCACAAATATATCAAAATATTATTTGTACTTCATTGTATATCTGGATTTCTACCAAATGTATCCAATAATCTAAAATATAGAAATTTATTTTCATTTTAATTTGATAATGAAAATTATATTATTATATGTAAATAATAGTTGAAAAATGTAACACTATTTATTTTTATATATAATTTGTTTTCTTATGGATAAAAATATCATAATAATTATGTATATTTATTTTTAATATGAATAAATTATTTTTTTAAGATATATTTCTTTTAATTTTAGAAATTTTATAATTATCTTGAGCACTTTCACAACACTAACACGACACCTGTATAGGTAGTAGAAATATCTTTTAAATTATTTAAAAAAATTTAAAATAATATAACCTATTTGAATTATGGTGTTCAAAAAATTTCATGAATATTGACAAATTTTATGTAATGGTTAATATTTTTATTCAACTTATATTGTTTTGTTGATTTATTTAATGTAAAATTTTGTGAATAATCATGAAAATTGGTATGAAGATATTTTATGATAAAAAATATTATATTAAAACATTTCAAATAAAAAAATGGACCATTGGGATGTAAAATGTTCAAAACAATCGTAAATGGAAATTTTTTATCCACTGGTAATCATTAAGATACCTTTCAAACATATAAAGAAAAAAAATTCGAAAACAGAATTGGAATTTTCTTGTAAAATGGGAATTATCCAAACCATTCGTATGACACATATAAGTTCATTTTTTCTAAAAAATCATTCAAAATACCCTTGATTAATTATATTATCATTTAACATATTCTATTTAGTGATAATTTTTATAATCACTAAAGTAATTATTTTCGAAAAAATATGGAATTTCAAAGACTGAGGTAAGGGTTTACAAGCCTATTTCTTATTTCTTAGTCATGAATCATTATTTTTAAATCATATTAAACCATCACTTAAGTTTCTACCATGATTAATATTACATGGTACTAAAATATATTTAATCAATAGATTATGGGGGATGACTTGTTACCTCTGAATATACTCTTCTTCTATAATATATTAATATGTAAAAATGTGGGTTTTCCAAAGATGGATGTTTCATTTGAAATTATCATATTAGATTTTTCAATAATGAATGTAATCAATAAAATGTAATCATAAATCATTTTATAATAAAATTAATTTATAAAAATTACATATTTTCTATTTTACCCTTCTTTTAAACTCTATAAAAACATCATTCACCTTGGTGATTTTACATAACCTACATGAAGGACGGTGATTTCAAGAATTTCAAACTCACATGGGTATTATGAAAAAAAATTAGGATTTATTATAAAATTAATATTAAAAATATTTTTCATTAAATTTTTATAATGGTAAAATGTCCATTATAATAATTAAATTAAATGGAAATAATGATCATTATTTTAACCATAAAATGTATATTACAGAGGGTTTTTGTGATGGTAACAACTCAATAAACGGTTGAACTTTTTTAGTTATCAAATGATAAAGAATATGTCCAATTACTCTTCTTGAGTTTATAAAACCAGATAACTAAGAACATTTATTATTTTTAATATCACAAACCTCATTGAAGACTATAAAATGATTGATCCAAAAATGAATGGTGTGAACAATAAAGATTTAGAACATGATTTTAACATGATAATAAAGGATAATAATATGTCAATAAACATGAAATAAATTCTATAATCATGGTGATAATTAATATAATATTATTATTCAGGGAATTAGTGGATGTACAAGGAAATTTAAGACACGGGGTAAAGGGTTTTTTAACACAATTACCATTTATTAGGTTATACCACTTATTTAAGGACAATATTATGCCAATATTATGTATAAAGTAATGAAAAATTATTTTATATTTTATTTAAATTTATTATAATTTGATTTTAATTTTTTCACATAATCAATTCGTGGATTTATTTTCAATTAAAATATCATGATACTTATAAGTGTTTTCTCATCTCAAACTCCCTTCATTGAGACTTTTTTCTTATTATGTAGTTATATATTACATGTTTTATATGATAAAATTGTAAATATTATATCCTGATTTACTATTTGGTAATGATATTTAATGTTTCATTAATTGAAACTTTCATGAGGTATTGATTTGAGTGTTATAAAATTTTCAAGGGTTACAATCATATAAATCTCAATATATTTAGATATGTTTCATGTTGCATGAAAGGATATATTTTATATTATTTAATTTCTATGAAACTAATTAATTTAAAAATATTTTTTACATTAATTCAATTTATCTATATATCCATATGATATTCTATATTTTAATGTATTTTTATATGAAAGCTAAAAAATATGTAAGTGTTTTACCCATTTCAATTTCACCCTAATTGGGATCTATTCTGTATTCACTAATTTCTTTTTTTAATGAATATACTTCCAATTTATGTCATTTATGACACTTTTAGTTAAAGAAATTAGGTTTTAAAATCCATATATTTTTTTCTCTTTCATAGTGGTTTTGATTTTATGATTTTAAATGGGTTCTATTTAAACACATTTATTCAGAAGTTTAATATTATATTATCAATACTATATCTTCTACTTGTCCAAATTCTTTATTTTCTTTCAAGAAATTTTATCATAATTTTTTTCTTAATTTTATCATCTATTTCCTTTGAATTTATTTGAGATGTTTTTAAAAGGATATTTCTTAATATTTTACACACGAGATACTTTTGACAATATTTGAAAAATAATAAACTATTTTCTTCATAGAATTTACCACTCAATTATTATTTCAAAACATTACATACATTATCACTAATAAGAGAAATTTTCATAATCCCATGGTTTTATAAATAAAATATTTTACCCAATTTGTTTATAAATATTTTCCATGGTAATTTCATAAAAAATATTGGAAATTACATATAAGTTTTAAATCTATATATATAAATTATTTTATAAATATGTTTTTATATATTTTTGCATCTTATAAAAGACTAAAATTATTAAGTGTCCATATTATATAATTATACCATCAAACTATTTTCTCTCAATCCCTATTGATGATGTTTTAGTGATATGTTCATGAAAGTCATTTATTTTCTATAAGTTATTAATGTTATGAAGGGAATGATGGTTGTTCCATTAATTTTTATCATGAAACACAAGATCTTTTTACATTATTATTTTTTTGAACTGTGGAAATTATTAATGATTATTAGTCAAATTGATATAGATCTAATGATAGGTTGACCGAATATTACTCTCTAATGCATTATTTATTGATGACAGTGTTAACTAGATATTTGTTACTTCTATGATATTAGAGATACCATGTGAGGATAAACTTATAAGGAGTAAATGTTATAAGTTATTCCAACCTAGGTTCAACATGAGAGTAAATGGGTGATGAGGAAAATAAACCAAGATAAAAACACAATTTTTTATTTTTTCTATCAGTTTTAATTATTCCTTTGAACAAGATTGACTTCAAATGACTCATGATTGATGACTCATATGAATATTATCTTATGACAAATTATTATTTAATGACTCATGTTTAAGGATCTAGGTTTAATTGGAATGAATTCCCTTATGTTAATACCATTCAATTCTATTATGTTCGTAAACACTTATTTTCATCTTATGATAAATGATGATATTAAATAATTAACGAATATGCTTATTTCTATTGAATGTTTGAGCTCACAAATTTTTTTTTCAATTCCCATGAAATGAGGATTTACTCTAAATAATTTATGCCTAAAATAATATCATTTCTGCAGAATGATCTGGGAGAAGTTGATCACATATCATTCAATAATAAAATCATGGAATAATGAGAAAATTTATTTTTGATTTAAGTACATGGGTTTATATTTGTAAAGTGTTTTAGATAACGGTTTTAGATTATATAAAAGTTAATTTTTATGAAATTGAGTAAATATTTCCTTTTTACATTTTAATTATGTGTGGTTAATATTAATTAGAATCTTTTTATATCAAACGAAATTTTTTAAAATACATTATTTTAGCATTATGTACCATTGTATGGTCATGGGGAATTATACAAGACACCATGTGGATGGTGTGATCTCAATATAATAAAATATTATATCCATGTGATCATATCCCTAATATTTATCCTATAAATCATATGTATACATATATAATCTATTTTTCCATGAAATGGAGTTACAATTAGAAATGGAACGTTCCATTCAAGTATATTCCATATCATCTATTCATGATTCTATAAAATAGATTGGAAATGTTAATGATTACATCATATTTCATTCATCTAACATATTAGAATATCACATGTCCCTTATCTAAGTATTTGATCACATTAATTGTGACTCAAAATTTTTTTTCCATACATCTCCTAAATCAAATTTAATTCACGGTTAAATTTTTTTATCTCATTATATAAGTGAAAAATATTATCTTGATTGAGGTCCAACCAATTGAATAATAAAAAATACCCAACCACTCCATGGTAAGTCAATCCACATGGATAGAAGAAGAAATGAATTGAATTGTGAAGGATGTCATCATAGGTATCTCAACAACCATAGGTAATGGGGGTTGATGTTTAGAATACAACAATATATATATCAATTACTGTATGAAATTCCATGAGATATAATTTTAATGGTTAGTCAATGTAATGAATCTCAACTTGTTAACTTTTAAGTCTATTCTTAGTACCTTGAATACACCTATTTTTATTGAGTGTGTGATTCTAATAATTTAAACACTAATATTTTATCAAAATACAAGATAATTTCTCATGATCATCAATTATGGATAATAGAAATTCATTATTTGAGGGGATATTATTTTTCAATTGTCTATATAAAAAAAATTAACAGACAAAATAATGATAAATGGAGAATAAAATTGTTTATAAATTTATGATATGTTTATAGCCATTACATTACATATATTATGTATCATATACCTATATATTCAATATAACCCTCATTATTCCATTATGATGACGGTTTCATTAAATTATACACCATATTATCAAATATCTCCACCCAGTAGATCATGATATCAACCCTATATATTATCTCTCAAATGGAATCTATTTTTGAATGATTTTATTTTCCCTTTGGTGAGACTAGGGTTGTTTATCTCAATAAATGTATCCATAGTTATCATATAAATTCTATATTTCTCCCGTGATACTAGTAACAATGCCAAATTTATAAATTTTACTTTTAGTATAAATAACTTCATTTATAGAAACTAATCCAGTAATGTATTCATCAACTATTATTGATTCTTCTATAGTGGATAATTTGGAAGTCTTACAAAATATATATCAACAATTTCTGAATAATGTAAACCTGTATAGATATATAATGTCTTATTTGCAGTATTATAATATCACATCAATGTAACCTTTTTCACTGAGCTCTTCCTCTCCACAAGATAAAAAGAACACATCACTTGTTATACTCAGTCACTTAAACATGTTCATAATAGAAATATAGTGACAATATTTAGGATTGAATTGGATTATACTTCTTGAACATTGATCAACATTAGGTTAATTATACAACACTGAATACAAGATATAAGATATAGTGGATTTATGAATAATTCTATCCATGATTTCCAACTCCATTCATGGATCATGAACCTTCTTGAGATTCATTCCATAAACAATGGTAATGACCCCTTTAAGAGTTGACCCTATTAAACCATTTAAAAACATTAAAATTTTATGTGTCCTAACTCTTTCCAAGAATCCTCTTAGATATATCTATATACATTTCCATACCCATTTCATAGATCACTTCACCTATGTATTTCATGGAGAATAATTGTCATAAAAATATTTTTAGAGTACATAAATTATGGATGTCATTTTTGATAAGTAGCATGTCATGTAGATACAATATTAGAAAAACTATAACACTCCCACAAATAATATTATATAAAAAATAACCATATACTTTTTTGATTAAATTAATATCATTTTCACAACAGTAAATAATTTATTCCAACTCTACTGTTCATTATTAAATCAATAAAAGGGTTATCATAACTTGAATACATTAACAAACATATATGGGACTTCAAAACCTTATTGCTATAGCATATAAAAATACATTAATAAATTATAGTCAAGGAAATTTATTTTTAAATCCATTTGATATATAATATATTTAAAATTATCTATTATGTAAAACAATATCTGAATGGATGGTATCATCATTTTTTGTTAAAAGGTACATGGGTATGGCCATAATAGGTGCTCTCCCACTTAACATCTACCATGTAATTATAAATTTTTAGGATTAGATGTCCATTAATGATTATGAAGATGCTTCAAATGTTCCTTCAGATAATGAAAATATGAATGTCCTTTCCTTTAAATAATTTCTTGTTCATCCAATAGAAAATTCTGATGATTCAAGGAATAAATTACTTATTGGTGATTTCTTAGTTTCATATGATCAGAAATATGTTTCTCTTGATTATAGACTTATGGTGAAGGAAGCTCCTAATTTGGTTATTGAATATTTTAGTAATGGTTGTAGATCATATTCTTGATTCTTTTCTCATATCAAATTTCGATATTTAGAATCTAGAAGATTTTTTGAAAAAATGGTTTTGTGGATTTTTCTAAAAAAACTATTAACTTATCTCACAATAAATTATTCAGTAAAAGAACTCAATTATTTATTTGTTATTGACTCAAAATGGGATGAAATTGTGGAATCATGATGATTTTTGTTTCCGTATCATTAAATATTTGGGATTCAGTGACTGTAAGATAGCATCTCCCCATAAAGGGTTCTTCTATGTCATTTCGGTTCTTCTAATTTAAAGGTGCATTCTTGGGGTATGGAATTTTTCTCTCTCAAACCTGATTTCTTATCAATTCAATATTTGAACCAAAGTTTCAAACTAGATTATATTTAAAATTCAACCAATAATTTATGTATTGAATGCATCATCCTTAGTTGGTAACTTTAGAATCCCCATGTTTTATGGGAATTATCCATTGTTGTTGTGGTCTAATATGTTTTGATAAAGAAACTGAATAAGTGAGGAATAGTAGTTTTTCTCATATTATTATTGATATTTATATGTAATCCACTTTTATTTATAAAATGGTTTTTTGGGGAATAATTTCATTTTTAGTTTCATATTGATGTGGAAAATTTACCTTTTTTCAAGGAAAAAGTATTGCAATATGGGAAATTCTATTGATAAATTCAGAAAATTATTAAGATGTTATTACTATAATATAATTGGTCATGAGATTTTGAAATGTAAATTTAAACATTAAACATCTTCATCTATAAAAGATACATGAAATATTTCTATTAGTAATGGGAATAATGGTGTTCGTTTAAACATGGATACTATTGGATAGGATGAAAAACCTAGTTTGGGGATGTAATTTCTCCTCCCTATATTGATGATTACATTTTACTTGTTCCATGTCTTACTATTGATAATTTTAATACCAATGAGTTAACTCTTTATGAAATTACACATACTATTGTGAAAATCAAAAATTCGAGATAGGTAGATCAAATTGGACAAGGAGTTTCAAATCCTTCTATAAAATTCCGGCCCTTTGGTGTTAATGCTAGTATTATTTCAAGTTGTGATGTTGATGATTTTTTTTTGGTGGCTATAGTTTTTGTTAAAAATATTAGTGTAAATAATAGTAATGATAATCTTTATCATCCTTATCCCATTATTGTGCATGTTACATATGAATTTGGATAGGAAGTAAAACCTAGGAAGGGGAATAAAGTTCTTCCAATCTATTTTTCTGGGTATGATATGTTTATTCAAAGACTGATTATTTATAGTTTAAATGGTATGTATAATTGTGAATAAACTCTTAATGAAACTTATAATACTATTATGAAAGTAAGAAAAGAATTATGTATATGAAGATCATCTTGGGAAGGGGGTTATAGATCCCTCTATACCGGTTGGGTCCTCTTGTGTTGATGTTGGTAAATTTTTTAGGTTTTTAATCTAGAAATAAAATTGATACATCTCTACTATATATTTCATTTAATTTTATAGGGTTATCTAGAAATTAAAGCATTAGGTACCATGAAAAGGATTATAGTGGAGGGGTTATTAAGATAGATACACAAATCAAGGATATAAGTAGAATAAATTTAGAACATAGATAGAGGGAGGGATCCATTGTAATGAGTGATACTAAAACTAATGATAAATCTTTAGATGGTGTTCATAAACCATGGAAATCATAAAGACCATGGAAGCTCGGTTGTCATCTATGTAGATGATCTCGGGGTAGGAGAGTTCCTAATCTCACTCATGTGTTTTCTCTTTGGGACTTTTAATATTTTCATTTTTGGTTTATTGTTGGAGTCTTTTGGATTTTCCTTATTGTTTTTGGTCTTCTCATATTAATTATTCTCATCCTCTTTTTCCCATCATTATTTTTTAAATAAAAAATGATCTTCCCTTTTCCTTAAAAAAATAATGGGTGAAAATGTTTTTTACAGTCAATAACAAGAATTTATTTATAAAACATTTACACTAGGTGTGATTTTTTTAGATGCTCTACCATCCATGTAAATTTTCCTATAAAAACCTATTTTCATACAATGGGTCTCATCAATTGAGGATAATGTGTTAATTTTTAAACATGGTTAGTGTATGTGGATTCATTTTCATTTTCTATATATTTTAACCATTTTCTATAATTATAAGTCTCAATGGACTCTAGGTATATATTAGGTACATTTCCTCAAAAACATATATCTTCATCATTTCCCAAATAAATACAAATATATCATAACACTAATGAGTCCTATTAGAGAATCTAGGTTCTCCTATAAATCAATTATATTATTTTTTCTTAACTCTTTATAGAACATTATTGACTTCCATATCCTCAACACTTCTAGTTTTTAGTTATTAAACTCATACAAGTTCAAATTTTCTCATATTGAAAACTTAATTTATGTATTTAATTTTATGTAATGAATCACCTAGTTCCATAATCACTATTTAATTTATATTTTAGAAATAATATCACTTATTTTCCTTGGGATAATAAACAAATAAAAACATTTCAAATATAAGGTCAAGTTTTTTAGATGAAATTATTTATATGAGTGAATACAAACCCCAAATGATTTCAAAATATAAATAAGAATGTATCTTATACTATTTCTTATATTGTGTATTTTTTTATTTTAGATACAACACAATTAATTTGGAATGTAATAGTTTTCAATAAATAAAACTATAATAAAATTGTAAGGTTACATTGAATCATTATTAACCAAACCATGTATAACAAATTATGATTCCTACTATTCAATACACAATCCACTATTATGTCATAGGACGAGTTGGTTATGGAATTATTCCGAAATCTCGTATATTTTCTAAGAATTACCACCTCAACTATTCTCCAACTCTATCTAATTTTGGAATATAATACTTATTTCTAGTAGAATTTGTACATTATTCTAAAATAGTTTAATCAATTGAAAATTTTCATACTTGTGTCTCCTTATAATAATATTACATTACTGAATAAATTCACCAATAAAAGTAATTAAGTACATAAAACAAGCACACTATTATGTACTCATTGGTCCATATACTTTACTTTGTATGAGACCCAACAAAACAGTATCCTCTTTTTGATTTTTCAAAAAAAAAATCACTGGTTATTAGAAAAAATATATAATATTAACTTGTATAAAAATATTCATAATCTAGTGATTCCAACAATCCATCACTGTGGAGTCTTTAGATATTATTCTCACTTATATTTCCAAGGAGACAATTCCAAAGTTATGGGGAACAAGAATAAACCCTAAAATTATTATTATAATTTTTATATATAGGATTTTCCAAATCAAGAATCTATAAATTGATTACAATATTTTAAAGAATACAAAACATTTCATCATTATATACAGAACAACTTTTATTTTTAATAATGAATTAAAAAGTCATCTTTTGAAAACAATATACAAAATAAAATTTTTGTTCTTGTCATGTACATAATTAGAGTTCCTCAATTCTATAACTAATCAACAGGGTAGACTTAGATCATAAGTGCCAACTTATAAAGTTGTAATTATTTCTGCATTGATGACATTATGATCTAATTCTCCCTCATTCTGTTCATTTGTATCCCATATTTTATTTTATCATAAAAATATAAGAATCATATCCAACATCCAATACCCTTGATTCAACAGGAATGAAATTGAGCTCTATAAAAATAACATTTTGATATTCAAAATGATCCCATTTAAGAAATATTATTTTCCTAAGATACTAATATTGAATAGATTAATAGGTTATAGTTGTAAGTAATCTAACAATAATTGACATGATATATTTCATAATCTAAAAAATAGTCATATATATATATATATGAGTATCACTTTTTATATCTTTTTGTGGGAGAATATTAATGAAGGTAATCCTACAAAAAATGAGGACCTAATACATATTATCCATTTAATAATTCAGGATCCATATTTTACTATGTTTTAATTCCACATTAATGATCATATCAAAACATATCTATTTTTATAGGATAAATTTGCTATTATAATATTTATGACTCATGGATATTTTATTAGATAAGGGTTTGTATGAATCTATCTTATAGATATAAAATCTTATCTATTCCTCTAGTAACCTAGATTTTAGGTTATACAAGATAAATTTCACCAAACAATCACTGTTGAATTTGATTAACCCACCATTAGATAAATCCATTTCCACCATTACTTATATGAGATATTCCATATGCACCCAACATCAGCATGAAACTATTTGGTAATATGAATATAGTTTTGAATTTTTTTTCTTTGAAAATAATAACATTCTTGGTATTTGAGGGATTTAATTTTATGTCTCACTAATTTAATATACTTCATATACCTTTTAAATTCATAAATATTTCATCATATCTAATAATTATCTTCTCTTGTTTTATTCCCTTTTTATGCATTCTTATAATGATTTAGTTTTTGAATCCCTGTTCCCACAACAATGTTATTACCTTCAAACTATATTAATGTGTAACTCTTTTCACAACCACCAATTTATATAACTCATCCATAAATATATTGCTAACAAATAAATACATATCCTAAATAGTCTTATGTATATGTTACCTGTACTTTTTATATAATGGTTCATAATTATATGATATTAACAATATCGACATGAATAATCATAGATCCAAGGATAGATATGCCTAAAATTTTAAGAATAATGCCAAAGATTCCATGCCAGTGTGATGTTAGACCAAAATAACCTATACCCAAGGATAAATTACTCAGGATAGTATAAAATATATATTAATTATAAAATAAAATATATATAAACTATATTAAATAACTAAATTCAATATTATTACTTTAATTAAAAACTTTTTTCAAGGAAGATGAAAACTAAATCTTATATTTTTGTACTAAGCATGTGATGAATGTAATACCAATATATTAGAATCAATTTATATCATAAATTAATTGCTAAAAATATATATATTTCATAACATTTTATAATCATGAATATTTTAATGGAATAAAAAACCAAAAAAACAATTAATTTATTTTCTAAAGCATTAAAATAAAAATATAGACCTTTTAAAACTAACATGGTCATGAAAATAACATTTCATAATTCTTAAAATTTATAACTATAAAAATTTCATAAACCATATTAAAATATATCAAAAATAATAACATAAAATTATTTTGAAATATATCATAATTTCTTACTGATATATTGATTATATGTTATATTCTTTGATTGATATGGTGGGTTATGATAGGGGTAATGATAAGGCACCTATCATATTTGTTGATATTCCATATATCAAAAATATGTTACAAAGACATATTCTGATAAAATATAATATTTTTCTATATATTACGATATAAAATATCATATCTTATGGTGGAGTACAAATCCATTGGTTTTCAACAATCGAACTTTAGGATTTAATTTTTTTTATGATTTGGCTATGATAAAAAACCAATTCAACATATCATAAATTTTAATATAAAACAAAAACCCAAATTTTATGAATGTTAATAAAAAATAACAATAATAGTATAATTATCTATTTAAGATATGGGATCTGATACCACTGATTGTTTTTGGGTGTTCATATAATAAACAATGATAGTGGAAGAATCCTAAGAAATTCCAAACCTATCATAAATAGATTTAATATACTATAAATTAATAACATTAAATATATTTGAAAAATAATAGAAATAAGATCTATATTGGCCAATTTATGGATTATATTTAATAGGGATCTTGATATTAGTATTTGAATGCCCCTTGCCTCCATAGTGTAACACTGAGCTTATGATCTTCATTCATAATGAGTGGATTTCAAACCACCCATTTGGTGTGAGAAAATTATTCCTAAGGAAAAATGGTTAAGTGGAATGAGATGAATCAAGTTTGGAATAAATATATTAAAAATATTTACCATAATCGAAATATCACTTCTTATATATAAACTCACAATTCATGAACTAGAAGGTTTAGTGTCTTTAGAAATTATCTATATAAATGTCTCCGCACATATTATTTCATCATCATATCTCAAATGATTCTCCAAACATCAATACTTTCAAAATTTACTCCATCATGTATTTATCTAGGAAAAAAGGAACCATAAAAATGATTGCGCTAAAATTCATTGTAAATTAAAAAATATTAATGAGTCTAAAAGGGTGCGATAAAAACAATGTGAGAAAAATATGATTAAAAAGAAATATAAATCATAATATCTTTCCATAATAGAAGATTAAAATACATATAATCTAAATTTTTTTATACATGTAAAATGGTATAAGAATTTAGGGACATAAGATAATAACAGTTTTACAATCCAACTCTAGGTAACCCATCGAATCGCACACCAAAACTAGACCATTACACATCCAAGCCATGTACTCAATTACCAGGATCTAATAACAAGTGATATGGTATCAATGAGGTTGTGGATATTATTTCACTAAATACTTGATTAATGACACCGTTATTCCACTTTGAATTCATTCTTTACATTTTAAGGCATTATAGTTCCATGTTCTACATCTAATAATAATTTATAAGATAAAACAAATAAAAAAAGAATTAACATAATGCACAACCAAACCAAATTAAAATGAAATACAAATCATTAGTGTAACTGAAAATCATCTTGAATAAGAGAGGCTTGCATGAAAAATATAACTACTGACAAAAAACAAAAAAAAATTAATAAACCTAAAAGGATATCCATGTGATATCTTAGTTGTCTTCTATCCATAAATCAAACCTAGTATTTTAATGATCGATAAATAATCCTCACATGAAAAATAGCTCGGGTTTACCAATGCTATAGGGGACAAGTAGGGTGTTAGAATGGAATATAACAGTGGGTAAGAAACTTGGAGACCATGCATTTCTTTCAGAAAAAACCCAAACTTCATGTATGGAAATACAGTTAGAAAATATGGTTTTATCATTTGAATAAAAACAAGCTATAATATTTACTAGAAACCATTCATTAAAATCAAATATAAAACATTAATTTATAATTCACATTTTATGAAATAAAACATGAAAGCCCTAAAATGGAAAAGTGATAGTAAAAATATAAAAGAAAAATTAATTATATAAATTAATTAAAAAAACATATAATAATTTTAAATTCCTAAATTGTGACGTCCTGGCCTAGGATTCACATGTCGATCCCTAGAGCTGGTTGGTCACATGGCCTCACATGGACCTCCTCATACACTAGAGTCAGCCAACATGCAGGGCGAGTGAAATACTTATCATGGGGATACTATACCCTATTTATTAAATATGTACAATAGAAGAAATAAATAACCAAATTAAAAAGTGTAATTAACAATAATAAGAATAATACAGTATCCAACATATACCATTATCACATGATAAACAAAAACAAAAAAATATACAAACCAATGAAGTAGATATGTCAAGATATTTATGTTTCATGTGTAAAATTAAAAACAAAAATAACAGATCACTAAAAACTCCAATGGGTGTCCTAATATCATATCTTGTCCCCCATCTATGATCCATCCCAACTTAAACATCTTATATAGGGTTATTTATCTTATCCAATCCTTTAAACATAAATTCTATTTTTGTAACCATTAGGGAGCCTGAGTAGGGTTTTATTACAGGTTAGTTGGCAACCACCATTAGAGGTTAAAAAATATATAGTAAATAATAATGTATTATGTTTTATAAATGATCATTTACAATAAATAATATAATTTTTTTCACATTTAATTATTATTTAATTAACCATATATTTATCGAGGTTCACTATTACACATGATCCTTAAATTCCTATATGAGTATATGCTGATGTTTGAACCATCCCAAAAGGGAAATAACATTTCATTCTATCATGGGTTTCTACTAAAAAAATCACAATAATCTCCCATTTACAAAATGCGGGACTAGTGCAGTAGTTTGGCACCCTATGTGTATTTGGAGAACCAGTCCTTGTCCCACAACTCTATGATCACATGTAATACAAAAATATATTGGGGACCTATAGAAGAAGTCTATAACCTCATGGGTTTCTATAATAGCAGTCCATATCCCACAACTTAGTTACAATTATTATATCACAAGGTTCCATGTTTCCAACAATTTATCATCCATTACCAAAATTCATTATTCATCCCATTTCATAATTTCAATCATCAAGAAATCACAAATTAATAATAATAATATTCATCTTATTGTCAAATATCAAGAGTCACTATCATTTTCATAAACTATTACTCATCAATAGAATGATTCCCATTATTAATCATTTTTTATAATCCAGTAATCCATCAATTTTATAATTATATATCTATCCAAATTCATTATAGCATTAGAAGAAAAATTAATTAATTATTTCAATTTAGAATGAAATTTCAAAATGTGAAAATTGACATTTCACAATTAAATACACATATTTAATATCATATCTATGGGAATTTTCTTTTTTACAACCTTCCTCAAGGATTTTGATGGATTTTCAATAAAAAAATAATGCCTACATTGATTGAGAATGTTCAAAGCCACAACTGTGTGTTAGATCATGGACCAAAACTTATTATTATGATCCAATGGAACATAGACATAAAAACTGAGATCTAAAAAATCTATAAATTAGGATAAATTATCCCTCATCATCATAAAACATGATGTACGAGAGGTAAAATCATATATGGAGGAAATAACATACTATGGAGGAGATGAACCTTCAATAGAGTTTTTTATTCATCAAGAAAAGGGTTTGTGTATCCTTGGAATACTCATAAGAGCTTCAAAACATTAAGGGATTATGTTATCGATGATCTAGGGTGATTTGGTGTTATAATCGATGGGTTGGGGACTCTAATTATAATTTTCATAGGAATAAATCCATCAAGAATGATTTCTTGGGGAAAAGAATATGGTTTTCAATACCGTGAAACATAACCATGAATCTCACCATAGTGGTCATATGGTTTTTCATATGTGGTGTGTGGTTTGAATAATCAATTTTCCAACCATGGAAGTCCCATATTACTTGGGTTTAACTATTTGGGGAGGCATACCACATGGTTTTCCCAAACTGTGAACTAACTGTGCACCATCTCATGTATCTCTAAAATATGGCACCTAGTTTCTTATGCCAAACCACATGGATTCCCCTAACATGCACCAATCTTTTATATCCCCATGGGGTTTGAAAATTCATCAATTTCTGTTGAAACATCCCCAATGTAAAACCCATCCAAGGAATAACCAAAAGGATGGTAAAATAGTTTTGTAAGAAGAGAATGAGACATATCTAGAAAGTTTAGGATCCTACAATCTCCCTGTATTATAATAGATCATCCTCAATATGTACTCCCATGAATAACTAAGATTCCAAGGTAAAAATAATAGGTTTCTAAGGCCACATATCTTTTTCTCTCTCCCATGTTTCCTTTTTCCAACATCCATGTCTCCATAATACTCATACTATCATCATAATCACTCCCCACAACACTTTCCCATAGTGATCGATAAGAAGAATCAGATGTTACTCAAAGGATACATTAACCTCCAACTCAATAATATCAACATCATTCAAAATATAAGTATCATTTTAATAACACAAAGTACTTGAAACATGAAAAAATAATTTGTAGTACTATACCTATGTGGATGTGCCAATTAGTAAACAACAAACTCGATTCACTCCGCAATATCATAATTTCCAAAAAAACCAGGGCACAAACATTCCATGCCTCTGAATCATGCAGAGTCCCAATCATGGTGAAAACATATGGAATAAAATATCACCAACAATGAACTCAAGGGTTAATTAATGTAAATAAACATATCAATTCTTAAAGTTCTAATCCATATCCATACATTTTTGAATCAGTTGAACCTACTCTGATGTCTCGTAAATGAGACGCAGTCCATACAATTCAGACTCACCTACCTCTATTCGATATAGAGTTGGTATGCATAGCATTACATAAAGATTCTTTTATGGTTTTATTTGAATAGTATTCATATATATTAATTATAATATTCCTCAACAAATGATAATTCTTCTCCCAAGACCCAAAAAATTATACGACACACATCGTTAGCATATCCTACAAAATATGAATACTATATTCCGAGTGACAATTTATATGTGGGTGTAAATCCATGATTAGAAAAAACAAGTGTACAAAGTGCCTTATGGAAGACTCTCATGGGGTGAAAAGTTAAATATTTGTCAAGGTTTGAAACTATTTTCCATGGAACCCCAAGCACGTGTATTATCTCTTAAAAGTACAAGTCCCCCAACTCATCCACATAAAAGGTATCTTATATAAGAAAAAATAGTCTATTTTAATCAATTAGTCTACAACCACCCATATAGCATCATTATTCATTGTAATCCTTTAAATATCCACCAGAAAGTCCATGGTAAGGTCATCCAACTTCTATTCTAGAATGGAGAACTAATGTAGTAAACCACCGGGTCATGGATGCTTGACCTTCAACTATTAACTACTGTCACATCATGTCATGAACCCTGCAATCTCTTTTTTCATTACTGCCCACCTATACTATCGACACAGTTCATGAAACATTTTTTTCAAACCCAGATGAACCATCCAGTTTTTAGAATGAATCTCACATGTCATCTCATCTCACATACACATAGGCATGAAAACAGGATTCCTAACATAGATGATCTTATACACATCAATATTCTAATATGATGGAAACTCATTTCATTTAACGCATTACCTCAAGACTAAGCACTATGGACACTCATATTTCATATCCCTAATCCGAATCAACAGTGTGAAATCATCTAATATAGATATGTGGTTCATATTCTCCTACCACTTCCGAACAACAATATGCATCACAGCCGGCATGGTAATCATCTTCCACTTAAAACTAGACTATGCACCTAACTAGGTATGTGTATTCATAATGAAAGTGCTATCAACACTCCCTTCTCATGTTCATGTACTATATCTGAAATTAAAAGGGGAACTTATAATCCAACCATATTTACAACTAAATATTCAAATCCCATTGTAAAACGACATTCTTTAATCTCTTTTGATCGGTATATATAACAAAACATTTCCAAATAGGTAATGTCCCAAAAATATTAGGCATAAACCAAATTAGCTAACTGAAGGTCATGCATATGGAAATTCCATTCATAAATCCTCATATTTCATGTCCTATACACGACAAAATGTTAAACTTTCATCAATAGTATTCCATGTTCAATTATGGAAGTATCACAAAAAAAGTATACTCATTCGATGGATCTAGTAGGAGGAAGATTAATGTGGGAGTTAACTAATAATTCAACCACTAGAAAATACTATACAGTGATTAATACCATTAAAACAAAATTAAATTCCTGTTCAAGCTTGAATGTGGTTCTTTCAAGTTGTTAAAGTCCTAGATGAAGATACTATAGTAGCTCAATAAACCATGAAATCAACAGATATCAAAATAATATTAGTTATATCATAATAAAAAACTACATACACCATCTCTGGTACCACTAAAATACCTTCCTCCATTATGATGTAACCAAATAAATATTCCTCATCAGACCATAATTGTCACATAGATAAATTGAACTATAGTAGATGATGCCTCATTGTAATCAAGATGATTTTAAGATATTTGGCATGATCGTCAAGAGTCTTATAGTACACTAAGGTATCATCTAAAAAACAACCACAAACTAAAGTATAGGTGGGATATTTTTTCATCAAGGATATATACATAGATGGAACATTATTCATCCAGAATGACATCATGAAAGAATTATAATGTCCATAACTACTTATGAAAGCATTACCTAGTATATCTAATGGTCGAAATCTCAATAGATGACACCTTGATCTCAAATATATCATGGTGAACACAAAAGATCCTCTAAAATTCTCAAAAATATAATCAATACATGTAATAGGATACAGATTATTCACTATCATCTAGTTAAACTTTTGGTAATAAAAACATAATCACAACATACCAAAACTTACTTAGAAAAAAATATAAGATCTCCAATGTGACATAATTAGAGGGATAAATCCCTTATCCATTAATCATCTAGAAGACACTTAAGCCATTCATGCTTTATTAGTTCTATTATATAAATTGGAATATAAATTATAACAAATTCATATATTATCTCAATTGTAAACTCAATATCCATCTTAGGTGGGAGCCCTGATAAGTTCTCCAGAAACACATCTTAGAACCTATCCAATATCTATGGAAAGGGCACAATGTTTTACACCCCCATCATCAAAAAGATACTTGAAAACTGGGCGGTCATCTACCCTAGTTGATGAGGAACTGGTATTGCACAACCCTATTGAATATCCCATGTTCCATGATATAGAATATTATCACCCTTATGAGATGTAAAATTCATTATCCTGAAGTAAAAATATATGTAGGATCAGTAATATACCAACAAATCCACACCCAAAATATATTCAATGACCAACATGTTAGGTATATTGAGTTCCTAGGGAGAAAAATGCTCCCCAACTTCAATGGAACACCCATTGAATGAACAGATTTCCATTGACCTTACTCCCAAGAGTGTGTTAATCATCAAAACCCCACAAACTACACCTTCAGAATCAATCCATTCATAGGTTTTTAATATATAAAAGAATGAGATGCTCCAATATCAAATAAATAATTATAACGAATTAAATATTCATTAATAGTACCTTTAACTCTAAATGTCCAAACCACTCTATATAATAGTGTATGCTGAAATTCATGAAACTATCATGCATATATTCCATGTTTTGTATTATGGTTTTCCTAAGTTGCATCACTCTACCGATATAGGTTCACTTTCCACAAAAGTTCCGCATCCACTACCTTGACCTCCATGTCTATTAGAACTCTAACTGGCTAACTAATACGGGACAGGATACCCCTCCTATTGTTCTAGTTCTACCTCTCTCCTCCATCACTACCCAAAGGTGGAGGGTTTCTAAAATACCTATGAAAATGACACATCTTACCATAAACCTTATGCTCTACTGGTGTTCATGGACACTGGTTACGAATGTGTCCCCACCAACCAAACTAGTGGAGGTATTTTATTTACCAATCTAGGTAACCAATGTCTTACTTCCCTAATCTATTTGAAATTTCAGTGGTTAACATTATCACATTGGAAATTCCAAATCATAGAATACATACTTCATGGTTATCCAATTGAATCCACCTATATTACACTAGAATCATCCTTCAGGTTCCCCTCATATAAGATTTTAACATTCCACCATATAAAATATCTTTTGTAGAATGTTATTAAATTAATATATTATCCCAAAATTAACATCATCCTGAAAAAATTTCACTAAAGTAACCTCATATCCTTCCAATGCATGAACAATGAGATGCAGATCAGTAAAGTGAATAGAATAGTCAATCTTGGACATAATTCCCTGGATCAACCTCAAAAACTCATCTTCCCTCTTCTACCTAATAATCTCATTTTAAAAGATTCCCATGAAGTTCTCCTTGATGTCTTTTTAATCCATATTCTCCAAGTATCCATCCCGAGTCTGGATGTTACACAATTGATTCACTTGACCACATAACATATATGCTTCAAACATGAATCTATTTTCATTAGGAATATCTAAATGGATTAGTATCTCAAGTAAATACTCAATCTAGAACTCAACTACCTTAGGTCCACCCTCTTTGATGAAATTCGAAGGGTTTTTAACTAGATCTCCCATTTAAAAGCATACATATTTCATACAACCCTCTATGGGTCTCTGTATAAAAACTACATAAAGTGATCAATGTTATAATGGATCTACAATATGTCTTCTTCATTCAGATCTATCAGAGCCTTAGGTTCTACAATTTGATGATCATTTTCATCCATATACTCCTACCAACCTATCCACATTCATCCTCGTGGAGGAATACCTATAAAATTTCAAACAAATGTCTTTGAAAAAACAACACATTTTTATAAGATTTTAATGACAAGGATTCACATAAAAATTAAAATTCATCCCTTATACCCTGCCACATAGTCAAAATTGATACACTATCATGACCTTCAACCATCCCTCATTTAGGTCATGGATAACATAGTTCAAAACATTTTCATATTTTAATGATTCTCATTAGAACTCATTTTATCCATTTTAAATTATCACATTTACCATGATTTTAATCGTTTAATTTGTTAATTAAGTAAAATTTCTTTTAAAATTACCCAACCAAGGAATATAATTTCATTTAGCAACTCAGAAAAACCATGCTTTTATGTGTGTGCCTAAAATGAGGAACGTACACACAACTCTCGTTCCATACTAGGCCATGAAGAAATGTCTAAAAAAATATTATCACAACACTAGTTCATTATCCAAGGTGAAATAACATCAAAATATAACCATAAAAATCGATAACTATAATCCCACATGAGGCATTTGGGTTTCCATTATACATGGCTTAGCTATTCCCATGCAGAACCACATGACTAACGATCAACACCACATGGTCACCTATATACCATTCCTAATTTGTAAGTCAAAATAAAATAAAGGAAAACCAATTTGATATCAATTTTTGACATCCGAACTAGAGTGACACTTACTGGTGCCCTAAGCCAGTTTGTCAAATGACCTCAGTCACACCTCCTCGTATGCAAGATGCATTCGACTAGTAGCCAGGTTCTAATATTTATCAGGTAGTTAATATACTATCTTCATCAAAGATACAAAATAGAGTAAATAATGAACCATTTTAGCAATGATAATATTAAATAACTAGAATAATATAATAACCCACACATACCAGTATTACATGATAATCCAAAACAGGAAAACAATTTCCAAACCAAAGAAATAGATATGTCAGGCCATATTTATGTAAAGATTCAAAATAAGGACAAAAATAAAGACACAATGACAACTACCAAGTGGGTCATAATATTATTTATAGTTACCCCATCCATGTTTCATAAAATCTCAAGTATTTACAATAGGGATCATTCCCATATCATGTCTTGTGAACATGATATATATTTGAGTACCAATCAGGAAGCCAAAGTAGGATGTGTGTAAAATTCAGTAGACTACTACCAATTGAATTCATAGAAATATATAGTCTACAACAATTTATTCAATAGAAGGAAGAATAAATTAAAATAAATAAATTAAATAGATTTCAAAATTAATTATTCTTTAATTAACCACATAATTACTAGGGTTCATGATGAAACCCAAACTGTCAATACTTTATTTGGGCCATGGTGAAGTCTGAACCACCCCGCAAAGGGATAACCCATTTCATTCTATTTTTTTCCATTGATCAAATAATTGTGATTTCACATTCATAAAATGGCCTCCTAGAACAACATTCTAGAATTCCCTGGGTATTTGGAACAATAGTTGATGTCTCACAATCCTCTGATCAAATATAATACATAAATTTATTAATGCCCTAGAGCAGTAATCTAGAACCCTATGATTATTTGGAGAAGGTTCCTTTTCCCAAAACATAGAAACAGTCATCACATTATATGGTTCCATGATTCAAACCATTTTTCATCCATTACCATAATTAATTATTTAACACATTTCACAATTTCATTTATTAAGAAAAAAAATTAAAAATCACCATTTTCATCTTATAGACACGCCCTAAGGGTTACTATAAATTTCATAAAAAATTATTCATTAATTTTATAATTCCCCTTACTAATAGTCTTCATAATCAAATTATTTTTGAATTTATTTATCAAAAATCCAAATAATTCTATAATCATGTTGGAAGAATAATTAATTAATTAGTTTAATTCATAACGAAATTACCTAATGTTGAAATTACAATTTTAAAATTTCATTCATTAATTAAATATCCAGATAATGGTAATTGACATTTATACCACCTACCTCCTGGTTGATGATAGAATTTGGAAAAACCAAAACTCCCTAATGTGTTGTTGAAGGGTCAAAACCACAACCGTACAGAAGATCGTGGACCAAAAATTGTGATCGAGATCCAATATTACATAAACATTATAAACTATATCTAAACAATCACTAAAGGAGGGAAATGTATCTCTCTTAATTGAGAAATATATATGAGAGAGAGAATACCATACAGAGAATATATATCATACTGTAGAGGATATGACACTTCAATTGGTTCTTTAATTCATTAAGAAAAGGGGTCAAAAATCCTTGGAATCATCCCCTTAGATTCCAAAAATGAATGAATTAGGGTAATGACGGGAAAAGGTGGTTTAGGGTTAAAACCAAGGGTTTAGGATTTTTAATTAAAAGTTTTAGAGGTATAAATTCCAAAAAAATAGTTTTTAAGGAAGGGGGCAGTTTTCCAAACTGTGTACCTTAACAAAACACCATATCTTAGGATATTCATGGTTTCCCTTAAGTGATGAACAATGTGAAAAACTCTATAGTAACCATGAAATTCCCCTATGCGCCGGGTTTCACAGTTTTGTGTGGGTTTCCAAACATTTGGAAAAACCATTCACCAACCATGAACCACATCCTATACATCCAAAATAGGGATCATCATTTATTAGTCCAAAATATATGTTTTTACCTAACCAGGGGAAAACATTTCACAACATATTTGGCTTCCAAAATTTTCTAATTTATCCTAAAACATCCCCAGATTAAAACCCAACAACGTCATAACCAAGATAAGGGTAAAAGGGTACTTGAAAATTAGAGAGATACATCTCTAGAAAGGAAAATATCTTAAATAAATATCTCAGGTGGAAACCGTTAAATCAATTAAGTGAGAACCATCTACATGTTTATCAATGTACCAACTAACTACCCACAACTAGACCCATAGGTGGAACCCCCTTATAGAATAACAATATTATAGAGTATCTAATTATTATCATTAGAACTATATATAAATTTATATCAACCCTCACTATGACACATATCATAAAGTGATAGTTATAAAGGTATAAGGTGTGGTATTATTTATATAAAATAAAAAAATCATTAATCAACATAATCCAAACCCATATTCTCAACCCGCACCCTATACTAACTCATAGGATGAATCACTCTTTGATAGAGAATAATCATGTGACAAAGATCATGTCATTGTAGAGATTATTTTATTATGTTTTTTGTTTCGTATTTATTTTATTTTTATGATAAATTTTAGCCCAAAATGGAAATTTTTATGTTTTACTGTATATGAAGTATTTACATTCATGGTTTAGAAGAAATCATGTGGTTACAATTTCAAGTCTAGTTTTTTTGTTAAAATTTTTATGTTCATGGTTAGTCTACACTAGTGGATCACATTTGAATCTAAACCGTATAGATCCTTATAGAAACTGTTTGGTACCTCTAGTGATTCATGATTATAGTGAATAACTTGTGCATGGTATGGTAAACATTGTGAGAAAACTGAAAATAGGATCTATAATATTATCATTCTGTTCAGAATAGTGGGAACATGGTTTTTCTGACCACAAGTTGTCTCTATATAGAATAAATGGGTTGGTTTTGGGTAACAAATGTCATGTACATAGTTGTTGTATGGTTTTGCAAAATAATGTGAATTTCTTATGTCATTAGATGTCATTTTTTTGTTTTTCCATTTCATGAATAAAATCCTCCATCCCTCATTTCTCACACCCTCTCATTCAAACCAAACTACATCACTCCAAAGGAATTATCCTTAATACTTTATTTTTATTTATTTTCCCTCAGTTTCATGTGATTACCTCCATGTTAAGTCACTCTAAAATCATTATTCTTTTATATTTCTTTTTCCCCATGATTTTATTCCTTAAAAAAACCCTAATCTATATGTTGATAAAATTTAGGGATAGAGTTTTTATGAATCATAGTTATTATCTAATGTTGATGTTTTAGTGGTCATGTCTTTGATTTTAGGATTGTTCTTCACCATAGGAGATGAATTCCATCATGTTCTCCCTTAAACTAGGATAGGTGTATATTTTTTGTCACTTTATATAACATTCCCTTGAATGATTATGATTTTTGAAGTGTTTAATTATTAATTATATTACAATATGTGTATCCACATCATATATATGGTGTTTTCTAATGTTTTTCCCCTTTTATTGGAAGGGGATTTCTTTTCAAAGTGGTTTTGAAAATGATTAAATGACTTTTTAAGGATTCATTTGTTTTTAAAAGTATATAAAATCAATTAATTGAGGTTTTAATGGAATGGTTTGTATAAATTTATTTAAATACCATGTTATTAGATATTTTAATATTTTAAAATCAATGGTTTTATTTTTTTTAAAAAAAGGTTGTGGTATCCGTTGTGTGTGGCATTTTAAAAATAATTTAATGGCCTTGTATGAGACTTAAATCAATGTTTTGTGTTGTTTAATGAATCTAAAATATTTAAAATAAGTTGTTTGATTTTAAAGGGGTGTGTTAAACAATTTAAATTATAATTTGATACTATAGAGTGTATTTTACTGTTTTCAATGGTTATTTAAAAAGGAAAGAATGAGTTTTCATTGTATTTGAAAAGTTGTTTTTGATTAAATTGGTCTCAACGAGTATATTTAGATAGTTATTGAAAATAATGTAATTTCTTGACATTATAATCCTTTTTTGGAAAGTCCCTTTTTGAATCCTTATGAAAATTAGGTTTTTATAAATAGAGTGACACACCATTGAACACCATTTAATTAGTATATGTTGTGGTGGAATCAAATATGATGAGGTGATGTTTATTATTAATTCATTCACATATATTGAATTATTTGGATGTGAATATGGATACATATTTTTGAGGGTTTAGAGGTGAGGTGACAGTTATTTAAAATTTTATATATTTTCTTTATGCGATGCTTTGATTATTTTGAACTCTATTCACTTTCCATAATAGAGATTGTAAATAGGGTAGGTGTCTTAGATGGGTGATTCCATGACCTAGGATGATATCTATTAATAGGTATTTCCATAGGACTATGTGACCCTATAGAGGGAACGTTCCCTCCATGACATAGTGTGTAATTGGTAGTTAGTGACCGAGAGATCCGGACTGGGGAATGACAAATCCTAGGGAGGACGGAGTGAGGTTCCAAATTTTTTATGCATGCTTAGTTCCTAGATAACCTGGAGTCATTCTATGTCATGCTATCACTCATTTTTTAGATCCCATTGGTTATATCCATTAAACAAGAATGCTAATTAATATTTTTTAGTGGTAATATCCTTGTGAAACTATTTTATCCTCTATATCATAGATTATTGCGTAGAACTCATGTTCCTATTGTTTATTTATACTAATTGCGAGACTTGACGTAATCATGAATTCTTATGTGTTTTCTTCCTTATATATTTATATTTGTATTTAATCTTTTCATAAAATTGATTGTGAAATGTTTGAATCTATGAAATGTGTAATTGTGATTCCACATGCTTTTATAAATTTTTTAAAAATTTTAAATTGGTTTTTACATAAATGTATAAATTTTTTTATAAAGATATTAGGAGTATTTATAAAATTTAAAAGTTATTTTTTAATCTCTGGTGTGTTTAGGAATTGAAAATATGGATGTGGGCTATTATTCCAGGTTTAATTAGAAATTATTTTTAAATGGTGTTTCAGAAAACAATTTCAATATTGGATACCACAGTTGAGATTATAAATTATATATTTCAAAAGATTTGTTTCAAAGGGTGTTTTTAAAGTGATTCCTGAAAACATTGGTTTTATAATGAGATTTAGTCTTGTTATAAGTATTTATCACTGATTTTTTTTCATTTAATAGAAATGCTAGAAAAATAAATTTAACACACTTATGAAGTATTATTTATTCTTTGTTTTAATCCATAGGATTTTTTAATTTATATACTATATTTTAAAATATCAATATTAGGAATCAATAAAATAGAAACTAAATATATTAAATTAGTGGAGACTTGTAGGGTTGTTTAGCTAGTGCCTATATTTTACTGGCCTAGGTGAATTATAATTTGGTTCACATCCTTTTGATTTTCCAGGGGAGGTGTTTTTGTTTAAGGGTGACCATGTATAAGGCCCCGGCCTTAAACCTTTCTTAATATTGAATTAAATGAATAATTCAAATTGAGGATCTTTTCAGGTTTAGAGTTTTAGAGAATTAGGGCATAACTATTAAATCTCATGAGATTACAAAGTAGAAACTTCTACAAAGTTTCCATAAAATAAAAACTCTTAAAAAGAAACATGTCTACTTCTATGTTTTAGGTATCATGACTTTACCTTGATCCCATCCTTGACCCTATTCCACGTTAAGTCCTGTGAAAAACATTTCAAAAACTTGGGATGAGCATAAAAAGCTCAGTAAGGGATACACAAAGAATGAAAACTGTTAGTTTTTCAAAACAACAAGTAAACCATGTATACTTTATCAAAGGAATACTCTTCACCTTTTCGAAGTAGTAAAAAATCTTCACTGAATAAAAGTTCATTACTTACCCTTCTGTAACCAAAAGATTACAATAAAACCCATATAAAGATCACATAACATATAAAGGTTTCTTGGGACATAAACATACTTAAGTGGAATAACCATAATGTCGACTTCCACACATATCACTTAATGGAATAGCCATTCGGACAACTTCCATACATACTTAATGGAATAGCCATACGGCCGACTTCCATACCCAATGCATTGGAGGTTATAACGTAACCACCCATCCTTGTATTCACAGCACCACCCATCATATGGTTTATCACGTAACCACCCGTCAAATGTCCAAGTACCATTATAAAATTATAACACATAAAACCAATATAAATGAATGATAACATTTCCACATTTCAATCACAATATATCATTTAAATATATTAACATAATAGAATCCTTTATCAAAACAATTTTCAATACCAAAATACATAAAAGAGTATATGGTATTTATTTTATTTTAAAAGCATTACGGCTTGTTGAGGAAGCCAAAGATCAAATAATACTCGCGGCGGTGAAAAAGGTCGTTGTCACCACGTACATTAAAAGAAACATTCCTTTTTTTCGTTTAGTAAAACGCTTCGTAGAAAAAGATTTCATTTGTATAAAAGGAAAAGTCAAAAGGGTTTATACACCGTATAAAAAATGTTATGTATAAAACAAAATATGCCTCAATGAAAGGAGATTGAGACGAAGTCCCTTACAAAGACGATATCCATGGATTAAGGATAAATCTATTACATAATTATGTGTGAAAAACAAATACACCAAATATAAGTGGATATTAAGTGTAAAACAATCAGATGTTATTCACACATATTCATATAATGACATATTCATAGAGTACAAGTTTAACCCAAAGAATCAAAATTGGGTTAAGAAGTTCCCTTGCAAAAATTCGACAACTTAACGGCATCACTTCAAAATTAAAAAAATGAGTTGATGATAGATAAAAGGTTATCTCATCACATGGACATAAAATTTACATCAATAAGGATATTGAATAACATATCCCAACATAAGAAGATGTAATTAAAAGACATAAAAAAGAAGTCTTTTATAAAAAGAAGAGGGTGAAAGGTTCCCTTATCGACTTGGGTATCTTTCGAAACGTACACCCCATTGAAGAAGGGTCATACAATGAATATGTAAATACCCATAAATGAAATTATATTACACAAGGATTATAATAATGGGAAGTACATACACCACTGAAAGGAAATGGTGGAACATGTAGCATAAATGTCACGGGAATAAAAGTGAGATGAAAAAATCCCTCACGAAAACTCGGCAGCCTAACGGCGCCACTTAAAACTTCCAGAAATGGAATGATGAGAACAAATAGGGTCTATAATCATATTAAAATAAAATTTACAGCAAGAGGAATATTAAATAACACCCCCCAACATAACAAAGAGGAGCTTAAAAGAAGTGACATAAAGGAGAGTATTTAAAAGGAAAGAGAGTGGTTGGATCCCTTACCTCGTGTCTGACATGACTCGATCGTTATTTAATCTCCCGAATAATAAAATTTCCTCAATTTATAATTTCTTAAGGACCTCCTTTAAATATTATTATTCCGTTCATATCACATATTATAATGTTATAATAATTGGTTAATAAAGTGAGTTCATATCAGATGTTTTTGTTGATGTTCAGTACATGAGTAAAAATTAAACTTGTTGGAAAAGAATTTTCCATGTAGTTATAGGTACATCATCTCCATAATATCATTGATGTTTTAAATATCATATATATCCAGTATATATTCATTTTATACTATTCCATAGCATTTGGAGATAAAAAATTAAAAGCACCGTTCATGGAGACGGTAGGCCGTACGTACGCATGAACGCTAATTTCATTTTTTGTCATATTAATGGAATTAAAACAAAATGAGATATATATATATTATAATTCCAGAATTATATAAATAATTTGGATGTAATATATTACATATATATCCATTATATATATTTACTTATAATAGTACATAACATTTGGAGATAAGAAATGAAATGCACCGTTCATGGAGAAGACAAGCTGTACGTACGCATGAACGCTACTTTCATTTCTATCTCATACTTTAATGGAAAGAAAATAATAATTATATAAAGGTATATTATAATTATAGTATAAAATCATACATAATAACTTTAAATCCATCCTTTATACGTCCCAGATATTGCATTAATGAATCAAATCACTTTGAGGGGGCGGTAGTCCGCATTTCCTAAAATGAAGATATCGCGTTTACCCATAATGGAAGCCATTAAGGTATTACATAAATGAAAAATATAGAAGCATAAGTAAAACATATACATATTATATATCATATATAAATATACTGACATATTAATGGCCACCATTGAAGGTGTTATATGAGTGTTGAACAATCATCGTTTCGTGAGGCAGAAATTCGCCATCCACAGAAACAATATGTTCTTTAACCATTAGATGGAGGTGTGTGTAAGTGTAGCTCGAATAATTAACATAAAAACATACTAGTATATTTAATATACTGGTGTTGTTACAAAATGAAATAATAAAAAGAGTTTAGGGGGTTGTAGAAGAAAAATAAAACATAAGAACACAAGAGAAAACACTACCTTTAAAACGGGTAACTCTCTTTGATTTAAGATCAAAGGCTTCCTTGGAAAGGATTATCACCAAAGCGAGGCTTCAGTGATAAATAGAGGGATGTGGAGAGATGAAATGGGCTGAGGTTGGCCGAGCCAAAGGCTTTGGAAGTGTGGGTAAGGAGGTAGAGGTGGGGGCCTTTTATAAGAGGAGAGGAGGGGCACTCTTGGAAAGTAAAGAAATGTTACATTATATTAAAATGTGTTTAGGATTTAAAAGGTCCAACATTGATATAATTCTAGGATAAGGTGATAAGGGTTATAAATATACCCATCCAATAGGTTTTGGACATGTGTAGGTCATATATTTTACATTATCTTTTCATTTTATTTAAATCCTTTATTAATGAGGTAATCGCTGCATCATTTTGATGTCATAAATAATTTAATATATTTAATGTCTAAAAATTAAAAAAAATATCATGATGTAAGAAATATTTTTAGATTTATAATTAATATTTATAGTCAAAAATCTGACTTGTATAACCCCATGTAAAAATAGTTTTAGTAAAACCTCTCATGTCTGTGTCATTTTTACTTTAACATTAAATAAAAAGTTATCAATGTCATTTCCCAACCAATGTGGCTCCATGGGGTCCCCAAGTTGACCCATGGATTTTCTTGGTCGGCCATGACACGTCCAATTAGGGTAGGACATGTTTCAAGCTCATCTCATATTATTAAAACATTATTTTTACCTTAAACTACACTAATTTCCTCTAATCGCGATAAAAAACATAAAAGTTACTAATCACCAAAAAATTATTTTAATCCCATTGAACCAAATTTTACTTCTTAATGACAACCATGTATGTCATATTTTTGAAATTGAAAACACAAAAGTGGTAAAATTTAATTTAAACGAGAAATCGGTTTCTTAAGTACCACTTAGTGGTTTCACTATTCATCAAAAATTGAAGTTTTCCAGAAATAAAACCCAAACTGAACCCGAAGATATATTTGATATTCCGAATTCAAAAATGATGTCTATTTTAAAAAATTCAAAACATATAATTTGTGTTAATTAATTTAATAATTAATTCTCGTTGTTTGAGCAAATAGCGTGTTTTTATGAAACAATAAGTAGCAAAAGATTGACACTAGTTTAAGTCCAATTTCAAAGTGAAATTAATTCCAACGACCACTATTGGATTAAATGGTAAAAATATATTCTAATTTCACTTTAAAACCAATTAAAAAGATAATCTAATCATTTAAATAAATTAGATTAAAAAAAGATTTTGAATTAAAATACAACATTTTTCACTATTCATTAAAAAATGAACTTTATCGGAAAATACCAAAAAATTACACAAAGTAAATTTTGATGTCTCGATTATAAAGAAGAATTTTATTTTGTCAAATATAACACATAAAATTGTCAAAAAGAGGATTTAAAAGAGTTTCTCTATTAAAAGACATTTAATCGACCTTCTAAAGGATATTAGAATGTTTACGCTTAAAATTGAATTCATTCACATTTTCAATCCTCTAACATTAATTGTAAAAAGAAAAAATATTTGACAAACATATATAATAATTTTGTAGTTAGTTCTTTTCATTCCCTTCATTACACCGACTAGGCGTTAACTACCATTTAATATAATATTTTTTTATTATTAGAGTGCAACATAATATTCCCAAGAAACTCGTTGTTGCGTATTGGGTACGCCATCGATAATAGCATCCCCTTTAAAGTAATATTAATATTTTATTCACAAATATGGATAAATATTAAAATTTCATATTATTTATTTACCTGGGGTATTACACCATGGGCCACTCAAAGGATAATTAGAGATGTATTGGGGTATACATACATCATTTTGTTTTGTATTAGATATTTGGATCATGATATTTTGATTCTATGGAATAATTTATGTTTCCTTCTGTTGTTGATTTATTTTTGTTCCAGTTTAAAGATTTTTTATGTTTAGTCATTTTTTCATATAGTAAGATATATTTTATTTTTCTTTATTAGGATTATTTATATCATTATTTGTGGGAGAGATATTTTTGTGGTATAGTGTGTGATTCCTTGTAACTAGGTACTAGCCCATGGAATCAAAATTATCCTCTCACCTTATGGAATATTAGGTTGGTAACCTTGTTAAATATAACTCTGAGTTGTTACAAACAAAAATTGTATTATTCCATTAGGTTATCATTGGGACCAAGGTCCCAAGATAACATTTCATTATTTGGTGTAATGGTAGTTTGAAGGCAAGATTGTTGGGAATCAAGATGTTGGTGTAGGTGGAGTGTCGTGAGATATTTCTTTCCTTGAGTCCGGAGTTTATAATGGTAGTCATATATTTTTATCATTATTTAAAATTTAGTGGAATTTTTTTAATATGTTTTTATTCCTATGGTGGTGGTGATTTGACCTCAAAATCATGTCTTGAGTTTTATTTGGTGATGAATTTTTTAGGTTTAGTATGGAGATGGAATTGGGGAGCAAATCATTAGGTATGATTGTAGGGCCTAATAAACCACATTACAATGAAACACATGATTCCTAATACGTTTTAAGGACCAGTGCATGATTGGAATGTGGCCATAAATATTGTGGTTGTATTTGCAACGGTTCCACATCCTATTTGATTTTATTACTGACATATCTGGATGCTTGGAATGAATAGTTTGTTATGGGAATAGGGAAAGAGTCATGGTTATACATGTTTTATAAAGACACCATTATATTTGATTTTTCATTTATGATAGTATTATTCTATTCTTATGTGATATCAAATGAGAGAAAAAATCTATTTTATGGGAAAAAACAATATTTTATGAGAAAAATGATTTTTTTTCAAAATATCCAAGGATTATTTGTAAAGTGAGTTTGGGTTAATTAATATTTTAATTGTTAATTGTATTTTGAAATATGAAACTTATATTTAAATATAATTTATTTTCTATTTAATCCCACATGGTATTTTTAAAGGTCGATATCTTATATTAAGGTACATCATTGATTTTGAAAATTGAATTTTGTGTCCTATTTTGGGTTATACTCTTGGAATGAGTTTTAAATTTCATTGTTTTTTGTTTAGAAATTGGTTTGGGAAATTTTAGGAATGATAAAGTCAGGTTGGGGTTTGTGGTAAGAAATTTTTAAAAGGTTTAAAATTGTTTTTTAGTAAATGTTGGATTATTTTTTTACGGTTCCTTAGTTTATAGAATGGGTTTCTAGGACCCCTAGAAATATTTCCATCGTTTTTAAATAATATTTTTTGAATGATTATTTTTCTCATTTTGACAAAATACATATTTAGGTTTTCGTAATGGGTTCTGTAAAAAGTTTTTATGCAGTAGAATATCTATCTAGGATTAGTTCATGTCTCTCATGGTGTGATGTAATACTCCCATAATGATATAGTATAGAAGTAGTGTATTCATCTTGGGTTTCTTCGCTCCAACATGTTTAAACACTACTTAGGATCTGAATAGTGTGTAATGAGTCATATAATCATAATGGTGTGCCTTGTAGATAAGAAACAACTTTTTAGTTTAGAGAATTATATTAGGTATACTGTGAGCCATGTGGATTTGGTTGTTCGACTTGGTTTTATTGTTGGGATGGTGAGGATATTTTTTCATAAAGTATCTCATGTGAGGCTTATTTAAAAATATTGTTTTTCACATTCTTGGATATTATTAATCTATGATGGATGATTGAACATTAATAAATAAATCCATTGGTTCTTATTTATAAATATTTAGATTATAAACAATTTTTATTGTATAATTTCTTGGGTTGGAGCAGTTATGGATTGTGAAAATATATCACCTATGTTTCATGGGTGCCTCTTTGACAACTCTATATTATCAATGATTTTTATTAGGGAAATGTTATTTCTTTTTCACTAATATGTTTCTTATATATGTTAGACCACATTGTTTAGTCCTTGGTTTTTTATTTCTGACATTAGTTGAACATAGGGTGCATACATGGATACCGTGGTGTATTGTTAATTTTTTGGTGGGACAAGTAAATCCACAAAGATTTTTTATCTATAAGAATCATACTGGAAAAATATTCTATGGATATAATATCCAAACAGACTCATATGATGGATGTGGCCTTTAGGGTAGATATGTGTCTTTTCTTCTCTGAGCATATTCCTAGTGGTTTGTATCTTTGGTTTTGGAATATATGAGTTTATTGATCTTGTTGAGTGGTCATTCTAGACATTTTATTGTATAGTGTTTTCCATTAGAAATTTTTTAAATGGTTATTCTCTATTGGATTTGGTTAGGGGAGTTACAAGTTCCCTTTAGAAATTTTAGGAATTTTATTTCATCTTATTACCCTATTATAGATAAATTCTAAATTATCAAGAGAGAAATTTCCAATATGTATTTATTTTTATAATATACTGATCATGTATAGGTGAGATTCATGTTGGGGATGTTTGAGGATATATCCAGTTACTCAACGACTGTCCTTTTTTATCTTCATAATCTTTTTAGAAAATTAATTCTATTTTGAAAACCTCTTGGACCTGATACTTTCTAGGGGTAGAATGTATTATGGTAGGGATAATTGGACCACCTTAAAAATAATTATAGGGTTTATTTTTTGTGGTTTTTGGAGTTTGGCTGTCATTTTATGTTTTAGAAATGTTTTAGTTTGACACATTGAAATTGTAGTGTTTTTCTCTATATGCATGGTTTTATCATCAACATTAGAGAAAAGTATCCTGTAAATATTGTAAAACTATTTTATCAATACAAATTTTTCTCCACACTGTTGGTCTTAATGGGGGATGCATTAGTGAGTCTAAACCATTAAATGAATAGGATACATTGTTTTGGACGTCTAGTGAGTATGGTTCATAGTGAATGGATTTAACATAGTTTGTTAAACCATACTAAAACAGTTCAAATCATCTCTATAATTAGACTATTCCATTTGGTATAGTTTCTGTACTATTTTGGAAATAGTTTTTCCTAAATATATCATTAAAATATGTAATTTTTTATTATTCTTTTGCTTGAATTGAATCCTATAACCCTCATTTCTCCCCCTCTCTATAAAAAAGTGTAAATGCACTCTCATAGGAGTAACATCACTCCCAGCCTTCATTTTGAGGGATTTTAGAATTATATTCCATTGTTTTATTCTATTCTAAGTGCTAATAAACCCCTTACTCTATTATATTTATTCTTTCCCCTTAATTTGTGTCATTTCGTGAACCCTATTCTCTTTTTTGGAAAAATTTACGGTCCGGGTTGACAAGAATCATATGGATTTGCCCATGTAGAATTATAGAGGGTATTTCAGGGATGGTGGAACTGTTTATTTTCATTTGAAATGAATGAAATGTTGTTCAACATTGAATTTTTGTCGGTATTTTTTCTTTTTAATGCATTCCATTGAATGCTGGTTGTTTTTAATGTGATTCCATAGTGATATTTGGCATGTATGAGTAGCCATAATTTATAAGTGGTTTCATCCACATGTTTTTATCCCTTTATAGTGAACAATATTAAAATTACTAAATTAATATTAAAGGGTGAGATTATTCTCAAAGGTTGTGGAAAGATTTAGATGGACATTTTAAAGGTATGGATATAGTTAATTGTTTTTTCCAAAAAAACTATTTTATTATTTTACGGATTTACAATGGTTGTGGTGGTATTTTGGTTTTAAAAAGGCTATGTTGACAACTCTATTATGATTATGAAAACTATGTTGTGGCCTTCATTGAGTCTTAAATCAATCATTTGTGGTGTTTAATGATTTTTCTATAACTAAAATGGTTTTTTAAATGGTTGTGATAAAAAATATAAATTATGTTCTAGAGTCATTAGTGGATTTAAATGTTTTCAAAGGTGATTTAATTGGGAATAACGAGTTTCAACTTTTGTTTCAATGGTTTGAAGGTGAAATTATTCTCAATGAGTATATTAAGATGGTTTTTCAGAATGGTGTGATTGATTGACATTATAATATTGTTTTGGAAAGGGTCTATTTGATATGTGATGAAAAATGAGTTTTCAAAAATGGTGCGAGACAATCTAAATCACTATTTAATTCATTTATATCATGGTGGCTTAAAATATTGTTAGGGGATGTTTATTATTGATGTATTTACATGTGTATTTTTTGTTATTATGTGAATGTGGATACTTATCTGTGATAGCATTGGAGTTGAGATTTGAGTTATTCCAGATGATTTATACTTTCTCTATGTGATGTTTGATTATCCTCACCGCTATTGACATTTCATGGTAAGCAATGCGAATGGGGTAAGTGGATTATGAAGTTGATAACATGAACTTTTTTATGTCTATTAAGAGGCATTTCCATGGGAATGTGTGATCACATAGAGGGGATGTTACCCCTGAGACCAGACATGCTCATTGGATGTGAGGACAACGAGATACCAAGTGGGGACAAAGCGATCCATGGGATGAATGAGTTATCATCTAAATTTATCACGTACACTTAGTTCTAGGAGAATATAGAGTCGTTATATGTGATGAAAATTCCCCTATGTAAGATCCCTTCGGATTTATCAATGGAAAAAATATCCCATTTAGGATTATTTTGGGTAATTGACCTTGGCATTTGATTGTACCCTTATTTTTTAGATTATATATTTGAACATACTTTCATTTTTATTATTTATCTTTATTGTGTTACTTGAAAGAATAGTGCATAATTTTATAATTTATTGTTGATTTATTTGTGGTTACGTTCTAAATTCATTGAAAAGGATTTTTGAATGGTTTTATGGTTAGGGAAGTCTAAATATGATATCTATGTTATTTTAAACTATTTTCATGAGTTTTAAAGGGTTTTTTATTAAATGTGATATGTTTTTTTATGATATATTTCTTAATTTTAAAATGTAAAAGTGTGTTTTTATTTTTGAAACTCTAGTGCTCATTGTGTTTAAAAAAAGGTTTTTGGTCATCATTTTTTGTTTAATTTAAAAATGGATTTTTATGTTGTTTTAGAAAATAATTTGAAATATGAAACCTATTTTGTTTTTTGATATTTTTTCATAATGGGTGTTATATGACATGATTTTAACGTGGGTATTAAAAATAGTGGGTTTCAAAGGGTCTTCATTTGGGTAAGAATGTTTTATAGGCTATTGTTTACATTTAACAAAAATATTACAAAAGGAGTTTTAACACACTTTTGATGTGTTGTTTGTTTATAAAATTCCTTATGATTTTTTCTACACTATATTTCAATGTAGTATTGTTAGGATGTAATATTAAAGAGACTACATAGATTCAGTGGGTTTTGACTTACTGGTACGTTTAGTTCAAACATTAATTCTCCTGGTAATTGTTAATTCAGGTTTTATTCACCTCATTTTGATATTCTTGGGGAGATTTTTTGTAAAATAGTGTTCGTGGGTAACTTTGAGACTCATTGAATCTTTTTTGGGGAATACTTTTAGCTTTTATTTTTGAATTGGTTTTTTGGAAAATAATTTTTTCATTCTCATGGTTCATATATATATACTTCTATTATTGATTCATCATTGTTTCTATTATACCCTTATTTAATGGTTATCTAATAATTTCAACCTTCATTTGAATGTTTTATAATTTTTATTTCCACTTTTTATTTATATTTTTAACTGAGGGATAAATAAATCCCATGGTACATCCTATGATGCCAAGGAACTAGTATCCGTCCCATGCGGATCCATAATGTTCATCGAGCATTGTAGTAGAATGGGTTGGGGGCATAGTTAGATTAAACACAGTTTTATTTCACTATAAATCAACTATCTACATTAAAAGGAGATAGTAATTCCATATAGGTTCACATTTAATATAAAAACCATTTCAGGGTACCAAAAATCCCTAACAATTAAAATTGGTAATCATTTAAAAAAGAAAAATACCCTGCTTTGAAATTATATTAAAATACAAATGTGATCTCTAAAACTCTTTCCGAAAGTTCCAAACTGACCATTATTCATTATTTAGTACAAAAATATTTTAATTCAATTTTAAAGATCATTTTAGAATCTATGAAATGATTTATAAGCCCAGTCTTAAAAAAATCATCTTATGAACTTTCTATATTTATAAACCTATACACATCTATAAGTGCACATGAATAGATATGTGTTTAAACATTTACACATAGATATATATATATATATATTCATAATTAATTCCATATGAACTATAAAAGTGACAAAATGTGAATCACTCATCAAAATTTAATTACATCCATGTAAAATCACTAAAGCCTCATAATAGAAATAATCCAAAAAATAACACAATTCAACCAAAAAACCAACCCACATAATATAATATGAAAAAATAATCATTTTAATACACTAGAATTATTTGTAAAATTGGCATGTACATTTTTTCAAACACATAATGTACATATTTTTTTAATTCAAATCATACATATTAAAACCCTTTGAAATCCGCCTTTTAAATTTATCATTTAATGAAAAAATATTTCAAAACCAATTTATAAATTCGGAAACATGATAAACTAAATTAAATTGAATTTATAAGTCTTAAAGAATATTATAATGTTATTTAAAAATGAAAATAACAAACCCTGCTACCTCAAACATGTTTAGATTCACTGAAACACTCAAATATGGAAGGAACATAAACCCAATTAAATGAAAACTAACCCTAATATCAATAGAATCATCCTATTAGGTTTAAATACATCCTTAGGGTTCATTCAACATGATCCTATAGTAAGGGGATTCATGTATGTAATAGAAAGAATAAAAGAATGGTATAATCTTACCATACCTAGTAAAAACCCCTTTATAATCCTGAAGGAAGAGCAACAAATCCACAGAGAATTCGGGGAACCACCAAGGACACTCCCAAGTCGTGTTTCATGTCAGCAGGAATGGAGTGGAAATATTTTGGTTTTAACTAAAAGCAGAAAATGAGGAATTATAATTTCTTAAACTCATGAACATATCACGTGGTATACTTAAACATTCATTAATTATCCTCCCATAATTGTTATCACATGGATACATTCATAGATTGGGCTCATATTTTGGAAAACCATGTGCATGACATAAAAAAATATCTTACATGGTCCAAATATAACCACATATTTTTCAAAAACTATGTGGGATAATCATGCACCTTAAACTGAAACACTAATTTTTGAAATTTTCATGGAGACTCAAGATGAATGTGGAGGAGAAAACACAAAATTCATAAATAAATGAATGTATTAATAAAAAATTTACATTTTACAATTCTTTCCACTATATTAATTTATGCCCCAATATTTCTACCATGATCAAAGAGAAATAACTTTGGGCAAATTTCTTTCAGAATGGTAGAAAAAATTACTATAAAAGAACAACACTATTCTGAATTCACCTCCAAAATAATTGATTACCTTATGAAAAAACACTTGATTCCAACAGTCAAACGTGATCATGCAAAAAATAAGACAATATAACTGATACCTGTGGTGGGTCTCCCCAAAATTTATGTATTTTACTAGAATGATGGTGAAATTGGATAATGAACTCAAGAGGATCACTACATAACATGACACAAGATTCTTACTAAAGAACACAAACGAATTACTTGATTGAAATGAAAACAACACTTCTGCAAGATATCTATATCTACAACTAATAATGATTAATAGGATAAATGCAAGGTACACTATGAAATTCAAAAATCATAAGAAAATCCTTAATATGGAAATAATATAGTCTAAATACTAAACCAATTTACATTAATAATTTCTAAAAACTAATTTCTCACTTTCTAAATGAGAAATAAATATAAACCATCCCAAATGAAGAAAAAAACATAGAATCAATAAAATAATAATAACAAAATGATTATCAAGCCACAAAGTGGTAATAAATGAGAGGATAGAGGCATAAAACATTAATATCCTTATAAAGACCATATGGTCCCTCACCATGGGCTATATAATAAGGAAGGGTTTCCTAGGACAATATGCTTAAAACCCAATAATGGGTTTTCCAAAAAAGTCTATCCAACACCAATCAGTGTGTAAAATCAACACATTAAACATCCATCATAGTCACCTGTGAAATATTCTCAAGGATTTATCATCCCCAATGAACCATATATAAAACTCCCCACAACCATAGCCACAAAAAACCTATAAATGGCCCAACCAAATTTATAAGGAATAAGAAAAAATCCCATAGAGTCACATTATGAATGATAAAACCAAATGAAAACCTAAATAATCACACCTATCTTAAATCACACCCTCACTGAATCAACTAATGGACTGTAATAGGTGATCCTCTAAACCCATATGTACTCGAGAGTATTCTGGGGTAATAATCTAAAAAATAATGAGAAACACAATGATTAATTATAACAACACTAGTAAAATTTATTCCCAAATACAAATAAGATATCACCGAAAAACACTAATCCAATCGGATAAATCAAAACCATTATCCAAAGAACCACTACACGAATCAAATAAAATAATGTATTTTCAAAACAACTTCAAAATCCAAAATTATGATACTAATTCATCAGAATGACACTTGGAAAAAATATTAAAATTTCCCAAGTTAAATTAAAAACTCATTTAATAAATTTTAAAAATCAAATCCATTTTAATTTAGATTGTAATTATTCTTCCAAATTTCAATATTTCTTTTTAAAAATAAATTTCTCAATATAAAATTACTTTATCAATTTCCAATACCTAAATCAATTTTCTTCTAAAACAATCCTTGTATTTAATAAACAAAAACTAAAACTCAATATATAAAATAAACAGAAGCAAGAATTTATAAAGATGGAATAGTGATTACGTATTATGTGGGAACATTTTTTAACAAAACTTTTTCAAATCATGCAACCACCACTGGAATTCACATTGAATCTAGTACTCTGTTTCTATAAGGGGTTGTAGGTTGTCCGATCTCACTACATGACAACAACCCAACTACCATTATAGTCCCAAAAAATCATATAAATCCATTAAAAAATCCATAATATCATTAACATGAATAAAAATAAACATGAAATATGTAAGGTAAACCCATAATTCAAGACCTATAACCCAACATCTCAGGGAAACTTGAGGCTTATAATGAGAAAGTGCAATTGGAAATTTTTCTACTCATACCTCTCATGTTTTGATAGTAATCGAATAAATATAATATAAATATGAAATAAAAAAAAGTTTCTAGGGAACCTTGGTCATCATAAGAAACTAGGTTCAGATATTATTTTTTAAAAAATTATGTCTGGGTCACCCCCGAACAATGAAACTGATTTGGACTGCAGCATACTGTAGGTTTATTCCTGGTCACTTAGTCTACATTCTAGTACAGGGCTATAAAACAAGAGATCATGGAAATTAAATTTTCTATGAAATAATTAGTGGAACAGAGCTTCTACTAAGATAGATAGAGTAACCACTCCTTGCATTAGAGTTCCGCTAACAACATCAAATAGAAAAATTTAAAATTAAAAAAAATAAATGATCATAATATTAATATATAAATTCAAAATAAGTTATAAAACATCAAGAGAACATAAAAAAATAACTAGAATATAAGATTTAAGAATGTTTGATATATCAACTGACCAAAAAACCCAAAACAAATATGTGATACCCGATAAAATATCAATGTGACCAAGTGGTCACTGTCCATCAATAAAACCAACCCTTTCTTAGAACAATCATGAACTAAATCTGAACCTACATAAAAAATTAGACTATAAATAATGAGTGGAATAATTAGGGTGTGATTATAAAATACCTCAATAATCAGCCACTATATATTCCATACATTTTCTTTTCAAAAAACATACCGCAATTACTATTTTGTAAATACAAGTAGATTATACATTTTTATAATTTGAATGAAAACAATATATATGATTTCCAAGAAACTAGAATTTACAAACCCATTAAAAAATTCATTGAGATGTCTCACTTTATAAATCTACATTTAAAACTATACATAAGATAAGGATCACCATATATCTAAAAGGAATATCAATTAGTTAAATCAATAAATGGACTATTTTTAATCTTGGGAAATTCCAAAACATCACATAAAGAGGAAATATATTTACAAAGGTTATAACCTTATATAGGGATATCTATGTAATTCAAAATCTATAACAAACCATCTTACCTCAAATTGACACACTAATGGAAATCCCATATGTCCTTTCAACGCTATAGATGATTTATTCTATATCATCAAGACTAGATAGAAACATATCTTATCCCTTACAATGTTTCCTAGGATCCCATGATTGTAATAATGGCTGGAGGTGAGGGTGTCATGAAATAAAATATATCCATAATTAATCAACATAATCCCATTATATATGGTCAATAAACCTCTCTACACTCACTCATGGGAATAACCCCACTTTTATGGTGAAAAATTATAGCTCAATATAACAAAGAAGAGACAGATTCTATAGAGGTTACCATTTTATATGAAAAACCATTTTATTTTACCAACCAAGCCTTGTCATTTAAAATTAGTAATAAATTTTCAAATTAAATCACCATTTTTTGAATCTCCAATAGGAAACAAATGTGATAATTAAACTTCATTCTGAAATTTCAGAATAGTCCCCTAAACCATGTTTTTGGAAGAACACATTTAAAACATCATTTAAGATAATCTTAGAATCCATGAAATTATTTATAATCAAAAGAATTACTAAAATAATAATATGAAGTATATATATATAAACTATACATATATATATCTCTCTCTGTGTGTGAGGAATCATATATATAAATTTGTACACGTTATAAATCTTATAAAATCATATATTCATAGGAAATTTAAATGGAGCAATCATAGGAAAAAAATTTATGTCCCATAAAAAATTGAAGAACCTACATTTTAAAATACTAAATCATCAAAATAAAAATAATCTTAAAACCCAAAATTAAACCTCAAGAAGAAATCCACAGAGTATAATAAGGAAAAATTATCATTAAACACACTAAATTATTTGGGAAAAATCGTATATATATTTTATAAAATACATAATACACATATAATTTTATTTAAAAGGAAGAAACAATGATAGTCATGGGAACCCTTTGTTTGAATATAACATTTATCCCAAAACGCTTTAATAAACAAATTTTATGTTAACAAATATGGGATATTCTATTAAAAATAATTTTAAAAACATCAATTATCACATGGTGTGTTTTGTAATATAATATTATTAAAATACCTACATCATGTTTATGTAATGGGACACTCAAATATGAAAAGAAATATGCCCATTAAGACAAAAAATATCCCTAATGTCAACAGAAACAACACATTATGTCAAAATACCTCTTGACTATTTTGACAACATGATACCAAAATAATGGGGAAATTGAAAACAATATAAGGTAGGTAAGAGATGGAAAAAGACCATACCATGAAAAAACCCCTTTGAATTTGTGTAGGAATATATCAAAATAAAAGAGATAGGAAAGAGAACCACATTGAATCCTCCAAGAAGGTTCATCATGTGAGTAGGTAAGGATAAGACCCACATTGAATTAAATTTAATGGTGGGGGAAAAAGGGAATCATAAAATTTTATTCACATAGACAGGTCACATGGATTATGAAACCATGCACCAATTCTGTTCCACTTACTAGAGATTCCTATGGAAATGTAGAATTTAGCATATTGATTTTGAAAACCATGTACTAAACATGAAAAGTTCATCTTTAAATATATAGAATATTTTTATGGATTTATATAACTATTTGGGCTAATAATTTTATATACACTAAAAATTCATATATCGAAACCTTTGTAGAGACTAATATAGAAACTGATGGTGAAAATAAAAAAATTAAGAAAAAATGAATAAATAATGAAAAATGGTCTAGGGTGTGGATAGACATTACTCATGGATCATAACATAAATATAGGTCCTAATAATGTGGTATGTACATAATCATAGAAAATAATTTATTATATCAAGTCTCTTTTCCAAGACCGTTATTACATGGTGGATGGAGTATCCTAGTGGATTTGGATTTCTAATAAGAACCTAAGAAATCGTTTGGTGATATATAAATTATTACCCAATTAATTTAAGAGCTACATAAATCTCTCTCCCCTCCTATATTTAGTGGATAGAGTTTAATAGTGGATTCAGTTCACTCTCATGTCCTTTACATGTCATCCCGTGATAGAATTAATTTACAAATGAATTAGATGAATATATAGGACCTTTCGATTAGATAATTATAAGACAAAAATATGTGTTCCACTTGAAATCAGTGATATAAAATATTATGAAAAACACATGTATATAAGATGGTCTACATAACATTTTCAAATTATATCATCTAAAATTACATCAAGAACTTTATTTTGTTGATAACATAAGTTTAAACACCTAAAATAAGTATATATAAAGGAAATTTTGTGGTTGATTATTAACATTGAACAAATTATAGATATATTATATATATATATATATATTAAAATTGAATTGAAACTATATTTGTTTCATAATTTTTATTAACCTTCTCAAAAAATAAAATGTTACAAGTCACTTTCAAAAATAATTTCTTATACATTAAAAAGAATAATAGTTGAAAAAATATTTTAATAATAATATCCAATAATTTTTCCTTGAAAATAAATAAACATAATGTAATAAAATGCGTAATGGAATATAAAATATATAAGAATATATAAATAAATACCATTTTAATCATTTTAATAAGTTTTTGAGTAAACCCGTATTAAATAAAGAGTTATAAAATTTACATTTACAAATAAATATAGTGATGAATGAAGATTATATAGGATAGTGAATTAATATAATTAAAAATATAAAAATAAAATTTTATTATTATGAAATAATATGTACATGTTGGAGATAACAAGTTAATAGAGAGGATGTGAATTACTCTTAATAAAATCATATTTTAATGAGGAAAATAAACCATCACAGAAGAATAAAATGAAATAAAAATGTAGATTCATAGAGAGAAATTGAAAATATAAAATAAAATATAAAAATGGGAAAATATAATAAATTTATAATATCATAGTAGAGAAAAATATTATAAACAATAAAATAGAAATTGAGTCGGTAAAAACACATAAATGTTTAATAAATTTTATTTCAAAGTAAATAATATATAAAATAACAAGAATAGAAATTAAACTGGGATGCCATATATTATTTTAGTGTAATATTCATAACGAAAACTAATTTGGATATAGGGAATATTTTATCATGTATAAGACATTAAAAATGATAATAATATAATGTAATGAAATTACGATAATAAAAAGAACTTGATGTATTGGTAAAATAATGAGTCCAAAGATAGTTAAAAAGGGATCACGAAAAATAATTTTTAATCCCATGAAAAAAACATTAATGATTATAATTTAAACCAATTGGATCATACATACATTATATAAATTAAAATATATTATGTTTTAAGAAAAAAGTGAGAAAAAAATTGAGATGAAAAACACTTATTTTGGATTCCCCCTCAGTAAAGTGTTCTCTATGAATCTGTATAAAAAATTTAAGGTTATTATTAATATAATGAATAAGTATATTTATATTTATTTTAATTTATAAAATTAATTTTTAATTTCATATTACTCATTTTTTATAATTCTTTATTAAATTGTTTAATCTTGTGTTAATTCTACCATTTGTTCAATACTAGATCCAATATGGATGTTCATTCTCTGGTCCATAATCTTGTATTCATCACATCCAAAATTAACATTGAATTTGAATATGTGTTTTCACATATTTATAATTTCTAGTAGTCATTTTATGGAGTCTATAAAGATGTTTTATCATGGCCTGTTAAAATATCCCAATTAATGAATTTTGATTAAATAAAAATAATTAATATAATTAATGTATTCACAGAATTTTACTCTCAATATATAATTATTAAAACATATTAAAATAATAATTATTTAACTATGTTACTAGTATATATGTTTTTCTTATCAATAATGATATAAATATTATAACATCATTCATATAAGTAGTAGAACAGACCCAAACAAGAATGCGTTATAAATATATAATGAGTAAGAACATGTTATCATAATGTAATAATATCACTTTTAGAATAGAAAAATATTTTTTAAAATAAATATTTAATTAAAAAATTATATTAGATAAGTGTTGGATGAAAAAGATAAATAATAAATTCTTACGGAGTGGATAATACATATGTGAAAAAATCTAATATTCTCTTAGGGGGCCTCTTAGAAATAAAAGATTTAGGAATCCTTATTATTAATAGATCATATCATGAAATATAAATTATTTAATGGGAAATAATTTATGTTGGAATTTATGTTGAAACTAATGGAAATATATGGAATGGAGTGGGTGGAATATGAGTCCTTTTAATGTTTAGCTGTTGTTGTATTTTTGAAAATATATATCTTTCAATGAACATGGAATTTAATTTTTCTAGAGAAGTGGATCCAAAGTGGACTATTGATTTAGATAAGGTAATTTTATATCATTAATTCCCTCATAAACCCTTTTATAGACATGTTTTTTTATATTTTAGTTTCTTACCCCTTAGTTAAACCTATTTACCTCATTTTCCCTTCATCGTGGTTACTCAATTTTTAACTGGTTAACCTATTTTTTGGCATTGAAATGGAGTATTCTTTATTAAGTAATTCTAAAGTTATAATTTAAAATATTAAATCCATTTTAGTAGATTAAATTTCAAATGTTTATAAAAATTAATTTTAATATAAGAACACGCAACTCATAATATACAAATTCTAGAAAATATGTATTTCACAGAATAAAATTTAATTTAATCTTATTAATTATCAAGTTATAATCATTGGATGGGTCTTAAATTATATATATATATATATATATATAATTCATAATAGTGTTTATTTTACAATGATATTTTTAATTTATTAAAATAAAAAGACACATTATATCAAAAACAATTAATTGAAAAATATTTATTTTTAATATAAATTTATTTCATATTTATTTATCAAAAAATTATTATAAAATAATTATTAATTATTAATTTTTCAAATATAAACTATTCATTTTATAAATCTCTTACTATAAAATCCAAAATTTTAGAATTTAACGAAAAAAATATAATATATAGTAAATAATTATGAAAAAAACATTTCTATTTAGAAATGAAAAATTAAATTAGTGTTCCCAATAGTTACATAATTATTTATTAGATTTAATTAAATTATTTTTCTAATATTTCCTTAAATTTTACTGATACATTTTATTAAGAAGATATATTTTTTTAGAAAATAATTAATTATACAAATATATTCCGTTCATAAAAATAGTTTCTTAATAATAAACACTCTTTTTTTAAAAAATAGGTTATTTTAACTCTATTAAAAAAAATTTATTACACACATTGAAACCTTAGGGGATCAATCTTCTTAGAGGGGATTCCCTTGTCCTTTACTACATTAGGCATTTATAGGATCCACTTGTCCTAGGGTAGTTGGGTCTCGCATGTCTTATCTTGTACCTTTAATTTTACCTGAATAAATATTTACATGTAGAGAGGACAATATACTGTTTTATAATTTCCATTTAATGGATATATCACCCTCATTATATCCTCTAAATTCGTTCTATTCGAACATCACGAAGATCAAATGTCCTTTTATATTTTTTATTTGTGATTTTATAAAAAAAAGTCTTCTACCATGTTTTTTTGTTATTATAGGTTTAGTTCTAATAATGGTGAATTATAAGGGTGATGATGATTCCAAATATTATCAAGTTTAATAAATAATAATATTTTTTATTTAATTTCCCATTTTAATTTAAGTATGTTTATGGAATAAAATTATCATTAGTATATAAAAAACTGTTATGTGCATTATTTTGTTTTATGTACATTTTTATATGGATACATTCATAGTGAATATAATTTTATTAGTTTCATTAATATTTAATTTTAATTACATTATAGTAATTTAAGAATATTTTAAAATAATAGAGGAACTTATTTATAAATTTTATGCATACAATTCCAGGAAAGAAAATGTTTCTTAAAACTGAGAGTGTTACATCCCCCATCCCCTATAAATAAATTTTTTTCCTTCCAATAATAGTTATCCATTACTAATGAAAATATATTATGGTACCTATATGTTAGAAATGACATAATATATAATTTTTAGTAAAAAAATAGCATAATTTTCTTGTATAATATTCGGAAAATATTAATTAAAATATCAATGTATTTATTAAAAACATTTCTGTCCTTAATAGTTAGTTTCTCCTCAATTAGTTCAATTATATATCCCTAATTATTAGGTATCATGACCCAAATAATTGAATTAGCTTCATATGGAATTCATAGTTAACCATATTCAGATAAATTATAATTTATTTATTTAGGTTATGATATGTGATTTCCATATCATGGAAATTAATATAATTTCATTATAGAGAGAGTTAATCCATTCCCAAATCATATCATTTTGACTAAAAAATGAATAATTATATTTTAAGGAATCACATTCTAAAAAATATATATTAGTGATGATTTATATAAATGGGATGTAATAAGTCTACCACTAACATTTCACACTAATAATTTGATAATTAATCATTCAGTTGGTGATTCCAATCTCCTAGAAAACATTCCTGATAAAAACGTTTGGGTAGATAAGAATGAAATAAAATATTTAAGTTTTTGAGTCGATGATGTGTTTATATTTCAACATTTTTTCATGTGGCCCAATATAATATCGACAATTTCATAATCCTTCCCTATAACCGTTTGATTATGAGGTTTCTTATGTCTATTATCCTAATTATCCTATTATTTATAGATTTTTTTTCATAATTCATAAACCAAATTAATTTAATACATTGGGGTATAGGTGTGGCATTGTTCTATGATTTCATTCCATCCATTTCATTAGTCACCCCCTTCAAATAACTTTGACATTCATATAATCGATGTCCCAATATTCTTCACTTAAATCATTTTTCACCTTCAAGAATTGCTCATGTGATTCTTCCCACATTTTGGCATATAGGTGATTAAATTTTCATTCCACCATGTGGGTTACCATTTTTGTTTCCATGATACTCAATTTTTATATCCTTATCACCGAATGAATTAAAAAAATTTGAGACTTCAATTATAATTTAATCCTTAATATCAGATCTAAAAATTTCTTCATATATGTAAAAGTTTATTGCGAAGAACTCTATTCAATGACATAGTTTTATAGCACTAATGAAATGACTGATTTCAATTTCAGAATCAATGATAAAACTAACTTATATGAACTGAGAAATTATTGGTTATTTCTCTTGAATAATTATTTTGTTGAGTATCTTACATTACATTCCATGTCAAACTAAACCTAAAACCTTGAAATGTTAATTAAACTATTTAAAAATACTATTTTATCCATTTAATTAATTGGAATTTGAAGTAAAAACTAATTTTCAAATTCTTATATTTTTAATAATTTTAATGTTATAATTTTTTTAAAAAAAATTATATCGTTTTTCAATATTATTTTATGATTATTGTTTGTATCATTTAAAATAATTTATTTTTAGATAAATTATAAAAATACAAATTTTTCTAAAAATTAACAATTTTATAAAACAAAAATAACTTATGAATTTAAGATACTATTTTTATGTAAAAAAATAAGTTTAATAATTAATAAAAATCAATTGAAAATAAATATTTTAATTTATAAAACATGTCCTTAACAGTTTTGAAAAAAAGTAATATTAGATAATAAAATATTCGTTTACAAGAATTTAATAGAAACTAGACATTCTAAATTTTTGAAATTAAATATAAAAAAAATATTTCTAATTTGAGTTAAACATGTCAGTATTTTATAATATTATCAATTTTTTTTATTTATAAAGATAATATTTGTAATATTTATGATAATTACCATAATAATATTGAAAAAATTATTATTTTTAATTATTATATTATTAATATCAATGAATTTATATCGAACTTGATAAATTTAAATAAATTAAATAACAAATATAATTTTATTTATAAAATCAATAATAAATATATTGATATTAATTTAGCTTTTTATCAATATTAAATAATTTTTAGAATCAAAAAAGAAAAAAATGCCAGTTTTTACAAAATGAATTTTCTACACATTCTCTGTTTTAATTTAATAGATATTTTTTTTGTAATTTTATTTGATTAAATAAATGTTAAATTTAGTTTCATAAAAAAATTGGATACATGGGTTTGTTTAATCCTGCAAAATGTGAACCAGAAATTTTAGAATTGAAGAAATACTCGACGAATAAGTAGTATTTTCTCCACAAAATGAAAGCAAGGGGAAGCATGGCTTCATGGAGATAAAGAACATGGGTAATATGAATCAAGTAACCCAAGTAAAATCTTATGATAAAGTTATTCGCATCACATGATCTGTTCATTATCATGTGGAACCCCTCTGATTGTCCCTTATAATCTCATGAATGCTTCCAGAAAAGTACGCCTAATCATCCGAAGGTCCATCAGATAGCCCTCTTGACCATGTGCAGTCCCTTAGATCAGTCTTTTTCAATCATATGGCATGATAGATAAAAAATATTTATGATCAGAAAATACATTCATATAATAATCTATGAAAAATGTGGAAGCTTCATACAAATAGAGTTACCATTATATTCATGTGAAGGGTTGTTGCGGTTCACATGATCAATTTATTGATCATTCCAAATCTCTAGGGTAATTTCAAATACATCACACGAAGAACAATAAATATGTAAAATTCATTATGATATGTATTTCAAACATGTCCTTTTTTCATGTGACACCTTGGAGGAAAACACATGGGAATACTTTGTATATAATATAAAATAAAAGATAAAAAAGATAGTACCCTTACATAAAGAAGAGTTGAACTATATTTTATTTGAAGGGGTTATGTGCATTGTATGATCAGTTTACTGATCACATGAAGGATCTTTGACATCCCATATTTATCTTGTGAAGGTCTCTATATATTCCATCATGATCCTTTAAAGGTCCCCAAACATGTTAGCACGATCTTATGAAGGTCTAATTACATGTTGATTTGAATATGAGAAAACCATTTGAAAAGTAATGTGTTTAATAAATATGGTAATTAAGGAGTGATCATTTAGAAATTGTTTATCAAGTTGTATAATGATGATACCATGTATGATCTATGATAAGATCACGTGATGTGCAGGATTCAAGGTTCCCCCCACTGAATGAAGACCATTTATGTGATTTATGTGCTATAAAAATTCTGTATATCCATTGGGGTCATGCCTATAAATTAATCTCTTAACATAGAGAAATATAGACACATTGGGTTATAGAGGAATGGTTGAAATTTCTAGAGTGGGGAATCATACAATAACAATACTCTTCTACCAGTTAATCGTGGGAATGAATTAAGGGATTATTAGATATATTTATGTGCATTGTTTGACCACCCCATTAATTAAATGATGGGAATTCTTTAATTTTATATTGGTCACATGAAGGAGTTTTTGTGTGTCAATATGATCACATGAGGCCTTAGTAGGTAACCTCTGGTAGAACATTGAAAAATTTGTGAAACAAATGGTGAAAATTCTGAACTCTTCATCTGAAGATGGATACATTGATTTTCATATGAGTGGGTCATGAAATTCCTATGATATCTTCATTGATCACAAGAAATAATTTGAATAGGATATTTAGATCCATAAAAGTTCACAAAAAATGTCACTGGTTTATGTAAATTTCTCCAGAAATATCATTCTAGTCACATGAAGCACCTTAGACATATCAGACTAGCCACACAACATCCTCCATATATGTCAACATGACCACACAACAACAATAAGACATATTATCATATTTTTGAGGCCCTATCTAAATTTCATATTCATCAAAAAAAATAATCACGACAGGTCATCAAGATTATTAAATTTCTTATATATATTTGAAATGGATCATGAATAGTCATCTACACATGTCATCTTGTTCACATGAATTCCTTAAAACATATCATTTTCTTCTTGAAAATCACCTGGGACATATCTACCTAGTCTCGTCATATCCTACCAACACGTTTTTGTGATCACACAACAACCATTAAACATTTTATATGTGGTACCTGTGGCCCACTAGCAATGTTAGTTTGATCATGTGATATGAATTATACTTATCAACCCTGATAATGTGAAAAGAACTAGACTGGTCAGCTTCTATCACCCAAATACTTTTGGATATGTCAATTAATCACCTTTGGATATGTCAAATGGATACTCTAGAAACATCAAGAGGACACCTTGAGACTTTTCAGAGAGAATCCTTATGCATACTGTGTAGATTCCCCTATACATTTCATCCGTGTCGAATAGGAAAACATGGTCATGCACCCTCAAACAATGTTAACCCCCAACCAAGGGTTTTGGATGGATAATTCTCCCCTTTATATGGAATGTGTAGTCAATTGAATAGGATTAGGAAATCATGAAACTGTATTTTTATTATGGGACCCTTATACAACCCATGAATGCTTAATCGAACAATTATGGTCCCCCTCTACATTTTTAAGAGGATAAGGGTTTGATATTTCCAAGGGGAATACCCACATCTATATGCCCTGAAATTTCATAAACAACATGTATAATAATGATACCTTCATGTATAATCAATTTCCCCAACTTATCAACAGGGTTGGGTCCCATTGAAACATGATGACTCTGATTCATATAAAAACAATGATAAGTAAGATTTATTCATAATGGATTATCCCTATACCAAAAAATTACAACATCTTTTCTCTAGTATGTATGTCATGCGATTATATATAGTGAAACCCATTTATTTCAATCTATTGATACTCACACCGAGCATGACTATCATGAACTTATTGATTTTGGATGACCATATCAATAGAATCAAAGGGATCCCTAAATGAGGTACATATTCATGTGCAATCCTTATTCAATTACATGATACAAATTCATTATAACCAAGAAATACACTCGGAGTAAGTCCCTAAGGAATTATCATTATAATGAAAACATATGGCAATAAACCTCATAAGTATTAATTATATTTCCCCACCCATTAGATGGTTGATGATATAAAAACTAAATGGGTTTTTATTCCTATTATCATAGGAAGAATAAGATGGATCTGGGATGTTCAGTCTAACTACCAATACACAAATCACCTCTAATGATGTTTGTAAACAACAAAGTTCATAGTTATATGGATACAAAACACTGAAAATAACCCATTTCTTAAGAATAATAGAAATTAATTAGAGAACCTCTGATGTATATAAATGGTAGAAATAAGAGAACCCCATTACATATAGATATATTCCACAACCATTTATTTAATTATGGTAACAAATCCTACATTAGGATTTTGGAGAGATTTAAAAACAAAACTTAAACATATAAGAGAGTTATGGAATATGAAATACTTTCCCTTAAATGGGTGTGATGAGCCTGAAATACTTTCCTCTAATAAATGTGAGTTTATAAGATTTTTTTGTTCGAAACCTCTAACGATCAACTGCCATTTGAAATTAGTCGTATTATTCATCAAGGATGTGAGAACCTTTTTTTTATTATATATATAACCTACTAAAATCTTTTGTTTTGAAACTATGATGATCCTATCATAATAAACCATCAGAAAAAAAGATATATGAAAACCTAAAAAATGGTGAACATGGCATGAAATCATGTGATAACATAATAATCAATTCACTCTGGGAGTTGGGAATCTAGTTTCCCAAAACTAGAGAATATCTAGATGAAAAAAATAATGTTGAACCTAACATGATTCTTTTATATACAGAAAACAATTTCTTGACCATATATTATGAATATGTTTCATCCCTTGGTTAAAATAATATTTCGCCTCACCTTGTGATCATTAAAAAAATTAATTGGGATTCAAATGAAATAGTCCATTTTTTATGATCATTCAATGTAGGAAAAATGGATGAACTGATAACAATAATAAATACTAGAGTTACCCATTCATATCTAATTTATCATGTTTTAAACAGAAAATATGTGTTGATTGGAGAAATTATTAATTTTTATCTTTGTGACCACATAATACACTCACAACCACCTCAATGACATGAGATCAATTCCTCATCAAGAGAATTTTTTGGAACCTTAGTTACTACATCAACCTCCACGGGTCACAAAATAATATCAATCACCAAATTCCATCATATTTATGTAGAGAATGCGATGGTAAAGAAACAAAACTAACAAGATAGGATCATGACCCTAGAGGATACATGTAGAGGTCTCCTGACAATAATTCATATGAGCCCTTATCATTCAAGGAAATCTACAATGAATAATGCGAAAACTATCACCACAATAAATCGTTCTAGAAGTCTATCCTCAATGAATGACAATAATCACCTCCCTTGCATTAGGATGGTGGAACATAGAGTTATCAATGGATTAATTATATTTTATGACCAACCTTGGAGGGAGTATGTCAACTACCATCACCACTTCCATCCTGCTAGTACACCACACTCTCCTGCTGATGAAACTACCTGATGAGCCACCACCCAGGACACTCATGACTAGACATAAAGGGGACCTCATCAGGTGTTGTGAGCAAGAGATAAAATGTAGTGGGACTATATTACATATACCAATAAATGATTCTCATTGACATATTCTTGTAGTGGATATAAAACTAGATCATATCCCTACTCAACCCAATCAATTCTGCACATATATTTCTACATAAATAATGGGGGAGCCACATACCCCCATCCCCCATACATGAATCCCATAAAAATATTCAAATTGAATAAGGATGAAAATAGATGGATTATATCGCCAATTTAATCAATGAAAACTTACAGAATCTCTTAGATAATGATAATGAAAAAACATATATCCCTTCACAAACTCTGAAAAAGTGTCACTATATTATCAAAATAATATAAGGCACTACTAGAATATTATTGTGACAGTATAGATACAAAAACAATGAAATATTCACATCCCAACAACTCAAGAGTAATATCACCATGATTAATAGGAACATATGTATACACTAATGCAAAAACACATTCTTGATCCCATATATGAATGTTATCGACATGTCTCGGTAAAGGAAGAGGCAGAAGACTGGGCTCATATTCCCTTTCCAATCGTGTCTCACAAAACCAGTTCAGAAAATTCTGTTGGACGAGCTCTCATTCATGTTGTAAAAGGCCAAAAAAATTATCGAAATGTATAGGACCAGGCTCATACACCCGATCCAACTATGGTTTGTAATAATAATAATAAAATAACTATAATAGGGATTCATATCCCTACAAATTCTAATGTAAGAATACATTAGCATCCTTTTAAGGCTATACAGGAAGAGGAAAATATCCCTTCTGCCTTTTTAATGGTCCACCGACATATTCTAATACAAGAATTCATCATTCAAATGGGATCATACCCCCACATCGACAAGGGATAACCGATATTCTCCGACCATAACCCTTAGGGAGTCTCATATACTTTCCGACGATACAAAATCTCACCATCATACTACAATAGTTTCTTGGTAGTATTCTTATATCCCTTAACAAATGATAATCATCAACATATTTCGGCGACCATTATGTAGCCGACCCATATAACAGGTCAACCCCAAAAGGTAGGTCAACATATTTTGAACACATCCTAGAATGAGTCTCATATCCTTGATCTTCTCATTTATAATGTTTTCAAGGTTGTACAATGCATATCTATAAGACCTCTAGGGTCCATCAACTATTTAACTGATGAAAAATGTGATAAAAACATCGATATTCTTACTCATGATAGTATTAATATGAATCAAAAGGACTATACTCCTAATATATTCTATGTAAACCTATTTATTGAAATATATCATCCAAACCATGAAATCCTCCCCTTTCAAAGACAACTTGTCATAGATATTTCCCCATTGACAATTTAAAAACCATCATCGGGGTCAGTAAGAGACCTAGAGAGGTGACTTTTTTTGACATAGAAAGTGGTGGAGCATGATTGCAATGAAGGAGAAGTCGATATGGATATATAGTGGGAGTTGGTTGTAAAAAACCTCCAAAACATGTTTTGGCCCATAGAAACATTTGATTGTGAATTCACAAATGAACTAAAAGAGGACTGTGTTACCTATTAATATTAGAACATGTGGATAAATTTTTAGAAACTAAATTCTAGTTGCCTCTATTATTGAGGATATTAGGGTTAACTCCTAATACTACTCATGATATGTTGTCAGCTAGAGAAGGATTTAATGTCAATAGATTAGGTCCCATAACCAGAAAGGTACAATGAAAACCTACATCACACTTTGTTTCATAACAAGTCAACTCCCTGACATATAATATATAAATCCCCATTAAACATATGCATTAAAGGATGGAGAAAGTATGGAGAACTCCACTTTATAGAGACCATGTAATAGTAAATATCCCATTGTACAACACCCGATAATATCATAGATGCAGGAGATAATAGGGTAATTGGTAACACATGGTCCTGTTGGTCAATACAATGAAGCCCATATTATTTGAGGATGAAAAGGTTCCATAAATAGAGAGATATAGATGGTAGTAGACTCTTAAAGGGGGACTCTAAAAAATGGGGACACATCTCAGACATAGGGTGAATTTTCATAGGTTACCCAATAGATTTTTTAGGGAGTGACTCCCATAATAGGAATCCATTACACCCAACCCATGCAAGAATGAGACTATGACAAATCTAAAAGATCATAGTAGTAGATATCATAAAATCCTTCTGGGATAAAATCCATACTATAGAGGTGGGGTTAATTTTAACTCAATTTTTATCACCATGGTCACCAAACCGAAAGAGTGGATGGTAGAAATTGACAGTGGTTTCGGATCATCCACACCCTACAGGGAAGGGTGAATTTATATTTTAATTTCTATTCCTATAGCTATAATTTCATGTAATGGATTCCTTAGATCCACTGAAATTGGATCATAATGTTCTAATAGTGGAACAAAATCAATCCCAACCCATATTCTTGGGGGAATTTTTATCTTCATAATCACCATGAATGAAATAAGTCTTCTCTATGATTAGAGGTAAATAATTATGGTCGGTATCCCAACCATTCCACCTACTGTGGGACACCGCATTATCATTTGGGGCCTCCTCTGAATTTATGAAAGGAAACTCCCATGAAGTCCCTATTTACAGACTATGAAAAGGATAATGTTAGATAAATACAATAAAATCCCATAAGGTTCATAAGTGAATATGGTCCAACAAGGGTTAGAGAAATGGTCCAGATGAACCCATTAAAGGTGGATTGAGGAGTAAAAACCCATCTTAGGGTGTGTAGAGTGAAGAGATAAATTATATTTCATTATATTCCTTAGTTACCATCATTACCATTAATTAAAAAAATTATGTGGACCAAAATGTAAATTTAGAGTTCCAAATACTAAAATCATACATTGAGGTTTAAGTGATTTTTATGCACAAACGGTGGCTGCATGTATGCGATATCAGATATGGAACTAGAAAATACATCCTTTGAATGAAAAGTATCCACCTCCTTGATGGAACTACACAAAGGATAAAAGTAATGGCATGGATATATCTAAATAACCACCCATAGGATCCAAAATCCCCTTTGTAGAGGAATGAATTGAAAAATATAAGAATGATATTACAATTCTCAAACAACTCAGTGGAAAACTACTCTGAGGAAATATTCACACTGGGTATCTCATTAAAATAGATTCACACATCCCTACTAATACATATTATGAGAGTGATAGTATGCTTGTAAGAGCAGTAGCTGACCATTAAGCCAGTTCAAGATATAGACCACTATTTTACATCAATGAGTACGTTACAGTCAACTGTGACATTCCACTGTTATAGAAAGGACCTCATCCCTATCATGGTGATCATCTATTCTCGGCACAGACTGAGAGTTAGTAGGATATGAAATCAAGGTCACCTTTTCAATCCTTTCCCATTCCTTATTAATTGGAGGTGGTCCTGATGGTGGTACCTTTAGATATCTTCAACACTATCAAATCCATTCATACTCGAATGGAATCCATGGATAAGTGGTATGCCCCCATTAAATCTTAAACGAATATATATCTCGAATGGGTGGATGCCACTTCCCCCCACCTAATTTTTGAAATACTATATTCTCCACCTTCTATGGGATGTGAAATCTAGAATAGCATTTCACACACTACGTGTCTCAATGCAGCCTGATGATGGGCCATGGAGACCAGTATGAGGTGAACAAAATATGACATTTTTTATACATAAAATTTCCATTTTGGCCTTATTTTGGTAAATAAGACTTCCTAAATGATCTGGGGTAGTTTTGAATGACCTTTGTTCTCAATTCCATTATTATTTTAACTATATGATAGGGAAGATAATGATTATTGACCTCACATATTCCAAGGAGTTAGAAAATTAAAGAGTCTATAAATTCATTTCCATATTTAAAGGATACATGCACTCACTTAGAATAACACTCTATTATGATAAATTTATACATTTTTTTGATAATATTCAAGAGAATCGTTGGAATGTTTTTGAACACAATGAAATATCTAGGAATATTCCATGAGTTCCCTAAGAAAACACGACAACTAGAAGATTGCATTTGGAAAACATAGGAAAAATCATTTCACGTGCCTAAGACATAGGAAAAAATACCTTTATTAAAATATAATGTTCCTATTACAATCGAACCAGTGACACTTCATACCCAATCACCCAAGTAGTCTTCGATTTTCTCGACTCCTCTTGCTGAGTGGCTGTAGTTGAAATATTTCTCTTGGTTACAAGAAAATAGAGATCAAGGTCACCAGTGATTCAAGGAATATATGAATAAAGTTACATAGTTCTAAAATGAATGGGTTCTTGGTTATTTACTGATAGTAGTGTAGAATAACCTATATAATCTACCAGATCCTAAGAAACCCTATGGGGTCAAACAAAATGATCACCTGAACTACTTACCTTTGAATAGGAGTCTAGGCCACACCATCCCAATATTCTATGTCTTCAATGAATCCTCAAAATTTTGGTTAATTCTGAATTGTTGATACTGGGAAAGGCCCTAGCACATGTGACTTATTTATCCTTAACCCAATAAGAAAATGTATGTGATAGGGAAGAAGGTCCAGCCAGTCATTGACAAAATTTTGACAACTGGATGAGTCGAAAGATAGTTGAATGAGATCATAATACCCTAAGAGTAAAACTTATAAAACTAGTAACAATACCAAAAACTAATGGGGAATAACTAAGCATTAAACATGAAAGTGTATGTAATTATTAGACATAAGAAGAGACCCAATATAAATATTTATACCCATACCAAACACAAAATCCAACTCATGTATATTTCATTGCTTTAATATAAAAATAACAGGGATCAACCCACCATTTGAGACCCTTATTAGAGAAAGACATCTTATTAAGTTTAGTTAAAATATTTTACAAAATAGATAACTACTCCATTGATGAATACACCCCTGAGTACAATGTCTCCGTGCTTGAATGGGGAGCTAAAGGTCCATGATGGAGATGTTGTAGGTAAAAATGAAAGAACTCAATATTATAGTCATATCATTTAAGAATACATATAATAGACTGAAATAAATGTTCATGAAATTCAGAAATCGCAAAGAATAATAAACATTCTTCAGATCCCTTCAGTGGTCATTCAAATACAATCATTTATTATGTATAATTACTGGTGGAAATTTTCAAATAATCCTAAATAATGGGGATGTCCAATGTTCCCGAAATATTTTGAAACAAATTCTCCATTGACCTTTTCCCAACCACCAAACCCTTCTATATCAAACACCAAATGTCTTAAGATCTAGGGTATGAAGAAAACCCACTTTATGAAATATAGAAATATGAACAGAAATATTATATTCTAAATTAGATGGTGGTTCTACCAACTATAATCTAAAACTGAGATTCTCTCTATATTTCAAACAGTCATAAAGACTAAATCATTGAGGGCCTCTAGAGTACACATGAGTTTGATGCATAAGTTGTTATAGTCATGATATACTGACTAGAGATGATTCCATAATAATTCCATAACACTGTCCCATTCACATAAATGGCCATGAAGAAATTATATAGGGATATATTAGATTCCAGTTATGTTTCTATAAAATATAATAATATCAACATATAAATGATTCTAGTTGAAAATGGTTTTGGATCAACCTTATCCTAGTCTGGGACCTTAAATTATTGAGATATAGTGAGGTGTACTGGTTTCCAATGAATCTAACTATTTAATGGTTTGATAAAAATGATTTTAGGCCTCTTGGAAAGGTCATTCTATGAGTATAGTTCAAATACTCAAATATAATGTTGAGTTTATGGTTATCTAGAAGGGCACAACATATAATTTTCTTCTCATGAGACCATGGATTCATATCAAAGTAGTGGTCCCTTAAATATTTCATCAATTCTTAAAATACCCCTTCTAGAGAAATATTATCATACTTCATGGTGAAAAAACCTCATTTTCATATTATGAAGCAATATATGTGATGTTAAGTTTCTTTATAAGGAAAGATAAAAACCCTATGGTGGAGGATGATATGTATTTTTCTAGTCCTAATGTATTTTGGATAGTACCTATGAATTCCTAGAGCATGCAATAAAGTGACAATGTGCTTCCCTAAACTAGAACAAGGATGTATACTCATTCCTAAAAAGATGTTGTTAATATGAAATTTCTCTAGTCTATTTCCACATGAAGAGAATTGTGTTGGTTGTGGAAGATTCTTTAAATATGATTCAGACTAAATCTTTATTAGTATCTGATATTTCACTTGATCTATTAGGAAAAATTGAAAATACTATGAAAAAAATCTTTGTGACTCAAGATTTACATATCCCTCCATCCCCTTGTAGTTCTGTAATTTAATACAAGAATCCACATAATCTACCTAAAATAACTCTGGTAGTTCTAGATGAAAATGTCTCCTATAAAAGCCTCACTTATCTTGATAGTGATAATGGTTACCCTATCCACAATGCCTAAGTATTCCATTACAAACACATAGAAAAAATAATAAGTCATTGACCTCAGGCAATCCCCTCCCGCATTTGAAGAAGGAATATCCACCACCAATGATTTGCTCAAATATGTGAATTTGAGAATAGAAGAATACCTAAAAAATATACTGATTTGTGGCACCAAGCCTCTTGAGTACTAAGAGATGTAGATTATCTTTCTAAAGATTCATTGATATGTTTTTTCTTTGAATTATATAAAGGCTTCTAGATTGAAGACCAATGTGGCTACTCATAACCCAGTTGTACACAATACCATCGAGGGTTCATGAAATCATAAAAAATAAACACATCTCATGAAACTAATGTTGGATTAAAAGTCAAAAAATCGGTGAAATACAATTTTATTTGGAATGTTTAGTACCCAAAATGGATTTCCAATATCGTCCTCTCTATGAAAAATAATTATAAAATTAGAGTCTACCTTGATTTTAAGACATTAATAAACACTACTTGAAGAATGATTTCATATTTCCAAACAAAGAACTTTTTATTGATGGAATTTATGGTTTCTAATACCTTTCCATTATGGATAGGTATTCAGGGTAAAATCACATAAAGGTTCCCCTGAATATGAGGATGTCAGTACCATTATATCACCTTAGGGAATAATTTTCTACCATGTCACGACCTTTGGATTTAGGAATGATAAAACTACATACCAAAGCAAAGTGCATCATATATTTAAACCCATCATGGGATAAATCATGAAATGTTATGTTGATGACCTGGTGGTTAAATCTCAATGGTGATGTGATCACCTAAATTATCCTTAGACAATTTTTAGTAAATTACAACATCACAATTTGAAGATGAGTTTGATTTTGGAGTTCTGTAAGGGAAATTCCATTGCATTATGGTACACCATCATGAAATCATAGTCTATATAGTAAATCATATTATATTCATAGAAATTTTACCATACTAGAATATTAATTAATTGAGGGGTCTTTAATGGAACCTTGCATACAATTGGCATTTGACAACCAACATGGATGGAAAATATCACCCATTAAAAATGTTAATCAAGAATGGAGTCAACTACTTATTGGATTGGATTTTTCGAGAACATTTTGAGAATATGAAGTAGTACTTATTTCATGTATCAATCTTGATTCCACTAGTAGAAGGAAAATCACGTAACATATATTTGTTTCTCCTGGAATGATTGATTAATGATCTCCTTAAAAAGAAAAATGAAACCAGAGATGAAGATAGATTGAACTATATGATTTAAACATTTCTAGATACTGAGACTTGATATTTTAATATTTATAAGAACTAACTCGCACTCATATTTGTTGTAAAAAATAAGAGGAATTATTTGTAGCACTATAAAATCCACATAATCACTCATATCATCCAACTCAAGTATATTATTGTTTGAAATATGTCAAATTGGTGTTTGTCACAATGGGTTGTTATCCTATAATAGAATTGAATCCATTTCATGTCATTGAAGGTAGTTATAGGGATGTTCATTGTTGGTTTCAATGGAGTATATCCTGCCCCAAAAAGTATACCAGTAGACACTGAAGTTTAAGAAGAAGATGTTATTTATTCCCATGAAACACACAAGAAACAGAAGATGTATTTTGATGGTTCCTCCCAAATTCTCATTTGAATGATAGTGTAAAAATTGATTCTCAACTCGGTCAGTATAAGGATTGTTTTTGTTTCTCTAGATAAAGATATTTTTTCCTATTCTTTCTCACTAGCATAGTACTACAATAATAATGGGGGAAAGTATCAAACACTTATCTACAACTTTGAACTAGCTCCACAATATCATATAAAATATCTAAACATTAAAGGTACATTAGGTTAGTAATCATACTGATTAAGGATTAGTATTCTATCAAGAAGGAAGAATTGTCCCCTCTCATTGGTAACTTTGGAGGAATGATGGAAAAATTCCCATTTAAGACAACATTTCATCACATCCATCAAATCAAAAATTTCTTGTTTCGATGTAGTATCCAAGGAAACCATAGGGTTAGATGTTCCCGATCAATATGAATTGGTTTCTTTACATCACTTACATAAGGATGGTTTCACTAGTCATTTTATATGACATAGAGGAAATCAATCTGGTCAACACAACCCCATGGAACAATGAGACAACATCTATCCCTAGATGGATGGATCCCATAATATATTATCTCTAAAATGGTATCCTTCAGTTAGATCTTTCCAAAAAGTAATAGATTCTATGATGAGAATCAAACATTACCCATTGGGTCCCACCAAATGAGACAAAGTACCTCAATGAATAGAACATTTATAGAATCATATTTAGATACTTTTCATAAGGAGAGACTCTCATCATCATGGATGATGTCTAGACAAGGTCATGTGATGATCACCAATCCAGAACATGACTCTTCCACCAGATTAGTATAAATGGTTACTATAGGAATAATATAATAATAGACTACATTTAATTCACCAAGACGTGTCACACATGTAATATTCCTGAAAAAATCATATATCATCCCCTATAGTTTCTACATATGGAAAGTTATTCCTAGAAGTTTTCTATTTGGGGAATGGATGTTGTGGGGCGATTTCCCTGAGTAATTTTAAAGTAATTTCAGTAGATCATTACTACTACCTAGTTCATTTATTAAAGGGTTGATCCCATACCCCTAAAGGAATTCTGGATGGAGAAGATCATCAATATCATTCAATATAACATTATCACTAGATATGGTGTCCCTCACATGATATTAATTGATAATTGAACCAATTTCTATTATTTCTCAATGAATAAATTATACCAGGATTACAACCTTGATTCGAACAATTAATTCTACTATCATATGGTGGAAATAGATAAATATTGTACTTAAATAAGACTGTTAAATAAAATATCCAACATTTTGTATAAAGAATATAAATCATGTTTGGAAAAGATATTTCATCATTTGTGGTCCTACCGTACATCTACATGCACTGCCAGGAGAGAACCCCCAGATCATTGGTTTATGGTATAGAGGTTGTTCTTCCCTTAAACTTCCATTTTCCCTCACTATGAATATATATTTTTGGTTATCTATCATATTATGAAAAACCAAAAAAGTGGATGGATGAGTTATAATTATTTGATGATGAATGGTTTCAAACACTTCAGAAAAATTATGTTCATCAAAATCAGATGGCACGATCCTTCAACAAAAAGCTAACCTCCTTTTAATCCTTCAAAGAGAACAAGTATTGGTTCTCTGTACCCCAATGATACTGTGAAATAAACATCCAATGTTGGAGCCCAAGTGGGAAGGTCCATACATCATATATAAGTTCTAATCTAACCGATATTTCTCATGGCCCCAAAGGATGAGGAACACATTATGTCTCCACCAATGCCCTATTTATCAATAAGTACATTTCATAGTTTCCTCGAACATTCCATGTCCTAGAGGGAAAACATTAAGATGAAAAGTGTTGCAATTATTGGTTGAAATATTATAAAGAGAATAACTTTCAATGTCCTTGTAGAAACACGTTTAACTACACAACATTCCTTGTCCATATAGCAAGATGTTAAAATGAAAAGGAAATTATGGCTTTATTGTGAGAAATTAAACTGTATATAAGATATACTGCCACATGAAATTATACTATATAGAGGTTGTTAATTTTTTTAATGATTCATTGAGCATGAACTGGTTATATGAAGAGAAAAAAATAATCCTCTATACCATGTGTGAGTCAGATCCACATAAGGGGATTTCTAATGAACTATAGGTGAATTAATTCCTATTTTCATTGGATACTACTGACGTATAGATGTCCAGTCCTAGGTCCACCCACAATACAAATGTAAAATTCTAGCCTTGTATAAGGATCATACCAGTATAGTAAATATTCTATTAAAAAAATGACATGTGTCTTGATTTCTATTTCTATAGGACATGTAGTGACATCTATATCTCAAATAAAAAGTCCATATACAATATAAATTGACAAAGTCCCCCTTTCTATGTATGGGTTAGATACATACAGGAAATTTTCTATTCAAGAACGTTGTATAGATTGATACATATTTTATAAGATATGTATTAAAGAATGGATCTCAAATTATTGTTCCATATATAATGTAAATGGAAAATGCTTCCCACTACGCATGAATGTAATATGAACAGGGAATTTTCCTTTCAAGAAATACATGTGGATTGATTAAAATTTCTACAAAATCTATACTGAAACCTATAACTCAGTGACTTGATCCAGACATAATAAAAATATAAAAATTTACCCCTAATTTTCTATGGGATAGACATGTATAGGTTATTTTTCATTCATGAACTCTATGTCTTTTGATTTCTATTTCTATAGGATAATTAATGATGATTAGATATTAAATCCTAAGAATACCCAAAATATAAATGGAAAATCATTCCAATTATGAATGGATTAGAACTATGTAGGGATTTTTTCATTCATGAACTATGTGTGGATTGATTCTAATTTTTATAAGATATATAGTGATGTCCATATCTCAAATCTAGGATCCCTGCTCAATATAAATGGGAATGAATGACCCTCCCCAATAATGGGTTAGAATTTTGTATGGATTTAACCATTCATGAACTATGTGTTGATTGATTCTTTTTATGAATAGATATGTAGTGAAACCCTGTTCACTAAATCCTAGGTCCAACCATAATGTAAGAGGGAAATAATGGCCCCTCCTAATGTACGTGTTTGACCTTTGTAGGGAATTTTCCAATTTGTAATTATGTGGGGATATATTCTAGATATCATGGGATAAATATTGATTCGAAGATCTGAAATTCTGGTTCCATCCATTACAAATATAAAACTAATCCCCTCCCTACTTGTGTGACAGAATTTTTTAGGAAACATTCCCAAGAACTGTGTTTGGAATGATTCATTTTCCTATAAGAAATATATCAATTACTATATCTATAATTATGGGTTTATCCATAATATAAATAGTAAAAATATCCTCTTTCTATGTAGGGGTAAGACCTATGTAAAGAATTATTCATTCAAGAAATATAAATATTAACCCATTATTTACAAACATAGATATTATTTCAAAATAGAATAATATCCATTAAAATATATTATAAATACACAATAGTACATATAAGTATAGTTTCTTTAGAAACATTTAAATACAAAAAACTAGTTCATAAGACATATACATTATCTCTTACCTATTCATTCATAACTAGAACCCTTTTTTACATATTTTACATAATATCATTGTTCATGAACTGGGGAAAAGAAACATAAGAAAGGGTGTGCTTGGATTCTTGTTAAGGGTAAATGAGGGAGATATAAATTATATCATAATCAGAATACAAAACAATATAACAACTAAAAATATTATCCAACATATGAAATATCTGGATATCATGTCATGGGATAAATCATTAAAGTTTGTAAAGAATCAATGCACATATGCCCAGAAGTCATAACATAAGACATGAAATTTTTGGAATACACAATGGAATTTAAAATCATGTAATATTATTCAAGGATCATTTCCAAGATCATCATAATGGACAAAGTCCATTGCTGAACCTATTTCACCCCTGGTTTCATCCATATGATACTAAAATGATATCATTTCACATTCCATCCCTCTATATATAATGAGATATAAATCATTAATCAATTAATTATAGGGAGATATAAGTCCCATACATTTCATAATTATATCATTCTTAAATGTTCCATAAAAACATAAATCATTAATCCTAGCATAACCCAAGTAATAAAATTGATTTCTTAAGCATCATTGCATCATAACATAATTGATAAATGGATTTAGTAAATAGAATTCCATCACAAACACAGTCAAACCACATTAATAAAAATATGGACATAAAAATAACCCTATTTAAAAAATGTCACCTTATATAGAAATAATTTTGATAAAACACATTAAATTAATTCCTGATTATAATATTCTTTCTTCTTCAAAGAAAAAATTTTCTCAAAATTCCCAAAAAATTTAATATAAAATAAACATGAAATAAATTAAAGGTGAATTAATGGTTATAATGTATTATTAATGTGTAAAAGTCCATTATTTCTTTATAAGTAAAAGGATAACATTTTTCCCATAATTTTTTCAAAAAGTAATGAATGTACCTCAGATCACAAGAGAAAAAAGATTCATTTCAAAATATTTCATAAAAATTTACCAATGTGTATAATTGAATTTAATGAATTATAAAATGAAATGAAGAATATTTTATAATTTATATGTATAATACATGGACATCAATGAAAAATATACCTTAGTAAATACTTACGTATAAACAATTTGAAATAATATGGAGAATGAAATATTATCCAATACCAATTATTAATTAGTTGAATAATATGACTAATAAAATAAATAAAATTATATGAATAAGTAAATATCACAATATTCATAACAAGAATCGTAAAAACTATCATGTAAAACATAAACAACACACAAACAAAATAGGTGGTATAAAAGGCATATGTCCCGTAGAAATAAAAGTTAGACAAAATAATCCCTTACCATAGGTCGGGGTTCCTTCGTACATGTATGAACCTCCTGTATAAGGGTTTAAATAATTTAATTAAATTATTACAGATTCATATTGCTATTTTATAATATCATAAGTGATCATATCATTTATTGTTTTTTAATAACATTGTTTATCATCCAATGAGTACTAAAAACTATATTTTCTTACGCATGTTTCAACAGATAAGTTCTTGTTCTTCATCTTAGAATATAGTTATATAATTTACAGAATGATATTAAATTAATATATAACTTCTTTTTTCATTAAATTGATTTATATAGTCATTATTTAATGTATATCATGTTGAATGAATCAAATCACTTCATTGATATGGTAGGTCGTATATATGCACGAGCAACATTATCATTCCATGAATTGTGAAATGTTATTTAAGTGGATGATATATTTCTTTTCCAAAATATATATCATTTTATAATAATAATAAATAGTTATTATTTCCATTATTATACCCATCCATGTATGATGGTGGTGAAAAATATATTACATTATGGTGTGGAGATGGTAAGCTGTATGTACGCATGAATGGTTATCTCATTTTTTATAGGATGGATAGAAGCTAGAATATGGTTGTTCAAAATTTCTAATAACATCACAGTATATAAGTGATATTTCAGTTATTACTTTTTTATGGAAACATCTAATGAATATGAATTATTGGAATAAATAACTATGAATGAATCGGTAGAGGATATTACCTCTTCTTCGACGTGCTCCCTCTAGATATCTTCTTCATGGAACAAGAGTTGGTCTTTTGATAAGACCAGAACCTCTATAATGTAACTAGAAAATTTATTAGGGAACATGATAGGGTATGTAAGAAATTTTAGGATCAAAATTATGTTAATAGGTGAGGGAGGATGTGCCCTTTTATAATTCAGGCGAAGGGCACTTTTGGAAACTCTAAAAATATTAATTTATAATAAAAACAAAACATATCCAAAAACAAAAAATATCATTATTTATAAGATGGGATGATATAATGTTGTAATATACTCAACAAATAATATGTAGACATGTTTTTATTTCATTTTAAAACATTTCATTATTTTAACCTTAATTTTTCTCCTTTAATTTTAAAAAAGGTAAAAAATTATTCAATTTTAAAATAGTATAATTTTTAATTAATTGATGTCTGTTAGGCCGTAAATTTACAATATTTAATATTTAAGGGTAAAAAATAATTATGCTATATTTTTTAAAATATTTTTTTATTTTTAAATAATTTAATAAATCCTTATTTTGATAAAATATCTATTTTGTTAATTTTGAAAAAAAAAATCAATTAATGGATTTTTTAAAATATAAACATAATATGTTCACCTTGAAAAAAATATTTAATCATATATTCATGGGTTAAATGTCATATATATAATTTTTGGATATATTAATTATCAAAAAATATATTTATCATACTATTTTTAATAAAATAATTTGATATTTCTATTAATAAAATAATTACTATATCATTTTTTTAATTCATTAATATTCATATTTGTAAGGGTAAAAATTAAAAAATATATATATTATGAATATAAACCCTATATGTTTCATTATAATACTTATAGTTGAATATATCGCATAAAAAATCCTACATTAAAAATGTTATATATATTAAAATGTGAATGTGACAACTTTAACATCACATTAAATAAAATATTATAAGTGTCATAATCATTTCTATATGGAAAACAATGTCCAATCACTCTACCCATTGATGATTATGGTCGATATATACTTGAATAATATGATTCGGTCAACTTTTTTGGACTTTTAATGGTTATTATTATTTTAATAAAAGTTATTATGTTGATTTCCCAGCCATGAAATAATTTATGAATCATCAATGTATAATCCTTTAATTTAATTTTTTATTTTATAAAAATAAAGAAAATAACACAATAAAGAAAAAAATCTATCTTTAAAATTAGTATTTATAGATAAATTTATCTTTTGAACAATCTTATTTTTAAAATTGACCATCTAATTAAAATTTGAGTAAGATATATTTAACTTGTTTTCAAAAAATATATATTAAATGTCCAATCTCATCTAAGTACCATCCAAAGGGTATAATTTTTACCCTAGGATGGTTTATATAGTAAATAACTCATCCAATCATATTTGGACTAGTGTTAAGCATATTTTATAATATTATATTCACCCTTAATTATCTAATTTAACTTTTTACTGTACTAATAAAAAAGTACTCATGTTACTATTTATAATATTAAAAATTGAATGAAATATATTTAAATAATTTGGGCCTACTAATTTCAAATATGGAATAAATTTTTAAAAATTCAAAACCTAGACGTTTCTATAATTAATTGAAAATTAATCCCATTGTTGGAATGAAAAGCGTGGTTTTAAAAGTCAAAACATTGCAAAAGATTGAAATATTTTTAAATAAAACATTAGTGTAAATTTAATAAAAATGAAAAAAATTATATTAAATGAAAAAAATATTTTCTAGTTTTTACATTAAAACCATTCAATAATAAAATTTATCCATATAAATTATTTCAATGAAAAAAGTTGTTTTCAATTATAATTTATTATATTTTCACAATTGATTAAAACATAGAAGATATCAGAAAAATAGAAAAAATTCATACAAAGTATATTTATCCATTAGTCTTCCAAATAAAATATTTATTATTTTCAATATAATATATAAAAGTGTCAAAACAAGATTTAAAATGTGTGTTCCCTCAAAAGGCCACAAAACTGCATTTTTTGAAAAAGACTTCTTTTTGCTGAAATATTGAATTTGTTCGAATATGGTATCTAGAAAAAATATAAGATAAATTTTATGGATTATATTAATATATATTAAAAATATATTACATTAATAAAACCAAATTAAGAGTGATTTTATTATTTTTTAGACTCACTTATTTTCATTTAAATAGTTTTTCAGAAGAAATTTAATATTGTTCAAAATTACTATTATAATAACTAGGTTATAAGGTAACATAAAAATATTTATTTTTTCACTTAAACTTGATGTTTCATGAAATGAATTCTATCAAAATAAAATGAAATTTTGTTTAACAAAAGTCAATCATAGTGTTGTGTATACCTCAAGCTAAGACGGTATTATGTATATAGTATTATTATAATTGTGTATAGTACAACACAAGACATTAATGAAATTATAAAAAATATCTCTCTTAAAAATATTAGGGTGTTACATTCTACCCCCTTTAAAATTATTTTCTCCCTCAAAATTATTTGTGGTTATAAATGGATTAATACCTTAAAATGTTTTGTTATAGAGACCTACATCAAAAAAACAAAGACTAAAACATCCTTCTAAAAAAGAAAGGTGAAAAACATAATTGTTACCCAATGTTACTCATAACTGGGTTTACATATAAGATAATTATGGTGGAAAGTTAAAACATGGATATGGAAAGAAAAATGAAACTCAAAATATTTTATGGAGAGTGTTATAGAACATCGTTAAGAGAAAGTTAACAATCAAAATCCATAAATACATGATGATCTAAGGGACTATATAATTCACATGTAAATAATGTAATATGATAACATTTTTGGTTTCAAGATCCCTTATATATAGTGGATGAATGAGATCAAATACTTACTTTATTAATTATAATCTCATCCTTTCGTTGTGCCTTGATCAATTTCCACTTTATATCATATTCCACGAAATGAAGGTCAACCATTCATTCCTTAAGAAATAACAGATTATGAGATCCATAAATATAATAACAGATCATTCCATCCGTCTTTATCATAAAAAAGGTTAAAACATGTTATCCAATATGCATAAGCCCACCTATGTTGAGGTAACACTAAAACATCATCCAAAGACTTACTTTAACTTTCCATAAATTGATAACATTACAATCCTTCTAAAAGATAAAAATAAAAAACATTATAATGTTGTTCACTAACATTGCTTAAAATTTATCCCCCATATATCATATGGTATCTCTAGTTGTTCGCATTCCAATAATGCGATCACCTTCATCATGTATTTCCATGATTTATGATAATAACCTGAATTACCATATTTCCTTATTGAAAATTTGAAAATTGGATATAATCCTTTTGTCCCAAAAATTTTTATACATTATCCATGATTGCATAAAACTCTTGAAAAGAAATAAATAATTAGTTCCTAATAAACTATAATCATCTAATTTACTTATTAAAATCCATCATATCATTATCTGAACATATTTATCTTAACATATGGACATATTAAGGTTTATTTATACCATAATCATGTGTTCTAAAAGTATATCACCTTACCCTTAAATAAATTTTCTATGTCCTTATAACTATTCAACATATCCTTTCCAATAATTAAGGAAAGTATTATACAAAAAAACATATTTTTCATGATTCAAATAATATAATCTTTGAATTCCAAAACATATACACCTCAATCATCCAACATTATTATTAAACCATTACTCAAGATCCTTCATCATAGTCTTTCCTAAAATATGAATCACGACTTAAGGTTTCTAAAGAATAATCTAACAAAGCTTCTTAGGAATAAAGTTAACAAAAAATCTAGAACATCCCATTTCGTTGACATGTTATTTACAGACTCCTTATCATTAACAGTATAACCAATACTCATACTAAATTCATGATTCTTTTCATGGGGTTTTAATTAAGGAGTTTTATTTTTATAATTTCTAATCCTTACACATATAATACATTCATTGTTAACTATTTTTAATCTAGTTCCATCCATTGACTATGACTAGAATGAAAAGTGTGAGAAATACAAATCAGAGATTAAAATAATACACAAAAGTAAAGTAAATTACATATAATATTTCAATCGATGATATATTAGGTTTAATAATATATTATTAATGATTATAAAAAAAATTCTAGTATTGTATCATGCACTTATAAATATCCTTAGGGACATCCCTAAACATACATTATAACTATCTTTATAGATCTCTATATTGTTTTCTCATTCAAATTTCTAAAGGTTAACTATAAATTTCCTCTGATCCAAAATATAATGACCCGTAATTTAAATTCATATATATTACATGAAAACTGAAGAAGATCTATTAAAAAAATATAAAAATCCATCATAGTACCATATAGGTATAGTTTCTATAGAAGCAGTAAAACATAAACATTTCGTTCATAAGAAATCTACATTTTCTCCATCTTCTTATTTTATAACTAGACCCCTTTTTGACATATCTTACTTAGTAACCTTCTTCATTACCTTTGGAAAAGAAACATAAGAAAGGGCGATCTCAAATGCTCAGTAAGGATAAATGAGGGAGATATCAATTATATCATAATTATAAGACATAAGAACATAACATTTGAAAATATTATCCTATATATGAAAGATTCAGAAATCTTGTCATGGGATAAATCATAAAATTTCATAAAGAGTCAATGGAAATATTCCAAAATGTCATAAAATTAGACATGGAATTTTTGGCACACACATAAACATATAAAAGCATTTCATTTTAGTCAAGGCGCATTTCTAAGACCATCATAATGGACGAATTTCATTATTGAACTTAGTTTGTTCCTCATTCCATCAATGTGTTACTGAACAGATAGCATTTACCATAACAGCCTGGTATATATCATGAGATATAAATATTTTCCCAATGATTTATATGGAGATATATAACCCACCCATCTCATAATGAAATCAGTCTCACATGTTTCAGAAAATCAAAAAACATTCATCACATCATAACCTAAGGAATAAAATGGGGTTTTTAAACATCGTTCCGTCATAATGTAATAAACAAATGTATTTAAAAAATATAGTTGAATCATAAATAAAATAAAACCATATTAATAATTATAGGGATATAGATATAACCATATTTAAATATTTTCATCTTAGATGGAAAATAATTTTGGTAAAACACTTGAAATTAATTATGGAGGAAAATATCCATTCTTCTTAAAAATGATTTCTTTTCTCTAAATTTCACAATATTTTAAAATAAAATATAGTTGAAATATTCTAAAACAATATTCATGTAAATATGTCATTTTTAAGGAAAAAATATCTATTCATTCCTAATAATAAAATAGAAAATATTCTTCTCAATTTTTTTTAAAATATCAAAAAATACCTTATATCAGAAGTGAGAAAAGATTCCTTTCATACCATTTAATAAAGATTAACCTATGGGTAAAATTGACATAAAAAATAGTATAAGTATATGAATTTTTTTTGTAATATATATTTTTAATACATATAAATGGATGATAAATTCACCCTAATAATAATTACACATAAACAATCATAGATAATATTTCGATTGCAAAATTATCCCTAAAAATATATATAATTAAGAGAATCAAATGCCATAAAAAATAAATAAAATTATATTAATATGTATATATCTTGAAAATCATAATAAAAATCTGAAATAAATTAATGGGAAACATAAATAACACACAAAATAAATAGGTGGTCTATAAGTCATATGTCACACATAAATAAAATTGAGACAAGACAAATCCTTTACTTTAGGTATGGGTTCCTTCAAAAATGTCTGAACCTCATTTATAAGGGTTCAAATAATTTTATTAAATTATTATATATTTTTATTCAATTTTTATTATATCAAAAGTGATAATATTTCTACCCATTTGTTAATAACATTTTTTCACTTCCACCGAGTACTAACTACAATATTTTCTTACGCATGTTTCATCAGATAAGTCATTGTTCATATTATTATGTTATAATCATATTAGTTCCATAATTATATTAATATATATATATATATATATATTATTTTTCATTTAATACATTTATATAATAATTCATTAGTAGATATCATGTAGAATAAATCACATCAAATCAGGGAGATGGTTGGCCGTATGTATGCACTAGTGATGATATCATTCTCATAATTGTGAAATGGTATTGAAGTGGATACTGTAATTTTTTTCATGAATATATATAATGATATAATAATAATATATAGTTATTATTTCCACCATTATACCCATTAATGTAAGATGGTGGTGAAAAATATATTACACCACGGAGTAGAGACAGTAAGTTGTACGTACGCACATAAAGTGGTTTCGTTTTTCATAGAATGGATAGAAGATAGAATATGGTTCTTACATAATTATAATAACATCATAGTATATAATTGGTAATATATTTAGAAATTTATAATGGATAAAACACATAAAGAGGACGTATATGATGAAAAATGTTAGAAATAATCGGTAGAATAGATTACATATTTTTCAATGTTCTTACTATAGATCTCTTATGAAAGGCAATATAGTTTGTCTTTTGAGAAGAAAAAAACCTCCATAATGTAACTAAGGATGTATATAAAGAAAATTTTTATGGTATGTCTGATATTTAAGGCTCAATTTGAATTAAATAGGTGAGGGAAGAGGTTCCCTTTTATAAATATTGTGAGGGGAACTTTTGGAAACTCAAAATATATTAATTTATAATAAAATCAAACCACATCAAAAAACCAGAAATATTTCTTTATTTTGAATATTTGATGGTATAATATTTTAATATCTTCAACCAATAATTTTTAGACATGTTTTCATTTAATTTTAAACCATATCATTTTGATTAACTTTAATTATTCTCTTTTAACTTCAACTAAGGTAACAATTGTTCAATATTAAAATAATGAAATTTTTACTTAGTTCATGTAAATTAGACCATAAATGATAAATAAAGAATATATTAGATTAAAAAATAATTATTTTATATTTTTTAAAATATTTTTTTAAATAATACAATAAAAACTTATTTTGATCAAAAATCAATAGTGTCAATTTTTGACACTATTCATGTAATTAATATTTAAAAATATTGAGATAAGATGTTAACCTTGATAAAAATATTTAATTAAATATTTAATGGGTCATGGTAATATTTTAAATTTGTTTTATATATTAATTACCTGAAATTTTATTTATTTAAGTATTTTAAATAACCGTAATTTGATATTTACACAAATAAATTAAATCCTGCATCAATTTTTTGTAATTATTTAATAAAAATATTTTTTGGGAAATATTAAAAATAATACAATATGATGAATATAAATCCTATATATTTAATAATAATACTTATAGTCCAATATATGTCGGGGAAAATCCAACATTAAAAAAATTCTATGTATTAAAACGTGAATGTGACACCTTTAACATAACATTAAATAAAATAATATAAGTCTCACAATCTTGTATATATGGCTCTAAAGGACAATAACACGACCCCTAGATGAATATGGTTTAGATATACTCAACCAATAATATTTGGATAGGTGTTTTTATATTTTAATAATAATTATCATTTTAATAAAAAATATTTTACTTATTTTCCATCAATTAAATAATTTTTACATCATCAATGTAAAAGCCTTGATAGTTGTTTTTTATTTCCTAAAATTTTAAAAAAAATTAACATAATAAATAAAAACTTTTTATCTTTAAAATGTGTATTCATTGTTGAATTTAGATTATGTATTACATTATTCTATAAAATGTTAAGTTTATTAAAATATGAGTAAGACATATTTATGTTTTCTTTAAATACAATATATTAAATGTATTATCCTCTTAAAATTAATTTCCGATGGGTATAACTTGAACAAAAGGATGTTTTAGGTCTAAAAAACATATACAATCATATTTGTGAAATTGCTAAGATATTTTTATAGTATTATATTTACCCTTAACTACATGATTTACTTCTTTGCTGGATTAATAAAATAATTACTAAAGTTAATATTAATGAAGTTAAAAAATAATATAATTTTATTTAAATTCTTTGGAACTACTGATTCCAAATATGGAATCCATTTTAAAAAATTTAGATCGTTGTAGTTATAGTAATTATATTAAAATTAAACGCATTATTGGAATGAAAAATGCGTTTTTAAAAGTAAAAACACTGAAAAATATTGAAATGTTTTTATATTAAAAATCATGGAAAGTTATTTCCAATGACCATAATTATATTAAATTATAGAAATATATTATATTTTTTTACTTTAATTCCATTGTACAATAAAATTTATCCACTTAAATTATTATGATGCCAAAAGTTATTTTCAATTAAACATTAGTAGAGATTTATTATTCATCAAAACATAAAAGTTATCATAATAATATAAAAAAATAAAACAAAGTAAATTTATATATCCCATATAAAAATAATATATTTATTTTGTTAAATATAACATATAAAACTATTAAAAAATTTATTTAAAATGCACGTTCCATCAAAAGGCGTCCAAACTGATTTTTTTTAAATAATTCTTTTTGCTGAAAAATTGCATTTGTTCTTATATCATGTCTAAGAAACATATTATATGAATTTTAATCAATTTAATGAATATATTAAAGATATATTATGTTATTAAAATCCATAACTAGTGATTTTATTATTTTAAAAACTCACTTATTTTCATTTTAATTGTTTTTTAAAAATAAAGTTAATTTTGTTTGTACCCTCTATTATAATGACTAGGTTTTAAGGTAACATAATAATATTTAGTTTTTCCCTTAAAATCATAGATTCATTGAATTAATTCTATTGAAAACCATGAATTTTTTTGAAATAGAAGACAATCATAGTGTTCCATATACCGCAATCTAAGCTGGTGTTGGGTATAACGTAAGCTTATCTTGGTGCAGCGTAAACACAAGGCTTCAATGAAATTTTAAAAAATATATATATTAAAAATCAAGTGGAGTTACACTATATATGGATTTATTCTAATTAACAAATGATTTATATTGATTCCAAGATCCAAAATAATGGGACCATCTGCAATGTGATAAAATATTACCCTCTCCCGGCATTGGCATTAATGGAGTATGAGGAATTTCTTTTGTATGTACTATGTGTGTCTTGATTATTATTACCATAGGATACATTGTGACACAAAAATATCCCATTTTAGGATGAAAAATATTTTATTATCACTCATAATCATTCCTTCCATGAGATTTCTTTCCATGTAGAGGCTTCAATTGACATTAAATTGTGAACACCCCATTATATTTCTTGTTGTTCACTCTCACACTACTTAATAGAATACCTAGTTGTCCCATGTTATTCATACCTGACATGACTCATGTGATCTTAGGTAACCCAGAATTACTCTTTCAATGGAGTGAACTAGTTGAATTATAGATAATAAATTTTTTCCTACTAGCATGAAATTAAACTACATGGCAAGGTTATAGTTACATGACATTAAATTTCACAATAATATCCTTTTCACATGACATTATACTTCATTATAGGAGGTCTTCATGACAAGAAGATCACCCCTCTAATTTATGTGTATTCAATAATGTAATTTTTTATCTCTTTACCCAAAAATTTTGTTTATTACAATCAATAATAACATTTAGTGTAATTAAAACCTTCTTGAATATTATATTCCTCATAAAAAAAATCATATCATAGATACCTATTTATATACCAACCAATTACTAATATTAACTCCCTTGTCTAGGAACCCCATGAACTATGATCTCCCATAATCTTGGTTCCCATTGTAGTAAACTAGTTCTAGTTATTGGTCAATCCAATGGGGCCCCACTAGGATTCACTGGTGAATAATGTATCTCCACGGGGATTGTTCCTAGTGGATATGGTTCCCAATGTGAGTCCCCCATAAATCAAATATCTATTACTTTAATGCATAAAATATGGGCTCCCTCTACTATTAATGGTTGGCATATTCCCACTACTTCTAATCTTTTATTGACTCGGGTATTATTAGGATACCATTTACACTTTCCATAACCCCGCTATTCAATTAAATCCAAATACCCTTGATGTTACTCATCTTATCATCATACACATTTTCAATGAAATATTATAACATCACATATATATAACCATTCATTTTTATGCATTTATATTCTATAAATACCTACATTCTTTCATCTACGCAATCACATTAGGCACCTTCATTTTCCACCATAGAAACATTATGCATCCATTTTCATTTATAAATAACCAAACACCTTGAGAATATATTATCTTTCTATTTCATATAAAATTGGTTATAGAGATCAACCAATCATGAGGGTTCCTTTATAGGATTCATTTTTGGATATCACAATGTATAATATCATATTACTAAGGAATATTTTTTCCCCAAAGGAAAGGCCCCCTTAAACCCATGAGTTATTTCTATAATGTAGGGGCGATGGTCATTCCAATCTCCAAATTATAATTCTTAATATAAGCATCTAAATAATTTACTTATTTCTCCCATTTTCCCCATATCCAAGGGGGGTTAATAATATCTCTGTGTATTATATTTTTATTTTCCAATTCATGGTAGTGGAACTATAAAAAATATATAATTAAAATGATAAATATGTGTTTATTCATTCCTACTACTAGAATGATACATTAAGAAACCCATATAGTAAATCATGGGCCCAATTATATGATAAAAAATTTCCCACCTTGAATATGGGTAAGACTATATACAGAATTGTCTATCTAATAATTACACGTGGATTGATTCCTATTACCACATGATATGTAGTGACACTTAGGGATTCAATATTAAGTATGGACACCACATAATGGTAAAATGACCCATCCCCTGGTACACGTTCGACCTATGTGGGAATATAAAATAAGATCAATGATTGAATTGATTCCCTAACTATTGGATATGTAGAGTCACATGGATTCTCTATTCGAACCTTGACCTAAATTCTAATCACTCTCAACAATGAACATAAATGAGGACCAAATCTATGTGGGGATTCCAGCATATTAAAAACTTTTAGTACACCCTCCCATTCTTTGTCAATAACTCTCACACAGATCTATCAAATATCCAGTTGGATCCTATTTCACTCATTGTGCATAGATTATGTGATCATAGAGAACCTAGAGAGTTGGTATGACTAGTGCGATTAGGGTGAATTATATCCAAATATAGGTAACACAATCATAGTCGCATTAAATAAAGTAATATGAAAACATCCTTCCCACATGAGATTAGACTTCATGGAAAAATGTATTCACATTGGACATATCATTCCCTATGATGGTCTTGTATTCAGAAATAACATGTATTATCCCTTTATATAAAAATGAGTTCAATAAATTATATTGTAAACTCTAGGTCCTGAATATTAAAATATCTATAAACCATCTTCATAACCTCGATATTTAAGTTGATACTAACAAATTCCGCAAGCTTAAATCCTTCTCTTGGAAACCCAGAAACCTTTATCACAAATTTTCCATGTTCTCAATTATAGAAAAGTTTACTAGGGATTAGTTAATATATTGGGAACCCCTACGATTTTCTAGTGAATGACACAAGCCTCAAATATTTCACATATTAGGTGTTTTAGTCAAGGAGTTGCGGCTTCCATCAAATCATGGAGCTGTTGTCCCGAATACATGGCATATTGGCTCACCACCATTACTAATGATTGACCCGTACCCACTGATATCCACTCCCATTTGTCTTGAATATTATTGGGTAATGGTTAGAACTTCCCTTAGATACCCTCAATGTTAAACCGTTGTGAATAAAACCAATTTTCAATGAAACATTTTAATATCATATACTTGTACCCCTCAATACATGGTTGAGAATATCATACGAAGACCCAATTTCCCGATGTTCATCAATCATCTTGGAAATGCATTCCAATTCACATGCTGATAAAATACAAGAAAATTCCCGAGTAACATGAGGTTAAACTAAATAACAACATCTTATTTGCATCACATTAAATTAAAAGTTATATGATCCAAATTTTATGACATAAAATTATATTGGGACATCCTATCCTTAACTATATTTTACATATTAGTATTCTACCTCCATTTTAGAATGAAATTTTGAAATTACATTTCCCAGTGTATGAGGCCAATACATATAGAGGACCTTGTCCCTGATTAAGATGTTGAGGATCACTAAGGGGAGATAAATTCACCCACACACAAAATATATATGATCTTAATCTATGTAGGGAATATCTTTTATAAGAACAATAATTTATTTTATTCTTGACCGATCTGGATACTTAGGGACACACTGGTATTTATTTGTGGTCAGAGCCATGGGTTCTTTGTAATCACAACCTTCCCATGTTCTTGATCCATTTTGAAATATTTTAACCTCAATGGTCGCTATGAATATAAAAATACACACACTTTTTAAATCCTCTCCCAATATAATTTCCTTTCATACCAAAGGTAACCTCAACAATGGGAGACCTTTTACCTGAATAATATTGGCTAACCTCTAATTCATGGGAGATATACCCTATCTGCTTCATAAATGTTTGATCTATGAAGATGGATGTCCTTAAAAGAGATAACAATTGGATGATTCTTACTATTACAATATGAATATGAAATCCCAGAGAATCCCATACATAGAATTTTCGTATACACCTAATCTTGTTTCAATGTTAAATTACATAAATATCTTAAGGATAGATGAGTTATAAACACTAACCCCACCTATGTATGAATTTTATCTATTTATGAAATGATTTAAAATGTCATAGATTTACATAGGAAAGGCACAAACATATATATACCACATATTAATACTATTAAAGTATAAAATATGCCTCTATGATCTAAAGACCCATGATCTATACAATATATATTTAAGAATATCTTGCACAATTTCACATCATTTTCTAATTCCTTATAACATCGTGATAAACTGAATGAAAGATGCTTTCCTCAAATGATGATAAACATAATGGTAAATTCAACCCCACTATATTTTTATAAACAATTCATATCTCCTTCTATCATCAATACTTTTAAAATGAAGACAAGAGAATGAGTGTGGTTAACCAATGAAGGGGGTGATTTCATCTTTGTTCGAAGAACATCAATCCATAAAAAATTCATTTATTGAGTGTCTTAAATTGTCGTAACCCTATCATTTATCTTTGAAAATAATACCCAACATCAATAGACCCTTTAAATGACTATGTATATTTCCCCTTTCCCATGCATACAGGCTCATAACCTGTCTACCAAATGAGAATTTGCGTTATGAAAAGGGATTCTGATCATTATGGCCATTGACATCATTATAGTGGGGATCTTCACCAATGAAGGATCAGGATCATCATCTACATGAATATCCCTTATCATCACTCATGATTGAAGAACCTTTAGACATGATTTACCTCACCCTCATCCTTTGTTCAGATGAGAGTTATTGTAAATATTATTTTCGGAATCCTAATTAGAATGTTGTCTAACTGTCCTTTAATATTAGGTCCATGTGCATCAAGAACTTAATCTACATAGACATTCATCAATGTTTCAGAAAACAAAAAATTTATTTTGACGGTCCAAATCAAAATAACATTAAATGATAGTAAAAGTGAATGAAAAAAATTAATGATGAGAAAACATGCTAGGATGGTATGAGTATGATTCAAGACGCTATTAACAAAAATCTTTATAGATTTTATTAAAAATTTATTGAATAAAAAAGGGAAGAAGTGAATAAAGAATATATGGCGTGTCTTATGTCCATAACAAAAGCTGATCCATTCTTACTAGACCCATGGTTTAGGAAAAAGTAAGAGTAATGATTTGTTACATCTCCTCATTGTGATCACATATTCAGTAGGTTGAGACTCAAATTTTATGGTTTTGAAACCTTATTCAAAATTACATTTTCCATAAATCACCATCATGTCTTTAAGTGTATGGGCTGACACAAAAAAATTCCTCGATTCATACCATTTTTTGATAACCCCATAACCTTGTGTTTTTTAACATCGATATTCCCTATAGTGTATTGGTAATAGTGACTAGATGATCTAAACAGGACCATCTATGACTTGACGATGAATAATTCAATGCCCCATAGATTGCGCCTAGTTGGTGTTTTGGCCATGGAGGAAAGGTCCCCCATAAATCCATAATATGATATACTAAATACATGTGATAATAGTTTCCACTATTATAAATGATCAACCTGTATCTTCAAGCCCCCCTTTTTAATAAACATAGATATCTCTAAAAAATTATTACAATCACCATAACTAGACTATTCTAGAAAATTTGGTATCATTGATGTCATGTTATCATGTCTTGTACCAATTCTCAAAGTATGAATGTGATATTCTATTATTGACCCTTTTAATTGCCCAAACCATGTGACCAGAAAAACATGGTGTTGGGTCCATGCATTATACCCAAAAATAGAACTACCCCCAGGGTGTGAGAACCCTCGTTGGGTTATCTTTCATCTATAATCATTTTAACATTCCATGTTTTTGAATCTTCTTAAATCTATCACATCCCTTAGAAAGGATAATGGTCATATATTTTTGACCACGTAAAAGTTATATATAAATAAGTTCCCTAGACCCATCCACTGGAGGTGTATCAATCATACTAGAACTAACCTCCAATCCCTCTGAGTCGTGGAAACATTATAGTGGAAATAAACACCTCAGAGTGTTTTGAAATCTCCCCTTATAGGTCAACCCCATTAAATCGCCTTTATTTAAGAAACTTAGAGATGTGGTTTACAAAACTCATATTCCAAATGTCCAACTATATTTTTCATCCATCTCCTATTGCTACCACATATTAAACAAGATCTCTCCCAGGATACATATCTTCTAAACCCATTTGAGTACACATCTATCCGTATTTTAGAAAGGATCTTGTGTGCACAAACCCATCATGAATGCCCATCCTTCACTCATTTTATTTCATAGGCATATAATGAAAAATATGGTAATAGCTAAAAGTCCCTAAAATACATAAATAGATGGTTTGAGCTAAACGACCAGAAACTACACCAATAGATTGTTAAAGACAAAAGACTCTAAACTACAATTATATATGGTCTGATCTAAAAGGAAAAAAACTACATCAGTATATGGTCAATGATAAAATACCTTCAACCATAGTAATAGATGGTCTAAGACCAAATCCAAAACAATTGAAACTTAAGGGATGAGCTATAAGACTTTAAAATAAAACAATATATAGTCTTGCCTAAATGACCCTAAGCTATAATAATGGTCCAGTTTATAATACCATATTAATATAATTTAAAGACACATCATGCTCAGATGGTTAAAACCAAGATAAGGTAATCGTATGAAAATGTTGAGCCCCTACTCTCTATAAAAACGCTTTGTGTGGTTCGGGATAAATTTATCATATACAAAATGGAAGAGGCACAAAAATTGAAAATAAAAAAACTTTTCAAGAAAAAAACATGTAATGTGAGGACAGAATAATATCCATGTCCATTCCTTCTATACATTCCCCATATTAATATTCAAAAAAAGTTAGTGATATATGAAATAAAATGAGATAAAAAGCTTCTAGATATTATTTTATATCCCTAGAAAAAAATAAATATACACTCGCTAAGTCTATTGACTTAGAAAAAAATTAGATCACTCTCCCTCTGGGACATATTTAGATAAATTATCCTTTTGAAAAATGTAACCATGGAATCACTGAAGTGGGTATGTTAATAAGAATTATTAGGTCCTTAAATAATTTTGGGAAATTCTCAAGAAAATACTGTTAATATTTGAGCATTTTAGTTTAGAAATTTGGTTCGCTAAATATTATAAAGTAATTAATAGAATTTGTGTTTTATATGATATTGAGTCTTTTAAATTATTTGCACATTATGAATGAATAAAATAATGACAACATCATGAAGTTTTTTAATGTTTTATTTACTTGTAATATATAAACAAGGGTGGAATCACATCTTTTCAGAGTCTATCTCATGGTTTCACAATGTGAAAAAGTATATAAATTCACCAAACAAATCTTCATAATATTAATTAAACTGAGCATTCAAAATAATCAAGAGTCTAGTGGGTGGCATCAATTGATCGTTGTACTTTTCTCTACTACAATTCTTACTCCATCTTAAAAGGACTATGAGACTTAATAAAATTCGATAAAACATCACCTCTTTTCTGAGATATCTCTAATAAGGATAATGATATCGAAAGTTCAGGCCTTGCATTAGCTAAAGTGCTTCATGTTTTATCAACATTCCAATCAAGTCGTCCATATGATCATTAAAATGAATGAATTTTGGGTGTAACTTTTCAAGAACCACTAAGGATTCCTTTTTGGTTAGACTATAGACTTCTAATCACCAATTTTGATCATATACCCCATGTTACTAGACAATTTATTCAAATCCATGAAAAATTATTGCATTATATTATATAATTAAGGATATTTAAATCCCCCAGAACATAAATCCTAAAATAAATAGTGAAGGCCTTCTTCTTGTTCATGATTATTATAGAAGTGAAATTGGTAATCACATTATAGATTTGACACAAAATTATTATTGTGATATTCATCACTTAATGAAAATCTGAGGGCGAACATGGGTTGTAATAAATAGATGGTAGAATGTATTTATATACCATGTTCATTGATGGAGGGATCAAACAATCTAGTAAGGATTCAATAGATGAAGTCTCATGTGTTCTCCCATCAATCGGTGCATCCTATATCACTTACCCACACTAAAGGAAAATGGGCCTTTCACGGTTGTTTTGTCGCGGCGGTTTTAAAAACCACTGTAAAAAAGCCACCGAGAAATGTGTAAATTATTATTATTTTTTATTTTTTTCATTATTAGCGGTGGGTTTTTAAAAAACCGCCGTGAAATAGCGGCGGTTTGGGTAAAACTGCCACAAAATGAAAAGAAAAAAATAAAAAACATGAGAAACCACGAAATCACTAAAACGACCATCACTTTTGATATGGGCATCCGTTGGAGCACCACGACCAGTCAAATCGAAGCTCATAAAGACATCTAGAGGCACATGTAATCAAAACCATGAGAAGGTCTAAGATGCAGAAGATATGAAAGTTATAAGAAAATTGATAAAAGTTCTCCAACTTCAAATGGCCATAACTTTCGCTCTGGGTGTCCATTTGATCTCTACCACATATCAAATTGAAGCCAACGAAGAGATTTATTCACCAATTTGAAACAATAAAGATTTTTTTTGTGTTTTTTGATCCCAAAAACCCCTTTGAAGGCCTCCAAAACCCTATTTCCTTCACTGTTGTCTCATCAAACTTGTCTTCAAATGAACCTAACTTTCGATCCGCTTGTCATTTCGAACTCATCCACCTTCCAGATCGTAGTTCGTTCCATGAGATTTAGTTTGACTGGTCGGGGCACCCACATGGACTCCGGGATCATATGTTATGGCCTTTTTAGTGGGAATCGGGTTTGTTATGTTTTTCGATGCCTCTTTTTTAGCACCCGTTCCCCATCATTTTTTTAAAATGTCGTAACTTCCAATCCACCGGTCTATTCAGTCCCTTTCACCAATCAGCTCAAAGATCGTTTTAGGATCTTTGATTTGACAAGTCGCAGATCTAGAACAGACTCTAACATCATAAGTTATTTATGTTACTGTGAGTCAAATGTTATTGTCACTTTATGACCATTTTGACGGGTTTTAACGGTTGCTCCATTTATTACTATTTATTTGGGTTTTCATGACTTTTTATCTTTATCAATGGTTTTTTGTGTGTTATTATGATGATTATATTTAATTCTTAAGGGGTTTTCTAGATTTTTCATAACTTTTCATGCGTTCTCATTCTTTCTAATGCTTCCATCTTCATGCTTCTCCATCTGTTTTCATGCGTTTTCAAAAAATTTCATCACTTATCACGCCTTTTCGTACTTTTTCATGTGTTTCATTTATTATTTATTATTTATTATTTACTATCTATTATTTATTATTTGTAATATACTTTTATTTATTTATTATATATTATTTGTTACTAGTAATTTATTATTTATTATTTATATTTATATTTATATTTATTTATTATTTGTTATTTGTTATTTATTATTTATTATTTATTATTTATTATTTATTATTTATAATATACTTTAACTTATTTATTATCTATTATTTGTTACTGGTTATTTATTATTTATTATTTATTTATTATTTATTATTTATTATTTATTATTTGTTATTCATTATTCATTATTCATTATTTATTATTTATTATTTGTTATTATTAATATTAATATTTGTTACTCGTTATTTATTATATATTATATATTATTTATTATTATTAATAATAATATATAATATATAATATATTATATAAAATATATAATATATAATAATATATAATATATTATATATTATTATATATTATTTGTTTTTCATTATTTATTGTTCATTATTTATTGTTTATTGTTTATTATTTATTATTTATTATTTATTATTTATTTATTTATAATTATTAATTATGTGTTATTTATTATTATTATTATATAATATTTAACATTTATTTTTCATTATAATTATTTATTATAATAATTTATTATTTTTATTTATTATTTTTATTAATTATTTCGTATTTATTAGTTATTAGTTATTAGTTATTAGTTATTATTTATTATTTATTATCTATTATCTATTATTATTTATTACTTGTTATTTATTATTATTTATTATCTGTTATTTATTATTTATTATTATTTATTATTTATTATTGATTATTATTTATTATTTATTATTTATTATTTATTATTTATTATTTATTATATGTTATTTATTACTTATTATTTATTATTTGTTTATTATTATTTATTATTTTTTATTTTTTATTTTTATTTTTTAATTTTTATTTGTCATTTGTTATTTATTATTTATTATTTGTTATTTATTATTTATTATTTATTATTTATTATTTATTATTATTTATTATTATTTATTATTATTTATTATTATTTATTATTATTTACTATTTACTATTATTTATTATTTATTATTTATTATTTATTATTTATTATTTACTATTTACTATTTATTATTTATTATTTATTATTTGTTTATTATTATTTATTATTTATCATTATTAGTTACTTTTTATTTATTATTTAAAATTTATAATTTAAAATTTAAAATTTAAAATTTAAAATTTATTATTTATTATTTATTATTTATTATTATTTATTATTATTTATTATTTATTATTTATTATTTATTATTTATTATTTGTTTATTATTATTTATTACTTGTTAATTATTACTTGTTATTTATTATTTAGTATTTATTATTTATTATTTATTATTTATTATTTTTTATTATTTTTTATTATTATTTATTATTATTATTATTATTTATTGTTTATTATTTATAATTTATAATTTGTTAGTATTTGTTATTTGTTATTTATTATTTTGTATATATTATTGATTATTTATTCTTTTAATTTCGTAATTTTATTATTTTATTTTCATAATTTTATAATTTATGTAAATATTATAATAAATTTTTTTGTTATTTATTATAATAAATTGGAAATAATAATAAAGAACCAAATAAATGAATAATAAATCAATAATTATTTATTTGTTATTAATTATTGATTATTGCTTATTGTTTAATTATTATTGAGTTTATATCTATTAGTTATGTATTATTAGTTTTTTTAATTAGTATATAAAAGTATATTAAATTTTGTTTATTAACCACATGACGAGTTTGCTGGAGTGGAAAAGTCTTTGGAAAATATGCAAGAGGTTAGGGGTTCAAATCTCACAAAATGTTGTATTTCATTATATTGCATGGGTATGTGCATGGGCATGTGCATGGGCATGTGCATGGGCATGTGTATGGGCATGAGCATGCATGCATGGATAAAGTAAATAAAGTAATGCGAATTAAATGAAATAAATAAAATACTAAATAAAAAAATAAAATACAAAATAAATAAATAAAATACGAAATAAATAAATAAAATAAATACAAATAAATAATTAAAATACGAAATAAATAAAATAAATACGAAATAAATAAAATAAATAATAAATAAAATAAATGATAAAATAAATAAATAATAAATAAAATAAATACTAAATAAAATAAATACTAAATAAAATAAATAATAAATTTAAAAATTTAAAAAAAATAAAAAAAATAAAAAAAATAAAAAAACTAAAAAAAATTAAATATTAAAAATATTAAAAAAATTAAAAATATTTAATGAAAATAAAAAAAAATAAAAAAATAAATAAAAAAATAAAAAAATAAATTAAAAATAAATTAAAAATAAATAATAAATAAAAACAATAAAAAAAATAAAAAAAATTAAAAAAAACTACCGCTAAATCATCGAGAGGCGGTTTAAACCTTCGCTAAAAGACCACCGTGAAACGTTCTACGACATTTTTCAAAACTGCCGCGAATAGTTTCCCGACGCACGATTTAGGAGCGGGTTTTCAAAACCGCCACCAATCGATTTAGCGGTGGTTTAAACTACCGCGAAACGAAAAAACTGCCACTAAATCCTCATTTTTCTGTAGTGCCAAAGGGAGAACATCATTAACAAACCCTTTCCTACTGAAGATAGAGTCAATACTATGATGAGAGTGCTTCCTTGGGGGATCTCCTAAATCCTAACTCAACTCCATCGCTGCGAGTTACGAGGATATTTTGAAAGAATAAGGTTGATCTATTTTGTGAGATAATCTATTCAATATACCAATTGTGTATGCTTCTAACCAATCATGGGAATAGTCTTGAGAATGTAAGATAGAGGAATCAATAACTGGAAAAATAATTCCTCATTTCTATATTCATGTGCCAATATAGTCTAAAATTGGTGAATGAGTCTGAAATTCCATTCTCCCCACACACTAAAAAAGTGTTGAGGAGGAAAATTTTTGAGTGCATCAAAACTAATAAAAAACCCAGTAGGGGTGCATGGATCCTAGATGATTAGTTCATCTATGTGTGCTGTAAGAACCCTATTCCAAAGTGTGACTATACAAGATATCTCAGTAAGGGAACCATTTATATTATCAATAATAAGCCTAGTAGGTATACTATATGTGATTAAATATAAATTATTTTGTCGAATCAATATATCAATAACCTCCTCGGTATCTAATGAGATCACATCAGCCCTGGAAATTTTTAGTAACCTTGTACATAACATAGAATAAAGAACTGTATTAGCATTTACATACATAAAAACCATATATTCTCCCCTATCTAGCCTAATTAAATTTAAAAGGGATTATAATCCACTTGGGAATATTACCCTATAAAACATGGCTATGATTTTGATAAATGTGAAACATGGCTGACATAGCACGATTAAGGGGGTATCCCTCTAAATTTTTGATACCCTTCCAAATGTACAGTTCAAGATTACCAACTGTAAATCCACTATAGGAAAGAACCATCTATTAAAAAATAAAGAAAATTATTCCACTAATTAAAGACTTGGTGATACCTATGGTCTCATCTAGTATCCCCATGTGGATAATTCTATAGTTTTCAGAACGATCTAATAAAATCATTTACTATATTGAACATGTTTATAAGGACATCAGCGATGGTGTGTGGTAGGTGGATGATTCCATATTTTAAAAAGGAATGTGTCAATGAAATCAATAAAATAAATAATTAATTTTATGCACATAAACATATTCAAACTATAAATTAAATTGAAAATCACACCTCTTTCCAATGATGGAATTAGCTCAGGTCCCTCCCAAACATCTACAGGAGGATGGAATTCATCATACATTTCCCTAAGGGGTGGTACTCCCCCATGATGATAAATATCCCATAGTATGATTCCTACTTCACGATGGGTCAGATGAAAAGAGTTGGTGTTAGGAAACTAGAAAAAACCAGCTATTTAAGGTGTCTGTATTGAACGTATATGATAAATAGAGAAATAAAAGTTTATTAAAAAATAAGGATAACTTGTAATTAATCCGATAATTTTGAGAAACACTCCCATACACCGAATGGTTATTCCTTTTAATAATAAAACATATCACCATTATGAAGATCCCACATTGAACTATGAAATCTACATGGTTTGTCCAATGTTGAAGCCATTATGATCGAGTAACTATGATCAATTAGTTGATGAGTAATATCATAAAAATCCAAATTTATAGGGGAATTTCCCAATGTATAGGATAACGTTAAGAATTCTGCCACAATTAACCTAACAAACTATAATTTGGAATAATTCAAGATAGGGTGACTACTGTAATGAACAAGATTTTCAGTGGTATAAATTTTCATCATTTTTTGGTTAAACCTGTAAATAGAATCCAAGGTAAGTTTGGTTCATTTTAAGAAAATAGATAGCTTTATGGGTTGTAACTTATTTGTATACCAAATACACAGCATGTATTAAATACATGACATGTGTTTATCAAGAAAGGCCCTAGTTGACATTGTGTATTGCTTTATCCCTTTGAGGGGAACCTCGAGCATTACATAAAATGTAATTAATTTACACACCAAGTAAATACAAGAGTTTTTTTAAAAGGTTACCATGCCTCTTTTTGATAGAGACTCATTTCTTCCCTAAACAAGAGTAGTGTGTGAGGATATATCCTGAAGCCTAACCTAGGTTATTAAAACATTCCTGTACCCAATATTTATTTTATCTAATATAAAAATCATTATATTCCTCTCATTAATCTATCTATTATTTTTTCTTCCTTTCATCATGTATCTCATTGTCTCTTGTGCTATTTTTGTGAAAGATTATATGCCATATTTTCCAGGCGTTATGGTATTCTTCTGATTTCTCGCATTATTCTACAAAACGAAAGCTAATATCAGACAAGGTTTCATCCACGGTCCTATGGTAAGTGGTCTAGAAGTACTTCCATTGATTTTAAGTGTTTCTATTGTATTTTTACATTATTACAGACACCACACAATTCTACATATTTTTCTTATACGTGTCGTTTCCCTTATAATTATTTACTACATGTTTAATTTCTCATTTGGACTATATTTTATTATAAGAGGGTTCCAAACTCATTAATTTCCATCTAAAAGGTTGTGATAAATTTATTTTCCCTCTTTAATATTAATGTTCAAAATACCAAACAACATCTAAGAGTTACCATGACATGGAAGTTGAATTTATTTTTATTGATAGTCAAATGGAGTGAGTTGATTTAATAAGAATGTGTGGAATGGAAAACCCACATGTCATATATTTAAGAACATGAATTACAAAAATTGTTTTCCATTGGTTGGTTATTCCAACTGAATATAAAATTTTAAAGGTAAACCCTAATTTCTATTATTATTTGTATTCCATTGTTTTTTGATACAAAATAAAAGTTAAGGGACTTGTTGATCTTGATGTCTCATAGGCCATTTTTTGGGTTATGGGAATGACATCCTACACTATTATATACTTATATAGATGATTTTCATGATGGAAGACATTCCCTTATATCTAGTGTTGAGAAAGATGAATCGCCCCACCATCCTGGGTGATGGGAAAGAAGTCCAAAATTCATATTAGATTGACGGATTATGTCCTTTGATAAATCATATAGCTCATTAGACTAGATATAGATCTTGAAGTTTCACCATAGGTATAGATAGCACATATTATCCACGTATATGCCTAAATATGTCCACAAATATCTAGTGTGAATACATTTATACATGCTATATATGATAACTTTTGTGTGTGTGTGTATTTATATATATATATATATATATATATGTTGATACACATGGTTACTAAGATTAGACATTATAGCCTATATTGAAGTAGATAGAGTCTTCTATGTTCCCTTCTAGAACCAAATCTCAATAGTATATACATTCCCACATTTTTTATTAAATGTTAAACCCGCACACTACTGTGTTATGTACTCTAGAAAGATTAATCTAGGAACCATTGGTGGGATCCTACTAATTTTATCTCACACACTGCTTGGGCAGACCATGGAATTCGAGTAGGCTTCATGACTGAAAGTGTGGATAATGGAAAGAAACCTGGTACATATTCCAGATTCATTTTACTTATGTATTGGATCGTGGGAGAAGAGGACTTAGTGTATGATCATGATTTATTGCACTTGTCCTTTGGTGGGATTGTATTCTTGTATATTATGATATATATTTTTACATTTTTTTCAATTTTTTGTATATTAGCATGACATGATATCATTGTTTATGACTTTTCCTTCAGATTTAACTATTTATTCATATTTCATGGTTGTTTATGCTTCCGTAGTTGATTATTATACTTGTTTTCACTTTTCTATTTGTTATTTATACTTCTTCTATTTTCTCATAATTTATTATTATCATTAGGCCACTCTAATATGAGGGTATAGTCTCCCCACCATACCAACCAGGACCCTCAACAAAATTTGTAAGACTATAGAATAAGTGGAGATGTGCTTAATCTCATGTGACCTAGTCACTCAGGACATCGTTTTAGTGGATCCCAGGTCAGGATATTAGAATGTTCTATGAGATCTACTTTTACATTGTCAAATTATTTCAGTAGTATATAGGAGACTAATATGTAATGTAATTTGGTATTGGTCCTATTAAAATGAGTAGAAAGACTAGGTATTGGGGAATTACAAATTAACATGGTTGGGTTGTTGTAGTTATTGGATTTATCCTATTATAGTTCCAATGATTTCATTATTGGGTGATGCACATGTTTTGTGACATTATTCATATTGATATTATTTTATTTATTAGGTATTATCATTTCTTTTACTATTAAGGTAAGGAATTTTAATCTCATGTATATTTATAGGTATTTTAGGACATATATTCCATTTATTTTTCTACGACACGCCCACATTACGTATGTTTTCCCCAAATTCATTTAGTTAGTGCCTCGATTATTCTATGTTGAAATATGCTCGATTTTCTTGAAGGGATAAATAATTAGGTTAATTAATGTTCTTACATATATATAAATAGTTTCTTCCCACGTATTATGATGAAGAAAACATAAATTTCCAATTATACAATGTTACGGGGTTTTGGAATATTTATTACACTGACAGAAACAATGTAAGTTTATTTGGTTACTTGAATGACAAATGTTATTTCTATTCAATTACATCCGTAAATATAGATGGTTGATTCATTTTATCATATCATTTAATATGACCAATTTCATCTTGATGTTAGATTTAAAAGTTATGTTATAGATTAATGAAGTTTATATTGCAATTTCTAAGTAGTATGACTTTTATATAATTGTTATTGGTAATATTATTAAATGGACTGTGATATATATATTCATATATATAAAAATATTAATTATATATAAATTAAATCATTTATTGTAATGGTTACCACTAAATATGATATCCAATTATAATGTAAAGGGGGACTTTCTCAATACCTTCCATTTTAAACTGTATATACCTGATCCATTTTTGTTTGATATAAGATATAGAACCAATATTATCTTTAGTAGTTGGTAGTTGGTGGTGTCTATTATGGTTCTTATTGCCTATAATGGTCATTCATACCCTCCTAGACCTGGTATTTGGGGTAGTAATGGAGGTGTTATATTTTCTATTGGAACTTTACATACCTATCCTATTTTCAGTATGTGATCTTTCAATTGAAAAATTAATTTCGGATGCATGCATTTAGCATTGCATAAACTCACCATAAAAAAAGCCTCGATTTGTATTCTCTGAGGGTGGTGATGACCCTATTATAGAGGTGGTGAGACCCAACCCACTAGTGACACCTCTGTAGTTCCATCGATGGAACCACCTTCTATTCCCAATATGGACACTAATGAGTAGTTTTGAGTGGTATTTCTTCATATGATGCAGTCTATGCAAGGCATCGATTGACCTAACCTTCTGGGGGAAGTGTCTAATTTGGAGTCTTAGTAGAAACATCCACCCACCATTTTTATTTATTGAGGACCTCATATATATATATATTCATGGATAGAGGCCATTCATTCCATATTCAAGAAAATAGAGATGATTCTAGAGGGGAGGTTCAAGATCAATACTTATATGTTACTTGGTTCTTCAAGTAAATGGTGGGATTTCATTTCCCATGTAGACTGACATAGAGATATAATCTTGAAGGTATTTTAGGAATTCAATTATTACTATTTGATTCATCCTATATAGAGGGATGATCGGGTAAGAGAATTAATGAACCTATAGAAAGGAGGATGTTTTTACTAGAATATTTTACACTTTTTCTTGAGTTGTGGTGATTCACACCAACTCTATCCGGTGTTGAGATTATGAATATACAGAGGTTTGAGGTCGAGAGGGTATACACTATCTTATCGTAGGATAATTTTTTTAGTTTGACAACTATTTCTGAGATAGTCAACTAGAACCTCATTATGGACTGAATTTTGATGGAAGAAAATGATGTGAGACATGGAAGTTCAACACCCAGACCTGGTAGTGGATCTTCTAGAGGATGAAAGTGTTTCATCGAGCTATATCAGTGGTTATTAGTAGTCTAACAGATTTTACTCAATACTTCTTCATCTGTCACCAGTGTGGAAAACACGATCACATAAAACCATAGTGTATATGGGATCAGGAGGTGTGAATAGGTAGTAGTAGGATGGGTCATATCTAGTGTGTTTCAATATTTTTTTATTAGTTTCTACATAGGGTGGATCTACACATACACTATGTTCTAATGAGGGTACTGCATCATATTTCAAGGAATAAAGTTGGAATACTACTGGCCTCTCAAGACAAGGTGGTGGTTGAGGGAGAGGGAACCATACACAAGACATACTACGATAACAAATAAGACCTACTTAGGGAATTAGAGTTGTGAATCTGGGCCAGGATATAGGATGTTACATGACGTGTAACCTATTCCGGAAGATAATAGCATCAGGCCTTCTACTATTTGTTGTATTATTATAGAAGCCTCTACTATATTGTCTTATTTATTTGAATTAGGTTGGTCACACTCTGTTATCAATATTATAATTCGATAGAGTCTGGTCCTCAGAATTGAGTAATTTTTTGGAACAATGAAACTTTATAACCCATAGGGTATTTTATCAAGAGTATTCTCCAATGTAATGGATTTTCCTGGATATGGAAAGATATATTTTCATGTGGAATCATTTCATTCTCAATATGGTCAGGTTTTTTTAATTATCATGACAGATTGATTACATCCCTATCAAGACCATATAGACTTTTATCACCATAGGGTGATGTTTATATCACTTGAGGGTGGTAGACATGTTCATTAGGGATAATGGGATGTCCATGAATCTCAAAATAGACACGAGTAGCAGGTTCTGGGAAGAGTGAAAACCAAGACCTCTAGTCTATTAAAGGATGACTTGGGTATATTACTCACTATATTCCATCTGATTGTGATTCATTTTTTATATGTCTTCACTAAAAACATTTATTGGGTACCACCAATGAGGGGGTAGAATTTACAATTGGTCTAGTTTCAGGATTGGTAGTAGTGTCCATTTCTCTTTACAGGAAGACACTAATTGATCTTTGAGAACACAAGAAGATGCTGGAATACCAAGAGGATAAAGGTTTTATCTGGACTACTACATCTCAAGTGGGTTCACCAGTACCTTTTTTCTAGAAGACGGACATTACCCATATACTCTTTTTTGATTTTCTATGGTTGAACGAGATTATGATAATGAACTGGTGTCCACTTCCATGAATATATGAACTCATTGGTTAGCTCTAATGAGATATTCTGCTCTAAAATATTTATTTGAGGTCAGGATATCATCAGGTGAATATCAGATAATCAAAATTTCATCATACATCTTTTTGTAGTAGTTATGGTGTTTATGAATACCGAGTAATTTTGTTCGGCCTCAAAAATGAAAAATCTATTTTCGAGGATATTTTAAATTAGTTTTCCACCCATATAATGATTCATTTATGTTAGTATTTGTATATGATATCTTAGTGCGTTATAATTATACAAACAACCATGAAAAACATCTTAAAATCATTTTAAATACTCTGAGAGTACATAAACAATTTTCTATTCTTATGAAATTCCACTTTTCAATCAAGAAATTACACTTCAGGGATCATATTATCTCAGATATCGGAGAATCTGTACTTCTAGAGAAATTGGGAGCTATAGTCTCTTAGGAGATGCTCAAGAATGCCTTTAATATTTTAAATTTCTTTGGACTGACCTGGTATTATAGACACTTCAATTAGGATTTATCATGCCTTATAATGGATTTGATTGATTTGACTAAAAAGGATATGAAATTCATCTGACCAGAAGCTTATGAAAGATAATTTTAGGAGATATAGATCCATTTTACTTCAATGTTGATCTAGATTATTCTAGGTCTTGGTAGGAGGTATATTGTTTATTGAAACACAATTGATATGAGGTTAGGGACAATTTTGATGTAGGATGAGTGAGTCATAACATATGTGTTTTTCCATTTGAGGCCTCATGAGTAGAATAACCCAATCCATGACCTGGAAATAGCAACATTCATTCATAATTTATGCTATTCGAGTCATTATTTACTTGGGGGACATTTATTGGTATTCAAGGATAATAAAATCCACAATTATATCTTCATGTACTGTAATCAAAATATCAGGTAGCATAGATTGGTTGGGTACCTACAATTTATTTATTTGGCTATTTCCAATCTCCCTGGTTAAGGTAACATAGTGGCTAGTGCTCTAAGACCAAAAACATAGGCTCAAGATATTTAATAGGCTAGTGTTCAATGTAAATTCTTTCATTGTTTTCATAAATGCATTTGGAGGTTGAGGAAGATCATATTTAAATAGCCTCATAACCATAAAAATGAACTCTACCCTTTTAGAATGGGTAATGATTTGGTAGTTCTCAAACCATGAGGTCTTATTCCTATGGGAATGTATCAGTGATGACAATTAATCTTCTGGTCGGACTGTGGATATGGATGAGACCTTATGTATACATGGGCATGTTTGGGTCCTAGAAAGCATCAAATTGGAGTTGATGTGGGATTCTCACACAACATTTCCTGCAGTATATCATGGTGTCATAAATATTTATTTAGACATACATTTCTAGTATTGGTAGCCTACTATGAAATTGGAGATAGTTTCCTTTATAACTCGATGTTCTACTAGGCAGCTGGTAAAATAAGAACCTCAGTGACTGGAATGTCTTTTATAACCATTTTCTATTACTACATGGAAATGGGATGATGTATCTATAGAAATCGTGATATTTTTTCATATATCCCCTAAAATAAATGACACAGTTTTGGTTGTAATTGTTTATTTGAAGATGGTCTCACACTTATAACATATTCATGAGATGTTATCAGTAGACAAGAAAGGAAGGATATATTTTAGGGAAGTCATAAATATTTATTGATTTAAATGATAAATCATATCTGAAAGGGTTGATTTCTTTACATCTTCGTTCTAGAAGGGTTACCATATGGGAATGGGTAGATAGATTCTTTTGAGTATGAATTATCACCATCAAATAACTAAACCAATAGAGTGCATGATTCTATTGTTAGTGAACATGATCTGTGCATGTGACCTGGACATTTCGGGTTCCTAGGGGAAACACGTTCTTCTAGTGGAGTTCACTTATAATAATAGGTCCAAGGATATTTTCCACAATGATCTTTACGAATAATTATATTATAGGCCATTATAATCAACTATTTGTTTGTTAGAGGTAGAAAATGAAGCTTTATCAGGACTATGTATCATCTAGGAGGATTTAGAGAAGGACAAGAAGATCCAAAAGCACATGGACATAGAATAGTCTAGGTAGTAGTGATGTGAAAATTGACATTGATGACCTCTTGATTTCAAGTTCATGGTTTGTGTTTTCTTGTTTGTTTCATCCAGGGCGGTCAATCAACATATTTAGAGGTATGGTAGTTTAGATCCATGAATCATCAGACACATTGAGGTTGTGGAGTGAATCAGACCAGTGTCTAACAAGATAAGAATTTCGTAGTGATATATATCTTTGAATGATGTATTTCATGTATATCAGTTTAGTTGGTATTATCAAGACCCATCACATTTTTTCCAACCAGATGACATTGAGTTGTATGTGATTTCTTTCATTGAGGAGTACCTAGTACGTATTGTGGATCAGAACAAAAAGGCTCTCAACGGTAGAATAGATTGATTAGTATGGGTTATATGGAATCAATGTCAAGTATAGGATGACACATGGGAGTAGATAGCTGATATAAATGCTCAGTGGCTGGATATTTTTTTATATGTTTTCTCTTTACCCTCAAAACTCCATCTTGTTGGAATGTTACTTTAAGGGTGGGTGCTAGATATGACATATCCTTTTAGTTATGTAAGTTTTATTTTAGTTAGGGACAAACCTATAAACCACACATAAGTATTAGTGGGTTTATTTTATGAAATGAGGAAGCATAATGAGTTGGAACCTGGCTACAAACTAAATACTTGACATGTGTTTAAATACATAGAGAGTATTAAATTCATGATGTATATTTGGATGGATAGACTGTTGTTGATGTCGTGTAGAAGTTGTTTCCACTAAGGGGTGACATAAATATTACATGAAGTGTAATGAAGTTAAATAACATGTAAATTATGTGTTCATTTTTAGTGAAATATCACAGTGACTTCTTCTGATAGAGGTTCATTTTATCCCCACACAGGATTAGTGCACGAGATTCTATCCCCATTCATAACATAGATTCCTTGATATTTCTATCATTGGAGCTCCATTTTTTCATTATTGGAATTCGTGGGTCCCTACCAATTATGTATTTAATTCTTTTTCTAACTTTTATCTTTTATCTTTTTGTCTTATGTACTATTTTGGGGCGTCCTCATATGCACTATTTTAATGGTATTGGTATACTCTTGTGATTTCTTCCATTCTACTAAAAATCAAAAGCTGATATCGTATGAGGAGTTATCTACGGTTCTATGGTAGGTGGTCTAGAATTATTTCAAAAAATCCTCCATGTTATCATAGTATTTTTTTCATTTTACAGAAGGGAATAAATTTATGTGCATTTCTCGTATTCGTGTATTTACTCTTCAAATTAATCAATCCATTATTAAATACTCATTCGTACTATATTGAGTTGTTATAGGATGTTGAAATATATTATTTATACCTCTTAGTGTGATAAATTGATTTTTTGTCATCAATATTAAATTTTTAATGGAAAAACTTTGGAAAAGTGTTTATCTTGTCCTAGAAATTAAATATAATTTTGTTGATAGTCAAATGTATTGATTTGACTAAATAAGAAGAAGAGGATGGAGACACCATAGGTTATATAATTATGAACATTAATTATATAAAATATTCACCCTTGTTTGATTATTCCAAATATTAATACATATTTATAGTTAAACCCAAAAATATATTTTTATAAGCAATCCATTTTTTCAGTTATTGAATAATGGATATGGGAATTTTTGAATACAATAGTTCACTCTATGTTATCTCAGGTGATGGGCATGACGTCTCACACAATTATAATTTTATCTTTACAATGGTCCACATGCTCCACATTCCCTCGCATCAGGTGATGGGAATGATAAATCAACCTTGAAAATAATTTGAAAGTAAGATATATCCCATTCATATGAGTTTCAGTGATTGTACCCTTTGGTGGATCTTATAGTCTATTAGACTCGTTATGGATTGTGAAGTTATTTCATAGGTATATAAAGAACCAATTATCCATTTATATTCCTACACATTTCATCATGTATCTAGTGAATATACATCTATATTTATTATATATTATTACTTATATATAAATAGACACATAGACATGGTTACTGAGAAAAAACATTATGACCTATGAAAAAGTAGGTGGAGTATTCCAAGTGTCCTTATGGGACCTAAGTCAACTATTATTTATTTTCCCATATTGTTTATTACACTTTAAAACAGCCCAATTATATGCTATATAGACTAGGTAACTTTTTCTATACACCTTTCGTTGTAGCCTATTCATTTTATCTCACACCCTACTTGGGAAACCCTTGGTACATGAGTAGGCTTTATGACTGCATGTGTGGATAAGGGAAAGAACCATCTTATATATTCACGGTCATTTTAAATTATAACATGGTGAATGAGAGAAAAGGACTAATCATATGCTCATTATATTATGAGTGTTGTCTTTTCTCTTTTTTTTTTGTATTTTTGAATATCTTGTTGAGTTTGTTAGTCACCTATTTCCCTTTTTTGTATATTAGCTTGAAATGAAATTAATGAATATGATTTAGCCTGTGGATTTCTATATTTATTTTAATTTCATTATTATTTATTCTTATGTAAATAGTTGTTATGATTTTTTCCACTTTGACATATGTAATATTATGCTTCCTATATTGTCCATTTATTTATTATTACTGATCTTACACTTTGATATGAGGTTATAGACTTCCCACAGTACCACTATAGACAATAACTCTTAGTCAGAATCCCCTAGAGTATATGTAAGAATTCTTTAGGCCATGTGACCCACCAGATCGGGGAACCATTTTAGTGGATCCTAGTTCTAAATATTACACTGGCTAGTGAGGCATTAGATTATAATCAGATGGTGAAATTGAAATATCATATAGAAGGAATAATCTTTATAAGGTAGTATATATTAAAGTTTACAGTTTTGATGCTTAGGGAGAAGAATACTTTTTAAAACCTCATTATCATAAAATATTCAACATCTAGGGTTATCTTTTTGGTTCACAGAAGTCATAGCTATATCGTTAACCACGTCACAACATGTCAAGAAACTGGAGTCCATTTGATAAAATATACATACAATACATTATAAGTAGTGAAATACTTGAAGTTGAATCAGTTAAAAGAAATAAATGAATAGGAAAGCATTAAAAATATCATCTAGGCCATTCTAAGACATACGAATAGATTAACCCATTAAGAATAAGATCACGCAACTCCAACTGAATTATAAGATATGCGTGACCTTTTGATAGTCACATGAACTAATAAATCAAATGGATCTAGTGGATAAAATGGATCACACAAGATAAACCTAAGTCCAAATATGACCAAAAAATACTGAACAAATTATCATTGATTGGGTCATGAATTTTTTGAATAAGGCATCAAGACAATGTGATCGCATAAGAGATGATGAAACTGGATAACATCATCGAGTAGTGAGAATGGTTATCACAACGTGGTTATGTGAAGTGTTATTTTGAAGAATTCATGTGGGAGAAGAAATTGTGAGATCTCTAGAGGTCTTGGTCATAAATGAAATGACCGTACTCTTGCTACCCAATCTATAGGGAATCCTATAGAAGGAGAATGTTCTCATGGAAGACTAAACGATACTTGGAAATCTTACCAATGAAATACAAAGTGACTCATGTGTTTTTCACATCATTAGAACTAGGTCCTTGTTCCTTTGGAAATCTCTTCTTTCGGGAGGGGGAGTGGATTTGTTAACACCCACCAAATCTGTATGGATAATTTTAGGATCATATAAATACCTAAATGATGGATGTTATTTTCACAAAGAATGGAAGAAATGAGAATCATGTATATATGGGTGTCATACACAGAGGTCATTAAAACTGTGTGCCCCATGGAATATTACACAATGGGGTTTTGTGCCTTGCATGACATATTCATGATCATGTGAAGATCCTCCAAGATGCCATCTGAATTTCACTGTAGTATCCGAAAAAGTCCACCTGATCTTGATATCTTCCATCAGACAATCTACATGACTATGCGTTGTCCCTAATATGAGTGTTTTCAATCATAAAGAAGTTCATATGACAAATTCTTAATGATAACCTAATCCATTTGTATTATTACAGCTCAAATGGTGGAATATTCATGTAAAGGTTTTTATGATGATTTTAATAGGAAGGGTTGATTAAATTTGTTGGATTAGTCTTTTGATCATGATATCTTTATAGGGGCATGTTGAAATCAACATGATAAGGCTACTAGACATGTCAAATTCATCACGTATTGGATTTAATATATTTTCTTTTGATGATGAGATTCTTTGATGGACAGCTGATGGATGAAATGCATAATCTTTATAAAAGAATAGATGAAAATATGAAACTGTTATGGAAAGAAGAGTTACCCTATTTTTAATATAAAGGGTTTTGATCATGGTGTGATCATTTTACCAATCATGGTATTTCCCATTAATATGTTGTCTTGATCTCAAGAAGGGCTCCAAGCATTCCAGTTCGATCCCTCCAAAGGCCCTGTAGATTTCTGCTTGATATTTTGAAAGATCATTGATATGTCAATTCAAATATGTGAAATAAATTTGACAATACATGTTTTTAGTAAATATTATAATGATTGTGTTGTCATAAAGTCAATCTTTATCATGTAATGAGATGATGAAAACATCAATTACATGTGGCTGGATCACATGAAACACATGATGCAACACGCCCACCATCAAATAAGGCCCACATGTGAGATTTAAGATCCTTAAGATGTGAAATAGATCTGGGGTGGTGATGCCTAAAATTACCCTCCAAACATAGACAAATAAACACACTAGGATACAGAGGATTTTTCTAACTTTTTGAAGCAAATAATATTGTTATATGATGAGTATTCCACTAGGTAATCCTGGGTAATTACTTAGTAGAATACACTATGTGTTTATGTGAGCAACCCATTGATCACATTAAGGGAATTATGGCATACCTTCTAGGATAGGAGAATGTGTTTCCTCATGTAAACATGATAATATGAGGCCTGAAAGGTCAGGCCTAGTAAATATTATTTTATTTTTGAAATAAGTGATTAAAATGATTGAGGCTTCATGAAAATATTGATATGATAATTTTTATGTGAGTGGTTAAGGAACATAATTTAATCTAGTCATTGATCAAATGAATTCCATTGGATAGGTCACCAAAATTATTCAATGTCATGTAGACTTGTCATTTGGTTCACATGAATTTTTTTCAGACATATCAGTCTGGTCATGTGTATCACCTCGTACATATCATCCTTGTGAAATGATGTCATCCAGACATGTTACCTTGATTAAGTGAAAACCCGGAGAAATTCCATATTATTAAATTTTTTCCCTATAGGAATTTCATATTGATCACAAAAGTAATTATGGAAATTCTATCTAGATAATTTGATGCCCTCTGGACATGTAAACTAGTACATTCAATGTCTTTTGAACATGTCAGCAAGTTTAGGTGAAGTCCTCAAGTCATATCATCTTAGTCATGTGAAGCACCTTTCTGATATGATCTAGGTCGCACGACACCCAACATATATACTAGTTTTATCATGATACATCCCTTATACATTTCAAACATGTCCATAAATTCCCTCATGAAATGTCAACTTTATCATTTGACAAAATTCAAAAATGTCATCCTTGATCTTGAGAAAGTCCTCTGATATGTCAGATCTGATCATATGAAGACCCCTTAAATTTCAAGAAGACACCTCCAGACATGTTCTAAAGACAATTTGGACATATTAATATGACACATATAGAGATTTTAGACATACACACATGACATACTAGGAATAAACCCTTATACATGTCGGCTTTTTCTAGAAGTAATACATGGGCATGAAACATCGAACGATGTGTACCTCTAACCATGTGTTTTTGATAAATAATATCCCTTCATATGGGATGTTTCTATAATGGACTATGGTTTTGAATTCATGAAATCAAATTGATATTATGGGATCCTTATGCCACCCATGAAAATTCAATCATCCACTCATCATCCCTACTCTCTATCCATTAGAGGATAAGAGTTGGATAATTTTTAAGGGAATATGATCTAGTATAGTTCCCTAAATTTAAAAAAATATAAGGATACTTATAATTCCTTTGAGTATAATCACATATCCCAAACCATTAGCTAGTTAGGGACTGATTGACCTATGTGGACATTGATTCATATCCAGAAATGATATGTTAGAAATACTTTCTATGGCCCAATATCAATACCAAGAATTCTAATAAAAATTTTCTAGTACTCAAATTCAACATCTATATACAGTGCTATTGATTACTTGTTATCAATTTTTTCACATATATAGAGACTCACCTGAGCTTCTGGATTTGGAATTACCATATCACTGGCATCATTAGACCCCCACCCAATGAGGGAAATAGCACAGTTTAATCCTCATTCAATAACATGATATGAATTCCTTGTCACCTGGGTATACACATTGGAGTATATCCCTAGGGAATACTAATGTTGATAAAACATCTGGGTAATAACCCTTATAAGTTTCAATTATTTTTTTCCCACCCATTAGCAGCCTGAGGACTAAATAAACTATGTGGGTTTTGATTCATGTTCTCAATGGATATGTTGGATTCCTCTTGGATGTTCAATCTCATTATATAAACACCAATCACTTCCCTAGATTATATTAATATTTGGATTGGAAAGTTATATGGATTCAAGACACAGACAGTCACCCATTTCTATGCAATAATGGGATGTAGGTGGATAAATTATGACATATACAAACAATGTAATTAATAGAACCCCATTTACATATAGAGAGATTCTACAGACAATTTTGTAAATAGGGTAACTAATCTCATATTAGGATTTGGGAGAGACCCCAAACATATTTTAAATCTATAAAAGAGTAGGAGAATATGAAATAATTCTCCCCCCAAAGGTTGTGATGTGTTTGACCTCCCACCCTCCAGAATATCATGAGTTCCTAAGAATCATTGGGTTTGAATCCCCATATAAAAAAATACCATTATAATGTAGGATTATGATTTTTAATTGATTTGGGTACTATTTGGTGTTTATATAGATAGATCCTAAGAACGACATTGATTGTGAAATTATGTTGATCTACTCACTATTAATAACCAGGCCATAAGATATATATGAAACAAAACATTGTGAACCTGATGTTAATGCATGTGGTGATAGAATAACTGAGTCATCTGGGTTTTAGGAATCTTATATCACAAATTCTTTGAAAATCAAGTTTAAATATAGTTATTTTTTAATGAAACATAAAATCACTTAATTAAAAAATAGTTTCCTATTTCAAATTCAAAGAGTCGAATGTAAAAAAAATATTACCAAAAGTACTACAACATATCTAAAACATGTTTTCAAAGAATTTGTTGAAAAATTATCATCCAAAATATATTACACACTTTATTATTACAAATTTTTAGATACATTGAACAAGTAATAGTGTTTTGATATCATGGAAGGGTATAAAGTATTCCCAAAACTGTCATTTTCATCACTAAAGTAACTAAAAATGGAAGGGAAATAATATTAAAAATAAATTACATATGATATTTGAAGGACCCTAGAATATATAATATAGTTGAACATGTTTAAAGTTTATGTATTTAAAAATCCTAATTTGGTTATTCAGGATGTTAGGAATATGGTAATAATGAATCTGGATCCCTTGGCAAAGGATCTTCCATACAACCTTCATAGATTTTTGGTAAAATATTTATGTATCATTTTCTCACATTTATTAAATATTATTATAATGTACCTATTATATTTTCTGATATATATCCCTTACATATATACCTATTAAAATATAACATTCATTTTTTGGGTTATACATGTTTTTCATTCCCTTTGAAACTCGTAATATATATAAAATCAATTTAATGGTACATTCATTTTTTATGTATCATGTCAAGAATCACACCAGCATAATGTTTTTAAAACATGAATAGATTTCAAAAAAATATTATTTTAAAGATAAACTTCTTGGTTAATTTCTATTTTATGTAAAATAATATGATCTTTTCTTATTTAAATATATCCTTTACTTATTTCGAAAGCATCACCCAAGTGGAAACTTTTTATTTATTCTTCACCAAGATACTCCTCATGAAATATCTATATAGGAAGTTAATTATTACTAACTATATTTTATTTTAAAATAAAAAAGAATCAAAATATTTAACCCCTTGTTATCTTGTTAATTTTTATGATTTAGTTTTCAGTTATTTATGGAATTATAATTCTGAAACCCTCTTACTTTTTTATGTTGTTGGTCATTCTTATATGTTATTTATGGTTTATTTTCCTCACATTAAATACTTATATATGATTTTCAATTATGTGACTAGTGATACTAATATAATATAAACCATTAATACATTTTTTATTGTTTTTAATGCATTAGATTTTATTTATAAGATTTGGGACTGAGAAAAAAACTACTATGGGGAATTTTCCACATTATAATGATGGTATTGAGAGTGACCCATGAGTTAGGAATATAACATCATGTCTTATATTGTTTCCAAATTTTAATGATCTTATAATATAATTTCATTATTCCATGTTTCAATATTTATGATAATACTCTTTATGAAATCATTTTAATCCTCTTGACATTCATAGTTGGATTTATTCTCATGTTAACCCCTATAATGGGCTTTCCATCTCACCATTTTAACTATATATTTTCTTTAGAATATCTTTTATAGTTTTAGAGGTTTTATTGGACTTATAATCATTGTGTAGTTTTAAATAATTATGATGTTTTTATTTTTATGATAATTTATCTTTCTATGTAGTAATCTAAATACATTTGATTTCTCAATCCTTTATGTTTATTTGTTGGAAAAGTACGTTAAGAATACGGAAATAATATGTGTTAAAGGATTTTTTCATTATATTTGTGATAAAATTATGGTCTATTTATTTTTTTTGATTAGGATCACATAAGGGATAAGACTAAGTATATGATAACATCTTGAAATCTTAGTGAAGTAGATATTTTTTATTTTTCATTTCAATTTCATCTATATGTTGATACTAGTTATTTGATGTAGGGTCTGGAATAGTTGTAACATGGGGTAATAAACCTGAATATAGTGGGTTGGGGATTAACTTAATAAATACATAATGAATGAAAATGAGGTATACCATCACAAATTGTTAGAAAGTTTCATAGGATATGATTTTGTTAATTCAAATTACCTTTACAAACCATTTGGATGTATTTTAACATTTTTTTGTGAAATATAATTATTTTATAAAACCTAATATAAAAATATTTTTGTAAAATGTTTATTGAAACATATTTATTCCAAAGTTAGTTTCTTCACATCATGTTTATGAGCGTTTTTCTTTGTTTATGGTTTAACTTTTATACCATTATTAATCAAATTGTTCTTATTTTTGTCTAGTTTTTTTTCATAATGGAAGGGAAGGGAAAGATGTTCGTGGTGAACTAACATGGTGAAGACAACGAGAATCACTTCGAATAACATTAATACTATAAAATGGTAAATAACAAAAACATATAAAAATGATTAGTTTCATGTAATGATTACCATTATAAAAAAATATATTGACCACCTTATTATAATCATGAAAAGTGTGAGTGATCTCAAAAAATGGGATGAATCAATATTTTACATTTCTTAGTTCCATGGATAAGAATCCAAATGTTCTTTGATAATAGATAAAGAATAATGTTAAATAGCTGAAATATTTATGTTGTTGGATATGAAATGATTGATTCTTGTGAGCATGGTTAGGTATTCCACTTGATGTTAATGTACATCACCATAGAATACTAAAAACCCATGAAAATAAAGTCTATTTTACCCCAAACCAGGGAAACAACCCATATAACTCCATTCATGAATGATGAATGAGAATTGAGTTTTATACCCAACATAAAGGGATTCCATCAAACCCACACACCATTGAAACAAGAAATTTTAAGCTGAAAGGAGGATAGGTTATATGGATTATGGATCTAGATAAACTATTTTATTTTATCTTCTTTCCATATTGACATGAGAATGTACAAATATAGAAGAGTTGTACATTTGAGATAGAAATTTCAATGAAGTGTTCATGATGATGAGTAGTTTTTGTGGTGCCCGAGTTCATAGAGAATCCATCACAATTAGGATGAATCATCCTTGATAATTTGTGATAAATCCTTTTTAAATTATAACATAGGAAATAAGAAACCTGTCAATATATTAATAATAGTCAAAAATTCCATTTAGGGTGGAAAAAAATTAAGTGATACTAGTCACACTCTACAAATAGATGAAATAGAAACTTTATGATTCCTTTTTATAGTAAATCCATATTGTTTCAAGAAAAAGCACTCTTTCTATAAATTTCAATATATATGGGGAGTCCATGGTCAAAGAGGCATACAATATAAAATTGAATTTTATTGGGTCATGATTTCACTGGAGGGTTCTTCCCAACATTTCATGATTTTGAGGAATATGAATCAAAACAAGATAAGATGCATAGTTAAATGTTAATAAGACAAAGAGAGATAATATTTTCCAATAAGTCGAATCAACCAGATATATATCATTAACTAAGTCCTCATTTTAATCATTAATTACTTAGTTGAGAGGTTGAGTAAAGGAAACAGATTGTCTTAAAGTGAGGTCCAACATGTAGAAACTATAGAAATAGAGAAGAGTGTTACACCTGTTAGCAGTCTAAAAGGAAAAGTAGTATCAGACAGGGATACAAAGGGAACTATGAAGAATTATTCTAAGACTTTCTTATACGTAACACCAGAGATGAGATATTTTGTTTCCCTCTGTCAAACCCATTGGGTGACTTCAATGTTTTTTATGGCGAACAAGACCCATAGTGAACGGCCTAAAGTACCCTTTCATGAAATATTGGGTTTCATGAAAGTGATTCTTTTAAGGATAATATGAAGATTTAATCCCTATTCATTAACTAGTATTTATAGTCAATGATATCCAGACCAATTATAATAGATTTTGTGATGAGATTCCTAAATGAAGGTGTGAAGGAAATGTTTAATTTTTCTGATATCATCCTTTGAATCCTTCAAACCATAAAAAATATGCATTGGAATGAATGAAATAACATGCAGATTAATTTATCCTCTAAATGGGATACATTTAGTTTTCTAGAAGTTGATACTTCCTATTATTTTGTTTCAAATATCATCAAAATGATGAATTAAACTTCTCCCTTAGATAATGGGGTAAAAATATAGTCTACTCAAAAGTTAATTTTAGGAGTCTCAAGCCTCTCCTTAATAAACATAAAAAACCACTAGAATAAGTTTTAGATATAAAAACAATAATTTTTATTTATGTTTATGTGTGGTACTCCCATTAAATTATATTGATTAAGAATCACAATAAATTTATGAATGGAGTTTCTTCTACCATTGATAATGAAAATAATCTAATCTGTGATGAATAAGTATGATATTACTTTTAATACATATAAACTGATATAATAATGCATCAAATCATTTGGGATAATCATGTTATGATTTCTGATCATAATATATTGGGAAATAATGAAAAGGTTTAGATAAATAGGGTATCCTTGGAGAAGGCTCCAGAAAAACATTAAAAATAAATATCCTACCAATTAAAGAGATTATGAACAAATGAGAGGTGAATAAATGATATAAGTGTTAAAAAACCCACTCATATAAGACAAAATACCTCATTACCATAATAATGAAGCTCCACTCCCTCCTCTCATTGGCCTTTTAAATTTTAATTTTGATGATGGTGTTAGAACCACACACTAATTTATAAAAATCATAGATCATTTCTTGTACCATACTAATAGATCCTTGGATTTTCCTACCACTTAAAAATCCATGTTTTTTTATTAGAAATCATAAATCCCAAGTCACTAGAAAGACTTCTGTTAAGGATCATATCATCAACTTTGCAGGAAAAAAATTCATAATCAAAAGGTCCATTTTTTTAAATCCATTATGGTTTCTAACAATGAGAATTGGTACCATAGTTGTGGGTAAAGAAACTCTAGGGAGAGTCCTCCTTTAAATTAATCATGGATAAAATTTGTAACATAAAATTTGATCACATCCCATGTAGAACCATAAAATGAAACATTTAAGTAATCATGTCATGGGGAACTCCAATGATTGATACATTTAACTATTTCATTATTGAATACTCTTCCAAAATTACACCCATAAATCAGTTGTTTAGATTGTTAAATGAACTCAAAATTTATCAGAAAAATAAATCATCCTGACAAATAACATTAGACTATTACCTTTATAATTAACTCATGATAGAATGATGACCTAAAAATGTGATACCATAAGAGGGCCATTGAAATTAACATAATTTCAATGTGACCCATCCTCGAAGATAATATAAATTTTATAAAAAATATAATCTTCTTAAGGAAGGATTGGAAATATATTGTGTTCCTGTCACCCTCCCTTAGACATTTTCAATTTTAAATCTCCCTAGAGTGATATTTTGTTTCCATCACTATCTCCTAAAATAGACATCATTTTTGGGAGGAAATAACAATGTTTTTAAGATCCCGATTTTATTAAAACATATTTTGTCATTTTTTATTTCTTTCTTAGAAACCATTAATTTAGGAATGATGATTTGGTCACATATTTGTCCATTTTATTGTTTACATTTTCATCCTCTGATGAAATACCCAAGGGTACCCCTCTATTGGGGATATATAGGAAGAGTGGAACTCCACTAGGAAGATATTATCCATCATCATACTATTTATGTAAAAGAATACATTATCTTTAACAAACATCAATGGGATTTGAATAAAAAGTGTTTAATGGTATAAGAGAGATCGAATGATAAGATTAAAATTTGAGTTGGACTATACTCAGATGGCAATGATATTTCCTATCCATCTATCCAATTTACTCCAAATTCAGCTGTTACCATGTTTTATATTACACTACAAGAGATTTTACCTAGAGAACCCCATATCGAGATGACTCTTTTGAGATATAATGTAAATAAAGTCACCCATAGATCTTCTCATGTAAAGGCCACCTCACTTATTTTTGGTTTGTTTCATAATAAGGAATAAATCACCCTAATTAAACAAGATACAAATCCATGTATGAAGTTTGAAAGGGTTACCCAAAGTGGCCCTGTTTGCATTTCCTCATATATATTATAGATAATAGACATAAGAATATGTTTTATGCATTCTAAATTTATTGTTAATGTGTTGAGAGGATCCAGCGATGTAGTACACTTAATGTATTTCCCTCCAAAAGATATGTATATTGGAATTATTTGGATATTCATGTACATTTTTTACCATGTAATGATTATTTGTGAAATATATAATGTATTGGGACATGTTTTTTGTTCCCAAATTGATAATAAGGAATATTTTGTGACACCCAATAATCCAGAAAAGTTATTTCATTTTTTTGTAGACAATTCTCCTTTCATTAAAAAATATTTAAAATTTGATGGTGAGGGGTAGGGTATGGGAATTGGAACATAAATTTCCATTTTACTAGGAATGAGAAGTGTCATTATTATGTTGTACCATGGAGTGAGTGATCATGCTTCTGGGTGGGGGTATTTGTTCTTCCAAAAAATGATATAGGGAGAAGGGGGTTATGGAGATCCTCACAACCAAATTCTAGACCACAGAAAGAATTATGATAAGTAAAAAAATTCCTTCCCTGGATATTTGTAAGAGTCTTGAGAAAAACATAGGTATTTTTAAGTATAGTAAGATCAAGAAATATAATAAATTGATTCAAATGCGCATTAACTACCAACTTAAGGCAATCTGAAGAATTTAAGGGAAGTCCCTCATCCAGTAGTGGAGAAGCAGGTGTTAGTGGTAGGGGACCAAAGTCCTAGTAAATATATTAAGAGGAAACCTACAGAAGATCCATAGTTGAATCCACTAAACTAAAAAGGGAAAATGATTCCTATCTTACATAAGAGGGTTCCTTAGTATGGGAATCCAGAATGATCACCTGTTTTTCAAAACCCAACTAGGAAGTCTAGTCACTAACACAATACTGAAGTGCTACATTACAGTCTGTATATCCCACCTTAAATCCAAAACCCTTAGACCCATGATACTGGTCTATCATAATATCTTACATAGAAGAGTCAAAATACTGATAAAAAGGGAGATATAATTAGAGAATTAATTGATGAGATTTGAGATGTCAACTACGTAGATGGTCTATAACTATGATTCTTATAAAAATTATTTGAATAACATTATAAGGAGAATTGAGAGGTGAAACTAAGAGACCATGAGAAAAAATTATATATCCCAAAAAGGGAATTTCTTACATGTAGAAAAAATCTTAGAGGTGGATAAAATTCAATCATATATGAGAAACCATGGAATAGTCAATCTCTTGATTTTCAAATTTATCACTTAAAAAATAACTAAGATAATTACCAATGGATTTGAGAATAGTATGAATTTTGAAGGGAACATAATGGTCAAGAATAGAATCTAGAGTGTCCCTAAAGACATGTATTTACCATGATAAGATTTTAAATTCCATTGATGTTGAAAAAACCTCATAAATTTGATGAATCCACCCTCCATTGACCAAGGCCCTCTGAAATAAAAATATATGAATACTTTGATAAATAATTATTTTTATTCATAAATTGGTACTAAAACCGCACTAGAGAGAACATGTGATTTTAAATAATTGGAGAAGCTATGGGGGCTCACCAAACACCATCAAATTAATGGGTATCCATCATCAAATTCTGGAGGATATTCCACTAAAGAGATTACAGGGACTGGGGGTCACTGATGTCAAGATGGGGGCTCACCCAACACCATCAAATTAAAACACAAGTATAGTAGAGCAGTAGACCCTATAAATGTTGAACATCCATTGAGGGGGCTGGTGGAGTTGGGGATATTTCATCCAGGCACATATGAAATGATTCATTATAATAATAGCTAATTCCTAATAAATCTATATGGGGAACACATATATAACCACTATAACATTGACAATAGGTGAAAAATATCTTCGAACAAACGAGACTTCATAATGAAGCACCATTGAGGGAGACTACAAAATTTTATTTTGGCAGAGGAAAATTGGGTGAATTGATTATTATTGTCATCTATTTATCCTCTTAAATAAAGTAATATAATTCCTAACTATAAATTATTTTAGTAAATTTATAAAAAAAATGAATAATTGTGTTAATGACATGTGTAATGGGAAATGTGATGATATCCTTAATGAAGTCCCTAACATGATAGGGGCAAGACCTAAGAACCTCATGGAAGTACTAGAATAACTTATTCAAGTTATCAATAAAATCATGAATCACATGGACTCTCTTCCTATAATGGAATTTTTAGTTCATCCCTTTATTTATCAAATATCATTATCATTTAGTTGAACTTAAAATTCCATAACCACTAAAAAATATATTGGTTCCATTGATTATATTTTCTACATCGTTTAATTATTTGTGAGAGAGAAGGTAATACTTTCTATTTTATACCTTTAGGGAAAATTTATTTAGTATTTAACAATAATCAATAATACAATGCCAATTTATGAATTTGTTTCAATAGAGCGGGATGAATTCAAGATGTTATTTATAAAAAAATATTTCCATCAAAATCTACATATAAATTTTGAGAGTGAGTTACTTGAACTCAGGGAAGATGAATATAAGTCTATTAAATCACATGGTTTGAAATTCACTATGAACTCAAAGTTCCAATAAATTATACAAAAAATAATTCATGGGGATGTCATCATACTTCTCCTTTACATGATAATATCCCAACGGATGATCGACCAAAGTTAAGTACTTGGATATATGTTGAAGTTTGATTAAGAAATCAATCTATGGGAGAGGATAATTATTACTTATTGTGATCTTTTTGATATCATCATAATCAATGTAGATGTATATTGACCTGTTCTTTTCCTTGAATTAAGGAACTAGTGGACCCCATTGTGAGACACAAGGAAATATTAACCATTTATCTATATTCTATTATAATTACTTCATTGTATGTTCACATTCAATTGGGGAAAATCTATACATAGACCTAGATATTGGAACAGCTCTATGTATAATATCATTTGAGAAATAAAACACTCAGATAGGAGGAATAATTGAGAATTATTTATGAAACATATCAAAATATTCCCTTACAATGGGCATGTTGTCAATGACAATTTTTTGGTAGTCTGAATCATTTAATATAGAAATAGATTATTATAATGAAATAACATACATGATTGAAATAATAATTACAATGTATATTCATCCTCCCCCTTGAAACAATATTTAATAGGAAAGGGATTTGGGATATAGAGGATGATTTCCTTCACTCGATAGTTTATCTGTTCTTTTTATAAAGAAAGTCAATCCATACATAGAATTTCAATGAATTAAGAAAAATTATGTTTCACTAGGTTATATTGGAAGTTAAACCTCCCAAATATGGAAAGTTATATGTTATATAATGTGGATGGAATGACCATTTTAAGTGATATATTAACTTTAATATTTTGTAGTGGTGTTTGAATATTTCAACGAAACATTCAGGTTATGAAAAAAATGTATAGAAGTATAATCAAAATGGTAAATTAACTATCATTTGATGAAAAAATAGCTTACCTATCACCATTTCATTTTCAAGATCCACCACATTAATTATTATTGAATATGATTTCTCATTCTCTATAGACCTTGGAGGCTGTTGTTATAGCTTATTTCTGACAACCCTTTTCTTAGTGAATTGATTCACATGCTATTGTTTTATAATAATTGAGACCTAATGCCACATTTCATTATAGTAATTATGGTCATTGAGGTGTATGGGGTAATTCAGCAGATGTTTTGAGGAGGAAGGGAGGAGTTTGTATGTGTTTTGGGGAAAAATTGAGTTTTAGAGGATTAAAGTAGAACCTTATAGTAGCACACTAACTGAAGGACATTATGGCACCACACTATCTGTATCACCTGAGGGTATAACCCTAGTAGTATCACCTGAAAGTTGCACCCTGGAGGTAGCACATTGATGGTATCACCTTATAGTAGCTCCTTGGTAGTATCACACCATCAGTAACACCTAATGATAGAAATAGGGTGGTATAACCAAGTGTTAGAACATTAAGATATAACCCTAGGGGTATTTATTAGTTGTATCACCTAACGGTAGCACACTGACAGTAGCACCTGCCGATAGCACACTAGAGGCAGAACCTTATCGGAGCACACTAGAAGTAACACTTAATAGTAAAACACTAATTGTAGCACCTGATGGTAGCATCCTGGTGATAACATGTGATGGTCACAAAAAATAATATTTTTTAATGGCAGCACTTAATATAAAAAACCCAAAAATATCTTGTTTTATACTTTCAAAAATTTCCAAGTCATCCCATTTGACGTCTTTTTTGATGATTTTGAAGCCCTTAAATTAAGGTATTAAAAGTTGTTTTAATGGATATTAATTATATAATCCTTAAACTTCATTTTTTATTTATTTTTGATAATCCACCATTAAATTGGTTAGGTGGAACCCTACAAGGCCTGTAGGCATAAGTATTACATGGCCCGTAGGCCTTAGAGGAATTAATTATTCGTAGGCTTTATACATTACATATATCCCAGACTAACTACTTAGAACTACTCCTCCCTAGCATCTTCATCATTAAATCTTCTCTCCACCTTCGCATGACTATTCGTCTAGGCTTTCCCATGCATGCACAGGCTTGTCCCGATGGCATGTGGCATACCCTCTCATTCTTGCAATCCTTTTAGCTTCTGCTATGGTGAAAGCTCTTTTCTCCTCCTCCTTCTGATGCTTTTTCCTTATAGGTTGTCTGGTTTTCATCTTCACTTTAAGGTGGCCTGAAGGCCTAACTGACCCAAAGTCATGGGTGGCTCGAAGGCCTTAAAGGACTCGTGGACGAAATCGGTGGCCCGAAGACCCAAACTGAGGCATATTCCCAGCTGCTACAGTGCCAAATAGTGCCATCTATAGTTCCTGTTGCAGTACCTGCTATTGTCTGCACAGTTCCTACTATAGTTTTACACAGTTCCTGCTACAGTACCTGCTACAGTACCCAGAAATTATCCCCCACCTGGATTTGATCCCAAGTCTCTTGTATGAACTTAAGGATTCCTCACCAACAGGTCTAAGGGTCATGTGCATTATATAATCCATTTCATAAATCCTTGAAGTCATTTAATTGTCTATAATACATGGCATTTATGAGATATGCCTTTTATAGTAAATTAGAATCATATTAAATTTAACTAATTTAGGATCTATTTATTCTGAAGAGAAGATTTTCCTTTTATTATTCCTTATTTATTTCTCTTGAGATTGGAAATTTTGAAGAATTTTCCCTTATAGTCATGGAACTATATTGCTGAATATGGATTAAGTTACCTAAAGGTGTTTTTATCCTATTCACGCCCCTATTATTGGTTCGAAAAATTGTGTAAAACTTTTTTCTTCTATGAATGTCGATTCATTCATTTCTCATTATTTGTATCATGGTGGGGGTGATATTTTTTAACTCTTGGAAGATGGTAGCATCTAACAAAACCATGATAAATTAATGGGTTAAATTAAATTGAGGAGAAGGTGAATGAAATCATATGTTTTACATAGTACATATTATTGTTGATATTGTCAAATGTACGATCCAATTCCCTGTTGAAAATCACAATATTTCTGGGTATTTTTATGTGTTGTTATTGTTCTTTTGTCGAAACCCTTTTTTCATAATTTTTTGTCATTAATATAAATTTAAATTGAATTATCACTTATATCTAGTTAATTAAGTGGTTTCTATGAGAAAATTATTCTTGTGAGGGAATACCATTTAATGTTTAGTGAAATTGATAAAAATTACCTTGGTAAATTTGAAAAATTATAAGTGGCATAGTATGGAAATTCATGTTATATGTGAATGTTTTATGATTTATGACATTGTGTTATGGGTGGCTAGGATGTATAGTGGTGGTGATGTGGCAGATGTGGTGAGATGCTAGATGTGGCTATGATGGTGGTTTTGTGGGTTTTTTGGCATGAGGATGATGAGTTATTTTTCATTGTGATATGTCATGTTATAATATTTTTCTAATTAGAAATTGTATTTAATTAATGATAATGTTGAAATTGAAATGGAATGGTATGGTTTGAAAATGGGATTAATTTTATAATGGACATATGAATCAAATTAATCTATGTAGTTCAAATGGATACTTTTTATATAGGAAATAGTGCGATGGAGAGATAAAATGGGTTGTTGAAATTGAAATGGTTAGTAGATGGGAAATATTGAAGATAATTTCATTTTTAATGAATGGTTCAGAAGTAAAATATTATGTGTGCCTTGTCTGTGTGATGTTTTATTTTAGTGGTGGTAGTGAATGTGGTGATTTAGTGAGGATAGAGGATGATGTTGGGAGTTAGTTAGTTCTTTGTTGTAAGTCCATAGGTTTGATTGTGTATAGATATATATAAATATATCATTTATGTTCCTTTTTTGTTTTCTATTTACACCCTGACCATGTTGAGAACTATATTCCAACACCCATAAATGTATATGGGTGTGTTTTTTCCCACATTTCAGGGATGAGGATGGCTAGCTACGTACCTACTCATTCATATTCTATCTCTCAGACACTAAAGATAGACATAGGATGTGAGAGAGAAAATTCAAAAGTGAACAATAATGAGATTCAATACTGTTGGTTACAGGCATGGTAGGATAAGGGAAGGAGGTTGATGTCTTACATGTTCATGATACCATACGTATATGTTTATTCCACAACCCAAGTGTCTTTGGGTGAGAGGTTCTGTGATTAATATGATTTGGGTAGTGGTAGGTGATATGATGATTGTGCTATGGGGAGTTGAGGGGGATGTGATAGACCATATGTATTTGGGTGAGATGTTATGTGATGATCGTGTTGTGGGGAAGTGTGATGTCGTCAATATATGAATGAGATATAAGTTATTGTATGTCCAAAGATGTTACGTGAGAGTGGAATTTTTGTGGGAATGTGGTGAAGGGTACACTATATCGATATAATTCATATTCTTTTATTATACATCTATGTGTTTTTTGTGAGCATGAAATTGGGAGGATGGTCTTAATTATCTTAAATGTTTAGGATTGGTTCTCCTATTTTCTCACTGGTGAATTAACATGATTATTTCACATTTACATATGGTACATTGGTTACTATAATAAGTGTAATTGTATTCTCAAAAATTTAAAATAAACTATTTCCCATGTTTCTTAGAGGATTACACAGACCATAATGGTCATTAATGGCTCTGAATTTTTGAACTATTGTGTTTCGATGCCTTTATTTTTATTCTTATACATTTTTTTGATAATTTTAGACGTAACTGTTTTAAATACAAATGAATTATGGTTTTATTTAAATTATTTCATGGATTTCCCTTGGATTTTTAATTCTATATATTGATATTTTTTTCATATAGTAGTCAATTCATATCGTATCATGAGATTTTTGTACCCTTAACATTAGTCCTCATCCTATGGCCTACTGTAGGAGGGACTTGGGTGGGGGGGGGGGGGTTATTGTAACCCTTTATTCATTTCCATCAAACAAGGGGTACTTTTAGAGTGTGGGGGTCATGATAGTAAGCATTATAGGTAATTTTTGAGAGATAGTATAGATATTAGAGTTTAGAACTATAAAGATTTCATGGGTTGGTATGGAAACAATGTCAGTTGACATTAGTGCATGATATAGGCTAGTGAGGTTGGCAAGGACATGGGCTATTTTGGGTCTCATGATATATTTTATGAACTCTATATAATTGAATGACCATTTGAGGTATAACTACTTTTAACGTAAAGAACTAGGGGAGGTACATACACCAGGATGACACGTTTTTATATTTTATTATGGTTGGTTTTGGGGATGATAAAATGAATTAAATAAATCTTAATAAAATTTTATAATACTATGATTAGGAAATAATTTTTTCCCATGCATATTTGTCTCTTTCCCATTATCCATGTGTGGATCAGGCTGTGTTTATTTAGTAGGCTACCCCTATTGATCGCCGGAGTGTAGATCTGGTTTTGGAGAATAATCAGTGGTAAAAGATGTCGATTGTTTTTTTTGAGGAGTTATTCGAGTAGTACAAGGGTAGAATCTATGATATTTAAAAGTTAATTGGTTTGAGGATATATAACATAATTTTTATTTGATATGGTCGTGGAGGGAGTACTTGGTCTTGTTGGTTTTTAGTCAAATGTGAGGATCTACACATCAGTGGAAGATGCTATTCTTGGGAAAGAAGATGGAGGCAGACATGTTATTGGAAGACATGATGAATAGTTTTCATTTAGAGTATCATTCTTTAACCATGAATCTAGTGAAGTGAAAGGAATTCCTATCTCTTAAGTAGGGGAGAATGTTTGTGAATGTTATTGGGGTAAATTTCAAGTATATTTTGGGTTTCTCCAATGACCTATTTCTTAATGAGGAGTCTCATGCTTAGTGTCTGTACGGGGTAATCATTCCTTCTATACTGTCTTTTTTGAGTCCATCTATGTTTCCAATTTACATAGAAGTTTAGAATAACGAAGTGATGATAGATCACATTCACCTGTTTGTAGGTCAACGTCAATAGAGAGGCTAGTCAGGTTCCTTGATGGGAATATTCCCTATTAGTAGGTTTCAACATCAATGACCTTTGAGGTTTTATCCAGTCAGGATTAAACCTCAACATCTTCCATTCCAGCCTCTTCTATCTAGTGTTTTTTAGTTTTCCTATGGGGGTAAGAGAAAAGTTATTTCTATGTGTTTTATATGGCCATATCTATAAATATTGCATAGTGGTTTCACAAGATTAGTGCTTTGGGCACAATCAGCTTCCAAGTTATCCTCATCAGTAGTTTCCGATAAGACCATTTTAGTAGAAAGGGTTGAAAGATTAATCCACACTGAGAGGAGAATTATTAGGTAGAGGTAACCCATAGGATGTAATTATGGTTCTTATTCCTCAACCTATGTGTGGTTATATAGTTTTCCACCAACAGAGAGGTAGAGTAGTCAGATGTAGTCATTTTCATTCAATAGAAGAAGAATCACCAGTGAGTCTAGGGATTCCTAGAGGTAAATTTAGTTTATCAACTACCCTTGTTTGTAATTTTTTTTTATTCAGGATCTTCAAACACATTTTTTTCTCTTTTTATAGCCCATCATCTAGGACAACATATTTAGATGATTCTCACTCCCTCAGTTTCAATTATCCTATTCAGAGGCCAGGAAAACATTTTCGATGTGTTTTAGGGATATTGAATGATAAAGGGGTCACATCAGTCATGTGGGGATATATTTTTTATTTAGATGAATCAATAATATTCCATCCATGGTATTGATTGGTTGTATTCTATGAATTCATTTATCAAATGCTTATAGACGGTATTCATGTTCTTAGATTTGGATGACTGAATTACAACATTCATTGGTGGTAAAAAACATTATGTGGGTAGTATACATGTGGTTCCCATTCCTTATTTGATGTTTGAAAGGTTTATGGATTTCATATACAATGTGGAAGTGGAGGTTCTTAGGGTTTTCAGAATGTTTCTTTATATTTTCTATTTTTAGGTTGTGACACCACCCCCTTAAACTTGATGATGGGTTTGAGATAAATCTATCACCTACTGATTCCCCAATTATAATGGACCCTTGTGATATGGTACCTTTTAAGTTGGGGGAGATGATAATTCATATAAAAGATATGGTGTAGAAGGGTTTTATTTCACCTTGTGTGTCACCATGGGTTTATCTAGTGTTATTCAACAAAAATTTATATTGTAGTTTGAGGTTTTCATAGACTACAAGTGGCTGAACCACGTAGATTGGTGTTACAAACATTCCAGTTATGTTCATGGGACACTTAAACTCTACTTCCTTCAAATTCTTATACCAGTTCAATGTTTTGTTCATCGATGGAATATTTATCAACTCAATATCAAAGGAAGATAATTTTGATATTCTCAAAGCCATCCTATAAGTTCTTCAAAAACACTACCCTTGTGGAAAGATATCGATGTTTATGTTCTAGACAAGATGTGACCATTTCCCATATCATGTGGCGTTCCAGTAGACAGTATCCATGGATTCAATGATGTTTAAGGTGCTTTTTCGTTGTAATAAACCATGAACTTGGTAGATATCTATACTTTACTTGGCTTTATAGGCTATTACCTGAGGTTCATGTCTAATTTACCATATCTTTCATCCCTATTGGCAAAATTTACTTAGAAGTAATATGTTTTTATTTGGTATAATTATTGTTAGAAATCATTTGACTATCTAATGTGGAAATTGGTCAGTGCTCTGGTGATTCTATTTCCAGAGGAAGGGGTTATGTTTGAGGTGATTTTTTATACTTCCCATTTGTTATTGGTATCTGTATTGAAGTATCATAAAAAATATAATTCTTATATGTCTAGAAATTTACATCCCTAAGAGTGAAAATGTTCTCCTCACGATGTTTAGAATGCTGCAGTTGTCTTTATGAAAAAGTTGTCATGAAATTACCTAATTGAGGAGAAATTTCTTGTCTTCATAAATCATAAGATTTTGAGGTATGTATTTTCTCAGTAAAATATAAATCTATTAAAATGGAGTTGGATGGATTTTATTTAGGGTTATGTTTTTTATATCTTCTGAACCTAAGGGGAGGGGAATTTTGTTAAAAATTCTTTAGTAGGTAGTCATATAAGGATGTGGTTCAAGAGTATGGGGATGTTTGGAAAGTGGTTGAGGATTTTGTATCTAAGTACTTAGATGAGAGTGTGGTTGATGGTAGATATTTCTTATTTCATATGATAGTACTGTCGTCTCTAATGTGGAAGGTGGAGGAGCTTATATGGGAAGACTTAGATGAAGAGGTGATGTGTGGTCTTGTTGGATATTGTGATGCCCCAAAGGGATAGTTGGAGGATGGTAAAAATCAGATGTTATTTAAAAGGAAGTTTTCTTCTGGTGGTGATTATTGAAGAAGTAATCTATGTGTTTCAGGTATCTCGTTTATCCATACTACTAGGAATTTATAATATGTATTGTTATATGAGTATAATGTTTTAATGGCCTTTGATGAAATGGGTGGTTGTAGAGTTTTTTTCTCAATGGATAGTTTTCTAGCTACTAAAGGATGAGAATTATATTCCTGGAGGTTTGTTATATACAATGAAGGTTCCTTACTGGAAATTGGATGATATATAAATGTACATTATCGAAATATTACATTGATCTCTGAGTGGTTTCAATGATATCTTAGTAGTAATGGATTTGTTGATGAAATCGTCTTATTTCTTAGAGATCAAGGAGTCATGTGAAATGAATGATTTGGATAAGTGGTATATAGATGAGATGGTGAATCTATATAGAGTCCTAAAGTCCATTGTCTATAATAGTTATTCTTGTTTTACCTCACTGTCCTAGAGGGTATTTCAATTTTCATTTGGCTCTCAATTATGCCTCTTTATTTAATTCCTCCCACATATGGATATATAAACCGAGCATTCTACTAAGAATCTCGAGGATATATTGTGGGAATGTATCATATAATTTGGTTTATCTTATGGAAATCATTTTCCATTGCTATAAAATTCCAAAAACAACACCTATCACCCATCCATCTATATGGACCCATTTGAGGATTAATATTGGTGGTCATTTAAATCACGGTTGTGCTTGGATGAGTTTTGGGAGTGATCAGTCATTAGACTGATGTTGTATAGAGAATGGAAAAGAAGGATAAGTTGGTTTTAGAGAGGATGAATGTAGTGCAGGATAGGAATATGTCTTATACTAGTCAAATGAGGAGGTCCTTGGATTTTGAGGTTTGGAGACCACAGATTCATGATGTTTTTCCATTGATGTTGGATGTATAGGTTTAACAAGGGTAGTAAGAACATTCCCCAATATCGTGGGACCATTAAGGTGTTTCAGAACATGGGAGAGGTGTATTACTAATAGGAACTACAGCCTCAACTAGACTATATTAGTAACCTCTTCCAAATCACTCATATCTCTCGGTATCTTCAAAATAAATCATAATTCATTAACTAGGGAGAGTTTAATATCAAGGATAAAACAATATTCATGGAGTGTCTTGTAGAGATCCCGAATATTTGAGGCATAATACCATGCCTCTAAAACATTCCATTGGATTGAATTTTTTGGAGGCATGGTTTTTTGGAGGAGAGTCCATGGGAGAGGGATAAAAAGTTATATCCATATTACCCATAGTGATTTTGAGTCATTATAATTGTTGTCATTAATTTGTGTTATTTGATTTCATGTTTTTAATATAATTTTTTTATGAGACTTGATTATTCCTTATTGATATGATGTGTGATTAAGAAGTTAATTATTATGAATTCTGGAAAACCCAATTCCTAATCCATGAACTTTATACATTGAACCAATTGAAACCATTTTTTCGAGTTAGTTCCACACAAATTAGATTGTCTCTCGAAATGGGAGATGTAATTTATTGATTGATGTTCTTGGTGATCTATTGTGATATATTTTTGGTTGTTTTTTCTTGTCTAGTATAGTGGTTGAGATATTAATGTGGTGGTTATTTGAGGTGTTATGATTTTTTAGTTAGATTTGTGAGTTTATTTAGAGGCAATATTTTGGATGTAACATGAACCTTGAAAGGTTTATCAAGGGATTGATATTTGGTGCTCTTACCTCTTTCCATCTGGGTTAGTTTTTATGCTTGGGGGAAAGAATAGTTTCATAGGTTACTGAGGTAATGGACTTGTCCTTCCAATCCATTTATTTTTCGGAAATCCGGTGATTGTTATGTTTGGGGAAATTATAGAGGTGTTTGTCAGAGGAAGGTATTTTTTGGATGTTTTTTGGATGAAAATGGGTTTTTATAGAGGTTAACTATATCATACGGTGGTAGAAACTGACAGTATCCTCTGATGGGAACACACTGATGGTAGCACTTGATTGTAGCTCCCTATTAGAAGTATTGTACATCAACACCTTGGAGGTTGTACACATATAATAGCTCATTGTGGTGTCACCCTACAATAGAACACTAGTAGTATCACCTGATGGAAGAACCCCGGTAGCAGCCCTAGGTGTTAGAAACTAATAGTATCACCCTATGGTTTTCTACTAGTGGTAGCACCGAATGGCAGTGCAGTAGCAGTAACACAGGAAAAATTCACACTAGAAGTAGCACATGATAGTATCACAATGGCGGTAGCACCTGAAGGTATCACCTAATTAGAGATTCTAATGATAATACCTAAAATTATCATCCATCAGATGCATGTTCTTGATTTTTTAAAATTTCTAGTTTTTTATTTTTGACTTCTTTTTTGACAAAAAAATGTTATAAATTTCTTAATTAATTAAATTAAAATCCATTATATTGATGGATAATTATATATCCCATTTCATATATGTATTAATCCTTTTAAATGGCTATAATTTGTGTATTTTATGTTATCCAACATTAATATTTAATAATAAACATATCAAATCCCACTGGATTCAAATCAATTCATTATTAAAAGTAGATATTTCCTTCATTCTTTCCTGCATTCTTTCTCTAGATATTGGAGGTTCTAAATACTTTTCCCTTGGAGTTGTGGAACTATATTGTAATAGTTTGTTCAAGTTACCTATAGGTGGTTTCCTTTTAAGTGAGCCCCCTATTTTTGGTGCGAAAAACACTGTAAAATTTACTTTTTTGTTGGCTTATTCCACAATTTCTCATCTATATTATCATGAAATAGGTTTTTATAATTTTTTAAGTTTTCCTAAAATCATTTCTTCTATCTTAACAAAGATATATTAATTTGTTTAGTTGAACTATTAGGGAAAGGGAATTAAATATATTTTTTTTACCATAATTTTTATTATTGATATTGTGAAATTTACTAGCTAATTCCCCCAAAAAATTATTGTCATTGGGGGTCTTTTTATCCACTAAATTTATGGTGTTAGGGGAACCTTATGTTCTTATTATTTTTATCACCATAAAATGGAATTAGATAAATAATTATACTGGGTTAATGAAGAGTTTTCCCCTTGAAAATTATTATTTTGTAAGAATATCCTTAAATGTAAGGTGGAATTGATAAATAAATACACTAAATTAATTAAAAAAATGATATGTTATGTGATGTGGGAATAATTTTTATATGTTAACATCTGATGATTTTTGAGGTCATTCTATGGGTGGTTGGGATGGAATGTGGTGGTGATGTGGAGATTATGATGATGAGGTGGAGGTTGTAATGATGGTGGCTTTGTGGTAATGATGGGATGAGTATGATATAAATTTTTGTTGTCATGATGTGATGTGTTATAATAGTTTCCCATGTAGTGATGTTGTTAAATAAATTATGATTTTGAAATTGAAATGTCCTAGGCTAGTTTGAAAATGGGTTGAAATAAATAATAGACATATGACAACCATGCTTTTTATTACAACTTAAACATGATTTATTACATAAAACATCACTTGATACAACAAAGAAGATCGAGAGGTTTAGTGTCTTTGGGGCTTAGGATCATTACATAAAATCTTAAAACATGAAATATAACATCTTTATTGGAAACTTCCTTTACATGGCCACTACATTCCCTCGTACTTAGCATTGTATGGGATAACCTGAGGATATGCATAAGAAAAGGGTGAGCTATAAAGCCCAGTAAGGGAGTACACATGGAATAACATGAGGAGTACAATACATGTTATAAAAAAGGCATATCAATAGAGAATAAGAAAAAATGAACATAAAGGCATGATAAAAGATGATAATCATAACATGGAAATTTGACAACAACACTTAACATGGAATTAGCATGAGCCAAGGCTCATTGCACATGGAGCATGAGTAAATCCTCATTGCACATAAACCACAAGTAAACCCTCATTTCACTTGAATTAGCATGAGTCAACACTCATTTCACATGACGTATCATGATACAATACTTTACCCAATGCTTTGGAGTGCAATAAGGGCGCACCCTTCTTAAACATTTCATTTCATGCGTAAGTCTGTCACGTGTATCATAAAACATGTATTCATAAAACGTAATCATTTATTCCACGATAATGGAATGTGGAATTAATACATGAAACTTTACAATCAATATGTAAATGTTAATAAAGGTGAATACCCTTGATGGATAAATGGGCATGGTATTCACTACATAAGGACATTGGCTTAGAAAATCGGTGTGATTTCGGCAGCATAACGACGTGACATAAGAATTCATAAAAAAGGTTGATGAGAGAAAAAGGGGTTCCTCATAATATTTAAATGTAATTCACAGTAAGGAGGTCATATAGATACATGTACCAACAATTTTAATGGAATTTAGATTCATGATACAAAAGTATTGCTTGAATGTAAAAGAGGAGAGAGAAGATCCTTTCAGAATTTCAGCATAGTAATGGGTGTACATGGGAGGAATTTAATGAGAGAGAAAGGGTATCCCATAATTCAAACACAAAGACGGCAATATGAGGGAGGTTAGAAACAATACCCCAACATTTATTATTGAAATTAAATGGGAAAAACAACTTAAAGAAAATTGGACAAAAATGAGAAAGGAAGAAAAAACCCTTACTTGGAAGTGTGTTTCCAAAGGATAGAGAGAGGCTTGTGAGAGGCTTATTTGGAGCTTGGGGAACCATGGGAGGATTCTAGAGAGATTAGGGAAGAGGTTGGAATAACTCTATGGTCTTTGAGTGTGGAGGAAGTGGGATCTTGGGTGGGTTTATATAGGAAAGGTGAGGGAATTATTTATTATTTAGGTTTGGGTCCCCTCACATTAAATTAATCCAAACCACAAACCATACCATGGTTTTTGCCCATGGTTTTTGGAAAAGGGAAGAGGAAAAAATTATTTTATAAGTCCAAGGTCTGAACTTCTTAAAATATTAGGGTTGCTTATGTGGAGGCGAGTCACACTCCCACGGAAATTAATTTAAAAAGGCAAGGTGTTGAATAAGTCTTGAGGGGTCCATTAATGCTTTGAAAAGAAAGTAAAAAAAAACAAAAAATCACATTATTTTAATGTTAAAACATATATTGGCTGAAAATAAATATTATATTATTTTATTACATCACTATTGGGTCATTATGATGTCATAAAACACATTATATATTTAAACGGTATTTAATTTTTACCAAAAAATTTGATTGTGTCAGAAAATTATGAAAAATTCACCGTTGGATAATTTCGACATCCTGATTCCAAAAATAAAATTTATTTTATCTTAATAATTTTATAAATATGTTAATTTTAACTTTTAAAATAAAAACTGACATTTATAAAAAATTCACGGGTTTTGACAGAAATACCTTTCAAACCTTAATAAAAATTTTAATTGCATTCATAAAATTATAAGATATTTTATATTTAATAAAAATTAGTTTAATAATAAAAATCTTATTTTATTAAAATATTATTTAATTCATAAATCCCTTAGTTTAATAAAATATATTTCTTAATTAAATAATAATTAAAAAAACCATTTGTAATTTAAATAACTATTTACAATGTATCAAAAATGACTAAAAATTACATTCATTATTATATAAAAAAATAATGTACATGAACATAGTACTACTTATTTGTTACATTACCCCTTAAAATAGCCACATAAGACCTAAGGGTAAGGTGTGCGATGGTGACAGACTCTTGGGGTGGCTCAGATAACATCGCTCGAGTGGTATTTTCAATCAACTTCCACTTTTCCCGTAGACGGTCACATTCGAGCTTGAAATGATGAAGCTCAGCTTGGGATTGGTCAAGGGAGAATCCCAAAGATTCCACCTCTTTTCCGAGCTTCGACAAATGGGCTTCGTATGGGGAAATTCTATTGGATGAGGCCATCATTTCATTTTTCTAAGTAAATTGGATTTGTTAAAGTCCTATATTTATTCTAATAATGTGATCACTGTTCAACGACTATATTAGAAATGGTCAAAACTCTTAACATAAAACCAAAGTAGTTGAAGTTTTATATAAACATAAAGACACATTTAATTAGATCAAGAGGGATTTCCATTAATGAAACATTGGGTCATTACAATATTCCCCTCTTAAGAAATTTCTCCCTTGAAATTTTCCTTTTCCCACACTATAACAAATGTGGGTAACTCAGCATCATCATATCCTCCAATTCCCAAGTCGCTTCTTCAAACTTGTGGTTTCTCCACAACACCTTGATGAGGGAAATTGTCTTATTTTTTAGAACTTTTTCTCTAAAATCTATGATCTTCGCTGGTTGCTCCTCAAAAGAAAGATCATCTTCGAATTGTACCACCTCAGAAGAGAGTAAATGTGAAGGGTACAGTATGTACTTCCTTAAGAGGGACACATAAAAGACATCATGTACATTGTCCATAGTAGGCGGAAGTGCTAGTCGATAGGCCACAACCCCGACACGATCAAGAATTTCGAAGGGGCCGATATACCTTGGACTTAACTTCCCTTTCTTTCCAAACCTCATGAACTTATTCCACGGAGATATGCGTAAAAAAACCATGTCTCCAACTTTAAACTCAAGGTCTCATCGATGATTATCTGCATAACTCTTCTGTCGACTCTGGGCAGCCTTGATATGTCACTGAATGGTTTTCACCTTCTCCACCATTTCCTAGACCATTTCTGGTCCAAGAAGCTTACGTTCACCGACCTTATCCCAACATGCCGGTGTTCTGTACCTTTTCCCATACATGGCTTCATATGGTGCCATTTGGATGCTCGAGTGGAAACTGTTATAATAAGAGAACTCAAACAGAGGAAGATGTTGATCCCATCCTACTTTAAAGTCCATTGAGCACACTCTCAACATATCCTCAAGAGTTTGGATAGTCCATTCGGATTGGCCATCAGTTTGAGGATGATGGGTCGTACTGAAGTTCAGTTCAGTATTCAGAGCATGTTTAAGACTCTTCCAAAACATAGAGGTGAATCTTGGATCTCGGTCAGACACAATAGATAGTGGTACTCCATGCAACCTTACCACTTCCCTGATATATATCCTTGCTAGTTGATCCAATGAGAAATCCTCCCAAATAGCAATGAAGTGTGCAATCTTTGAAAGATGGTCCACAACAACCCAGATTGCATTGTTGCCTTCGGATGTCCTTGGAAGTCCGGTGACAAAGTCCATGGTGATGTTCTCCCATTTCCATTCTAGTATAGGCAATAGTTGCATCATCCCCTTAGACTTCTGCCTCTCTGCCTTCACATACTGACCCACCAGGCACTTTGATGAATATTCAGCGATCTCCTTCTTCATATTACCCCACCAAATGTTTTCTCGGAGATCTCGATACATCTTTGTGCTCCATAGGTGAATAGAGAAATTTGAACTATGTGCATCGTCCAAAAGTTCCTTCATCAGCTCAGGAATTGATGGAACACATGGTCTTTTCCCAAACCGCACAATTCCTTCTTCATTAACATTAAACTCTAAGGATTACCCATTTTTGATAGCTTCCAATTTTTCTTGAATTCCCACATCATCCTTTTGAGCATCCTTTAACCTTTCCAAAAGAGATGGTTGAGCAGTCATTTGTGAAAGGATTGATGTTGTTCCCTTCTCTATGATTCCCAATTCCATCTTCATCAAGTCTAAGAAGATTGGATCCTTCTCAATTCTCATCATTGATAGAATAACTGGATCCTTTCTACTTAGGGCATCTTCCACCTTGTTTACATTCCCAGGGTGGTAATGTATTGAAGAGTCATAATCCTTGATGAGATCTATCCATCTTCTCTGGTGCATTTTAATCTCTTTTTGTGTGAATATATATTTAAGACTCTTGTGGTCAGTATATATCGCACATTTCTCTCCATAGAGATAATGCCGCCAGATTTTCAAGGCAAAGATCACCGTCGCCAACTCCTGATCATGTGTTGGATAGTTTCGCTCATGGATTTTCAACTTCCTTGAGGAATAGGATATAACTTTATCATTCTGCATCAGCACACAACCTAAGACCTTTTTTGAAGCGTCACATAAAACAACAAAAAGTTCCCCACTTATTGGTAAAGTGATCATGGGAATAGTAATAAGTCTCCTTTTCAACACCTTGAAGCTTTCTTCGCATTCATCACTCCAAGAAAACGTTACTCCCTTTCGATTTATCTTGGTAATAGGTTCGGAAAATCGTGAGAAATTTCTCACAAATCGTCGATAATATCCAGCAAACCCCAAGAAGCTACGGATATCTATTACCGATGTTGGCCTCAGCCATGCCTCAATTGCATCTGTTTTGGAGGGGTCCACATATATCCCATTGCTTGTGTTTATATGGCCCAAGAATGAGACCTCCTTCAACTAGAACTCACACTTGCTGTACTTTTCATAGAGCTTCTCCTTGCGCAAATTCTCTAGTATAGTTTTTAAATGCTCCTCATGATCCTCCTTGGTTTTGGAGTATATTAGAATATCATCTATAAAGATTACAACATATTTGTCAAGGTAATCTCTAAAGACTCTGTTCATCATGTCCATGAATATTGGTGGAGCATTAGTGAGTCTGAAAGGCATTACTATGAATTCATAGTGCCTGTATCTTGTAGAAAAAGCAGTCTTGGGGACATCTTCCTTCTTCACCCTTACTTGATAATATCTCAACCGTAAATCCACCTTGGAGAAGTATTGTGCTCCACGCAGCTGATCAAACAAGTCATCAATTCTTGGGAGAGGATACTTCTTCTTTATCGTGATTTTGTTAAGTTGACGATAATCGATGAAAATCCACATTGACCCATCCTTCTTCTTGACGAAGAGGACTGGTGCACCCCATGGTGAAGCACTTGGGCATATAGACCCTTTATCTAGATTCTCTTGTAGTTGTTTCTTCAGATCAACATGCTCTACAATAGCCATTATATATGGAATCTTGGATATTGGTAGTGCCCCAGGTATAAGTTCAATTGAGAACTCAACATCTCTTCTCGGAGGAAGACCATGCAGTTCCTCAAGAAACACTTCAACGAATTCCCTCACAATAGGAATTTCTTCAAAGATGGTTTCTTCCTTTGACTCAATCATCTGAGCCAGATACGCGTGCTTATAATGTAGTAATATCCATGCTTGAGATGATGGAGCTAATGGAGATTCATCTTCCTCCTGACACTTGCAAAGAATTGGGGGTTGATTCTCCATATGGAGTGTAATTTCCCTCTCCCGACAATTTATGTTGGTTCTATATAATGGAATCCAATCCTTGCCAAGAAATGCATCAAATTCCACCAGAGGGAGTACAATGAGGTTTTCTGGGAAATTAAATCCACAGATTATAATAGGGGAGGACTGATATTTATGAGATGCAATGATTGCCCCATTTGCCGTACTCACTGACATCTTTACATCCATGATTTGTGTTGGTGCTGGGATTGTTCTACTAAACTTTCGAGATATAAATGAATGCGTAGAACTGGAATAAAAAAGTAAATTCGCTATTCTTGAATGAATAACTAGCGTACCTATCACCACTTCGTTGTCGGGGTTCACTTCGGCAGAAGTGATGGCATAAGATCTTCCTTACTGCCTTGGAGGTTGTTGTTTTTCTCCAAAAACCCTTGGATTAGGGCAATAATTTGCAAAATGACCCAGTTCTTTGCATTTGTAGCATTGAACAAGGCGTTGAGGTTCGAACGGAGCGTTCCTCTCCTCTATCGCAGCCGTGAGTCTTTCTTGCCGACAGTTAACAGCTAGGTTCCCTTCTCTTCCACACCATAATCATTTTCTTGTCCCCCTAAGGCAATTTCCAGGGTGCTTCTTTTCACACTTTTGGCTAGTGGGGTGCTGGATCTTCTTAGCACCGTTGGATTTATCCATCAACTCACCAGCATTGAATTCCACCTTACACTTCTTATCCCCATGATACCCCTATGATTCCCCGATCTCCATTTCGACCTTGAGGGCACATCGGACAATTTTCTCATAGCTGTCGAAGTCACGGATCGCTAATGCTTTCCACAAGCTAGGATTCATCCCACTAAAGATGCGGTCAACCTTACATTCGGGGGTAACGACAAAGCCGGAAGCGTATCGTGCAAGCCTTTTGATGTTTTCCGCATATGCTCCAACAGATTCTTCATCTTTTTGCTTGAGGGAAAGGAATTCCCTTTCCATCTTAAGTTGGAGGGTGCATGGAAAATATTTATCAACAAACATCTTCTCGAAATCCTTCCATTCCAACGCCTCATTCTCCTCCTCAGGCTTCGTATTTTTGATCAACGTCCACCATTGACCAGCTTCACCCTCCATACGATAATCCCTCAAGAGAACCTTCTCTTTTTCAGAACATTGAAGGATGGAGAAGATATTTTCAATGGATTTGATCCATTGTTCAGTGATTGTGGGATCAAATGATCCACAAAAAGTAGGAGGCATTTGCCTCATGAATCTCTTAATAGCAACTTGTTCCTTATTAGGGGGGGGGGGTTGAACGTTCCTATTGACCCTTGTTTCTATTCAAAACTTGAGTAATCTAAGAGAGAAGCGTGGCAATGTTCGTGATTCCTGCTCCCATTGGATTGGGCATCTCATTTGTGTAGTCATCACACAGATCATTACAACGGTTGTTATCCTGAGTCCTCCTATTATCGGCCATTAGCTGATATAAAAGGAATGTTAGGGGTAACAGATAAAGGGTAATCCAAAGACAAAAGTTGATGACTTATAAATAAACTTTCATTTCCTTAACTCAATAGTATATAGGCTTCAATCTAGGCTTTTCATGATCCACTTTCTAACATATATTCGTAGGGGAATTTTTTTTTAATTCCCTTAATAAGGGTTCATACTAAGCTTTTGAATTTATCAAAACATATCCCCCGGGAGTGTCATAACCAAGAGTGCAGCAAGCCCCGTTGTCATGCACCAGTTCCTGTTCGAGTCTAGCTCAAAGTGGTGTTTTGGGTTTTACCCCTAGGATACATCTATGCCAGAGCCGACTCCACCTGCTCGTATCCAGAGAGGGATGTATTTGTTTGATAAACCACTTACTTAGTACTTACCAAAACTTAGGGATGTATTTATTATACTCAGTCTTGTATCTAAGGCTTTACTAGGGTTTCCTAATCCCAAAAATAACTAAACATATGGTTTGATACCAACTATGCCAACCCTGCTTTTTATTATAACTTAAACATGATTTATTACATAAAACTTCACTTGATACAACAAAGAAGATTGAGAGGTTTAGTGTCTTTGGGGCTTAGGATCATTACATAAATACTTAAAACATGAAATAAAACATCTTTATTGGAAACTTCCTTTACATGACCACTACCCTCATACTTAGCATTACATGGGATAACTTGAGGACATGCATAAGAAACGGGTGAGCTATAAAGCCTAGTAAGGAAGTACACATGGAATAACAAGAGGAGTACAATACATGTTAGAAAAAAGGAATATCAATAGAGCATAATAAAACATGAACATAAAGGCATGACAAAGCATGATAATCATAACATGGAAATTTGGCAACACCACTTAACATGGAATTATCATGAGCCAAGGCTCATTACACATGGAGCATGAGTAAATCCTCATTGCACATAAAGAATGAGTAAACCCTCGTTGCACTTGAATTAGCATGAGTCAACACTTATTGCGCATGATGTATCATGATACTATACATTACCCAATGCATTGGAGCGCTATAAGGGCGCACCCTTCTTAAACATTTCATTTCATGCATAAGTGTGCCACATGGATCATAAAACATGGATTCATAAAACATAATCATTTATTCCACGATAAAGGAATGTGGAATTCATACATGAAACATTACAATCATTATGTAAATTTTCATAAAGGTGAATACCCTTGATGGAGAAATGGGCATGGTATTCACTACACAATGACATTGGCTTAGAAAATCGGTGCAATTTCGGCAGCATAACGGCTTGCCATAAGAATTCATAAAAAAGGTTGATGAGAGAGAAAGGGGTTCCTCATCGTGTTTACATGTAATGGACAGTATGGAGGTCATATAGAAACATGTCCCAACAATTGTAATGGAATTTAGATTCACGATACAAAAGTATTTCTTTAATGTAAAAGAGGAGAGAGAAGTTCCTTTCGGAATTTCGACATAGTAACCGTTGTACATGGGAGGCATTTAATGAGAGAGAAAGGGTATACCATCATTTAAACGTAAATAGGGAATTATGAGAGTGCTTTGAAACCATTATCCTACATTTATAATTGAAATTATAGGGTCAAAACAACTTAAAGAAAATTGGACAAAAATAAGAAAGGAAGAAAAAACCCTTACTTGGTAGTGTGCTTCCAAAGGCTAGAGAGAGGCTTGTGAGAGGCTTATTGGGAGATTGGGGAACCTTGGGAGGATTCTAGATATATTGGGGCCTATGGTGGACGAACTACAAGGCATTTTAGTGAGGAGGAAGTGGGATCTTGGGTGGGTTTATATTGGAAAGGTGAGGGAATTCTTTATTATTTAGGTTTGGGTCCACTTACATTAAATTAATCAAAACCACAAACCATCCAATGGTTTTTGCCCATGGTTTTTGGAAAAGGGAAGAGTAAAACAATATTTTATAAGGCCATGGTCCTAAATTCATAAAATAGTAGGGTTGCTTATGTGGAGGTGAGTCACTCTCACATGGAAATTAATTTAAAAAGACAAGGTGTTGAATAAGTCTTGAGGGGTCCATTAATGCTTTGAAATGTAAGTCAAACAAACCCAAAATCACATTATATTAATTTTAAAACATATATTTTCCGAAAATAAAGATTATTTTATTTTATTACATCACTATTGGGACATTATGATGTCATAAAACACATTATATATTAAAAGGTATTTAATTTTTACACAAAAATTTGATTGTCTCAGAAAATTATGATAAATTCACCATTGGATAATTTAGACATCCTCATTCCAGAAATAACATTTATTTTATTTAAATAATTTTCTAAATATGTTAATTTTAACTTTTAAAATAGAAATTGACATTTATCGAAAATTCACTGGTTTTGACAGAAATGGCTTTCAAACCTTAATAAAAATTTTAGTTGCATTCATAAAATTATAAGATCATTTATATTTAATCAAAATTAATTTAATTATAAAAATATTATTTTATGAAAATATTATTTAATTAGAAAATACCTTAATTTAATAAAATCGATTTCTTTATTTAATAATAACTAAAAACAACATTTGTACATTAAAAAACTATTTACAATGTATCAGAAATGACTAAAAATTACATTCATTATTATATAAAAAAATAATGTACATGAACATAGAACTACTTATTTATTAAATAACCCCTTAAAATATCCACATAAGACCTTAGGGTAAGGAGTGTGATGGTGACAGACTCTTGGGGTGGCTCAGATAACATCGCTCGAGTGGTATTTTCAATCAACTTTCACTTTTCCCGTAGACGGTCACGTTTGAGCTTGATATGATGAAGCTGAGCTTGGGCTTTGTCAATGGAGAAGCCCAAAGATTCCACCTCTATTCTGAGCTCCGACAAATGGGCTTCGTATGGGGAAATTCTACTGGATGAGGTCATTGCTTCCTTTGTCTGAGTAAATTGGATTTGTTAAAGTCCTATATTTATACTAATCATGTGATCACTATTCAACATCTATATTAGCAATGGTAAAAATTATTAATATAAAACCAAAGAAGTTGACATTTTATATAAATATAAAGAGACATTTAATTATATCAATAGGGATTTCCATTAATGAAACTTTGGGTTGTTACAGGACACTTGAGTCAAAGTGGGTTATTTCATTTAAATGATTAATGTTTAAAATGGTAATAATGGTCTAGGAAAAAAATTCCCCTTTGAAAAAGGAATTGTCTAGTTAATGGGAAATTTGAAAAATATCTGAATTTTTGAAGAAATGATGGAATGTGAAATGTTTTGTGTGGCTTTTTAATTTGATTTTCTCATTTATTAGTTGAAGTAAAAGTGTTGATTTTATAAGGCTAGGCGTTGATGTGGGAGTTGGTTAGTACATTGTTGTGAATCTAGTGGTATGTCATATGTGCACATATGTGTTTATATATACAATATATATTCCTTGTGAATTTCTATATAGACCCCACCTATGTTGATAATCATGTCTTAACATCCATATATGTATACGGGGGAGTTTTCCCAACATCCAAGACATGAGGATGGATGGATGTCTACCCAATCTTTCCTACACTCCCTTCTAGGAGTTGGTGAGGTGCATGGAATGTGATGGCTAGAAGATAAAAGATAACTGTTGAGAGGATTAGATCAATTATGGTGGGGTCATTCTTGGTAGGAGGAGGACGCATGGATGATGTACTACATGTTCATGAAACCCTACTACTATGGTTATTCCATTGACCAGGTCTCTTCGAATGAGATGTTATGTGATGACCATATTGTGGGGCCGTTAGAGGTGATGTTTTGATCATGTTGTGGAGTGTTGAGCGGTGATGTGATTTCATATATGTCATTGGGTTAATTGTTGTGTGATTACTATGATTTGGGATACTGTGATGCAGTTGTGATACAGAAGAGATGAATGTTTTAGGACATACGACATTGGGGTGTGAGAGCTACAAATCTGTGGTAATGAGGTATTTGGTAACCTATATTGTTTTTATTCCTATTATGTAATTATATATGGATACGTTATTTTTTTAATAATTCATTGGTGAGGATGGGATTGTCAATCCAACATTTTTTTGGGGATGTTCGGTTCTTTTATTTTCTCCCTCGTGTATTACTATTCTTCTTTCACTTATACAAGAGAGACTTTTCTTAACCAACTATGTATACTTGTATCCTTACCATGTGTATATAATTTATTTTCATATTTCTAGGAGGATTACAAAAACCATGTTGGGAGTTACTAGCTTAGAATTTTAATTTATCTCGGTACTTTTTTAGAGACCATTATATTTATCTATTCTAATTATACATGAATTGTGGTATTATTTTTGGTTTATTTATATTATTCCATGGATTTTCTTGTAGTTTATTTATTTTATCTCTTGAAATTGTTTTCTTATAGTGATTAATGCCCCCATATCATGATAGTTTTATACAATTCATAATAGTTTCCATATTAAGGCATATTAGAGGTTGTACTTGGGTGTAATTATCTCCCATTATTCATTCCAATCCAAGAGGAGATTCTTTAGGATAGAGGGATCATGAAACCTTGTTTATTGAAGTTGAAACATTAGAAAATAAGCTGATGGTTGACTAGACCACTCATTTATTCCTTCACATTGGTGGGTTTCCCCCATCGATATTCTCTAGCTAGGATCCCTTCCATACCACTTATAAAGAAAGTTTTGGGCTTCATGAAAATTTTGGGATGCTTCTTACTACAATTTAGATAAGTTTCATGTTGGAAAATTTTTCAACATTGATATTTCTCATTCACTCCCCAAAAATTAAAATATGTTATCCTTTTCTAATCTCTAGACTCATGATACCTTTGAGATTATAGGATCTCTATTTTGAATTTGAGATCACATAAAAATATTTCCTATCAGTTTTCATAGTCTAAAATTACAAAATAATTTCATAGATTTGAATTTATGCCACTACAGAAGTAGTGAAAATTACATTTGAGATCAATGAATAATCCTTTGGAATTAATGAAATTCTTATAAAGTTAATACTGCAGGCCTAAACATATTATTCAACCATTTTTACATCAAAATAGAAATAACTTTCCAATTTATTTTAGAATGAGTGAAGAAAAAACTTAATGAAAAAAATATAGAACTATTTACACTCCATCAATTTGATATCCTCACTGATATTTGTATTATTTATCAATATCAACCATTTATCAGCTTCTACCTCTACATAATAAACTTCAAACAAGACCTTCTCTATCTAATATTATAAAAGTATCAAGAATGAATTTTCAATGGATTTGATATTTTGTTTTTCAATAAAAGGGATCCCAATATCCACAAAATGTTGGAGTCCTTTATCACATAATTATCTCAATTACAACTATCACTATCTTATGGAATGTTTTTTCCCCATGATTAAAGATTTTTTTTCAAAAAAAAGAGTTAATTATGAAACTATTTTCTTAACACTCTGGAATTCTACTCTCATTAAACTAATAATTTCATTTGGATAATTATTATTTTTTCCAACATATTTTTTGTTGACTTATTTTCTCCTATTTCAAAAAATTTACAAAAATAAAGGGAATATTAGTGATGAATTTTTTCAAAAAATTAATCATATAAAATAGAAAAAAGAAAAATAACAGAAAAATAATTAATAACACACATTCCATGGCTTGTAACATTCTAGGATTCAATATAACTTATCCATGGTATATTTCTTAACATATAATTATATTGGTTTTTATTCCCTTCATTATTGTTTATAAGGATCTTATGAATTTACCGAAGAATTCCCCAAGAGAATCAATCTAGGATTTCATTAATGGATCATTATCATGCACTATGTGATGATCAGGTTAATATCCAATATTCCATTTTCGGGGTTTTTACCCTTAGGTACAACTATGCCAGAGCTAGATATGAATATAGTTTAATATTGATATTTTATTAATTGGAAAATATATACTCATTTAATTACCATAATTTACATATTTTTTCTAGTTCTTAGTGTTATCCAAAATTCTTTCAATAATCTTCTCTAATCCTAATCCCCAAAAATAACTAAAAATTTCTCTGATACCAACAATGATAACCGATATGGATAATAGACAATAATTATTTATTTATTATATAAATATACAATTAATACAACCCCAAAATATCATGACGACTAATTTATATGGGTAATTAGATATATGGAACAATAAATTGAAACATCAATATAATATCAATATTTAAAAACTATAAAACATGCCCTTATATTTCATCGATCTTCTAATATTTCACAAGATAACAAGTGGATGTACATAAAAAATAGGTGTACTATAAAGAATAATAATGTAATAACTAAATAATAACATGATTAAAGTAATACATGTTTGTCAAGAATAATATCAAGGTGACATAAAAGGCATGATAATCATAAACATAATTATGGAATCATGATATAAGTTGATATTTTCAAGGCAGTATAGGATTGTATAAACAACATAAAACATCTCCTCAAATTCATAAGTCAAGGATAACCATAGATACATCACAAGACAATTTTCTAATATTCCATCCCAAAAAACATACATGTAAAATCATGTTATAAAAACATTACCCAATGAAATTGAGGGCTACAAAATTTTTGGACCACCTGTCACAATCAAATATTTCATATGCATTTACGATTCATGTATATCATAAAAAATAATGATGTATTATTCAATTTTAATCCCTTTACTAATGAGTGTGGGATATATTTATTTTTTTCCAATAAAAATAGATAATTGTTAATATATTTGAATGCCCTTGAGTGGAAATGAAGATGGTTAGACATAATTTGGCATTGAAAATTATGGGATAATTTTAGTAACATAACAGGTTTGCATAATAGATTATGGATAGGTATAATGAGAGTAAAAGGCGGTGTAAAATTATATTGAAATCACATTAAATGTAATGTTATGTGAAGGAATATGTTACAAAATCATCATTTTGAAATCTAAAAGAATAAAATAATTTAATTTATTGAATAAAGAGGATGAGGAAATAGTACCATTACCTGGAGGGGCTGCTTCTAAAATCATGGGATGTGCTTATTAAGAACACGGGGGCACTGTGAGAGTAAATCAGAAAGGAATATATAAAATAAATTCATGAAAATGGGTTTTAAGTAAATATTGTGGATATTTTATTTGGGTATTAGTAGAAAAAAAGAGGGGGATTATTTATTAATTTTTAAAAATAGTTTTTGGAATCTATTTGATAAAACAAGAAAATCAACAACCCCTATAATTGGTTTTTCCAAATTTTTATACCAAATATGAGTGGTTTAAAATATTTTGTAATTATATTAACCAGAATCTCTAAAAAAATAACATCATTGATTTAAAAGATTCGTATGGTTATAGATAATTGATTTAGAAAACAAGAAATATAAAACATGTTTTGGATGATTTATTAATGGTTTATAAAATTAATTAGATAACCACAAAATTACATTATTTTAATTTTAATATGTATTTTGGTTATTTTATTCCATTTATTTTATTTGTTAAATCACTATTTGGTTATTATTATTTCATAATACATATAATAAATTTATACATTATTAAATTTTTACATAAATATCTAACTATCTCATAAAATAATGAAAAAATGATTATTTCATAATTATGGAATACTAATTTATAGAATAATTTATTTATTCAAAATAATTTTCAAAATATCATAATTTACCCTTTAGAAACAAAATACTCATTTGTGGGAAAATATAGGTTTTTACAACAGTGATAGTTTTCTATCCCTTATAAATATTATATTAGAATCCATTAGATTATATTATAATTTTTATATAACTAAATGTTATTTAATATGAATACAATATGAAAACAGAATTTATTTCCATCCAATGGACTGAAGGCCTTCATTTTTTATTGATTTTTATAATCCACCTTCCAAGGGTTTAGGTGGAACCCTTATAATGCCCGTAGGTGTAAGAATTACATAGCTCGTAGGCCTTAGAAAAATTCATTACCCATTGGATTCAAACAATACATATAACACAGACTAACTACTTGGAGTTTCTCCTCCCTAGAATCTTCATCGTGAAATTAGCTCTCCCCCTTCACATGGATGTTCAGCTAGGCTATCCCATGAATGCACAGGCTTGTCCAGATAGCAGGTGGCATACCCTCTCATTCTTGCAATCTTTGTAGCTTCTACTGTGGTGAAAGATCCTTTCTCATCCCCCTATAGTGATTATTCCTTTTAGGTTGTCTGGTTTGCATCTACACTTAAGGTATCCCAAAGGCCTTGAGGTGGCCCGAAGGCCTTATTGGCTCGAAGGACTTAAAGGACTCAGGGATCAAATCGGTGGCCAGAAGGCCCAAATGAGGGAAAATTCCCAGCTACTATAGTGACAAACAATGCCTGTTATAGTTCCCACCATAGTACCTAATAAAGTATTGCACAGTTCCCACTACAATAGTGCTATAGTATCAAAAATTGTGCCTCTTCCTGGAGTTGATCTCGGATCTCCTGGATGCACTTAAGACTCCTCACCAATTGGGCTGAGTCTCATGTTCCAATAGAATATATTTCAAAATTCATGAAATTATCATAAATATGGACTTCATTAAAACCATATATTTTCAAATAATACAATTTTGGATTCATCGAATCAAAACCTAATTTTCACTAACTCATATATAGTTCAATATGTAATGTAAAAATTAAATGAGGTAAATATAATCAATATTTCATTAAAAAAGAACATATAAAAAATCATACTCTTGAGGTGAAAAAACATAACCCCATATTACACCAACACAATACCTTAAGGGTATGGTGTGTGATGGTGGTACTATCTTAGTGTGGTTTAGTGAACATGGTATGGAATGTGATCCTGAAAATCTTGAATTTCCCTCATAAATGGTTTTTCTTGTGTTATAGTTATTGAATATCAAGAAAGAGTTCCATGAGGGTAAAATACCATGGATTCCACCTCCCTTGGAAGCCCACATAAATGGTCCATTAAGGGTATAATACTACTGGTTGTGGCCCTTACTTTTTTACTTCTTTGACAATTGGGCCTTATGATAACACTTAATACACTAATATTAAAGTTCATTCTACAAAAACCACATTGTTAATGGTTATTATATTTAATAGTATTATAAATACGACAGGATATATTTTAGGTTTCACTATAATATCAAAACAAATACATTTATTTTATGAATATACATTAATTACTAAATAACATATTTATTAAAAAATATTTTTATTTATTTATGTTATTGCCATAATAAAAACACCCATCCCAGGGGAAAGAGTATGGTATATAATTATTAGTTCTAAAATTCTTCTCAACGCATGGGGAAAGGGAAGGGGTTGGAATAATTCAGGGAATCATAGCCTATCCCAATCTATTGGAAATTCTTTCTATACAGTGAGTCTCTTTTCAAGATAAGAGTAATAAAATATACCAGTCTGTAATATAATACATAAATTTAATAAATATCATACTAAATAATGAAAAAGTAAAATGTAACCATTTCATTATAATATAAATAACAATACCCCCTTCCAACCAAAATAAAAATTATAGAGATTCATGAATAATTGATCATGTCTATTAATATAATCTATTTTTGATGAACACTTTATCATATTGAGTTAATTACTTTAAAACATATTCAAAATATAGAAATATGGATAGAAGATCCTGTAGAACAGCGACTCAACAATATGTCAAATATGGTGTGTAGAGAAAACGTTAGAGTAAGACATATATTAAAAATATAATGTTAAAATCATTCCACCATGATTAATAGGGACCAAACAATGGAAAAGTTAAGGATTATGAAACTAAAACCAAACAAATGTATTAATCCCGGTGAATAATCAATTATAACATAGGCTATAACCAATTCATATTAATTTGGAATAATGAATGAATAAATAACAACCAAAATCCCAGTTTAAGGAAAAAATATATTTATGGGTTCTTAGTCTAATTGGACTTCCACAAATAGAATTTAATTTCAGATATCTTATTCTAATATTGAAAAAAATTATTTTATGAAAAGCATGAAATTATTTTAGTTTAAAAGTGTATTTTAATAAAACATTTATATTTTTAAATAATTAAGTAAGTGATTTGAAAAAAGTAACAAAAAAATGATTCGATTAACCCTAAAATTGAAATATTTAGATAATTGTTTTTAAAAAGAAGACTGTGTTCGATAGAATACAAAGAATTGAACATCTAGCATAATCGAATAGTAAAATATTATTATTTAAATACACCCATTATGAAATAGATGTAACATTAGTGGGTATAAATATTATTAACTGATATATATATATATAAACGAATTCTAACTAAAATAATTTATTTAATAAATATTAAGAATTGAGAACTAATATTTCAGAAGATAGATTTTATTCTTCAAAGAAATGATTTCTTCAAAAACTTCTTTTATTAATTCATGTGATGAAATGATAAAATAAATTTTTGAAAATTTTATAAATTTTATTCTATAAAATAAATATAATTTTTTAAATCAAAATCATAGAGATATCCTATGTTGATTTTTTTAAAATATGTGGAAATGTTTGATTTTATAGTAAGTAGTCAATAGTAAATATTTTTAATCAAAATTTTATTACATTATAATGTATTTGAAAAGTAAAATTATATATTTTATTATCTTTAAAATTAAATTTGTTCCTCTTCATTTAAAATAATCCAAATATGGTTTTTAAAATTATTTTACACTCAATTTGATTATAAAAAACATTTAAATTTAAAAGGGGAATTTTCCTGAAATATAATTATTTTTCTTTCGGGTTTTACTATTCAATTTTAAATTAAATTCTCCCACTTCTTTGTTTTGAATTTCAAAAAAAATTTACACAATTGGGTGTATTAGGTTATTTTTTTCAAACAGTTTCCTTCTATTTTTGAAAAATATAAATTGTATCCTTCGTAATATTTTTTGTCATAGTTAATGGTAAATCATTTAATTAAATTGTAAAGTAGTATAATAAGGACAATAAAATGTCCCTCAAACATGATTTAATTAATATTATTAGAACTATTTCTATACACTCATAATATTTTTTATGTGGAAATGTTTTGGCCATTTGGATGTTATTAAAACCTTTATAATATTCAATGTTATAAAAAGTAAATGATTTTACTCTATTTTTAATAAATATAAAATTTTTAACATAGATTAAAATGGATATATTCATTTGTAAACATCAATTTTAAATATAATTATATATATTTATCATAAAAATTTATTATTAATTTTTAATTTTTAAATATTGACTTTAAATTCTTATACAAATCCAAAATAGTAATTATTTAGTTAATAAAGAAATAAAATAAATGATATTAAAAATATTAAAATTAATATAATTGGAGATAAAAAATTTGATATATAACGATTTATTTGGCGATAAAAATTTAGGGATGTAATTAAATTTGTATTTAAATTTTATTTCTTTTAATGACGTTTTTATTATCAAATAAATGAGTAGATAAAAAATTTACATTAATGATATTACATAATTAATTACATTTTATTAAATACAATGAAATTAATAAAAATAATAGTTCCATCCCATTTTTCAGAATATGGATTATAGTATCATCCATTTTCAATTTATTTTACATTTTCTCATTTATAGTAACTATCTTGACCCTGAAATAATAAAAATCATTGTAGTTATGGGAAGTGTGAAAATGGTTAATGGGGGGTTATGAGTAAAATATTAAGGTAAAAATTTGAATAAAACTAATCAAAAAATTATTTAATGAAATTAAATAGAATCACAATCGTCACATATTATAATTTTATTGATTTATAGCCATTTAAAATTAAAAACAATTTTTTAAAAATTGCTATTTTATGAAATTTCCAGAGTGAACCTCCACTCTATTATAAATGGGAACCACTTATCCTCTTTTCCTCACACTTAAAAAATAATTTAGCTAAGTAAATATCAACCCAAATAAATTTATAAAATCCCTAATCACATTATGCATTCATTATTTATGGCCAAATACCTACCTTAATTTTAATTTTGTGTAATTGACTAAAGGTTATTCGAACAAGAGGTATATATTTTAACGAAATGTTTTTTATATTTCTAATTCATCCTCCATAATTAATTATTAAAACATGAATATATAACAAAATAATTATTTCCCTTGTACTGAAATTTTATTGAGATAAATAAATAATATATAACAATTTAAAAATCTATAAAATGGGAAATCAATGCATTGTTCTTTAGAACGATGGACAAATTCCTTGCAAAATAATTTAATTCGTTATCTACCACTGCATTCATGACTCATTATAATTTTTAAATTTGTGATTATATATGATATATATGAAATAATTAAAATTATTGAAAGATAATATGTCATTTAATTTCTCCCATTTCCTATAATCAAACTGCGATAAATTCGTTTGTGCGTACATGTAGACTACCACCTCCATGAAGTGATGTCATTTGTTTTTAATCACCAGATGAAATGGATGATATATATATATATATATATGTATGTGTGTGTGTGTCTGTGTGTGTGTCTGTGTGTGTATAGTTTTAAATAAATAAAATGGTATTTATGATTTAATTATAATTTTTTATAGAAAAAATATTAATTACGTCTTTTCAATAATTATTATTTAGATTGGAAATGTTATTTATGCGTATGTACAACCTACCGTCTCCATGATTTTAACATAGATAATCTTTCATAACTAGAAATCATGATTGGTGATAATTATTTAATTTATGTATAAATATGGCAATTATTTTCTGATTATTATTCTGAAAATTGTAGATTAATAACCTCTATGACCATAGTCATCCTACCAATTTCATTTTGGACATATGAGCCGAATATCTCCAAAACACACTTACGTGAATATAATAGATTAATTAAATGTATATAACACGATAATAAGGGAAATAAAAGGAATAATAAAACTAAAAAATAAATCATGAAGCTAAAAAATTAGACATAATTTTATTATTTATGATGATATACAACACAAGTGGAAACTCAGACTCAAGTTAAGTGACATTTTACTTTAAAAACCTCATTTAAAGAGTTTTCTTGTTATATTTTCTAAATATTTATGTTCTTTGTTCATATACATATAAATTAGTTAATACAAATTATTATTTATAAATCAAGGGTTTATAATGTTATATTTTTAAAAAATTTCATTTATTTACAATGCTATTAAAATAATAAATCTTTTTATGATTTTACATAAGGGGAATTATTTTAAAAATACACATTTAAAATTTTCCATGAATACCTCTTTTTTATTACATATCCTATTTGTTTTTAAAATTTGTAAGGATATATCAGTACCTAAGAAAATTTTATTCTGAGTATAAATAACATTTTCATGACGTATGATTTTACATATTCTATTATGGTTCACTATAATTGTTTAGGTGGATGGGTGGTACCATTATAAACTAAAGATTGGTAATCCAGTTATATCTCTCCAATGAATTGTGTAAAGGGAGTGATTTAACTAAATATGTTTCTCCTTAAATATTATGGGAATATATTGCAATGGGAATTCTATGTTTAATATTGTTGTTTAATTTTTTTTATGTAATCTTGATGGTTACTATATGTGAAGGTGTACAACTTATCACATTTTTAAGAGTTATATGAAAATGACTCCCCACGTTACCTATATTTTTATCTATTATTTCTATGGGTTTTTATGGGAATATTTGGATTTTTCTAGGTAAAATAAAGTATATCCTACTTCAAAAGGATGAAATTTATGTCTATGTAAAAAATTTATTATGTAGTTTTTAAGATTTTAGATAAACCATTATGAGTTTTTTTACATTAATTTTTTTATTATATTCTCTAGGAAATGATATGTAAAGAAATTTTTATTCCTTTGGTATTAAAATTCATATTATAATCCTATATTTTTTTTGAAAAAGGAAAATTTTCATATGTACACATAGAACAACTATTTCATTCATATTTTTATTTCCCCTAATATGAATTTTTGTGCTCATACCACATTTTAAAAAATTGTATGGTTGATGGATGGGTATGGAAAAATTATAATTCAATTTTAAAATTGTGATGAATTGTTATGAAAAGAAAACATGTTTCATTATAATAATTTTTATGTTATAGGAAAAATATAATCTGGTTAAAATTTTCCATTATATTATATTTGGTATTATTAGGTATGATTCATCACATAATTCTGTAAATCTATACACCTAAAATGATCCTAAAATTTTAGAGTATTATTTAATGAAATAAATCTCAAGATTATGTCATATCTAATGTTTTTTTACACCTAGTTGGTATGAGAGTCATGGTTTAGATTACTTTAGAGGTCATGTTGTTTTTTGAACATAAGTTAAAAGTATAATATAACCACAAAGTATTGAATGTTTGGGAGAATTATGGTTATTTTTTAAATAAAAATAGTTTAATATAGAATAGTTTAGGAAATATTTTTTTGTTTATTGATATTATCACACTGACAATTTTTTATTTTATTAAATGGACGAATCTAGTAATCACCAATGAAATGATGGATGTAACGAAAAATGTGGTGGTTGTATGAATAGGAAACCAATATAAATGGGGGCTATAATGAAAACTATTTTTGTTATTGTTAATATGTTATCTAAAGTTATGATTAATAACTAAACCTCAGATAGTTTCTTAATACATCAAATAAGAGGGGTATTATTCTCTATGGATGTTTTGGTGATAAATATCATAAACATGAAAATATTAAATTAACCAGGAATCAGAAATGGGCGATGAAGCACCTATAAAAATGTTATAGGAAAACATTATGTTGTTCTATAGTTGGTAATGGTGATAATAAATCAATAACCTTCCAATGACAAAATTTATAGTTTTTGTTAACACCTTGAATAGGAAAAATGATAAATATTAAGAATCTAATAAAAGCTTTAAATGTGGGGAGTATATGACATATGAAAATGGATCTTATAGGTAGAATTCTTAGTAATGATATAATGAGGATTATATAGATGAATGTATATCAATACATAATGGCATTATTATTAATGATGAGGATACTAAAAATAAAATATGAAAGGTATGGATCATATCTTGGAATAGGTCTTTATATTTTTGAATTTATGGACAAGAGTCATATTTTGTTTGTAGGAGGGATGTATTAATGAATAATATTGAAAAGTATGACTAATAGAGAGAGTTGAATGATTAAGGTATCTACATATAGATATTCAAGAGTTATGATGCAGTGGTATATAGAAGGCTGATCAAAAACTCAAATTCAAAGTAACCCCTTTAGAGGATTTATATGATGATCAAATATTGGATGAAATTTATAGAGTTTTGATAGAATTTTATGGTATATGTAACTCTTCTGTTTGAAATTTAGAAATGTTAATTAATAAAAAATTAACTTTTTTTGTACATAAGACTGAATATATTGATAATATTTAGGTTTTATATGATCTTTGATGATTAAAGTTATTATTGAGGATGAATATCATATTTGGTAATATTTATTGGAATTATGTTAATATTTTTTAGTAAAAGTACAATTTGAAGTCCAGGTGACAACAAGTATCATTCATCGCGGCCATGGGGCTTTAATTCTCAACCAAAGGGTGATAATGGTTTTGTGCCTAACACTACCCTATGTGATTTTATAATTAATATGAAATCATGTTTTTAGTGGTTTTATAGATAATGGTTATGTTGAGTTTTTAAACATGTGTTTAATTATAGAGAGAATCATGGGATTGAAATGTGATTATTGGATTATGTGATTAATGATATTTTAAATGAATTTCACTATTTTGGAATGATTTTAAACTCAAGGATAACACGTTTTTATTAGTTTTTATGGAATTATGATTTGGAATAATATATGATTTTAATTTTTATTTATTTTTATTTTTTAAAACATGTAAAATATTTTGGATATTATATGATTAAGGCATAACCTTTTTTAGTTATATGAAATTATGTAGATTAAAGAAAATTGTTAAATTTATTTTGGATGAATATATGGAAATATCCATTAATTGTTTTGGTCTAAATCTTGTTTGGGAATATTTAGATTGAGTTTTACGATAATTCTATGTTGAAATTTGAGTGTTATTATTGATTCATTCAAGATTAATATTTTCTTTCTTCATATGAAGGATTATTATTTTATAGAGTTATATTATATTTTCCTTACCATTATGGTACTGTTTAATGTCTAAATAAATGTGGTGTATATTTATATCAAATTGGGGAAGTATATGATACGATTAAATATTATTTTATTACTTCAGTCATCAAAATATTTTCTTAAATACTCATTGATTGATGAAAAAGAAGAGATTGTGGTTGAAATTTATTAAATGTTGATATTACACCTTTCAATTAAGTATATTCCATGTTGTTATTTTTCAACATGGTAATAAGAATATAAAAAATAAAATATTACACAATTACATTAACATCCAATGAATTGGTGTATTTTTTCATACATCTTTGGTTTTGGGATTCATGTTCATTAATTTTCTCTTAATCGTTTATTTTCTTGCCATCAATTATCAATTTCACTCTACATAATTATTGTGAAATTATGTTTATCTTACATTTCCAAATTTTAACTTCCCACTAATGATTTTCTATTTGTAATCCTAGTATATTTTTTCCCATATGACCATCACATTAACCTTTCAATATTTTTAAACGTTTGTTTAATTAACCCCTTTTACAATGTAGGATTTTATTAAAGGATTTTAAAATGTAGACATTTTATTATTGAGATAGAGATAAAATTGTGAGTTTGAGATTTTATAAATGGCTACAATGTAATGTCTATGTGTCTTTTAAAAATTATTAGATTATTTTTAGCATACAAAATATGAAAAACCGATCATAATTGAATATTGAAATATTTTTATTTAAATTCAGTCATTAAAGAGTAGTCATTAAATTGGCGGGTATGAACTGGGTTAATTAATTGTTGATATATATATATATATTTCTAATAAATAAAATATATTGATCAATTCTTATGTAATAAGAACTCAATTTTTATATTATCCATTTTATTCTCTAAAAATATTTTTTATTCAAAAATATTTTCATATTGATTCTTAGAGAAAATGGTATAATTAATTAATACAAAATTAATAATTATTAGTTTAGAAAATATTTATCATTTTTGAAAACATTATAATAGAATCATCATATGTTAAAATTTTGAACTTTTTCAATAAGTATGAATTTTTTAGTGAATAGTCAAAGTACATATTTTATTAAAAGCTTTATTTTCATTTAAATTATTTAATGAGTTAAAATCTATTTCATATTTGTTTTAAAATATAAGTATTTTTTTATATAAAATAAATCAATTATTTTTTTTTCTGAATGAAATTTATATTTTGAATTTATTATAAAAAAATTATATAAAAAGTGTATTTTTTTTGAAAACAATGATTTTCATCATGTTTTCGAGTTTAATTTTAAATAAAATTCAACTAATTATTTTACATGTTTTTTTAAAATTTTATTCCATCTTTGGAATCAATGTGTATTTTTTTAATTTTTGATTATTTTTATTAATATAAATGGAAACCATAATAATTTTTGGTAGCACAGTTTTGTGAAAATAAGTTATCTAAAGTTAAAAAAATAAGACATTTATTAAAAATTGAACCTAAAACATTAAATAATATCAGATGATGAGTGATGTTCATCCATAATAATCCAATATTCTATTATATGGAATTAAATGTTGATTTTGGTGTCATTTTGAACTTCATAATATTTTATGTTAAAAGAAGTTAAAAAATAAAATACTTTTATATGTAATAAATATATTATTTGAAACATGGAGATAAAGAGATGATATATTTGGATATAGATATTCATTTAAAATTTATAAGATACATATTAATAATGATAATTTATTTCAAATTTTTGAAGAAGATATATTTACCTCAAATTATTATACAAAGATAATGGAGTAGTTATTTAGTTAATGGAAAAATAATATAAATGATATTACAAATATTAAAATTGTAATAATTTAAAATAATTGTTGCGATATAAAAAAATCATAAAATCATATAAATTTTTTTAATGTAAATATTTTTTTAAAAGTTTATTGTATCCAATGTAATGCATAGTTCTAAAAACTAACACTCTTGATATTTTATAATAAATAATATTTTATTAAATGATATAATGTTTAAAAAAATCATAGATTAAACCAATTTATTGTTATATGATATATTATATCATCTTTCCTCCATTTATGTTCCTTTTTCCCAACTTATAGTTGCTATTGTGAACGTCAATGAGTAAAACACCATATTATAATGGTAACAATAAAAATTGTTATCTAGGGGGTAATTAAAACCAAAACATAAAAGTAAAATGTGATCTAAACGTGTCCAAATATTATATTATGAGTTTATATAGACTTATAATGATCTTATATTGTAATATTATTACATTTTATTAATGGAGAATTCAAAAATAATTTATATTAGAATAATATTTTAAAAAAATCCATGAGTGTCCCTTCCCTCTCTTATAAAAGGGAACCACTTATTCTAAATTATTAACACATAAAAATCCATTTATATAAAACAATACGTACCCTAATACCATTATGAAATCCATAAAAATCTTTATAGTGGCCTTATTTATTGTATAAAAAACATTAGGGGTCTTAGCCTTTAATGTAAAAGAGGTAGTCTGATGAAAACAAATAGTGTTTAACTGATTGTTTTTTTTTTATCATTACGTATCCTTAAATTATTCATCATCCTTGACTATATAATGACATATGTATTTAATATATACTGATATGTTCTTATTTTAATCGTTCAACCTAAATCTATCTCCAACATCCATCAAAAGGGAATGGAATCCATCAATCGTGTTTACAAAATACTACCGCCATATAGACTAATGTAATACATTTTCAATCACCGCATCAATCAAATGGTTAAAATGATTGAATTAATTTTAATACATGATATTCATTAAATATTTATAATACAAATAAATTAATAATATCATTGAATTTCCGACCATTTTAATCACTGAATAACGATAATTTTATTCATGTGTAAGTGTGGACAACCACCTCCACGAAGCGATGTGATTTATTTTTCATCACCACATAACATGGACAATATATATAATTAGGTTTATTTCAATAAAATTATTATATGATATAATAATATTTTTAAAAAATAAAAATGCACTTACCTTCATTCTATAATGATTATTGAAAAATTGAAATGCCTCTCATTCTTATGTACGACCTATCATCTCTATAATTATAAGATAGATTATTTTTGAAGAATATATTTTATGATAGATTTTAAAAATTTAATTTATTTATAAAAATTAAAAACATATCATTATTATACATTTGGATATTGTGTATTGATTAACCATTTAACAATATTCATTCATAAAAATTAATTTCTTATATATAAGCCTAATATTGCTAAAATACAAGATGTGGACTTAATCGATTAAGGAAAATTATATGTACTGCTATTTAGTGAGATAAAAAGTTGAATAACCATGAAAAAGGTTCCCATGAAAACAAACTATTAACATAATATTTTATTCATAATGATAAATAGCATACATGATGATTTAGGATCGAGATATTGGACACTTTACATTAAAAACCACATAAATTTTTTGTGGTTGTATATTATAAATACGTCTCTAATATTTCCATGTAAATATAAATTTTTAAGAAATATAATAATTTATAATTCATAGTTTTATAATTTTATAATTTTAAATTTTAAATTAATATTATATCATTAAGTTTTTTTAAAATAACTATTAATTTTATGATTTTATATATGGGAATTTCATTTAAAAACCTATTCTAATTTTTCCCTTTAAACTCTCATTTTCTTCCATTTACATATTTTTAAAATTATTTGATGGATACATATTTTTGGAATTATTTAATTTGTAAAGGATGCATTATTATTCCATTGAATTTATTTAAAACGTTTGTAAAAGGAATCTGTTTTGAAAATATTTTACATTCTTTTTAAAAAGTCAAAATGAATTTTCTTTTTTAAAGAATATGGTGAAAAATTTACCCCCCACACAAAAATTGTAATATTAGTCTTCTATTACTTTATAAGATATATTTTTTTTATTAACAGGAAAATATCCCACCACACATATATTCTTATTATTTTAAATAATGTTCTAAAAATGGAATATATATATCAATATATGTAAATGTTTTATTATGGGTGAAAAGAACATTTTTATGATGAAAAGATTTATTTATTGTGTTATGGTACTTGGAGATTATTTACGATGATGTGTGGTACCCTTATAAAAAAGGATTGATATCCCATTTTAGCTCGATAATATATTGGGTATAGGGGTGGAGTTAATCTATCCGGTTTTCCTAAGATATTATTGGAATATACTGCGATGGTTATTCCAATTATTACTATGATGTTTACTTTATGGGTATATACGTTGTTTAATCTATGGATAAATGTGAATGTTATCTCACATATAAGAGTTATATGAAATTATTCTACAAGGTACATAAATTATGTAGATATGTCTGATAAGGGTTTTATGGAAATATTATGATTTTACTATATAATGTATATGTTACTTTGTTTGGTTAAAAAGTATCTCTGTGAAAATATTATAATGATTTTTTTATGATTTCCAAAAAAACATTATGAGTTTTATTTTTCTTTAAGAAAACATTATGAAAATTTTTATGAAAGTATTTTTGAAGAGAATGTGATTTCCTCGGTAATAAAATATTCATTTTGAGCCTAAGATTTTGTTTGAAAAAGAATATTTTTATAAAACTGTTCATTGAATAATGGGTTCCTTCGTTATTTTTGTTTCCCTTAATTAAATTTGTGTGATCAACCCACATTTTAGAAGAAAATATATTTTAATGCATGTTAGTGATAAATTATAAGTAATGTTGAAAGTCATGATGATTTTTATAATAATATTACATGTTTCATTTTAAGATGTTTTGAATTTTGGAGAAAATGAATACTGATTAGAAGTGTCAACTTTATAAAACAGGGGTTTGATATGTTTATGTTATCACCCAGTTCTTGAAAAATATAATCCTAACATGATCTTAAATTGAAATAGTATGATTTATTGACCTGAAACTCAATACTATGTTATGTTTAATTCTTGGTATTTAATAAAATATTCTATCCATTATCTCTACAGTGATATTTATACAAGATTAATTATGGTTTTTTGAATTATAACTCTTTCATGTTATTGTGATATAAAGTTATTTAGTTTTTAAAACCCAATAAATGTCACAATATGACATGTTTTTTTGAATGAGGTAACTCTATCAAATATTAACTTTAAATTATTTTTTAATATGATTTAGATAAAAATGATAGCCAATTTTTCCTTATAATCTTCGTCAACCGTGAATCATTTTGAAAACATTTCCCAATATAAATTTTTAATTGATAATGTATGTAACTAGAAAAAGAAAAATACAATCAACAACAATTATGAATTATATGAATCTAAAAAAATATATTTTCTATAGACATACATTATTATGAATTATTGAACACATAATTTTTAATAGAATCATGTGAAAATAATGAATTATCATGTACTATATTCTATTTGAGAATAAGTGACAGTGTGATGGATTATCATGAAAAAATCACCATGTGTAACAAGATAGATTCTAATAATTAAAATTTAACATCATTATAGACAACAAATAATTTACAAAAACCAATTTCTATTAATGTTTTAAAATTAGGTTTTAATGTAAAGATTATAACTAAATATAATAGTATGGTTGTTATAAAACCCACTTTTAATTTCATTATAAGTTATATAAAAATATAATTTGAAACCATTCATTGAAAATTTTAAATGTAGTATATCCATTTTTATTATTATTAATTGAGGAAAAAATGACATACATATTATAGGAATTTTCTAAAGAATTTCCTAAAGGGTTGATTTTACCTATCATACATGCAGGTAACAATTTTTAATCAAAATATTTTTTGGGAAACCAATAAAATCCTCAAAAAAAATTCAGCACCAAGGGGATATAATTTGAAAAATAAATAAATAAAAAATCAATAAACCGACTGTGTATCCTATGAAAATAACTGTAAAGAATCATTAAATATCCAAGAAACCAAATAACTCTACTAAAACAACATAATAATCTTTTAATTTCATCCCAAAATTATAAAAATTCAAGAAACAATCCTCTCATATTCATTTTTTTCAATAAAAAAACTCAGGGTGTATAGATGATTCATAAAAAAATAGCCCCGATGAGATAAGGCATCCATGTTATAGATTAATACCACAATGATCTTGTGGGATTCATTATCAATCTCTAACCTATGTGAAGAAAAATTATGAAAGTAGCATATAAAATATGAGATGAGGATGGTTGGGGGTTAATGTTTATTTGGTATTAATTACACCCTTGGATCATCTATGGATTAACTAACTGAAGGAGGGGGGGAATGAATAAAAAGAAGAATCAATATGAAAGATCATGATTGGGTTTGGTTGGGTGAGCTCGAAGGATTAGAAAATTATATGTGAAATGGTTTTGAAGAAAATAAACAAATTTCAATTTATTAAATGTGAAGAATCTATGTCAAACACAATATAGGCCTCTAAGTATATAGTTCTTCCTATAGGACATCAATCCCCATTCTATACTCAACAAGTAGATGAGGCCTCCCATATGGTACCCAATATCACCTACACTTTTATATTACAAGGGGTACCACCTCTTAACCTCTTTTTATCCAATAATACTCTTTAAAATCAATAAACCACATTAAAGAAATATATTAAATCATACTCAAATTTCAAAATTTTTGTACATGTCCCCAATATTGCACCCCTTTCATGTACCCAAAAATTCCAAAAATAAATCATTCCCGCCATTCTGACCTATAATTTAAATCCATTATAACACATAAATTTATTTAAATATGAAAAATGTAACTAGATAATCATACAATATGAATTATCAAACCTAAAATTATAAGGATCCACTCATATATAGATTAACTGTCCTACCTAAACACCAATAAATAGTTATTCCTTGATTTCATATCATAAAATATTCATTTCGCCCCATACACAGCTCTAAATACACCTAATTACAAATAATTCCAAATTACACATTCCAATAGAATCATAGTAACCAAGAAATATATTTACATATAAAACACTAAAATTCACCCCAAATACATGTCCTATAATCTAGAATTTTCATAGCCACACTAATATACCAAAAATATCCCAAAATACATCACAATTATATTATGTGATAGTAAAATACAATTTTAATCATGTTATTGCATATGATCCAAATTCCCACTAGTAATCTTAAATCACTTATTACATATCTAGTGTGTGACTCATAAACCAAATTTAAATCACTTTACACCCCATTATATATGTACTAAAATACATAATAACATCCATATGATTCCATGAATGCAATTAATTTTCAAATTTAACAATGAGCTAATATTATTTCCACCATATATGATAACTTCATAAAGCTTATTCACACCCTAATACTAAATTCCTTTTTATTAAAAGCATTCACTAATCAAAAGTGTTATAGAAAACACATTTAACATTAAATGTTACATATGAAATATACATAAAAAATTATTTAGTTAGTCAACTTATTATAAATTCCTTGTCATAGTAAACACTACCAAATTTATATTTTAGAAGATTATAGTTTTTAATATATAGGTTATAAAATAGATTCCAAAATAATTATATTTCATTTAAAAATAAAAAACTAAATCCCTCTTTTAAATCACCATGATAACCATAAAATCTAATAATAAAAAATATATCTCTGAAACAAGACATATAAATTTTTTAACCCCATTTATTTTGATACATATCATTTACCTTTAAAATATAATGTTTTAAAACTGTTTTATTGGATGTCACATTTTATTCCTAAATCAAATTTAAGGCCCAATTAACTAACACCACATCCTAATAAAACTAAATTATTTCGTATGAAATGACTTATTTAAATAATAACATTAACATGATTCATAAAACTAATCATACATATTGATAAATGTTTCATATACACATAGAGAGAAAAGATTAAATTACATGTTTGAGGGATTTATTTGAAAACTATTTTTGAAATCATAACAATAAAAAAGTACATGTAGTGTACTAATAAATTTAATTTAAAATGGAAAAAAGATATTCAATTTTATCTAATAGGTCATAAAAACAACAAAAAAAAGTAACACACTCAGTTGTAGAATAATAAACAGATAACTAACAATCAACTGAATAGTATGACATTAAATTAGAAGGCTAGATATCCATAAAATAAATAGAACAATCATATTTAAATGAATTGAATACTGATTCATACGAACATAATTATTTACATTAAATAAATAAGAAAAAACTATTTGTTATTTGTTATTATTTGGTAAATACCAACCATAATTTATTAAAACAATAATATAATAAAATATTAGAATGAACATGAAATTTTATGTTATATTATTAATTACTAACTATATATTCTTATTATGATACAAGATGTGATGAAAGTTGTGGATCCTGATGGATAACCGGAATACTACTTAGTTTTTATCCTTATGTACCCATGGTTTTAAAATATGATCCACACTCAAATATATAATATTTACTCAATATGTTTACAGTCCATAGTAAATTTTGGTTCAATCATAATGTGGTTTATAATGCCTATTTATGATTTAGTTATCAAGTATCAAAATTACTACATTATATATTGGAAAATAATAATAATCCCAATGAACCCAATACTAAGCTGATATCACCTGTACAAACCTAATGAGGATATCAAAATGATACTTGATTCGAGACTTCCATTAACCCCAAGGGTGTTACATGATTCCCAGTGGCTGGAGGCTAAAACCATACATCCATGATTATCATTTGAGTATGATTTACCATCTTCGATTACATATAAATCACCCCTAAAACAAATCAAGGAACTTTTATGACTCTTCCATATAATATAAATCTTCATCAAAAATTCAGAAAGTTTCTTTCAATAAATTAAGATAATTTAATATTAAAAGGAATTCATCCCTATAAGAATGAATTAATGTACATAAAAGGTGTAAATAATAATAATTATTTTTTAACAACAAGCCAATAATAGTATAATGAATATAGAATATAAAACAAATTAATTGATATTCCAGAAGAATTGTCCAACCAATAGTCCATTAGCTCAGAAATCAAGGTCGAGACTAGAACAATTCCCAGTAAACCAATTAATATCATATAATCCTAACATTCCTACATAGACCAAAAAGGTTTAACGCAAATCTCCATTTGTATCAGGGATTCTATTTTGGTTGCGGGTATAAATATTTAGTAGGGAACCACCATTGGTTTCTCAACACAATAGTGATTAACTAGTTTTATAAATTTATACTTCTACTCAATATCATAAATATAAAAACTTACATTAAAAGAGGTTATAGATCCTGCTTCCATGTAAAAAAAGTTAATAAAATCATTTTTTATTACTAAAGAAAGCACATAATTATCTATATTGGGAGGATCCAAAAATTTCATACATTCTTTGAGGCTTGGATTAGGATCTAAGAAGAACTGGATTGGAAAATATTACATCCCAACCTAGAGGTCTTAATATAATGAAATAAATGATCCTATGAAATTAATTAAGTGTTGAACACACATCCCAGGGAAAGGGGATGTTGTATAATAAGTAGAAAAAACCTATGACTATTTAATGGGGAGGTATATGTTCTTATTCTAATAAGACTTCCATATCAAAAGGCCCTTATAGTAACAATTGGTCATAAATTAAGAAAATTTTCATTTAATAAAAGTATGAAACTAATTGATATAAAAAAATTTATGAAACGTTTTATTTTTTAAATGAATCAAATTATGTAATTTATAATGAATAACATTTCCTTCCCACCTAACTAACCCTGCCATTTTCTCTCTATCAATGAAAACTCTTAACATTGGTTATGTATTTATCATTAAAATAAAATTATGTTAGGTTACATTATGATTTTGTTATTTCCTATATGAAACATGATAAAATTACTTGTAATGTATTTTTTAGATGATTAGGAAAACACTATCAAGGATTTATTTTAAAAGGTCACATCACATGTTTTAAAAAAAGTGGTAAAATGTTTCTTTTCTATTTTATAAATTAAGTATTATTTCAATAAAAAATATTACATTGAAATTATATATGAAATATTATTTAAAACATCACAAATAAAAATTAAATCACCAACATTTATTGAGAATTGTAATATAAAATAAATTTTAGACATAATAGACACACACATTTATATATATATAAGAAAAAATGAGCATGTAATTAACAGTAAATTCATTGAAAAATAATTATTTTTCATGTAATATATTAAATTTAAAAATAAGAATATTTGTGTTATAAACTCTATAATTCCAAAAAAATTATAACATATAATATTATAATAATTCCAATTAGATATTAACCTAAACAAAAGTTCAATTAATAAAACCAATTTAAATTATGTTTGGAAACATGTTTCCTAGGAAAACATGAATAATGAAATAAAATAAACTGTTGCTTATGAGATAGTCTTTGAATTTATTTACCCATTATATGGAAATATAATTGAAAATAATTTATTTATATTTTAGAAAAATTCTATCAAATTTTATATTTATTAATTTAGAAAAAGTGGACAGAATGCTCACAAAATTTTTTGAGAATTCATGCAAAGGTTTGATACCACATAATATGACAATGAATAATCTTTTCTAATCCAATATATCATAGAGAAGCTGCTCAAATTTCGAAATAATTTTCCATCTACAAAAATGTAACTATGAAAATATACACAAATAAAGATGCATGAAAACATAAATAAATCACAAAATATAAACTCTATAGATCAATCCAAAATCAGATCCTCCAAAAAATAATACTAAAATAACCTAATCATCTTCCAATTTCATCCCAAAATTATAAAATCCATAGAAAAAACCCTCTGAACGTCATATACCACTAAAAAAGAAAATAAACTAGGTGTAGATGACCCATCTTAACATCCAGTTTCCATGATGAGACAAATACACTTTATTCTAGATTAATTTCACTATAATATGACAGAATTTATTATCAATACCTAGAATAAGACATGATAAATTAAGAACTAAGGATGAAAGAGATGATATTAAGGTAGGGGAATTTTTTATTTGATTTTGAATAAAGTAAACCCTTGGATTAAAATATGACCATGATACCAAAGGAGTAAAGGGATGACATTAAAAATACTTCAATGGTAGGCTCTTAATATGGTTATGGAATGTGAGATCAAAAGATGACAAAAATGAGGGTGAAAATGATTTTTCCTAAAAATTTTAAATTTACCATTTAAAAAATATGACTCAAATCTACAAGGTATAAGTTATGGTCCATCGGGTACCTGGTGGATCCATGAAGAGAAAATTTATAATTCCATGTTGTGACACCGCAAACCCACACTCTCAGATCTAGTTCCATAAAAACAATGTTTTCATATTCACTTTGAAACCAGTTATAAAAGAAGGGATGTTACTACCCTTAACTACAAAATAAATAATTATTATTGAATCTCATACATTATAAAGATATTTTCAAGGTTAGTAATTTAAAAATTAATGAAACATTATAACCCAACAATGCCTATGTATTTCTCAAAAAATGAAAATTGTTTTATTATATATATGAAATTACTTCATCCTTGAAAAAACTCAATGTATCCAACACATTATTTTACACATTTCATCCTTATAAACATATAATATGTACTAAAATTTTCCACAAATTAGGTTGAAGAAAAAACAATAAATTTATGAGATAAAATTCTTAGTATGGGAATCATATAACTAAATAAATCAAGGAATAAGCATGGTATAAATATTATTGTAGTAATAGGTAATAAACATGAATTATTATTTAACTTTAAACTGGGATAATTCTCTATCTATGCTATTAAATAAAAAAATAGATATCAATAATACTGATATTATATTTATGGAATTTATAATGTTTCCCATCAAAAAACCAACTGTCATGGCCTTATGACAAGACACGTTATAGTCATCAAGACCCTAGTAAATACATCTTGTTTACATGCCCTTGTAATAAGACACTATCCTATTATATAAAGTGTCATACACCAAAACCCATCCACTTTTCTCTCAAAATTATTGTATTTGTATCTAGAGGTTAAGTAATTTTAAACCCCACCAATCACTTTATTAAGTCCATTTCATTCACCATAAGAGTCATCAATACCTATCATACCAATACCTGAGAAAGAAATTTCTCAATTAAACATTCTTATCCCTATTGTGAATTATATGGAATTTCGATACATGATTAACATATGTTGTCAGTAAATAATTTTAAAAAATTTCAATAATTTTCATCATGTAAATAAATGGGGTAACATGATCATAACCAATACTGATAAATAATGATGAGGTTTAGACAACACATATTCAAACTTCCAATAAACATTTATATATGATATAATAATATAAAAATTTCTATTAATTTCCCCAATTGATATAAAAGGGATAAGGAGAACATAACCAATCTCAAAGAATATGGTTGATGAATAAAAAATACATTATCAACATGCCAATAATAATTCTTATTGAAATAAAAACATATTGAACACTAATACTATTCCCCATGTCAATATAATAACATTATTAATAGATCAACCCTATCCAATTAGAATTATATTAAATGTGATCTTTACACTATATAGAGTACTGAGTATATAGTTATGTTAATACTTTAAAAAAATTACAAAAAATAATAATTTTGAATTATGTGGATGTTTTATAAAGAACATATCCATAGATTAATAAAGTAAACTAGGAAGGATGTTTACAATTGAGAAAAACTTATTTGTAAAAGAATGATTCAATGATACCACCCAATAAAGGATCATGAATTGGATTATTTTATCTTGTGAGTTTGTTTCCCTCATGATAATATATATATATATATATATATATATATATATATATTTGGGTAAATATCATTAAACATAAACCCTATTAGAGAGAATTTTTTGAAAATATATTGAGAAATGGAAATAAAAAATTTAATGTTATTTAGAACACATTTTTAGCAATAACATAAAAGAGGAAGTTACAGGTTACATATAAAAGTATTTTTCAAAAAGATAAGTGAAATATTATTGAAAAATGTTTTGTTTAAAATTATATCTAATAATGGATCCCTGAAAAAGAAATAAAATATTATTTAAAAAATGTAGAACTAAATCTTTTGATTAGAAAAGGGACATTTTTAATACTTGAAATTATCTTTTTTAAAACTTGCATTGTCTTCCTCCCTTACAATTGTGTGACTGATAACCTTCATCTCCACAATTATAGCTTTTACTACCATGTTTCATACCACTTTTTTAATGTTTAGGATATTGGGTATTAAATCCTTTATAATCATTTTCTACAAAACTTTTATAATATATTTTAATTATATTAATTTTTTATAAGTTATTCTATTTTCACACTATTAATCAAATTTCATGATAGCCAGTTTTGAATAATCACAATATTTATCACTGCATCTCCAATTCTGTTTGGTTTGTCATCGAGTCAAAATCTATATTCTTTTTGAAACCCTTGGTTACATTTAGTTCCAAGCATTACTAAAACAAACAAATGTTGAGATGATTGGTGAAACATTATCTACAAGAGAAAATAATAATAATCAATAAAATAAAGGGACTCAACCTCAAATTGTTTTACCCTTATTAATATATTATCTTGTAACTACTTTATTTAATCATAAATAAATATTAGATTATCTTGTATCATTCTTGGTTCAATCTAGTTTACTTTTATTTTCTCTATCTCAAACTTATTAACCTAATTCTTAAATTAGAGATCTAAAATCACCATATATTTTTTAAAATATTCTAAACCCAATAATAATTGAATTATTTTCTCTAAAAATCAAACTTATCCTTTATCAAATGACATTAATCATTACTACAGTAATATATCCATTAATCTATTAACCATAATATTATATTCTGAATAACTACATTTCCCAAAACCATTTAAATATACACAACATTTGACCACAATGAGACTATATATTCTTCCAAAATTAACTCAATATTTGACCCTAAAATGTTATTAAACACATGTTGATAGGGTCACACAGAAGTCACTATATATCATATTCCCTAAAAATAGATGATATTTTAAAAAAAATATAATGAATAAATTATGTACCCCACGGGAAACAATTAGCATTGAATGTACTTCTAGAAAACCAAATCACCCCTTATTATCTCAACATTATATTTATATTAATCTTAATAGTTATCCATGTCTCAATACTTCCCCCCCCCCCATATTTAAATATAAAAATATAGACCATTCATAATGTATCTTTTCAAAGTTATTAATACTATTTAGTGGTTGTTTTCATGCCTTTAAAGAAAAATTACTAAAGAATAATCCTTATACGATTCACATAATCCATATAAATATTATAATATACCAAAATATCATTGATAAATATCAATTACTAATGAAATTAGATAGGATTTTCATGATTATTAAAATAAAAATATCACTACCTTAGGTTTTAATTTGAGACTCACATGTTACAACATACCATGAAAATGATAGTATTCTCAACCATTCAATTATTCTCCATTATTTAGTTATGAGACATAGTTGTTTCTTGAAACAAATATTCCTTAGATTCATTTTGGTGATCCTGTTTGACCCAAATACTATAACTAAAATGGTTATGATAAATTCTATATATTAACATGAAAAAATCAATCCTAACATTTTTTCCTTATCACACATTTTTTTAACATATGATACTTATAAGTCAAACTATGACTCCAAGGATGAATAGTTAGATATAGATTATCTATTTTTTTAGGTTCAATAAATTTTTTTGTTATAATCATTATTAATTCATTTATAATGGTTTGTTTAGAGAATACGATTAACAAATGAATACCCCTAGGTGTATTTATCTATGTGTAAAATTACAATCTCACTAATCGTGCATCAGAGTGATTATTGTGAAAACACTCAACCAACCAATTTCAATAGGTTTACCACTAGCTGCATATTTTTCACAGTTGTGTCCGTGTTCTGGTATCTAGACTTGGATATATTTATGGGGAAAATATATAATATCTAATTTAACAAAACATCATGATGTTACCAAATATTTATAATTCTCACATAGAATTATCCCAATTTTTTTCATAGAATCTCTCTTATCCTAATCCCTAAATAAAATGGGAATTATTTCCACATCATTTAATTATATGGTATTCCAAAGGGTTATATATTCTTTTGAAATTTTGATCAAACATATATTATCATACATACAATTATCCTCAATAAACATCTTAATTTCTAAATATATCTAAACCATTTCATTGACACAAACTTTAATTCCCCCAACGCACAATCCTAAATGCGGTTCTCTTATACATATTCTTTATTGGATCTCATTGATACCAATTGCAAAATACTTTATATAACCACCCTTCATTTAGAAATAAATAAATATGATTAAATATATTATATAACAGGCCATATTTTCATATATAGATATTACATCTTAATAGAATAATATTCATTACATTAGATTAAAAAATATTCTTGAACCATATAGGTTTAGTATAATTAGAATCTTGGAACCATAAATAACTAATTCATAAAACATCTAAATCATCCCCCACTTATTCCTTCACAAAAATAACCCTATATAAAAAATATTACATAATACATTTATTTATATCCTATGAAAAAAACATTATAAAATGGTGATCTTTGATGCATAGTATGGGAAATCAAGGTAGACAACATAATCATATGTGCATAAGAATAAGAAAATAACTTTTGGAAAGTATATCCTGCATATTAATGATCATTATATTGAGTTATGATAAAAATCAATGAAGTTAAAAATATATGAATTATAAAGAAAAAAAACATAATACATGACACGGTGGAATATACATAATCATATAAAATCATTATTGTAAGTGTCAAGGCTCACAACCAAGATCATCAAAGTGGAAAAAGTCCCTCACTAAACTAAGCTCACTCCTCGTTCCAACATTGTATTATGGAACCATTTTCATTTAACACTTCAGTCCTATGAATCTCATGATATATAAATCATTACCCTATTATTTATAAGGATATATTAGTCCCACCCATGATATAATGAAAATAATACATATGTATTCCATAAGAAAAAAATTACTTATCATAACAAAACCCATGAAATGAAATGTGTTTCATAAAAATTTCTTCTTAGCATAACCCATGAAAAAGAAATGGGGTTCATAAGTATTATTTTATTATATAGATAACCAAATATATAAAATGTATAAGGATAATAGTCTATAATAATATCCCCATTAAATAATAAGTAACTATAAAAATGGTTATCTTAGACGGAAAGTAATTTTGAGAGATCACATGAAATAATTATTGTGGAAGACATCCTTTCCATTTTGAAAACATATTTGTTTTTAGAATTTAAATTACAAAGGAATTTAATTTCATTGAAAATAACCTTCTAATATTGTAATGTAAGATTCAATAAATTAAGATATCTAGAAATAAGAAAAACCCATTTAAGAAGTATAATTTAAAAAACACTCCTTGTGTACATTTTCATCAAAATTTACAAAGAATATCATTTTGAAAATGAAAAAATGATTTTATTAAAACCAGTAAGTAAAAATTAAAACATATTTATAAATTAATTTCAAAAATTTTAGAGGATTATTAAAATTAATTAAAAAAATATTTTAAACAAATATGGATAATGGAGAGAAATATTTCCTAGTCGATACTTACAGATAAATAATCCTGAATAATAATTAGATTATGAAATTAAACATTATCATAGGTTTGATTTCATAAATACTTAATAAAACATATTTATAGTGGTTTAAATATTGTTATAAATTCATTATAGAACCATATTCATATTTATGACCACATACATGATCCTATTATATCATCTTATCAGCAATTTGTGAATAATAGTTCATTATTACACTTTTTTCGAGCATTTAAAACTTGATTTTACCATGCATATTTTATTGTGTAATCTCATATTCTTGTGCATAGGATATAGTTAATCCATATAAATAATGAAATTACAATAATATAGATCATATATATTCATTATATAAATTTATATAACCATTTTTGAATGGTGAACATGGAAATTGAATCACATCGCGTCGTAGAGATGGTAGGACACACATATGAATGAGTGATTCAATAATTCTCTTAATGGTGAAATGGTAAGGAATTTTATGGAATACGTAAGAACTCAAACCCATTTGGGACCATTCATTGTTAAAAAACCATAATTTGGCATTTTCTGGGTGCTATCAGTGACTCTTTTTAAGAGATATCCAAAATCCAATTTGATCCATTGTCATCAGTGAGTCAGGGGTGCCTGCATCAGTGAGTTAGTGGTGTCGACATATGTGAGTTAGGGGAATTAAAAATGGTGAGTCGGGCACATTGGCATCAATTAGTCGGGGGAATCAGCATCAGTGAGATAGGGGCGTCAACATCAGTTAGTTCGGGGCATCATCATGAGTGAGTTAGGGGTGTCAGCATCAGTTAGATGGGGGTGTTAGTATTGATGAGTTCAGGGCGTTAGTGAGTCATGGTGATGATGAGTCATGGAGTCAGTGATTCATGCATCAGTATCTCAGCGTCGATGGCTCATCATTGGTAGGATGCGCTAGTGGCTCAGCATCAGTGACTCACTCAAAAATAACTCATTTCTTGTTTTTCCAGTTTTTCCTATTTTTCCAGTTTCACTACATTTACATTTTATTTAATGTAAATTGAGTTTGAAGGCACATTTGAGCATTTTAAAGGAATTTAAATGGATATTAATTATATCTTTAATTTCCTAATGCTCCCCAAACATTAAAATAGTCAATATGCATAAATCTTAACTACAATCTGACATTAATGGCCCTTGAAACCATATCCCATTCTATTGATATAGGATATTTCTTTTCTAAAGCAGATGTCCTATTTTATATTTTCTCTTGGTGTGCGGAGAACTTTCTTCCTCAGAAGAGTCATGCATCTGTTCTAGAGCCATCTTCAATCCACATTTTCTTAGAGTTTATGATACTCTCACGATACCCTGTTTGGCATAAGGTGGAGTTCCAGTTGCATGTTGTTCTAGGTAGGGATTTATTCTACCCCTATTTAATTTTGGATCATGCAAAGTGGTTGTACAAATGATTCCTTATGAATAAAAGAGGAATAGTCTCCATAAAACTTGTAATAAATAAGAAGGTAATATGATCAAAAGACAATAGGGGTTCCCAAAATAAGGGATTGATAGTGGTTTGATGTTGATCGCTTACTTAATTTTATTATTTTATGGTTTGTTTTGTCTATATTCCTTTTCAAAATCATGGTCATCGGTTGCCTTCACTTGTGCACTGGTGACGTATTGTTTTTTCATGATTCTTGATAAATAGTTGTAATATGAAATATGATCAATCACATTTACTTGGCTAATTGAAATGGATTATCCAAGTTTTAACATTTTGTTTGATCACCCTGATTATATTAAAATGGAATTAAAGTACCTCTTTTTATAAACCTAAATACTCTTGACCAAATTATGTGGTTGTGTGCTATGTTTTGATGGTTTTGTGACGTGGTATGTAATTTTTGTGTGGTTGGTCTAAAGTTTTAGTGGTTTTCATTGTGGGCTTTGGGTATAGGGCGGCACGGGGCTCATGTTGGTATCCTAATTTCAGTGACTTATTGATTGTGGAATTTATGTACTAGTAGGGAGTGGGACTGCATTTTCCTATGTTATGGACATGGAACAACATTTTTCATTTGTAATGTGGTGTTGTTTTGAACATGTTGTATAGTGGGACTGTGGTGTGGTTCTGAACATGTTGTCCAGTGGGACTACGGTGTGGTAATGAACATGTGATGTGGGACTACAATGTGGTTATGAACTTGTTGTTCAATGGGGCTGCAGTTTTTTTCCATGCTTCTTTTGTGAATGGGAGTTAATATATAAATTATTTACCTTGGTCCCCCTTCGTTTGTTTAATGTTGGTTGTAACGAAGAACGTAGTGGGTTGGTTTCTGTGTGTTTAGTTAATCAGGATCCTCACATTATGACGTGGTTGCAAATGTTATCCTTGGTAGATACTCAGGGTAGTACTTGAACAAATTAATGTGAATCTCCTTTAATTAATTAATGATTGTAAAGTGGTTATGTGAAACATGGGTTGGGTTTATACATTGAGAGTGGTTGTTTGTGTGGTTGGGTATATATGGGTATCAAAAAAAGTGGTTCTGGTTGTCTAGTTTTTTATTTTGGGAGTTTTAGGTTTGTATTAGTGTTTCTGTAATTATATGATTAGATTTTAGTTCCTTGTGATTTCTATATGCACCCCACCCTTTTTTGGGCACAATGTGTCGGACAACCCCATTCATGGGGGAGGGTGTCTTTCCAAACTACATGGTTGGAGAATGGATGGCTGGTAACATATTCTCTCCCATAATCCCTCTTCTAGGTTCATACTGCTCAAGTGTATATGGGAAGGATGTAATGGAATGAGAATTACCATTGTCCAAGATCCTTTGGGATGGTTTGTTTTCCCATGTGTCTTCAAGTGAGAGGCGCGGCTGTTATGGCCTGAGTGTTTGTGGTTGAGATATGCAGTGCGTTTGAGGCCCAGGTGTGTGTGTCCAGGTTGTGGTAGTGGGATTTCGTTTTGAAAGATTGGTACCATCAAGATGTTTCCCATTATGAATGAGCAGATAACCAGTGGGAAAGTGGTGTGGGGTACCCAAAAATCTATGTGTTTATACTATTACATTACTTGACTTTATTTATTTGGTGAGTGTGCCTTGATGAAGCTGGAATGGTTAGTACTCCTTGGAAGGTTCATTGAGGATCTGATGTTCTCTCACATGGGCATTAGTATGTTCCCCCCACTTGTGCATGGGTGACTTTAGTTTTCCTACTAGGTATACTTGTATACTCACACTATTATTGTTAAACTATTTTCATGTTTCTAGGAGGACTTTGAGAACCATTTTGGACTTCACTAGCTTGGGCATAGGGATCATTGTTGTGTTGTTGCTTAGTATATTTCTTTTGGAACTTTCTTTGGTTCTTTGTTTGTACTTTTGTCACAGTTTATGTTTAAATTATGCATGGGTTCAATTTTGGTTTCATTTATATAAATGTTTTTAGTATTTTGCGAGTTTTACCCTCTTATCTCTTGATCATTTTTTCATTAAAAATGGTAATTCATTCCATTATGTGTTAGATACTATACCATTGGTTCTAGTTACCATTCCAGAGCCTATTGAAGGAATGACCCAGGGTCATTATCTCTCCTTCATTAGTAATAAGGAAGGGTGTGGCACATTTCTTTCCCTTCCATCATCTCAAAGAAGGCGGGTCATGAGAGAATTGTATCATTGGGATCTTGAGATATAAGATGGATTTCATGGTTAGACAAAACAACGATTGCATGAGATGATAGGAAAACTTTGTTAGGTGATCTTGGTGTGTGAGATAGGACATGGAATACTGGAAAGGACACTGGATTTTAAGTCCTCCTGTGATATGATGCAATGAAATTGGACCTACTGAATGACCAAGTGAGGCTATACTGATTTTAGGGTAGAGACCCTAGGAATGGTATATGCATCAAAATGACATGCATTCTTGTGTGTGTTGGAGATTTTGAAAATTTAATTAAAATAAATTATTATAATAAATCGTAAAAGAATGATTCTTTCTACCTTGGATTCAGAGTTTCTTATTTACCATTTTCAGCTATGGAAAGTGTACATCGCCCCACTTGTGGTATGATAATTTGAGGCCCAACAGACAGACTAGGTTGATTAGTGGAGGAAAAATCAAGACTTGGAAGATGACTTATAGAAAATGAACCTGCATGCTTCCCATCGGAAAACCTTGGATAAGTATGATGGTAGAATTTTAAACTCAGTGATAGAGGGCTGGCATGAGGAGTTGAAAATCAGCATTACTTATTTCTGTGCTCCAAGGGAGTTCTATGTTCCTCTCTCAGTGAGCCAGATTTGAGGACAGACACATTAGTGGTGGACGCTTTACCACAGTAAGAGGGATGAGACATATGTCCCACAGGCTGACTTGGCAGAGGATTTTTGAGTATATTTTCATTTATTGATGATGATGGCTTGTGGAGATAAAAGTGATACTCTCCCTCTAATAGGTGATTATGTTAGTGGGGGAGTTGGGGATCATGTTCAAGAATCTCTTATGATTTTATCTAGATCACTTTCCAAATGAGGAGTTATGGGCATGACTCTTGGGGGAGGAACTCGGACATTCACTTAAGTATGTCATAACTCTCTTTACTATACTAGTATACATAGATGTTTAAGAGAGGGCCAAGTAGTGGAGAGGATGCACTCATAGGGAGGTGTAAAATGATAGGGGAGCCATCTGAGTTTGTCAATGGTGAAGGTAGTTAGCAGCATGTCTTTGGCGTTAGGGCCATCTAGGTTTTAGCTAGTGGGGAGTAGGCCTCACTAGTTCATGTTTTGATCTCTTAGTCCTCTCCCTTTCCCTATTGGCCCAATATTGAGATGATTTTTTTGGTGGCGGTCATGGACATATTTGGATCCAGTTCCCAGTTCGAGCTAAGTATATTGGGGGTGGGTAAGTCTTACACCCAACATAGAAGAAACAGTTTCTGGTTAGACCATTCCAATAACAGGGGTATCAGGAAACCACTCCACCATTTGTAGACATTAATGTGGGAGGTAGACATCAGGGTGCTCTTTAGGGATCTCAACCAGGTTGTAGTTAACGAGGTGGTAGACAACATAGGGGTAGAGGAGATGGGTGTGGGCAGTTGTACGCAACTGAGGCAACGGTTGTAGAAGGGTTGAAGTTTTCTTTGAGTTTTTATTAGTCTATTTAGTAAAAATTCTTGGGATTTGTTTGATTTAGAAGATTTACACTCCTCTTTTTATCCCAGTATAACCCATGACTAGGGACTAGATGTTGAGAAAATTTTCATACCCCATATATTGATTGCACAAATTATTGGTCAGACTAGTCTGTTTAATGTTCGCCAGGGATGTAGACTCAAGTTGGGGAAACATAAGTCTAGTGTGGATCTTATAATGACATAGATTCATCCATACGATGTCATCCCATGCATCAAATGGTTTTTTCTATAAACACCATTATCGAATGCTTCTAGGGAAGAGTAATGTTTGAAGAAATGGATCGACCAGATGTTGTTTTTGCTGGGGACCAGGGCAATCAGTTGGGAAGTCGATGTGTGGAGCCTCTTCTCTCTGGTAAAGATGATTTGTCAACGAGATTTGTAGATAGAGAGATAGTGGATGTTCTGGGGGTTGTCAGGGAGTTCATGGATTCCTTCCCAGAGGAGGTTGTGACTCTACCCCCTCGACATGACGTTACGTTCAGAATAGACTGGAAAACCAATACTTGTCCAATTATGATGTCTCCCTATCAGATGGAACCTTTTAATTTGTGGGAGATATGGATGTAGGTTGAAAACCAGATTAACAAGGGTTTTAACTGGCTGAGCTGGTCGTTGTGGGGTCCTCCAATATTGTTTGCAAATAACGCATATGGTGGCCTAATGAAATGCATAGACTACCAGAGACTAAATCAAGTGATCGTCTTGATCCGTTATCCCCTCCCGAGGATCGAAGATCATTTCAACATGTTAAAGGTGGTAGGTTAGTTCTATATGATCAATCTGTGGTCCAGATATCAACATTTAATGGAGAATGATGGTGAAATCCCGATGTCTACTTTAAAGTGGATGTATGGGAACATCGAGTTCACAGTTATTCCCTTCAGTGTTATGAATGAACAAACCATGTTCATGGGCCTCATGAACTCAATGTTCTACATGTTCCTAGACCTATTCATCATCGTGCTCATTAATGACATCCTGATCTACTGAAGGTTAGAGGAGAATCAAACTAAGAATCTGAGGATTCTATAGGTGGTCCTCTAGCAACACCAGCTCTTTGGGAACCTGTCCATGTGAAAGTTGTGGACATTATAGGTACACTTCCTTGGACACATTTTTTATCACTAGAAGATAGAAGTGGACTATAAAATGTTCAAAGTAGTTTTTTATGGGAATCACCAAATAATGTGGTGGATGTTCATAGCTTATTGGGTATGGAATGCTATTACCAGAGGTTTGTACCTAAATTCTCTAGAGCTATAGCTTCGTTGAATTTATTGACTAAAAAGGACTTGGCCTTTGTGTAGATTTAGTAGTTTTGTGCATCTTTCATATAACATAAGGAGAAGATGGTCAGTTCTCTAGTGATCAAGTTACTAGAGGAAGGAGTTATGTTCGAGGTGTTCTATGACAACTATGGCTTAGGTTTTGGGTGTGTATTGATACTGTAGTGAGGAGTGGTCTCTTAAGGTTCTAGGTAGTTACTTCCACATGAACGTAACTATGCCACCTATAAGGACCCTATCATAAAACATTACATAATATTTAATTTAACAAATAATTCATATTGATGATCTTTTCAGGATTGGAGTTTTAGAGAAATATGACATAACTATTACATCTCAAAAGACTAAAAAGTAAACACTTCAACTCAGTTTCCATTTTTTCATAAAATAAAAACTCTTGAAAAAAATGTTTCATGTCTAGTTCCATTTTTTAGACAGCATGACTTTTCTTTGATCCCATCCTCGACCCTACTCATATTATGTCTAGTGAGTAACATTTCAAAACAATGGATAGGCATAAAAACCTCAGAAATGGTTTTAAAACAATGAAAGAAAACATTAGTTCATAAATACATACAGAACATAAACACCTTTACTAACGTCCTGAAATCATAAGTTTTATGAATAACACATAGAAATCATAAATCATAACGGTAACATGTGTCATCCATAACATACTTACATTGTAGATATCATAGCTACATAGGGAGTTACTTTGGAATACCCATTATAGTATTTTCCCTAAATATCTTAATAGAAATATCCATGTTTACCTCTATCACATTACCAAATGAATTGGAGAGATATCTTGGGCTCACCCTCCCTAGGTTTATCACGGAACCACCCGTATATGTAAATAATGCCAAAGTACCATAACATGATCATAAAACATACCATAAGCGTAAAGGAAAGAAAACATTTCCACATTGAAATAATAATATAAAATTTCAATATACTAACATATCAAGACCATTATCAAAACCAATTTCAATACCAAATATACAAAAAATTATAAATGGTATTTATTTTCATTATAAAAATATTACGTCTTATTAAGGAAGCGAAAGATTAAATAATACTCCCGGTGATGGAAAGGTCATTTTCACTGCTTACGTTAAAAAGAAACATTCTTTTTTTTGTCGTTTAGTAAAATGATTTTTTGAAAAAGATTCCCATTGAATGAAATGAAATTTCCAAGGTTTTTATACAGCATATAAAATAATGTTGGGTATTAGAACAAAATATGACTCAATAAAAGGAGATTGAGATGAAGTCCCTTACCTCGTGTCCGACTTGACTTGATCACTCTTTAATATCGTAAATAATAAACTAAAGTTAATTTCTACTTGATTAAGAACCTTTTTCAATATTATTATTTATTTTATATCACTTATTATAATGTTAAAAATATTATTTAATCATTTAAGTTAATAACATTTGTTTTGTCGATCTTTGGTACTTGATTAAAAAATGAACACCTTATATGTACAAGTTGTCCATGTGGTCAATAGTCCATTATATCCAAAATGATATTTATTATTTAGATATCATATATATCATATATATCATATATACATCCATTATATATATATATATATATATATATTTATAATAGTTTATATCATTTGGAGGTAAGAAATGAAATGCACCATTCACGGAGATGGTAAGCCGTACGTACGCATGAACACAACTTTCATTTCTATTTTTTATTTTAAGGTAATTAAAACATAATAATACATAGGTATATTATAAATACAGTATAATATCATATATAATATCATTGACTCCATCCTTTATACATCCCATATATGGCATTAACAAGTCATATCACTTTGAGGGGGCGGTAGTCCGCACTTCCTCAAATGAAATTATCACATTTACCCATAATAGAAACCATAAAGGTATACTATAAAAGAAAAATAAAAAAGCATAAAGAAAACATAAACATAATATATATCATATGTAGATATAATTTCATCTTAATGTCCACCATGATAGGTGGTAGGAGTTAAATGAACAATCATCGTCTCGTGAGGCGTTGGTTTTCCATCCATTTAAATATAATGTTCTTCACCCATTAGATGGAGGTGTGTGTAAGTGTAGTTTGAAACCTTCTCGTAACAATATATTATTATATTGAGGATACTGATGTTGTTAAAAAATAAATTAATAAAAAATGTTTAGGGGTTGGAGAAGTAAAATAAAAGAAAAGAAGTTAAGAGAAACTGTTACATTTAATTTGGATAACTTCCTTTGGATTGAACCAAAAGGACTTCTTGAAGTGTCTTACGCCTAAGGTAAGGCTTCTAAGAGGAGGATAGGTATGTAGGGAGCTTAATTGTGCAGGGGTTGGACAATCCAAAAGGCTTGAGAGATGTGAGGAATTGGTTAGAAGTGAGGTCTTTTTATAAGGGGGTGGAGGGGATCTTTAGGAAAGTGTGACAATATTACCTTATTATATAATGATATTAGGTTTCTAAAGGTCCAAAACTAATTAAAGTCGAATATAAGATGACTCATGGTCGATATAAAATCATCCAATAAGAATTGGATAATTTTTGTATATTGTGTTAATATTTATAATATTATTTATTAAATATTTTATTAATGAGTTAAATACAACAGCATTATTGTGTAATAAATGATTTAATTTATTTAATGTCTAAAAATTATAAATAAAAAATCCTTGATTTAGGAAATATTATTTTTCTTCCAATGAATATTAATAGTTGATAAGATAATTTATATAACCCCATGTAAAAATTCATTTTCTAAAAGATATTTGTTTTTGTCATTTTTTACTTTACTTTAAGTTAATTAATATAAAGTGTTGTTATCACTCCCAAGTGGCTCAATGTGGTCCCAAAATCGACCCAAAGATGAACATGGTATTAAAGGACACAACTAATAATGTTTGAAAAGTGTTAAGGTAATTTTTAATTATTATATTATTCTTTTTACCTTGAATTACCCTATTTACTTTTAACCGCGGTAAATAAAAGTCAAAAGTTACTATTCACCAAAAATTATTTTCATCTTATTGAATAAAATTTTACTTTCTAATAATAACCATGTATGTTTTATTTTCAAAATTAAATTCACAGAAGTTTAAAATTTTCATTTAAATGTCAAATTCAATTTTTTTAACTACTACTAAGTGGTTTCACTATTCATAAAAAATTGATGTTTTTTTTAGAAAAATACCAGAAATTCAGCCTAAGCTTTATTGGATATTCCAAATTAAAATATGAGGTCTATTTTTCCAAATTCAAAACTTAGAAGTAGAATTAATTAATTTAAAATTAATTCCCATTGTTAAAACACATAGCGTGTTTTTGAGAAATAATAACTATCAAAAGATTGAAACCTGTTTGTGTCCAATTTCAAAGTGAAATTAATTCCATTGACCTAAATGGGATTAAATGGTAAAAAAATATTCTAATTAAACTTTTAATCCAATTAAAAAATAATATAACCATATAAATTAAGTAGATTAAAACACAGTTTTGAATTAAAATACAATATTTTCACTATTCATTTAAAATGAACTTTATCGAAAAAATTCCAAAAAATTACACAAAGTAAATATTGATGTCCCCATTATAAATAAGGATTTCATTTGACCAAATATATTGTATTAAAGTGACCAAAACAATATTTAAAGGGGGTTACCCATTTAAAGGCAGTAAATCAAGCTTAAAATTTGATTCATTCACATTTTAATCCTCTAAATTTTCATCGGATAATTGTAAATACATTTAACAGACATGTATAATCATAATGTAGTTAGTTTTGTTAATTACCTCCAATAAAACGGCTAGGAGTACACAACCATTTAAAATAATAATAATATATTATTAGTTTGCAACGTATGATTTCAAAGAAACCCATTGTTGATTATCGGGTACGCTATCTAACATAACTACCAATTTAATGTAAAATTAATATTTAATTCATAAATTTTAATAAATATGAAATATTTCTTATTATTTATTTACATGGGATATTACATCCTTCCACCCTTTTAGGAATTGTGTTCTTGCAATTTTACTTATCAAAATAATGGGGGATATTTATCCCTCATATCATTTTCAAATTCCCACATTGCCTCTTCAACCATATGGTTTTTCCACTAAACTATTACTTGGTGAATTACGTTATTCCCCAAAACTTGCTCTCTTTAGTCAATAATCTGGACTAGTTGTTCTTAATAAGAGAGATTGTCTTCCTACTGAATAACCTCGGGACTCAAAACAAGAGATGAATCTAGTATATACTTTCTCAACATCAAAAAATGAAAAACATTGTGTACTAAGATATACTTAGTGGTAAAGCCACTCTGTAGGCAACTGATCCAACATTCTCCAAGATTTCATAAGGTCCAATGAACCTTGGAATCATCTCTCCCTTCTTACCAAAACACTACAAAATTTTCCACAGAGAAACTTTGAGAAAGACATGATCACCTACCTCAAAAGAAAGATCCTTCCTCTTGTTATCTGCATAACTTTTCTATCTACTCTGAGCTATTCTCATGTGCTTCTAAATCAACTGAACTCTCTCTACCATTTCTTCTACCAATTATGGTCCCATCATCTTCCTTTTACCTACTTCATCCCAAAAATCTAGAGTTCGACAATGATTTCCATATAATTCCTCAAATGGACCAATCTGTATACTAGAATGAAAATTGTTCTTATATGAAAATTCAACCCAAGAAAGATGGTGGTCCCTACTTCCCTGATAATCCATCGAGAATGCACGTAACATATCCTACTATACTTGAATTGTTCGTTCTAATGGCCTATACGATTGAGGATGAAAAGTTGTACTAAAATTTAATTCAGTACCCAACGACTTCAGAAGGACTTTCCAAAAGATAGAAGTAAACCTAGGATCACGATCTGACATAATGGAGAGGGGAACTCCATTCAACCTAACTATTTATTTTACATGCAACCGAGAAAGTTGATCTAGAGAAAATATATCTCGAATAGGAAGGAAATGGGAAGATTTAGTCAATCGTTGAACAATAACCCAAATTGCATTATTACCTCTAGATGTCTTCGGTAATCCCACAACAAAGTCAATGGATATATTTTCCCATTTTCACACTGGCACCGGTAAAGGCTGAAGTACCCCTTTCGGTAACTACCACTCTACATTAACCCGCTGACAAATAAAACACACCACTGTAAAATCAGCCATATCTCTTTTCATTCCATCACTCCAGTAATACTCATGAAGATCTCTGTACATCTTAGTACTTCGAGGATGAACTGAAAATGGGAAACTATGGGCTTCACATAACAACTCATTCTTTAAATGTGAATCACAAGGAACACATAATCTCATTCCAATTCTCAAAACACAATCACTATCAATGTTAAATTCAAGAAACTTACCCTTCTGAACCAACTCTACCTTTTTTTGTAACTCACTGTCTTCCTTCAGTGCTTTCTTAATTATGTCTCATAGAGATGATCTCAGAGATACCTGATACAAAACAGAAGAATTATTTGCACCAAAATATTCTATGACAAATTTTATCAAATCAAAAACCAAAGTATCTTGTTCTAAACATAACATGGTTAATAAAGCATTACTTTTTCAACTCAAAGAATCATCCACTTTATTTGATTTTCCCAGATAGTAATGGATTGCACAATCATAATCCTTGATTAATTCCAACCATCTCCTCTATCTCATGTTCAATTATTTTTGAGTGAATATATACTTTATACTTTTTTTTATCATTATATATTTTACATTTTAATCCAAATAATTGATGCCTCAAAATTTTTAAAGCAAAAATAACAACATCTAATTCCAAATCATGTGTAGGGTCATTTAACTCATGTGGTTTCAACTGATGTGTAACATTAGAAATTACCTGATCATTCTTCATTAAGAAACAACCAAGTCCTTTCGAAAAAGCATTAATATTGATAACAAACTCACCATTTCTAGATGGCAGTGCCAAAACCGGAGGATTCACCAATCTTCTTTTCAATTCATGAAAACAATCCAAAGATTCTTTTGTCTAGATGAAATTAACACATTTTTGAGTTATCTTAGTCTTTGTACTAGATAACCCTCCAAAATATTTAACAAACCTTTGGTAATAACCTGAGAAACCATGAAAAATACGAATCTTGGTTATATTTATGGGTATTGGCCATTCTTCAATAACTTTTATTTTAGCAGGATCAACCATTATGTCATTTTTTGAAACAATATGACCAATGAAAGAAATTTTTTTGCAACCAAAACACACACTTACTGAATTTCCCACACAGTTTCTTTTATTTTAAGGTTTTCTAGAAAACCATTAAATTGATTTCATGTTCCTCTTTAATTTTGGAATAAACCAAAATATCATCAATGAATACAACCACAAACATATCCAAGAAATCACGAAAAATTCTATTCATAAGATTCATGAATACAGTAGGTGCATTTTTTAAGACAAAAGGAATAACTACAAATCAATAATGGACAATTCTAGTATGAAATTTGGTCTTCATAATGTTTTCTTCCTTTACATTCAACTGATGGTACCCCGAACTCAAATCAATCTTTGAAAAATATTGAGCTACCTGAATTTTATCAAACAAATCATCAATATGAGGCAAAGGATACATGTTCTTAATAGTGATGTTATTTAATGCTCTATAATCAATGAAAAGTCTCATTGAACCATATTTCATTTTAACAAATAATATAGGATCACCCCATGGTGATGTGCTAGGTCTAAAGAAACCTTTTTATAATAACTCTTGCAATTTGTTCTTTAACTCTAAAAGTTGAATTTGAGCCATTCGAAAAGGGGGTTTGGAAATTGTCTTAGCATCAAGAACTAAGTCAACAGTAAATTCAAAATCTCAATCATGTATAATACTAGGAAACTCATCATGAAAGACATCAAGGTACTCATTTACCACTGGCACTACCTTAATCTGAACAGTTCCATTATTTTCAACAATATGAGAAATGTAACATTCATTTCCATCTTTTACTAGTTTATCAGCTTCCAAATATGTTTTCAAAAGTAGGGTTTCATTCTTGTATACAAACTGAAAATCATTCTAAATAGAAGCTTTTGTAGCTCTATAGTCAATCTTAGCATGATAAATAGAAATCCAATCCATACCCAAAATAACATCAAACTCTACTAGTGGTAAAATAATAAGGGTTTCAAGTATATTCTTTCCAAAAACAAGGACAGAAATGTTCTTCTATTTTCATTTTGTCTCAACATTTCCTCCAGGTGTTTTTTCCATATGTTATGTATTCATATTTTGAGATGGAATTACCAATTTAGTAGAAAACTTCTCAGAAATGAAAGAGTGTGTAGACCCTGAATCAAACAACACATTGGCATAATCTGAAGAAACAAATAGTGTACACGATTCTACTTCATTTGATGGCCCAACATCATCTGAAGTAGTTGTAATGGATTTCACCACCTTTTTATGCTTTTAATCTGGCTGATTTCCCTAAGTTGAGTTCTTTTTTGGACACTCATTTTTATAATGACCCATTTCATTGCACATACAACATTTTACTGAATGTAAATCATATTTTATTTTACCATTAACATGATCTTTTTCAGTGCAATTACAAGCCTTATGTCCCATTTTTCCACATCAGTAGCACTTACCATAATTCAAAAGACATTACACAACATGAATTTTACCACAATTTTTACAAACTATAAACTTATTTTTCTTACCATCAGACTTTTTGAAGAGTTCTTCCCTTTTTCCTGCCACCTTGACCTCTTATTCGGTTGTTTTTCAATGAGCACCTGATCATCATCGAAATCCATTTGCACCTTCTCTAAACAATGAATAATTTTTTAAATACTTTTAAACTCACCATAAGTTAAATCCATTAAATAAATTTTCTTTAATCCTGCGTAAAAAACTATTGATTTTACTATCATGATCTCATATGAAATTGGGATCATGCCTTTCCAGTTAAGTAAATTTTTCTTCATAAGTAGCCACTGAGTCATCCTCCTGCCTTAATTCTGGGAATTTTTTTCCATTCTAAGACAAAACACATTAGGAAAATATTTCTCATGAAACATACCTTTTAATTCATCCCAATCGATAGAATCAATCTCCTCACTATCCCTGATATTTTTCACCATCGACCACCACTGATCAGCTTCAACTTCATAATTGTAAACAACGACACTAACCTTTTGATTTTCTGAACAAACCATGACATCGAAAATGTTTTCAAGTGCATTAATCTACCATTCCACTAGCACCGGGTCAGATGATTCTCTAAATGATGGGGGATGTTGCCTCATGGAATGCTCCATTACTGACAAGTTCTTCTGTGGTTGATCTGGCTGATCTCGTGCATAGATACAACCAAAATTTATAGCCTAAGTCAAATGTTCCATAAATACAACAAACTATTTAGTTTTGATTCCAACCATCCCAAGTTTCTGATTTGGAAGGTTTTCTTCCTCCTGATGTTGTCCCAACATAATTGCCCTGTTTTCTCTATAGAAAACCATTCTGTATAAAGAAATATCTTAGTCGAAGCAAAATGGTAATCTGTAAATTCTATATGATTTCAATATTTACATAAATTACATTATAGATATTAATTTAACAATACCCTAACTTTTAGAGTTATCTAAACAGACCTCTGAGACCAACTATACAGACCCAGCCTTAAAACATTACATCATATTGAATTTAACGAATAATTCACATTGAGGATCTTTTTAGGTTTAGAGTTTCAGAGAATTAGGACATAACTATTACATCTCAAAACATTAAAAGTAGACACTTCTACTCCATTTCTATTTTTTTCATAAAATAAAAACTCTTGAATAAAAAGAGTCATGTCTAGTTCCATGTTTTATTTAGCATGAATTTTCTTTGATTCCATCCTTGACCCTATTCATCTTTATGTCCTGTGAAAAACATTTCAAAACATGGGATGAGCATAAAAATCCCAGTAAGGGTTATAAAACAAAAAATGAAAACATTAGTTCATAAATACGTACATAAGATAAAAATTTTTACTTACATCATGAAATAATAATTTTTATGAATAACACATAGAAATCATAAATCATAAAGGTAAATTGTGGCATCCATAGCTTACTTACATTGTAGCTATCACAATTATATAGGGAGTTACGTTGGAATACCCATCACAGTATATTCCCTAAATCTCTTCAGAGAAGTATCCATGTTTACCTATGTCATTTTAATCAATGCATTGGAGAGATATATCAGGCTCACCGACCCTAGGTTTATCACAGAACCGCTTGTATATGTAAATAATTCCTAGAAACCATATCATGATCATAACACATAACATAACTATAAAGGAAAGACAATATTTCCACATTTCAATAAAAATATAACATTTCAAAATGTTAATGTATCAAAACATATATCAAAACCCTTTTCTACACCAAAAATACATTCAATATTATATTGTATTTATTTTCCTTAAAAAAACATTATAGCTTGTTATGGAAGCCAAAGATCTAATAATACTCACAGCGGTGCAAATGTCGTTGTCAACGCTTACGTTAAAAAGAGCAATCTTTTTTTTCGTTTAGTAAAAATTTTTGTAGAATAAGATTCCCTTTGAATGAAATGAAAAGTTAAAGTTGTTTATAAAGTTTATAAAATAATGTCGGCTATTAGAACAAAATATACCTCAATGAAAGGAGACTGAGACGAAGTCCCTTACCTCGTGTCCGACTTGACTCGATCGCTCTTTAATCTCTTGAATAATAAACTAATGTTAATTTATAATTTCATAGGAAGCTTTTTTCAAGTTTATTATTCATTTTATATCACTTAATACTATGTTATAAACATTATGTAATCATTTAAGTTAATAATGTTCATTTTGTTGATATTTGGAACTTGAGTAAAAAATGAACACTTTATATTTACAAGTTGTCCATGTGGTCAATAGTCCATTATATACAGAATTATATTCATAATTTAGATATCATATATATCATATATATCATATATATCTAATATATATATATATATATATATAACAGTTCATATCATTTGGAGGTAAGAAATGAAATGCACTGTTCATGGAGACGGTAAGTCGTATGTACACATGAACGCTACATTCATTTCTATTTCTTATTTTAATGAAATTAAAACATAAATATACATAGTTACATTATAATTAAAGTATAATTTCATATATAATATCATTAAATCCATCATTTATACATCCCACATATGGCATTAAAGAGTCAGATCACTTTGAGGGGGCGGTAGTCCGCACATCCTCAAATCAAATTATCGTCTTTACCCTTAATAGAAACCATAAAGGTATGATATAAAATAAAGATACAGAAGAATAAATAAAACATAAAACATAATATATATCATACATATATATATTGTTATATCTGAATGGCCACCATGATAGGTGGTATGAGATAATCGAACAATCATTGCCTAGTGAAGTGTTAGTTTTCAACCACAGAAACAATATGTTCTTCACCCATTAGATAGAGGTGTGTGTAAGTGTTATTTTAATACATAACATAAAAACATCCTAGTATATTGAGGATAATGGTTTTGTTATAAAATAAAGAAATAAAAAGAGTTTAGGGGTTAGCGATGTAGAATAAATGAAAAAAAGTTAAGAGAAATCGTTACCATTAATTTGGTTAACTTCCTTTGGATTGAAAAAAATGACTTCATGAAGTTCCTTCTACCTAAGGTATGACTTCTAGGAGGAGAAGAGGAATGTAGGGAGATTAATTGTGAAGAGTTTGTAAGATCCAAAAGGCTTGAGAGGTGTGAGTAATTGGTTAGAAGTGAGGGATTTTTATAAGGGGGAGGAGAGGCTCTTTAGAAAAGTGTGATAATATTATTTTATTATTTAATTATATTTGGTTTCTAAAAGTCCCAAACTAATTAAAGTCAAATATAAGATGGATCATGGTCTAAATAAACTCATAAAATAAGAATTGAATAGGTTTTGGATATTTTTTTTAATATTAATAATCTTATTTATTTAAATCTTTTATTAATGAGGTAAATACAATACTGTTCTTGTGTAATAAATAATTTAATTTATTTGATGTCTAAAATTTATATAAAAAATTCCAGGATGTCAGAAATATTTTTAGCTTTCCCATAAATATTTATAGTTGAAAAGATAATTTATATAATCTATTGTAAAAACTCATTTACTAAAATATATTTGTTTTTTTTTTCATTTTTTCCTTTACTTTAAAATAATTAATCTAAAGTTCCATTTTCACTCCTAAGTGACTCAATGAGGTCCCAAAATTGACAAAAAGATACCCATGTCTGTAAATGACTACATGAATAAGGCTTGGACAAGTGTTAAGGTAATTTTGAATTATTTTAATATACTTTTTTTTGTTAAATTACCTTATTTATCTTTAACCGCGGTAAATAAAAGTCATAAGTTAATATTCACAAAAAAATTATTTTCATCCCATTGAACAAAGTTTAACTTACTAATAACATCCCTGTATGTCATATTTTCTAAATTTAATTCACTGAAGTGGTAAAATTTCATTTAAAATGCAATGTCAACTTTTTTAACTACTACTAAGTGGTTTCACTATTCATCAAAAAATTGATGTTTTTCCAAAAAATACCAAATATTCAGCCTTAGATTTATTTGGTACTCCAAATTCAAAAATGATGTATATTTTTCCAAATTCAAAACATAGAAGTGGCAAAAAATAATATAAAATTTATTCTCGTTGTTAAAACAAATAGCGTGTTTTTAAGAAGCTATAACTATCAAAATATTGCCACTTGTTTATGTCAAATTCCAAATTGAAATTAATTAAATTGACCAATATTGGATTAAATTGTAAAAATATATTTTAATAAAACTTTAAAACCAATTATAAATTTAATCTAACCATATAAATTAATTAGATTAAAACATAGTTTTGAGTAAAAATACAATATTTTTCACTATTCATTTAAAATGAACTTTATCGGAAAAATTCCAAAAATTTACAGAAAGTAAATTTTGATGTCCCATTTCTAAAGAAGGATTTTATTTGTTAAAATAGATTGTATAAAAGTTACCAAAACTAGATTTAAATTTTGTTCTCTGTTAAAAGTTGGTAAATCGAGCATAAAATTAGATTCATTCAAATTTTAAGCCTCTAACTTTTCATTGGATAAATGTAAATATATTTCAAAAACATGTATAATCATACTATTGTTAGTTTCTTTCATTCTCGGCAGTACAATAGCCAAGAGTTAACAACCATTTAAAATAATAATATTATATTATTAGTGAGCAACGTAAGATTTCAATGAAACCCATTGTTGTGTATCGGGTATGCTATCGAACATAGAAACCCCTTTAAAGTAAATTAATATTTAATTCAAAAATATTTATAAATATTAAATATGCCTTATTATTTATTTAATTGGGATGTTACGCTACCCGTGATCTAGATCTTGTTGCGTTCATATCCGCGCTGAAGTTGTGGCCACATTACCTCGTCAAGGAGCACGTCGTTTTCTTCATGGATCATAAGTGTCTGATGTATATCTTCTCTTAGTTATACTTGAACTTGCATTAGTGAACGTGGATGGATCTTCTCTCAGACTACAAGACTGATATCTCTTACACCTTAGGAAATGAGAACACGGTGGATGCTTCCTTACGTAGGAATTTACTGAATGATGTTGTTTTGGAATCCACGATTTCTTAGAAGGCGATGGAGGTGTTGACAGATTTAAATTTGGATACGAGAAGGGATTGAGGTCAAGGCTATCGGTTTTAGATGATCGAACAGTCTTACATGGTGCTGAAGGTGAAGGATTCTTTATAGAGAGACTCTGATATTGAAGTGATGTGTGATCGCACTATCCAAGATGATGCTTTAGTGGGATGGTTGAAGGATAGTAAGAATCAGATGTTGTTCCACAAGAAGCTGTTTTTCATGGTGAAAATGCATGAAGGAGTTCCATATGTGTTCCATATATCACCCCTTGCAGTGCATCCAAGAGTTTATAAGATGTAAAATGGCTTGAGGGAATAGTTTTAGTGTACTGGGATAAAAAATTCAGTGGCTATGTTTGTGGCAAGGTGCCCAGTGTGTCAGCGGGTAAGGGCTAATCATCATGTTCCTGGTGGCCTGTTGAATCCCTTAAACATTATTGAGTTATAGTGGGATGAAATCTCAATGTATTTCAACATTTGTTTATCCAGGTATCGGGGAGGATGTGATTCTCTTTGGGTAATAGTGGATCGATTGAATAAATCGGCTCACTTCTTAGTGATCGAGGAGTAGAGCACAACATACACCTTAACATAGTGTCATGTGGATGAGGTTGTGAAACTTCATGGAGTTCCAATATCTATTGTCTCAGATTGGGATACACACTTTACATCTCATGTTTGGAAGGTATTGAATCATTCCTTTGGACCTTAATTAAAACTCAACACTACTTTCTAACCTCAAAAGTATGGTCAGATAGAGAGGACCATTCAGACTTGGAGGACATGATATAATCATGTGTTCTAGAATGTAGTGGGTATTTGGTGCGAAATGTTCCCTTGGTGGAGTTTTCTTACAATAATTATTATCACTATTCCATTGGTATGTATCCATTCGAAGATCTATATGGGAGGTTATGTCATTCACCCTTGCATTTTATGGAGATTGTAGAATCAACCATTCTAGCTCCTGATGTGATGTAGAGTATGAAAGATAAGGTAAATGGATTTTGAAAGAGTATAAAGGCTGAACATTACTGAGAGATGTCATATACCTATCATAGGAGGAGGCCTGTGTAGTTATAGGTTGGGGTGCATGTTTTCTTTACATTTTCTCTTTATTGTGGGCAGTGAAGGTTTAGTAGAGGGAGAAAGCTTTCTCCTAGGTTCATCAAACATTTTGAAGTGTTGGGGAGAGTCTGTGAGGGGTAGTATCAGATGGTGTTTCCACCACTGTTGGTGAGGATCCATGATATCTTCCATGTCTCTAAGCTCCTTCGATATCTACAAAATTACTCCCACATCATTCACTAGGGAGATTTTGATATGAAGGATGATTTAACATTCATGGAGAAGCTGGTAATAATCAGGGATTGTTAGCAGATGTTTCTTCATGGATGGATAATTCCTTTGGTATGTGTGTTGTAGAGGAAGGTGGGCCCAAGAAGTGTACATGGGAGTGAGAGGAACATATGCTTGACTAGTACACACATATTTCCAACATTGTGTTTCTATGTTTTACATGTGTTTTTTACTTTATGATGTAATGATTTACTTTTTTCATTATTCGATGTGTTGTTCCCTTATTCTTAGTTTTCTGTGGAAAGTAAAGAATGTGGGAAGGGGAGGAAATAATCCCTAATCAAGACACACTAATGTAGAACTGATTAAACCCTTGTGGGTGAGTCAGTGCCTCCCAATGTTGATTGTATCTTGAAATGAATGAAGGGATTACCTAATCCAAATATCTAGGTAGTGGGGTCTTAGTTTTTGTACATTTGTTTAATAGATAGATTTCAAGGATGTGTTCATAGATATAAGGTTTTCTACTCTAGTTTTCAAACAAAAGAGGGTGGTTTGTCACTGAAAGGTATCTTCGAGAGGAATTTTGACCCATCTTTTCTTAGTTTTGTTTTCAATTCTTGAGGATGAGAATGGTTTGAGAGGTATCTGATGTAATAACACAGACCCCTCCAGGTCATTCCTTTGTAGAAAACCTGTGTTTGGGGTGTTTCGGGGGCTGATAGTGACTCATTCAAAGAGTTATCCAAAATGAAGTTTAACCACCGGCATCAGTGAGATAGGGGAATCAAAATATGTGAGTCTGGGGCATAAATATGAGTGTGTCAGAGGCTTCATAATCCGTGAGTCATGGGGATCATCATCAGTGAGTAAGGGGCCTCAGGATCAGTGAGTCTGGGGGATCAGCATCAGTGAGTTAGGGACATTGAAAATGGTGATTTAGGTGTGTTGGCATCAGTGAGTTCGGGGAATCACCATTGGTGAGTTGGGGAAGACAAAATTGGTGAGTAAAGGGCATCAGTTCCAGAGCGTCGATGCCAGAGTGTTGGTGAGTCAGGGCGTTGATGAATCATGTCGTTGAGGAGTTATGCATTGGTAGCTCATCATCGATGGCTTAATGTTACCAGGGCGCATCTACAGCTCACTCGTCGGTTACTCACACATTGGTGACTCAACCATAGTTGTCTCATTTAATTTTTTTCTAGTTATTCCTAGTTTTCTAGTATCTCCCCTCTTATGTTTTATTTTAATTAAATTGAGTTTAAAGTCATGTTTGAGCATTTTGATGTCATTTCAAAGGATATTATTATATATTTAGAATCTTAATTCTCCTAAAACATTGAAATAGTCACACTGTGTAAATCATAACTAGAATCCAACATTAATGTCCCTTGAAACCATCTCCCATTCCATTGACTTAACATCTAGTTTTTCTAATGTATTGTTCATCTATTCTCATTTATCAGGGTGCATGGAGAAATTTTGTTCCACAGATGAGTTGCATGCCTCTGATAGATAACTTTGCCATCAATGTTTTACTAGAGATTTCTTCACCTCGCATGATCCCCTATTTTGCACATGGATGATTTTGGGTAAAATCTTGTTCTAGTAGGGATTTTTTCTTCTTATTCATAATTGGTCATCATGCTGAGTGGGTGTACTAATGATTTCTTATGGAGAACATGAGAATAGGTTTCTTAAAATGAGTTAAAAATAAGAAGAGGATATTATCAAAATACAACAAGGGACAATAAAATAATGTGGTCAGAGTGGTTTAATGTTGATCACCTATTTTATTCGATTATTTTATTGTTTTTTGTGGTTGTATGCCTTTAGAAAATCATGGTTGTTGGTGGCCTTTCCATGCACAATGGGGATGATCTATTTTTTCATTATTCTTGATAAATGGTTGTAACATGAAATATTATTAATCACGTATTATTTACTATTTGATGTGGATTCCTCAAGAAAATATCTATTGTGTGATCACCTGGATTATTTTAAATTGTAACAAAAGAACCCCACTTTATAAACCAGAATATGCTTTGCTTAATTATGTGGCTGAGGGATGTGTTTAGTTAGTTTTGTGAGTTGGTTTGGTATGTCTGTGCGGTTGGGCTACAATGTTTTGGAGGTCATTGAGGGATTTGTATATGGTGAGGTACAGGGGGGTTTGGTATCCGTGTTTGAGAGACTAATTTATTTTGGAATGGATGGACTTGTAGGTAGTTGGACTGCCTGTGTTGTAGCCATGGAGTAATGTTGGGTAGTGTGACTGTGTTGTGGTTATGATCTTGTTGTGCAGTGGGACTGTAGTGTGGATATGAACTTGTTTTGTAGTGGGTCTATGGTGTGGTTGTTAACTTGTTTATATGTAAGAATGTGGTATGTTTAGGAACTTGTTGTGTTGTTAGACTGAAGTGTGGTTATACACATGTTGTGTAGTGGTACTGTAGTGTGGTTATGAACATATAGCGCAGTGGGACTATGGTGTGGATATGAACTTGTTGTGCAATGGGACTATGGGTTGGTTTTTATCTATTATTTATATTAATGGGTGTTAAAATGGAAATAATTTATCTTTCTCCCTCTTCCTTTTTTTCAATGCTGGAAGTACCGAAGAACATTGTGGGTTGGTTGATGTGTGTTTAGTTAATCAGGATATTTTCCTTATGAGGTTGTTGAAAATGTTGTTCTTGGTAGTTTTGATATTTTCCCCAGTTAGCATTGGAAAAAATTAAAGTGAACTCCCATTAATTAATTAATCAATGGAATGTGGTTAAATGAAAAAGGTGTTGGGTTTATGCTTTGGCAGTGGCTATTTGTGCAGTTGTGCATATAAGGGTAGCAACAAAAATGGTTCTCGTGGGTTAGTTGATTGATTTGTGGCCCATAGGTAGGGCTTAGTGAAGTTTCACTTATATATATATACTAGTTGTTGTTTTTTCTATACTCACCCCATCCTTATTGAGAACCATGTGTCGGACACCCCCATTCATATGAGAGGGTGTCTTTCCCAACATCTAGGTGGGAGGACAGATGGATGGTTATTGACTTTCTACCTCACAACATCATCTATGTACTTATCACTAGAGAATATCTGGGAATTCTGTAATGGCTTGAAGCATAACATATTCTACGGGCTTTTGGATAGGTTTTTCTTCCCATGTGTCTTCAGGAGAGTGTCGTGGTTGTTGTGGACAAGGTGTCTTCGGGCAACACATGTGGTCATTGTGGCCCAGCTGTCTGTGAGCGAGATGTGTGTTGTGGTTGGGGCCCAGGTGTGTTCGGGTGAGTTGTGGTAGTGGGGATGTGTTTTGGAAGAGAGGTAGCATCAAGAAATTAACGATTAGGAATGCTCATATTACTAATGGGAAAGTGGTGTGGTGTACATAATTGTCAATGTGCTTATTCTACTAGTTTACTTGACTTGTGTTATTTGGTGAGTGTTCCTTAGTGTGTCATGGAAGGTTGGTACTCCATGGTAGGTTCTTTGAGGTTTTTTCTCTCACTCAATTATTAGTATGTTACTCTACTTGTGCATGAGTGGCTTTAGTTTTCCTACTAGGTATACTTTTATACTCACCATATGTCTATAAAACTATTTTCTGGTTTCAAGGAGGACATAGAGTATGATGTTGGACATTACTAGCTCAACCATAGGGATAATTGATGTGTTTATACTTATTCTCTTTCATTTGGTACTTTATTTGGTGATATGGTTATACTTTTGTCACAGTTTATGTATAAGTCATGCGTTATTTGGATTTTGGTTTCCATTATATAAATATTTGTTGTTGCATGGGATTTTTACCATCTTATCTCCTGATCCAGTTTTCATTAAAAAGGGTAATGACTTCTATTTTATTTGATATTATATACCCTTGTTTCAAGTCACCACTCATGGGCCTATTGAAGGTTGGACTCATGGTCATTATCTATCCTTAATCATGAAGAAGGAAGGGAATGACACTTTTCTGTCCCTTCTCTCCTTTTAAAGAACATAGGTCATGATAGTATATTAATATAATTTTATAATCATCATACACACACACACAAACACACACACACACACAAATATATATATTTTCCATAATTATCCCATCCATGTAATGTGCTGATGAAAAATAGATTACACCATGGCGTGGAGATTGTATTCCATACGTATGCACACACAATGCTTTCATTTTTTTATAATATATAAATTTGAAAAATTATTGATACATATTCATAATAACATATAATAATTTAAATTATAATTTTTGAATTAATTTATAATGGAAACAATTAATGAAGAAGAAGTGGATGAATAAATTGTCTTCAAAGAGTCGGTAAAGTCGATTACCTCTTTTTTGGTGAACTTCCTTTAGATCTCCTATTACGGAAAGTAGGGATCGTCTTTTGAAAATACAAGCACATAAATAATATGTATATGGAATTTGAGATGAAAAATGGGTAGGATATGGTTGATAATTATTTCTCAATATGATGTGAATACGTAAGGGAGGATGTTCCATTTAATAATTGAGGTGAGGTTCAGTTTTTGGAATTTCAAAAAAATAATTTATAATAAATTCACTCACACTCAAAATGCCTCTTAAATTCCATGGATTATAATATATGATGAGATAATTTTATAATATCATAAAGCAATGGATTTTATACAGGTTTCAGTACTATTTTAAATATTATTTTTTATTAACAATTACTTAACCTATTTTAATTTTAACTAGTGTAACAATTTATTCAATATTTAAATGTTGTAATTTCGACATATATGATTACAGTTAGAAAAATTATGAAATATTTATTACATTTTCAATCATATTATAATTATTTTCAATTTATAATGTTTTTTTATGATTTTTAAATATTTGAAGAAAATATTATTTTCATAAAATACCATTACTGACAATTTTGATAATTCATAATGTGGTATTTAAAAATATAATGATAACAAGTTAAATTCAAAAAATATTCAATTATATTTATATGAGGTCAAGGTAATCTAAAAAAATTAGTTGGTTTGATTAATTTTCTCAAATTATATTTATTTAAATAGTTTCTACAAAATATATTTGATACATCCAATAATAAAATAATTATCGCATCAACATTGTGTAATTTTTTAATTTACATATTTATTCACAAAACATTAAAAATAAAATAACATAATGACTACAAATGTTCTATATTTAATAATAATATTTAATGTTGAATATATATTTTGGGCTACCATATATTAAAAATGATATTGTATTTAATACATGAATGCTACATCTTTAAATTATTAATAAATAAAAATTTATATATATCAAAATCTCAAATAAATAGACTAAAAAGTGTAAAATAAAATTATATCATGAATTTTTTTTATTAATTTTAAATTTTAAATTTATATTCATTCATAACATACCATTATCCTCATGTGGACACATAAGGGATATTTAATACAAAGAAAGTGACATTTTATGACTTTATTTGGTTTTAATGATATATTAGTCATTTACATAAAATGTGTCCATTAGAAAAGATAATTTTATGTTTTTGGTGGTAAGGGTTGAATTAACTTCATCCAATATATTTTTTCATGTTTTAGGGTGATTTTATATTCTTTATCATTTTATTTTTATCCAAAATTACCCAACTTACCCTTTACCATGGTACTTTTTTTTATCAAGGTCACTATTCTAATTAGACAAAAAATTAACAAGGGACTATTCACTAAATGTGTGCCTTATTAATTTAATATTTTAAACCATTTTTATAAAATAAGAACATGGAATTTGTAAGATTTTATTTAAAATAGAAACGTTATGGAAAAAAGTTCTTTTATAAAAAGTAAAATTTAAAAAAATTTATTTCATAAATTAAATACATTTAAATATCATTTAAAAAACTATAATCGGATTATTTTAAACAAAAATTTGCTAATTAAAATTAGTTTTTCCCCTTAAATGGATTTAAAAGAACATAAATATTTCAATTAAATTATATACATTCCCTATTACTCCAAAATATTATATTTTCAGAATAATATATAAAAATTAATCTTAATTTAAATTTTAAATTATTAATTATAAAATTAAATTAAATTTTAGAAAACCATTTTTTATAATGATAATAATATCAACTCATTTCTGATAAAAATGCATTTTTTACGAATAATTTTATTTTATAAAAAATTGATTGATTATTTTCTACATACATACCAATACATTAATATTGAGTTATAGTTATAAGGGTGTTAAATGTAGTGTTGTGTACAGTGCATGATATCAAATTATTTAAAGAGAAAAATTTCATAAAAAATATGGGTGTTAGATCTTACATTTAAAGGGTATTTTCTTGTTTGGAGATTTAAAGAATTAGAAAGTATCATAAATAAAAAAATACAATTCCTTTCTCAACTAATGAACATTTTCCATTATATATATGAAACTACTTATTTCAATAAATGTTGACAATGTATCATAAAAATTATTTCATGTGTGTTGTCCTTTTAAACATGTCATGTATACCAATTTTTTCAATAACCTACAGAAATAGAAACATAGGAAATGGGTGATCTCAAGCACTTAGTAAGGGAAACATGTAACTAAAAAATCATTCCATGTATACTATGGTAGAAATTGGAAAACAACATTAATTCATAATCAATAAGGAATTGGGATCATGATATATCTATGAAAATAAATGAAAACACATAAGTAAATAATACTAATATCAAATAAGTGGAATTTATAATATAAGACATCAAAAACAATATGTCAAGTCCTTGTTCAAATACGCATTACTTTTATAGAGACTACAATCATGACATATTACTATCATGGCCTTCTTCTAGGACACGGTCTTGTTATTGGATTATAAAAACATCAAAATCCATTCTATTTTTCTCACTTAACCCATCGATGCATCAAGGGGCTATATAATTATGTTACCCAACCATTACTAGATTTATTTTAATCCATTAACCATAATATTCATCAATATTTTTCATTTTATTCCCTAAGGATCCTTTTTCCCAATAAAACATGGTTATCCATAAAATGAAGAATATAGAATATCAATACATGATCAACCTATTTTGGTACTCTATAATAACAAAATATTACTATACCTTTTCCTATGTCAAAAAGATGGATAAAATGAACATATCACATCTAGGTAAATAAGGTTGATAGTCAAAAAACATATAGCCAACTTGTAGATAACCTTCAATTTTCGGAAAACAATATATAGGACACCAATACTTTTCCGTATGTAAATAAAATGGATAACATGACTGTAACCCATCTGTAGGAATAATATTTCTAGATTAACTACAACTAGTTAATACACTAATAAAAACATGTATATCTATAAAAACATATAGAATGAAATCACTTTTCCCCGTGACAATAGAATAAAATTATTTCCACATGAACATCATCTAATCAAAATTATATAAAATGTGATGTACACACTTAATATAGAAATTAAAATATAAAAAATAAATAATAAAATAATAATCATGACACGTCCATGTGAAGTATTTGGATGGTTTAATAATAACATATCTCCATTGTAACAATGTTAACCAAGAATAATTTTACATAACTAAAAAACATTATTTAAATATAATATTTTAGTGATACCACCAAATAATGGGTAACGAATTCCGTTTTTTGTTATCATGATTTAATTTCACCAAAATGATATCATATAAATATTAGTGGTTAAATCCTAAAACTCCAAACTTATTAGAAGAAAACCTTTTGAAAATTTTAAGTGGAATGTATGTTAAAACATAATCTTTTATAGTTTTTTTATATTCACAAAAAAGAAGGAGTTACATTTTACTTCATAAAGTATTTTAAAAGGTAATGTGAAAACTCATTTAAAAAATATAATAATAAAATAATCACCAATAATGGATCCTAGAAAATTAAATAATGTTTTCTTTAGTAAATTTGGGTCTAAAACAGTTGATAGTGAATGTGATATTTTTAATAATTGAAATTACATTTTTTGAAAATCCACATAGTAAAAAGAGTAATAAAAAAAAATTAAATTAAAAATAAATTTTACTCAGTATAATTATAAGATAATATAATATGTTATGATGGTAGAACCCAATAATTGCAGATAAATGTTCATGATAAAATATAGTAACTCAAGGAAGGGTATCTGAGTTGCCAATGTTCTTTACTATTAGAGAAAAACTATATCATTAGAATTATTAATAAGAAAAATTTATTTGTCTAGTAAATCCCATGAAATAGCAATATTTTATTAAATACAAATCAATGGGTAGTGAATACCCAATAAAAAGGAAACATGGTTCTTAACATGAAACATGTCTCAACGAATTAGAATTGAGACCACGAAAACCAATAAAATATTATATATATTCAAATCAAAACCCTTTGAATGAATAATATGTAATTGAAAATAAAATACCATGATTAAAATGAAATTCATTATATTTTATCTCTAATAACTTATGTATACACAACATAAATAAATTAGGTTCATAATTCCCATTATGTCGGAAAGATAAGAATATGAGATGAAATCCCTTACAACCTTTAAAATAATAGAAAAAAAATCCCATGAGATAGTTAACATGAAATGGGATACTGAATATCAATAAGTTTAATTTTTTTATAATAATTTTAATATTGGGTGGTCATTACACCGTACAAAAGAAAACATGGTGTATTACATAAACATGTCTTAATAAAAGGAAACTAAGACTAAACCCCATAACATTTTTCCTAACATCAAAAAATGATCTATAATCCTGTATATAAAAAACATATATTTTTTAATCAAAAAATTTATAACATTTATCATATTCATTTTCAATTACAAGTTTCTTAAATATTAATTCTCTACATTAATTTTTTTAATTTTCTATATCGTGTGTATGTAATCTTATGTATATTTGAATGAGTTTTGTATAAGACGTGTAGATATCTATTGTTTTAATATGTCATATTACTATTATATAATTTATAACACTATAATATATACTCTAGGATATTTTATAAGGTTATAAATTAATTTCATGTTAGTTTTTTTTGCAAACTGTGTAGATGAGATTGATGATGATTTGGTTTTGATAATTCTCAATTGATGACGAGTTTTTTTCCTAATAAAGCATTTTAATGTTTTCATAACCTTACCAGATCCAAATAAACATTATTTAATATTTTTTATCATATTAAACAATATAATAAGTTCACATTATCATTTATTCCATTACATTATTTTTTTTCATGTATAAGGTTAAATCTACACAAATAATAACCTACAATGATTAGTGGACGATTATGAGATGATTTAGTTTTAATATAATTATTACAGAAGAATAATTATATTTTTAGTTTTTATTAGTGTGATAAATAATAATATTAATTAATTATAAAGATAATAAAATTTATATAATGCCATAACATAAAAATGATATCAATTTCCTTTTAGGTTTCTCATTTCGGACGATCGAGTTGACGATGATAATTTTTGGAAATTATATTTAAGAGGATATGTAAATATTTAAACCAAAAACTTAAAAATATCAAAAAATATATATTTATGGTTTAATACCATCTTTATATCCATCATTTTAATGCGGTGATGGAAAATGAAACTTGTTACCTTGTAAAGGTAGTAATATGCACAATGCAAGAGAAAATTGTTTTTTTAATGAATGGGGTATATTAATAAATAATAATAATAAAATAAATATTTTAAAATTAAAATAAATAAATTATAATAATATCATAAGTTTTTTATTTCTATAATAAATTTTAAAGAAGTTGATTAAAATTAAAAGCTATGTTTATATCAATCGTTATCTTTATTACACATTAATTCATGATTTGTTACATAAGACCACAAATACTATAACCCATAATATTGAGAGGTAATGTTTATACATGAATTAGGTAAATTGGATAATATATCAAAATAGTGGATATGTATTCTTTATTGAGAACATCATTAACTAGTTCATCTAAGTCTTTTATTATTTAAATCGCATGAGATAAAATTTGGACATTTATAAAAAATGGGTCAGTTATAAATACCAATAAGTTAATAAGAATAGAATAACATGGAAAAAGTAATAAATGTTGGAAAATAGGAATCTAAATGTGGTATGAAATGAGCGAAAATCATAAAAGTGAACAATGAGGCATGATATAGCATGATAAAATAAAGGATACATGGAAAATGTGGAAACAATATAAAACATGAAAGCATAAATATAGGTCAAGGATATCTTCCAAGAAATAATGATGGAAAATGTTTTAGGATGTATTAGTTTCACTCCATATTACCTTTTATGGCATTTCTTGGGACTAAAATATTACCCACTGTATTGGAGCACTATATAATTTTAATCCCACCTGTCACTCTCTTTTCGTTCACATGCATAAGTGTGCCACATAAACCATATAACATGGAATAATTTATCATCATTTTTTTCATGATCATGGATGGTTGAATAAATACATTAAATTATTAAATAAAATAATTATAAGTTCATAAAGGTGACCACCCTTGATTGGAAATGGGCATGAGTGTTCACTACACAATTGAATCCGTTGACATGTTTATTTTCTATTCCTTGGGAATTCATCATCGGGATACTATTGGCCTTCGGAACACATAACATATCATGATACACTTTTCATCAATGAAGGATCTAATCACGGTGTGGTCCGATGCTCCCGGATCCTGCAATGGCCTAAACATTCATCTCTACAAATGGTCTTATGATATTTGTATGAACTGTGATGCCCCATCTGCGGTTTTGTGGGTGTGTTTTCTAAAACTCCCCTTCCTTTACAGAATCCATCAATAATTCGTATGCTTGAGAACATGGTTGGATGGTACATGCTTTCTGAATGAAGAACTAGCGCTGTTTTTCATCCTATTTCCCCACGGATTTGTGATGAAGTTGATGTTTCTAGACCTTCGGTTGAATGGGTGTGGATTACAATAGGATAATATTTTTGGTGAATGTAGCAGGTTGTGTTCGAATCCTAGGTGAGCTTCTGTTCAAAGTGCTCTCACCTTAGGCACATACCCCACTCATGTCGAAGAAGAACCTAGGGATGACAAGGGAGTGGTGAAGGGAATAATGTGACCACCACTATTTATACTCCTCAAGATGAGTTTCATGTAGAGGATGCCAAGGTCAAGCATTCGGCTCCTTTAGTACCATCAAAAGCAGTCATGGGGGTGGAACTATCTCTTGAATTGATGACAATGTGGTTGGCAGTGTGAGCACAATTGTAGTTTCTCATAAACAGGACATGGAGCTACCTCAGGAACTGAGATTAAATAATATCTTTAATAGACTGATACTGTATCTAGAAGACCCCCTCTCTTGAAAGCAGGTGATACATAGGATAGAGCAATGCTGGATAGGCTATCTTCTAGTGATCAAACTCAAGTGGCCTCAGATGGGGATTTCACTTCAAATATCATGGGGGATCCAAAGTCTTGCACTGATTCCATGACTGTGTGTGCATGAAATAAAGGTGAGGGATGTTCCATGTTTGGTCAGGAGTGGGTGGTGTCAAGGCACAACACATATCAGTTGAATGACAAACAGAGTCCCAAAACATTGGCATGTCTCAATTTAAACAACTATTTTGATGCACTGAGTGTCGAAGGAGGGGATAAATATAACAACACTTGTCCCTCAGAAGCTGAGTCTGATGGAGAACGACCCTTAGCTGAAATAGAAGTGTATGGTACTGGATTTCATAGCTTGAGGGGGATGAAGGGGAATAATGAAAACAAGGACCCCAAGAGTTGCATTGTCTCTAGGAGGCAAAAATAAAAGTGATGAAGAGACTGCTCATATCTTCCTATGATGATGGAGAAAAGGTCAGCCAAAAATGGTAGCAAGTCCACATAATAGGTACCTCAAACAATGGAACAAGGGGAGTTTTCAAAATATGATGGCACCATGACTAGTGGAATAGAGTAACGTCAAGTAGGAGGCAATGGTTTCTCAAAGTAGCAGGAAGAGGGGTGCGTGGATGTTTTGGAGTCTCCTCAAGCTCATGAGACTAAGGTTCAACTTTGGTTGAATACATTGCATCTAGAGGATGCACGGTTAGGGGAGATAGTTATGCTCCATTCTGCACAATAGCGGGGGGGGGGGCATGGACTCTTGCTGGTACTCAACGATTGGATGATTCATCTATGGTCCCCCCATATAGAACTGCACATGCATTCAGAAGAAGATATGGGGGAGGAAATCCTAATAATTAAGGAAACCTATGAAGAGGCTCAGCAAATGATGGAAGGAATGATCCATGTGGCTATTACCAGGGAGCAAAGCGATTGGATAGAGATTCAAAACCACATATTGATTAGAGGGTTTAACATAGAGAAGATTAGTAAAGAGTAGTACATGCTCTCTTGGGATTATCTAGTGCAACACTATGAAGAAGTATTGAAGGAGGGCCCAGACATCCATGTATATGTTATCCCTTGGAAATTACGTAGGGAAATTGAGTCCAAATAGTACAAAATTCTCTTTTAGAAGTCTATAGTTTCTATTGTAGCCAGACCTGGTTAGTTATGTGGGTTGTCACTTCCACCTTGAAAGAGTTTTATTGATAAATAATAACATTGGTGGAGAAGCAAAGGATCTGTAACTATATCTTAACAAGGTAACAGGTGTTTATAAAGGTTTACAGGAGGGAATAATAAGAGTGAAAGGGGTATAACATCATTTATAAATAAAATTTATTGTATGTGGGTTATTTAAGAACCTATCCCAATGTGAACAAATGAAAATTAAGGTATGTAAAATAAAATAGGTTCATGATAAAAAAAATGAGAGTGGGGGATTGCTTTATAAATTTTGGCATGGTAACGGGTGTGCATAATGGTTAATGGGGGGATTAATGAGAGTGAAATGGGTATATCATCAATTAGTAATAATTTGGTATTTATGGAAGATGTGGTAGAGCATATAAGAACACTATTAAATGGAGATAAATGGCATATTAAAATTGATATTCTTGAATAAATAGGAGACGGATATGACCCCTTCCCTTGAGAGGTTGATTCCAAATGCCTGATAGGATCTTCTTGTGATATTAGAGGAACCTTGGGAGAAATCTATAGAGATAATGCTTGTGTAAGGAAATTATCTATTGTTTTTAGTGATGATAAATCACTTGCTGTATTGTTTTATATAGGAAATGTGCAGGGAATTAATAATTATTTCTCAAAATTAGTTTTTGTAATTTATATTAAAAAAATAGAAAAGTCCTAATGGTTTTTTCCTATAGTATCTAAAAAATAAGGCCATTTTTATTATTTTATAAATCTAAGTGATGAACCTATAAAAGCATTACCCATGGTGATTTTGAAGTGAGTCACATCCTTAAATAAATAATTTTAAAAAATATATATATTATAGGATTTTGATAATTCCTAAGGTAATTATAAAATTAATTAAAAAATTTAAAATAAAATTATTTATATGTGAAATAATATATTTGGTAGTTAATAGAGTGTATAATATTAATTAAATAATTTTTTGGACATTATTATGTCATAATACACACAATAAATTTATATTGTATTTACTTTTTACATAAAAATTTGACAGTCTCAAAAAATTATAAAGAAATATCAATTGGATAATTTCAATGTGATGATTCCAAAAATGATATTTATTATATCAAAATATTTTTTTTAATTATATGATTTTTTCATTTAAAATAGCATTGAAATTTATATAAGAATGATGCATTTTTTACTATAACAATTTTTGAACCCTTATAAAAATAACATTTGATGTCACAAAAAGTAAATGATCATATATATTATATAATATTTATTTAAAAATTATTTTATTAAAATAATATTTATTTAAAAATTCTATTAAATTTTATAAATAAATCCCTTAATTAAATTTAAATATTATCTAAAAACACAATTTATGATTTACTATATAAAAATCAATGTCATTTATAATGAAAATACAATGATATTAAAATATATTCATTATTATATAAAATATAAAAATTCATATTATTACATCCATGATATATATCCCTTTATTACATAGTTAAATTCACAGAGGGTAAGGTGCAAGATTGCGAGAATTTTATGCGGAGGTTCGATATACATGGTCGGGGTTTTGATCTCAGTGAGCATGAAATTCTCTTGTAAATGGTTGTACTCATGATTAAGTTAATGGATATTATCATTGGCTTAGTTGATGGAAACTCCATGTGATTCTATCTCCCTTGTAAGATCTGATTAATGGGCTTCATATTTTATAATCCTACTAGATGAGGCTATCAATTGCATTGTCTGTGTTAATTATATTTGTTATATTACTAATAATAATATGATCACAAAGAAATGGCAATAAAATCAATGTTAATGATTATTAATGGTCATTTAAATCTGACTGGAAATTATAAAACCAAATAATTTATGGTTTTTTCTATATACCTAATATATAATGAAACATTAATTAAATTGTGATTAGAATTTTATTTATAAAATTCTAGGTCATTACAATCCTCCCCTTTGAAAATTATTCCCACTAAATTTTCATTTCACTCATTAAAATGGATGTGGGTAATTCTATTTCATCACCTCCTCTAGTTCCCATTTTTCTTCATTAATCTTATGGTTTCTCCACAACACAATGACTTGGTGCATTGATTTATTTTGAAGAAAAGTTTCTCTAAGATCAAATTATTTCATTGACTGGTCCTCATATGACAGATCACACTCCAATAGTACCACCCTAGGATTAAGTAAATGTTAGGGGTTTGGTGTGTACTTTCACAAGAGGGATACATGTAATACATCATGTACGTTAGATAGGTTAGGTGATAGTGATAGTCGACAGGTCACTACACTGATGTAATTAAGGATCTCAAAGGAACCGATGTACCATGGACCAAGATTTATATTCTTCCCAGGTATCATGAATTTAATCCATAGAGATATATAATGTAATACCATATCACTGACCTTAAACTCTAGGTCTCATCCATGATTTTCAATATAGAATTTTTTAATCTCTAAGAAGCCTTGATCTGTTGATGAATTTTCTAGACCATTTCTACTATTTACACGACTATTTTAGGACCTATCACATCACATTCCCCATTATCATCACAGTGTAAAGGCACTCAACAGATCTTCCAATAAAGGGCCTCATAGGGATCTATTTTCATGCTTAAGTAGAAACGTTTTTATATGAGATGTTGACTAGAGTAATATGCTGATCCCATTCACCATTGAAGTTAATTTAGAATCCTCTCAATACTTACTAGTGTTTTGGGGTAATCCTCTTATATTTTCCATTAGTTTGAGGGTGATTAGATGTTCTAAAGTTCAACTTAGTATTTTGAACATGTTGAATAATCTTCCAAGACATGGAGGTAAATAATAGATCTCAATAAGATAATATTTATAGTTGTGTTCCATGAAGCCTTACCACTGATGTAATGTATATCCTTGCAAGTGGAGTGAGCGAGAAGCCCTCTCAAACTGTAATGAAGTGATTAGTATTTATTAGAAGACCCACCACAAACCATATATAATTATTTTCTCTATATGTATTCAAGATACCTGTGAAACATTCTACTATTATGTTTTCCCATTTTCATGTTTGTATAGGTAATGGTTGTATATTGTCATTGGATTTTTTCATTCCATCCTTAACTTACTGACATTAAAACCATCTTAAGGTATATTCTATGATCACCTTCTTCATATTGTCCACCAGTAGTTCTCTCAGATATCTCGATACATCGTTTTTCTCCCTGGATGGATGAAGAAGGTTGATATTTGTGATTCATTCAAAGTCTCCTTCCTAGACACATGATTTGATAGTGCACATATTCATTACACATATCATACAACCCCATCTTTAATAAAATTTATAAGAGATGAATTTTCTTTTCTTTTAGCTTCTAATTTCTTTGGAATTCCAACATCATCGCTTTAACCATCCATTATCTTCCTTAGAAGGGATGGTTGATAAATAATTTGTAGAAATAATGATTATGTTCCTTCCTCGACGATTCTCATGTCTATTCATATCAAGTATATGAAAATAGAATCCGTCCCAATTCACATAGATGTTAAAATTACTAGATCCTTTCTAATTATATCATCTTATAATTTATTCACTTTTTCTAGGACGGAAGTGGATTGAGTATTCATAGTACTTAATATTCATTAACCATCTACACTAGTTCATATTCATCTCTTCATATGTGAATATATACTTTAGGCTATTATAATTATTATATATTTTACACATCTCCCAATAGATAATGATGACATATTTTCAATGTGAAGATCACTATAGAAAAATATAGATCTTGTTTTGGGTGATTTTGTTCAAAAACTATCAATTTCTTTAGAGAATTTTATATAAATTTACCATTTTAATTAAAACATATCACAATAACGTTTTCAAATCACCTCTAAATTCCATAAAAAGTCCCCCACATTATGCTAGTATGAGTACAAATATGATGGTAAGCCTCTTTTTCAACTCCTGGATGATTTTTTCACATTAAATATTCCAACAAAATCAATCCCTTACATGTTATCTTGGTTATCAGTTTTTCAATATAAATAAATTTCTCATAAATAGATGAAAACACCAATATAAACTAATTAAACTATAAATTTCAGTCAGAGTTGTTATCCATATATATCCTTTAATTGCTTCTTTCTTTTATGTGTTCACAAATATCTTAATATGTGTGATAACATTTCTTATGAATGTGACTCTATTAAAAATTAACTCACATTTTCTATACTTTTCATAAATATTTTCATTTAATAAGGTTTTTACAACAGTGATCAAATACTCCTCATGCTCCTTGATTTTTGAGTATGTTGTAATATCATCTATAATGATTACCAAAAACATGTCAAGGCAACCTCAAAAGAATGTATTAGTTATTCCCATTAATATATATAGATAATTAGAGTGTCCAAATGGAACTACTATGAACATATAGTTCCCGTATATTTTTTTGGAATGATTTTATGGGGATATCATCCTTCTTTAGCCATACTTGGTAATACCTCAACCAAAGATCCACCTTGGGAAAGTATTTTTCACCACATAGATGATCGAAAAATTCATCAATAAAATAAATAGGATAAATTATATTTATCATGGTCTGGTTTGTCTCATGATAATCACTGTAAAGGAGAATTTTCCCATCCATCTTCTTTATGAAGAGGACTAGTGCACCTCATGGTGAAGCACTTTGGAATATGAACTCTTTATCTAAATTCTCTTGTAGATCTGCATTCTACTACTTATGTTACAGAACAACCATTCTATATGGAGTCTTGGATAAGGGAAATTCTCTAGGTATAATCTTGATTGAAAATTCATCCTCTTAACAAGGAGGAAGACCAAGAAATTTTTACAGAAACACTTTAGCATAATCCATAACAATGGGAATGCCTTTAGGGATTATATCTTCCATAGAATCATTCATTTGAGATAGATATAATTTATTATAGGGTAATAATATCCATAATTGAGATATTGTTGATAAATAACATTCAACCTCTATGATCTTGTATTGAATCTGAGGATGATTTGCAATACATGGAGTTATTTCCTACTTATAAAAATTATGTTGGATCTATATAAAGAAATCCAATCAATACACATAATTGTATAAAATTTCACTAAATGGTGTATCAAATGGTTCATTGGGATGTTAATCCCAGAAAATTTAACTTGATAGGAGTTATTTACATGGGATGCAATAATTTACACATTTTCTATTTTCACCAACAACTCCACTTCCATATAGAATGGGGGGGGGGTGTTCATAATGATATACTAAACAATCATGATATGTTTGATTTATAGAACGAGAATCAAAATACACATTCAATATTACTTAATCAATGTTTCGAATAATTGTCACTAATTCATTTTTGGGATTCACCTCAGTGGTTGTGACATCATAAACTCACCCTTGAAACATGGTGGTGGTTGGTTGTCTCAAAAAATACATGGCTTTTTGAAATGATTTAACAAGTTCCCAGGTTACTTTCATTTGAAACAATAAATAATAAAAGGAGGTTTTATTGGTTACTTCATTTCCTTCATCAAATTAGTGGGTTTATCCCATCATATATAGTTGGCTAGGTATTATTCCTTTCCCAACCAAAATAATTTCCCAATTCCACTTAAAAAATTTGAGGGTTCTTCTTTCCGCACTTATTTCACGTGGGATGGTGAAATTTCATAACACCATTAAATTTTTACATCACACAGCAATAATTAAACTCCATTTTACACTTTATATCCTCATGATACACTTGAGATCTACCGATTTCCATTCCAACATTGAGGGAACATCATTAAAATTTCTCATTGATATTAAAGTCCTGAAATACTATGGATTTTCATAATGTAGGTTTTAGCCCACCAAAGAAGCGGTAATCATTTCATTTGGGGGTAATAAAAATGATGGAGGTGTATTGATCAATTCTTGTGATGATTTACTTGTACACCCTAATGGATTCATTTCATTTTTTCTCAAGGTAAAAGAAATCCTTTTCTATATTGGGTGGGAGAGTTTGAGGAAGATATTTACCTAAAATGTTTTCTAAAATTCATTTCACCCCATCTCTTTGATCTCATCCTAATGATTTATATTGTTGATCAATTTCCACCACTAAACATGTTCTCCTCTATATGGTAAAAACACATTATAACCTTCTCTTTATCAGAACATTGAATGGCAGAGAAGATCATTTAAATGGAGTTGATTCATTATTCCAATATTTAGGGATAAAATTATACATCGAATGTAGCAGGCCCTTGTCTCATAAAGGTATCAATTGTATCTTTTTATTTCTTAGCGTGATTTGGTCACTCCTCTTGATCTATTTTTCTATTCACCACCTTTCTAAACTGATAGAGTATATGAAAAAATTTCATGATTTCTACTCCCATGGGGATGGAAATCTCATTTGGGTAGTCATCAAATTTACATCCACATTGGTTGTTTATTTGGTTCATTCAATTTATGTCCCTTGGATATAATAAAGGGAATAATTAGGTAAGATTTTATTTAAAACTATGAAACACATAAACAGGAATCCAATTACATTGAAGTGTTATCTTATAAATGAATTTTCCCTTGACTAATGAATTTAAAGGCCACATTATATGTTATCTATGATTTATTTTCAAACATAAACACTTATGGGAAATTTTATGTTCCCATAATAATTCTTTGTAATGATATTGTGAATTTACCAAATCATATCATCCTATATTGTCAAACTAGTTGTGCATCAAGGCCAATTTTTGTGCAATACTTCATCGATGAGCATAGCTCATTGTGTTGTTTTAAGGATATACCCCTATGTACATTTGTGATAGTACTACACCCACTTTTATTATATATACTTGGATTCATTTTATGGAAACCAATTACTCTACACACTACCAAAATTTAGGGATGTATTCTTATTTATAGTCTAATCCCTAAGGCTTTTTCTTGAGTTTCCTAATCATTATCCAAAAAATAACTAAACATTACATTGATAGAAACTATGACATACTCATTATTTACTACACTTTAGTTCAATATTTATAACATAATATTATACGTAATACAGTATGGAAGATTGAGTATAATATTTTAATAGGGAATTTTAAATGAAATAAAAAATTAAAATAGTTAATATATCATTATTTTTGAAAACATTCTTAACATGGACATATGATTCTTTCATACTTTAAATGGGATGGGATAACCTATGGACATATAATGTAAAGGGATGAGATATAGGGCTTAGTAAGTGAATAAACAAGGAATATCATGATTAAAGTAATATATTTTATAAAATAATAATATAGACGGGTCATAAAAGCGGTGATAATCCTAACCGTGAATAATAAGGCATTATAGAGCATGATAACATAAAAGAAAATTGGTAAATGTGGAAACAACACAAAATATGGCATGATAAACATAGGTCAAGGAAAACTACCATGAAATCCTGATTAAGAAATCCTTTTTGTGGATTAGGTTCACTACTAAATACCTTTCATGATGTCACATGAGACTAAAACATTTCCCAATACATTGAAGCCCTATATAATTTCAGGTTCACCAATTAATTTCATTTCATTCACATTAATATGTTTAAAATTTAGATTATACAACATGGAATAAATTATCATAACATTTTATTTCATTATCAATAAGTATGGAAGAAATACATTTTTGTCTTGAATAAAATTATTATAAGTTCATAATGGTTAAAACCGTTGACATAAACTAGGTATGTGTATTAACTAAACAATTTTTTCATTGAAAATCACATTGAAATTTCAATAGCATAAGAAGTGTGTATAAATGTACCTAGGAGGGATTAATGAGAGTTAAATTTGTATATCATAAATAATACATCATATGTTCAGTAATGTTATTATGGGAAATCATATACAAATCATAGTAAATGGAGATATAAGGCATAAAAATGAAGTTTATTGGATAAAGTGGAGAAGCAAAGGTTCCCTTAAAATTTTTTGGCATGGTAACATGTGTACATAAAGGTTATTGGGAGATATTAATGAGTGTGAAAGTAGAATATCATAACTTTTATATATAATGGAGAGGAAGGGAGATTTGTAAGAACAAATCCAAATGTTAAGAAATGGAAATGAAGATATGTGACATAAAATAGGTTCTTGATAAAAATGAAGAGTGGGAAACCCCTTACTGAATTTCAGCATGGTTACTAGTGTAATAAAATGTTTATTTTAGGGAATAATGATATTGAAAAGAATCTCCCGTTATTTAGGAACAATATAAGAAGTAAGGGGGATATGGGATAACATATCCCAACAATAGGAAATGGAGATAATTGAATAATAAAATATATATTTTGGATTAAGATGAGATGGATAGGATCTCTACAATGAGATGGTGATTCCAAATTCTTGGAGGTTCTTCTTGAGCGATTGGGTTCACCTTATATAGAATCTAGAGAAGGGTCTCACAGTAAGGACATATGTTATTGGTTGTGGAGGATTAATAATGTATTTGAAGAATAAGTCAAATAAATTTAAAATAACTTTGTTTTAAATTAGAAACAAAGATTTGGTCTTGGATACCCCTCATAGTAATTATTACATCATTTTGGGTCATTATGATGTCATAATACACATTGTATATTTTACCTTATTTAGTTTTTACCGAATAATTTTACTATCATAGAAAATTATGCAAATTTCACCATTGCATAATATTGACTTACTGATTCCAAAAATTATATATATTTTGTGAAAATAATTTTATAAATATATGAATCTTATCTTTTGAAATATGATTTAAATTTATTGAGAGATGATGTGTTTTTTGACTATAAGAGTTTTCAGACCGTTCTAAAAAGTACATTCAACATCACATGAATTATATGATCGGTTATATTTAATAAAAATATTTTAATAAAAAAATTAATACAATATTATTAATTACAAAAATACAATTATTCAAAAAAATAATTTCCTTAATTGATTTTTAATACTACCAGAAAAATTCCTTTTATATTTTATTTTATGAAAATAAAAATCATTTATAAGGTAACAATTATAACATGAATTTTTTTTACTATTATATACAATATACATATGCATATTATTACTGTTCTGATACGTATCCCATTATTACACAGAAAAATTTTCTTATGGAAAGGCGTGTATTGGTGAGGCTTTTATGGGGTGGTTGGATGTAGATGGGTTGGTTTGTAATCTCGATGAAGTTGATCTTCTCCCATAAATGGTTTCTCTCATGATTATGTTTGTAGATATTAACGTGGGATTGGTCATGGGAAAATTACAATGATGCTATCTCACATGGAATCTACAAGAAATGAGATTCATAGGGTATGATCCAAATGGTTGAGGCTATCCCTTCCTTTTTCTTTATCTATTTTATTTTTTAAAAACATAAGATTATAATAATAATATGATCACTATTAAACTACTCTATTATCAATAACAATGATTCGTAATGATATTTTAAATCCTATTGGATATAATAAAACTAAATAAGTTCATCTGTTTTCTAAACCCAAAATATATAATAATACATTTAATTATATTTTAAGGGGAATTTTATTTATAAATGTTTGGGTCACTATAATGTTGTTGAAAGTACTCATGTTCTTGACATTAAATTTATTTAGAAGTACCATTGAATGTAAAGGGATTAGGCTAAAAATTAGGGGCCATGTTCACATTTTCAAGGGAGATAGTTATAATGGGAGTAAAATTGAATATGTTTCAGGGGTAATCTGAAGAATACATGTTTTTTATGTGAAAAAAGTTCTCCCTTTTATTTTTCCTTGGAATCGTAGTTTTGGGAGAATGCTCATTTTTTTAATAATCTTATGTTTATATGACATGATAATATGCTAAAAATGAAAAAAAAATTATAGGGGACAAATTTAATTTTCTATAGGAAGATAAAATGTTAAATTCATTGAATATTTTTTAATTGTTTTGGTAATTTTACTCTAGGTTAATCCCAATTAAGCATTTGTTAACTTTACCATGATAACAAATTAGTAAGACTTGTAATTAATTATAATGGAAAATATTAAGATTAAAATTTTTAAATTTTTTGATACTTTTAACATCAAATTTGGAAATAATTTAACCAATTTAAATTTATAAATATTTGGACAATTAATTTTAAACTAAATAAATTTATTCATATAAAAATCGATTTTGAGAAATTACATTTTGATTCTTTAAATTTTTAAATCTGATAAACTTATCATGGTTAATGATTTTAAATTCATAAATTAATTTATTATGAATTGAAAAAAAAATTGACGATTCCATAGAATTCCAAAATTGAACCTCACCTTGAAAGTAATTGATTTAAATTGAACACGGAAAATAGTTTTTATTATAAATATCAGTTTTAGTAAGTAATAAAAAAATTCAATAGGTTTTATAAGTAAAAAATATATTTTAAATTGAATAATGTTATTCTCAATATCATATTATATTACTTAAATGGTTTTATAAATTTCTTGGCCATTATTATATAATGGTATATTATTAAAAATTTAGAGTATCGTGACAATCGTACATTTAAACAAAACACCATCCTTTTAAAAAAACTAAAAAATTTAGAATATGTAAATTATTATTTTTGGAATTAAAAAATTATTTAAGGTTATATTTGTTAGAAATTAAATACAATTATAATTTTTTTTAAATAACATTATAAATAATAATGAAAACACAGTTTTATTGTGAAATTTAATAATCTAATATTAAAATTTATTATTTATTTTTTATATCATTTACCAACTAAAATGATGTTGATATATTATTAAAATAATTTAAAATTTCATTAATTAGATGTTTTTTAAAATATAAATTTGTATCTCAAAAATTAATGTTTTTAGAAAAATAATTTTCTAAATAATGAATGAACATATTATAAATTTTAGGTAAACTAATTGAATTTCATTTATATTAAAAGAATATTTTTTTCAATAACATATTATTCCTAAATTGGTCAGCCCTATTCATTCCCACTAATTCACTAACATGGTTTTTAATGGTTATAAAAAAATATATTTATTTTTTCTAATTATATCATGACTTTGTTTAAGGGCATTATTGTGTTTAGAGAAAGTTATCAAAAACATTAAATTATTTAAAAATAATCATATAACATGATTTTTTGTTGTTACACAATATCAATGGGTACCTGGTGCCTACCACAAGGAAGTATGTATCATGTTAAATTTTAAAATATTAGTTGAACAAACTCAAAACCTCTCTTAAACCTCTCAATTACATAAAATACTGGAAAATTACACTAAAAACACCTATGATTTCATTATCATACATATAAATCATGATTGTATTCAAAAAAAATTAAACACCTAACATGTAACAAAAAAATCATTTAAATAAAAATTATCATCATTCAATCCAGAAATTTAAATCCACAATAAATAATTCACTCAATATAATAATGACATGGGTTATTGAATATGTCCTTCCAACATGCATGAATATGGTGCTTTGAGAACAAAGTATTTTATGATTCATGTAGTACTATTTGGAATGATAAATTATTTCAATTATTATGTAATGATGTGAAGTTATAATATAATATGGTGTTATTATTTACTAATTTTATAAAGAATAATAACTCTAAGAGATTAATGTATTGTTGAACATTTACATTCTTATATAACTAATGATGTCTACCAATGGAACATCCGTATTTAAAAAATAAAAAAAAAATTTCTAATGTTGTATGGATTGATGAATAAAGTCAATGAATTTTATAGGGTGATATCCATAAAAATTGATTTTTTAATTTTTTTGTCTAAAGGGTAAATCAAATTCAAGAAATTGATGAAATATTCTATGTAAATGTAACATTAACTAGAGACTGAAAATTATTTTTCTTTAATGTTTTTCATTAGTCATTGACTTCGTTCCATCATTTCCTGTATGTAATACATGTTGATAAAATAAATATTTGTTAAATTACACAACAAAATATTTTAAATGTGAATATAAAAAATAGAATTTAGATTGAAATCATGATTTAATGGATTGGTGTTTAAAACCATGACTTCAACCTAAGTTTATTGGTCAAAATTAATTAAATGTTTGGTGTGAATATTTTTTATGACTAATTTTGAGAAAGAATAATTATTTAATGTGTTAAAAATTCATAATGTCATGAATTGTCATTCTAGTAACTATTATGAATATGTTAATGAAAGGGATATAAAAAAAATAATCCTAAAAATCATGTATATATGGACTAATTTCACTAGTAGATTCTCATATTCCTTAAATATTTATGGTTTAATAATTTTAGGGTCATTTTTATACAATTATAAGTTATTTATCTTGATCTTTATACTAAATTATTGAGCTATATATTTTTTAAGAATGTTTAAATGGTTTCATTTTTCATTCTCAAAATTTATATATTTTTAGAGAATATATGGAAATTATAAAATGAACCCATCATACATTATTAAATAATATGTTGGGTAAATTTTAATGTAAAAAGTTTTCTATATGTTTTAACCAAAGATAACATAATATATTTTATGTATAACATACTTATGGATTCTTTTTTAATATTATATGTTTATATATTTTTCGTTCATTTTTTACTAATGGATGATGTATATTGTGAGATCATTACAAACATGATTTGACACATAGTCACCTCATAAGTCATGTACTGGGCTAAGAGTCACATCCTACGACCACATGTAATAGGACATGGACTGGTGAAAAGAATCAAGTTGGCATCTCAGACATGATGGGAATCCTTATTCTAATAAACTATTATAATAACAAACATCTCTACATAGGATATAATAATTCAATTTTACAATAATAATTACAAATAAAATATAATTCCTATTAAAATGATATGATCCATAAATGAGTATAGTATTGTAATTCATAATGTAAAAAACAGGTCAAATACATTGCAAGGAAATAAATTAAAATATAAACTAAAAAACTTAGGTGATGGGATCTTTATAATTAACTAGCTCCAAAAGACATCGTCTATTGCTATCAACTTTGGTCACCACTATGGACCAACACCATTAACATTGTGTCCACCAAAGTCTCCTCTAAAATTTTTATCATCTGCATAAGAAATTACATGTGTGGGTGAAATTACCTGGAAGTGGTGAGTATATATATAACCGTTAAGAGGTGTTAAAAATCACAAGGGAGAAATTTAAATAAGTGGAAGTCAGCCCAAAACAACTATGTTAAAATATAACCCACTCAGGGAAGTATGTGTTATATGGGGGAGTATAGAAATACATTGACAGAGGTCCCATGTCCTTGGCTAAGGGGGAGTACCAAACTCAATAAATTCTGTATAGAGGACCTACACCCATGTGTGTACTGACACCATGACCAATTAAGAGGACTCATTCCCTAATTATTTAGGGGAGTAATAACTCTAGGAAAAATTTGAGGAACATTTTCACACTCTTATGTAATATATAGATTATTCAAAAACATACCCAAAGGATGTTACAAATGGACTTGAATGGCCAAAAGAATCATACCACCACACTCTATCCGATTGAAAGATAAAAATATGCTATCTTCAAGCCCAAAATCCAATATATAGATGCAATTATATGTAAACACTCATGAATGGATCATGTCAAAAATTTACTTATAGGGTTTAGCACAGTCCCAACCGGAGTTATACTATATTTTTTTACGACTTATGCCTTATAGGTTTCACTCTATAATAGAAATAACTCACACCACATCTAAATGTTTGTTTTTCATTTTCTCTATAATAGAGTACAAATATTTATGTCACAGCAGCCACCATCACACAAGATTCAGAACCATTATTGTAACTAACCACATGTAGGATTAAATCATAAAATAAGACCTCGATATTAGGTTAATTAGAAATTATTGCACCCATAGGATGGAGTGGTCATGGAATAATATATATTGTTCTTGTGTGTCCCACCATATTAATGGTTGGAGGGATCAAAAATACCTCTCCATAATGGGTTGATAAAACCTATCAAGCAATAATGAGTCTTTACACAACACAATAACACTTCTATCATCATTTACATCATGTGTTATCATCTATGTGATGTGTTTTTACTATCGAGTAGAAATTTCACCGCCGTGAATCCTAGGGGTCAATGGTTTTCTTTGAAATTGGACCTTTATATGAATGGGGGATTCAAGGTAATTATTCATCAAGGTAAAATTAGATAAAATAAAGATATCATGGAGGGTTTAATCTAGAAGGATAAATATTATAGGACATAAAGGGGGTTGCCAATAATATCATAGTGGAAATTCAAAATTATAGTAGATAAAAACTCAATCAAGTTGAAGTAATAATGAATAATGATAGAATTAAATATTACTACATCAAATATCCTTCATCAAGACCACTCAAAACCTCAAAATGGATACACCAAGAAATTACCAAATTTTCACCATTTCTTGAAATATCCTCTAACATTCTAAGGGAACTTGAAACAAACTATTATAATTATAGATATCAAGGGGAGAAATGGGAAATTTGAGTGTTTGATAGAGAGGGAGGGAGAGAGAATGATACATAGTGTTTGAAAACCATTTATAATGGAACCCTAGGTTGTCCCCTTAATGGAATTAATCCCAATATCATGATTTAATTATAGAAATCCAACTAGAAATCTTTTCATACTAAGAATTGTCACCCCACAATGGCCCTTGATCTATTCAAGGTCTAAAAACCAAGACGCGATCAATTCCATTCTTATAAACAAAGAAAACCTTTTCAACTATCATGACTTCATGTTGCTCCACCCATTTCGTTGCATGAAAAAGATTCACGATTCAAATTATGATATTTCATTCTAGGAATGAAGGTTTAAATGATTTAAATTATACAATACACCCCATTTTTTCACAATAAATCCTATATAAGAATAATACTAATGTGTCTGATAGATCATACCATAATATATAACATTAATGTGAAATGAACTGACTCAAAGTAAAAAAATTATAACACCACACCTCAATGAGGTTATCTAAATAAAATTTTATAAAGGGTTAAAGGGTGAAAATACATTTCATTATATCCTTCAATCCTTTAAGTATTTTCATCCTAAAAAAGTATGATTCAATGAAACATGGTTGGGTATTGATATTTCATGGGACTCTTATTCCCCATGAACACTTCTTAATATTTATGTATTACTATAACACTCCTACCAAAGGTATCATCCATATTTGGAGGGTATTATCTTATCAAACCATGATCTCCACTAAAAAATCTATGAAGAATGAATCATCCATAATGTATGTCTTAGCCTAGTGGATAACATGCAATGGATCATGCATGTATCTTCCCATTTATGAAATGTGGATGATGTTGTTTCCCAGTCTAACAATGGGGAATAATCTAGGCATAAGAAAATTCTTCAACTATGTAACAAATCTATAATGGTCAAATGAACAATGGGAATAACATTATTACCCAATCAGAACTTTAGAATTTAAATTTGTATGGGAACATATGTAACGCCCCGACCCCAGTTACCCAGAGTCGGTGCATTATTGCATAATAGTGGCATGATCACAAAAGATAAAGTCTTGAAAGACCGATTAGTTTAGTATCGTTGGATACACTAGATACATTCATAAATGTTACATTAAATCATAAAGTGAAAACTACAACAACATCTTGTCTCCACACTCATATCCACTTATACTATCCCTGCAGGTCATTCGTAAAATACTTCTTCACATCCTAGGAAAAATAAAACATAGAAAGGGGTGAGCTCAAATTCCCAGAAATTATAACAATATAGGGGAAACTTTCATAAATTAACATAAACATTTAAGGCAATGAATAAATAAAAAAATTCTTTTAAACTTGAACTCCATCATAATATAGAAAAAGTAAAATGAAATAATGCCATTTACTTATTCACATTGGTATTCTAATCGTCGAATAATCACATGAAATATCAATAACCACTTTCATAATGATGGAATGCATAATGCCAGGCTATCATAACCACATAGTCAAGGCCTCGTGCCAAGACTACAAATAAGATTTTGTCAAGGCCTTGTGCCAAGACACTAGTTTGTCTAATGAGACCTACCGATGCATCTAGGACCTATAGTGTGCTCCACCCATCACATAATAAGTCTAATGCATTCCTCATATAAACAGGTTAAAACATAACATAAACATTCTTATTAATACTAGCATACGAAATGTCAATACTTTCTCCATAAACCATGAATGGTATAAAAATAACATATCCACAGTCAAACATACCAAAAAACCTTCAATACAATATGGAAGTTTTGTATCATAATAAATCAACTTCAAATAAGCTTAAAATCCATCAAAGGATGTTGACATAGATGAAATCAAAACTATTTGAGAGAAATAACATTTTTAAAAATCATTTAAAAGTATTATAATTTTAAAATAATAAATTTACTATGAAAATATTCTTATAATATTTTAAAGGAATATATTACTATTTTTTAACGGTGTAAAATATCTGCACCCACCATATAAGTTAAAAAAACATTCTTACCATAATTTGTCGAAAAGTTTAAAAAGGACCTTGTTTGGAAAAAGACAGAAAGATTCCTTTCAAATCATTTTATAAAAAGTCAAAAAAGGGAATAAATAAATTTAACCCATATTCAATTAAATAGTTAAAAAATTTTGGAATACATTTTTAAGAAACATTGACGTGGATGATAAAGAGGTCCCAGTAGAAAATTACGTATAAACAAACTCAGATAATGAAGAGATTGTGAAATAAACCCTTACCTTGTACATTTCCATAGTCGATGGTATGTTAACCTCCTGTATAATAGTTAAAACATTGTTATTAAATTAAACAAGAACCATATAAATATTTATGATGTAATATATGATCTTTTAAAATTACTTTTTTAATAATATCTTAGTATTAGCATCGTTTCAGGTGTTAACTTACTCATATTCTTTAATATGTTTTGTTACATAAGCTGTGTGTGTTATCCATAGGTTGTATCTTATTCATATCAAGAATGATATGATGTCCTTAAAAATTATTTGTATCCTTAATATGAGAATTATACTTGAATGGATACGATGGTGAATGAATCTCATCGCGTTCGTGGAGACGGTAGTCCGTACGTACGCACGAACGCTATTTCCATTTCATTTTTCATTTTAAAAGGAATCAAAACCAAATGATGCATAGGTATACTATTATTACAGTATAATATAATATCTTATATATGTTACTTATGTTCATTAACACCATCCTTTAAACATTCCATTTATGGTATGAACGAGTCATATCTCTTTGAGGGGGCGGAAGTCCACATTTCCTCAAATGAAATTATCGTATATATATAAAACATGAAATGAACAATGGTATGATATAAAATGGAATTATAGATGCTTATATATAACATAAATATAATTAATATCATATTTAATTACAGTGTCATCATAATGGCCACCATGAGAGGTGGTATGAGATAATTGAACAATCATCGTTTTGTGAGGCGTTGGGTTTCCATCCACAGAAACATTATGTTCTTAACCTATTAGATGGAGGTGTGTGTACGTGTATTTAGAATAATTATCATAACAGTATCCTAGAATATTTAGGATACTTTTTTGGTTTCAAAATAAAAGAATAGGAAGAGTTTATGGGTTAAAGAAGTAAAATAAAGGAGAACAATTAATTAGGGTAACTACCATTGATTTGAACCAAAAAGGACTCTTGAAGTGAATTTCGCCTAAGGTATGGCTTCTAGGATAAGGAGAGGGATCTCGGTAGATTAATTGGGCAGGGGTTGGATGAGTCAAAATTCCTAAGAGGTGTGAGGAATTGGTTTAAACTGGTGTCCTTTTATAAGTGGGAGGAGGGGCTCTTTAGGAATAATTGGAACTATTATTTTATTATATAATGATATTAGGTTTATAAAGGTCCAAAACTCATTAAAGTGGAAGATAAGATTACTCATGATTGAAATGAAATCATCCAATAAGAATTGGACAGGTTTTTGGTATTACATAGTCTTTATAATATTATTTATTTAAATCATTTATTAATGATGTAAAAACTACATCATTATTGGGTCATAAATAATTTATTTTATTTGATGTCTAAAAATTATTAAAAAAATACCATGATGTAGTAAATATTTTTATATTTGTAATGAATATTTATAGTCAAAAATATAACATATATAACCCTACTTAAAAATTGTTTTTTAAAAGATATATGCTTGTGTTATTTCTGTATTTACTTTAACTTAATTAATATAAAGTTTCATTATCACTTACAAGTGGCTCCATGGGGTCCCAAAATCAACCCACATATGCCCCTGGTCTGACATGTATCAACCAATAGGGTTAGGACAAGTTTTAGGGTAATTTAGTATTATTATAATAGTATTATTTTACCTATATTTACCGGATTTACCCTTTAATAATGGTAAATAAAATATTTACTCAAATAATTATTCAAAATGTATAAAAATAAAAGTGACCTATTTACACAATTTGGACCTCCTAATTTAGAATATGGAATCCATACTTCTCTATTCAAAACCCAGAAGTGGCAGAAATTTGTTTAAAATTAATTCTCGTTGTCGAAACAAAAAGCGTGTTTTTAAAAAATAATAAATATCAAAAGATTGACACTTTCTTATATCCAGTTTAAAAATGAAATTATGTCCAATGACCAACATTGGATTAAATTGTAAAATTATAATCTAATTTATACTTTAAAAGAACTCAAATTCATAATTTATCACTATTAATTATTTGGAATAAAAGAACAATTTTTAATTAAAATTTAGTAATTTTCATTATTCATCAAAATATGAAAGTTATCAGAAAAGTACCAAAATTTCACCCTAAGATAATTTCGATATTAAAAATTAAAAAATGAAATATATTTTACCCAATTCAAAACACAAAAGTCTCATTTATTAATTTAAAATTAATTCCCGCTGTTAAAACCAAAAGGCGTATTTTTAAGAAATATTAACTATTAAATGTTTGACACTAGTTTATGTCCAATTTCAAAGTGAAATAACATAAAATGACCATAATTGAATTAAATGGTAAAAATATAATCTATTTATACTTCCAAACCATTTAAATTTATAACTTAATGATATAAATTATTTTGATTAAAAAAGTTGTTTTCATTTAAAATATAGTATTGTTCACTATTCACTCAAATATGAAAGTTATCAGAAAAACACCAAAACATTGTTCGAACTAAATTCTTATGTAACAATTCTAATGAATAGGTTCATTTTGTCAAATTTTATATATAAAAGTTTCAAATATTTTATTTTAAAAGGATTCTCCATTAAAAGGCGGTAAAATTGCATTTTTTAAAAAATACTTCTTTTAACTGAAAAAAATTTATTTGTTCATAAATTATGTCTAAGAAACTCATAATATGTATTCTAAAATTATAAGGATTATATAAAGTTAAAAATTCAGTTAATACTATTCATAACTGCTTTTGAACGGCTTGTTTGGTAAGTCATGGCGTGATAGAACTCGGTGTTTCGTGTAGTGTAAGTTATTGAATTAATTTGAAGAAATAACGTACTATGAAATATTGGGGTGTTACATTCTTCCCCCCTTAAACAAATTGTGTCCTCCCAATTTGAAATTATTTCTTGAAAATAAATGTTTGAACATAGAAAATACCTCTGGGAAAACCCAGATCGGAAATTAGGTTAATAAAATTTAGTCTTAATAAGAGGAAAAGGGAAATGAAAGGGTAACCACCAAATTATGATATCGATTAGGAGAACATTGGTTTAAATTAGAGACATATAATTGGAGGAAAACGTAAATATTTAAAGGTAGTTATTGAGTTCATCAATCGAAAAGAAGTGTAAAATTGAGGGCCTTAAATTCATCAATCTGTGATGATTTAAAATACAATCGGTTCAACAAAACATATGGTATTAGGATAACACATTTTTTGTTCTAATATCCCTTCACTAAAGTATAATAATTAATTTATTCATAGAATAAGAGAAGATGAAAAATATATACTTGACAAGTAGAGTCCCATCCTTTAACTAATTTCTACCACAAATTCATCCTTCAATCTTAAAGATAATAGAACCTAAAAATAATATTCTATTTATCCTATTCGTATAGGGTTCAAAAAAATGAATTTATAATTCATCTACAAGATTTTTTTTAAAAAATATTACATTATTAAATCCAGAACATCACATGGGCCAGTGGTAGGTGATACATCCTTGTCACCCTTCGGTTACGGGTTCTTGTCTCGAGGCCTTTCCGGACGCAACGAGTTGCCGCCTGAACTATAGGTTTTCCATTTTTGGTAATCCAAAAATAATCTCAAACTAGAATTATCTAAAATACTTATATCCAAACTCACATTCCAAAATTTATAAAGAGGGTAAACACAATGAATATCCCTTTTTCCACGTAATAACATGTGAACACCTTCATCATGTATTCTTTTAAAACACTGCAACATCCTGAATTACCGTAAATCCTTATTGATTACATCCATGATCCATTATTACTTACTAAATACTAGATATACTCCCTCTATCCAAAAATTTTGTAAACTCCAACAATGTTTGAATATACAAATCATTAATCAGTTTAATGGTAGTCAAGAATATCCAATATAATTTATCAAAATCAATCAAGTATTATTTCAAAATCACTACCTCGGTATCGGAACCATATTATGGTTTATCTTTCTCTAAACCATATATTTTCTAAATATTTAACCTGCTATTGAGTCACTTTTCTTTGTTCCACACAATATCAAGTCCTTAATGAAATAGTACAGCAATACAATCTTTATATACTCCATAATTATTATAACCAGTACATTGTTGATACAACACTCAAATGACATAATTCTCTAATAACAACATAAGAACTCTAATCATTCCTTCTCATCTATGTTAGTATCGAAAAATTATTATTATACAATATCATCATTTCGGGCATACTCTGATGATTTGGACATTGGTTCATGTAGTGTCCCAACTCCTTGCAGATGAAGCAGTGTACATTTGAATCCTTTTTCTTACCCTTGAAGTCAAATACATGGTGTCCTTTTTCTCCACACTTATAACAAACTCCCATTCCCTTCAGGAAAGTTACAGGGTGTTCCTTCCCACAGTTATCACATATGGGAAAATTCTTCTTTTCCCTCTTCCTTTTATCCATCATTCTCTATTCCATCATTTTCTTCTCTTTCTTCCCTTCAAATCCATAGGATTCGGAGAATTCCTTACTTATATTATTAAAACATGATATTATTTCATCATATGTTGAGAATACATGGGATACTATTTCCCATCTAAATGATGGGTTTGTACCGTGAAAGATATGATCCTTATTACTCTTTGGATCAAACACATTACTGGAGTTCACATTACTTCTACTGGGTACCATTTCTATAAAATAGCATAAAATAGGTTAATTTAGGAATTGCAATGAATAATTCAAATCTTGTAAAATAACTAATGTAAATTGAATGGTTTATGGATATAATCCATAATCATAAAGATGTTTTCATTGAGGAAGTATATAATCATAAACCTGTTATAATTATTTTTAATGAATATGAGAATTATCCTAAGCATATCCCCTGAGAGTGTTGTAACCAAGAGTGTAGCAAGTCCCATTGTCATGCATTAGTTCCGGTTTGAGTCTAGATCAAAGTGGTTTTATTGGATTTTACCCCAAGGTACATTTGTACTAGATCCGTCTCTACCTTATTATATCCAGATAGGGATGTATTTCTCGGAAAACTCACAAAATATCTACAATAATAAAATTATAGGAAGTTATTCTATACTAATCTAAAAATTCCATCTTAGGTGTATGTGCTCTAAGAAGAGTTTACATAAATATAGTTTCCAAGGTTTGTACTAAACCTCCCTCTGATACCAACTGTAAAGCCCCAACCCCAGTTACTGGGAGTCGGTGCATTATTACATAACATTGGCATGATCACAAAAGATCAAGTCTCGAAATACAGATTAGTTTAGTATCCTTGGAAACACTAGATACATTCATAACTGTTACATTACATCATAAAGTGAAAACTACAACAAAATCTTATATCGACACTCATATCCCCTTATACTATCCCTGCAGGTCATTAATAAAATACTTCTTCACTTCCTAGGAAAAATAAAACATAGAAAGGGGTGAGCTCAAATGCTCAGTAAGGATAACAATATAGAGGAAACATTCATAAATAATCATAAACATTTAAGGCAATGTATAACTAATACAGAAGACTTTTAAACTTGAACTCCTGCATAATAAGGCAGAAGTAAAATGAAATAATTCCATTTAATTATTCACATGGATATTCTACTAGTCGAATAATCACATGAAATATCAATAACCACTTTCATAATAATGGAATGCATAATGCCAAACTACCATAACGACATAATCAATGCCTCGTGCCAAGAATAAAGATAAGATTTTGTCAAGGCCTTTTGCCAAGACACTAGTTTGTCTCATGAGACCTACCGATGCATCGAGGATCTATAGTTGGCTCCACCTGTCACTTATTAAGTCCGATGCATTCCTCATATGAAAAAGTTTAAACATAACATAAATATTTGTATTAAAACTAGCATACAAAATGTCAATACTTTATCCATAAACCTTGAATGGTATAAAAATAACATATCCACCGTAAACCATACCACAAAACCTTCAATAAAATATGGAAGTTTTGTATCATAATAAATCAACTTCAAATAAGCTTAAAATCCATCAAATGATGATGACATAGATGAAATCAAAACAATTTGAGAGAAATATCTTTTTTTAAATCATTTAAAAGTCACATATTTTTAAAAGAAAAAATTTACTATTAAAATATTCTTATAATCATGTATGGGAAGCTTCGATGATTTTATAACGGTGGAAAATTTCTACACCCACCGTATAAGTTAAAAAAAACATTCGTACATTAATTTGTCAAAAAGGTTTAAAAGGACCTTGTTTGGAAAATGACAGAAAGATTCCATTCAAACCATTTTCATAAAATGTCAAAAAAGGGTATAAAATAATTTAACCCATAGTCTAGTAAATAGTAAAAAATTTTCGGAATACATTTTTAAGAAACATGGATGTGGATGATAAAGAGGTCCTAGTAGAAAATTACGTATAAAGAACCTCAGATAATAATGAGATTGTGAAATTAACCCATACCTTATACATTTCCTTAGTCGATGGTATGTTAACCTATTATATAATAGTTAAAACATTATTATTAAATTATAAAAGAAACATATACATATTTATGATATAATATATGATATTTTAACATTGTTTTTTATTAATATCTTAGTATTATCGTCGTTTCAGGTGTTAACTTCTCGTTTTTGTTAATATGTTTTGTTACATAAGCCATGTTTGTTATCCATTGTATGTATCTTATTAATATCCAGAATGATATCAAGTCCATAAAAATTATTTTTAATCATCAAATGAGAATTATACTTGAATGGATATAATAGGGAATGAATCTCATCGTGTTCGTGGAGACGGTAGTCTGTACGTACGCACGAATGCTATTTCCATTTCATTTTGCATTTTAAAAGGAATAAAAACCAAATGATACATAGGTATATTTTTATTATAGTATAATATAATATCTTATATGAGTTATTTATGTTCATTAACACCATCCTTTATATGTTCCATGTATGGTATGAACGAGTCATATCACTTTGAGGGGGCGGTAGACCACACATCCTCAAATGAAAATATCGTATATATATATAACATGAAATGAATAATGGAATGATATAAAATGAAATTATAGAATATTATATATAAAATAAATATCATAAAAATCATATTTAATTATAGTGTCATCATAATGGCCACCATGAGGGGAGGTAGGAGATAATTGAACAATCATCGTTTCGTGAGGCGTTTGGTTACGATCTACTGAAACATTACGTTCTTCACCCATTAGATGGATGTGTGTGTAAGTGTAGTTCAAATACATGTCATATAAATATCCTATTATATTTAGGATACTGATTTTGTTAAAAAAGTAAATAATAAGTAGAGTTTATGGGTTGGGGAATTAAAATAAATGAAAAGAAGTTAGACAAATCGTTACCTTTAATTTGGGTAACTCCCTTTCGTTTGAACCAAAAATGACTCTTGAAGTGACTTCTGCCTAAGTTAAGGCTTCTTGGAGGAGGAGAGGGATGTAGGGAGCTTAATTTGGTAGAGTTTGGACGAGACAAAAGGCTTGATAGGTGTGAGGAATTGGTTATAAGTGGTGTCCTTTTATAAGGGGTGGGGGTGAGGGGCTCTTTAGGAAAGATTTAAAATATTATTTTATTATATAATGATATTCGGTTTATAAAGGTCCAAAACTTATTAAAGTTGAAGATAAGATGACTCATGATCAAAAAGAAATCATCCAAAAATAATTGGATAGGTTTTGGGTATTATTTTAGTCTTTATAATCTTATTTATTTAAATCATTTAATAATGAGGTAAACACTACATCATTATTGTGTCATAAATAATTTAGTTTATTCGATATATAAAAATTATAAAAAAACACCATGAGTTAGGAAATATTTTTAACTGTATAATTAATATTGATAGTCAAAATGATAACATATATAACCCTATGTAAATTGTTTTTTGCAAAAAGATATATGCTTATGTGATTTTTGTATTTACTTTAACTTAATTCATATAAAGTGTCATTATCACATACTAGTGGCTCCATGGGGTGCCCAAATCAACCCAAAAATTCCCCTGGATGGACCTTTATAAACCAATAGGGTTAGAACACGTTTTAGGGTAATTTAGTATTATTATAATATTATTTTTTACCCTTATTTACCGGATTTACCCTTTAACCATGGTAAATAAAATATTTACCAAAATAATTATTCAAAATGTCTAAAAATAAAAGTTACCGATTTAAATAATTTGGTCCTCCTGATTATAAATATGGAATCTATTTCCCTAAATTAAAAACACATAAGTGGAAGAAATTCATTTAAAATTAATTCCCGTTGTCGAAAAAAATGTGTTTTTAACAAATAATAACTATCAAAAGATTGACACATTTTTATGTACAGTTTAAATATGAAATTAGGTCCAATGACCAGAATTGGATTAAATGGTATAATTATAATCTAATTATTGTTTAAAATTACTCAAATGTATAATTTATCACTATTAATTATTTCGATTAAAAAAGTTGTTTTTAATTAAAATTTAGTAATTTTCACTACTCATCAAAATATGAAAGTTATCAGAAAAGTACCAAAATTCCACCCTAAGATAATTTTGATATTCTGAATTCAAAAATGATGTCTATTTTAACAAATTAAAAACATGAAAGTTGAATTTATTAATTTAAAATTAATTCCCGTTGTCAAAACCAAAATGCGTATTTTTACGAAATAATAACTATTATAAGTTTGACAATTGTTTATGTCCAATTTCAAAGTGAAATTACTTAAAATGACAATAATTGGATTAAATGATAAAAATATAATATATTTATTATTCCAAAACATTTAAATGTATAGATTAACAATATAAATATTTTGATTAAAAAAGTTTTTTTCAGTTAAAATATAGTATTGTTCACTATTCACCCAAATATGAAAGTTAAAAGAAAAACACCAAAACATTATTGAAACTAAATTATTATGTCCTGATTCTAAAAGAGAAGTTAATTTTTTAAAATTGAATATATAAAGGTTTCAAATATTTTATTTAAAAAGGCCTCTTCATTAAAAGGCGGTAAAATTTCATTTTTTGAAAAATACATCTTTTATCAGAAAAAATGTATATGTTGTTAAATTATGTCTAAGAAACTCATAATATGGATTCTAAAATTATAAGGATTATAAAAAGATCAGAATTCAGTTAATACTATTCATAACCGCTTTTGAATGACTTGTTTGGTAATTCATGGTGCGTTAGAATTCAGTTTTTTGTGTAGTGTAAGTTATTGAATTACTTTAAGGAAATTAAGTACTATGAATTCTTGGGTTGTTAAAACATAAAAATAAAATTATCTACCTCATTAAACTCAAATGAAATTAGTCATCTATACATTTAGGATTTTTGACCAGCCTCATTTATCCTCATCTACCCCATGTTCACATTTAACATATATGTCATTAGTAAGACAAACTTTTTCCCCATCAACAATGACTCTCTAGTCTTCAAATACCATTGGGGTGACATGTAGGGTATCTTGAATAGAACATAAAAAGAGATCATGACAATATTGGATTAAAATATATAATTTTCTATAAAATAAAAAAATGTAATGTTATCCACTCAAATCTATTCAACATATCTCACAAAAGCCCTCAACATATCCTTTAGATCCAATATTGTTTTCTCTATTTGGCCATCTGTATTATGGTGGAACACATTACTAAATTGAGATTATACCACATATGCCTTCTAAAATATCCTCCAAAACATGGATATGAAATTACTTTCTCAGTCAAAATGATCATTAAAGCTAATCCATGTATCATGAATATCACACCCACCTGCAAACATTCTAATCATTCCACTAAAGATTTATCCATAATATGAATCATTTGGGTCTACATGGTTATTCATTAAATTATCATTAAAATCATGTTATATTCATTTATTGAATATGCGAGATCTATCAAATAGTACATTTATATAATATCACACATCCACTCTCAATCCTCTAGTTATTGAGATAAAACTACAGGAACCTAGTTGACCGGGCTTCACATTCAAATAGGTGAGTAACTGGAAGATAAAATCATAAAATCATATCATTATGCTGGGTTACTAGAACTAATACATGAAGTCATGATACATATTCATCACTCCAATATCATCCAATTATGGGGTAGTATGGAAAACAATTAGAACTCCCTTACACAACATGAGTAGTACCACAATCTATCCATGAAATAAGATAACTTTCTCTCTATATTTTGAGATTGCATCTATTGTATTGCCTGAGAATATCTTATTATTAAATACCTCACAATCAATGAATCCCATCTACTCCTACCTTTCACATTTAAAAAAAGGGGCCACCACCATTGATCAATGATAGGACGTGTCTCTCTCTTTCACCTAGGAACATTAAATTACTTCCAAATACTCAAACATATCCTCTATCAACTAAGATTAGGATTTTATACTTATGGAATAGGCCACCATGATGTACTTCCTTAGATTATAGAAAATATCAATAAAATATTATAATATTAACTCCAATAATTTCCTCTAACTCATGTTAAGGCCTCTAGAGGTGAATATTTTTATATGCCATTTAGGGATAGTGTAGACTATGAACAACTAACTGATAAGGTAATGCATCAATGTCTCTATACAGAATACGAAGATTATCAACACTAAATTTTGGGTCTTTTAATTCTATTTTTGTGGTATTTATATTCTGAAACCACAAGAAATCATCACTATACTCTTATGATAACACTACCAAACCTAACTCTAGAGGCATAACCAAGTTCCACATAATAAAATCATTTATTTGGAAACAAAAAAAAATATCATTGTTCAACCGCTACTACATCTCCCCAAAAGTTATATAATAGCATTCATTCCAGATGAAGGGATTCCAATTTCTGGTATGGGATTTCATGGGTGTTTAATTCATTTAGAAGTCTTCCATGATCCTCTAGTAGTAACATGCTTTCCTAAGGAAACTATATACCATGAACATGCTCTTATGTGGCCACTAACAATGAACAATCATGATATTCACTTGGTCCATGGTTACTCCACCTTGTGAGATGACATGACCCAATAAGTGGAGTTTATATATCCAACAAAACATCACAACTTTCCATATATATGGTTCTACCAATGAATTTATAGGAAAACACTAATATTTTCATCATAATCAAGTACCAGAACTAGATAATCAATGATATCATTGATGATGTCCACTAAAAACTAGTCCAATAATCACCAAAATATCTAGATAATTAGTAGCATGAATAAATCTGAATCATTATTCACACCAAAGATCATCACTAGTAACTCATAATATTTATAGTGGAATCAAAAAACTATCTTCATTACATCATCCTTTGGATCATGAATCTGGTTATAAATGGACCTAAGATCATTCATTGAGAACCAATTTCTTCCCTTAAACTCTTAAAATAGGTTATAAATATTTAGATAAAGGTATTTTTATTGTATCACCTCTTTATTGTATAATTATACATAATTTACTTAATCTATCATCATTATTAATAAATAAAAACACTACATCTAGTAAGGGTAATGCAATAGGTCTGACGAAACCTTTCATTATAAGTTTCTCTAGATACACCTTGAGTTACCTAATCTCAATATGATCTATCAATTATTGTATAGAATAAATAAGTGCGGTCATAGGATATTGATTAATATAGAATTCAATCACTTGATGAGGGAGGTGACATGTAAAATCATTGTGTAAAATATTAGGAAACCCTTAAAATATTATTATAAGATGATTATCTTAGGAATTTTCAAGACATAGAACCAAACTCACCAACTAATATTTGATCATATATAACTTCCAGAGCATAGACCCCTCATATATTAACTAATTTCAAACTCATCCCTGAAAGGAAACATTGATCCCTCCACAAATAAGTATATAAATTTTGTAAGATAACATGCCATATGGGATTGAAATAATAGTACATAATTCATACCAGGCGTGACATCATAGTGATTAATCATAGCCAATATTATGTCCCATGAGATCCTCTATCCACATAGAATAATCTTTCATCAGTGGAAGACATGGGAGATCATGTGGTCACTTCTAATAATATTTATTATAAATATGGATTAGGTTCTACTAGGATTTATGTCTCTTGAAAAAGGGATACATTAGAAAAAATAATCGGTCATTCTGGTATCTAAAATTATGGGGTTCAACTTAGAGAAGACACATATCAGCCCTCATATCATTGTGGGTGTTGCTTATCTGTTACCCTCAATATCTTTTATTATCTCATTAACATGAAAACAGTTTCCTTGATCTTAGAATATACTACATGTGGTATGGGTGATGGAATAATATTGTGATAAATTACACGTCTATATCAACATTATATAGAACTAGTGGATCATCTACCTTATCTACCCTTATGAGGACCACTATATCCATATTGGTTTATTATTGTATTATGCAACTCCCTTTGACATTGAGGTCCATCCACTAATTTAATTCTTTATTTTATATAATTGGTTGGTCATTCACATTCCATGTGACTCCATCATTTATAGGTATGGAAAATAATATCCCTTGTTTAGCTAAAACATATCTTAAACTAAAGAACTACTCAGATGAGTCATGGAATACATATAAGTATTCCTTTGATGATAATACCATAATGATTTTCAATGTCTGGAACAAAATATGAATCCACTCTTGGGTACCCACCACATGCTCCCAATATCTTCTACACCACTTCTATAAAACTATAAATCACTACAGCCCTATCCAAAACCCCAAAATTGTTAGTGATGTTGAGGGGAACAAAACATGATCGAATATAAATGTAAAATTTATTATTGAAATTTATGATTAAAGGATTCCATTATGAGATGTACCAAGGGAGTATATAAGGATGTATGTGTACCTCAAAACCTACATCAAAATAGACATACTTCCTCATTGTATCTCCCAAAGCTCGTGGATGTGCACTTACTTCAACATTTCTTAGTAGCACTCTAAAAAATTGGAACCCAAAATTGATACATGATAAATTGACCACATCATGGGTCTATATGAACAGAGTACACTAATGACATAGTTTTTTATTAACAAGGTTGGATACTAATACCAACATCTGATTTGTGGGAGTGTGAATAAGGTAGAAGACCTGAATCACTACGTTAATATAATCCTTTTCTACATAACAATGAGGATCACCTTAGAACCTTGGCAGTTTTATTAACTAAAACACATAATTATAAATTATTATATCCACATACTCATCTTATCCCCCTTTAATAATCTATTTAGTAGAAGGTGTAGGGATATGTGTTTGGGTTTAGGAGAACGGGTCAGCTCACTACACTACGAGCATACGAAATGATCCCCGATCATTCAATGGGGAAATCTCATTTTCGGGTCCCTGAATAAAATCCTCAACACTAGGTTTTCAGAAAATAGGATACTCGATCACATGCACATGCATTTCACGACCATGAAATAAGATCATTCATGGATATGTATAGGGTATCATCCACTAGTTTTAGATGATAAACAATGTCATTAAAGAAAACGCGAAAAGATGACTGAACAAATACATTAAGATCCCCAAATGGCACTTATATAATTCATATTAAATTTAATATTTCCCTATTATCAGTGATTTAGATATATGAGTGAAAATTATATTTATCAATGTCCTAATGAGTGAAGGAATTGCTATGTACAAAAGCACTAGTTCCCTATCCGGAAAGCCAAACTCAATACCTTTGAACACATTTACCTATATATCTAAACAAATCCTTATAGACACCTAATACTGAATTTCATGACAAATAAAAACCTACTTTGATACCACTATGATAAGACCAAACCCATTGGGTCCCCACATTTGATGAGAATAGTTCTAGTGTGCCACCCTAATCGCACCTCGAATGGGAAAGATGTTGTTGGGTAGAAACAAGTATGAATGTCACACATGATAGATGGCCTAAGCCGAATGCGACTATAATTATATTCAAATATCCACATAAGATATCATGGTTTTGAATATAAATTTAGAACCAAATGTAATATATATTGCTTGTGATAAATGCAATGTTTCCAAAATTATCACAATAGCATAAACAATAATTTAAAATTGTGTCAAATACATGCCCAACAAACCCGGAGTAAAAACAAACCCAATATAATTGATTTGAAGGGATATCTATAATGAAATATCTCTAATACTAAATATCATTCACTATAGTTACCTAAACGAACCACTAAGATGTTTCTCCACCATCAAAATATTCACCAAACACTCTACCATACTTGTTTTTGTTAGTATAAGATATGACATGTGTGTGAGAATATCCCATGCAGGTTTAAGTAAATGGATATACATTAGGACTCCCAAAAATCACAAAGGAACAAATAAAGGAAATAATAGTCCACTCATAACCATAAATTTAATGAATTAACCACTATGGGAAGGAGGACACAAAGATAAAAAATAAACCTAGATATTCATTTAATCTAGAGAACTGAGGGCATCAAGTCCCACTAAACAATATTCCATCTCCATAAGGAAATCGGTCACATTATAAAATCCAAAAATCCATGCTACATAGTTTAACCATACCCACATCACCTCTCGAAGTGCATAATTCGTAACCACTAACTCATGAAATAAAACATTTTTTTCATGAGAAAATTAAATCCTAATGAATAAATGAAACCTTGTGGATTAGTTTGCATCAGATGAGTCTGCACTAAAATACATGGATATAAGTCATCTTCCTTGTGTAATTATGGGAGTATCTAAATGAGTTAGTTATGTGTGGGGGACCTAGACCTTATAAGGAACCAAGGGAGTACCAATCCCATGCCTGATTTAAAAGACCCAGTCCTTGAGTATTTGAGGGAGTACTAACACTATAAATAACTCAAGGTACATGTGACATGTTACATGCATGATTATAGGGTATTAGTAAACCTTAGGTTTTCATCAATTATATCTATTAAAACCATTTATTAACCCTATGGTTATAAATCCTAAACCTACTAGAAATTTATTTTAATATATATGGGTATTCTAAAAATCTTCAACATCACACACATAATGGTAACATGAACTATATATGTCATCTCCCTATAGTAATCATTTATATGGGTAAAAAGATACAAAAATCCCCATGAAAGGATGGTGAAAAATATTTTCATGTATGGTTAGATATAGTAATAACATAATTTATATGATAATGATGCGATTTCAAACCCACAGGTCTCATAATATTGTCAGTGGATACTATTATCCCCTCTATGTATTAATATGTACATTCACACCATCGAATCAACATTTATATTATTTTCAGGACCATCACAATGTATCTCACCTCAGGTAGTATTAACTTAGGTCATGTGGTTTCTATATAAGGATTACTCTAAATAATCACCCCATTGGGAAGGGGAGATTATATTGAAACATGTTCTGTGGTGATTTTTTTCCCCAAAAAAAATATTTAGTGGGATTTATAGAGCCCCTACACCATGGTGTAGTAATACTTATCAAACATTAATGAGAATCCACACCAAACAATATCACTACTATAATTATTTCTATCTTATTTTATCAAAACAAATCTGTGTATCTATTTTTTAGAACCAATTTCACAACCCATCATTTTATGTTTTGGTGGTTTATAATAAAAAAACTATCCAAAGAAGAAGGCGTCCAAGTGAAATACTCAATACAGTAAGATTAGATAATGGAAACAAAATTATGAGAGTTTAATCTAAAATGGTATATATAATAGATATTAAGAGGTGTTTCACAATAGTAATATCATAATGCATACATCAAAAAAATAAAAAGATATTCAATCAAAATAATGAGATAAAGGATTGTGATATGAGAAACGAGTCTTATCTTTGATTTTATTCATTGCGACTTATTGAATATGAATTCTAAATGAGAAAAGAGACCAAAATTTATTCATTATCAGTTGAAGGATCCTCTAATATGTATAGGTATACAAAAACACACCACCATAAATTGATTATATGAGAGTAGAATAATAATATTCAAGATAGAGATAGAATGATATAGAGGGTTTAACTAGTATTTTTAAAGAGACCCTAAATTGGAAACAAAATGCTATAACTTCCCATTTAATACAGAATTGCCTTAAGACTAGCCAGAATTCATAGTTGAAAGTTACTATCACCCTCAAAGAACACTTATTAATTAGTGATCTGAAAACTATGTTATGATATTCACCCTTCTTAACTCCAAAGAAAAATATACCAACTATCATAACTTCATTTATCTAAGCCCCTCTTATAGTGTGAAAAAGGGTGACATGATGTAGAGTCTCCCTCATTAAGCATTCTCAAATGTTAAAAAATATGGTAATTCTATAACTCCCATCATTATAGACAACTGAATCTTACCGATGATTAATTTAATGTGTTTGATACAGCATGTCATAACATATAACACCGCTTAATAATGAACAAAATCATGATACAAAACATAATTTTATTCCAATACAAGGTTCTCAAAACCAAAATTTATGAAGTTTTTAAGAGGGAAAATACTATTCATTATAATGGAATTGACATTTAGATTAAAAAATGTGGAAATGGGTGAAAATTTATTGAAATAAATTAGTTAAATTCATTATATATAATAGTGCAGTAAACATCATAACAAATCATGATGATTTAATGATAATCATAATAATTTATTTTTACATTAGTATATAATGAATTATAAATTGATTAAAAAATATATCTTACTATGGGGATGATAAGGGAATAATAATATTGTATTACAATAAAAATAATGAAGTTTCAATGATGAAATGAAATAGGTTTCATTAAATTACAAGATGGTCATTATATATAGATATGTTTTGGAAACTAACAATTAAGAAAACTAATTTGGTATTATTTCTTATGTTATTCCAAGACATATAATTGATGAAGATGTATATTTTGGTGACGTTACTGATGTTGTTGTTTATATTAACTCAAATTTAATATATGAAAACACAAATCGTGATTTATTTAGAATATAATGTGAACCAAAAATTATAATTTAGAATTCATGGCATCAGAATATTTATAAATAATTAATTTATTTTCATGATACATGTTATGTTTTTTTATAAAATACACAACTGTTAACTATTTCATTTCGTTATAGTTTTTAATCAAAATTTTTTTATTCGATCCATATTATTTATCCAAATAAAATATCGGTTAAGATGTGTTTTCACATTACAAACCAAATACTGAATTCTAATTTATTTTATGTGTCTTACATTAAAAATCCCATAGCTAATTTTTTTAAAAAAATTAATTTGGTTTTTAATTCATATAATTTATTTAATTATTATTCTTAATGTTTTTAATTTTCACACATTACTAATTAGTTTTTTTAGTTCCACTTGTCTATTTATGGAAAAATAAATAGAAAAATGATATAGATGAATGTTCAATGTGTAAGAGATTTAACGATGACTCTATTTATCATTAAATTGATTATAGACTTCAATATCTATTGATAATATATGTGAGTATAAATAGGGAAAATTGTATAATTATAATGAGGTATGTAGATAATGAATATATACATTATTTTTACAAGTCGTAAATCTATAATATTTTCATATTATTTAATATTATTCAACTATTCAATAGATTAATTTTTCTATGGATCTAGGGAGAACGGTAGAATATAATATTAGACATCAAAATCAATCCATTATTATTAGTACTCATTCTGGTATATCCCATCCTATAACAAAACCACATTAGTCATTGGGAAGTCATTCACTAGTGATCCCATCAGAAAATTTTAGAACTTAATAGTGATTTGTATTTTACTTATAAATTTACAACCATATCCATGTAAGATGGTATCCTACATCCCTCAATCCCTCTTTATTATTCATACTAACCATCAATTTTATCGAGAACTACTACTCTATATATTTCATTAATATTTCTATGTAAACTATATTCTAAACAAGTATTTCTTCCAATTTTCACCACCTTAAATTCAAGATAATTATTTTGCAATAAAAATTAGTCATGTTATTAGTATCCCACAAATTATAATATAAGATACATTTATTACTCATGTTTCTTGTATAATAGTTTCAGGAGATATAATTTTCCTTTATTATGTAATGTATTTTAACGTTATTTAAATAAATCATTCACTAATTTATATATATTAATTTTATTCCCTAATTTTGTAGAAGCTACCTTTTTAATAGAACGATATTTTATAAAATGCTTCAAGATGACTCCAATATGTACAACCATATTATGGTTGATTATAGAGAGAATATTTTTATAATTTGTAATAATAACAAATATTGAAAATTTTGGATAGGGAGACTATCAAAACATTACAACATCATTCATAGTGGAGGAATATCATGGTATAAAGTTAGACAGAAAATTAAGAACAATGCATGGGAAGAGATATTGGTAACTAAAAGTAATTATCTTTCAAAATTATTAAACTATAAAATTTAGTTAAAAAATATAATTTTTAATAAATCATAAGTATAAATTCCTTGATGAAAATTTTTTATGAGGTTGATTGATTTGGGCTAAATTTAGAGATCATACATGAATGACTTGTATATAAGTTGGAAAACTAGAATTTGTACCATGATTACGGTATAAAAATAACAAAAATGAAAGATGATAATGAACTTAAATAATCTTGGTTTTAAGGTATTAATTAATTTTACATGTACTTATTTGTTTATTTTAAAATGGTTTTATTTTGTAGATTAAAAATGTTTCTAATATTATAGATATTTTTAATTTTAGGGTGGTTTATTTCAAGGGTGAAATCTAAATGAAAAAGTGAAATAAATTTTCCCTTAATTATGTTAATACACTTGGGCATGCATATCTTCTTGATAATGAGATTAGTTAATTTATTTAAGATTATCATTTAAAAATTTATAATGATATTGATGGATTATTATATTGGTTTTTTCATTAAAATATTTTTAAACTTTTGTATTAAGAATAGTAAGATATTTTTAAATATTTTAGAAACAATTAGATAAGTAAACATTTATTTTATGAAGAAAGTGATGTTCTGTTCACATTAGGTAGATATTTTAATGGAATTTTGAATGAATATTTTATTGAAAAGAATGTAAACTACTCGTCTTTTTTTTAAATTATTTTATGGGAAATATTAATGGGGATTTGAAAATAACAAATTGAGACAGATTGATATTTTTACTATAGGAATGAAATTGGAATGAATTTCCCATGGTTATTATTTAATTCATTGTTTATTATCTATAATAAATAAGCATTTTTCAAAACTATATTATCTAAAAAATATAAAAATTTATCACTTTGTTCACTTAATTTTATTTTTAATTTATGGCTTGTTATTTTACTGAATTGCTTTTAGTAATATTTTAAATCATTGAAGTGTGATGTTTTCCATTATTTTTGAAATATACTTTAGTTTCAGAGTTGTTTATATGTGTAAAATTATATTTTAGGAGAATTTTTGATAAATTATTGGAATTTTCTAACACTGTATTATAATTTTCATTTTAAAAAAACAATAAATTTATTTATTTTTGAAATCATTTTATCTTGTTACCATATATTTTATACCCATTTATATTCAAAGACTATATTATATTTTATAAATCAAGATTTTTAAAATAAATCTTATTTTGTACCATATTTTTGAAAATATTATATTATAAAATTATTTGAATAATTTAAACACTTATATTATTTTCAAAAATAATTGAATTATTTAGTCCTGATACTAGGATAGTTTATGTAATTAATCTTAGTACTTAAAATTATAAGAATATATGATATGAATTTTTTTATATAATTAAAAAATTATCTTGAATTCCATGTCTACATAGGAAAGTATTGTATATAGTTTATAGATCGTATTTATTAGGTAATTAGTAATTCATTCTTATAATATATGTCCCGTATTTACATTAACTAAAATCAAATTATTTTATTTTTTTACTAGATTATTTAATTTATTTAATGAATGTTTTATCCAATTAAGTATTCAAAATAAACTATTATTCTAAAATTGTATGTTCAAATACATATAAAATGTTAACATTTAATGATTAATATATCTTGAATAAATTTTTTTCTAGTTATTGTAGATAATATATGCCTACATTTATGTTTTTTTGTGTTGAATTGTGTAAGCCTAATTGTTTTAGAATTTGGTATAATTATTTACTTACAATATTTATATTTATAAAAATTATTTTAGTTTTGAAAGACGTTTTTTATTATCCATAAAGTTCATGTGTTGCAAATAGTAGTGAAATATATGTAATTGAAGATTTATTTTGCTTGATAAATTATAGAACATGTTTATATAAGTCATGAATTAGTTCTTTTAGACAAAATTTAACCATGTTAATCATTAATTTTTTAGTTTACCTTTTAAATTTTTATTTGGGATTGTAAATAATCCGAAATGAAATATTTTATCTAATTTTTATGAATTGGTACACATATTTAGTAAGATAGGAAGGTGATAATTGCATAAATAGATAATTTTTATAGGTTGATGTTTTATTTTCAATGAGTTTTGTGTTTATATAATTTTATTATTTTTTTAGTTGTAGATTTTTTTAGTATTTTATTTCTTTTAATAAATAAATTTTTTGTTATATCTATTTTATCTTGTCCAAACCATGTGTTTTAGTTGAATAAAATGTATTTATAACATTTACTAGAAAATTGAGATATGAATCATTGTTATTTGGATTTATCCATTCAAATTATTATGTTTTTTTATTTCTTTTTTTTCATATAAAAAGGAATTGAGTATTTATGGACAAGTTTCTGAGTTGTGATATTCTTATCAAGAATGGAAAAAGAAATAAAAAACATATTAAATAACAAGACCCAAGAAAAAAGGGTTTTTGAGATGAGAATTAGTTCAGGGTGTTTTATCAACCTAGGAAGATAATTTTCAATCAATATACTAGTATTATAGAAAGTATTCATCAACCATTATATTTTCTATATTAATTGAAATGAAAATGAATAGTTTATTTCCACAGAGAAAAATGAGTGGATGGATTTTTTTAGGGATGAAAAAATAACAAATACAATATCATTGGATTCTTATTCCCTTACACAGAAGATTTCAGAAGTAATTAATGTATTTGTTTAATATTATGTATTTCATTTTATAGGATTTTTATATGATAGTTTTTTAGATGTAGATGATGATGATTCACATCATGATGTTAATTGTGACAGTGTTTGAGATGATTGTGGAAATGATGAAGATTGTGTTTTTAATTGAAATGTTGATGTTGAGGAGTGTCGTTGTAGTTGTAGGGAGTTTTTTGATGGCACATACACTTATTGTGAACAAAAAATATTGATATACACAATATTTTTCATTTATGATGATTAAAATATGATTTGATTTATTTTTTTACATTCTATTATATTAATAGTTTATTTTCTAATGTGTAAGGATTAATATATATTCATAGAAATAAACTAAATAAACATTTTTTTGAGAATGGTGGAGCCTATTACCATGGTACTAGTTCATGGTTATGGTGTATCATTATGGGGAATTCTTATGTGTGTATGGAAAAGGTCAAGATCCCTTCCTATAGCTATATTTATAATTCCACGGGCCTTTCCCATTATTATAATGGTACCCATATTTTCAAAACAATAGGGACAATTCCCATTTTAACTACATCCATTGTTTTGTAATGTGTTCATGGACCCTTTATTTAATAGTGTATGGAGTTTTATGAAACTGATTATTGATTAATATTTAATTTTGGTAACAATGTCTACACAATATTGACTTTTTTATATAGATTACAAAAAATTTGGTTTTAAATATGATGTTTTTTATAGTATGAAATATGTGCCACATGCTCAAGGTAACAAAAAAAGATCATATTGATTTTAATATTTATTAAAATGGTATTTGATTAATAATTGAAAAGTAAGAATAATTTGTATATAAGTCCTCTGTTTAGTTTGTTCATAATTATCAAAATTTGGTTTTACCATTTTCTATTATTTAAATACAATTATTAATCCCATGATCAAAATAATAAATAAGTATTTTATTTTTATAATTATGTTCTATGTAGAAACATAATGAAAATTAACATGGCCTGTAATTTGGTTGGAATGACTGGTAGCTTAGTTTTTATATTTAAAAGTGATAATATATTTACAAACCTAACTCACATTATCAAAAGAAATAAAATGAACCATAATTGATGTGAAATTGTTAAAAAAATTATTTTTGATAAATAATTGATGTTTTATAAAATCATGTATCAATCAAATATACAATTTAGTTAGAAGTATTGAACCTATTATTTTTTACATTAAAAATGATTTCATTTTGAAAAATCTGTATCACATTATAATACATAGAAAATAGCATTATTTTGAAATTAATTTATTGGAAAATATTTCTATTTAATATATGATTTATATTAACAACCCGCTCTTTGATTAGACATGTGGACTTTTCAGAATTATCGAATGTGTAATTTTTCAATTTAAACGTGTTTTTAATTAAAAATCATTTTATATTCTCTAAAAATCATGAAAATGAGATTACATTGATTTTGAAATATAATAATTGTTTTTATTATTAAATGACACCTTAGAAAAAACTATTCTTATATTCAAAATATCATTTATTTAATAAAAATCAAAAGTATTCTATTTTCATTTAAATGTGTTTTAGATGATAAACATGAATCACATTATCAATCCAACAAAATGAAATAATCTATATATTAAAATATTTTACAATAATAAATGGTTAATATCTGATATATAAGAACAATTTACATATTAATATGGCACTTTGTTTGGTCGAAAGACTGTAGCACAAATACATAATTTGGATCTTTTTTAAAAATTTAAATTTTCCATCAGAAACATAAACCGAAAAAATGATGTTGCATTTATATTAATGAATAAGATAATTACTAATTATTAATATTTTTTGTGTATTAATTTTTTTAACATACAACATATCATTATTTCTAAATAACCGACATTGATTTTTATATATTTAAATTCATTTTAAAAAGTTAAAATAGTTCATCATAAGGAAGAAAATATAAACTTAACTATGATTGATATTAAAGTATAATAATATTTTTAATAATAATTGTTATATAAGAATAAAAAATCCCTGAATATGATGGACGAATTTGTTGGAATAATTGGAATCATATTTTTATAATAAAACTCATTTATAAAACAACTTAAATTCTGGTATAAAAAAATATGAGGTAGGTTTACATTAAAAATTTATGAAAATGGTTCCATTACTAGTTGTGATATTAATGAATAAATGGTGGGCCAATTTTTTGTGTAGTTTTTCTAGAAATCACTAAGTGTGTATTTTTTTCAATTAAAAAAATTCAAAAAATTTCCTAAAAATGTCATTACATGGAAAACAATTATTTTTAATTGATAACTTAAAAAATTATCCATGAACTATTTTTGACTTTTAGTAATAAATTACACATCATTATAACAATTCATTGGGTTTAAATGACCCAAAAATAAGTATTAGTAGTTAAAGGGAATTTATAAAACTATTTAAAATGATCTATACCAAGGAAATGATACGAGATAACGGTCAAAATAGGCCAAAAAGATGATTTTATCCATTCTAACATTTAATAATGAAATACACATTTTTTTATTAATAATATTCTACTAATCATGACTCCTATTAAATTATGTTCTTATAATTCATTTCATTTCAGATTCTATACAAATTTAATTTCTATATAGTTGGTGTATTATTATTCTTTACGAATTATACATATGAATATGTGCCATATTATAGTATTATTTTTCTATTTAATTATTATACAGTTGACCATAATGTAATATTTAAAAAAAATATGGTTACATTTTTTGTAAATATTATCAATTATCGTTTATTACCAGGGTTTTCAAATAATTGTGTCTATTTATGTCATAAAAAACATAAAACCTAATGACTTGAGAAAATTATTATACAACTATGTCTATATATAAATCAGAATCGATAAAAATATCATGGTTTTATAACCCTTGAAATACGACAACTATTTGTAAATAGTGGTTGTATCAAATACTGATAAAGTATACAACCCTGATTTTAAATTATTTATTGTATTTTAAATCTATAACATGGTAATATAACTATGTAACTATATATTTAATGGCCTTGATTATTTAAAAATAGTGGCTATTGACTTATCCTGGTTATAGTCTCTCCGAAAGCTATATAAAACATGATAGTAATTCATAACCATGGATTTATCACATTTAGAAATTATCTTGAATAATTGAATATGTGCCCATTAATAGTAGTGATATTTATTATTTTAAAAATATAAATATTTTTTATACATAAAATAAGATTATATTATATTATATCAATATAAAAATATATTTCTAATTAAATTTATTTTATAAAAAAAATTATAATAGAAATTAAAAATAAAAAATGGAATTTTGTGTTTTTAATATGTGATTTAATAATTGGATGAGGCCATTATGGCTAGTGGTTATTCAACCATTTATATCTTAGAGATTCATGGTTTGAACCCCCTTGACATTCTAGTTTCCATTTAATTTTTCTAGACGGGGTAATATTCACACTTAAAAATCACTGATAAATGTGGTCATTAAAAGTGTTAAGACTTTAAGTATTAATAAATGATTATTTTGTTATCCAATTCTATGAACAACCTTATAAATATGATCCTATTGTTTAAACCATGATTTTGGGAATTTTTTATTCTTCTTTAAACTATAACATCATGTGAATACATGCTCATATATTTATTAATATACATACTTTTTTAGACAATTTAACACATAAAACAATGATATATCTATGGTGAATGTTTTTATTTGTTTTTTATGGATCAAATAAATTATCTAGGATGACTCCATTTATGAATCAATGTGGTTCTCTTACACTTGCACACACATAAATATAAACATTATATATATCAAAATATATATATATATATATATAATTTTATATATATAAATATAAATATGAATATATATAAATTTAGTATGTAATAATTTTTTTTAATGTGATATGATCATAATATATATATATATTCAATAAGATTGGTACAATGGAGGGTAACTTTAGCGATCATGGTTGTTTAAAAGGCTATTATCATGATAATTTTGCTCTTTCATGACATAATTTTCATGAGATGGTTGTATTTATCTAGAGGAAATTATTTCTACTTAAATATATCATGATTCCTCATATTTATGGGGTATATCACTAAAAAATAAATTAGAATATCTATTTAAGTATTTGACATCATCTTGATACTTGGCTACTTCTATGGATTTTGTTTTGGTATGAGCTACCATGAAAGGTTCCACAATGCATATTCTGGCCAATTATAAGGAATTATTTAAGTGGATGGTGATCATAAAACATAGTGTTATCTATCAGTTTGTTCTTATGAAGGAATTTAAATCTATCCATTATGAGGAATTGGTAAGTGGAGCTTCTTTGATTTGGGGTTTTTTGATTGGACGTATATTTCCACTGGACATGGTTAATTTCCCATCCCATTTCTATCCACCGAGTTCTAGATTTATAGAATATATGTATTCTTTGGAATAAAATGATTATTTATTGATTTTTATTTATAGTTTGAGATCAAATTTGAATAGGTAAAAAAACTTAAATACTGTAATATGGGTATTTTTCCATATTAATTGTTGAAATTGATTTCAGAACTACATTCATAGATAATATTTTCATGTATACTCATAATAATGACAATAATTTAATTATTTGGAATAAATTCAATTTATTAATTTTTTATGACATAAAATTCAATTTTTAAATAAAAGGAAATTTAATTTAGATCCCTAAAATGTGATGTATGGCTTAAGACAAGGAATAATTTTAAAGAATGTAAAAGGAATCCCATATAGTTTGATACACAGTTGGATATTGGATGCTCATCTAAGGGCATGTAATATAAGAATTAATAGAAGAATGGATGATTTAAGGGATGGTTAATATATATCAAAATACGGAATCAATGTCTTAATTCTTAATTATCACAAACAAAATCAATATGTGGTTGAGCAGTAATATATTTCAAAAAAACTGGTCCTATAGAGAAGAATTCCCAAAATGAATTTGGGGTTGGAGGGAATAGAACTACCTATATTCCCTAGAATGATGAAACTAATTGTGTTCATCTTATAAAGAAATTTTATTTGATGTATACTAACATTAAATCAATAAAGGATTAGACCTATAGACCATTCAAATCTAGATAGAAAAAAATAATATTTAAAAAATTATTTGGAAGTATTATTATATTTGGGGTTGATAATGTTGATGAGAGGTTTTTTCGTATACTGAGGATATATTAAATGATTAGATGTATTATAGTCTTATTGGGGAAGGAAATAGTCATGTTTATGGCCAATTTGATTTTGAAATTTCTTATCATGATAATGTTCAAAATCAATTATTGTAGTAACCAAAGGGGTTTTGTATAAGTATTATAAATGGAAACAATTGGTGGTGGAGTCTCCTACTAGTATCAATTCCAATATAGGATTCTATTCTAGGGAAAAATGTTAGAAATTTTCGTTAATCTCAATATTTTGTTCAAATAATAATAGTAATGAGGGTTATTTTACTAATTCAAATCTTAAGGATGATGAAACTACTCAAGGTTTATAATCTCTACCAAATATAGTTCTAATTTCCCCCAAAAATGGTATTACTAATATTGAATCTTCTATTTACAAATCGGTTAATTGATATAGATATTGTGAAAATCCATTTGGCTTACTGGATAAGGTCTCCTCCTTTAATGGGATTACTCCACTTACAAGTAATTTTCATAGTAATTCAATGGTTGGTGCTAATGGGGATCGATCACCTATAGTTTAAAAAAATATTTTTATTATTATAATCCATATGGAAATGGTAGCTTCATTCAATTACACTTCCAAATAAGAGAGGGTGAATACAGATTCATTAATTATTGATGATGCTATCTCAAATCAATAGACAATTTTTTATACTTTTGTAATGGATTTTCTAATTCAAATGTTATTAATTTTAAATATTTCATGGTATTTAATATTGTGGATACCAATTCTCCAATAAAATTCTCTCTTAATGGGATTTAATAATTATTTTTTGGTAATTTGATTAGTGAGGTATCAATTTTTAATTCGTTTGACTTACTATACTCTTTGAACGTTTTGGTGGATTTATAAGATTTATTACTACAATATTTTGTCCGAAAGAACATAGAGGCTGTGGACACCGTTGTATTGGTGTCACATGATCCATATGTATTTTGTTCAAACAATTTCTAGTGACCCATACATCATACCAGGATGAAACTCTCATGAGTTGTGCTTCATGGTGAGTTGTTTGAGGGTCTCAGTGGGAAACATGCCCCTATATCAAGGGTCTGGGGGATGAAGGCTCATGAACAACATTTTGAGGAACTATAGAAACTATGACCGATTATAGGAGAACTAACCATGAAAATTATATAGGTAACCATAGCAGTGTAGAATTTGGCATGATTTCTGTAGCAACATAGACAATAGAGAGACTGGTACTACAGCTCAATGAACTTCAAACCACTAGCCACTATTGCATCAGAGAATTGGGTGGTTGTAGCATTTTAGGAATGAAAATATCCATACACCATTAACTTTAGCATAGTGTTTGTACAAAGTGGTTGGTGACAAATCAATTAATTTCTTTATTAACTAATTTGATCTAGGGTTATGTGTGTGTGAAACTCTGAAATCTCCATATAATTTTTCTCCCAAATTTATTCAAGTGATTCTTTCTCTTTGTGGATGTATGGATTATTCCTATTCAACATAAATCATTGTGTACATAGTAATCTTCTACTTATTATTTTCTTTCTATCTTTTTTTCTTTTAAAAACATTTTTCATATGACTCCTTACATTTTAAAAAAAAATCTAGAAGTATACACAATGTCTATACGAAAGGGGACTCTAACGGATAATGGTTTCTATTGAAGCGGTAATCATTTTGTGGGTATTATGATGTCCATGGTGATGATTAGGATGAGGCACTTTTTATAAAATGGGCACATTCTCATAGGAAATGATTCTTAAATATTATATGATATTTTGGGATATCTTAATTTGATGAGGTTTTTGCAGAATATTTTCAATGCCTCAGATTTTATTGGTTTGTACATCTCTTTAAAAGGGGAACCAATTTTTTATATGACCAAAACCTCTTTTTTTCTTATATAAAGGATTCCACCCCAAACATTTTATTTTTTATATATATTCTAATGTATGTTGTGGTTTATATAATTAATGGTGACATATATGTATATATATTATAATATTTTTCGTGAAAACATTATGTACTTAAAAAAGTATACATTATATGTATACTTTACATCATGTTTTATAAGTTTATATTCTATATTATTACTTCATATAAGTGTAAATTATACACATTATATGTATTATTTTGTATGTTTTATATATGTTGATACTATACACTTTATTTATGTAAAAAATATACAATTTATATTTATGATTTTATATATTTTATATGATATATTATTTATGTACATTATATAATTTAAATATATGTATACTATTGTTTTTATTTATATTCTTCATATGGATAATTTATAACAATAATTTTTATATAATTTTGTGTATTTGGTTGTGTGTGTTTATGGTGTTTGTGTTTATGCTTTAAAGCTCAACGATAATCAACATCACTTATATATTTATTTAATTAAATATATATTGATTTAAATTTACATATGTGAGTGTGTATGTATATTAATACCTTCATAAATTAGTGAAATTATTTTAAAATAATTTTATATAGTGAAGTATGAAAACAATTGAACCAAATAAGATAATTTTATTTCAAATGTAAGGTTTAAAATCGTGTGATGAATGTGTATGTGGTTGTGGTGAAAGAGTACATCATGGTTGGAATATAGCAATAAAATGAAAATTATGAAATTATTTACAAGCATTTTTGTTATTGTAAAAGGATAATTTTTATAGATAAGTTAGATGAACCATGATATATTATGAAATTGAATGGACTGAAAAGAAATTAGACTAAACAAAGGGGAAAACATTGTATTACATGTGACATGAGTAAAAATATAGTTTACAGATCCTCATATTTTTTGTATTAGTACATATGATGGTATAAAGAATATTGAGGAAAAAATAATAGGGGTTGAAGATAAATATCAATATTTTATAAAAGTAATATATAATCAAAATAACCACACAATGATATCATTTTTTGAGAGTTTAACCAAATATACAAATCTATCATCATATTATAATATCATTATTTGAAATCATGCAGTGGATGGGGTGACACAAGATTTACAAAAATACCTTCTATCTTAAGTTATATATAGAATCCCGCCTTTTTATTACATAACATTTCACTAAATTTTACAAACAGAGGATCTTTAAAGTCTAGTGTCTTGCAAATCAGGAACATAAAACATGAGAACAACATAAAACATTCTTCTAAACCTCTTGTAAGGCTTCTTAATTGTTCATCCTAAGTTCATTACAACATCTCATAACCTGGGAGCACACATCAAAGGAAAGGGTGCGTAGAAGGCCCATTAGGTGAGACAAGAGAAACATTTTACATGTGAACTTGAGATGCATCAATAAAGTCATGATAATAATATTTAAGGCATGAGAAAGAGATCTTGAGGAATATAATAATAAAAATAACTTGTTTCATAACTTGAATATTTGGCTACAACATTTAACTTAGAAAATCATTTCCGTTTCACCAAGGTCCATCCACAATGTGTCATTAAAAAAATTAATAAGTTTATTCACCAAGGTATCGATAAAATGGTTATCTCTAGTGATTAAGTATTTACCCAATACATTGGAGCGCTATCGAGGAGCACCCTTAATTTGTCTTTATTACCATGTGATCCACATATATCATCATCAAACATTTCATAAATAACCCATATAGCATAAAATAACTGGGTTTTATTTCATAATCATAACGTTTTAAAAACTACTTTAAAGACATGATCTTTTTGTCACATTAATCCCACAGAAAAGGAAAGCAGGTTTCATGTATGTAAATCCCATAATAGAACATATTGATATATATGAATACCACCGTTGAAGAAATATATTTGAGTATTCACTTTATAAATTAAAATAATTTGTGAAAAAGGAGAGAGGCATTTTGAGATGAAAATTCTGCAACATAACAGAAGTGTTACAGGGTTTTAGAAAACATTTAAAAGAGAGGGGACATGGGTTACCCACTCATAAATGATAAAAAAAATATTAGAGGGATAGAATATAAAGGATATAAGAAGATGGTAATTAAATTTTAAATACATACCATATGAAATGAAAAACATGAAAGGAAGTCATAAATAAGATTTCTCTTATAACAATTCGGCAGCCTAACGACGTCACCTAAAACTTCTAAAAAATAAATTGAGGAGATCAAATAGGGTCTCTCATCATATGAACATAAATGGACAGTGTGATGGATATATATAACATACCCAAACATAAGAAAACGTAACTTTAAAGACTTGACCTGAAAATAGAACTTTGAAAATGAGAAGGGTGAAAGAATCCCTTATAAAAATTCATTAGCCTAACGACGTCACTTAAAAATATAAAAAATGAATTGATGAGATCAAATAGGGTTTCTCATAATATGAACATAAATGGACAGTATGATGGATATATATATCATACCCCAACATAAGAGAAAGAATCTTGAAAGACTTGACATGGAAATATAACTTTGAAATTGATAAGGGTGAAAGAATCCCTAATAAAAATTTGGCAGCCTAACGACACCACTTAACAATTATTAAAATGAATTGATGAGAGAAAGAGGGGGTCTCTCAGCATATGAACATGAAAAGGAATGTAGGATAAATATAAAAGAACATCCCCAATATAAGAACATGGATGTTAAAATAAATTACATAATGGAGAATACATGAAAAGAAAGAGAGAGGTAGGATCCCTTACTTTGATGAGTAACTTTGAAATCTTGAAATTTTGGACCTTGGGGGGGGGGGGCTTGAGGGAACCTTGGGAGGAAACCTTGGGTGGTAAGGAGACCAGAACTTCATTGGTGGTATTAGCAAAACCATGGGCTTTCCCATGGTATTTTCCCGTGGTATTGGCCACTTGAGACACCTTATAACTTATCTTACTATTCATAAGTCGACTAGAATTATTACATAATTAATACATCCTTAATGATGTAATTAAACACCCGAAACTCAAAAACTATATTTTCACTATTCAATGAAATTCAACTTTCTCAGAAAAATCAAAAAATTTCACCTTAACCAATTATCGATTCTCTGATTTAAAAAATAAACTCCATTTTATGAAAATAATTTTCTTAGTATTTTTAATTAAATTTTAAAATAAAAACATTGTTCACTGAAAATACATTTTTTCAGAAAAATCCCCAAAAGAACATAACTTAATATTGATGCTTTGAATTCAAAAATGAACTCTATTTTTAAAAAATAATTTTTTAAATATTTTTAATATAATTTTTAACTAAAAACACTATTCACTGAAAATTCAGTTTTTTCAGAAAAATCCCCAAAAATCACCATAACCTAATATCGATGCCCTGAATTCAGAAATGAACTCCATTTTATAAAAATATTTTTATAAATATTTTTAATTTAATTTTTAAATAAAAAACACTATTCACCCAAAAAATCTAATACTTAACGAATAATTTCTTAAACAGTTATTTACCTATTTTATTGAATCACATTACTTAATCATGGTGCCTAAATAATTTTAATACTTTCTTTAAGTGAGATTACTAATCCATTTGGTCACATTACTAATCCTAAGCGTTAAATCACTATTCATAAATTACTATTCATAAAAAATTAAGTTGATCTTATTAGACTCTAAATTGCATACTGAACACAACTTCAGAAGACCATTTTTTGAAAATCATTATACATTTTTAATTATTTAATGTTTACATAAATATTTTTAAAATATCCTTTTTGTAAAATTCATTAATAATTTGCATACTATATTTATCCGACATTTAAAAATTCAAAAACATCATCATATGAATATATCACAATTTTTATTTAAATCCAAGGACAACACAAGGTAGTTACGGTCTCGTTACATAACCCCTTATAACACTAGCATAGGACCTAACAGTAAGGTGTGCTAGTGTGATAGAATATTGGGGTGGCTTGGCCAATATTGCCCGAGTAGTGATTTCTGTCAGATTGAACTTCTCGGGAAGGCAATTCCATTCCATCTTCACATAATGAAGTTCAGATTGGGTTTGGTCCAATGCAAAACCCAAAGGTGCTACCTCCTTCCTGAGTTCTTTCAGATGGTCTTCGATCGGCCCTAGACAAGTGGATGGTGCCATCGAATCTTCTTTCTATATTAATCAAGATCACTTTTATTTATATAAAATAATTGTAACAATTAGTTTCTAATGTTCATATAGAAGTCGAAACCCAAAGGTCTCATTATACTCATTTTATTAAATGAAATAGTTTTGTTGAGTATAAAATATAAAAACAGACACATTTAGGAAACAAAAATTATTCAAAATTTCAAGTCATTACAATCTTCCCCCTAAAGAAATTGCATCCTCGCAATTTTAAAATTAGGATTGGAAATTTTGTTGAATTTCCCACATCATAAAAGAGTTTGTAAAACTATTACTCTAAAAGAAAGAAAGGGAAGTACAAAGATCACCCGAGTTAACCCATACTAGGTTTCCGTGTAGGAAAACATGGATATGGAAGAGAAAAAAAAGAGTCAAGTTCTGATGGAGAGTGATAGAAAACATGATTAAGAGAAAATTAACCACAAGGAGATCACAAACATAAGTTGTGTTAAATGTTCTTTGATTACCCAGTAGGAATCTTAAACCAATAATGTTTTTGTTTTACGTTCCATTTCAAAAAAAATTAGGAATTCATTTACAACATAGAATAAAAACATAAGGAAATATATTTAACTTCATGTAGAGTTTCATCCCTTAATATGTTTCACCCAAGACTAATCATTTCTCTAAAAAATGAGCATTCAAAAAGACATGGTATCATCAAAAGCACAAGAATCATCTTCTAGAGAATCACAAAATCCAATAAATATTAACTATATTTTTCCCTTGTCTTTAGTCATCAACTAAAACATAAAATGTTAGTTCTATATCCTATCATCCCCCAAAAGGATAATCCTTTATAAAAATAAATATGACTATTGATCTCCAAAATTCAACAAAAGTACCCAATGTTCCAAAAAGACCATTCAATACCCAACCATCCTTAAAATTTATCAGAATAATCCAAACTAAGATTGGAACCCAAAACTCAGAAGGATTTAATCACATTGTTTTTCCCAAAAAAAATATTAACATTTATCTCCAAATAACATCAACTACTATTAAAGTCCCATACTAAAGTGTAATTAAAATATTCATATATGTTCTATGATAGGATCATCATTTTCCAGAAATAACCCAAATCACCATATGTCCCCAATAAATACATAAACTCCAAAAAAATCAACCATTGCTCCTCAATTTAAATCCTAGAGTATCTTAGGCATATAGTACTCCAAAAGAGAAAACATCATCCAAAATAACCTTTATCATTTAATCACCAAATCATTTTCTTATACAAAGGATATCGATTTGATATATGTTTCCAAAATCAACTTATTCTTGATCTGTAAAAATAGCAGGTGGATTAGTCTGAAGGGCATAACTACAAACTCATAATGCTCATATCTTGATCGAAAGGCGGTTTTTGGAATATCATCATTCTTCACCCTCAATTGATAATAACCAGAACAAAGATCAAACTTAGAGAAGAATTGAGTCCCACAAAGTTGGTCAAATAAGTCATCAATTATTGGAAGAGGGTATTTGTTCTTCACTGTGATCCCATTCAGTTCTCTATAATCAATGCATAGCTGCATCGATCTATCCTTCTTCTTCACAAAGAGAACTGGTGCTCACCATGGAGACACACATGGTCAGATAAACCCATTCTCCATAAGATCTCGGATTTATATCTTTAATTCCTCTAGCTCCACATTTTCCATCCTATAGGGGGTCTTTGACATCGAATGAGATCCATGTATGAGTTCAATGGAGAACTCTACCTCTCTTTCTGCAGAAGGTCAGGGAAACTCTTCAAGAAATATGTCAATTTATTCCTAGACGATGGGAAATTTTTCTAAAGGAATAAATCCTTCGTGAGAAACTTATTTCATTTATGAATCTTTTAACTAAAAAGGATTTTATGTCGTAAAAATTCATGCTTTGGCAAATTACATTTTTCTATAATTCCTTCATAAGGATTCATAAAAATCTTGCGATTAACGAAACATATCCCCCTGGAGTGACGTAACCAAGAGTGAAGCAAGGCCAATTGTCATGTACCAGTTCTTGTTCGAGTCTATCTTAAAGCAGTGTTTTCGGGTTTTACCTCTATGTACATCTGTGTCAGAGCCACCTCTACCTGCTCGTATCCAGACGAGGATATATTTCCTTAATAAACCACGTACTCAATACTTGCCAAAATACCAGGAAGATTTCCTATATTTAATCTTCTCTATAGGGTTCTTCCTAACGTTTTCATATCCTAATTTTCAAAAATAACTCAACTATCCTTTGATACCAACTATAGAATCCCGCCTTTTTATTACATAACATTTCATTAAATTTTACAAACAGAGGATCTTTAAAGTCTAGTGTCTTGGAAATTAGGAACATAAAACATGAGAAAAACATAAAAGATTCTTCTAAACTACTTGTAAGGCTTCTTAATTTTTCATCCTATGTTCATTACTGCATCTCATAACCTGGGAGCATACATCCAAAGAAAGGGTGAGCAGAAGGCCCATTAAGGGAAACAAGAGAAAAATTTTACATGCGAACTTGAGATACATCCGTAAAGTCATGATAATTAACTTTAAGGCATGATAAAGAGATCATGAGGCATATCATAATAAAAATAAATTTTTTCATAACTTGAAGATGTGGCTAAAACATTTAACTTAGACAATAATTTCCGTCTCACACTCGTAAAAAAACCTTTTTTACGTCGCACTTTTTCAAGTCGGTTTTTGAGAACCGATGTGAAAATATCTAAAAATAAAATTTTTACATCAGTTATTAAATAACCAATGTAGAAATAACATTTTTGCAGATTTTTCACGTCGGTTCTTGTATAACTGATGTGAAAAATCCCTTTAATCTGGTTTTTCACGTCGGTTATATAATAACCGATGTGAAAAATCAATGTACATCACTTTTCCACGTCGATTATTTAATAACCGACGTAAAAAATCCATTTCCATGAAAAAATATTAATTTTTTTTTATTTATCATGTTGGTTATTATAAAACCGACATGAAAAAATTGATTTTCATGACTTTTTCACGTCGGTTATTTAATAACTGACGTTAAAAGGTATTTTTCACGTCGGTTATTTAATAACCAATGTATAAAATGTTTACAAAAATGTTTTTCATTTCCCATGCTAAAATTTGATAGGTCACGAAGCTCAAACAGAGTTGCAGATTAAAAGTTATGGCCTTCAGAAGTTGGCCTTCCCTAAGACATGGTTTAGAGATGATCAAATTCTGAAGGCCATAACATTTAATCCGTAACTCCGTTTGAGCTCTGTGACCTGTCAAATTAAATCATAAAAAATAAACTAAATTCATATAAACGTTTTTTTGGTTGGCTATTAAATAACCGACATGAAAAATACCTTTTAACGTCAGTTATTAAAAAACAGACGTGAAAAAGTGATGAAGACTGATTTTTTACGTCGGTTTTATAATAACCAACATGAAAAATAAGTGAACATTTTAATATCTTTTCACTTCTTTTATCATAAAACCGGTGTGAAAGATAATTTTAATATCCCGCAAACGTAAAATTTCAATTTTTTTACATCGCGGCATCAAAATTTTGAATTGCCGCCTAAAATTTTTAATACCACGTTTTCTCTTATCATCTCAATTATATGTTTCCATTATACACATTTCATAATTTAACGATCATTTATTTCAACCATTATCATTCCCCCAAATCGACTCTTTTGATCTTCAACATAAATCGATTATTTCTTCTTTCTGTGATCTCGTCAAGGTATGTTTAATCATATATCCATGTTTATGGTTTTTATGATTTTTTTTCTTAATTAATATACCATTTTATGATCATTTCATTCAACCATTATCGTTCCACCGAATCAAATTGTTTGAGCAAAAACCATGAATCAACAATTTCTTATTTTTGCGACCTTGTCATGGTATTTGTAATTATTTTCCCATGATTTATATTTTCTATGAGTAATTTTCTTAATTGATATACCATTTAACGATTATTAATTTATTATAATGATGGATGATTCTTTATATCATGGAAAAACTATGAATCCCCCTATGTATTGAAAAATTATTTCTATAATGAAGCTACGGTTGGCTCATTCAATCTTTCCCCGAAAAAAATATGAAACTTCTAATGGTCATAACTTTTGATCCGTAACTTCGTTTCAGCTCTATGACCCGTCAAATGAAAGCGTAGGAAATTTTATACAAGATGGTAAACATTTTTTACATCGGTTATTTAATAACCAATGTTAATAATAACTTTTAATGTCGGTTATTAAATAACCGATTTAAAAAATAGGGTTTTAATGTCAATTGTTTCAAAAACCGACATAAAAAATGGCTTCATAACGCCATTTCCAGAACTTATTTTACATTGGTTTTTTAAAAATCGACATTAAAAACCAGAAAACCCCATTTTTTAGATCAGTTATTAAATAACCGATGTAAAAAATCATATTTTTAATGTGTCTATCAATAACGTCGCCTAAAAACCGACATTAAAAAGCAAAAAAAAACTGAAGTAAAAAAAGGTTTTTGTACTATTGTCACCAAAGTCCATCCCCAAGGTTTCATTAAAAGAAATTACCATGGTTATTCACCAAGGTATTGTTAAAATGGTAATCTTTAGAGATTAAGTCCTTACCTAATAATTTGGAGTGCTATTAGGGAGCACCCCTATTTTTGTCTTTATTAACATGTGAGCCACGTATATCATCATCAAACATTTCATAAATAACCCTTATAGCATGAAAGAAATGGGTTTCATTTCACAATCATAACGTTTTAAAAACCGCTTTAAAGACATGGTCTTTATGTCACTTTAAACCCATAGAAAAGGAAAGAGGGTTTCATGTATGTAAATCCCAGAATAGAACATTTTTTAATATATATGAATACCCTTGTTGAAGAAAGATAGTTGAGTATTAACTAAATAAAATAATGGTATTTGAGAAAAAGGAGAGGGACATTTTGAGAAAAAAATTCTCCAGCATAATGTCTGAGTTATAGGGTTTTAGAAAACATTAAAAATGGCGGGGACATGGGTTACCCACTCCTAAATGAACCCCAAAACATTATAGGGGCAGAATATAAAGGATATAAGAACATGGTAATTAAATTTGATAGAAATACCATATGAAATGAAAAACCTGAAAGGAAGACAAAAATAATATTTCTCTTATAACAATTTGGCAGCCTAACAACGTCACTTAAAACTTCTAAAAAATGAATTGATGAGATCAAATAGGGCCTCTAATCATATGAAAATAAAAGGATAGTATGATGGATATGCATATCATACCCCAACATAAAAAAAATAACTTGAAAGACTTGACATGAAAATAGAACTTTGAAAATGAGAAGGGTGAAAGAATCCCTTATTAAAATTCGGCAGCCTAACGACATCACATAAAACTTCTAAAAAATGAATTGATGAGATAAAATAGGGTGTCTCATAATTTGAACATAAAAGGGTAGTATGATGGATATATATATCATACTCCAACATAAGAAAAATAAACTTGAAAGACTTTACATGGAAATAGAACTTTGAAAATGAGAAGGGTGAATGAATCCCATATAAAAATTCAGCAGCCTAACGACACCACTTAAAAATTCTTAAAATTAATTGATGAGAGAAAGAGGGGGTCTCTTATCATATGAAATTGAAAAGGAAACTAGTATAAATATAAAATAACATCCCCAACATAAGAAAACATGGATTAAAATAAATGACATAAAGGAAAATACATGAAAAGAAAGAGAGTGGTATGATCCCTTACCTTGAAGAGTAACATTGAAATATTAAATTTTGGGACCATGGGAGGCTTGAGGGCACCTTGGGAGGACTCCTTTCGAGGTAATGGGGCCAGAACTTCATAGAGGTGGATTTTGGAATGGAAAGGATAAGAGAATGACTTTGTATTTATATTGAAATTGAGGGGACAAGGAATTAATGGCGAAGGGACACCTCATTGGTGGTATTGGCAAAACCATGGGCTTGACCATGTTATTTTCCCATGGTATTGGCCACATGGGTCACCTCATAGATTATCTTACTATTCATAAGTCGACCAGAATAATTGCATAATTATTACATCCTTAATGATGTTATTAAACACCCAAAACTCAAAAACTATATTTTCACTATTCACCGAAAATTCAACTTTCTCATAAAAAATCCCAAAATTTCACCTTAACCTAATATCAATGCTCTGAATTGAAAAATAAACTCTATTTTATGATAATAATTTTCTATATATTTTTAATTTAATTTTTAAATAAAAACACTATTCTCTGAAAAATCATTTTTTCAAAAAAATCCCCAAAAAATCACCAAAACCTAATATCGATGCTCTGAATTCAAAAATAAACTCCATTTTATAAAAATAATTTTTTAAATAATTTTTATTTTAATTTTTAAATAAAACACTATTTACTGAAAATTCTTTTTTTTCAGAAAAATCCCCAAAAGTCACCATAACCTAATATCGATGATCTGAATTCAAAAATGAACTCCATTTTATAAAAAAAAATATCTAAATAATTTTAATTTAATATTTAAATAAAAACACAATTCACTCAAAAAAACTAATACATAACCAATAATTTATGAAACAATTATTTAGCTATTTTATTGAATCTGATTACTCAATCAAGGTACCTAAATTATATTAATACTTTCTTTAAATGAGATTACTAATCTATTTGGTCACATTACTAATCCTAAGAGTAAAATCACTATTCATAAATTACTATTGATCAAAAATTATGTTGATCTTATTAGACTCTAAATTTCATACTGAATAAAATTGTAGAAGTCCATTTTTTGAAAATCATTATAAAATTTTAATCATTTATGGTTTACATAAATATTTTTAAAATATCATTTTTCTAAAATTCTTCAATAATATGAATCCTATATTAATCCGGACATTTGAAAATGAAAAAACTTCATCATAAGAGGATATCACAATTTTTTTTAAATCAAAGGATTACATAGGGCAGTTACAGTCTCGTTACATAACCCCTTATAACACCAGCATAGGACCTAAGAGTAAGGTGTGCTAGGGTGATAGAATCTTGGGGAGGCTTGGCCAACATTGCCCGAGTAGTGATTTCTATCAGCATGAACTTCTCGCGAAGGCGATTCCATTACAGCTTCACACGATGAAGTTCAGCTTGGGTTTGGTCCAGAGAAAATCCCAAATGTTCTACCTCCTTCCCGAGTCATGTCAGATGGGCATCGATCGGCCCGAGACTACTCAATGGGTCCATCTAATCTTCATTCTATATTAATTAGGATTACTTTTATATAAATAAAATAATTTTAACAATTAGTTTCTAACGGTAATATAATAGTCGAAACCCAACGGTCTCATTATAATCATTTTATTAAATGAAATAGTTTTGTTGTGTGTAGAATATGATAACACAAAATGTTAGGAGACATAATTTATTCAAAATTTCGGGTCGTTACAGTATATGTCCCCAAATGATAATGGGGTTCCATGTCAATCTTGTGAATCTAAATGAATGTCATTTTCCATGGGTATAAGTTATGAATCAAATACTTGTTTTCTCATGGATTATATATTGTTTCGAATGGACTATGACTCACTTAAAAAATTACCTAAATTTAAATTAGTTTGGTAAGTAAAATAAAAATTACGTACTCTAAAAATCATAATCTTCTATATAATTATTAAAATACTTAGATGAATATATCAATGTGTTGATCCCACAAGTGAGTTTACATGATAAGGAAATAAAATAATTCAAGATTAGAATCATTGAGACCCAACTAGAACACCATGTTGGAAGAAACATTATCCTGAGTTTCTAAAATTACTAAATTAAATATGAATCATTCATTATGAATTATCTAAAAATGTCATGAATCCTTTTGATTCTTGAAGGGGAACTCATCGTACATTCCTATTTATATTTCTCAATTATAGCTTCCTACAAGGGTTATACATAAAGCACAAGTACTTTAGTTTTCTTAACTTCTTTTAGGGCTATAAAGACCTTATAAGGATATTGGTTATTTTCAACCATTGTATTTTGATAAGAAATTCATGTGCTATATGGGTATTATGGTGTATTCTACTTATAATATAGAATATTACTTAGTGAGGGCCATATTTTTTGGGAAAAAATAACATTCCAAATTATTGTTATTTTTAGTGAAAATTTTTAAAATAATTTTAGGGTATTATATATTTAAAAATGTATTTAATTAGTTAGGTTAAAATAATAATGTGACTATATTTCTTGAAATCATAAATATTTAAAATAAATAAATTATTATAGATAATAGAAAACATCATTCAATTGGAATTTGAAGAAACTGTTTCTCCCTCTTCATTAATAGATGGAGAATAGTGTTATATGGTAAATTATATTTTCATCTTTTTTATTAAACCTTTGATGAACGAAATTATGAAAAAAATTGATAGAGAGATAAATATTATCTGAAATATCATATTTGAATTGATTTTATGTTAGAAATTTTCACAATTTCGTGTATATCTAAAAATTTCTATGTGATAGTTTAATTTTGGTATTACTAAATAAACTATCCAACAAGAGATATATAATAAAGGATTAGTTAATATTGATTGTTATGGGGATAAGGGAAGAGTTTGTGCCATTTTAGAATGTAGAATATGATAATCTTAATCAAGTAGATTACACTTTTTCTAGGAAAGGGAGATTTCAGTTTTTCAACTTTTGAAATGTTGTAATGGTTCTAGTGGGGGTATAGATCAAATATCAAGAATATGGTAACAATTATTAATTTATGCATAATGTATTAAAATCATAGGATTTTCATATATTTATGCCTTATTTAATACCTATAGATATAAATTGTATTCTTCTAAAAAAATTTAACACTTAAAAATCATGTTTTAATTCTTGTGAAATGTTATATCAAGAAAGGATATATACTCAGAAAATATTCCATCAATGTAATCATATCATGTAATTCAAATATGTTTTTCCAGCTGTAATTCCTACAAAATATGGTTCCTTTGGTTCATGAGAACCACTGAAAAGGGGTGATAAATTAGATACCATATATTACATTTTAAAATCCTTAGAAAATTAACCCTACAAATTGATTGGTTATCTATCTTTTTCAAATTCAAGCAACCTCACAATTATGAAATAATAAGACAGTAAAGAAAGGAATATAATATTTTCATTCTTCTCCCCCAGTCTGGTTGACTAAATCCTTTTTATGGAAACACTCATTGGTTTTTCTTAATAGAATATAATAGAGGAGATAGTGTAATAGGAAAAATCCCATTAGAGTCCTTCTATCTCCAGATAAAAAATATTATACGAATTCCCATCAGTTACAAATTATATTCTTATGAAAATTATCCAGAATAAAAATTTAAAAATATATAAAATAGCTAGTAGGAAAATAATACGGAAATTGGTCGTCATTTTTTCTCTGTCTTGTATGTGTCCATCTCGTGAACCCTACCATCATCTGGTATAAACAATATGATGCACCTCACTAATATTGATTTTTATTCTATATTTTTTATGGTTAAAAACACTATGGTACTTCAAAACCTACATTGATGATATATAATACAATATCTATATCTTATATTCTTTGAATGATGCTTCTATAAATTTTCTTTTATCTATCCTTATGTCAATAAGATACCTAATCTTCATCCAAATATTCTCATGGTTAGAAACACATATTTACCACATGATATTCTTTTTATGTTCGTCGTGTATCTCTTTCCGATACTTTTGTATAACACTTCATCTTTTTGAATCAAGTGAATAGTATAAACCATATAGTTTACTTGCAGGATATTTTACTATTGTTTTCATAAGAGAAATGTAATGAACATAATTTACTTTTCTCTATCAACCCAATTTTTAGAATTATTCTTAACACTTATAAAACACACTATAATCTTAAAAAAAGCTTCTTCAAAATTCATCAAACTTCCTAAACCTCTGATTTAAGGAAAAACTTCATACTTCCTTATCTCTTTTATGTATAAATCTTTTCTAGAATAAAATATCATCAGAAATGATTAATTTATTTTCCATGATTAGGTAAATTTTCTCAAAAAATCATATGGTGTAATTTTCAAAAATTAATTTATAGAAAAATTCCTATCTCTATTCTATCTTAATCCCCTTTTTCCAATATATATCAACTTTTTTGACTCAGACCATTGAATTAATCTGGAATCATTGTGATCATCATTCCTCAAATGAAATTTCTTATTTAAACAATACATTGATAGGTTTCACTTTATTAAAAAGTATTTCCGACGAAATCATTACTGTTATTCTAAAGTTCATTTATCCAATGGAACGCAACTTCTCAATATAACTTTTCAAACTCATTCAATCCGGTTAAATGATTGTTAACCTTCTTCAAACAGAGTCTGATGGTTCTTTTTTATGATAAACTCAAACTGATTACTTTATACCTCAGTAAATTCTATAATATAACATCATATTGCTTATCATAGAAACAATGAACACATTGATATTCATTAAAACTATATATTATGTCACATCAACTATGTTTTTTCAGTGCACATGAGTTGTTGACTATGTGATCACATTATTACAAATTTTATACATTTCTATCCCAAAACAAATTCTTCTTTCATCTACTTGAATTTTAATTGACTTATCTAGTACTGAAAACTTATCTTTATACTAGTAAATCAAAAATTATTTTCTCAAAGAATTGTACTAATTTCCAATATAGAGTTCTTGAAATATTGTTATCATTAAAGTCCACCCTGGTCTATCTAGTGAATTATGCATTCTATTTCCGATAAAAATATGATTTATCTACTTCATACTCCTTCTTTAATTCTACCAACTTACATATATTTATTAATATGTATTTGGGGACATTGGTCAACTTCTCTTCTAGTAGAAATGTCTACAATTTCATCTGGTAAAATGAACTTATTCATAATATTGGAAACCATAAGATCATCTTAGAATCATCTAACATAAATAAAGTTTCTTAACATAGATAAGTGAAGCCCCTTCACTAATTGCAATAACTCATTAGGAACATTTTGCAATATTTATAAGGAAATAATTTGTAACATCTTCTTTAACACATTCTTACCTTCTTGGGAAAATATTCATAAATGTTTTAGTAACTCTTTTTCAACAATTTAACTAAAACATTCATAATAGTATATTTAGATAAAAATATAAAATATTTTATATAAACATCATAAAGGATCATCAATCTCCTCTTCTATATTTTTGGCAACATTAACAACAAATTTTCAAACCCCGAATTAAAGAACTATTTTTCAACTAATATCAAACAAAAGAGTATTTACATACACCATTTCCAAAAAAACATAAATGTATAAAGTTAATTTTTTTAAAAGAATTTCATCCCATGATAATAATAAAATTTTCATCCATGATAATATACCACTGAATTTATATTATCACCCACTTTAGGAAACAAATGGATTTTGATTTTGAAAGGCAAGATTTGTGCTCTTCAAAATCTTTTACATAATCTAACACTTTGTTAAAACAATCCAATATTCTATGAGATATTATTCCTTAAGAAATATAGGATTTAATTTGTGTACGATGAAGACGGATTTTCAACCTAAAAAACACAAATATTTCACTTGGTATAATGTTTTTTATGGCATCCTCAATTTTATGTTTTTGTTGAAATTTAACAAAGAATAACATATGTAGAGACACATACTTTACGTACATAGAAATTACATTACTTTTGGAAACTCGGAACATAATCTTCTAATCATGTTGAAAGATCTTCAACATCTCCCTTAAATATCTTCCCCATTATTTTTCATACCTAAATCCTTTATTTATATCCTGGGGAAAAGAAAACATAAAAAGAGTGAGCTCAAATGCTCAGTAAGGGTAAACATGTAGAACTTAAAAAAATCCATAAACATTTGAACGTAAAAACATGAACATAAAACATCAAAATCATGAGCAATGACATAAATCGTGGTAGTACATAAGTCATAGATCATAAAGGACCATTAATCATGATAAAATAAACCATGTATTTGTGGCCAATCATTAAGCACATGATATTATTTCCATAGTATCTAAGGAATTGCTGCCAAGACCATCATAGTGGACAAAATCCCTTACTGAATCGAGTTCACTCCTCGTTCCAGTCCTATATCACTGAACTAGATTAACTTGTTGTTACAGCCATGTCTATCTCATAAGATATAAATCTTTACCCAATGAATTGGAGGGAGTTATAGGTCCCACCCATCTCATAATGAAACCATTTTTATGTGTGCCACAAAATCATAAACCATACATCATAACATAACCCATGTAATAAAAATGGAATTCTTAAACATCATGCCATCATAACATAATAAATATAAGACAAAAGGACATAATAAAAATATTTCCATCATAACATAATAAAATCAATTTAACAATAGGGTTACAAACATAATTCTATATTATCTTAGATGGAAAATCCTTTTGATAAAACACTTGAAATCAGTTCTTGAGGAAGATATCATTTTTTCGTCAAAATCATTCAAAATGACATGCAATTTAAAAGAAAAGAATTTTGTGGAAAATAATCATGAAATCTTTCATAGAAAGATTCATGGAAATTCAGCATTATGAAACTGTAAAAATCCATTCATTCCGTATATGTTAAAAAAACATCATCCTCATACTTTTGTTGGAAAAGTCAAAAAGTTCCTCCTATGGTAAACAATAGAAAGATTATTACCATAACACAGTGTAAAAGTCAAAGAGGGGTAAAAATGAATTTAAAAATACATGGAAGAATATTAAGAAATTTATGAAAAACATTTTTATGGACATGGATGACAAATATAAACCAAATAAATACTTATGTATAAGCCATGTCAGATAAAAATGAGATTTGAAAAATTATCCCTTACCTTAGGTCCAATTTCATCCGTACATGCCCAAAACTATTGTATAGTGTGTTTAAAAATATTTTTAAATTTTAAAAGAACCAGAATAATATTTATTATATCATATATGATTCACTTATTACTTTATATTACCCGTTATTTTGTCAATTCCATTTTAAAGCAGCGTTTTCGGTAAAATTGTTTCATTTATCGTACGTGTTTGGACATGATGTTCTTGATATTATTATTACTTATATCATTATTTTCTTACTTACAGAATTTAAAACATGATTTATATATCATATATATTCAGTATATATATATATATATATATATATATATAATATAGATAAATGAAATAAAACACACCGTTCATGGAGACGGTAGGCTGTACGCACACATGAACGTTGTTTTCCTTTCCTTATTGACTTGAATGGATGTATGTAGATAAATATATATATGTAAATAAATACATTAGAATTATTATGTCATATATATCATTATTCTTCATTATATATACTTTATAATCATTCTTGAATGGTTAACATGGAGAATGATTCTCATCATGTCGTGGAGACGGTAATCCGTACATACACACGAGCGATGATATCGTTTCCATTGTTATTAAATGGAATTGGAGTGGATGATATAATATCTCAGAATTGGTATCATGTTGTAATAAACATATATAGTTATTATTTACACCATTATATCAATCCTAGTTAGGTGGTGGTGGAAAAATAGATTACCCCACGGCGTGGAGATGATATTTTGTACGTAGGCACACGCGATGATTTTGTTTTCCGTAGGATGGAAAAAAGGTGAAATAGGGTTGTTTCATATTTATAATAACATATCATTATATTATTTATACTTATTTTATAACATTATAATGAATTAACTAAATAATAGTAAGTAGAAGAATAAATAAACTTGAATGAATTGGTAGAAGAGATTACATGTTCTTCGACGTGCCTTCTCTTAACCTCCTCTCAGGGCACTAAAGATTGTATTTGAAGACTACCAGGACCTCTATTAGGTTTCTATGGATGTGGATAAGTAAAATTGATAGGTTTTGACTGAGCTTGAAGGCTCAAATTTTTGTGAATAGGAGAGGGGGTAGCTTCCCTTTTATAAGGGAGGAGAGGGGCACCTTTGGAAACCTCAAAAATATTAATTTAATATAAATTCAAACCCCACATAAAAACTTCTAAAATGACTCAAATCCTAATTTTAGTTGAGATAGGGTTGTAATATCGTCAACCAATATAATTTAGACATGTTGTAAATTAATTTTAAACCTTATCAACTTGATTTATCCTTATTTAGTCTATTTAATTTTTTTATTGTAATAATATTCAAAATTTTAAATTGTTATAACTAATTACTTTTTTGTGGTTAATTTTCCATAAGTTTATACTTTATGAAATTTCAGACCATATAAATTTCAATTTGTAATTTTTAAATATTCTTGTTATTTTTAAACAATTTTATAATATGTTATTTTTAAAAAACAACAATAGTGTCAATTTTGACACTATTCATTTATTTGAATTTAAATAAATTCCACGCAGAGGATATATTTGAACCAAAATTTTTAATAGAATCCTAACATGTCATAATCATCTCGAAAATTTTTTTAGAACATTAATTAGTTCATATAATATTTATTTTAATATTTTAAAATCATTTATTTGATATTTTAATCAATAAAATAATTTCTATATCACTATTGTGTCTTCATTAAAGATAATTATTTAATCCCTAAAAATTTTAAATAACTTATAATGATGTATAAACTTTTATTATCTTTTTGAAGATAATTCATGTTCTATGTTTTATGAAGTTTATCACTAAATTAAAATTATTATACTTATAAGATATAAGAGAGTGCCATGTTGTCACTTTCATTGTTTTTAATAATAATTATATAATTTTCATGGTTAAAGTCCATGAAATGAAAATATTCCGACCCATAGGTGATATGGGTCAACTTATATACATCCAATAGAATTTTTACAGGTGTTAGAGTAATTTTATAATCTTATTTTTACCCTTAATTACCCCATTTACCTTTAACTATAGTAAATAAAAATTACAGTAGTTACTATTCATAACAACAACAAAAATGTAACCTATTAACATAACATGGACCCAATAAATCCAAATATGGAATCCTTTTTTTAAAATTCAAAACACATAAGTTGTAGTAATTAATTTAAAATTAATCCCGCTGTTGAGAAAACGAGTTTTAAAAGTTAAAACGATGCAAAATATTGAAATGTTTTTACCTATGAATTCAAGGTATAATTAATGATAAATAATTAAATTATATTAAATTGTAAAAATATATTCTATTTATAATTTAAAACCATTCATTATTATAATTTAACAATATAAATTATCTCGATGAAAAAAGTTGTTTTTAATTAAAATTTAGCGTATTTTTACTATTCATCAAATTATGAAGGTTATAAGAATAATCTCAAACATTTATCCAAAGTAAATTTTTTTAGTTTTCTTTCATGGAATACGTTTTATTTTTTAAATTGAACTTATAAATATGTCAAAATCTAGATTTAAAGTGGGTACACCATCAAAAGGCGGTAAAACTGTATTTTTTGAAAAATACTTATTTTACATGAAATATTTATTTTGCTCTGATACCATGTTCTATAATATGTGTATGATTAATTTATAATGTCATAAAATTCCACATTTAGTTACTAATATTCATAAAGTCTAGTTCATAATAATATTATAACAATATATCGTTGTTTAGTGAAACTCAGTATTGCGTACAACACAGGCTATCGAGGAAGGTCCTCTTGCGTGCAACACAAGCCAAGAATACTATTTCTATATACTAAAAGCTAGTACGGTTTTGCATATTGTGCAAGGTAATCTCGGTGTATCATACAACACAAGAGATAAAATAAATTAAAAAGAATCATTCTAATAAAATTTCGGGGTGTTACATTCTACCCCCTTAAAATGAATTTTACCCTCGAAATTCGTTGCAGTTATAAATGGTTTTATACATGAAAATTTCATCAATAGAAACCAACATCATAAAGAGGAATAACAAATCATAATTTTAAAAACTAAAGTATGAAACATAATGGTTACCCAAATTAACTCATCACTGGGTTTCCACAGAGGTGAACATAGGTGAAAATATGGATATAGAAGAGAAATCTAACCATCAAGTTCTGATAAAGAGTGGTAGAGAACAAGGATATGAAAAATCCAAAAATCACAGAGCCATAAATATGTGATGATATAAGGTACCATATAATTCATCAAATATGAGGGTACTAGGACAACATTTTTTGGTTTTCAAGATAATTTTCCTAAAGTTGAAGTATTTTTTGAATTAAAAGAAATACTTACTTGATTTTTTTGTAATCTCACTAATTTTTTCCTTGAATAATTTCCACTTTATCTCTTAAATAAATGATGTTGAATTTTTCTTACGTGAAGTGTTGACAGATCATGAAATAGAATGATTGGGCATTCCATCGTACTCAAACAGAAGGTTACAAAAATGTATATACATAAGTCCATCTTATGGTGAGATTAATCGTATATGGTTCAAAAAAATTGACTTGTACTTCATATATCAAACTTCTTAATAAAATAAATCTAGTTTCTACTAATAGAGGATTTCTTGTAGGCCAGTGGTAGGCAATAAAGGCATATCTCACTTTGGTTGTGCGATTCCCGCAACCTTGTCTGATGCGACGGGTTTTCGTCCGTCCTATAGGTTCTCCTTTTTCTAAAACTTCACCATTATAACATTCCAAAAATAATATCGAAAAAAATTTTCAAACCTTAAATAATACTATCTGATGGCCAATCATTAGGCTTATGAAAAATACTTCTATCCAATCTCATAGTGTAAAGTAAAATATTACAAGAAATGTCATCTACCGAGCATGTGAATACCATCATCTATCATATGATATATCTTGTTCGTCACATTGCAAACATGTGAATACCCTAATCATGTATTCTCTTGAGAAATGAATACCCATTGAACCTTAGTGAAAACATGAATTTTGTCAAAAGATAACTCTTTCCTCATACCAAAATCCAAAAATTTCTATATACTCAAACCCTGATATCACTTTGTCCTTATATCATTCATGAGCTCATTAATACTATCAAACAAATTATTTTCTACTTATCCCTTCATTATGTGCATGTCATCAACATTCCAAAAATATTTCAATCAATTTTCACGGTTACCGGTACCATATAATTATTTATAACCACAATCAACCAATACATTGATATTCCAATATTCCACAATACTATAAATGAGATTCCACAACATTATTTTAGAATCCCATTTCATAAACACATAATTATTCCACCACATCATTTTCATACTCAACATCTCAAATAGTGATTGCATGTGATTTCCTTTTGTCCTTTTCCTTAAGAGGTTTCTCACATCGATCATCATTAACCCTTGGATTAGGGAATTGATTAGCATAATGCCCCATTTCCTTACACTTGAAGCATTAAAGTGTTGGTGGAGCATTTTATATTTTCTTTTTAACTATTCACGTCATTTGAAACCTTTTTCTCATTACATTGGCACTCAGATGATCGATGACTTTCTATTCCACAATTGAGACATTTTCTAGTACCTTTTAAACAATACCCACTATGCTTCTTTCCACACATTGAGCATAAAGCCACATTCACCTTCTTTTCACCATTGTTCTGAGATTTTTCCTTGAACTCCATCTTTCATTTTTTCTCAAAAACATGTGATGTATATGTAATACCAACATCCAGTTCAACCTTGACAGCACAACACACAATTTATTCATAGATACTGAAGTCTCTTATAGTTAATTACCTTCAAAGACTTGGTTTTAAGCCACTGATGAATTGATCAAATTTACTTTCAGGTTGGATGATAAATCTAGATGCATACCTTTAAATCCCTGTAAAATTCGCCTCGTATATACCAACACATTCATCATCCTTTTTCTTAAGCTCAAGGAACTCCTTTTCCATACTAGTTCGAATAATAAGAGGGAAGTACTTGTTGAAAAATATGTTCTTGAACCCATCCCATTCCATGGATTCAATTTCATCTTAGGGCCTCGTATTCTCAATTAGAGTCCACCAATGATCTGCTTCACCACCCAAATGGTAAATATCTAGAATGACATTTTCATGTTACTAATAGTGAAGTATGGAAAATATATTTTCAATGGAACTGATCCATTATTCATCAACAAGTGGATCATAAGACCCACTGGAAGAAGGTGGACATTTCTTCATGAAGGAATCAATAGAATATTGTTCCCTTATCTGCTCATTTGGAAGTCTAGAATGATTCATAGCTTGTGTAAGTACAACAATAATATTTTCACTCCATCTCCCATAACATTGGTTTTTTCAGGAGGACAATCATTGCATTTTCCATTACATTGATCAACACAGTTCCTTCGAGTTCCAGCTATCATCTAAAACCCAAAAAGAATAGTGTTAGAGGAAAAAAATCATGCTAGGAAAGCAACATAATAAAGGGGGATTACCTTCAATATATAACATTTTAGGTTTAATTCTATGATCTTTACTGTAATTCTAGGAATATAACATATACTTATACTTAACCTTAGGGACATCCCTAGACATAGCTTAGAAATATCTCTATGGATTTCACTAAAGTTTTCGCATCCGAGTTTCCAAAGGTTGACAACACCTTCACTTTGATACCAACTGTAGAGACCCATACTAGATGTACATAGACATTGCATTACTTTTGCGGAATATTTAATAAATGAAAAAAATAGACACCCAAAGACCGTATTAGTTTAGTGTATTTGTAAACTTGAAACATAATCTTCTAATCATGGTGAATGATCTTCAAAATCTCACATAAATATCTTCCCCTTATGTTTTATTACCTAAATCCTTTCTTTATATCCTGGGGAAAAACATATAAAGGGTGAGATCAAATGATCTGTAATGGTAAACATGGAGAACTTAAAAACAATCCATAAGCATTTGAACATAAAAACAAGGACATAAAACATCAAAATCCTGAGCAATGACATTAATCGTGGCAGTATATAAGTCATAGATCATAAAGGAACATTAATCATGATAAAATAAAACATTTCATTTTGTCCAACCATTAAGCACATGATATGATTTCCATAGTATCTAGGGCACTGCTGCCAAGACCATCATAGTGGGCAAAGTCCCTTACTGAATTGAGTTCACACCTCGTTCCAGTCCTGTATCACTAAACCAGATTAACTTTCTGTTCCAGCCATGTCTATCTCATGAGATATAAATCTTTACCCAATGATTTGGAGGGAGTTATAGGTCCCACCCATCTCATAATGAAACCATTATAATGTGTTCTACAATATCATAAATCATACATCATAACATAACCCAAGTAATAAAAATGGGATTCTTAAACATCATGCCATCATAACCTAATCCATATAAGATAAAAGGAATTGATAAAAATAATTCCATCATAACATAATCAAATCAATGTAATATTAGGGATAGAAACATAACCCTATATAATCTTATTTGGAATATAATTTTGATAAAACACTTGAACTCAGTTCTTGAGGAAAATATCATTTCTTCTTCAAAATCATTCAAAATGACATGCAATTTTAAAAGAAAAGAATTTTATTGAAAATAATCATGAAATATTGAATAGTAAGATTCATGGAAATATGTAATTCTAAAACCGTAAAAATTAATTCATGCCGTATAAGTAAAAAAACATCCTCCTTGTACTTTTGCCGGAAAAGTCAAAAAGTTCCTCATATGGTAAACAAAATAACGATTCCTTCCATAACACAATGTAAACATAAAAGAGGGGTAAACATGAAATTTAACATACATGGAAAAATATTAAACACTTTCTGAAAAACATTTTTATGGACATGTATGAAAAATATAACCCCAGTAAATACTTACGTATAAGAAATCTCGGATAAAAATGAGATTTGAAATATTATCCCGTACCATAGGTCCATTTTCATCCATGCGTGTCTAAAACTCAGGTATAATTGGCTTAAACATATTATTAACATGTAAAATAACCTTAATAATATTTACGATATCATATATGATTCACTTATGACTTTATATTACCTGTTCTTTTTTGAATTCCATGTTAAAGCAGCGTTTTGGGTAAAATTGTTTAATTTATCGTATGTGTTTGGACTTGATGTTCTTGATATTATTAATACATATATCATGACTTACTTACTTCTCAAATGTAAAGCATGATTTATTTATCATATATATTTATTATATATATATATATATATATTAGATAGATAGATGAAATGAAACACACCGTTCATGGAGACGGTTGGTCGTACCTACGCATGAACGCTATTTTCCTTTCCTTATTGACTTCAATGGAACAAATTAGATGACATATATATATCTATATATAAAAATCAAGTAGCATTAATATGTCATATATATCCTTATTATTCATTATATATACTTTATAATCATTCTTGAATTGTTAACATGGAGAATTAATCTCATCGCGTCGTGGCGACAGTAATCTATACGTACGCACGAGCGATGATATCATTCCCATTATTATTTAATGGAATTGTAGTGGATGATATAATATCTCAGAATTAGTATCATGTTATAATAACCATATATATTTATCCTTTACACCATTATATCCATACTAGTAAGGTGGTGGTGGAAAAATAGATTACACCACGACGTGGAGACTGTATTCCGTACGTACGCACACACGATGATTTTTTTCCATAGGATGGATCAAAGGTGAAATGGGGTTGTTTCAAATTTATAATAACATATCAGTATATTATTTATACTGATTTTATTACTTTATAATGAAAAAACTAAATAAGAGGAAGTATAAGAATAAATAAACTTATAAGAATTGGTAGAAGAGATAACATCTTCTTCGACGCGCTTTCTCTGAACCTCCTCTTAAGGCACAAAAGATGGTCTTTAAAGAATACCTGGACATCTAGTATGTTTCTATGGAAATGTAGAAGTGACATTGTTAGGGTTTGTCTGAGCTTTAACCCTAATATTTTTGTGTAGAGGAGTGGGGGGGAGGAGCCCTTTTATAAGGGAGGAGAGGGGCACATTTAGAAACCTCAAAAATATTAATTTAATATAAATTAAAATCCCACATAAAAACTTGCAAAATGACTAAAATATGAAGCTTAGACGAGATAGGTTTATAATCTCATCAACCAATAAAATTTACACATGTTGGAGATTTATTTTAAACCTTATCAACTTGATTTAACCTTATTTAATATATTTAATTTTTTTGTTGTAATAATATTCTAAATTTTAAATTGTTATAGATAATTACTTTTGTGTTGTAAATTTTCTATAATTGTATACTGTATGACATTTTCGACTATATTTATTTTAATTTAAAATTTTTAATTTTTTTTTTTATTTTTCAACAATTTTATAATATGTTAATTTTTAAAAACAACAATAGTGACAATTTTGACACTATTCATTTATTTGAATTTAAATAAATTTTACACAGATGTTATATTCGAACCAAAATATTTAATAGAATCCTATCATTTCATATTCATCTATAAAATCTTTGGAGAACATTAATTATTACATATAATATTTATTTTAATATTATTAAAACAATTTATTTGATATTTCAATCAATAAAATAATTTCTATATCACTATTGTGTCACCATTAATGATAATTATTTAATCCCTAAAAATTCTAAATAAATTCTAATGATGTAGATAATTTTATTATATTTCTGTACACTATTCATGTTCGATGTTTTATGATGTTTATCACTAAATTAAAATTATTATACATATAAGATATAAGAGAGTTACATGTTGTCACTTTTTTTGGTTTTAATAATAATTATATAATTTTCATGGTCAAAAGACCATGAAATGAATCTATTTCGACACTTAGGTGATATGGGTCAACTTTTATTCATCCAATAGAATTTTGGCAGGTGTTAGGGTAATTTTATAATCTTATTTTTACCCTTAATTACCTGATTTACCTTTAACTGCAATAAATAATAATTTTTGTAGTTACTATTCAAAACATGAAAAAAATATAAGTAACCTATTAACATAATTTTGACACACTTAATCCAAATATGGAATGAATTTTTCAAAAATAAAAACACAAAATTTGCGATAATTAATTTAAAATTAATCCCGCTGTTGAGAAAATGAGTTTTAAAAGTTAAAACGTTGCAAAAGATTGAAATGTTTTTAATTATTATTGCATGTAAAATTAATGATAATGACCTACATTATATTAAATGGTAAAAATATGTTCAATTTATAATTTAAAACCATTAAATATTATAATTTAACTGTATAAATTATCTCGATGAAAAAAAGTTATTTTTAATTAAAATTTAGCATATATTTACTATTCATCAAAATGTGAAGGTTATCAGAATAATCTCAAAATTTTATCCAAAGTAAATTTTTCTAGCCTGATTCCAATGAAAATGTTTTATTTGTCATATTGAACTTATAAACATGTCAAAAAATTGATTTAAGGTTGGTGCGCCATTAAAAGGAGGTAAAACTGTATCTTTTGAAAAATACTTATTTTTCGTAAAAATTTTATTTTGTTCTAATACCATGTTCTATATGTGTAAGATGAATTTATAATTTCATAAAATTCAAAATTTAGTTACTAATATTCATAACATCTAGTTCATAATAATATTTTTACAATATATCATTGTTTAGTGAAACTCAGTATTGCGTACAACACTCGCTATCAAGGAAGGTTGGTCTTGCGTGCAACAAGAGCCAAGAATAGTGTTTCTATATACTACAACATAGTACGGTGTTGTGTATAGAGCAAGCTGATCTTGTTGTGGCTTACAACAGAAGACATAAAAGAAATTAAAAAGAATCTTTCTCACAAAATTTCAGGGTGTCACAACATCTCTACCAACAACTTTTTATTTTATTAGGTGATACTTAATTCCAATGTTCTTTGATAATGAATATTGCATAGGGTTTTTAGAGATATTTATAGAACATGGATTTTCTAAATTATCATTAATGGTTTTCTAACATTCACTCTCATATCTTCCAGCTTAACATTTATCCAAATCATTTGCAATGAATCATGGGTGGCAACATTCTACTATGATTTTGTTGTACTCAATGAAAGAAAACATTTTTTCTTACAATATCATCCAACCCAACATCATCACATGAAAAAGTTCACCATGATGTTTACTTCCAAATATTTAAATCATCATCCCAATCAGTATCAGTGTATCCTATAGTGATCATGTCACAACATATTTTATAAAAAAATCCATTAAAATATATTCCTTTAATACAATTGAGTGTTATTTTAGAAAAAACATGTGTCATTCCCAAGGATAATTTTTATATTTACCATAATTTAATAACATAATCAGTTTATAGACTTGAAGAAGCAATATAGATCATGATATCCATAATCTCCTTGAGGTTTTTCTCATTCAAACTTTTCCCAACATCATATTTACTCATTTTTACTCAAGCAATAATTAGTTTAGAAACATATTAAGATTATTTCAATCTAAACATATGTAAAAACTCATTGTCCTAATTTTCTATTCACAAAAAGATATATGTTTCATTCTATTTAACTTTTCATCGTAAAAAGGATAGTTAATACATCGAGAATTTAAATTTCAAAGTTATTTGATTCTGGATAGAGTATTATTCTCAGGATTTATCTCTATAACTTGTAAAAAATATATCATCAATATAAATAATGAAAATAAGGGAAACCATGATCATTTTTAATACATATTTTGTTATCAAATTCTAATTTAGAAAAGTACAAATGTTTTAGGAAACTATCATTTTTTGAGTACCCTGAATATGGATCCTATTTCAACCCGTTGAGAGATTTCATTAGATTATATACCATGGTTCCAAATATATCAAGTAATAACACATAAGGTTTCTTAATATAAAAGTCTTCAACAAATTCTCCATTTAATAAAGTTGACATGATGTATATTTGATAATGTTTGTAATAACAATGTACATCAACTTAAAAGAAAATTAATTCATTTCCAATACTATAATATGGGAAATAATTTCTTCAAAATAAACACCTTCAAACTATGTTTAAACCATTCAAACAGGTCATGATTTATTTCTTCGGATTTATCCAAGTTTAGTCCTCTTGTTTCTGAAAACCCACTCTGTACCTATAACACTATTTTTTTAAGGTACAAATTACCCCATTTTATTTTTCTCAATCAAATGAAACTCATCATTCATCAAAATTAATCACTATTTATGTTCAACTACCCATAAATATTATTACTGTTCCACCTATAACATATTCGATATTTGATTCTCTATCCTAGACATCCTTTTATTATAAACTAGAGATTTTTATTTTCTAATGATTTTGTTAGATACAACCTGTTTCTATAATGTACCAAAATTTCTAGATAATACTTTCATATAAGATTAGTCATCAAAATATTGATATATCTCATATTATACACATTTTTTCAGTTTATTTTCATTTTTATTATACTCATTAGATGTAATATATTTGACTTGTTTTTTACATTTTCAATAACATTTTTTGAGGATTTTAGTTTTTTAATTAAATTTACAGCATATAAATCCCAAAAAATCAATATATTTATTCAAAAAAATTTATGTTCTTTTTATTGGTTGAATATACCAAAAAATGTAATCCTTATATTTTTCATTAACCATTCAAAGAACCTGAATATTCATCCTTATTAACCCAGGATTCCAAAAAACCATGAAATATATCATGGATAGATTTTTTCTAATACCATATCTCATATGATGTCATTATTAATTCCATACATCGTAAAAAAATTATTTTGTACGTGACGAATAGTAAAAAAAACCCTCTCCAAAAAGCATAGAATGTTTCAATTCATCATCATACGTCATTCCATTTCTACAGACCATCTATTTTTCCTTTTTAATGCAATATTCCGATAAGGAGTGTGTGGATTAGTATATTTGTGTTTGATTCCATAATTCATCTGAAATGATTTGAAGTCATTACTTTTTTACTCATTTACATTGACTGTTATTAACATTATAATATAAACAAACATCTCTCTTTCAATTTCTAAACTGAAATATCTAATCACTTATGCACCGTATGATTTTTTTCATGAAAAATATGTAGGTCACCCGAGTGAAATCAATAAAGCATGAAATGAATTATAAATCAAGACTAGATTATTTATGTATCATCAATCAATAGATAACAAAGTGAATGATCTCATGTGGTCTGGTGGATTTTATTTAAAAATTCATGTGTCTTCAACTGAATATATTTTCTTTATGAAATGTTATACAAATGGCATCATATTTCCATGTTAGTTGTGGTAAGATTCTTATAACATCTTCCTTATAAATTTTCATCATAATTTTTTGAAAAATATATCTATATCTTAAATGACACAACATATTTTAATCCACAACATTTATGAAACATATCTTTTAATGATATCCAATTTATAAGAGATTTTGATTTGTTCTTTCACCTTTAGTAATAAAGGCTCAGTCATTCATGATTTTTATTATAAAAGGAAAATTTCTTAAGGTAACTTAATTATCATAATATAAATTATTCATAACAAATATAATGTCTTTTAGATCCCATCAACATACAAAAAATCCATTGTTTTCAATTTCTGAGCTTCAATCTTTGTAGTTTTTATTCATATGGTTTTCACATAACTATAAGTTTTGAATGTAATTTCTCTTCCTTTATGTTTTTTTATATCATTAAAGATATTGACAATAATTTTTATTGAAGTTGAATGGCCAATATCAGGAATCCATGAGTGTTACTTTAAATAGAATTTAGATATCTCTCAAAAACAAAAGAACTTTCTGTAGCATTCTTTTTAATAGACTCATTTTATTTTATAGAATAATAATCTTTTCCTAGATGTCCTTTTATATATTATTTATAAAATTAACCCTGTTGGTAACATCTTCCCCAATATTCCCCCAGAAAATCAATTTTGATTTTTATTTTATACATTCTACCATAAAATAACATTCCTTTATTTTATCTTAAAACATAGAAAAATGCCTTTATTTCTCTTATTGTTTCTCCCCATCAATTCATGATTGTTTAATCGGAGAGACATATTGTCCTGATAGTTTTAGCACTTGATCCAATAAGTTCCTTTAAATTAAAAATATACACAAAATCAAGATCTTATGTATAAAGATAGATTTTCCCTGTAGAATGTTTTTTATGATTCGTAAAATGCTTATATAACTGTTTACCCTTAGCTTGAGAAATTTTTGTTATGGAAGTAATTTTCAAATTTTTCTGATGTGATGTGATTTCCACATAATCACTCAATAAAATATTTCCAAAATGTGTTTTTAAAACCTATATGGTTTGAAATATCATATGATCTTTAATCTTTATTGGGTAATTATGCCACATGATTATTGAGAAGAGTTTTCTTAGTATCTCAAGATGCTTCAGTTTCACCTCTCATTCCTTGTATAAACTTTTAATCATCTTAGTAATGTAATTTAAACCTCAATAAATAACTATTGAGTTTTAAAGATATCATATAATTTAGAATAATTTAATTTACTATGATCATCTATTATCATTCCTTATTCTGCGACTTCAAATTTAAGGTTCATCATTTTTTCAATGTACACATCACATTCTAAGAAGGTATTTATTTACTACATTCATTTTCACACCTTCATTCTTCAACAATTTAGTTTATTTTTTTAGTATTACTCCAGGAATTATAAATTTTTTGATCTGAGATTATATTCTATATATTTTTATCTACTATACTAAACATAACTATTTGATGAATATTATTTTTTCACAACCGTTTCCGAAAATGTTTTTTTCTTATATGGGTTTTCATTTTTAGGTGATCCATTGTTTGTAGAGTCCTAATCATCATTCTTACTCCATATACTTATTCCATTTCTAGTTAAAATTTTATTATGTCTATTAGATTTCTTATCATACATGGATATTTCCTCTAATTCTTGAATCTTGGGATTTCTTCAAAATAATCTACATATTATCCAACTTCCATTATTGGAATATTCATAATAATATTTCTAATTCCTCTATATATGAAAATTTTAAATGGGTGTCTGCCTCCATATTTCCCATTACCTCTTTGGACATTTTTTCAGATAAGAGACATGGTTTTTTCGTTCATTTAATCCTGTTACTTATCATATGAACCCCTGAGGTACGAAATCCTACAGTTTAGAAACAAATTACATTAAATATATTAAATTACTAGTTAATAGTTTATTTATCTTCCATTCAGTTATCTTTGAAATTTCAATGCAAGATTTGTAGGTTTATTCCTTTACTATAATATTTACATTTATGATAATTTTATGTTATTTTGGAAATAATTTAGTTGTATTGAGACCCATCTGATTCATAAAATCATTTTCCTATGAATAATTTATAATATCTTTTTAACCTTCCCATCTAACATTAGATTTATTTTTTCAGTAAATATTATAGGATAACATTTCTCAATGGGTGGAAACCCAACTATAGATGCATCAATTAATTCAATAGAATGAGAAATAAGATAGGGTACGTTAATTTCTTTAACCCAGCTAATTTTTTTACATTGAAAGTAATAATAACTATTTTTTGACTGAAATGACATTTTCCCTAATAAGGATAAGTCATGGAAACCTAAATTTGATAGTTATTAAAGTTCGTTTAGATCATTATAACCATTGAAAAGGGGGTGAAAGGGGCTCAATCGATGAATATATTTTAAAATTTACATTCCCTATAAATTACACCCACATTTTAATAGACTCATTTTAATTATAGAAATTTTAATACATTATAGGAAGATAATGATTAATAATTAAAAAAAGGCACACATGTTTTACAAGGTTCACCCCATGTGTGGGTGCCTACATAATATCAATGGAATATCTCATTATTTTATTGAAATTAACTATAATATTATAGTGAATTTAATGAGTGAAATCCTATTTGACTACTTCTATCTCTCAAAAGGAATTATTAGAAAGAATTTTGTGAAATACAAAAGTTTTTCTTATGAAATTGTTCTATAAAAAGAATACGAGAAAATGTAAAATAGATCCTGAAAATATAATCCAAATAAAAGTCATTCCGTTTTTCCATATGGTAAGAGTCTATTTGGTGTAACCTATAATCTTCAGGTCTACATTCACTATATCTGCTTATGAATCTTCATTCAATCTATTGAAAAAAACCAATGTGCATCACAACCCACTTTAAATAATTTTTAGATACTATCTCTATTTGGTATACTCTGGAATATGATTCAGTTTGATGTATATAAACTATAATTATCTCTCCTAGTTACTTCTTCTTTAACCAAATGTTCTCAGGTTTGTAAACTCACCATGCTCACAAATTTTACATTGGAACTTCTTCTTGTATCTTTGTACAATAATATTCTATAGCACATCAACATTATGAGTATCTTAAACAGTACACATCCTATATTTTTCTTTCACACCCTTACATAGGTCTTCTCATTAGAGAAAATTTTAGGAAGATGGTATCATTTTCCACCTCAACTAAACTCACTGAAATATGATCAATACTTCTATACATTCATGAATCTTCACAAAAAATATAGTATAGACAATTTACTTTGAACTTCCTTAACCAAAAAAATGTGGAACTGATTCATACTTTTTCATCACAACTAGATAGAAAATTGTGGTTGATAACATCATCTAAATATTGATAAATTTATTTTCCATGTTTAGGTAAACTCCCTAGCAACTTCATCCAGTGGATGTTTTTCCAACAACTTCTTAAATATTTCATTATTTAACCTCATTATTTCTAACTCCCATTTGTCTAATATGTGATGAATAATTGACTATATTTAATGAATATGTAATGAATGAATTTAATCATCTTTCCAAAACTAAAACTTTATATAAAAAAAGAAAATACACTTGTCAAATTTCATGAAGTTATCCACCAAATGACATAATTGATATTTCTAAAATTTTATCTATATAAGGGAACTGGACTGCGCAACCTAATTTTTCAAACTCATTAAAGAAGCTTCAATTATTATTCACCTTTTTTATAACGTATTCTAATAGTTCTTTATCACATATATGTGAATAGATTTCTTTATACCAATACTCTATTATATAACATCATATATCTTGTGAAATAAAATAATTCCTCACTGAATGTTATACAATTTAATTTTATGATCAGCACTGCTATATTTTTTTATTTACTCGAGTAATTAATCATATGATAATATTTTTGAAACTTCTATATACTTCAATCATTACATTCCACCTTTTTCTGGTTAATGTTTCCCAATATAATCTGATATTGAATCTTCATCCTTGCACAACTGCTTGAACATAAATTTTATTAGGAATTTTATATTATTTTTCCCTAAAAAAATATTTCCATTTATTGATAGGCAACAACCACAATTTTCTAACAATTAACATTCATTTTTTCTATAAAATAACATTTTTCCTTGTCTAATACGAAATTCTACTACATATTTGTCTTCTTACGTCTTTCAGGTGATCCATGCCCTATGATATTGGTGCACTTCTATTATTGTAAAAGAAAATAAAACATTGTCTCTAATCATGAAGTTATTCATGCTTTTAGAAACATTATGAAAAATTTAACATTATCATACATAAAGAATGTTTCATAAAATAGTATTAATAATTCCTTCACCTCTTCTAGAAACCCATTATGATAGTTTCCTAATAATAATACGGAAAAAATTCATAATAACATATATCAATATGTCCATCCATTATAATTATAACATTTTTATCAACTTCATAAACCCTTTATCACCTTTTTACAAGATTCATAAAATGACATGTTGAATGAAAATATAAAACATGTTATAAATAACAAAAAATAATCTTCAAAAATAATAGTTCACTTGGGGGGAGAGATCAAACTTTTTGAGATATAAAAAACTACTAGATATATCACATTGAATGGTATAGATAAATTGAAGGTGTATAAAAATCAATGAATTCTAGAACAATGTATTATATAGAAATATATTTTTGAATAATTTCTTGAATTATAAAATAAATACTTATATAACATAGATAGAAGTGGGTTCCAAAAATCTAATCACATTAGGTATGTCAAGTATAAAATTTAAATAAGAATCATTATCACAATACCTATAATTTTTTTTAAATAGTTCAAAATTATTTTTTATATAATTCAATTGAGTATTCATCATGAGTTTAATGTCATAATAACATTAATAGAAAATTAAATCTAATAAGTGGGAATATATGGATTAATTCAGTATGATAAATGTTTTAAAAGTTGGTATTTTGAAAAAAAAATTAACAGTTCACTTCGAATAAAAAAATATTTTTAGGAAGAGTCTGATGGGTAACTGAAGGAATAAATAAACATATATTTAGTTATAATGGTTTTAAAGTTAATGGATATAATTTGTATAAAATAGAACATAATAATTATAGTATTATTTTTAATAATGTATATAATATTATATAGTAAGTGAAGCATGTATTTGTAATAGAGGGAAAATTATAATATATTTAAATATAAATTACATTGGTATCAAAGACAAAATATGAGAGTTTGATTGAAATAACACAACCTTCTAAGACCTACCTTGAAAATGATATGATAAGTGTGACACTCCAAGACTACCTCTGATAGGATATGGGATGGTGACAAGCGTCAAGTTGGCTTATCAAACACCTGTGAGGTCATATATTAAAGTAACTATATACACACACACAACTCTAAATACACCTAAAATACAATAATAAAAATAAAATTGATTCAAATTCATATATATATTTAAATCCCATAATCAGAGTATGATAATAATACTATAAATCATAAAAGGGATTAATACAATCCGCCAAAACTATTAATAATAGTATAATTAATTGATGGAGGGGACAATAGTTAGAAGAAACACTGTGTATGAACCTCGATCTATCTATCATTGATATTCACTATATTCTCCGAGACAACCAAGGAACTCATAAAACATCATTTCATCTCTATAATACATTACATGTATTTGTAGAGCCCATGTAGGTGTGAGTGTAAAATACATAGTAGGACACCATGAAATCACCAAAAATAAAGAATCAAGAGAATAGTCAGTTCACCACAATGGAATGTCAATTATAATATGAGACATACAATAATAATCTCCAGATAAAATCACAATAGACACTATTTCTTAGGGTAAGGTCACAACAAAAAATCAATCCTTGGATTCTTTCTAGAGATAAAATACAATGATTATCTTATTGAACTCACTCTATGAGATGAATAATTTATATGGTGCTCATCCATGTAGTTGTGTTCTTAATGTTTCACCCAGAAGAAGATGGTGTTGGATGTATAAAGACATTGATACATAGATTTGGGAACACACACAAGGCCATGGGGGACATCACAAACCATAACCTCAATAACTTTCTAGTTGGGGATCAATTTAGTTGTTTTTTGTTCACATAGATACAATAAACCCTACCTAGTTCTGATGATATGATAGAGGATCACACCCTAAAACTCATGGGGTATTTAAAAAATAATATACAATACTAATCCCATGATGGGGATCCCATTGTATACTCAATAAAAGATTTCTCATTCTATCGTAATTGGATAATAACTAATGGAACACACCCTAAGGAAACTGGTCTATATTGAAGGGGGTATGGGCCATAAGAAATCTGGGAGAAATTAAATGGTTTCAATGTTTATTATATGGTGTGGATTTCCAATCCTAGGTCTCACCATGTGATTTAACCTATGATTATGTTCTCTAGTACATTCCATTTACTTTTTCCATGCCCTTATAGCAGGCCAAATCAGGGTACCTGTCAATATTCATGTATATATCAATGCCCCTGTACTCTGGTTGTTCCCTTAAACTTAGCTTTGTCTATGCTCAGGAAACCCAAGAATACCTGAAATGATCTCTGGTCATATCACATGTAATGTGACACAAGTCACAAAGTGTGTGATATTTTATATCACACATAATACCTTTCCGTCATAGATTGGTCCACATGGTGAGTATTCTTCTAGACTACATGACGTGTATCACATTATTTTCATTACTTATTAGTCTTCATAAATCTACCTCTTCAACATCCTTTTAATTCAGAGAGGATTTTAATATCAGCATTATATTTCTGATCTAGGACACCTAAAGTCTTTATATTGTCGATTGGAATTTTCTAACCACCCAAATATACTCGTAAAATATCTTCTATCCCATCGTGTTGTTATTTTAGGCCAAACATGAAAATGAGAAACCATAATCTGATCTTAATTGATCTCCACTTATCCACATTCACCACTATAAATGACATATGTTTCTTGAATCTTGAGCCCAGATCCATGGTATAAATCTATTTTACATAAGAACAATCATGAAATGTTTTAATACCAGATATTTGTTGCATTATATTCCAGAGAAATACCAGCGATAAATCATGCGAAGAATATGAATGAAAACCATGAAACACAAAATAGGTGAGAACCTCATCCATTTTTTAGGTTGGACTTTATTCTTTTTTTAAATGAAGAATGTAAAGAAACCTAAAAAATTTAAACAATCCCTAATACAAAGGAAAATAAATTATCAACTGAAATCAAACACTGATATATAACCCAATTTTTGTTTGGTGAATTATTTTGTGTTCCATATAGGATATAAAAACAATATAATTAATTAATTCTATGTTATACTAAATGGGATAGACTGTGAGAGTTTTCTAGAGGGTCGTTATTAATTGAATTTTTGTTATGTTACACCATGGGGATTAGACTGTGTGAACTTTTCCAAAGGTCATTATTGAATAATTGAATGATTATGAAGAGTCTTCCAAACCAAGGCATAAGCTTGGACATGGTCATACTTCATTGTTAGATGGCCTTCTAATACATCTGTTTTTTTACTCTTACATAGGGGATATAGAGTTAGGATAGATCCCAAGGCTTACATTATTCAACAAATTGAATAAAAAATGAATATTAATGTAATTAGAAACTAAAGGGTTGTTTTATTTTTAGTACTTCCTTGTTTTTTATTTCATTCCTAAATATTTCTTGCTATATAAATTTATATTCACTAACAGATATGTATATATATTATGGTGATTGTATACTAGGATTTTCCTCACACCAGGATTCAATCATATTTTGGACCCAAACACATTGTTTGGTTGTAGGTATAGATAAGGGAATGTTCCCTTCCTCATAATGTACTTGATTGTTGTTGGAGCTGGAGAGCATGGGACCAAGATGAGGCTTGTGATGCTGCTGGAGTTTATTTATTTTCATTTATACATTGGTTTCTATATTTCCTTCCAACATTGTTAATTTTTTGGATTCTTTCCAAGAAACATGTGACATGAATAATTTATATATACTCAAGTTGATAAATTTGTATTAGTCTTCCACTATTTACTTTTGTTTTATGATGATACTTCATCCACAATTGTTCACTATTTTTTTGATTGAGTATACTCTACCAATGAGGGCATAGTTTCTCCATTATCACAGATTTTCCCTCAGTACTAGTCAGTAGCCTCTGCCATTTGGGGAAATATGCTTGAGGTCATGTGACTAATCAGTTACATGGAACATTTAGGTGGCACCTAGAACCGGGACGTTACAAATTTGTATCAGAGCTAGGTTATTTTTCTTTTTTCATTAATATTTGGATCGAATATACTAGGATAGGATGAAATAGGTAGTTGGTAATATGCTATGTCTGAGAGTAGCTAATAGGTGTATAAGGAAAATCCATGTTACATCGAATACTTTAATATTTTTGGGTTTTTAATTATTACAATTGATTTGATTTCACTATTGAACAATTCACTTGATTTGTGTTGTTATGATTGATATCAATGTGGTTCTATTTCTATTTAAACCCAATGAGATGAGGGTATTCCATCTCATACATCATATAGGCACTTTCTAGTGATGACATGTCATGCATTATTGTCATGCCATTTAAGGCGCATTAATTATTGCATGTTGTTGTGATAGATATTGCATAGGATATACATGATGTTGTGAAAGTTGTTATGACAGAGACACCTTATATTTTGATATGGTATTGGTATATGTAATGTTTAATTTTTATGGACACTAAGATTTTGTCTCTAAGGTTTTATGGGCCCTCTTGGATGAAAATTTGATCGATCATGTTGGAACATTAATTGAATTTGGTTAATGTGACATGATTAAAGATATCAAACATTGATTAACTGGGAATATGGGCTATCACAAATTAGAACATGGAATGCCTTGGGAAAATAATACGTTTTTATGGGTTACAGAGTTGTTTTAGAGTCCTACTGTCTAGAAACCCAAAACACATAGTGTGTGATGTTAGGAACACATGCCATGTGTTCTTCTATTGGGGGAGAAATGAGTTTTATTAATCACACTTAGTGAACCATATATACATGCAATGTAGTTTTGGACTGTGTGACTTACTATGTGAGAAGTGACACGGGGTTGATGAATGTTTGGTAGAACACACCGTGTACTGGTAGTTCTGACTATGCTCAATTGAATATGTATCTGACCATGTGACTAAGAACACAGGTGGATCAAAATTAGGTTTTACACATTAAGTCTATCTTATACATGCCATGTTGTGATCAACCATATATCCAGCCATGTGACTAAAGACAAGGGTTTATGGAACCATAGCAGTACATTTGGTGTCAAAGGTATGCACTCCATTTAATGTTACACCAGAAGAAATGTGTAGTTCTATCCATGTAGGAGTACTTGGGAAAGACGAAGTATCCAAGTACACACCATGTCTCATGAGGAACACACTGTGTGTATGGTTTGTTACATGACATGGTAGGAAGGATTACAGGATAATGATAAAGATTAAGGGAACACATCGTGTAGTTGTTCTACACGTTGTGTAAGACTCTTTTGAAAAACATTAATCCTTTCCTTTTCTATCAACTAAATAAACATATAGGTTTATTTCCTTGATAGTCTTGAACTGAGGAGAGTTCTCGACCTTACAGAGTCATGCCACAAAGACGTCATTTGGTTGTATGCCAATTTTAGAGTGATGATCAGACACTAAAAATAGTAGATTAGGGACTACTAGCGGATCATCCCATCATGCCCGTCTTGGAACCAACTTTTATACCATACACTGGCATGGATGGACTGTTCCATGATGGCATTATAAGGATGATATAATCCTTTCCGGGATCCCACATACTACCCCGCCTATGGATGAGTTGACACAACTATTCTAGTAGAAAGATCCTTCCACTTTTGCAGATGATAGATGATGCACCCGATTTGTGTAAACATTTTCATACATATATTTCTAAATAAAAACATGTTTTCAAAAAATATCTGTTGTTTCAAGGATATATTCTTTGATTTTGGTGAGTCTGTTTATTTTCAGAGATTTCTGGTCAAGATACACAAATCAAGGGATGTTTGTAAAATTTTTCAACTACACGGAGTGCACTTATATACACACCGTGTACATTCAGATGGGGACACGAATCAAAAGGGGGAGAACACGCCAAAGTCTCTAGCCAGATACCACATGTTGTGCGGATTACTAATACACATTGTATACTAGCTTCTAGATGCAGTTGGTGGATCTTTCTAGGGATTACACGCCGTGTGTGGCGGTGATACACATCGTGTACTGGCCACCAACCGGTCGCTGATGCCGTGTGAGTCAAATACGACGTGGATGGACACCTACCGAAGAAAAACCATGAAAAAGGACCATTGACAAGACTACACGGAGTGTACTTTTAAACATTCTGTGTACTTTATTTCTATAAATAGAGGCCTTGGCCTTCGGACCAAGGGAGCCAAAACACTATAAGAGAGGGGAACATCTACTGCCCTATTCCTGAGCCACTGTTGTACCACTACTCCACCTTTCCACCATCAGACACCTCTCTTCGAAGCTTATCCGAGGACCAATTTAGGTATCGAAGCTGTTATTTTGATTATTTCCTTTATGTGTAACTAAAGACCCCTTGTCTTGGGGTTGTGGAAGATGAAGGAAGTTTCTATGTTTGTTTGATTTGTAGGGTTGTGTTCTTTTTTCTAAATTCTTCTTATTTTTCTTTAGCTATTGCTGAATATTATTGAGAATTCTGATCCGTACCAAGGGCGTAATTCTCAGGGACATAAAAGAAGAATGATGATGAGTTCTTTCATGATCATTGAAAGAATTCATCGATTCAAAAATGGACTAAACTAAAAGTAGGAATTTTGAAACACTGACTACTGGACCAAGAAGTAAAGTTTATTCAATTCCAAGACAAAATCAACTGGACCAAGGGAATCTTGACATTAATAAGATCCAGAATGATGAATTATCATAAAAAACACAACCATATAAGGAATTCGCATTAAATCTCCGTAATCACCATAGCCCCAACACGCTCTTTTCCTGCTAAATACATCAAAAATTAATTTGTTTTTTTCTCTTAAATTGTTAAATATTATTTCAAGTAAACAAAACAGCTTCAAAAATTACCACCAAGAAAATCATATCTAAATTCAGCATAACTCACTAAATTAATTCTAAACTAAATTGAATTCATGCACATACAATGTTCCCTTTGGATCGACCCCGCAGTTTCACTATACTAAGTTAAAGAGTGGGTAATATCAATTTCGGAGGCCGAAAACATACCTTCGGTAAAACGACCGACCAAATTTTGGCACCATTTCCGGGGAACTGACGATTTAAGTGCTAAAATTTAGTTGTGTTAATAATTAATTAAGATAAAATAAAAATTAAAAATTCCCAAAAATTTCATTCCTAATCCAATTTTTATTTATCTTTTATTTTCCTCGTTTACACTTGGTAGTTTTTCTGGTTTTGTGTAGGTCCGTAGGTGTATGAGTGACCACCTCACACGTTACAAGAGCACTGAGTCATAAGGATTTTTTCAACTGACCCAGAGATCGAATGGATGTTTTGGAGGTGCCAAAAAACACTCATGGCCAAAAAAAAATCAAAACAACCCCACAGATCAGAACGAGGAATGAAATATAGCTGCCACCCATGAAGCTGGACAACAGTTAGGTCCGGATGACTACCAGAACCAGCAAGCCCCTATTGATCCCCCATATGGCCCATTGTAGCTCCAAAAATTCCAACCAGAGGAGATTCCATATTTCATCCAAGATCAGGGACCATATTATGCCCCTCATGACCAACAATACATGCAGATTCTCCCTCCTCATCAGCCACCTCCACGTCGTACTCTCATGGAGTATAGCCTTCCATCGATACACAGAGCTAATATGGGCATCATTCATCCTCCGGTACAAGCTCGTCAATTTAAGATCAAGCCCTCTATCATGAATCTGATCCAGAACACCGTTCAGTTCAGTGGCCTAACTAGTGAAGACACGAACACCCATCTCTCCAACTTTCTGGGGATCTGCGATACGTTTCGCTACCACGGCATGTTTGAGGACGCCATTCGTATTTGCCTCTTACCCTTCTCTCTACAGGACATGGAAAAATATTGGATCAAAGGGTTGATGCAATGATCCATCCTCACCTGGGAGGAGTTGGCACATGCATTCCTATCAAAATACTTACCACCTTTGAAAATAGTAACCTTGCGGAATGAGATCCACAACTTCCAGCAGCACGACTCCAAGTTGTTGTACAAATCCTAGGAATGTTTCAACGAGATGTTATTTAAATGCCTACACCACAGACACCCACTATGGATGCAAGTAAAATCCTTCTATGGAGGTCTAACAACAAATACAAAGTCCGTGGTGGATGCATCTGCTGGAGGTATGGTAATGCGAAAATCCCCCGAAGAACTTCTTGAGAAGATATGTCCGCCAATAGCTTCCAATTTCATTCTGAGCGGGGGACCCAAAATGAGGTATGCATCGTATTGATTCTACTACCATACTTGCTGCCCAGTTGGATGCAGTATCCAAAAATATGGACGCACTGAATCTCAAGGGCGCATCTGAAGTCCATGCATTGAACCATCCATCATGTCATGACTGTGTTAATAACCACATCCTGGGAGAATTCCCAAGACCATCAGTAGACCATTAAACAAGCGAGGTGAGCTATGTTGGTCAAAACAGTGGGTCAAACCAGTTTCCACAGTACTAGAACCCGGCATGGCGTGAAAAACAGAACATAGGCTGGGGCCAAAAGCAACAGATTCCTCCGCCCCAGTGACCGCCTGGCTAGAGTCAGCCAATATATTAGAACCCATAACCAAGGCCACAACAGAATCATTAGGGTTTCTACCAGCAGCAAGGGTGTCAAAACCCTCACCTACAGCAGCCAAGGTAGCAACCACCTCCACCAGCTGCACAACCACCTCAGCAAGAGAATCCCTCCAGGTTAGAGGACCTTCTGATGAAATTCATAACAACTACTGAGACAATATTTCAGAATCATGAGGCTTCTATTCAAGGCCTCGGAAACCAAGTCAACCAATTATAAAACCATCTCTTAGGGAAGAATCCTGGTACAATCCTAGGCAACACCGAGAAGAACCCAAGGGAGGAGGCCCATGCGATCACTTTACGAAGTGGAAAGAATCTTTACCGGAAGGAACAAACATAGTAAACTACACCTAACCTCCCTATTGACAACACAGGTCCAATTTAAAACACCTATTCATCTGAAAATCTGTCATCGGATGCTCAAGATGGAAAAGGAAAGGAGGTTGTCAAAACATTCGAGCCTATATTACCTTTTCTAGAGAGAATGAAGCAAAGAAAGCTGGATCACCAATTCAGAAAATTCCTAGAGGTATTCAGAAGGCTACACATCAATATCCCATTTGCAGAGGCTCTAGCTCAAATGCCAATATATGAAAAATTAATAAAGGAAATCCTCTTGAATAAGATGAAGATGGAGGATTTGGGCACCTTTTCACTGAAAAAGGGGTGCTCCTCCGTCGTATAACATTCCATTCCTCCCAAACTCCAGGATCCAGGTAGCTTTACTATTCCATGTACAATTGGACCCTGTGAATTTGGAAAATCCATGTGCAACATAGGGGCCAATGTCAACCTCATGACATTCGGAGTTTTCCAAAATCTCGGACTCCACGATCTGAAGCCTACCCGAGTCGCCCTAAAACATATTGACAGATCCCTTAAATATCCAAAGGGCATACTGGAGGCTGTGCTGGTGAAGGTGGGAAGATTGATCCTCCTTACAGATTTTATTATCCTAGACATGGAGGAGGATCATGAGGCACCTATTATATTGGGAAGACCATTCCTATCCATAGGAAAAGTCTTGATCGACGTGCAGCAGGGGAAGATGATCTTCTGGGTAGGAGACGAGAATGTATCCTACAATTTTTGTAAGGCTATCAACCAGGCATCATTGCACGAATATGAGTACTGTTCTGTGATAAATATAGTGGATGATCTCTTGGTGGATGAACTAGTATGTTCCTTTATTTCTAAAAACTTTATCATTCCAGGCAGTCCCATTGAAGTGGAGCCAGAGAACATTCACGTTCTAAAAGGCCAGGATGACTACTATTAGGATAATCTCCACCACCCCTCTCAGTTATGAAAAGGTGATTTGGTCGAGCCAATGACCTTAAACAAAGGCGCTTCCTATGAGGCAACCCAAGGGTTACACGCCGTGTCCCACTTTTCTACACGATGTGTACTTATCTTTTTAATTTTTAATCTTAATAGTATAAATCTATAGAATAACTAATAAATAACCCGGGATGATGCCGATGCCAGTGGTAAAGTCACTGGAGTTTATTTGATCTGTCGCCGGTTAGAAGCCTCTCGACCTACCTTCGGCACGAGGTTCCTCCTTTTCTTAAACGGCGAGTGTAGTCATTTATATATATTTGCTTATAAGAAAACCCATGATGGGGATGGATCGGTTGGTTAGGATCGTAAACCAGATCCAAAAGACCCTCGTTTGATTCCTAACAACCGTCCCATTTCCATCATTTATCATTTTAATAAAACCACACGGTGTGCCTTTCGATATAGGTTGTGTCTGCCATAATTTTTCTTTCTAATTTAAAAACTTTTTCCTATAAAATAAATTCACACGGATGAAGTTGGAAGATTGGTAATGTCTCAGCCTTAGATCCAAAAGACCCGAGTTCGAACTCGGATAATCTCTCTACTTCATCCCCATAATTTTTAATTAAAAATCACACGCTATGAATTTTATTCTTTCCTTGTGTATAGGCTGTATGGATTAAATTGTATATAAATAATAAATAAGAACAGTAGTACAACCTTCGATCCAGTGGATCCGGGCTTCCGTTTAGAATAGATAATCGCCAGTTTGAACCTTTCCCTAAGAACCAGACCAATGGTTGTAGTTATCTTTTTTCAATTATAAAACACATAGCGTGTATTTCCAGATACACGTCATCTATAGTTTTTTTTGTAATAAAATATGTAAATATCTATATATATATATATATATCAATTTTTATTTTAGTTATTAGTTTTATTTATTATAATGTTATCTATAATAATTATTTATATATAATTATTTGGTCTAAAAAAATAACATACATGACGTGTCTGATAAAGTCTACACCGTGTAGTCCGACTATAAAAGTTGGATGCCCTAGGCGGCCACTATCCGTGTCGCGCAGCCCCCCCACCCCCTCGTCGTTTTCTTCCTCCAGAACCCAAACGACCCACCATAACCAAATATACAATTTTACCTCTTTTTAAGGCATGATTTCTTCCTCATTTATCTCATATCATCAGTTATGCCATTCTTCCCTATTTATTTCCTATTTTTTGTAGCGTTCAGGGTGTTTTTTGATTTCTTGACCGTTCGGATTCCACCAGTACACGAGTACGCATGAAGAACACACACCGTGTACCCTTGTACGTGGCCACACACTAATGTTATTTCGAAATTTGAAACTACAGGATGTGTATGTTCGGTACACACTGTGTACTATCCAAAGTCATGCCCGGGTCCTCCCTTTGGCACGACCACACATCCCATGTTCCCCTACACGATGTGTATGTTCGGTACACGCCGTGTAGTATATTATATGGCCCAAACCATTTGTACTTCCAACATGGCTAAGACCTCATATTCTTATACATGGACTATAAGATACATACACTCCATGTAACCTTTACTGGCCCATGACTCACCCACTCGGCGTGTCTTTTCGGAATATACGCGTTGCTTCTCGATACCACTACATGCCGTCTACTTGGGACTTACACACCGTGTGATTTTATTTTTCTAATTTTTCTCACATTTTCTCATTTTCTTCTTTTAATTTTATTTTCCTTTTTTTCTTTTTTTTCTTTTTCTTTCACTATCAGGTTATGGAAAATCACGATCCTTCACAGGGGAAGTAGCCGGCCTCCGCCACTGAGGGCGAGATGACCATTTTTTGGTGGATTAGACACCGACCTCTGACGCAACCGGACCCAGATGCTCCAGTCTAGAAGCTCCCTCTGTTGGCCATTCTTCCACCACCCAATGCCCTAGTAGTGGCTGGGTCTAGCACAATTTTCCCACCACCTTTCAGCATCGTGCTACTGAGCACCACCATTTCTGCTACATCAACTGCCGCTCTCCCTATGCCGTCTTCATTTGCAGCCGACCCCACATCGATCGCTTCCTCCACCAAGCCTTCACCTACATGAGTTTATCCACCCTCAGAGCTAGATCCTGCTAGAGCACCACCTGGACCGGGTCCTGCGGGTATCCCCTATCCTTGTATGGTATTCCCAGCTACCGACTTGGCACATGATAGATTTTTACATTTCTCTCGCCACCCGATTCTCTTGAGCGGTCACTATCTAGACCCTGTTGTGCCTTAGCAGCTGGGAATATGGGAGGAGTTGAGGGAGCTCCTTAGCTACACATCATTGCTGGATATCCTTAATGTCAGCACTCTTATCTATAGAGATTTATTTTTGAAGTTTTCTTCATCGGTCGAGTTCGATGGACCTAAGTACCAGGAGACACCAAGAGATACCATCCCAGCAGTTATATTTCTGCTAGGCAGCAGCCATTTTTTCCATTCCCTACCTGACTTTGGCCAAGGGTGTGGGTTCTACCCCCATCCAGTGACCCCACTGTGAGTCTCCACCTTGCTCTTCCTGAGCGCCCAGCCCTCATGGCTGCAAGGTAGGATATTATCGGGCCTGATCACCCATACGCCCCCACCTCCCAAATGAGAACCCTCATCCCCAACCCACTTATCATCTTCACTCACCAGTTCTTTAGAACCATTCATTTTCCCCTTCATGAAGATATGGGGGTCGTGAATGCCTGTGACATAGAGATCCTTACTTGTGGTATCACGCAGGCCTACCCGGACCTTACTTACCTTGCAGCCTTGTATTTCCATGCCATGTTCATAGGCAATCAGGGCAACCTGAACGGTGGCTTTTATGCCACACGCCTTGCCACCCACCTTGGCGTCTTTGATCCTTCTCTTCCACATGATCGTTTGGGTACCCCTCAGCGGATAGACTTTCTCATGCTTATTCGAATGGGATTATTCTGGAAGCAGGGGAACTTACGTCATTGCCCATGCCCAGCCCCCACCTTTTACCGACCCTCTAGCTCCCACGGATTCCCCTTCACCTCCTTCCCCACCCCTTCCTAACACCTCCCCTGTTTCTTCTTCCCCAACCATTCCCCTTCCTGGCCCTTCCCATGTTCCTTCCCCTCCGCACCCTCAGCTGACCCACCCATCACCCTCCACCTAGCCGAGATCACCCTTCACCTGACTGGCATGGAGTAGTAGCAGACTGATATCCATCAACGCCAGGTCCTTCTTGAGCAGATGATGGAGCTGATTTTGCAGCATCTTCATATTACCATTCCTGTGCCGGCTTCTTCCTCCTCCGAGCCTACAACTTCTCCCGTCCCGCCTACTGACATTGCCTTGTCCACAGACCCCATTCTCATTTTCACTATAGGTGCTAGTCTATCGCCTCTAGTTGAGCTCTCAATTCCAGATGTTCCTGCGGTAGTGAGCCTCCCACTGGTCGAGGCCCCTGGCTCTTCCACTATTACAGTCGCTGCTGTTGGCCCACCTGTATCATACATGCCATCCCCTAAGGGGACGCCATGATAGTGACCTTTATTTTGTTTTATATTTCTATTTTGTCCTTTTTCTGTGCTGTTATCTTGTGCATGCTTGTAGTTTTCTTTTTCATGGACAGTCATAGGAATCATGGAGCGACTTGGGCATCATTTTTCATGTGGGGGGACTTTTTACTTTTTCTATTTTCTATCTATTTTAGTTTACTTCTTCCACTAATTTCCCTCTTAATTTCCCCATTTTCCCCTTTGCTTGCCCTTTCCCTTGGTATTGCACTTGGTGGACCATGTGCGATATTAAGTGTGGGGGAGCCTCTCTCTATTTCACCTTAGTCTTTTCCCTTGAACTAATATAGGAGACATCATTTTTAGATTATATATTTTCAAATTTGAAGAAATTTTGGTTAATCATATTTATAATTTCTAAAGTTATCAATAAAAACTTTTTGAGGATTGCACACTTATTTTGATTCTTATGTGTTTTAAAATGATTGAAGATATAATTTAAATTACAAACATGTAATCTTGGATAATTACATGAATTAGACTAATCAATTATTTTGCAAGACATGACCTGATTTTCTCTTTAATTATTTTTCCCACTTCCGAGAGGTATTCTAAACTACATTATCATATTCTTTCTAATACCCTCTTTCTTGATAGATTCCTAGAATATACATAACTACCATAATTTTCATGTTATCTTTTAAAAACATGAAATTTTTTTGAATTACATTAAAATGTTTGAGGTATAATATTGTTAACCCCTTTATCTTGAGCCTAACCTACACATTATCATCGTAAAGCCCGTAAAACCATGAATAGCCTTTATAAGAAGGGATATTACCGGCCTATTTCCCTTCCTACCCAAATTCATATATATATTTTTTCATGAATATTCATTTGAGCTCACAAGAAGGGATTGGAATCACATTCTAAAACTTCATGAATTGACAAGAAATGAAGTATGGGGGAGTGCCTCTTGATCATTTGGGGTGAAAAATAGTTCCAAAGCTATATTTGGGAAATTCTGAGAGGTTTCCGTTGTGCTCTAATAAAATATGGTATAGACAATGGGTCCTTATACACATTTGTTGGTTTGTGACTCTTACTCTGCAAAAGGAAATGATGGTGATAAGATCTTTTGATAAAACTTGTTGAGGATATTTTAACATCGAGTTTAACTTTGAGTATCATGCATTGTTATTTAAGAATTTATCATCCCTTCTCAAGACTTGGATTTATCTTTCACATATTTACCTACCAACCTTTGTCCACAAAAACATCTAATCCAATTTGAAAAGTCCTCATGATTTTTGTAAAATAAATTTTTTAAAGTGGAGAACTATAATTCTTGAAAACCTATAGATAGAGTGTATATATATTTGATTGATCATAACCTTATTTAGAAACACCTTGAGTGTTGAGTATATTTTTGGTGAGGTAAATTATCAAGTGGATTGCTTATATTTGTATGGTTGAAACATATGTTAAACGAGGATGTATGTAGTTAATTGTATTATATATGAGGCATGATTAAAATATCTTATGAATTGAATTTGTTTGTTCATTTTAGAATTATTACTCAGTAACTATATCATTTATACTTTTTCTTAATTGAATTCCTTCCTTTTAAAAATATAAACTCTTTTAATTGGATGTTGAGATTTTCCTAGAAAGCAAGAAAACGACTAAGTGTGGGGGAGTTTGATGCACCCGATTTGGGTATAAATTTTCATATATATTTCTCAAAATAAAACAAAATTCAGAAAATATCAGTTGTTTCATGGATATATTCTTTGATTTTGGTGAGTCTATTTATTTTCAAATATTTCTAGTCAAGATACACAAATCAAGGGAAGTCTGTAAAAATTTTGCTACTACACGACGTGTAGTTATATACACGGCATGTACATTCAGACGGGGACACGGATCAAAAGGGGGAGTACACGCCCAAGTCTCCAGCCAGATAATATACTTTGTGCCGATTACTAATACACGCTGTGTACCGGATTCTACATGCGGTTGGTGGCACTTTATATGGATTACACGCCCTGTGTGGAGGCACTACACACCGTGTACTGGCCACCAACCGGCCGTCGAGGCCAGGTGAGTCAAAGACGGCGTGACTGGCCACCTAGAGAATAAAAACCATGAAAAGGGACCATTGACAAGACTGCAAGGAGTGTAATTTTATACACAATGTGTACTTAAGTTTTCTATAAATTGAGGCCATGGCCTCTGGACCAAGGGAGCTAGAACACTTGAAGAGAGGGGAACTTCTGCTGCCCTATTCCTGAGCCACCGTTGTACCGCTACTCCGCCTTCCCACCATCTGACACCTCTTTTTGAAGCTTATCTGATGACCAATTTAGGTATCGAATGTCTTATTTTCATTATGTCTTATATGTGTAACTAAAAACCCATTGTGTTGGGGATGTGGAAGATGAAGGAAGTTTGTATACTGGTTTGATTTGTAAGGTTGTGTTCGTTCTTCCAAATTCTTCTTATTCTTATATAAATATTGCTTAATATTACTGAGAATTCTGATCCAGTCCAAGGGAAGAATTCCCAAGGACATAAAAGAAGAATGACATTGAATTATTTCATGATCATTGAAAGAATTCATAGATTCAATAATGGACGAAACTAAAAGTAGGGATTGTGAAACACTGACTACCAGACCAAGGAGTAAAGTTTCTTCAATTCCAAGACAAAATAAACTGGACCAAGGGAATCTTGTCATTAATAAGATCCAGAATGTTGAATTATCATGAACAACACAACCATATAAGAAATACGCATTAAAACTATTTAATCTCCATAGCCCCAACACGTTCTTTTCCTGCTCAATACATCAAAATTTCATTTTTTGTTTTCTCTTAAATTGTTAAATATTATTTCATGTAAACAAAACAGCTTAAAAAATTCCAACCAAGAAAATACACACTAAATTCAACATAACTCACCGAATTAATTCTAAACTCAATTGAATTCACACACTTACCATGTTCCCTATGGATCGACCCTGCACTTTCACTATACTATGTTTAAATAGTGGGTAATATCAATTTGGGAGACCGATAAAATACCTTCAGTAAAACGACCGACCAATAGAGGACCATTGGTTGCAGAGTCATGATTGGAGGCCATGATTTATATCTTCAAGCATCTAAAGATGAATTCAAAGAGGAGGGTAAAGCTCGGGACATACATGCTATGTGATTCTGCCAAAAGATAGTTGGATGTTATCTCATTGGTAGGAAATCATCAGGATATGGATTGAGATTAGTTTTAGAGTCCCTTCTATGACAACTTCTACCCTGAGACATTGTGTGCCAATTGATCCCGGGTGTTCATGAACATGGGGAAGGTCACTCAAACAGTGATAGATTATTCATCTCTCTTTTTAGAGATTCCGCACATTTCAATGGTTTTTGGAGGTGACGAGTTACATTTGGTTAGGTGATTTGAGGATGGTCTTAGGTATGAAATTCGATCGTAGGTTATTGTTTTAAGGAGGAATTTGTTGACTACTATAGTAAATCTGCTTCTGATTGCCGAGCGCAATCTTAGGGAGTTAAGAGATATGTCCTAGGGTGATCCAACATCAAAAGTGTGTACTCCTTCAATCGATAGCAATACGCATAGCATGGAGCTCGCATGGGATGTTTCTTCTGGTAGCCGTGTAGTATGATAGTAGTGCGTAATGAATGGGAATATGAGGGAACATTTCCTGAGAGACCTAGTTTATTCCTGATCTTGGGGTAGGATGGGATATATTCAGCGTTTTTGGTGGATGTTCTCACCAACAGCGAGTGAGAGGGGAAATTTTATGACTCCACAATCAAGAAAGGTCCACCGGTTTCCCATCAGTTAGGAAAATAGAGTTTGTCAGGTCGTTCATGTAGATGAGGAAGTTGTGGCCATGGTATATATATGATAGGTTTTCAATTTCAATAGGGAAGATCATCTAAGGGTAGTTAGGCAGGGTCATATGGCCACGATACAAGTCATAATTTTGAGATTGAGAAGACCCATTAACAGTAGAACTTCAGACCCTCTACTGTTAGATATACGATTCTAGTTGCCTTAGTTTTAGCTTCTTTTCTTTTCGATTTAGTAACTTCCAATAGTTTCATATTGGTTGTCATTATGGAGATACATGGGTTCTATATGTTTACATCTGATGAAATTATGGTTCTAAACACTCTATTGGGGATTAGAATGGGTGGTGTACATCAGATCACGTAATGAACTCTTGAGGTTAGTGGGAGTCACTTGTTATAGGGCCTCTATGTCTTAGAGATGACAATACTCGATGGAATTATTGTAATGGACTGGTTGGTCACTTTCCAGGCCTTTGTTGACTTGTTTGACTATAGGGTGAGTTTCATGTCAGCAGAGGGAAGGTCATTTATACACAAGGGGGAATGGGATGTCTAGGTGAGAAGAGTGGGACATGAGCATCATGGGTTGGTATGAATTGCAGCCTAGATTGATAGTTCTTACATATATGACTAGGGGAATTCATATATAGATATTACTCCAGTGGTGGATTGCTCCAGAGATGTCTTTTGAGGCGACTTTTCTGGTTTACCTCCAAAGAGGGAGGAAGATTTCCCTGTTGATCTTGTGCCAGGAGTTGAACTAGTGTACATTCCTTCTTTTAATATAGAAACACTAATGTAACAGGAGCTCACGAAGAATTTAGAGGAGTTGTAGGCAATGGTTTTCAGGCAACCCAGTACTTCTCATTGGGGTTCACCTATCCTTTTTGAGAAGAAGGAGGATGGTACCTTCAGAATTTGTGTAGATTATTGGAAGCTAAAATAGTTGGCATTCAAGAATAGATATCTATTGTGTATGTTTTATGATCTCTTTAATCATCTTCGAGGAGCCTGGGTGTTCTCGAAGATTGAATTGAGGTCTTGTTATCATCAGGTGCATGTTAGACCATCTGATGTACATCTTACATCCATTCAAAGAAGGTATGATCTATATGATTATTTGGTTATTCTATTCATTCTCACTAATGTGCTAACATTTTTCATGGAAATGATGAACCAAGTGTTCCATTCTTACTTTGATGTTTTTGTGGTAGTCTTCATGGATGATATATTAGTGTACTCTTACACTTTACATGACCATTACACCAATCTTCAGATCATATTGGGTACACTATGAGAGAATCAGTTATATGATATTCTCACAAAATTCGACTTTTGGATGGATCAGATTCACTTATTGGGTCATGTAATCTCCTAAATAAGAGTATTAGCAGACCCACAGAAAGTGAGTGTAGTAGTTTCTTATGAGTATCCAAAGAACATCTTTGAGGTACTGAATTTTTTGGGATAGAATGGTTACAATACATTGCTTATATATGACTTTTCATGCCTAGAAGTGCCACTTACAGGCCTGGTTAGGATCGGCGAGAAGTAACTATAGACAAATTCATGCAATTCAGCCTTTCAAGAGACTAAAGGGAGATTTAATTCATCACTGATACTGATTTTTCCAGATCCAGAGAAGAGTTGCACCATTTACTATAATGCATCAGGTATTGGGATTGGATTAGTGCTTTTGTGGGGGGGAGGATTCGTTTAATAAAGGTCTTTGTAGTTGAGGCCAAATGAAAGGAATTACCCAACACGTGATCTCGAGTTAGCTGCGGTTGTGCATGCTTTCTGTGGTTGGAGACAATATCTTTTGGGGAAGAATTTTGTGGTATACACAGATCAGAAAAGTCTCAATTATATCTTTATGAAGCATGATCAAAATTTTAGGCACTGAAGGTTGGTTGAGTACCTCTAGTCTTTTGACTTCGTGATTTCTTACACAAATGGGAAATACAATATAGTTTCTGATTCATTAAGTAGGGGAACTCATATATAGGAATTCTAAGAGGCCAGTAGTTAGTGGAATCCTATGGATTTGTCCTCTAAGATGCATTTAGATGTGCCCAATGGATAAGAACAAAATTTTATTTTTGCTATTGTTTTAAACTCTACTCTACTTGATCAAGTGAGAATGAGGAAACTATCAAATTATGAAGGCCTAGTCTTAAGGAAGAGTGTCTCAAGTGAGGAACCTACTACTGAATAGACTATTTGAGAGGATTAGGTTTTTCATTTTCAAGGGTGTGTATTGGTGTCAGTAGACGAACGTGAAGAGATATTTTGAGAATTTCATTCCTTGGTTTGGGCAGTTCATCCTAGGGTCACCAAGATGTTTCCAGATTTACATCGTCTGTATAGGTGGACAGACATGATGGGAGATTTTTCTGGTCTTTTAATGATATGTTCTATCTATCAGAAGTTGCAAGCAGAGCACCAACAACCGACAAGGCTTTTACAATAGTTACCCATTCCCGAGTGGAAGTGGAATGATGTCACAATTGATTTTGTGAAGGGTTTACCAAGGTCACCCAGAATAATTGATGGTGTATGGGTTGTTGTTGACAGACTCATGAAGGTGGAACATTTCTTTTGGATTAAAGAATCTTTCAGTGTTGATGAGCATGGGAGGTTGTCCATCTAAGAGATTGTAAGTTTTCATGGTGTTCCGCACTCTATCATTTCATATAGGGATTAACAGTTTACTTCTCATGTCTTTTAAGGACTACATATGGATTTGGGTACATAAGTACTTATGATTATATCATACCATTCCAAGACATATGGCATGTCCAAGCGCATGATTCAGGTTTTTGAATACATGCTATGAGCATGCGTCCTAGATTTCAAGGGGTATTTGGAGAGACACATACCCCTATTGGAGTTTACTAATAATAATAGTTTTCAGGAAATGAAAAAGATAAAACCTTATGAGGATTTTTATGGTTGGACATTCTGATCACCCCTATGTTGGTTGGAGGAAGGACGCAGCTATGATGGGAAATCATCTTGTCCCGGAGACCATTGAGTACGTGGAGTTGACATGAAAGAGTATGGAAACTACACAATCTCCACTAATATCTTATGCTAATTGGAAGAGACAACCTCTAGAGTTTGAGGTCATAGATTTGGATTTCTTATGTAATGACCCCAAATTATCATTGGATTGAGAGTAAAATTAGTCATTACTAGTTCTTAAGCGACATCCCCAAGATGCCAAGTGATGGAAATAAATGCCAAAGGGTGTCAAATACAGGTGGGGTATGATTTTCATATTAATAAATATACCAATAAACCTACCAACCATAACCAAACAATCACTATATGATGCATGAAAAAATGAAAGACAACTCATCAACTTCATGTAACTCACAACCATATCAAAGTAAGCAACAACCGATGAATAAAAAATTATCAAAGTACACAATAGATAAGCGACCCATGACTCTCAAAAGACCTCAAGACATTGTGCTACACAAGATCCAAGCTCCACAATCTCTGAACAGCCCAAACATCATGATGTAGTTATAAAAACATGTGAAACAATACCTTTTCCCTTGTCCTGGAAGATTGCATCTTCAAAAGCACCAATGTGCTGAAGCAGGGTTGAGTATCAAACTCAGTTTTTTTCCACAATTAATTCCCTACTGACGCCACTAAGATAGACGAGTTAGAAAAAATTATATAAAATTGTTTATATTAAAAAATTTCTTAAAAATATTTTATAACTAAATGTAAATATGTTTCTAAAACCATTCATTACCAAAATCATACAAGTGCAATTGAAACCAATTTTCCCAACAAGATATTTTTCCCGAAAAGTATCTAAACAATATTTACAACCATTTCAAAATACCCAATTATCACCATACAAATCCATTCCTCAAACCTAAGAAACCAACCATGCATGCTACATTATGACTGTTCCATACTAATATGCATTTTCTCTTCAATCTACAAAATCATCACAAGGTAATTTTTTCCCATGTTCCATTAATCCTTTGGCACATAGCACAAGGGCATATTTCAACCATGCCCTGTATATGAAATAACCATGTGCCATTAAACCTTTGGCACTGAGCACAATGTTATATTTCATCCAAGCCCTGTACATGAAATAGGAACACACAACACATATTCCCAACGATCAATCCAAAATAAACCTTTCTATAAAAACACCTTTTTACTGATAACTATTTTCATCAAAACTATTTCAACTACAGACCATTTAAATTAAAATCCATTTTTATTTAAGATAATTTCTATTGAAATTTCCTTTTTCATCAACCATTTGGCAATTCCAGAAAATCTATAATTTAAAATCGTAATTTTAAATTAAACCCCCTTTAGCACAACTATTCACAAAGATCACACAATTTCATAAAAACCAAAAATAATCACAAATGAATATTTTCCATGCATTTCACAATTAATCAAACAAATTTTTAATTTATTCCATTAAATTATTTCAAGAGAAGTCATGAATGAATCCTCCTACCTTGAAGGTTGTGACGAAACATTGAGAACAAACAAAGAACGCACAAGAAACTGGGTTGATTCTCCATGAACGACCTTAGTTATCTTATCCTATCAAGATCAAGACACAAAAATGAATTATTTGGAATAAAAAAACGTAGATATACCCACTATAGGATTAGATCTGAGAAATAATAGATATAGGAGATGTAGATCTAAGCAGATCTAAGAAAACATGACAAATCCAGAAAGAATGGTGACATACCTCAAAAAACCGGACTCGAAATCACCAAGGGAATGCTTAGGGATGGCTCCAACTCAAGTGGGGAGGGTTCCCAAGACTTCTAGGGAGAGTAATGTAGAAATAGGGGCGTTTTTAAGCCAAAAAGAAATATATATATATAATGAGTAATCTCCTAGAAAATAAGATCTAGAGTTGACCTCTGCATTAGGTTTAACCACATGGTTTGGGCCAACTGTGTATGGATCATGCAACCTTTCTATTAAACCCAAAATTCCTTATAAGACCCCCAAACCATCTCATCTTTCACCTTTTCCTTTTTATGGAAACACATCTTTTTGTGGAAACATCCCATTTTATGGAAACACCACACATTAGGGAAACATCCCATTTTATGGAAACTCCCCACTTTACAGAAGCAACCGACTTTATAGTAACACCCCACATTTTTGAAACAAACCAATTTATGGAAAACCCAACATTATGGAAACACACAACTTAATAAGAACACTCTATATAATTTAAACTCTTTATTTTATGAAAACACTAAATTTTATGGAAACTCTCTATTTCATGTAAACTTTCTATTTTATGCACACAAATTTAGAAGATGTGAGGAAAGGGATTATGTACCCAAAATTTGGGGTAACACATTCTCCTCACCATTGGAATTTACATCCTCAGAATGTAGAAAGCCCACGCTTGCCAAAAAAAGTTATGGCCACCACTCTTTGATTTCCTTCTCACGTTCCTAAGTCTCTTTCGGAATCTAAACATGCTGCCATAAAACCTACTCTAGGATGATGCTTTTCCAACACAGTTTTTTCTCTGGTATATCCATGATCTGCACTGTGATATGTACTAGGGATGCATCCAGTTCTAGCTCAATGTGATCTCTTCTGATCACATGGTCAGGATTAGGGCGATCCTTTTTCAACTAGGGTACAAGGAACACATTATGCACCAATCTAAACTGTGGTGGTAATTTCGACCAATATGAAACCTATCCAACCCATTCTAGTATCTCAAAAGGGATAATGTTTCTAGGAGAAAACATGCCCTGATTCCCAAAAGGACGATGTCCAAGACATGGAGAGATCCTCAAGAATACATTATCTCCTACAACGAATGACCACAGTCTTTGACAGTGATCTACATATGGTTTTTGATTACTCTAAGTCGTCGCCATCCCCTTTATAATCAACTGGATATTATATGTTGTTTCATGGACATGTCTTGGCCCGACTAGTGATGTTTCACCTATTTCCACCCAGCATAGTAGAGAACGACAAGGATGCCCATACAATTATTCCAACAGATCCATGTGTATTGAGGCTTGATAACTATTATTGTATGAGAACTCCACTAAGGGTATATGATCCTCCCATGAGACATAAAAATCCATTACAGAATATTGTAACATATCTTCCAATGTTTGATCATCTACTTAAATTTCCCATCCATCTGAGGATATTACGTCATGATCATAGTTAATTGAGTCCCAAGGACTTGCTATAATGATTTCTAGAAACGAGACATGATCCTATTTTCTCTATCTGAGAATATTGACACTGGTAAACCATGCTTATTTACCACATATCGAATATAGATTTTTGAATGATCCTTCTCCATATGAGTTTCATGAATAGTGATGAAATGGGCCGACATGGTTAGACGATCCAAAATCACCCAAATGGCATCATGTTTCAGGGACCGTTCTTGGAAGACTCATAACAAAATCCAACACTATCTAATCCCATTTTCACACTGAGATGGGAAAATATTGTTACATACCATCTCATCATTGATTTTATACTTTAACCTACAGAAAAATTAATCACCACGAGATGAACTCAACCACATTAATTTTCTTACCGATCCACCAAAACTATGCCTTCAACGCCTTATACTTCTTCTATGTACCTTGATGTACAACCCATCTCAAATAGTTTTAATAATGAAGGAGTTGTTCCTGAAAACCCATATGTATAACCATCCGATATCTGAAACCCAAAATTGAACCCCCATCAAGTTTCCATCCCTTAATGGTCTCCCCACCATTGATTTTTGAACTTACAACAAGACATTCCCCATAAGATGTTTGTGCCTCTTTGATTATTTTTACTATATTAGGAACAACTGTAGAAGAAAATAAAACCACAACATCATCTCAGACTTTACATTCACATGCATGTCAGTTAAGACTGACATCAACTACCATTCATCTGAAGCCTCTTTCTCCAAATGAGCATATGAATTTCTACTCAATGTATCCCCCAACGAATATCCTTTCCCCAGTGTGTACATCTAGCCAAAGTCAAAAGTTTGGAGATTCTCTATCCATCTCCTTTGCCACAGATTAAAATATTGCTGTGAGAAAATGTGTTTCAATATTTTGTGATCTATAAAAATGGTAAATTTCTCACCAAAGATATAATGTCTCTACGTTTTCAAAGCATGGACGACTGTAGCTAACTCCAAATCAGGTGTTGGTTAATTCTTCTCATACACCCTCAACTTCCATGAACCATAAGCAACCACATGATCTCTTTTCATGAGAACACAGATCAACCCTAATCCTGAAGCATCACAATACACCACATACCACTATTCAGATTCTGGAAAGATGAAGATAGGTGCTGATTTAAGACAAACTTTTAGTTCTAGGAAAGACTTTTGACATTCCTCCATCCATTGGAATAAAGCATTATTATTTTTCAGAGATGTCGTTGTAGAAGCAGTTGTGAGAAATCACGCACAAAGCATCTGTAGTAACCAACTATACCAAGAAAACTTCATATCTCAAACTAATTCTTCGGTGTTTTCTAAGAGATACTGGATTATATCTTTTCATTATCAATAAAAACATCTTTCATAGAAATGACATTGACAAGGAAACGTAACTCCTGTATCAAAAAATCACACTTTGATAAATTGCAATAAAAATGATGATCTCTCATGATTTGTAACATGGTTTCCATGTGCTCCTCTTGATCAGACCTTGTCTTTGAATAGGACAAAACATCATCCACAAAAACCACAACAAAAGAATCTAATATTGTTGAAATATTTGATTCATCAATGCCATGAAAACATCTGGTGCATTCATTATACCGAAAGGTCTGACAACATATTCATAGTGGCCATATCTACTTCTAAAAGCTATCATTTGAATATATTCTTTCTGAACTCTCAATTTGTGATATCCTGATTGAAATTCAATCTTGTAGAACCACTGAGCTCCCCTTAATTGATTGAACAGTTCATCAATGCATGGAAGTGGATATCTTTTCTTTATAATAACGTAGTTAAGAATATGAAAATCAACACAAAACCAAAGAGTTTCATATTACTTCTTCAAGAACAAAACTGAGGCTTCCCATGGAGATGTACTTTGTCCAATGAAACAATTGATTTATAGCTCCTCTAACAATTCTTTCAATTCCCGTAACTCTATTGGTACCGTCCTATAAGACAAAAGGGAAATAGGACTGGTCCCCTGAAGGAGATAAATCGTAAAATCCACTTCCCTTAGAGGTGGTAACCCTGAGATGTTATTGGGAAAGACATCTATAAATTGATCCACAATAGCTAGAAAACTATTTTCCTCGATCACTTCCATTGATTCCATAGTCAACACTTCTAATTGGTAATAGATCGTTCCCACCATTGGTGCCAACAAGATATTTTCCCCATTCTTTACAATCATCTCTCTTTTAAAGAGATGCTCGATTTCATCCTCATTATTGAAGCTAATTATTCTCCTAAAAGATTCGATTTGAGCCTTGAACATTGTCAGCCGATTCATACCCATGATTACATCATAGACATCCATATCCAACATCGAGAAGTCCCATTCCAGCTCAACTCCATAATCAGTTATAGCACATGCTCTACACAAAAAGGCTCGACATTCTAATTAACCAAGAAGAGTTTTTAGTTTCAAAACAGAAGGTATCATTTATAGTTTTAACCATAGAACATAGGCTCCCAACTTCCCCATCATTTTAGTGATAGAGTTCTTAGCTCCTCTAGTGAAGACAATCGTACTTCCTCCACTTGGATTTTTTGTAGTGGAAAAAAATTATAAATAGGGTATCCGGTTTCAGTCCCAAATAAATGATTTGAATAGCCTAAGTGATGTTTTGGACCAATGGGTGGTTCACCTATGGATCAGGTTCAACCAAATTCTGAACAACCTCTTCTGACTAGTTCTTATGACACCTATCAGGTGCCATTTTCTTAACAAGCAACAAACACTACAAGTCTCACTCTCTAGAAAATGATGTCTTAGTATTTCTAATTCTATCACATCAATAATCACTGAATTGTTTTCCAAAATAACCTTTTTCCCATGTTCAAACTTATTTTAAAACGCATCACTTTCTTTTGATAATTAAAAAAATTTCAAAATACAATAAGCATTCACTTTTTCAAAATCATTCATTTGAAAACCGATTCCATAATTTTTATAAAATTAACACTCTTTTTTCAGATCATTAATCATTCCTTGAAATGATGTATGCACTCCTAGTGGGAATTCATTCATCTACAACGCATTTCATTCTCGTCTCATTGGCTAATCCCACAACAGTGAGATTTTAAAATCATAGAAGTGTCTCCAAAAACATATTTACCCAACTCCCTGGTAACTTGAACTTCATCAAAAAAGGGTTAGCTATGTCCTTTTATTCTATACATTTCAAGTTCCAAAAATCCTACTCCTTTCTAAGATTCTCATCCCAAGAATTTACAAGAAGGGATTTCATCTCCAAAACTAGGAACATCGATGCCTACTTGTTAGGAAAGGAATGAACAAGATGATACTATTTGTAATTACCTACCAATTATATTTGGCTTGAGTGTACAATGAGTTCTTACTATGCCTTATGTGACATCCCCAAGATGCCAAAGGCTGGATACAAATGCCGATGGGTGTCAAATACTAGTGGGGGATGATACACCCATTAAGAAATAAACCAATAATCCTACCACCCATAACCAAAAAATCCCTATATAATACATGAACAAATGAAATACAACTCAACAACTTCATGTATCTCACAACCAAATCAATGTAAGCTACAGTGGAAGAATAACAAAGTATCAAAGTACAAAATAGACAAACCACACATGACTCTCCAAAGAACTCAAGACTCCGTTCTCCACAAGATCCATGCTCCGCAATCTTTGAACAACCCAAACATCATGAGGTAGTGATAAACGCATGTGAAACATTACCTTTTCCCTTTTCCCAATAGATAGAATCTGCAAAAGCATCAAAGTGTTGAAGAAGGGGTGTGTATAAAACATAGTAGGTTTTTACAAATGACTTCCCTACTCACGCCACTAGGATAGAAGAGTTAGCAACAATTATATGAAATATTTTATATAAAATGATTTATCAAAAAAAATTATAGCTAAATATAAATAAGTTTATAAAACCATTCTTACCAAAATCATACAAGGGAAAATGAAACCAATTATCCAAGTAAGATATTTTTCTATAAAAATAACTAAACAATCTTAACAACCATTGCAAAAAATCCCTTTATAAACATACCCAACCATTCCTCAAACCCTTGAAACCAAACATGCATGCTACGTTATGAGAGTTCCATACTCATGTGCAGTGTCTCGTCCATCTTCCAATTCATCATAAGGTAATTATTTCCCATGTCACATTAAACCTTTGGCATTGAGCACAAAGTCATATTTCAACAAAGCCCATATATTCAATTCACATGTTCCATTAAGACACTGGCACTGAGCACAAGGTCATATTTTAACCAAGCCTCGTAATTTCAATATGAACACCAAACACAAATTCCTAACGATCAAGCCAAAATAAACCATTCAATAGAGACCCATTTATGTTGAAAATTATTTCTATCAAAACCATTTCAATACCAAACCATTTGAACTCCAAAACATTTTAATAAAACACTATTCTTATTGAAATCCATTTCTATTGGAAACCCATTTTTCATTAAACATTTTTCAATTATAGAAAATTCATAATTTAAATTTATCATTTTAAATTAAATACCCCTTTTCACAACTATTCACCCTGATCACGCAATTTCACAAAAACCATAAATCATCACAATTGAATATATTACCATAAATTTCATGATAAATAATTTTTTTTAATCTAATACAATCAATTATATCAAGAATAATTGAGAGATAAGTCTCATACCTCAATGGTTTTGATGAAAAATTGACAACATACGAAGATCGAACAAAAAAGAGGGTCGATTCTATAAGAACGACCTTAATTATCTTATCCAAGCAAGTTCATGACTAAACATTAAATTATTTAGAATCCAAAAACGTATATATACCCACTACAAGATTGGATCTGATAAAGAATGGAGATTGGAGAAGTAGATCTAAGCAGATCTATGAAAACAAGACAAATCCTAAAAGAATGGTGACATACCTCAAAAACCGGAATCGAAATCACCAAGGGAAGGCTATAGGATGGCACCAAGTCATGTAGGGAGGGTTATCCATCCTTTTAGGGAGTGTAATTTCTAAATAGATGCATTTTGAATCCAAAAAAAATATATAGATCCAATATGAGTAACCTCCTAGAAAATAGGTTCTTGATTTGACCTCTGTGCAACCACTAGTGCAGAAAACGTTTTTTACGTCGGTTATTTTTCATTTTTTATGTCGGTTTCTAGCCGACGTTAATACGGGATCCTTTATAAATAATGTTTTTGACGTCGGTTATTTTAAAACAGACGTTAAAAACATTAAATTGTGATGTTTATGACATCGGTTATTTTATAACTGACGTGATAAATAAAATGGGAAGGGTTTATCAAGTCGGTTATTTAACAACTGACATGATAAAAGGACTAGAAAATGGTTTATCACGTCGGTTATTAAAAAACAGAGGTGATAAAAGGACAGGGAAATGGTCTATCACGTCGGTTATGAAAGAACCGACGTGATAAACCGGGGGGCAGGGGGTTTATCACGTCGCTTATTATAGAACCTCTGTGATAAACCAGGGGGGTTATCACATCAGTTATTAAACAACCGACGTGATAAACCGGGGGGCGGAGGGTTTATCATGATAGTTTTTTAATAACCGCCGTTATAAACTAGGGGAGGGGGGTTTATCACGTCAGTTATTATATAACCACCATGATAAACTAGGGTGAGGGAGGTTTATCACGTCAGTTATTATATAACCGCCGTGATAAACCATTTCTGAGGCCTTTTATCAAGTCGGTTATTAAATAACCGATGTGATAATACCATTTTTTTTAAATTGAATGCAGTCATCTACTCTCCGCCAGAATCAACCAGAAAACAAATCAGGAAATCATACCAAAAAAACAGAAGTAGATAAAAATTAAGCATGTACATTGATAACATATAAAACATACCCCCTAGACAGCCCCCACCCTCATGTATACCCCATGGATAGCCCTCCCCCACACCGTTGGATCCCTCACCCTCATGTATACCCCCTGGACAGTCCTCCCCCACCCCATTGGAGCTCCCACATTCATGTATACCCCTTGGACAGCCCTCCCCCACCCCATTGGAGCCCCCACCACACTCCTGGACTGCCCCCGACCCCCGGACAGCCCCAAACACCCCTCGACAACCCCCACCCGCCTGAACAGCACCCCCTCACCCCCTCACCCCACTAGATAGCCCCCACCACACCCCTGGACAACCCCCCCCCCCCACCCTCATGTACACCCCCACCCCTAGACAGCACTCCCACACCCCTGGACCGCCTTCCCACACCCATGGACAGCCCTGCCACCCCCCTAGACTGTCCCCTCCACCCCACCAGACAGCCCTCCCAGATCGCTGGACACCCCCCAACCCCACTGAACACACCCCCACACCCTTGGAACCCCTCCCCCACAGACCCAAATCCATACCAGAAAACTCATCATAAGTTAACCAAAACAAGAAGCAGAGCAAAATTAAACATTCACTTATATAACATTCAAAACTTACACTATCAACATAAAAAAACTAAATCCAACCTAAACAACTACCAAATACACAATTACAACGACAATATTCAAATTTACATTTTATATTACAAACAACTAAAAGTCAATCAAACATGTAAAATAATTTGACCACTCTACTTATAAGTGTTTGATGTCTTCAGTAGTATAGGTTTTAGGGTCATCAAAAAGCTACAAAATAAAAATAATGTAGTTAATTTGTATAATGAATAAATAAAATTGAACTATTATGGAAAAGTTTAAGAGGAAATCGTACCAGGTCAAAATTCACAACTGTCCCAATTGTTATTATTTCATACATAAATCTTAACATATAATATCTGCATTCGATGAGGCCTTGTTGTTCATGAAAATTATGTTTGAATGAGTGTAAATTCAATATATTATTTTTATGTAATAAATCAAAAAGTACAAATTATAAATGGATATTTACCTTCGCATTTACATATTTGTTCTTTGCCCCTCTTTTCTTTGTGTTTTTTCGAAAGTAGGCCCATGCACTGTTAGAAAATAATACAAATGGGGTAAATTTAAAATTCATTATAATATATAAAACTATTGAGAAATTGAAAATTACTTTTCCAATATATTCATAAAACTATCCCGCACATCACCATGGACAGAGCATATCCCATATAGGGCTTTCTCCCTTGGGAAAGAACCCCTAACATCCAATGATCACTGATAAAAGGAAATTTGACATTAGTGGTTTTTTATGTTAAAAGATAATTAACTCTTTGAGATAAATGTGTTTCATACCTCTCACAAAAATACATTATCCAACATTGTGTGATTATATTCTATTCAAATCATTCAGCAATATAAACCATTCTTTGTTCCTCATTCAATGTACATGCTTCAGGGGAAATCAATTGAGGGTCCATGAATCCATATACCTCTGTCAGCTAATTCCTCTCACAAATTTTATAAAGATACCAAAAACAAAACATACATAAGTATACATTTTAATAAATATAACATAGGGATAATGTGTTAAGACTTACATGGAAAAAAATTTCACCACGTTGATGCCCAAATTATCTCCAGTAACAAGATCCATGATATCTGTTTTTATAATCCCCACTCTTACTTCACATCCACAAACATGAGCTTCCATTGGAAACAAATAATAACTCGACAACAAATGTGAATATCTTGACAATATGTGAAGACAAATTGAATCTATATCTGATGTCAAAGCCATTTTCCTTTGTTGTTGTCTATACAGTGTTTCTTTACCTTTAAAGTATTACTGTAAAAAAATTGAAAAATATATTAGTTTTCAAATGATAAAACTACTTTAATAAAAAAAATAAAATAAATGATATAACATTCATATATCTATGGTAATGAGTCGAAGAAGTCTGGATGGCCAAATTAAAAAATGGCTGATACTCTGTCCAACTGTCGCCACCTCATCTGTAGGTATTGGTACCCCAGCTGATCTATCTATAATATCCCGTACAGTGACCCTCAGATTCTCTACCTCTAATTGTTGATGATGAACTGTATCTCCTATACAATATACCAACCCATATACTACTATATGATTTTGAGAATCATCAATATACAACTCGCAATAAGTAGGAAGCTGCGGTGGAGGCGTAGGATAAAAAATGAAGTCTGCAGGCTGAGGTGGGGGAGTGGGAGCTACTGGCAGAGGTGGAGGATAAATAATGGGGTCTATAGGGGGAGGTGGAGGAGTGGGAGCTGTAGTCTGAAATTGTCTTTTCATTTATGCAAACATAGACTGCACCTACTCTCTAATCGTTTCCTCCATCTTCGCATTAATATTATGAAATTCAGCCTCCAAGGATTCTATTTTTTTTATAAACCCCCTCATTGTTAGAAGTTGATGAACGTGGAAACACTTTTCTTACCGATACACCTGCCAGATATCCTGTTACATGACCAGGATGTTCGGGTCTTCCTAATGCTGCAAATAAAATATCGTCCCTCCCAGTTGCTGTAAATGTCCCCTATGAACTCTGCACCTCAAGAGAGTCCTGTATTAATTAATTGAACATTTCTGTAATGATTGAAATTATAAGAAGAAAATAGTTAACTTAAATAAATAAAATAGATATCTTACAATCCTCTCAGCTACGATTCTCGATTCTTCTGAAAGGTATTGCCCATTTTTCCCATCCGAGATCTCTTCCATTTTTCATGTCTAGATGGAGGGGATGGAGGGGCCACCTTTCCAGATCTTGAAGGCTCATCTCTTAGTTGTTGAAATATTTCTGCCATCATTTGTTCTTCCAATAATGAATACCCTCCACGAGATAAAAAATGAGGGTATACATTTTTAGATTGGATCTCTTGATGATCATTCATTGTTTGCTATAATTTACAAATAAGAAATCATTAACAAAACATTAATAAAATTTTTTATATAAGAATGTTTATAAAAGTTTACATTACCCTTACCAGAAATGACTCTTTTCTTCTACTTTCAAAAAATTGTCTCCATGTGTCTTCATCTATAAAAGGATATATACGACATGGATTGTCATGACTCCTATGACCATAAATGAAATCAGATGAGAGGGTTGATTTGAAATCCCTCCATCTCCTGGCAGCCAACGATAAGCATTTCTTCCTGACTCCTCCAGTGTCAGGAATATCAAATGTCATCTGATAAAGAAGAGGTTAAATATATTATATATACTAGAAACATTAAAAGAATAGTAAAAAAATGTCAAAAGATCTTACCAAAATCATCTCCCACAACTGAGATATAATCGCTTTATCCACACTTCTCTAATCATCAAACAGAATGCTTACTTTGCTCTTAGCCTGAGTTGCTACAAAACTCTTAAAATATTTTGCATTCGGACCTCTCGGAATATCATCATCATCAAACTCAATGACTATCCTCTGATCCTGCATACGTGAAAGTGATAATTTTGGTAAATGTGTGCACCCACGTTTACCAACCTTTGAACTCTTTATCATAATAGGAGCATGTGAATATTCATCCCCAGAGGTATGACCAGCAATATGCTCCTCTCCAGAATCATGTTGTTGATCATATGAATGATTTTTCATTATCCTTCAAATCAAAAAAACAAACATCAGTTCACAAATATACAAATTCAAATATTTTAATACTACTGTAATCATAAAATAGAAAAGTTTACTAAGTTACATAATAGTAAACATTGGTAATAGGGTAAGCATGTTAAACAAAGGTAAAGATGGTAAAGATGGTAAAGATGGTAAAGATGGTCAAGATGTTAAATATGGTAAATATGGTAAACCTGGTAAACATGTTAAACAGGGTAAAGTAATTGTCAGTGAACAAAAATTATAGATATATAATTCATGTAATGGTTATAAACATGATATAGTAAACTAAACAAACTTAAAACAAACAAAAACATATAATTATTTTGGTTTAAAACATGTTTTAATAAATAAAAAACTTAAAATATCTAACATTTATGGAAAAAATAAATGTAAACAAGAAATAAACATATGTTAACTGTAATTTTAGGAACGTACAAAAGGATTGTTTTCCCAAATTCCTTCGTCGCGATCTTTCCTTATGGCATAAACTAAGTCTTCAACATGATCATCATTATTTTCTGTTAATCTTTCCATGTAAGTAGAGATCTCACATAAATCAGCATATTCATCAACTTCATCCTCACCAACATATTGTTTTTTCCCTTGTAAAAAAATAGCCCACTGCATATCTGATTGATCTACTACATAGAAAATTTGTTTTGTATGTGTTTCCATTATAAAAGAATCAGCTATGTCTTCCAATCTATTCAGATTAACAAGTGTCATTCTAAATTCATCATGTCTGACACTATTGTTAACATTAAACCATTTACAGTTAAAAATGGGAACTTTAATTTTAATGTAATCAACCTCCCATATGTCTTCAATAACTCCATAATATGCACTTAATGCAGAAATTGGGTTTTTGTTCTTAGCACTCAAAAAATGCATTGCTTCTGCAAACACCAATACACCACTATTTTGAACTGCACTTCTGTTGTCCTGAGCTTTCGTATGAAATGTATAACCATTAATGTCATAACCGAACCATGTTATAACATTTAAACATGGACCACCCACTATCCATTTTAATGTCTTTGATACATCTGATCTACCAAGCTAAGTCTTTTTAATCCATGACAAAAAAGTTTTGTTGTGCTCATTCAAAATCCACATTTCTTTCTTCTTTGGATGACTTTGTTTCAACTCATTAATATGCAATGTGATATATGGTTTAGCATCAGCTATGTTATTCAAGATGTGTGATTATAGCTTCTTTATCTGTTCAGCTGTCAATGATTTGACATTCAAGCCGTGAGTCCCCTTTCCCTCATTATTAACTCATTCATTGCGAGATGGAGTCAAACCTATGTGTTGCACCATAGTAAAGTAGCTTGTACAAAACTCTACTACCTCCTCAGAAATATACTTTTCAAAAATGGAGGATTCGGGTCTATATATATTTTTAACATAACCCTTTAATATTTTCATGTACCTTTCAAAAGGATACATCCAACGAAGATATACAGGTCCACAAAGCTTTATTTATCGAACAAGATGAATCATTAAATACACCATTATATCAAAAAAAGTTGGAGGAAAATACATTTCCAATTGAAAAAGTATAAAAATTGCATCCTTTTCCAAAATGTTCAAAGCATTCACATCAATCGCCTTGTTTCAAATTGAATTGAAAAAATAACACAACTTCATTATAGTCTTTCTTACACGAATGGGAAATATTGCACGCAATGCATCTGGTAGAATTTGTTGCATCATGACGTGACAATCATGTGATTTCATACCTATCAACTTCAAGTCCTTCAATGAGACAAAATATTTTACATTAGAAGAATAACCTTGAGGCATTTTGGTATCATGAAGACACTGATAGAAGATAATTTTCTCCCTCTTCGATAATGTATGACAAGCCGAGGGAAGAAATGTTCGTCTTCTTTTAGGAGTGGGAGCTAACTCCAAACGTATTCCCATTGATAGTAAGTCTAAACTTGCATTCATCCAATCTTTAGTCTTTCCTTTAATATCCAACGATGTTCCAATCAATGAATCAATGATATTCTTCTCCACGTGCATGATATCAATATTATGTTTAACTTCATGATACCTCCAATATGATAGCTCAAAAAATTGACCTTTTCTTCCAAATATGTCTATCATTACCAGATTTCTGTGTCTTTCCCAATGTCACATCAAGGTTTTTCACCCTCTCAAAATACAGATCAGGGGATAAAGGATTTGGAGAAGTATCAAATTCTTGTGAGCCATTTAATTCCTTTTTTAGTCTTCTATAAGGGTGTTCCATAGGAAAAACTTTCGATGACCCGTGTACACTATTTTACTCCCATGATGCAATTGACAATATGACACCTGTTGTTCGCAAATTGGACATGCTTTATGCCCCGTAACACTGTATCCAGACAAATTTCCATACGCTGGGAAGTCATTTATAGTGAACAGAATCACTACATGCAGTTGAAAATATTCCATTTTATAAGAATCATACTCCCTAATACCATCATCCCATAACAGTTTCAAATCATCAATCAACAGTGACAAGTAAACATCAATATCATTACCGGGTTGCTTTGGACCAGAGATCAATATACTCAACATGATATATTAGCGTTTCATACAAACATCAGGAGAGTGGTTGTAAATTACCAATAAAACATGCCATGAACTATGTGTGCTACTGAGGGTTTGGTATGGATTCATTCCATCTGTGCACAACCCTAGTCTGAGATTTCTAATTTAATTTCCAAATGTAGAATACTGTGCATCAATTTTCTTCCATTGTGGACAATCAGTTGGATTGCGTATTTTTCAATCACATACCCTCTCTTCAGCATGCCATCTTAACCTTTTTGCATCATGTGAATTAGCAAATACACGTTTGAAACGATTAATTATAGGACGATACCAAAATACCTTTGAAGGGAGCTTTTTAATCTCTACACGAGCTTGTGATTTTTCTTTCACCTTATATTGTGATGTCCCACATTTAGGACACTCTGATAGAAATTCATATTCCTTCCTATATATAATGCAGTCATTCGGACAGGCATGTGTTTTCTTGTATCCCAATCCCATCGGGCATAATATTTTCTTGGCTTTGTAATGTGAATCAGGAAGATCGTTATCTTTTGGAAGAATGTATTTCATCAATTGTAGCAGCTCTGTAAAACTTTTGTCACCTCATCCATATTTCTCCTTCAGGTTAATCAATCTTAACACCGCTGAAAAAATCATAAAATCTGTACAACCAAGATATAATGGTTTTTCAGCATCACCATATAGACGCGCAACTGTTGGTTATATCACAATTTGTTCTGCTGAAATATCGCGAATCATTTCTTCAATTCCATTAGAGTTACCATATTGAGAATCATCATCATCAGTGACATTCTTTCTAGTTTCACCATGACAAATCCAAGGGTTGTAACTCTGATTAAAACCATGACAAATCAGATGATATTTTATCTCTCTACTTTTCAACTTCTTCATATTCAAACATTTTAGGCATGGACAAAAAAAATTTCACTACTTGGAACATTTCATTTTTCAAATTCCAAAAAGACATCAACGCCTTCCTCAAATTCATTTCTCATTCGATGTGCTGTAATCCAACTTCGACTCATTATTACCTATAACAAATATCAACAAAAAATATATATTTTTAAGATAAGAAAAATATATGTTTATATGAAAAAAATCATAATTTGAATGTAAAACAATTTAAAATATAAAACAAATCTATGGGTATTTAAGAAAATATGCATGAATATTATTTTTTAAACAAAATTTAGTTAGATATAACAGTTTTAAATTTCATTGAATCAATGAAAACCATGCCGCCTACATAGTTGATAGAAAAGTGGAGAAAATGGAGTAAACTTGAGAATCACCCCCACCCCCCGGACAACCACCAAAACCCTCTGGACATGCCCGCACCCCCTTGGACTGCCCCCACTCCCACCCACCCCCTTCGACCACCCTGAACACCCCCCAACCCTCCGGACAACCCCCCACCCCTCTAGACAGCACCCCCACCCCTCCTGGACACGATCCCCACCCCTACCCCTTCAACACCCCCTAGGACTCCCCCCAACTCTCTGGACAGCCCCCACCCCCTGGACAACCCCGGACAACCCTCTGGACAGGCCCCCACCCCCGTGGACAGCCACTCACACCCACCCACCCCCTTGGACACCCAACAGACACCACCCGTTTCAACATCTTTGATATAACATTTTTTTAAAAAATGTTAGATTATTAAAAAAGTTTCATGAAATATGATGAAGAGTCCAATCGTATTTCTTATGAAATTTTTCTAACTAGAAAGGGTCTTATTATTGGATAGAATAATAAATAAAGTGGCATAAAACAACAATATAATCCTAAAAAATGCATATAATCCAGCTTAAATATTTGAATAAATATGTTTGTAATCAACCATCAAATCCAAAAGGTGTATGAGAGAACAATTAGAGAAAAACTGGAAATGAGAGATTACAATCATTGAGGGGGGACGGTGTCAAAGGAAACACAAAATCAAATGAACTGAGACCACTTTATGAAGTAATCCATGAAAAAGAAAAACCTACATCAAATAAAATCATGAAACATCAAAAAACAAACAAATACCCATTTGAAATAGAATCTAGTATCTTGATTCATAAACTCTAAAAAATAAATAAATCACAATCTCATTGATTGAATCCTGAATTTCTAAAATAGAACTATACACTGGTTTCACTTTGGGTGGTGGTGCAATTATTTTTTGTATTCGATCATCAATTAGATATGTGACATAAAATCAAAAAATCTTGTGAAATATATATAAGTAACATTCATTATTCAAGTTTATATTTTTTTGTAAAATTACCCATGTCTATATTATCATTAATAAAAAACATTATCATTATTCTCAACTAAAATCATGAGAATTGTGATATTTGCATTTTTATAAATATATATTAATGATGTTATGATAGAGTTTATCATAACTAATAATATAGAAAATTGTATACTTTTCTATAGTAGAGTCCTATAAGACAAAATGGATGCACGATATTTTTGTGACATTTAGATTTTTAAAGGGATATAATGATGTTTAATACTTCCCAGAAGGGTGAAATTATAAAGGAGTTTAGTGTCTTCTAAAAATAAAAAGTGGGTAAAAATGAATTTGTTTCCATTAAATAAAACAAACGGTTTATCATAGATTTATTATACTCTATGATTGTGAGTGATAAATATTTATTTTATTATGTTCCATTATAACTCATGTGTAAATAATTATTTTAGTTCAATTAATGAATGATAAATGGTTTGCATTAATGGTTTCTGTTTTCTAAAAAAATGACATCTTCAATATGGATGATTGATTCCTATTCTATGTTAAGACACTAAACAAGGATGATTCGCTATATATGATGATAATTTCTTCTAATTCTCTAGTCACATAAACATTATTAGTTATCCAACTACAAAATCATTAGATGAACCTGAGTGTCAAATGAAATATAGGATAAAAGGAATGGATGAATCAACCATACCTCAAATTTCTTTTGGATAACGAAATTCAAACCGGTCAAATCCGGAAATATTCCAAATCTTTCCTTAATCGCGCCATAGTGCTTCAATAAATAACCCCAAATATGTTTCCAACATAGGAGGATTTTGAGTCATTAAATGCAAGGTAATATATCAAAATTTGTTTTATAAAGAAATAAATAACAAGACACTCAAGATAAAAATGAATGTCCGGTGCCAACGATATTCAAAAAAATGTAATAGGGTTCGAGATGGAAGAATCTAACCTAGTTTAAACAAAAAAGTCGCAAAAAATAAATATAGAATATCAGGGAAAAAAACGAACGAAATAAATTCGTGGTATAATTACTTGAGTGTTGCGAGTTGAGATGATAGCTCTGAGGAGAATAAAGATGATAAATGATGAACCAAAATGAATTTAACACAGGTCGATCGACGAGTCGATTAGGGTTTACCGCGCGAGAGGGACGAGTCGGCGGACTGTTGATTGAAAAAACGTAAATGACAGTCCACGAGGCTTAAAAATTTTAAATGTTTTGTAACGTCGGTTATTATATAACCGACGTTATAAACTATTTTTAAATTTATAACGTCGATTATTTGAAACCCGACATAAAACACCCGTAGATAACTCGTTTTTTACGTCGGTTATTTTATAACCAACTTAAAAATCCCCCTGCGCTTTGGTTTTTTTACGTCATTTATTTTATAAATAGTGTAAAAAACTCATAGATATCTTGTTTTTTACGTCGGTTATTTTATAACCGACGTAAAAAACCCCCCGTGCTTTGGTTTTTTCTGTCGGTTATAAAATAACCGACGCAAAGAACTCCTAGATATCACATTTTTTACGTCGGTTATAAAATAACCGACGTAACAAACCAAAGCGCGAGGGGTTTTTTACGTCTGTTATTTTATAACCGACGTAAAATGCGCCTAGATATCTTTTTTTTTACGTCGGTAATCAAATAACTGACGTAAAACACCCCTGCGCTTTTGTTTTTTACGTCGGTTATTTTATAACCGACGTAAAAACCGAACACACGCGATTTGTAACGTCTGTTATTAAAATAACCGACGTTAAAAATCCACTCAACACATTTTTTACGTCTGTTATTAAATAACCGACGTAAAAAACCACGTTTCACAGATTCTCACATCGGTTATATATAACCAACGTAAAAAATGGTGACGTAAATAACGTTTTCTACACTAGTGAATGTTTGACAACAAGGTTTGGTTCAACCATGTATGGATCATTCAACCTTCATTTTTCACCCAACACTCCTTATAAAAAACACAAACTCTCCCATTCTTCACCTTTACCTTTTTTATGGAAACACATTTTTTTATTGAAACATCCCACTTTATGGAAACACCCCACATTAGGGAAACAACCCATTTTATGGAAACACCCCACTATATTGAAATAAACCAATTTATGGAAACACCCACATTATGGAAATAACCCACTTTATGGAAAAAAATAACATTATAGAAACACCCAACATAAGGGAAACTCTCTATATTATGGAAACTCTTTATTTTATTGAAACTCTCTTATTTCTGGAAACTATCTATTTTATGGAAACTCTCTATTTTATGGAAACTAACTATTTCATGCACACCAATTAAAAAGACATGAGGAAAGGGTTTATGTACCTGAAATCGAGGGTACTACATCTTACATGTCACAACAATTTTGGGACATATGAGGATTAAGAGATATGAGTTTATTTCACCAACACACGTCAAGTCATTTGAGGTTTTGAAGGGAGTTGTGCCTATTTCCTATTAGATATAGTTACCTTAATTATAATGGTCTATGGACAATGCCTTTCATATTTCTCACATACAACCTTACTTTTCAGACCCATATATTGTTTTCTACCTTAGGAGGATGAGTGGGATATTGTTTCATCCTTAGAGGAGCACCCTATTTGGATTGTGGATCGCAATATAAAGGTTCTCTATGGCTGATGTGTTCCACTGGTATAGGTCTTATGGTATCACAGGTGATTATATGATGAGATTTAGGAGAGAGAGGATGATGTACAATCACTGTGGCCTGAGTTGTTTGAAGTTTCTTCTTCACCACCCATTGAATGGAAAATCTGAGATTAATTGCTTTAAGGGGGGGTGTTTATAAGAACCTGGATCTTCATTTCAGGTATGGATCTTTATTTTGGGGTTTTTTATTTAAAAGGATGAAAATATAATTTTTCTTAGTACATGTCGTGTACTTATGGGTACTTGTCGTGTACACTGGTACTACATAAAACTGTGTACTTACCATGTAACAACCAAGTACATGTAAATGTGGTGACATAGAAGACTACTTAAGGTAGGGGCCAGTTAGGGCTACTACACGGCGTGTACTAATAATGAACATGTAGGGTAGTTTTTTTATTTGATAAATTAGTGTGGAGTCACGTATCATCTTCGAAAAAGTATTCTTCTCCATTTGGTTCATACCTCAGATTGATGGAATGAATGAAAAACACCTAACCCCTCCCGATTCTCTATCCAACCTCTAATTGAGATGTCGTTAGGTGAGCTGGAATCCCTACATTGAGTTCTCAATTCCTTTATATCCTTTCTTCCTAATTCTTCCTATCTTGTGAGTTATTCAAGGTTGTAACACCCGAGAATTTTATGTTATATAAATCATCAAAGGAATCTTTTTCTACACAACACTTGCTTGGCTTGCTTTACACGCAATCGCGACCTTCCTCGATAGCTTGCGTCGTACGCAATACCGAGTTTCACTAAACAACAATATGCTATTAAAACTAGCCGTTATGAATAGTAATAACCACTTTTTGAAATTTTATAAATTTTATTTTTCAAAATGGACTTCATTTTTGGACTCAGAATATCGAAATTATCCTAAGGTGAAATTTTGGTATTTTTCTGAAAACTTTCAATTTTTGATGAATAGTGAAACCACTAAGTGGTAGGTTAAAAACTGAATTTTGCATAAAACTTAATTTTACCGCTTCTGTGATTGGAATTTCGAAAATCCGAGAGACACGGTTAATATCAAGGACTAAAATGTGGTTCAATGAGATGAAAATAATTTTTTGGTGAATAGTAACTTTTTACTTTTTTTACCGCGGTTAATAGTAAATAGGGTAACTAAGGGTAAATATGATATTAATATTACCCTAACACAAGTCATAATTCTATTGGACAAGTGTAATTCGACCAAAAACAAACTTAGAAATAAAATATGACCATTTAGGCCCACTTGGATTAAATTAGGACATTTATTATTAATTTATTTAAAGAAGGGTTAAAATAGTTAAAATCAAAGTTTAATAAGTAAATAATTTTTAATATAGGGTTATACATAAGATAAATTCAATTGTAAATATTCATTAGAAAGCTAAAAAGATTTCCTACATGATGGTATTTTATTTGTAATTTTTAGACATCAAATAATTTAATTTATTTATGACACAAAGATGATGCAGTAATTATCTTATTAATGAAATATTGACAAAATTGATAATATAAATACCAAAATAAATTTAATTTGAGACTTTTTATGAATTCCACTAATTTTCTAGGTTACTATGATATATTAGTATTGATTTAATAAACTTGGTTCGAACATATAATTCTGTTATGACTTTCACAAAAATCATATATCAAATAGTGTCAAAATTGACACAAAATAGTTTTTAAATCAAATATTATATTATTAATTGTTATTTTATTCCTAAAAATCTAAGGTTCGGCCAAATGACTTAGATAAGGATATATATATTAATAATAAACAATTTGGGGTTCGTTTGGCATGTTATAGTAAGTGTATTAACCATATAGTGAAAGAAAACAAAAAGACACGGTAAAAGTTAAATTAATTAACTTAGAGTTAAATCTAATTGATAAGGTTAAAATAATACCCTAAACTTGTCTAAATCCTATTGGTTGATAGGATTTCGACCCATCCCCACTTTAGCTTCGAAATAAGACCCTTTGGAACCATTATAAACCGATTTTGACTTTAATATAAAATAATATTTTGAGATATTCCTAAGGTGCCCCTCTCCTCCCTTATAAAAGGGAACATCCTCCCCCTCCTCCTCACACCAATTTGAGCACTCAAGCTCGGCCAACCCCTGCCATTTTCCCTTCTCCACTTCCCTAGAATAATCCTAGAGGTCCTGGTCTTCTCCAAAGACCAATCTTAGTTCCTTAAGTGGAGGATTCAAAAAGGCGTTCCAAAGAAGACGTAATATCCATTACCGATCTTTTCAATTTCTTTCTTCTTCAACTTCTTCTTCTTTAGTTGTTTCATGATAAAGTAATATCATCAGTATTACTTACATACTGATATGTTATTATAAATATGAAACAACCCTAATTCACCTTCTATCCATCCTACGGAAAAATGAAATCACCGCGCGTGCGTACGTACGGAATACCGTCTCCACGCCGTGGTGTAATCTATTTTCCACCATCACCTTACAAGGATGGGTATAATGGTGTAATCAGTAACTATATATGATTATTATTAAGTAATATTGATACTGAAATAATATATATATATACTCCAATACAATTCCACGATCATAGGAACGATATCATCACTCGTGCGTACGTACGGAATACCGTCTCCACGATGTGATGCGACTCGTTCTACATGATCTTCATTTCATAATGATTATATAAATGAATTGAATGAATGAATATGGTATATACTACACTAATACCATTCTGGAAATGAATTATCTATAACCTAAAGATAAGAATAAGAATTTATTCGACAAAACATGCATAAGAACAAAAAGTTATAAAGACCCGAGTAACAAGTAACAATGACATATTACTAACAAGAAGCTAATAATATGACCATATATGATCTCATATCAATATGTATGATTCTGGAATAAGTCAATAACATTATTTAAACCATTATACAGGAGCTTCGGACAAGAACAAAGCAAATCGGACCTAAGGTAAGGGAAATATCACAATCTCATTTTTATCTGAGATTGTTTATTCGTAAGTATTTACTGGGGTGTATTTTATCATCCACATCCATGTTCCCTCAATATGTAATACTGTTTCCATCCACTTGAAATAGTTTAAATCCAATTTTACCCTTAGGTGAGTTTTTATTAAAGAATATGAAAGGAATCTTTTGTTGTTTTTCCGTACGAGGTACTTTTTGACTTTTCCGACAAAAGTACGAAGAATGTTTTTTTTAACTTATACGGCATGAATGGATTTTTAAAACATTACTTCAAAGAAGCTTCCTTTACAAGTTTTCAAGTTTATTTTTAATCAACTTCTTTTATTTTAAAGATGTATGACATGTTATGAAAGGAAAAATGTTTTTGAAGAAGAAAGGATATTTTCCTCAAGAATTCAATTCAAGTGTTTTATCAAAATTATTTTCCATCTAAGATAATAAAGGGTTCTGTTTCTATCCATATTTTTACATTGGTTTGACTATGTTGTGATAGAATTATGTTTATGAATTCCTTTATCTTATATGAATTGATTTATGATGTCATGATGTTTCAAGAATCCCATTTTTGTTATATGTGTTATGCGATGATGTATATTTTATGATTATGTGGCACACATAGGAAAGGATTCATTATAAGATGGGTGGGACCTATATCTCCCTCCAATGCATTGGGTAATGATTTTATATCTCATGAGATAGACATGGCTGGAACGGAAGGTTATTTCGGTTCAGTGATACAGGACTGAAACGAGGAATGAACTCGGTTCAGAAAGGGACTTTGTCCACTAAGATGGTCTTGGCAATGGGTCATGACTAACAAGAAATGATTTCCATGATTATGTGTGCATGCCACAAAGTTTCAAGTTTTATGTTATGATTATGGGGATCTCATTTTCACTTCTATGATTTATTCCATGTTAAAGATATTATGATCTCTTTTGCAGGTTTTGATTTTCAAAAAGATATGATATGATTTTTATTTCATTTATTTGCCCTTGCTGAGCATTTGAGCTCACCCTTTTATGTTTTCTTTTCCCCAGGTCAGGAAGATGGATATTAAGTAGAATATGCTAAAAGGGACCCTAGATATGATGAAATAAATGGGAGACACTGTAGAAGATTTATGAACCAGTTGTTTATGTTTCCCAGTTTCTAAAGACACTATACCTATACGGTCCTTTGTGGTTTTGTCATATGTTGTAATAAGTGTGCTTCAATTTCGAAGTATTAACAATGTATGTAAAGTATGGGTCGTTATAGTTGGTATCAGAGGAAAGGTATAGTCAACCTTTGGAAACTAGGATGTGAAAGCCTTAGTAAGAACCCTAAGGATAAGTCTAAGCATATAACACAATCTTAGAAATGGCCATGAATAACCTAGGATAAGACCATAAGCATGAAAATTTTATTCTTGAATTATGTGGTTTCCTATTATAATTAGTGTTGCTCACACTATTCTTCTTGGTTTTAGTCAATGGCTGGAACCCGAAGGAACCGTGTTAATGCGGAATGCGATGGGCAATGCAATGATTGTCCCCCTGAGCAACCAAACGATATGGGAGCTGGAATGCAAAATCTTGTAGCCATGCTCACACAACTTTCTCAAGCTATGAATCATGCAGGATTTCCAAACGAACAAAGGAGGGAGCAACATTCTGTTGAATCCTTCATGAGGCAGCGTCCACCATCTTTCAGCGGGTCTACTGATCCATTAGTTGCTGAACAATGGATTAGTACTACTGAAAAGATATTTTCAGTTCTTCAATGTTCTGAGCATGATAAAGTCATCCTAGCAGTGTATCGTTTGGAAGGAGATGCTGATCAATGGTGGAATCTTGTTAAGAATACAAGGCAAAGGGATGAAATTGAGTCTATGGAATGGGACGAGTTCAAGAACTTATTTTTCAATAAGTACTTCCCTCGTATTCTCCGAACAAAGATGGAGAAAGAGTTCCTTGAACTGAAGCAAAGGGATGATGAATCTGTTGGTACCTATGAAGCAAATTTTACCAGACTTGCAAGGTACGCTTCTGGTATTATTATCCAACCTGAGAGTAAGATCGATCGATTCTTTAGTGGCTTAAAACCAAGTCTTCGAAGGGCGTTAGCCATAAGGGACTTCAATAGCTACGAGGAAATCGTTCGATGTGCTCTCAAAGTCGAGATGGAGATTGGAGTAACCCATCAGTCACATGGGTTTGATAAGAAGAGGAAGATGGAATTCAAAGAAAAATCTAAAGAGCACACAGAAAAGAAGATGAACTTTCCCTTATGCTCAAAGTGTGGAAAGAAACATGGAGGGAGTTGTCTTAAAGGGACAAGCAAATGTTTTAAATGTGGAAAGGAAGGTCATCGGGCATTTGAATGCCGTGATAATGGGAAGAAGATGTCTAATGATGCAAACAAAGGAAGGGATACACAGAATGAACCTGCTACACTTCAATGTTTCAAGTGCAAGGAGATGGGGCATTATGCCAATCAATGCCCAAATCCAAGGGTTGATGATGATGGTCGACGTCAACAAACTCTTAAGGCTAAAGAAAAAGGAAAGTCACATGCAATTTCTATCAGCGATGTGGAATACGATAACGATGTGGTGAAAGGTACACTTACCATCCACTCTAAAGTAGCAAATGTTTTATTTGATTCTGGATCCACCCACTCTTTTATTTCTGAAAAATTTTCTAAGGGTATCACCGTATTACCTCAACAATTAGATGTTGAGTTAGCTGTGACAACACCTAATGGCACATCAATCGCATCAGAAGTTTATAATTCTTCTCCGATCGAAGTTTGTGGGAAAGTGCTTCCTGCAAATCTTGTGATCCTTCCTTTAGTGGAATTTGATGTGATTATTGGCATGGATTGGCTTTCTCTACATGGAGCTCATATCAATTGCCAAAGAAGGGAAGTCACATTTCATATTCCAGATCAACCTACGATCGTCTATCAATGCAAGGATGAACATAACCTTCCAGTGGAAATTTCTTCCATATTATGGGTATTGATTCCACTAAATGAAGGTTATTTATCTCAAATAGTTGGTGAGAAACTCACGATTAAGAATATTCCCATTGTACGGGAGTTTGATGATGTCTTTCCGGAGGAATTACCGGGTCTTCCACCAAATCGTGAAGTTGAGTTTTCAATAGAACTCGTACCGGGTGCTTTGCCTATTTCAAAGACACCTTATAGAATGGCCCCAATTGAGTTGCAGGAATTGAAGAAGCAACTCCAAGAGAATCTTGATAAGGGATTCATACGCCCTAGTGCGTCACCTTGGGGAGAACCTGTTCTATTTGTTAAGAAGAAAGATGGATCAATGAGACTCTGCATTGATTATAGAGAACTTAACAAGATCACTATCAAGAACAAATATCCTCTCCCACGCATTGATGACTTATTTGACCAACTACGCGGAGCTCAATACTTTTCCAAGATTGATCTTCGTTCAGGGTATCATCAATTAAGGGTCAAAAGGGAGGATATACCAAAGACGGCTTTCCGTACAAGGTATGGACACTATGAATTTATAGTGATGCCATTTGGTCTTACTAATGCCCCTGCTATCTTCATGGATCTAATGAATAGAGTCTTTAGAGACTATCTTGATCAATTTGTGGTAGTCTTTATAGACGATATTCTTGTCTATTCAAAGAGCAAGGAAGAGCATGAAGATCACTTGAGAATTATATTGAAGACCCTGAGAAAAGAGAAGCTTTATGCCAAATTTACCAAGTGTGAATTTTGGCTTCAAAAAGTTGCATTTTTGGGTCATATAATCTCAAAAGAGGGGATATCTGTGGATCCAGCAAAAACATAGGTTATCGAAAGATGGTCAAGACCAACAACAGTAACTGAGATCCGAAGTTTTCTTGGTTTGGCTGGATATTATCGACGTTTTGTAAAAGATTTTTCACGATTATCTAATCCACTCACCAAGTTGACTCGGAAAGGAGTTAAGTTTTTCTGGACAGAGGAATGTGAAGAGAATTTCAAGGAGTTGAAAAGAAGGTTATCCAGTGCACCTGTGCTCACACTGCCTTGTAGTGGAGAAAGGTTTGTGATCTACAGTGATGCATCCAAGAAGGGATTGGGGTGTGTTCTTATGCAAAATGATATGGTGATAGCTTATGCCTCACGACAGTTGAAAATCCATGAGCAAAATTACCCAACACATGATTTGGAGTTGGCTGCGGTAATCTTTGCATTAAAGATTTGGAGGCATTACCTTTATGGTGAAAGGTGTGATATTTATACTGATCATAAAAGTTTAAAGTATATTTTCACACAAAAGGAGCTGAATATGCGCCAAAGAAGATGGTTGGAACTGATTAAGGATTATGACTGCTCAATCCATTACCACCCTGGGAAAGCAAACAAGGTGGCAGATGCATTAAGTCGACAAGACCATGCTAGTTTATCCATGATGAGGATCACAAAAGATCCAATATTTATGGATTTACAAAGGATGGATCTTGGAATTATAATGGAAGGGGAAAAATCTTATCTTTCTCAAATGAATGTTCAACCATCTATACATGTGAAGATTAAAGAGGCACAGAAAGAAGATGTCGAGTTACAAAAGAAGGTGAGAAATGTTCCTGAATTCAACCTTGATTGTGATGGGATAATAAAGTTCAGGAATCGGGTTTGTGTTCCTCCCATCCCCGAATTAAAAAAAGAGCTACTGGATGAGGCTCATAGTTCTTCATTCTCTATTCATCCTGGAAGCACGAAGATGTATAGGGACCTGAAAGAGTACTTCTGGTGGGATGGCATGAAAAGAGATGTTGCTGAATATGTCTCTCGATGCTTGGTTTGTCAACAAGTTAAAGCTGAGAGACAGAAGTCTAAGGGGATGTTACAACCATTACCCATACCCGAATGGAAATGGGAAAACATCACTATGGACTTTGTCACAGGACTTCCTAAAACATCCAAAGGCAATAATGCTATCTGGGTCATAGTTGATCGTCTTACAAAGTCTGCACACTTCATTGCTATTAGAGAGGATTTCTCTCTAGATCAGCTTGCCAGGATATATGTAAAGGAAGTGGTAAGATTGCATGGAGTACCACTTTCTATTATATCTGATCGAGATCCGAGATTTACCTCGAAGTTCTGGCGAAGTCTTCAGCATACTCTGGATACAGAGTTGAGTTTCAGCACTGCTTATCATCCCCAGACAGACGGTCAGTCTGAGAGAACAATTCAAACCCTAGAAGATATGTTGAGAGCTTGCTCTATGGATTTCAAAGGAGGTTGGGATCAACACCTACCTTTGGTGGAATTTTCTTATAATAATAGCTTTCACTCCAGTATTCAGATGGCTCCTTATGAAGCTCTATATGGAAAGAAATGCAGGACTCCAACTTGCTGGGATGAAGTTGGGGAAAGAAAGCTATTAGGACCTGATCTCGTTGATGAAATGGCAGAAAAGGTCAGATCTATTCAACAACACATAAGAGCAGCTCAGAGTCGACAGAAAAGTTATGCCGACAACCGAAGAAAAGACCTAGAGTTTGAAGTGGGTGATAAAGTGTTCTTACGAATATCTCCCTGGAAGAGGGTTATGAGATTTGGAAAGAAGGGGAAGTTGAGCCCTAGATATATCGGTCCTTTTGAAATACTGGATCGTGTTGGGAAGGTAGCTTACCGATTGGCGCTTCCACCGAATCTCTCTCAAGTTCACGATGTGTTCCATGTATCTCTCCTGAGAAAGTACATACCAGATCCTTCACATGTACTCAGCTCAGAAGTTGTACCGCTGGAGCAAGATCTTTCTTATGAAGAACAGCCGATAGAGATTCTGGATCGTAGCGAAAAAGTCCTACGAAACAAGACCACTCGCTTGGTGAAAGTTTTATGGAGGAACCACCAACTTGAAGAAGCTACATGGGAGCTTGAGGATATGATGAGGGAGAAGTATCCTCATTTGTTTGTTGCAAAGTGACGAATTTCGAGGGAGAAATTCTTTTTAAGGGGGGTAGAATGTAACACCCGAGACTTTTATGTTATATAAATCATCAAAGGAATCTTTTTCTACACAACACTTGCTTGGCTTGCTTTACACGCAATCGCGACCTTCCTCGATAGCTTGCGTCGTACGCAATACCGAGTTTCACTAAACAACAATATGCTATTAAAACTAGCCATTATGAATAGTAATAACCACTTTTTGAAATTTTATAAATTTTATTTTTCAAAATGGACTTCATTTTTGGACTCAGAATATCGAAATTATCCTAAGGTGAAATTTTGGTATTTTTCTGAAAACTTTCAATTTTTGATGAATAGTGAAACCACTAAGTGGTAGGTTAAAAACTGAATTTTGCATAAAACTTAATTTTACCGCTTCTGTGATTGGAATTTCGAAAATCCGAGAGACACGGTTAATATCAAGGACTAAAATGTGGTTCAATGAGATGAAAATAATTTTTTGGTGAATAGTAACTTTTTACTTTTTTTACCGCGGTTAATAGTAAATAGGGTAACTAAGGGTAAATATGATATTAATATTACCCTAACACATGTCATAATTCTATTGGACAAGTGTAATTCTACCAAAAACAAACTTAGGAATAAAATATGACCATTTAGGCCCACTTGGATTAAATTAGGACATTTATTATTAATTTATTTAAAGAAGGGTTAAAATAGTTAAAATCAAAGTTTAATAAGTAAATCATTTTTAATATAGGGTTATACATAAGATAAATTCAATTGTAAATATTCTTTAGAAAGCTAAAAAGATTTCCTACATGATGGTATTTTATTTGTAATTTTTAGACATCAAATAAGTTAATTTATTTATGACACAAAGATGATGCAGTAATTATCTTATTAATGAAATATTGACAAAATTGATAATATAAATACCAAAATAATTGTAATTTGAGACTTTTTATGAATTCCACTAATTTTCTAGGTTACTATGATATATTAGTATTGATTTAATAAACTTGGTTCGAACATATAATTCTGTTATGACTTTCACAAAAATCATATATCAAATAGTGTCAAAATTGACACAAAATAGTTTTTAAATCAAATATTATATTATTAATTGTTATTTTATTCTTAAAAATCTAAGGTTCGGCCAAATGACTTAGATAAGGATATATATATTAATAATAAACAATTTGGGGTTCGTTTGGCATGTTATAGTAAGTGTATTAACCATATAGTGAAAGAAAACAAAAAGACACGGTAAAAGATAAATTAATTAACTTAGAGTTAAATCTAATTGATAAGGTTAAAATAATACCCTAAACTTGTCTAAATCCTATTGGTTGATAGGATTTCGACCCATCCCCACTTTAGCTTCGAAATAAGACCCTTTGGAACCATTATAAACCGATTTTGACTTTAATATAAAATAATATTTTGAGATATTCCTAAGGTGCCCCTCTCCTCCCTTATAAAAGGGAACATCCTCCCCCTCCTCCTCACACCAATTTGAGCACTCAAGCTCGGCCAACCCCTGCCATTTTTCCTTCTCCACTTCCCTAGAATAATCCTAGAGGTCCTGGTCTTCTCCAAAGACCAATCTTAGTTCCTTAAGTGGAGGATTCAAAAAGGCGTTCCAAAGAAGAGGTAATATCCATTACCGATCTTTTCAATTTCTTTCTTCTTCAACTTCTTCTTCTTTAGTTGTTTCATGATAAAGTAATATCATCAGTATTACTTACATACTGATATTTTATTATAAATATGAAACAACCCTAATTCACCTTCTATCCATCCTACGGAAAAATGAAATCACCGCGCGTGCGTACGTACGGAATACCGTCTCCACGCCGTGGTGTAATCTATTTTCCACCATCACCTTACAAGGATGGGTATAATGGTGTAATCAGTAACTATATATGATTATTATTAAGTAATATTGATACTGAAATAATATATATATATACTCCAATACAATTCCACGATCATAGGAACGATATCATCACTCGTGCGTACGTACGGAATACCGTCTCCACGATGTGATGCGACTCGTTCTACATGATCTTCATTTCATAATGATTATATAAATGAATTGAATGAATGAATATGGTATATACTACACTAATACCATTCTGGAAATGAATTATCTATAACCTAAAGATAAGAATAAGAATTTATTCGACAAAACACGCATAAGAACAAAAAGTTATAAAGACCCGAGTAACAAGTAACAATGACATATTACTAACAAGAAGCTAATAATATGACCATATATGATCTCATATCAATATGTATGATTCTGGAATAAGTCAATAACATTATTTAAACCATTATACAGGAGCTTCGGACAAGAACAAAGCAAATCGGACCTAAGGTAAGGGAAATATCACAATCTCATTTTTATCCGAGATTGTTTATTCGTAAGTATTTACTGGGGTGTATTTTATCATCCACATCCATGTTCCCTCAATATGTAATATTGTTTCCATCCACTTGAAATAGTTTAAATCCAATTTTACCCTTAGGTGAGTTTTTATTAAAGAATATGAAAGGAATCTTTTGTTGTTTTTCCGTACGAGGTACTTTTTGACTTTTCCGACAAAAGTACGAAGAATGTTTTTTTTAACTTATACGGCATGAATGGATTTTTAAAACATTACTTCAAAGAAGCTTCCTTTACAAGTTTTCAAGTTTATTTTTAATCAACTTCTTTTATTTTAAAGTTGTATGACATGTTATGAAAGGAAAAATGTTTTTGAAGAAGAAAGGATATTTTCCTCAAGAATTCAATTCAAGTGTTTTATCAAAATTATTTTCCATCTAAGATAATAAAGGGTTCTGTTTCTATCCATATTTTTACATTGGTTTGACTATGTTGTGATGGAATTATGTTTATGAATTCCTTTATCTTATATGAATTGATTTATGATGTCATGATGTTTCAAGAATCCCATTTTTGTTATATGTGTTATGCGATGATGTATGTTTTATGATTATGTGGCACACATAGGAAATGATTCATTATAAGATGGGTGGGACCTATATCTCCCTCCAATGCATTGGGTAATGATTTTATATCTCATGAGATAGACATGGCTGGAACGGAAGGTTATTTCGGTTCAGTGATACAGGACTGAAACGAGGAGTGAACTCGGTTCAGAAAGGGACTTTGTCCACTAAGATGGTCTTGGCAATGAGTCATGACTAACAAGAAATGATTTCCATGATTATGTGTGCATGCCACAAAGTTTCAAGTTTTATGTTATGATTATGGGGATCTCATTTTCACTTCTATGATTTATTCCATGTTAAAGATATTATGATCTCTTTTGCAGGTTTTGATTTTCAAAAAGATATGATATGATTTTTATTTCCTTTATTTGCCCTTGCTGAGCATTTGAGCTCACCCTTTTATGTTTTCTTTTCCCCAGGTCAGGAAGATGGATATTAAGTAGAATATGCTAAAAGGGACCCTAGATATGATGAAATAAATGGGAGACACTGTAGAAGATTTATGAACCAGTTGTTTATGTTTCCCAGTTTCTAAAGACACTATACCTATACAGTCCTTTGTGGTTTTGTCATATGTTGTAATAAGTGTGCTTCAATTTCGAAGTATTAACAATGTATGTAAAGTATGGGTCGTTATAAAGGTTATCCAAATTTCAAATTTTGTAGATCTACACCGATCTAGGATGATTCTGGGGCCGATGTTTCAGTATATAAATTATGTGGTAAAAAGGTATGTGGTTTATGTATTTCGTTGTTAATAATTAGACTATATATTCTTAAAAGTGTTGTATACCCACATTTGGGGTATTGCCTATTTGGAATTAGACCATGGTTATTTCTGGTTATAGTTTGATAGATTGATAAAGGGTAGTTTCATATTGGTTAGGTCATATACCTTGTTTTTGGGACACCCCATGGGTGTGTTTCCCATGTTTTATTGATTATGGCTATTTGTTTTATAATGCATGTAAGGATTTCCTTGTATTCCATGCCTTGTTTTGTTAGTATGGAGTTACTAATGGTATGATATGCCTTTGATATGCATCGTGGAAGTGTGACCGAGTGGAATTTGACTGTGAGAGATTCCCATTGTAGGGTCATTTTTTAGTTGTTTCTGTTGTGTTAACCCAAGGGTTTTGACTATGAGAGCTGGTATGTGGTCTTCGGCCCACGGGTTTAGACTTTGATAGCTTACCTAGGTGGCTTTTTATAATTTTTTGATAGTATATTAGACCATGGGATTTAGACCATGAGATCTTTCCCAAGTGGTCGTATGTAAATTATTAGTGCTATGTTAGTCCAAATGGGTTATACCATGGGAGAATCGAAGAGGTTTAATATTAAATGAATTGTTGTTATGTCAGACTAGGGGAATTATACTATGATAACTTTTCCAAAGGGTCATTATAGAATAATTGAATGATTCTGATGAGTCTGTAAAACCAAAACACTAGATTGTACTTGGTCTTACATGATTTTTAGACTATATTCTATGATATATGATTTATTACTATTTCATAGGGGATATAGAGCATAGGAAATATCCCATGGATTATATGATTCAACTGATAGAATAATAAAATAAAATGAATGTTATTAGAAACTGTAGGATTGTATTCTAATGAGTACTTCCTAGTTTATTGCATCATTCAAGGATATTTCCTAATATATATATATATATATATATATATATATTCACTGATATATAGGCATTTATCTTTTGGTGGTTTTCTAGTTGAATTTTTCTCACAACCTATTTGGGTCATGTTTTGGACCAAAATATTTAATGTGGTTGCAGGTATAGATAAGGGAAAGTACCCTTCATCGTGTGGTACTTGATTGTTATTGGAGCTCGAGAGCATGGAACCATGTAGAGTCTTGAGATGATACTGATGTTTATTTATTTTCCTTAGTAATTTGGTTTCTATATTGCTTTCAAACATTGTGACTTTTTTGGAGACATTCAAAGACACTTGTGCATTAGTCCTTTATATATTCTCCAGTTGTTATATTACAATCAGTCCTCTGCTGTTTACATTTGTTTTATGGAATAATGCATTTGCTATTGTTTACTATTTTTTTCCTCTTTTTATACTCTTCAAATGATGGAATAATTTCCCCATTATGACACCATATACCTCTTTGCAATTCAGTAGCCTCTAGAGTTTGCGGAAATGTGTTTGAGATCTTGTGAACAACCATGTTCGTGGCACCTTTGGGCATCACCTAGATCTAGGATGTTAAAATCACCCTCATAAAGATACTTTTCTTCACAAAATAAAACATCATGAAGCCTTAAGGTTATTCTTAATGTAGAATATGTACCAATAGGTATATGTTCTTGCTTAGCTTTTTCATGTTTCGTTCATCTCATTAGAGTCTTCCATTTATGGGATATATTCCCATACTCAATGTACCCAGATCTATGAACAGATTTCTAGGCCTAAATTATGACCTATTTTTGGTTCCTTAATTGATATATTGATCTTTAGGTCAAAAATAATTAAATTAATCCCAGGTAATATTTATTTCACAATGCCAATAATTTGAAATATTAAATCATTTTATAAAATTTTATGGCCAAAATATCGAAATAAAATAAAATAGTTAAAATCTAAATATTTTCCCCTTTTCCAATTAATCTAAAAAATCCACTTAATCCATAAAGTGGGATATTTTACATTAAAATAAAAATTATTGGTTTTATAAATATTGAAATTAAAAGTAAAATAATTTAAAATAGTTCCTTTATCATGAAATTTTTAACCATAAACCCAATGAAAGAGACATCCTAAAATGTATTTGTAAATACCAATAATTTTCAAGATAATATTAATAAAATAAATTCATAGGTAACATCTAAACCACACAAAGGAATTTTTTTTTGAATATGGTAGCTGTCTCATACAAAATAAATGTGAGATTGAAATCACATACATTAAGTCTCAAATTACATCCTACGTGCTCAAGCCTCGTTTATAATAAATAAAAATTTATTTTTTAATTATTAAACACCATTTATATATATATATATATTATATACCACATATTATTTAATAATTTCCTTTCATTACCCATTAATCAAAAAATCCTCCTTCAAATCATGTTTCAGATATTAACTACTTTTTGTGTGTGTGTTTGGAGTGGTTATTTTCATTCCTCTTATAGTAATCATGGTAAAATCATCTATTGATTTTTTAAACATTACATAAATATAATATATATTCATTAAATATTAATATATCATAGTCAATAAATGTTAAAAATATAAAATGAAACAAACTATTCATGGATATGGTAGACCGTACGTACACATAAACATTGTTTCTATTTTCTCAAATGATTGAAAAATAATTTTAAATAAAATATTACCATTCCATAATAATTTCTATTTCTTATATATAATATATTTCCATTAAACTCATTATTATCCACTTCCATGTAATGCATGAAAGAATCACAGTGCTTCAGGAGGTGGTAGTCTTCTGTACACACGAATGTCGTTATTGTACCCCCATAAGATGGAATGAATGAATGTATATGTGATATAATAATTTTGGAAGAAAAATTATATTATGAATATCATATTTACTCATTTTATATATCCTTAACGATATAAAATTAAGGGAAAAATTAAAAACACATCACATGAGTTCATGAGGTTGTAGTCCCCTATAGACCTGAATGATTATTTTTTATCCCATTTGATAGAAGGTGAAATGGTTTTAGGTCATGAACTTAACAAAAAAATATATCAATTATTGGATAATAAAATTTAATAATATCATCATGGTTTAATTATAATTTAATGAGGTAAATGAATAAATATAATAAAAATGCTCATTGAATATCATTACCTCTTCTTCATTTAACTTCCTTTGGTTATCACCATAATCCTTCAAAGGTTGGATATTTGAAAAACAATTGGGATTCCAGGAATAGATAATAGAATTAATTAAGGTATTTTATTTGGGTATGCCTGAAACAAGTGTTTTTTGAATTGTTAATTCGAGAAGAGAAGGGGTGGCCTTTTATAAGTGAGGTGAGTGGTGCAATTGTAATTTCAGGTTAGAAATATGTGTACACACATTTTTCACAAGTCAAAAGGCACCAAAATTTACCATTTTAAATAATTATACATCATAATGTCTAAATATGTACTTAAAATGGGTTTTTAACAAGTTTCATGGTAATTTTACACGTTATCCGTTTAGTATAACCCCAAGTAAACTTATTTATATCTTAATGGATGTAAATAAGTTTAACTCTTTCTAGTATTAATTAAAGAAAAGAATTAATTTATTATAATTGTATAATATAAATTATTATGATTACAATTAATGAATCTATTATTCTAAATTTCATTCACATAAGTGGAAAATTTTAACTTAAAATTAAACCCATAGATGCGAGGCAAAATGGGTTATCCAAAGAGAAAAGTTCCAAAAGATTGAAAAGTTTTAATTAAAATGTAAATATTAAAACCATCAAAATGATCTAAATTATATTAATTTATATATTATTCAACTAATTTAAATTTAAAACAATATTAAAATTTAAATCTAGGTTTAAATATTTTTAAACAAAATCAAAGTTTTCAGAGAAAACTATTAATTTCACTATTAATCAATAAAATAATATTTTTCTCAAAAAACCAAATATTCACCATTGTATAAATATGAAAATGTGACGTCAAAAATAATTTTTTTACAAATTAATTTATCATAGTTTTAGATGTTATGATTTCTTTATATTTCACAAAATCAAAAAATAATTTATTTTGATAAAATAATATTTTTGAAAGATATTAAGACTTTACCGAACATTATGTATTTCTTATAAATATATTTTATTTATATAAAACCATTATATTTAATATTTTGAACATGGTTATTAGAGTTCAATATAATATGTTTAATGGATAGTTAATAACATATTTGAATAAATAATATTATTATTAGTATTTTATGGTTCTTTAAAACTCAGTGTTTTCAGTATCAAAATATATCGAAAGAATTAACTTATTAAATATAATAATAATTCCTAAAAACATAGGGTATTATATTCCAGCCCCCATAAAATTAGGTGACCCTAAAAATTATATTACTCTAACACAAACAGATAAAAATAATTCACACTCATCATATCCTCAAGCTCATATATAGCTTCCTCAATCTAGTGGTTTCACCTCAAAACAACGGCCATGTGACTGTTCTTGTTTTGATGAAAATTATTTATATGATTTATTATATTTCCCAATTATTCTTCATAAGAAATATCATTCTCTAGTGGTACTACCATTGAGTTCAGTACAAGTTATGGGTTATGTATATACTTCCTCAAGATATATACATAGAACACGTATTGAACTTGTGAGAGATTTGGTTGAAGTTCCAACCAATAAGGAACGGTCCTGATATGATCAAGAATTTCAATTGTATTGATATACCTAGGGATTCATTTTCCATTCATTATACATTTTATTACCTTCCATATAAAAATTCTATGAAACATTTTTTCACTAACATCATATTTTGTATCACGTTGACGATTATCATCATAACTTCTCTACTAACTCAAAGATTACTTTATGTGTTGTTTAATGGTTCTAACCATATCTTCCATCTCTTCAGCTATCTCAGGTCCAAATACCAGCCTTTATCTAAAATATTTATAGAATTTGGGAGATCTAGACTTCTTTATGTAGAGGTATTTATAAAAAGCCAATAGAATAGTCATGTGATGGGTATTATTATATAGAAACTCAAGTCAATGAAGGTGTTGATCACAACCACCTTGGAAATCATAAGTACAATATATCAATATGTAATCTAAGGTATGAATTATAGTCTTTCATTGAACATAAAATTTAGGATGATATTGTAACACACCAGTAATTTTTTTAATAATTTAAAATAATTTAAAATTATGAGTTTTAATAAATAATAATAAATAATAAATATTATAATTTATATCATTCAAATAAATTATTGTTTAAAAAAATACTATTTTGTAGTATTTTTTTTCTAAAATAACATTTTAATATAAATATGTATGTATTTGATTAATTTTACAAAATTAACTTTTATCAATTTATTATTTAATTAAATAATATATATATATATATATCGATTATTATAATTATTTTGATTAATACTAAATTATGTTATGAATCTATTCACTATTAATATGACACCTTAAGATTTTATATATATTATTTTATAAATTATAAAAATTAATTAGATAGATTATATGCAAAAAACATTGAGTCTCTACGAAAAAACTTTTTATAGCTATAACATAGCCTTGAAACATAATTTTTCAAAATCTATGATTTTAATTTTGAAAAAACTGACATACACAGTTGCAATCAGTAAGTTTTTTTGAGTCTAATAGGATCATCTTATTTTTTTTTCTGAAACGTAAATTGAACCTCATGAATATTAATGTGCCATTATAAATATTAATGTTACCCTTATGAATAGTAAGTTAACCCTTATGAATAGTAACCTCACCAATCAATGTGTACATAAAATTTAGGCACCATATAAACGATAGTGAATGTTTTAATAATAAATATTAATGCCTTTGTATTTTTGTTTTTAGTAAATATTTAGAAATAAATTTATTTAAAATAAAATTAATTTTCATATAATGTATTCTGAAATTAATTTTTTTATTGTCTTCTGATTTTAGTATAATTTTATGAGACCTCATGTCACGACCCGTCCTCGGGGCCCGTGCCGTGACTACCCCAAGCCCGCCTTCCATAGGCCAGGGGCTGGCGACTAGCACCAAAGGCGTAAAATCCCGATAACTGGGAAGGCATTGCCTTTATAAAAGAAAACAAGCACCACAGAGTACAAGCGGAAGAAGTAAACACTAAGTAAAAACTGAGTACAACAGTAAGTGCGGAAAGTAAAAAGGGGCCGGAAATACAAGCCCAACTGTAAAGTACAACTCGAAAGGGAAAACAGCAACTGAAAAGTAAAGCTGCTATGCCGAGCTGTCCACTGGAAATCCCACCTGAAGGGTGGGTACAGATAGCTCCTCTGCTCCTCAGGTCCCACCGTCCGCTCCGAGTATGTCTCGCCCAGTGGTCTACCTCCGGGTACCGCCTCGTCGTCACGTCCACCTCTGGGTACCGCCTCGTCGTGAGGTCCTCCTCCAGGTACCATCTCTTCGTATAGTCCACCTATAGGTACTGTCCAGTCCTCGAACACTCGGCTTCTGTCAGCACTGCCCGTCGTCTGCAACCAACACAACGAGGTGCGGGCATAGCCCGTGCAGGGGTGAGTATAACGATACTCAGTAGGGACCCCGAGACCCTCAAGATCTCACTAAACCAACAAGGATAACCACAAAGAAGATCTCAACAGATAACCTCTACTTAGATATATGCCCATACATATACCTAAGTTATCAAGTAACCCATCTCAATCAGGAGGAAACACAAGGATTGTGAAATCAACGGATAACCACTACCCGGGTATATGCCCATACATATACCTAAGTTAGCAAGTGACCCATCTCAATCATGAGGTAAACACAAGGTCAAAAGTCTCAGCTCAAACCAGGATTTTCATTATCGAAACCGTAACTGCTGAAGAGCTCCGTCTCTGGACTGTACAGTGGTCCTGTCACGACTCCGAGGTACTGCTCACTAACCTAAGACTGCTGAAGAACTCCACCCATCGAGTACTGCGGGCCAGCTGCTACAACCAAGCGCTCCCATGTGCCGCTACAACCAAGCGCACCTCTGTCGTGGGTATGCCGCTACAACCAAGCGCTCCCATGTGCCGCTACAACCAAGCCCAAATCTGTCGTGGGTCTGCCGCTACAACCAAGCGCTCCCATGTGCCGCTACAACCAAGCGCACCTCTGTCGTGGGTATGCCGCTACAACCAAGCGCTCCCATGTGCCGCTACAACCAAGCGCAACTCTGTCGTGGGTCTGCCGCTACAACCAAGCGCTCCCATGTGCCGCTACAACCAAGCGCACCTCTGTCGTGGGTATGCCGCTACAACCAAGTGCTCCCATGTGCCGCTACAACCAAGCGCACCTCTGTAACACACCGAGTCATTCGATCAGCAGTCGTCGGGTCTCAGCCAGCTACACGGTCTCCGTACTCCGCACGCTCGTCACTGGGAGTGTCCGCTCCACGAGCTACAGGTCGATACTCCAAGTATCTCAAAGTCCCATGAAGAAGTATCTCAAAGGACTGCCACGTCATAGGGGTCTCAACGCAACAGACGGCGCGTCAATCGGACGCCCGGTCTGTGAGTTATTAGCCTTTTCGTCCTAGGGGCCCGGTTGGTTTCGTGAGCAAACCAAACCCAGACGTATCTCAAATGTACCCCGAACTCTCATATGGTAAACTCATAGGGACCGTTTCTCAATGCGATCACCAACGCCGCTGACGGTTCGTCAAACGGACGTTCTGTCAGAAAGATATCAGCTTTTCCGTTCCAGGGGCCCAGTTGGATTTCGGTGCGATCCAACTCGGCCACTATCCATCTACATCCAAAACTCAGGCGGAGGATGCCAAAAGTTCCGTATCGTCAACAGGAACTCAACGCAACAGACGGTGCGTCAATCGGACGCCCGGTCTGAGAGTTATTGGCTTTTTCGTCTCACACTCACCTTGGGAAACTTCCCAGGAGGTCACCTATCCTGATCACTACTCTAGGCCAAGCACGCTTAACTATGGAGTTTTAACCACGTAGGATCCCGAAAAGAAAGGTGCACCTTGAGTATAGTATACCGAAACGACCGTCTCGATCCAAGGATCGCGTTGCCGCTGACGACTAGTCGTTTGGAGGCTCGTAGCCCAAGATACGGGCATTTGACCAAACCTCTCGGTAACGGGGGTTTCGGGCCCGGGCCGTCCCGGCCCGAGACCCCCCGGATGGCCCGAACCGGGTCGACCCGCCCCGGACGGGGTCGACCCGGCCCGACACAGCCCGGCCCGGCCCGGCGCGTCGCGGCCCAGCGGGGCCCGGCCCGGCGTGGCCCGGCGCGGCGAACCGGCCAGGCGCGCCGGTTCGGCACAAGGCAGCGCGCTGCCAGCTTGGACGAAGGCCGAGCTTGCTGGAAACGGGGGGCCGCCTGCCCCCCTTTGTGAAACCGGCCCCCCTCATAATGGGGGGTCAAATAACTACCCGGGGGAATTAAATTCCCCCGGTTTCCACCAACCCGGCCGGCCCGACCTGGCCGGCCGGCTTCTTGTCAACAGGACCGACAAGGGCCAGTCCTCTTCCGTCTTCCGACACCGGCGGCCCGGCTGGCCGCCGGTCATCACGATCCGCCGCGGCCCGGAACCGGCTGCGGCCTTCATCATCCGGCGCAGTGCGACGACACCGCGCCCCTCCGCCGCGGCCCCGCTCCGGCCGCGGCGTCTTCGGTTTCCTTCGACGCGGCGCGACGGCGTCGTGTTCATGATAATTCTTTCCACGGCGCGGCGCGACGGCGCCGCGCAATAATTGTCGTGTGATTCCCGCGTGGTGCGACGGCACCACGCTATCTCGTTTCATCCGCAAGAAACATTCAAGAACAAAGGAGGGGGTTTCGGCCGTGTTTGTGCGGTCCGGTCCCCCTCTCGTTAGAAGATAACACTTAAACATTCATCCTCAAGTTTGTCATGCTAGAACCAAGAACGGATAATAATTAAATAAAGCAACAACAAACCCCTACCTCGCTTTTCGTTATGTGTTGACGAAGTCGCGGAAAGGCGGTAGCAATTCGTCGACATCGGAAAAGAGAAGTTGTTGACGACGTCGGCGTTCTTCGTGAAAGTCGCTCCCTTCTTTATTCCGGAAGAAGTGGGAAGGAGGCATCCAAGAAGGGATAGACGTTGGAAACTTCACGTTCTTCTTTGGAAAAGGCATTCTTCGTCGAGAAGACGTTGTTCCATGTTTGGAGATGTCCTTCGTGTTCTTCGTCGAGGGTGGAATTCTCTTCAATCCTTCCATGACTCTATCACAAAGATTTAGCCAACCCCGAACAATAAAACAACACACCTTATTATAGGGTTAGCTTAATGAATTCAAAATAATTCAAATTCATTAAGTTACATCCTTCATTAATGGGTGGAGAGGCTCCAAAATTAATGAAGGTGGAAGTGAAGAGTCACATTTAATTGGGGGGGTTCAAGGGAGTTAAGGAGTTTAAGGAGTTAGGAATTTGAGGGGTTTTGGCACATTAAGTGCAAGGGAGTTTAAAGGGGGTAGAAGAGAGTTAAGGGGAAGGTGAAGGGTTGGGGCTCGTGTGGGCCCCACCTCACCTTAATCCTCACTTGGTTAGTTAGGAACTTGTGATTCCACCCCAACTTCCACACTTAGGATATAACCACTTAAGAAGATAAATAAAATTTGTAACACAAATTTTATTTTTCTTTACACTTAAACCACAACCTTAATAAACAACTGCTCCCAAGCAAATGCAACTCCAGGAAAGGCATTCCTAAGAAAAAACCGGCGCTACGGTTCCATCGGTGCCCTCAGAATTTGATTCCGGGCACCGGTTCAAAAGTTAGAAATTCCCGCTCGTTCGTTCACTGAACGTACCCGAGCCAAACTTCGGAAATTGATTCTGGGCACACCGGGCCTTGGAATCAGGCGCTGTCAGAAACTGTGTTCTTGTAAAATTCCAAAGAAAATTAAGAAAAAAATTTCCTTGAAATTTCCGGATCTTTACATTACTCCCACCTCAGGGCTTTACATCCTCGTAAAGCTTCATCACAAACTAGGGTCACAAAAGCGGTACAGAGCACGCATCTGAGCCTTCCACTCCCATGTGCTCACCTAGAGGTTCCCGTACTGTCAAAGGAAGTGCACCCAAGGAATCGATCATCCTCGTAGGATCTTCTCTTGTCTATTCTTGATCCCCACTGGAACCTCCGTGCATGTCGCTCTATCATCGACGTCCAACTCCCTGAGGTCGATGATGTGTGAAGGATCAAGCACGTATCTCCTCAATTGAGTTACGTGAAAGTCATCGTGCACCTGGTGCCACTAAGGTGGATGGGTCAAGCGATAAACCACCTCGCCTACCCTTCTGGGGACCTAGAAAGGTCTATTGAACCTCGGAGATCTCCTGCCGCCTCGGCTACATCTTCGTAAAGCTCGTCGAGGTGAGACCTGTATAAGAACATGGTCGCCATCCTCGAACTCTAAATGTCTCCCTTTTTAGGTTAGAACTGAAACTCAAAACTCCTGCTGCCACGAGGGTAAGGTTGTCCGACCTAAGAATGATCGGCTACACCCTCCCATGCACGATTTTATCTTGTGCTGCCCAGGGTTTCCTTTTCGCCGACCAAGGAAAACCCATCCCAACGTTTGCCTAATACCGTCAATTTGAGTATGAACAGTGATTGCCAAATACATACTCAAACTAACGTCGTAAGGCCTCGACGCTGCCACCAAGAGGTCCTAACCGAGACTCTTGCCTCAAGGGTCAGATCACACCGTCGGCGTAAGTGTGACTATCGAGTCTCCTCCCAAAGGTATCTCCAGACGCGAGGGTCAAGTCAACGGCTTAACCGGAATCTCTAGGTCTGGGACTAGATTCATGGAAGGAAGGGATGATTCGTTTCGATGCCTGTGGCTATGGCAGCTAGTAGAAGATAAATTCCGCACTTCGAATCATCCTTAGAGCCCCTTTTTGGTCGCACTCCATGACCGCAAGCAGCTACCCTCTTTCCCTGCTCTCGAAATCCCTGAGTCTAGCGGGGACTACAAAGGCGGGTGATGGTAACATGTTGAAATGTACACCACCACGAGCTGCTCTCCAAGCTCTGCCTCCATGTCTGCTGTTCTGCAGATTCATCTGTCCTTAACATTTCCTCTTCTTGAAACATTTTACATGCCCAAGTCTCCGAGACTGGTGTCAGTTTCCTGCATTCCAAACATCTAACATTCTCTGGCTGTATTCGATTAGCAAAGATTTCTCAACCACAAAGGTTCCTTCTAGCAGTCTAGCCTAAGTAGAAATGCATAGAGAAAAGGTGCTGGCTCGGAAGCCCTTAAACATACCATGCTCAGAGGTCCGACCTCTATTGCACTGATTGAAATGCTTCCATCGAGTACCCGATATGTTCGGTACGCCTCGATGAATTCTCAGCTATCAACACGTCGTCCCGCCGAAACTGTAAAAGTTCTAGAAAATTCTCGGCCACCTCCTCAAGCCAGTCCTCAGCCGCCTATGAGTCAGGTTCACCTCGGAACACGAGGGTATCTAAAGTTAGAACACATGTAAGGCAGTAAACTTACATGTGTCACCTACCGGTACCACCGGTTGTAACTGCTGACCAACAGGTAGTGATGTATAGCTGACACACTACCCAAAGGCACTATCTCAGGCATCGGTTCACGTACCGAAGCCTCATCACTATGCGGACCATCCTCATGGTCATTCACTGGAAAACACTAGTGGTAAAGTCCACCATCCACTCTACAGATGTCTCAGCTAGGCGGAAAACTCTAGCAATCGCCTCCAGCCACTGCTCTGCTGTCTGGAAATCTGCCTCGCCTCGTAACTTCTGAGGCCTCTAATGCTGGAACTCGTGCAATGCGCTCCGCCAGCGTGCACAGTTTGCTAGTATAGCCGTTGGCATCTGCTGCCCAATAGGTGGTGATGTACTGGTACACCACCCGAGGGTGCCAACATAGTAAAAAGGGCCCTGCACTAGAGCCTCGTCGCTCGGTGAGCCATCATCGAGTACTCTCTCGGAACTCCAACTGACTGTCTGCGTGGATACATCCAGAACAGATGCGACACGGTCAACGTCTTATACCTGGTGAGCTGACCTGGTTTGATCTGACTTTAAAACTTTGGAAACACACACGCAATCAGTGTTTTTGTGTTCAAAGTCGGAAATCAGTAGTCAGGGTCCTGGTGTACGGATACGTCGGCCGCCGCACCAACACTGGACTCCCTGAACTGAAAACCACACTCGGTACCCTTAACACTATTGCTTCACAGAAAGAAACATCAGAGTTATAAGTTCTGCGGTAGAACCGAACTCCTCTGATACCAATTTGTCACGACCCGTCCTCGGGGCCCGTGCCGTGACTACCCCAAGCCCGCCTTCAATTGGCCAGGGGCTGACGACTAGCACCAAAGGCGTAAAATCCCGATAACTGGGAAGGCATTGCCTTTATAAAAGAAAACAAGCACCATAGAGTACAAGCGGAAGAAGTAAACACTAAGTAAAAACTGAGTACAACAGTAAGTGCGGAAAGTAAAAAGGGGCCGGAAATACAAGCCCAACTGTAAAGTACAACTCGAAAGGGAAAACAGCAACTGAAAAGTAAAGCTGCTACGCCGAGCTGTCCACTGGAAATCCCACCTGAAGGGTGGGTACAGATAGCTCCTCTACTCCTCAGGTCCCACCGTCCGCTCCGAGTATGTCTCGCCCAGTGGTCCAGCTCCGGGTACCGCCTCGTCGTCACGTCCACCTCTGGGTACCGCCTCGTCGTGAGGTCCTCCTCCGGGTACCATCTCTTCGTATAGTCCACCTCCAGGTACTGTCCAGTCCTCGAACACTCGGCTTCTGTCAGCACTGCCCGTCGTCTGCAACCAACACAACGAGGTGCGGGCATAGCCCGTGCAGGGGTGAGTATAACGATACTCAGTAGGGACCCCGAGACACTCAAGGTCTCACTAAACCAACAAGGATAACCACAAAGAAGATCTCAACAGATAACCTCTACTTAGATATATTCCCATACATATACCTAAGTTATCAAGTAACCCATATCAATCATGAGGAAACACAAGGATTGTGAAATCAACGGATAACCACTACCCGGGTATATGCCGATACATATACCTAAGTTAGCAAGTGACCCATCTCAATCATGAGGTAAACACAAGGTCAAAAGTCTCAGCTCAAACCAGGATTTTCATTATCGAAACCGTAACTGCTGAAGAGCTCCGTCTCTGGAGTGTACAGTGGTCTTGTCACGACTCCGAGGTACTGCTCACTAACCTAAGACTGCTGAAGAACTCCACCCATTGAGTACTGCGGGCCAGCTGCTACAACCAAGCGCTCCCATGTGCCGCTACAACCAAGCGCACCTCTGTCGTGGGTATGCCGCTACAACCAAGCACTCCTATGTGCCGCTACAACCAAGCGCACCTCTGTCGTGGGTATGCCGCTACAACCAAGCGCTCCCATGTGCCGCTACAACCAAGCGCAAATCTGTCGTGGGTCTGCCGCTACAACCAAGCGCTCCCATGTGCTGCTACAACCAAGCGCACCTCTGTCGTGGGTATGCCGCTACAACCAAGCGCTCCCATGCGCCGCTACAACCAAGCGCAACTCTGTCGTGGGTCTGCCGCTACAACCAAGCGCTCCCATGTGCCGCTACAACCAAGCGCTCCCATGTGCCGCTACAACCAAGCGCACCTCTGTAACACACCGAGTCATTCGATCAGCAGTCGTCGGGTCTCAGCCAGCTACACGGTCTCCGTACTCCGCACGCTCGTCACTGGGAGGGTCCGCTCCACGAGCTACAGGTCGATACTCCAAGTATCTCAAAGTCCCATGAAGAAGTATCTCAAAGGACCGCCACGTCATAGGGGTCTCAACGCAACAGACGGCGCGTCAATTAGACGCCCGGTCTGTGAGTTATTAGCCTTTTCGTCCCAGGGGCCCGGTTGGTTTCGTGAGCAAACCAAACCCAGAAGTATCTCAAATGTACCCCGAACTCTCATAGGGTAAACTCATAGGGACCGTTTCTCAACGCGATCACCAACGCCGCTGACGGTTCGTCAAACGGACGTTCTGTCAGAAAGATATCAGCTTTTCCGTTCCAGGGGCCCGGTTGGATTTCGGTGCGATCCAACTCGGCCACTATCCATCTACATCCAAAACTCGGGCGGAGGATGCCAAAAGTTCCGTATCGTCAACAGGAACTCAACGCAACAGACGGTGCGTCAATCGGACGCCCGGTCTGAGAGTTATTGGCTTTTTCGTCTCACACTCACCTTGGGAAACTTCCCAGGAGGTCACCCATCCTGATCACTACTCTAGGCCAAGCACGCTTAACTATGGAGTTTTAACCACGTAGGCTCCCGAAAAGAAAGGTGCACCTTGAGTATAGTATACCGAAACGACCGTCTCGATCCAAGGATCGCGTTGCCGCTGACGACGAGTCGTTTGGAGGCCTGTAGCCCAAGATACGAGCATTTGACCAAACCTCTCAGTAACGGGGGTTTCGGGCCCGGGCCGTCCCGGCCCGAGACCCCCCGGATGGCCCGAACCGGGTCGACCCGCCCCGGACGGGGTCGCCTCGGCCCGGCCCGGCCCGGCGCGGCGCGGCCCGGCGTGGCCCGGCGCGGCGAACCGGCCAAGCGCGCCGGTTCGGTGCAAGGCCGCGCGCTGCCAGCGGGGCCGAAGGCCGAGCTTGCTGGAAACGGGGGGTCGCCTGCCCCCCTTTGTGAAACCGGCCCCCCTCATAATGGGGGGTCAAATAACTGCCCAGGGGAATTAAATTCCCCCGGTTTCCACCAACCCGGCCGGCCCGACCTGGCCGGCCGGCTTCTTGTCAACAGGACCGGCAAGGGCCGGTCCTCTTCCGTCTTCCGGCACCGGCGGCCCGGCTGGCCGCCGGTCATCACGATCCGCCGCGGCCCAGAACCGGCTGCGGCCTTCGTCATCCGGCGCGGTGCGACGACACCGCGCCCCTCCGCCGCGGCCCCGCTCCGGCCACGGCGTCTTCGGTTTCCTTCGACGCGGCGCGACGGCGTCGTGTTCATGATAATTCTTTCCACGGCACGGCGCGACGGCGCCGCACAATAATTTCCGTGTGATTCCCGCGTGGTGCGACGGCACCACGCTATCTCGTTTCATCCGCAAGAAACATTCAAGAACAAAGGAGGGGGTTTCGGTCGTGTTTGTGTGGTCCGGTCCCCCTCTCGTTAGAAGATAACACTTAAACGTTCATCCTCATGTTTGTCATGCTAGAACCAAGAACGAAAAATAATTAAATAAAGCAACAAAAAACCCCCACCTCTCTTTTCATTATGTGTTGACGAAGTCGCGGAAAGGCGGCGGCGATTCGTCGACATCGGAAAAGAGAAGCCGTTGACGACGTCAGCGTTCTTCGTGAAAGGCGCTCCCTTCTTTATTCCGGAAGAAATGGGAAGGAGGCATCCAAGAAGGGATCGACGTTGGAAACTTCACGTTCTTCTTTGGAAAAGGCATTCTTTGTCGAGAAGACGTTGTTCCATGTTTGGAGATGTCCTTCGTGTTCTTCGTCGAGGGTGGAATTCTCTTCAATCCTTCCATGACTCTATCACAAAGATTTAGCCAACCCCGAATAATAAAACAACACACCTTATTATAGGGTTAGCTTAATGAATTCAAAATAATTCAAATTCATTAAGTTACATCCTTCATTAATGGGTGGAGAGGCTCCAAAATTAATGAAGGTGGAAGTGAAGAGTCACATTTAATTGGGGGGGGGGGGTTCAAGGGAGTTAAGGAGTTTAAGGAGTTAGGAATTTGAGGGGTTTTGGCACATTAAGTGCAAGGGAGTTTAAAGGGGGTAGAAGAGAGTTAAGGGGAAGGTGAAGGGTTGGGGCTCGTGTGGACCCCACCTCACCTTAATCCTCACTTGGTTAGTTAGGAACTTGTGATTCCACCCCAACTTCCACACTTAGGATATAACCACTTAAGAAGATAAATAAAATTTGTAACACAAATTTTATTTTTCTTTACACATAAACCACAACCTTAATAAACAACTGCTCCCAAGTAAACACAACTCCAGGAAAGGCATTCCTAAGCAAAAACCGGCGCTACGGTTCCATCGGTGCCCTCGGAATTTGATTCCGGGCACCGGTTCAAAAGTTAGAAATTCCCACTCGTTCGTTCACTGAACGTACCCGAGCCAAACTTCGGAAATTGATTCTGGGCACACCGGGCCTCGGAATCAGGCGCTGTCAGAAACTGTGTTCTTGTAAAATTCCAAAGAAAATTAAGAAAAAAATTTCCTTGAAATTTCCGGATCTTAACACCTCAATTAATTATTGAAAGTATTATAAAATCAGTTTTAAAATTTAAATATGTATTTTTCAACTAATAATGATTTTATTTAAAAAAATAAAATTTCATAAATTTAGAAAATTATTCTGGTAAAATGGTGTCCATTTTTTAATTCTAAACATCAAAAGATGGTTAGGGTTAATTCTTGGTATATTCTAGAAATACCTTAATTTTTTTGAATAGTGAAATTCGATAATTTACGAATTATGCTAAATAAATGAATTTCTACATCATGCTAGAGTAATAGATGATATAATAGACATTGGATCAAATTCACATGAATTTATTACTATTTTTAATCCTAATAATGTAAACCATTCATCGTCTTGTGACAAAATAGAAAAATATTGATTAAAATAATGGAAACCCCCTCATCTCCTCCACTATAAAAACCACCCCTCCGTCTCTATTCTCCCCACTCTTCTATTCCATTAATTGTAACATAACAATTAATTAATGAATAATAGATATTCTTATCTATGTCTATTTGTGAATTAGATGGTGTTTTACATGCTTAAAATCCAATCCTAAGCATGAAATACACTAATATTTTTAAAATATTGTTTTACTGCGTTTAAGTGGAAAACCATTTTTAAATAAAATTTTTGACTTTTTTATAAGCTCTATTTGTCAAAAGAAACTAATTCTTTATGATTGGGACATTGAAATTTACTGTGGATAATTTTTTGGTATTTTTCTGACAATGTTCATTTTTTAATGAATAGTGAAAAATACTGCATTTTACATCAAAACTGCATTTTCATCTAATTTAATTTTATGGATAGATTATATTTTTAATTGTTTTTAATGATTAATTATAATATCATTTTACCATATAATCCAATAGTTGTCATTAGAATTAATTTCACTTTGGAATTGGGCATAAACTAATGCCAAACTTTTCATAGATATTGTTTCAAAAAACCCCGATATTTGTTTTTACAATGGGAATTATTTTTAAATTAATTATTTCAATTTATCTGTTTGGAATTTGGTAAAATGGATTAAATATTTCGAATCAGAAGACCCAAATTATGTAATCAAGACTCTTTTGTTTTTGGACTTTGTGAATAGTAATGACGGGTATTATCGTTAATTGTCTTGATTAATTAGTAATCGGGTAGTTAAGGATAATAAAATAATATCATAATAATTAAAAATGACACCAAAATGTCTCCTAATACTACTAGTTGTTTCATGTCCGACCATGGGATTCCTTGATCCAAACTTGGGGACCCCATGGAATCACTTTTGTGTGATAATGACTTTTTTTCTTTTTATTTTTAAATAAAGTTAAATATAACAAAGAATGTATCACCTGAGTAAAACATTTTTAATTTTGTCTACATAAATGATCTATTGGACTATAAATAGTAATTGGAAATATATAAATATTTCCTACATCATAGTATTTTTTTATAATTTTTAGACAATAAATAAATTAAATTCTTCATGACATCAAGATTATGCAGCGATTACCTCATTAATGAACGATTTAAATAAAATGAAAAGAGAATGTAAAATATAAGACTTACACTTTTCAAAGACCTATTGGATGAGATTATTTTGAACCCTTATCACCTTATCCTCGAAATACATCAATGTAGGACCTTTTAAATCCGAAACACATTTCAATATAAAGTAACATTTTATACCATTCCAAGAGTGCCCCTCCTATCCTCTTATAAAAGGCCCCCACCTCTACCTCCTTACCCACACTTCTCAAGACATCGGCCCAGCCAAGGCCTGATCATTTTATCTCTAAAAATCCATCAATTCACTATAGTAGCCTTACTATATGCAGAAATATCCTCAAGAAACCATTTTGGTTAAAACCAAGAAGAGTTACCCGATTTAAAGGTAAAGTCTTCTCTAATGTTCTTTTGTTTTATTTTACTTCTCCAACAACCTGAAGTCTTTTTATTAATTTAATTTGCAACAAAAGTAGTATCTTCAATATAACAGAATTTTTTTATGAGATGGATTCGTGCTACACTTACACGCACCTTCATCTAATGGTCAAAGAGAATATTGTTTCCATGGATGGCGAATTTCTGCCTCACGAAATGATGATTGTTCAACATTATTCTATCACCTTCAAATGTGGCCATTAAAATGAAACTATATTTTTATATGATAAATAATATGTTTATGTTTTCCTTAATCTTATGTATTTTTCATTTTTTTCATACCTTTATGGTTTCTATTATGGATAAACGCAATATCTTCATTTTAGGAAGTGCGGACTAAGGCCCCCTCAAAGTGATTTGATTCGTTAATGCCATATGTGGGATGTATAAAGGATGGATTTAATGATATTATATATGATATTATACTGGAATTATAATATACCTTTATATCATTATGATTCCATTCCATTAAATATGAAATAGAAATGAAAGTAGCTTTCATGCGTACGTACGACTTTCCGTCTCCATGAACGGTGCATTTCATTTATTACCTCTAAATGTTATGTAATATTATAAATGAATGTATATACGGGATATATATGATATATATGATATCAACATCATGAATATAACTCTAGATATAATGGGTACATGAACAAATTGTAATTATAAAGACTTTATTTTTGACTATAGTACCAATGATCGTTAAAAAGATAGTTATTAACATAAATAATTACATAATGTTCATGACATGGTAAAAAGTGATATAAAAGGAATAATGAACTTGAAAAAGATTCTTAAGAATGTAGAAATTAACTCAAATTTATTATTCAGGAGATTAAATAATGATCGTGTCAAGTCAGATTAGAGGTATGGGACTTCGTCTCAATCTCTTTTCATTGAGGAATATTTTGTTTTATACACAACTTTATTTTATACGGTGTATAAACCCCTTTTAATTTTACGTTTATTCAAAAGGAATATTTTTTATACGAAGCGTTTACTAAATGACGAAAGGGAATGTTTTTCTGGCGTACGTATACAGTGACAACGACTTCTCTGTCACCATGACCATTATTTGAGTTTCAGCTTCCTCTACAAGCCATAACTTTTTTTAGTGAAAAATAAATACAATGATTTACTTTTCATTTATTTTGGTATTGAAAATGGTTTTGATAATTTTTTTATTATATCAATGTGTTATTGATATCTTGTGATTGAAATATGGAAATGTTAAGTTTCCTTTATGCATGTTTTATTTGACACGATTATGTTATGGTTCTTGGGAATTGTTTATAAAGACGAGTGGTTCTGTGATAAACTAAGGGTGGGTGAGCCAGATATTGCTCTCCAATTCATTGGGTAACACGAAGGGGTTAAACATTAAGGTTTCTCTGAATATATTTAGGGAATATACTGTGATGGGTATTCCACACCGAAACATGAGGGTTACTCCCTACATAATAATGTTATGAATGCATCAAGTTACCTTTATGTCTTATGATTTCAATGATTTATTCATGATTTGATGAGGTATGTTAAAATGCTTATGTTTTATGAGTAAAGTAATATTTCATACATGGACTAATGTTTTAATTTCGTACTTCATATATCCCTTGCTGAGCTTTTTATGCTCATCCCATGTTTTTGAAATTTTTTTCACACGTCAACGGAAAGGTACATGATGTGATGATAGTGTCAAGGAAGTGTCAAGAAAGAATCTATGTTTTATTTTAAATATGTTTCCAATGATGGGAAAAATCAGCACTATCTATTATGTAACCACTATGTTTAAATGTGGAATGTAATGCATGATTTATGATCTAATTCTATAAAAATCTAAACTTGAAAAGATCCTCAATGTGTAATCTTCTAATAAATCAAGATTAGGTAACATTTAAGTTCGGGGCCTTAGAGATTGTATCAGAGGTCAGTTTAGATAACATTAGGAGTTATAATTATACTAAATTATTATCCAAAAATAATTTTTTATGGTCCAATTGGAATGATATAGCATTTGAAGATTATCATGTTTCTTCATCTAAGACATGTTTGTTCAGAATGGTTTTCCGCAGAGGAAACAGGGAAGCAGTGCTAGAAAGGTATATATAAGAAAATAACCATCTTAATCAGCATCCCGAGATGGTCAGAATTGGAACTGAACAATTTTTTGCAGTAATGGCGCAGTAGACTCAAGAGATAAATGGTGGTGGTATCCATGCATGAGATCAGCCAGATCAACCGCAGAGGAACATGTCAGTGGTGGAACATTTCATGAGGCAACATCCCCCATCATTCAGAGGACCATCTGACCCTGTGCTAGCTGAAGGGTGGATTAAAGCACAGGAAAAGATTTTCGATGTCATGGGGTGTTCAGACAATAAAAAGTTTAGTCTTTCTATTTACCGTTTGGAGGGTGAAGTAGATCAGCGGTGGTCGATGGTTAAAAATATCAGGGATGCTGATGAGATTGATGCTCTCGACTGGGATGAATTCAAAGTTATGTTTCTCGAGAAGTATTTTCCTAAGGCTGTTCGACATAGGATGGAAAAACAAATCTTGGAATTGAGGAAAGAGGACGACTCAGTGGCTGCTTATGAAGAGAGGTTCACTCGATTGGCAAGGTATGCTCCAAATTTTATCCGAGACCTTGATAGTAAAATCAATCATTTTTACTCATGATTAAAGACAAAATATCGAAGGTAATTGGCTTCTTGTGAGTTAAAAAGTTATTAAAAACTTTTTTGATGTGCTTAGAAGGTGGAAATGGAGTTTTCTGATGATCAAGTGTTCTATAACAACCAAAAAAAGAAGAGACTGAGGTGGCATGATAAAGGGAAGACTTCTTCAAAATGGTCTGATGGTAAGAAAACTATGTTTTCAGTTTGTGATAAATGTGGTAAAAGGCATGCTGGAGAATGTCTTCTGAATTCTAGAAAGTGCTATCGATGTGTTAAGATGGGACATAAGTGTTGTGATTTCACTAAAAAAGATTAGTGTGATGGTAAGACCAAATTTGATTTACAGTTAGTGAAATGTTTTAAGTGCAATGAGATGGGTCACTATGCAAACGAGTGTCTGACAAAAAGCTCGAGTGATGGGAAGCAGTTATACTACAAGCAGAAAGGGGTGGTGAAATCTTTTGCAACTACTTCATCAGATGTTGGGCCATCAAATGAAGTGGTATCAGATAATTTGTTTGTTTTTTCTGATTATGACAGTGTGTTTTTTGATTCAGGGTCTACACATTCTTTCATCTCTGAAAACTTTTCTAGTAAAATGGGAATACCATCTCAAGAAATGGCTCCTGAACATGTGGTGAAAACACCTGGGGGAAATTTTGAGGTAAAAACAATTTATAATAATTTTATTATCCTTATCCATGGAAAGACCTACTTGCAAACCTTATTCTTTTACATCTATTAGAGTTTGATGTTATCCTGGGTATGGATTGGCTCTCTATTTACCATGCTAAGATTGACTGTTGGGCTAAAGAATTTTATTTTCAGAAAGACTTTCAGTTTGTGTACAAGAATGAACCCTTACTATTGATAACATATCAAGAGGCTTAGAAACTTGTAAAATATGGAAATGAATGTTACCTTGCACATATTGTTGAAAACAAGGGAACTGTTCAGATTAATTATGTGCCAGTGGTAAATGAGTATCCTGATATTTTTTCTTGATGAGTTTCCTGGAATAATACCAGACTGGGAAGTAGAATTTACTGTTGACTTGGTTCCCGATGCTAAGACAATTTCAAAACCCGCTTATCGAATGGCTCAAATCGAACTTTTAGAGTTGGAGGAGAAATTGCAAGATTTATTAGAGAAAGGTTTCATTCGACCTAGCACATCACCATGGGGTGATCCTATTTTATTTGTTAAAAAGAAATATGGTTCAATGAGACTTTTCATTGATTATAGAGCCTTGAATAACATCAATGTTAAGAATAAATATCCTTTGCCTCATATCGATGATTTGTTTGATCAGCTCCAGGGAGCTTAGTTTTTTTCAAAAATTGACCTGAGATCTTTGTACCATCAGTTTATGGTAAAGGAAATAGATATTCCGAAGACCACGTTCCGTACAAGATATGGCCATTATGAATTTGTAGTTATGCCTTTTGGGCGAACCAATGCACCTTCTATATTAATGGACCTTATGAATATAATTTTCCATTAGTTCTTGGATAAGTTTGTGGTTGTTTTCATTGATGATATTTTGGTGTTTTCAAAAAGTAAATAGGAGCACGAAAGACATTTAAGGGTTGTTTTTCAAACCTTAAAAGAAAATAAATTTTATGGTAAATTCAGAAAGTGTGAGTTTTGGTTGCAACAAATTTCATTCCTTGGTCACATTGTTTCTAAAGATGGAATAACTGTGGATCCTGAAAAAAAAGTTGATGAAGAATGGCCAAGACCCACAAATGTAACCGAGATTCGTAGTTTTTTGGTTTTGAAGGCTATTACAAAAGGTTTTTAGAAATGTTTCACGATTATCTTTTCCAATGACTAAGCTAACTTGGAAGGGTGTTATGTTTATCTGGACAAAATAATGTGATGATTGTTTTCAGGAATTGAAAAGAAGATTGGTGAATTCTCCAGTTTTGGCACTACCTTCCAGGAATGGTGAGTTTGTTATCTATAGTGATGCTTCATTAAAAGGACTTGGTTGCGTCCTAATGCATAATGATCAGGTAATTGCTTATGCTTCATGACAGTTGAAAACACATGAGCTAAATTACCCTACACATGATTTGGAATTAGCTGCGGTTGTGTTTGCTTTAAAAATTTGGAGGCATCATTTGTATGGAGTAAATTGTGAAATATATACCGATCACAAAATATTAAAGTATATATTCACTCAGAAAGAATTGAACATGAGATAGAGGAGATGTATGGAATTAATCAAGGATTATGATTGTATAATTCATTACCATCCGGGAAAAGCAAATAAAGTTGTTGATGCTTTGAGTCGAAAAATTAATGCTTCATTAACAATGTTGTGTTTGGAACGTGATCCTTTGGTTAAGGATTTGATGAACTATGGCATAAAAGTTTTTGGTGCAGGATTTCCATCTGTTTTGTTTTAGTTATCAGTGAAATCTTCTATATCAGACAGAAATAAGCAAGCACAGAAGCAAGACAGTGAGTAGCAGAAAAAGGTAGATCTGGTTCCGAAGGGTAAGTTGCCTGAATTCAACATTGACAATGATTGTGTTTTGAGATTTGGGAGGAGATTGTTTGTGCCATGTGATTCACAGTTGAAGAGAGAGTTTTTATGTGAAGCTCATGGTTCACCGTTTTCAGTTCGTCCAGACAGTACTAAGATGTATAGAGATCATCGGGAGTATTACTGGTGGGACGGAATGAAAAGGGATATTGCTGATTTTAATGTGAAGTGTTTGACTTGTCAACAGGTTAAAGCAGAGAGGCAGTTACCGAAAGGGTTGCTTCAGCCTTTACCAGTACCGGAGTGTAAATTAGAGAATATATCCATGAACTTAGTTGTTGGATTGCTAAAGACACCTCGAGGTAATAATGCAATCTGGGTTATTATTGATCGCTTGACTAAATATGCTCATTTCCTTGCTATACGAGATACTTTTCCCAAGATAAAATTTCCCATTAGTATCTTAAGGATATAATCAAGGTTAAATGCAGTTCCTCTCTCCATTATATATGACCGTGATTCTAGGTTCACTTCTAACTTTTGGAAAGGCCTTCAAAAGTCGTTGGGTTCTGAATTAAATTTTAGTATAGCTTTTCATCCTCAATCAGATGGGCAGTCAGAAAGAATGAATCAGACATTATAGGATATGCTATGTTCTTGTTCGTTGGATTATCAGGGAAGTTGGGACCAACATATTTCTTTGATTGGGTTTTCTTATAATCACAGTTTTCATTCTAGTATACAGATGGAACCATTTGAGGCATTATATGGGAAGCAGTGTCAAACTCCATCTTTCGGGGATGAAGTGGGTGAAAGAAAGTTGATGGGATCGGAATTGGTAGAAGAGTTTGTAGAAAAAGTTCAGGTGATACAGAAACACATGAGAACAGCTCATAGCAGGCAGAAGAGTTATGCAGACAATATGAGGAGGAATCTCTCTTTTCAGGTAGGTGATCATGTTTTTCTCAAAGTATCACCATGGAAAAGTGTGATGCGATTTGGTAAGAAAGAAAAGCTTAGTCCAAGGATCATTGGACTATATGAAATTATGGAGAGAGTTGGATCAGTTTCATACCAAGTGGATTTACCTCCGAGTTTATCTCAGGTACACAATGTTTTTCATGTTTCAATGTTAATACAGTACATGCCAGATCCATCTCATGTTTTGAGTCCAGAGGTAGTTCAGCAGGAAGAGAATCTATCTTATGAGGAACAACTGGTCCAGATTCTTGACCACAGGGAGAAAGTGTTGTGGAATAAGGTGATTCATCATGTAAATGTTTTGTGAAAAAAACCACATGAGTGAAGAGGCAACATGGGAATCTGAAAATACAATGGGGGATAAATACCCCCCACTTATTCGATAAGTAAACAAATTACGGGGACAAAATTTTCTAAAGGGGGGAAGGATGTAACATCCCAAGTAAGTAATGAATAATATATATTCTTATCTATGTCTATTTATGAATTAGATAGTGTTTTAGAAGCTTAAAATCCAATCTTAAGCATGGAATACACTAATATTTTTAAAAGATTATTTTACTGCATTTTAGTGGAAAACCATTTTTAAATCAAATTTTTGACAATTTTATAAGATCTATTTGTCAAAATAAACTTATTCTTTATTATTGGGACATTGAAATTTACTTTGGATAATTTTTTGGTATTTTTCTGACAATGTTCATTTTTTTAATGAATAGTGAAAAATACTGCATTTTACATAAAAACTGCATTTTCATCTAATTTAATTTTATGGATAGATTATATTTTTAATTAGTTTTAAAGTGTAATTAGAATATATTTTAACCATATAATCCAATAGTGGTCATTATAATTAATTTCACTTTGGAATTGGGCATAAACAAATGCCAAACTTTTCATAGATATTGTTTCAAAAAAAACCCGCTATTTGTTATGACAACGGGAATTATTTTTAAATTAATTATTGCAATTTCAGTGTTTAGAATTTGGTAAAGTGGATTACATATTTTGAATCAGAAGGTCCAAATTATGTAATCAAGACTCTTTTGTTTTTGGGCTTTGTGAATAGTCACGACGGTAATTATCATTAATTATCTTGAGTAATTTGTAATCGGGTAGTTAAGGATAATAAAATAATATCATAATAATAAAAAATGACACCAAAATGTGTCCTAATAATACTGGTTGTGTCATGGCCGACCATGGTATGCCTTGTGCCAAACTTGGGGATCCCATGGAATCACATTTGTCTGATAATGACTTTTTATCTTTTTATTTTTAAAGAAAGTTAAATATAACCAAGAATGTATCACCTGAGAAAAACAATTTTAATTTTTTCTACATAATTGATATATTGGACTATAAATATTCGTAGGAAATATAAAAAGAGTTCCTAAATCAATGTATTTTTTTTATAATTTTTAGACATTAAATATATTAAATTATTTATGACATCATGATGATGTAGTGATTTCCTCATTAATGAATGATTTAAATAAAATGAAAATATAATGTAAAATATAAGACTTAAACTTGTAAAATACCTATTGGATGAGTATATTTAGAACCCTTATCACCTTATCCTCGAAATACATCAATTTGGGACCTTTTAAATCCGAAAAACATTTCAATATAAAGTAACATTTTATACCTTCCAAGAGTGCCCCTCCTCTCCTCTTATAAAAGGCCCCCACCTCTACCTCCATACCCACACTTCTCAAGACATTTTCTTGGCCACTCCCTGATTATTTTATCTCTACCCATACCTATCTTCACCCTAGAAGACTTACGATAGGCATAAATCTCTTCAAGAAACCATTTTGTTTCAAACCAAGAAGAGTTACCCGATTTAAAGGTAAAGTCTTCTCTAATGTTCTTTTGTTTTATTTTGCTTCTCCAACCCCCTAAACTCTTTTTATTCATTTATTTTGTAACAACACTAGTATATTCAATATACTAGGATGTTTTTATAATAATTATTTAAGATACACTTACACACACCTTCATCTAATGGTTAAAGAGCATACTGTTTCTGTGGATGGCGAATTTCTGCCTTACGAAACGACGATTGTTCAATATTCATCTAACACCTTCACAGGTGGCCATTAAGAAGAAAATATATTTATATATGATATATAATATTTTTATGTTTTCCTTATGCTTCTGTATTTTTTATTTTTGGCATACCTTTATGGTTTCCATTATGGATAAACGTGATATCTTTATTTTAGGAAGTACGGACTACCGCCCCCTCAAAGTGATTTGATTCATGAATTCCATATTTGGGACATGTAAAGGATGGAGTTAATGATATTTTATAAGATATTATATTGTAATTAAAATATACCTTTATATCATTATGATTCCATTCCATAAAATATGAAATAGAAATCGAAGTAGTGTTCATGCGTACGTACGGCTTACCGTCTCCATAAACGGTGCATTCCATTTCATAGCTCTAAATGTTATGTAATATTATAAATGAATGTATATACAAGATATATATGATATATATGATATCTAAATCATGAATATAACTTTGGATATAATGGATACATGAACATCATGTAATTATAAAGAGTTTATTTTTGACTCAAGTACCAATGATCGTCAAAACGACCGTTATTAACTTAAGTAATTACATAGTGTTCATGACCTGGTAATAAGTGATATAAAAGGAATAATGAACTTGAAAAAGGTTCCTAAGAAAGTAGAAATTAACTCATGTCTATTATTTAGGAGATTAAAGGAAGATCGAGTCAAGTTGGATACGAGGTATGAGACTTCGTCTCAATCTCCTTTCATTGAGGCATATTGTGTTTTATACACAACTTTATATTACATGGTGTATAAACCCCTTTGACTTCTACATTTATTCCAAAGGAATATTTTTTATACAAAGCGTTTAATAAACAACGAAAGGGAATGTTTTTTTTGTCGTACGTATGCGGCGACAACGAATTCTCCGTCGCCGTGACCATTATTTGAGTTTCGGCTTCCTCTACAAGACATAACTTTTTTTTATGAAAAATAAATACCATGTTTTACTTTTCTTTTATTTTGGAATTGAAATTGGTTTTGATAATTTTTTTCGTATATCAAGGTGTTATTAATATCTTCGGATTGAAATGTGGAAAGTTATTTTTCCTTGATGCATGTTTTATGTGATATGATTATGTTATGGTTCTTGGGCATTGTTTATGAAGATGGGTGGTTTCGTGATAAAATAAGGGTGGGTGAGCCCAATATATATCTCCAATGCATTGGGTAACGTGAAGGGGTTAAACGTTAAGGCCTCTCCGAATGGATTTAGGGAATATACTGTGATGGGTATTCCAAATGTAACCATGAGGGTTACTTCCTACGTAAGAATGTTATGAATGCCTAAAGTTACCTTTATGTCTTTTGATTTCTATGATTTATTCATGATTTGATGAGGTATGTTAAAATGATTATGTTTCACGAGTAATGTATAATCTCATACATGGACTAATGTTTTTATTTCGTACTTTTAAATCCCTTACAGAGCTTTTTATGGACATCCCATGTTTTTGAAATGTTTTTCACAGGTCAAGGGAAAGGTACATGTTGTGATGATAGGGTCAAGGAAGTGTCAAGAAAGAATATATGTTTTATTTTAAATATATTTCTGATGATGGAAAAAATGAGTACTATCTTTTATTTAACCACTTTGTTTAAATGTGGAATGTAATGCATGATTTATGATCTAATTCTCTAAAACTCTAAACTTGAAAAGATCCTCAATGTGTAATCTTGTAATAACTGAAGATTAAGTAATGTTTAAGGTCGGGGCCTTATATTAATCCACTTAATGTTATTCCCGAATACTCTTCCCTAGTCCCTAACATCCTCATGGAGGCATTTTGTTTCCAAAATACTAGAACCCCATTATCTTAAGGATGATATTTTGAGAGGTAAACCCTATCCCTTTTTCTTTTAATTTCATTTTCAATTTATAATATATTCTTATCTTTTCCTCACCTACTCTATAAAAATTATCTTGATATGTCATGAATAATCTATATATTAGAATTTTTTTTCTTAATATAAGTTACATCATAAATATCTTTACTCTCCCTCTTTTATTTTAAAACTGAGATCACCATTCGGGATGTGCCAATTCACAACCTTTTTGGACGATGAACATTCATTTTATATTTTCTTCTTCAAGGATAGTCATAAATATATTTATGTAGTTCAAAAAGATTCTAAAATATGTATTATATATTATTTAATAATACTTTAACCATCATTTTTACATGATACTAAATAATATAACAAAACTAATTCATTGTGATTGAAAACCCCCCATAAAAATCTAAACGATTATCACCAAATGAAAAATCTAATTATTCCTCCCCATAAAATGTAATAAATTGATATTTATAAATAATTAAACTTTTTTATGTTAATTTATAATATATAAATTCAATATCATATAATTATATTGATTCCACATGAACTTCCATTATTTTAATCAAGTGAACTCATAAAGAATATCAAGAAACAGACACTCCAAAAAGAGAGAATTCAATATTATAACTTAAAAAAATGACATAAAAAATACTTAATAAAATTGTAATAAATAATATATAATTCTAATATTTCCTTAATTAAATTATTAATGTTTCCAATTTCATATTCCATGATCATAAGATTATGTACAGAACACATTCATACATAATGTAATGGTTCTCTTCTATCAGTTCCATTTTTGTGAGATATTCCTTATTCACCCCTATTTTTCATGTATGGTATATATATACTAAAAATGTATATATCATATAATGAATATTTTTATTTTATTGTTTTCAATGTAACGTTTTATGATTATTATTTTTTGGGAATATGATACAGTTGATTACAATGGGGTAAGGGGTTCCAACGAACCTTCATTCTCGTTTAGGTTATTCCTTATCTATCCCTACCCAAATGTGGTGATTATTTATTTTTTTGTGAACCTTAAATATAAATTTTTATGTTCCATGTTCATATATTAATATAATTTCATATTTAATTTATGGGTATTATATGTTTTAAAATAGTTCTCTTTTTAATTCTACCTGATAAACACACCTGATTCAAGGGATCTCCATGAATTCTTACCCATTTTCAAATGAACTATATAATCTGTTTTAAGTTGTCATTATTTTTGTAAAATAAATAATTTTTTCCTGAAAAACTATAGTGGTTAATTTTTTGTTTTAAGAAAAAAACATTCCATTCCACATAAAATTCTCTTTAATATTTTCCTTAAATCGCACAAAAATGTTTTATTTCAAAACCTTTATTAAAAACACTTTTTACGTGATTTAACTTCAATGAGATAGAATTTAGGCCTCAAATATATTTTCAATTTCATTTACTTTTCATTTTTGGGATACAAATGCTAAAAAATTATTTTATGAAAAATAAAAATGGTTTTCCAAAAGAACCCTTCTTTCCAAAATAAAAGAGTTTTTTCTCATCTCTCATTTTATTCTATGATTTTTACGACATGTTCAAAAAATAATCCTTGAATAAGGTGTACGTAATGACATGTGATATATCAAATAATGACTCTTTATATTATTATGATATTATATGTAATTAAGAATTTATTTCTTCAAAGAGCTATGGGAAACATTGGAATTTTTAATGATAATTTTCCTCAAGAGTTTACAAATTATTTAATTAGAGTATTTTCATCTATGATTATGATTAAAATATTTCAATGGGTAATGAAAAAATTGAAATAATAATATATTTTATTTTAAAAATAAATAATTCATCGGAATTATAAAGTGTTCATTGGGGCCTGATATAGCCCCTCGATGCATCGGTAGGTCTCATGAGAAAGAACAGAATTGGGTTTTGGCCAATGCCTTACCCTAGTTTTTTAAATGCCATGGTTGAGTCCACAATGATAGGTTTATGATGTACTTCATATGAATTTCCTCATTATGATATTTTTAATCGACAAAACAAGGAATATTTTTACTAGTATAATATCTATGGGGCTGTTTCATGTGACTATTTATATGGATTTATTCATTTACATTTTATTCCTTCTATATTATGATCAAGATTATGTTTTAGTTGCATGAGTTATACACCGTTACTTAATTTTTAGGATATCTTATATTGTATCACTTACCGCTACTGAGCATATGAGCTCAACTATTTCATGTGTTTCCCTTCCACAGGTTATCAAGAAGAAAACATTGAATAAGATTCTAATGATGTAGTTTATATAAAATTGTATCTTGTTTTATTTTCTTTTTCTAATGTATTATGGGTATCATGGATATAATATGGTCTTCCAAGACTTTTGGACCGATCAGTCCTTCATTATTTGATTTCTTGTAATCTTTCCAATGTATTAAAACAATGCACTGACTCTAGGCTTCTGGGGTTGGGGCGTTACAGTTGGTATCAGAGGCTGTCTGACAACAAACATGGAAAAAATATTTACAAAACATAGGTTTGGTAACTTAACCCTAAGATAGACATTGGAGATGGTAATATAATAACATCTTTGAATTTTAGTAAGATATATATTAATTGGACATTTCTAGAAAATCCATCCTTGTCTGGATACTACAAGTGGATGCGGTTACAGAACAGATGTACATAGGTGTAACAATTCCAATAAGGTGTTTTAATCCTAACACAAGGTAAATAGGTACACAATTATATGCCCTACTATTCATGTAGTTTAATACTCCCGTGGGATATGTTTATGATAATTTACATTTTTCATACATACCATTATGAAGGATTTATGATTCCTATGTAACAAAAGTATATGGTTATAGAATTTATAATGTATAAAATTATGTTATTATTTTAAAATGATAAGTGTTATTAAGTGTTCAAAATTTTATAATCTAATATAGTATATTAAAATTTTTAGAAATGGCACATATAATAAGGAATGTGAAATCCACCAATTCACATGATGAAAAGATTAAGAATGATCATATGATTAATGGACTTAAGAAAAACAATTCAAAGGGATATAGTATCCAATATATCCTCATCATATGAGGAAATAATATCATGTGTTAAAAAGATAAGAAATGAATTATGCAAGTCCTATAGCTTTTAAGGGTAGCAAAAGAAGAAAAGGATGGAAGGGTAAAAGAAGGATAAAGGGAAGTGGGGAATGAAGTGTTTCCCCAAATTTGATAACTGTGGAATGAATCACCCAGAAAAAGGAATGAAGGGAATAGGTGTTTGTTATACGTTTGGTTAAAATTTAAAAAAACATCATGATTCTAAGGGGATGAAAAAGTTTTCCAAAGTACATTGCTTCCACTGTGAGGATAAGAGACACTATGTGAATCGATATCCCAAGTGTCAGAAAAATACACCCCAAATGATGATATTGGATACAGATCAATTTATTCTAATTCTATAGATAAAGAGGAATAATTAATATGAATCCTCATGAATTATTTAATTTTAATACTTTATCAGTTATGTTATGGTTATAAGAATTACGGAATATATGAGGATTTTAGAGTAGTGCTTTTTCATTTAGTAATTGAGACCATATGTTGAATGGTACCAAGAAAAAAAATCTGTAAAAAGTAAAAAATTATTGGAAAACACATTACTGAGTTAAATAAACCCCATAATATATTTACAGTGTTTAGATAATTATGAAGAAATTATTGATTTTGATAAGAAATAACTACCTTTAAACTGATTATTGAATTATCGACAAGTGGTCTATGTGATCATAGATAGATTTTACAACCCTCTTAGGTTTAGTAAATATATCCAATAACATGTATCTTACTAATTGAATACAAAAAAATGAATGTTTCTAATAATATTTTTGGTAAATAGAGTTATTACCATATTTCAAGGGGACACCTGATGATGTTATTGAAATGTTTGGAATGTGAAAATTTAGAGCGGCTTCACGGCTAAGTTCATTTTGGAAATTTAGTGACCTTAATTATAAAGTGTTGAATAATTATATTTTATAATTTTTATGAATTTAGGAATGGATTAAGATGGTCATTTTATGAGTTTTTAGAGGTTAATTTATTACTTCACGACATGACGCAACCTATGCTATGATGTGATGTATTGATAGTTAATGGTGAAATCAAAGGATAAGATTGTGTTTATGAAATATAAACATATATTTATACTCTTATAGAGTGGAATCATTATTCAACTCATGGAAAATGGTCTTAAATAAAATTTTATCTTATTATTATAATCATTGAAAATATCAAAGATTTTTTAATCTAGTTTATAGTTTTTTAGTAATAAACTTTTATTTGATTATGTTCTCTATCACTTTCCATTAGAACTTCATAGTTTGATCTTTCATCCATTTATAGGTTTTTACATCCAACTAATTTCACACCATTTGAAAGGGTATTTTTTATGATGACCACCGCATTTCCCTTAACTTTTTTAAGAGGATATTATAATAACCCCATTTTTTGATGTGGGTTTCCCACAATGGAATTTTTAAGCATCAATATTTAACCTTTGAAGTGCAGTTTTGAGTTATGAGGAAACAATTCTGATGAGGGTGGAATAATGTAACACTGTGGTAATTAGTTTAAATTTTTTATATAATTCTAAATTAAGGGTTTTGATTAATAATAATACTTATACATAATTATAATATATTTCTTTCAACTTAATTATTGTTTAAAAAAATTCTATTTTATAGTATTATTTATGTGTAAAAGAATATTTTAATATGAATATATATATTTTATTATTTTCAAGAAATCCATTTTTATTAGTAGATTATTAAATATAATATAATATATATTTACTATTGTAATTATTTGGATAAATAATATATTATGTTATGAATATATTCACTATTAATATGACATGCCGATAATTTATGGATTTTTAAGCATAAATAATTTAAATTCATAGATAGTTTACTGTCACAGAAAACTATGTCTCTACAAAACTATATTTTTTTATAGTTATAACCGTGTCATTAAAAATAATTCTTCCACTTCTATGTTTTGAATTTTGAAAAATGGGCATACAATATTACGATTAGTATGTTTTTTAGAGTCTAATACGATCAACTTAATTTTTTAGTAAATAGTAACACCACCATTATGAAAAGTAATATACCCTTATGAATAGTAATTTTACCCTTCTGAATAGTAACTCTGCCCTTATGAATAGTAACCTAACCCATTATAGTATAAATAAAATTTAGGCACCATATAAATGAGTGTGATTGTTCTAAAATAAATAATAAAGTGTCTGTATTTTTGTGTGTAAAAAATTATTATTGACAAATTTATTTAAAATAAATATTAATTTTGATAAAATTTATTCCTAAATAAATATTTTTTTGTCATGTGATTTCAGGATAATTTTATGAAACATTGGTAAATTTTTGAAAGTTTTATAAAATTAGTTTTAAAATTAAAATCTGTATTTTTTATGTAAATAATTATTTTATTTAAATAATTAAATTTCAAATCTTTAGAAAATTATTTTTGTAAAATGGAGTTTATTTTTGAATTTTTCACATTGAAAAATGGTTAGGTTGACGTTTTGGGATTTTAATGAAAAACATGAATTTTTGATGACTACTGAAAATGGATAATTTACAAAATATGCTAAACAAATGAATTTCGAAATCATGATTTAGTCATGGATGATGTAAATTTCCATTATGTTTAACTCACATGAACATATTACTATTTATAGTCACATGAATATAGAAAATTCTCAGTCTTGATCCAAAATAATAAAATAATGATTAAAATAATAGAAAAACTCTAATATCCTCTACTATGAAAACTACCACTCAATCCCCCTTCTCTTCACTACTCTAATATTTAAAGGATCTCAATTTTCTTCCTAGATACTCTTCCATAGTGCCTAACCACCTCTAGTAGCCCTTTTTCTTTCCTATAGACGAAAACCCTTCTCTTAATGAGGTTCTCAAGGAGAATATTTCAATAGGTTAACCGTCTCCCTTTCTTTTAATTTCATTTTCATTTTTTTTATTCTTATCTTATCCGAAACTAATATTTCAAAATGATCATGATATCTCATGTATAATATAGACTTGAATTATATCATTTTAATTTAGGATATATCATAAATCCCCATACCCTCTCTCTTTTATTTTAAAAATGAGATCATCATCCGAGAGGTGCCAATTTACTACCATCGTAGACGATGAACCTTCGTTATTCATTTTGTACTTCATGGACGGTCATGAAAAAATATTTATTGACAAAATAGATTGTAAAATATGTAATATATATTACTTAATTAATTTGTAATCATCATTATTACATGATACAAATTAATATAACCAAACAAGTTCATTGTGATCAAATAACCTCCGTAAAAATCTAAATTATTTTAACTAAATGACTTATTTAATTATTAATCTTCATAATATGTAACCAAATTATATTTACAAATAATTAAACTTATTTATGTTAATTAATAATATATAGATTCAATTCTATAGAATTATATCCATTCCAATTTAATTTCAATACTTATAATCAAGAGAACAGATCATGAATATCATGAAACAAACACTTTAGAATGACACAATTCAATCCTATAAATTATAAAAGGGTCATAAATGGACTTAATAAAGTTATAATAAATTATATAAATCTCTAATATAATCTGAATAAAATAATTTATTTTTCTAATTTCATATAATTTTAATTTAATGTCATGTGTAGAACACATTCAGATGTAAGGTAATGGTTCTGTCATCTCTCTTCCTTTTTTGTGAGATATTTCTTAGTCACCACTATCTCTTATATATGGTGTATGTGTAATTCCCTTTGAGATTTCCTATCGAGAATATAATTACATTAATTTTATTGAATGTATCAATTAATGATTATTAATTTTTGGGCATATGATTCTATTTGATTATAGTGTGGTAAGGGGTTCCACCCGAACCTTCAATTTTTCCTTCTAGTTATTCCTTCACTATCACTACCCAAATCTAATGATTATTTTTTAACATCAATAATATTATATTATTAGGTTCCAAAATCATAAATTCATACCTTTTCACATTTATTTATGGTGATTATATTTTTTAAAATAGTTCCCTTTGTAATTCTTCCTGATAAAAAGACTCGATTCAAGGGAACTTCTCATATTCTTACCCATTTTCAAATGCACTATATAATATTTCTTAATAATAATTATTTTTTAAAAATAAAACATTTTATTGTGAAAAACCAACATATTTAATTTATTTTTTTAAGAAAAAAACATTCAATTCCTCTTTAAAATCTCTTTAATATTTTCTGTAAACCGCACTGAAATGTCTTATTTCCAAGTCATCATTAAATACAATTTTTACATGATTTCACTTCAGTGAGACTAAATATATGAAACGAATATAATTTCAATGTCTTTTCCTTTTCATTTTTGGGTAAACCTTTTTTCAATATGATTTTACAAAAATAAAAATGGTTTTCTAAAAGAACAATTCTTTCCAAAATAAAATGGGTTTTTCTCATCTAACTTTTAATTCAATGAGACTTAAGACTTGTTCACCACTTATTCCTAACATGTGTTATATGTAGTCCTATTTGATATGTGAAGTCACTTGTCTAATTATTTTTATTATATTATACTTAATTAATAGTTAATGGTTTCAAACTGATATGGGATACTTTGGAATGTTTAATGATCATTTTCCTCAAGAGTTTTTCAATGATTTAATTAGAGCATTTTCATCTATGATTATGAATCAAATATTTTCCAATAGGTATAAGAATAATTGATCAAAATATATATTTTATTATATATATGAGTAATGAATTGGTCATAGATAGTAATGGGTGGGACCCACAATTTCCCCTCGATGCATCAGTAGGCCTCATGAGACAAAATTGAATATGGTTTTGTTTAAATCATTACCCATGTATTTTTTAAAAGGCTTGGATAAGGCATCAAATATAGTTTTATGATGTTCAACATATAAATTCCCTCATTATGAAATTAGTAATAGATAATTAATGTGAATATTCGACTAGTAGAATAGCCTTAGTAAAGATTCATGTGATTATTTATGTGAAATTACTCATTTAATTTTTATTCCTAAAATGGTATGCTCCAGATTATGTTTTAGTGGCATGATTTATTCAAATTGACTTATTTTTTATGATATCTTCAGTTGTATCACTTACCCTGACATATCATCTATACTCACCCCTTTAATATTTTTCCTTTCCTCAGGTTATGAAGAAGAAAACCTCAAATACTCTTTCCATGTTGTAGTTTATTTTTTATTGTATCATGTTTTATTTTCTTTTTTACAATGTATTATTGGTTGTATGACTATAATCTCATCTTACAAGACTAAAACAATGATCAGTACATTTCGATTTGATTCCTTTTAATCATTCCAGTGTATTAAAATAATGCTCTAGTTATGGGATTCTGGGGTCGGGGTGTTAAAGGTATCTAGTATTGAAACTCAACTCAGTAATAAGAGCTTGCGGAATACATCAACTGACCATTGAGGTAAACCTCAGATCCTGATTTTTCCTAATTTAATGTGTTTCTCGATGAAACCTTACCACTACATTAATGTTTATTCACAAAATAAAATCCTAATAGAAATATTCATTAATAGAAAATATGTTTGCAGACTTTGTATGTAGATAATCTACAACCCATATAACATTATTCTATTTAGATATTTTTGGGAGTCCAATTTAAAAATCTATGGTTATGTTTTTCTATTTGTATTATGGTATGGGTAGTAGATGTAACATCCCCTTACACATATATCTCTCATCCTTACCCTGCTGACATAAAAAGTACCAAGATACACACTCAGAAATATCTCCCATGAACATGTCCCATTGTAGATATTAATTCATGTAGTCTAATGATTGGATCCATAACCTTATTATCCTTTAGTAGCGTGTTTAATCCTTATGAACATAGCTGATGCAACGTGATTTTTCTCAGCATTTGGTTTGTCCTTTCTTCAAAAAAAATATTATTAAATTTCAAAAAACATTCCAAAATTTCAATATCTCATAATTAACTTATAACCAAATATAATATAAACCCTAACGGTTTCTAATACCATTGATCATGTTCCCACAAAATCTAAAGGAATTCATCCTAAAATAATTTTTTCCCCATAAAAACATATACCATATATAACTGTTTTATTTCCATAAAATTCACCCAAAATTCCTTTAAAAATAATAAACACCCATTATATAATTCATTGAAATATGTTTCTAAGATGTTAAACATATGATCCTCCATGAACTAATAGAACCAGGATGTTAACCATAACTATTATGTTAATCATACATGGATACATAAGTTCTTCTAGAATGAACACAAACCTTTTATGTTTCATGATTCATACAAACCAAATACCTTAATAATAAAAATAAATATATATAACCTAATCCTTTAATCCCAATAAATAAATATTTTGATCCTTCAACAGAAATTATTGTAATGGAATAGTTCATTCGTTTTTATATACTTTTCTTCTAGGGTCAGGGAATTGACTTGTTTTAATTCCCTTCTTTCCCACACATAACGCATCAAACACCTTGATTTTTTTTTCACTCAATAACTTTATTTTACACAAATATAACATCATCCCCTCCATTTGATATATTCTTCAAAGTTATTCTTCCTACAATTTTGACATGTAGGAAATTAAATATTCTTTCCTTTCTATTTGTTATATATATAAACATTTATAAAATTCTATGTTTATCTTACTTAATTTATTATAAATGTCATTAATGTTCATGTTTTTAACAATATACCATCATATATGATTAGGAGTAATCAAAATATCATTCTGTCCAACCATCAGAAAATTTTGTTTCATATGATCACTAAATTATACATCACAATCAGTATTATAATGATTACAACTTGTAATAACCATTTACTAAAACAAAAAATGAATATTGTGAGTAACACTAATCATAGTAAACAATTTTATAATCAGGAAAAATCACTTATAGGATGTCTAAATCATGGCACCTTATTTTTATTATATGATATCTTAAGATTATCCTTATTAATTCAAAATCATAATCTATTTAAATCTTTTATGTTTATTTTTTAATGATTTTATGAATATCCAAATCTTTTCCCCTAGGAGTACCAAACTAGGTGTGTAGCAAGGACTTTTTTTCACGCACTTGGTGAGGAGAGAGTCTGTATCAAGGATACCTTTTCAATGTTATTACCCTATTTTAATTTTATACTATATCCAAATTCACTTATAATATCTATAAAAGGATGAAATTACATGAAACATACTTGATCTATCCGTTACCAAAACGTTTATGAAATTTGACTATACTTTGACTCATTTTTAGACTAATCCCCAAGCATGTTGTTGTAGTTATTACTAAATGTTTCATATTCAATTTTCCAAAGTTTAATGAAACACATTTTTTTTTACCAATTATAGAGTTTAAATATTCTCCTACATAGATATTATATATTTTTATATGAATATTCATTACATTAAAATATATACACACACCTCAGGATTATAAAGGTAAGCTGCCTTTGGAAACATGGACACATAAACAACTGGTCCTTAAGAGAGATATGTTATCACTAAATATTTTCCCATTAACTAGAACATTTATTATCAATATCATACATAATACCGTTAATCATAATCTGGTGAGAGTAAACATAAAAAATGGTGATTTAAGATGCCCAGTAAGGGTAAATATGGTAGATATCGACATATCAAGAGCATAAGTGTATGTGATATTTAGAAAAACATTTGGAAACCGTGCACTTCTTATAAATGATCATAAAATTGGTTCATAGGATAAATAATTGTAGTCTATAAGATATAAATGATCATGGAATCAAATAACATGAACTATGATATCATAACATTAACATAAGAGAAATATTTTTTTATACACATAATAATATAAAATTATTTATTTAGTAGTTAAGAGATTATTGTTATGACTATACCAGTGGGATGAGTTTACTACACAAACCATAATAGTAGTCAAGGGTCACTCCCAAGAATATCATTGTGGATATATTCCCATACATAAATGGGATCACTCTCAATTCTATTTCAATTTATCTCATGAAATTTCAATCACTAACCAATGAATTGGAGGGACATATTGATCATACCAATAACATATTGAAAATAATAAATATGTGTTCCAAAATATCATACAAAATTTATCATATTAGATACCAAAAAATAATAAGGGTTTTATAAACAACTCATCATTACATATCCTGTCATAAATAAATTCGTTTCGTAATCATTTCATTATTTAATCAAATCCTAAACTATAGAAAATGAAGTTAGTCTCATAAAATTTTTATCATCGTATAACACATGTAAGAGAAACCGGTTTCATAAAAATATATTCATCAAAAACATAAACCATTCAGGTAAATAATATTAAGGGTATCTTTGGATGATATCCCCATTAATTCATAGGTATTATCAATGTATTTCATCTAACACGGAAAATGATTTTGGAAGAAAAAACACTTTAAACATTTCATGATAAAAATATTGTTCCTATTAAAAAAATTATTTTAGATTACAAATTCATAAAATATTTTGAAAATTATCTTCATTGAAAATAACAAAAATTCTTATTATAAATTAATCTTTAAAACATTGAGTGGTAGTTACATCAAAAAATTATAAACATTAAATTTTCATTCACAATTTTTTTAAATTAAAACATTGGATGGAAAATTACATGAACATTACATTCATATATTTTTGTAAAAAATTCTAATATATGTAAAACATAATTTAATAAACCATTTGGATAATTTTAAAAACAGTTTTTTGAAAAAACTTTTATAGTAAATGGGTTTTGATAAAGAATTTAGTTTTTGATTGAAGAGAAAAATAGGGATGATTTTTCATAAAAACAATTATTTTGAAATATTTATTGTATAAAGAGATGAGAATTAATGGAAAAAATTTATTATACCTATATGACCAAAGGATATTAAAATTCCTGACTTTCTTGAGAGGTTGATCATAATATTTCAATATCGGAAGTAATAACAAAAATAATCCCCATAGAAGATGACATTGTATAAAACCATTACCACATTAGTAAAATTGAGTCATAGTGACTAAAAAAGAATACCATTAAATGATACATAAACTGTAACCAGAATAAATTAATTAATAATATGTCATGTTAAATGGAATGTATACACACCTTATAAAACAATATAGGTGAAAAACAAAACACAGATCTCAAAGAAGGAAAATTTAGACCAAAATCGTGCACCGCCTTCGTAAGTTTTGAATCATAAACCACATGAAATAGAGATCCTAAAATGTATATGTAAATATACATAAATTTCAGCTTTATAATCATAAAATAGAATCATGGGAAATATATAGACCACATAAAATAAACATGTGGTGAATAAGAAATTTGATTCACAAAAAATAAAAGTGAGATGGAAATCCATTACCTTAGGTCTTGCATTCCATCAAACATGTTCAAACATCATATATGATAAATATATGATTATAATACATATATTATGGAACAATAATATATATATATATATCATATCATATATCATTTATATAAGACCTTTTATTACCCACTTATCAAAAAAATCTTAAAATCATGATTCGGGTAATAACTACTTTTCTTTTCATGTATTTGTTGACTTGTTATTGTTGGTATTATTAAATTGATCAAGGATCTATCATCTCTAGTATTGTTCCAGGATAAAAATATTCTAAATATTTATTATATATTTATTTTTCTTAATCCATATAATATTGATATTTAAAATTAGATACACCATTCATGGAGATAGTATTCCATATATACATATGAATGCTATTTCCATTTTCTCAATAGATTAGAAGAGAATGGTATATAATATTTTAATATTTTAGTATAAATTTTATGAAATATATGTCATATGTTTTGACCAATCCATCCATATTATGTTCCATCTAAAGCATTACCAAATCATATCACTTCACGAGGTGGTAGTCCGCCTTACCCATGAATTTTGTTATCATATCCCCCATGGAATGGAATGTAAGAAGGTACATGTGAAATAATAATTATATTAGTATAATTATATTAAAAATTTCTTATTTATTCATTAATTATATCCTTATTACCATCCCATTAAACCAATAATGTAAATCGCGTGACATTAGTTCATCAGGATGTAGTCCATTATACACACGAATAATAATTATGTATCCCATTTGATGTAAGTGTATATGATTTGGGGTAATTAAATTTTAAAAAAAATGTAATGTATTGATTTTATTATATAATTTTATTTTAATAATAATTTAATGAGTTGGATGATGATATAAAATAAAAGTGATTATTGATGAATGTCACCTCTTCTTTGAGTTTCCTTCTTATGTTTTCACCAAAAGCCATACTATGTTGGATATGTGTCCAAAAAAAGTCTATTGGATTATAGGAGGGAATTAATAAAGATATTGTCTTACAGTTTTTATGAAACAAATGGTTTATTCATTTATGAATATTAGAGGAGAAGTGGTGACCATTTATAAGTGTGGAGACTGTCACACTTGTAATTGTTTAAAAAAAGGGGTACCCACATTTTTCACATTCTATACGGATCCCAAATAGATCATTACAGATCCTTATACATTATAAGATCTTAATATGTCCATAAAATTGGTTTTTTACAGGATAATAATTCATTATACCTCTTATTCTTATAGTTTAACATTCAAAAAACAAAATTTTTCCATAACTATTATATTGTTTTCTTCTTTTTTTATTATCCATTACTGTAAGCATTTAAGGTGACAATATTATGTAATAAAAATAATGGTTCATAAAAATATGGAATAAATTATTTAAAATTACATTCATAGTAATGGAAAATTTTAATTTAAAGTTAAACATGAAGAGGGAAAGAAAAAGTGGTTTATCAATGGGAATATGTTCAAAATGTTAAAAAGTTTTAAAAAAATCAAAATGAAAATGATTATAATGAAGTAATTTTTTTTAGTTGATATATAATTAATATAATTTTACTTTTGGTCCCATTTTTGAAAAATTTAACCTTATAGTATCTTTAAAAGGAAAATAAAATTTTCTAATAAAAACCAGTATTTTTCATTATTCATAAAAAATTAGTCATTTTAGAGATATGTAAAAAATAATTATAAGGTAATTTTTACATGATTATTTTAAAAATAAATTTTAGTTTATTAAATTAATTTTTTAAATCTTTAAAATATAAATTTTATTCTTGTTCACTAAAATTAGTATTTTTGGAAAATAATATTTTTAAATCATATAAAAACTTTACTAAAAATTAACTATTTCATATTAATATGTTTTATTTAAATAAAACCATTATAGTTAATATTTTAAATTTTTTATTCCATTTCATTAAAACAAGTTATAAATATAGGTAATGGACTTATTTTTTAAATATCAATACTATTTTTTTTTGTGGTCTGTTAAAACTCGGTGTTGCGTATAACACAAGAAATCAAGGAAAGTTAATTAATCCAAAAAATATTATTTCATAAAAACTTGAGCTGTTATAATATTTTTTTTCTATATTATGTATCTTGATCTATAATGAACATGGGTTTTAATGAAATATTTTCTTATTTAATTGAATCAAATTTATAATCTTTCATATATTGATTCTAAATTTGTTATAAATGAAGAAAGAATCATTTTATGATTAAATTGTAATTTTTTGAATTTTTTTATATACATAATTTATTTTTTATTTGTAATTTAAATTAATTATTAAAAATTAATAATTTTAATATAATTTCCAGACCACGTATTCAATAAAATATAATATTATTAATATATTTGTTGTTATAATTAATGGAATTCTAGTAAAATCATTTCATTACTTAAAAATACAATTTCTCTAAATATGGATTTTACCCATTTTATGCGCGAATATTAGAAAAATTTATACCACTTCTTAGAATTGAATATTTTAATCTGTATTCCATATTTTTAATCTTCATAATTAATATTATTTGATAACATAACTTAAATTTTGGTCCTAAGGAATAATAAACATGTTAAAAGTTTTACATCTCCTTAAAGGTTAAAATGTGTTAATTAGTTTTAAACCAAAGGATAGGGTCTCTAAATATCTCAAAAAATTGAGTTATTTCATTTTATGAGTTTAGTTTGGCCCAAATCATCCTACATTCTAAAATATAGAAATTTGGTTTCATTTTGTTTTTAAAAATAGCTTTATATTATTTTAATTCATGTATGATTACAAAATGTCACTCTATTTGTTTAAATATCACTAATTTGTTTTCATAAGAATAAAATGAGTTAATGGATAGTTATAAATGGTAATTTTGTATAGTAATAACTAATTTTTATGATAGTAACTTATTATTAATTTCTGGTAACAATATAGCTACTAAAAAACATATCCATCGTTAACATAGTGCTTGGGAAAGCGGGTGAAAAATCCATTTAAGTAGTTATAAAATATTTAAAGTGATGATTTTAGATATTTTAAAGTGTTTAAATCTTTTATGGATAACAATAAATGTTATTTAATGAATTAAATATTAATATTTAAACATCATGAAATTCATGATGCTTTTTAACTCAAATTTTCTGATAGTGTCCTAAATGGAATTATGTATATTTTATGTAAAAAATTATAGAATTAATTATTTTCAAAATTATAAAAATCAAATATTTTATAAATTTAAATGAAAATTGTCCAAAATATAATCCATTTTCATCTTAGTATCCTCTTTCCCTTTTTGAATGACATTATATACCCATAAAGACTAAGTATCTTGTTACCTCGGTATGGGGTATCCAAGAGATTAATGAGATATTTGTTAATATTAACTAAAAACATGTATAAATTATATTTGATTAATATTTTTCATCATATTCACACCCCACATTCCGAATTTATCAAATTTCAATCAACATTTTCATTAAATTTACCTTCTATTATTTTAAAATTGATAATAATTACAAGTGTGTCACTCCCCTCACTTATAAAATAGGAACCTCCCCTCCACACTTCTCTAAAAAACATTATCCTTTTATCTGAACCATGATCTAAAAAAATAATCCCTCAAAAATACAAAACTCTTCCTATAGATTTTAATTTTTATAATATACCACTCTAAAAAGGCTTATGTTGATTCATAAAGAAGGATACCGAAAGAAGAGGTATTTGTACATACCAACATTTTTTTGTTTCTTTCTCCAAAAAATTATCTAAATATTATATAATCATATTAACATGATTATATAAATAAATTTACAAGAAAAATATTTTTTATTTTAATGATATAATCATTTTATATCTTCTTTTCATCTAATAGAAAATAGAATCATCGCTAATTTGTACATATGGACTACAATACCCATAAAGCGATGCATTTAATTTTTCATATACATGTCTATTATATTTTTATATATATGAATTTAAGATAAATATATTATTTATGTAGCATAATAATAATTATTATTTATCATTTATGTTCTTACACTTTTATATGTTCGAATATTATAACGTCGGTCATGTGTACGTGTGGACTATCACCTCCATGAAGCGATGTGATTTTTCATTAAATATATGTATTTTATAAAAGGTATGTAGGATATATTTAATTAATATATATGGAATAATAATAATATATGAATGTTTAATTATTTTTTACCGTTATGTTTTCCTTACTATTGAAAAAAGGAAATATTACTCATGCTACATATGAACTACTATCACCACAAAATGGTGTAATTCTATTTTGACAAAAATAATATATTAATTGTTATAAAAGTTTATATAATTTATAAAAATTATATTTATTATAATATTAATAATTTTTAGATGATTAATCTAAGATGACTATAGTTAAAGTGAAACATGTATGAAAAACGGAACATCAGGAACCAGAATGATGTTTTTAAAAATGAATGATCACAATATTAGTAATTAGAAATTTTCATTGATTCATATCTAATAATAAATTATTTGTATTTACCTTAATATATTTAATATAAATCTATATTTTTATATAGGTGGATTTGACACCTATGAAGCAAGATGAGACTTAAAGTAAGGTTTCCTCACCTAACTTTTATTTCTATGAGACATATCTCATATTCCCCATCTATTTCTATTATGTGGTTTAGGTAATACCCATAATTATATTTTAAGATTATTTTGATAAAAAATATTGGGTTTTAAAAATAGATAGGTGGTTATCCATTTTATGAGGTTTCGATATTGATATTATTAAATTAGTTAGGGTTCTTTGTCTCAATGTTGTTTCATCGAGAAATGATTCTTATTTTTCATCAATTTTTTTTATATGGATTACATAATTCCCCTATGAAATATTATATCATGAAACATATTTTATTAATGGTATTTAATTTTTCATTTGAATTTATTTCTTTCAAGGGGATTATGATTCAAATAGTACCACATCAGTAAGGGTTTATGTTACAATCTCACTTATTTTTTGGGATTGACTATTATAAACTTCCATTGATGGAAATAATATTATAGTTACTCCTTAAACCACAAATTTTTTACTATCAAATTTTTTTCCATGAATAATAATGTTTTATTATCATTTTCCTCTCTTTGGAACATAAAATTATCAATTATTGTTTTTTATGTAGAATGCAGATCATATTACCTCATTGGTCAAAAATTTATGCCTTGTTTGGGTTCTTTAAAATGTTTTTTCGAATGTTATTTTATTTCTTGATATTATTATTAACAATAGATATCATCCACATTTGAATTTATATTCAATTATTTAAAATTTAATTTTTATAATATTTTTCAAATAGTCCATTCTTGAATTTTACAAAAAATGTGTGATAGTATTCTTTTTTAATGATTACAACATGAATATATTCTATTATCATCATGAATATCAATTTCATTGAATATTAATTTACATTTTTTCCTGATTTCTTTCAAATAAATTCATCTTCTTAATATTATTGTTGTCTTTTTATAAATATACATAGATAAAAGGGTATTTCCATTTTTAAAGGAAATTCCTAAATTCTCTTGTAATGGTGGTTTCATTTATTTCTACATCCTTTTAAGGATTTTAGACCACACTGTGGATATTAATTTAAGATTAAATCAACTTTTTTTGGGATTTCTTATGATGATAATGTTTTAAGGATGATTCTCTAAAACTCTTTTCCTTCCCATGGGTTAATTATGTTATAATGAAATTTTTAAAAAATCATTTTCTTTTCCATGGATTATGTGCCGATAAAATGTTCAATGATTTTGCAATATTGTGGAACAATTTTTTATGGATTTTATTATGTTTGGGATTTTCCATGAAATATATATCCCTCCTATGGATTTGGTAAATATTAATATCATATGAGATATTATGGACTGATATGTGGAGTGAATCCAGTTTAATAAGGAACTTTTCCCACTGTGATATTTTTGAGAGTGAACAGTTACAAGAGAAATGAGGTAATAGGGATTGAAACTTATCCAATATGGTACTCTTTCAACTATTATAAACATGTTAGTGAGACATGACTAGGGAATTTGTTTTTATTTGTATGTATATGCCAAATAATTATGTCTTTCTATTTTGATATGTTATCATGGATCATGATTGATTTCTATTTATTCCACACATTTATGAATTTTTCATCTGTTATGAAAATAACTATTCCATGAATCATGATTAATTATCTTTTGGTTATTATTTAGGAATTTCATATTTAATTATCAAGTTATCATTCAATTTTTCTTATCTATTTCTCACTTATGATATTGATTAATATCCCACTTATTTATCCTTAATAAGAATCTATGTTCACCCTTTATTATGATTCAATTTTCCCAGTTTATAAATAATGATATTATATAATTTTTTCAAAAAGGATATCGTTTGTTGATTATTTTATGTTGGATGTTGATGTTTTATTATAGAATAAGAAAATATTTGTATAATGGAAAAGATGTCCATTTAATGATAAAGATTAATTTTGTTTCGTAATTAATTTGTATTAATTCTATAAAATTATAATCTAAAAATGTCTTCTGTATAGAATGGATCCATTATTGGATATTGATATTGAATTTTGGATGGTTAAAATTAGGTAATTTTAGTTGGTGTCCATGCTATTATATAAATATTATATTTTTATCACTGATTATGTGTGTACATATCTCAGGTTGCCTCATTATTATTCAATTTACAACAATAATTTGGATTTTTTGGATTAAATTTATATTATTACACCTAATATGTGGAAAATACTATTTAAAAAATGAAACTTTTAAGTGTAATAAGAATCCAATAAACTAACTATAATCTATAACATTTAACGTGTTTATATCATTTTATTATGAAAAATTCATCTGGGTAGAGACCATAGACATCATTGCCTAGGAATAACTATTAAAAATATTATTATAACCCACTTTTCATATCCAGTATTGTAAATCAATTTACTATGTATTTTTCATTTCACCTATAGATCAAATAAAAATTCCATCTCTCAAATCATCAAGATTTCAAGAACACACATCATGAATTCTTTAAATTGATTACAATATGCATCATCTACTGTAGAAAATATTGTTTCATCACTATATTCTAGCTCCAGTATAAATTGATTAAAATGATTATCCATATAGTTATTAGAATAAAATCAATCATGATGAAAACTGAGCTTACTAAATTATTGATCAAGTAATGATTACCATACATTTAGTGCCTTCATTAATATATACAAAGCCTTCTTCTGCCAACAGACATTGCTCTCATATTTATTGAAAAACTATTCAGATACTTGGTATAAACCCCTTTTCATATAACTCTATATAAAAATTATGAATTAAAGTCCATCTATAAAATAATATATTGTGTTTTTATTACTATGGATATGAAAAGTAGAATTTTATCCAGCTTTTTTATTAGTAAAAATGGAATATCAATATCGATTACCTCAATATGGGAGTTCCCCTTACATACTATTCACGATTGTTTCTAAATCACTATTTAATCTTCATTTATATTGTTAGGGAATACCCATTTAGTCCCCTTGAATTTATTTTCCTTTGGCCTCAAAAAAATATCCCACAATTGAAAAATATTTATTGGTTCATGATCTTCATTCATTTGATGAAAAAATTATCATTATTTATAAAATATTAAAAAAATGGATCTATCTATTATAGGAAATATGATTTTTGGAGACACCTAATTCTACACAATTTAATTATCCCTATCTTATCACTGATGTTATTATGCATTCTTATTTCATCTCAACTCTTCATATTCTATGTAGATCTGTTCCTAAATTCAACATACTCATCATCTTTATTTTCATCCAAATTAGCAATTAGCACTTATTCTACCCCATAATTACTTACCTCCTCATCAAATTTATCCGAAAACTAGTCATTGTGTTATTAAATATTATACACACTCTCTACTAGATTGAAGACATTTTTATGGAAAAGTTTCCTTTACACTTTAATAAAATTATATGTATTTATTTTTACTGAGTGTCCAACGATTATCAATATGGGATTGAAAAAACATTTCTTTAACCTAATTGAAAATTAAAAACATATTTTTTAATATTTAAAATAACATCCATGTCTTCTTCTATTAATACCAAATCATGTATGGTGTCTTTTTTTCTTAGTGCCACAACAATAATCTGTTGGAAATATTGACCAATTTCATGACTTCTTCCATTCTAAACTTATATGGTAGATATATTTTAATATCTATCCTTTTACATTTTGTTTATGATCTTGTCTCTCCATTTAACCAAACAATATTTCTAAAGAGTTCTCATAATTGAAACATGTAAACTTATTTTTTTATTATCAAAACAATCCTATACAACGTTGATGGCAATATTTTTGCCATTATATGTTGGAAAATTTAAAATGTTTTATCTATGTATATTTTCATTCTCTCTCTGATATTTTTTTTGAAAAAATTCAACTCTTACATGTGATATGACTACAGTCCATGTTCATATACTATAAACATTAATTAACCGAACATAATATCTATTAACATTAATTTTTATTAGTGATATAGGTCCAAAAAATCAATATTAAAGGGTTCAAACACACTTATTGAATTTTTCTATTTTTAATTTAACATATTTCATGTAATCTTTTATTTCAAACATTTGTCACATTTATGTGTATTATAACATGAAATCTTAGGGATATCATGAGATCCATCATTTTTCAACAGTTTTTATATGGTTTTTTGGATAAAATGGGAATTCCAAATACGCCCCAACCTATTTTCATCATCCTTGGATAGAAAAATCATATCTTATTCACCAAATTCAAGGTAGATATTCCATTTTGTGCACTTTTCCCAATAAAAATTACCCCATCATTTCCTTTGATGGTATATGTATTCTTGTTAAACACTATTACATGTCCTGAGTCATATAGTTGTCTAACAATTAGTAAGTTGTAATGGAGACCTTCAACAACCATAAAATATAAATATCTCATATCATTTCCCCCAAATATGGATTTCTGAAAACAAATAATTATTAGGATTTCGTGACATTAAAATATGAAAACATATTCCTTATCAATTTATATTCTTGTAAATGTATCCTTATATCTCATCATGTGGTAAGTCCATCTGCTAATAAGGATCAATACACATGCATGATCTAATACTATTATAGAAGTCTCAACATCAACTAACATTTTGTCTATTTTATTATTCATACATGTCTTTGGCTTCATAGATAGTATTTATTGACGTTTTTTATCCTATTTAAATAATAGAGAATTTAATTTATATAAAAAAGTTAAAAATATATTTTTTATTTTCATATTTATTGATGATTCCTTAAGATACCATGTATAACCAATTATATACTTCATCGACACATTCCTATGAATTTTTATGAGATATACCAATACATATGACAAAATCATAAACATTAGAAACAGTAACCATCAAAAGAATCACATTATTTTTAATATCTTCTCAAATTCATTCATTTCTCTTACATAATTTTTCACGACATATCTATGAACAATTTTGTTGGTAATTTCTCATCATTTCATAATAATAACACCCAATATGAGGTGATTTCTTATATGTAATTGTATTATCATAGGTTATCCCTTTAGTTATCAGAATATCCTAATTGTGAGCAATACCTATATCAAATTTCAACCTTAGAGTAGTTTTTTGAGGTCCTTAATTGACTGTCACTACATTTTTTTAATGTTAAGAATAATTGAATATTTTTTTGTATATGAATTATTATGATTTTTATATTTCATTACCAATTTTTAAATACCTCTATACTTTACTTTCACTTTTTATTTATTCTATGTTTTATTCATTACTGATTTCATTCCATGAGTTAATAGTCTCTCCAAATTTTAATTTTCTCAACAATAGATAAAAAATTCAACTTCGATCTCTTCGTTATGTTTACCTAGATATTTCATTTTCTTGGACAAATAATTAATAACCTTGGTCTATTCTTCAACACTATGATTTGACACTATAAACTTCTATAAGTTTTATTATTATCATATTTATGATATCTAATTTCTTCACCAACTCAGATTTTTCCTCTTTATACTGATATATATATATATATATATATTGGTATAATTAACCATTGTATGGACTTTCATCATTTTAACACTCTAAAAATTTATTTACTTATGAAAATCTATTTATTAAACCTTGAGATCAAATATTTTTTCCACTTCTACATCATCATTTTTCCTCCATTCCCTTGAATTGGACATTCCCAAAGTAGACACAATAGATTTTTTTTCTGATCTTCCTACTCTTCAATTTCTCTTCCCTCATTTTCTTTTTAACTATTATTCTTTTCTGGGTTTTATTCTTCTTCTTTATGAAATTACACATAGTGCTTCTTTTACCTTTCACATTATCTGAAGAATTATAAATAGTGATTTCATCATTCGCATCATAATCGTAAAATAACATGGGAAATTTTACTATAAATAGCTCAACAATTAAACATATAAATAGTGTGATTGAATGTTTCCATTTAAATATTCATTTTCACCATTATTGTTTTGAGGAAACAAATGATAGGACTTAATCCACCTATTCTTCTTCACATAAACCCAAAATGGTGACCATTTACATAGACATGAATTCAGCTTCCTTAAACATCACCATCTCTATAACCTCATTATCATCGTCTCCTATCTATTATGTAATATTATTGTAGTAAAAATTTTATCATTTAAAATCCTTTTAATGTAATACTTCAAGGGAAAATGTATTTAGCTTTTTCTAGGGTGGATATATCCACATGGTATGCATGATGATCTTCACATCGTTGAGGGTTTCTCTTAGAACTATCATGAATTCCTCAATAAAATTCACCCGATCAATGAATATGTCAACAAATTTATTCCTGTGTATCCTTATATCCTCATAATTATTCAACATGACCTGCAATATAACTTCTCATACATTGAAATCACCATTGAAATTTGTTATCATCATTTCTCACATGGTGTTTATGTATATATATAACATCATATTATTATAATCTATGTTGGAATTAGATACTCTTATATCATTCTATCCTCTAGAATCAACATCTAACTCTCCTCGGTGTTTGTTCAATCATGCCTTTTTTCCATATTGATTGAGGTCTCATGCATATAATATGCATACGAATCCATGAATAATAATAAAAAGTATTGATGTTTTATATTCATCTATAGATTAAATTTTTTTCTCTCTAATATCTAAATCCTTTTATGATTAACAGTTATCATGACTTTCGTCGATAGAGATTCACTGACTATATCCATTAACACTGATTCTAATTATTCATGCCACTATGCAAAATACCATGAAGTGGGTGAATAAAGTTATGTCTAATTAAAATTTTTTCCAATTTGGATCTTTTATTAATCATTAAAAAACACACATCGATATTATTTTAGTAATAATGTAAAAGTGGAAATGAAATCATGCATGATATATAGAACTTTTACTCAATAAACCCTATCCAATCTTGTCTAAGGATCATATCGAGGTAATATGGCAATGTATCATAATTCATAATAGTTAATTATTGTTTGAATGCTTTAATTAGACACATTATCGCCTAGTATACATCTATTCACCTTTTGGAAACATACTTATCTCCCTCCTAATGTATAATAATTGTTCTTTCCGAAAAATTCCATTAATAATGCAAGTCTCCATTGATTAAATAATAACTGATGTGTCATGAAGATCTTATTTCATTAAAAATATATATATATATTTATCATTAAATTTTCAAGTAATTTTTGTATGATTATGAAATGTTCACTTTTATTGAAATATTATATAACTTTTCTACAAATTCACAACATATGTGATACATTGATCCTTTAGAAAAAGAATAACCTCAGATGAATCTCAAAATGATTCAAAAAATATGTTGTTCATGTAGATATAAATATATTCTTTCTAAAATTTATGTTCACATAAATTCATTATCATAAGAATTCCATTTTCATTTTTATTAAAAAAATATGTATCCTTGATATAAGATAATTAATGGAAACATGAAATGAGTGGGATAGAATCCCAATGATAAGTGTAACCAATCATTGGCACAAATCATGTTCCTTCCACTGACCCTTCATGTGTATTTCCGCAACCTAAAAACAAGTCACCAACAACACATATTTTCATGATTAACCCAATGTATTTATGAAACATACCTTATAAAATTTCATTGTACGTGAAACATCATAAGATTCTCACAACTCTATATTTTTGGAAATTTTAAACTTTTTTGAATAACATTCATTCTTTAAAAATTAATATGATGGATATAACATATACACTTTAATTTAATTAATGTGATTTCAATTTCATTAAAATGTATTTTCCCAGTTCATTATCGCTTATATTAGTGGATAATATATTGGATTATAGAGGATAAGATCCTATGGTTTGAATGTTGAAGAATTAAGGAATGATTCTACCATATGGTATTTCGAAAATAGAAACTAACACACTAGTGGAACCCACCATCTATCCAGTAACATTCCAATTGGCTTGATGGAAACAAAAAACCCATTTTCCATCTGGTGTCCTCCCACTAGCTAGTTGATGGCCCATCAATAGCTCATCTATGTCTAATAACTTCCCAGCCAATGGTTCCACCGGCTCACTAGTGAGGCCCATTGGGTAGCTGATGCCCCAAGCGTGAGGATATAATTACTATTTCCATATAGGTTTTAAATCTATACACATTGATCCCTTATTTATAATCAAATTCCTACCCCAAATCCTCAGATTCAAATTTGAGACCCCACCTTGGTCCATAGACTCTACAATACTTATCCCCATGACTCTCCAACCATTATTGATCTTAAAATCACTTAAATTTAGTATTTTTCTCTAATCTATGCCAAATCCTTCTTCCCCCTTATGTGATGTGACATGATATATGTTGGGTCTGTGTTTTACATAAATATACAACAACATTTTATCTATTTCATAGTAGGTCATTGGTGAATCTTAAAATTTCACATCATTTGGTGATAAAATCTAGATCTAATAATGGATTCAAGAATTTTATAGATACGTGGTATTGAATTGTCATCCTATAACTCTTCTGGATAGAATATTTATGATATAACCTTAATCTATTAATGATTTCATTCTTTATTAGTGGATGTTTTGACATGTTGATGATGAAGCCTTTTAATAGAGCTACAATTAAGAAGATTGACGGTGTATTCAGTTATGTGTTTATTGTATGGTCATTTTAGTTCCTTTTCCCTTGTTGAATATATTTTATATTAATGTTTTTAGGATGGATAAAGGGTCATTGGATAAGTCCTAGGCCCTCTTCTATAATGTATAATGAATTCATGATCTATTTTTAGAATGAAAATGAATATGGTGAATCGGTTTTCTTTTCAAGGTAATACCAGAAAATTGATTCAATAGAAGGGATCTATAGTGTATGGGATTCTAAAACTACCATCCAAACATGTAAATATAATAAGACTTCATTATAAACTTTCCTCTTAATGAACCAGAACCTAGATAGACATCCATGATGTATGAATCGTTATTCATGGGTGTATGTTACGTTCAATCTTGATTCCTTTAATAACATGGAGATCTTGATAAATAACAATGAGAAATAGATTTCATTACCATTTGAGGCTCTTGCATACAAATGTTTCAATGTAATGATTCATGTATTGGAATTGTTTGAGTTCATCATTGATGGTGATTTCATGTGATTTTTTTTTCATGATACCTATATATGATCTTTGTTTCAATGAGAATTTATAGAGTACATTATTACCATATTTGATATCGATTCAATTGTTCCTAAATGGTACTATAGTATTACTCCTGAATCCATGTTATTATTATTTTATCATTCCCTTTTTGTGTGTTATATTACCTTCAGATCTTGGTTCATGGTACTCATGATTGGTGGAATGTTTAATTGTAGTTACCCTTTGAGAGGGAACCCACATGGTGTGTGATGATGATGATGATGATGATGAGACCATACATAGGGAAGGATCACAATAGTCTCATGTACCAAATGAAACTCAATGACTTGAAGCTACTAAGAAATGTGTAGGTACTTAATAACATATATATGCAGAGTATCATGGTCACTCGATGCCTGGTGGGTTCCTAGTAACATATCCCAAGCCCTATGGGTCGTTCTGATCATTTATGATAACCTTTGATCAACCTTCCATTATAGATCTAGAGTACGTATGTCTAGGGGTTTTCAGATATCTGTTTAGTGTAAAACTACTTGGTACATAGTTGTGCGTATTTTATGATTAATTTCACATTTATTGTTGTTATGGCATACACCAGTTATGATTTTTTATATATGTTAAGTACATGTTGTTGTTGTCCTGCTATGTTTTATTACTCACACCTTATATAGTCATTTTCAAGTACATATAGACTTCATGTATAGGTATCCATGTAAGGGGAAGGGTCCCATGGAATATGTTGGAGTATAAGATCATGGAGTCTGGATTTGTACCAAGATAGACTTTGTAGGATTACATGTGTTTATTTATTTATTACATTCTTCATTTTTAGTTCAAGTTTGTTTTTTGAACGTGGAATCCCATTTAATTATTGTTGACATGTATTCCATAGAATATATTTAATTATGCATGTTATCATGATTTATTGTATTTTATTTGTTTTTGTTCAAGGACTAATACTGAGGGTATAACCTCCCTTCCAATGGACTTAGACACTAACATCTTGTTGAAATAATCTTGTGTACATAGAGGCATTAATGTGGTTATGTGTCACTTTAGTTAAAAATGGTTGTTTGGGCCAAGGTTTTACGAAATGGAATCAAAATATATATTTTTTCAAACTAATATGGGACATGTAAGAAAGGTTACAGATGTGTGGGATTCAGGTAGGAGAGTATATATGTGTCTAACTAGTTTATGTGTTATGGACCTCTAAATTTTCTTTAATTGGATATATATTAGATTCTAATTATTTTATGTTTGTGCTAATTCCTCATGACTTGGAACATAGGATTAGATTCCATATACATACCTTTTTTGTAAAACAATATCCCTTTAATTAGTTCCTTCATTGTTATATCTATTTGTGATATACCAATGTACATTGATTGAGTGATATATATGTTTTTATACTATCACGCTATATCTACAATTGAAATAATTAGTTAAACTTGAGAGTGTTGTTATGTTTTTTATATACATGTGACTGTGACAAACATGTAGGGATGAGACCACAGTTGTTACAGGAGGGTTTTTCCAATGATTATTGGTAGAATATTTGGAAAACCTTGAGATATCACTTTTACTAATTCAGGTTTATCCTAATTAATCATGTTTTTTCTAAATGGATCCTTCATGTTATATAAGATTTCAACTTAGAGAATACTGATGCGGCAACTAGATAATGTGGTCTGGGATTATCCCACTAAGGAGGATTTCTTTGATCCTTTTTATGTAGTAATGATGTACACCGACAACATATGGGATTCCCACTACACATTATTTCATAGGAAAGAGGGGTACTAAGGTCTGCGATCGATTGCGCTAATTATTTCTATCGCCATTATCCACAAACCTTTCAGGCCACTGGCAGACATCAGGATGCGGACAACAAGATTAAAATCACCAAGTGTTTTTTTTGAAATATCAAGGCACCTATGGACAGAAAGGTGACGCTATAATCGTTCATGTTGTAGGGACCCTCTAGGATGTGTTGGGGTGTTATGAGTCAATCTGGTAGGTGTGAGTGTCTCAATTGGGAGACATTCTAGAGCTTGTTATTCATAGAGTTCATTCCCAATACTAGGAATTTGGATACAGTGTAGAATTTCTTAGTGTTGAAATAGATTTTTATTATGGTATCCACATACTCACCTTATTTAAATAGTTTTATTTTCTTTTCTCCCCTCTTAGACTGGATCAAGGAATAGTAAACCATGAAGTGTGAGATTAGACTTCATCACAACCATAGATGTTAGGATTGGAGTTTTGATCTAGATACATACTTACAGGTTCTTCAAAATACTTAACCATTGAAAACCCCTAGAGGAGGTTTGATAAGTTGTTTTTTCCTCTAAAATTTTTTACTCTAGTAGGTTAACCTCCTACTATTAATATGATCATTACCTATGGTGAAAACAAACTGATGAACGAGAGAATACAACTGAGTGGTGGTATATAGGTGGAGTGGAGTATAACCTCTTTTTCCCTTAGGAGGAGTCCTATAATGAATCATTTATGGAAAGGAAAAACATCATCACAAGTTCTATGTAGCACAACTTATCTAATGTTGGAAATGTGGAATGATAAGGAAACATTCATAGTGTTTCTCTAATGATTGAAGGTTGAGGTTCCTCAGGGGTGTAGGAGAAACATAGTCATCAACCTAGGTATCTCACTACAGTCTTCAATAGTAGGTGATGATGATGACTCAAAATGGTCACACATCTTAGGTAGAGGGTTATGTTGGTGATGTATTCCTGGTTTATATTGGATTAATCATTAGTAGATGATGGAAACTAAACATCTACTATTAAAGGTATGTTCTTGATAACCTCTTCATTATTGACCGCATTTTTGGATACTAGTTCTTATCATTCATTAATATATGTATATTATTCTAGTGGTCATAACTTACTGGACACCATTACTTTTGAGTTACTTTCCATTGATACACCATTGGGAATGAAAGTGGATTTTCATCACTGATTCCCAATGTTTCCTATATTCATTTATAGTTATGGATATATGTGGGATATCATGATTCTTGAGATAATGATATTCAATTTAATTATCATCATGGAATATATAATCAGTTTAAAAGATCACATTGATTATTATCGATGACATTAATCCTTAACATAACATGAGGGAAAAAAGAATGTGATTACTTGATAATTAGAATTGAGTATAGGTAGAGTTGTTCCAAATATGTGTTAAATCAGAATGATCAATGAAAATATTGTATTAATAGATATTTTTGAATGACCATTGGAATCCACCTCATATTTTCCTACAGTCATGGATCACTATCCTAATGTATATATAAAGTAATTCATAGGATATCCCCTTGATAAAATACTTTACATTGAGATAGATCTCATGGTGTGTATTCAACCGATTACAATACCACCTTATCATATAGAGATAGATAAGCTGATAGTGATCAAGGTAAAAGCCAAGGAATTGTAATAGAATGTCTAAAATAGGTTGAGTAATTCACCATGGTGTTCAACGATGTTTTTTTCTTTGTAGGTGTGCATTATTCAATTGATCTTCATATATAACCTTAAGCTGAATCATGATACATTAAAAAATAAATATCCATTTCCAATGATATAATTTTTTTAATAAATTATGGAAAGCCTAGTGGTTCTCAAACATTGATCATCGAATGAGATATCACTAGTTACGAGTTAGAGATGACATCTTGAAGATAGTGTGTTGAGGAATGTATGGGCAATAAGAGTGCTTTGTGATGCTGTGTGGATTGAAAAATATTTTTATAGTGTACATGGATCTCAGGAACATGATCATCCATGCATATATAGAATGATTTTACATGTTGTTCACTAATTTGATATTCATCTTCCTACTATCCCTATAGTAGTATGCTAGAGATATCAAGATAGCCAGGAGCATGCCTTGAGAACATTGGATATATGCCAGGCTCCCAATTTTTAAATTTCATATACTTGAAGTGAAAATATTGGGGAATGTGTTTTTTGATATTGTAATATCCATGGAATAATAGATATTAGAGGTAGTTATAACGTGGAAATGTACATATAATGGGTTTAAGATCCAGATCTTCATGGGTTTCATTGGATACTACCGATGTTTTATCAAGGAATTTACTCATTCATCAACACTCATTAAAGCATTGACGAATTATGTAGGATAGATTGAGTTTTTAGATTAGTGTCAGTAATATTTTCATGAATTTAAGAGAAGTTCAAATACTTCTATAATATTGACACTTTCTAATTCTGAGATTCATTATAATATTTCTTCTGATTCACTAGTTGTTAGTTTGGGTGTATTACTTATGTTAATGGATAATGTGGTAGCTTATGTTTTATTTAAACTATGAAACTAGTAGAACAAATATTCTACCCATTACTTGAAGTTGGTAGAGGTAGTATACACTATGAATTTTTAGTGATACTATCTATTTGGCTTGAGGTTTGTTATTAACAATTACCCTAAAAGACACTATTACATATTTACACTATTATACTTGAATCTAAATATGAGGTTGTGGGAGAGTATCTAAATAATTTTGGATTTGAGATGGCATATTCATCTAGTAAAGTTAGCATCATTAAGGATTCTCTTACCCATATTATAGAGATATCTTTCGATCTTGGTGAGTGACCATTTGTGGAGTAGTGGTTGCTAATGTGATTATTGTCTATTGGAGGAAGAATGATTCTGAAGACTAGGTATCAATGAATTATTCCCCATTGGTGATAAAATATTTCCTTTTAAACCAGGTTAATTCTTTTCAAGAGTCTAACCTGGAGTGTATCATGATGTGATAATGGCTTGTGGGTGGTGACCTAATTCTCTGGTGGTCGATGGATGATTATGTTTTGATCTTGGTGTATTGGATATTTCTAATATATGACTCCATCTAGGAGGAGATAATGAGATGATTACATAACTCTATGTGGGTAGTATATCATAGAGTAAGAAATATGCATCATGATTTTTGATGGTATTTCTAGTTGTTAGAGATGAAGATGGATATTTCTATATTCTTTCCTGATGCATGATATACTAGAGGGTAAATTCTGAGAAATAATGTCATAGTGGTTTAATAAATTTACTTCTTGTGCCCATATGGAAGTGGGATGATGTAACTATGGTATTTTTTATGGGGTTACTATGGACCTTGCGGAGAAATGATGTGGTGTGGGTGATTTTCAATACATTGATGAAATTTTCTTATTACTTACTAATATATGAGATTCACTTATTAGAAGAGCTAGGAAAGTTGTATATTAGTGAAATAATATACATGAATGGACTTCCCTTTAGAATCAAATCTAAATGAAATGAAAAATTAACATCATGGTTTTTAAATGGGTTATAGAAAGAATTAGGGGACCAACTGAGATTGAGTATAAGGTACCATCCATAGACTAATGGAATGTCTGAATAAATGATTAATATACACAAGAGAATTATATAATAATTACCCCTAAAATATGGTGGTTCTTGGGAATATCACCTATCCTTTTCAGTTAAAATACTTCAATTGCTACCAATATTTTATTCAAATTTCAACTTTTCATGATCCTTATGGGGGATAAATTGTTCGCCAATTTGGTGGAATGAGGCTAGTAAGGTGGTATTTTTAGAGACTAGTATGTTTATGTTAACTCCTATTGAGTATAGTTGATTAAGAATTGGTTGATCATAGATCAGAGCTAATAAAAATTTTATGATAATTATAGAAGAATACCATTGTAGTTTGTTTTTGGTAATCAGGTTTTTCATTGAGTGACTCAATTATTTGGAAATTGACACTTGCGGATGAATGGGAATCTAAGATCACACTACATTTAACACTTCAAGATCACTGAGTCATTTGGGATAGTGGCATACCATATAGATATTCCATCTCTCTACCATTGATGGATGATGTATTACATGTGTCATATCTCATGTAGTACATGCTAAATCTTACACATGTCATCGATTGTAAGGATGTTGATCTTGATCCAGATGCTTCGTACACTAAGATCCTAGAAAGAATTCTATATTAGTGAGATAAATATCATAGAGGGAAGGATATTCCACTAGTATATGTTATATTGTATCACAGATGGATCTATGAGGATACATAAGAGATAGTTGTCAATGTTTAGGTTCAATGACCTAAGTTGATTGGGTAGAATATTTGTTGGTACTTCTTGAGGATGAGAACTTTTTAGAGAGGTATAATTATGAAATATTTACTTTTATTAAAAAATGAGATGTTAGGTTTATTAAATTATTGTTTACATCTCTTTTATTCAATATATATGGGGTTTAGTGGTCAAATTTCAGTGGAAAAGGGTAAAAGAATTTAATGTGGAGGATTTGAGGAAGGGATCATCATTAGGGTGGATAAAAAATAGTCCTTGATGAGCCAGTGTGGTTTTAGTGGGTCTTATTGATACAAAATACCCCAACATCTAACCAATAGAATGGGTATAACCCATGCCATTCTACCAAGAATAACTTCCAGCTGTTGGTTCCATCAGATAACATTTGAGGCCCACAGGGCAACTTATACCCCCAATATGGGGGAAAATTTAATGCACAAAAATGGTTTTAAAAATAAATGATTATACCCATTATATATTGTCCAAATACAAATCCATGTCCTCTAATATGAATTTCTGATCTCCCCCTTGTTCCATATAATCTTCAATACATCTCATATTGTATCTTAAACCTTTATCCAATCATGGAAGCAAAAATGATGAGATTTCACTCTAGATACATGCCAAATCCATCATCCTCATTGAGATACGTTTATGTATCTATATTAAATATGTGTTTTCCTAGATTATACAATTATTTTTTCTTTTATTTTTAATAGAACAGTGGTAGATATAGAATGTTCACTTCATTTCCTTATCAAATAATGATTAAATAAAGAATTTGAGAATTATATGGGTGGGTCTTACTGAGCATCATATTATGTATCTTCTTGAAAGATTATTGTTTATAGAACCTTAATCCAGTCATAATTTAATGGTGGGTTGGATGATTTTTTGGTGTTTAAATGATGAAAACTTTGAACAGAGCTAAAATTTCAAATAATGGTGATATTTTCTGTTATTTCATTACGAAACAATTATTTTGAGACATTATTCTCTCTTAAATATATTTTTGGTGGATTCTTGATGGATCAATGATAATTTTCATGAACTAAGGCACTCTTCTATAATTGATAATGAATTCATGATCCATTATTTTATCAACAAAATATCAAATGAATTTTCCTTCATTCCATTAACATACCTCAAAATTTATTGTTATTATGATGGAAATATTATGTTAAGTGATTATATAAAATACTTATTGGAATGTAATTGTATTTATATTCCATAATAAACATCACTCTTGATGAACAAGAACTATTATAGGTATCCTTGATCTGTGAGTCATTATCCTTTGGTTTGAGATGTGTATGGCCTTATATTCATTTAAAAAAATGGGATTATTCCTCAAAAACATTTACATAGGAATATCCTTTCAATTTTGTTCTCTCATATACACATGTTCTCATGGAATGATTCATCTGTTTGCATGTTTTCTGTTCTTTATTGATTGTGATTTCTTGTAGTTGTTTATTATTTAATAACACCCATATATTTTCTTTGATTTGTTTAGAATTTTTAGAGAATCATGTTACCATGCTTGATGATGATTCACATATTTTTTTTACAATAATCTACTATACATATCATGATTCCATGCTATTATTTTTTTTATCATGATTATCCTTGTTTTGGGTTATATTTCTTTACAGGTTGGTTTATAGTACTCATGAAAGGTGAAAAATTGTGGTATTTTTACCCATAGGGTGGAGATCATACATGGTGTGTGATGATGACAAAAGTGAACCCATATATGGGGTAGGATCATGATATCCCTGTTTTCTGGATAGAACCTGATGCCTTAAGGATACCGATAAATATGTCAAAACTCGATGACTTGTGGATTTCGAGTAGCATGATCACTTGATGAATAATAGAAAATGAGGGACATGTCACCATCCATGTTGATAGTTCCTGAGCATTTATGATGAAATTTGATCATCATTCTGTCATGAATTTGTAGTAGGTATTGTTGGGGGTTTGTGGAAACCTTTTAGTGTATGACCTCTCGATATATGGTTGTATAATTATTATGATTTCCCTTGAATTTATTGTTAATCTGACATAAACCTATCATACTTATGCATGTCTATTATTCATGGATTGGTGTTTTCATACTGTGTTTTATTACTCACATCCATTACAAGAAATTCAATGTGTGTGAAGTCTTCATGTATATGCATCTAGGAAAGAAAAATGGGCCCTTGGTTGATGGTTGAGACAAAATCCTAGAGATAGAAGAATATTTTGGACAAGGTATACAAGATTACGATATATTTATTTATTTATTAGCTATAAAAATTGTATTCCTATTTTGGAATTCCACTGTAGAAACCAATTTATATATTTCTTATTTTATTCATCTAGTATATTTTTTACAACATGGTATACTAAATAGTTATATTGTAGTATTATTTGTGCAAGGACTGGTAGAAAGCATATAGGCTCCCCACTGATTGAATTATACCCTTGATAATATTTTGTAGCCTCTTGTGTATAGGGAGGCATAAATGAGTTTTTGGGTACTCTTGTTCAAACACAAGGATTTGCATCGAGGTGTTATAGATAGAACAAGTCACCAAATTCATGAATATTTTTCCATGTTCATGCAGTTTTTCTACTTTCATGAGAATCCTTCCATTACTCCATTTTCCTGCAAACTTCCTAAAAAATTATAGAGGTTTTGCACAAATTGTATGAAAATATTTCAATTTCTCTATTATACTAGAACTTTGTTAACCATCATTCTCAACAAATGAAATAACCAAAAATCTCAAAAACAAAATTGATAGGGATTTTTCTCTTAATAATATATATATAATTAATTAGTAATAATTATTTATATATCTATTTTAAATTTGTAATATATTTAAATGTATTTATTATTTTTTTTACAGTCTATTTTATTTCATTATAAATGAGTATTTTTTAAATAACATATATATATATATATTGTTATTATTTATTCATTTATTATTATGTATGAGGCCGTATATAAGTGGTAATTTCAAATGGTATTACAATATCAGTACATGGTTCAAATCCTTGTAACTCTATTTAGTGTAGATTTATCAATTCATTTATGAAAAAAGAGGGTTCCACAATATTACTATGTGTAGGAGGTGGAAACAAAAATTATTGAGGGACTATGAAAATTGTGTGGTGTGACACGCAAGTATAATAGTGTGGAAACATGTAGGTTTCATTGATTAGGAAGCTAAGAAGAGTTATGGGTGCACTAATTACTATTCATATGCATTAAATCTGTAAATGCTTCTAATATGGGAAGGTAGGTGGACTAGTATCATAATGATTAGTATAATGGAACTAGTTAGATGAAACAACATGACTTGGAACGTGATGGTGTGGGATAAAATGTAGGTATTACATGGGGGTCGATCAAAAAATTGTTGGATGTGTTAGTACATATTAGAAAGTACTCATCCCATGTATATTTTTATGTGGAAAGGATGGGTGCTCTAACTTGGTAGATGGGTGGCAGCACGATATTTTGATGAGTGATACAGTGTGTTTATTACTGATAGGGGGTAGTATAGTAAAAGATAGGTGAGATGGTGTGATTCAGGTTCCAATGTTGATCATTCAATCCAGCCCATCCAAAAATATCCTTTGGTTAACATTCATCTGGTCCTTTAAAAAATCATAGACTTGGGAAATTCGGTCACACCATGAAATAAAATTGGTCAAATGAGTGTTTTTTCATTCCTAGTGGGGAGGGATGAGGTTTGAATAATTGGGGTTTCATGCCATGTTTTTTTCAATTTTTTAATCCCCTCTACCTCATATATATGTATACATTTATTAATGGTTTATATTAAAAAATATTTAATAATTTATAGAAATAATACTATTTTTATATAAAATTAAAAAATAATATGTAATTAATAATTTTTTATTTTTATTATAAATTATTTTTGAAATTATTAATTTATTTTAATATTAATAAATTTATTGATAATATTTATTTTAATATTTCTAATTAAGTGAAAAAATTATTAATTAAAAATTAATTATAATATTCATACATTCCTTATAATAATGTTACATTTATTAAAATTTTGTAATATTAATATATTTATAATAATATTAATAATACATTTTTCATAAGTTTAATTAATTAATTTATTCATTTATTATAATATTAATACATTTTTCATAATATTGACAAATTTATTAATTTATTTAATATAATTGATATTTTTTATTTAATTTTTTATTTTTTTAATTTATTCATTATCTATATTTATTATTTTATATTATAAAGAAACTATGTTATTTTTAAAGAATTATAATATTAATTATCATAGTCATAACATATATATCAACACATTTAACATAATTAATATTTTGTACTTGTGTTAAATGTTTTTGTTAATATAATTTTTTTCATATTTAATATATATTATTATAAATCGATTTAATAATTTTTAGTATTAATTTTATATCATCAGTAATTTATTTATTTTTATTTAAAATAAATTTCAATATTCATCAATATTTATAAGCATTAAAAATAGTTATGACAAAGAGGTATTTATTATCACTAATATTAGCATATATAAAGGACTTTCTATAAGAACTTATTAGTTAGTAATGATAAATATGGTTGTTTATAAATGTTTTTTGTCACTAATAAAGCAAAAAAACATCATTAATTCTAACTTTAACACTGATAAAAAACTTATTTATTATATTTTTATATTTTAGATTTGATAATATTTGAGTTTATTTGTGTGTTTCATCTAGAAATGAAAAAACCCTTCCCCCAATTTTTAAAAATCTTAATTGATCATTACCCTCATTTATTCCATTCAAGCTCTATAGGATCCCTAAAATTATGGTCACCTCCTATAAATTTTATGGATTATCAAACATTAATATATAATGTATGTTATTCCTTACGTGTTTTGAAGGATATCCCAATAAATCCTGCATAGTTGTTTAGTTTTTTTCATCCCATCATCTCTATGTTAATACATGACTCATATACCCCAATTTCTGATGTTTCCCCCTCAATAAAGTAGGATAATTTTGTCCGTGTTTTTGTTAGTATTACTTTTCCATATAAACTGACATATATTTCTGTATAAAAAGATTTATAAACAAATATATATATATATATGTGATTTTAATTTGTCTTATTCAATTTAAAAATTGAATTTTTTATATTTGGGGTTTTTTTAATAAGAAAAAATAATTTTTTTAAATTGGTATGGTGAATTTTTTTGAAATATAAAAGTGTTTCAATTTATTGATGATTATTTTTTAAAATATAATTAGATTATGTCAAACATAAAGAAATAAAAAAAGATTATTTATAAATTTTATTATTCAAAAGGTTTTGAATTGGGTTTATTTTAATTTAGTTTTATATAGTTTATTACTTTTAACTCTATTCATGGGTTACTATTCATATTTTATGTTCCTATAAAAATAGATGAGGCTTATGTAAATTCAAATTTACTAAATAAGTTTCATATTTAATTTTAAATATCATATTTCAATGGAATCATAGTTTGATGCAGTTTTTAAGTTCATTTTATGGATTAGGTTTTTTTTCTATAAATAAATTTTTTTCTTTTAGTTTTTATGTGTTCATAATTGAAATCCTTTTTTCATATACTTATTGATGTTCCATTAGGACATGAATTATTATTTTATTATTTAATTTTATAATATGATAAAATGGAAAATATTTCATGGATAAAATATTTTTGGATTATTAAAAACTATTTAAAATTCCTTTTTAAATTTTTTCTTCTATTTGTCATGTATGTATTTAAATGTAATTCATGTAACATCAATTTTAAAATTCGTTCTTTTGGGTAAAAATAATTTTTAAACTCTCTATTCAGATGGTTTTAAACTTGAATCTTAATTCTCAATAGGGTAAATGTTACCAATTCATTAGAGTTTGTTATGAGATTATTTCTAAACGTAATATAATGTAGTTTTAATAAAAAAATGTGGGTTTTTTTTGAGAAGATGAATTATTTTATGATATTATTATTTATTGAGTAATATTTGTATTATCTAGTTTTTAAAATATTAAGGTTTTATTTTGTTTCTATTACATTTATATTTGATATTTTCTGGAAACCATTTTGTTCGTATTATCTACAAACATTATTTTGTAATAATTTTTTACATAATACCATGTTGGGTTAGGTGTCTATTTTTTTCTATGGTGAAATATGACCTTCAACGAGAATGTATACAATGATATGAAGTATTTGAAATAAAACCAAATGAAAATAATAAGTGTTTGATGACCATATATACCATTATACACTATAATTATAGAAAACTATATTACGTTTCAATGTATTATAAAACATAGTCATATATATATTTACACAAAAATATTCTTATACCTATTTATATACATATATTTACATGTAAATATTTAATTTTTTTAAATTTATACAAATATATTCATTACATGCATATATTCTGTGTAGTTGTTTTTTTTCTGATAGATAAAAATGTTTTGCAACCATATATGATAGAAATTAAGGAAAAAATGTGGATTCTAATCATATGATAAAAGTATATGAGGATTGGGTTAAATAGTTCTCGAAGTGTTCAATTGATCTTGCATGTGACCCTTATCAAGTAACTTATTTAAATTTTAATTTCTTTTCATTCAAAGATTCATTAGTCCAAAGGATTTTTAAAAGCACATGATTTATTAAGGAATAGATTTATGTTCAAACATTGTACAAAATATGAACAATAAATGAATTTAGCTAGATATTAGGTTAACACTATGTTTTACAGATCGTCTAATAAGAGTAAAACTGTAAATTATGATGGATATTATATAGAGGAAATAAAAAAGGATATTGATGGTGCCCATAATGATTGTCCAAAGTGGTTTTAGATGTTAAATGTGTGTGTAAATACCAAATTATATATCATTTTACTATATATGCAACATTTCCAGATGTACTGAAACGATATAGTTTTAATGATGGAAATGGATAGAGAGAAATCATAATTTAATAACTACATGCATTCATGAATGATATTCTAATAGAAGAAACAATTATTTTATTCTAATCACACAACTTCAAATGAATTCTATGTTCAAGGTTATGATCTAGGAAAGAATACATGATTATCTAAATGACTGTATATTATTTCACAAGGACCATGAATAACTTAAAAAGGGCCCAAAATGTGGTGTTTTTCAATACAAAAACGAAAAATCATGTTTCTCACGTGATGTATGGTACAATAATGACATTATATGGTTTTTAATCCCATATCAATGTAAGGAGACAACACATTTAACAAGGAAACCAGATATAATAATTCAAGATGGGAAACATCCTACCCCAATAGACTCCCCTTAGTGGATGAAAATTGATCACGAGTATAATGAATTTGGATTTAAGTTGAAAAACATATATCATATGAAATCTATTGATGGAATGAATCTTTTTTGTGAAATTTAGTAACTATAGTATATTTTATTTAAGTAGGTAAATTATACCATTCCACTATGGTTTTTTATAATCCACGACTAAATTATATTTTCTCCCCTTATATGAGGACCAAAACCACCTAATAATGATATTGATGTTTATTTGGATCCATTTATTGAATATTTTATATTAATATTCAATTATAGTGATAGGTTTTATTTTTCCCATATAAATTAATGGTTCACAACGAGTACCATTTTTATGGTATGATAAATTAATTTCCTAGATTTGGAAATTTTATAGGATTCTAATTTAAAGGAATCACAAGATATACCATTTTTAGGAAAGGGCACACTCATCTAGGTTAAAATACTCCTGAAATTCAATTTCCAAGGAAATCATAAACATTTACCCCGATTACATAAATATTTTTCTTAGGAGATATCAATAATTATGAATTCAAATAAAGGTACAACATTATCTTAATTAATAGGTCCTCAATAGTTTGAGAACATAAATGATATTTCCACCATTTTTTTATAAACCATTTTCAAAAAACCTTATGAGACTGGGTTGGATAAATAGATCCTCTTTTTAGTTACCATACTATAATTATTTATATTTCATACAATGTGTTAGTATCATGTGTATAGAAAAACAATATATGTGATAGTTTCATTGGAATGAAACTAAATGAACTTGGGAAAAAATATGTCATTAACAAAACATTTGACATGATTGAAATGTGAATAAGGAAATATTTTATTCCAATGAAGTGTGAATGATATACTTTTTGTCCTTCGACAGATTACACTCATTTCGAGCAAGTGAGATTTTGGATTCTCAACATCTTTAATGGCATAATAGTTTTAGTGAGGTATTGATCAAATTTAATGAATATCATGTCAATGAATGATTTTATGTTAATGAATAAAATAACACTTGACAATCATTTTTTGATAGATTTAATGCATGTGGATTTATATTTCATTCTCCCTAAAATTTTAGGTACTGATTAACCAGGATTTAAATTTTTTTTAAAACTATATAAATCAAATTTATAGATCTATCAAGGGTTCCAACTATAGAAAATGAAAATTCTTTCATATTAAGTTAGTTGGAGATGTTATTCACACCATCATTCCTCAGTATAATGATTTACTTGGTTAGAGATATTCTACTAAGTGTTCATGTATATTATAGATGTATAGATCTAATGAAATAGTATATAAACAATTTGAAATGGTGTGATAAGATATTAAATTTTTAGAATGATATACTATAAGGAACTATATTTTTTATGAATCCATTGAATTCGGTACTAACTACCTATCTGATGTGGATAACAACAGTCTCCTAACAGATATTCAAATCTAGAGCCATGGGGATAAAGGAATTTGGGAAGAGATGTTATTATAATTACCATTATAGAGTGGGGGAAGGTTCACATTTTCATTTTACATAACAGTATATTTTTTAGATGTATATTGAAACAAAAATTTCATTCATACTGATATATATCCATCAAGGGATGAAATTTTGCTAATAAATACAAATGATCAATACTGTATAGGATGGTTTACATACCATATTTTTGACCAATTATCTTCAAATATAAATTCAATTTCAGAAATGTTGATTGATATCCAAATGACCAAGTGTACATGTGTTATCTTGAACATGTTATGTAATTAACGACAATATTTTTATACAGATGAAGGTGATGAATGACGTAAAATGAAAAATAGAGTAGTTATTATTATGGAAGAAGAAATACATCTCTATGTTTTCAATGATATATATCTGATTTATGTGAATGTTTCATACGTTGGCATCGCCAAAAAATATGGCAGTCATTTTATAACACATTGATGTGATAATTTTACAATATTAGTGGATTTATAACAAGAGTGTAGTTAATGTTGATGAATTTGGGTTTGACAAAAAGAATTTTAGTAAGGAATGTTCCATGGAAAATATATTCATAAATTAATCATAGGTAGTAGATGTATTTTTTATCCCATACCCTACTAATGAAAATTGATCAATTAAAATATTTAATACTTAAAAATTATATGTCCAAATGAATCGTTCAATGAAGATGACCCTATCATTGAATATCATTTTCATATCATGGGGGTACCCATGTATGTAGTTTCTTTAATTCTATAGAGAGATATATAGAGGAAATTTGGATACTCTATAAAGGGGCTAAATACCATCATCCTCTAATGAAAAAGAGTTATTTCAATGAACATTATATTTTTTTATATAAATTTTGTTCCCAAAACATATTGTATGTTCACTACTAAATTTGTTCAAACAAAATCATATATTTATCAAATTATATAGATAATAGTATCTCTAAATAATATTAATACCAATCCCAATAAACTATATATGAACAATGTTGTATTTGATGAAATTTTGGATGATAAATAAAATATTTTTGAAAAAAATATAATATATTCATAAAAAATAGTCTTAATAAAAAAAATTACAGTTACAATAAATGGTCTAGAAATTTAGGATGGATGGAAGGAATACGACCAACATTTTTATCTTGAAAATTCAATTTTTATTATTTGTGTTGCGTACACTACTCGAATAATTTTAGTGATTGATATAGAAATATCTATGGTAATTGGACTTATATTGATGAAAATTAATTTAAAATACATTATAGTAACCTTTTCAAATATTTTTCTATTTTATCAAACAATTAAATAATGAAACGTTGATTTACACTTCATTATACATTGTATTGTACATTTGTTTTTGATGATTTTTGGATAAAATTTTCATCAATGTTCAATATAAATGATCATATTTATTTCTAACACTTCAAATCCACAATCATATTTTTTATTTCAAGGGAATGTAACCCAGACTCACCACCTATACACAAACACACATGTTAAACCAAGAAACATATTATGATTATGTTGGCTGTCATGAGGATGAATAACTTAATCTTCATTACAATTTGTAATTTTTTTGAAATTATATATATTATTCAATTCGATTCATAATTTTTAGTTTATGAACTAACAAAGGAGTTCTGAAAATATCTATCATGCATAAAAATCAATGAATCTCTCCCAAAATTAAGGATTATATAATATTTTCTTAAATAATGGTATGTATATTAAATCTACATTAAAAACATTGTGTGTCCTAAAATAAAAAATTATGTTCTTTTATTTATACCCACATTTTCACATCATTTATTTATTTTTGAGGTATTTTCCTATTTAGTTTTGGTCAATAAATTTTTACCTTGGGGTTCACCTATTTTTTAATTGCAAATGAATTATCCCATTCTATTAAAATAAACTTAAAATAAAAAGGTAAAATGGATGGGTTCATATATGAATTCATTTTCTCATGCAATAAAAACAAAAACAAAAAGTCCAATGATCATATTCAATCTTATGGAAGTATTATAATTATTAGAAAAACAAGATTCAAGATCTAAGGGAACATTAGACCCGGTGACCATAGTTGGCTTTAGATAAGAGTAGTATTTTCTATGTCTTTATTTATTGGGAGGAATAGGTTGAAATCATTCATTTTCCATGATAATATTTTTTCCTTTGGAAAAATACTGACTATAGGATGGATTTTTTGGAGATTTTTATTCTATATCATCCCATATTCCATGGATTCCATGGGTTTCTCTTAGTTTATGAATTTCCTATTGAATACCTATAATTTTTCTACGATCATTCTGGATTTGTTGAACCTTAATTATAGAATCTCTATCATGAATACACTAATCCATTTCTAAATTCACCTCTAGATTGAGGTCACCCTCATCTGTATGGGAACGTTCTTTGTGATTAAGAATCAATGTTAGTTTTATATCAAACCCTTGAGTCCATTGTGTAACTTTGGAGACAACTCCTTGTCAATTATTAATGAACCAGCACTAACATGCATATTTTCCTTCTCAAGAGTAGAGACCAAATTACTTTTCTATAATCTGATTCCTCAATTTCTTCATGTAAGTGACCTCATGATGTCATTTTAAAGAACAAAATGTGAAATCCACATTCTTATGACATTTATCCTTGGCGTGACCAATGATTCGATACTCTGTGGTAAAATTAAGAAGTTTTTCATATTCAATTTTTAATGGGATATCATTATACATTATGGGCATAAGAACATTATAGATCAAACAAGATCTTATGTCAATTTCCACTAGGACTCTAGCATAGTGAAAAATTTTGGAAACATCGGTATTCCTATCCATTTTGAACAGAATACCCAACATATAGGATATATCAAATAAAATCATAGGATGAAACAAGATCCAATTCAGTCTAATAACTTTTACCCAGACAAGAGCTCTAGTATTTTTTATAGAAAAAAATAAAATGAAAATCCCACACTGGAACGGATACCATACCTATTTTTAATGTGATTGAGTCGATCCCCCAAGCCATGTGTTTCATATCTTTTGATGGAAAATGATGTGGAATAAGTCTTGACCAATAGTGATACATCTTTAATATGTAAACCCCCCATGTCGATGATTTATTCTAAACCAAATCATCAATTTTACAAGACTTTACTCCAATGGGAAGAACAAGACAAGAAATTATAGAGTACTCATAGATTTCAAATCATTCAATAATTTCTTATATATTAGAAATCATGCATGTGATTTCTCCTTTCTTCACCTTTATTTTTAAAACAACATATTTTAAATTAGAAGGGTATCTTATGCTAGTATTTTGATGATTTATTTCTATAGTACCATATAGAGATCTCTTCCCAGTTTCCAAATTATCATATTTCTTTATCCCAGGGAAACCTGACATCACAGTTTCTATTGTTTTAGAACTACTGATCATACCTAAATCATGTACCAATGTAAATCTAAATCATTGAAGAAAATTATTCTATGCCATATTCAGAGGTTGATGAGAATAATTCATAAGAGCTTCCACTATAATAGTGAAATCTGCACTCCTCAGAACAGAATTTCACCTTACATTATGTTTTTGGAGAAAAAGGTGAAAATTTGAACTTTTTGAAGAAACAACAGCTCAAACACAATTGGTGATTGGTTTCAAAACCCATTCACCCTTTCATAGGTAACTATGTTTCCATTTGCTGTTTTGGGATAGTGGATCATTTCATGACTAGCGCAGGATTTGTAAATTTTGCTGGCTGATAATGCATCTGGTTGTTCTTGGACAGTTAGGGGCACATGGATGCTTAATATTTTTGGAAACCATGTGGGAAAACCATGTCGTTTATCTAGATAAATAAAAATCTGATTTTTACCATTTTCCCGTTTATATTTTAACCCTAAATCCCCCTCCACCCCATTGGAGATTATTCACCCTATATGCCTCTCCCCCTCCCTTGCCACCCTTGGATCACCATATTTGAGGTAGTTATGGTCCTTTTTCATCATAATTCTTCATGTAATTATCTTATCTCTATTGACTCCTCCTATTTTCATCGGTTTATATCATTATTTCTTGTTGTTTCATACCTCCTACTGGTTGGGTGACATATTTATGGTCAGATCATGAATATTAGGGTTTAAAAGTTATTTTTTGACATAATCATTCCTTTACGGGGTCCCCTTTGGTGATATTGTGTTTTAGAACTGATTTCTGAATTTTTATACACTTGAGTTAGGTGATTCTATGTTTTATCATTTTTTAATGATTTTAATGTGCATAATTACTTATTTAAATATGTTATATGGAATATTTTTTGGGTGTGGAATCTATTTTCAAAACAATTAGACATGGGTATGATTTGAGAAATGTTTTTCTGAAGGATATGGGTGTGTCTTTCATAAGTGAACCCATGTTTTGTGTCGTAGTTGTGATTTTTAAGTTGTAAAGTTGGTTTAAAAAGATGTTCTAGAGGTATAAACCATGTTTTAAAATGTATTTGGTTTGGATTTGGGTATAGAAAAAAGTTTTTTCCATTGATACACGGTGGTTTCATATCTGTATTCACGTTTCATGTGTTTATATATGAATGTGATGGCTAATGTGACAAGTGAAATGAAATTTGAGAACACAGGGAATCCAAGGTGTTTATGTTGGTGGACTGGGACTAGTACACTTGTTACATTAAAAGTGTATTATACTAGATTCATCTGTTAGGATTGGTGATATAATCTTACTAAATTATGATGTTTGGATAATGATTTTTTGGATTGATTCCTCTCTAGTGACTTGTGTATGTGGATGATGATCTAATTGGTCTCTATACCATGTTTTACTAAGATATGATGTACCTAGTGTCTCACTAGAGCTACAAACTATGTGTATTTCCAATGAATCAGTGCTCTATGGTGATGTATTTCTATACATCAACATATGGTTCCACATGTGTATATACCATCTTAAAAAGGATTATTTGAGAAAATTTCATTTTGTTAATTTTTACCCCTTTAAAATTGTTTTCAATTAAAAAATTCAGTAATATTTTTTCTTGGAAATTCCTTTTACATTTTAAATGAAATGTTCTTGTTAATATTTATTTTAATGTTATAGATTGTAATTTATTTTGGTGGGTGGAATCCTATTAGGATTTGGCTCTACATACTTCTTTGGGTGTATGTAGACATGAAAATTGTTGACTTCAGCAAGGGAAAGATGATTCACGGTGATGGTTGAACTGATTTCTAGATTTCATCTCCATGTAGGGTGGTGGTGGGTTTAAGATGTTTCTCATCTTTGCGCATAGTGGTTTTGGGCAAAGTTGTTGTTCCGTTTTTGTTGTTTCACTATTTAGTTTTTTTATAGCTGTCAATCATGAATCCGAAGGTTTTTTTGCCTCTTTTGGTTATATTTTTTATCCCAATGTTGATTATTATTTTGGTTTTTTTTATTATATAAAGGGGTAAAATATATCCCATGATTCGTTTTTGATACCCATACAATTTTTTTCAGCCAGTGGCGATCATGAATGCACTTTGGGCCATGCCATGAACCGGGTCGGGTGTTGGGCAGGGTGGAAATCCAGCTTGGTTTATGACAAAATAGTATCATATCAAGTCATTCTATTTCATGGTCTCACTATTTGGGAACAGGTCTAGATAGACCAGAGTAAGGATTTTTGGTTCCTTAGGTTCTTTTTTTGATTAGGGTTCCTGGAATGCACAACTCATTATGGGACTCAAGTTGTCATAGGATGTTGGGATTTTTATTTGACTTCTCCATCAAGTGATTTGTACAGGATGCAGATTGTATAAAAACACAAGGTGTGGTTGAATTAGTTCATTTAGATATTTTTTATGATAAATTTTATTTATCTTGATTTATAGAGGTATTGAAATTTAAATCTATTTCTAAATTATTTTTATAATGGGAGTATTAATGTTTTTCCATAGGTTTATTTCTTCTTTTATAAAAATACCATTCTAGATAATTCCAGTGAAACCACAGGAATATTTTAGAGAGAGTTATCCCTCTCCAATTGATCATAGATCAGTGGAAGCAATGGTTAAGGCTAACCGGGACTTGGGAAAAGGAGCAGGCCATGGTTCTTCTAGGGTTATAGAACATGATGTATGCCATGGTAAGAAAAATTCTCCAGATTTTCTCATGAACAAAACTCCTTCATTCATAGGTAGCGTAGAACCTCATGAATCAATAGAATGTATTGAGAATATATAGTTTATGTTCCTGTTCCTTGATACTCCCAATGTATTCAGGGTTAATTGTGATTTATTCAGGCCATAAGGTCCCATTTGGAGGTGGTGGGGCACATTGGTGAAAGATGGAAATAATGAGAAGATGAACTAGAATGACTTCAAAGTTCTTTTAAATGATTAATATTGTCTTGAGGTCTTGGCCAATTCCAAATCCCAGGTGTTCATGGATCTTACCAAGGGAAATTGGTTTGTAATGGAGTATACTGACTGCTTTCCTGAGTAGGTTCAGTATGCACCCGATCTCATTTCCAATGATAAAACGAAGGATCAAATGTTTGAGATGGGGTTGTAGACAGAAATTTATTCTCAATTCTTTATGTATAAGAATAAAAACGATGCTGAGGTGGTTGATCATGATTATGTAGTTGATATTTAGCATAAGAAAATGTCTGGATTCCATGGTGTTATTTCAGTAGGAGGATGTGGTAGGGAATCTAAAAAATAGGATGTGGGGTAGTAAAATGGAATATGGGAGGTTGTAGTTTAGACCATCCTACCCAGAATTCTTTTATTTATGGGTTCTGATGTTTTAATATTTTTGTTCCATCAGTGTGGGAAGGTTGGGAACACGTGGACTAAATGCACATATCATTCATGATATTTTCATTGATGTAGAGTTTTCGGGAACATGAAGTAGTTTTGTAGGGACACATGTTCCTATCTAAGTGATAACAGATCTATTGCTTCTATGTTAATTTCATCCCATCCAGAACCATAAAAAACTGTGGGATCTCATTATTGAGGTCATTGAGGTCAGGCTGGTTCAACTTTTGGGAAGATTTATTGGAGGTAAAAGCTACAGGTTAGAGGTCATTCTTAATATTATATTGAGACAAGGTTTCTCATGTGGTGGATCATGTGCCAGTAGAATCGGATGTGGGGCCTATGATAGTTCGTGGTTCCATTCATTTTTTTCACCTATAGACATTGTTCTTTTTGATATTGGTTCTTATATTTATTTTTTATTTTAAACCACCTTGTGGATTTGTTAAAATTTCTAATTGTGATGATTTTGTATGAAATGGAGTTGGTGAAGATTATTAGCAAGAAATGAGAGAATTATTTAGGTGTCCATCTAGTTTAAACTCTATGTCATGAGTGGTACTGGAATGGGATTTCTTGGTTTAGGATATGGACTTCATTGATGTGATCCTGAAAATGGATTTGATGGAACGTTTCTAGTCAAAAATTTATTTTAATAGGCATACAGTGAATATTGTGTCACTTGATGGTAGTAACATTGTATATTTTGGAGAATGGGATCATTGGTTGGGTTGTGTTGGACCTCCACTCCCGGTGTTTGGAAATATTTTTTATTGGATTTTGTCGCTCGTATTAGAGGTTGGTGTTGGTTCTCATGACAGATAATCATCTCTTGTGGTTGATGAGTTCCCATAGGAGTTTTCACAGAATTTTAGTGTTTTCCTTTAGATTAATATGTGTATTTTTCTATCAATTTGGCACTGGGAGAACTATTGAAATCACTTCCCTCATATCGTATGGGCCCCATTGAGTTGAGGGAGTTAAAAATAAAAAAACTAATTTGGAATACAAAGTATTCACTCTCATGATCATCTTTCCATAGGATTCTCTAGTAATATTTTCTAAGAAGTCTGACAGATCAATCTGATTGTCTATTGATTTACCAAATCTAAATAAGTTAACAATCAAGAATATGTACCCTTTTCCTAGAATTGATGACCATTTTTTACCAAATTAATGGGGTAAAATGTATTTTTAAGATTTATTTTCATTTTTGGGTATCACCAATTCCAAATCATAGAGGCTAATAACCTTAAGACAAATTTCTGAAGAAGGTATATCCATTTCGAGTAATCGTTCATACCTTTTAGGATGAAAAATACTCTAGAGGAATTTATGGAGACTATGAATTGGGTTTTGCATCAGTATCAAGACTCGTTTTTATGGTATTCGTGGTTGGAATCCTTGACTATTCTGGAATAGAGGAGGAGCATGAGATTCATTTTACAATTGTATAACGACCCATACTTTACATACATTGTTAATACTTCAAAATTGAAGCATACTTATTACAACATATAACAAAACCACGAAAGGACCATATAGGTATAGTGTCTTTAGAAACTGGGAAACATAAACAACTGGTTCATAAAGCATCTACACAGTTTCCCATTTATTTCATCATATCTATAGTCCCTTTTGGCATATCATACTTAATAACCTTCTTCCTGAACTGGGGAAAGAAAACATACAAAAGGGTGAGCTCAAATGCTCAGTAAGGGTAAAAAAAGAAATATCAATCACATCATATACATAAGCACATAACTTTTGGAAATCTTAACCTGAAAAAGAGTTCATAATTTCATAACATGGGATAAATCATGGCAGTGAAATGTAATCACAATAATCATAAAATAAAACATGAAATTATGTGGCATGCGCACATAATCATAGAGAATCATATCTTATTAGTCAATACTCATTCCCAAGACTATCTTAGTGGACAATGTCCATTTCTGAACTGAGTCGCCCTCGTTTCAGTCATGTTTCACTGAACCAGTGTTGACGCTCCTTTCGTCACAGAATCTAAAGATCGGAAAAGGGGAATATCTGAGCCCAATGTGATTCATCCTTTGAAGAAACATCAAAAATCGACAAAGGTATGAACAAGGAGAACATTGCCCATAGGCCGCGCAAGTTCCCTCATGGTCGCGCAAGTACACTTGCGCGCCGCCTAGTGGTCGTGCAAGTACTTGCGCGACGCCTTATGGTCGTGCAAGTGACTTGCGCGACCTAAGTGATAACCGCTCGGTAACCGCCCGAGGACTTCTTTTGCCTATAAATAGACCCTGTGGGCCCCCCATTCGGGAGGATCTTTTTCCAGAAACTCGGATTGAAGCTCCCGATGCCCAAGTCTCTTCTCAAAGCTTCCGGAACACTTCTAAGGTAATTTCTTACCTAGAACGGAAGATCTAAAGAGAAGAAGGAAGGCCTAAGTGTTGAAACTTATCAAACACTTGCGCGCCGGATTAATTCCTTCAATATAACTTGCGCGTCCCTTCTCTGGAAGAACCTCAAGAGGATTGTAAAGGGTTTAATAAAAAGTCGCTCAAGCATTTCAGTGCTGGTTGAAAATTGCGCAAGTACCCCTCATGTCGCGCAAGTATACTTGCACGACCAATACTTGCGCGCCGCCGCAAGACTTGCGCGCCTTTCAAGACTTGCGCACCCCTATCTTTTTGGGTGCCCATCTTGCCCATTTTACACCTCTTAAGCCATTTCACCTTTCCTATTCAAGATTCAGTCTTCAAGATACTCTTCAAAGCCATTTATGGCATGATTTCTTGATTTGACATCCTTGTCTGAAAGGAATTCTGTGAAATATCTCTCAAAACCTAGTGATTTAAACATCTTTATATCACCAAAGATTGAGAGTTCATTCATTCAACCTCATCCGTGAATATGAGAGAATCCTTAACCTAGGTCTCCTTTTTAGGAATAATCCCCAGTTATAAAACCTTTAATCTGGGCATCCTCCTCAGGAGTAATCCCCAATCAAGTCCTCTAATCTTGGGCATCTTTCTTAAGAATAAGCCCCAACCTCAAACCTTGGGCATCCTCCTCAGGAGTAAGCCCCAAACCTTAATCCCTAACCTGGGTCTCCTTTTCAGGAATAAGACTCAGTCATAACCTTGGGCTTCTTTTTTAGGAGTAAGCCCCAAGTCCCCTTAAATTTCTCTTAACCAGTCATAATTTACCTTTGATTAGTGTTTACTTTTTTAGGAGTAAAACCCAATCATAGGTCCCCTCCTAACTTGGGAATCCTCCTTAGGAGTAAGCCCCAAGATTAGAGTATTCAAATCTCCATGAAGCACATATAACTTTATGGACCATGTTCATAGATTTTCTCCCTAAAAGTAAATCCTAAACCTTCATCTATCTGGGCAGTCATCCATACATAAGCCCCAAAAAAATTCTTATGATTGCATCTTTCATGGCACAATTGTCTAAATTTTACCAATACCTCTTGTTTCTCACACCGAGCATGACTCACGTGAGCTTAGAGTGTAAAAGTAATTATGACATTCATCTTTGAGCCATCAATCATAAACATCATACTCCATTACTCGAACTACGTGGGTTCTGATTCCTTTTCCAAAACAAAGGATACATAGGTTGCCCATTTATGGGTTCGATCCCAACTTTGAGATAATCTCTGTCCTTCTGAATGACGATAAACTTCAAGTGCCCCACTGAGTGGCTTTAAAACCAGCCTGGTCATCATAAAATGACCAAGAGACTTTTTATATAAATGTTTTGAAGGATACCATTGACCAAGAATCTCTAAACAAATATAGATGATTCTCTATTGATGAAGAACCTCGAATACATATAAAAGATTCTCTAAATTTCTTTGCATATTTAATCATTGATTGTTAAAACTAAAGGAAAGCACATTTTATACTTGGTAATGTAATAAGGATTCATGAACATAACTTAAATCTATAAAGAGAGTCTCGGAGTAGACAATAATTCCCCTCAAAAAGGTGTGATGAGTCCGACCTCCCATCCTCTCGACCAATGCAAATTCCAAAGCCTCATTAGTCCACAAGATAATGGGCGCCTGCCTTTGGAAAGTAGGTCCAAATGGATATGGTATCATTGGATGTTTCCAGTTCTACGAACAAACCCGTTAGAAACCGATCGGAATGTTTGAATCTCCCGTCTAGGAGGTCATCCCCGGATTCCGTGCGAAACAAAAATGGTGAACCCGACGTGAAACCTTAACCAAGTGAAAGTGATGTTCTTCTTATTTGTTAGGCCCCTTGGGCCAACAAGGCAATCATTGACATATTCTCATCCAAAAGATGCAGTGGCCGGATTCATCTTAATTATGTCTGTTACATGGAACATGCACTCTTTTCTCAAGATCTTCTGCAAAAATGACTTTCCTTAAATTCACCCCTGTGAATACTGCTGCTGTGAACACCTCTACTGTGAGGTCTGCTGCTGTGAAAACCAATGATGCTACTCCTGCTGGAACGTCATCCGCTCTGAGGATGACATCACCAACTCAGCGTCTTCAACGCTGTGTTTCTAATGCACTGGTTAAGGATTACCGTTGCAACGGTACTATCCCAACTCTAGAGGCCGCTCGTTAAGCCCTCCAAGTTAACAATTCTACCTGGTCATCCGGACAACGGCGGCCAGCAATCAAGAAGCAGGCGATGATGACTACCGTCTCCAACCGTTTCGGGTCGTTATCCCCGGAACGTAATTTCCATTCACTCCCTTACTCCGAGGAAGTGAATGAGCAGGTCCCTCGGGGCCTTAATTCAAAAAGACAGGAGTCTTTCCCGAGGGCTCCCATCAACAATCGCCGCCAGACTCGTGCGGTAGTGCGCCCTCAACATGATGAGGGTACCGACTCCAGGCATTCAGCTCAGGTTCCTCAAACCCGAGCAGGCAAGATGAACCGCCAGAGACGGAATCCGGTTAACAATAGGCAGGTTGTCATCCCTGCCATCTCCGGAGAAGTCCATCAACCTAACTTGGTGGCAAACAACGAGCAGGCATACACACCTGCCCGTTTTAATTCAGCTATCCAGCAGACTCGTCTGGCAGCATCAAGCCGATCCCGCCAGGCAATTCCGGCGGAGTACCATAGGCAGGAACATACACCTGCTTATACATCACCAGTTAGTCTGCAGGCTCGTTTGACTACATATGATGGATCTCGTCAACCGCGTTTGGCGAAGTGTAATCAGCAGGCACATACACCTGCTAATACTAATCAAGCCTACCAACAGTCTCGCTTGGTAGCGCACGGAGAAGTCAGTCGGAAAGTCCCGACGACAAACAAGAGGCAGACTAAACTCTCTGCCTCCACACTTGAGTACTGTCAGGATTCACAGACAGGAAAAGGAGGACAGGAGAAGGCACATACACCTACTCCAAGCCCGGAATGGACGTATATCCCTGTTCCGGCGGCTGAAGTCACCAAGCATATTTTGTCAATGGTGAAAGAGCAGAAGCAAATTCCTACTCATATTCTGGATGCTTGCCAGGATATCATAACATCTTCAGCATCATCTCAGAGACAGACAAATAAATCTATCCCTAGCAGTGGAGTGACACATCAAAAATTCACTCCGGAACAGACACACACATCTGTTCCAGTCCAAGAGGGTTATGGGGCATACTCCCCCATATCATACGGACAACCAAGTCAGGCACATACACCTGATTTGAGCGATGATCGTCAGCCTAACCTGAACATCTTTCCTGATCAGGCACATACACCTGCTCAGAGCAATCACTTTCGTCATCAAGTGGTTTCTAAAGCGAGTAAAAAGGTATCTAAGAAGAAGATCCGCCCAGCACAGTTAGGAGATCAAAGGCCAATCTATAACCAAGCCTTGCTCGATGCTGGAGTTCTTGAAGCCCTCAGACATTTATCTTTCGGAATTCAAGATTCTACTCCCTCAGTTCCCAATAACTGGAACATTAATTCTGAAGGTCTTCAACAGACACTTCCTCATGAAGACTTGCTTCATGCAAATTCGGCCAATCTTGAAGTTTCTTCTTCAGATGAGAGCCACAGGAACCCTCTGTGTGGTCAGAAGGCCAAGGAGCAAGAGATTTCATCTTTTGCTGTAACCCATCATGAGGGTCCTCCTCATGGTGATGAACTTCGCTGCGAAAGTCCTCTCCGAAGTAGCGATTCACGTTGTCTCGAAAATTCTTCAGAAGGCAATGTAGTGACGAGAAAGCCCTCCTATATCGAGGCACTTGCAAACGTAAAACCAGTCATGTCTGATGCTTTACTATCGGCAGGTGAAACTCTTTCTCCATCAGAAGATAGTCTGGGGTTCAGGTTATTCTCCGAACCTTCCCTGGGTCATTCAACTTCCAGCATGAATAGTGATTTCTCTACCAATCTTGTTGAATCCGATGAAGCAACAAGGAAACACCAAATCTGGTCCAAATAGGTAGAAGAATCTTCATTTAATGATAAAGAGGAAATGCTGAACATGAGGAAAAAACTGGCAAAAGGTGAAGTACCAGTCATGTATTGGCCTTTGGCTGATTCCCAGTACGACATTCCAAAGATGTTGACGGATGATGGAATCCATGATATTCATCTCAACATATGGAAAACTCTTTGTCAATTAAAGAAGAAGGTATTATCTTACAATGAATATGAAAATCATCTTAAGATAATAGAAGGGTTACAACGCCAGATTGATTTGGCATCTCTATCAGTCTCTCGGTATCCGAAGGCTAAAAATCAACAGAGAACCCTTCAACATTCATGCCTTGGCGCACTAAGAAGATTGCGTCAGTTAATTTCCAATGCTCCATCTAATGTTCATATCAGAGGATGGGGTGTTCACGGAGCACTACATTTCACAATGCTTTCCGGTCAGCAAAGCCCACCGAAAATTGTCTCATGCAATGTTATTGCCCATGGCCGGCCACAGTCAATGGGCTTTTTTCATAATCAAAAGCTTGCTCAAGAACAAGCTTCAACTAGTTCCTCTCAAAATCAAGTATATAGAGAACATGTTGTTGAATTGCTCCTACATCAAGCAGGCGAGAATATTGCACAAGCCTCTCATCTGGAGCAAACACGTCATCAAATGACAGAAGTTTCGAGAATCATCCAACGGTCTGTTGAACCAGGTGATAAAAGTGGATACAGGTTAATGAATCCAGCTAATTTCCGAACTAAGATTCGCAAGATCAAGAGAGATTTCAAGAAGATCTCAGACCTAGCATGTCAAGAGACACCCCAGCTTGCCAGACTGGGGACTTCTCTAACCCAACCCTCAGAGTCAACGAATGGGATTCGAGGAGTTGAGCGAAAGCAGCAGGAACATCCCCAGTCCACCGGACTGGGGACTTTTTCAAATCTACAATCCTTCCCTCAGAGAAAGTCAGTATTCTCTCGATTAGGGAATAAGCCTCAAGAGGAACGAAGAGTCAAGCTGTCAGGAGATTCTCTCCAAGTGACGGTTCTCCAAGAAATTCCTGAGGGATCAAGTCAACGGAATGCCATGTCTCATCATGGACATAGAAGGAGACAATATCACAGAAATGCTGATAGAAAGGATTCCATGCAATATGCATCCATTAATGTCATCAATGCCGTTGCTGCTGATTCACCAGATGAGGCTCAATCAGAGGGATCAGATGAAGAGGTTCCTTCTCAAGAAGTCGCGCACACAGACCTAAATGAAGAAGGTGTGCGCACACGTAATCAAAGGCTTACCCAAAATCTGGGTATTCCTTCAAGTAACCCACTTCCCCCTCTCCGAAAAGGATCCAATAAGGGGAAAGGTAAGAATCAGGTTACTTCTCACCCTTCCTCTGAAGGAGGTCAATCGCTCTCATTAGAGCAAAGGTTTGCACAACAGGAGGAAGAAATGAAAGAATTAAGAAGGTTGAATGCATAACTACTTCAGAATAGACTTCTTCTTAAGAATGCTGAAGTCCGACAGCCGAAGGAATTTGTTGTAACTACTGAGATGGATCAAGAATATCCTTCTTTGTCAGTACACCCACAGAGGTCTAATCCTACGGGTCAAACGCAACAACGGTTGGCAGCACTACCATTAGTTGTAGCACCAACCACCATGTCTGTCCAAGCTCCATTCATTGAACCTACCCAAAACCAAGTTCAACCTGACGTTTCTCAAAAGTTAATAACTACTATTGAGTCATTAACAGCTCGGTTAGAAACTATGGAAGGGAAACGGGCGCAAGTTCAACATGAAAAGAAAGTTTACCCTGAATGGGTAGATTCAATTTCTCCTCCATCCAGTTTTGGAAACCCTATTTTCCCTACTTTCAATGGATCAGGTGACCCTGAACAACATTTGACGCATTACGTATCTTGTTGTGATCCTATGATGGGAACTCCAGAGCAGCAAGAAGCAGTGAAACTCAGATGCTTCGTGCGAACCTTGCAAGGACCAGCTTTTGTCTGGTATACAAGCTTGAAATCTCGGTCAGTCATTGGATAGGAGGATCTTCGTCAAAAATTCCTTCTTTAGTTTAGCTCAACTTTGCCAAAAACGACAGTTTTCGATCTTACAAACTGCAAGCAAAGGGAGAATGAAAGAGTCTCTGATTTCATTGCTCCTTGGAAGGGATTAACGTATTCCTTGAGTTTATCACTCCCTCAGGAGGAATTTTTGCCAATCTGTGTGGAAAATTTGGGTGACGAATTACGCACGCCATTGATCCCTGTGAAATACAAAGGAGGGTTTCGAGACCTTACTTCAATCGCTCAACAGATTGAAGATTCCCTTATACAGGCTAAGGTTAAATCTCGTGTAATTCCATCAGCTCTAGGAAGAAGAATGGGTAAAGCAGAAACTGCTACAGTTATGCTTAAACAGGCACCTGTACCTATTTCTACTTCAAAACCTTCATCTTCTCGAAGGGCTCCACCTCCTGAACGCCAACAACAAAGGCTGTTTCATCCAAATGATCAAAAATATCAACAACGAAAACAATTTGAGGATATGAAGAGTAAAACATACTCTTTCCGAAGTGATAAAGTTCCTGGTTACTTCATTTCAACTCTGGAAAATAATTTGGTTCAATTACCAGTGCCGAAGAGGCCAAACAAGGAAGGAGATGAAGACCGTCCCAATTATTGTCCCTTTCATCAAATGTTGGGGCATCCCATCTAGGAGTGTTTTGTCTTTAAAGACCTCCTGCAAAAGATGGTCGACTTGGGACAAGTCAAATTGAAGGGTTTTTCAGCTCATGTAGCATGTATTACCGCTACAGATCCAGAAGAAGGAGGCGAGTGGCAGGAAGTCAAAAGCAAAACTGCGAAAAAATATGATGATTGGATGGTCAGAAAGACAATCAATCGGACCCATTCCATTTTGCGAACACAATTGAAGAAGCCAATTCTGTCTCCTACAAAAGCTGCAGTAAAGCCTCCATCAAAAGACAAATCCTCAAAAGGGCAGCGCAATTCAAAGAAGAAAGAGGAATCAGGAGAAGATGAGTATGCATCAAAGCCTAAATTGTCTTTGACTCTGGCAGATTTCATGCCATCTACTTCAGAGCCACGGGCACCATCCCACCAAACGGCACAGCCTAAATAGGCTAACCAGGCAGAGTCTTTATCAGACGAAGAGTTAATCTTTGGTTCTGTTAATATGATTCAATTAACAGATTCATATTCCAGTCTTGATGAGCCCGAATTCCCTGTATCAAATAAGGGAACCCGAGGAAGTTCTCGAGGTTCAGGATATAGGGGAAGACGTGGATCTTTCCGAAGCCACTACTCTAATTCTACCCCTGCTAGCACTGTATATGCAGTAGAAACTCGTGGTAGATCCCTTCAGCGAGCTCAAAAAGAACAAGCAAGTTCTTCTGCCAATGGCCAACTCAGCTTCGGCACAGTTATTTTGGAAGACCGATTAAAGGTTCCATCTTCTTTATCTCAGCAATTAAATGGATCTAATCAGTCTAAATTTCCAAAACCAAAGATGTTGCCAACTTCAATACAAGATGCATCAGCTTCCAAAGCATCTGCTTCCAAGGTACCTGCTAAACCGCATATTCCTATTGGGAAACGCAGGCCTCTAGATCAAAAGTATGATATATTGAAACACTTGGCCCAAGTACCAGCCAAATTATCAATTTTGGATGCTTTGAATCTATCAAGAGATCTTCGGGAAGCACTCATCGAAGCTTTGTCAAGTCCTCAGGAGTTTGCAGCTGAAATTGCTGCAGCTGAAATTTATCACATAGAGAATAATCCTGCAGAATGCCATGCATTGATATCTTTTACTGATAAAGATGAAGATGATGTTGTGCATGGGCACATAAAACCTTTGTACTTATCTGGCAAAGTCAATGGTATAGATGTTCGAAGAGCTTTTATTTACAATGCTTCAGGAGTCAACCTCATGCCCATTCGCAAACTTCGTCGATTGGGCCTCACGGAATCTGATTTATCTCCTTCTACCATGATGTTGCAAAGATATGATAAAAATGAACAAAAACCACTGGGAGAAGTTACGCTCAGAACTCAGTTTGGAGATCTTGTTTCCAATTCGGATTTCATGATTGTTGATCAAGACTCAGCTTACAATATCTTGCTTGGAAGACCCTGGGTACATCAGCATGCAGCTATTCTGTCATCATACCATCAATGTCTCAAATACTGTTTCGATGGTCAAGTTGGAACATTGTATGGTGATAAGTCCCCGTTCAAGACATGTGAGTCTCAATACATTGAGGCGGAATTTTATCACATGAAGGGAAGAGAAAAATCTACAATGAAGGAAATTACCTAAGTTAATGCTCCATATGGTTTGGAAAAAATTCCAATAAATCCATTTTCACATGTGAGTACAGATTATGTGTTACCTATCAGTCAAATTGACAAAATAGGACCAAATCAAAATACTCTAATGGAAAGATCCATAATGTCAATTACGCCAATCGATCCAAACAACATGGGAGAAATTGGTAACTTACCAAGCAGTGATGAAAGCATAAGTGGTGACGTTTTCATTTCATCTGCTGAAATCCAACAAGTCTATACTTCTCTAATCAGGCCAGAAGAAGTTATAGCAACACCAGAGGTGAATATTGATGTCGATTCTCAATCCATCATCTCCTCTTTATTTCCCAATGAAGACCCTTTTTCATCAATAGGGTCGGAAATGGAAGCTTCTTCTTCAAAATGTGAAAATTTTGACATCTCTTATGATCATGAGAATTTCATTGTTTCATCTACTTTGCAAGTAGAAACGGAAGAAATAACACATGATTAAGAGGAAGAGGAAGATCTTAGAGATGCTCCTCCAGCATTTGAAGAGGGTATCTCTACCACTGTGGATGAACTCAGAGAAGTAAATCTGGGTACAGAGAAAGATCCACGCCCCACTTTAATTAGTGCGGCCATGACCCTTGAAGAACAAGATATGTATATTTCTTTTCTAAAGAAAAAATAAAGATATTTTTGCTTGGAATTATACAGAGATGCCTGGCCTTGATCCTGATGTTGCCACCCATCATTTGGGTTTGCCAAAAGAACATCGAGGATTCAAGCAAGCCGCGAGAAGAACACACCCAACCTATGCTTCCAAAATCGAGGCTGAAGTGGATAAGCTTATCAAAGCTAACTTCGTCAGAGAAGTTCAATATCCCAAGTGGTTGGCTAATATTGTCCCTGTAAAGAATAAGAACGGACAAATTAGGGTTTGCATCGATTTCAGAGATCTTAATCGGTATTGTCCCAAAGATGATTTTCCAGTTCCGATTACTGAACTCTTAATTGATGCGACGGCTGGCTATGAAGTACTTTATTTCATGGATGGATATTCTGGATATAATCAGATCCGAATGGCCCCAGAAGATGAGGAATATACAGCCTTCAGAGCTCCTCAAGGTGTGTTTTGTTACCGGGTGATTCCCTTTGGTTTAAAGAATGAAGGTGCAACATATCAACGCGCCATGCATCGTATCTTCAAACCTTTTCTAGGGAAATTTGTTGAATGCTATGTAGATGATCTGGTGGTTAAATCCAAACAACGTTTTGATCACTTGGCTGATTTGGAAGTCGTATTCCACAAGCTTCAACAACATAATTTGAAGATGAACCCCTTAAAATGTGCTTTTGGGGTAACCTCAGGAAAATTCCTCGGCTTTGTTGTACGCCATCGTGGTATTGAAGTCGATCCTGAGAAGACCAAATCAATCCTTGGTATGTCACCTCCTCAGAATTTGAAAGAATTAAGAGGACTTCAAGGACACTTAGCCTATATTCGGCGTTTCATCACCAATTTGGCAGGAAAAAGTTTACCCTTTACCAAATTATTGAAGAAAGGAGTCACTTACCAGTGGACTGAAGAATGTCAAGAAGCATTTGATGTTCTCAAGAAATACCTCTTGAGTCCACCAGTACTCATGCCACCTGTTGAGGGTAGGCCTCTTATCCTCTATGTGACAGCTTTAGAGCGATCATTGGGTGCCTTTCTCGCTCAAAAGAATGATGCTGGGAATGAAAATAGTCTCTACTATCTCAGTAGAACTATGCTTGAAGCAGAAACCCGGTATTCGAGTATTGAAAAGTGCTGCCTAGCATTAATCTTTGCAGTTCAGAAACTGAGACACTACCTGAAACATCACGAGGTCCAATTGGTATCTCGTAATAATCCACTCAAATTCATCCTTAGTCGTCCAATGCTTACAGGACGTCTGGCAAGATGGGCGGTTATTCTACAGCAGTTCGACATCCAGTATGTGTCTCAAAAGGCAATTAAGGGCCAAGCTCTGGCTGATTTCCTGGCTGAACATCCTTTAGTGGAAGACACGTATTCAGATATCGAACTCCCTGATGAGGAAGTTTTCTCTATTCAAGAGAGTCCTCAAACATGGGAAATGTATTTTGATGGTGCTTCTAGAAGTCCAATAGGGAAGAAAATGGAAAATCCTAAATTCAACAAAGTTGGTTTAGGAATTGTGCTCATTTCTCCAGATAAGGCAGTGTTACCTTATTCCTTTTTTTTTTGGGAAGGTGGTACCAATAATGAAGCTGAATACCAAGCTCTCATTGCAGGCTTGGAGTTAGAGCTTCAAGCACAAGTGAATCACTTAAAGGTGAAAGGTGATTCAGACCTGGTAATCAAACAAGTCAATGGGGATTATGCCATCAGAAAAGAAGAATTAATCCCTTTGTATGATTACGTCAGAGAGTTAATTTCAGAATTCCCTTCAGAACCGACATTTTCTTATGTCCCAAGATCACAAAATGCTCAAGCTGATGCACTGGCTAATATAGCCACAACTTTAGCAGATCCAAATCGGGACGAGACAACCATCGGTATTGCCCACCGTCGTGCAATTTCACCTTATGTTCAAGTCAGAACAAAGGAAATTAATGAAATTAGTCCCATTCCTGATCCGTATGGTCATACTACAGGATGGATGTCACCTATCAAGGAATACCTTCAAAATGGAACACTTCCACCTGATAGAGCCGAGAAAGAACAAATTCGGCGACGTGTGGTCAATTTTACTCTTTATGATGGCCCAAACCACCTCGAGAAAATTCTCTACAAACGTGGTTTTGATGGAGTTCTCTTCAGATGTATTGATGGTGAAGAGACAATGGCTGTCATAAAAGAAGTGCATGCAGGAGTCTGTGGTGCCCACCAGTTTGGACATAGATTGTCTGATCAAATTCGAAGGCTTGGATACTTCTGGCCTTCAATGATACAAGATTGTGTTAATTTCACAAAGAAGTGTCATTCATGCCAAGTATATGACAACTTCATTCATCAACCTCCAGAGTTGCTTCATACAGCTAAATACTCATGGCCATTTTCCACATGGGGAATGGATGTGGTGGGACCTTACCCTTCAGCTACGGCCAAGCAGTTTAAGTACATTCTTACTGCTACTGATTTCTTTTCCAAATGGACAGAGGCAGTACCTCTCAAAGAAGTCAGTTCTAAATGCATTGTTAGCTTCATCAAGTCTAACATCATTACTAGATTTGGTGTCCCTCATACCTTATTGACGGACAACGGCACCAACTTTTGTTCTTCTGAGGTAAAGAAATTTTATCAAGAATACAACATTAAGTCCAACCATTCATCTCGATATCATGCAGCGGCTAATGGCCAGATAGAGGCCTTCAACAAAACTCTTTCAAATATACTGCAAAAGATGGTGGATAAAGATAAGAGGTCATGGCCTGATAAACTCTTTCATGCTTTATGGGCTTATCGGACTACCACTCGCAATGCAACGCGGTCTACTCCATATTCATTGGTATATGGAACAGAAGCAGTCTTGCCAATTGAAGTTCAATTGCCCTCACTCAGAATAGCCATTTGTGATCAGTTATCAACAGATGAGCAATCCCAAAAGCGGTTGAATGAATTGGAACAGTTAGATGAGAAAAGATTGTGCACTTTGCACCACTTGGAAATCTATCAGAATCGGATAGCACGAGCTTTTAACAAAAAAGTGCGTCTTCGTTCATTCATTCGGGGAGAATTGGTATTGGTTCTTAGAGCACCAATGATACCAGGAAAGAAGCCTCCCAAGCTTGATCCAAAATGGGAAGGACCTTATTCAATACATAAGGTCTACTCCAATGGAGCGTATTCTCTGATCTCAATGGATGGAGAACACATCACGACTCCAACTAATGCCAGATTTCTGAAGAAGTATTTTGTATAAACACAAAATATTGTTCCCAGAACCAAGACTCTTACAATTGGTTCATACAGCGATGGTCCAGTATGACCTTAAACTGCAACTTCGTCCAACATGATGTTAAACTGTGTCACCTTAAATTGTCCGAGATGACATTACACTATATTGTGTCCTAGCAACATGACATTAAACTGTGTGGCACTTCCAACGTCCAGCATGACGTTAAACTGTAAAAAAAAAGTCCCCAGAATTGATATCCTCATATTGGTTCACCTTAGTCCTAGCTACATGACTTTAAACTGTACAACAATGGTTCATCGTCCCACACGACATTAAACTGTGAAAAAGTTCCCTAAACCATCCAGCATGACCTTAAACTGCATCATCCATGGTCCATATATATGACCATAAATTATTTGCAAGTCCCTCACGTCCGAAAAGACGTTAAACTATATAATCTCAAAGGTCCAGTATGACATTAAACTGCACCATTCACGGTCCATGCATATGACCTTAAACTATTCGCACTTTCATCCGACATGACGTTAAAATGGTACACTCTTTTTGTCCTTATTGCATGACATTAAAACTGCACAATTCCCCTTTCGTCCAATATGACGTTAAACTATTTTATCCCCATCGTCCTAACTACATGACGCTAAACTGTACAGAAAGTCCTTGATATCTCCTACATGACATTAAACTGTATTTTGTCCCTGCTACATGACACTAAACTGTGCAGCACCAATAGTCCTAACTGCAAGACTTTAAACTGCATAGTCCCTTTTTTATGTCCTACATGACATTAAACTGTGCATCCTTAAGGTTGTTATTACCTCTTGTTTCTCACACTGAGTATGACTCACGTGAGCTTAAATCGAACATCAACCATAACATTCCCTTTGGGCCACTAACCATGTGTAAGTCCCAACATTATTTTTTTATTTAGATCATTGTCCACAAGAATAACTTGATCATTGATTCATTCTTTAATTGAACTACACGGACTTTGATCCTTGCCCTCCAGGCTGGGTATGTAGGCAACCTCCCAGGGTTCAGGCCCAAAAAAAATCTCTTCACATCGGTTCACCACAACCTCATATGATGTTGATTTGTGAAACCCCCCCTTGAATCAATATCTTTACATTGATTTACTTTCGTCCTTGTTATATGACATTAAACTATACAACACTTTTTTCCGGTACGACAATAAACTACAATATTCTTTGATTTCCTCATTTGAGAAGGAACCATTATTAACATTGATTTTTTTCAATCATGGTTTTCATTTTCAAAAGACTACGTGCATACATGGTAATGCCTGAACTTTTTATCATAGGTTAAACCATCATTGCACTAAAGTCCCCTTTCACCCTTCACATGTACGAACCAAATTTGTACTAAGGGTAATTCTAGAACTACGTGGACTTGATTCCCATCCTTATGGGATATGTTGGAACATTCGAGTGTCCCTCGAATCCAGTCCCAAGTCTTTTGGGCCTAACCCCAAATTTCACTTTCAGTCCCTTGGCTGAAAAGTCCTCATGAAAACACACACTGTGTATTCATTATTATGGTCCGAATTCTATGACCCTAAACTAAGATCACTCATACTTTCGTCCTGCACGACGTTAAACTGCATTTCAAGAACTACTTATGGCTTGATTCTCATTCTTATGAGATATGTAGTGAAGTCCAAATTTCAATTCAGGACCCAGCCACAACATGATTATGGTTTTCATTGACCCATGTATCTCTATATACATTGGACAATACCCATATTTATGTATTATAATCCTAAACTTAAATATTTTCAGATCTTCATAACCCTTTTCATGACTTCTAGTAACAAAAATGTCAAACTTCTGAGAAATTCTTTTGCCTGACTATGCAGCACGTGCCCATAGGTGGCCTTGCATAAACAGTCCACATAACAGACTTGTCAGCCAAAAGATGCTATTTATTTGACCATGCAGCCAATGCCCATAGGTGGCCCTGCATGTTTCAACCCCCTAACGGGTTTGTTAAATAATGGTAACTTCATTCTTGGGAAGAATGCCTCTTTTGTCCTTATTTGTCTTAAAACGACAGTATGTAGGGATCCGCAAAAAATAGCCATCCTTAACATATTTGTCCCATATCCTTTTTCATGATCTGAAAGTATTCAAGTCTATGGTTTATTCTTCTTCCCTATGTTTGGGTCAGACCTTCGTAGGAGTGATATTCATCCAGTTCTTCGATATTCTTGTTTGGAAATATCTTCTCCATATTCAAGTACCTCTTTCCATACAACAAACTCAATGCTTTAGAAAATTTGAATCTCCATAAAATTTCACTGGCTTTTAGCACTAGGAAAGTAAATTTCTGGGAGTTCTTTTGCCTGACTATGCAGCACGTGCCCATAGGTGGCCTTGCATAAACAGTCCACATAACAGACTTGTCAGCCAAAAGACGCTATTTATTTGACCATGCAGGCAATTCCGATAGGTGGCCCTGCATATTTCAACCCCCTAACGGGTTTTGGTTAAATAATAGTAACTTCATTCTTGGAAACTACTTCTTCTAATGCCTTTTAGCTCTTTTTTCATATCATTCCTCAGATTCAAATATTCTTAAGCCATAGTTTACATTTTTTCCCTCATACTTGAGTATGGTAATATGTTTTCAGATAAATTGTCAAGGAATTGAATCAATTTTAATCCATTTTGGTCAAAGCTATTTCGACCTTAAACATTAGCCCCTTTATGTCCGGCATGCATGACTTTAAACTGCCCACAAAAGACAAAGGAACTCTGAATAAAAGTCAAGTTCCAGCACACTTGCGCGCTGCCCTCTATGCCCTGAAGACTTGCGCGCCCCCTTTTCCTTTGAATGTATTCAATTTCCTCAGAGTCAAATCCTCATTTCTTTCCGGATCCAACTCTGAGGGGGGACTTTTGTTGACTCTCCTTCTGTCACAGAATCTAAAGATCGGAAAAGGGGAATATCTGAGCTCAATGTGATTCATCCTTTGAAGAAACATCAAAAATCGACAAAGGGATGAATAAGGAGAACATTGCCCATATGCCGCGCAAGTTCCCTCATGGTCGCGCAAGTACACTTGCGCGCCGCCTAGTGGTCGTGCAAGTACTTGCGCGACGCCTTATGGTCGTGCAAGTGACTTGCGCGACCTAAGTGATAACCGCTCGGTAACCACCCGGGGACTTCTTTTGCCTATAAATAGACCCTGTGGGCCCCCCATTCGGGAGGATCTTTTTCCAGAAACTTGGATTGAAGCTCCCGACGCCCAAGTCTCTTCTCAAAGCTTCCGGAACACTTCTAAGGTAATTTCTTACCTAGAACGGAAGATCTAAAGAGAAGAAGGAAGGCCTAAGTGTTGAAACTTATCAAACACTTGCGCGCCGGATTAATTCCTTCAATATAACTTGCGCGTCCCTTCTCTGGAAGAACCTCAAGAGGATTGTAAAGGGTTTAATAAAGAGTTGCTCAAGCATTTCAGTGCTGGTTGAAAATCGCGCAAGTACCCCTCATGTCGCGCAAGTATACTTGTGCGACCAATACTTGCACGCCGCCGCAGGACTTGCGCGCCTTTCAAGACTTGCGCGCCCCTATCTTTTTGGGTGCCCATCTTGCCCATTTTACCCCTCTTAAGCCATTTCACCTTTACTATTCAAGATTCAGTCTTCAAGATACTCTTCAAAGCCATTTATGGCATGATTTCTTGATTTGACATCCTTGTCTGAATGGAATTCTGTGAAATATCTCTCAAAACCTAGTGATCTAAACATCTTTATATCACCAAACATTGAGAGTTCATTCATTCAACCTCATCCTTTAAGATGATAGAATCCTTAACCTGGGTCTCCTTTTTAGGAATAATCCCCAGTTATAAAACCTTTAATCTGGGCATCCTCCTCAGGAGTAAGCCCCAAACCTTAATCCCTAACCTGGGTCTCCTTTTCAGGAATAAGACTCAGTCATAACCTTGGGCTTCTTTTTTAGGAGTAAGCCCCAAGTCCCCTTAAATTTCTCTTAACCAGTCATAATTTACCTTTGATTAGGGTTTCCTTTTTTAGGAGTAAAACCCAATCATAGGTCCCCTCCTAACTTGGGCATCCTCCTTAGGAGTAAGCCCCAAGATTAGAGTATTCAAATCTCCATGAAGCACATATAACTTTATGGACCCTGTTCATGGATTTTCTCCCTAAAAGTAAATCCTAAACCTTCATCTATCTGGGCAGTCATCCATACATAAGCCCCAAACAAATTCTTATGATTGCATCTTTCATGGCACAATTGTCTAAATTTTACCAATACCTCTTGTTTCTCACACCGAGCATGACTCACATGAGCTTAGAGTGTAAAAGTAATTATGACATTCATCTTTGAGTCATCAATCATAAACATCATACTCCATTACTCGAACTACGTGGGTTCTGATTCCTTTTCCAAAACAAAGGATACGTAGGTAGCCCATTTATGGGTTCGATCCCAACTTTGAGATAATCTCTGTCCTTCTGAATGACGATAAACTTCAAGTGCCCCACTGAGTGGCTTTAATACCAGCCTGGTCATCATAAAATGACCAAGAGACTTTTTATATAAATGTTTTGAAGGATACCATTGACCAAGAATCTCTAAACAAATATAGATGATTCTCTATTGATGAAGAACCTCGAATACATATAAAAGATTCCCTAAATTTCTTTGCATATTTAATCATTGATTGTTAAAACTAAAGGAAAGCACATTTTATACTTGGTAATGTAATAAGGATTAACGAACATAACTTAAATCTATAAAGAGAGTCCCGGAGTAGACAATAATTCCACTCAAAAAGGTGTGATGAGTCTGACCTCCCATCCTCTCGACCAATGCAAATTCCTAAGCCTCATTAGTCCACAAGATAATGGGCGCCTGCCTTTGGAAATTAGGTCCAAACGGATATGGAATCATTGGATGTTTCCGGTTCTACGAACAAACCCGTTAGAAACCGATCAGAATGTTTGAATCTCCCGTCCAGGAGGTCATCCCCGGATTCCGTGCGAAACAACCAGTATAACCTACCGTTCCAACCATTTCTATCTCATGAGATATAAAATCTTTACCCAATGGATTGGAGGGAGATATATGTCCCACCCATCTCATAATGATACCATTCTTATGTGTGCCAGAAAATCATAAATCATACATCATTGCTTAACCCATGTAATACAAATGGGAATCTTAAACATCATGACATCATAAAACAATTCGTATAAGATAAAGGAATTTATAAAAATAATTCCATCACAACATAATCAAATCAATCTAAAAATAGGGATAAAAACAGAACCCTTTATTATCTTAGATGGAAAATAATTTTGATAAAACACTTGAACTCCATTCTTGAGGAAAATATCATTTGTTCTTCAATTTTTTTTTCCTTTCTTAACATGTCATAAAACCTTAAACTAAAGGAAGTTGATTAAAATAAACTTGAAAACTTATAAAGGATGCTTCTTGGAAATAATGTTTTAAAAATCAATTCATTTCGTATAAGTTAAAAAAACATTCTTCTCGTACTTTTGTCGGAAAAGTCAAAAAAGTACCTCGAACGAAAAACGACAAAAGATTCATTTCATATATTTTACTAAAAACTCACCGAAGGGTAAAATAGGATTTAAACAATTTTATGTGAACTGAAATAATATTACATATTGAGGAAACATGGATGTGGATGATAAAATACACCCCAGTAAATACTAAAGTAAAAACAATCTCAGATAAAAATGAGATTGTGATATTTCCCTTACCTTAGGTCCATTTTGCTTCGTTAGTGTCCGAACATCCTGTATAATGATTTAAATAATGTTATTGAATTATTACAGAATCATACTTATTTTTATGATATCATATATGGTCATTTTTTTTGCTTCTTAGTAGTAATATTTCATTTCTACTTGTTATTCGGGTGTTTATAACTTTTTGTTCTTATGCATGTTTTGTCGAATAAATTCTTATTCTTTTCTTTAGGTTATAGATACCTCATTTCCAGAATGGTATTATTGTAATATATATCATATTCATTCATTCAATTCATTTATATAATCATTATTAAATGAAGATCATGTAGAACGAGTCGCATCACATCGTAGAGACGGTATTCCGTACGTACGCACGAGTGATGATATCGTTCCTATGATCGTGGAATTGTATTGGAGTGTATGTATACTATTTCAGAATCAGTATAAATTTATAATAGTCATATATAGTAATTATGTACACCATTATACCCATCCATGTAAGGTGGTGGTGGAAAATAGATTACACCACGGCATGGAGACGGTATTCCGTACGTACGCACGCCCGGTGATTTCTTTTTTCGTAGGATTGATAGATGGTGAAATAGGGTTTTTTCATAATTATAATAACATATCAGTATAAGAGTGATACTTATGTTATTACTTCATAATGAAACAACTAAAGAAAAAGAAGTGGAAGAAGAAATAAAGATGAAAGAATCGGTAACAGACATTACCTCTTCTTTGAAGTGCTTCTTTGAGACATTCTTTTAGGGCAATAAAATTGGTCATTGAAGAAGACCAGGACCTCTAGGATGTCTCTAGGGAAGTGTAGAGGAGGAATTCGTAGGGGTTGGCTGAGCTTGAAGGCTCAAAGTGGTGTGAGGAAGAGGGGGAGGAGGTGTCCTTTTATAAGGGAGGAGAGGGGCACCTTTGGAATAACTAATACTATTATTTTATTATAAAGTCAAGTTCGGTTTTAAATAGCTCCAAATTGATATATTTCGAAGATAAGGTAGGTATGGGTCGAAATACTATCATCCAATAGAATTTAGACATGTTTAGATTCCTATTTTAACCTTATCATTTAGATTTAACATTAAGTTAAATAAGTTTACTTTTACCGTGTCTTCTTGTGTTCTTATACTATAAGGTTAATAAACATACTATAACAGCCAAACGAATCCCAAGTTTTTTATTATTAATATATATAACCTTATCTAAGTCATTTGGCCGAACCTTAGATTTTTAGGAATAAAATAACAATTACTAATATAATATTTGTTTTAAAAACTATTTTATGTCAATTTTGATACTATTTAGTAATTGATTTTTGTGAAAATCATAACAGAATTATTAGTACGAAACAAGTTAATTAAATCAATACTAACACGTCATATTAACCTATAAAATTAGTGTAATTCATAAAAAGTCTCAAATTACATTTATTTTGGTGTTTATAAAATTATTTATGTCAATATTTCATTAATAAGATAATTACTGCATTATCATTCTGTCATAAATAAATTAAATTATTTAATGTCTAAAAATTACAAATAAAATTCCATTATGTAGGAAATATTTTTAGCTTTATAATGAATATTTATAGTAGAATTTAGCTTATGTATAACCCCATATTAAAAATTATTTACTTATTCAACTTTGATGTTAAATATTTTAACCCTTCTTTAAATAAATTAATAATAAATGTCCTAATCTAATCCAAGGGGGCCTAAATGGACATATTTTATTCCTAAGTCTGTTTTTGGTTGAATTAAACATATTCAATAGAATTAGGACATGTGTTAGGATAATAATAATATCATATTTACCCTTAATTACCTTATTTACTTTTAACCGTGGTAAAAAAAAGTAAAAAGTTACTATTCCCCAAAAATTATTTTCATCTCATTAAACCACATTTTAGTCCTTGATATTAACCGTGTCTCTCGGATTTTTGAAATTCCACTCACAGAAGCGGTAAAATTATGTTTTATGAAAAATTTAGTTTTTTAACTACCACTTAGTGGTTTCACTATTCATCAAAAATTGAAAGTTTTCAGAAAAATACCAAAATTTCACCCTAGGATAATTTCGATATTCCGAATCCAAAAATGAAGTCCATTTTGAAAAATAAAATTTATAAAATTTCAAAAAGTGGTTATTACAATTCATAACGGCTAGTTTTAATAATATTTTAATAGCATATCGTTGTTTAGTGAAACTCGGTATTACGTACGACACAAGAAATCGAGGAAGGTCGCGATTTCGTGTAAAGCAAGCCAAGAAAGTGTTGTGTAGAAAAAGATTCCTTTGATGATTTATATAACATAAAAGTCTCGGGTGTTACATCCTACCCCCCTTAAAATGAATTTCGCCCTCGAAATTCGTCACTTTGTAACAAACAGATGAGGATACCTCTCCCTCATCATATCCTCAAGCTCCCATGTAGCTTGTTCTAATTGGTGGTTCCTCCATAAAACATTCACCAATCGAGTGGTCTTGTTTCGTAGGACTTTTTCGCTACGATCCAGAATCGCTATCGGTTGTTCTTCATAAGAAAGATCTTGCTCCAGCGGTATGAGTACATGTGAAGGATCAGGTATGTACTTTATCAGGAGAGATACATGGAACACATCGTGAACTTGAGAGAGATTCGGTGGAAGCGCCAATTGGTAAGCTACCTTCCCAACATGATCCAGTATTTCGAAAGGACCGATATATCTAGGGCTCAACTTCCCCTTCTTTCCAAATATCATAACCCTCTTCCAGGGAGATATTCGTAAGAACACTTTATCACCCACTTCAAACTCTAGGTCTTTTCTTCGGTTGTCGGCATAATTTTTTTTTCAACTCTGAGCTGCTCTTATGTGTTGTTTAATAGATCTGACATTTTCTGCCATTTCATCAATGAGATCAGGTCCTAATAGCTTTCTTTTCCCAACTTCATCCCATCATGTTGGAGTCCTGTATTTCTTTCTATAGAGAGCTTCATAAGGAGCCATCAAAATACTGGAGTGAAAGCTATTATTATAAGAAAATTCTACCAAAGGTAGGTGTTGATCACATCCACCTTTGAAATCCATAGAGCAAGCTCTCCACATATCTTATAGGGTTTGAATTTTTCTCTCAGACTGACCGTCTGTCTGAGGATGATAAGCAGTGCTGAAACTCAACTCTTTATCTAGAGTATGCTGAAGACTTCGCCAGAACTTCGAGGTAAATCTCAGATCCCGATTGGAAATAATAGAAAGTGGTACTCCATGCAATCTTACCACTTCCTTTACATATATCCTGGAAAGCTGATCCAGAGAGAAATCCTCTCTAATAGAAATGAAGTGTGCAGACTTTGTAAGACGATCAACTATGACCCAGATAGCATTATTGACTTTGGATGTTTTAGGAAGTCCTGTGACAAAGTCCACATTGATGTTTTCCCATTTCCATTTGGGTATGGGTAATGGTTGTAACATCCCCTTAGACTTCTGTCTCTCAGCTTTAACTTGTTGAAAAACCAAGCATCGAGAGACAAATTCAGCAACATCTATTTTCATACCATCCCACCAGAAGTACTCTTTCAAGTCCCTATACATATTCGTGCTTCCAGGATGAATAGAGAATGAAGAACTATGAGCCTCATCCATCTGCTCCTTCTTTAATTCGGGTATGGGAGGAACACAAACTCGATGCCTGAACTTTATTATCCCATCACAGTCAAGGTTGAATTCCGGAACATTTCTCACCTTCTTTTGTAACCCGAAATCTTCTTTTTGTGCCTCTTTAATCTTCACATGTATAGATGGTTGAACAATCATTTGAGAAAGATAATATTTTCCCCTTCCATTATAATTCCAAGATCCATCCTTTGTAAATCCATAAATATTTGATATTTTGTGATCCTCATCATGGATAATCTAGCATGGTCTTGTCGACTTTATGCATCTGCCACCTTGTTTTCTTTCCTAGGGTGGTAATGGATTGAGCAGTCGTAATCCATTATCAGCACCAACCATCTTCTATGATGCATATTCATCTCCTTTTGTGTGAAAATATACTTTAAACTTTTATGAATAGTATAAATATCACACCTTTCACCATAAAGGTAATGCCTCAAAATCTTTAATGCAAATATTACTGCAGCTAACTCCAAATCAAGTGTTGGGTAATTTTGCTCATGGATTTTCAACTGTCATGAGGCATAAGCTATCACCATATCATTTTGCATAAGAACACACCCTAATACCTTCTTGGATGCATCACTATAGATCACAAACATTTCTCCACTACAAGGCAGTGTGAGCACAGGTGCACTGGATAACCTTGTTTTCAACTACTTGAAATTCTCTTCACATTATTCCGTCCAGACAAACTTAACTCCTTTCCGAGTCAACTTGGTGAGTAGATTAGATAATTGAGAAAAATAATTCAAAAAACGTCGATAATATCCAGCCAAACCAAGAAAACTTCGGATCTCAGTTACTGTTGTTGGTCTCGACCATCTTTCGATAACCTCTGTTTTTGTTGGATCCACATATATCCCCTCTTTTGAGATTATGTGACCAAAAAATGCAACTTTTTGAAGCCAAAATTCACACTTGGTAAATTTTGCATAAAGCTTCTCCTTTCTCAGGGTCTTAAATATAATTCTAAAGTGATCTTCATGTTCTTACTTGCTCTTTGAATAGACAAGAATATCATCTATAAAGACTACCACAAATAGATCAAGATAGTCTCTAAATACTCTATTAATCAGATCCATGAAGATAGCAGGGGCATTAGTAAGACCAAATGGCATCACTATAAATTCATAGTGTCCATACCTTGTACGGAAAGCCGTCTTTGGTATATCCTCCCTTTTGAACCTTAATTGATGATACCCTGAACGAAGATCAATCTTGGAAAAGTATTGAGCTCCTCGTAGTTGGTCAAATAAGTCATCAATGCGTGGGAGAGGATATTTTTTCTTGATAGTGATCTTGTTAAGTTCTCGATAATCAATACAGAGTCTCATTGATCCATCTTTCTTCTTAACAAATAGAACAGGTGCTCCCCAAGGTGACGCACTAGGGCTTATGAATCCCTTATCAAGATTCTCTTGGAGTTGCTTCTTCAATTCCTGCAACTCAATTGGGGCCATTCTATAAGATGTCATTGAAAAAGGCAAAGCACACGGTACGAGTTCTATTGATAACTCAACTTCACGATTTGGTGGAATTCCCAGTAATTCCTCCGGAAAGACATCATCAAACTCCCGTAAAATGTGCATATTCTTAATCGTGAGTTTCTCACCAACCATTTGAGATAAATAACCTTAATTTAGTGGAATCAAGACCCATAAGATGGAAGAAATTTTCACTGGAAGGTTATGTTCATCCTTGCATTGATAGACGATCATAGATTGATCTGGAATATGAAATGTGACTTCCCATATTTGGCAATTGATATGAGCTTCATATAAAGAAAGCCAATCCATGCCAAGAATCACATCAAATTCCACTATAGGAAGGATCACAAGATTTGCAGGAAGCACTTTCCCAAAAACTTCGATCGGAGAAGAATTATAAACTTTTGATGCGACTGTTGTGCCATTAGGTGTTGTCACAGCTAACTCAACATCTAATTGTTGAGGTAATACGGTGATACCCTTAGAAAATTCTTCAGAAATAAAAGAGTGGGTGGATCTAGAATCAAATAAAACATTTGCTACTTTAGAGTGGATGGTAAGTGTACCTTTCAGCACATCGTTATCGTACTCCACATCGCTGATATAAATTGCATGTGACTTTCCTTTGTCTTTAGCCTTAAGAGTTTGTTGACGTCGACCATCATCATCAACCCTTGGATTAGGGAATTTATTGGCATAATGTCCCATCTCCTTGCACTTGAAACATTGAAGTGTAGTAGGTTCATTATGTGTATCCCTTCCTTTGTTTGCATCATTAGACATCTTCTTCCCATCATCACGGTATTCAAATGCCCGATGACCTTCTTTTCCACATTTGAAACATTTACTTGTCCCTTTAATACAACTCCCTCTATGTTTCTTTCCACACTTTGAGCATAAGGGAAGCTCATCTTCATTTCAGTGTGATCTTTAGATTTTCCTTTGAATTCCATTTTCCTCTTCTTATCAAACCCATATGACTGATGGGTTACTCCAATCTCCATCTCAACTTTGAGAGCACATCGAATGATTTCCTCGTAGCTATTGATGTCCCTTATGGCTAACGCCCTTCGAAGACTTGGATTTAAGCTACTAAAGAATCGATCGATCTTACTCTCAGGTTGGATAATAATACTAGAAGCGTACCTCACAAGTCTTGTAAAATATGCTTCATAGGTACCAACAGATTCATCATCCTTTTGCTTCAGTTCAAGAAACTCTTTCTCCATATTTGTTCGGAGAATATGAGGTAAGTACTTATTGAAAAATAAGTTCTTCAACTCGTCCCATTCCATGGACTCAATTTCATCACTTTTCCTCGTATTCTTAATAAGATTCCACCATTGATCAGCATCTCCTTCCAAACGATACACTTCTAGAATGAGTTTATCATGTTCAGAACATTGAAGAACTGAAAATATATTTTCAGTAGTACTAATCCATTGTTCAGCAACTAATGGATCAGTAGACCCACTGAAAGAAGGTGGACGTTGCCTCATGAAGGATTCAACAAAATGTTGCTCCTTCCTTTTCTCGTTTGGAAGTCCGGCACGATTCATAGCTTGAGAAAGTTGTATGAGCATGGCTACAAGATTTTTCATTCCAGCTCCCATAACGTTTGGTTGCTCAGGGGGATAATCATTGCATTGTCCGTCGCATTCCGTATTAACACGGTTCCTTCGAGTTCCAGCCATTGACTAAAACCAAGAAGAATAGTGTGAGCAAAACCAAATAATCAAGAATAAAATTTCACACTTAAGGTCTTATCCTAGGTTATTCATGTCCATTTCTAAAACACTAATATTGTGTTTTATGCTTAGACTTATCCTTAGGGTTCTTACTAAGGCTTTCACATCCTAGTTTCCAATGGTTGACTATACCTTTCCTCTAATACCAACTATAACGACCCATACTTTACATACATTGTTAATAATTCAAAATTGAATCATACTTATTAAAACATATAACAAAACCACGAAAGGACCGTATAGGTATAGTGTCTTTAGAAACTGGGAAACATAAACAACTGGTTCATAAAGCGTCTACAATGTCTCCCATTTATTTCATCATATCTATAGTCCCATTTGGAATATCTTACTTAATAACATTCTTCCTGACCTGGGGAAAGAAAACATACAAAAGGGTGAGCTCAAATGCTCAGTAAGGGTAAACAAAAGAAATATCAATCACATCATATAGATAAGCACATAACTTTTGGAAATCTTAACCTGTAAAAGAGATCATAGTTTCCTAACATGGGATAAATCATGGCAGTGAAATGTAATCACAATAATCATAACTTAAAACATGAAAACTTGTGGCATACACACATAATCATAGAGAATCATATATTATTAGTCATGACACATTGCCAAGACTATCTTAGTGGACAAAGTCCATTTCTGAAACGAGTCACCCTCGTTTCAGTCCTGTTTCACTGAACCGGTATAACCTATCATTCTAGCCATGTCTATCTCATGAGATATAAAATCTTTACCCAATTAATTTGAGGGAGATATAGGTCCCACCCATCTCATAATGATACCATTCTTATGTGTGCCACAAAATCATAAATCATAAATCATTTCATAACCCATGTAATACAAATGGGAATCTTAAACATCATGACATCATAAAACAATTCATATAAGATAAAGGAATTCATAAAAATAATTCCATCATAATATAATCAAATAAATGTAATAATAGGGATAAAAACATAACTCTTTATTATCTTAGATGGAAAATAATTTTGATAAACCACCTGACCTCCATTCTTGATGAAAATATCCTTTCTTCTTCAAAAACATTTTTCCTTTCTTAACATGTCATACAACTTTAATAAAAAAGATGTTGACTAAAAATAATCTTGAAAACATGTTAAGGAAGCTTCTTGGAAATAATGTTTTAAATATACATTCATGCTGTATAAGTTAAAAAAACATTCTTCTCGTACTTTTGTCAGAAAAGTCAAAAAAGTACCTCGTACGAAAAACGACAAAAGATTCCTTTCATATGTTTTACTAAAAACTCACCGAAGGGTAAAATAGGATTTAAACAATTGTAGGTGAATGGAAATAATATTACATATTGAGGAAACATTGATGTGGATGATGAAATACACCCTAGTAAATACTAAAGTATAAACAATCTCGGATAAAAATGAGATTGTGATATTTCACTTACCTTAGGTCCATTTTGCTTCGTAAGTGTCAGAACCTCCTGTATAATGATTTAAATAATGTTATTTAATTATTACAGAATCATAATTATTTTGATGATATCATATATGGTCATTTTCTTAGCTTCTTAGTAGTAATATTTCATTGCTACTTGTTATTCGGGTGTTTATAACTTTTTGTTCTTATGCGTGTTTTGTCGAATAAATTCTTATTCTTTTCATTAGGTTATAGATACCTCATTTCCAGAATGGTATTAGTATAATATATATCATATTCATTCATTCAATTCATTTATATAATCATAATGAAATGAAGATCATGTAGAACGAGTCGCATCACATCGTGGAGACGGTATTCCGTACATACGCACGAGTGATGGTATCGTTCCTATGATCGTGGAATTGTATTGGAGTGTATGTATACTATTTCAGAATCAGTATCACTTTATAATAGTCATATATAGTCATTATTTACACCATTATACCCATCCAAGTAAGGTGGTGGTGGAAAATAGATTACACCACGACGTGGAGACGGTATTCCGTACGTACGCACGCACGGTGATTTCTTTTTCCGTAGGATGGATAGATGGTGAAATAGGGTTGTGTCATACATATAATAAAATATCAGTATATGAGTGATACTGATGTTATTAATTCATAATGAAACAACTAAAGAAGAAGAAGTGGAAGAAGAAATAAATATTAAAGAATCGGTAACGGACATTACCTCTTCTTTGAAGTGATTCTTTGAGACTTTCTTTTAGGGCACTAAAATTGGTCTTTGAAGAAGACCAGGACCTCTAGGATGTATCTAGGGAAGTGGAGAGGAGGAATTGACAGGGTTTGGCCGAGCATGAAGGCTCAAAGTGGTGTGAGGAAGAGGGGGAGGAGGTGTCCTTTTATAAGGGAGGAGAGGGGCACCTTTGGAATAACTAAAACTATTATTTTATTATAAAGTCATGTTTGGTTTTAAATAGCTTTAAATTGATATATTTCAAAGCTATGGTGGGGATGGGTCGAAATCCTCTCATCCAATAGAATTTAGACAAGTTAAGGTTCCTATTTTAACCTTATTATTTATATTTAACATTACGTTAAATAAGTTTACTTTTACCATGTCTTCTTGTGTTCTTATACTATAAGGTTAATAAACATACTATAAGCAGCCAAACGAACCCCAAGTTGTTTATTATTAATATATATAACATTATCTAAGTCATTTGGCCGAGACTTTTATTTTTAGGTATAAAATAACAATTACTGATATAATATTTGTTTTAAAAGCTATTTTATGTCAATTTTGACACTATTTAGTAATTGATTTTTATGAAAATCATAACAAAATTATTAGTTCGAAAAAAGTTAATTAAATCAATACTAACATGTCATATTATCCTTGAAAATTAGTGTAATTCATAAAAAGTCTCAAATTACATGTATTTTGGTGTTTATAATATTATTTATGTCAATATTTCATTAATAAGATAATTACTGCATTATCTTTCTATCATAAATAAATTAAATTATTTAATGTCTAAAAATTACAAATAAAATACCATTATGTAGAAATATTCTTAGCTTTCTAATGAATATTTATAGTCGAATTTATATTATTTATAACCCCATATTAAGAATTATTTACTTATTCAACTTTGATTTTAACTATTTTAACCCTTCTTTAAATAAATTAATAATAAATGTCCTAATCTAATCCAAGTGGGCCTAAATGGTCATATTTTATTCCTAAGTTTGTTTTTGGTCGAATTACAGTTATCCAATAGAATTATGACATGTTTGAGGGTAATAATAATATCATCTTTACCCTTAATTACCTTATTTACTTTTAACCGTGGTAAAAAAAAGTAAAAATATACTATTCACCAAAAATTATTTTCATCTCATTGAACCAAATTTTAGTCCTTGATATTAACCGTGTGTCTCGAATTTTTGAAATTTCACTCACAGAAGCGGTAAAATTATGTTTTATGAAAAATTCAGTTTTTTAACTACCACTTAGTGGTTTCACTATTCATCAAAAATTGAAAGTTTTCTGAAAAATACCAAAATTTCACCCTAGGCTAATTTCGATATTCCGAATCAAAAAATGAAGTCCATTTTGAAAAATACAATTTATAAAATTTTAAAAAGTGGTTATTACTATTCATAACGGCTAGTTTTAATAATATTTTAATAGCATATTGTTGTTTAGTGAAACTCGGTATTGCGTACGACGCAAGCTATCGAGGAAGGTCGCGATTTCGTGTAAAGCAATCCAAGCAAGTGTTGTGTAGAAAAATATTCCTTCGATGATTTATATAACATAAAAGTCTCAGGTGTTACAAATTTTGTTTGAAAACCTTTAGCATCATCATCATTATGTGATGCTCTATATGTGAAACTTATGGATTAGAGATGTAAATTTTCATGGTCATGTTATCTCATAACGAGGGGTTTTGGTGGAACCTAAGATGATTTGTGTAGTAATTTATTTAGAGAAGTTGAAGAATTCCATTTAGAATAGGATATTTTTGTTCTTGGCATGGTTTTAATTGTAATTCGATCATGATTTTTCATGGAATCATATATCCATGAAAGCAATCACCCAAAAGGGGTGAAATTTGAGAGGAGACCAAAGTTATAGAAATATGTTGAGGAGCGGATGTAGTTTCTAACTTCAACCCCAATATTGATATTTTTAGAATCTGGAAATGGTTATGTGGTTTACTGCGATTCCTTAGGTATTGGTCTTGGGTATTTTATAATATAGTATTACCATGTGGTGGTGTATGACTCTCCTAAACTCCGAAAACATGAAATGAATTTCCAACCCATGTCATAGAATTAGTAGTGGTGATGTATTCCCTGATGAAAAAGATTCATTATATTTTCGGTGAATTTTTTTTATTTTAATCATAAAATTTTGGATTAAATTATATCCCAAAAATATATGAGTTTCAGGAATCATCATTTGGTTTAGTATCGTGAGGGGTATGATTTTGATATTGTGTATACCCCATGAAAATGAAATATTGTGGATAATATATTGCGAATAAAAGTGGTAGTGAATTAATGGAGGAAGTACCATGATGATTGGATATTTGTGGGGTTTTTTCAATTATATATAGAGTCTATGGAGAATTGTACAGGTTTGTTCATGGAAAATTTTTATCTGACTCCTTCTCTTATTGTGTTTATTCAATGAGAGAATCGTGGCGAGGAGACATTCCATCAATCTATGTAGTTTCTTCATTTAGGGGAGACACCTTGTGATTGGTCATTATCTCTTGATGGAGTTTGGTGTTAAAGTGTAACTTTGTGGGGTCATTTCCATTGAGGAAGGTGGTGATGAAAGTTAGCCACCAGTATTAATGGTCTTTTCATCTTGGAGCTACCAATATGTATTATAATGTTCATCGGTAGTTTTGGTGTCCTGGGATGAGGTGAGATATAACTGAATTTGGATCATGGTGTTATACATGTCAGTAGGTTAAAGAAAAGCATCAAATTCCCTCTGGGTTTCTTCAAATGATACCAATTCTTACATGTAAGTGGGATGAGATTTCAATGTACATAATTATTATATTACCTTATATTGACCAAGGGAGGAATGAAAATGGGAGGTGATTGATCATTTGACCAAATCAACCGATTTCATTTCAATCATATATTCATGAAAAGTGGATGAGATGGGATGATTATATGATTAAATGGTTATAAGGATTCATGGTGTGATGTTAGAACTTTTTTCTGATATGGACCCCCATTTCACCTCTCGGTTGTGGGATGTCCTTCAAAAGGTGATGGGGTCACTGATCAAGTTGAGTTTGCAAACCATACTCAGATGGATTGGGAGATAGAATGACCAAACCAAATTTTTAAGGACATACTTTAGGCATGTGTCTTGGATATTAGTGGTTTGTGGGATATCCATTTTATATTGTTTATGTTTTTATATAATAACAGTTATAAATCATCAATTCGAATTTATCCTTCTTGGATTCTCTTTGGACATCCCTTTTATTCCAATTTATGTTGGGATATGGAGAGAGATACATCATTTTTGGGAGTGATCATAGAGCCTGCGACATCTAAGAAGGTCAAACTTACTAGGAAACATTTTTGGACAACTCAGAGTCACCATAAATATTATTCAAATAAGAAGTATAATGATTTAGAGTTTTCTATGTTTGAACATGTGTTTATAAAAGTGTCACCTCTCTTAGTTCATCATCAAATTTGAAGGCAAGAAAGGCCAACACCGTGGTATGTCAGACCATTTGAGATCACCAGGCAGGTTGGGAAGGTGGAAAATAAGGGGGGTTTCCTTAAAAAATGTCTTCCATTCATGTATTCTTTCATATATCTTAGTTGAAAAAGTATAACCTCTATCTTTTACATGTATTGAATTGAGAAGAGTTGGAATTAAATCTTGATTTACTAGTTGTCAAACAACAAGTGAAAATTGTTGACTAATAGGAGAAAGTGCTTCATGGAATGTTCATTCTATATGTATGTGTTCATTGGTTACATTTAAATTATTTTCATGACATTTGGGAGTGAATGTACTATATTGAGCAAGAGTTTCCACTTTAAATCTTTGGTCGTATTTTGTTCCGAAAATCCCATGATGAAACTTTTTCATGGGGGGAGAGTATTCGCATATTTAATTTCTTTTTCAGGTATTTTTCAATTTATTTTTGTTCTATCACATTCTCCTTTTGGGTAACCATGTGTTTTTTATAAAATTAGTGAAAATTTGATGTTTTTGGAGAAACATCAAGTGTTTCATGATTGGAGAACAGTTTGGTAAACTATGTGACCATGCCTCAAAAACTGTATAACCAAGTAGAATTTTTGGATAGTGGCACATTTCAATGTTAGCATAAAATTTTTAAACCATTAATTCTAACTATGTGGAATGTTTCTATTATATAGTGATGGGTGAATGGTTTTGAAATTGTTTGAAAACCACAATGGGATATTTTTATGGCTCGTCCAGATCATTAAATACTGGATTTTCACCTTTTCCCCTATTTATATTTTTACACTAAATCTACCCATATCCTCACCATTCAGGATTAATAAACCCAGGTGCCTCTCCCCTTCAATTTTCACACTTAGATATTCATTTTTAGGGTAGATTTGGTTCATGTTTTATTTCAAATTATTCATGTAATATTAATTTCTCCTTTGATTACCCATCTCTCTAGGGTTTCAATCCTTTTTTAATGGGGTTTCATATATCCAATAGGTTCGGTGACCTATATAGTGTTGGATTGTGAATATTAGGGTTTTTTATTAATTTTTCTGACTCAATATTCACTTTATATGATCCCTTGAAAGTTTAGTTGTGGTTTAAGACCAATTTTTGGATGTTTCTACACATGAGGTAGGTGATTCCTTTTCTTAGAATTTTAATATGTTTTTAATATGGTTTAATGAGTATTTAATTATATTAAATGTAATAAGTTTGTGTCTTGAAATGTTTTTAGAAGTATATAAGCCATGTATGATTTGAAAAGTGGTTTTCAAAAGGTTGTGGGTTGTGTTTCATGTGTGAACCCATGGTGTATGCCTTAGTTGTTATTTATAAATTGTGAAAGTGGCTTAATAAATTGTTGTAGAGTTGAGAATAATGTTTTAAATTTTATTTTGTGTGCACTAAAATTTGGAAAATGTTTTTCCAATAAATATAGGTTGTTTCATATGTGTATTCATCTTTCATCTGTGCTTATGTGAATCTGCTAACTTATGTGATGTGCGAAATGAAAATTTTACATGAAGGGAATCTTTGGTGTCTAGGTGGGTGGACTAGGACTAGTACACTAATTAAATAGAAAGTTTCTAAGACTATATTCATATAGAAATAATGAAAATACAATTCTATCATGGATATAATGTTTGGGGACCATTAAGTTTTGGATACATTCCTCACTAGTGGCACATGCATGAGGATGATATTCATTGTGGTTGTAATAGCATGTTTCACCAACATACAATGTATCTAGTGACTCACTATATCTAGAGACTATAGAGATTTCATATGACTTAGTGCTCTCATGTGACCTAGTTCCGTACATAAAAATATGTGGGACCATGTGTATATCTTATCTTAAAGTAATTTTATTGGATAAAATCTCTTTCCTTTAAAATTTTTCTCCCTTCAAAAGTTTTTCCCTTTAAAAATATTTTTCTTTTAAATGTTTTTTCATAAATACATTATATTTTTAATGGAAATATTCATATTAATTTTTCATTTCTGTTATGTCATGGAATATATACTATTGGGTGGAATCCTACCGGGCTTTGGCACACACCCTACATACACCTTTGGGTGTATGTTGAATTTGATATAATTGACTCATGCAATGGAATGATGTTTCATGGAGATAGTGGAACTTATTTATAGAGTTCCTATTCATATAGGAGTTGGTGTTTGTGTCTTGAGGATGGTTTTACTCTTATTTTTTAGTTGTTTTGGGGTAGATTTTATTCTCTTTTTGTTTTATCCCATTCAAGTTTTGTTTATAAGTGTAATCCATGAATCTGGAATTTGTTATTCCCTATTTGGTTATATTTATTCAAAATTTTGTTGTTTAATATTTCCGGTTGTTTTTTATAGTAATAATGTGGGAAATAATTCCCTGACCTATTTTTATACTAAGTAACTTCTTTCTAGCCCAGGGGGATTGAGAATGCCCTTTGATCCATGCCATGACCTGGGTCGAGTGTCACGTTTGATGGTAGTTTGGCATAGTCCATGACACATATGGATAAATTAAAATATAATTTCACTTCTATACTAAATCAAGTCAAAAAACATGGATTAAGTAAATTAAAAGGAAAAATGGACAATGAAGAGACACATAAGGTAATGGAAACATGTGTAAGTATAAAATTTTGAAATTTATGCTACTTTATAATAGTATGGAATAATAGTGTCTACATATATTAATTTATTTTTTATATTGGTCATAATGAATAATAATCTATTTTAACTAATGAGTGACTACATTTAGTGTCTTTAAAGAATTGAAAAATATAAAGTCTCATTTTAGGGTGGTGAATTGGTGTGTCACCAAAAACATATTTTAAATAGTAAAGACCGGTGGGGATGAAAATGAGAGAATGGAATAGATGTATGCATAAAAACATGGTTAAAGAGAATTTGTTATTTGGAACTCTGGTTTGATAGAAAAGTTTATTAAAAGGGATTGATATGAAGAAATACATTACAACAACCATTGTATAATGATTTTACCCCCTCCTCACGTTGAGGTTAGTCATTCCCATCAGAATTCTACCTTACATGAGGTAATCAATTTATTCATGACACTTTCTAGTGAATTATAATTACAAAACTATCTATACCTATCATATACAAAAATTATATTGTCTAAAATTAATTGTGATTTATAACTATTGAAACCTAGATATCCCCTTGTTATAAGGGGTATAGTTTAAAATACACAAAGTAAAATTATACATAATAAGAAACATAAAAATATTATCTGATAGGAGGGATTCACGTAGCCCGGAGGCTGAGTATGATCAAACTGATCCCATTGATGATATGGATTTTCTTGTTGAAGAATTTTCTTATTAAAACTTCCATAGCATCATTTTTTAATCATATAAATGTACATAAATATAATGATATATTTCCACAAAAATATATTTTATATGAAAACCCTTTAAAAATTTAAAAATTATGATCATAGATGTGGTACATCATTACATATTGAGAAAAAAGGTTCAATTGAAGGTTGGGTTAAGATAATCTAATGTACTAACCAAATAATATAAAATTCTTTCTGAGTGTACATTTACTCGAACAATTCCAATAACATTTTTGACAACATTACAAGATCATGTGAATAAAAAATTCAAAGATCAAAATATGGATTTCTTTGAATATGAAGAATAAATATAGAGAGAAACCATTATAGATGTTATTAATCTTATGTGTGTAACTGAAATTTAAAGAAGGAATATTTGGAAGTCTATACTATAAATGAGTACAAAGTGTACATTTTCATAATCAGTTTGTCCAATAATTGATCTACTTTGCTACTAACAGTCAAAAAACTATTCAAATTTTCTATTGTTATATGTATAATAACTATGTAATGTGAAAATGTGGTGATGAAAAATTCAATGAATTAATCCATATGTAACTTATATTGAATAATTTTGAATTGAATACAATGAAATTTTAACAAAAGTATAGATAGATACAACAGTGTTCAAAAATTAATAACATATTACTCATTATTCTTAATACCTATAATGTAGGGGTAAAAATCATGAGTCTAATCCTACAGAATATTTTTTTTCATATTTTTCGTGACATATTCCATTTAATTTTTTTAAGATGCACTGGATGATAATAATGATAAATTTGGATACTATAGAGATTTTGATTTTTATTCAAATGTTGGATATTATAAAAATTGACCACAAATGATGTCCCTTTACGAATTTATAATATATTATATTAAACATATTTCAAATAAACATCAAATGATATGTTTTATATTACAATTTAACTAAAATTTTCTTCTGATAGAACAATGTTTAATTTTATTGACCACTCCCTCCAAAAGAACCCCTCGTTGGATATTTTTGAGAGATTAGAGATAATGGATGTTGAATCCCACCTCTTATATGGAATGGGTTAAAAATATGCATTTATGGTAGAATATACACATAGATGGGAGGAATTACCCTTTGAGATAAGAGAACTGAGACAGATAAAGAAGAAACCATACTACATCTCCTAGTTAAGGTAACAGTAAAAGATCTGAAATACATCCATGTAATTTCATATAATGAAAAAAAATAAAAAATAACATTACATTACCAAAAAATAATTCTTGGAAGGAACCATGAATGTCAAAAAAACAAAAAAAAACCCTACGAACATGTAAATTCTATCTTGTCATCAACATGCTCCTACTGACTAGAAAAATAGTATATATATATGTTTGGTGAGAATAACATATATACACAGTGGGATCCACCCTAGATCATCTCATGAAAATAAAAAAGAAATCTTGGAAAATCACAATGAACTACAATTAAAGAATACTCATCACCTAAATTGGTATGCTATGTTCCCATCCACTCCATTAATATATATCACCATATTTCATGTATTACACCTCAAGCAACCACATACCATACATTCTATACATATAATAATACATACGATGCTATATTTAATGATACATGTATGTGATATAACAAAAATATATTACATCCCACTACACACATATTTGGGTAAATATAACAACTATACATACCAGCATATAATACGACCATGATAAGTGAGTACAGTGAAAGGTGGTAGTCGTACATCTAATTCTCAAAAAACATGATATTTGGGAAAACACCAACCCATGGTCATTTTGGTGTTAGTCTCCCTACAAAAAATGTTTCGTTAGAATAAAACTCACAAACCAAAAATGATATAATATATCTCAACACGATACAATGGGAATTAACCTAGTCTTAATATCATATATACCAATCATCTTGTGGACACCTGGCTGTCATCACTAAGAACTTGTAGTCATATATACGCAGAATAATTCATGTAAAATAATTTAATCAATTATTTATTTTATACATTTCACTTTTCATTAATTTGTTCATTATACATTAAATAACAATATTCTATTCACATTTCATTAACCACCATGTGAATTCCATTCACTCTTGGCATAATCAAAATGATTCAATTTTTCCACAAGAGTATCAACATTCACATTCCATAACATACCTTATGGGTCAAAATATTAATTAATCATCATCATTCAATGATTCAATGTACTATATGAAACATCACATTCTACCATAAATAAATGCTTAAACCAAGAACAACTAGCTACATCAATAAAAATTAAAAGGAAATTTGGAACATGTAACATATCCATCTATCCATTAATGCATAAAATTAAATGAAAGTAACATTACATCCAACAAAAAAATGTGAAATCCCTAATTTGACCTATTCTATCACTCATATTTTAATCACGAACAACTCCATTTATTTCACCCTTCATTTATCAACATATATCACTATTCATATATCCATATATATTAACTTGCATCTTAAAATATTATGAATCATTTAATTCTACATTACTAGGAATACCCACCCATGTATCATCAACAATCAATCATCCTAGGATCACATCAAATCACATACGCTTAAATATAGAGAAAACACTATAAGAAGTAGACAACAAATGTACTAAACATGGAATCTAGTCTATAAAAAATGAATTCAACCATCAATGGTAAATAGGATATCTTAGCCCCAAACATTTACCTTTTTCAAAAAGGTAGTTTTATTACCATGATTTTATAACCTACATAATGTTTTATATGACAAAACTATATGTAACCAAAGAAATCGACTATTTAATGATATAAATTATTTTAAGCATGATCTAAATCATAACTTCTAGTTCTAAAAAACATAATGATGAAAAATTTCATTAAAACACCATTTTATAATTATTACTAAAAAGTATTTACAAATACTTGTTCTATTGAAAATTATATAAATACATAAAAGATAATTTTCAATTAAATGTGTATCAAGCATTATTTGACTGCCATTAAATTATATTAATCAACATATTTAATAAATATAACTCTATAAATATTTGACCTAACAACATTATCATTATTATGTTCTTAAACATTTTTTCCCAAATTAACATGATAATAATCAACATAAAAAACATGGTAATAAAGATATAGACATAGATTGAGCACTACCATGAAAATAAATTGGCAAAATATTATCAAGGAAGAAAAACATATGATGGATATAACCATAAAACATTTCATTTCATTATTCCATATTATTCATTATTAAGGTTAATTACAACATCACCATTAGAGACAAATCATGTTTTCATTATGATTTTACATAAAATAATAAGAGAATAAAAAATCCTTGATGCCAATGATTTCAAAATTCATGAATGAGGAAATAATAACATTGAAGAGATTCAATAAAATCTCACATAATGAAATTGAAACCCTCTAAGAATATTGTGCCACGACGACACTAACAAAAAAAATATAACAACCTAATACAAAGTGATTTTATTTTCCATATCATAGAAACATAGAATTGGAGGATGAGTACCTATTGGGGAATAAACCCCAAGAAAAAGAGGTAATACTCTCCTTAAATCGCTATAGATTGAACACTAGAATCCAATGATCTACTATAGTAGAAAGTGATTCAAAATACTTGAGATAACTCTTATGTCATCATAGAGTATAGGAAGAATAAAACTATTTTGATAATCCCAATGGTGTTAATGTATTTGTAGGAATTATTCTATAAAAATATTTATGGCATTGATGCTTCATTCATATAGTGAATGCCTAAAATTTTGCACATGGTGAAAAAATTAGTTTCCATATACAAAAAATATATAATTAATTCACCTAATAAAAATTATGTTATGGATATGAGTTTCCATATAAATATTCACCCTAATACAATCATCCACCCTATAAAATTGTGATCTAATGGTACAAAATATAAATCACACCCCAAGAACTTCTCTTATATAAGGAAAAGATTACAATTCAGGCTGTGAACCACTAATTCACATGTCGAACTACATTTCAGATCATGAACTTCTACTAGACCCATATTCCATGTCCTAAAATCCACTAAACTAGGTTTAGGAATCCTCTAAGAACCACAAGAATTAAAAAATTCAAATAAATTGGATAGAAGGATCCGTAAACATAAATTAGTTACCTATAAAACAACTCTCATCATAGAGAATTTAAAACAAAAAATGGAGAGAAGAAAAATAATAGGGGTCAACTAAATAGCCACATCATGAGACTCCTCTCATGAATCTAACCATCACATGAGAACATCCTCCTCACTCATAGGAACATAGTTCCAAACAAAGAAATTATAAATAACAACTCCTAAAGCCTCTCCTATTGGAGATACTTGTCAAACAATATCATGGGCATAAAAATATAATCATGGAAGATAAATCCATTTCATAAACAAGATAAATGACAACAACTAGAAAATGAGAATCACTATAAGAAAACATATAAACATCTGATAACATTTTATACGGATTGTATATCTAGGACTCATGTTTCAATGTTCTCTCTTCCACACCACTATGTCACAAAAAGAAACAAAAAATGAAAAAACATACCCATGTAACACTTTCTCCATCCGATTCTATATCTCCATATATCACTTCTCAATGGTCACATCATCGTCACTGTTGATCTTTCCATAATCCATTATGCAATATTTTTCTTGAATATAATAGTGAACCTAGATAAAATGGAAGACATACTGAATCAAGATCATCAATGGGGATAATAAATGACTTCATCACACACCAACACCACAAAAATCCAAACATACATTATAGAAGTAACAGTCTCATGTCCAAAACGTCAGTATCCCTAAGGAAAAAAGTAACCTTCATGAAAAAATCGATGCTAACATTGAACAACATAGGTATCCTCCTATAATCATTAAAGTACTTCAAATGATCATGTTTTTCTTCATCCTCTCTCGAGTCACCTATACTAAATCAATCATACTCTTCACTAGTTCTAGCATGATATTTATAGACTCTATAACCCATGTCAAGAATAATGGATAATGGAAATGATGTATTGAAAAATATTCAAATAGTTTTATACCAATGGCAGAGTAAAAATAGTTATAATAAGAAAACTCAACCAAAGGTAGGTTCACTATCCATGAAACTGAAAAATATTTAACACAAGCCTAAAAATTGACTTCAACAGTCTAGATAAAACGTTCTATATGAAAATCCATAAATGAATGTAAATAAATACAAAGTCACAACTATGATAAATAATAATTCTTGACAACTATATACACCATGGACATAAAATGAGGGTTGTGATTATAGATAATCGTCCATGGGACTCCATGACAACTCACCACATCCTCATAGTATTACCTGATGGAAATAGCCACTGATATAGACTCCTTGATTTCTATAAAGTTGACAGATTACATGAAACTGTTAACTATCATCCATATGAAATCATAGCAACACTAACATTGGGATAAAATAGGGATGAATTCCATTGAAATATCCTTCCAATTTTGTTTAAGGAATATCCAAAAGCTATAGAAAACCCCTATGGATCATGGTTCTGTTCATTCACCTTCTTGAAGACAAAACATCAAGGGACAAACTAAATAACGGAGTACTTCAATCCAAGAACCTGACATTTACCTCTCTTAGATCCTTACTAGTTTTTAATTCTATGATTTAACACCATGGTGAGTTATAAAACTCATGGAGAACCACCCCATGCATCACCAACGGAATGAAAATTATCCCATGGAACAAAACCCGGTGTTGTTTATCCTTCGACCACCCATCATGTGCATCACCAAAGTCAAATCGGTTTATCGAGAACTCCACCTCAGAATCCAACAACTCATACTCCTCCACTTGCTACACCAAATACAACTAAATGTTCTATAAAAGAATACAAAATATTCCACCAACCACACCCATGTCATGATTCTTTAATTATAGTTCTTCTATTACTCTCCCTAAATCTACTAATTCTTACAAGGTATTGTTGCATGACTTTTGGTTAAATTCATTCGATAAAACCTTATCTTTTCACAATGTAAATGAAATCATGATGTTTTATTCTTGTAAAAAATTTACCCAACATCACTATCACAGGTTTAGGTCACAATAAGAGTAGATATACCTTAGGATCTTATGATTATGGAAAACCATGAAGTACTCCCCAAATAGTTAACGTCACTCCAACCTCAAGGAAACAATATTTATTCTAACCCAAGATAAGTGGTGTAATAGTTTTTCTTATGGGTATTTAAATTTGGTGTCATATAATAAAAAACTAATATATATGAAATCAAAACATATCCCAAACTAAGATGTGGAGAATTTCAAAAAATCTTTAACTAAACTCCTACAACTTGAAAAAAATAACCAGAGAGTTAAACAACATCTTCTTTAGGTACTAAAAAGCATCCAAACCCTGATTAGTCAAAAACAATGCCTAATAATTTTTGTTCAATTATGTCATAGGAGTCATAAAATGAGATAAATAAACTACAAAACTCCTATAATATCCAATAAGATAATAAAATATCACACCCTTTCAATGGTCTTAGGGGATTCCCATGAAGTGACTGTCTTGATAATCAAACGATACATAGCTACATATTGACTGGACATAAAATACCTTATGAAATAAAATAATGATCCTGGAACTCACACATTGATTTAATTTTGAACAAAATATGTGAATGAAGAAATATAAACAATGATTTGAGATTATTTGTGTTCTCCTCCTCATACAAGAGGTACACAAGGATGGCATCGATAAAACCTATCATTACTAAATCCATGAACTCTATGAAAACCACATTTATCAAACCCATGAATATTGATGTAGTTTTATCATATTAGTTGGATTAAAGAAAATTACCTTAATGAAACTAGAAATCAATCTTATGGATATCCTCAACCTTCACCTACATTTGAAAATACCCCAACCCTATATCAATCTCTGGGAATCTACTTTCCCATATCAACATATAAAATAAATTATCAATCCATTGAAAACGATAGCTGTTATACAATTTCAAAGGATTAATGTAATGATAATCAATAAATATACAAATGATACCATTCATGTTATTTCTGAATATAAAGCGAATACCGAAAGGATACATGTTCACTTGAACAAAAAATCTCTAAAAAATAACATAAATCTATAACCAACGAACATGTGACATAGAAGATTATATCCTATAAAGAGACATTGAGATCAGGAAAGCACCCAGTTGTATCTCTATCCAAAATGATATCTTTTATCTAGGTGGTAATAACATAACCTCCTAAACAAAGACATCAGGGTACTATTACACATCCATTAGAAACATTGTTGACTAAACTACTAATGAAATCCTCATAAGATTATCCATCAAAGAAGAACAGGATGAAACGAAACTTTGATCCATATAAGGGTATTTCTCACCTATGAATAAATAATACTCTCTATCTAAATTATAGAAAACAATATTCATCATAAAACAATAAAAAAAATTCTTTTTCAGAATACAACCCATTCAAGTCCAGAGTAACATCATATGGCTATATCTGTGAATATAATAAGTATCACTAGAAATGATACTACACCAACACTAGAAAAAAATATCTACAAAATTAATATAGTTTGGATTGACCTCCATCCTATGAAAGAAAATTCTAGTTGAACTAGATGCAACTAAACCTAATGTACCAAAGCATGGACTATGGAATTTGATATGAATGAGTTTGTACCTCCTAAATCAAACAAAGACTCGACCTCAGTAGAAAAGAAAAGAAGGGTACCTAGAATGACCTATATCTTTCCTCGTGGTTGAAACTATAAAGAATTTAGCTAACCATGACAGCTCTATGACCTCCATAACCATTATGGTGACAATATCCAAAGCTATACTATAATCTCTAAGGTAGATTAGAATATATAGGTTTCAATATAGTTTCCTCATATCCACTATATTGATTAAATGCTAGAGAACCTTTCTGCTACCACCACAATTGGAAATCCCTGAATAATGAACCCAGAAACATAATTCCTACTATACAATACAATCTATGTATGTTCATGGACTATCATCACTAATGGCCTTTTACATCATAGGAAAAACATGTATGTGATCCCTTAACATGGCCACGAGGGCTTCCACCCCTGTAAAAACAAGATGATGTGGGTGGTGACATACCCTTGGCTATATGAAAGATCATCTTTCCTAGAAATTTGGAACCCCAGACCGTATCTCTATTATGTGAATAATCATAAAAAATTCATTCTCATGGTGACCTATTCTATCCAAAATTATCTCAATGTCATCTATTATCATTGACACCTTGACATATATCTAAAACATAAAATATGTGACATAGAAATTGGTATCTGGATGAAAATAATCCCAGATATTCCTCACTTTAGCCTCATCATCTAGAAATAGGTTCAAAGAACAATGGAAAATGGTCCATCAATGGATCCCAAACATTTATAGGCCTGAAATCATAAGCTACAGGGTAATAATATTAGTCTGACTAATTATTTTTTATGTTGAATAAAGAAACTCTATTTGGGGGGGGGGGGGTGAATCAGTCATCCCTATTTATTTTTTTGGAATATTTCTTACCATTTTTTGTAAACTTTTTAACCATTGAAAAATGTTAAAATTATGATCCACTTGAGTATAAATTTTCATCCTAACATTTCGTAGGAAACAAATATAACATCAAGTAAGCACATAATATTTACAAGTATTGGTATACTAGCCTAATCTTTTCCATGATTGATAGTCCCACCAATATGGATACTTCAACATTATTTTTTCTAGAATATTATGGCATAAGTAGTGAACAATTATATAATCCCAGAAGTAAATTTCCTATTATAATTTGTTATACCCTACCAACAACACCTTTTTAGTATCTACCTTACCAGAACTCATAATAAACCCTAAAAAACACACAATCCTTTTTAGTAACTGTTATTTATTCAATGGTCCTAGATTCACATTACTTATTTTTTTATTCACTTAAAGAAGTCATCAATTCCTCCACACATAAGATGAATAAAAATATAACTATGTGAAGCCTTTAATAACATTAAAAATTCTATAAGGAACTTATTGGCCAGGAAACATTCTCTTAAAACACTATATTGAAAATATCATCATCAATAGTAAGTATGATGTTCCTTATTTTGGAATCTCTTATTTAAGGGTATCTTTCAGATTGGATTTGGTCTAGTTATCTTTCTCTTATTCCTTATTTAATTTAGTAGAAACTTAATTGGTTATCTCAAAATTCATGCATTCAATGGAACATGGTTCGAAGAACCATGCTCTAGTGGGTTTCACTCTATTAGCTTCACTATGATGGAATTTATATAATGATATATTCTTTAATGGAACATGCATCAATGATACGATTGAACATCACTCTAATAATCTTCCCCACCTTCAACCTAAAACAGAAATTCTAGTTGGGAACTCAATACATATTCAATAATTGTCAAAGATATAATGGACATGAATATTTCATGTTGGATAAGTAAAAAATGTATTGTGCTCTCCTTTTATAGGTACCCCAGAATTGAGTGGTAGGAAGTAGAATTCCTCTTCCTACACAACGAAATTCACAATTCTTGAATTTATCTCACATTTTAAGTCCTCATATTTTACTTCATGAAATCATCTCAATACTTCTGGTAGAATTGAAAATAATCTCTAATTTTATCAAATATTTATACTTCTTCTGGTTTGAAAACATTCATTTAGACTAATTCTTCAGTCGAATTCTTATCTCTAATTCTTTAATACAATGAAAACATAATCCAAATTGAAGAAGCTCCATTATGATGAATTCTTATAAAAATTGAAAGTCTTCACATATAGATGATTTGTTCCAACTAAAAAACATGTTAAAACATTGTGAACATTATGTAGAATTGAAACCCACCTTGGATGTAACTTCTTTACTTCATCAATATAAAACTTCTAAGATTATGATATTTTCACATAGTTGTTTCTCATATTGATTATTTACATTATTCAATGTCTAGTGTTCCTCTCACCAATGAGCTGAAACCATTATACAATACATCATATTCACTTCCCTTTCAAAAAATCCAAGTTTTATACCAACTTCATCATCTCTTATGAGAACTCCATGATCAACAACGCATCATCATATTTAATTCATTGAAGTTCTATTACTTCAAAACCTTTGAGTCTCATTTATTATATTCAGTGATTGATTCTTCTGAATATCAATTCTAAAAAGATACCAACATTAAAAAAATTCTAATTCTAATTTCTAATATATTATTCACCCATGTTAATGGGATGAGTCTGATTTTCTTGTGTTCCCTTTGGGGTGGGTTCGATGTTCTGTGTCCGGTGCATCTTTCTTTGCAGTATGATGGCCAGTCCACTGGGGTGTGTTTAAAAACCAAAGGTTCACATTTTTATAACTTCAAAAATATATCTCTTATTGATGAAAAAATACAACCAAAACTCAATTGGGTACTAAAAATATCACCATCTAGGGTTTTTTTCCCAATAAACACTTAAAAACACTTTTTCATTTAGATATCACAAATTTTTTCTCCCTAATTATTTTGTGGTCCCTCAACTTATTATCTCCCACTTTTTTCTTTTCTCTCCAAATCCCTAACAGTCAAATTCAAAGGGTTTACCAAGATAGGTTTCCCACATTATTTTTCAAATTGTTTCATTTATAAATGATAGACCTCTTCATCTTAAAATTTTGAAATTATTCTTTCGGAGAACATAAGTATCTCATGAGTTTCTAAACAAAGATTCTTAAACTAAAAAACTCTATATATATGAGGGAGAAACCAGTGTAGAAAAACATAGTGTATAATCATGGTAATAAATTTTTTTCTATAAAAACCATGTTGTAATACACTTTCATGTTTCTTTCAATATTATCAATTCTGGGGGAAATAATCAAATGTTTTCTGTAAGAAAAATGAAACATGCACCCAAATCAGAAAACATAGAAAAAAGATCATGTATATAAATAAAACATTCTAAAATTCCATATTCTTGACCACATTAAATTCTTTTGTAGTAATAGTAAGAGACTCATACATCATATTACTTATTTCATCTCTTTTAATTCCCTGAAATTTATTAGAAATTCACAAATGTTTTATTAATAAAGAAGAACCTCATCAGTTCCTTTGAAGAAATATTTTTAGAGAGAGTCCTCTATCATTCATTGATTTTTATTCATCTTATTTGATTTTTTTATTGGATGTATTTTATTCCTCCAATTCTTCCTTCTCGTATATTATAACAAGTTTTTTTCATCTTCAAATACTTTTGATAAGGATTCCCACATATTTTATTCTTTAAAAAAATTTCTTATTGTGATTTTTAACAAATCTATTAGGTCATTCATTCAAGCATCTACGATAGTCATAAATATTTTAATTACAATCCATTCCTTGTCACATTTTTTCCCTTTTTAGAATTTTAAAATTACCATCTATTGAAAACATTTTATCAACATTGTTGTCAATATCAAAATCCTTTTTATTCCATGTTACTTTAGCTGAAAGTTTTACTTTTTCCATCTCTATCACCATTGAAACATTTTATTCCATGATAACTAAGCAATATTTCAATTCATTCCCATAATGTTTAATTTTATCATCATTTTTCATCTTCTAAGTTTTCATTTTTTGGTTCCATATAATTTTAAATAATGTTTGATCTTATTTTATCATCATATCTTCCCCTTGATTCATACATGTTTCTTTGTATAGACATGTTATAACATAATGATTACTATCTATGTTAAAAAATAAACAACACCAATAGGTATCTCTGAATCTAGATTTCTTAGGCTGAGGATGATGTTGTTTAAATCATTATTATTGTTTTTTCTTCAAAAGTAATAGAACAAATTTCTCAGGAGAAAAATTTCTTGATGAATTCTTTTCCTCTTAGTAAATGATGTTTACCCACAAACATACATAGGTAAACCTTTCTCCCCACCTTCTTTAGAAGTTTCACCATTAATATCAGCTACCTGGGTGATGTTTTCTCTCATATTTATTATATCAATTTGTGTTGTTAGAATCATTGATTTTGTTTTAAAATACTTCTATTGTTTCTCATGTTGACTAATTTATAATAAATCTGTCATTTTTATAGATTAAGCTATCTTAAAATGTTTCTTCTTTTTTTCTTGAATAAGTGTAGATTCATTCATATTATAGTTCTCATTGCCTGATGATCTTTCATTATTTCATTTTAGTTTTCATTCAATATCACCAATTATAATATTCCAAGATCTAATAAAGTAGATATTTTTATCCCCTCACTTCCTCTGATCATTATTCTCAAAATATATATCATTAACATTTTTCTCCAACATCCTTATTTATATCTTCTATTGGTTATTCTAATAAATGTTTTTCCATAATTGTTTTAAGAATCCACTCTATTTATATAATCTCTTCTTCATCATCATCACTGTCTAAAGAATTTACCCTATTTTTTCTACATTGATCAATGTAGTTATGCTGACGATCAAATAAATTGTATGTTGATGAATCATTTTTCATTGTTTTTCTCAGATAAATTTTTGTCTTTATTGTTGTAAATAAATATCTACTTATGTAACTTCCACTTTTGACTATATGATATATTATTATCATATTAATACTAATACTCTGCACCATTATTCGTTGGAAAATTCAATGGAAATTTTCCATTCACGTCAAAATTCAAACACTTGATAGTTTTACATTTAAATTTTACCTTATTGAATTTCATCAAAATAATGGAAACATTCCGTTAAAATATTTATCTTCAACCCATGCCTTTGAATCATATTTATATTATTTAGCTTCATTATCTTTTCTTTTCCCTTTTAACAAAAAATTGAAATATATTTCTCTATCAAATTTTTATCTCAAAAGAAAGATCCTTTCTCATATCATATGCCACCAAAATGTTATAATTTTTATGAAAATATAAATAATCATGATCTTAAAAAGATGATCATTAGCATAAAATATTTCAAGAATTTTTCTCATAAGATTCTTAACAATTTATGACACATCACGTTTCTCACCAAAACATTGGATGTTACTTCCAATCTAATTTACCTTCATAGAGTAACTATAAATACATTAATCCGCATCCATTTTCAAATAATAAAATATATTTCTTCATATTTGTTACCTTTCCTTCTTATGTTTCTCATTCCCTTCATTGATACATAAGATCATACCCCAAATTTTTCCAGATTTAGGAAACACCAAAATCATTAAATAAAAATTATTTGTATGTTCCATCAAAAAACATTATGTGAATTTACATCATCTTCAATACTTTTCATAGCATCTATTTTCATAGAAGCTTTATTGATGGGTGTATGTCCCACAATTTTAGTATATAATACTTCCAAGCCAAGTTATATAAGAAATGGTTACATCTTATTCTACTAACCCTGATATGTTATTTCATTAAAAACAAGAACAACCCTATCTTCACTAAATTCAAATTCTCTATTAGTATAAAAAGATAATTTGGAGATAACCACACTCTAATAAAAATTTTATTCCCAAAATATGACCGATACCACTAAAAGGTAGGATGAATTAGTAGTTCTTTTTTATTTTATAAGAATGTTTCTTAAATTGTTTAGTAAACATTATTATCCTCTGAAGCTTGTTAAAGTTATAATGCACTCAAGTATAACTTATCAAACTCACCTTTCATATGCAATAAATACAAAGATAAGGAGTCACAGAATAAAAAAAAGGTTTCTTACAAAGGCTTACTACATTCCATGTTAGATAATCCCACCAAAATGGATTGTTTCAATATCTTATTTTTATAATTAAAATCCAAAATCAGTGGAAAATTATACAATACTAGTATAAAAATTCATGTTATATTTTGTTATATGCCACAAAATTCATATCTAGTATCCACATTCCCATAGTTGGTTATACACCCTAGAAAATACCCAAGCTTTTTCATTAACTGGTAAGTATCTATAGTTACAATCATTACATTATTTATTTTGTGATCCAAATCATAAAATATTTACAATATCCAAAATTATGATTAATCAAACATTACATTGATACAATCCTTAAGAATTTCAACAATTATCTAAAGAACTTGTTTTTCATGAAATATTCTCCAGAAACTATATAAAGGAATCTTTTATAGGAAAAGTCAGTCTGAACAACCTCAGTTTGGTAACCTCTATTTGATGATATCCATCTGATTGGACTCATTCTAAATTACATTTTTATCTTCATTCTTCATTTGAGTAGAAACTCAATTTATCAGTTCAAAAGTACTATGTCCTATAGAACCTGGTATGATGAACTCTGTTCTAATGGATGTCACTCGTTTAAGCTCACTTGTACGGACTTGATCTAATGAAATTTCATTGAATGGAACATTCTTCAAAGATTGTATTAAATATATGTATGATAATATTCATTTGATTTACCCTAATACCAAAATTCTTGTTGGGGACTCAATACATATTCCACAATTTTATTAACTCTAGTAAATGTGAACAGTTCAAGTTGGTGAAGTGGAAAGGTAATGTGCTCTCCCTCTATAAGAACCCCATAATAGAAAGGGAAGGAAAATTAATTTATCTTCCCACTTAGAGAAATTCACAATTCTTTAATTTCTCACTCATTTAAGTCATCGTCATTGAATTCTTCAAATCCTATTAATACTTCGGGGATAATCTTCAAAATTCTATAAACATATCAACTATTCTCAAATATTCCCACCTCTTTATGTTTAAAAAAATTCATTCTAAGTCTTCTATCTAATTCTTAACATTATGTATTCATTATAATGAAAACATATAAAAAGCTAAAGACAATCCATTATGATGACCACGTGTAAACACTAATTGTATTCTCATATAGATTCTTCATACCAACTGAAAAACACCTGTTAAAACATTGAGAAATTTTTTGAGCATTCAAAATCCTAAATTGGCAAGACATGGATAGTAAGCACATATATGAAATATCATCAATTATTTGTCTATTTTATCAATTACATTGACCATGGATATCACATTAGATGATGTTATAAATAAGATGACTTTATCAGTGTCATCATGCATCTGATGGATGAATATATTCTTCACTCTAATTAATTGGTGTCTAGTATTGTTTAAAGACTCATGAACCACTAGGAAACACACATTTTTCTGGAACTAACATCAATAAAATTTTTCCTAATGATTATGGTTGAATATACTGATGATGATCATCCTTTTGATCTATCTCACAATCCTTCACATGGATTATAGATTCCAACAATTCCAACATTCTTAACCATTATTTCACCAATCAAACTCTTAATCCGATAAAAAAATGAATCCAACAATAAAAAATAAATCTATATTAGAATCCATTATGACATATTAGTATTGGAATGAACATCTTCACTTCAACCATGTAAATCATCCATCAATATAATATTATCACACTGATGCTTCTCATATAACTGATCAACATCATTTTTAGTCTTTTGTTCCTCACACCAATGTGTAGTGTCTAGAATAATTAATATCATATTTTGTTCTCATACATAGACACCAGCTTGTATCATGACTTATTTATAATTTATGATAAATCCATGATCATAAAAAGAATATTCAGATTTAATTCATCGATGTTCAATTATATGCCAAGATTTCATTCTCACTCATCATATTTTGAGACCGATTCATCCTAAGACCACAAAAATCTCTATAATTACATCAAATTAAAATTCCAATTGGCATGATCTTATAGACTCACACTGATGGGATGTGTGTGAATATCTTGTGTTTCCTTTGGTAGGGTTCAAATATCAGTGTCTAGTTCCTCTTTCTTTTTAAACTAATGTTTAGTCTGATCGGAAGTGTCGTGAAATCAAAACTCCACATTTTCTCAACCCCAACCATATATCATCTATTGGAAACAAATATAACCAAAAATATATCTGGGTCCTAACATGCTCAACCATTGTAATTCTGAGATGGGATATATTATTTATGCTTTTAAAAGTCTCTCTTCACCATTTTTTTCATCCTCTATGAGGGTCAGGGTGAGACTTATTTAGATTTTCCTCACTAACATGGATTCTTCTTCAAATAAAGTTATATTCATGAAGGTGATAGGAAATATTCTTTGAAAATATCTCAGTGTCCATTCTATATAAATAATATTATTTTTCCCAATCTTAAATAGTAATTTTTCATGTTCATGTTCTATGTTGTATGAAATTATAACTGGCATATTATTATTCTATTTTTTAAAACATATTTCAAATTTGGGGGATGAATATTTATGTATAATTAAAGGGGGTTTCTATATATATTTTAACACCAATATTCTCTATTTTGGCCACAAATTCATTTATGATATAAATTTTAGCGTCATATTTTTTAAATTTATCAAAACAATTCTCATATATGCCATCAAATTGATTAAAAATTGAAATTTAGTTGCTATTAATTTAATTTTTTTAAAAAATATTTCTCTAATAGTTCCGGGGTTCCAAATATTATCCATGTCTAATTATGTCATAATTTTTTTATATTTCCTCCTTAGTGGAATGGGGATTTTTAAAATGTTTAAAGGTTAAACCATAGTGTTCTTCATGGAGAAATTTATTGAATCAATAATGTTGAACACAACAGTCATGAAACAAAATATTATGGAAAGGGTGACTTCATATAAATTTTTGATGGTTATAGTAGTATTTATAAAGGGTATTTAAAGAATAATGGAATATTGATCGTTACCTTTTAATTCATCCATGATGATATTGTAGAATTATGCATGGAATGGGTAACATTTTAAGCCAATGATAAAATCATCATGTATACTTAATAGATATGCAGTTTCTTCGATGGAATACTATAAAAACACATAGGTGGGATTAAGTTATTTAATTAATAAATATTAATAAATGGAATAAGTAATTACCTTAATTTAATAACCCATGTGAAATAGTACATTTTAATAAGTGAGCAGACCAATTGTGTAGGGAATATAAAATTTACATGGATGTTGTCATATTTGGGGGATTTTAGGGGTGGAAAAATAAGAAATGTTCATAACAAGTAATACCGATTCTTTTACATTTAATATCATTATACCATTGAACATGCCCTTAATATATTTTTCATACCTCATAATCTTTCGAATGGCTTCTTACAGTGCGATATTGATTTCTACTTTTTAGAAACATCAAGCAAAACTTTTCTGAAGTACTTCCCCTTTGTTCTTCATTGTTCATTCATTATTTTAGGTAATAGAGTTGGGGGTTTTGTGGCTCATCCATGATTTGTATTATATCTATTGATGGTTTTTTCCCTAAATCCTCTTTAAGTTTCTACTATGAAGTATATTATTTGTAAATTTACTTCCAATTTCAATTTTTAGAGGTAATGATTTATTATCTTCCAGTTCTTTTTCAAATATTAATTTAATAGATCTAAATCATTCCTTAGTATTTGGAATGTTATTATCAGTAAACCTATATGATAATAGATTTACCATATTATTCATGGTAGTAATGGGATGGGAAAATTTTCATTTAAATTACTTTAATTCTGATCCATGAGTAGTGTGGGTGGTGTGTTGATTGTTATGATATTTTATTACATATCTCAACAAATACTACATTGATGGTTCTTGTGGTTCTCCATGTTGGTAGATTGTAGATGGTGAAAAATTGTAATATTGAAATTTATGGGGTTAAAAAGGTTGTTGGGAGACCTATTTAAATAGTGGTATTTGAATTTTTTTGATCCTGGATTTAAATTAGTTAGTGTAAAATTCTATAAATTCTTAGTTTCTGGTTGGTTGGTTCTATAATTTCATCTAAAACATAAAATAACAACATTAATTTTTTTGAACTTTACAAAATCCACCAATAAAATTCTCTTGGGAATAGCAATGTTTGTAGAACCATCGGGGTGTCCATGTTGACAATTCCTATACATTTCTCATAGCTAATTTTGCCACAAGTGACGGTAATTTATCATTTTTATTTTCTCACTAATATTAGTTCGATATTTTTACATCATGTACCCAATTATTTTCATTTATAGTACCAAACAACATGGAATTTTATGATACCATTTCAATGAGTTCTTTTACTTCATTTGGTTACTAATCAATTAGTGCTCCTCCTAAAGAAGCATTATGTATATTCCAGTCGTTATCCATTAATCCATAGAAGAAAATTAACAATAAGTGATGTTATTTATATTGAATGTGTTGCTAGGATGGGGTAAATATCTTAAACCTCTCCCCAAGATCATAAAGTATTTTTCTATTTTTCTGTTTTATTCCATAAATTTCTTATCTTATGTTGAGCACTCCTTGAAGTAGAAAATAATTTATGGAGGAAATTATTATATATCACCTCTCATGACTTGACTTCTACAAGCTGCATATCATAAAACCAGTCCTTGGATTCCCCTTCAAGTGATAAGGGGAAATATTTACAAATTAATTTGACCCTTAGTGAATCCTCTTATCCAAAATTCATTGAAATCTAATTTAAATTCTATTATGTGAATATTGGGGTCTTCAGTAGAAATCGTATAAAATGTTGGTATTGTACCAATTATTCCATTTTTATGTTCCCAATATTATAGATAATTAAATTTTAAATATGAATGGAGAGTGTTGAAATTGAGTGAATAGATTTATCTCAATGATTTATTTACATGAGTTGTATTAACTTCCATCTATTCATTTTATATTATTACATTGAAGGAGGATGAACTTGAAGAGGTGGGGTCTTCTAATAGATTGGTGTAAAACTCTCTTTCCTCTTACTTTGTGTTTATTAATGTTCTATGTCATTCCAACACTATTCTATCATCCTCTAGATCAGAGATGGTGAGGATGGAAGAATTCAGTATAGATATTTGAAAAAAAAATAAACAAAAAAATAAACAAAACACTTCCATATATGGTAAAGGTTTCAGGTTTGGTGTGAACCTATCATAGGGTACACATAAAAATAATTTTTTATCCCATGAATAATTACTCACATTGGGAAATTGGTTTTCATTGGAGATTAAAATGTACTGTGTATGTTGAAATATTGTATTTTGGGTACAATTTTAAAAAAATGTAAGTAAATTGCGTCAGGTTTGAAATAAATTTAGAAGGAAATATTCCAGAATTGTATTATTCTATTGTTCTCATTTTTAATCATTGTTCATTTTGATTTGAATCACCCAATAATAAACTGAATCCAACTAATTACATGAATCAGGGAAATTTGTTTAGAAAGATAGATTCAATGATCACTATATTTCCATCCCTTTTCTAGCATGGTGCTTGGATACACCCATTCACCCTTGAATTACCCAACTATCTTCTATCATATGTAGTGGGAATAATTCAATTTGATTTTTTGTGGAATGGTAAACAAAACAATATGAACATAAAAACTAATCAAAAAATGATTCTATTGAAAAAACACTTAATTATATAGAATATTTAGTTTTAGCATTGAAATATATCAAAATTCATCAATAGATGACGGTGGGGGATTTTTTGTGGCTGAAGTAGTGAGGGTATAATGTTCCTCCCTCATAGTTTTAAAAATTTCAAAACATAAATAACACAATATTCACTATTTATAGTGCTTCGGATCCCCCTTCCATAGAATATTATCCCCCTTATATATTATATGGATACCATGGTTTATTCATGTGAGGGGAACATATTTCTTTATTGAATTCTGAAATATATCCATAGATAAGGACTACATTCAGTTTTATGGTTGAATAGTGCCCAAAAGGAAGGTTCAATGGGAATTATGTAATGTATAAATACTCTTACACAATATAGATTAAAATAGTTTTGAAGTATGAGTGGTCCAGTTCTACATAGTATTGGTTCATGGAAAAAACGTTTTGGGGATTTTTGTTGTGGGCCTTGTTATATTAAACAGTGCATGAGAATTTTTTTTTCTAATGAGATGTCATGTCTTCCATTATTTGCATCACATAATCACACATCATTGGATGATCAGGGCCCGACATTTCATTATTATTGGTATTCTATATTCTCATCAAAATTATTTTCCTTAAATTCCATATGCTCAAAATTTATGCCCACCAAAAGCTTCATTTAATGGTGAACGTTGTTTCGTATATTGTATGGTATTATAGTCAATAATGATCCCTCATTTCAATGAGATTATCATGGGTCCTAGTAATTTGTATCCCAGATTTGGTTTCAACATGAATAATTCTTCTTCATGATACAGTGGAATTCTAGAGCTCCCTCCGTATCAGCATAGGTATAGTAGATTTCCTAGGGCATTCTCATGTAGATGTCACCCCGAGTCAATAAAGAGAAAATATTGGAGTGGAGTACATCCATGATTCCTCTAGTAAAGAGTATTCACTCTATCATCTAAATATATCTAAGGGTGATAGCATAAGGCTGCATCAGCTGTGAATGAGGTGAACTATATCTCCTCAGGGTCGCAGATAAGTTATGGTGACTTTGTAGAATCACTTAATCCATAGATACCCTTTGAAAAATTTTCAAGAGGTCCCTTACCCTTCAAGAGGTTTATAGGATTTGGGTCCATAATGGAACCTTATATAGTAGAGGCCTGATAGGTTAGGTGGGTAAATGTGGCAGTATTCATGCTTACAGTTAAGGTCACTGTTAGTGCACTAACTATCTCATAGTGACTGAAATGGAATATATTGTGGTAAGTATGTCTACCATGAGAATAGTGTCATAGTAAATATATTATGTTCATTAGATCCGCTTTTTTTTCCTTTAGGAAAATTTTTAGCACATTTAAATTTGATGGAACTCATATTATGTAAACTAATATGTTATTTTTGATTGGAAAGGTAGGTAGATCACTATGAGTAGTGCTCACTATATGTTTAAGATATGGTCCCCATGACAGCTTTGTGACAGTAGGATTATACAGTTGTAGATTAATATCAAAAAACACGGTAATCAACCGGACTGTGGGTGTCATGGTCACCTATGAACATTTTAAATTTCCAACCTATTACAGTTCATACATTTACTTATTTAATTATTTATCCAAAATTTATGTCCATCAAATTTTTTTTGGAAGAAACACAATATTTAAATCTGATTTCTAATTATATTCTAATATAAGAAAGTAAAATAAAATTAATATCAAACACGGAATAAAATTATATTGTAGGGTGTTTTCAACGAAAAAAATGGTGTAAATGTTGAAAATTCTAGCTCAAATCAATCTCTATATGTTTTGACCTAGATTGATGCACTTGATCCTTAGATTAATGGCACATTGTTGGTCAGATCATATAATAAGAGGATAAAAAGCATCGAAATTTATGTCTTGAAGGTTTCACATCACACATGTAACCAGTGTCACTCCTAGTGATGCATATATGTACACATATTCTAACAGTCCAAAATTTTATTTTATGAATACAATATCTTTTGAAACACAAAATACCTAGCTTTAAACTAACTATAATATTCTATTAAAATACTATTATTTAAAAATGACTATTACAATCTCAGTGTTGGGTTGGTAGGTATAATAAAGAGTAACCTCATTATTAAATATATATAGGAAATATTTCATCAATATATATGTAATGATTAATTACTTGGATGTAAGAACACAATATTAAATAATATCATTTGAAATTAAATATCATATTTTCCAAAAAAATAGTTTTATGTGAGTAATGTGTTTTAACCTCAAAAAATTAAACTATACAATAATTATTAACTATTTTGATGCAATTTATTTATAATATATTACATAAAATAAATTTCCAATTATCTAAATAATTTCGAATAGGCAGTGAATGACAATAAAATATTCTTATGCTTCCAAAATACAGTTTTTCAGAAAATGGTTTTTATGTGTTTGATAATAGAAATTAAAATTTTTTTATACCCAATTTAAAAATTGTATTTGATAAAATTAAATTTATTATTTATTTCATCATATCAACATTATATTAGGGTTAAATTTTTTTATTTATTTGAAAATTCTTGTTTTGGGGTAAATATTGAAAATAATGTTTGTAAAAATAATGTCAATTTTACAAAATAAATAAGATATATAAACAACATAAATGACCATGAAATAATTTTTATTGAATATATATATATATATAATACTATAAATTTAAAATTTTAATATTGATATTATATATATATTTTATCATTTTTTGAATTCTATGTATGAATTTTATTCAAATAAAAACTAATTTTAATTCCCCATTTTTAACAATGTATTTTCAATGTACCCTTTCATTTTGGATTGTCTTAAAAGTAAAATAATTTTATTTTGAATTAAGATAATCAAATAAATTTAATTTTAATAAAAAATATATTTTCTTTTTTTAAAATCATTTAATTCTTAAAATAGAATTTTTTTCAAAAAAAGCAATTTTTCATTGCATTTTGTCAATTTATATTGAAACTATTTTATACAATTTATAAAAATTGAATATTTTAAAATGGATTCAATATTTTAATTATTCATAATTATTAATATTTAATGAGTTCAACTTACTTTTTTTTCATATTGAATACTAAGGATGGTAAAAACATATCACCAAGGTATGGGTTAAAAAGCATTAAGGAGAATGTTTAGCTAAATATATAAGGGAAAAAATAACATTATAAAATAACTAAATCAATTTTCCTGAAAATGCATAGACCCTATATCATCCCATGAACCACTTTGGAGCCAAATAATGAAGAATTATACTTTATTATATTTTAATGTTCTTAATATTTACATGTTTTCCACCCGCCTCACTCACAAAAGGGTACATCATCTCCTCTCTTCTAAACACTTATTAATCCACTTATCATGATGAAGACCTTCCCAAATGCACTCAAAATTTTATTTTTCTCAAACATGAGATCATTTCTCTTCAAAATACCACTTCAAGACATCTTGATGTGTAATACAAAGGTTGTTACCAAAAGAAAATGTATATATTTTTACCGAGTTTTTTCATGTTCCTTTCTTCTTAAACGACCCCCAAATCATAAATAAAAACTTTAAAATAAATGAATAATTATATTTAAAAAAATTAAATTATTTTATATTAATGTTACTTTCATTTTATATCACCTTTTCATCAAATGAATATTGAAAACATTTCTTGTGCGTACATATGACCTTTAACCTCCATATGGTGATGTAATTCAATTTCCATTACCACATTACATGGATGGTTAAAAATATAAAATTAATGAAAATAAATTATATTTGAAAAATAATAAATATTATTTAAATATAATATATCATATGCCTTATAACTTTTCAATCCATTGATGAATGAAAACATCGCTCATGCATATGTGTCGACTACCACCTTCATATAGTGAAGTGATTTGATGTTTCTATTTCCATAATCAATGGATGATTTTAAAAAAACCATGAAAACAATAATATTCATTAAATTATTAACATATTAGAGATAATAGAACTATTTTATAACCCATAACACAATTTTCAATATATAGATATAATTTTAGAGAAAGTGACTGAACAACCATAAGTAGTCACTATAAATAAGAACTATTCAAAGAATGGATGAAAATTGATTATAAAATACCCTTAACTATATATCTAGATTAAGATTATTCTTAATAAACTATTTAATTAATTTAAATTAATTATTTATGAGGATAATAATTTTCTAACCATGATTGAACCCAAGGTGGGGTTTTTTTTGTCACAATTCCCCTCTATTGGGAAATATAATATATTATGCACCTAATTTCATTTATCTGGTGTATATAATAACCCTTAAAATTTTATATTATCAATTAATATTTATTAATTCTATTTAATTTTTCATCATATATTTCTAAATCATGGGACTTTGATTCATAATTAATTATAGTTGTAATGGTTAATTTTAAAATATCACTCTTATTCGGGATTTTTCACGATTAAAATTATAATGTAATAATAATACTTTAATTATATTATAAAGAATAATATTTTTTATTCTACACTAGTTAATTATGGGGTTCACATATTTCCCTTCCAATAATTCCTCTCTTTGTTACTAAAAACCAAAAGGTTATTTTTAAACAGAACGGACATATTTCTCTTTTAATGTTACATATATTTATCTTCTATATCAATATTCTTAAATTTTAATTATTTAAGATTATTTATAATTTTAAATGATTGTAATAGGTATTTTTATAATTTCTTTTAATTTATTTAAAATGGATTATAAGGAATATTTTTAATGTTTATTATCAATATTTTTTAACTATTTATAAAAGTATGAAGAGAATGATCTTTTTAGTGTTTGTGGCATGGATGGATTTTCCTTCCTCTATAAAATTATTATCTATTTATATTATAATACATGTTTCTATGGTTTTTCATGAAAAATAAAGTACAGATTCCATTATTCTATGAATTTAAATTTTATATTAAAATAATAATGTAATTATTTTCTAAAATGATGATTTTTTTAAAAATTATATATAACAAAATTTTACAATAAATATATAAAAAAATTAATATTTTTTAAAAAAAATAACTAAAAATATTCATCTCTAATTATCAAAAGAGTCTCCTTTGTTAAAAACCTCACTATTAATAAATATGTTGTTTTCTATAAACCATTATTGATTTATGAATAACACCATATTATGAGATCATTCACTTTCTTAGGCTCATGTTCACTATCACTGTCCATTATTCATTAGACACTATTTTCTCCTTCATTACTCTATTTTTAGATTCATGACTGTATTTAGTATAATTTATTATAATTTGATATTTTCATAATGGTATACCATTACAATATACACTTTTAGTTCAAGGAATTAACCTATGAATTTTATTTCATTTTCCAAGAAAATATTAATGTAAAATAGTCTTTAATAAATGTAAATATTTTTTGATTGATATGAAAATTTGATTATGACTTATATTATTGATTCAATATATTATGAATGTAATGAAAAAATTATCTGATCAGTGAGGCATAGTTATAAATATCCCCCCAATGCATTGACATGTATCATGAGACAAAACATGTAACCAAATTATTTGGGTAATTGGTGAATACCTACCCATACAATGACAGTTTCTTCGACAAGACCTTGACTGTAAGATTCATGTTGTGTTTCATGAGGAATTTATGGTAAGACCTTGATTTTACATGATTATTTATTTTCATAAGTGATAATTTGTTTATTATTATCCATGTATTTACATTCATCCACATATGTATTTAATTCTCCACTTATTGATTAAATATCATAATTATAGATTATTTACTCTTTCATATTGTTATTCTCTATCTACTTAGGATTGATTTAATTGTAAAATTTGCTTACCAAGCATTTGAGTTTAGACTTTATTATATTTTCCAATCCCTATGATATACAGGAATCATTGAATGATCCCAAAAGATTCAATAAAGACTATAATTATAGATTTTATTTTTTCTATTCTAATATGGGAATAATTTAAGTATATAGATTCCCATGATGACTAAACTTAATGATAAATCACAGTGTGACCCCTTGTATCATTTACCAATGTCTTAATGTAGGCACTATCTTTGGGTTACTGGTCTTGGGTTTTCTAATTATGGTATCAATGGATGCTCATTATGACACTTAGGAGATAGATTTCAGAAGAATAGAGCTAGAATAAGAATTAAGATATACTCCTATTATGTTTTATAATTTTTAGTGTGTGTTATGTCACTTCTAAATATTCAAGATGTTATAATCTAATTATATGTGTCTCATTGTTTATATATGGAACCTTGGGAAATAATGAGAAATTATCTCAACAACCATAGTTAATGTAGACATCATCCTCATGATAAACTAAACACATCATGTATTGGAACTGACCAGTTCATGGCCATATTAGGGAAAGTGATCGATGTTTTGAAAAAAAACATTACTATATAGATAAACATGTTATTCTACTTCCTGATGCACCAATATTGGATCACTAGATATGTAATAATCCTACATAATTTAATTGAACAAATAATCCATTATTTGATAAAAAACTAATAATGTTACTTGTAAAGATATTTCAATATTAGGGAATTAATAAAGAGGTGATGTTTATTCAATTATATTAATTTTTGAAAGGATATTTAAATCAATAGTGGCCAATGATTTAAAATATTTTAAAGGAGTAAAAGATACATGGAATAGAATAGAAACCCATGAATTTTATTTTCCTTGAAAAATATTATATTTCAAGAAGAAAAAGCTGATATAGAAATGAAATCAATTAATTTAATATATAAGGAAGAAAAAAGATTTATTGAGAATGAAGAAAACATTATGATAATAGAAAGTCAATATAGAAACTCCTTTTGTAATTTGGAAGGTATTATTAGCCATTATTTTATGGACATTGATGTTCCAACTAATCGAATAACTAATGATAAGGGTTGGGGTTGAATCAGTTGTATATTTTTATAAGTTATAAATTTAAAAACATAACCCCTAAAACCTATTAAATTTTATTACCTTGTAATATTTTAGTAAATACTCATTCATAGAATATTATGAATGAAATTTAATCACACAAGATTCACATGGATTATTTTTAAGTATGATAACCAACATCCTTTCAATATCCACTCCAGTGAGTTTATGCTATTACCAAAATGTGAATTCAACTTATTCCAACTATTGTTATATACCATCTATCTAGATATTAGAATGATTATATAAACTCCTGTCATTTCACAGTATTTTATGTCAAATAATTTATCCAAAATAAAAGAATAAATGTGTTGTTCAAACTGATCTTCAAATTCAATGTCCTGATCCTTAGCCTTGTGTGGCTGGAACCGATTCTCTATGTTCGATGGGATCGCATAGATGAATTCAATATGATGGACTCAGTAAAATGAAGTCATTATCTTTATTCATTAGTCAAACTATGCTCAAATGTTTTACTCTAATCTTCCTCAGTTCAATAAACAAAACATTCAAATGTCCATCCTTCTAAGGAGGTTTTAGTCCAGAAAGATAACATTGAATTAAACACATGAAAGGATAAAAAGTATGGATGTATTGTGATAATATTTATATGAATATCAGAACTGTAAATGTATGAAACATGAAAACATTCCCTACTATCTCAAATTAAAAATCTGTAAGATATAATAACATTTGAATGTCATGGTTGACCTCTACTACTCTTCACAAATATTCTAGAATCATCTTGGGCCATCTTCGTAACCACCCCTATCAAATTTCGAAAACATTACTCACTCTAATGGAACATCCTTATCTCATTACGATGTAACTTCCATAGCTAGGAATTATGGAACTTCATCATATATTTATAAATTTACTTCATCAAATCATTATGATAGGATTATTCATAAAATTCCTTAGAACAATTTGATTTCATGAATCACTACATCGAAAGATTTATCAGTGTGAAACATTAATATGATAGATTGGTGTCTATACCTCGATTTATGGAATGGTATAAAAAATGTACTAACTCTTTTAACTTTTCTCATGTTATAATTACTCTTTTAGAATCATCATACTTTCATAACTCATATCTATCCAATGGATCAGTGTCCAAAATTCTAGTTACTTCGATGTTCTATATCAGATGTTAATATTCATTCACATACTCTTCAAACTTTATCATCATTACTTAGAAATAATTCCAAAAAGTTTTTCATCTTGTACTTTTCTATCCCAATTTTTGTGTCTGGGTTTTTGGAACTAATTGATACTATCCTGAGACCTTCAAAAAAATCCATTCGTAAAAATCCTTTATCATGATACATTATTAAGATTTGTGAGGACTCAATAAATATAAAATCATCATATGATTAATGTAGAAAATTATTATTAATTCCCTTAATTCCATAACCTCCATTCATTCCGAAAAATTCAGTATGATTGGTAGAACCCATTCTCACACTTTTATTCACAAGGATTTCACATCACAATTGTTACAAACAACTTATGATATCTGAGAATTATAAACCAAGATTGAACCATATGTATTCATGTTAGAAATTAAATAAATTTCTAATTTCCAATTCCATTGAAAATTACATTAAATGATTCATTTCCACACAGACATTATTTAACATCTTATATTTCTCTTATAGAAATCATCATGTCTGATTGATCTTGAGCTTGATGTTCATATATATGATACTGATGTTGTGTCTGATCAATTTTTTTTTTTAAAAACCGTACTTATCTTTCTAACAACTTCAGCATCAAATTCTTTTCAGCTTGATTACCTACTTCTAGAAAATATCTATCAACCCTTTTCTACCATTTTTTCTTGGGTTAAAAAATTTAACAACATTTAACAATCTTATTGATTCTCATACCAATGAACTGGGACTAATTTTGAAAAATATACACTCACAAAAGTCTAGTTTTTGGAAAATACAAAACAGGTTACCAACAAGAAAATAGTAATGATATTCCATCTCTCCATTTAGATTTGGTGGAAAACTTTTTTAAAAATTCTATTAACTCAAAAATTTCCAGCCACTCAAAATTGTTCTCAACAGGTGTTTTTGGATTTTACCAAAACACTCCATTATCTAACGAGAGTGTCCTGCCACTACATTAATCAGTAAATTTTTTTTAGGAATTACATCCCTCTATGACAAGTAGATATTTATACCATATTTTGATAAACTCCATTTATTTTATCATTTCTTGCTGCATAACTTTTTATCCCCACCATTTAATGAAGAATAGAACTTTAGATTCATTTGAGAAATAAAATTACTTCCCTTTCTATTAAAGGATAATGATGTATATATTCTCCCAATTCATTTACATATTCCAAAGCATGGTGGGGTCTATCCTTCTAGGTTTTAAAAAATTATAGGAGGAGGGTAAACATGATTTTTCCACCTCAATTGCAAAAATATATCTTTTAACATCGATTTTGTGAAGATATCAACAATATGATGTTTTTTTGAGATACATTCCTACAAACAACCTCAAATATAAACATTAAATTTTATGAAGTTAAATTTAATATCAATGTGTTTGGATCTTGAGTGTTGATCATTATTTTTATAATGTTTAATTGTACTATATTAATAACAATGAATCTTAAATTGTTTATAAACATCCAGTTACATGTCATCTAGATGAACATTAATCCACAATATGTTAGTATATTCTGGAGTAGATGAAACATACTCAGATGTTTTTTTCTCAAAGAACCAATTATTTTTCTTATTATTTCAACTCACCCAACATTCTTCCACAAGAAATGTTCCTCCAGAATTTTATTTTCTTTCATTAAATTATCCATTCCAAGAAACATTTTTATGACCATGAAAGTTTATTCCCTAACATCTTTTTTACAAAATAACCTATTAATATATTACATTAACATATCTCATTTTCCTTTTCTCTTCCAACATATGAGATTATTTCATATTATGTAGATACTATGCAAACATTTTTAAAAATAAATAGTATCAATTATTTAAGTTATGAGATAAATAAAAATTATTATAAACCTCTAAAAATATTTATGATTAACACTTTCTCCAAATTCATATTTACCCATATTCATCATAATAGAAATAATAGTAGAAACATATTTTGAATATTCCATACCAAACTTTTTTAATAGTTCACTAACATATTTTTCTTAAGATAAGTATATTTATTTTTCCTTTTGTTAAAATTTTATACCAAGGAAGAAAGTTCACTATCTTGATATTGAAATTTCAAAACTATTATATATTGCATAAAAAATTATTTACATACTTTCTTTTCATCCCCAGAAATTTTTTTATCATCCACATACAAAATTAAAATTATTTTTTTGTAGGTAGCTTCTTTAACATATAAGATCCAATCAATCATTCCTTTATAAAAAATCAAAATTATCTAACATCTATCATGTTTTGAATACAATTCACATAGGTATTATTTTAACCCATGAAAATCATTTTTCATTTCAAAAACATTGTTTTCATCTTCATAAATAAATAACAAACGAGTATGATCAATCTAAACTTCTTCTTCAATTTCACAATTTACCAAGGATAAATTTACCTCAATCTTATATAAATTTTTTCTCTAATGATAATCCACTACTAGAAACATCTTAATTGTTTCTAACCTTACAATTGGGGAATATGATTAATCAAAATCCATGCCTTCTACCTATCTATGCCTTCTTCCTCATACATCATAAGCTTACCAATGAGTTATTTGATAGTAGAGTGTTAATGTCACATGACTCTCTGATTGAGACAGAGGTGCCTCTCCATCGTTCTGGTAAACATCTCAAGATTTTCATAATTTGTTCTGTTGCTAGAACAACATATCCGAGTGAATTCATTGTATTGACAATCTCATTAAACCTGAGATAAATATCAGAAATAGTTTCATCAGTCTTCATTTTGAAATTATCATATTTAATAGTATAAGTATTTAATGTTATTTCTTTAACATTGGTTGTTCCTTCATGAGAAACACCCAAAGTATCCCAAATTTCAAAAGAAGTTTTGCAAGCAGAAATTCTGTTAAACTCCTCATCTCCTAGAGCATAGTACAGAGCATTCATGGATTTACAATTATTATGGAAGGCAGTCTTTGTAGGTTCATCCCAAGTTACTCTTTCAGTATCTAGAATTTTATATTGTGACTCTATAGCGGTCCAGATATCAAAACCCATGCTTTCTAAATGAATTTTCATTTTAATTTTCCACTGAGCATAGTTTGTACCAATGAAGAAAGGTGGCATGTTAGTAGCAACACCCTCTAGTCTATTATCCATAACTATATTTTATAAAGATAATTTAAAGAGATAAAATTTAGAACTAATAGAAATTTAAGATCTTTAAAGATTCAACAAAAATCACAGTTGAAAAACAAAGTATTTCTAAAGTCCTTAAACAAAAACAAAAACCTCTGATACCTAATTTTGGTCGGAGTGGATACTCAAGAGGGAGGTGAATTGAGTTCAAATTAAATTTTTTGTTAAAATATTTTCTATTTAAAATCCCCCGATTTATAAAATAAGTTAAACTGTAGTGAATCTATACAGATTGTAAATGTTCACTTAGCTTCTCAAAGATTGATTAGGTCTCAGTTAATTTAACCACAAGATCAAACTAAATTTTGAAACTAACCTACTGATTTAAAATAACTGTAAATACTTTCTAATTTAACTATCAAAGTATATTTAAAATAGTTTTGTATTTTGAAGTAATAGCAGCGGAATACATAAGAAATATGTAGTATACTTTGAACTTAAACTAAAGATGAACAATAGATATAACAAGAGGTTCAGTCTCAAGCAAAGACTTAGTACTCTCAAATTTATATAAATTTGATCCACACCCTGGATCGGGGTTAACAACAGTTTACAAAACCGTCTAGGCCATGCAGGGACCTCTGCCACTATTCTACATGGGAAACAAAATAAAGGCCAGGCCACACAAGGACCACTTCCACAGTTGACGTGGGTAAACAAGAGTTAAAAGATTTGGGGTGAGGATTTTGATATCCTCCAGTTCAGTGTAGGAAACAGTGTGTGTATAAGTGATATAGAGTACACCACACTGCACAAAAGTTGATAAATAAATCACTTAGAGAGGATAGATAAGAGTTTAGAAAGCTCTAGTGCTTATCAATGTAGATCTGGACTCATTGGATTCAGCAGGAATGCTTATGAGTCCTCTGGTTTTTCTGTTGAAAAACAGAGTGCCGTAGTTTAGCTTGTCTTCTACAGGAGTGATAATGATCTCTTGATATGTCGTGTTTTTTTCAGTGGTGTTGGATTGCATTCATAAGAGTTCTTTGATAGTTTTGAAATCTCTTTCTTGCTCAGGATTGTTCTTCTCATTCATCACAGTACTCTCAGGTTTATGTAAGTTCTTTGCGTTGTATATTCACACTGGCACGCCACACTTGTACTACTTCTTCGTGTTCTGCATCTCAAACTTCCTTATATTCCACGAGTTCTGGCTGTAGGAATGATTCCCTTTTCATAGGTACGAGATACGATTTCCTGACACGCCAACAACTATCATTAAATAACATTAATTTCATTAAAACCATCAAATATGACCGTTATAATTATTTAAATAATATTGACAAAAAGTTAAGAAACGGTGTCACAGTGATTATGTAAACAGTGTCTTCTTCACGGTATAGTCTTCATGGTATGGTCTTCACCGTATGAGGTTCACGGTGTGTATCTCACAATGTCTGGATCACGGTTTGTCCTTCACTGTGTCTGGGTCACGGTGAGTCCTTCACAGTGTCTGGGTCATGGTGTGTGGGTCATGGTGAGTCCTTTACAGTGTCTGGGTCACGGTGTGTGGGTCACGGTGAGTCCTTCACGGTGTTTCCATACTTAGACAAATATCTTTATTTGGACTTAGACAGTAATATGCAGAATATGGATTATGTTTAATCATTAGATAGTAAGAGAACATGAATCATAAATATAAAGGCTTGATAATATATGTGAGATTTGTGATCATGCATAAGACTTTTAAATAATAAAGAGAGTAACTAACATCCATAAGATTTGTTATCATTAAAACATGATGTGTAGTTATTATTGAGATTGAATAGAATTAGCAATATGTGCAATGAAGATTGAGATTAATTAACAGTAATAAGATTTTTGATCATTAAAACATGATTAACACATGAGGAGTCCAACAATCTCCCCCTTTTTGATGATCAAAAATCATGCAGGAAAAATATAAATGAAATGTAATATTATAGAAACTAGCATATTAAAAGAGGATATCTCAGTATAGTACTGAAACTTGTTTCTCCCCCTTTTATACATGTAGTTTTTCTCCCCCTTTTGGGATTATCGAAAATTAGAGAAAATTAAATGAAAAGAAATACGACATTTTTCATTAAACAAAGGGTTCAGAATACAATAAAAACATTAAACAGCAAATGACATCCCATCAAAAAGAAAATAGTCCTCGGACTCTTCAGGGATCCACCTTGTCTTTGCCTTTATCAGTAGCTGGAGCTGGTGCTGAAGTAGAAGAAGGCATAGATGTGGTATACAAAGAAGGTAAGGGTAGAACTTCAAAAATAAATGGAGCCAAAGTAGGAGCAGCACAAGATCTAGGCTGTGGTTGGTCAAGAATGACTGACCATATCTAAGAAATAGACTGGCTAGTTGTCATGGCAGTTGAGGCTAAGGTAGGTTGACTAGGTCTAAGGGGTGCAGCAGCTGGAGCAACTATAGCAGTACTCTACAGATGAAGATACAACTTCAAAAGATTGATGAAATCCGTAATGATTTCACCACCATATTTCATAGCCTTTTCAAAATCATATTTATTCTCCATAAATCGGTCCAACAATTTGGTGAACTCTGTATGTTTCTAAACTTGAGATTTACAACCTTGAGTCACCGGATGGATTATCAAATTTTCCACAAGATATCTAAAGTGATCTGTCATATCACTTTTAGAGAAAATCCGGGAGAGATACAAATCCATTTTCTTGGTGATCTCTTGTTGAGCATCATTGGCTTTCATAGAATGAATCCTAACCAAGTCCAATGCTCTATCACTATTCTTACCCAATTATGACAAAGAAGATAGATCCAAGCCACTGAAGGAACTCTGAAGTTATTCCTTGATTATGGATCTCAGCATAGAATCATCCAAAGAAGATCTGGATTTCTGACCAGAAGTAGGTGAAGCCTTGACAGCTTCGGTTAGAACTTTGAGTTGTTTCAGAACTTTTTCAGGAATCCAGTGTATTCATCTGTAAGCTTATTCAGATTTTCTCTGAGCTCCCTCATGCGTTCCAGCATTTTGGTGTGTCTTTTTCCAATGTTCTCATCAAAAGAAAGTAGATATGGATGAACTTGAGTCAAAATTTCCCTATCAAGGAGGGAATCATATGAATCAGGGGATGTATCAAATGGTGCAGGGGTAGAAACAGGAGCAGGCATTGATCTCAAAGATAACTAATTCTGCAAGTTTGCTATCATACTGTTCAGATTTGCAACATCAGCACACAACAGCTTATTCTCAACTCTGACTACTTGAATTTCTCATATCATCCTTGGTTGAATATTCAAGATAATATTTTCCAGGAGAATTGATGCATCTTCTTGACATAATTGAGTCATTGGATGAGGTTGAGTGGAGACAATTTTCTCAACTCCAGCTAACAATGTCTCTCCAAAAATTTTCAGATCATCTTTGGTCACAAAGGAGTGATGCTCGAGTAAGGGAGTAGGTACACACAGAGGTTCAGATTATGGTTGAGGGTTAGAGTCATCTTCAGACCTAGATTATGATTCATATTGAGGTTAGGGACCTGATTCTGGTATTGGATGAGCTACAAACTTCAGTTAAAACCGAGAAAAAAAGATCCATTCCAGTTATTGTCACTTATTTTGACTAATCAACATCATAAACGCTTGGAAATTCAGACCGTGTGTACACAGAATATGGGACAGAAGGTTGAGAAGCTTCAGCGGATCCAACTTCCATACTCTCAAGGATTTGAGGTTCCTCTGCTTCAACATGTGCTTCTATTTCAGTGACTATAGGCTCACCATGATCAAGATCCACAGGATCATCCCTAATATCTTCAGAAAACTCTTACTGTGCTAGCTGAGAGGCAATTTCCTTCCTCTCTTCAGCAGAGGGAATACACTCAGGAACTGATTGTTCCACTGGTTGATCTTCCAGAATTGCTTCTTTCTCAACAGAAAGATCCTCTTCAATAGGACTTGCCTCTAAGGATTCTTGCTATTCCGAATCAGGAAAAACCAATTTTCTTTCAGCAATAGGATGAGCTTCTGGATTTACATCCTCACTAGAAGCAAGAGCTTATTCTTCTCTCTAACAAACAACAACTTCCTCTCCTTGAGTTATTTTAACAGGGATAACAGTAGGGAAAAAAGTCCTTTATTTTTCAACAGGAGCTGTTTCTATTGGCGGTCTTCTAGCTTCTTCTGAAGGAGATACTTCAACTGCTACTTCCTCTTATTCTTCATCTTCTTCTGAATACTCAACCACTTCATCTGGTTCCAAACTAGGATCAGATTGATTTTTAGGCCTTCTTGGATAGTCAACAGGATTAAACTTTTTATAGAGTTGATCATTATCCTCAACCCACTGCTTCTTCCTGGGGTTCTAGCTAATCATCATCCTTCTGATGATAGGAAAGGATAGGCAGAAATCAAAGTCCTCCAAATTTTCTTCATTTGGTCCAACCATCCATTTTGCAACTAACATAGCTGAAATCTTCCTTGAGTAAAACAGGGAGGTGGATTTGGAAGTGACTTTGATCAGCTAACATATATGGTAAATAACATACTTACAAATGTTGATATTATGGCCATTCTTCAACAAGTTAATCAGGGACACATCCTGATACTTCATCACAGAAAAATCTCCCTTTCTCGGACTAATCAAATTTTGAACAAATTTGAAAAGAAGTATAGTCTCCCCATCTAATTCAGCAGCTATGGCCCTTCGCATAGTGCAATTTCCAGTTAAGATTTCCAAAGAATTCTCTAGGTCAAAGATGTCGGTTGTTGGAGGAGGGTCTCTTTGGTAATCCTCACAAACTCCTTCATGTAGAATCCTTAGGCATGCAGCCCACAACCTCAAAGAGAAAGAGAATTTCTGGCCATTTATCTAGCTTGTCACCCTAAAGCTTTCTACAAACTCAAAGGAAAACTTCACATACTAATAGAATTGATATACCAATCTTGGGTAAATAAGTCTATTCTGTCCAGTGAACCATTCAAGCCATCCTTGTTCTCTTAATACTTTCAAAACTAAAGATCTTCTAGACAGCAACCACTCTAGGCAAACCACTTTTTCAAGTACAACTGTACGGCTTACCAGGTTTGGGTTTAGAGGTCCTTCAGGTGCTATCCTCGGTATCCTCTTATATTTCTTAGAGTGGTGCTTCTCAGACGAGGGTGAAGATGGACGCTTCATACTTGGAATTCACTAATGGTTCGGGAGAGAGGGAATAGAAGGTTCAGGAGAGAGTTTGGGTAAGGGATCGAATGAAACCCTTATGTTTTATCATTTGGGAATCTCAAACGTCATAAAAACAAAAACGTGGGAAATCAAATAGTGGTGAAATCAAAATTACCGCGATATGGGTAAAAATAAATAATCTTCATAGTAAGACCATGGGTAGGCATTACAGTGTGATGAAAACTAGTCATCACTTTGAGATAGTTAGTAGTCGTCACGGTGAGACAGTGAGCATTATGTGTAGTTACTGTGAGATAGTGAGTTGACAGACCGTGAGAATAATGTCTTGATGGTGAGACCATGAGCATAAAATAGTAACTTAGATACAGTGACCATGGAACTGTAATGTAAAATACAGTAAAGTATTAAACATTAAGATCAGTAAGATATTAACTAATGATTAATCATACCAATATTATGTATGATGTCGTCTAGTCTCTCAGAATTTAATGGTTTAGTGAATATATCAACATGTTGATATTCAGTACCAATGAATTCCAAAGTGATATCAACTTTTTGATAATGATCCCTCAAAAAGTGATGTCTTACATCAATATGCTTTGTCCTAGAATGAGACACAGGATTCTTAGAGATATTAATAGCACTTGTGCTGTCACAATTTATTTGGACATGTCTGAATTGATATCTAAAGTCTATTAATGTGTGTTTCATCCAAAAAAATTGTGTACAACAACTTCCTGCAGCTATGTATTCAGCTTTTGTAGTTGACAATGCAACAGAATTTTGTTTCTTACTACACCATGATACAAGTGACTTTCCTAAAAGATGACATGTTCCATAGGTTCTTTTTCTATCTAACTTACATCCAGCAAAATCAGCATCAGAATAACAAACTAATATAAATGATTTTCCTCTGGGATAGAACAGTCCTAAATTGGGAGTATGCTTGAGGTATTTGAAAATTCTCTTCACAGAATTTAAATGTGATTCTTTAGTTTTTTATTGAAAACGAGCACACATACATACACTAAACATAATATGAGGACGACTTTCAGTCAGGTAGAGTATACTTCCAATCATTCCTCTATAAGTGGTTTGATCAACAGATTTACCATTTTCATCAAGATCCAACATTCAGGTGGTACTCAATGGAGTGGCACAACCTTTTGTGCCATCCAATCCAAAATATTTTAAAAGATCTCTAGTATATTTACTTTGTGTTAAAATAATTCCATCATTATTTTGCAATATTAGAAATCCAAGAAAGAATTTGAGTCCACCCATTAAACTCATTTCAAATTCATTTTGCATCATTTTAGAATAATCAGTACATAGAGAATTTCTTGATGATCCAAAAATAATATCATCTACATAAATGTGTACTAATAAAACATCTTTAGAAATTCATTTTATAAATAGAGTAGGATCAGCTATTCCTTTTGTAAAACCTTTGGAAATTATAAAAGTACTTAATCTATCATACCAAGCTCTTGGAGCTTTCTTTAAACCATATAAATCTTTTGATAATTTGAAAATATGATTTGGAAAATGAGGGTTTGAAAATCCAAGTCGTTGTTCAAAAAAAACATCTTCAGCAATATATACATTCAAGAATGCACTCTTGACATCCATTTGATATAGTTTGAAATTTAGATGTGCAGTATAAGCAAGTAAAATCCTAATAGCTTCTAATCTGGCTACTGGAGCAAAAGTCTCCTCATAGTCAATACCTTCTTCTTGGCTATATCCTTGTGCAACTAGCCTAGCTTTATTTCTAACTATGTCTCCAGAATCATCTACTTTATTTCTAAACACCCATTTAGTGCCTATTGTGAAAGTTTCCTTAGGACTTTCAATAAGATTCCAAACTTTATTTCTTTCAAATTGATTGAGTTCTTCTTGCATAGAAATTATCCAAAATTAATCATTAATAGCATCATCAATGTTTTTAGGTTCAAGCTATGACAAGAAGGCTTGATGTTCAACCTGATTTCTAAGAGAAGCTATAGTATGTGTCCCTCTATCAAGATTTCCTACAACAGCATCTAAAGGATGATTCTTTAGAATTATAATTGATCAAGTAAAGGTAAGACTAGAAATTTCAGGTTCTTCTCTTGGTTTAGGTTCATTAGGAGAAGATTTTGGAATAAGTCTATAAATGGTTGTCTTTATAGCAGGTTCATTAGATTTGTTATTATGGTCCATAACAGATAAATCTTCTTCAAGATTTTCAAGAGAGGTTTTAGGCTCATGTGGATCAGTTTCATCAAATTTGATGTGAACAGATTCTTCCACACACATGGTTCTTTTATTAAAAACTCTATAAGCCTTTCTAGTTAATGATTATCCTAAAAATATTCCTTTATCACTCTTAGAAGCAAACTTATCAAGATTATCTTTTGTATTGAGAATAAAAACTTTGCAGCCAAAGACTCTAAAGTAATTGATTTTAGGTTTTCTATTGTTCCAAAACTCATATGGGGTCTTCATAACAACAGGTCTAATTAAGACTCTATTAATAATATAACAAGCTGTATTCATAGCTTCAGCCTGAAAGTAAATAGGCAGGTCATATTCAATAAGCATAGTTCTAGCAATTTCATGCAGGGTTCTATTTCTTCTTTCTACTACACCATTTTGCTCAGGTGTCCTAGGAGCAGAATAGTTATGAAAATAGCCATTATGCGAGAAGTAGGATTCAGACTCATGATTCTCAAACTCATGGCCATGATCACTTCTTAGGTTTTGAATCTTAAGTCCACTAAGGTTTTCTAGAGATTTGGAGTATTTAACAAAGTAATAACAAGCTTCACTTCTGTGGGATAAGAAGTATACCCAAGTATATCTATAAAATTCATCTACTAGGACATAGACATAGTGCTTCCCATTTAAACTATAAACTCTAGATGGTCCAAACAAATCCATGTGAACTAACTAGGGAGGTTGAGAAGTTGAAACTTCTTTCTTTGATTTAAAAGAAACCTTATGTTGCTTTCCCTTTGGATAGGGATTACAAACTTTGTCATTTGGAAACTCAAGTTTAGATTGGTCTCTAATGAAGTTCAACCTAGTTAGTTTTCTAAGTGAGTGTATATTGCAGTGTCCCTATCTTCTATGCCATATGCAGGACTCTTTATGAAAACCATTTAAACAGGTAACATTTTTCTTTGCTAAGGAATTTAAATCAACAGCATAAACATTTTCATTTCTTAGAGCATAAAATACTAAAACATTTTTAGAATTGAAAACATTACAAGAATAATTTTCAAATTTGACAATAAAACCATCATCACATAATTGATAAATACTTAACAGATTATATTTAAGTTCATCAACAAAATAAAAAATTAGAAATTAAAACTGAATCAGGGTTACAAATTTGGCATGGGCTGATGATATTTCCTTTTGAATTATCACCAAAGGTGACTTGACCTCCATCAACCTTTATTAAACTCTTGAAGCATGAGTAATCTCCAGACATATGTCTTGAACATCCACTGTCCAAGTACCATGTCTTCTTGTGGGAACTCTTCAAGCAAGTTTCCTACAAAACAAATTTAGATAGGAAATGATTTTGGTACCCAGATCTTCTTGGGTCCAGATAGGTTACAAATCAAAGCTTTTGGTACCCACATTTCTCTTATGGGCCTCATATAATTTATAGAATCAAAATATTTTTAAAGATAAACTCTATTTGATTTATAACTATGTGAATAACTAGTTGAAGCATATGAATGTCCAGAACTAGAACTAGCAGTATTCTGTCAAGATTTAGGAATAAATCTATTCTTAGTAAGCTGTCTCTGTCCTGGTTTGTAGCCTATTCCAGTAGTGTATTTTGGCACAACCTGCTTTCCTAGAATTTGAGTTAGTGTTTCTTTTCCATTTGTGAAATTCTCTAAGTATTTTATATGTTGCTCATTAGACTTTTTCTATTCAGTGTTCTCCTTTAACAGTTGAGCAATTTTCCCTTTTTCAATAGTAAGTTCGGTTTTAACAATAGTAGTGAGAGCATGTTGTTTCTTTAGCAATTTGTATTTATCCTTAAGTTCATTGCATGTCTCCTCCAACATATTACAATATTCATATAATTCCTTAATAGTATTATTTTCATAATCAGAATCAGATTCTACATCATCTCCAGAATAATAAGAATTTAAAACAGGAGTATCTGAGGTTACCTCAGATGTGTTTGTCATGAAACACATGTTGGCATGTTTTCTTTCAGAATCAGACATTTCAGATTCACTTGTGTTGTCTTCAGAAGCACTTCAAGAAGCCTTCATAGCCGTTTTGTACTTACTATCCTTGTAACCTTATTTCTTCTTGAATTTTAGCTTTGGGAATTCTAATTTAATTTGTCCATTCCTTTTATACTCATAGAAAACAACTTCATCACATTTATCTGGCTTTTTCCAATCCTTCTTCCAGTGTCCCTTATTGTCATACTTTCCTTTGTAATTCGATTTTTTGAAAAGTTTCTTCTTCCTATAAAATTTCTTAAACCTTCTGGCTATCTGAGCCATTTCAGCATCACTATCAGTGTCTGAATTTTCACTGGTTGAACTCTCTGTAGGTATTTTCATTTTCTCTTTGTCCGTATTCTTTGAAGCAGTAGTCTTGAAAGCCACATATTTTTTATTAGTTTCATCATCTTCCTCTTTATTCACCTTGAGTTATTCCTCATACATCATAAGCTTACCAATGAGTTGTTTGACAGGTAGAGCAGAAATGTCATATGATTCTCTGATTGAGACAGTGGTGCCTCTCGATCGTTCTGGTAAACATCTCAAGATTCTCATAATTTGTTCCTTTGCGGGAACAACCTTCCTGAGTGAATTCATTTTATTGACTATCTCATTAAACCTGAGATACATATTAGAAATAGTTTCATCAGTATTCATTTTGAAATTATCATATTTCATAGTATATGTATTTAATCTCATTTCTTTAAAATTGGTTGTTATTTAAATAATGCTAACGGTCATATTTGATCTTTTTAATGCAATTAATGTTATTTATTGATAGTTATTGGCATGTCAGGAAACTGTATCTCATACCTATGAAAAGGGAATCATTCATACTTCCAGAACTCGTGGAAGATAAAGAAGTTTGAGATACAAAACACGAAGAAGTAGTACACGTGTGGCGTGAAAGTGTGAATATACAACGTGAAGAACTTACATACACCTGAGAGTACTGTGCTGAACGAGATGAACAATCCTGAGCAAGATAGAGATAGCAAGACGTTCAAAGAACTCTTATGAATGCAATCAAACACCACTAAATAACACACGATGAATCAAGAGATCATTCTCACTCCTGTAGAAGACAAGCTGAACTACGACACTCTGTTTTTCAACAGAAAAACCAGAGAAGGACTCTGAATCATTCCTGCTGAATCCAACGAGCCCAGAGCTACATTGATAATCACTAGAGCTTTCTAAACTCTTATCTGTCCTCTCTAAGTGATTTATTTATCAACTTTCGACCAGTGTGGTGTACTCTGTATATCTTATACACACACTGTCTCCTGCACTGAACTGGAGGATATCAAAATCCTCACTCCAAATCTCTTAACTCTTGTTTACCCACATCAACTTTGGAAGAGGTCCTTGTGTGGCCTGGTCTTTGTTTTGTTTCCCATGAAGAACAGTGGTAGAGGTCCTTGCGTGGCCTGGACAGTTTTGTAAACTATTGTTAACCCTGATTGAGGGTGTGGATCAAATTTATATAAATTTGAGAGGACTAAGTCTCAGCTTGAGACTGAACCTGTTTTTATTTCTACTGTGCATCTTTAGTTTATGTTCAATGTATACTACATATATCTTATTTATTCTACTGCTATTACTTTGAAATAAAAAATATTTTAAACCTACTTTTATAGTTAAATTAGCAAGTGTTTACACTTGTTAATTTAACTATCAAAGTAGCTTTAAAATAGTTTTTTAGTTGAAACTAATAGCAGGAGAATAAATAAGATATATGTAGTATACTTTGAACTTAATGTAAAGATGCACATCAGATATAACAAGAGGTTCAGTCTCAAGATGAGACATAGTCCTCTCAAATTTATATAAATATAATCCACACCCTGGATGGGGTTTAACAAGAGTTTTCAAAACTGTCCAGGCCACGCAGGGATCTCTACCACTATTCTTCATGGGAAACAAAATAAAGACCCGGACACACAAGGACCTCTTCCACAGTTGACGTGGGTGAACACGAGTTAAGATATTTGAAGTGAGGATTTTGATATCCTCCAGTTCAGTGCAGGAGACAGTGTGTATAAGATATACAAAGTACACCACACTACTCGAAAGTTGATAAATAAATCACTTAGAGAGGATATATAAGATTTCAGAAAGATAATGTGATTATCAATGCAACTCTGGACTCGTTGGATTCATTAGGAATGCTTCTGAGTCCTTCTCTGGTTTTTCTGTTCAAAAACAGAGTGTCGTAGTTCAACATGTCTTCTACAGGAGTGTGAATGATCTCTTGTTTCGTGGTTTGTTCTTCAGGGGTGTTGGATTACATTCATAAGAGTTCCTTGAATGTTATGCAATCTCTTTCTTGCTCAGGATTTTTATTCTCGTTTAGCACAGTACTCTCAGGTGTATATACATTCTTTGCGTTGTATATTCACACTTGCACGCCACACATGTATTACTTCTTCATGTTCTGCTTCTCAAATTCTTTATATTCCATGAGTTCTGGCAGTAGGAATGATTCCCTTTTCATAGGTAAGAGATATGGTTTCCTGACATTCCAACAACTATCAATAAATAACATTAATTTCATTAAAAACATCAAATATAACCGTTAGTATTATTTAATTAATGTTGAAAAAAAGTTAAGAAATGGTGTCACAGTGATTAAGTAAATGATGTCTTCTTCACAATATAGTCTTCACAGTATGGTCTTCACGGTATGAGGTTCATAGTATGAGCTTCACGGTGTGTAGCTCATGGTTTCTGGATCATGGTTTGTCCTTCACGGTGTCTGGGTCACGGTGAGTCCATCATGGTGTTTGGGTCACGGTGTGTGGGTCACGGTGAGTCCTTCACAGTGTCTGGGTCATAGTGTGTGGGTCACGGTGAGTCCTTCACAGTGAGTTCATACTTTGACCAATATCTGTATTTGGACTTAGACAGTAATATTCAGAATATGGATTAAGTTTAATCATTAGAGAGTAAGAGAACATGAATCATAAATATAATGTATTGATAATATATGTGAGATTTGGGATCATGCATAAGACTTTTAAATAATAAAGAGAGTAACTAACATCCATAAGATTTGTTATCATTAAAACATGTTGTGTAGTTATTATTGAGATTGAAGAGCATTAGAAAGATATGCAATGAAGATTGAGATTAATTAACAATAATAGGATTTGTGATCATGAAAACATGATTAACACATGAGGAGTCCAACAGTTTCTAACCTTACAATGGGGGAATAAGATTCATAAAAATCCATTCCTTATACATATCCATGACATTTAAAAACAACGCTTGCTTTGTGTCTTGAAACATAATTGTGTTAATTAAAATTTTTTTATAGACTATGATTGTTCTGATAACGTTTTTAAATTTCAGGCGTGGTACATGTTCCACTTTTTTATCAATTTTATCCAACTCTATATTCATAAAATCCTCCTATTATTTATGTTGATTAGCCTATGAAACTAATTCCACTTCAATTTTTGAAATATGTGATTTCGGGTTGTCTAATTTATTCTTTCTTATAATTTGAACTATAGACTTATGATTCCCAAGAATACTTTCAGTCTCAAAAATGTTTTTTAAAGTTATAAATTTCAATGTTCCTCTTCCATTTTCACAATCCTCGTCACTCATATCACTAGGATCCATATAATTCCCCATTAAATCACTATTATCTTCGTTGGAATTATTATGATTGTATTCCTAAAAATTATCAATACATTTTTTTAAAAATATTCGATTTTCAAGAACATTCTCATCACCTCTGTCAACCAAATTTTGTAAACATTTCTTCTAGAACTTCTAACATCCTCCATTGGATTAATATCTTATAAATGTTCCTTCTTTATCATTCTCATCGAGCTTACCATGTTTTAGATTTTTTATTTTATGTAAACATAGAAAAATAAAATAATGGAAGTATTTTAATTATGTTTTTCGTTCTACAACATTTCATAAGAAGACACTTGGGATTCTTATATCAAAAAACATCTATTCTAAAAATTTATAACGATGCTTTTTTCTTATTTAAAATAGAACATTTAATGTTTTTATTTTATTTACATGATTCTTCCCATTTCTACCAATCTGTTATTCTTAATCTCTACTACTCTATTTTTTGTGGGGAATATACACAACTATGTTGATGAATGATTTAGTGATTTCAAACAAAATATTTAAACAATTTATATCTATATGCAGTACCACTATATTTTTTAAACTTCCTTATATATACCCCCAATTATTTCACAACTTCTCTTCTGATGACTCTGAAAATTACTACAACAACTGAAATGTGTTTCATAAACATGATGATAGTCCTATCAGTGGAATAATCAACTAATATGATATATTAAAAATTATATTTGGAATATTGATGTCTCATCGGACCATATAAATTAGAATGAATGAGTTCAATATGTCTTGTAGATTGAATACCACCATTCTTATTACTCTTATTAGTCATATTTCCATTCAGAAATGTTACAAAAATATTTTCTTCTCATATTTTATCTACAGGAAAACATCTTACAACATCAAATTTAGAGTGTTTGTTCATGTTTTTCTACCCATGGTGGTCATGTCTTTAGTTCCAAAACATAATTAATCATCAGCACTTATGTAACATTATTTGAAAAAAATTTCTATTTGGAAGTGATTCCCAGAGTTTCAGTATCCTATTGTAATAACAATTCCATCTTTCACACATTTGGTAAAATAAAAAAAATTCATAAATCCAAATATTTTCCACTATCACAAAGTTGACGTAAACTATGTATGTTATGATTTAGTCCATCGAAAAAAAAAACTTCTTTAGATTTTACTTTTTAGCCTCTAGATCATACATTTTATTTCCTTCAGTTTTTAAAGAACTGTCATTCCAAAAGGTAAAAGCACCTCCATCATTATTTGAAACATGTATAAATAATTTTAGATCACATCCCATTTGAAAATTCCAGCCTATATCAAGTAATCATGGTTTCTCCTTTTTTTACTTGCTCTCCAGGTAGTCTTAACAACAAAGTCTCCTTCATAAATTTTTTTTCCTACTTATTTTACTTTTTTGGCATAGAAAACATGTCCTGGATGAGTAGTCATACATTTTTCATAAAAACTGACCTATTTGAAAAAATATACCATAAAATTATTTCAGGCAATCAAACTAATTTTTCATTGGAATGTTTCTAACATCTTGTAAATTTTACTTTTTCAATATTTTGTATGTTTGGAAATTTAGTCATTCTACCATCAATATTTTATCAACTATGTTCAATCACTCTTCATTAATGATATGTGTTATTCCATAAAATAAAATCAATGTTACCATGGGATCCACATAACTAATAATAACCATATATTATTAATTTTTTTTTAAATTATTATATTTATCTATAGAAATATTGTTGAGGTTTATAACTTCAATTTCTCAAACATACTTTGGGTGTAGACAAATTTCTTATAAAGGGAGTTTTAAACATTTTTATATGTGAAAAATTTCTCACATCTGTTATCAACGAATGATTTCCCAACATAATTATTCTCACATAAAATGTTAAATAAAATAAAATGAAACATTTGTATTTTAGGGTGAGGATTTCACCTGATTCCTGATTTGAACTTTTTAGAAACATTGGAAGCATCAATAATTACATCAAAAGAATTGCTATATTTTAATTTATTGTTCTCAAAGTGATTTCTTCCTCAATATGTTTTGATCAAAACTTTTTAAATTTTTCTTCCTTATCTTCCAACTTCATTTTAATATCTTCCACCATATCTTCACTTTGACCAAAAAAATTTATAACTTAATATCTCATTGATTTATTATTCGTATTATGAAAATGTATTTTTCACCATTATAACCTTTTACAATATCATTTAGTATCATTATAATTTATTTCCTAAGAGATATATTTCTCTCAAGACATGAAACATGTTATGGTTTGAGATAATACATTCTAAAATATTCTTAACCACCATCTCCATCACTATTTAAGGAATCTTGAACATCTTGAACTTTTTCAACGATTATTATAAACCTTTCTGAAAATTCATCCACTAAATAATTATATTCATTGGATTATATTTTACCTCTCTTACTTGAGAAACATTTTTTGTCTCTAGTTAGCTTCTTCTTATATTTTTTGAAAGAGTTTTCTTCTTTAAATAATTGTCACCAATTATTCCCTTGAGGGTTTTCATCGGAATCGTCACTATATTCCCCAAATATAGTTTTCTAGGGAAATTCATAGAAAATTTTCGGATTCCACCACAATAAAAAAAATTAGAGTAATATTACCTCTATACATTCCTCTTCCTCCTCAACAGTTCTGAGACATAAGAGACATAATTTTTTCATTAAATTCATCATCATTGTTATCTATAGAGTAATAAGGATCAACATTGTTAATATATTGAATTTTCATTTTTCTCATTTCATATAAGGTAATTTAAACATTAATCTTATTTTAAAACATTACAAATTTTCTAATTTCATAAGAAAAAATACTTTTTTGAAAATAATCAAGAGATAAATCACCCTTTTTCGTCTTAAAAATAAATTTTACTGTAAAAAAATCTAAAAATCATATCCCATGTTTATTAACAGTTGAATAATATTTTAGGATTCCTTTTATTCCTCAAATTTTGAAAACAATTTCACTTACTTTGGTGATGTATTCCCCCAATAGTTTTTATATATCTCATTCTTATATATTAATACATACAACACTAGTTTTTTATATTTCATTCCAGCACTTTAGTATTCACTAAAAAACCACTTTCCAACTTCTCCCAGATACCCATGGATCTTTTGAGAACCATCAACTTCATATAATTTTTTTATAAGGACAAAATGAAAAAATTTATAGAATATCCATCAAAATAAATATTCTACATGTTAGTAAAAATCAGTGGACCATCTTAGTCAATAGGTGGAAAACCAATTGTAGAGGAATCAAAAAATTACAAGCTAATATATAAGAGATATGGAATCACCATTTTCTCCTAACCATAATAATTTCTTCCATAAAAAGTTGGAATTATAATACTGTGGAAAAAATGAGCTTATCTATGATATTTATTCAATAAGGTAACCTAACCCTAGTATGAATTGAAGTCCTAATGAATTTAATAACAACTAGTAGTTGATTTAGTTTTATAAACTTATATGTTTACAAAAATTTAGAAGCTTAACCCATGTAACACGTTAATTTTACTTACCTTGTCAGTTTTAGTAAATATTAATGCATGAAAAATTACAAACGAATGTAAATCAAGAATGATTTATAAGGTTCAGCCACAGCGTGGGAACCATTATCATATCCAAAACCTCTTCCGTGGGTCTATAGAAATCCATTATTATGAAGATGTGAATTTAACTTCTGAAAGCCACTATTAGACACCATATATCTCCAAATAAAAATTATTATAACAACCCCTATAATTTTATAATTTTTTGTTACAAAAACTGATCCAAAAAAATTAATAAAGGATTTTTTTCAAATAGCCCCAAAATATATTTTCTGGGATCCATAGTCTAATGTTTCTAGGCACGATTCTCCCAGTCTAATGAGTCTGGGTCTAATAGACTCAATTTGATGAATTTAGTATAATGAAATTAGTAGGATGAACCCATTCTCAATATGCATTACTCAAACACTACTCAAATTCTCATTCTAATCATCCCCAGTATAGTAAAGAAAACATTATTATTTTCATCCTTTTAATGAAGTCTTTATCCAATATGATATCTTTGAAACATTTTTTGTATTTCTCTTCCTTTTATTCCAATATGAAATTTTGTAATATATGAATGTAACATGATTTCATTTATAGTAATCTAAAAACAGTAAATATAGTAAACATAGAAATGTTTCCCACTAACTCAAATAAAAAACATAGACATCTATGTATATTGGAATTTCATGTTTGACCAATTCAAATCTAAACAAATATTCTAGAATCATCTTGATTTTTCTTCATAATAACCCTTTTTATACTTACTAACCTTTTCCAGCCCGATGGAACCTCCTCATGTCATTATAATGAATCTTCCTTATCACAGTACAATGGAACATCAAAATCTCATTATGAAGGAATATCATCAGCTTGTTATGATAGAATCCTCTAAAAAATTATTAAAATAATCATATTTCTTGAAAAAATATATAAAAATATTTATCATTTTGAATCAATCATCTGATAGATCATTGTATATTCATAGTCTGGTGGATTGGTCTTAGAATTGAACTCACTCTTTTAGCTTTTCTCATGTAAGAATAACTCAGTTGTAATCTACACATAGTTATAACTCATCTTTATCAGATGGATCGGGGTCAAAAACACTGGTAACTCTAATTTTCTATATCTGATAGAGACATGACATAAATACTCTTCTATATTTATCAAAATTAATCATACTGAATTATATAAAACATTGTGTCTGGTACATCTTGGTAGGATCTTCTGGGTATAGGTTTCTAGCATCGTTAAATTCAATTCAAATAAAATTATTAGCTTCCATTAATAAAAAAAATTCATGATTTATGAGAATTCCATGACCATCAAATCTTCTTTTGATTAACCTATGATTTTATGATGACTTCCCTTATAACATAAACCTTTTTTCTTTCTGACCCAAACTCTATACAATTGAAAACACATAATCTCCCATATTCATCAAAATTCTAATGTAAAATAGTTAAAAATATCTTATAATATTTGAGAATTTAAAACCTACTAACCAACATCTAACATCACATCAAAAAGTAATGGACGTTCCAAATCTTGATTACATTGAAACATACATTCCATGATTTATCACAACACTAAATTTATTTCATATCTTAACATGACTTTCCAAAAAAATATCTGATTTATCTAGAATTTTAATATGATAGTTATGAGATCGGTGATGTTCCCAATCAGGAACTATAGAATACTATCAGAACATATGTTTTTAGTAACTTCAACATCTGATTTGGATTAATCATATAACCTATTCTTGGAAAAAAATTCTATAATTTTCTCTTACAGAGTGTTTAGGTTAAAAATTTTAGAAACATCTGAATTTCTTATAGAAACTTTTACCAAAGAATTGAGTTTGATTGGAATAAAACAAAAAATGTTTTCTGTTAAAAGGTTATTCTCCAAAAAATACAAAAGACTTTTCCAAAAAAACATCACATAGGATATTCATATATAAGATGATCCTCCAATGGGAACTAGTCTCTCATATATTATTATCATATGATGATATAGTATCTAGTTCCATTGAGATATTCAAATAATTATCCAAGTCATATATCTTAAAATTAAATCAATAGAGGAAAAGGATTACTTAGCACCAAATAAAAAATAGATGGTGCAAAGGATAAGAAGGGAAAGATATAAACTCAATTATGTAATAATTGTGGAATGAAACATCCTAGTAAACTATTAAAGGGAATTTTATATTTTTTTAAAATTATCAATATATGGTCCATGTAGATCATTAATGAATGTTAAAGGAATAAATTATTGATTAACAGTGTTTTAATGGTGAGAATGTTGGGAAATATTCAAACTAATTCTCTTATCGTCATGGATTACCTTAAATATTTCATTTTAGAATTTATTAATGTTATCATGGTGTATTATTAAAGTGATGAAGGTCATGAGAATAAACTATGAACCATTCATGGTAATCCTATATGAAAGAAGTTATTTTTGAAATTTATCATATGTGAATTATAGATTTAGAATGTTTTTGTTCTCTGCAATATTGTATCCATGTATGGAATATTTTTTTAATTTTTTAAGATAATTAAGTCCCTCACCATTATATATAAACTTTATAGTTAATATTTTTTTATGTAACGATAGATACAGTAAAAAATTTTGAATTTATAATAGTGATGTATTTGAATTTTTTATAGAGTAGTATAAAGTGTTTTATGTTTTAATGATTAATTCGGAACCTTGGATTTTATTATTTATATTTTAGTGATTACTCTAATAGTTTATAGTTTACATTTTTTATATTTCTCATTAATTAGGAAAACAAAATTTTTTATTATTATATAGATAGAAATAGTATTAATCAAATGATATAAAATTATATAAGATCATTATCCATTAATTTATTTAAAGATCCATTAAATTATTACTTTAGTGCTCTTTCTATGAAAATTACATCCTGAGAGATAATCATTTTGAATATATGATTAATCAAACACAAAAAAAATGATCGAATCATAAATGAAGAATTAATTCAATTAAGAATATTTTCATTTAACTCCTACAGGTGTTTGTGTTAAATATATCATGTTTTATATAGAATGTATCACTTAAGTTTCATGGTATGCTTTTAGAATCCCATTTATATGCATATGTCTTATAAAAGATCACATATTTAACATGAAATGTTTATTTATGTTATAATAATTTTTATTTTCATAAATTTGAAATAAAAATTCAGGGGAAAATCAATTATTATTTCAAGACATGATCAAAATGAATTAAAATTACAAGGATGTCATTTCTATAAGAGGAAAACGTAATAACCAAATATTTTAGTTTATCAACAATATATCTTATGGTAAATCAATGCAATGATTAAAACAAATTGAGATGTACAATTAAAATATTATTTCTTTAATATGATTCTTATAACCTTTCCCTTGGTTTGGTAGGTATAAAATGAAGTAATCACATATTGATATATATATATATATGAATGTTCTCTTCAATAAATATGTACTTATTAATGATTAGGAAATAAAAAAGTAGCTTTAAATAAGATCATATACGAATAATGGAGGTATTTTTTAAAAACACATTATTATGTGTGTAATGTATTTTTATATTAATAAATTATGTTAACCACAATTTATTAATTATTTTGATGAAAATTTATTGTTATAGATTTAATAAAATAAACTTATAAACATCTAATTGTTTTTTACTATAAAGGGAATTAGAATACAATTATTAATTCTTAAAGAAAAATATTCCCTAAAATGGGTTTTAGGCATTTCTGTGTGGATATTAGAATAATTTTATGCCAAATATTGAAATGTTTTTTTATAAAATTAAATTCATTTTTTGTGTTATCATATCAAAATTATCTTATTGATACGTTTTTTTTATTTTTCACAAATAGGTGTTTTGGTAGTGATTAAACAAAAGAAATGATTTTATAAACAATGTTACTTTTATGACATTAACATGATATAAGAATAAATTGAGTGTTTATGAATCCTTTTTATAGACATAATATATATTAAATAGGTAATATAATTCATTTTAAACATTAATATTTCACTTAAAAATTTTTGGTTTGGACTTGGGAAATCCATGTAATATTTTTATTCAAATAGAAACTAATTTTCATTCTATTTTTTATTAAAGTATTTAAAAGGTTCCATTAGTTTTTTAACATTGAATTATATAAAATTCTCCATTAATTTAATCTAATCCAATAAATATCATTGGAATGATTATTATTCATTATTTGGTTTTAATTTAATTTTTATTGTTTAAAGATATATTTTTCCAAAAATAGTTCTTCATTATATTTTTTGAACTTATATTCATAATAATTTTTAAATATTATAGGAAATGAATTTTTTAAAATAGTTTTAATATTTGGAATAATAATAATTTATATTATTTATTGATTGATAGATAAATGTGGGTCATGATGAATAGAAGTCTTGGAAGAAATTATCACAATAACAAGTGATAAAAGGAATTAAAAAAGGGTTAAAATAAATAGATAAGTGTAGAAATAAACTAAGAAATGTCTAAATCATTTTGGTTGAATGTATTTCAACCAAATCTCATTCCACAATCAAAATTGATCGCCTTTTAGTAGGTTCTGAGTACAACAGAAGCATGTGATAGAAGGTTCCCAACTTTAAATTTTCCCATGATCGATGATTAATTCAAGATTTTAAACATCAATGAATATAGTGATCAAAAAAATTAAATCAAAGAACTAAGAAATAGGAATCACAATGAAACTAGAGGTAGGATCATATCATATTATTTTTAATTAATTTTTTTAATTCTTTATTTATTGATGAATATGGAAATACATCAACATCATTGTTTCATTAATTAGTAAGAATCATGTTTAGATTCCCTTTAGAGATTATCCACACGTGTTCCATGAATCTCTAGGCATCACCGAAGGAAGATCTAATTTCTATCACAACAGATCATTTCCCTTTTGTCATCCACATTTGATCGCTATGAGAATTGATTCCAAAGAATTCTCTAGGATCAAGTGGATGAAGATGACTTTCTATTCAAGAGAGAGATCTTGGAGAAGGGAGATCTCAAGGGCTGGAGAGAATTATAAAATTTTGTTCTGCACAACCCCAAAAAATGAATTTTTTTAAGGATAAAATAACATAACTTGATTTATATATCACTAGGGTTAAAATAAAATAATTCCACAAGTGCCGTTTATTATTTATTTAATACAAGATAAAACCCCATGTCAAATAATAATTATATTATTATTTCTTGATGTGTGTTTAAATTTTGAATTAAAACTTAATAATCTTTAATAAAATAATATTCAATTTTTATTATTTTCTCACTAAACCATTTAATTTTTCCTTCATTCCTCCTTGTTATTTTTTAGACTGTGAATTATGTATACTTATTTATTAAAAAAATATCCCTGTATTATTCTCTAATAAATAATTAAGTATTATTGTCACTAAATAGAAAATAAATATTTTTTAAATATTCCTATCAAATTACTTTATCTTGAATAAATTATGACATAATAAATGTGATCAAGAAAACAAGAATGATTTTTAAACCATGTACACGGATAATATTAATTCAACTTGTCGAGTAATAAATAATAAAATATTATTTAACTGAGATTCTAAATACACTTAGTGTGTGACTTTCAGGGCCTCTCTCTGAGTAGTATTAGGTAGAGAAAGCTGAAGTCAATGGTTGGAATCCTACAATAAGTTAAGGGACTAATAGAGAATCAAGTTAGTTCCTTAATGACACAATACCTCATACTGACACTTATTGTGTAATATAATTATTTTTTAATAATATCTCCAATAAATTAGGTTTCATGATAGTTCCATCAACCTATATTCTTAACGTCTCTTTATTTGACATTCATGAAATGTGTCTTTTATATCAAACACCATGGTCATAGATTTATTTCAGCAATATCATTTCCATTAAGTAGCCTAATATATTTGCTGGAGATGGTTTCCTAGAACCAACTTCTTTTTTACTTTATAATAACTTATATTCATGGTTTTGAATATAAATAAATTCCTTATCACTTCAGGATTTTTCTTCCACGTAGCATTGTATGTGATAATGTCCAAAGAGTATTTATCATACTAAAAGGTCGTAGAAGATCCCTACTATGATGAGTACCTGAATGTGCTATGACACAATTATTGAATATATTTTCTATAGCTAGATGATATCATTTGAGGGACATAAATGATACAAGCTATCATGGGTGGAGACATATAGGAATTTGAGTCACCTTTTCATGGTGTACTCCCTTGGTAATGACTAGGAGGCTGTTGTGAGAATGAGACTAGATTGTAGGAAATCCAGATTTATAAATGTCATTGGATTTTCTTATTTACAGACGTGTGTATTGGTCCATAGATTTTAATTTTTTTTCTTAATGGATATTATGAGTCACACACATTAATGTATTGAAAAAAAATGTGATGAAAGATGTTCTCTGTGAGGTAGGATACAATGGGTTCATCACAAGTAAAATTTCATTAAAGAATAATATGAGAAATGATTCTTCCCCTCTATTCGTTAAAAAATTTTAATATCTTAGTCCATTTGATTGAAATGATAAAGACTAAATAAATACATGTATATTGTGTTCTATAGGCATGTTTTTTTCCAAAAAAATCAAAGAAAGGGATATCAATAAAATTGGTTGATAGAACTGGAATGCAACCTACTTGATTGGTGATATTGAGAATTAAATAGATTATATTACTCGATAAGAATTTTTTTGCGGTGACATGTCGTTGAAACATTAAATTACTCATTTTGGTTGCCTTGGTGTTTTTCAAGATGTTAACATTAGACTTTAGGCAGGTTCACCTAAAGCCACTGAGAAAGAGGCCTAGAGGGTCACACACTATGTGTATCCAGTATCTAAGTTTCATAGTTTATAATTTTACAAGTTGAATAAATATTTTCCTCTATTTTGGTTTAATAATTATACAAGAATATCAGATCACATTTATTCCATCACTAGTTATTCGATAGAATATATTATGAGAGAAATAATTAATAAATATTTGAATGGATTGGAAAACCATGTTTAATAGTCAATTGAGAAATAATAATATTGAATATTATTTAATTAAGTATTATTTATTTATAATTTTAAAATTAATCACATGTTAGGAAATAATAATGTTACTGTTACTACTTGACATGGGGTTTATCTAGGATTAATGAAATAATTAAAGGAACTTTTGAAAATTAGTCATTATTACCCTAGTGAAATAAATGTCTCGTTATATTATTCTCTAATCATCCAAGGAAAAACCAAGGGATTCCTATTATGTTGGGTGCAACGAATTAGTGAAGTGAACTTTGTCCTAGAGAGTTATTTATTATCCAAGAATTCTCTCATGAACGAGAGAGATTCTTCTCCACCGGATGAAGAAGAATGCTTTTGAAGCGGTTTTCAGGGAAATCCAATGTGGACATCACAAGTGCAAGGATCATCCGTGATAGCACAAGAAGACTCCTTTAGTGACATTTATAGATACATGGAACACATGTGGATCACCACTAGGGGATATATACCCCTGATCTCTACAACACAACAATGTTACAACTGTATATCTAAGGGTGAATGAATCAATGAAGAAGTATTCACCTTTGATGTAATTATTATTTAATTAAATTAATTTTAAAAAAAATACATTGATCACCTCTCTTTGTTCAGGTAATCAATTCCTTTCTCCTATCTCATTGATTTGATTTTATGAATCATTTAATTCATCATCCCATATATCTAGGATAGTTTGTTGGAAATGGAAAAAATTAAAGTTGGTCACCATCCCTCCCGAACATCTACTACACCGAGATCCTATATGTGGTATCAAAGTGGGAATACTATTATTTATAATTATTTAATAATCACTGGTGATTTCAACATTTATAATTGTGGTTTTCTCTTCACGTTTAATTTTTTTTAATCTAAAGGATGAGATTTGTTTCTTCTTTAATTTTTTCTCATAGATCTAACAGAAACTATTATTTTTATTACCAAAATTATATTGAGGATTCCATCCAAATTTTACAAGGATCCTGTATGGGTAACATATTAGTTCTTGCCAAGTAATCAGAATTACATGTTGTGTAGTTTTCTTCGTTGCAACCAATGTTGTTTGTCAATTAATCAACCAATGTACATTAATTACAAAAAGTGTGGTTAATTCTTACACTGCTTGTTGGCTAGAGATGGCTGGAACACAGTTAGCTGGAATACATGTCATCTGGCCCACTGGAAATCGTGTGTAGTACCTATCAGGTAATGGTTAGGTTGTGTATTCTATACACATCCTAAATGACTAGTGATCGTGTAACATAGAGTCAACATAGATTATGGACCATTGGAAATGTTGTATACTCCATGAATTATGAATTACACCTCACAAACTATGTCTCTATGCGTGTTCTTGGTATACACGGTGGATAATATATATTCCTTGTAGATCAGATCAACACCCCATGAACTATTACACATTATTCAGATTTAAATTTATTATATTATGTAACCCAAGATACATGTACTTGTGTGGGGGTTTAAAGCTTGGACACACCTTTTTATTGTCTTTAATATATATATATATATATATATCTGTTTGTTTGTGTGTGTGTGTGTTTTATTAACATCTGTGTAATAATCGAGATCTTCACATCATGTATGAGGTGTATTATTATCCTATGTGCATTAAATATGTCACAAAGAATAATGTGTTTACAAGTATAAAACATGTTGGGTAGTTGTTTATGGGTATTTACCTAGTGACCTCCAAGTTACATGTTATTTACACAGTTAATTTTAAATGAAAATATTAATTTGATTACAATTACAATGGATGAGAATATCCAAGAAATTTATAAAAGGTTTAAGATAAAATTATTGACTAATTAAAGATTATATATAATCTATTAAATCGTTATTTATCATAAATAAGAGAGATTATTGAATTGAATAATAGTTTATTAAAATTTTAATTAATTACATGCTTCTGGATGATAATGAGCTAGACCAGACCTTTGTAGGTCATTTCTTTCCCTTTAATTTATTATTAATTTATTTTTTTCATTTATGACTTTTCTCCTCATTAATATGTAGGGTATGATTTTTCATGGATCCTTTTATATAAACCACCTTTTACCCCTCAACTTCATTTGAGTAAAAAAAAATTAATATATGAAGCTCCCAAGCTAGTGGAGGAGGTTCAAGATAGGAGTCAAGGTAAAATCAATTCAAAGGTTATTCAAAGGTGGATATGTAAAAAGCTATAAGCACAAACCATACATGGTTCATTGTGTTTCTACCCAAGATCAGTGGTTATTTTATCAACCACTAGATTAACTAACCATTAGAACAATGTAATGATCATACCAGTTATTTTAATCCTGTCAATTAAATTGTTATTTCATTATCGTTGTTTTTTCACAATCACATAATTAATGAATTTAACCAACATTTAATCGAATTTATACAGGAGATTGAGATTCAATCGCAACTCACTACCTCTTATATGCCATAGTGGAATAATTTTAGTGAATAGAGGAACCATACCAAGTTGGACATGGTATGGTCTATAATGATTCATGCAGATATTTTACTTTAATTTTATGTATAGGCATTAAAAACATGGGCATTCTCATAAAACCAAGTACTATCTAAAGTAAAGAAAATGGAATTCCATTTAGTCTATTTAGATAAAAGAAACAAATTTTATCACTTAAATGTGTAGTTAGATGTGAGGAATTTATTAAGGCTTTATCAGGAAACAAACTAGAACCTTGGGGCATGAAGTGTATATTTATAAGGTATCCTAAGGAAACAATGGGATAATACCTATAAAACCACTCAATTAGAAATGTGACTACTTCTATTAAAGCCATATTTATTGAGAGGGAGAACATTCTCAAAAATTATATTGGAAGAAATATTGACATTGATGAAGTTGTTGCAAAAGATACAAAATAGTTGGTATAGAAACAATTTCCACATTTTCCAATGGATGTAGTAGTTCCTAAAACAAAATTACTATGAAGGATATGAATATATATAAGGGAAATAAAGAGATTTGGGTTTCCAGCCACCAAGGATGGTGTCTCATAATTTTTGGAAAAAGATGAACCTATCTCATGTGTTGTGGAAATAGAGAGATCAAAAATGTAAAATGTGAAGAAGCTATGAATTATGTGATGGATTCCACATATCAAAACAATGTTTGTGTTCTGGTCGATGTGAAATCTGATGTAAATCCTTTTGTGTGTAAATTGGTATTCAGGAAAAAATTAGAAATATTTGGTAAAGTAGGTACCAATAAATAATGGATTGTTTCTAAAAGGTTTAAACAACATCAAGGGATTGACTAATTTTAATAATTTTCTCCAGTTTCCATGTTCAAATCCATCATAATCATATTTTCCATAGCATATTACCATGGAATTGAGATCTGGCATATGGATTTCAAAACATCATTCCATAAATAGACCCATCATGAAGATGTTCTTATGACACAACCAAAAGGTTTTGTGAAACTAGGTTAAACGAAAAAAGATATTCATGTTGGAGAGATCCATTTATGGAATAAAGCAATAATTTAGGTCATGGAACATTCGATGTGATGAATCCATACAATAATTTGGTTTCATTAAAAATGAATGGTATCCTTATGTTTAAAAAATGTTTAGTTGGAATGCAATAATTATCCTTGTAGTATATTTTGACAAAAAATTACTTATTGGAAATGAAATACCAGTCTTACAATTTGTTAAGGATTGGTTGAAAAAGTTCTTCTCCATTAAGTACATTGGAAAATCAACCTAAATTCTAGGGTTAAAGTTAATTTATGGTAAATCCAAGATTCTTATTGGAATAATCCTAACTACATATATTGACAAGATACTAAAGAAATTTTGTATGAAAAAAATCCATGAGGGGATTGGTTCTAGTGTCACATGGTTTACATATTTCTAAGAAAATGTGTCTGCATACACAACTAGGGAAATATATAATAAATAAGATCTCATATGATTAATAAATGGTATCAATAAAGTATTCCATGTTATATATTGGACATGTTGTTTCATATGTATTGGGCATGGTATGAAGATATCGAGAAAATCCATCAGAACATCATTCAACTACTTTTAACACTATCCATAAGTATCTGAAAAGATCTTAGGAAATGTTCTTGGTGTATGGAGGTGACAAGGAGATTTTCATAAAGAATGTATGTTGATTCTATTTTTCATATGGATCATAGTGACCTTTAGTTGAAATCATAGTATGTATTCTATCTCAACAGGGGAGATGTGAGCTAGAAGAGTTCGAATAATTTATTATTAGTTGATTCTACTGGAATTTCTGAGTATATAGCAGCTTCTAATTCAGCCAAAGAAGCTATATTTATTCTTAACTTTGTCCAAGAGCATGATTTCGTACCTATCAGTAAATACCCTATCAAATTTTATTTTGATAATAATGCAGTAGTAGATATTGTAAAAGGGCTAGGGTAACAACCATAGAAAAAACACATAATATGAAAGTATTATCTATTGAGGGATTTCTATCAAAGGAGTGAAGTTATTGTGATAAAATTATACATGGAATAGAACATGGTGGACCCCTTTACTAAAGGAATACCTCAGTATAAGCATGAGTATCATGTCAGGGATAGCAGATGAAAGGTTGTTAGTAGTTGGATTATTGCATGGTGGCCTAACCATCAAGAAATTTTATTAAAGAAAGGATAACAAAAAGGCACGGAGGGGACTGACTAGGGGGGTGGAGAAAATAATGAAGTCCTAGAGCATCACCTAAAATAAGACTCACACACCCTGGGGGAAATGATCTCAGGCTGGAGAAGGAGATAAATTCATATTCTTTTGTACTTTATGATAACGTATATTCATGGTTCTAAATATTTATATATCCTATATCAAATAATTATTTTCCTTCTTCAAAAAATTTATTTTGATAATATTCTATGTGTATATATAACACTAAAAGATCATAATAGATCCCTAGTATGATGAGAACCAGAAAGTGCTATGACACTATTCTTGAATATATGTTATATATATATATGATGTCATTTAAGGGACACAATTGTTACATGATATTAGTGGTCGAGAATCATAGGAATTTGAGACACTGTCTCTTGGTGTACACCATTGATAATTTCTATAAGGATATTATGAGATAGAGACTCAAAAGTTGGAAATCAACATTTATAATTGTCGTTGGATGTTCCTATCGGTGGATGTGTATATTGGTCCTTAGACTATAAAATTATTTTTAATGGATATTATGTGTTGCGTACTTTGATATATTGATGAAAACCATGATGAAAGGTGTTCATGGAGAGGTAGGATATGCTGGGTGTGTCATGGGTAATATTGGATTAATGAATAATTCAAGAAATGATTTATCTATTATGTTCATTAGCAGATGTTAATATCTCAGGCCCCTTGATGGAAATGATATATCCTCAATAAATCCATGGCCATGGTTCTCTATAGGAAAGTTATTTTTTAGTAAAGTCAATGAAATAGATATCAAGAATGTAGGTTGATGGAAATGGAATGCAACCTTCTCAATTGGAGATATTGAGAATTAACGGGGCTATATTACATGGTATGAACTCATATGAGGTGGCATGATTTAGTGGAATTAACTTCTTTCTTTATTGGTGCCTTGTCTTGTTACTAGACAATAAAATTGGAAATTATGTAGATTCGCCTAATTCCACTAAGAAAGAGGTCAAGAGGGTAACACATTATGTGTATCCAATATCTCAGTTCAATAATTTATTATTTTACAATTTGAAGAAATATTATTCTTGGTTGTGGTTCAATAATTCTTCATGTATGTCGGATCACATATATTTTGTCACTAGTTATTCGAGAGAATATATTGTGAGGAAAAAAAATTTATAAATATTGAGGTTTCTTAGTGGGAAAAGTTTAAAGGTCCATTGACAAATAATCATATTGAATATTATTTGATTATATAATATTTAATTATAACTCTCAAGTTAAGTGCATATCAAAAAATAATAATGTTAACTTTATTATTTGACAAGTGGTTCCTCTAAGATTAATGAAATAATTAAAAGTACTAGTAAAAAATATTTATTATCACCCATGTGAAATAAATGTCTAGTTATACTATTCTCTCATCATCCAAGGGAAAGCCTAGAGACACTGATTGTTTGTTGCACAACAAATTAGGGAAAAACACACAAGTCTAAGGACTTCTTTCTTCTCTATGAATGTTGTTAAGAACTAGAGAGATCCTCCTCCTCCAGATCAAGAAGAATGATTTGAAATATGTTTTACGGTGATTGAAGTCACACATCACAAGTGCAAGGATATTTCATGCATGAAATCAGATAATCCTTCGTCGACGTCTGGAGATACGTGGAACACATGTCTATCCCTGATATAGTATATCAACCCTTGATCTCTACAACGCAATGATAGTACACCTACAGATTTATGGCCAAACACATCAATGAAGAAACAATCTCCATAGAGGTAAATATTATTTAAATTAATTAATTTAAACAAAATATGTGTTATCCTATCTTAGTTCTGGTTTTATATTCATGTGTCTTAATTAATTGATTCAATTCTATCAATCACGATGTTCATCTTCACATAGATCACATATTTTCCATTGAATATGGAAAAAATTAAAGTTGTCCACCATCCCTCTCGAACATCTGTTCTTCCAGGAACCTACAATATTAACTTCTATTAAATAACAGGATGGATAAATCATTTCTCTTATTATTCCTTAATGAAATATTACTCATGATGCACCCAATGTATCCTACTTCACCACAAACATATGTCATCCTAGTTTACATTAATACATCAATGTATGGGACACATAATACTAATTAATGATAATTTTAATTTCTAAGGACCAATACACACATCTGTAGATAGGGACATCCAATGACACATATACATCTGTATTTCCTATTGGTCAGTGTTGTTCCCATAATATAATTATGGATGTTACCTAAGGCTTACACCCTAAGAAGATGCCTCAAATTCATATGATTATCCACCTCTAAAATCCAATAACATTTGTTTCCCTAAAATTATATCATCTCTCTATTGAACATATATTCTAGAATATATTTTTAGAACATCTAGGTTTTATTCATTTTATTGAACTTTTATAACATTTCAGTGAGACATCAACTGTAAATACATTATCAAATACTATGTTATAATGAAGAACAATATTGATTTGATAAAATGTTTATTAATATTCAAAATAATGAATATATTTTATCCTAATGTACAGGTAAGTTGGTTCTAGGGAACCAACTCAAACAGACCCCCACTTACACTAGATCCAACTGCTAACAACTTTCAGTCTTCTAGCACTCACATGATTCTCATGCTTCTGCTAAGATGTGACTTTTGTCAAGGGGTCCAAAACATTATCATCCATGGGTACTCTTCTTACTACAACATAACCACTTTATTAGAAATCCCTCAATAGGTGATTATTTTATAGTATAGGCTTTGTTCGCTAGTGTGAACATATTTGTTTTATAGGGCCCACCACTCCAGTATTATCACCATTCAATGTGATAGGATCTTTACTACTACGTACCACATTAAGCTCTTAGAAAAATTTTAGAATCCAAATGGATTCCTTGGCTGCATCATAAGCCACTATAAACTCAGACTCCACTATAGAATCCTCAACAGCTGGCTGCCTTGAACTCTTCCAGCTCCTAGTTCTTCCTTTGAGACAGAAAACATATCATGATCTTGACTTCAGATCATTCTGATCTATCGAAAAGCAACCATCATTAAAACCTATAGTATCATACTCCTCATCTCCCACAATCACAAGGAACATATCCTTATTTATTCTTAGATACATAAGGATATCCTTAATAGTACACCTATGATATTCTATTGGATTTTATTGACATCTTCCTACAATGATTAGTTCGTATAGAACATCAAGTCTATTATATAACATGGAATACATTATTGATCCTGTCATCAAAGCGTATAAGATATTACTCATTTTCTATTTCATAGGATGTGTTTAAGGAAACACTTTCACAGAAATATGTAAACCATGTGACACTAGAAATAATAACCTCTTGTATTTTTCAATACTAAATATCTTTAGTATCTTGTCAACATATACACATTGACTTAGTCCAAGGGGTCTCTTGGGTCTATCACAAATGATCTAGAACTCCGAAATATAGGATTCTTAACCTAAGTCTTTCAATACAGAAAAAATAGCTATTTGCAATGGGGGGTTTGTAATGGGGAAGGATCTCATCGCAAATAGTCTATCGGGAGAGACTATTTGTGACAAGACCCTCTTCTAGTCGTAAATAAATAGTTATTTGCAATGTGTAGATGGTACCTATCGTAAAAGGTTTACTGCAAGTTGTGCACCAAACCGCATGAAGTGTGTTTATGGTGCACTTTTATACCTGTCATAAATACCTGACGATGTTTTTTAGTATTTGTGAAAAAAATTATCACCTATCGCAAATAGTATGTCTGTAGGATGATATTTGTGACGGGTCTCGTCGTAAATAATATCTTCGCAACTAGTCCAAAGAATTTATACTTCTATCCATTGTTCCTCTCATTCCACTCATTTATGTACTCCTTTTTCCCTCACCACTTACATTTTCTCCCCTAAACATTTTCTAAGTTAAAATTTTAAATTGGAGCAATATTTCCTGCTTAAATCCTCCGAATTTTTCAGTTTTATGGTATTTATCTATTTCTTTTATTTTTTAGTTAATTCATTTTATTCTCTATTACATATAATTATTGTTAATTAATTTCAATTAAATTTAATTATAATTTTATCATTTTATTTTGCATTATTTTTTATACAAATACGTGTCTTTAGTATTAATTAGTTTTATTTAATAGTTCTATTAATTATTATTAATGATTAGCCATCATTAATAAATATATTTTTTGAATAATTATTATTAATTAGTCTTATTTAATAAAAATTATAAATAATTAGAAAAAAATCGAAGAAATTAATGTTAATAAGTATTAAATTGAAATAAATAAATATAAATAATAATAATTATTAATAAATAGTGACAATTGGTAATAATTAGTGATAATTAAAATTAATTTATCATAATTATTCATAATTATTAATAATTATTAATAATTAGTAATAATTTGGATTAACATGTAATAATTAGGATTAATTAGTAATATTTAGTAATAATTAGTAAAAATTAGTATTAATTTGTAACAATTAATAATAATTTGTAATAATTAAGAATAAATATTAATAAATAGTAATAAACAGTAATATATTGTAATAGTTAGTAATAATGATGAATAATTAATAATAAATAGTAATAAAATGTAATAAAAAGTAATACATAGGATTAATTAGGTTTAATTAGTAATAATTAGGATTAACTACTTATATTTTGGATTAATTAATAATAATTATGACTAATTAATAACAGTAACTATTAATTAGTAATAGTTATGATTAATTAGTAATAATTATGATTAAATATCATTAATTATTAATAACAAAAATAATTAGTTATAATTAGAATTAATTAATATTAATTAGCTATAATTAGTAACAATTAGCAATAATTACTAACAATTACTAATAATTTGGAATACATAGTAATAATTAGTAATAATAATGATTAATTAGCTATAATTAGGATTAATTAGTAATAATTAGTGTAACACCTCAAGCTTCCACAGTATGCAACTCTTTGAATAATACAATAGCGTGTGTTGTATGCAACTTCGAGTTTTAACAAACCACAACCAAACAAGCTAGCTATTATGAATAGTAATACCCACGTTTTGAAAAGTTATCAATTTTATCTTTCAAAATGTACTACATGTTTGGGTTAATAATATCAAAATTTTCGTAGGGTGAATTTTTGGTATTTTTCTAAAAAACATACAGTTTTTGACGAATAGTGAAAAATACTAAATTTTAATTAAAAACAACATTTTTAATCAAAATAATTTATAGTGATAAATTATACTATTGAGTGGTTTTTAAGTATAATTAGATTATATTTTTAGAATTTAATCCAATGTTGGTCATTGGACGTAATTTTACATATAAACTGGACATAAGAAAGTGTCAATCTTTTTATAGCTATTATTTCTTAAAAACACACTTTTAGTTTTAAAAATGAGGATTAATTTTAAATTAATTTCTTCCACTTATGTGTTTTGAATTTATAAAATTGGATTCCATATTTGGAATCATGAGGTCGAAATTGTTTAAATAGGTATCTTTTATTTTTTGATATTAGGGATATTTACTTCACTAAATATTTTATTTACCGTGGTTAAAGGGGTATATCCATTAAATAAGTTTACAAAATAATATTATAAAAATATTAAATTACCCTAACACATGTCCTAACCCTATTGGATTATAATGTCCGACCATGGCCATCCATGGGTCTATTTTGGGCCCCCACGGAGCCACTTGGGAGTGATAATGACATTGTATATTAAATAATTTAATTTAAAGAAAAAATTAACAATAGAGAATAACTTTTATTAAAAAGAATTTATATGAGGTTATATAAATGATCTATTTGATAGTAAATAGTTATTAGAAATATAAAACAATTTAATATCTCATGATATTTTATTTATAATTTTTACACATAAAATAAATATATTTTTATATGACACAATAATGATGCAATATTTTCATTATTAAGGAAATAATCAAATAAATGATATTACAAATACTTAAATAAATACAATGTGAATGTTTTGATGCTATCCAAATATTTTATAGGCGAATATGACATTTTAGGTTTTTTTAAATGTAAATAGTTCTATGTAATAATTTTTTTAAGACTTTAACCAAAAATCAATTATTAAATAATGTCATAATTGACATAAATGAGTTTTTAAAAAAGATAAAATATTATTGTATGATATAATAATCCTAAAAATCTTATTTTCTGCCAAAATACTTATATAATGATATTTTTATCATTAAAGAACCACTTGGGGTTATCTTGAAAGTTTATTGAATTTTTATTAACCATATAATATAAAATTCCAAGAGACATGGTAAATGTCAAACTACTTAACTAAGAGTTAAATCAAAAAGGTAAGGTTAATATAGTGAACCAAACCAGTCTAAAACCTATTGGTTGAAATATTTCGACCCATTCCCACATTATCCATTAAATAATTCATTTTTATCCATTATAAAATGAAAATTATTTTATTATCAAATAATATTTATTGCTTTTCATAAGGTGCCCCTCACCCCTCTTAGAAATGGGGATATCCCATTCTCTCTAATTGAAACCTTCAATGGCATTTGGATCAGCCAAAAACAGACCAAATACACTCTAAACTGTCCTCCCTTCATCCTAGAGGCCTTCCATTAGTCATAAAGCCAACTTATGGATCCCTTTTGATCAAATCAAAATGAATAACCTGAAGAAGAGGAAAATATCTCAGCACCTCTTTCATGTTTTTTTCTTATTCCACTTCTTCATTACATGTTGTTTCCATTCTAAAATAATAAACTTTGTAACTTATATATACGTTTATGTTATTATAAATATCATACAACCATATTCATTTTTCTATCCATCCTTTTAATTGCATGTCCCCATACGTGCGTACGTACGACTTACCATCTCCACATCGTGGTATAGTTGTTATTCAATACATTATTATTTGGATGGGTATAATAATGATGTAAAAATTATGTAAATAATAAATATAACATGATAATTATTCTGTATATATATTATACTATCTAATTATATATAATTCTAATATCAATAGAATGATATTGTCTCTCGTGCGTACTTACGGATTACCACCTCCACAAACACGGCGAGTTTCATTCTCCATTGTATCCATTCAATACTAAGTTTCATTATATTATTCAAAATAATATTTAAAGACTTAATATCATTCTGAATATGAATAAGATACATCCTATCCATAACAATCATTACTTACGTATCGAAGCATATAAAGGAAAACTAATTAGTTAACACCCGAAACGATAATAATACTAAAATATTATTAACAAATAAATATTAAAATATAATCTATGATATCATATTAATGTATAATATTCTGGTATAAATTAATAAAAGTTATTTCACCATTATACAGGAGGTTAACCAACCCTCTTCTAAGGAAAATTACATGGTAATGGTAAATTCTAGAACCTCTTCATTATTCAAGGTTGTTTATATATAATTATCTACAGGGAACTATTTATCATAAAAATCCATGTTTTCTTAAAAATGTATTCCAAAACATTTTTACTACTTACTAGAATATGTTTTTACCTCATTTAACACCTTATTTTAACATATACGTTTTGAAAGGAATTTATCTATCATTTTCCAAACAAATTACGTTATGACCATTTTGAAAAAATTAATGTAAGAATGCATTTTTAACTTATACGATGGGTGTGGCTATATTTCATAGTTATAAAATCATCAAAACATCCCTTACAATCTTATAAGAATATTTAAAAAATAATTTTTTTATTTTATAATTATGTAACAATAAATTATTTCAAAAAAAGAATGAGATATTTTTCTCAAATAGTTTGATTTCATCTATTTCATCTTCCTTTAATAGATTTTAATTTTGTTTGAAGTTGATTTTTCATGACACAAATAATCCATTTTGTATTGAAGTTTTTGTGATATGTTTGATTGTGGATGTGTTATTTTTCTACCATTAATGGTTTATGGATAATATATTGACATTTCGTAAGCTAGTTTTAATATGAATGTTTATGTTATAATTAAAAAATTTCATATGAGGAATGCATTGAACTTAGTATGTGATGGGTGGATCCCTCTATAGCTCCTCTATGCATCGGTAGGTCTAATGAGACAAACTAGTGTCTTGGAATATGTTCTTAACAATATATTATTTGTAGTCTTGGAACAAGTCCTTGACTATGTTGTCATGAAGTCTGGCATTATGCATTCCATCATTATGAATGTGGCTATTGATATTGCATGAGATTATTCCACTAGTAGAATATCTATGTGGTTATGTAAATTGAATTATTTTGATTTATATTTTATATATTATGATGATGTTTATGTTGAAAAGTCTTTTGTTTTACTTTTATACATTTCCTTAAATATTCATGCTTATTTATGAGTGTTTCCGCTATATTGTTAATCATACTGAGAATCTGAGCTCACCCCTTTCAATGTATTATTATTTCCAAGATGTGAAGAAGTATATTATGAATGACATGTAGGGATAGTCTATGGGATCTCAATGTTGTCTATGGAAACAATGTGGTTGTAGTTTTCCATTATATGATGTATTGTAAACATTATGATTTATTCTAGTACTTTTGAGGATACTAAAATAATCAGTATTTTGAGACTTTATCTTTTGTGATCATGCCAATGATACATAATAATGAACTGGCTCTAGGTAACTAGGGTCGATGTGTTACAGTTGGTATCAGAGAAAGTTTATTACAAACCTTGGAAACTAGATTTAGATAAACACTGAATATAGCACATAGCCCTAAGATAGACATTGAGGATTAGTATAGAAGAATTCTCAGAATTTTGGTATTATAGAAATTTCCTGAGTATTATAAGAAATATATCCATGTATGGATACTAGCAGGTAGAGGTGGCTCTGTCATATATGTACTTAGGGGTAATACCCGAAAGCACCGTTTTAAGCTACACTCAAACGAGAACTGGTGCACGACAATGGGCATTACTGCAATCGTGGTTACGACACTCCTGGGGGATATGCTTAGGATAATTCTCATTATCGTTACAAACCATTATAATGTTTTAATGATTAAATACTTCCTCAATGAAGTTTTTTTGTGATTATGGATTATATCCTTAAACTGTTCAATTCATGTTAAGTGTTTTACATGTTTGGATGTATTTATTGCAATTCATATACAAATCTAGAGTATTCCATTGTTTAGAAATGTTTCCTTGTGAAATGAATGGAAACAAATCAATGCACACACTCCATGTAGGGATTTACCTCTTGCTCATGATAATTATATTGGAGACGGTGATACAACTGGTGCTGATCATCTTTTTACTATACTGGGAAAACTCACTGAGGTTATAGATAATATCCTTACCCATATGGAGCACCCTGATCCACAACATGGGGGATCAATGTTAGATCACTTCATAAGGCAACAACCACCAACATTCAATGGGGTTACAAATGCATTAGTTTCTAAGCAATGGATAAATTACTTGGAGAAACTATTCCATTCCATGGGGAGTAGCGAAAAGGAAAAAGTTGTCACGGTAGTTTACCAACTCATTTGAGATGTTGATTAATGGTGGTAATTGATTCAAAACATGAAGGAAGGTGATTAAGCTTAAAATATGGAATGGATGGAGTTTAAAGAAATTTTTCTATAAAAATAATTTCCTCATGACCATCGAGTAGATATAGAAAGACAATTTCGGAGTCTGAGGAAAAATAAGGATGAGAATGTAACAAAGTATGAAGCTAACACTGCAAGGATAGAAAGGCATTTTATATATTATATACGTAACACAAGAAGTAAGATTGATAATTTCTTGGATGGGTTAAATCCATTTCTTAGTCGATCATTAGTATCATAATCCTTTTCTTCGTACGAAGATATTTTCTCATGTGCTATCAAGACAGAAAAAGAATTCTATATGTCTTACGACTTTAAAGTAAAGAAAGGGAATAATAGATCTTCTAAACACTATGGAAATATAAATAAGTGGATGAATAGAAAAGTTGAATATCCATCTTGAATTAAATGCGTGTAGAAACACTATGGTACTTGTCTAAAGGGAATGTGACCCTGTTACAAGTGTGGTGAAAAAGGCCACCAAGCTCATGATTGCATGTGGAAGAAAGAGGATGTTAATGTTGAATGCAACAATTGTTGAGAATGGGGACATTATTCAATTGATTTTATTAAGAGTTAGGGGAACTTACCTCAGAAAAGGCCAAGGGAGCAAGGCTAGGATTTTTTCATCACTATTGCTCAGGTTGAAGCTCCGAAATATGTAGGGGCAGTTAATTGAATGGTTTCCCCAAGTTTAGCTAATGATTTATTTGATTCTATATCATTGAATTATATCATATCTTCAATGTTTTCTAGGAAAATTAGATATTTCCAATTTGATTTAACAAGGGAGTTGTCAGTAAAAACTCCTATGGGAAGTATCATTACAACAATGTTTTGTGAATTAGTTATCATTAAGGCATATAAACGTTATTTATCTTCTGATCTCATCATCATACCCATTATTGAGTTTGATATAATCCTCAGTATGGATTGGCTTTCAGGCCACGATGCGAAAATTTATTTTAAGAAGAATGAGGATACAATTTTTGATAATGATAATGAGTACTTTATCTTTAGATTAAAAATGTCACCATCTAATTCTTATATACATCCACCCCGAGTATTTCAAATAACTCAATTATTGGGGAGGAATAGAATGAAATAACTATGGGTGGGTAAAGAAATGTTCAAATAGAGGATGTACCTATTGTGCAAGAATATGTTGATGTGTTTCTGGAGGATTTACCTGGACATCCTCCAGAATGAGAAATTGAGTTTTCCATTGACATAATTTCTGGTACAAGGCCTATATCAAAGACCCCTTATAGAATGGACATTGTGGAATTAGTCGAACTAAAAAAACTAGAGGAATTGAGAAATAAAGGATTTATTTTCCCTAGAGTTTCTCTATGGGAAGCCCTTGTTCTTTTTTTTAAGAAGAAATATGGATCTATGAGTTTGTTCATTGACTACATCAAGATCAATGGTATAACAATAAAGAAAAAGTATCCCCTACCTCGCATTGATGACTTGTTCGACCAACATCATGGAGCTCAATACTTTTCAAAGATTGACCTTCAATCTGGATATCATCAATTGTGTTTGAAGAAGGAAGATATTCCAAAAACAGCATTTCGAACCAGGTAAGAGCATTATGTGTTTATAGTAATGCCTTTTGGATTGACTAATTCACCCTCTGTATTCATGGATCCAATGAATAGAGTTGTCAAGGAATTTCTTGATGACTTTCCAGTGGTATTTATTTATGATATTTGGGTATAATCCAAAAGCTATTAAGATGATGAAAATTGCATGCGCATTATTCTAAAGTCTCTAAGAAGACATGAATTATAAGGGATGTATAGCAAGTATGAATTCTCGCTTCCGAAGATATCTTTTCTAGGCCATATTTCCTCTAAGGATGGAATCTCTACTGATCCATCTATGAAAGAGGAAATCCAATAATGGCCAACACCAACAAGTATAATTGTGGTACGTAGTTTTATTGGTTTAGCTGGTTATTATCGACGTTTCATCCAGAATTTTTCCTAGTTGGTAGACCTATTTACAAAGATCACATGAAAAGGGGTTAAATTTGTTTGGAAAAAGAGTGTGAAGAATGTTTTTAATAACTGAAGATAAGATTAGTAAATTCTCCTATCTTAACTCTTCCATCAGGATATGATGGGTTTATTATTTATAGTGATGTATCAACGAAAGGACTTGGTTGTTTCCTTATACAGAATGATAGGGTTATTGCATATGCATCATGACAGCTAAAAATTCATGGGAAAAACTGTCCATCTCATGATCTTGAGTTATCAGCTGTAATATTTTCTTTGAAGATATGGAGAGATTATCTCTATGGTGAAAATTTTGAGATATATACTGATCACAATAGTTTGAAGTATATTTTCTCACAAAAATAACTCAACATGAGACAAAGTTAATGACTTTAACTACTCTAGGATTATGATTGCATAATACACTACCTCCCATGGAAGCCAAATAAGGTGGTAGATGCTTTGAGCGGAAACAATCATGGTTTTTTGAAAATGATGAGCATTGAAAGGGATACTATTTTCATAGATCTAGTAAAGATGGATATGGGAATAACCATAGAAATTGAAACATCAATGATTATTCAAATGGTTTCCAAACCATCTTTACTAGAAGGTATAAAAAGATCTCAGGATGATGATGAGTAATTTCAAAAAAAGATTAAATATGCGAATGATGGGTGATTGATCAACTTCGTATATGAAGATGGGATTTTGAAATTTGGGAAGATACTTTGTGTTCCCGATATACCTGCTCTAAAATGGGAATTGTTAGATGATGCCCATAGCTCCAATTACGGGTTACGCCATGGTAGTACTAAGATGTATATAGATTTGAAGGAACATTTTTGGTGGGACAACATGAAGAGGGAGATTTCTGATTTTGTGTCAAAATGTATGGTTTGTCCACAAGTGAATGCTAGAAGGCTACAGCCTAGAGGAGTCATGAAACCTCTTCCCATACCTGAGTGTAAATGGGAAAATATTACGATGGACTTTGTCATGGGACTACCAAACACTCCTAGAAGGAACAATGCAATGTGGGTCGTTCTTGATCGTCTTGCCATGTCAGTACATTTTCATGGTATTAGGGAAGATTTAACACTTGAACGTCTAAGAAGACTATATATTAATGAAGTTGGGCGACGTCATGGAGTACCCATATAGATTGATTCTGATTGGGATCCACATTTTACATCAATATTTTGGATAAGTCATCAGAAAGCCCTGGATACTGAACTTCATTTGAGCACTGCCTACCACCCCCAAACCGATGGACAATCAGAACGGACTATTCAACACTCAGAAGACATGTTGAAGTCATGATCACTAGACTTTCAAGGTATGTGGGATCAATATTTAACTTTGGTAGAATTTTCTTTATAACAATAGAGTCCATTGCTGTTTTCAGATGACACTATATAAAGCGTTATATAGAAAGAGATGTCGCGTACTAACCTGTTGGGATGATGTTGGTGAAAGAAAACTAGTAGTCCCAGAGCTTGGGGAGTAAAATATGGAAAAGTGAAGGTAATCCAAACCCACATCAAAGCATCTAAAAGTAGACAAAAGAGCTCTATAGATAACCAAAGGATGGATATGGAATTTCAGGTTGGAGATCAGGTTTTCTTGAAGTAATCTCCATGGAAGGGTGCTATCTTTTTCGATTATAAGGGAAAATTAAGTCCCTAGAACATCTCACCTTTTCAAATTCTAGAACAAATTGGGGTTGTAGATTACCATTTATAAATTCCACCAAGTATCTCCAAAGCAAACAATGTGTTCCATTTATCACTGTTGAGTAAATACATGCCTGACTCAACGCATGTTGTCACCTATGGGGAATTTGAACTCGATCCTGATCTGTTTTATTTAGAAGAGCCTATCAAGGTTCTTGATATAAGAGAACAAGTGCTGAGAAACTGGATGAATCAACTGGTAAAAGTTCTATGGAGAAACCATACGATGGAAGAGGCAATGTGGGATCCCGAGAAACTTATAACGGTGAACCACCCAAGGCTTTTTATGATGAGGTATTTTATAAAATTTGAGGAAGAAATAATTTGAAGGAGGGGATAATGTAACACCCCAAGCTTCCACGGTACGCTTCTGTTTGAATATTACAATAGCGTGTGTTGTATGCAACTTCGAGTTATTACACACCACAACCAATCAAACTACCCGTTATGAATAGTAATACCAACATTTTGAAATATTATCAATTTTATCTTTTAAAATGGATTTCATTTTTGGGTTCAGAATATCAAAATTATCTTAGGGTGAATTTTTGGTATTTTTTCTGAAAACAATTTGTTTATGATGAATAATGACAAATACTAAATATTAATTAAAAATAACTTTTTTAATAAAAATAATTTATAGTGATAATTTGATCTATAGAGTGGGTTTTAAGTATAATAAGACTTTAGTTTTAACATTTAATCCAATTTTGGTCATTGGATGTAATTTCACATTTAAACTTGATGTGATCGAGTGTCAATATTTTGATAGTTATTATTTCATAAAAAACGGTTTTTGTTTTGAAAACATGAATTTATTTTAAATTCATTTCTATCACTCCTATATTGTGAATTTAGAAATTTTGATTCCATATTTGAAATCTGAAGGTCTATATTATAAAAATAGACAACTTTTATTTTTAGACATCAAAAATACTTACTTCGGTAAATATTTTCTTTACCATGGTTAAATGGGTAAATCCAGTAAATAAGGTTAAAAAATAATATTATAATAATATTATATTACCCTAACACGTTTACTGAAAATATTTTATAATACTTGTTCGATCATGGGAATCCTTGGGTCGATTTTGGGACCCCATGGAGCCACGTGGGAGTGATAATGACATTATATATTATATATTTTAAAGTAAAGACAAAAATAACAAAATCAATTATATTTTAGTAAAATGATTTTTATATAGATTTACATAGTTAATCTATTCAACTATAAATTTTAATTATAAAGCTAAGAAAATTTCCTACCTCATGATATTTTATTTATAATTTTTATACATAATATAAATTTATTTATATATGACACGATAATGAAGTAGTATTTTCTTTTTTAATTAAACAATCAAATAAATGATACTATACATTCGAAAATAAATTTAATTTGAAAATATTTAATATATCCACAAATTTTATAGGTTACTATGATATCTCAATGTTTATTAAATTTATTTATTTTTATGTAATATGGACTTTAGGACTTTAATAATAATCAATTATTAAATAATGTCAAAATTGACATAAATGAGTTTTTAGAACAAATACAATGTTATTGGTTGATATAATAATATTAAAAATCTACGGTTCAGCCAAAAGACTTATATAATAATAGGTGTATAATTAATTAATCACATGGGGTTATCATAGAATTTTATAGTATGTTTATAGACCATATAATATAAAAATACAAAGAGACATGGTAAATGTCAAACTATTTAACAAAGAGTTAAATATAAAATTTAAGGTTTATATAGTAACCCAAACCTGTATAAAAGCTATTCTTTGAGAGGTTATAAACCCATACCCACCTTATTATTTATGTAATTTATTTTTTATCCATTAGAAACCGAAAATTATTTTATTATAAAATAATATTTCTAGCTTTTCCTAAGGTTCCCCTCACCCCTCTTATAAAAGGTCACTTCCCCTTATCTATATTTCACACCTTCAAAGCCATTTGGCTCAGCCATCCCCTACCCAAATACCATCTAAACTGTCCTACCTTTATCCTAGATTATTTCCATTAGTCATAAATCTATCTTATGGAGAATTGTTGATCAAATCAAAAGGAAGAACCTGAAGAAGAGGTAAATGTCTCACCACCTCTTTCATGTTTTTTTTCTACTTCCACTTCTTCTTTTCTTGATGTTTCAATCTAAAATAATAACCCCAATATATTCATAAAACTTTGATGTTATTATAAATATGGAACATCAATATTCATTATTTTTTCCCTCTTTGGAATGACATGTCACCATACGTGAGTACGTACGGATTACCAACTCCACGTCGTGGTATAGTTGTTATTCAATACATTATTACTTAGATGGGTATAATAATGATGTATAAATGATGTAAATAATATATATAACATGATAATGATTCTGTATATAGGATATAACATCCAATTATATATGAGTTTTATATCAATAGAATGATATTTCCACCTGTTTGTACGTACGGATTACCGTCTCCACAAACACAGTGATATTCATTCCCCATCGTATCCATTCGAGACTAATTTTCATTAAATTATTAAAAATAATGTTTAAAGACATAATATCATTTTGAATATGAATAAGATACATCCTATCCATAAAAAACATTACATATGTATCAAAGCATATAAAGGAAAACAAATCATTTAACACCCGAAATGATGATAATACTAAAATATTATTAAAAAGAAATATTAAAAGATCATATATGGTATCATATTAATGTATAAGATTCTTATATAAATTAATAACAGTTATTTCACCATTATCCAGGAGGTTAACCAACCCTAGAACAAGGAAATGTACAAGGTAAGGGTTAATCCTACAACCTCTTCATTATTCAAGGTTGTGGATATGTAATTATCTATTTGGAAAACTTTATCATCCACATCCATGTTTTCCTAAAAATGTATTCCAAAAAAATTTTACTACTTACTAGACTATGGGTTAAAGTCAAGTATACCATTATTTGACCTTATAAGTTTTGAAATGAATCATTCCATCATTTTCCAATCAAGTAAATTTATGTCTTTTTCGACAAAATTAAGGTAAGAATGTTTTTTTAACTTATATGGAGGGTGCAGCTTTATTATGTCGTTATAACATCGTCGAAGCTTTCTTTACAAGCTTAAAAGAATATTCAAAAAATAAATGTTTTGTTTAATAATTGTGTATCTTTAAATGATTTCAAAAAAAAGGATGAGATATTTCTCTCAAACAGTTTTTATTTTATCTATTTCAACATCCTTTAGTGAATTTTAATATTTTTTTATGTTGATTTATTATGATACAAATCATCCATTTTGTATTTAAGGTTTTGTGATATGTTTGACTATGGATGTGTTATTTTTCTACCATTCATGGTTTATGGATAAAGTATTAACATTTTATATTCTAGTTCTAATACAAATGTTTACATTATGTTTAAAACTTTTCATATGAGGAATGCATTGGACTTAGTAGGTGACGGGTGGAGACCGCTATAGCTCCTCGATGCATCAGTAGGTCTAATGAGAAAAACTATTGTCATAGAAGAAGGCCTTGAAAAAATATTTTTTGTAGTTTTGGGAAAAGGCCTTGACTATATAGTTAGGAAGTCTGGAATTATGCATTCCATCATTATGAATGTGGCAATTGATATTACATGTGATTATTCAACTAGTATAATATCCATTTGAGAAAGTAAATGGCTTTATTTTGATTTATATTTTCTATATTATGATGAAGTTTATGTTGAAAAGGATTTTCTTTTAGTTTTAGAAATTGCCTTAAATGTTCATGCTTATTTATTAAATTTTCCACTATATTGTTATATTTTCTGAGCATCTGAGATCACCCCTTTCTATGTTTTATTTTTCCCAGGATGCGAAAAAGTACATTATGACTGACCTGCCAGGATATTATATGGGATCTCAGTGTTTTCTATGGAAACAATGTTGTTGTAGTTTTTCATTTTTTGATGTAATGTAAACCTTATGAATGTATCTAGTACTTCCAAAGCTACAAAACTAATCGGTCTTTCGAGACATGAACTTTTGGGATCATGCCAATGTTACGTAATAATGCACCGACTCTCGGTAACTGGGGTCAGGGCATTAAAATTAGGACCAATTAGTAATAACTAAGATTAATTAGTAATAACTACTAATAATTATTAATAACTAAGACTAATTAGGAATAAGTTGTAATAATTAGTTATAATTAGGATGAAATAGTAACAATTAGGATTAATTAGTAATAATTAGGATTAAATGTGATTATTTTGTAATAATTAGGAAAATTTAATAATAATTTGAAATAATTAGTTATAATTGGCAATATTTTGGAATAATTAGTAATAATTAGAAAAAAGTTTTTATAATTAGTAATATTTAGGTTTAATTAGTAATAATTAGTAACAATTATAAATAATTAAAAATAATTCGAAATTTTTTTCAATAATTAGTAATAATTAGGATTAATTGGTAATAATTAGGATTTATTAGTAATAATTAAGAATTTTAATAATAATGTATATTATTTAGTTATAATTATTATTAATTAGTAATAATAAGTAATTATTAGGAATAATTAATAATAATTAAGAATAATAAGTAATAAATATGATTATTTAGTAATAATTAGGATTAATTACTAATAAATCGGGTTAGTTGGTAATAAATATTGATAATTAGTAATAATTAGTAATAATTAGTATGAATTTGTAATAATTACGATGAACATGTAATCATTACGATTAATTAGAAGAAACTAGGAATAATTAGTAATAATTAGCAATAATTAGTAATAATTAGGATTAATTTGGATTAATTAGTAAAAATTATTAATAATCTGTAATAATTAGGTTTAATTAGTAATAAATAGTAAAAATTAGGATTATTTCGGATTAATTATTAATAATTAGGATTAATAAGTAATAATTAGTAATAATTAGGATTAAATAGTAATAATTAGGATTAATTAGTAATACTTAAGATTAATTAGCAATAAATTGGTTTAATTTGTAATAATTTGGATGAATAAGTAATAATTACATTTAATTAGTAATAACTTGTAATAACTAGAAGTAATTAGTAATAATTAGTTATAATTAGCATTAATTAGGATTAATTTAGAACAATTGGGAAGAATTAGGAATAATTAACCACAATTAGAAACAATTAGTGATAATTGTAAATAATTAGTGATAATTATTAACAATGAGTGATAATTGGGAAAAATTAGCGATAATTAGTAACAATTAGCGATAATGAGTAACAATTAGCGATAATTAGTAACAATTAACGATAATTAGTTACAATTAGTGAAAATTAATAATAAATAGTAAAAAATAGTAACAAAAATATTGAAAATAGTAATAATTATGATTAATTAGTAATAATTAGGATTAATTAGTTCTAATTATGATTAATTTTTTATAATTAGGATTAATTAGTAATAATTAGAAACAATTATTAATAATCTATAATAATTAGTAATAATTAAATATAATTTGGATTAACAAGTAATAATCATGATTAGTTAGAAATAATTAAGATTAATTATTAATAACTAGTAATAAATAGTAATTATTAGTAATTATTAGGAATAATTAGTAGTAAATAGTTAAAAATAGTAATAAATAGAATTAATTAGTAATTATTGGGGTTAATTAATAATAATTAAGATTAATTAGTAATAAATATTAATAATAAGTAATAATTAGTAATGATTTGATATAATTAGTAATAATTAGTAATAATTTGCAATCATTAGTAAAAATAGTAAAAAATAGTAATAATTAGTTATGATTAGTAATAATTTGTTGTAATTAGTTATAATTAGTACTAATATGTTATAATTAAAATAATTAGATAATATTATAGATAATTAGGAACCATTAGCAATAATTATTATCAATTTAGATTAATTTTTAATAATGAGGAATAACTAGAAATAATTACGATTAATTAGTAACAATTAGTAATATGTAGTAATAATTAGTAATAATTAGTTATAGTTAAAAATAACTAGTAATAATTATGTATAATTACTAATATTTTGGAATAATTATTCATAATTAGCGATAATTCGGATCAATTATCCATAATTAGTAAAAATTAGTGATAATTAGTATCAATTAGCGATAATTAGTAACAATTAGAAATAATTATTTAAAATTTGTGATATATAGTAAAAAATATTAATAAATAGTAATAAATAGTAATAATTAGTAATAAATAGTAATAATTTGGAACATGTTTTGATAATTAGTAACAACTAGCGAAAATTTGCAAAAATTTGCAAAAATTAGTAATAACTAGTAATAAATAGTAATAAATATAAATAAATAGTAATAATTATTAATAATTAGTAATTATTAGTAATAATTATCATAAATTAGAAAAATAATATAAAAAATAACAGAAAATAGCAGTAATTAGCATTAATTTGAAATAATTCTCAATAATTCACAATAGTTCATAGTAATTCATAATAAATTGGCACAATTTCTTACAGATTGGTTGATTTACTTTTGATCGATGAATCGTATTCTTAAAAAATTATCCCACTGATTTCACTCTGAAAAATCTATTTTTAGGTAATGATATTAATCTTTTTAATCACGATAATGATATGCTTAAGTCGGAGCATATTTTTCAAACAGATTTTTATGAGAGAAAGTTGCTAGGATATGAGGAGTTAGAAAAAATAAGCTCTTTTGGCTGACAAATCATCTACATTAAACATTCCCTAACGTAAATGACTTTGAAAAATCTAATCCCACATACAGATATCCATTTTTGTATGAACTATAATATAGAGTAGTGTGGTGAGGCCTCCCTACTCTCGATTCGCATGCATCATAAAATGGATACTCCTACGTTGGATTAGTATTTTCATAGTGATTTTAGTCAGAAAAAGTTATAAGGAGATGTGTCCTCAGGTAAAAGAGGTACCACCAATCCTTTGAAAACTGTTCCCCTCAATACTAGCTGTCACATACATGACATATTTTAAAGGTATTTTTGTATTTAATTTACATTATTGTTTTTTTGGGGGGTTTTCAATGCATTTTTGAAGGAAATGGTGGGTTTCCATAATTTGGGTCAACCCGAAAGCCCATTTCCAGTTTTAAAATTGTTTTGTAATTATTTCATAAAATATTCAATTTTTATTATTTTTCGGTGATTCCACCTCTCACCTTCTCCCACTGTACCTGGCCGCACCCCCAGCTTCGTTTCCCCCTCTTTGGAGATCGCATCTGTCGTGAATTAGGGCCTAACCTCTATGGTTTCTAAAAACGTCCAGTTTTCTCAAGTAAGTGACTATCCTTATAGTTCTCTCCTTTTCCTTGAGATTTATCTTTTTTTTTCTTGAATCCCCAAATTTCCAGAAGCTAGGGCTTCGTGCCTAGGGTTTCATTTTGGGTTCTATGGTTCAATCCTCTGGTTTTAGGTTTGATAGCACTTCCTTGTGGCGCGGTGGTCGTGCGGTTGAAGTTCCGCACTAGGATTTGCGGTTCTTGAATCTTTTGGTAGGTGATTCCATTGTGTGTGCAATTTTTTGGGAATTTTCTTGCTGTGTTGAGGGTGAATTAATGCTTATTGAATTTTAAAGTTTCTGTAAAAAATTGTTTTAGTTGCATTTACAATGCAAATGAATTTTATGTTACAATTTTTGTTGAAATTGAGGGTTTTTCATGCAAGACTTTTATTGGTTCATTTTGGGATGAACTCTAATTACATAGTTGATTTTATTGAACTGTATTAGGAATTAAAATAATGTTTTAAATATTTATTCTTTTTGGTTGTGGCTGCAAAAGTTTGTTTAAATTGTGTTTGAGAAGCAAATGGGCATTAAGTGCCATGTTGGTGTGAAAATAGTGGTTTTTAAAATATATAATTTCTTGGTTCACATTGGGCTGTCCCATAACTGAATTTTTGGTTTTATTAAATTGTGTTGAACTGAAATTTTGTTTTTATGACTTACAAGTGTTCACATACTGTGAAAAGTGGATATTTTAAAGAGTTTTGGGTGCAAAACAATGTGATGTTTTGAGAGGTTGTTTTATTGAAGATCAAAATATTTTATTGACTGTTTCAAATGATATAAAATGTGTGTAGCTACTGTACTATTTGTTTGTGACCAGTAGTGATACATTACATGAAAAGTATGTGTGTTGTTTTCTGAAATTGTTTGAGCACAAAAGGGGGAATCCCGGGTACTTAGGTGGGCGGATATGTACTAGTACGACTAGTGGACCGGATGGGTTGTGTCCCTGTTTCACTGAGCAAATGGATAACGACAACACTAACTGAACTATGTGAATGTTATTTGGGGACCACTAGGTTATGGGTTTGTTCCCTACTAGTGGCTCGTGCACGGGAAAGGATTGTGACTTGGATACTTTACACCGAGGTACGAGGTACATAGGGCCCGAGACTATCTAGTTGCTTAGGGGTGTTCCCAATTATTGTGCTCATTAGAATTGTAGTATTTACCCTTGTTGTGGGATATTTTGGCAGTAATTTACAGTATCTCACATGTTTATTTAATGTGTTATCATTCTTAAATTCTTGTATTGAAAACTGTTTTCATTTGAAAGTTGCTTTTCTTGAAATTTTTAACATTGTTTCACCTTGTGTGTTAAAATTACTAGTTTTGTTCCCATTGTATTGCATCCTCTTTGGAATCTTCTGGTGGTATCCTATTGGGCTTAGGATCACACCCTACTTACACCCCTTGGGTGTAAGTAGAACTTCTTATGCTTGACTCAGGTTAAGGGAAGGCTAAGTGTGATGGCGCTTCTGGGTGTTAGTCCCCATCGTTGGGGCAGAGTTGTGGAGAAGGCTTGCGGGTGATGACACCCTTGTTGTGTGAAGTGGTTGGGGATGTCTTGATGTTGTCATTATTTGTATTTGGACCACTTGTAGTGTCTTTAAACATATGTATTCAGATCTGGTTTTGTTAAGAATGGTTTAGCATGGAAATTTCAGATTCTTATTATTGATTGTTTTATTTCTTTTATGCTTTCATACTCGGGTAAATCGTTCCCAAATCATATTGTTTTATACCCGGGCACTTGTGCCAGCCCATGGGGATAGGGAATGCCCTTCGGGCCTTGTCATGGGCCGGGTTTGGTGCCATAAATGGTGGTGACCAGATCTGGTACGTGACAAAATGGTATCAGAGGCAGGTTAAAGTTTTTGGGTTATATTGCTATTTTGGGATGAGTCGGGATAGACCGGAGCTAGGACTATCAGGGCTCAGGGTTTTGGTTGTGAGTAAGGTGCCTAGCCCACACCTCTCATAGAAAACCTTGAGTCACCATAGGATGTAGTAATTTATGAATTGACTTCACTTCCAGGTGATACATGTGGGCTGCAGACCACATGTGGACATCAGGAGGATTTGAAGTAGTTGTTTCTTTTTTTTACTAGAATGTGTTTAGTTTATTTATAATCGATGTATTTGATTAAAATTTTCAGAATTTTGGTATTGACTATTGTTTTGTGACTGTTGCATTTTGTAGCAACATGCCTCCCCGCAAAGCTCCCACGCGCCCACAAGAGGATGTTGAAGAGAGTTATCCCACACCGATTGATCAGAGGCTCGTGGAGGCTGTGGTTCGGGCTGTCCAAGCTTTGGGACAGGGACCGACTCCTGCCACTATTACTATTGGGGTAGAAGATACAGGTCCTAGAAAAGACAAAGCACAAGAGTTTCTGAAAAACAAGCCTCCTACCTTCCGAGGTAGCTCAGAACCCCAGGAAGCAGAAGAATGGCTCGAGAAGATTGAGCGTATGTTTGAATTTTTAGAAACCCCCGAGGAGCTCAGGGTGAAGTGTGCCTCATTTCTATTAGAGGGTCCAAGCCGTAAGTGGTGGGAGTCAGTGCTTCAGGCAGGGAAGAATGAGCAGATGCGCTGGGGTGATTTCAAGGCTGTCTTCAATGAACAGTACTGCCCTGAGGTATTGGCTTATGCAAGGTCTAGAGAGTTCATGGAGCTTGTTCAGGGGAATCTATCTATGATGGATTATGCCAACCGTTTCACGGAGTTGGTTCGATATGCTCCAGAAATTGTCTCTAATGAGCAGGCGAAGGCCCAGAGGTTTGAGAAAGGCTTGCGACCAGAGATATACTTCCAGGTGTTCTTGTTTAAGCTGAGGACCTATGCTGAGGTTGTTGATCGAGCGTGCATGGTGGAGATTGATAGGAAAGGCATGGCTGGTTTCTATGGTTCAGTATCAGCAGTGGGAAGTGGTAGCTCCTCAGAGAAGAAAAGGAAGTGGGAGGATCATGTGAAGAAAGGAGGGGGCAGTTCAGGCCACTCTTCCAGGCAGTTTTTTTCTGCTGCTTCTGATGCAAGATTGGTCGTGTGCCACCAATGTGGGAGGCCTGGGCATATCCGACCAGCATGTACACTTCCTCCGAAGCCTTGTTTCCAGTGTGGATGTATGGGGCATTTGCAGCATTTTTGTGGTGTGGCACGTCCACTTCCGAGTGGGGTTGGTTCAGTGGCTTCAAAAGGAGTGTCAGCACAGTCTGAGCCATCGAGGACTGGGGGATCTCGATTTGGAAGTCGTGGTGGAAGGGTTGGATCATCTTCTGCGCAGAGCCAGTTCAGGGCACAGCCTTAGGCTAGCGGTCGTTCTCAGACAGATACTGGACACCTCCATGTAGTGGATCAGACACCAGCAGGATCAGAGGCGGGACCGTCGACAGTTCGAGGTACCGTTCTGATTGCATATTCTATTGCTACTGCTCTTTTTGATACTGGTGCCTCTATTTCATTCATTTCTGCCCATTTTGTGGACAATCTGAATTTTCCAACTGAGTTGATGCCTTTCGTGATGGAGTTGGTGACACCGCTGGGAAAGAAGAAGGAGCAGGGCCTTAGGTGCCCCTCATGTGCACTTTCTGTATCAGGGGTCGAGATGGAGTGGGACCTTATGGTATTAGATATGGACCTTTTTGATGTCATACTCGGGATGGATTGGCTAGTTCACTTCCAGGCACACATCGACTGCTACAGAAGGCGTGTGAGTTTCACGGCACCTGATGGGAGTCGTCAGGTTTTTCATGGTGAATGGGATCCTCGGTCAGGTCGCGCAGGGCCTCCACTCCCAGAGTTGGGAAGTATTATCTTCCGTTTATCTTCGCTCATGCTAGAAGATGGTATTTCTTCTAATGGTTCACTACCTCATGTAGTGAATGAGTTTCAAGAGGTATTCCCGGATGATTTTTCGGGTTTGCCCCCAGAGCGGGATGTGGAGTTTTCGATTAATCTGGCGCCGGGAACACAGCCGATATCTCTTCCCTCTTATCGCATGGCCCCCACCGAGTTGAGGGAATTAAAGATGAAGCTGGACGACTTATAATCCAAAGGATTCATTCGCCCGAGCATCTCTCCTTGGGCCGCTCCTGTGTTGTTCGCAAAAAAGGCTGATGGATCCCTCCGTCTGTGCATTGACTACCGGAAGCTGAATAAGGTAACAATTAAAAACAAATAACCTTTGCCCAGAATAGATGATTTGTTTGACCAGTTGAAGGGAGAAAATTGGTTCTCAAAGATAGACCTGCGTTTAGGGTATCATCAACTCAGGGTGAAGGAGTCAGATATCCCAAAGACAGCCTTTCGATGCAGGTACGGCCACTTTGAGTATTTGGTCATGCCCTTCGGATTGACCAATGCTCCAGCAGTCTTTATGGAACTCATGAATAGGGTGTTTCATCAGTATCTCGATTCCTTTATTGTGGTGTTCGTGGATGATATTCTGGTATACTCTAGCTCTGAGGAGGAACACGAACATCACTTGAGGATCGTTTTAGGTACATTACGGGATCACCGCCTCTATGCAAAGTTGTCAAAGTGCACCTTCTGGATCAGAGAGGTGAGATTTCTGGGGCATGTGATCTCAGAGCACGGAGTTTCAGTGGACCCTGAGAAAATTAGTGCGGTTATGTCATGGGAGCAGCCGAAGAATGTGTTCGAGATCAGGAGTTTCCTTGGCCTAGCTGGTTACTACAGGCGATTCGTTCGGGATTTCTCTCGGCTTGCATCACCAATGACTGCGCTCACCCGGAAAGGGGTGAAGTTTGTATGGGGTCCAAAATGTCAAGAATCATTCGAGGAGCTGAAGAGAAGGTTGACTACCGCCCCTGTGCTGATTTTGCCTGAGGCTGGGAAGGGTTATGTGGTTTATTGTGATGCTTCAGGTATGGGTCTTGGGTGCGTGCTTATGCAGGATGATCACGTGGTGGCTTATGGCTCTCGCCAACTCCGACCACATGAAAAGAACTACCCTACCCATGACTTAGAGTTGGCAGCGGTGATGCATGCTTTGAAGACATGGCATCACTACCTCTTTGGCGAGAAGTTTGTGGTCTACGCTGATCACAAAGGCTTGGCTTATATCTTCTCGCAGAAGGACCTCAACTTGAGGCAACGTCGCTGGATCGAGTACTTGCAGGGGTTCGACTTTGACATTGTCTATACCCCAGGCAAGGGTAATGTGGTGGCTGACACTTTGAGCAGAAGAGTTCCAGTGCAGGCTTTGAGGAAGTCTAGTGATGAGTGGACATTGATGGGGCTCTTTTCTCAAATGCATGTGGAGGCTAGGGAACACAGTGGAGGGGCATTCTTGGAGAGTGTCCAGTTGACTCCTTCTCTGTTGGAGTTGATTCAGCGGTAACAACCCAGTGATGAGCTTTGTCAGTGATCTAGGCAGTTTCTTCATGGTGGGGAGACATCCTCTGATTGGTCGTCGTCTCCCGAGGGCATATTGTGCTTCAAGGGCTGTTCAGTAGTACCGTTATCTCTACGGAAGGCAGTGAAGCATGATAGCCACCAGTCTCAGTGGGCTGTCCATCCAGGTGCCACTAAGATGTATTATGATGTCCGTCGGCATTTTTGGTGGCCTGGTATGAGACGAGACATAGCAGACTTTGTTTCGAGATGCTACACATGCCAGCAGGTGAGAGCAGAGCACCAAAGGCCCTCCGGTTTGCTCCAGCCATTACCCATTCCTACCTGGAAGTGGGACGAGGTTTCCATGGACTTCATTGTTGGCTTACCTCGTACACCTCGGGGTAAGAATTCCTTTTGGGTGGTGATTGATCGTCTGACCAAATCAGCCCACTTCATTCCGATCAGAGATACATCTAAAGTGGATGAGTTGGGCCATTTGTATCTTCAAGAGGTGTTGAGACTCCATGGTGTACCATCAGCTATTGTCTCGGATAGAGACCCCCGCTTCACTTCTCGATTTTGGGAAGGCCTTCAAAAGGCCTTGGGCTCTCAGATTAAGATGAGCATGTCGTACCACCCTCAGACGGATGGTCAGACAGAGCGGGCGAATCAGATTTTGGAGGACATGCTTCGTGCATGTGTCTTGGACTTTGGAGGTTCTTGGGATAGCCATTTGGGAGTGGTTGAGTTTGCTTATAATAATAGTTACCAATCCTCAATTCGAATGTCCCCTTTTGAGGCGCTCTATGGTCGGCCATGTCGGTCCCCCCTATGTTGGGCTGAGGTAGGAGAGACTTCACTATTGGGGCCGAGCCTTGTGCAGGAGACTTCTGAGAAGGTCAAATTGATCAGGAAGCGCTTATTGATAGCTCAGAGTCATCATAAATCTTATGTTGATCGGAGGCGTCGAGACCTAGAGTTTACTGTGGGTGATAGGGTATTCTTAAAAGTGTCCCCTCGTTTGGGCCATCGTCGATTGGGGAAGAAAGGTAAGTTAATGCCACGGTATGTCGGGCCCTTTGAGATCACCGAGCGTATTGGAAAGGTGGAATACAGGTTGGCCTTACCTTCTCAGCTGACGTCCATCCATGATGTCTTCCACGTCTCTCAATTGAAGAAATACAACCCGGATCCGTCCCATGTGTTGAATTGGGAAGAATTGGAGATAGAGCCTGACTTGTCTGTTGTTGAGAGGCCAGTAAAAATTGTGGACTCCCAAGAGAAGATACTTCAAGGGAAGTCTATTCCATTAGTTCGGGTTCTATGGCGGCATGGGAATGATACACATCAGACTTGGGAGCGAAAGTCATGGGTCGAGGAAGAGTACCCATTCTTGTTTACCAACCAAGAATCATGTTGACTTTCCGGGGCGGAAAGTCCTTCATGGTGGGGAGAATTGTCACATACATTACATATTTTAAAGGTATTTTTTTATTTAATTTACATTATTGTTTTTTTGGGGGGTTTTCAATGCATTTTTGAAGGAAATGGTGGGTTTCCATAATTTGGGTCAACCCGAAAGCCCATTTCCAGTTTTAAAATTGTTTTGTAATTATTTCATAAAATATTCAATTTTTATTCTTTTTCGGTGATTCTACCTCTCACCTTCTCCCACTGTACCTGGCCGCACCCCCAGCTTCGTTTCCCCCTCTTTGGAGATCGCATCTGTCGTGAATTAGGGCCTAACATCTCTGGTTTCTAAAAACGTCCAGTTTTCTCAAGTAAGTGATTATCCTTCTAGTTCTCTCCTTTTCCTTGAGATTTATCATTTTTTCTCTTGAATCCCCAAATTTCCAGAAGATAGGGCTTCGTTCCTAGGGTATCATTTTGGGTTTCATGGTTCAATCCTCTGGTTTTAGGTTTGATAGAACTTCCTTGTGGCGCGGTGGTCGTGCGGTTGAAGTTCCGCACTAGGATTTGCGGTTCTTGAATCTTTTGGTAGGTGATTCCATTGTGTGTGCAATTTTTTTGGAATTTGCTTGCTCTGTTGAGGGTGAATTAATGCTTATTGAATTTTAATGTTTCTGTAAAAATTTGTTTTAGTTGCATTTACAATGCAAATGAATTTTATGTTACAATTTTTGTTGAAATTGAGGGTTTTTCATGCAAGTCTTTTATTGGTTCATTTTGGGATGAACTCTAATTACATAGTTGATTTTATTGAACTGTATTAGGAATTAAAATAATGTTTTAAATATTTATTCTTTTTGGTTGTGGCTGAAAAAGTTTGTTTAAATTGTGTTTGAGAAGCAAATGGGCATTAAGTGCCATGTTGGTGTGAAAATGGTGGTTTTTAAAATATATAATTTCTTGGTTCACATAGGGCTGCCCCATAACTGAATTTTTGGTTTTATTAAATTGTGTTGAACTGAAATTTTGTTTTGATGACTTACAAGTGTTCACATACTGTGAAAAGTGGATATTTTAAAGAGTTTTGGGTGCAAAACAATGTGATGTTTTGAGAGGTTGTTTTATTGAAGATCAAAATATTTTATTGACTGTTTCAAATGATATAAAATGTTAGTAGCTACTGTACTATTTGTTTGTGCCCAGTAGTGATACATTACATGAAAAGTATGTGTGTTGTTTGCTGAAATTGTTTGAGCACAAAAGGGGGAATCCCGGGTACTTAGGTGGGCGGATATGTACTAGTACGGCTAGTGGACCGGATGGGTTGTGTCCCTGTTTCACTGAGCAAATGGATAACGACAACACTAACTGAACTATGTGGATGTTATTTGGGGACCACTAGGTTATGGTTTTGTTCCCTACTAGTGGCTCGTGCATGGGAAAGGATTGTGACTTGGATACTTTACACCGAGGTACGAGGTACATAGGGCCCGAGACTATCTAGTTGCTTAGGGGTGTTCCCAATTTTTGTGCTCATTAGAATTGTAGTATTTACCCTTGTTGTGGGATCTGTTGGCAGTACTTTATAGTAGCTCACATGTTTATTTAATGTGTTATCATTCTGAAATTCTTGGATTGAAAACTGTTTTCATTTGAAAGTTGCTTTTCTTGAAATTTTTAACATTGTTTCACCTTGTGTGTTAAAATTACTAGTTTTGTTCCCATTGTATTGCATCCTCTTTGGAATCTTCTGGTGGTATCCTATTGGGCTTAGGCTCACACCCTACTTACACCCCTTGGGTGTAAGTAGAAATTCTTATGCTTGACTCAGGTAAAGGGAAGGCTAAGGGTGATGGCGCTTCAGGGTGTTAGTCCCCATCGTTGGGGCAGAGTTGGGGAGAAGGCTTGCGGGTGATGACACCCTTGTTGTGTGAAGTGGTTGGGGATGTCTTGATATTGTCATTATTTGTATTTGGACCACTTGTAGTGTCTTTAAACATATGTATTCAGATCTGGTTTTGTTTAGAATGGTTTAGCATGGAAATTTCAGATTCTTATTATTGATTGTTTTATTTGTTTTATGCTTTCATACTCGGGTAAATCGTTCCCAAATCATATTGTTTTATACTCGGGCACTTGTGCCAGCCCGTGGGGATAGGGAATGCCCTTCGGGCCTTGTCATGGGCCGGGTTTGGTGCCATAAATGGTGGCGACCAGATCTGGTACGTGACACTAGCGATAATTATTATATATTATTTTTAACTACAAATAATTAGAGGTAATTAGTATAAATTATTATAAATTATTATAGCTTAGTATAAATTTTAATATAAATACTATAAATAACACTGAAAGAATATAAATTATTATAAATTTCTAGAAATGTGAATTTAAATTTCTTTTCTTTTTTGGATAGTGTTTGACTTATACCAAATTATTTGAAGAACAACAAATTTAATGGTTTTTAAATAATAATGAAAAAGGAAGTCGACAACAATCTTTATTGGAAGAACACGCTTGGATAATTCAGTGTAGAAATCCCAACAGATTCTAGTTTAAATCATTTATACATTGATAGTGTTGAAACTTTCATATCTTTTTAATCATGATTAATAGATTTTTTTTTCAGAAAGGGAAATTAAATTTCTTTGTAAAAATGAGCTTTTAGGACCTTTGATAAATTTAAAAATGTTGGCGGTCATCTATTGCATTTTGGTTTTCAACAAGATTATTATTTATGGTATCAAAATAGTGAATATGATTCAATTGAAGATACTAACAGTTTAGTTTTATATCCATCACTATTTCAAAATTCAGTACATGATATGGTAGGTCCATCTTTTCGACAAACAAAAAATCAAGATGATATTGATTTAACTCATGAGTTGGAACCATATCAATTTTATGAGTTGTTGAGGCCCGCTAAGAGGCTGGTCTTTAATCTGGGTATTAGTTATCAGAAGATTCATGCATGTTTAAATGATTCCATCTTATATTATGTTGAAAATGATTCATTGGGTAATATTCCCACTTTGGGAAATTTGTGGTATAAAGAGGATCAACTATGGATGTCTGGATTGGTTGTTGTAAAACATTTGAGATATTTATTTCTTAAACCCAGATTGAAAATTTTATTTATCTCTCAGAACACAGTGGCATTAATTTCATGGAATATAAATAGTATTTCAATAGGTAAAGATTAAATCATCACTCTGATGGTGATTCAGGGAAACATTTTTAAAATGGGTATCTGTCTTTTCCTAAGAATCTTGAAATATGTGATTTGGTCTTTCTACTAATAGATTCTATCTATTTGGTTCTTATGGTAGTCAGTATTCATGTTTTCTAATCTTTATAACTCTATAAAATTTAGTATCTTGTCTGTTGATTAAGGGGCCGTATATCTTTTTTGACCTTATCAGTTCAAAGACATCTAAAAAATAATGTTGATTTTTATTTCAATCCATTGATTCATGAGTTAAATTTATTGAGTAATGGTGTCAGTACATATGATGTTTCAAAAAAACATAATTTTCTATATATACCAGCATTGATGGGGATAATTAATGACTTCCAAGAATATGACATATTATATGGATGGAGTACACATGGTCCAAAATCATTTCTTTATTATATGAGAGGCAAAAAGTTTTTTATTCTCATTAATGTAAAATACCAAGTTTTTACTTTCCTAAAAAATTCCTTCAATAAATAATTATTTTCAGAAGATAAAATATAATTTTAGAGATGAAAAAATTGATAGATATGATCCTCCAAAAATGATCTCAGGTACATATGAAAAATAAATTGTCTTTTAATTACCTCCCATCACATTTAGACCAGAAATATACCAATATAAATTTGATAGATTTGGGAAGGTTCACAATTGGATAAAACGAAGAATTTATTGGGATCATCTACTATGGTATGATTTATTGGTTCATCATATGTTGGATTTCATGCATTTTGAGAATAATTTTTTTGATAATTTATTTCGATATAATATGGAAACACCAAGTAAGACCAATGATAATTGCAAATGAATGTCTAGATCTTTCCCAAATTTGGAGTTGACCAGAACTTCAACTGTATAAAAATGTCTAATCAAAGAAGTTAATGAAGTCAAAATAATCTTATACACTATTTAAAGAATATAGAATGTTATTTTGTTAGTGTATTATATATTTTTGACTTCTAAATAATTATGCTTCCAATTTCGGTAGATGTGTCAGAAATGGTCATATTACTAGATTAAGAAGTCTTTACTTCTATATTATAATTTAAATAATTGTGTCGATTGGATTAAGAGGTTTGTTTAATTCTTTTATTTGAGATACAATGATAGATATATAATTTTTTTTCCAAGCCATTTGTGCATTGAGAATATACTATAATACACTAAGATGACCAAGAGAAGATGTTATTTTAATTTTTTTATAAACTATAAAAAAATACATGTTCCGGATTGATTTCAGTCAATTGAACATTTTAAATTTCATTTACTGCATGATGATATTTTTTGAGTTTTGATATAGTTCTGATGGATGTAGCCATTCAAGTGATGCATGTAGAAATTGAAGAAAAATGTATGTAACCAAGCATCGGTTGAAGGTTCTATTAAAGAAGATTATTTAAAATTGGAAATTTTGTTTTTCTTCTATCACTATTTTGAATATAAATATCAATCAAAACATCACATGCACCCTATGGAGGGAAATTTTGATGATGAAATGAGTAATCAATTATCAATTTTTAATTAGCCCAAACATGGCTTCAGTGGAGTTCATGAATGATGGATTTCAGATGATGAACATTACAAAGTTCATACATATTTTCTACTCAACTATGAAGAAATTACACTAATTTTATATGGATTGATCCAATTAATTATTCTAAAATTATTATTTAATTATATTAATCTTATTTTGTTTTTAGGTTATATGACAGTCATATCAAGAAAAAAAATTCACAAATTACAGAAGCCACTCTTGAAGAACATTGGTAAAATAATTTTTCATACTGGTTTCAAATACTGGTTACATAATTTATTTTTGGTTTAACATATAAAATAAATTTATTACTTTTTATATTGAGAATTGTTTTACAAATTTCCAATTATCTCATCATGGTGATGAAGATGATAATCGATTATGTGTCTTGAGTATCACACCTTCCAAATTGGTCAAATATTATAATGTATATGTTTTCAATGGATTTAGATTTCATACAGGTGCATATGGGGAACAAAAAACAATGAATAGTGATGTCTGCATGAGTGGATCTAATGACAGAGAAATTGGAGTTTACTTTTATGACATGCTGGAATAAATTATTTAACTAGGTTATCTGGGATTGAATTACATTAAAATATTTGAATTTAAGTGTATACATACTGAGAGAGTCTCATGTGTTCATATTACCCAGGGAATCATTGATATTATATATAAAATTCATTGTGCAGTAAATGAACCATTTTTATTGGATCATCAAGAACATAAAATTAACTATGAAAATTTATATCCTCATTCAAATGAGTGGGTTGATTGGTGGTGGAAAATAAAAATTAAGTATCCAGAAAATAAGTTTACTCCAAATGAATATTGTTCTACTGAATTGAAAGGAATTTAAAATTAAAAGTGGACAGCTCCAAATCCATCTTTTTAACAGAGATACATGAATGTGGATGATGGAACCAACCCATTAATGGTTTATGGTGATGATGATTTCAATGACGTAACAAATGAATTTGAATGTCAAGAGATTTTGAAACTAAAACTCATATGGAAATTGATGATATTGAGGAGGAATATGAAGTCATTAACATCGTCATATTTAAAGATGTCGATGAAGATGAACATTGTCACAGTTAAATGCGGATTGAAATCATATAAAATATTTATCTATATATAATAGTTTTTTTCAAATGTTTTCTAACAACATTCATTATAGGTTTCATAAGGACAATGATATGTTTCATCAGTTACAAGAGGATAATCTACCTTTGGATGAAAAAGATGTTGACTCATCTGACCCTTGATCTTTTGGTTGTATATGGAGTACTCAAAGGGGGTGTCGTATTATGTGATTGATGATTCCTAACTCTATTCCTAAGAAACAACCACTTTTTGTCTTCAATCCGTGCATGCGGAGGTATGCATATCTTTGAATATTCATTAGCTTTCATTAATTTAATTATATACAAATTGTTTTATAATTTGTTCTTTTCTTCGTTCATTTTTTTCATATAGAATCTCGAAAGGCGAGTTCTTTATTGCAGAATTGATTTATTCAAGCTTGGGTTACATGGTATGAGATTTCTGTTGATGTTCATCACTGCATGCTCAATCAATGGATGGTGTGTAAATAAGTAATATTTATTTTGAAATATATTAAATTAATTTCCTGATATTAAATATTATTAGTATGGTTTATAGTGTCTCGTTAATGAATGAATGTGTGATGCTATTTGGGAGGCATGTGAGGGGTTTATGCGTGAGCATTTCCGTTAGTTTTTTGCACAGTTTGAGAAGAAAATAAATGATGAATGAAGTAGTGATAGAGTTTGATGAGTCTTTCTGCACCCACCAACCTAATTGCATTTCATCTAATATTTGGGATGGATTATGATCACACTGGTTGGGTGGATGTTTTCAGAGGAGGTCATAGGTAGGTTGAAAAAACTAAGGGAGATAGGAGGTGACCCTTCGAGCAAGTAATTGTACATTTAGTACCCATAGGGAACATATGGTATGTAAATATATTAAATAATTTATATAACATTAAATGTAATGGTTTATTCTAAATTAGAATATGTATTATAACAAACTGATGTTACGGAGTTCGACATTTATAGTAGGATGTACGATGATACAGTCACTGGAGAGATCATAGGTGACATCCCATTTTAGATTATTGTTGGTATAATTTATTTTTGAGTTTTAAAATTAACTAAAATTAATATTTTAACTATTTTAATATGAAATTGAAATTGAAGCAGTCATATAAGGCCGCGACATCTCAGACGTAGACTGAGAGTCACGATGAGACCAATGATCAAGCCAGTGACAACTGATTTAATGAGGCAACATGGATTCAGGTGACCCAGTAAGCCTTAGAAAAAGGACATGTTGTTGGTATTGAATCTCGATTGAAATCTAAGAGTTATTATGGAACTATTACGATGTCGGCGTCTAGATTGAGAGGTGCTCATGGAGCATCCTCATAATCTTATACACAGTTTCACGAACAGCTACGAGCTCAGTGTGAGTTAATAGAGAGTATGCATAGGGAGAAGGAGGAGTTTTGTCAATGGATGTAGTAAGAGATATGCCACTGGCAGCAGTAATAATAGGAAAATCTCCGATTATAGGAGAAGGAGGAGGAGTAGGAGGAGATGCGTTGATGGCAGAAGCACCAGCTCAAGCAGATAGAGTACATGTGAAGTCTCACTTGTGGATTAGGGATGATGTTCCCTCCACCATCTCCCGTATCTCCGACAGAGGACCCCCCATTGATATATTTATTTTTATGATTAAACAATTGAATGCCATTTGTTTGTAATATTAACATTTCACATTTATATATTTTGCATTTGTAAATTGTTGTGAATATTACATTTTTATATTTTTAATTTAATATTTTATTATATTATTACAGGATATAAATTTTTTATTATTTTAATTACATTTTTATTTAATATTATTTATTACTATTTTTATATTGTTATGGATAGTGAGGTTTTTATTATTTTAATTTTATTAATATTATTATTTCATTAATATTAATCATATTGTTATTGTTAAATTATTAATAATATCTTTTATTATTATATTATTATTATTATTAATGATATTATTTTTTTGTTTTATAATTTTTTTACAAAGATTAATAATATTATTATTCTAATATTTATAAAATTAATATTTTTTTTTATAAATAATGTATTAATATTATTTATATTATTAATATTGTTATTATTGTTATTATTTTCCAATATTATTTTATAATTATTTTCTAATATTATTTCATTTCAATTAGTAATATTTTTTCTTTATTTTTGTAAGATATTTGCGAGGAGACCTTTTGCGACAAGACATCACAAATATTATTTTTCAAAATAATGGAAGAGAAACTATTTATGATGGCTCTACAACCCATCCCAAATTTTTTTTCCACGCTATTTTATGACATAGGGTATTTACAAAGGGGTCCTATTGCAAATGAATTTTTCCCAAGGGACCTAATTGTAAATTTCTCATTAAAAATATTCCATTTTCCAATATTGTTTAGTGTAGAAATTATTGTTTATCCAATCCTTAATGAAAATTAAGACTGGTATGTCATTTATAATAAGTAATATGTCATCAAAATATAGTACTAGGATATTTATTTCATTCATACAAAACCTGTTATAAACACATGGGTGAAATTTTCCTTAATTAATCCAAATTCTTTTATGGATTCATCGAATTGAATGTTCTATGACATAGATTCTTAAATCCATCCATAAATGGATCTCCACAACATGACAAATAATTTTGGAATCACCTTGAGTCACAAAACCTTTTGGTTGTGTCATATAGACATCTTCTTGATCATTCCCATTAAAGAATGACATTTTGATATCCATCGTCCAAATATCATAGTCATGGTAACCTGTTATAGAAAATAGAATTCTAATGGATTTAAACATGGAAACTGGGGAAAAGGATTCATCATAGTCAATTATTTGATGGTGTTTAAACCCATTAAACACTAACCATTTTATAGATATTTATTTACATGACATGTCTAGTATCCTTTGAATACCCATTTTCCTTGAAAATTATTTACATCAACTGGAGCATAGACTACAACGTAAACGTGGTTTTGATGCATGAAATCCATTTCATAATTCTTATCCTCTTTCCATATTGTAGCTTCTGATCTCTCTACTTATACATTATAGGATAGAGGATCATCATTGTTCAAAAATAATGTGTCACCATCCTCGGTAAATAGAAAAAAAATATCTCTATGTTTCACTTTCCTCTCTTATACTCTAACATATTTCTTGTGTTTTTATAACTTCTTCTTCCACAAGAACCTCTAGAATATGTTCTAATACAAAATCTTGTATATCTAGAGCATCATCTTTATTTACGTAAATCGTTCTCCCACTATCATTTTTTAGGATGTTCTCCCTCTCAAGAAACAAGGCTTGTCTTGTCACTAGGTTAAATAATGAACCATTTTTTAGACTTGTTTTAGGTAAAAATAATGCATACACTGTAATATTTTATAGAATTCTATATATGTCCTCTTCGTGTGTACAGTGGATCACTGCCTCATGAAGTGATGTGATTCGTTTTCTACTACCACTCTAAATAGAAGTTAATAAGGGTAAATTTAATTAATAAATTTTATATATATGAAAATAATATTACTATTAAATGGTAATTTATTATTTACATTTATTTATTTTCAACTTTTTGAAAAATGAAAACACAGTTCATGTGTATATACTACCTAAAATCTTCATGAATGGTGTTTTTAATTTTCTATATCATAATTTAATGGATTAATACAAATAAATATTTTATTAATACAAAATAAATTTTTTATCATGGTTGATATTATTGATATTATGGACCAATGATGAATGTTAGAGGACCAAAAACATAAAACAAACCATACAGGAAAAATAAAGACGTTATAACCTATAACTTGATTTTAATATGGGTATAATAAAAAATAGGTAATAAATAATCATAAGTAAATCATATATGGTATGGTATACATAATTATGTATATTTTATAGTTTTATAAAAAATTACTTATTATATAGTAGTTTCTATCATGTATGAAGTATGTTGAGACATATAGTAAGGGATTTCTAGTCTCTCTTTTATTTATTGGAGACATATGCCAGATTCACCACATATTTCTTTTTTGTGGTGTATATACTACCCATTAGATGCACTACAAAATAAATTTAATTATTTTCATGATATATAATGTTTGATTTTTGTTTTGATCTATTGGTACTTTTGATTCCAAAAATATTACCAAATGCGTAATGTATTTTTTTTCAAATTTTTCATTCATAGGGACATAAATTATATAGTTATCCCATATTCTTTTATGATGGGTATATACAAGGAATTTGAAATTTTATACCATGAATATTTTTGTACTCATTATATTTAAGGTTTTTTATATTATTATTTAATGGGAATTACCATTCTAATGTTATTAAAGTGGTAAGGCTTTAATGTTACAATCTCATGGTTCATCAAGATTGTATACGATCTTAGATTTGATGAGGAAATATTATGATATATCTCTCATGAAAATAATGGATTTATTTCTAAAATTGATATTTCAAGAATATTAATGTTTCCCTTCATTTTCATCTCTCTATGTACACATGATTCCCACAAAATGTATTTAAATAAAATAGACTTCATTTATCTATTTGATAAAAAACACATTTTTTATTTAATATCCATGATTAATAAAAATGATTCCAAAATTATTTTAATGTTCCTATAGGATTATTAAAATTCATTTGTAACCTTTTTTGATTTTTTACAATTTTTAAAAAAAGTAAACTTTATATTATTAAAAAATAATCGTGTTTGGATTTAATAAAAAAAATGAAAGAAGTCGTTATTTTAATATGTACTATAATAATGCTATCATGACCACTATTTTTTTTAAGGAATCCTTTATAAGTATCCAATATTATTTGTGTATAAAATTTTAACCACATGAGATTTCTAAAATGAAACACTATGTACTTAAATGAACAACTAACTATAATGTGACCTTTATAAACAAATCATTAAATAAAATTTCTCCACATCGGTGTTTTGAATTTTGATAAATGGACAAACATGGTTATGATCAATAATTTTTTTGGAGCCCGATAGAACAAACATACTTATTATTGAATATTAAACTACCAATATGAATAGTAACATAACCTTATGAATAGTAATGTACACTTATGAATAGCAAATTCACCATTGATTTTAAAAATATAATTTATCTTCCTTATAAGTGTCAATATGATATATTTATGTAATAATATAAGTAAATAAAACTTTTTTTAATGTTTTTGATTATGTGTTGGTATTTTTGTAAGTCATATATATTTAATTACAAATTTATGATATATTTAGCATTTAAAATGAAATTTTATTTTAATAATTTTTTTAATAATTAATAATTTTTATGAATTACGATTATAAGAATGTTTTAAGAGACATGAAGAATTATTTTAAAAGTGTTAGAAAGGCTATTTTAATTTTAATATTATATTTTTCAAGTAAATTATGTTTTTATTTAAAAATTATATTAATCATGTTTGAAAACAATTTCAAAAAATTGAGTTTATTTTTGAAATCTACACATCCAAAAATATATACGATTAATTTTTGGGAATTTTCTAAAATATTGTAATTTTTTATAAATAGTGAAATATGGTAAAATACTGTTTATATATATTATTAGTTAAATAAAGTCTTTTTGACATCATGGCTGATGTAAGAACACTTGGTCTAAACTCATATTATCTATTTAAAAAAAATTCACATGATTTACTACTATTCATGCTCTTCAACAATAATATTATACTAATGATTAAAATAATGTAAAACCTCTCCTCTACTCCACTACATATACTACCCTCACCACATCTTCCTTTCACTACTCTAAAGATTCAATCCCTGCCTTTTTTATATCCAAATACTCACCTCAAGATTCTTCCCCATGACCAAGACCTTCTGGTCTCACCAATAGGCCCAAACCAAGGGCCTTAAGAAGGATCTCAATGAGATGAGATGAAGAGGAGGTTTAATCAAGTTTGAAGTAAGAGGAACCCAATGTAAGGGAATTCTTAAAACAATTTCCATTATTTGTGTTAACCATATCCTTTATTCATTATATGGTATTGAAATTTTTTTTGTGATGGATTTTTGACTATATTATGTTATATTATGTGTATTTACGCTTTATATACATATCCATTCAATTCAATTAATTCTCAATCTTATTATATTTGTCAGGGACTTTCCTTTTAAAATCCTTTCAATATATCTTTAATGATACTCAAAAAGATTTTTATATGGCATGAGTAGTTCTAATAAATTCATGATTATTTATTACTATTATGTTTCTATTATATGTTGACAAGGTAGTTTTTGATGAATACCGTTTCACTATTATATGCATGTTTTTTATATATTAAAAGTGATTTGATTTACAAAAAAATTGATTTTTGAAAACATTAATGTGTTTTTCTCAAGAGTTCAAATTCTTTATGAAGGGTTTTATTCATGATTTGTTCCTTGGACATAGTTATGTTGGGTTGATCCAATTATAGGACCATGTATTTGTGTTGAGCACATTATATCTCAAGATATGTTAGGTTGAGCCCATTGTAGCTCATGATATGATAGGTGTGCCCCATTACAACTCACTAATGCATTGGGTACTTCAAAGATGGAAGTTGACCTAATAGTTATTCCACTTGTAAGGGTGATTTTAATAGTGATACGGTAAATATGTCCCAAGGATATTCATGATGTTTCTATGAATGCTTATTTATTTTCAAGAAAATGTTTTTAAAGGGTTTTCCTGTTTCAACATCACTAAGGATTTTTCATTATTTATATAACTTACAGTGATTTTTTCTATCATCCCATGTTCCTTAAATATTTCACAAGAATCCATGCATGTAACAATAAAATTTAACGTGTTAATGTAGATGAATCTAACTATTTATATTAGCTATTAATTTTTGTAAACTCTCATTCAATATATGTAAGTTATTATATAATTCTCCAGAACATTGACCGAAAAGGGTACTCAATTGTATAATTTATTGTGTATTTTTATATTATATATTATACAAAAAATTAACAGTATGTTTCATTATAGAATCTGGTATTACAGGTTTATGGCTTTATAGTTTTTATTAGAGGAATAGTCTAAACAACTTTGGAAATTAGATGTTTTCATTTTTTTAGAAAATTTAAGTGATAATATTTACATTTAGACATCTAATTAATTAACTACATATAAGAAAATTGTTTATATTAACTATCACTGTGAAAATTCAGAAATATATGTATAATGAACAAATTTAGAGGGCACAATTCCTTTATGGGGGGTTAATATAACATCATAGATTTTAATAGGAAACACTATGTGCTTAAATGAACTACTAAATACTATGTTACCTTTATTAATTATCCATTAAATATAATTTTTTTTCTTTATGTGTTTTGAATTTTGAAAAATAGATATACACGGTTATGGTTTGTATGTTTTCTAGAGTCTGATAAACGAAACAAATATTTTGGCAAATAGTAACCTACACAAATGAATAGTAACATACCATTTTTAACAGTAATGTACATTTTTGAATTGTAAATTCACCAATGAATTTATAAATAAAATTTAACCACCTTATAATTATCAATATGATATAATTATGTCATAATATTTATGAATAATTATTTTAAAAATTATTGATTAAGTGTAGTTATTTTTTTTAAAGTCATATATATTTAATTAAAAATTTATGATTAATTTAATAATTTAAATGAAATTTTAATTTCATAAAATGTATTTTTAAATAAATATTTTAATAAAATAGTATTATATGATAATTTAAAGAGACCTTATGTAATTCATCAAAGTGTTAGAAATGCTATTTTAATTTTAAAAGTGAATTTCTCTAGTAAATTGAGATTTTTAATAAAAAAATTATAATGTTTGTAAAATTATTTTTAAAAAAATAGAGTTCATTTTTAAATTTTACAAGTTAAAAAATGGTTAGGGTAAATTTTTGGGATTTTTCTGAAATACTGAATTTTATTATAAATAATGAAATATTGTAAAATACCATGTATATAATGTATAAGTTAAATACACTATTTTTACATCATGGATGATATAAGCGCACATGGTTGAAACTCACATGCTCTCTTTAATATTTTTCCAAAAGAATTAATAATATTCATAGTCTTGAGAAAAAATGTTGAACTAATGATTAAAATAATGTAAAACCTCTTCTCTCCCCCACTATAAATACCACCCTCAACCCCATCTTCCTCTCACACCTCTCATGACTTGATACTTTCTTAGGTTTTTCCACATACTCCCAACAATCCACTTCCCCACATACAAGACCTTCTGGTCTCACCAAAAGGCCTAAACCAAGGTTCGTAAGAAGGTTCTCAGGGAAAAGAGATCAAGAGGAGGTTTAAACAAGTCTGAAGTAAGAGGGACCCGAGGTAAGGGAATTATTAACTCAATTTTCATTATTTGGGTTAACCTTCACTTTTATTCGTTATGTGGATTTTAGATTATTTGTTTGATGAATTCATGATTATATAATGTTTCATTATGTTTATTTATATTGTATAGACATATCCATTCGCTTCTATTAATTATTTCTCTAATTATATTTGTAATGGCGTTTAAAAACCCTTTCAAATTCACTTTACAGAAATTAAAAAAATATATTTATATAACATGATTAGTTATACAAATTTTAGGATTCATTATTACAATTTTTTTTCTATTATATGTTGACATTGTATATTTTGAGGAATATGATTTCAATATTATATCCATGGTTTTTATATTTTAAAAGTGATTAGTTTTACGAAAAAGGGAATCTTGAAAACATTAATGTGTTTTTATCAAGGGTTCTAGTGATTTATCATGGTTTGAATCCATTATGTGTTCCTTGGAATTATATTTGTGGGGGTTATCTCATTATTTCTCATGATATATTGGGTTAATCCCATTATATCTCTAGATATGTAACACCCCAAGCTTCTACAGTATGTTTCTCTTTGAATAATGTAATAGCGTGTGTTGTACACAACATCGAGTTCTAACACACACCACAACCATTAAAACTAGCCGTTATGAATAGTAATACCTACTTTTTGAAATAATATATATTTTATATTTCAAAATGGACTTCATTTTTGGATTCAGAATATCGAAATTATCCTAGGTTGAATTTTTGGTATTTTTCCGAGAACGTCCAATTTTTATGAATAGTGAAAAATACTTAAAAACAACTTTTTTAATCAAAATAATTTATAGTGATAAATTATAATATTTAGTGGTTTTAAAGTGTAATTAGAATATATTTTTACCCTTTTATCCAATGGTGTTCATTATAATTAATTTCACTTTGAAATTGGATATAAACAATTGTCAATCTTTTAATATATAGCGTTTCTTAAAAGCACGATATTTGTTGTGACAAAGGGAATTAATTATAAAATTAATTAATGCAACTTTTATGTTTGGAATTTTTTAAAACAGACATCATTTTTGAATTCAGAATATCAAGTATAGCTTAGGGTGAAATTTTGGCATTGTTCTAAAAAACATCAATTTTTGATGAATAGTAAAACTACTAAGTGGTAGTTAAAAAACAGAATTTTTCAAAAAACTTAATTTTTCCGCTTCTGGGATTGGAATTTCAAAAATCCGAGAGACACAGTTAATATCAAGGCGGAAAATTTTGTTTAAGGAGATGAAAATAATTTTTGGTGAATAGTAACTTTTAACTTTTATTTACCACGGTTAAAAGTAAATAGGGTAATTAAGGGTAAAAATGATATTAATATTACCCTAACACATGTCTTAATTCTTTTGGACAAGTGTATCTCGACCAAGAACAACCTTAGGAATAAAATATTATCATTTAGGTCCACTTGGATTAGGTTATGACATTTATTATTATTTAATTCAAAGAACAGTTAAAAGAGTTCAAATCAATGTTTACTTACTAAAACATTTTTAATATAGGGTTATACATAAGATAAATTAGATTTTAAATATTCATTAGAAAGATAAAAATCTTTCCTACATAGTGACATTTTATTAATAATTTTTAGACATTAAATAATTTAATTTATTAATGATACAATGATAATGCATGTATTACCATAATAGTGAAAAGATAAAATAATTGAAATTATAAATACACAAATAAATATAATTTGAGACTTTTGATGAATTAAACTAATTTTATAGGTTAATATGACATATTAGGAATGATTTAAGTATCTTTTTTAGAAGTAATCATTCTGTTATGAGGTTCAAAAAAATCAATTATTGAATAGTGTCCAAATTGACATAAAAGAATTGTTAAAACTAATATTATATTATTAATTTATAATAAATTCCTAAAAATCTAAGGATCGAACAAGAGACTTATATTATGATATTTGTATCATTAATGGACCACTTGGGGGTCTCTTGGATGTATATAGTATGTTTATTATCCATATAATATAAAAATACAATGAGACATTGTAAAAGTGAAACTAATTAACTAAGAGTTAATACTTAATGATACGGTTACTATAATGACCCAAACCTGTCTAAATTCTATTGGTGGAGTGTTTTTTATCTATCCCCACCTTAAACTTTAAATAATACACTTTGGAGACATTTGAAACTGAATATGAATTTGTTATAAAATAATATTTCTAGCTTTTCCAAAGGTGCCCCTCACCCCTCTTATAAAAGCGAACTCAACCTTCTCATTACTTCAAACCTTCAAAGCCTTTTGTATCGTCAAAACTCTTCCAAAATAGTCTCTATACTTCCCTCACTTCATCTTAGAGTCTTTAGTTTAGTCAGAAATACAACCTAATAACCCTTTTGATCAAATCAAAAGGGTGCACCCCGGAGAAGAGGTAATGATTTCACCACCCTTTTCAAAGTTCCTTTCTTCTTCCACTTCTTCCTTCTTTGTTATTACCATTATAAAATAATAACTCCAGTATATTATATATAAATTGATGTTATTATAAATATGGTACAACCATATTCAGTATTCTATCCATCCTTTGAATAACATGTCACCATACGTGCGTACGTACGGCTTACCGTCTCCACGTCGTGGTGTAATTGTTATTCAATAAATTATTATTTGGATGGGTATAATAATGATGTGTAAATCATGTAAATAATAAATATAACATGATAATTATTCATTATATATGTTATACCATCCAATTATATATTATTTTAATATCAAATGAATGATATTGTCGCTCGTGCGTATGTACGGACTACCATCTCCACGAACGCAATAAGATTAATTCTCCAACATATCAATTCATGTATAATTCTCATTTGATGATGAATAATAGTATCTAAGGACTTGATATCATTCTGGATATGATTATGATACTACCTATCCATTCCAAACATGGCTTACATAACAAAACATATAAAATAAAACGAGTAAGTTAACACCTGAAACAACAATAATACTAAGATATTATTAACAAATCAATGTTAAAAGACATATATGATATCATATTAATATATATGATTATTTTATAATTTAATAACAATTATTTCACCATTATACAGGAGGTTAACCTACCCTTACCAAGGAAAAGTACAAGGTAAGGGTTATTTCACAATCTCTTCATTATCCGAGGTTGTTTATACGTAATAATCTACTGGGAACTCTTTATCATCCACATCCTTGTTTCTTAAAAATGAATTTAATTTTTTTTACTATTTACTAGAATATGGGTTAAAGTCATTTATACCCATGTTTGACTTTTAATAAGATTTTTATAAAGGAATCTTTCATTATTTTCCAAACAAGGTGCTTTTTTACCTTTTCGACAAAATTAAGGTAAGAATGTTTTTTTTAACTTATACGGCGGGTGCGGCTATTTTACACCATTATAAAATAGTCGAAGCATCCCTTACATGATTATAAGAATATTTTCGAAGATAATGTTTTATTATATAAATATATGACTCTTAAATTATTTCAAAATAGAAAGAGATATTTCTCTAAAAGGAGTTTTGATTTCATCTATGTCAACATCCTTTAATGGATTTTATGCTTATTTGAAGTTGATTTATTATGATACAAAACTTTTATATTGTATTGAAGGTTTTGTGATATGTTTGACTGTGGATGTGCTATTTTTATACCATTCACGGTTTATAGTGAAATTATTGACATTTCGTATGCTAGTTTTAAAACGAATGTTTATGTTATGTTTAAACCTTTTCATATGGGAATGCATTGGACATAATATGTGACGGGTGGAGCCTGCTATAGCTCCTAGATGCATTGGTAGGTCTCATTAGACAAACTACTGTCTTGGCACAAGGCCTTGACCAAATCTTATTTGTAGTCTTGGCACGAGGCATTGGCTATGTGGTTAGGATAGTCTATCATTATGCATTAAATCATTATGAATGTGGTTATTGATATTGCATGTGATTATTTGATTAGTAGATTATCCATGTGAATAAGTAAATGGAATTATTTCATTTTATTTTTTCCATACTATGTTGATGTTCAAGTTTTAAAGGCTTTTGTTTTAGTTATACACTGCCTTCAATGTTTATTCTTATTTATGAATGTTTCTTCTATATTGTTATCCTTACTGGGAATTTGAGCTCACACCTTTTCTATGTTTTATTTATCCCAGGATGTGAGGAAGTAAAATATGAATGACCTGTAGGGATATTATGAGGGGATAATAGTGTGGACTATGGAGACAATATTTTTTTGTAGTAGTTTTTCACTTTATGTTGTAATGTTAAATTTTTGAATATATCTAGTGTTTCCAAGGGTACTAAACCAATCAGTCTTTCGAGATTTGATATTTCTTGTGATCATGACAATGTTATGTAATAATGCACCGACTCCAGGTAACTATGGTCAGAGCGTTATAGTTGGTATTCAAGGAAGTTTAGCAATAACCTTGGAAACTAGATTTAGATAAACTCTGATTAGAGCACATAGCCCTAAAATAGACTTTGAGGATTAGTATAGAAGAACATCCTAGAATTTTTGTATTATAGAGATTTTGTGATTTTTCTGAGCAATACATCCCTGTTTGGATACTAGCAGGTAGAGGCAGCTCTGGCACATATGTACCTAGGGGTAAAACCTGAAAACACTGCTTAGAGCTAGAATCGAACAAGAACTGGTGCACGACAACGGGCCTTACTGCACTTTTGGTTACGACACTCCCAGGGGATATGCTTAGGAAAACTCTCATTTTCTTTACAAATCATTATGAAAGGTTTTTGAGTATATACTTCCTCAAATAAAACATTTTTATGAATATGGATTATATCCATAAATAGTTCAATTTATGTTAAGTGTTTCGTAAGTATGAGATTATGTATTTTGATTTATAAACTGATCTAGTTTATGCCATTGTTTATAAATGGCACATAGTGGAAGAAATGGAAACTGTATCAATGAACACACTCCATGTAGGGATTTCCCTCCTGCTCAAGATAATTATAGTGGAGCTGGTCATGCAACTGGTGCCGATCAGCTAATCACCATACTGGGACAACTCACTCTGGTTATGAATAATAACTTTACCCGTATGGAGCACCCTGATCTGTAGCGTGGAGGATCAATGTTAGATCGCTTCATGAGGCAGAAACCACCAACGTTCAATGGGAGTACAAATCCATTTGTAGCTGAGCAATGGATATGTTCCCTAGAGAAAATATTTCAGGCTTTGGAGAGTAGTGAAAGGGAAAAAGTTATCATGGCAGTTTACCGCCTCACCGGAGATGCTGATCAATGGTGGTCATTGATTCAAAATACGAAGGAAGATGATGAAGTATAAAATATGGAATGGAGGGAGTTCAAAGATCAGTTTTTAGAAAAATACTTTTCTCGTGACTATCGAGTAGATATGGAAAGGCAATTTCGGAGTCTAAGTCAAAAGGAGGATGAGAATGTCACAAAGTATGAGGCTAACTTTACAAGGTTATCAAGGTATGCTGTAGATTATATACGTAACCCAAGAATTAATATTGATCATTTCTTTGATGGGTTAAAACCATTTCTCCGTCGAGAATTAGTCTCACAATCTTTCTCGTCGTACGAAGACATTTTCTCATGTGTTATCAAGACAAAAAATTAATTCTCTAAGTCTTATGACTTTAAAGAAAAGCAAGAGAAGAAGAGATCTGCTGATCAATCTGGGAATGGAAATAAGGGGAAGAAGGGAAAGGTTTAATATCCATCCTGTGGTAAATGTGGGAAGAAACACCCAGATACTTGCATGAAGGGAATGGGTGTCTGTTACAAGTGTGGTGAAAAAGGCCACAAAGCTCGTGAATGCAAGGGGAATAAGTAAGCTACCAATGTTAAATGCTATAATTGCAGGGAGATGGGAAATTATGTAAATGAATGTCCTAATCGTCAGAGGAACTTACCTTAGAAAAGGCCAAGGGATCAAGGCCATGTTTATGTTATCACTACTACTGAGGTAGAATCTCCAAAAGACATGGTGGCAGGTAATTTAATGGTTTCCTCATGTTTAGAAAATGCATTATTTGATTCTGGATCATCACATTGATTCATATCTTCCTAGTTTGCTAAGAAAATTAGATATTTCCAATTTGATTTAACAAGGGAGTTGTCAGTTAAAACTTTTAATGGAAGTGTCATTGCAATAAACTTTTGTGAATAAGTCACCATTAGAGCACATAAATGTTCTTTATCTGCTGATCTCATAGACATACCTATGATTGAGTTTGATATAATCCTCAGTATGGACTGGCTTTCAAACTATGATGCAAAGATTTATTGTAAGAAGAAAGACATTACGATTCTTGATGATGATGATAAGGAACACCTTATCTTTAGAGCAGAATCATCACCACCTAATTCTTATCTAGATCCACCCCCAATAGCTCAACTAAATTCAATTATTGGGGAGGAATAGAATGAAATTACTATGGGTGAGGAAATGAATGTTAAAATAGAGGATGTACCAGTTGTGAAAGAATATGTAGATGTGTTTCCGGATGATTTACCTGGACATCTTCCAGAACGAGAAGTTGAGTTTTTCATTGATTTAATTCCTGGATCAAGGCCTATATCGAACACCCCTTAAAGAATGGCCATAGTAGAATTAGTTGAACTAAAGAAACAACTAGAGGAATTGAGTAATAAGGGATTTTTTCACGTAGTGTTTCTCCATGGGGATCCCCTATTCTTTTTGTTAAAAAGAAAGATGGATCTATGAGGTTATGTATCGACTATAGGGAGATTAATGCCATAATAATAAAGAAAAAATATCCCCTACCTCGAATTGATGATTTATTTGACCAACTGCATGGAGGTCAATAATTTTCAAAGATTGAACTTCGATCTGGATACCATAAGTTGTGTGTAAGGAAGGAAGACATTCCGAAGACAGCATTTCGAACCAGGTATGGGCATTACGAGTTTACTGTATTGCCCTTTGGATTGACTAATTCACCCTCTGTATTCAGGGATCTGATGATTAGAGTTTTCAAGGAATATCTCGATGAATTTTTGGTGGTATTTATTGATGATATCTTGGTATACTCTAAAATATACTAGGATCATGAAATTCACTTGCACATTATCCTGAAGACTCTGAGAAGACATGAATTATATGGGAAGGTTAGCAAGTGTGAATTCTGGTTTCAGGAGATTTCTTTTCTTGGCCATATTGTATCTAAAGATGGAATCTCTATTCATCCTTCTAAGGCCAAGGCTATCCAAGAATGTCCAGCACCTATGACTATAATTGAGGTACGCAGTGTTATTGGTTTGGCAGGTTATTATCGACATTTCGTCCAGAATTTTTCCCGATTAGCAAACCCATTAACGAAGCTCACACGTAAAGGGTTTAAATTTGTTTGGAAAAAAGAGTGTGAATAATGTTTCGAATAACTGAAGAGAAGATTAGTCAATTCTCCTATATTGACATTACCATCGGGGAATTATGGGTTCATTATTTATAGTGATGAATTGAAGAAAGGACTTGGTTGTGTCCTTATGAAGAATGATAGGGTTATTGCATATGCATCATGACAGTTGAAAATTCATGAGCAAAACTATCCTACTCATGATCTTGAGTTAGAACCTGTGATCTTTTCTTTGAAGATATGGAGTCACTACCTCTATGGTGAAAAATGTGAGATTTATACTGATCACAAGATTTTTAAGTATATTTTCTCACAAAAATAATTCAACATGAGGCAAAGGAGATGGCTTGAATTACTCATGGATTATGATTATACGATACACTACCATCCGGGGAAATCAAACAAAGTGGCAGATGCTTTGAGAAGAAAATATCATGGAGTTTTGAACAATATGAGAATTGAAACAGATCCAATTTTCATGGATCTAGTGAAGATGGACATGGGAATAACCAGGGAATGTGAAACATCAATTCTTTTTCAAATGGTTGCCAAACCATCTTTACTAGAAATGTTTAAGGTTTCTCAGACCGATGATGAAGAATTTCAATAGAAGATTAAAGATGTGAATGATGGGAGATTGAGAGACATTGTGTATGAAGAAGGAATTTTGAGATTTGGGAAGAGGTTTGTGTTCCCGATATACCTGATATAAAAAGGGAATTGTTGTAAGATAACCATAGTTACAATTTCTCTATACACCATGGGAGCACCAAAATGTATTAAGATTTGAAGGAACATTTTAGGTGGGAAAACATAAAGAGGTAGATTGCTGATTTTGGGTCAAGATGTATGGTTTGTCAATAAGTGAAAGCTGGAAGGCAACAGCCTGGTGGAGTATTTCAACCTCTTCCCATACCGGAGTGGAAATGGGACAATATTACGATGGACATTGTCATGGGGCTACCAAAGACACCTAGAAGGAACGATGCAATATGGGTCATTATTGATCGTCATACCAAGTCAACACATTTTCTTGCTATAAGAGAAGATCTACCACTAGAACATCTATCAAGACTATATATTAATGAAGTTTTGAGACTTCATGGAGTACCCCTATCGATTGTTTCTGATCGTGATCCCAATTTTAATTCAAGATTCTGGAAGAGGCTTCAGAAATCCCTGGATACTAAACTTCATTTGAGCACTTCCTACCACACTCAGACAGATGGACAATCAGAACGAGCTATTCAAACCTTATAAGAAATGTTGAGATCCTGCTCATTGGACTTTAAGGGTATGTGGGATCAATATTTACCTCTGGTAGAATTTTATTATAACAATAGCTTCCATTCGAGTATTCAGATGGCACCATATGAAGTGTTATACAGGAAGAGATGTCGCACATCAACTTATTGGGATGACGTTGGTGAAAGAAAACTTGTAGGTCCAGAACTGGTGGAGGAAACGATGGAAAAGGTGAAGGTAATCCAAAATCACATCAAGGCAGCTGAAAGTAGGCAGAAGAGCTATGCCGATAATCGAAGTAAGGATTCAGAATTTCAAGTCGGTGATCATGTTTTCTTGAAGGTATCTCCATGGGAGGGAGTCATACATTTTGGTAAGAAAGGTAAATTGAGTCCCAGGTACATCGGACCTTTCGAAATTCTAGAACGAATTCTGGATGTAGCATAACGATTGGCAATGCCGCCAAGTCTCTCCAAAGTTCATGATGTGTTCCATGTATCTATATTGAGGAAATACATTCCTGACCCAATGCATGTACTCACCTATGAGGAATTAGAACTGGAACCCGATCTATCTTATTGAGAAGATCCCATCAAGATTCTTGATATGGGAGAACAAGTACTGAGATACCGGACGACTCGTCTGGTAAAAGTATTGTGGAGAAACCATAAGATGGAAGAGGCAACGTGGGAACCTGAGGAACTTATGATGAAGAACCACCCAAGTCTTTTCATGTGGTAGTATTCTAGAAATTTCGAGGATGAAATTATTTTAAGGAGTGGAGAATCTAACACCCCAAGCTTCTACGGTACGTTTCCCATTGAATAATGTAATAGCGTGTGTTGTACGCAACATCGAGTTCTAATACACACTACAACTGATCAAAATAGCCATCATGAATAGTAATTCCTACTTTTTGAAATTATATATATTTTATATTTCAAAATGGACTTTATTTTTGGATTCAGAATATCGAAATTATCCTAAGTTGAATTTTTTGTATTTTTCTGAGAACGTACAATTTTTATGAATATTGAAAAATACATAAAAACAACTTTTTTAATCAAAATAATTTATAGTGATAAATTATATTATTTAGTGGTTTTGAAGTATAATTTGAATATATTTTTACCATTTTATCCAATGGTGTTCATTATAATTAACTTCACTTTGAAATTTGATATAAACAATTGTCAATCTTTTAATATATATTGTTTCTTAAAAGCACGCTATTTGTTGTGACAGTGGGAATTAATTATAAAAATAATTAATGCAAATTTTATGTTTGTAATTTTTTAAAATAGACATCATTTTTGAATTCGGAATATCAATTATATCTTAGGGTGAAATTTTGGCATTAATCTGAAAAACTTCAATTTTTGATGAATAGTGAAACTACTAAGTGGTAGTTAAAAAAATTATTTTTTCATAAAACATAATTTTTCCACTTCTGTGATTGGAATTTCAAAAATCATTGAGAAACGGTTAATATCAAGGAGTAAAATGTTGTTCAATGAGATGAAAATAATTTTTTGTGAATAGTATCTTTTTACTTTTATTTACCACGGTTAAAAGTAAATAGGGTAATTAAGGGTAAAAATGATATTAATATTACCCTAACACATGTCCTAATTCTATTGGACAAGTGTATCTCGACCAAAAACATCTTTAGTAATAAAATATTATCATTTAGGTCCACTTGGATTAGATTAGGGCATTTATTATTATTTAATTCAAAGAAGAGTTAAAAGAGTTAAAATCAAAGTTTACTTACTTAAAAAATATTAATATAGGGTTATACATAAGATAAATTCGATTGTAAATATTCATTATAAAGGTAAAAAGATTTCCTACATAATTATATTTTATTTATAATTTTAGACATTAAATATTTTAATTTATTTATGATATAATAATGATTCATGAATTACCATAATAGTGAAAAGTTAAAATAATTGATATTATAAATACCCAAATAAATATAATTTGAGACTTTTAATGAATTAAACTAATTTTTTAGGTTAATATGACATGTTAGTAATAAATTAAGTAACTGTTTTCGAAGTAATCATTCTGTTATGAGGTTCACAAAAATCAATTATTGAATAGTTTCAAAATTGACATAAAAGATGTTTTTAAAACAATATTATATTATTAATTGATAATAAATTACTAAAAATATACAGTTGGGCCAGGAGACTTATATCATGATAGTTTTATCATTAACATACTACTTGGGGGTCTCTTGGATGTATATAGTACGTTTATTAACCATATAATATAAAAATACAAAGAGACATTGTAAAAGTGAAACTAATTAACTAAGAGTTAATACTTAATGATAAGGTTACTATAATGACCCAAACCTGTCTAAATTATATTTGTTGAGTGGTTTTCGACCTATCCCCACCTTAAACTTTAAATAATCCACTTTGGAGCCATTATAAACCGAATATGAATTTATTATAAAATAATATTTCTAGCTTTTCCAAAGGTTCCCCTCACCCCTCTTATAAAAGGGAACTCCACCTTCTCATTACTTCACACCTTCAAAGCCTTTTGGTTCGGCCAAACTCTGCCCAAATACTCTCTCAAATTCCCTAAATTCATCCTAGAGGCCATTCATTAGTCATAAATCCATCTTAAGAGACCTTTTGATCAAATTAAAAGGAAGAACCTGAAGAAGAGGTAATGATTTCACCACCCTTTTCCAAGTTCCTTTCTTCTTCCACTTCTTCCTTTTTTGTTATTACCATTCTAAAATAATAACTCCAGTATCTTATATATACTGTGATGTAATTATAAATATTGTACAACCATATTCAGTGTTCTATGTATCCTTTGATGAACATGTCACCATACGTGCGTACGTAAGGCATACCGTCTCCACGTCGTGGTGTAATTGTTATTCAATAAATTATTATTTGGATGGGTATAATAATGATGTGTAACTCATTTAAGTAATAAATATAACATGATAATGATTATGTATATATGTTATACCATCCAATTATATATTATTTTTACATCAAAAGAAGGATATTGTCGCTCGTGCGTACGTACTGACTACCGTCTCCACAAACGTGATAAGATTCATTATCCATCGTATCCATTCAAGTCTAATTATCATTTGATGATTAATAATAGTATATAAGGACTTGATATCATTATAGACATGATTAAGATACAACTTATCCATGCCAAACATGGCTTACGTAACAAAACATATAAAAGAAAATGAGTAAGTTAACACCCGAAACAACGATAATACTAAGATATTATTAACAAATCAATGTTAAAAGATCATATATGATATAATATTAATATATATTATTCTTGTATAATTTAAGAACAATTATTTCACCATTATACAGGATGTTAACCTACCCCAACCAAGGAGAAGTACAAGGTACGGGTTATTTCACAATCTCTTCATTATCCGAGGTTGTTTATACGTAATAATATACTAGGATCTCTTTATCATCCATATCCATGTTTCTTAAAAATGAATTTCAAAACATTTTTACTATTTACTAGAATATGGGTTAAAGTCATTTATACCCTTGTTTGACTTTTTATAAGAGGGTTATAAAGGAATCTTTCTGTCGTTTTCCAAACAAGGTTCTTTTTAACCTTTTCGACAAAATTAAGGTAAGAATGTTTTTTCAACTTATACGGCGGGTGCGACTATTTTCCGCCGTTATAAAATCGTCGAAGCTTCCCTTACAAGATTATAAGAATATTTTCAAAGAAAATTTTTTATTTTATAAATATATGACTCTTAAATGATTTCAAAATAGAAATAAGTATTTCTCTAAAAAGAGTTTTGATTTCATCTATGTCAACATCCTTTGATGGATTTTAAGCTTATTTGAAGTTGATTTATTATGATACAAAACATCAATATTGTATTGAAGTTTTGTGATATGTTTGACTGTGGATGTGCTATTATTATACTATTCATGGTTTATGGTGAAAGTATTGAAATTTCATATTCTAGTTTTAATACGAATGTTTTTGTTATGTTTAAACCTTTTCATATGGGAATGCATTGGACTTAATATGTGACTGGTGGAGCTCGCTATAGCTCCTCGATGCATTGGTAGGTCTCATGAGACTGACTAGTGTCTTGGAAAAAGGCCTTGACAAAATCTTATTTGTAGTCTTGGCATGAGGCCTTGGATATGTGTTTATGATAGTCTGGCATTATGAATTCCATCATTATGAAAGTGGTTATTGATATTGCATGTGATTATTTGATTAGTAGAATATCCATGTGAATAAGTAAATGGAATTATTTCATTTTATTTTTGCCATACTATGGTGAAGTTCAAGTTTAAAAGGCTTTTGTTTTAGCTATACACTGCCTTAAATGTTTATTCTTATTTATGAAAGTTTTCACTATGTTGTTATCCTTACTGGGCATTTGAGCTCACCCCTATTCTATGTTTTATTTTTCCCAGGATGTGAGGAAGTAAAATATGAATGACCTGTATGGATATTATGAATGGATAATAGTGTGGACTATGGAGACAATATGTTTTTGTAGTAGTTTTTCACTCTATGTTGTAATGTAAAACATTATGAATATATCTATTGTTTCCAAGGATACTAATCCAATCGGTCATTCAAGATTTAATCTTTCTTGTGATCATGCCAATTTTATGTAATAATGCATCGACTCTGGGTAACTGGGGTCGGGGTGTTACAGTTGGTATCAGAGGAAGTTTAGCAATAACCTTGGAAACTAGATTTAGATAAACTCTGATTAGAGCACAGAGCCCTAAAATAGACTTTGAGGATTAATACAGAAGAACTTCCTATAATTTTGGTATTGTAGAGATTTTGTGAGTTTTCCGAGCAATACACTTCTTTCTGGATACGAGCATGTAGAGGCGGCTCTGGCACAGATGTACCTAGGGGTAAAACCCGAAAACACCGCTTTGAGCTTGACTCGAACGGGAACTGGTGCACAACAATGGGCCTTGCTGCACTCTTGGTTACGACACTCTCGGGGGAAATGATTAAGGTAACTCTAATTTTCATTACAAATCATTATGAAAGTTTTATGAGTACATACTTCCTCAAATAAAACATTTTTATGATTATGGATTATATCCATAAATAGTTCAATTTATGTTAAGTGTTTTATAAGTATGGGATTATGTATTTTGATTTATAAACTGATCTAGTTTATGCCATTATTTAGAAATGGCGCCTAGTGGAAGAAATGGAAACAGTATCAATGCACGCACTCTACGTAGGGATTGTCCTCCTGCTCATGATAATTATAGTGGAGCTGGTGATGCAACTGGTGCCGATCAGTTAATCACCATACTAGGACAACTCACTCAGGTTATGAATGATAACCTTACCCGTATTGAGCACCCTGATCCGCAGCGTGGAGGATCAATGTTATATCGCTTCATGAAGCAGCAAACACCAACTTTCAATGTGAGTACAAATCCATTAGTAGCTGAGCAATGGATATGTTCTCTAGAGAAAATATTTCAGGCTTTGGGGAGTAGTGAAAGGGAAAAATTTATCATGGCAGTTTACCACCTCACTAGAGATGCTGATCAATGGTTTTCATTGATTCAAAACACGAAGGAAGATGATGAAGTATCAAATATGGTATGGAGGGAGGTCAAAGATCTATTTTTAGAAAAATACTTTCCTCATGACCATCGAGCAGATATGGAAAGGCAATTTCTGAGTCTGCGACAAAAGGAGGATGATAATGTCACAAAGTATGAGGCTAACTTTACAAGGTTAGAAAGGTATACTGGAGATTATATATGTAACCCAAGAAGTAATATTGATCATTTCTTTGATGGGTTAAAACCATTTCTCTATCAAGCATTAGTCTCACAATCCTTCTCATCGTACGAAGACATTGTCTCATGTGCTATCAAGACAGAAAAAGAATTCTCTAAGTCTTATGACATTAAAAAAAGAAAGAGAAGAATAGATATACTGATCAATCTGGGAATGGAAATAAGGGTAAGAAGGGAAAGGTTGAATATCCATCCAGTGGTAAATGTGGGAAAAAACACCACGGTACTTTATTGAAGGGAATTTCTGTCTGTTACAAGTGTGGTGAAAAAGGCCACCAAGCTCATGAATGCAAAGGGAAGAAGGAAGATACCAATGTTCAATGCTACAATTGCAGGGAGATGGTTCATTATAAAAATTTACGTCCTAATCGTTAGGGGAACTTACCTCAAAAAGGCCAAGGGATAAAGACCAAGCTTATGCTATCATTTCTGCTGAGGTAGAAGCTCCAAAAGACGTGGTAGCAGGTAATTTAATGGTTCCCTCAAGATTATAAAATGCATTATTTTATTCTGGATTATCACATTGTTTGATATCTTCCCAGTTTGCTAATAAAATTAGATATTTACAATTTGATTTAACAAGGGAGTTGTCAGTTAAAACTCCTAAGGGAAGTATCATTGCAACAAAGTTTTGTGAATCAGTCCCCATTAGAGCACATAAATTTTCTTTGTCTACTGATCTCATCGTCATACCTATGATTGAGTTTGATATAATCCTTGGTATGGACTGGATTTCGGACTATGATGCAAATATTTATTGTAAGAATAAAGAGGTTACGATTCTTGATGATGATGATAAGGAACACCTTATCTTTAGAGAAGAATCCTCACAACCTAATTCTTATCTAGATCCACCCCCAGTAGCTCAACTAAATTCAATTATTGGGGAGGAAGAGAATGAAATTACTGTGGGTGAGGAAAAGAATGTTCAAATAGAGGATGTACCTGTTGTGAAAGAATATGTAGATGTGTTTCCAGAAGATTTACCTAGACATCCTCTAGAATGAGAAGTTGAGTTTTCCATTGATTTAATTCCTAGATCAAGGCCTATATTGAAGACCCCTTATAGAATGGCCACCATAAAATTAGTTTAACTAATGAAACAACTAGAGGAATTGAGTAATAAGTGATTTATTCGCCCTAGTGTTTCTCCATGGGGAGCCCCTATTCTTTTTGTTAAAAATAAATATGTATTTATGAGGTTATGTATCGACTATAGGGAGATTAATGCCCTAACAATAAATAACATGTATCCCCTACCTCGCATTGATGATTTATTTGACCAACTGCATGGAGCTCAATACTTTTCAAAGATTGACCTTCGATCTGGATACCATCTGTTGTGTGTAAAGAAAGAAGACATTCTGAAGACAACATTTCGAACCAGGTATGGGCATTACGAGTTTACTGTAATGCCCTTTGGATTGACTAATGCACCCTATGTATTAATGGATATGATGAATAGAGTTTCAAAGAAATATATCGATGAATTTTTTGTGGTATTTATTAATGATTTCTTGGTATACTCTAAAAGATACGAGGATCATGAAATTCACTTGGGCATTATCCGGAAGACTCTGAGAAGACATTAATTATATGGGAGGTTTAGCAAGTGTGAATTCTGGCTTCAAGAGATTTCTTTTCTTGGACATATTATATCTAAAGATGGAATCTATGTTGATCCTTCTAAGACCAAGGCAATCCAGGAATGGCCACCACCTACGAGTATAACTGAGGTACGCAGTTTTATTGGTTTGGCAGGTTATTATCGACGTTTCGTCCAGAATTTTGCCCGATTGGAAAACCCATTAATGAAGCTCACACGTAAAGGGGTTAAATTTGTTTAGAAAAAAGAGTATGAAGAATGTTTCGAAGAACTGAAGAGAAGATTAGTCAATGCTTCTATATTGACTTTGCCATCGGGGAATGATGGGTTCGTTATTTATAGTGATGCATCAAAGAATGGACTTGGTTGTGTAGTTGTGAAGAATAATAGGGTTATTGCCTATGCATCACGACAGTTGGAAATTCATGAGAAAAAATATCCTACTCATGATCTTGAGTTAGCAGCTATGATCTTTTCTTTGAATATATGGAGGCATTACCTCTATGGTGAAAAATGTGAGATTTATACTGATCACAAGATTTTGAAGTATATTTTCTCACAAAAAGAACTCAACATGAGGTAAAGGAGATGGCTTGAATTACTCAAGGATTATTATTGTATGATACACTACCACCCGGGGAAAGCAAACAAGGTGGAAGATGCTTTGAGCAGAAAAGATCATGGTGTTTTGAAAAATATGAGAATTGAAAGGGATCCAATTTTCATGGATCTAGTGAAGATGGACTTGGGAATAACTAGGGAAGGTGAAACATCAATTCTTTTTCAAATGGTTTCCAAACCATCTTTACTAGAAAGGATTAAGAGTTCTTAGACCGATGATGAAGATTTTCAAAAGAAGATTAAAGCTGTGAATGATGTGAGATTGAGAGACTTTGTGTATGAAGAAGGAATTTTGAGATTCGGGAAGAGGCTTTGTGTTCCCGATATACCTGATCTAAAAATGGAATTTTTGGATGATGCCCATAGTTTCAATTTCACTATACACCCTGGGAGCACCAAAATGTATAGAGATTTGAAGGAACATTTTTGGTGGGACAACATGAAGAGGGAGATTGCTGATTTTGTGTCAAGATGTATGGTTTGTCAACAAGTGAAAGCTGGAAAGCAACATCCCGGTGGAGTATTACAACCTCTTCCCAAACCGGAGTGGAAATGGGACAATATTATGATGGAATTTTTCATGGGGCTACCAAAGACTCCTAGAAGGAACGATGAATTATTGGTTATTTTTGATCGTCTTACCATGTCAGCACATTTTCTTGCTATAAGAGAAGATCTACCACTGGAACGTCTAGAAAGACTATATATTAATGAAGTTGTGAGACTTCATGGAGTACCCGTATCAATTGTTTCTGATCGTGATCCCCATTTTACTTCATGATTTTGGAAGATTCTTTAGAAATCCCTGGATACTGAACATCATTTGAGCACTGCCTACTACCTTCAGACAGATGGACAATCAGAATGAACTATTCAAACATTAGAAGACATGTTGAGATCCTTCTCACTTTACTTTCAGGGTATGTGGGATCAATATTTACCTCTGGTAGATTTTTCCTATAACAATAGCTTCCATTCGAGTATTCAGATGGCACCATATGAAGCGTTATACGGGAAGAGATGACGTACACCAACCTGTTGGGATGACGTTGGTGAAAGAAAACTTGTAGGTCCAGAACTGGTGGAGGAAACTATAGAAAAGGTGGAGGTAATCCAAAATCACATCAAAGTAGCTCAAAGTAGGCAGAAGAGCAATGCCGATAATCGAAGGAAGGATTCAGAATTTCAAGTCGGTGATCATGTTTTCCTGAAGGTATCTCCATGGAAGGGAGTCATACGTTTTGGTAAGAAATGTAAATTGAGTCCCAGGTACATTAGACCTTTCGAAATTCTAGAACGAATTGGGGATGTAGCTTACCGATTGGCAATGCGGCCAAGTCTCTCCAAAGTTCATGATGTGTTCCACGCATCTCTATTGAGGAATTACATGCCTAACCCAACGCATGTACTCACCTACGAGGAATTAGAACTGGAACCCGATCTATCTTATTGCAAAGAGCCCATCAAGATTCCTGATATGAGATAACAAGTACTGAGAAACCGGACGACTCGTCTGGTAAAAGTCTTATGGAGAAACCATAAGATGGAAGAGGCAACATGGGAACCCGAGAAACTTATGATGAAGAACCACCTGAGTCTTTTCTTGCGGTAGTATTCTAGAAATTTTGAGGATGAAATTAATTGAAGGATGGGAGAATGTAACACCCCATGCTTCTATGGTACGTTTCCCTTTGAATAATGTAATAGCGTGTGTTGTACGAAACATCGAGTTCTAACACATACCCCAACCGATCAAACTAGTCGTTATGAATAGTAATAGCTAATTTTTGAAATTATATATATTTTATATTTCAAAATGGACTTCATCTTTGGATTTAGAATATCGAAATTATCCTAAGTTGAATTTTTGGTATTTTTCTGAGAACGTTCAATTTTTATGAATAGTGAAAAATACTTAAAAACAAATTTTTTAATCAAAATAATTTATAGTGATAAATTATATTATTTAGTGGTTTTAAAGATTAATTAGAATATATTTTTACCATTTTATCCAATGGTGTTCATTATAATTAATTTCAATTTGAAATTGGATATAAACAATTGTCAATCTTTTAATATATATTGTTTCTTAAAATCACTCTATTTGTTGTGACAGTGGGAATTAATTATAAAATTAATTAATAAAACTTTTATGTTTGGAATTTTTTAAAACAGACATCATTTTTGAATTTGGAATACCAATTATAGCTTAGGGTGACATTTTAGCATTGTTCTGAAAAACATCAATTTTTGATGAATAGTGAAACTACTAAGTGGTAGTTAAAAACTGAATTTTTCATAAAACTTAATTTTTCCGCTTCTGTGATTGGAATTTCGAAAATCGAAGAGACACAGTTAATATCAAGGAGGAAAATGTGGTTCAATGAGATGAAAATAATTTTTGGTGAATAGTAACCTTTTACTTTTATTTACCACGGTTAAAAGTAAATAGGGTAATTAAGCATAAAAATGATATTAATATTACCCTAACACATGTCCTAATTCTTTTGGACAAGTGTATCTAGACCAAAAACAACCTTAGGAATAAAATATTATCATTTAGGTCCACTTGAATTAGATTAGGACATTAATTATTATTTAATTCAAAGAATAGTTAAAAGAGTTAAAATCAAAGTTTACTTACTAAAACATTTTTAATATAGGGTTATAAATAAGATAAATTAGATTGTAAATATTAATTAGAAATATAAAAGATTTTCTAAATAATTATATTTTATTTTTAATTTTTAGATATTAAATAATTTAATTTAATTACGATACAATGATGATTCATGAATTACCATAATAGTGAAAAGTTAAAATAATTGATATTATAAATACCAAAATAAATATAAATTGAGACTTTTAATGAATTACACTAATTTTCTAGGTTACTAGGAAATGTTAGAAATTACTTAAGTAACTTTTTTCGAAGTAATCATTCTATTATGAGGTTCAAAAAAATCAATTATTGAATAGTGTCAAAATTGACATAAAAGAATTTTTAAAACAAATATTATATTATTAATTGATAATAAATTCCTAAAAATCTAAGGTTCAGCCGAGAGACTTATAACATGATAGGTGTATCATTAATTGACCACGTGGGGGGTATCTTGGATGTATATAGTATGTTTATTAACCATATAATATAAAAATACAAAGAGACATTTTAAAATTGAAATTAATTAACTAAGAGTTAATACTTAATGAAAAGGTTACTATAATGACCCAAACCTGTCTAAATTCTATTGGATGAGTGGTTTTCAACCTATCCCCAACTTAACATTTAAATAATCTAATTTTGAGCCATTAGAAACCGAATATGAATTTGTTATAAAATAATATTTCTAGCTTTTCCAAAGGTGCCCCTCACCCCTCTTATAAAAGAGAACTCCACCTTCTCATTACATAACACTTTCAAAGCCTTTTGGTTCGGCCAAACACTTCCCAAATACTCTCTCAACTTCCCTCACTTCATCCTAGATGCCTTCCTTTAGTCATAAAGCAATCCTAAGAGCCCTTTTGATCCAATCAAAAGGAAGAACCCGAAGACGAGGTAACGATTTCACCACCCTTTTCCAAGTTCCTTTCTTCTTCCACTTCTTCCTTATTTGTTGTTACCATTCTAAAATAATAACTCCAGTATATTATATATACTGTGATGTTATTATAAATATGGTACAACCATATTAAGTATTCTATCCATCCTTTGAATAACATGTCACCATACGTGCGTACGTATGGCTTATCGTCTCCACGTCGTGGTGTAATTGTTATTTAATAAATTATTATTTGGATGGGTATAATAATGATGTGTAACTCTTGTAAATAATAAATATAACATGATAATGATTCTGTATATATGTTATACCATCCAATTATTTATTATTTTAATATCAGAAGAATGATATTGTTGCTCGTGCGTACGTACGGACTACCGTCTCCATGAACACGATAAGATTCATTCTCCATCGTATCCATTCAAGTATAATTCTCATTTGGTGAATAATAATAGTATCTAAGGACTTGATATCATTCTGTATATGATTAATATACAACCTATCCATGTCAAACATGGATTATGTAAGAAAACATATAAAAGAAAATGAGTAAGTTAACACCCAAAACAACGATAATACTAAGATATTATTAACAAATCATTGTTAAAAGATCATATATGATATCATATTAATATATATGATTCTTGTATAATTTAATAACAATTATTTCACCATTATACAGGTGGTTAACCTACCCCAACCAAGGAAAAGTACAAGTTAAGGGTTATTTCACAATCTCTTCATTATCCGAGGTTGTTTATACGTAATAATCTACTGGGATCTCTTTATCATCCACATCCATGTTTCTTAAAAATGAATTTCAAAACATTTTTACTATTTACTAGAATATAGGTTAATGTCATTTATACCTTTTTTACTTTTTAAAAGAGGTTTATAAAGGAATCATTCTGTTGTTTTCCAAACAAGGTGCTTTTTAACCTTTTCGACAAAATTAAGGTAAGAATGTTTTTTTTAACTTATACGGCAGGTGCGGCTATTTTCTACCATTATAAAATTTTCGAAGCTTCTCTTAGATGATTATAAGAATGTTTTCAAAGAAAATGTTTTATTTTATAAATATATGACTCATAAATGATTTCAAAATAGAAATACATATTTCTCTAAAAAGATTTTTGATTTCATCTATGTCAACATCCTTTGATGGATTTTACACTTATTTGAAGTAGGTGTATTGTGATACAAAACTTCTATATTGTATTGAAGGTTTTGTGATATGTTTGACTGTGGATGTGCTATTTTTATACCATTCATGGTTTATGGTGAAATTATTGACATTTCATATTGTAGTTTTAATATGAATGTTTATGTTATGTTTAAACCTTTTCATATGGGAATGAATTGGACTTAATATGTGACGGGTGGAGCCCGCTATATCTTCTCGATGCATTGGTAGGTCTCATGAGACTAACTAGTGTCTTGGAACAAGGCCTTGACAAAATATTATTTTTAGTCTTGGCACAAGGCCTTGGCTATGTGGTTATGATAGTCTGGCATTATGCATTCCATCATTATAAAATTGGTTATTGATATTGCATGTGATTATTCTATTAGTAGAATATCCATGTGAATACGTAAATGTCATTATTTCATTTTATTTTTTCCATACTATGTTGATGTTCAAGTATAAATATCTTTTGTTTTAGTTATACACTACCTTAAATGTTTATTCTTATTTATGATTGTTTCTGCTATATTGTTATCTTTACTAGGCATTTGAGCTCACCCCTTTTCTATGTTTTATTATTCCCAGGATGTGAAGATGTAAATTATGAATGACCTGCAGGGATATTATGAGGGGATAATAGTGTGGACTATGGAGACAATATGTTGTTTAAGTAATTTTTCACTTTATGTTGTAATGTAAAACTTTATGAATATATCTAGTGTTTCCAAGGATACTAAACCAATCGGACTTTCGAGATTTGATCCTTTTTGTGATCATGCCAATGTTATGTAATAATGCACCGAATCTGGGTAACTGGGGTCAGGGTGTTACAAGATATGTTGTGTTTGTCCCATTACTGGTCAATATATGACAGGTTAGACCCATTATAGATCTTTAATGAATTAGGTACTCTAGAGATGGAAGTTGAATGAATGGATATTACATGTGTAAGGGTGATTGTTTGAGTGATATGTTAAATATTAACCCAGGGAACTACATGATGTTTCTATATGATTTTGAGTTTTTAATAAAATATTTATAATGTGTTTTCATGTTTCAACTGGACTAATGATTTTTCATTCTTCATTCAGCATACTAGGATTTTTGTGATCTTTAGATACTTTTAAAATGTTTTTAATAGGAATCCTTAAAAGTTAAAAGGACATTTAATGTGATAATGTAGATGAATCAAATTATTTATATTAGCTTTTAATTATTGTAAACTTTGATTCAATATATATAAGTTGTCTTCTAATTATCCGGAACCTATACCAAAAAGGTTTTCATTTTTATAATTTATTGTGTATATTTAAGTTATCTATTATAAAAAATAAATTACAGAGCATGATGTATTACTGAATCAGGCAGTGCAGGTTTTTTCATTATAAAAAAAATACAAAAGACTTTTATGAATTTTTTATTGTAAATATATATTATCAAATAATGGATATTTACCTCCAGAAATATTCCAAATGTATTTTTAAAACATGTTTATAACTATGATTAAAACCCTTGATGTTAATTTACATTTAGTGGGGATATAATACATTAAAACCATATTCATTATTTCTTGAGGTGTTTTATATTTAGGATGACAATTTTTTCTGAAATATGTTAATTTTCCATAGGTTATACTAATTTGAAATGTTTATGAAACCCATTTATTTTCATGGGCTCTTATATGATGAATGTTTTATAAAGACCAATTATTTTAATGGGTTTTAATATGATGAATATTTTTCGATCATTTATTACACATATATATTATTTTAGTTATGAGAAGTGTGACGCCTATATCTCCCAAAAATGTAATGGGTAATTATTAATATCTCATGAGATAAAGAGATAATGGAATGGATAGTGAACCAAGTTCAATAATGGACATTATCAACTATGATAGTCCTGAAATAAAACATTGAATACTACAATGGTTTGTGGAGTGAACCCATTATAAAATGATATCTATGGAAATGAACCTTTACTACTATGGAAATGAATTTATATCCTAATTTGTATTCCATAATTCTATGTCTTATTTTAATGTTATGCTCTCATGGATCATGTTCTTAGATTTAATTATGATTCTGAAATTGTAAACTACCAATATTTATGTCATGACTCATGATTTTGATATTTGATATAAATATTATGCTTTCAATATATCATGATCACGTTTTCAAACCCTTAATCGCATGTTATGTTTGCGTATTTACCTTGATTACCCTAACTGATAATATAATATCACCCAAAATTATTATTATGTTGCCTAGGTTCTAATGATTGGAATTTAAGGTGATATGATTAAGAAGGGTTCTAGTCTTGAGAAACTATACGGGGGATATGTTGAACTCTTATGAGCCATTTTATGTTTCCACATTTTCAAAGGCACTATGCCTTTATGAACCCATGGTTTGTGTTTGTGTAATGTAATGATTATTCAACTAAAAAGAAGTAATATCTATGTATGGAATCCTTGATATATAATAGTTGGTATTAAAGGATAGGTGTGTCTATACTCTAGAAACTAGATTAAGAAAACATTAGCGAGGACACTTATGATAACCATAAATTTTAATAGATGATGATCATCGATAAACTAGGATAAACCTAAGGTATCAAACATTTTAATTTAGGTTTCACGAAATATAAAGACTATAAATGATTATTCATGATTATGTGGTTTTTCATTATTATTATTGTTGTTCACACTTTTATTTTTGGATTTAGTCAATGGTGAGAATGATAAAGAACTAGGTAAACAATAAATATAATAGAAAATGTTTCGATGATTTATAAAATAGGATGATGATTAGATTAATGGATATTATGATTATTCCTATTACTTTATCATGATTTTATATTAACATCTCGCACCTTAATGAACTCACTGACTCATCAAAAAGGGGAAGGATGGAGTTCATTGAGAGCTCTGGTGGTCGAGATCATAGAGGAATGAATATTCACATTATTTTGTGTCAAGAATATAGGGAGAATACACCTAGTGAATGTATCATACTAACAATTAGATGTTTTTAGTGTGGAAAATATGGTAAAAAAGAAAATAATTTTAGTGAAAAAAATTAAATGTTTAGTTAAAGAATGGATTAGAATAATGGCCTCCCTTGGGTATCATTGATGGTTGAATTTTTTAATTGTGGTAAGTATGTGCATTATGAAAATTGATTTCCTAGGGGGGAAGTAATGTGATGAAAATAAAAAATATGGTATTATTAATGGTTATACTAATGATGAGGAATAGAAACTTAATTTTATAAGAAAGTTATGTCTGGTTAAAATAGTATTTTTTTGAAAATGTAAAAATAATAATTTATTTATAGTTACATAATCCTAAAAAAAGCTTCATATTTATTATTATAAGAAACATTTATTAATTAATAAGGTAGTAAATCTAATTTAATAGTATAATAATAGAGTGGAATTACTAAATTATTTATGAATGTCAAATGAAGACTTTTTTATATGCATATTGAAATTTATATAATGATATTTCAGTATAATTTTCACGTCAAGGAATTGAATTAATATGTTTAATAATACTGGTTAACCTAAAAAGTTATTTACTTATAAGGAGATATTTATGACAAAACAGGATTTAGGGAACAAAAAATGTAATATGTTATTGATTTTTAGATTATGGTGTTTAGTTTTCCAAAGGAGATAATAGATATGGATAATATAAAATTGATAGTATTGATTTCATTGGAACTGATTAATGATTTATTCACATAGTGGTTAAGTTATCATTTTGGGAATTTATATTATTATCAGATTCATGGAATGTAATCAATAATCTATCATTTTGTTTATGGAATGAGTAATCATGAATGTTTTCATTATGTTTTTATAGTAATTATGGGTATTAATATATATTTTTTAGAATATATATACAGAGTATTCACATATTTTGTATAGGAAAATTAAGAGGTACAATGTGAAATTTGAATGAATAATGTTAAGACAATTTTTAATGATTTAGAGAGTTTATTTATTAATTTTTGATTTTTTATATTTCGCAAGATTAACCTTTTACGGAATGGTTTAAGTTGAACATTGGATGACGTTTTGGATATTAATGTATTATTTAACCATATAGAGATTTATTCGTATTAGATAACTTGTTATAATAATTTTTTATCAACTAATGATATAAGGAATGAATTATCTTAATTTTAAGGATATTATTATCCATTAGTTCTTTAGGCATGAAAAATTCATCTCTTATAGCAATACAATAAGTTGAAATTGATTGATCCACAACCAAAGGATGATATTTTTCTTTTAAAATGGAATGAAATAAAGTATGTATATATTATCATGAAAATAAAAAATATGTAGGAAAATTATATTTTAATTAAAGTTTTTAAATTTAACATAATTTTTGATGAATTAATTTTCTCTTCAAACATCACATATTTATAGGTTTGTCATTGTTAACTTTCTCTTGATGATGTTATATATCACTCACTGTTAGTGTATTAGCATTAATTTTGTCTTCATTGTCAGTGTTTTCACATCCCACCAATGTTTTCTTACATGGAAACATAGTTATATGAAATTCTAGGTTAAAACATTACATCACTTTCTCTTATTTCAAGAGGATGTTTTATTTATCATTTTTATGTTGTGGATTTCTTAAAAAGGGGATTTTAAAATTTTAAACCCTTGATTACCATGAAAAAATTAACATTATGAGGAAACAATTTATTTATGTGGGGAAGAATGTCACACACTAATATTATTTATATTATTTTTGAAATAGATTAATTTTTTTTGATAGAGTGATTTAAACGAACATAGTTTAGCATATTTCACACAGAAAAAAGAAATTTTTTAGGTTACACGAAACACAATGTATAAATGAAATATCAATGACTATTACAAAAATAATTATTTAAAATGACAGTAACCACAAATCTGTTGGCCGAATAGGTATGAATAGGTTTAACTAATTTATGAAAATTTACTTTTAACACATTTTTATAAATTGAAATCATTCTCGACTAATTAATTAACAATGAAAATAAGAACAATTTGAAAAAAGGAAATCTTTTTTTTGAAAACTAATTTTTTTACACAGAATGTCATCATAAAATAAAAAATTAAAAAATTAAATTTTGGTGAATTATTTTAATGAATTTATATATTATATATTGAATAAAATTTATAATATTTATCTAATTTGTTCTTTATATATTAAATAATATTAAATGAAATTTTATGATTGCAAACTATATATTTTTTTAAGGGAGTATTATCACATTATTCACTCTTATTTTAAAAATAATATATTCATGTTTTATAATATTTAGCCAGAATAATGAGCATGATTTTTTAAATTGGCATCTATAAATTATCTAGGAGTTTTTTTTTGTGAATCATTGAAAAATATAAAATATTCAATGAATAATGACAAATCATATATTTTATTAAAAACTATATATTTATCCAAATAATTTTCAAGATACATTTTATTTTATAATGGTTTTAAATGTTAAATTATTTATTTTATATACCTATCAATCCAATTTAAGAGATTTTAATCAATTTTATATAAAAATTTGATATAAAAATGTTTTTATGTTTTTAACATTTTCTCTTTGGAAAACCGAAATATCCTCACAAATGTGGGTATAATATTAAATTAAAAATTTTATGTTCATTGAATAGAATTTTTAAAAATGTTATTCCATTTTTTAAATCATATTAAACTAAATTATATAATAAATTCAACTTTAATTTTGGTCAAAATGAATAGTAATGATAGTAAAAATTAATTAAAGTGGTTGTGGTTAAAATAGATTTATAGGGGGATTAAAATAAATTGATAATAGAAAAAATAACCTATAAAATACACAGAAACATATTATATTGATATATTTATTCCTTATAAATTATAATGTTTTCTATTGAATCAATTTTTTAGCCTTTTTCATGTTATAAATATGGGTACCTTATATTTATTTCAAAAATTCTATATGTGTCCTCCCCCCCTATAAAAGGCTATCATCACCCTCTCCCATTAACACATAAATAAACATTGGATTGTACAATATATTAAAAAATATGTTCTTTAAATACATCATAAAATTTTAGAGTCCTTTCTGATATCATAATCCCAATTTTGGATGGTTTTAGGAACTACTTAATGTGGTTTTCTGAAGAAGATGTAATGTTTTAAACTAAGAGTTTTTTATTACATATTATTATAAAAATTACTAATGTTATTAAATTATGTTTATATAATAGATATATTATATGCAATATAATTATAGTTCATTATGTTAATGGAATAACTTATATACATCTCATATTTTAACAAATGGTGAAAGAACTCATCGATCGTGTGTATGGAAGACTACCACCTTGGGAACCAATGTTATTCATTTTATATCACCACATATAACAAATTTATATAATAATAAATTAAATTTTTATATAATATTGATGATTTTATTTTTCCTCTATAACTATAATACCATATAAACCTTCTTACCACTCAACGTTTAAAAACAATAACATCGCTATAGTGTACGATAGACTACTTCCCTTAGAACCGATGTGATGTGTTTTTCATTTATAATTTACACGGATTGTAATAAATATATAAAAAATGAAAATATGGTACATTTAGATTATTATTATAGCTCTGGAATAAATATATCACATACACCTTCTTACTCTTCATTTTGTATGGGATACAACAATGTCATCCGTGTTCATGACGGACTACAACCTCACAAAGTGATGTGATTGTTTTTCACTGATGCATTATATGGATGGTTATAATGGTAAATTTAAAGACTATATGTGATATATATGAAATCTAAAATATTAAATAAAGTTAATATTTTATTTAACTTTCCTTTTATTATCCTTCAAGAAATTGGAAAATGTATCCATGCATACGTACAACGGAAAATCTCCACGAACAATATATTTCATTATCCATATCAAAATATTATTGATTACTATAAAAAATTATGAATATATAATATATTTATATCATGGTTGAAATTTTTAATGTTATCAAACCATGATTTATTTATGCGGACCAAAAAAAAGAAATCAAAACATACACTTAAAAAACCAGTTATTATCCAAAACACAATTTTAAGAAGGAACTGTTAATAAATGAGTGATAAAATTTCATAATTAAATAAAATATGGTATGATATATATATGTATGGATATATTAAAAAAATATGAAAACATATATTTATTATAAAATATGTTAGAACATGTATGATGAAATTCAATACTTACAATAAGGGAAATCTAGTCACTCTTTTAAATCATGGAGACATATTCCATATTCACCAATTATTTCTTTTTTATGATGTGTATAATTTCCATTTTATATTTCAAATCATGAATATAATTATTTTCATGATATTATATGTTATAATTTATTTTATTCATTATTTGGGCTTACAATCCAATAGATTTCAATGTTGTAAGATATTTTTATTGTTTTTTCCTTGGGGACATATAGTATGTTTTTCACATATATTCATTTTTATGTGTATATAAATAATATTTGAAATATTATATCATGAATATAATTATACTAAATATATTTAATTTTTCTTTTGATCCTATGATTTAATGTGGATTATTATTGAAAATTTACCAAAGTGTTATGGGTTTTATTTCATGATATCATTATTCATCATCATTATATATGATTATAATTTTATGGATGAAATATTATGATCAATATTTTAAGAAACTATTTAATTATTTCCTCCTATTTTTACATCATCCAAAAAATGTTTTCACATAATTTTCCTCTCTCTATATACTACTGCCTCAAAAATATTATTTTTAAAGAAAATAGATGTTATTTCTCCCTTCAGTTGAAAAAACTTTTTTCATACATATAATTTTTTTCAAGAAATGATTTCAATAATTTTTTAGTTTTATTATGGGATTTTTAATGTCTTTTTTCTATTTTTGAAAATTTTATACAAATTTTTTTTAAAGGAATCTTCACATTATTTTAGAAGAAGTACACTTGGACTTTATAAAAAACGAAAAGGAATCTTCATTTTAATGTGTATGAAATTTACTATCATCATGAACACTCAATATTTTAATGATTAATTTATATGATTCAAATAATTAATTAATTTTCATTATTTTTTAATAAATTTTACATTATAATGTAGTTTTCATTAAATGGTTATTTTATTCAATAAATGTCTCTAGAGTTTTTTCGAAATCATTTTCCATATAAGAAGAAAAAATTTTATGTTAATTACGTTTTACTGGTGATACTATCCTATGATAAAATACTTATTTTTTTATCTAAATTGATTATATTTGTTATGATATTTTATAAAACCCATTTGTATTGCATAGTATATTCTACGGTGAATAGTTTTTTAAACCCATTCCTTTTCATGTGTCCAGATATGATTAATGTTTTGTGAATCCAATTTGATATGATGATTTTTTATGATAATTAAGAACATTAATATTTATGTTTCATTATATGATGGGTGGGGACTATATCTCCCTTTAATGTATTATGTAAATATTGATATCCCATTTGATAAACATGAATAGAATGGTGATTGAACCCAATTTAATATGGAACATTTATACTATGATAGTCTTTGGAGTGAATATTGAAAAATAAAATAGTATAGGGAGTGAAACAATTACACTATGATAGCCTTCTGAATTATGTCTGGCTAGAATACCAAAACACTTCTTTTATTTTGTCTATGTCACAATTACATATCTCATGTCAATATTATTCTCTCATGGTTCATGTTAATTGATTTCTATATGTTTCTTTCCTTAGGATATCCCAAAATTTATTCCATGATTCAATATTTTGATCTTTGTGATATGGGGTATGTTTCTCTTTTGTTATTCTTGACCTTGAAACTACTTGTTATGGAGATTTGGAAATAAATACATTTCCGTTGTTCAATCTCCCCCAATGGATACGTACAAGGATCGTGTTTTGAGTTTTTCCATGTTTCTTTAATCTTTCGTTGCATTCCCACTTCAGTCTACTATGTTTTCCTTTCAGCTCGGGTGCTGGTTCCAACGAAAAGGTTTTTTTAGGGTTTTGGTTATGGTGTGTTTGGGTCACGACGACATTGGTTGTCAGCACAGGGCAGTGAAGGGATAACTCATGATGGCGGTTCGGAGAAGGCAGGCGACGATGACGTGTTTGGCTGGAGGAAAATCTGCATGATCTATGGGATCGGACGTGATGGATTTCCTAAGGCAGCGTAGCATGACCTGACAAATAACCCTAAAAGGGGCACATTGGTATTTGAATCAGTCATCAAATTTTTCATGACAATGGTCCTTAATGAACACCCGGTTTGACACTTCCAATGGAAATATTTTTGAATTTAAAAAATATTTATGAACAGTCATAAATTATATTAATATAAAAGAATTGAAATTCCTGGATCAGTTGTGATCACTGAGAGGGGAGGGGTGAATCAGTGATAACATTTTCTTTTTAAGAATTGTTCCCTTTAAATGATCAATTCAACCTCTGTGGATAGTTAAGGCCTAGATCTACTCTTTTGGTGATGTAGTGATAATGAAAGCACAAAACACAGATATTTAAAAGGTTCGGTACAAAGGCCTACCCCTTGTTGTGTTGGTTACACTCCCCAACACGGATTCTTCACTATTCCAAAATATGTTCACACGGTAATTGGTTATACCCCCCAATTACATGTTGGTTAACCCCCCCCCCCCCAAATTCAATGCATCTTAATCTTCGCAATTTCTCTTATCTTCTTCAAATGTGTTGTTCAATTCTTCAAGTAGCTTCAACAGACTCCAGGAGAACTTGTTGGTCTTTCTCACCAATACTTTTTTATTCAACATGCCTACATGAAATTATTTCTTCTTCACTTATGCACACACCCTCACAAACCAAATGATTAGATGCGGCCTTCCTTGTTTTAACACACACTCACAAGGTGTGTGTGTTCACTTCACCCTAACACACTTCAAAGGAGGGCGCCCAAGTGTGCGGCCTTCTCCTGTCTTCTACCGCGTAGGGTGCTCGGGTGCAATATGTGTGCAGGGTGACGGAGCAGCAGGTGCGCAGGGTGGCGAAAACTCCTCCATCCGTGAAAGTGGCACGACAGATTCCCCCTACCGTGCTAGTTTGTGGGCACAGAGGGCGCACAGGAGTCACACAGCTTGGCCTCTTCCTGCTGCGCAAAGGGAGCGCGCAGGGTGGCCCTGTCCTCCTTATTTCGCGAAGGGGTTGCGCGAATGGTTCCCAAAGATCCTTGGGTGGCTCAGGACATAACTATCACGCTCGGGCATGAGAATTCTTCCTTAGAGTTGCATGGGGCTTCGCGGGACCTCTTATCAAGCGATTAGCAACATCATCATGGTTTGGGCTCCTTCTTTTATAGGTGAGGAGCACATTCAAAATATGTGAATCAAACATGAATTTCGGGCTTTGAATGCCTGAGATCTACGACATCAAAATATGGTACGCGGTATAAAAGATATGCTTAAATCTCGGTTGTTTCCTTTTCAATGGATGACTTATTCATTATAGCATGATCCTCACGTGAATTCATTTAAGAACGCATGTGTATTATTTCTCCGAAGGCTTCGAGCATTCTGACGTAGCCTCGCAACTCAATTTTCTTCGGCCACATTCGAATTTTTTATCTCATTGTATGTATGAGACTCTTAATGCATGCATGTGTTCATGATGAGGAGACAAACACAATGGAGGTCCTATCTTCATCAGAGGAGGCCGAGAGCTCCATCTCCATTGCTCTTATGCCTCTGGTTCGTGGGAGGCATCGCGGGATGTCCCTTAGCCGGAGGGAGGTTGAAGACAACCCCTACGCCATAGGGTCCACGTTTAATGAATTTGGACGACCATGATTATATCGTGGTGTGGTGGATGAGATGAACGGGCGCGATTACACATGGATCGGATGGACGACGCAGATCGGCACCACGTTAGAAAAAGTTGACCCACATCGAAGCGAGCTACAGTTTTTCCACTGTTTAACAAACAACTCGCACCGCCCTTACACCAGATTAGTCCTCTCCCCCCTTCGGTGTCGCCCCGCAGCGGTTCTCCTACGGGCTCGCTTAAGCACCCACTCTTCCTCTTGTCCTCGGGCATGCCATTGGCGCCCATGCTACACGGGATTCGCCACTGTTTTCCTTGGGCTTATACATGACCCTACCTCTTTGGTATTTCCCGATGAGTCTTCCCCATGGGCGTGGTGACCTCTGTCTCACATGTGCCTTGGGTAGAGGCCCTAAGGTTGGACCAATTGTTGGATTTCTTTTTAGTACTTGGTTTGAACCAAGTAAGAACAAGTAATATAACCAACCAATCTTCCTCTCCTCTTCATCTTCATATGATCTCCATATATATTATTCAACATCTCTTCTTCTCCTTCTATTAAGAATCATCATAAACTATTAATCATAAATCACTTGATCTTCAATGTACTTCTTTGATCCAATCATAGATGAGGTTGGACCATCTTTCAATATCCTCATGCATTAAGAATAAATCATGGATTTATTAAATGTTGGGACATCATATTCCATTGATACAAGGTCTTTGAACTAAATATCAGTTCTATAATCGTCTAATTTAATGATGCTTCAATAATTATTCTTCAAGATTCATTATGCTTCATCATTCATCAAGCTCTACTTTATCAGTTGGAATACATTGGCAGGTTATTGACAACAAATGAAATTACTTGGGCACAACAATATCCCCCTTTGTATTTGGTTTTCAATACTCCTAAGAACACTTTGATAATGTCACAATGTGTGTGCTAATGATTTCTCCCCCTAATTGGCCAACAAATTCAAAGGGATGAATGGTAAGTCATACCCAAAATGCATAACCGCTTGACCCTTCACAAATTCAACAACCAATGCTCTCCCTCAAGGGATGCACTCATCTCCTTCAATTCCCTGCATGTTAGTAAAAAAACATATAAATTTAGAGAACAAGGAGGGACGTTTTTCTTCCTCAAGTGAGAGGAGAAGGCTGAACATGAAGTTTCAGCCTTAGCTCAACAAATCTTTCTATAGGCATAGCTTTGGTGAAAAAATCCACCACCTGTTCTTGAGTAGAAATGTAGTCTTTCTTGATGTCTCCACTGGAGAACCTTTCTTTGATGAAATGATATTTTATATCAATGTTCTTGGATCTGGAGTGTTGTATAGGATTTTTAGACAATCCAATCGCAATTTTATTATCACATAAGATCCTCAATGGTTTTTCAATTTTAATTCTCAAATTTGCAAGCTGCACATGCATCCCAATCATCTGTGTACATGCATGTGTAGCTGCCACATATTCTGCTTCAATTGTGCTCAATGTTACAGAATTTTGTTTCTTGATGTACCAACTAACACATCCTTCTCCCAGAAAGAAGGTTCCACCAGATGTGGATCTTCTATCAGTACAATCCTGAGCCCAATCAGCATTTGTGAATCCCAACAACTTTATGTTTTTTTGTGTTTGTATAAGAGCCCATAGTTGAAGGTTCCTTTCACATATCTCAAAAATCATTTGGCTACTGATAAGTGAGATTATTTTGGTTCACTTTTTAATCTAGCACACAAAGTCACTGCATATGTTATATCTGGCCTTGAAGCTTTGACATAAAAAAGGCTGCCAATAATTCTCCTGAACACTTTCTGATCAACATTGTTTCCTTCTTCATCCTTTCATAACTTTGTTCCAATAGAAATGTGTTTTGATACCTCCTTTTCATTCTCCATTCTGAACCTTTTCACTAAGTCCCTTGCAAACTTTTCTTGTGAAAGAAATATGGAGTTTTTTCTTTGTTCCACCTGAAATTCTAGAAAATATGTTATTTGACCAACCATGGACATTTCAAAGGTTCTCCTCATATGCTCATCAAATTCTTTACATAGTCCTTCCTTGTCACTAGAAAAAATAATATCATCCACATAGATAATGACTATGATAGTACTAGTGGCCATTTCTCTAACATAGAGATTAATGTCAACTGTTCCTTTGACAAACTTCATGTTCTTGAGACAACCATCCAATTTGGAGTACTAGGCTCTAGTGGCCTACTTCAATCCATACAAATATTTTCTCAATCTGCATACCTTACTACCATCTTTGTCCAGCACGAATCCCTTTGGTTGTTCTATATACACCTCTTCTTCAAGATATCCATTTAAGAATACAGATTTCACATCCATGTAATAGACCTTGTATTGATTATGTGCTACAACTACTATGAACATTATGATAGTTTCCAGTCTTTCAACTGGTGCAACGGTTTCTTCAATGTTGATTCCTTCCATTTGTGAATACCCTTTGCATACGAGTCTGGCCTTATTTATGGAAACATCCCCCTTTTTCATTGAGTTTGTTTCTGAAAACCCACATTTTCCCAATAACATTTTTAATTTTGGGCTTTGGTACAAGATCCCATGTGGAGTTATTTTCTATTTTATTGAGTTCCTCATGCATAGCTTGTATCCATTCCTCATGTTCAACTGCTTTAGCCACTATCTGAGGTTTAACTCGAGAATCTATTGCAGTGTGATCTTCCAATCTTAATCTTCTTCCGGTTCTTACTGAGGACTGTGGGTCACCAAGGACATTTTCTATGTCAAAATATTTCTTCAATTTGTTGTATCTACTTCTTCTATTTTCATTACCTTCCCCTTTATCACAGGTGTGTTCAGAGTTGATCTCACCAGTAGTTTGTATTGGCTTAGTTAATTCTTCATTCTTCTGTTCCATGGTTGTGTCATTCATTGAGTCATCATTATCTACAATGTCTGTTTCGGTGTTGTTTTCAATTATTCTAACATCACTGTAGTCAATCATTTTGTTCAACCTCTTATTCCATCATCTGTAGCCTTTTCCATCAGGTAGGTAACCCATGAAGATTCTTTCTTCTTCTCTTTCCCCAAACTTTCCCAGATTAATGATTTTAATCTTGATGATGCAAGGACTACCATTGGCTCTAATGTATTTAACAGTTTGTTTTCTGTGAAACCACATTTCATAGGCTGTGGTTTGTGTTGATGGTTGTAGGAGAAATCTATTTTGTATGTCTATGGCTGTGAATAACGATCCTCGCCAGAAAAACATAGAGATATTGTGTTCAGCTAACATAGTCCTCCCCATTTTGACTATGCTTCGATTGTTTCTTTTAGCCACTCCATTCTGTCGTCGAGTATATAGTTTACTGTATTGATGCTTGATTCCTTTATTGACCAGATAGCATTCAAAAGCATCACAAGTGTATTCCTTTCCATTGTATGATCTCACATTCTTGATGCAGAGTCCTTGTTCTTTCTCAACCTGCCTTCTGAAATTTTTCAACATTGTGATTGCTTCTGACTTGTGTTCCATGAACATGACATTGGACATCTGAGTGTAATCATCAATGAAGGTTATAAAATAGAGATCTCCTCTTGTAGACTTCTATCTCATCGGTCCACATATGTCTGTATGGATGAGTTCAAGAGGCCTAGTAGACATGATATCTACTCCTTTGTGTGAACTATGGATCAGTTTTCCCTTCTGACATGTGTCACAAATTTCATCTCTTTCTCTCTTTAATTTAGGTAGATATCGTACAATTTTGTACTTCGGAATTTTACTCATACTCCTTTGACCAAGATGGCCATGTATTCTATGCCAGAGGTTGTTTTCATCCTTAGAACTAAGATAACAAGAATTGATGGGCTCACGAATTTGAAATAGATTGCCAGTGGTTCTTCTTCCTTGAGTGATGATTTTTCCATCCTTTGAGCTCTTGATGATGCATGAATCCTTCTTGAAAAACACCGCATGTCCCTCATCACATAATTGGCTTACACTCATTAGGTTTTTCTTTAGTACATAAACAAATAATACATCATTGGATTTTAGATTTTTTGTTTCAATCATTGCCTTTACAAATCCCTTGATTTTCAGAGAACAATCATTTAAAAACATCATGGTTCTTCCCTCATGACTTTCTATGTTTCTAAGAATTTTTGTATCACCAGTCATGTGTGATGAGAATCCACTATCAATAATCCATGACTTGGTTTTACTGGTGGCTTTTAGAGAAACTTCAGCAAAGCATGTGATTTCATCATTGGGTTCCTGAATGACTTAACCTTTCATTTCTTTATCTCTTTGTTCAGGAAGAATAGTTATATATTTATCATCTCTATGACCTTTTTTGTCACATCTTTCACAAGATTCACCTTGGCTGTCAGATTTTTTTTGAATTGGAGGTTTTTACGCTTTTTGTAATACACTCTTGGTTTCAGAATATCTCCCCCTTGACTCATGCCTCATATTTGGAAGAGACATGTTATACCAGCATGCATAGGCTTTGTGTCCAAACACTCCACAACACTAGAAGTAGCCTCTAAAACTTGACCTTCTCCGCTAATAGAAGTCATGTTGAAATTTTCTGTCCAAGATTTGAGTATTCCTTCCTTGGGATTTCCTTTCTTCCACTGAAGATGATTTTTCACAAGTTTTTGTATTCCCTGTTTGTCTGAATTTTATCTTTGAACCTGTATTGTTAGAGATATCAAATGTATTTTGAGATTTACTTAGTGGTGAGTTAACCTGACTCTGAGCACCAGTATGAGATGATTCTACCTTGAACTCAACAGCCTTGTTAAAGTCTTCTCTCATATTTTTCAAGCTATTCTGTTATTTAATCCACGTGGATTGTGTCACTGATTACACTTCTACTTTGGGGTGATGTTTCTCTTCAGGATCATTTTCTATCTTTTCCAACTCTTCTATCTTTATTTTATGTCTTTTGATTTCACCAATGTATAGTGTCTCTTTCTTCATTCATTCTTCCAACTCCTCAGTCATCCTTTTGGTTTCCTTTTGCAATAGTTTCTTCTATTTCTTGAGTTTATTGTTTTACTATAGGCAAGCCTCTAATTCATCTTTCAACATGTGTTCAAGCTCTGTTTGTACACATTCATCATCTTCACTGTTGCAGGTGTCAAACCCTTTTTCCACATGAGCCATAAAATTTGTTTCTTCTTCTGATTGACTTGCTGATGTGGAGTCTCATTCTTCCTCTTTGTTCACATAGCTTCTTCTTTAACCAGGAATGAACCTTTTATTTCTTTCACCAAATATGATTCCTTCTCTTGGATTTCTACTCTATTTCTTCTTTTGTGATTTTTCTTCTTCAATTTATTGTGCACTAAATATCTTTTTGGGATAGTTAACAGCAAAGTGTCCGATGTTATTGCAGTTGACACACCTCAGTGGTAATTTACCTTTTCCCTTGAATTTATCTTTTCCAAACCTTTTTGATAGAATAGAAATAATTCTGTTGAAATATTCAACCTTATCTTCATTGTTAGATTCACTTGATTCTAAGACTTCGTCATCTCTTTTCTTGAGTTGTCTCATGGCCTCGAAAGCCATTTCATCTTTAATCTTCTTCTTGAATGCTGGGATTTTCCTTATTTCATATTCAATGAGAATTTTGTGTAGTTCATCAAGAGATAGATCATCTCGGTCCTCTAATGGTGAGACTTTGGGGTCAAACCTGTCAGGAATGTTTCTCATTAGTTTTATAACAATAGTTGAGTCCTCCAAATTTTCTCCAAAGCCCTGAATGTTACTGACAATTTCATTGACTCTTGTAATATAATCATCAATATTTTCTTCTTCTCCCATCTTGATATCTTCAAACATTCTTCTTCAAATTTGTAATTTGGCTTCCTTGACTTTCATGTTGCCTTCATAATATCTTTCCAATTTGTCCCAAATTTCTTTAGCATTCTTGAGTCCCATGACTTTTGTATATACCTTTTATGAGAGTGACATAAGGATTGCATTTTGAGCTTTACAATCAACTTCCATATTTCTTTTCTCATCATGTGTCATAACAACTTCATTAGAAAGAGGAGAGAATCCAAATAAGGATGCATCTCTAACTTCCAGTCTGAGAGATAGAAGGTAGGGTAACATCCGATTCTTCCAGCTGTGGTAATTTTTTCCATAGAATGTAGGAACACACATACTATTAATAGAATTTAGAATTTCCTTCGTCCCAAAAGTAGATCCTAACAGAGGTAACCTTGCTCTGATACCAATTGAAATGCCTGGATCAGTTGTTATCACTGAGGGGGGAGGGGTGAATCAGTGATAACTTTTTCTTTTTAAGAATTGTTCCCTTTGAATGATCAATTCAACCTCTGTGGCTAGTTAAGGCCAATATCTACTCTTTTGGTTATTTAGTGATATTGAAAGAAAAAAAACATAGAGATTTAGAAGGTTCGGTATAAAGACCTACTCTTTTCCGTGTTGGTTACAATCCACAATATGGATTCTTCACAATTCCAAAATATGTTTACACGGTAATTGGTTATACCCCCCATTTACAATTTGGGTAAACTCCCCAACTTCACTGAATCTTATTCTTTGGAACATCACTTATCTTCTTCAAATGTGTGGTTCAATTATTCAAGTAGCTTCAATAGACTTAAGGAGAACTTGTTGGTCTTGCTCACCAATAATTTTTTATTCAACATGCATACATGCAATTCTTCCTTCTTCACTTATGCACACACCCTCACAACCCAAATTATTGGATGTGGCCTTCCTCGTTTTCACACACACTCACAAGGTGTGTGGACTTCACTTTGCCTGGACAGACTTCAAAGGAGGGCGAGCAAGTGTGCGCCCTTCTCCTATATACTACTGTACAGGGTGCTTGGGTGCAATTGGCATGCTGGGTGTGGGAGCAGCAGGCACACAGGGTGGCAAGAGCTCCTTATTCCGTTCAAGTGGCATGACAGCTTCCTCCTACCGTGCAAGTTTGCGGGCACAGAGGGCGCGCATGTGTCGTGCGGCTTAGCCTCTTCCTGTAGCACAAAGGGAGCACGCATGGTGGCCCTGTCCTCCTTCTTCCATGTAGGGATTGCACGAACGGTTCCCTTGGAGCATCGGGTGGCTCCGGACTATACTGTCACACTGAGGCACGAGAATTATTCCTTCGCATTTGTAGGGTCCTGAAAAATCTGCAAAGGTGATTTTACCCAAATCCCTTAAGAATTGAGGAAAATAATCAATGAAGATACATAATAATAATGGACCATTCCGAAAACCGTTCCATGGAAGCGCAACGTGGCCAGGCACCACGAGGCACCCCCTCCGCGAACCATTGTCGTTCGCGAAATGGAGGTGGAAACCCTCTGCGGCCGCGAGGCAGGATGGGCACCAGTCTGGTTCATCACAACGAACCGACCCAACCACGGACTGCATCGACCGGTTCAAGACGCACCCACTATCATTTGCATAATGGAGGCGTAACCCTTCGCAGCCACAGATCACTCCCTGAGTTCGCCTCGTGGATGGGGGGAGGCATTCAATACCCTCCGCGAGTCGCTGTTTGACCAAGTCCACTGTCAATCAGGTATTTGGTTATGGGCTACCACAAAAGGTGCCGTATAGCCACAGATACATCCCTTTACCCACTCTATAAAAGGGGACCAAGGGGGAAAGAAAAGGAGGAGGAGATCATAGAAATGTAATCGGATTCAAAGGGATTGGATATTCGGAAGGAGAACAGTTTAAGGAAGGCTTCAGATTTCACAAACAATGAAATTCCCATCCATGAACCATAGCAGGTATATGAATTAAGAAGGAATTGGAAAACACATAATAATTTGGTGAAGTACGAACTTAAATTAACAAGAGAAGGAGAACCGTGAACCATAATCTTACACCCCGAACCCAGTTACCCAGAGTCGATGCATTATCACGTAACATTGGCATGATCACAAAAGATCAAATATTGAATGACTGATTAGTTTAGTAGCTTTGGAAACAGTAGATACATTCATAAGTCTTAAATTACATCATTAATTAAAACAAAAAAAAAACATCTTTTCTTCATATCCCCTTATACAATCCCTTTAGGTCATTCATAATATACTTCATCGCATCCTGGAAAAATTAAAACATTGAAAGGGGTGAGCTCAGATGCTCAGTAAGGATAACAATACAGCAGAAACATTCATAAATAAACATAATCATTTAAGGCAATGTATAACTAAAACAAATGCCTTTTAAACTTGAACTTCAGCATAATATGGAAAAAATAAAATGAAATATTTCCATTTACTTATTCACATGGATATTCTACTTGTCGAATAATCACATGCAATATCAATAACCACATTCATAATGATGGAATGTATAATGAAAGACTATCATAACCACGTAGCCAAGGCCTCGTGCCAAGACTACAAATGAGATTTTGTCAAGGCCTCATGCCAAGACACTAGTTTGTCTCATTAGACATATCGATGCATCGAGGAGCTATATCGGGCTCCACCCGTCACTTATTAAGTCCAATGCATTCCTCATATGAATAGGTTTAAACATATCATAAACCATAACATAATCGTATCACATAAAACATGCATAAAGAAAACATAACATATCCATATTTCAATCACAAGATATCAATACAACACATTGATATAATAAGAACATTATCAAAACCCATTTAAATACCAAAATAAAAGAAAATTGAAACATGGTATTTATTTTTCATTTAAAAAACGTTATGGCTTGTAGAGGAAGTCGAAACACAAATAATGGTCACGGCGGTGGAGAAGTCATTGTTTCCACATACATACGACAAAAAAACATTCCTTTTTTTCGTTTAGTAAAACGCTTCGTATAAAAAAATTCCTTTTGAATAAACATAAAAGTCAAAGGGGTTTATACAACGTATAAAAGAAATTTGTGTATAAAACAAAATATGCCTCAATGAATGGAGATTGAGATGAAGTCCCTTACAAAGATCTTTTTGAAAATAAAATAGATCACTCATGTGTATTCACTATACTCTCACATAATGAAAGTATAAATACATGATAAGATATAAAAATTCATTTCTCACATAATCAATGAACAACATAAATAAGAACGAGATCTTCAACCCAAAGAATGGGATTTAGGATAAGAAGTTCCCTTAAAAAGATAATTTTTTTAAATAAAATAGATCTATTATGTGTATTCACAATATGTACACATAAAGACAGTACAAATAAAAGATATGACATAATAATATAATGACATAATTTGAATGTAGGAGATTAACCCAATAAACGAAAATTAGGTTAAGAAGTTACCTTACCTCCTGTCTGACTTTACTCGACTATTCTTTAACCTCTTGAATAGTAAACTAGAGTTAATTTATAATTACATAAGAACATTTTTCAAGTTTATTATTCCTTTTATATCACTTATGAACATTATGTAATTATTTTTGTTAATAACGGTCATTTTGTCGATCTTTTGTACTTGAGTCAAAAATAAACTTCTTATAATTACAAGTTCTTCATGTGGTAAAATATCCATTATATCCAGAATTATATTCATGATGTAGATATCATATATATCTAGTATATACATTCATTCATAATATTACGTAGCATTTAGAGGTAAGAAATGAAATGCACCATTCATGGAGACGGTAAGCCGTACGTACGCATGAATGCTACTTTCATTTCTATTTCATATTTAATAGAATGAAATCATAATTATATAAAGTTATATTATAATTCCAGTATAATATCATATATAATATGATTTACTCCATCCTTTACATGTCCCACATATGGCATTAACGATTCAAATAACTTTGAGGGGGCGGTAGTCCGCACTTCCTAAAATAAAATTATCGTGTTTACCAATAATTGAAATCATAAAGGTGTGCCATAAATGAAAAATACAGAAGCATAAGGAAATCATAAACATAATATATATCATATATAAAAAATAGTGTCATCATAATGGACACCATGAAAGGTGTTAAAAAAATATTGAACAATCATCATTTCGTGAGGCAGTATTTCGCCACCCACAGAAACAGTATGTTCTTTATCCATTAGACGGAGGTGTGTGTAAGTGTAAATCACATACTTCTCATAACAACATCCTAGTATAATTTATATACTTATTTTGTTACAAAATAAAGTAATAGAAAGAGTTTATGGGGTTGGAGAAGCAAAATAAAACAAAAGAACATAAGAGAAGACATTACTTTAAAATTGGGTAACTCTTTTTTATTTGAGCCATTGGCTTCCTTGGGAATGCTTCTGCCCAAAGTGAGGCTTCTAGGAGTAAGAGAGGGAAGTTGAAAGAGTATTTGGGAAGATTTTGGCCGAGCCAAATGTCTTGGAAGGTGTGAAGATGGTGGTAGTGGTGGGGGCCTTTTATAAGAGGAGAGGAGGGGCACTCTTGGAAAGTCCTGAAATGTTATATTATTATGAAGTTCCTTTCAGATTCCAAAGGTCCCACAGTTATATATTTAGAAGATAAGGTGATATGGGTTCGAAATAAACTCATAAAATTGGGTTTTTACCAGTTTATGTCTTAGATTTTACATTATCTTTTCATTTTATTTAAATCATTAATTAATGAGGTAATCGCTACATCATCATGGTGTCATATAAATTTAGTTTATTTAATGTCCAAAAATTATAAAAAATTTACCATGATGTAGGAAATATTTTTAACATTCAAATGAATATTTATTGTCGAAATGTTAACTTATATAACCCCATGTAATAATTTTTTTAGTAAAACAACACATGTTTGTGACAATTTTATTTTTACTTTAAATAAAAAGTTATTAATGTCATTTTCTTACCCAGGTGGCTCCATGGGGTCCCCAAGTTGACCCATGTATTTTCTTGGTCGGCCATGACTCATCCAATAAGGGTAGGACAAGTGTAAAGGTAATTTCATATTATTATAACATTGTCTTTACCTTAAATTAAACTAATTACCTTTAATCGCGATTAATAAATCTTAAAAGTTACTATTCACAAAAAATTATTTTAATCCCATTGAACAAAATTTTAATTATTAATGACAATGATGTATGTAGGATTTTTGAAATTCCATTCACTGAAGTGGTACATTTTCATTTAAACAAAAAATCAGTTTTTAAAGTACCACTTAGTGGTTTCAGTATTCATCAAAAATTGAAGTTTTTCAGAAAAATACCAAAAATTCACCCTAAGATAAAATTGTTATTCTGAATTAAAAATAGATTACTATTTTACAAAATTCCAATCGTATAAGTTTAATTAATTAATTTAATAATTAAGTCCCGCTGTCACAACAAATAGCGTGTTTTTATGAAACAATATATATCAAAAGATTGACAATTGTTTATGTCCAATTTCAAAGTGAAATTAATTCTAATGTCCACCGTTGGATAAAATGGGAAAATTAAATTCTAATTATAATTTAAAACCACTCAATAGTATAATTTATCAATATTAATTATTTTGATTAAAAAAGTTGTTTTTAATTAAAATTTTGTAATTTTCACTATTCCTCAAAATATAAAAGTTATCTGAAAAGTTTCAAAATTTCACCTTAGGCTAAATTTGATATTCCGAATACAAAAAAGATGTCCATTTTGAAAGATAAAATTTATAAAATTTCAAAAATTAGGTATTACTATCTATAACAGCTACTTTGATTGGTTGTGGTGTGTGTTAGAACTCAAAGTTGTGTACAACACACGCTACTATATTATTCAAAGAGATGTGTACCGTGGAAGCTTTGGGTGTTACATTCTCCCCTACTTCAAATAATTTCATCCTCAAAAGTTCATATAATATCATTGTATAAAAAGACTCAGGTGATTCTTCATCATAAGTTCCTTAGTTTCCCATGTTGCCTCCTCCATCTTATGGTTTCTCCATAGAACTTTTACCAAATGAGTCGTTCGGTTTCTCAACACTTGTTCTCTTGTATCAAGAATCCTGACAGGCCCTTCGCCATAAGACAGATCGGTTCCAGTTCTAATTCTTCATAGGTGAGTACATGTGTTGGGTCAGGCATGTATTTTCTTGACAGTGATACGTGGAATACATCGTGAACTTTGTAGAGACTTTGCGGCATTGCCAAACGGTAAGCTACAACCCCAATTTGTTCTAGAATTTCGAATGGTCTGATGTACCTGGGACTCAATTTACCCTTCGTACAGAAATTTATAACTCCCTTCCATGGATATACCTTCAAAAAACATGATCTCCTACCTGAAATTCCAAATCCTTCCTTCGGTTGTCGGCATAGATCTTCTACCTACTTTGAGCTGCTTTGATGTGGTTTTGGATTACTTTCACCTTTTCCATCATTTCCTCCACCAGTTTTGGGCCTACAATTTTTTTTCACCAACATCATCCCAACTGATTGGTGTTTGACATCTCATTTTGTATAACGCTTCATATGGTGCCATCCGAATACTTGAATGGAAGCTATTGTTATATGAAAATTCTAATGGAGGTAAATATTGATCCCACATTCCCTGAAAGTCAAGTGAGCATGATCTCAACATGTCTTCTAAGGTTTGAATAGTTTGTTCTGATTGTCCATCTGTTTGAGGGTGGTAAGCAGTGCTCAATCGAAGTTCAATATCCAAGGCCTTCTGAAGACTTTTCCAGAATCTTGATGTAAAACGGGGATCATGATTCGAGACAATCAACAGGGGGACTCCATGAAGTCTCACAACTTCGTTAATATATACTCTTGCTAGATGTTCAAGTGGTAGATCTTCTCTTATACCAAGAAAATGTGCTGACTTCATGAGATGATCAATAATGACCCATATTGCGTCATTCCTTCTAGTAGTCTTTGGTAGTCCCATGAAAAAGTACATCGTAATATTTTCCCATTTCCACTGAGGTATGGGAAGAGGTTGGAATACTCCACCAGGCAGTTGCCTTCCAGCTTTCACTTGTTGACAAACCATACATATTGACACAAAATCAGAAATCTCCCTCTTCATGTTGTCCCATAAAAAATGTCCCTTTAAATAACTATACATTTTGGTGCTCCCAGGGTTAATAGAAAAATTGGAACTATGAGAGTCATCCAACAATTCCCTCTTTAAATCAGGTATATCGGGAACACAAAGTCTCCTCCCAAATTTCAAAATTCCATCTTCATACACAAAGTCACCCAATCTCCCATCATTCAAAACTTTAATCATTTTTTTTTCAACTTTTCATCATCGTCCTTAGAACACTTTATCCGTTCTTGTAAAGATGGTTTGGAAACCATTTGAAAAGGTTTTGATGTTTCACCTGCTATGGTGATTCCAATAGCCATCTTTACTAGATCCATGAAAATAGGATCCCTTTCCACTCTCATCATGTTCAAAACACCATGATTGTTTCTAATCAATGCATCTAAAACCTTATTTTCCTTCCCTAGGTGGTAGTGTATCGTGAAATAATAGTCCTAGAGTAGTTCAATCCATCGCCTTTGCCTCATGTTGAGTTCTTTTTGTGAGAAAATATCTTTCAAACTTTTGTGATCGGTATATATCTCACATTTTTCACCATAGAGATATTGTCTCCATATATTCAAGGTAAAGATTACAATAATTAACTCAAGATCATGAGAAGGATAGTTCTGCTCATGAATGTTTAGCTGTCGTGATGCATAGGAAATAACCCTATCATTCTGCATAAGGACACTACCAAGTCTTTTCATTGATGCATCACTATAAATAATGAACTCATCATTCCCCGATGGTAGAGTCAATATAGGATCGTTGACTAATCTTCTCTTCAGTTCTTCAAAACATTCACCACACTCTTTTGTCCATAAAAATTTGACCCCTTTATGTGTGAGCTTCATTAATGGGTTAGCCAATCAGGAAAAATTGGGGACAAAACATCGATAATAACCCACCAAACCAATAAAACTACGTACCTCAGTTATACTCGTCGGTTCTGGACATTCTTGGATTGCCTTGGTCTTAGAAGGATCAATTGAAATTCCATCCTTAGAGATAATATGGACAAGAAACGAAATCTTATGAAGCCAGAATTCACACATGCTAAACTTCCCATATAATTCATGCCTTCTAAGAGTTTTCAAGATAATGCGCAAGTTATTTTCATGATCTTTGTAGCTTTTGGAGTATACCATGATATCATCAATAAATACCACCACAAAATCATCAAGATATTCCTTGAAAACTCTATTCATTAGATCCATGAATACAGAGGGTTAATTAGTCAATCCAAAAGGCGTTACTGTTAACTCATAATGCCCGTACCTTGTTCGAAATGATGTCTTCAGAATGTCTTCCTTCTTCACACACAACTGATGGAATCTAGATCGAAGGTCAATATTTGAAATGTATTGAGCTCCATGCAGTTGGTCAAATAAATCATCAATGTGAGGTAGGGGATACTTGTTCTTTATTTTTATAGCATTGACCTCCCTGTAGTCAACGCACTACCTCATAGATCCATCTTTCTTCTTAACAAAAAGGACAGGGGCTCCCCATGGAGAAACACTAGGCCGAATAAATCCCTTGTTACTAAATTCATCTAGGTGTTTCTTTAGTTCAACGAATTCCACGGTGGCCATTCTATAAGGGGTCTTCGATATAGGCCTTGCTCTAGGAATTAAATCAATGGAAAACTCAACTTCTCGTTCTGGAGGATGTCCAGGTAAATCTTTCGGAAACACATCTACATAATCTTTCACAATAGGTACATCCTCTATTTGAACACTCCTTTCCTCACCCTCAGTCATTTCATTCTCTTCCTCCCCAATAATTGAAATTAGTTGAGCTACTAGGGGTGGATCTAAATAATAATTTGGTGGTGACGATTGTACTCTAAAGATAAGGTGTTCCTTATCATCATCATCAAAAATCATAAACTCCTTCTTCTTACAACAAATCTTTGCATTATAGTACGAAATCCAATCCATACCAAGGATTATATCAAAATCAATGATAGTTCTGACAATGATATTAGTGGATAAAGAACATTTATATGCTCTAATGGGGACTGATGCACACAACATTGTTGCAATGATACTTCCTTTAAGAGTTTTCGCTGGTAATTCTCTTATAAAATCAAATTGGAAATATCTAATTTTCTTAGAAAACTAGGAAGATATGAAACAATGTGATGATCTAGAATCAAATAATGCATTTTCTTAACTTGTGGAAACCATTAAATTACCTGCCACCACCTCTTTCGGAGCTTCAACCTCAGCAGTAGTGATAGCATAAGCTTGGCCTTGATCCCTTGGCCTCTTCTGCGGTAAGTTCCCCTGATGCATAGGACACTCATTTTCGTAATGTCCCATCTCTATATAATTATAGCATTCCACATTGAAAACAACTTTCTCTCCCTTGCAATCATGAGATTGGTGGCCTTTTTCACCACACTTGTAACAGACTCCCGTTCCCTTCAAGAAAGTACCGGGGTGTTTCTTCCCACATTTACTGCAGGACTGATATTAAACTTTTCCCATCTTCCCCTTATCTCCATTTCTAGATTGATCAGAAGATCTCTTCATCTTTTTCTGTGCTTTAAAGTCATAAGACATAGATAATTCCGTTTCTTTTTTGATAGCACACATGACAATATCTCCGTACGACAAGTAGGATTGTGATACTAATGCTCGACGGAGAATTGGGTTTTACCCATCAAAGAAGTGATCAATATTAATTCTTGGGTTACATATATAATCTGAAGCATACCTCACTAACCTTGTAAACTTGGCCTCATACTTTGCGACATTCTCATCCTCCTTTTGTCTCAGACTCAGAAATTGCCTTTCCATATCTACTCGATGGTGATGTGGAAAATATTTTTTTAGAAAATTTCCTTAAACTCCCTCCATTCCATACTTTATAATTCTTCATCTTTATTTGTGTTTTGAATCAGTGACCACCATTGATCGACATCTCCAGTGAGGCGGTAAACTGCCATGACAACCTTATCCCTTTTTCTAGTCCCCAAGGTGTGGAATATTTTCTCTAAGGAGTTTATCCATTTCTCATCTACTAATGGAATTGTACTCCCATTGAATGTTGGTAGTTGTTGCCTCATGAAGCGGTTTAACATTGATCCTCCACGCTGCGGATCAGGGTGCTCCATACAAGTAAGGTTTTTATTCATAACCTGAGTGAGTTCTCCCAGTATGGTGATAAGTTGATCAGCACCAGTTGTATCTCCAACTCCATTATAATTATCTTGTGTAGGAGGACAATCCCTACTTGGAGTGCGTGCATTGATACGATTTCCATTCCTCCCACTAGGCGCCATTTCTAAGAAATGGCATAAACTAGATTAGTTTATGAATCAAAATACATAATTCCATACTTGTAAGACAGTAAACATAAATTGAACTATAATCATAAAAATGTTTTCTTTGAGAAAGTATATACTCATAAACCCTTCATAATGGTTTGTAAATAAAATGAGAATTATCCTAAGCATATCCCCCGGGAGTTCCATAACCAAGAGTGCAGCAAGGCCCGTTGTCGTGCACCAGTTCCCATTCGAGTCTATCTCAAAGCGGTGTTTTCGGGTTTTACCCCTAGGTACATCTATGCCAGAGCCACCTCTACCTGCTCATATCCAGACAGGTATGTATTTCTCAGAAACTCAAAAAATATCTATAATACCAAAATTCTAGGAAGTTCTTCTAAACTAATTCTCAAAGTCTATCTTATGGATATGTGCTGTAATCAGAGTTTATCTAAATCTAGCTTCCATGATTAGTACTAAACTGCCTATGATACCAACTGTAACACCCTGGCCCCAGTTACCTAGAGTCGGTGCATTATCGCATAACATTGGCATGATCACAAAAGATCATGTCTCGAAAGACTGATTAGTTTAGTAGCCTTGGAAACACTAGATACATTCATATGTCTTACATTACATCATAAAGTAAAACAAAACTAAAAAAACATCTTGTCTTCATATCCCCTCATTATATCCCTGCAGGTCATTCATAATATACTTCATCACATCCAGAAAAAATTAAAACATTGAAAGGGGTGAGCTCAGATGCTCATTAAGGATAACAATACAGTGGAAACTTTTATAAATAAACATAAACATTTAAGTCAATGTATAACTAAAAGAAAACCCTTTTAAACTTTTACTTCATCATAAGATGGAAAAAATAAAATGAAATAATGCCATTTACTTATTCACATGGATATTCATCTAGTCGAATAATCACATGCAATATCAATAACCACTTTTATAATGATGGAATGCATACTGCCAAACTATCATAACCACATATCCAAGGCCTTGTGCCAAGACTACAAATAAGATTTTGTCAAGGCCTCATGCCAGGACACTATTTTGTCTGATGAGACCTACCAATGCATCGAGGAGCTATAGCGGGCTCCACCCGTCACTTATTAAGTCCAATTCATTTCTCATATGAATAGGTTTAAACATATCATAAACCATAACATAATCATATCACATAAAACATGCATAAAGGAAACATAACCTTTCCATATTTCAATCACAAGATATCAATACAACACATTGATATAAAAAAACATTATCAAAACCATTTTCAATACCAAAATAAAAGAAAATTAAAACATGGTATTTATTTTTCATTTAAAAAAAAGTTATGGCTTGCAGAGGAAGCTGAAACTCAAATAATGGCCATGGTGGTGGAGAAGTCGTTGTCTCCACATACGTATGACAAAAAAACATTCCTTTTCTTCATTTAGTAAAACACATCGTATAAAAATATTCCTTTTGAATAAATGAAAAATTCAAAGGGGTTTATACACCGTATAAAAGAAATTTGGGTATAAAACAAAATATTCCTCAATGAATGGAGATTGAAACGAAGTCCCTTACAAAGATCATTTTTTAAATAAAATAGATCTCTCATGTGTATTCACTATAAGCTCACATAAAGAAAGTATAAATACATGATAAGATATAAAAATTCATTTCTCACATATTCAATGAACAATATAAATAAGAATGATAGGTTCAAACCAAAGAATGGGAATTGGGTTAAGAAGTTCCCTTACAAAAATAATTTTTTAAATAAAATAGATCTATTATGTGTATTCACTATAAGTACAACTAAAGAAAGTACAAAAACAAGATAGAACATAATAATATAATGACATAATTTGAAAGTAGGAGATTAACGCAAAGAAAGAAAATTGGGTTAAGAAGTTCCCTTAACTTGTGTCCAACTTGACTCAACTATTCTTTAACCTCCTGAATAATAAACTAGAGTTAATTTATAATTTCTTAAGAACCTTTTTCAATTTTATTATTCCTTTTATATCACTTATGAACATTATGTAATTATTTATGTTAATAACGTTCGTTTTGTCGATCTTTGGTACTTGAGTCAAAAATAAAATTCTTATAATTACAAGTGGTTCATGTGGTAAAATATGCATTATATCCAGAATTATATTCATGGTGTAGATATCATATATATCTAATATATACATTCATTCATAATATTACGTATCATTTAGAGGTAAGAAATGAAATGCACTGTTTATGGAGACGGTAAGCCATACATACGCGTGAATGCTACTTTCATTTGTATTTCGTATTTAATGGAATGAAATAATAATGATAAAAAGTTATATTATAATTACAGTATAATATCATTTAATCCATCCTTTACACGTTCCACATATGGAATTAACGATTCAAATCACTTTGAGTGGGCGGTAGTCGGCACTTCCTAAAATGAAATTATCGTGTTTACCCATAATGGAAATCATAAAGGTGTGCCATAAATGAAAAATACAGAAGCATAAGGAAAACATAAACATAATATATATCATATTTAAAAAAAAGTTTCATCATAATGGCCACCATGAGAGGTGTTAAAAGAAGATTGAACAAACGTCGTTTTGTGAGATAGTATTTCACCACCGACAGAAATAGTATGTTCTTTAACCATTAGACGGAGGTGTGTGTAAGTGTAAATAAAATCCTTCTCATAAAAACATCCTAGTATATTTTATATACAGTTTTTTTACAAAATAAAGTAATAAAATTATTTTAAGGGGTTGGAGAAGCAAAATAAAACAAAACAACATAAGAGAAGACATTATCTTAAAATCGGGTAACTCTTTTTGATTTGAGCCAAAGGCATCCTTGGGAAGACTTATTCCCAAATTGAGGCTTCTAGAAGTAATAGAGGTAAGTTTAGAGATTATTTGGGTAGAGGTTGGCCGAGCCAAATGGCTTGGAAGGTGTGAATAAGGTGGTAGTGGTGGGGGGCTTTTATAAGAGGAGAGAGGGGCACTCTAGGAATGTCATGAAATGATATATTATTATGAAGTGATTTTCAGATTCCAAAGGTCACAAAATTAAATATTAAAAGGATTAGTTGATAAGGGTTTTATATATACTCATAAAATAGGTTTTTGACAAGTGTATGTCTTAGATTTTACATTATCTTTTCGTTTTATTTAAATCGTTAATTAATGAGGTAATCACTGCATCATCATTGTGTCATAAAATTTTAATTTATTTAATGTCTAAAAATTATAAAAAAAATTCCATGATGTAGTAAATCATTTTATCTATCCAATGAATATTTATAGTCGAAATGTTAACTTATATAACCCCATGTAATAATTGTTTTAGTAAAACAACACATGTTTGAGACAATTTTATTTTTACTTTAAATATAAAGTTATTAATGTCATTTTCTAACCCAAGTGGCTCCATGGGGTCCCCAAGTTGAACCATGGATTTTCCTGGTTGGCCATGACTCATACAATAAGGGTATGACAAAGGTAATGGTAATTTCTTATTATTATAACATTATATTTACCTTAAATTACACTAATTACCTTTAATCGCGATTAATAAAATTTAAAAGTTACTATTCACCAAATATTATTTTAATCCCATTGAACCACATTTTAATTCATAATGACAATGATGTATGTCAGATTTTTGAAATTCAATTCACAAAAGTAGTAAAGTTTCATTTAAATGAAAAATCAGTTTTTTAACTACCACTTAGTGGTTTCACTGTTCATCAGAAATTGAAGTTTTTCAGAAAAATACCAAAAAATCACCCTAAGCTATAATTGATATTCTGAATTCAAAAATGATGTATATTTTAAAAAATTCAAAATATATATGTTTCTTGAATTAATTTAATAATTAATTCACGTTGTCACAACAAATAGCATGTTTTTAAGAAACAATTTATATCAAAAGATTGACAATTGTTTATCTCCAATTTCAAAGTGAAATTAATTATATTGACCACCATTGGATAAAATGGTAAAATTATATTCTAATTATACTTTAAAAACACTCAATAGTATAATTTACCACTATTAAATATTTTTATTAAAAAATTTGTTTTCAATTAAAATTTAGTAATTTTCACTATTCATCAATATATAAAAGTTATCTGAAAAGTTCCAAAATTTCACCTTAGGCTAAATTCGATATTCCAAATCCAAAAACAAAGTCCTTTTTGAAAGATAAAATTTATTAAATTTCAAAAATTAGGTATTACTATTCATAACGGCTACTTTGATTGGTTTTGGTGTGTGTTAGAACTCGAAGTTGCGTACAACACACACTACAGTATTATTCAAAGAGAAGTGTACCATGGAAGCTTGGGGTGTTACACATACCCCCTTCACGGATGACTTCCCCATGGACCAGGGAGTTTATGTCTCTTTTCCCATCTGTCGTACCACGTAGCACCTTCCTACGTAGGTGAAGCCCCAACCGACGAGCCTCCGATCAACGCCGCCCTTGGCCGCCGCTGCCCGCCTGGAACCATCCACGAACCACCCTTGTTCGCGGATTGAACCCGAAGCCGTGAACCACCCAGGTTCACGGATTGAACCCAAATCCTCAAACCACTCTGGCTCGTGGGATGCCAATCAGTCCGCGGACCACCATGGTTCGTGGACGGCTTCTCGAGCCGTGTGACACTTCCCTGCGCAAAGGGCACCACCACCCATACCTCTCTGTGGCTCTTCAAATAATTCAGTTTTCTCATTTCCAGAGCCAGGTAAAATCCTTTTGATCCAGCCAAGTCTTCCACGACTCCCTCATTGGCATGTTCATCGGCCCCGAGCCGAGGCCTCCGCCAGAGCCACCGGATCCGCGTGGTGTAACTTTCAGGCGCATCAGCGTGCCATTTTGAGTTCACATACCCACAGTAAAGAGGGGAAAGGGGTTTCCCCAACCCTTGTGTGGATTCTCGAAGCATTCATGGGTTCACATTCCCATGGTAATGTGGAGTCTGAGCTCAGGAATCCCCTTTCTGCCCCTCCACTTGTTTAGGGTTCCTCAGAGATGGTAAAATACCCATCAAAAGGAATCCCACGTGCACTGCAAGAGAGGATATGGGCACAGGAGCACCCCCTTTCCCTCTCCCACTGGGCTTTGTCGCCCCATGCGTCCATGTCGGAGTAAGCAATGACCTTCTGGGCCTCCTTAGAGTGTAAGCCCCAATTCATCACCTTGGGCCGCTCCATGCGTAAGCCCCACTCCGCTTCTCACGGATGCACCTTTCGCGACGTGATCTTATGGTCCCTGCTGCCTCTTGTTTCTTACACCGAGCATGACTCACGTGGGCTTAGAGTAAGCATCGACCATGACAACCTCTTATGGGCCTCCTCAGAGTTTATTCCCCTATCCATCATTCTAGGCTGCCTCAGAGCGTAAGCCCCAGGCCAAAGCGAACTCCATTGACTTTGATCCCTGTCTCCTAGACAGGGTATGTAGGAAGCCTCAATGAGGTTCAAGCCCACTACCCATCGGACCACCTTGTCTCTCTTCACGTCTACTCCCCGAAACCTAAGAGTACTATGTGTACTTTGATCCTTGTCTCCTATATAGGGTACATAGGAAGCCTCCAAGGGGTTCAAGTCCAACAACCGGTCGATCTGATCATCTCCACATCGTTTCACCGGGACCCTCATGGTGCCTCCTCAAGCGAGTTCCAACCCTTCGGGGTCATTAATACAATGAGGGATGGTAAACCTCATGCATAAATTATTCTGAACCCCTACATCCAGTTAACCATTTCCCATCAAGGTTAAATTCATGGATACTATGTTCGGGTATAAACCAATGATTCGCAAACATATGAATACGTCTTAAATCTATAAGAGAGTCCCGGAACAGGCAATAATTTCCCCACAAAAAGGTTGCGATGAGCCTTACTTCCCATCCTCTCGACCAATGTGAGTTCTTAGGAGTCACTGGTCAGACCATCCGCTGAACTCCTGCCTTTGGAATGCAGGTCCATCAATCCTCGGATATGGAGCCGTTGGGCGTTTTGTGGCTGAAAACCGGAACGAAACAAAAAATGGTGAACCCGATGTGAATCTCTAACCAAACATGACAGACTTAACATAATCCCACCATGTGCCCCCCTATGTTCTAAAGGAGGTCCAAGCAAGGTCATTAGTTACGCATGGGATTCTGAGATGATGCTTTGACGGGTTTTCTCCTTGTATTTTTTAAAATGTTTTACAGGCACTACATTCAGAGCTCCCGTCGATCCAATGGCATCGCCAAGGAACTCACAAGCGCGTGTTTCCAATGACATAAGGATGATACTTCCTCAATAATGGAGGACCCCGTCCCCCACCCAGCATCTTCAATGCTGAGTTTCAGATGCATTGATCCGATAGTACCATGTGAATGATACTCTCCCAGCGGTGGAGGCGGCCATGCATGCCCTCCTATCCATCAAGATTCGTCGGTCGCCTGCCCAGGAGTGACCGCAAAGGCGGATCGGGACAGCCCCTGTTGCTGTCTTCAACCATTTCATGAGTCTATCCCTAGAACAGGACAATGCATACCTCCCATATCATAGGGAGGTGGATGAGGTCGACGTTAAGTACTTCATCCCCACTGAACGAGGGTTCCTCTCCAAGGCCCCCGCTGGTAGACGTCACCGCTTTCAGGCCGCGACCCGACATCCTCACATCGAGGAGGATGTCTCCTCGAGTATTCTGGACCATGCTCCCCCAGATTTGGCCCCTTAGACCTCCTGAAAAGGGCAACAGACGTACTGTTGGGGATCGGTCATCACCTTGGTCCCTAAGGAGGTGCTCCGCTGCCCAGCCACAGAGACGTACCACGAACAGGCACTAACACATGTTCACTCCCCCCAAGCCCACCATCCAGACATGGCGGCATCAAACAAGCCGGTGCATATCCCTGCCGAGCTCCATCAATCCCGTCGCTCACGCAGGACGACAATTACTAGGCAGGCACCTCTCACTACCCAGGGTCGTGAATCCCACCAACTTGACGTGGTGGCGACCCAGAACATGCAGGAGTAGCTCCTGACAATTGCTTAAGACACCCATCATCCTGATATGGTGGCGATCAGTAAAGCCTGCCACCCAGATGTGGTGGAATATTATAGGCGGGCACATCTCTCCACCAATAAAGCCCACTGACACGATACGGTGGGAAACCAATATATGCAGGGCCAGCTCCCTATGGATGCAGGTAAGGTCCGCCACCCCGATGTGGCAGCAAATGGAGAGAGAAACCGGCGTATCCCGGTACAGGGGTAGGTTCGTTCACCTACCCCGAAACAGGAGAATTTTCAGTACCCACTTACCACTGGTGGACCAGAGCAAGATACTCTTACTCCGATACCGGAATGGGCCTTCATACCGATTCCAACCAAAGATGTCTCTCTGCATATCCTGGTAATGATGGAGGAGCAGGTATTGATCTCAGGTCATATCTTGCAGACTTGGCAGCATATAATTGCATAAAATACAACTTCAAGGACTCGGGCCCATGATCCCGTCTCCCCAACTGAGTCGACTCATTTAAGAGATGAGATAGCCGCCTCGGAGTAGATCTGCATCCCTGCTCCTGCCCAGGAGGGTCGTCGGCCATATTCCGCGACGCAAGGGCAACCGGATCGAGCAGCTTCACTCGTTCCAACTGGGGGACACCCATCCAACATGGTGGATGCTTTAGAGAAGGCATGTATCCCTGCTAAAATTCAACATGATCATCGACATATCCCGGCAGCATCATGGAACCCAATTAGACAGGGACCCAAAGGAGGTAAAGGATGTTTTTGACAGTAGACGGTCCCCACTGCCCGCAAAAGAGCGCCCCGAATGCGACAAAGGCAGCTGAAAAATAAAGAGCGGGTTCATGACTCTGCTCTGCTGAAAGCTGGTGTTCCCGACACAAATAAGCACGCATCAAAGGCTCAAAACCATTCCCACCAATTACCATATTATGGGAACGGCAGTAGCAGTTGCCAAGGTCCTCCCCGCAATGTTGCTACCAGCAGCTCTGAAGGTCCTCCTCAGAGCACTTGAGGGGGCTTCCCTCGAGGGAATATAACGATCGGTCACGAGATCTTCTCTCTTTATGCGAGTCATGGAAACCCTCCACGTGACCAGAAGATCGAGCAACAAGAAGGTCCTCCATTTGCTACAGTCCACCCTGAAGGTCCTCCCTGGGGTATACACTGCAATCACTCTCCATGAAGTGGGACCACAGGTTGTGATGGTATTCCTCGCTATCATAGTCGCAACTACGGATGTCCTCCACATAGTGACGTCCCATCATGACAAGAAGGCCCACCCCTTGTCATGTCATGCCCTGATGGTCCTCCCTAGGGGTCACGCTGCAACAAAACTCCACACAGCCATGAATCAGGTCACGGAGGTAGTCCTCGCCACCCTGATAACGGAGCTCCTCCCCGTAGAGACGTCAAGCAACGAGAAGGCCCTCCCCTCGTTGTGGTACATTCTGGAGGCCCTCCCGAGGATGTATCCTGCGGATATTCTCCCTGTGGAAGCAGTAATGGTAGACCTAACCATTGCCGCAGCTGTGCTGCTAGTCCTCGCCACCACGACCGCCATTGTGAAGGTCCTCCCCTCAAAGTCTCCATGCAACAAGAAGGTCCTTCCCTTATCGCGGCATGCCCTGAAGGTCATCTCTAGGATGCACATCGAACATTAATCCATGATGGTTATCCTCACCATAATGGCTGTTGTTGCGAATGTCCTCCCCGTAACAACGCTACGCAGCTAGAAGGTCCTCCCCTTGCTGCAACATGCCATGGAGGTCCTCCCTAGGGTGTGGACTGCAAAAGTCCTCTATGCAGTGAAGCATCAAGCAGTAAAGGTAGTTCTCACCATTACGGCCGTCATTGCGAAGGTCATCCCTGCGATGCGATATTTTTTCGACAGGAAGGCCCTCCCCCTGCGAAAGAAAGCACCGAAAGGCCCCCGTATGACGAGGCAATCATAAGGACAAGATCGAACTTGTCAGATTCCCAGCTTGTCTCTAGTGACGCCCTTTTTCGATCAGGAGCCGTTCTAGGGCCACGTTCATTTTCTGAACCACCACAGAATCACCCACAAGACAATTTGATACCTACCGGTTCCACTGCCTCTGACTACAGTGAGCACCTTAGTTGGGCTGATCAGGTAGAGGAATCACTGGCCGAGGAGTATGCCAATATGCTGCACCTTAGGAAATGACTAGCCAGGAATGATATACCAGTTATGTTTTACCCCACATCAACCTCTCAATACGAAATACCCAGGGAGTTGTCGGAAGAATGCATGTGCCTCATCCGCCAAAATTGATGGATGACCCTCCGTAGGCTAAAATCAAGCTTCCTGCCCTATGAAGGGTATGTAGACCACGTCAAGATGATAGGGGACCTCCTGCATCACATCGACCTGGAGGACCTTTCCTCGATGCGACAACAACACCCCAAGAGGTGCAAAGGGAATATGGAGGCAGGTTGCCTCCGTGCACTGAATGAACTGCACCGCGTCATTGGTGATGCTCTGATGGGAGTCCATATCAGGGGATGGGGGGAACACGAAGCTCTTCATTTCAATCCGCTCCCCACCCAGAAGAACCCGTTCAATATGGTGTGTTGCAACATCATCATGGAAAGACATCAATTGAGTGGACACCCTGCTCAGGAAAGGAAACAAACCTAACATAGTCGGGCCTTGAGTATGTCCCAGAAGTGTCAGGCCTGGTGGGAACGACCCATTCAAGAACTCCTGAATTAGGCCACCGAGAGCATTTATCAGGCCTCTCGCCTAAGAGAGGCCAATCAACAATCTTTGCCCACCTCTCCAGAAGGGAATGATTCACAGGTGAATTCGGCACCAGATCCGGTTCAAACCCGGATGGGGGCACGCGAGATTAGGAAGGTTGTGATAGCCACAGCCACTGCCGTAATCCAGGGTCAACCCCAGCCTGCAGGGCTGGAGGAATTTTTAACAAAAAATGCCCCCGTAAGACCAATAAAACCGGGACGAGACTCAACTTCCAGGGAATGGAGCCAACACCAGCCCTCAAGGCTGGGGGCATTATTACCCCCTCAACAACAACCTCCCCCATGAGAGTCGTTATTCTCTCATCTAGGGAGGATAGTCAGAAGAGGAGGCTCCCGTCACATCTCGTCATATAAATCATCATCTCCTCTGAGAGGAAGGCACACCGTGAGGTCGCATCAAAACAAATTCCGCGTCACCCATCACCAAGAAGTCTGAAGGCAATCCCAGGTCATGAAAGGGAAGGCCAACCGAAGATACAGGAGATCTTATTCCTATTTGGAAGATGAAATCCCCTCCACCCCGCAATATGCATTCATCAACGCCATAGAGTCTAACACCGCGGGTGACACCGAGGAAAATGAAAATCCGGAAGGATCGGGAGACGACTATTCTGGTCAGGCTGTGACTCACAACGAACCCCCAGATGTGCATTCTCGGAACCAAAGGGCCACGTTAAATATGTCCTCACCTTCATCTAACCTCACTCCGCCTACCCTGCAATCCTCCAACAAGGAAAAGAACAAAGGAATGGTTACCCTTAACTCGTCCCCCTATCTCGATAAAAATGAGCCACTCACGCTCGAAGAGATGTTCACTCGACAGGAAGAAGAGATGAAAGAATTGAGGCGTCTTAACATCGAGCTACACCAGAGGAACCACTTTATTGAATGTGCATCCCAAGAAGAGCCACATCGTGCACTCCCATCAAGTGAAACTCAAAGGCTACGGTTTTCCCTGGCAGACGAAATACTGCCAGGGCTCCTGTCTAATGAGGCCCCTGGCCCGTCCAACTACCTAGATGTGGATCCGGACGAATACCAAGATTTCCCTCCTCTCAGGAAGCAACCGGAGTGAGTACACCTAAACCCTCCGAGGGTACCCTGAACAGAATATGCACCATTGGTGCCGGCCAACCCAGACCCTCAGGAAATGCCTCGGGCAACGCCTGCCCAAGACCGAGCCCAACAGGATGTAAACCAGGGAGTCTCCAATACCATCAAGGCATTAATAGCTCGACTGGAAGCGATGGAAGGTTGACGCGCTCCGATACAGCTGGAACGGAAACCCTACCCAAATTGGGTTACCAACAAACCACCTCCATCCAATTTTGGGAGCCCTGTATTCCCCATATTCAATGGATCAGGCGATCCTGAACAACATTTGATGCACTGCACATCCTATTGAGACCCTATGATGGGGACTCCCGAACAACAAGAAGCAGTGAAACTTAGATGCTTCGTACAATCCTTTCAAGGATCCACCTTGGTCCGGTATACGTGTTTGTCGGCCCAGTCGATAAAGAGCTGGGAGGACCTCCGGTAGCATTTCCTATTCCACTTCAGCTCAACACTGCCTAAAACAATGGTCAGTGATCTCATGAACTGCAAACAGAGGGAGAACGAGAGGGTCTCAGATTTCATCACCAGATGGAAAGGTCTAACCTTTTCTCTGAACAGGCCAATGCCTCAAGATGAGATGCTAGCCATATGCATCGATAATCTTAGAGATGAGCTGAAAACACTGCTCATACCAGTGGAGTGCACCACTGGCTTCCGGCATCTCTGACCCATTGCCCAGAGAATTGAGGACTCCCTGCAGCAGACAAATTCAAATTCTCGAACAGCCTCGTAGGCTCCCGCAAAAATAGCCCCTAGAGCTGGAGCGTCCGCTGTCACACTCAAGCCAGCCCCTATGCCCACTCCACCACTCAGGCCTCCACCAAATCATCAAATTCCCCCTACATATCGGTGGCTGACCCCGCCTAAACAGGATGATCAGAGAGGACCGAAGCAGAACCAGTTTGAGGAACGAAGAAAAAAATTATACTCGTTCCGAGATGATCAATTCTGTGGCTACTTCTTTTCCCCGATGAACTGAAACATTCTCCACCTCCTGGAGCCAAGGAAACCGGAATAAGTCGGCCGCGATGACAGGCCAGATTGATGCCCCAACCATCGGATGTTGGGGCATAGAATCTGAGAATGATTCGTCTTCAAAGACCTCCTGCAGATGATGGTAGATTCTGGACAAGTCGAGCTGGGACCACCCCCAGCACATGTGGCATGTATCTCTACCACCGACTCCATCATAGAGGAGCGGTGGCAGAAATTTTCCTCCAAGAAAGGGAAGAAATTTGATTACTGGATGACTCGGAAGACTATCAACTGAGCCCAGGGTATACTCCGAGATCAACTACAATAGCCGGTGTTGACACCAACAGCCCCTGAAGCCGCAGATCTGACAACATCTGCCCCACAATACTCTACGAGCTGGTCATCCAGGTAGAGTTTAAGGAGGAAACAATCACAAGAGTAGTAGTCCGCGGTGGGGTCAAGGTTAGTACAGACCCTGGAAGATTTCATTCCCTCGAATTTGGCACCACGGGCACCGACCGACCAAACGGTGCCATCAGAGACAACCTACCAGGTTGACCGGTCAGAGGATGAAGAGCCAGTTTTTGGTTCTATCAACATCATCCATCTCATGGAATCATTCCCTGATGAGGGGTATGACTACAAACCCGAGTTCCCTGGACGAGGAGCTGGGAGGAGGAATTGTAGAGGTAGAGGATACCCGGGGAGGTGCAACTGCAGCTGAAACCAACCCTATGGTTGGACCCTGGCCCAAACCGTTAATACCATGGAAACACGTGAGGGAGCCCTTCATGGCACTCAGAAATAAAGGGAATGCCCATCCACCTCCACTAGTAGCCACTCTAGCCCTGTTGTTCTGAGATACCCACCAAAGGAGGAGCAAGTGTCTGGATGCCTAGTGAGTACAAACATACTGGCCAGACCAAGTTCTAAAAACGTGGGAACAACATCAAAATCCATCCCCGTGGCCGGTCCCTTCTCGTCGAATGCTCCAGCCCCCAAAGCACCGGCCAAGAATCTCCCTCCAATGGAGAAGCGTCGGCTGCTAGAGCTGAAATACGACATCCTTAAGTAGCTGGCATCCGTACCAACCATGTTGTCAATCCTGGATTCCCTGGGTTTGTCATCTGACCTTAGGGAGGCTCTTATCGAAGCATTGATCAGCCCCCAAGAGTTTCAAGCTGAGGTAGCTGCCGCTGAAATTTACCGAACAGATACTGGTCGGACTGAATGAAATTCAGTGATTTCCTTCACCGATCAAGACGAAGATTCCAACATGCAAGGACACATTAGACCGCTATATTTGTCCGACATGCTGAACGATATTGAGATCTGGAAAGTCATTATAGACAATGGCTCTGGAGTTAACCTCCTCCACCTACGGACACTCCGTAAGTTGGGCCACAGTGAGGGCGATCTAATTCCCTCGGCCACAACTCTGTTGGGTTACTACAAGATTGAGCAGAAACCAATGGGACAGATTAAGCTGAAGACCCATTTTGGTGACCTAGTAGCCTACAAGAGATTCTTGGTGGTTTGGCAGAGCACAACATTCAATGCCATGCTGGGAATGCCTTGGCTCCATTAGCACATGGTCGTTCCTTCATCATACCACCAGTGTATCAAGTACTGCGTCAATGGAAAATGTGGGACGTTGCATGCCGACAAGTCCCATTTCGATCTCTCTAAGTCAAATTACTATGACTTCAGGTTCTATGATCAAAAGAAGACGAATCCTTTGGTCGACGGTGTCGACTGGATCCCCACTCCAAATGGCCTATAAATGGTCCCCGATGACCCCCTCAGGAAGCTTAGAAGAGATTATGTCCTACCCATCAACCATGTGGAAGGTAGGAGTTCATGTCTGGACACACATTCAGATATCCTCATGACTTCATCCATGATGGACGAGCATGAAAATGCGGGAACATCTACCAACCCTCGATTTGGGGGAAAATACTCAAGCTGGGATGCCCCCTATGCCTCTCCCTCAAACCCTCGAAGGCTCAGAATGGAAACTCTCTCCACGTCTGATCATGAAGATGAGGACTTGGGAGAAGAAGAGGGGGAAGGTCTCAGGGATGCACCTCCCACATTTTAGGAGGGTATCTCCACCACTATGGACGAACTCAAGGAAATAAACCTGAGTACCAAAGAGGACCTGAGGCCCACTCTCATTAGTGCGGCCATGACCCCCGAAGAACAGGATGTATATACCTTCTTCCTAAGGAAACATTAGGATTTCATTGCATGAGATTACACGGAAATTCCAAGACTCGATCTCGAGGCAGCGACGCATCACCTTGGTCTTCCAGAAGGCCACCAGGGCTACAAATAGGCCGCTAGAAGGACACTCCCCTCACATGCTGCCAAGATGGAGGCTAAAATCGATAATCTCATTAAATCAGGCTTCATCAGGGAGGTCCAGTACCCCATTTGGTTGGACAACATCATCCGTGTTAAGAAAAATAATGGTCAAATCTGTGTCTGCATTGACTTCAGAGTCCTCAATCATCATTATCTGAAAGATGACTTCCCGGTTCAAATCACCGACTTGTTAATTGATGCAACAGCTGGGTATGAAGATCTTTACTTCAGGGAAGACTATTCCGGATATAATCAAATCAAGACGTCCTTTGAAGATGAAGAAGCCACTAACTTCACGGACCCTCATGGGGTGTTCTGTTATAGGGTCATGCCCTTTGGTCTACATAATGCTAGCGGCACATATCAGCATGTCTTGCATTGGATCATTATTCCATTCCTGGGGAAACTCATTTAATACTACATGGATGACTTAGTGGTCAAGTCTAGACAATTCTCGGATCACTTGTCAGACCTTGAGACCGTCTTCAACAAGCTCTGACAGCATAGCTTGAAGATGAACCCCTTGAAATGCAACTTTGGGGTTACCTGAGGGAGATTCCTTGGCTTCGTCATACGCTATCGTGGCATCGAAGTCATCCCTGAGAAGACGAAGGCTATCCTGAGCCTGCCACCTCCTCGAAATGTCACTGAGTTGAGGGGATTACAGGGACACCTAGAATATATTAGGCGGTTCATAGCCAACCTGGTAGGAAAATGTTTTCCCTTCACCAGGATGATGAAAAAGGGTGTCACGTACCAATGGACGGACGACTACCAAGAGGAGTTCGACAACTTGAAGAAGTACAACTTATTCCCACTGGTGCTCATGCCCCCGGTCGAAGGAAGGCCTCTCATTCTATATGTGACGGCCCTAGAATGGTCATTGGGAGCCTTCCTCGCACTAAAAAACAACACCAGCAGCGAAAACAGTCTCTATTACCTTAGTCGAACCATAATTTATGCTGAGACTCGATACTCAAATATCGAGAAGAGATGTATGGCCTTGGTATTTGCGGTTAAAAATTTGTGACATTATCTGCTGCATCATGAGGTCCATTTGATCTCATGGAGTAACCTGCTCAAGTACATCCTCAGTTGCCCGATGCTAACCGAACACCTATCCCGATGGGCGGTCATTCTGCTACAATTCGACATCCAGTTCGTGCCTCAAAAAGCCATCAAGGGCCAGACATTAGAAGTCTTTCTGGCAGAGCACCCTTCAACTGGGACCACTGTACCGGACGCTGAACTACCTGATGAAGATATCTTCTCGGTCCAAGAGGAGTTCCCATCATGGGAAATATACTTTGACGGCGCGTCCCGAAGCCCTACCGGGAAGAGGATAGAGGATCCCAGATTCAAAAAAGAGGGTCTGGGGGTAATACTCGTGTCCCCAGATAAGGAAGTCTTTCCATATTCCTTCCTCCTGTCAGAGGGATGTACAAACAATGAATCAGAATATCAAGCCCTCATTGCAGGCCTGGAGATCGCACTCTAGGCACAAGTACAACACCTTAAAGTAAAAGATGACTCAGAGATGGTCGTCAAGCTTGTAAACGGTGACAATGCTATTAAAAAAGAGGATCTGATCCCCTTATTTGACCATTTCCATGGGCTAATGGATTAGTTCTCCAAAAAACTGACATTGAATTATATTCCCCAGTCCCCGAACGCTCAGGCCGATGCATTAGCCAATGCGTCCACAGCCCTAGCCGACCCAGACTGAGATGAAACGGTCATCAGTATTGCTCACCGTCTAATGGTATTGCCATTTGTTCATGCTAAGAAGGAAGAAATCCACAAAGTCAGTCCTGTCCCCGAGCCGTATGCTTCTGCCACCGGCTGGATGATCCCCATCACAAACTAACTTCAACGGGGAGAGCTTCCATCAGACAGGGCTGAGTGAGAGCAAATGTGGAGAAGGGAAATCAATGTGGTCTTATATGGCAGCACGGGTCAGCTGAAGGTCCTCTAAAAATGAGGCCTCGATGGAGTGCTCCTCAGATGCATTGATGGAGAAGAAACTGTTGCCGTCATGACTGATGTACATGCAGGAGCGTGCGGAGCACATCAACCGGGGACCAAGCTTTCCCATCAGGTTTGAAGGCTTGGGTACTACTGGCGTACAACAGCACGAGACTGTGAGCATTTTACTGCAAAATGCCACTCATGCCAGATTCATGCCAACTTCATACACCATCCCCTGGAGTTACTTCATCAATATAAGTACTCCTGGATGTTTTCTATCAGAGGGATGGACGTCATGGGACCATATACTCCCGCAACAGCCATATAGCTAAAGTATGTCCTCACGACAACCTACTTCTTTTCCAAATGGGCAGAAGTTGTAACCCTCAAGGATGTCTGGGCAAGAAATATTGTCATCTTCATGAAGGCCAATATCATCACTAGATTTTGTGTCCCTCATACTATAATGACGGAAAACGGCACTAATTTCTACTATGCTGATTTGGAAAAGCTATACCACAAGTATGGTATCAAGGCTAGCCACTCATCCCGCTACCATGCAGCGACCAACAGACAAATAGAAGCTTTCAACAAAAACATGTCCAACATCCTCCAGAAAATGGTGGACAAAGACAAGAAGTCATGTCCGGATAAAATCCTCCATGCATTGTGGGCTTATCTAACCACAATCCACACCACAACTCAATCTACCCCGTACTCATTGGTGTACGACATAGAGGCGGTTCTGCCCATTGAACTCCAACTTCCCTCACTCCATGTTGCCATCTGTGATCAATTATCCGATGATGAGCAGTCAAAAAAAGTGGCTAGGTGAATTGGAACATCTAGACGAGAAGCGGCTGCACACTCTTCACCACCTGGAAGTGTACTAGAATCGTATCACACGAGCCTTGAACAAAAAGCCCCACCTCCGGTCTTTCTAGGAAGGAGAATTAGTGCTGGTCCTCCGGACCCCAGTGATACCCGACAAGAAGCCTCCAAAGTTGGAGCCCAAATGGGAGGGACCATATGTTGTACACAATGTCTACTCTAACGAATCATGTAACCTGATCTCTGTAGAAGAACAATTTGCAACCGCTCCTAAAAATGCAGAATTCCCGAAGAAGTATTTCACATAGAAACCGAAGCGGACTTCTTCCTTACCGCACGACGTTAAAATGCACGGATAATAAGAGTAAAGAATTCTCCCTCCCCCCGTGTATGGACTAGACCTGCATGGGGTGTATTCCTCGTCCTTACTGCATGACGTTAAACTACACTGATAATAAGAGTCAAGAATGCTCCCTCCCCCCGTGTATGGACCAGACCTGCATGGGGTGTATTCCTCGTCCTTACCGCGTGAAGTTAAACTGCACGGATAATAAGAGTCAAGAATTCTCCTTCCCCCCGTGTACGGACTAGACCTGCATGGGGTGTATTCCTAGTCCTCACCAAATGACGTTAAACTATGAAGACCCCCCTTCTTTTTCTTTTTCGTTTCACATCGAGTCACCTACATCGTTACTGCACGACTTTAAAATGCACAGAGTTCGTCTGAGCGGCATTATGTTAAACTGCCAAGCACCCAACGGTCCAAACACTATGACCTTAAACTAAGAGTATTTTTTCCTCACCGCATGACGTTAAACTGCACGGATAGGGTGATTTAAAAATTCCCTCTTACCCTGTGAATGGACCATACCTGCACGAGGAGTATCGTCTTTCAGAGAACTATGTGAGGCTTGATTCCTGCCCTCGAAGGATATGTAGTGACGCTAGAACCTTGGGCCAGCCACCTCAAAGGGAAAAACAAAAATGCCCATTCCCCTATGAACGGACCAGACTTGCACGGGGTGTATTCACGTCATCATCGCATGAAGTTAAGCTACATGGAATCCAACAATAACCCCCCATCCTAACCACATGATGTTAAACTATATGGACCTCTTCCTCACCACATGACGTTAAACTGTTCGGATTTCAGAGAACTATCTACGGCTTGATTCCTACCCTCGCAGGATACGTAGTGACACCGGGATCCCCTATCTAGGCCCAGCCACTCCCTAATAAATGTATTCTTCCCCCCGTGTATGAACCAGACCTACGCGGGGTGTATCCCTCGTCCTCACCGCAGGACGTTAAACTGAACAGAAATTGATTTTTAACAATGCCCCTTCCCCCATGTCTGAACCGGCCCTACACGGGGTGTACTTATTTTAGAGAACTACATGTGGCTTGATTCCTGCCCTTGCTGGATACGTAGTGACGCCAAGGTTCCCCATCCTGGCCCATCCCCTGAATAAAAAATAAAAATGCCCTTTCCCCCCGTGTATGAACCAAAGCGGCATGGGGTGTATTTCTCGTCCTTACCGCATGACGTAAAACAACACGGATAACAAGATATAAAAAATGCTCCCTTTTCCCCATGTATGGGCTAGACCTGCATGGGGATTATTTTTACATCCTTGTCGCACAATGTTAAACTACATGGATGATAATGTTTAAAATGCCCCTTTCCCCTGTATACGGACCAATCTTGCATGGGGTGTATACTTCGTCCTCGCCGCATGACGTTAAACTGCACAGACTTCATCCTCACCGCATGATGTTAAATTTCATAAACTTCATCCTCACCGCATGATGCTAAAATGAACAGACTTCGTCATGACCCACCCAAGACACATGGCGATACGAGATGGAGACACTCCTTGCACATTTGGGATGCATCCTTTCCATACATCAGACTCTATGACCCAGATAATTATGGATCTTCATAACCACTCATGGCCATTGAAAGTGGAATGTCATCGACCCGTGGACACCTTTTCATGACTATGCATACCATGCCCTCAGTGGCTCTGCATAATGATAACCCCTGGCTCGTCTACCAATAGCATGATTTCCATAGGCGACACTATTCCTAGATCCGTACGCTTACCAGCCTCAGATCCCCCATACCATACCTCCCGATCCAGAAGTTTATGGAGATATGGTTTAAAGTTCATTGCCCTTTTTACATCCAGGCATTACCAGGGTATCCTTAACTGGATAGCCAATGTGTCTGTCAGTGGTTCACATAGCGACCTATCTCAATAAACATCAATTCAGGACTAGGCTACTTTGACTCAATGGACAATTGCTGTGAAGATGTTTCTTTGTATACTCGTACACCATTATCCCCATGTGTCGAACTCTGTATTGTGAGAAATCACATATTTTCATAACCATTCATGGACATTGGAAGCGAAAAGTGATCGACCCAGGGACACATTTGTACAACTATTCATACCATGCCCTCAACGGCTCTGTATAATGATAGCCCCTGGATAATCCATCAAAGGCAAGATTTACTCGGGTGGTTCCATTCTACGCTCCGTACTCCTACCAACCTCAGAGCCCCCACACGATTCCTCATGATCCTTGAATGTTCAACGTTTCAGTTTACGAACTTCATCCCCCACCTTGTTCCAAGTATATCAGAACATGTTGACTCTGTTATCCTCCGAGTGACTACAGCAATAGTCACCCAATGGTCCGAGCTCTATGACCTATAAACTAGGAGTACCTCGTCCTTACGACATGATGTTAAAATGTGTGGAATGAAGCCACACCCTCGTGCCAAAAAGGAGAAAAGATCAGCGCAGGGGGCTCTTTGAAACTCATCAAGAAACCAGGGAAGGATATCCCTGACAGGTCCAGACATTCCCCTGCCGAATAATAGACTTCGTGGCCCGGATAATTGCGGATCCTCATAACCATTCATGGCCATTATATGTGGGAAGTCCTCGACCCGTGAACACCTTTCTATGACTATGCATACAATGCCCTCAGCGGATTTGTATATTGATATCCCCTGGCCCGTCTACCAATGGAAATATTTCCTCAGGTGATACTCTTCCTAACTCCATACGCTTACCAGCCTCAGAGCCCCCATATCATCTCTCCTAATCCAAGAAGCCATGGAAACATGATTTACACCAAACTAACCCACCCCCACGTCTGGGGCATGTTGAGGTATTCAAACCCAGTTGCATTCTGATGAATAGAAGCCTTTGTAGAAATACCCCTCGTCGTCGCTGCATGATTGTAAACTGCACAACAACCTTCAAAAATGCCTCTCATCCTCACAGCATGACGCTAAACTGCACGGATTTTCTCTCAACCTCATGACAATAAACTACACGGTCATATTCGTCATGGTTTCAATGAGAAACATAAGTTTTTTCTCTAACCTTCAGTGCATGGGTCAGACCTGCACGAACCACCACCTCACACCAGCATGAGAAAGAATTACTTCACCCATTATTGGGAAGTTCAGTCCAGATATTTCCCTTGTATTTAGGCACCCTCTCATCAAATTCCATACTCTATACTCAGAAAGAGCCGAACTCTCTTAAGCCACCCCTGGTGGTATCAAATCTCAACTTCCCCGAAGATGATTGGCTATCGGAAGTGGATAGTCATTGACTTAAGGATACCTTTGTACGACTATGCATACCATGCCCTCAGCAGCTTTGCATATTGATCGCCCTTGGCCCGTCTACCAAAGGAAGGATTTCCTTAGGCAATGCTTCTCTCCATACGCCTCTTGGCCCCTGAGCCCCCATTTCTATCTTGGGATTCGGAAACCCTCTGAGCCACAGTTTACCAACTTCTTTCACAACCCTTCCTGAATATGGTGGAACGTTTTTGAAAAGATTACTGAGAACTTGGAGAATTCGTTCCATTTTAAATGATGTCCTAGCTGCATGACTTTAAACTGTGTCAAGCCTCATCCATCCCTTATGCTAACTAAATGTGTAGGCAGGTGGTATCCGAACCACGCTCCTGATTAATAAGGATGTTCCCAAAACCCTTTCAGAAGTCACACTTCCCTTCTGAGCCACCCATGGTGGTTTTCATAATTTTCCATGCCACCCATCGTGGTTCCCATAAGCCGGGCTTCCATGAAGTCCCCTGGACATCATAAATGGAAAAGTCTTTTACTTAAGGACACCTTTATACCATGACCTCAGCAGCTCTGCATATTGATCACCCCTAGCCCGTCTACTAGAGGAAAGCCTTCCTTAGGAAATGCTCTTCCTACCTTTGTATGCCGATGTGGCTCCCATACCTTGAGACATGCTCTGCATGTCACCCAAACATGTTTTTCCCCATGTGTGTCGAAAGAGTATTCAGACATCTTTTAATCAGTTAAACCCCATTGGGGCCCTCACCCCACCATATTTGGTCAAATCTGTTCGACCTAAAACATCAGTAGTGATAGTCTTGACTGCGGGACTTTAAGCCGCTCATGAATGAAAGAGGCACAAAGCCGGTTAGGCTGAAAACCCAAAAAGTCCAACCTAATCAAAAGCCGGGTTATACCCATTGGGTCCACATTAAATGGGCCGAGGAAAAATCTGAGCATTAAAAGAAAAAAAAGATAAAAATTTTGTTGGGGTTTCCTATATAACCCTAGAAATAGTTAGACTATGCTCGATGGATACCATGGTCTTGGAAAAAGTTAGAGCTTCATTTATTTTCATTCCTAGACTCATATTGTTCTACGTTTAGGAAGTTAACATATGCAGCAATCACGCTAAATATTTTCTAACACAGGAAAAGGCAACAAGAGAACTAAGTAGAAAAGTTGCTTTGTTCCATAACTAAGTGGGTAGGAAGCGTATCCACAATCCAGAGCCTCCCCTAGTGAGAAAAGTGATTACAGGAGTTTTTCGGCGGATTCACAAAGATATATCAGGTGCTGGTGAGAATTCTCAATTGTCTTAGAGATATTCTGTAGTAAAGCTGTCTCAGCTTCTGCACCAGCCCGCAATTATTCTTCCTCTTGGGCCGCCTTCGTGCTTTCCCTCATTTCCTCCTCCATCCCCTGCTCCCCTTCTCCGATCATGGTGGTGACATTAGCCTCTTCCTGCTGCAGCAGCCGTATCTCAGTCCTCAGCACCTCCAGGTGAGAACGCTATTCAATAACTTCTCTCTGAAGCCTCGCGACGACCCCGAAGTGGTCACGATCCTCTTTTAGGCCGAACTGTCGAGTTTCGGAAAGGTAGGCTTCGGATTGGGCAGCAGAAAGGTGAGATTCGAAATCACCTAGCCTCTCCTGATCAGCGACTACCTGCTTAACAATTTCATAAACAACATGATAGTGAAAGAAATCAAATCCCAGCAACATAAAAAAATTGTGTTGCCTCGGTAATTTGGTTGGCATCTTGACCAACGGAATTTGAGAGATTAGTCTCCAAATTTTCTCCCAATCCCTTTGGTGAGTGGGACGACGGCTGGAGAAGACTTTTTGATCGGGCTCAGAGTCACTCCCTGATGAAGACACATATTCGGGGATAAATGTTGCAAAATAGGGACCCATGGCGGCCTCACCCGCAAACCCTAGCACTGCTGTAGCTTCGCCCCTGACTGGCGACACCATTGTCAGCGCCAAAGGTTGTAGTCCTGAAGCCCGAAACTCAATAAGATAGATGAGTAACCCAAATTAAAAAAGGGAAGAAAAAGGAGTCAGGTGAAGGAGACCAGGGAACTTACTCCTAATCAACGAGGCATCAGAATATGCATGCTCTGCACTACCACAATAGCCACTCGAAGAGGATGCCACATCTTCGATAGGCAAGGGAATCTAGGGATCCCCTAGAGGGGTCTAGGGCCTGAGCCCATGCCTGAGGCCAGCAGTCCCCAAAGCCGTCCCCAAATGGTCGCCTACGGAAACCAAGATCGATGGAATCACTGCCCCGGTGAACAAGATAATGGCCCACTCCGGGTTCCCAGCAACCGGATTAATGGCAGGCTCTTCCTCTATCATCATGGGATCTGTTTGGACTAGGGTGGCTGGATCCGTCAGATCAAGATCCCCCTCAGCGATCATGGGAACCCCTTCATCCTCCACAATTGAAATGGTAATCGGATCAGCAGGGGTCTCGGATACCAGCAGTTCCTCCTCTGGCATATCTCTGACTAGTGATGGTAGGATTAGAGCATCCATATCGCCAGCCCCTCCGGCAGGGCTCACCATCTCGTCACACCTCGGCGTGGTTATGGGTGATTCCACAGACGACAAGGAGGTGGAAGGCAGAACCACATGGGCGTCCACAGCCAGAACCTCGAGTGGCCCTACACCACACGTCAAACAGTTAATGACTGGCAGAGTCTAAGAATGAAAGTTGGCGATTGAGAAAACAAGAATTCATGATTACCCGATGTTCCACGTTTGAGTTGTTCCGATAAATGGAACACCTCTCGTCGTCTCTGGATTTTCCCAGGGGACAATTCACCCAGAATTTTGGAAGGAGCAGGAGGAGGAAAAACCCTACCTGACCGCTTCCATGAGCACAGCGGTGCCAGGGGAACCTTCCTCACCGACCCCTGTAGGAGAAAGCACATGCTCCCCTGCCGTAGTACCACGAGGGGTGTACTCCGAAAAAGGAAACACCACCTGAGATTCTTCGGCGCCCTGCATAAATGGAAGAAACCTTAGAACCTCCACAATAAAGGAGGGAAAAGTCAGAATGGGCGAGCAGAGCAACCTCTTCCTTAGGGTCAGACAATTCATGGCGTCTAAAAATCATAGACACCCGAATACTCCCATAGAGACGATTCTGGAGTGAATGAATGTATGCATCCATCTCCTTTAATGAGATGACTATTTCATCTAAATCCTCTTCCAACTGCAAGTGGGGAGGAGCAATGATTGTCCCGATACCTGTATGTTTAAGAGGGCCTGTTTGAATAAATGCCCAAACTTCATCGTTTGAACCACTAACCCTTAGGTGGTCCCAAATCCTCCATGCCTCAGAGAATGCATCCATGGCATGAATCACCGACTGGGGAGGATCAACCAGAGAAGGTCGGGCTACGGTAGAAGCTGGTAAGGGTGCCAATGGCCGTTTTCATGTTTCGGATCCCGCCACCTCCCTAGAACTCTTTGGGGCTATCGGTGGGCGCAACATCACAAGTAAGGACGGGAATTCCCTGGAATCAGCCATGACGGGGAAATCATCGAAATCATCACCCCCTAAAGAGTGGTCACTTCCATCCCCCTCCTCATCAGTCACTGGATGCAGCATGGCCTGGACTTAGTGTGTTAATACTGCGTGACCCTCACGTGTGTAAATATAGGATTCAAGATCCTGGAGGTATCGATTGACCCGCTCTGGGTCCACATCATAAAAAATGTTAACAGGGGCAGATATATAGCCCAACTTGTCAAAAGCCTCTTCTGATTCTTGAAGGTACTATCACCGAAAACGGGGTTACTGGCTACGAAAGGCTGATTGACCTTTAAATTCGTTCCATTGGCCCCATGCCATTGGGAAGGAAGAATCGGCGGGGATATTCAACTCCCTTCAAGCAGCCTCGAGGGTGTGAGAGGATACACCCCTGTCTGTTAAAATCTTCCCTGGAAGCATAGGACCAGTTAGGTGACAAAGGATTTTACCCAGCCTAGTTGGAGCACCATCATCCTTTCGCTTCCTTTTTCCCTTTGATGGTTTGGGACTTGAGATGGTGGGCACCAATGTCCCTATCAATCCATTTGGGAATGATTGTACCTAGAAGTCAGCATAATTTTTGAATAAGAAAGGCATGGAGTCTGTAAGCGTCAGGGTCATAACCTCACAACCGGTATCCTCCCAGGTAAACATTAACCACAGTTGTCTGGATGCCATCAAATGACGGTTCTCGTGGGCACCATTAAGTGCAGGAGGACACTTTTCTTGGACACAGCCAAATTAAGGCCCAAATCGGCAAAGCGCGTACCCCTCGCAGATCCGTTCTCCACCAATACAAGCCACCAGAATACCCTCTCGGAGGGAGAGTAGCTAGCCCCACTTGATAAACTCTTCTGTTATGGTCTTTGTAATTGCGCCAGCCGGGGAAGAAAACGGATGAAAATTGAAAAAGTCATAATTCGGAATTCGACATGATAGCAGACGCCTATTCGAAACTGCCTGTTGACTATACTTCTCTTGGGTCGTCCACTCTTCGGGCATAACCCCACTGGTCAGTTGCATGTACGACCGAAATGTGGTGCTCGGAATCTGAAGAGGGTTGATGAATGTGTAGTAGTTCTTGATGTGTACGCTTAACCATCCCCAGAGAATTTGGAAAGGGCCAGCCACTCGGTTTGGACGATTCTCGTCCGTAATGTTACCATGTAACTGGTAAAACCTAGAAAATACTGGGACGACTCGGTTGATAATGTTACCGGTAGCCAAGTGTGCCTCCATGACAAAAGTGGTGACCCGCACACCACCAACCTCATGCACGGGTAATAACCAGCCACTTAAGAACATGTCCAGAGAAGCTGCTAAGCGAAGCAATCAATCGACATCCGGAATAAGTTCCCAGCCCCAGCCGCGAATATCACCTTGCTCTAAAGTCTTCCAATAGCTTCCCCCTATTTACGGAACTCCATCGTAGGGCAAGTCATGGTCCTACGAGAGAGAACAGTGGATTTGTCAAATTTGTTCTTTCTCAAAAAATCCTTGACCCATTCACGGTATGGGACAAGCTGTTTTGGAGATGTATCCTCCGAGTGATTCTGATCCTGGTTAATGAGCTTCTTTACTAGGGGGGATTCCTCTCTTCATTCTCCCACACAGAGGAAGGAGGCATGAACTCATCATACATACTCCCAAGGACGGGGACCCCTGAAATATGAAATATGCCTCACAAACTAATGCCCACTTCCCCATGGAACAGATGGAACATGTTGGTGTCCGGGCTCCAACGACTCATAAGTTGCTTGGTGAGGGGTTGAGGCTAGTGGGTATAGGTTTGGGACACCCAGGCAGCTTCATACAAGCCTATGACTCTCAACTCTACCCCAAATTCTACACAGCTCTAGAGAACCTAGAAGGGCCACCCCCAATCCAATGACTTAAATGCTCATCTCGTTTGGAGATCCCAATTCGCCGGCCAGCCATGCTGGTCACTTACTATGGCACTACGGGTAGTACTCCGATAGTAGTGGATTGTTCCTTCTTGTTGACGTGGTTCTCCTATCGGAGATACTGGAACGTGATTCAACACAGATCCGACAACTGTACCCCTCGAGGCAGGCCGCCCACTGGTAGGACACAAACTGGGGAATAATGGCGGTAAATATACATGCTTCAGGATTGTTGTCACAGGAGGGTTCTGGAATTGGGGTATCAGACAATAAACCGAACCCATAGGAATGAAAGGTGTTAGAAAAAGGATATTCCTGCTATTATTTGGAGAGCCGATCAGAAAGGAAAGAAGACAGTAGGGAGTGGCCGACTCCATCTTGAACAAAGCCAGCAATGTCCTTAAGGCATTGATCAGCGATTGAGAGCGGCTCTGCAGCAGGCCTCAGCACAGAACGAGGGGGAACAATATTTTCTCCCTGCATAGTCGGAGCCAACAATTGGTTAGTCTGGAATAAAGGTCTGGAAAAAAACAATCTATTTAATGGTTAATGGGCCTTTATAATCAGAATCTGCAAGGAGGCCTTAGAGGATGGTTCACGATGACTTCATCCCGCGAACCAGCTTTTTGCAAAATCAGTCCGTGAAGCCCTGGCCCACAAAGCATTAGCGAGGAAACCGCGAACCAAGTCGCTTTGCGGAATTTCAATCCCGAGTTTATTTAGAAGGCTCAGACACTTTTTAAAGTTTGAGATATTTTAAGTCTGCGGAGCATCGAAACCGCGAAGCAAGTTCCTCCGCAGCCCGTCATCAGTTACTTTTTAATTAGTTAAGAGTAATGGTTCGTGGTTGGGAAGTTGGCCAGTGGATGAAGGCGACTGTAAGAAGGAATGGTTCGTGGAGGTCACTACCGATTCGTGGAAAAGGCACTTAGAGAAGGAGAAAACATGCGGAGGCGAAGGAGCTCTGGTTTTGCAAGGAATTCGGTAAATGGAAAATGAAGGGCTCCCCATATTTATAGGCATCGTCCCCTACCGGGTCCACCTTTCTACCGCTAACCCTCTCAGTTTTAGGACCACTCTGCATCGGAATGGCCTCCTCTTCATTCTGATCGGACCCCATTCCGATGGGGGACATTTATAGGGTCCTGAAAAATCCGCAAAAGAGATTCTACCAAAATACTCTAAGAGTTGGGGAAAATAATCAAAGAAGAGACACAACAAAAAGGGATCGGTCTACGAACCATTCCATGGAAGCGCAACATGGCCAGGCACCATGAGGCACCCCCTCCGCGAACCATTGTCTTTCGCGAAATAGAGGCGGAAAGCCACCACTATCACGAGGCGGGATGGGCTCCAGTCCTGTTCACCGTAATGAACCGCCCCAACCGCGGACCATGTTGACCAGTTCATGCCGCACCCACTGTCGTTCGCGGAATGGAGGTGGAACCATCCGCAGCAGCGGAGCACTCCCGAAGTGCGCCTCGCGGAGGGTGGGGGGGGGGAGCGTTCAATACCCTCCACAAATCGCGGATTGACCAAGTCAGCTGTGAATCAGGTATTTGGTTATGAGCCTCCGCAAAAGGTGAAGTATGGCCACATATACATCCCTTTCCTCACTCTATAAAAGGGGACCAAGGGGGAATGAAAAGGAGGAGGATATCGGAGAACTAGAATCAGATTCAAAGGGATTGGAGATTCGGAAGGAGATCGGTTGAAGGAAGGATTCAAATTTCGCAAACACCAAAATTCACATCCACAAACCACAATAGGTATATGAATTAAGAAGGAATTAGAAAATGCATAATAATTTGGTGTACCACAAACTTAAAATAACAAGAGAAGGAGAACTGCGAACCATACCCTCTCTACGAATGACTTCCCCGCGGACCAGGGAGTTTATGCCTCTTTTCCCATCCGTCGTACCGCGTAGCACCCTCCTACGCGGGAGAAGCCCCAACTGACGAGCCTCTGATCAGTGCTGCCCTTGGCCGCTACTGCCCGCCTGGAACCATCCGCAAACCACCCTGGTTCGCAGATTGAACCCAAAGCCGTGAACCGCCCTGGTTCGCGGATTTAACCCAAATTCACGTACAACTCTGGTCGCGGGATGCCAATCAGTCTGCGGACCACCCTAGTTCGCAGACGGCTTCTCCATCCATGTGGCCCTACCCCGCACAAAGGGCACCACCACCCATAACTCTCGGTGGCTCGCCCAACACTTCGGTGTTCTCATTTCCGTAGCCAGGTAAAATCATTCCGATCTACCCAAGTCCTCCATGACTCCCTCATTGTCCTACTCATCGGCCCCGAGCCGAGGCCTCCGTTAGAGCCATTGGATCCATGTGGAATAACTTTCATGTACATCAAAACGCCATTTTGAGTTCACATACCCACGATAAAAAGGGGCAAAGGGGTTACCCTAACCCTTGAGTGGATTCTCGAATCATTCCTGGGTTCACATTCCCACGGTAATGTGGAGTCTGAGCTCGGGAATCCACTTTCTACCACTCCACTTTTTGAGGGTTCCTTGAAGATGGTAAAATACTCATCAGAAGGAAGCCCTCGTGCACTGCAAGAGAGGATATGTGCACAAGAGCACCCCCTTTCCCTCTCTCGCTGGGCTTTGTCGCCCCAAGAGTCCATCTCAGAGTAAGCCCTGAACTTCTGGGCATCCTCATATTGTAAGACCCAATTCATCACCTTGGGCCGCTCCATGCATAAGCACCTCTCCGCTTCTCACAGACGCACCTTTCGCGACGTGATCCTTTGTCCCCTACTACATCTTGTTTCTCACACCGAGCATCAATCACGTGGGCTTATAGTAAGCATCAACCATGACATACTCCTATGGGACTCCTCAGAGTGTAATCCCCAATCCATCATTCTAGGCCTCCTCAAAGCGTAAGCCCCAGGCCAATGAAAACTAAATGGACTTTGATCCTGGTCTCCTAGACAGGGTACTTAGGAAGCCTCTATAAGGTTCAATCCCACCACCCATCGGACCACCTGGTCTCTCTTCACATCGGCTCCCCGACACCTAAGTGAACTACATGGAAATTGATCCATGTCTCCTAGATAGGGTACGTAGGAAGCCACTAAGGGGTTCAAGCCTAACAACCGGTCGATCTGATCATCTCCACATCGGTTCACTGCACCACTACAGGTGTCACCTCAAGTGAGTTCAAACCCTTTGGGGTCATTAATCCAACGAGGGATGGTAACCCTCGAACATAAATGATTCTGAACCCCTACCTCTAGTTGACCGTTGCCCATGAAGGTTAAATCCATGGATATTATGTTTGAGTATAAACCAATGATTCGCAAACATATGAATATGTCTTAAATATATAAGAGAGTCCCGGAACAGATAATAATTTCCCCACAAAAAGGGTGCGATGAGCCCGACTTCCCATCCTCTCGACCAATGTGAGTTCTTAAGAGTCACTGGTCAGACCATCTGGCGAACGCCTGCCTTTGGAAAGCAGGTCCATCAATCATTATATATGGAGGTGTTGGGCGTTTCGTGGCCGAGAACCAAAACAAAACAGCATTGCACGAGCTTCACTGGACCTCTTCTCATGCGATCAGCAACATCTTCACAGTTTGGGCTCCTTCTTTTATAGGCGAGGAGCGCATTCAAAATCCGTGAATCAAATATGAATATCGGGCTTTGAATGCCCGAGATCTACGACTTCAAATTTTCAAACGTGGGATAAAAGATATGATTAAATCTCAGTTTTTTCCTTTTCAACGACTGACTTATTCATTATAGCATGATCTTCACGTGCATTCGTTTAAGAACACATGCGTATTATTTTATCGAAGGCTTCAAGCATTCTGACATTTTCTCGCAACTTCGTTTGCTTCGGCCATGTTCAAATTTTTTATCTCATTGAATGCATGTGACTTTTAACGCATGCATGTGTTCGTGATGAGGAGACGAACAAAATGGTGGTCATATCTTCATCATAGGTGGTCGGGATCTCCATCTCCATTGCTCGGGTGACTCTGGTTTGCAGGAGGCATCACAGGATGTCCCTCAGCCAACGGGAGGTTGAAGACAACCCATATCCCATTGGATCCATGTTTAATAAATGCGAAAGGCCACGATTATATCGTGGCACAGCAAATGAGATGAACGAGAACTATTACACATGGATCAGATGGACTGCGTAGATCGGCATTGTGTTAAAAAAAGTAGTCCAACATCGAAGTGAGCTACGGTTTTCTCGTATTTTTACAAAAAAACTCGGACTTCCCTTACACTAGATTACTCCTCTCCCCCTCTGGTGTCGCCCCGCACCGGTTATCCTACGGGTGCGCTTAAGCACCCACTCTGCCTCTTGTCCTCGGGAGCACCATTGGCGCCAACGCTGCTCGGGATTCACCGCCCCGTGGCTCGGGCTTATACACGGCCCGACCTCATTGGGCTGGACCTATGAGGTTTCCCCATGGGCTCAGTGACCTCGTTCCCACATGTGCCTTGGGTTGAGGCCCTATGGATGGCCCAATGGTTAGCTTTCTTTTTAGTACATGGTTTGAACCATGTAATAACAAGTAATATAACCAACCAATCTTCCTCTCCTCTTCATCTTCTGATGAACTCCATATATCTTCTTCAACATCTTCTCTTCGCCTTCTATTAATAATCTTCATCAACTATTAATCACAAATCACTTGATCTTTAATGTAATTCTTTGATCCAATCATAAATGAGGTTGGATTATATTTCAACTTCTTCATGCATTAAGAGTAAAGCATAGACTTAATTAAATGTTGTGACATCGTATTCCATTGATACAAGGTCTTTGAACTAATGATCAGTTCTCCAATCGTATGATTTAATGATGCTTCAATCATCATTCTTCAAGATTCATTATTCTTCATCATTCTTCAAGCTCTACTTCATCAGTTGGTACACATTGATAGGTTATTGACAACAAATGAAATCACTTGGGCACAACAAGAATCTTGAATGAACTTTTTAAAACCTAAGGATTCATATATTGGAAATAATTAGCATTTATTTTGATATCCAATAAATTATTATTCATGATCATGTGGTTTCTCAGTATGAAAATTGTTTCAAACACTATGTAATTTGGTTTTAGTCAATTAAAAAACCCAAAATTTTTTTAATGTTAAATGTGATTGAAAGTTCAATGTTTTTCCTCATCAGAAACCAAAATTCTTTTATTCTAGAATGAAATATATCATTTATACAGTCACACAACTTTTTTAAGCTATGAATCACGCTAAAATTGAAAATAAGAAATAGAGGGAACAATGTTTTGTTGATTACCTAATGAGGAGACACCCGCCAATTTTTATCGGTTCCACTAATCCACTAGTTTCTGTAAGAATTGATCAACACCACTAAATTATTTTATTTTTTATTTACTATTTTATTCATGAAAAATAGATTTTCATTATTTATCATTTCGATGGAGAAACATATTAGTGGTGGAATACTATCAAGAACATGAGGTAATATGTAGAAATTAACTCTATTGAGTGTTAGGAATTTTGAATATTATTTTTCAATATCTAATTTACTCGTATTATTATTACAATGACGAGGAATGAATTCCTTGAGCTGAATTAGAAGGATGGTGAATCAATTGGTACCTTTGAGGTAAGTTTTACAAGACTTGTGTAGTACGATTATGGTATTATCATCTAACTATAATGTAAGGTTGATTAATTCTTTTATGTCCTCAAATAAAGTACTTGAAAGGAATTATCTATATAATAATGTTGTTGATTTGGAAAAATAATTCAATTTGAAGTCAAGGTAAAAAAATAAATTGTAAGTTCCCACAATTCCCATTGTTTTTGTAGGAAAATTAATAGCGAGTCTCATTAAAATTCGAAAAAATTAAATGGTTTAGTAAAATTCAAGAAATCTATATGAAAATGGCAGAAAACATCAAGGGAAGTCATTAATGGGAACTAAGAGGTTTTATAAATTTTGAAGATGGGTCATAATTCATTTGACTATATTAATTAAATTAATAACACAATTAATTCAATGGAATATAATAATATTATCACTAATGAACCACTCATGTTCAAATTATTTAATTTAAAAGGTTGTGGATGTTATGATAAAGAGTGATTAAATATGATGTTTGATGATTATTCATGATATCAAAAAAATATAAGCTGATAAATAATGCGGAATCTCAAATGATCACAATTTTTGATGAGTGATACAATAACGACATTGTGAAAGGTATAGAAACCATACACTCTAGAACTATTAATGTTTTATTTAACTCTATATATACTAAAGATAATATATTTGAGGGAATTTTTATGGTTATTATAATTATACCCCAGTGATTAGATATTTAATTTTTATTGAAAACCACTAATTGTATGATGATCACATCTCACATCTGTGATTATTATATGGTTGATGTTTATGGGATTATGATTCATATAATTTTTTTATTCTCCCTCGTGTTGAATTTTATGTTATCTTTAGAATGTATTTAATTTCTACACATAAATATAACATCAATAGATGAGGAAGAGAAGTCAAATTTGATATTCCAAACCAAACTATGATTTTATAACAATGGGGGGATAAATGTGATCATTTTATCGAGGTCACACATAGTTTATGGTTCTTGATTTCTATTCTAATGGAGTTTTATCTTATATTTATAGGGAGAAACTCAAGGTTGATGATATTCCTATTATTTTGGATTTTTTATGTCATTCTAGAATATTTTCTAATTCACCAAATAAATCCATAAATTAATATTTCTATAGAAATCATACTTGTTTCTATATATATTTCAATGAATCCCCATATAATGTTCTAGAATGAATTAGGGGATAGATGACAAAAATTTAATAGAATCATGAAAAGGGATTCATTTTTCCAAGTGTGTCACATTAGAGTTCACTCATGCTTTTTTTAGAAGAATGACGGATCTATGCGAATCTACATTTATTCTCAGAAAATGAACAAGATCACAATCAATAATTAATGTTCTTAATCCCCTATCAATGAGTTTTCTGATCAATTATGTAGATTTCAATACTATTTATATATTAAATTCATTCAGAATATCAATATTTTCAAGTCGTTATGGAATTAATACCCAACACATCATTCGGTACAAGGTGTGGACAATATGAATATATAGTAAATCCATTTGGTCTTTTGAATTACACTTATATATTAATGGATTTAATGAATTGAGTCATTGGAGGGTAACATGATAGGGTAAATTGAGTCTTTATAGATGATATTGGTATCTAATAAAAGGGAATTTAAGATCATGAAGATTTCCTGATTGTTGTAACAAAGACCCTAAGAATTTATAATGCGTGTGGAAAATTTACCAACTGTGAATTTTGTATGTGGAATGTTTTATTATTTGTTATATAATCTCATGTGAGGGTATATTTATCGATCCATCAAAGAATGAGGCTATTAAATGTTTTTCTAGACCCAATATGATGACTTAGATCTATAGTATTCTTGGTTTTTCTAGATATTATAGACAATTTGAGGAATTGTTCTCAGGGATGTCCAATCCACTTACAATGTTAACTCAAAAGGGAGTAATCTTTTTTTTAAATGATGAATGTTAATAAAATATGAAGGAAATAAAGATATAGTTAGTTAGTAGAACTATTATTGCATTACCTTTTAGTGAATAAGGGATTTTAATATATAATTTGGCATCATAAAATGATTTTTGGATGTGTACCAATGATATGGTGTTAGCTTATACATCACAATAACGGACAACTAATGTAAAAAAATTACTTACTAGTTATTTGGAGTTAGATGCTGTGATTGTTAAAATAAATACATGATAGAATCATATTTATGGAGATAAATTTAATATATATACTCATTATAAAAGTTTAAATTATATATTCACACATAGGTAGTCAATTATGCACTAGATTATATGGTTGGATATGATTAATGATTATGACCTGTCAATACATTACAACCATAGGTATTTGAAAAAGTTGGTTGATTCATTGATTTAAAGGACCATGTTGTACAATCCATGATATACGTCACAAAAGATTTAAAATTTCACGATTTCCTAGGTTAGATCTTTAAATCTTCAAGGAAGGGTACTAATATTATTTTTCTCAAATGAGTGTTCAACTATCTATCCTAATTAATATTTAAGATGAATTGAAGGATGGTGTATAGAAATAGATTAAGGATAAGAATATTCATACATTTAATCTTATTTATATTGGAATGATTGAGTTTTTGAATAAGAATTGTGTTCCATCCATACATGATTTTAAGAAAAGGAATTTAGAGGAAGCTCATAGTTCATCGTTCTCTATTAATCTAAAAATTACATCGACATATAGGGTCTCAGAAATTATTTATGGTGGTATAACATAAAGGGGGATATTTCAATGTTTTTATCTCTGAGATTAGTGTGCCAATAAGTGAATACATAGGAAAAAAATTATAATTGGATGTTACAACCATTACGTATGCCAGAATATAAGTTTGAAAAAATCACCACGGATTTTTTTCATTGGACTCCCCAAATAATTTAAATGGAATAATTCTATATGGGGTTTTTATCCACTTAAATGGCATGAATTCTTTATTTATATCACATAATATTTATCATTCTGTTAAATTTACATTATATACATTAAGGATGGTTTAATGTTGTTTGGAGTTCCACAAATCATTATATTTAATCAGGATCTATAGTTCACCTCAATGTTTTGGTGAAGTCTTCAGAAAGCACATGATAACGAGCATAGTTTTAGTATGATGTATCATCATTAGATAGATAATTTTTTTCAGAGAAACATTCAAACCCTAGCAGATATAATGAGATCAGGTTAATTGTATTTAAAAGATGTTTGGGATAAGCAGATTCCTCGGGTTATGTTTTCTAATAATAATAATGTTCACTTGAGAATTCAGATATCTCCTTATGAATCCCTTTATAGATTATTTTTTTAAAATTAAATGTTCTAGGAATATGTTTATGAAAGAATTATTTTATTAGTAGATATGGATTATGAAATTCTAGATAATATTAGAGATATTCTTACACACATAAGGGTATAAAAAAGACGACATAAATTTTTTAATGATAATCATCAACTTGACTTTTAATTAGAAGATTGTGAGGAGGTGTATCTATAAATTTCATCATGGAATTATTATACCTGATTATGAAAGAAAATAAATATTATTCCTGCATATATTTTCTACTTCTATAGTTTTTATCGATTATAGATGGTTGATTATCAGTCAACACATCCACCAAACCTCTCACAAGTCTAGGATGTGCTCCATGTATCTCTCAGGAAAAAATACACACCACATATTTCCCATGTATTGAACATGATCGGTATACCTCTATATCATTATATTATTTATTAAAAATAATTTTTAGATATTTTGGGACATAGAGAAAAGGTACAATGAAATAAGACCACTAACCTGGCCATTTTTTTTTGAAAAAACCACCCACTTCAGGAAGCTACAAATAAACTAGAGTATATGATGAGGTAGAATTTTCATCATTTATTTTTATTAGAGTGATTAATTTTAAGGAAAAATAAATTTTATGGGGTGTAGAATGTGACATTGATTTATTTATGATTTATTCAAATACATTTAATTTCTTTGATATCTTCGGCTACATGAAAAACTGATATTAAATGACCCATAATACACTATTAATATTATTATTTAAAATTACCCTTAAAAATAGCTGGTAAACATGGTAGTATGAATTGTAATAATGATATTTTTGAAACAAATTATATTTATTTTATATAAATAAAAACTATTTGTAAAAAATACTTAAATTTTATGGAAGATTTTATATAAAACAGAAATACATTTGTTTTAAAAAGAACATTATTTCATTTTTTGATAGAATTGTAAATTATTTTTCCACTTATAGAAAATTTATTTTAAAAAAAATTTAATCTAAAATCCAAAATTATCTTTGAGTGAATATTCGAGAATTATCTGAAAGGATTCATTTTATGTGAATAATAAAAAATACTGATTTATATTTTAAAAATGAATTTTCATTTAAATAATTTTCTAGCTATGGATTATATTATGATGGTTTAATAATAAAATTATAAAAATTATAAATTTATAATTTTAATTTATTTTATTAAAACAAATTACTTAATAATTTTTGATATTAATATTTTATATACTTATGAAATCATTTTCTTTGCAAATCCACTTTTCCTCTAATCTACAGTATAATTATAAATTAAATTATGAGATTTATGTGAATTTATTTTTTAAAAATGGATACATATATTTAATTTCATTATTATTAATATTATATATAAATTTTAACATTATATTTTTTATAATAAATCTTAAAAGCAATAAAATTAATTACTATGGTTATTGTTAATATGGGCTCACCAAGAGGTTAAAATAAAAATTTATATATATAATTACTTAAAACCATATAAAAATAATATTATAGATCAATATTAAAAATTATATAATCAAATTATAAAAACGGATCTATTTTTAGTTTATATTAATGAGTAAAATTTCGGTAAACATTTTAATTTTCAAAAAATCGATGAGTGTCCTCTCCGCCAAATATTAATGAGAAGCCCCTCTCCAAACAACATTAAATTTACCAAGCCCTTAGGTTTGTATAATAACAACCCAAATATATTTATTAATACCCTCCCCAAATCATAATGTATTTACCTTTTTTAGGATGCCATAAAAATAAGTATTTTGGTTTAAACATGAGGAGTTGTCCAACAAAGAGGTATCATTCTTAACCTAGAATTTTTTTTTTATTTATTCTTCCACATCCATAAAATATTACCCAAAAATTATGATACATGAACAAAATAATATAAAATATTGTTAGATTTAATTTTTTTAATTTTATAACCTATATCCATTTTATCTTTTCTTTAAGTTTGAGATGAAACTGTTGATCATGTGTATGATGGATTACTGCCTCACAAACTGATATTATTCATTTACTGTTATTAGCTCTCCTGATTGGATATAATATATCATTTTAAATATTTATATCATATTTATGAAATAATTATAATTTTTATTTATAATTTCATAGATACCTTTTTACAATCCAATATTTTGGAAAATTATTACACCACTAGTGTGTATGTTTGGACTACTACCGCCACGATGCCATTTGATTAATTTTTCATTTTATTTTGAAATGTATATTAGTAATAAAATACTTAATAAAAATATAAAATATATGTTATATAAAAATGTATATATAAATTTTAATTAATATTTACAATTATTTCATTCCATCAGTCAAGAAAATGGAAATAACTTTCATGCATACGTACAACCTACGATCTCCATGATCAATGTAATTCATTTTCTCTCTATAAAATTTATATATTACAATAAATATATATATAATGAAAATATATGATATTTATTTCATTTTTAAAATTATATATATTATGAAACTGCGATCAAAGTAAAATGACCAAAGATACTAAATAAAAATATATATGAAAAGAGAAGTAATTATTACATGAAATTTTATTTAAATAAGGAATTGTTAATAAATGTGTAATAAAAGGGCATAAGTAGATAATTTGTTATATTATATATATTATTATAGTTTTAAATGTATTTATAAAGAAAAATTTATTTATTATACAATATTTATGAACATGTATAGTGAAATTACATCCTTGAGGTAAAGGATTTCTCATCTCTTTTGTTTATGGGAGAGATATTCCATATTCACCCAATATTCCATTTGGGTGGTCTATATAATGATCCATATACATTTAATGTCTTGGATATAATTGTTTTCCAGATATTTAATGGTTCATTTTAGTTTATTCTTTAATGGGTCTTACAATTCAAATGTTTCCAAAGTGTTATTGTGTTTCCACCTCCAATTTATTTCTTTGATACACATGCCATATTCAATGATTATTTATTTTATGTGGTGTATATACTTCTAATTAATATATTTTATTCTTTTCCTTATAAATTTATATTGATTTAGATATCTATTAAATTTTATTTCATTCAAGGGGCTTATGATTCAAAATTAACCATAGTGGTAAAACATATAGGTTACAATCTCATTGTTTATCAGGATTATTAATGATAGAGATTCCAATGATTAAAAATTACTGTATAATTCTCTAAAAAATCATGACATATATTATCCTATATTTATTTCCTTATAATACAATTTTCCTTATATTTTCCTCTATTAATAACTAAATTTCCCAAAAGTATGTTTTTATGAAAAAATGTCTTTATTTCCCTCTTTGATCGATTTTTTTCATCCATGTCTATGTTTTATAAAAATCTATTATAGGTAATTTTTAATATTTTACAATAAATTTTAATGTAAATTTTTACCCATGTGTTACTTTTTATAATATATCTTAAAAATAATATTTACTTTCATTTTTTGAATGATATTATTTTTAATGTTTACCCAAAATTTTAGAGGAATAATTGTTTTATCATATACTATAAGAAAAGAATTTTTTAGCAACATAACCACGCAATTTTTTTAATAATACATCATAATTCATTATGTTTACATTAAAATAATAAATCATAATATTTAAGAAATATTTCATATTTTAATGAATAGATTATAAAATTTAAGGGATATTATCCTCAAGAATGTTTAAATGAAATATTTATCTAATTTATATGCATTAAAAAACTACATTTTGTGTTGAATATATTTTATTTCGGATTCTATCCAATGGTAAAATACAGACTCTTTCTCTGTATGGTTTATGTTTATCATTAGGATGAAGATATGTCTAAGAAAACCACTTCACTCCCATGTGTTATACTATGAAAAAATGTTTATAAAACCCATTCCATATCCCTAAGTTAAGATATGATAAATGATTTATGATTTTATTGTATAATAATGTAAGTATTATTTGATAGGTGAGACCAATATCTCACTATAATGAATTGGGTACTAATTTATATCTCATGAAATAATTATGGGAAATAAGATGATGTGCTTTATCTATTATGGGAATCATTAATATGTTCTTGGACTACTATGTGATAAACTAAAATTCCATTTATCCACTATGGCAAAAATTGGTGATACATGGTTTATTATGATATGGAAAATATATAGGGATTCTTGATCCATAATGATTTGTGGTCTCAGTAGTTAACCGTGACATATAATGTTTTTTCTATTCTTATGATGGTTGAAAACTAATAGACATTAAATTATATTTCATGATTTATTTATGAATATTTATCACACATATTATGAATTTCATTGAAATGATAATGTTTTATTCCACGAATCATGTTTATGATCATTGAAATATTTTGATGAACCTTGTATGTTATGTTCATGATCTCATACCCTTATGCTTACAATATTCTATCTAATGTTCATAAATTGATATATTCCATGTTTACACATACTAAGAATATGATATCACTAATTTTTATGTATCCTTATCCTAGGTTATGAATAATGGTTTAGGTAGGTTAGTAACATGAAGTGTACTAAAGGAGAAGATATTTATTGGAGATGTTGAAGATCTTTAATGAAATAAGAAAAAAAATAGTGTCGAAAATACTAAAAAATTAAAATCCTCAGCCATGTATTTATAGAATTTATTGAATATCAATATAAAAAGACATTATATTTTTTTATAAAAATCATGTGTTTATATACCATTATCCTTAAAATATCACTTAAATATTGCTCAAGGTGTACTATTATGAATGATTCCAAAAGAAGATGTATATGTTCTTATCAACCATTTTAAAGTTAATTCTCAAACCATATATATATATATATATATTCAATAACCATATAAACATAATTTCAATTGTATAACCACTGTATTGGTATGTTTTTATTTTAATGTTACTTCTATTTTTATATCCTTTCTATCCTATGAAAAATGAAAACATTGTTCCCATGTACGTATGGATCACTTTCTCTATGTAGTAGTGTAATTCATTTATGATTACCACATTAAAAGGATTCTTATTAAGATGTAATTAATGAATATATATTATATTTTTTAAAAAATTATGATTCTTGAAATATACAATACCATCTACCTTCATAACATTCCATATATTTGAGAATGATAAACTCCTTCGTATGCACGTGTGTACAAGCACATCTATAATGAAATGTTACTTTTTTCTATTACAACCATATATGTATGATTCAAAGATCTTATATAATAAAAAATTAATAGTCATAACAATATTAAAACATTTTGTATGATTAAAACATTTCATAATCACTTTAAACATGCTCAATATAGTGATCCAATGTTGGATATGTTCATTGAAAACCCATTAGTGGTTAACATAAAAAGAACTATTTAGTGAATTGATGTAAAATAAATATAAAAGGATCATAAATATATAAATATTGTTGATAGTGTTACTTTAAAAAGTGTTTAATAAGATTAAATTGATTATTTAAGAGGAAATAACTCATCTGGGTGAAAGGAATATATGATAAGATATTTTTCATCTCAATTCCACTCAATTGATACATATTTTATATTGTAGAACTAAATTATTTTATATGGATTACATAATGAACAATTGAAATATTAAATCATGAATTACTTTTATGAAAATTAATTATATTTTCACATTTTATTTTATATTTTAAAAGATTTTGATTAAAAAAATTTAACTCCATGATGGGTTATTTTACAATGTAACTCTTATTTAGGATATTTCATGTTTAAATTTATGTAAGAAGAATTATTTTCTCATTCTAATATAGATAACAATATATTTTATTCTCTTACTGCTATTTTGGGTGTTACCCATATTTTTTCAAACTTTACACTATTTTTACTCACCGTCTAAAAGAATGTTTTTAAATAAAACAAGCATTATTTTTCATTTCTAGTCATCAATAATTTCCTTACATACCCACAGTAGTCAATTATTTTAATATATGTTTTAACATATTTTTTATGATTATAAATGGTATTTATTTTTTTACTTTTAATTTCATTATAATGGTTTAAATTGATTATGTTTAATTATTTCATAATTAGTAATTTTTTACTTTTTACAAATGTTTGAAATGAATGATCCCTTTAATTTATACAGTGTGAATAGATTTTCCCACCTCCATGACCATTTTTAATTATTCATATTACTCTAAATTTATGCGTGGTTTTTAAAAATAAAATAAACTTTCTATTATTCTGTTAATTTTTAGTCATATATTAAAATAATAAATGCATTATTTTCCAGTATGTTGAAAATTATTTTGGAAATTCTTTATAATATTCATTAAAATATATATTGAAAAACATTAAAGAAATTATTTTACAATTTTTCCTTCCATTTTCCTTTCTAAATATCAAAACAATTTCATTTATTACAAATATTTATTTCTGATCAATCAAGGTCATTATATCATCCTTTACTAGCATACAAATTATAACTTATTTTGAGATCATTCAATTTCATGTGATCATATTATCTTTCACTCTCTATTATTAATTTGAAATCATTTTTTTCTTATGTACATTTTCAGTAACACTGATTGATTTATTTGGATTTCTATAATTTTGATATTATCTTAATTTTATAACATTTTAATATATGGTGTTAGTAGACGGAGGGTTTTTAATAAATTAATTTCATTTACTGGCGAAAGATGTATGTTTTTTAGACATGATTCAATATGAATATATATTGATTAATAATGATTTTTTATTATGATTAATATTAATGATTCAATATATAATAGATTCACTAAAAATATGTATATGATAGGTTAGGGAATGTTATAGAGAGCCCATTGATGCATCAGAAATTATCATGAGACAAACGTGGTGGCCACACTAGTTGGGTAATCTGTGTATACTAACCCATATAATGAAATTTCCATATACATGACCTTTCCTATAAGAGTTATGTTGTCTTTTTTTATTACTTATTGGTAAGATCATTTATTTCTGATATTATACATTACCTTCAATTATAATTCAATTATCATTATCAATGTGTTTACATTCATTCATGTATGTATATCATGCTAATGTAGTTGATTAAATAGAATATGTATTTATTATCATTTCTTGCATATTATTATATCTCATATACTCAGGATATATTTAATTGAATTTTTTCCCTTGGGGATCATTTGATCCCACATTATATTATGGTTTCCGTTAACCTTGATATACATAATTAATATCATACTAATTTTCATGGAAAAAATAATTTTTTTGATATCAAATTTTTTCATTGTAATATAGAAATCATGTATATATATAGTCTCCCATGAATGCTAAACTAGCTTATCCTTCATGGTGTAATCCCTTATTTATTATACAAATGTAATAACATAGCTACTGAAAATATGTTACATGAGTCATGGTTTCTACAAAACATTTATTGATATTTGTGTAACTGAGGTTTTCCTTCTTGAATTCTATGAAAAAAAATTTAATTATAAAAAAGGCTCCACCAGATGTGCATTTTTTTAATTTATTCCTCCAACCCAAGTAGAATCATTGATTCCACTTAGATCTATCCTACCTATCATTTTATAAATATTCCCATAATTTAATGTTTTGGAAATATATCTCAATATTCTATTTTCAACTAGTATACATGATTCCATATGATTAGATTGAATCCTTGCACAAAGTGTGACAACATAAACAATATCTAGTCTGTTAGATGTCATATAAATAATACCACCAATTAAATTTCAAAACGATTTTTCATTTATTTTCAACCCTTTATCACCCTTTCATTTATTTATTCCCATTTAAATGGGTGTGGATACCCCTCTAACTTTCTACACGTCATGCTTCTTCTCGTGTTCTTAAAAATAATATTCTTATGAAGAAAAATATATAATATAATTCTTAGGTAATTTTATTTCCCAATGAAAATATCATTGATCAAATCATTTAATTCTCAAATAATTCATTAATATTCCTAGAGATATCCTCACAAAAGAATTATGCATTCATAGAAAAAACAATACCATCAACATACATAAGAAAAATAGGTGATGTGGTGTTAGTCTTCTTTAAATATATGTTGTTATACACCTTTCATTTCTAAATACTCATTCCATAACAAATATTCAAATACAAATACCATAGATATGAAATAAAAGCATAGAAATTTTTCTTTATCTTAAAAACTTTTTTTTCATCTAAATCAAGCATAAATCCTATAAGTAATTCTATGTAAACTTAAACATTAATCTCATCCTCCATAAAAGCCATATTAACATCCATTTGAAATTTATTGAAGATTACCTAGGATAATAAGGAAAGGAATAATCTGATTGGCATGATTCTATCCACTGAGAAAAATGTTTAATCAAATTTAAAAACTCTAACTTTTGAGTGTTCCATTCATTAAATTGATGATTTATTTCTAAACACATAATATCCTTTTCAATGTTTTTTACACAATCCTATTTTCTACCAATCACATTCCTTTTATTGGGTTTGGGAAAATATACCATATTTCATTATCATTAGTCTATCTATGATCATTAATCATTAACAAAATCCATTTCGTATATTCAAAGTCATCTTCAGATATATTGGGTTCAACTTTTGACTAAATACTAGTATGTAAAGTTTCTATGATCTTATCTCTTGTATATAAAACATTCTTTTAATACCCGATAATGTTCTCAATATTTACATGATTTATTAAATATGTATTTATAAAATTATATTTCAATTATTGATATCCATCATTGGAAAAATAATAATTTTCATCCTCTATTGGATTATTTGTGTCTTCTGCATTTTTTCAACATGCTTCAAAATAAAAGAATCATCCTCATAATCCACAATGGCTCACTTCCTGATGGATTCATCATTTTAAAAAACTATGACATCATCAATATTAATAATTATATCATATTTCTTATTGTAACACCTACAAAATCTATTTTTTCCATAGAAAGATTATATCCATAGCCTTATCATCAAACTTACCTTCACTTTTTTCAATTCTTGTGATCAAGAAGGGACTTCCAAACACCCATAAGTGTTTAATTTTTCGACTGATTTTAAACCACATATATTAGGAGGCTATATATAAATATTTCCTTAGGATACATATGTTTTTAATTATTTAGCTATTTTTATAGATTGTATTTTCTAGCACCTTGAGGTTTCTTGTTCCACTTACATAGTTCTATCTATATAGAATATGCTGTTATTTTTCCTTTAAATTTGTATATTTTGTGGAGGTGAATATGCATAGCTATATTTTAATTTAATTCTAGGATTACAAAGTTATTTAGTTAACTACCTATTTTCCTACTCACTCCCATTATCATTTGTCAATATAATTGCGTACAAGCCTTTTTTACATCACTGTAATTCTTTAAAATTCATGAATATTTAAAAGTTTTTTGATTTGGGTGAAAATAACATGATACATGTAATTATTTATCTTCATATATGAATTTGATGAAATATATTTCTCTAGTTTTTGAATTCTTAGTCAATGGACCACATACATCATATTTAATAATATCAAGAGGCATTGAGGATTAAATTTCTTGCCTTTTATGTTTTTTGATCACCATTTTTTTATTTTTTTTATACCTCATATACAATGATGGTATGTTCTCCCAGTATAGAAAAATTTATTATAGAATATTCCAGTACCACCTTATTTATAATATTTAGGACTAGGTGGTAAATTATTTTATTTCATATATCATTTTTACATGTTTTCTCATTTAATAGCCTTTACTTTATTCCTTAACATGAAACAGATTTTTAGGGTTCTTATACAACTTGTAATGAAATCCCCATATTATAGTATTTTTACTATACACACATTTTTCATGAATATTATTTCACTTATAGCATCAACAAATTTCAATACACTCAATAATAATTTCTTTAGTCTATCCAAAAATAACACACTATCCAAACTGGTTTAATTTTTTCCAATTTTTAACCTGGTAACATGATCTAAAGTGAAACTTCACTAATATCATCACAACTCTTCCTTCATATTTCCCATTGATTAATGGTTTATTATATCTGTTATCACGTTGGATGATCACCCATTAATTGTGATAAATTTTTTATAGATTTTTAATCTTTAAAAGATAAATATATACCATTTTATTATTGAGTAATATGCATTTTTTTTATTATTGTTAAACATTTAATTGATACTTAACTATGTAGGTATGAATGAAACACAGATATTTTTAGTGTTTCCTTCTTAAACACACCTTCCCCATACCTCTTGTAAGAATTCAAAACTCTTTTTCACTTTTACATCCTTCTAAAATAGTATATATCTTGGCTGTGTTAATAATTTTTCTTGTTTCCTCCCATGATTAATGACATCTTATCAATTTAAGAAGATATATATTATACCGAATGTTATAAGACCTATTAAAAATCATTAATATATTTATTTTACCTAAATACATAAATTATGATATAAATTCTATCATTGAATGGGTTATTGTATTGAAAAATTTTATTCCATTAAATATATAGATCATTCAATGGCCCATTGTGGATCTATTCCTTGATTATGTGTTACTGAATAAACCCTATTTCTCAATTTCAATAATTTCATATTTAAGGGTATTTCATCCTTGCTTCAGTAAATTCAACTATTATATATTGAAATATGTCATATTATTCTTAAATTGATGCAATTTCCCTTTGTAATAGAATATCTTTACACTTCCCCTTTTCATATATTGCATATTTCATTGAGTAAAATCATTCATTATATTTTCTAAAGTGTTCTCCATGTTCTATAATGTCCTTTTTGATTTTTGAATTAAATTTTTTCATTCTAACTATTGATTTTATCAATTTAATTATCACTTGTTATAATTATGAAAGTATTTTATGCAATGATTTTTTTCTGGCCTAAAATATCAATCTTTAACATCTCAAATTTCTTTTTAAGATTATATTTTTCATCCCAATATTATCTTTTCTTACGAGATCCTATTTTCAACCAAGTGTTGTATTCTATAAGAATTCCAATTTTATTCAAAGATATCTTAATCTCTATTCTCATGATGTTTTCTTTATTAGCATCTTATTCAAATATATAATACTCACCATTGTATTAAGATTAATTCTTTAATAGTATTACTACTTTGTCACATTGTTCCACGATCACTATTTGAGATAAATATCTAGAGCATACTCATCACAACATATTGTATTATTTGATAGAACAACAATGACTACTAGGAAATTCATTTTGAATGACCTATGAGACAATTAATCATTATTTTCATTAATCTATTTGAGGGATATCAAGTCATTATTTTCTTGAAATATTAATCCTTATTGTTTTATCATTAAAATATCATTGATTAATTTATAGACAAATTGACATCTATTCTAGAACTAAAATATATGAAAGGTAGTTTACCACTTTACATAACTCTTATACCTCTTGTAATACTTTATACATTATATAATGAGTTTGTAAATAATATTCTATTTCATAATTCTCATTAAATAAATAATTCTTTTTATCAATATTTATATGTTTTATTGATTTAAATGTAATATCATTTTCATGATTACCATTTCTTTTAAGACCCAGTATTCTTATAATCTAGTAATTTATAGGGGTACTATGAATTTCATTTATGATAAAGTCATCAATATCCATATCATTAAGTTTTGAGATTATAGCACAAACTATAACATGTGTAATTCACAGAAATTTCTAAAAATTGTAGAGTATTTAAGAGTTATTTTAACCCCATAGTAGTGCTAAAAATTAGATTTAACTTGTTCAAGAATTTATTAATAGATTCATCCTCATGGATTCCAACATCTTGAAATTTTGGTTAACTAATAAATAAATTTAATTTTATCACCATTTAATTTCTTCTATAAATTTAATGAATCTTATTCCAAATATAATTATCAGTATTATATCCCTTGACTTTTGATAGTACCATTTTGGATATATAATAAAATAATGAATTAAGTACATTCCCTTTATTACCAATATTTTCTTATTTTTTTAGTAAAAATGTGCATTTTCATCTGGAAAAGTGAATCCATAATTAATGGAATCAAGAATATCAATCCCTAAATAATGAATGTTTGGTACCATTATCTCATCCCATTATTGAAACACATTTCCATATAAGGATATAATTCCCTTAATATTAATGAAATTTTGTTGAACCCTTTCAAACACAAGATAGACAAGAGAGTAAAATAATTCTCTAAATCAAATTTCGTGATCATAAGAAGTGTGATAAACATTGAGAGTGGGTGAATCTGTGTGTATAAAAATTTCAAAACATGCCCTCCCTCATGATTTTTAGACACCTTTATCTAAAGAGACTATCTAAAGGAAAAAATCAAACAACATATTTTTAATGATTCTGGAATCCATGTGGATAACTACATCCCATGTTGTGTGAGGTTATTATCCCATACACATAATCATCTTCATTTTATGAAATGGCACTCGAGCTAGGGTATGATCATGAATTCATACAACTTATAAAATGTACAAGATATATTCTCACACCAAACGAAATAACTCATGAATAATGAGTGTTGATTCAAGTATGATCCTCCTAATAACATTGATTATCCTCTTACTCTTTTTTTCAAAGCAATATATTATGATTTTTCTCATTATTTATTCTTATTATTTTAACTATAGGTGTATCATTTTACCTTTTCATAATACCCCCATTGAAACTATCTACATACCGTGTTATTTATAACCACAAAATATTCGATGATTACTGTTTCTATACTATATTATTTAAATAACCCTGATTTTAAATGGATCAAATGACACAGTCAACTCAAAATATTTGATTTAATTCTTTAAAAAACATCTTCATGAATGCCCAACTAAAGCCTTTGTTTATTTACATAGTGTGATTTTTGATGTATTATAGGTTTCTAATTTATTTAAATTTCTATAAAATATGAATTGTTTAGTTCATATAATATTTTATTGTAAACATGATGATACAACATCTTATTTTTTGAGAGGAACTATCCCTACAACAACAACTTCTTCCTTGCTCATTTTATCCCATTTGATCTCATCTTGAATCATGGTCATGTGTTTGATCCAGAAGCATAGACCAAGTAGCGTATATCCCATTCACGATTTGATTTTTTTATTTTTTTCATTAGAATATAAATTCTTGAATATCTATATTTCTCTTAGGGGGATCTTTAGAAAGAAATTATGTTTTAATTAATTTGGATATGTGTAATATTATTCGGATGAAATATAAACAATTAAAATGAAAAAACATGAAGATGAATCCATTAAAATGGAATTTAAATTTCAACAATCCTAACATTGATATTTTAATATGTAACCAAATATCCTTCCAATAATTTCAAACAATACGATAATGGTTAAAATTTATTCTTAAAGTCTTATGTTAATATGGGAAAGAAACAAAATCCAAGAAATTTCTAATTTTTTTAGTTTTAAAACAGGTTGAATAAATTATTAAGATAAATCAATCACTTCTTAATAACATTAAAAAAAATCGATGTAGTTTCCATAGTTTCATTCAAGTGAAACACAAGTTGAATGGGCTCGTAAAAACATTAGTTAATTAATATTTCATTTAGGATAGAACATCATGATACTTTTGAACAATTCTAGACATTTATTCTCTCGAGAACTTGTCATAAATCAATGGAAATTGGAACTTCATTCCTCACACATGAAATATATTGAAAAAAATACAATACCATCCATTATAGGGTTCAACCATTCCCATTAGGTATGAGTTTAGTGGATTATTTTTCATGACTTGTTAGTAAACCCTAGAATAGATTCACTCACATGGAACCATCCCATGGATATTTCAATTTTATAATGCATATTTAATGACTTTGTTCCTATGATACTTGTATAATTTTATAATTTATCTTTTATTTTGCATTCTATTTTTTTCTATAATATTTTAGTAATCAGGATTTATAAATTGAATCATGAATTGTTTTCAAAATGGAATTTGAGAAATGGTTAAAGGAATAAGAAGGAAAAGGGGATCAAGTTTTGTTTTTTACTATTTAAAATCCAATTTTTCATGGTTTGGAATAAATTTTAATTTTTTTCATTCATTTAGAATTTTGGTTTGAGACAATCTTTTTTAAATTGAATATGCCCACTTTTTAGAAAGGATTATTTTATTGTGTTGAAATAGTAATTTAATAAAATATGCTGTGTTTTTAATTTATATATGATTAATTAAAAGTGGAAAATGTGAAGACCCAAAATAAAGAAGACCAAGTATTTGTTGAGTTTATTTCATTAGAAAAATTTAAGGTTTTTTAATCCCAATTGACCTTTTAATTTTTTAGTCTTCGTAAAGTTGATAAACACTTGAATCTCAAATTACATTTGAAATCTTAAAAATAAAACATAGTGAAAGTAAATATTATTTATCCATGAACTAATTACATGAATAATTATTTATATACAGGGGAGATGAAATAGAATAAGGGTGATCTTAGATACAATGTAATGGGTTTCCACAATGGATTATATTATGTGTAAAATAAGAAATAATCAATATGTAATGGTTAATAAATGAATACATATCCTATTTAATCCATAACATGGGAAAAAAATTAATCCATGGATTATATTAAAGATATATACTAGTGTATAATAACTAATAAATTCTCAAATAATGAAATGCTTAATATTGGATGTCATGATCTCAAAAATCATGATATCTATTACATTAAGACAATATGCTAGTACTATTTAATCGATGGGTGTAGACACACCCAAAAAACAATTTAATTTGGGAAACTAATTTTCCTTATGAAATATATAAATTCATCGATGGGATATTTATAAATACTCACCACCCATAACTGTGTGCCCAATGAATTCCTCGTATATTTTATTATCAATTTGTTTTTAAAGAATATTCTTTATAATCAATATCTGTATTGAGAAAATAATATGGAATATCAATATTTCTCTAGTAAATCTAATAACATTCCTGATAAAACACTTTATACAAAAATTATTTATGATTTAGTAAATATTGATATTCAAAATAAAAATAATATAGAAATCTAAGAGAAATGTATTGTCTAATGATCACAAAAAATAGAATGTTTGAAGAGAAATTTCATGAGTATAAAATTAATCTACAATGTAATGTCAATAGTTTCCTTGGAAAAATTGATCACAAACCATCAGGATAAAGAATAAGTGCAGTATAATTATAATATATAGCTATATTATAATATGTTAAATAAATGGTTTTTTTCATTGATCAATAGTAATACCTTGAAAATATAATTAAAAAATTCTTGAGGAAACCATCATTTTCGCTAGGATATATATATATATATGTATATAAACTAAAAAATTCAATAATATTTGTAAAAACACATTCTTTGTAAAAAATCATATCAAACATTAAAGTATTTATTATATAAATGATTTATCAGTAAGGATATAAAATTGCATTCATTTCATGTCTATTAAAACAAATATTCCTTTCACATTTTAAATTAAAAGTACAAGAATAACTTGTTTTGGTAAACTAAAAGAGAAATTACTTTTAAAAAAGATTATAAAAAATAAAATAATAGGATTGAATTTATTTAATAGGTAATAATATAATATCTATAATATTATCTAAAACAATTTTTTTTGGAAAATAGGACATTGAATAAAAGTATACATCATCAAAAAGAGAAATTAGATTTGATTTTTATTTTAAATAATTATTTTCATGATTAAAGATCCTATAGGGGTAAATGTTGGAATAAAATATGTAAAATAATTAGATTACAATAGGATATGAAAATATATCGATCTTATACTGGGCAGAGTATAATTTTCAATCAACAAGGATTAATGCAGCCCCAAAAAATTATATTGTAAAATAAATTCTTAACACTTTTGTAACTTTTTAAATGTTTCAAATTTAAAGAATAAAAATAATTTAAACAATACTGAACATTATTTAATATGAATTAATTTCAATCATAAATAAGGGTCTTTATATACACCACATAAAATTAAATAGATGCATTATATCAAATATGTCTCTATGGAATAGAAATTTAAAATAAATCCTTAATAATGATCATACAATTGAAGAGATAATTAATAGATTAATTTATTATGAGTATCTAATCAAAATACACAAAAAAAAGTTTACATTTTTCCTAGATATTCAAAATTTGTTACATACATTATCGTATAATATCAAACCTAATAAATAAGTAATATTACCAAATGAAAAGAAATTTAGTTATGAATCCCTTTACGACATGGATACATTCGATATAATTCACTCATGGATGAACTAATTTTATTGAAACATAAAATTCAAGGAAGTATGGTGTATTAATGAAGTTCCTTGTAAAAAGACTTAATATTAACCATATAGAAGAAATTGATGCATAAAATTTAAATATTCACCAATGAAAGGAAATCAAGAAGAAATCCCATACCTCAGGTCTTAATCCTCGCGTAAATTCTTTATCTTGATGAATAACAAAATTATTTCAATTTTCTACTTTAAGATATTTTTTCAAGTTTATTATTCATTTTAATTTATTTATAAACATTTTTTATTGAAAATCATAATTAATTAAGATCTTTCTGGATGTTCTGATGATATTCATTTTATATGTTCAAAATTAGTATGGAAGGTTGAATATCGAAAAAGAGGCCATTTTTAAATATCCTCTAGAATTATTATCATGAAATAATAGTGATTTTATAAATAAATTATGCATTTCAATCAAATCATGATATATGGTTATGAAAAATGATCAACGTTACAATCACGAAGATGGAAATCCTTGCGTATGCAGGGGTATGGTTTCCGTTTTTACATAGTCATGATAGAATAAAAATTTGTGATATTTTAAAATTTTAGATTTAGATTTATAATATAAATTTAATTTTTTTTGATAAAATAAATTTTTATATAGAAGCCATGTTATTTGATTACAAAAAAAATGAATCACATCGCATAAGTGATGTGGTAATCAACATGTACACATGACTGAATTTATCTTTCTTAAATCAATTGAATGGTAAGAAATTATATGATATATTATCTATATATACTTAAATATATTTCATGAATAATATATATATATATATAGTAAATCCTCCATTAAAACCATTCAAAATTATTGGTGATGGAAAATTAATTAAATTTATTCATGAGGTGGTAGTTTTACGTACATAGGAATGTCGTTTTTATTTTTCATTTCATGTGAGAGGATATGGATATAGGGTATTAAATTATCCTAAAAAATAAGTTTATGGTATAAAATAATGTTATTATATTATCATCATTGATTATGATTTTATGGTTTCGGAAGAAGAAATAAATAAAAAACACTCAATTAATAACAATACATTTTATTCAGAAAACCTCTATTGGTTTACACCAAAAGTATTATGAGAAGTATTTTATAATCAATAAAAATGATATTGGTTGTGAAAAGAGATTTATTTGATTTATTTGGGTTGGGAGTGGATGAAAAAAAAAACGATTCTTAGTTGTGAATAAAATATGAAAGGTGATTCCCTTTTATAAGTGAGAGGAGTAGAACTTTAATAAATTTTTAAAATATAAAATTTATGTAAATTAATATTCATTTAAAATAGGATCCAAAATAATATAATTATAATATATGATGATCATGGGATTAAAAAATATCATCAAATGCAAATTTTATAATATTATATTGGTTTTTTACATTATCTCTTTATTTTAACCCAAATTGGCCCTTTGTGAAAATTAGTGTAATAACAATATTTTTAAACATTTCGATTTCATATAGTTATTATGAAAGTAAAATTATTCCATAAATTAACCTAATAAGATATATTTAAAAAAATACCAATCACATGTCTAAATATTTTATTATTATGAATTTTTAATAATTTATTATTATATTTATTATTATTGAATGAAAATAATGGAATTTGAATCTAATAACTTTTTATATAACACATATTCTATGATTATATAAAAATTTAATGGAATATATTATTTAATTTAAATAATATTACTTTAATTTATTTTAAATTATTTTTTTATTTTTTTTCTTTCTTCAGAAATCCTAAAGGCCATTTTATTTTTATTAATTGTTCCATAAACACATTTTTAGTTAGTATTATAGGTAACCTTATATGGACCATTATTCTATAGAAACATGAAAAAATACATGTTCCTAAAGGGCCAAATACTATATACCAAATAGGATTCTATCCCAAGATGTTACATAATTTATTCCTTCAAAGCCCCTACTTGCATTACTACTTAGTAAGAAAATCACTATTCAGGACTACATTAGCCTTCATAATGATGGAAAATACATAAGATATAATTCCTAAACAAAATCATTATTGGTGGTGTATTCCCATTCTATGCTCATCTGGGACTACACATAGGTATCTAAACCAATTTTTTATTTTTCTCATTTTCCATCAAAACTATCGCTCCCCTTTATCAATTCCTTCATATTTTTACTCTTAATTGATGAGATCCACCTTTTATATGGATTACCGAAATGATTCGTATCATTTCTACACCTCTAATTTCAACCTAAATTGGGGATTTCGATGATCCTACCATCACAGATTCCGACAACCATAGAACCTTGACCATTTTCCAGCAATGTACACTGCACCCGACAATGAAACCACTAAGACCGATCATGTTACTTAGTCATGGAATCATACCTATTCCACCCCATAGTAGGTTTACTTCCTCAGAAAATTCACATCTTTCATAACTCGATCATGGGATTCGATTCAGCATTAAACGGTATCATTCTAACTATGCTACAACCCCAAATAAGTTTAATTTTGTTAATTGAATAAATATCGTATCCCAATTTGATAATTTAATATGAAAATTATTGCATCAAAAAAAAGTTACCATCAATAATATAATTTTATTTTTCTAAAAATAACAATTACCATTTGTTAAAAATTTTCATTTATCACGATGTGAACATATATGAAATATTTAAAAGAAATCAAGTGATGTATTGTCATTATATTCACATAAATAATTTTATACGATATTTTAATGGAAAATTATCCCATAAAAAATTAAATCTAGAGCCTGTGGTGGAGTTTAAATGACACTATCCATTATTAGATAATATGAGATATTGTTTTCTAATCACTTAGTGTTAGCTTGGGTTAACCTCATTTCCCGTTTCCCGATATAGACAAATTTTTATTATTTTTACTATTCATTATAACAAATATTTACATATAACATATTAAATTATATTAATTATGCGGATTAAAAATATGGAATCCATTTTATGAAATCAATCTATAAAATTTTTTGGAATTTATTTTATAATAACACCACGATGAGTGATGAAAAACAGTCTTCTACAAAAAAACATTTTCATGCCTACACGTATTTTGAGAAAAAGATTGAGTATAATAATGATTATTATGTAATTGATTAGATTATTGATAACTAAATGTTGATTATATTAATTAATAATCAGATTTAAAATATTATGGATCTTTTTCAATGAAATTCAATAATAGTTTTTGAATAATCGTTATTTTTTATTTTTTACAGAAAAATTAGTCTTTTCCAAAAAATCAAAAAAAAATCACCGAAAGGTAAATTTTATATTATTAATTAATAAATGGTATTAATTTTTGAAAATAAATTATATAAATGTTTCATATATTTATTATAATATTTTCTCAATAAAAATAAATAAAACCCATTTTTTGATGAAAAATGCGTTTTTAAAAATAAAAGGAATCCACCAAAAATATATACATATTTATCAATGAATTTATGAAATATAAAACATATATATATATTTTTATTATAATGTAGTTATTCACATTTATATATACAAGTTTAGTACCTAGGTTAAAACAATAACATTTAAGTATAAATATTTTAATAGTTTATCATTGTTCTTTTAAAGTCAATATTGGGTGTTGTATACACTATCAAACATAGTGTTATTTTGAAGTTTACAGGTATTAAACTCTTCCACCTTAAATAAATATCATCCTAATATTTTTAAAATAATCTTGTTAATAAAATGTTTAACATTTGATAATAACTTTTTTGAAAAATTGCATCTTGGAAAGAATTAACAAAGCATTCCCTTAAAATGATTGAAATCGTTGTATAAAGGTCATCTTGAATATCCCAAATCGGGAATTAAAAATATTATATTATTAGTGATAAATGGAAATGTAGAAATGGGGGAGAAATATAATGCCTAATATTCCTTAGATATTGATATATAACATGGTAATGAGAATGTTAACAGCAGCAAAACCGTATATCTATGATTCGTGAAATGTACATCAATTCATCAGAAATGATTGTGATTGGAATTTTTTTTTTCAATATACTTTTAGAAGAATTGAGTAAATCTTTACCAACATAATTAATAATATAAGGACTCTTCCATGACTGACTTAAAGAATGATAAATTTTTTTTACAATTCACTTTTATAAACAAAGTTTTAAACCATCATGTTTATCCAAAATCATCAAACAGTATGGTAAATGATATATTTGTTATAGGATAACGTAAACCTATTAGATAAATCCTACACATATAATTTCCATGTAAGTTATATTAACATTTTATAGGGATCATCTTTGAAAATATATTCAACTTTAATGGACACTTTTTCCACACTAGCAAGAACTCTTCCAATATTATCTTCTTAGTGTTGAAGCCACTGGTCAGGATTAAATGATTCTTATCATCCAAATTGACTTCTTCCTTGTTTGTGTCCACATGAATTGGTCTCCCATTCATCCTTCCCACATCCTTATTAAAATATATTAATAATCCAAATCATCTCTAGCATCTCTTCCTTTGAGTGCATTAGAAGGTCCCTTTATTTTTTCATGCTCTCGGCATTTACTGCCTATTGCGAGCCAAACAGGTTTAATAGTGAAACATAACCCACATCAACCTCTTTTCCTGACATCTCCTTTAGATAAATTTGGGGATAATCAATAAACAATGAGCCATCATGGATCTGATACCATTATTAAACATTATTATCCTTCTTCTCTGGAACATGACCAGTTGAGAAACTACCTTCAACCATTTCACTTCCACTCAGCAAATTCCAGCTGAAATCCTACACCTATTTATTTTTATATGTATCAACCTACATTATGTTAGTCCGACATTCTTAATCATATATTATCTCCATATGTCTTGGAAGGTATGTGTAGTCATTGCGACCTTTGAATTTCCTCCTCTTACTCATAATGCAACTACTTGTGTCCCAGTTTTCTATCAGTTAATTCTTTCTCCGTGGATAGTGAAGTCATCTAATGGTTCATCTCTTTATACTATATTATCTGTGTTTTCCACCACTGTACCCCCTCTTAACTCTAGCCTTACGAAACACACTTAACCAATTATCCCATAATCTGGAGTATCTAATCTCAAACCATCAAATCGATTACAAATGTTATCTGATGATAGGATCGGTCTCCAGTTTGGTCATCACCCAACATTCCCCCAATTCCCAAAATATTTTGGTTCCATCCCTTGTTTTCTAATATCTCAAATATATTTCTTATTTGGTAAACATCGTTAAATGAATTAATAATAGAAGAAAAATCCTCATATTGAAAAGGATCAGCTACACCGGTAACCCCTGACCCTGAAACAAACTAATCATTTAGATGTCTCTCAGACACATCTTTTCTTAGACTATTTAACATGTATATGTCCTTTGGATTATGATTGATCTATATTGGCTCATTATATATGAAAATAAAAAAAATATGTTTTGATGTTCACGTGGTCCACATAGGGGGCACCAAAGTACTCTGGAACAAGAAACTGTCCAGCATCGAGCACTCTTTTCTTAATCTAGAGCCCCCGATGGAAGGAGCAGAAAAAATTCCCAAGGATATATCAGACCGAGAAAGTCTCCGTCTGAGATTCTAAAATGACCTCATATTTACATATGACTTCTTCCCTAGTATAAATATATTTACACTACACTTGTGGTATAGACACATCAACATCAATAAAAATTCATGGTTAAGTTAGGTGACATAAAACACTAATCCTACTATCATGGAAAAAATAACATCCAATTATGTTCCCAATAGTGCATTAAATTGAGGGATATTAAAAGGTAATTAGATGTTTTGGGAACCTTACTCACAATTCCATCATTTTCGTATCACGATTCTTGTTCAATTCATTTGACCAAGGAGATAGACATATGGTATACCCATTACAAACTATTGGGGATTTGGACTAGGCAAGAATCAAGTCGTCTTCTGAGACTAACAGAACCATGAAGTGATGTTTTTCACGAATTACCACAACCGGATGATCATCTATACCCAAATATAAAAAAATTATCATATAAAAGGCATCAATAAAGGGCCTATATTTACTAAATTTAGTTAAAAAGGTACGATTAAGGAGACCCGAAGCCTCTAAAATCTCCGAAGTCAAGAGCTCAAGTTGTGGTGAGTAGTTTAATAAATCTGGAACCTTTGGGATGAGGGTCATAGTGTGAAACAAATGAAAGAAATCCAGGATATATAAGGGGAGTAAAGGAGGTATTTGGGTGGGGATTGAATGATGAAGAATATTATCACCCCACTCTAAAGAAGGATGGCGGTATGGTAAACCCACCACAATCCCCCTAGGGAACGCATAGAGGGAGAGTGTCCTGGATGAGATGAGTTTTCAGAGAATATATATATATATATCAAATGATGCATACCTAAATCCCTTAAATTAATTTATAATATCTTATAAAATCCATTAAAGAATAATATTATATCCCACCTGTCATTAAAAATTATAATAAACTAAAATGGTTACCAAAGGTTTTGATATTAAAAAATTTTCAAATCATCATATAAAGAAAATGTAAATTTTACTTCAAAATATCCACCAACTCTCTAACATATATTATTAAAAAAAATAACCCTACATCCCAATTAATAACAATATTATCAACACTCAATAATTATTTAACCTCATATGTGATCAAATACTTTTTTAACATACATGCACAAAAATATAATTCAAATTATCCAAATTGTTGAACAAAGGGTTATATATACCTCTAGCCAATAAAAAATCACATAAATTAGCTTTAATGAACTAGAAAAATATTTGATAATATAAAATTTTCCACAAATCAATAAATTATTAATCAATAAAATAGTTTAAGTAAAAACAATTCAATAAAGACTAGGAAATCATTTAGGAAAGTGGTAGGGGTCAGACCCTTATCACCCTTTAGTTGTGTCTGTAAGCCTGATGGCTATGCCGGATATTGATGGTTTTCATCCAACATGATATTGGTAATTTTTCTAAAAAATATTAATTTAATTTCTATAATGTTACCATTAATATGATTATAATCATAAAAAATATCATTAGTCATCAAATAACTTTTTAACCACAGTTTTTTTATATATGGCTTCTTTTTTCCGTAGAAAAACAAGTAATCTTAATTGACTAATATCTCCTTAACATAAAAAATTCTTATTAACACTATTGTTTATGAATTAATTTGAACTTATTTACACAAAATATAAAATAATTATTTATAAAATATCCTTCTCACTGATACAATTATTATATATAACAGTAAATTAAACCTCAAACATCTATTAAAAATCAATAAATTTGTCCACGGTAGTTCAATCACATAAAAACATAGAAGTGGTGTATCTGTCGATAAACCTATAATCATAATTTAAATAATCAACCCATTATAGTACCTAAACACATTAAAATAACTTTATATAAATCTTAAACATAGTTTCTTTGGTGAATGTCCTCCATGTTTATCATTGGGTTATGTTACATAATCTGAGTTTTTCATAATCCAATTCTTAAGGATTATACATAGAATTCTTTACTACCAAATATATAGATCATTACACTAGTATTCCATTTAAAGTATTCAATTTATTACATTAGAAAACATACAAGGAATTTAATCCTAAACTAATGATCGGTTTAATAGCCTCGATAATCTAGATACATACTTAAATCTCACATTATATTTAAATTTTAAAAATACAACATAGTGAAATATAAAATTATGAATCCGTGAACTCATTCAAATATTATTCCTTCATATCAAGTGAAAAGTGAAAAATAGGGTGAGATCATATTCTCAATAAGGGTTGTGTATATCAAAAGTAATCATGAGTAAAATAAGGAATAATGAACATGGGAAGGTAAATAACTAAAAATGTGGGTCATTTAATAAATAAATTCAGCATTAATTGTATCCTTTGATAATATTAATATAATTATTTCATGTTTAATATTAATGAAAAATCTCAATGAAGGAAATCCATAATATTTACTTTCCTGATCTCACACATCATGATATCTATACCATCATGATCATAAACTAAGATAGATTAATTAATTGGAATCTATGAACCAAAAAATCATTTAATTTGGGCAGCATAATAGTCTCATTGGAGTTATTGATGCATCTAGGGGATATCTATAACTGAATTCCAACCATCACAACAAGTCATATTCATTACTCTTATATAGAATCATAAATTTAATTTATAAACAACATATGTAATAAAATCTATATTGATTAAATAATTCATAATATAAATATTTTCCCAGTCAATCAAATAACATTCAAGGTAAAAATCATTTATATAAATGATATATGGTTTAATCAATATAAATATACATGATACAAATATTGTGTATTTTTAACAGAAATGTAATTGTAGATGATTATTATAAATTTATTTTTTAAAGAGAGCGTTAATGAATACAAAATTATTCAAGAAAGTGAATGTAAACATTGTCCATGATCAAAATGATAATAAATCATCGAAATAAAGAAGATGGAGGGTATTACCACAACCTATCCTATGTGGAGTATAAGTAATATAAAGGGCAATTTCTTTTTTATGAATATAAATATAATGAAAATATCATTACAAGTATTTTAGAAGAAAATACTTCATTGGCTTTGAAATATACTATTAAAAACTATAAAATTAAAACATAATTGGAATGTCATTTTCATTAAAAATAATCATGTAAATATGTATATGGATCTAAAAATCAATAAATGGTCATTAATTTTAGAAAATTATTCTTATTTTGAGTATGTTTAAAAAATATTCCTCACACATTTTTAGTCATAATTTTTAAAGTACGCTATTTAAAAAATTAAGAAGAAAATTCATTTTAAAATATTATATAAAATTTAGAAAATAGGATAAAATTTATATAATAAGTCATTATTTAATATAAAAAACATTGTTTAAATATTTTTTATGGAGAATATGAACATGGAATTACAATATAAGAAATTAAATAGATAAATAAAATTAGATTTTATTTTAAACAATATTTTTTAATCGAAGTCCCAAATAGAGGAAAAGCTAGAAGAAAATATGGATACTCCTTAAATATAGGTTGGATAAGAAAACAGATGGGATTTAATAAGTATGTATTATAATATTACATCAACCCAAAATAATAAAATCCCCATAAAATGAGATTGAAAAATAAATCCATACCTCTTTAGTAAATCTAACATTATAACCCCATGAAATAATACACATAAATAAAAACAACAATAATCATAAATAATTTAGTATTAAAGTGAAATATATCAATGAAGAAGTATATAAACCAAAAAATATTAAATAGGTTCTAAAAATCATATATTTCTCAATGTAATAGGAATTGAGAAGAAATACCTTACAAGGATCACTCCATTGAACTTAAAATTAATCAATGAGTCGATTATGTGTATCAAATGTAAATCAACAATAAATAAGTGCAATGAAAACATAATTTAATCTAATTTCATTACAATCATAATCTTATAATATAAAATACAATAAATTAGTTATATAACCCCGTGAAAAAATTGATCTATGAAATCCCTTACCACTTTACAACATCCATGTCAAATCCACAATGGATCAAATATTTTGAACTTAAAGTCAACATAAAATGAATCACTATTTATTCATGATATAATATTTAAAATGGAATTATATACACCATATAATTAAAATTTTATAATAAAATTAAAATATTTAAGATTCGTATTCTATTATATCTGCGTTGTTATGTACGATTCAAAAGAGGTGTAATATGAAATAAAACAAAAATGCCAGGTTAAGAGAAACATCGCTTCTTCGAACAATCACTTTATGTTTACACAAATATCCATCCATTTATTTTGTTTCTAAAAAATACAGGGCATATAGGATGTGATAATAAATTTAATGAATGGATTTTGGTTTGGATTGGGTGATTCAAAAATATCATTATGTGAAAAGGAAAATTAGAGAGAAGGTTCCCTATTATAATTTACAGGAGGGGATGTTTTTAAATTTCAAAAAAAATTAATAAATATAAATTTATTTTCAAAGAAAAATGTATCATAAATGTTATTATTATAATAGTGCGAATTTGGGTATAAGTAATACCATCTAATTAAATTTTTAAATGTCCTCACTTGGTTTTTACTTTTATCTCTTTGTTTTATCTCACATTAATCCTTTTGGAAACTACCAAAAATATGATTTTTTACAATTTAGGGATCAAGATAGTTACTATAAAGAAATTGGGGCATAAATGGACTCTAGATTAAAATTTCAAACAAAAAACCATTACATACCTAAGCATAGTATTTATATATGTTTTTAATCATTTAATAAATTATTTCAACCCATCATCACATATTATTCATTTAATCTGACTTTTAAATCCACATGAAAATAATTATATCTAAATATAATTTATTTAAACATCCATAAAATTTTATTTTTTAAAAATAAATTCATATAACGTAATAATTATTTCAAATTATACTCCTCTAAACATTTTCAAATTTACTTTATTTGTTTTATTTATATTGATTAAATAATATTTCAATGTTGTGTAAGATTTTATATTTATTATTTTATCCCTACAAATTAAAAAAATACCATAATCAAAATAATTTGATTATTCTCTATATAGATATTAATATTTATTCCGAAATGTTTTGTTATACCCTTTTTAATACATAATATATATGTAAAATCAAGAGATTACATTTTTTCTACTTCTCTAAATATATTTTTATAAAGACCATTTACATGTAAAATTATCCAAAAAGAAAATTAAATCTATATAATATGGTTATAAGTGAAGATATAACTTTATACAATAATAAAAATAATGAAAAATAGTTCCCTAATCATGTAGTTTTAATCTTAGTTATCGTAAGACATCTCTTTTTTTGTAATGGAAACAAATTTTTTAATGATTTTAATCATTATTATAAAAAACATTAAATTTACCTAATGAAATAATATTAAATATAATGGTTAGAAATATAGATTCTAATTTACCATATTATATCTATTAAATTGGTAGGTTTTATATTTTATAATAATTCCATAAAACAAAATAAATAATGGTTTTTTTAAAACCCTTTTTAGTCTAATTTTTTTGTATAATAATATTGAGTATAATATTGATTATTTTATATTATATAAATTATTTATAATGAAACGATTATTATATTAATTTATTATCACCTTAAAAATATTATGGGTATTCTCAATGAAAATAAATGAAAATATTATTCAAATATGTGTTTCTTACTATTCAAAGAAAAATCCATAATTTTCAAAAATATCCAATAATTAGATCAAATATTAATTTTTATATGGTGATTTAAAAAATGTTTTCCAATTAAACAAATATATTTTTGAGGTATAATATAATAAAATCATATTTTTAGAACAAAAAATTAATAATTTTTGAATAAAATGTAATTTTATTGAAAAATATGTTTCGTTTGAAAATCAAGTACTTTTTTATCAATGAATTTACAATATAAGAAAACATTATTTGTATTTATTTATAACTATTTTATTCATACTCCTTCATCCAATTTTAACTGATAGTTTATAAAGTTCACGTTTAAATAATAGTCTTTTAATAGTATGTCATTGTTTATTTAATCTCAATGTTATGTGTCATATATTCTATCGAAAATAGTGAAATTTTAAAATATAGGGGTGTTAGAAAACCTATTTCTTATACATTACATTAAAAGTAGAATTTTGGTTATTTTTTTCTAGTTAATTTCATTTAAATCAAATTGAGATCCTACATGGATTTTTTAGATCAAGCTTAATACACGCACCAGTGTATGGGTGTGTATAAAACGTACTTATTTTCTATATGGTGCTGAGGATTATTTTCAAGTTACATTTCTTTAATTTTATTGGAAGTCACTGTGTTTATGGTGATTGATCTTGGGTCATATAGAATATGTTGGATATTTTCTGGTTTTATTTAATTTTTGAGAAAATGTATTTTCTATTTTATCTAGATGATGTATTATTTATTAAACAGTTTTATTTTTACCATTGTGATGAGTAATGGATGATAGTTTTATTTGGATATGAGTTTTTGTTTTAAGTATGTTGTTCCCTATTTGTATTATTTCTGTATTTTTACCCATTTTCATGTATGAAAGGCTGACCAATTAATATATTTTTCTTTTTATATTCATAGTCATTTTTATTGAGATTTATATTGTTATATGAGTGTAAAATTTCTACCAACCATTAATTATTCATACTTACTAGTTTTCATCCCATAATGATTTGGAATACTGGTCAGAAATAGTGGAGGCCCATTTTAGGGGACGTGTCGGGTCAACCCAGACTGGTTTGTTATAATGTGACCAAATTGATTAACATTGTATGTTTTCAATTTAAATGTTACATTTTATTCCAAAATGTGAAACACATACTTGAAACTAATAAAATATTCACATAATATCTTGATACTTTAGAGGAATTTTATTGGATTTAATTTTTACCAATAGAAATAAATTTAAATAAAAATGACACATAGTGCTTCTAAATTGTCTAAAAGTGTATGTTTTTAATTTAAAAGTAACATTTTATGGAAAAATAGATACTCGTAGTAAAAATTTAGAAAACAAACTCATATTTTCATGATACCATATGATGTTTATCCACACATTATTTTATATGTGAAAAAATTAAATTCTTGTGTGTAACTCACAATATGGCTGGGGTGACATAAAGATTGTAGTTACACTATAAAGTTTATATTTTATCTCACAAAACATGTCAAATAGTAAAACCCAATAAAACATGATCATTTGGACATGATACTTTATAAAAATGATCAGTGATTCATCAAGGAATAGTAAAAAATAAAATTACATCCTCATGACATATGGTGTGTCTATATTGATTAAAAGTGTACATTTTTAGTTTAAAAGTGACATTTTAGTCAAAAATGTTTTTCACATTATATAATATTATAGATTTCTTTCATATTATCATCGAAAATTATGAAAATTATTTCGGATTCATTTCTAATGTATTTTAATTAACCATACATAAATATGACAAACAATATGGATGATATGGATTAAACAATGTGTTTTCATTTATCAAAGAAATTTTGAGGTCAAAATGTGAATCAGAAAAAAAAACTGAGAAAACATTATATTACTGTCTTATTACTTTTATAGACTTATTTTTTATTCAGTTTTTCCATTTAAGATTTAAAAGAACATTGATCTGATGTATTTTATAACGGTTAGGGCTGAACGTGCATATTTTCATTTCAAAGTGGTGGTTTACTTCCAAATACTTGTCACAAAATCAAAAATATTAAAAAAAAATTCTCTTATCATCGTGATAATTTTGGATAAAAAACCATTACTCATTTTTTGGAATAAAATAATAAACCCCACATCAATGTGACACATGACATGACATTTATGAAAAATGGTGCATGTTTTCATTCGAAAGTATAATTTATGTTCAAAATGTGTGTAACAAAATAAAAAATTTAAAAAATCATTTGAATTGTATTAATAATTTAGGAAAATTCTCTAAGATTCATTTTTAGGTCTAAAAATCAGTTTCATGTCAATCTAATACATGGTGTGGATAGTATGACTAAAAGTTAATATTTTCAAAATAAAAGTAACATTTAACTTACCATGTTCATCACATTTTAAAAACAAAAGAAACACACATTAATTTTCATGATACATCAAAAAAATTATCCATGTTTATTTTTTTCATTTTTAGTAATTTTCCACACATTAATCCAAAACATGGAATGGCCAAATAGACAGAAAGTTCATGTTTACGGTTTAAAAGTGAAATTTTTGTCTAAAACTTTTGTTACATAGTTGAAATTGAAAAAATTATCTTGAGATATCTTGATACATTAAATAAATTATATTTTAATATTTTTTGAAATATAATAATAATATATTATTAAATCCAATATAAGGTTTGTCCAATATGAATAAAAATGTGTGTTTTAATTTAAAAATAACTTTTCAGTTCAAAACATGTGTCACATACTCAAAACTATGAAAACAAACAAAAGATGAATTGATATTTTTTGATAAAAATTTATAACCAATTTTTATATAGGAATTAACTACACATCATTCTAAGATGTGGTATATTTCACATGACTGAATGTATTTTTCCTTTAAAACTAGCATTTTAGTTCAAAACAAGTATCACACACTCAAAACTAGGAAAATTAACATTTATTTTCTCGATTAACTATAATTATAATTATTAATACATTTTTAGTGTGTCAGAATCTACTTCACCTCAATCTAATACATGGTGTGGTTGGTATGATTCAAAGTTCTTGTTTTGAATATAAATTTAACAATTTAGCTAAGAAGGTGAAACATAGAGTCAAAAACCGGGAATGTACTGTAATATTATCTTAATAACTTTAACCATGATCTGTGATTAATTTGTGATTTGAATGAATTACCAACAAATTAATCTGAAACATTGTGTGAATGAATTAACTGGATATTCATATTTTAATTTTAAAAGGGATATTTTTAACTAAAAAACACATCACATACAAAAAACTAAACATATGTTCTTGGATTTTCATGATAATTTATTACAAAAAAATAATTCATTTGGGATGTTTAATAATTAATGTCAAGTAAATTCAATACACGATGTAGCTTATATGACAGAAAGTGTGTGTTTTCATTGGAAAATAACATTTTCAATGAAATATGGAATGACAAGTATGACTAAAAGTATATGATTTAATTTGAAAGTGAAATTTTAATTCCAAAAAGGTGTTTCATAATCAAATTTAAAAAATAAGGGATTATCATGATATATTATAATAATGATTCATAATTTATTTATGATGCATATAAATCAACAACACATCATCCTCACACATAATGTGTAAGTTGTGGATCAATTTTCTTATTTTCAGTAAAAAAATAACATTTTAATTGACAACATGTATCACATATTAAAAATTGAGAAAAAACTGTCACATTACAACAAAATCATAAAATAATAACAATTTATTCATTTGTATAATGTATGAAAAAACTATTTATCACATAAATTTACGTTTATTAGGTATTATATAACATTTAGACTATGAATTGTTATTATTTTTTATATATTATTCCTATAATAAGAACTATTTTTATAATAGGTAAAAAAATCTTTTGTATAAGGTTGTATTGATCATTAGAGAAAGTCTTCTACAATAGAATTTTTCTTTACATTGGTTGTAATTACTTTTCGTAGTGAATTTTACTTCAATGAAATTTTGTTATAATGAAATTATTTAATGTTATATTAGTGTTGAAAAAATGCTTCATTGTATATTTAAATTAATTTTTTATATTTAATGTAAAAATTGAGTTATAATTAATTTTTTTAGCATTTTTTGTTGGTTTTTATAGAGAGTTATTTATATTGTATGAATCATTATACATTATCTAGTATTGGTTTCTTTCTGTGGAAGGTGTAGTTTTGATAAATTACCTTTGTATCAGTAGTAAACGTAGCACGGATAAATGAATCTACATTTAATTATAAAAAAGAAATTAATAAATAATATATTTACCCTCCAAGTATGTCTACTGATAACAATACATTTATTAGTGTTTAATTATGAACTGATAAAAGCCTATTTATTTTAAATTAATTTAAAACTTCATCTTTATTTACGCATATAAACAACAATTTGAGTACTGGTAAACATTTTTATACAGTACATCACAATCCTATCTAGTATAGGTGGAATCTAAGGAAATTCATTCCAGCAATTGGGCCCATTACATACTAGTGATTAATAGTTTGGCAGTTATCAGTCATACTCAGGAACACATTTTTATTTACTATTGTACTCCCATTTATGATGATTTTTATTGAATTCATATATTCCAATAGATATATCACCCATCATCATCATACTTAATTAAATAATAAAAATGGAAATAGTTTATTCACTGGCCATTGTTGCAAATGAGTAACTAGATCAGAAAAAATTAGAGGCATACAACCTGGCTCTATACCCATAGAGCGTTCCTCTGATAATGGTGACTTCAGATATATTCTTCAACATGATCCCATGGTGGTGACCATTAGAAATATATAGTTTAATGGTGTGAGAAGGGTTTCTTAAATCTATATGGTGAAGGGGCCATTATGGTAGATTATATAGGCATACATGAGCATGGAGATGAGAAGGAATTATCTAAGGGGAATATAAATCCTGTTTGGATAGGAGCCATAGGCTTCCAGCTTGCCGAAAATGAAGAGCCCAATATTGTTGGTTTTGACATTAGGCTGAGCACTGAAGCCAAAAAATAAGTGGTCATCATTGTTCGATGAAAACCTAATTCCCCATTATATTCCAAAAAGGATGATGTCTCATATATAGTATAGGATTGGAAAATTGACTTATCACCAATGGGATTTAGGATGGAACCTAATAAGGTCATATGTGTTCATCATCGAAAAATTGTGATAATCATTAATATACTACCAAAAATTGTATCACATCCACGGTGTAGCCTTGGTGTGATGTGGATAACCGAAGAATAGTTTGAGAATGATAATTATGGAATGGTTTAGGGAATGTGGACCATGGTGCTACATTGTATCAAAATTATACCTATTATGAGTGGGTGGTTGGAGTGTCCCTGTGCATATAGAAATGACTGTTAAGGTAAAATATGATTTGGATCAGAAGGATTATCATTGAATATATAGGCATTTTCTATGGTTTTTAGTCAAAAGGGAGGGTTGATGGGTGAAAACCCAATCCCATATCAAATTCCAAAAAAGAATGGTCAAACACATATATGATTGGATGGGAAATTCATCTTATCACACATTTTTTTGGAAGTAACCCTGTAAGGGATTATGTGTGGTGATTATAAGGATTAGGATAACAAGGAATCTCCCCCAATAGTGACCAATGTGAATTTTCTTGAACTATGATGGAGAAAGAAGGTGGTGAGGTGATAGAAAAAGATAAAATTCAATAAATTAGATGTTTTTGTGGGGAAATGGATGTTCAAAGACCATAAAAATAGTCATCAAATAATATTTCATATAATATTTTTAAGACACCATTTGGATGGTTGAATATAAGAATTAAAATCATACAAGATATTTCTCCTCTAAAAATAAGGCGACCCCGAGGAACTAAAATAATGTAAAAAATAATAATGTGACAAAAAAATGTATTAAAGTTAAATGATAATAACATTTTGAATTTAACGAAGAATAAAATTTAGTTTCCCAATGAAGATCAAAAGTAAATTTTAAATTTAGAAATAATATAAGAACACTTATAATTATAGTAAATAAAATAGAAAATAAAAATTTAACTAATAATAGATTATATAATGTAACAATGTGATGGGATTACAACTTACAATTTGTAACTCCCCTAAACAAAAAAAATCAATGTATGTTATCTAAGTTCATATCCTACAAAAAAATTTATTTATCCCAAAGTATCAGGATGATCAAATCCTTCATCTAGAAGTTCTATGTTTCTAAGATTAATATATTTAATAAAAATTATTTAAAGGATAGTTATCATGTCCAAGAATCATAATCTAAGTATATAGAAAAAGTCAATGTCCAAAGAATTATTCAACCAATAAAGATTAAAATAGAAATTTTTCTTTATAGAAGTACTTTAATCATATAATAAAAATATGGGGAAATTACAATTATAAATGGAATTTTGATTTTACTATAATACCTCAAAAATGATATTTTTTTGAAAGAATCAATATTTGTTCAAATATTTTATATAAAATCATTGAAAGAAAACATTAATTGAATTAACAAAAATTTCAATTAAAAACACAAGTCATCCAAAAAAACTTTATTTTTAGTGATTTTTAGTTCATTCATAATTCACATAGATGAAAAAATAGAATGATCTATATATGATCCCACCACTGCATTTAATTATTGTCCACATTCTACCTTGTGTCGTTCTAGCTGAAGAGTACATTAAGGTAGCCCATATTGATTTTCACTAAATCTCACTACTAGTACAGTAGAGGTATGGTGTAGATACTTTGGGAAAATATAGGAACATATCTGTTTGAGTTATTTTTTAACTATTTAAATATCCATTACAACTTCAATTTAATTTTTATTGTGACATACTGAATAGTTTAATCAAGGCCTTAGTTGTTAATTTTGAATACATAAAATGATTTATGTCACAAAAATAGATTAATAAAAAAATACTTTAATAATTGATAATGGATGTGACTCATAGATTTAATATTAAATGGGTATCATGAGAATCAATTTTATTTTTAGTGGTGTATTATTCATACAAAATCTCATTGTCGAGATTTAAATGCTGAAAAGTCTCCTTGGTCTGGTAGGTTCGGATTATGTTTTTAAATATCAATTTCATTATCTAGAATATAAATTGTAGATATTTTATTGGAAGTAATCTCAAGAATATGACAAATAAACCTAATTATCTTGAGAGTATTCATCATAATTTCTTTTTGGATCCAGATAGAAACTATTCTAGATCTGAATCATGTATACATGGAATAGAATTATGAAAACAAGAAGAAATTATGAAATTAAAATATGAAAAATACTAAAACAATTTTGATAAATGTGTTACCCAAGAGATACATTATTGTTATCAAAAATAACAAAATAGGGATTAAAATTAGCTACTCGTGGCATAAATTATGTAAACCAAGGCCTTCTAACCGATAGAGTACATTAAAAAAATAGGAAGGGGGAATGTATAAGACAATTCAAGAATATATCTCCCAAATTTCTTTAAAATGTATTTCAATCTCCATCTTTTCCTAGATTCTCTCCCTTAGATGATTGATAATGCTCCATAATGGTCGAAGTTCATTTATTAGTTTAACCCCATGTGTCAAGGGATGGTTAGTGTTATACCCTTATGTTAAAAGGTGGATAAGGGGTCGATAGAAGGTATGTGTATGTCTGTTGACAGTTTCATGGTTAAGGATCATGATTACATAATTCATTTTCCAAATATTCTATTAATTATATTCATTTCTTCTCTTGTCATATGGTTTCTTTTAAGGTCTTCACGGTTTTACTACCTGGGCAGAGACTGTGCAATTGGCACTGCCACCTAAAATAGAATCATACAGTCTCTTGGAGAATCCACATTATATGTGAAACTATATAGAGATAGTGTATGTGATTCTATTTCATGTCATCATGCCTTTCATAGTTTATTGGAATAGGAAATATGGTTTTGATTATGTAGTCGAAACCATAAACCATGGAAAATGGGACTAAAATGAGTTATATTTTCCTTCAAAAGGCTTCGTTCATGCCAAATATCATTATTTAATCATTATACACAACATTTTCAAATACAAAAATATTAGAAGGACATATATATATAAAGTTATTTGAAAATAAAAAGACCATAATATAGGTGAGAAAACAGTGAAATCATCACTGCACCCAAGTGAATTAAACTACCCGACACTCGATCAATTTTATTTGATAAAGTAATTATGTAGAAAATAAACTAAAAGGGACCATAAGTGAAATAGATAGAAATTTCATAAATTATATCAACCAAATTAATGGATGTTTTGAATGAGTATTTATTACAAATACTATACACATCCTTTAAGACACATCAATCCTTAAAAAAAGAAAAGGTAGGTTGAATTCAATTTTTTTCCAAAAACCATAAATAAAATTTATATTGTATAAATTAGAAATTAAATGTATTCATTTAAAATAATGTTTATCAATACATTTTCATCCCATAAAACACTTTAGTTGGGTAGGCTGTGATATTTTCAACACCAAATATTAGGGTATCAATTTTATATGTCACACAACCTCATTAACTAACAACTTTGTGATAAAATGGAGGGTCATCATTATATTGGATATTCCTATTACATATGTTTATTTTTTTATTGATGTGACATAATCTAAATTAATTTTAATACTCATATTTTCTAATTAATCATCCAATTTGATTAAGCAAGTCTAGAGGTTATGGAATTAAGATCACATAATAACGATGTGTTTGGTATAAACCATTTAAAATCCCCATTTTTCTTATGGTTAAATTGACATCCATTTTAAGAGTGAGCTTAAATTAGAATTCTTCATCCCAAAAACCTTCTTTAAATAAATTTTTTTAGAAATTAAAATTTTAAAAAATATCCTTGAGTGTTCTAATGATCATTCACATAAAAATAGTCCTTTTGAGGAAAACAAATAAAAAATTTTAATTGATTCACCAAAATCCATTTAATTTAATTTATATGAATGTAAGGAATCTATAAAATACCTTAAATGGAATCTAAAAAAACATTCCATCCTTGGAAAGGCATGTGTAATTATCAAATGGGGTGCCAAAATTTTAGGTTCCCTCCCACACAATTAAGTAAGGTATGGTTCCCCCGGATCCTGTTATGGTAGAGAAGGACGAGATTTGAAAGGAACATGCAGAGGGTTGTTAATAATGCAATGACACTTATTTTTTAATGAATAATTTTGAATATTATATTGTTTATTTTCTATGTTAGGTGTAGAGATGACATGTGTAACACCCTAGGTAAATAAAGAATATGACATTTTTATATTTATACATATTTGTGAATTAAATATTTATATTACTTTAATTGGAAAACTATTCACGATGGCGTACCCAATACGCAACAACGAGTTTCTTGGGAATCTTACGTTGCACTCTAATAATAAAATAATATTATTTTAAATGGTCGTTAATGCCCAGCCGTTGTAATGGAGGGAATGAATAGAACTAACTAAAAAATGATTATATATGTTTGTCAAATATTTTTACTCTTTACAATAAATGTTAGAGGATTGAAAATGGGAATGAATCCAATTTTTAAGCATAAACATTCTAATATTTATTAAAAGGTCAATTAACCGCCTTTGGATGGCGAACCTCTTTTAAATCCACTTTTAAAACATTTATGTGTTATATTTGACAAAGTAAAATTATTCTTTAGAATTGAGACATCAAAATTTAATTTGTGTAAATTTTTTGTATCATTCTGAAAAAGTTCATTTTTTTAATGAATAGTGAAAAATGTTGTATTTTAATTCAAAACCTCTTTTTAATCTAATTTATTTATATGCATATATTATATTTTGAATTGTTTTAAAGTGAAATTAGAATATATTTTTACCATTTAATCCAATAGTGGTCATTGGAATTAATTTCACTTAGAAATCAGACTTAAACTAGTGTCAATCTTTTGATACTTATTGTTTCATAAAAACACGTTATTTGCTGTGACAGTGGTAATTAATTATTAAATTAATTAATTCAACTTATATGTTTTTAATTTTGTAAAATAGACTTCATTTTTTAATTTGGAATATCAAATATAGCTTAGGGTGAAGTTTTGGTATTTTTCTTAAATAAATTAATTTTTGATGAATACTGAAACCACTAAGTGGTACTTATAAAAAAAATAATTTTCCGTTTAAATGAAATTTTACAACCTCTGGGTTTTGAATTTCAATAATCCGGCATAAATGGTTTTCATTAAGAAGTAAAATGTGGTTCAATGGAATTAAAATATTTTTTTTGGGTGAATAGTAACTTTTATGTTTTTAATCGCGATTAGAGGTAATTAGTGTAGTTTAAGGTAAAAATAATATTTTAATAGTATGAAATGACCTAGAAACATGTCCTACACTCATTGGATGAGTCATGGCCGACCAATAAAATCCATGGGTCAACTTGGGGACCCCATGGAGCCACTTTGGTTGGAAAATTTTATAAATACCTTTTTATTTAATGTTAAAGTAAAAATGACACAAACATGAGATTTTTTACTAAAACAATTTTTAAATGGGGTTATAGAAGTCATATTTTTGACTATAAATAGTAATTGGAAAGATAAAAAGAGTTCCTACATCATAGTAGTTTTTTTATAATTTTTTTTTCATTAAATAAATTAAATTATTTATGACATCATGATGATGCAACGATGACCTCATTATTTAACGATTTAAATAAAATGGAAAGATAATGTAAAATCTAAGACCTAAACATGTCCAAAACCTATTGTATGGGGGTATTTAGAACACTTATCACCTTACCCTCGAAACACATCAATTTGGGACCATTAAAATCCGAAACGCATTCGAAAATAATGTAACATTGCTTTATTTTCCATGAGTGCCCCTCCTCTCCTATTATAAAAGGCCCCCACCTCTCCCTCCTTACCCACACTTCCAAAGCCTTTTTCTCGGCCAAACCCTGATCATTTTGTCTCTCCACATCCCTCTCTAACTCCATGAAGCCTCACATTGGTAATAAGTCTTCCCAAGTAAGCCTTTGACCTCAAACCAAAGGGAGTTACCCGATTTTAAGGTAATGTCTTCACTTGTGTCCTTTTGTTTTATTTTGCTTCTCCAACCCCCCTAAACTCATTTAATTAATTTATTTTGTATAAAATATAGTATCTTAAATATTCTAGGTTGTTTTTATAAGAATAATTCAATCTAAACTTACACACACCTACATCTAATGGTTAAAGAACATACTGTTTCTGTGGATGGCGAATTTCGGCCTCACGAAACGATGATTGTTCAACATTCTACTAACACCTTCCAAGTTAGCCATTAAGATGAAACTATATTTATATATGATATATAATATGTTTATGTTTTACTTAATCTTATTTATTATTCATTTATGTCATAGCTTTGTTGTTTCCATTATGGGTCAACGCGATATCTTCATTTAAAGAATTGCGGACTACCACCCCCTCAAAGTGATTTGATTCGTTAATACCATATGTGGTACGTATAAAGGATATATTTATTGATATTATATATGATAAAATACTGGAATAAAAATACTATTATGTATAATTATGTTTTAATTCAATTATATATGAAATAGAAATGGAAGTAGCGTTCATGCGTACGTACGACTTACCGTCTCCATAAACGGTACATTTCATTTCTTATCTAAAAATGTTATGTAATATTATAAGTACATATATATAATTGATATATATGTAATATATTACATCAAAATTATGGATATAATTATGTAATTATAACATATATATAAATATATATCTCATTTTTTTAATTCCATTAATATGACAAAAAATTGAAAGTAGCGTTCATGCGTACGTTCGGCCTACCGTCTCCATGAACAGCGCTTTTAATTTTTTAACTCCAAATGCTATTGAATAGTATAAAATTAGTATATACTGGATATATATGATATTTAATTCATCAATACTATTCTGGATATGATGTACCTATAACTACATGGAAAATTATTTTCCAACAAGTTCAATTTTTGACTCATTTACCAAACATCGACAAAAACGTCTGATATGAACTCATATTATTAACCAATTATTATAAAATTAAAATATGTGATATGAACTGAATAATAATCTTTATAGGAGGTCCTTAAGCAATTATAAATTGACCAAAGTTTATTATTCATGAATATAAATAAATGAACAAGACAAGTTGGACTTGAGGTAAGGGATCCTACTCCTCTTTTACTTTTTATGTACACTCTTTTATGTCGCTCCTTTTAAATCTCATATTTCTTGTTATTGGGATGTTATTTTATATTACTATTAATGTAATTTTTATGTTCATATTATGGGAGACCCTATTATCTCTCATCAATCCATTTTGGATGTTTTGAGTGGCGCCGTTAGGCTGCTGAATTTTCGTAAGAGATCCAACCTCTCTCTTTCTTTTTAAGTACTCTCTTTTATGTCATTTCTTTTAAGCTCATATTTCATATGTTTGGGGATGTTCTTTTATATTACTCATTCTGTACTTTTATGTTCATATAATGAGAGACCCTATTTGATCTCATCAATCCATTTTTGGAAGATTTATGTGGTGCTGTTAGGCTGCTGAGTTTTCGTAAAGGATTTTCCATCCCACTTTTATTCTTGTGACATTTATGCTACGTTTGCCACTATTTCCTTCGAGTGGTGTATGTACTGCCCATTATTATACACTTTGTGTAGTATAATTTCATTTATGGTATTTACATATTCATTTTATGACCCTTCTTCCATGGAGTGTACGTTTCGAAAGTTACCCAACTCGGTAAGGGGACTTTTCACCCTCCTCTTCTTAAAAGACTTCTTTTGTCACATATTTTAATTTACATCTTATTATATTGGTATATGTTCTTATATATCCTTATTGATGTAATGTTTATTTCCAAGTGATGATATACCATTCACTCTCTCATCGACTAATTTTTTGAATTTTGAAGTGACGCCGTTAGGCTGTCGAATTTTTACAAGGGAACATCTTTACCCAATTTCGATTTCTTTGGGTTCAACTTGTACTTCTTGAACATGTAATCCTATGAGTATGTGTTAATTACCTTAGATTGTTTCACACTTAAAATACACTTATATTGGGTGTATTTTTATTTCTCACACATAATTATGTGATAGATTTATCCTTAGTTTAAGGATACCCTCTTTATAATGGATTTCATATCAATTTACATTTCCATTGAGACTTCATTGTTGTTATGCACCAATTCACTCTTATTTGGTGTGTATACTGTCCTTTGACATATTATATCATGAATCCCTTTATTCTCATGATATTATAAAGCTCAGATTAAATGTTATTCCGCAATTATTTGTATTTAAGAGTCTCTCATTTTGTTAACAACTCTTTAACAAAAGTATCGTTTTAAATGTTTTAAAGATTCAATATTCTAAATCTTTATCTTTAATTTCCATGTATTCAAAATGGTTTTCAGTATTTATTTATATGGAAATTAATGTTTTAAAATTATAATTCCATTAAAATCTTCAATGTGGTATGGGACACTTTGATGAAAAAATATCTTTAAAATGGTTTTTCAAAGTAGATTGATTAATTCAATATCTCGGAATTACTTATTGGGATTGAAAATGAAATATTGTTTTTGAAATGTTTATATTTTCAATATTTTATGTGTAATGATGGTACTTGGACATTTTACAGGTGGTTATTGAATAAACCATATGACGGGTGGTGCCATGAATACCAACACGGGTGGTTACGTTATAACCTCCAATGCATTGGGTATAGAAGTTGTCTGTATGGCTATTCCATTAAGTATGTGTGGAAGTCGGACATATGGATATTCCATTAAGTATGTGTGCAAGTCAACATTATGGTTATTCCATTTAAGTATGTTTATGTCCCAAGTTACCTTTTTATGTTATGTGTTCTTTATATGGGTTTTATGGTAATCTTTTGGTTACAAAAGGGTATGTAATGATATTTTATTCATTGAAGAGTTTTTTTACTACATAGAAAAGGTAAAAGGTATTAATTTGATAAAGTATACAAGGTTTACTTGTTGTTTTGAGAAACTAACAGTTTTCATTATTTGTTTATCCCTTACTGACCTTTTTATGCTCATCCCAAGTTTTTGAAATATTTTTTCACAGGACTTAACGCGGAATAGGGTCAAGGATGTGATCAAGGGAAAGTCATGCTACCTAAAACATGGAACTAGAAATGTTTCTTTTTAAGAGTTTTTCTTTTATGGAAACTTAGTAGAAGTTTCTACTTTGTAATCTTTTGAGATGTAATAGTCATGTCCTAATTCTCTAAAACTCTAAACCTGAAAATATCCTCAACGTGTAATCTTGTAATAACTCAGGATTAAGTACGGTTAATGGCTGGGGACTTATAGTTGGTATCAAAGGTCGGTTTAGATAACTTTAGAGGTTAGGTTATTCTCTAAGCATAAGTGACATTACCATAATGGTTAGAATTTCAGAAAGAGTCCTAGTTTTAGATAAAGTGATGGAGTATGTATATCTTAGTGTTTATCTTCCTCATTAGTACATGATGGTTTTTTTGTTATACTCACACTGATATTTCTGTTTTTCGTGAATGGATGGATCTAGCTGGCACCAAAGTGACAACAGGTTTGAAGGAAACTGTGGTGGTTCTCTGATTAAGATACTATATGAAATGGGGGATTCAATGAGGAAACTCGTGGTTGTTCTAAACCAACTATCAATGAGTCATGATCAACCACTTGAACCTTGGAATGATATGTAATGATTCATGTAATAGATGACCAATCGATGTGGAATTTCGGGTAATAATTAAAAAGGTAACCATTAGAGTTTATATGATCCTTACTTTTGAGGTAATTATGGGTTATTATATGTTATGATGGAAAATGAAAGGCATGAGATAAACTTGAGGTTAAAATATGTTATGATTATTTTTTAAGATTTTTTCTCGTTTTGGGGAATGTTTTAAGAATTATATAGTTTTGGAAAAAATACAACACGCAGACCGTGTGACAACCCGTCGCGTCGGACAAAGCTGTAGGAATCGAACCCACAACCAAAGTGAGACTGGTATTTATCTCCTACCACTGGACTATGTGAAGTCCTTGGTTAGTCTGACTAATTCTTTTTATTTAGATGATTTTAGGAATCAAGAGTTAGTTTATTTTGGGTTATCAATGGAAATAATTAACCTATCATTGAGGAAATGTGATTAGGTTAATTACATTTCAATATGAGAATTTAAGAGAAACTGATGTTATTTGGAGATAAAAGTTAATTTGTACCTTGGAAGACTATGTGACTAAATCCTTCAAATATTTGGGTTTCAATCTTACTATGGTTTACTTTGAATAATTTTATGTACAAATTATTTATCAAATGGTCCCCGTTGAACTTTGGGTTTTGTTGGACAAATTATGGAGATTAAGAATAGATTTCATTTTTATAAAGGGTTATCCTTTTCTGAATTATTTGATCTTGTAGTAACCATTTTGGTTTTGGTTTTGGTTAAAGTATAAAGACATGGAAATTATATCGTTTTCTTTTGTGGATTAGGTGATTCTCAGGAAGTTGATTATAATACTCTTAATGCGAACAAGTCTTCCTAAAAACTCATCTTTTGGAGAAAATATGAGTTTGATTAAGGAATCTAGTTAAAGTTGAAAGTCTACGTGACAAGTAAGTATGTTTCATTATGATTTAGTTAAGATAAAAAAAATAAATTCCTCAATAAAGAGTAACTTAAAACAAAAATGTTGTCTGTTAACTTTTCTTACTGGGGAATCGAATACCGTTTAACCCATCACATGTTTGTGATTTTCTTGTGGTTAACTTTCTCCTAGACATGTTTACTATTAGTCTCCATCAGAACATGACCCTTTGTTTTCTCCTCCATATCCATATTTTCATACTTGAAATCCTTGTATGGGTTAACTCAGGTGACATTTGTACTTCTCTCCCATTCTTTTAAAATGATTGTTTTACCGACTCTTGTTCCGATGTAGGACTTTCAAGGATGTTTCCGAGCCCAATTTTAAAATTGCGAGGACGCAATTCCCAAAAGGGGGGAAGGAAGTAACACCCTAGGTAAATTAAGAATATTACATTTTTATATTTATCCATATTTGTGAATAAAATATTAATAATACATTAAAGGGAACACTATGCTCGATGGCGTACCAAATACGCAACAACGAGTTTCTTGGGAATCTTACGTTGCACTCTAATAATAAAATATTATTATATTAAATGGTAGTTAACGCCTAGCCGTTGTAATGGCAGGAATGAACAGAACTAACTAAAAAATGATTATATATGTTTTTTAAATATTTTTACTCTTTACAATAAATGTTAGAGGATTGAAAATGGGAATGAATCCAATTTTTAAGCATAAACATTCTAATATTCATTAAAAGGTCGATTAACCGCCTTTGGATGGCGAACCAATTTCAAATCCACTTTTAACAATTTTATGTGTTATATTTCACAAAATAAAATTATTCTTTATAATCGAGACATCAAAATTTACTTTGTGTAAATTTTTGGTATCATTCTGAAAAAGTTCATTTTTTTAATGAATAGTGAAAAATGTTGTATTTTAATTCAAAACCACTTTTTAATATAATTTATTTATATGATTAGATTATCTTTTGAATTGTTTTTAAATTAAAATTATAATATATTTTTACAATTTAATCTCATAGTGGTCATTGAATTAATTTCACTTTGAAATCAAACTTAAACTAGTGTCAATCTTTTGATACTTATTGTTTCATAAAAACACTCTACTTGCTCTGAGAGTGGGAATTAATTATTAAATTAATTAATGCAACTTATATGTTCTGAATTTTGTAAAATAGACTTAATTTTTGAATTCGGAATATCAAATATAGCTTAGGGTGATGTTTTGGTATTTTTCTGAAAAACATTAATTTTTGATGAATAGTGAAACCTCTAAGTGGTACTTATAAAAAAACTGATTTTCCGTTTAAATGAAATTTTACCACCTCTGTGTTTTGAATTTAAAAAATACAAGATACATGGTTGTCATTGAGAAGTAAAATGTGGTTCAATGTAATTAAAATATCTTTTGGTAAATAGTAACTTTTAAGTTTTTAATCGCGATTAGAGGTAATAAGTGTAGTTTAAGGTAAAAATAATGTTTTAATAGTATGAAATGACCTATAAACATGTCTTACCCTCATTGTATGAGTCATGGCCGACCAAGAAAATCCATGGGTCAACTTGGGGACCCCATGGAGCCACTTTGGTTGGAAAATGACAAAAATTCATTTTTATTTAATGTTAAAGTAAAAATTACACAAACATGAGATGTTTTACTAAAAAAATTTTTAAATGGGGTTATACAAGTCATATATTTGACTATAAATAGTCATTGGAAATTTAAAAAGATTTCCTACATCATAGTAGTTTTTTTATAATTTTTAGACATTAGATAAATTAAATTATTTATGACATCATGATGATGCAGCAATGACCTCATTATTTAACGATTTAAATAAAATGGAATGATAATGTAAAATCTAAAACCTACACATGTCCAAAACCTATTGGATGGGGGGATTTCGAACCCTTATCACCTTATCCTCGAAACACATCAATTTGGGACAATTAAAATCCGAAACACATTCTAAAATAAAGTAACATTTCATTACTTTCCAAGAGTGCCCCTCCTTTCCTCAAATAAAAGGCCCCCACATCTACCTCCTTACCCAAACTTCCAAAGACTTTGGATCGGCCAACACCTAAACATTTTGTCTCTCCACATCCCTATATAACTCCTTGAACCTCACTTTGGGCAGAAGTCTTCCCAAGGAAGCCTTTGAGCTCAAACCAATGGGAGTTACTTGATTTTAAGGTAATGTCTTCACTTGTGTTCTTTTGTTTTATTTTGCTTCTCCAACCCCCCTAAACTCTTTTTATTAATTTATTTTGTAACAAATACAGTATCTTCAATATACTAGGATGTTTTTATAAGAATTATTCAAGCTAAAATTACACACACCTACATCTAATGGTTAATGAACATATTGTTTCTGTGGATGGCGAATTTCTGCCTCACGAAACGATGATTGTTCAACATTCTTATAACACCTTCAAAGTTGGCCATTAAGATGACACTATATTTATATATGATATATAATATTTTTATGTTTTACTCAAGCTTCTGTATTTTTAATTTATGTCATACCTTTATGGTTTCCATTATGGGTCAATGCGATATCTTCATTTAAGGAAGTGCGGACTACCACCCCCTCAAAGTGATTTGATTCGTTAATACCATATGTAGTACGTATAAAGGATATATTTAATGATATTGTATATGAAACCATACTGGAATTAAAATACTATTATGTATCATTATGTTTTAATTCCATTAAATATGAAATAGAAATCGAAGTAGCATTCATGCGTACGTACGGCTTACCATCTCCATGAACGGTACATTTCATTTCTTATCTAAAAATGTTATGTACTATTATAAGTACATATATATAATGGATATATATGTAATATATTACATCTAAATTATGGATATCATTCTCTAATTATAACATATATATAAATATATATATCATTTTGTTTTAATTCTATTAATATGACAAAAAAATGAAAGTAGCGTTCATGTGTACGTACGGCCTACCGTCTCCATGAACGGTGCTTTTAATTTTTTTAACTCCAAATGCTATTGAATAGTATAAAATGAATATATACTGGATATATATGATATTTAAAACATCAATACTATTCTGGATATGATGTACCTATAAATACATGGAAAATTATTTTCCAACAAGTTCAATTTTTGACTCATGTACCAAACATCGTCAAAAACGCCTAAAATGAACTCATATTATTAACCAATTATTATAACATTAAAATTTGTGACATGAACTAAATAATAATCTTTATATGAGGCCCTTAAGTGATTATAAATTGAACAAAGTTTATTATTCAGGAATATAAAGAAACGAACAAGACAAGTTGGACTTAAGGTAAGGGATCCTACTCCTCTCCTTCTTTTTAAGTACACTCTTTTATGTCACTCATTTTAAATCTCATATTTCTTGTATTGGGATGTTATTTTATATTAATCTTACTGTAATTTTTATGTTCATATGATGAGAGACCCTATTCTCTCTCATCAATCCATTTTGAAAGTTTTGAGTGGCATCGTTAGGCTGTTGAATTTTCGTAAGAGATCCAACCTCTCTATTTCTTTTTAAGTACTCTCTTTTATGTCATTTCTTTTAAGCTCATATTTCATGTGTTTGGGGATGTTATTTTATATTCCTCATTTTGTAATTTTATGTTCATATAATGAGAGACCCTATTTGATTTCATCAATCCATTTTTAGAAGATTTATGTGGCACCGTTAGGCTGCCGAGTTTTCATAAGGGATTTTCCATCCCACTTTTATTCTTGTGACATTTATGCTACGTTTGCCACTATTTCCTTTGAGTGGTGTATTTACTGACAATTATTATACACTTTGTGTAGTATAATTTCATTTATGGGTATTTACATCTTCATTGTATGACCCTTATTCCATGGAGTGTACGTTTCGAAAGTTACCCAACTCGGTAAGGGGACCTTTCACCCTCCCCTTCTTAAAAGACTTATTTTGTCAAGTATTTTAATTTACATCTCATTATGTTGGGATATGTTATTATATATCTTTATTGATGTAAAGTTTATGTCCAAGTTATGAGATACCATTCACTCTCTCATCGAATAATTTTCTGAATTTTGAAGTGATGCCGTTAGGCTGTTAAATTTTTACAAGGGAACATCTTTACCCAATTTCGATTTCTTTGGGTTCAACTTGTACTTCTTGAACATGTAATCCTATGAATATGTGTGAATGACCTTAGATTTATTCACACTTAATATAAACTTATATTGGGTGTATTTTTATTTCTCACACACAATTATTTGATAGATTTATCCTTAGTTTAAGGATACCCTCTTTATAATGGATTTCATCTCAATTTACATTTCCATTGAGACTTCATTGTTGTTATGCACCAATTCACTCTTATTTGGTGTGTATACTGTCCTTTGAAATATTATATCATGAATACCTTTATTCTCATTATATTAAAATGCTCGGATTAAATGTTATAATGTGATTATTTTTATTCAAGAGTCTCTCATTTTGTTAAAAACTCTTTAACAAAAATATCGTTTTAAATGTTTTAAAGATTTATTATTCAAAATCTTATCTTTAATGTCTATTTTTTCAAAATGGTTTTCAGTATTTATTTATATGTACATTAATGTTTTAAAATTATAATTCCATTAAAAGCTTCAAAGTGGTATGGGACACTTTGATTCAAAAATCCTTTTTAAATGGTTTTTGAAAGTAGATTGATTAATTCAATATCTTGGAATAACTTATTGTGATTGAAAATGAAATTTTTTTATTGAAATGTTTATATTTACAATATTTTATGTGTAATGATGGTACTTGGACATTTTATGGGTGGTTACGTGATAAACCATATGACGGGTGGTGCCATGAATACCAAGACGGGTTGTTACATTATAACCTCCAATGCATTGGGTATGGAAGTTGGCCGTATGGCTGATCGATGAGGCAGCGACGATGACTGAGCAAGACCAGCGACGATGACCTAGATCCGGCGATGGAGGTCCTCCCTCCCCCCTCCCCAATGGAGGGGGGAGTTCTTTCTCGTTCTTTGTCACGGATTTCCCCTCCTTCTTTCACTCCATTTTCTAATCCTGAATTCTTGCCCCCGTTCCCGCGAATCTCACTTTTCCCTAAAGTTCCAGATTTGTTTCGTGGAGCACCTCAACTATGTTTAGCACCTTCAGAACTTAACTCTTCCACAGATCTTTTCAAGCTAACTCTAGTGGCTCGATTTCATCAAAGTCCTCCCTCAGTTGATGCTTTTGATCGGTTTGTCTTTGAAGCCTGGAACCTGCAAGATCGGGCGGTGATTGGTCTTCTCGATCGACGACACATAATGATTCGTTTTGGGTCTATGGAGGATCTCATCACGGCGTGGTATAAGGCTCCTCGACGGTGTGGAGGTATGCCTTTCTTTATTCTTCGGTGGAATTTTGATTTCCATATGCAGCGGGATAATCCGAGTATAGCGATTTGGGGACGTTTCCCGGGCCTTCCTCTCCAATTCCAGAACCCTTCCATTCTATCTATGATTGGGAACATGGTCGGCCTCTACCTGTGCTCATACATCAAAACTGAGACTGTGTGTCATCCCATCTGCCCTCGCATATGTGTGGAGATTGATGTCTCCAAGACGCTGGTGGACTGGGTGTGGATTACTGATGAGCAAGAATTCCGATGGAAGCAGGATGTTAAGTTTGAATCGTGGGTTGATTATTGCAGTGCGTGCCATCGGCTGGGACATTGTGCCTCTACCTGCAGAAATGGATCTCTGAACAGTAGGGTGTGCAGGAGGGTGAGGGATGGTTTGGGTTCTCATGAAGCTGCTGCTGTGGGGAGTTTGAGGACACATGGGCTTTTGGTTGATGATGGGGTGAACGTAGAACAACCCATACTCCCTCGCCATGAGATGGTGAACTTAGTGGAAAGTGGGGCTCTGGGAATGGAGGATGAATTTCATAAGCCAGGTGTGGAGCCTCCTGGAGTGAAGGTCAGTGATATTTTTAACAGGCTGAAGCGGGACTTGGGTAATGTTGATACCCTGAAATGCAGTGTTGAGTCTTCTTCTGCTTTTAAGGATGCAAGAGGATCTGCTGAAACTCCTATGTTTGAGGTTCCATCCTTGATGGCAAGCCCCCGAAGGGAAGTGAGTGCTAGTGTTGAGAGGAATTTTCATGCTGAACGAAGTTGTGCTGCTGTGGAGAAAGACGTGGAACTGGGTGGGCAGAATGGTGGTGTGGATTCTCTCTTTCTGGAAACAGTGAGGGCACCTGCAGCCGTTGTCGCTGTCCATGATGTGCAAGTTTTTGCTGTAGGTCCTAATTCCCCAGCTCAAGAGGATATTGAGAGTCAATATCAACACATGGATCTTGGGACTGTGAAGCTGGATGGGAATCAAGAAACTCCTATCAAGGAAACTGTTAATGCCATTAGTGCTGTGATGACAGTGGATGGGATGCAGGAAACACCTGGGAGGCAGGCGAACAACATTGAGCTCGACAATCAGTTTGCATGCCTGGTGGATATTGATTTGGTCCTGGATCATGAGCAGGATGCTGAAAGGACTCATGAGGATCAAAATTCTATTTCCTTAGGTGCTAATGTTGAGTCAAGGGTTGCTAGTGTTGGCACTTGTGATCAAGATCTGGGGAATGAGAGGACATATAGTGCTGAGAAGGGCTCTGAAGCAAATACAGACAATGGTTCACTATTGGAAAGCTTAGCTGGAGATTGTAATGTGAAAAAAGGCATGCATGGTGGCGGTGACGGGTATAGGGTGGTGCACATTTCTGGTAAATGGGGGGACTGCTCTGATAGTGAGAAAGAAAATGATGGTGGTATGGTCCAGCCCTCCTATAGTGATATGGTTCAGGGGTTAAAAAATAGAGTGTCTGTGGTGGAGAAAGTGAAGACTAACCCACCACGAAGAAGGCCTCAGAAAGCTTATTCTCACTTGCCAATGCCTATGACTACGAGAACTTCTAGTGGGAAGGTCGAACGGATTGCAACCTCTTCTAAGGAGCTCCTTTCTTTGGAGAAGCTCATTCTTAGAAGGATGTATGCCAAGATTCTGAAACATTATGAAAGTTCGGAGTGGGAATCGGCTACTACGGAGGAAATGGTGTATCAGGGATGTGGCGATGGATCTGACATTTATGATATGTAATCGGTATTCTCGCCTTGTTGCTCTTGTCTGATGTACTTCTATTTTTCTTTTATTTTAAATAAATGGTCGGAGGTTTGCCTCTGACAAAACTTTTGAGAAGTTGGCCATATGGCTATTCCATTAAGTATGTGTGGAAGTCGGCCATATGGCTATTCTATTAAATATGTGTGGAAGTCAACCGTATGGTTATTCTATTTAAGTATGTTTATGTCCCATGTTACCTTTTTATGTTATGTGTTCTTTAAATGTGTTTTATGGTAATATTTTGGTTACAAAAGGGTAAGTAATGATATTTTATTCATTGAATAGTTTTTTTACTACTTCGAAAAGGTTAAAGGCATTACTTTGATAAATTATAAATGGTTTACTTGTTGTTTTGAAAAACTAACAGTTTTCATTCTTTGTGTATCCCTTACTGATCTTTTTATGCTCATCCCAAGTTTCTGAAATATTTTTTCACAGGACTTAACTCAGAATAGGGTCAAGGATGGGATCAAGGGAAAGTCATTCCACCTAAAACATGGAACTAGACATGTTTCTTTTTCAGAGTTTTTATTTTATGGAATCTTAGTAGAAGTTTCTACTTTGTACTCTTTTGAGATGTAATTATCATGTCTAATTCTCTAAAACTCTAAACCTGAAATGATCCTCAATGTGTAATCTTGTAATAACTCAAGATTAAGTATGGTTTAAGGATGGGGCCTTATAACATGAGATTCCGAAGCTCAGTGAGACCAAAATTAATTTTTAAAATATATTTAAATTATTAAATACCAAACAAACAATGTTTTCCGAAAAAAGTGGCTAAAATTTGAAGCAGAGGCCTGGATTTGAAATATTAGACTGATCTTAATCATAGATCATTGTATTTAACCATGGAACGATATAATATTTTTCAACCTTGGGCATTAATATAAAGTAAAATCATGTGTGGATTAATAAAAGAAATTAAAAATTATTATTTTCTATTTTGAGTACGTGACCTAGAATATTGTATAAATATATTGTTATGAGGAGTTATCATGGTCTAACTCATTACCCTAGATACTTATAGGTATATTTTAAGAGTGTATTATTTGTAGAATACGTCGGATTAAATCGAGACTGAGGATCATTGTGCCATTGGAATTCAAGGATCTCTCCGATGACACTGACTCAGATTCATTCTTTATCGTTGATCAATCCATCAAGAGGTAGGATGTTTTTTTATTTGGATTTATCTCATTAAATTAATTCCTATAACGTCATTATTTATTCGACTATTGTATAGATTCATAGATCCTACACAATTCATGTATAGGATAAGTATTATGTAGGATTTGGTTTTTCATTGTTGATTATATTATATATATATTCATTCATCATTATAATGTAAATCAATTAAGGCCAATACAAAAATATGTTGAGGTTTGTTAATTATATTTGTTATTTATGCATTACATCCCCAATTAATCACTCATCGTGGTAAAATACATTAGCTCGTGGTTTGATGAATGACTGTAAATCAATTGTTGTGAACCCATTATTCAAAACAATGGATTGATACTATAATTAGGGGATAGATTATGGATTGTGATGGAGGAGTTTACTAATGAAATTGGATGTGGACTTGTCTAATAATATATTTTTTTCTTCATTGGGTGTGCGACGACGATGAGTAAGGATAAAAACTAATTTCAATGTGAATATGTTATTTAGATTCTAGTGAGTGGCTATAGTGAGGTTTGGTCAGACCAGATCCAGAAACATGGGGCAAGATTAGGGGAGAACCCAGAGGAAACATTAGTGCATGAACACTTTGTGTAGGTACCACATATTCTTGTTTCCTTTGGGATACATGGTGTGTATTCTGGGCCTACACACTATGTGGGTCCCTAGCTTTGGTTTTAGGGTTTAAATGGAGGAGTTTTGTATCGCGTGATGTGTTCCCACTATCACATGGCATGCAAACTATACCTAGATTCTATGCATATACATGGGGAGGTACACAGAAAATGAGACCATATCCATGCATGAAAACATCCATTTAGAATTGAACACTACCAATAGTACATGGTCATACTCCATCCATGTACACAGACACAGACATGGGAACAATCCCTGATATACTGGTAGAACCTGGTGCCAAAGGGACATGTTGTGTACACCTTCAACAACATATTGGATACCTTTTCCTATTTAGCTTGTAAAATCTTTTTGATACATTCCCTTGAAACATTCTCTGAGGGTTCAATATGGATTTTACTCTTATCCATAATATCATTATCCTCTTTAAGGAACATCAGTCTAGGATAGAGTTGTGGGATACATGGTTTGTATTTTGGGACTACGCACTATGTGGGGCCCTAGCTATGGTGATAGGGTTTCCATAGTGGAGTTAAGCATCACACGACTTGTTCCTCTTATCACATGGAATAAAAACCTTACCAAGAAACTATACATGTACATGGGGGGTACACAAATAAGGAGATGATGATCCTTACATGGAAGCATCTTTTCAGACATGGACACCACCCAGAGTACAAGGTCATATACATTCTTTGTACATAGACAGAATCATGAGCATGAACCTTGATACACTGGTAGAACCCAGTTCCAAAGGGACATGTTGTATACACCTTCAAATATGTCTGGGATATCTTTTACTATTTATCATGGTTTTTTTTTGGAAAATTCCCATTGAACCATTCCAAGAGGGTTTAGTATGGAGTCACATCCTATGTATAGGATGGTGATCCCCTATAAGGAACAAAAATATAGGATAGAGTTGGGGGAATACCTTCATGAGGCTTACAGTGTGAAATTTCCTAACCCCAGTTACCCATATTTGGTGCATTATTAAGTAGTATTAGCATGATACAATGAATCATGTCTCAAACAACTGATTAGTTTAATATTATTGGAATCAATATATATACATAAGTTCAACATTACAACTTTAAAAGAAATACAACACTAAAATATTCCATTAGAAACATCCAGGACTCCTATATATGCCTACATGTCACTCACAACTAACTTCTTCATATCCTAGGAAAATGAATCATAAGAAAGGGGGGAGCTCAATCGATCAGTAAGAGTATGCAATATAGAAGAAGATAACATTTACATTAGGCTTGGTGAATAATTCAAAACACATTCCTTTACAAATAATAATCATGAATTCATTATGGAAGGAATATGAGTTAAGTAAATAATTCCATAATAAAACAAAGTCATGGGAATTCTACTAGTCAAATAACCACATGAATAATCAATATTATTTTCTTAATGAAAAAATGTATAATGTCGGGCATTCTGAAACATTTTATCAAGGCCTCATCCAAGGTATCTAATAATGATTAAGGCCTCGACCAAAACTATATATCTAATTGGGAAAGTCCTTGGACAATTCCACATATAATTTCCACATGAGACCTTCCGATACACTGAGGTTCTATAGCGGGATCCACCCATCACTTATAATATCCAATACATTTCTCAGATGAAAAGGTAGAAACATAACATAAACATTTTTATTAAAACTAGCCTTTGAAAAGTCAATACATTAACCATAAACCATAAATGGTATGAGAATAACACATCCATAGTCAAAAATATCAAAAAAACTTAAATACAATATGGATGATTTGTATCATATTAAATCAACTCCAAACAAGTGTAAAATTTATCAAAGGATGTTGACATATATGAAATCGAAACTATTTGAGTGAAATAACTCATTCTATTTTGAAATCATTTAAGAGTTACATAATTATAAAATAAAACATTTATTTTTAAAATATTCTTATAATCTTGTAATGGAAGCTTAAAAGGTGATATAACGGTGGAGTATAACCACACCCACTGTATAAGTGAGAAAAACATTCTTACCTTAATTTATAAAAAAATTCATAAAGTACCTTTTTGGGAAACAGACGGAATGATTCCTTTCAAAACATTTCCTAAAAATTAAAAAAAGGGTATAAATGACTTTAAACAATAGTTTATTAAATATTAAAAAATGTTTTGAAATATATTTTTATGAAAAATGGATGTGTATTATAAAAAGGTCCTAGTAGATACTTATGTAGAAACAACCTCAGAAAATAAAGAGATTGTAAAATTAACCCTTACCTTGTACTTTTACATGGTCGAGGGTATGTTAAACTCCTGTATAATAGTTAAATAATTTTAATTAAATTATACAAGAAATACATACATAAATATGATATCATATATGGTCTTCTAATATTGCATTGTTAATAATATTTTATTAGCATCATAGTTTCAGGTATTAATTGATTCGTTTTCATATATATGTTTTGTCAAGTAATTCAGGTTTTTTATGAATAGTATGTATTCGATTAATATTCCGAACAATATTATGTTATTAAATAATATTTTTAATAATTAAATGATATTATTATTTAATAGTAACGATTGGGAATGAATCTCATCGCGTTTGTGGAGACGGTAATCCGTACGTACGCACGAATGCTACATCCATTCTTCTAATGAAAATAAAACAAAATGACACATAGGTATATTTTTATTCCAGTATAATATAATATTTTATATATGTTTCATATATTCATTCGCACCATCCTTTATATGTTCCGTGTAGGTTATGAACGAGTCATATCACTTTTAGGTGGTTGTAGCCCGCAATTCCTCAAATGAAATTATCGTATATATACCTCATTAAACGAATAAGGGTATTCTATAAAATATAATTACTGAAGATTATAGATAAAATAAATACCATAATTATAGTATATATTTAGAGTACAATCATAATGGCCACCATAAGAGGTGGTAGTAGAAGACTGAACAATCATTTTTTCATGAGGAAGTAGTTCGTCGTCTAAAAAAACATTATGTTCTACACCCATTAGATGGAGGTGTGAGTTAGTTTAGTTAAAATAATTCTCCAAAAATCAACCTATTATTTTGAGGAAACTTTTTTTGTTATAAAATAATGTAATAATGAGAGTTTAGGGGGTTGTATTAGTCCAATTAAAGAAAAAAAACATAAGAGAAGATGTTACATTTAAATAAGGTAACCCCCTTGAGTTTGAACCAAAAGGCTTCCATGAAGTGCCTTCTACCTATAGTAAGGCTTCTAAGAGGAAGACATGTTTGTATGGAGATTAATTGGGTAGAGTTTGGATGATCCATGTGGCTTTATTGGAGTGAGAAATGGGTTTGAGGTGAGGTCTTTTTATAAGGGGGAGGAGGGGATCTTTAGGAATGTTTGAAAATATTATATTATTATATATTGATTTTCGGTTTATAAAGTTAAAAAACTCATTAAAATCAATGATTAAATGACTTTTTTGAAATAAAATAATCCAATAATAATTGGATAGGTATAGGATATTGTTTTAATTTTTATCATCACACTTATTTAAATCATTTTTAATGAGGTAAACCCTACAGCATTATTGTATCATATATTATTTTATTTATTTGATGTCTAGAAATTATAAATAACTATCACGATGCTGGAAATCATTTTATTATTAAAATTCATATTTATTGTCAAAAAGATAATTGATATAACCCCCGGTAAAAATTATTTTACTAAAAGATATTTTCATGTCATTTTTTCTTTACCTTACATTAATTAATATAATGTGTCATTATCACACTCAAGTGGCTCCATGGGATCCCAAAATTGACCCAAAGATGAACATGGTATGATATGTATCAACAAATATTAATAGGACACATGTTATGGTAATTTAACATTACTATAATAATATTTGTTTTCCATTATTTACCAGATTTAACCTTTAACCATGGTAAATAAAATATTTACTCAAGTAAATATTCATAATGTCTAAAAATAAAAGATATCTATTTACACAATTCAGACCATGTAATTAAAAATATGGATTCCATTTTTCCAAATTCAAAACATAGAAGTGGCAGAAATTAATTTAAAATTAATTTCCATTGACAAAACATAAAATGTGTTTTTTTAGAAATAATAACTATCAAAAGATTGACACTTATTTATATCCAATTTAATGGTGAAATTATATCCAATGACCTAAATTATATTAAATGATAAAAAAATAATCTAATAATTTTTAAAAACCATTCAAATGTATAATTTAACAGTATAAATTGTTTTGAATAAAAAAGTTGTTTTCAATTAAAATTTCGTATTTCTCACTATTCATCAAAAAATGAATGTTTTTAGAAAAGTACCAAAAATTCACCCAAGTCCAATTTTGATATTTCAAATACAAAAATGAAGACCATTCTGAAGAATAAAATTTATCAAATTTCATGAAGTGGGTATTATTAGTCATGATGACTAGGTTTATTGGTCATGGTGTGTTAGAATCTCGAAGTTGCGTACAACGCAAACTATTAAATTATTTAAAGGGAAACTTACCAAAGAAGCTAGGGGTATTACATTCTTCCCTCCTTCAAATAATTTCATCATAGAAATTTCTATAATAATTCTTCATAAAATGATTTGGGTGGTTCTTCATCATAAGTTCCTCGGGATGCCACATTTCCTCTTCTATCTTATGATTTATCTATAAAACATTCACCAAACGATTCATCAGGTTTCTAACCACTTGTTCATCGGTATCTAGAATCTTGAGAGTATCTTCACAATAAGACATATCAGGTTGCAATTCTATTTTTTCATAGGTGAGTACATGTGTTGGGCTAGGCATGAATTCTCTCAATAGAGATATGCAGAACACATTATAAACTTTAGAGAGACATGGCAACATTTCCAAATTGTATGCTAAAGCCCAAATTTGTTCTATAATTTTGAAAGGTCCAATATACTTAGGACTCAATTTTTCCTTCTTACTAAAACGTATAACACCCTTCCATGGAGATACCTTCAAGAAAAAATGATCACCTATATGAAATTCCAAATCCTTCTTTTGATTATCGTCATTTCTCATTTGCCTACTTGGAGTTGCTTTGATGAGTGTTTGGATAATCTTCACCTTTTCCATTATTTCATCATCTAGTTATAGACCTACAAGATTTCATTCACCAACATCATCCCAACACGATGGTAGGCGATATCTCTTTCGACATAATGCTTTATATGGTGCCATCAGAATAATTTAATGGAAACTGTTGTTATATAAAAATTCTACAAGAGTTAAATACTGATCCCACATACCTTGAATGTAAATTGAATAAGATTTCAAAATGTCTTCTAAGGATTGAATAGTTTGTTCTGATTTCCCATCAGTTTGAGGGTGGTAGGCAATGCTCAAACAAAGTTCAATATCTAGGGCTTACTGAAGACTTTTCCAAAATCTTGTTGAGAAATGGGGATCACGATCAGGAAAATTAGATAGGGGTAATCCATGATGTCTTATAAGTTCCGTAAAATGTATTCCTGCTAAATGTTCATGAGGTAAATCTTCCCTTATAGCAAGAAAATGTGATGAATTTGTAAGACAATCAATAATGACTCATACTGCACTATTCCTTCAAGGAGTTCTTGGTAGTCACATGACAATGTACATTTTAATATCAACCCATTTCCACTCAGGTATGGGAAGAGGTTGCATGACTCCTCCAGGATGTTGCCTTCTAGCTTTCACTTATTGAAAAACTATACTTCTATACACAAAATTAGAAATCTCCATCTCCATGTTGTCCCACCAAAAATGATCCTTCAAATACCTATACATCCTAGGGCTACCATGTTGTACAGATTAATTGGAGCAATGATCATCTTTCAAAAATTCCCTTTTTAGATTAGGTATATCAGGAACACAATGTATCTTCCCAAATTTTCAAATTCCATCTTCATATACGAAGTCAATCAATCTACCAGCATTCACAACTTTAATTTTCTTTTGAAACTCCTAATCATCTGTATGAGAACATTTTATCATTTCTAGTAATGATTTTTTAGAAACCATTAGAATAATTATCATGGTTTCGCCATCCATGATTAATCTCAAATCCATCATTACTATATCCATGAACATATGATCTCTTTCAATTCTCATCTTGTTCAAAACTCTATGATCATTTATACTCAAAGCATATGGAACCATATTTTTCGTCCCCGGGTGGTAGTGTATAGTGAAATCATAATCCTTGAGTAGTTCTAGCCATCACCATTTCCACATGTTCAGTTATTTATGTGAGAAAATATACTTCTAACTCTTATGATCGATATTTATCTCACATTTTTTACTCTAGAGACAATGCCTATATATAATCATGGCAAGGATTACAGCTACAAAATCAAGATCATGAGTAATATTGTTTTGTTAATAAATTTATTGTTGGCATGATGCATATTAAATAACTCTATCATTAAGAATAAGGAAACAACCAAGTCCTTTCTTTAAATCATCACTATAAATAAAAAAACCCATCATTACCAGATGGTTGAGTCAAGATAGGAGCATTGAATAATCTTCTCTTCATATCGTCAAAACATTCATCACACTCTTTTTTCCAAACAAATTTAACCCATTTATGTGTGAGCTTCGTTAATGAGTTAGCCAACCAGGCAAAAAATATAGACAAAATGCTGATAATAACCTGATAAACCAATAAAACCGTGTACCTTAGTTATACTCTTCGGTGTTGTCCCTTAATGGATTGCTCTTATCTTTGATGGATCAATAGATATTCCATCCTTAGAGACAATATGTTCATGAAAAGAAATATCATGAAGAATGAATTCACACTTGTTAAGCATGCAAAATAATTAATTTCTTCTTAGGGTTTTCAGAATTTTGAGAAAGTAATTTTTGTGATCTTCATAGCCTTTTGAGTTAACCATGATATCATCAATAAATAACACTAAAAATTCATCAAGATAATTTTTAAAAACTCTATTCCTTAGATCCATCAAGATAGAGGGTTCATTAGTCATCCTAAAATTCATTACTGTAAACTCTTAATGCCCATACCTAGATCGAAATGTAGTTCTCAGAATTTCTTCGTTCATTGCACACAACTGATCATAACCATATTGACGGTCAATATTTGAAAACTATTGAGATCCATGTAGTTGATCGAATAAATCATCAATGCAAGGTATTTGATACTTGTTCTTCATTTTTATTGTATTGATCTCCCTATAGTCAATTCACAACCTCATAGATCTATCTTTTTTACGTAACAAAAATGACAGGGGATCCCCCTGGAGAAACACTAGGAGAATAAATCCCTTATTAATTAATTCCTCTAGATGATTATTTAGTTCTACTAATTCCACGGTGTCCATTCTATAAGGGGTCTTTGATATGGGCCTTGAACCATTAATTAATTAAATGGAAAACTCAATTTCTCATTCTGGAGGATGTCCAGGTAAATCCTCTGGAATCACGTCAACATATTTCTGTACAATAGGTACATCCTCTATTTGAACATTAATTTCCTCACACATGTTTATTTCATTATCTTCCTCCACAATAATTGAATTTAGTAGAGCTATTGGTGGTGGAAATAGATAATAATCTAATGGTGATGTTTCTGCTCTAATGATAAGGTATTCTTTAACATCATAAAAAATTGTAACCTCCTTCTTCTTCCAATAAAATTTCACATCATGGTCTGAAATCAAATCTATACCAAGGATTATATTGAATTCAATCATGGGTATGATAATGAGATTATCAAATAAATAACATTTATATGCCCTAATGGTAATTTATTCAAAAAACACTATTGAAATGATACTTCCCTTAAGAGTACTAACTGTAAATACCCATGTTAAATCAAATTGTAAATATAAAAATATCTTAGTAAACTGGGAAGATATGAAACAATGCAATGGTCCAAAATCAAATAAATCATTGGCTAAACTTGTGAAAACCATATAATAACCTTCCACCAAGTCTTTTGGAGCTTCAAATTCAGTAGTAGTGATCACATAAGCTTGGCCTTTCTCCCTTGTCCTTTTCTGAGTAATTTTTCCTTGGATATTAGGACATTCATTTTCATAATGTTCCATTTCCCTACAAATGAAGCACTGAACATTGGTATCTTATTTCTCCCCCTTACATTCACCAATAAGATGGAATTTCTATCCACATTTGTTGCATACTCCTATTCCTTTTAGAAAGGCACTATGATTCTTCTTTCCAAAATTATCACAGGGTGTAAATTCAACACTTCCCTTCATCCCTGCTTTCTTATTTCCTTTCCCAGAGTGTTCAGCAGATCTCTTACTCACTTTATTTTATTTAATGTCATGAGACATAAAGAATTCCTTTTCTCTCTTGATATCACATGAGACAATATCTTCATACGATGAGAAGGATTGTGAGACTAATGCTCAAATGATAAGTGGTTTTAACCCATCAATGAAAATATCAATCATACTTCTTAGGTTACATATATAATTTGTCGCATTCCTTCTTTACCTTGTAAAGGTAGATTCGTACTTTGCAACATTCCCATATACTTTTTGCCTAAGACTAAGAAATTACCTTTCCATTTCTGCTCGATGGTCACGAGGAAAAGTATTTATTTATGAAAAGATCTTAAAATCCCTCCATTCCATACATGATACTTCTTCATCATCTATTGGGTTTTGAATTCATGACCAGCAGTGATCTGAATCTCTTGTGATGCAATAAACTGTCATGACAACTTTTTCTCTTTTTCTACTCTCCAAAGAATGAAATATTTTACCAAAGGAACTTATCCAGTTCTCAGATACAAATGGTGTTGTAGACCCATTGAATGTTAGTGGTGGTTTCCCCATGAAGCGGTCAAAAATTGATCTTCCACGTTGTGGATTAGGGTGCTCCATATGGGTAAGGTTATTATTCATAACCTGAGTGAGTTGTCTTAGTATGGTGATAAGCCGATCATCACCAGTTGAATCACTAGCTCCACTATAATTATCCTGAGTAGGAGGGAAGTCCCTAAATGGACTACGTGTGTTGATATGGTTTCCATTACTTCCTCTAGGAACTATTTCTAAATAATGGAATGTATTAGATTAGTTTTTGAATCCCAATACGTAATTCCAAACATTTAAAACAATTAATATAAATTGAATAGTTTATGGATATAATCCATAATGATAAAAAATGTTTTCTATGAGGATGTATATACTCATAAGTCCTTCATAATGGTTTGTAAAGAAAATGTGAATTATGCTAAAAATATCCCCCAAGTGTGTCATAACCAAGAGTGCAGCAAGTCCTGTTGTCATGTAACAGGATACCCTGGGTATAGCCCGAAACATATTGTCAGAGCTTTCACTCCTAGGTATATCTATACCAGAGCAGCATCTACCTGGTTGTATCCTGATAGATATGTATTGCTTAGAAAACTCACAAAATCTGTAAATTAACAAAATTCTACAATGTTCTTCTATACTTATCGTCATATTCTATCTTAGGGTAATGTGCTCTAATAAGAGTTTATCTAAATCTAGTTTACAAGGTTTTTACTAACATTCTCTGATACCAATTGTAATTATCCAACCCCAGATAACTAGATTCACTGCAATATTACATAATACTGAATTGATATAAGAATCATGTCCTGAAGGACCGATCAGTTTAGTATTATCAGAAATAAGATAAATACTTATGTTCGACATTATAACTTGAAAAGAAACACAACACTAATTTATTCCCTTACAAGCATCCTAGCCTCCTAGATATGACTGAAAATCACTCATAACTTTCTTCTTCATATCCTAGGAAACTGAAAAATAAAAAATTGGTGAGATCAAATGCTCAGTAAGAGTAAGCAATACAGTGGAAGATAACATAACCATTAGGAATGGTGAATAATTGAAAACACATACCTTTAAAAATAATAAACATGAAAACATTATGGAAGGAATACAAGCTATGTAAATAATCCAATAAAAAAACATAGTCATGGGTATTCTACCAGTATAATAACCATAAGAACCGTCAATATTATTTTCATAATGAGGGAATGTATAATGCCAGACATTCTTAAACATTTTGATAATGCCTCAACCAAGGAGTCTAAAAATGACTAAGGCCTCAGCCAAAACCATATATCAAATTGGGAAAGGCCTCAGCCAATTCCTTGTCTAATTGTTTCATTAGACCAACCGATGCATTGGGGAGCTATAGTGGGCTCCAACTATCACTTACTAAGTTCAATAAATTCCTTATATGAAAAGGTTAAAACGTAACATAAACATTCATATTAAAACTAGCATATGAAATGTCAATACATTAAGCATTAACCATGAATGGTATAAAAATAACACATCCAAAGTAAAAAATATCATAAAACCTTAAATACAATATAAAATATTTGTATCATAATAAATGAACATCAAACAAGTGTAAATTTTTTTCAAATGATGTTGTCTTAGATGAAATAAAATCTATTTGAGAGAAATATCTCTTTCTATTTGGAATTAATTTAAGAGCCACATAATTACATAAGAAAACATTTATTTTGAAAATATTATTAAAATTTTGTAACGGAATCTTCAAAGGTGATATAACGGTGTGGAATAACCACACCCTCCGTAGAAGATAAAAAACCGTATTACCTTAATTTGCCGAAAAGGTCATAAAGTACATTATTTGGAAAATGATCGAATGATTCCATTCAAACCATTTTATAAAAATTCAAACAATGGTATAAATTTCTTTTAACTATAGTTTATTAAATTTTAATTTTTTTTTTAAAATACATATTTATGGAACATGGATGTGGATGATAAAAGGGTCCCAGTAGATACTTATATAAAAACAACATCAGATAATAAATAGATTGTGAAATTAACCCTTACCTTGTACTTTTCCTTGGTATAGGGTACATTATCCTCAGGTATAACAGTTAGATTATTTTAATTAAATTATATAATAACGATATACAAAAATATGATATCATATATGGTCTTTTAATATTTCTTTGTTAATAATATTTTAGTAGTATTATTATTTTGGGTGTTAATTAATTCATTTTCATATATATTTTCGGTCAAATAAGTCAGGTTTGTTATGTATAGGATGTATTTAATTAATATCCAGAATGATATTATGTTATTAAATATTATTTTTAGTAATCAAATGAAAATTATTCATTATTTGTTATGATTGGGAATGAATCTAATCTCGTTTGTAGAGACGGTAATCGGTACGTACGCACGAATGGTACTTCCATTTTTGAAAGGAATGAAAACCAAATGATACATAGGTATATTATTATTCAAGTATAATATAATATTTTATATATGTTACATATATTCATTAACACTATCCTTTATACGTTCAATGTATGGTATAAATGAATCATATCACTTTGAGGTGGCAGTAGTCTGCACTTCCTCAAATTAAATTATCGTATATATAGAACATGAAAATAATAAGGGAATCCTATAAAAGAGAGTTAAATAATCTTATATATGAAATAAATATCATAAATATCAAAAATAAATACAGTTTTATCATAATGGACACCATAATAGGTGGTAGTAGAAGATTGAACAATCATTGTTTTGTGAGGAAGTAGTTCACCATCCACAGAAACATTATGTTATTTACCCATTAGAGGGAGGTGTGTATAAATTTTGTTAAAATTAATCTCATAAAAACATCCTAGTATATTGATGATAATAGTTTTCTTATAAAATAAAGGAATAAATGGAGTTTATGGAGTTGGAAAAGTAAAGTAAAATAAAATAACTTAAGAAGAGATGTAACCTTTAAATAAGGTAACCCCTGTTGGTTTGAACCAAAAGGCTTCGTTGATGTGCCTAATTCATAATGTAAGGCTTATAAGATGAATAGGGGATGTAGGGAGCTTTATTGGGTAGATTTGGATGAGCCCAGTGGCTGGAGATGTATGAGAAATGGGTTAGAGGTGAGGTCCTTTATAAGGGGGAGGAGGGGCTCTTTATGAATGTTATAAAATATTATTTTATTATATATTGATTTTAGGGTTCTAAAGGACAAAAACCCATTAATGTCAAATATAAGATGACTGATGTTCGAAATAAAATCATCCAATAATAATTGGAATGGTTTGGGATATTCTTTTAATTTTTATATTTTTATTTATTTAAATCATTCATTAATGAGGTAAACACTGCAACATTATTGTATCATAAATAATTATATTTATTTCAGGTCTAAAAATTATAAAAAAATATCACGATGTATGAAATATTTCTATATTTCAAATTCACATTTATAGTCTAAATGTTATCTTATACAACCCCTTGTAAAAATTATTTTACTAAAAGATATATGTTTATGTCATTTTTGACTTTACATTAAATTAATTAATATAAAGAGTCGTTATGACACTCATGTGGCTCCATGGGGTCCCAAAAGCAACCCAAGGATTCCCATGGTCGGATACCTATCAACCAATAGGAATAAGACACATGTTTGGGTAATTAGAATTATTATTATAATATTTTTTACCCTTATTTACCACATTTACCCTTTAACCATTGTAAATAAAATATTTACCGAAGTAAATATTCATAATGTCTATAAATAAAAGTTATCTATTAACACAATTTGGTCCTCCTGATTCCAAATACAGCAATCCATTTTTTGAAATTCAAAACATATAAGTGGTAGAAATTAATTTAAAATTAATTACTGTTTTCAAAACAAAAATCATATTTTTTTAAGAAATAATAAATATCAAAAGATTTACACTTGTTTATGTATAGCATAAACATGAAATTACATCTAATTACATTAATTAAATTAAATGGTAAAAATATAATCTAGTTATACTTAAAAACCATTCAAATGTATAATTTAACACTATAAATTATTTCAATTTATAAAGTTATTTTTAATTAAAATTTAGTAATTTTCACTATTCAAAAAAAATTGACAGTTTTCAAAAAAGTACCAAAAAATTCACCCTAATAAAATTTTGATATTATAAATAAAAAAATAAATTCCATTTTAAATAATTAAATTTATCAAATTTCAAAAAGTTGGTATTACAATTCATAACAGTAAGTTTGATTGGTCGTTGTGTGTTAGAATCTCAAAGTTGCGTACAATGCAAGATATTAAATTATTCAAAGGAAAACGCATCGTGGATGCTTGGGGTGTTACACAGTGAGATCCTCTACTATCACCATTTTCATATGTGGGGTTCTTAGAATCATTGTGATCACCACTGTATGTGTATAGAGACAATATTTAGAAAGTAAATATAGATTGGTTAATTGGTATACCCCATGACCTTGGTTGTGGTCCTCATCTGTGTATTAATATCTTTTGACTTCCAAAGTGTACTTCTTATAGAAAGACATGATGAGCCTGAAATAATAGATCAATTCCATTAGTTCTCTCTGACTTGTGGAGTTTGTTCTCCAAAAGGAGTGTTATGCAGAACCTTTCAGCAAGAATCCAAGGATATCCTTATGATTGAGATATTACTTTCAAACTATATATCAACCCTGAGTATATATGGATATCATATCCCTATAATGAGATGATAAATATTTCACATCCAATATAATTTTTGATTATGGGGTGTCCTACCATGTATTATTATACTCACCGCTATATAGGCTTTTCTTGCACATGTTTGGTCTTATGCTAATAACCATCTTTTTGAAATAGTCCTAGAGGGTCAAGGACCAGGGAGAGTATACTGATCTATACAGAATGAGGTTTTATCAAAAATATACATTTATAACATTCCTCTCCATCTATATAGGTTGGAATTGTTTTCAGTTTCTATTGGTTGTCTTTTTTTTACCATGATTTCCTGTACTTTGTTATCGCACTCTAACTGTGGGATATTATATTTATGAAATAATAGTTATTGGTTATTTTACATTTCATTATTGTATGATATTAGAGGTGTTTTTGTATCTGTGCGTACAAGTAAATTAGTTTATTGCCTCTTGAGTGTGTGTTGTGTCAACGTGACACTAGTTCATAAAGCTTGGTCTAATTAAGGATTGCTTCAGGTAGTCACGATCTTTTCCTTGTTCGTCCCGTTAATGGAAATAGCTTTTTAATGGAACAATAAATCCCCTTGATTTATTAGGAAGGAAAATAAATATTATCGTGTGTGAGAGGTTTCCTAATAGAAGAAAATTCCTTGAAATATTGGAATAAGAAACTTACAATCAATAATAGAAAAACCATATAGAATAAGGAAATAATGAATTTAGTATATTATGGGGATATTGTAGGGAACACAATCACATAATTGTGTTAAAATAAATTATCACTACACAATATGTAGTAAAAAGGAGAAATAAACATTTTAAATTTTTTTTAGGAAAATTAGTTGGAGGTAAAATAGTTAAAGGACAAAAGAGGGGCCAATCCCAGATTTACAGGGGTCCAGTGAGATCAAGTTTAGGAAACATGGCCATAGATACCTTATCCAAAGTTGAATCTACCCCAGATTACTCTTAAATCAATCACTTAATAGTTTATGGAATAGCATCCAAATCACCCAAAGCTATAATAATTTTTTTCTTGTCAAGATGAAATCTAATATGGTCTATAATTTGTAGATTCATCATAGTGAATGTAAAATTATGTGGTGAAGTCATGGATGCATTGTAAAGAGTTAGTGGAGAGAAATACTACAAGAAGGTTCTCTTAAGTTAACATAAAATGTACTAAAACTACCATTCCAACATGCATATCCAAATCATGCTTCGATTTGAGGTTAATACCATAAAATGGAGTCCCGTGTAAGGTGGGATATGTTGTGAAAGGAATGTAGGAATGGGAAAGAAGAAATGTTTATGGATTGGTTGGTGTTCCCTAGGGGGAAAAGGACTACTGGAACTCCCCAAATGCTGGGAGGGAAGATGAAATGGGTTTACACCCATGGTTTCTCATGGGGTGTCAGATGATATACTAAAATAATAATTATTCCAATCAAACTGAAAAATTCTCATTCATAGTACTATAGTAAACTAAATTAGAGGAAAAAATTGAATTTCTATGATGGAATCTATAACAAATTTTTTCCTCAAATGTTCATCCTTGATCATAATATAAGGCCCTCAAAAATAATATATCTACTTGGTGTGAGTATGAAATATAGACTGATGGGATTCTTAGATACAATGTAATCTAGTTGAAACAAGTCCCCCATTGTCATAACCCGTCACTAACTGATTGGCTAGAAAATCATATAGTAATGAATACATATAGGATTCAATAAGCAATACTGAGCAGTTTGGATTCTTTAGAAATACTAAGAACACTATGTGGACATAAATGAATAATTTGTTCCAAAAATTATGGTCCCACATTAGGTTTCTATGTTTAGGATTCTTAAGTGTATTTTGATTTTTTGAAAAAAATCCTCATCATATAGAGCAATAAATAAAGTAAAGTTCCCCACGTGAATGTTATATCTATTTTTCAGAAGGTGGAATGTGACAAAAATGTCATTGTAAACAATTTCAACATTTTCATCAGTTACATATTGATCACTACAGTGATATGTCACTTAAAACTCCATGACCTAATCCTTATAGGATGGGCTATGTATGAAAAGAGCATCCATGATATGGAATCATGTAAATAAATAGTGTTATTCCACTTCTATTACATTAATGACATGTTATTATTATCTAAGGGGTGATGGAGTGATACATCAAATGTATCAAGGACCTTATAGTTATTTTCCTTGATTTTTTTTAAATTATTATTGTTTTCTAAAAATAGTATTAGTGCCGAATATTTGAGAACATTTTTAGGAAACATTATAAGGGATGTGAGGGTATCCTAAAAGAATTGTGACAATATATATCCCACATATTACAAATGAAAACACATATAATTGAATTTAGAATATGATATTATTAAGTACACCAAATAATATACTTAATCCCATGTATATGGATGAATAAAAATTTAGTTTTTGAAAAACATAGATGTACAAAGTGTGTGAAAATATGGTTTGGAAATTTTTTTCTTCCAAACCCGTCAAAAAAATAAATAAAAATGATATCTTATTTAAAATTAAGAAATACAGTGGAGTAAATTGTGGGTAATCCAAAAACTATAAATAAATATAAGGACTATGAATGAAATTTTGAATATGAAGAAGAAAAAAATAATGGGGAAGGAACCATACCTAGATACACTATGTGAATGGATTAAAGACATGATACCTAGGAAATGAATGAGAGGGAAATAATAGTGAATTGATATTGGTTCAGTGGATGGCATGGACTAAGGGGTTTCATGATTTATTATAAATAAAGAAATTAGGGGTTTTGTTTAAAATTCGGGTAATTTGGATGTTTTTAATTCATCTTATGTTTATACTATATGGATTTTTAACTGTGTAAAAATTTTGAACATCAATCTAGAATGAAAATAAATTTATTCTATACTAATGCATGAAATTTGTTTAGCCTTGAAAAAATGGATGTATTATTCTAGAATGCAAGTGTCCAGCTCACACTCTTAAGGTCCATGGTTCATTCAACCATACAAAAAATGTGATTGTGGGTTTATTTTTTAAATTTGCTGGTCCCTCACCATTATTGAAATTATGTTCATCCTGTAAAATGAAAATTAATGTTCCATATTTATTTTAAAATGTAAATTTAGGTTGTCATATAACATCTGACACACAAAAATTAAAATATAATAACCTGATCTATAAGGAAAAAACACAAAAAATAAATTGGTACAAATTTTATGAAAAGTAGATTTACCACCTAATCAGTGCTATATTTTATTTTGTAAGATGTATATTTCTAAACCAATATTCCATTAAAAATGTATGGTGGATAGTTTACATAACAAATATTGGATATAAAAATAGGAACCTATGCATTTTCTATTTACCATTAATGTGGTGTTATCTTCTCCTATAATCTCCCCCAAAATGTCATATAAATTCTGGACTCCATTAAAGGGATAAGACCATTGAGATTTAAACATATCATTAAAGATTTTTATTCATGATATGAAATGAAATTCATTATCTCTAGGTTGAAATTAGGTCCACACAATCATGTGGTCAGGGATGGATTTTGTTTTTTTCTTTGTAATTAGAGGTGATTACATATTCCACCCTTTTACTTTTTTTCAATCTCAGATGACCAGATCATCCTTTTAACATCATTATTTTTGTGACAAAATTTCAAATCCTATACTATCCTTTATTTTTTATACTCAAATTCCAAAAAACTGACATTTATTACCGCAATACAACCAAAATAGATACATTATCAATGTGGTTTTATAGTATATACTATAAGACCATAAAGAATTATCAATCCCCCTTGATATTTCCTTCTTGGAATCAATCTCAATATTCTCAGAGATTTCCTTTTCTTCAAAATTGGGGACCATATATTACCACTTATTGGGGGTTTTAGGGTGTATTAGTGTTTTACTTCATCGCACACTTCATAAAAAAATTGAATTATCTAGTTATCAAATTGAATTACAATATCACTAATGTGCACCCAAGGAACTTTGATGTGATAAAGATGATATTCTTGAGAAATGAAACAAATTTGTTTTCTATTTATTTGTTTATAGTAGCAGATTCCACCCAATCAAATACCTCTACATCCAAAATATGATTTTATTGCATTTCTTCTTGATTCTCCATATTGCATGAGTGTTGGAACATATTGAAGCATTCTATGTGGATTTGGGTATCCTTATGAATGGTAATCTAGAATAATCAACATTGTATGATTTTGGTAATGGTTTTATTTATCCCCTTGTCTCCACTAATTGGATAAGAATGGAAAAACTCCAAGATTCCTTGAACTTCAATTTCAGATACACACCTTTGAATTATGTCATCTCCAGAAGACTGACACATCAATAAATCTTCCCAAAAATATATTTTTAATTACAAAAAACTAATTTATTTAATTGTATGAGAGTTTATATTATTGTACTCTTGTGGATCAAAATCATTCAAAATATACATACCAAGGGTGTGGGGAAACCATTTCCCAGATGATTTTTTATGTAATATGTGTATTTGTATCACCGTATCTTCTTATTTTTACATGTGGGTTTTTTATAAAAGAGACATGTGGTCTTATTAAATATTATTACTCCCATTATTATAATGGATTTATTAAACAATTTTTTTAATAGTACCCACCTAATCAACACTGTCTTGGTGTCCTGTTTGTTTGGGAGGTATTTCGGCACAACATGTTCCATATAGTATATCACCTCAGACAACACCGAATAAGATAAAAATATGTCAAATGATAATACCAAAAAAAAACCCAAGATATATGTAGTGTAATTATTAACATTTTCTTTATTCAATGATTGTATTTAAAAATTTACTGGATAAATACATGTGCAACACTTTATCCAAATATTGGCCCCACATCACAATATCTTACATCACACATTAATTCAAACCAGTCATTCTAGTCTAGAGTGATCATAATTAGATATTAAATTATCATATATTTAAATTATTGAAACTATATGATGAAATATACACTTAATAAAAATATATAATCCTTCATTACATTACTTTTCAATAGTTTAAAATTTTTAGAAATATATATCACAAATCGTTGATAGAATCTTTAGTGTCCAAGGAAACTGTGGATTTCTCTTACTGAAGTTATGATTATTCAGTTGGATATTGATTCCATACTCATAAGGTCAACTTCAATTCCCTTTATAGATATCTGATGGGCTAATAATATACCATGTTTCAACATTAAATGGTACTTTTCTCAATTAAGAACTATGTTCATCTGTTCACGCCATTCTGAAACCACATCTATATTCACAATGGATATATTGAATGATTTTCCAGACACTAAGAAATAATCCATGAACACCTCAAAAATATTATCAATAATATCATGAAAAATATCCATCACACATAATTGTACTATATTGGAAGTATTACATATTCTAAAATACATGTGATGATAAGAATATCTGTTATATGGGCATGAAAAGTTGCATTTTTTATAATCTTCTGGAGAAATAAAAATGTAATTATATTCATAATTACCATAATGAAAAATATTTTTAATCATTCCCCAAAATATTTGATACCATCTAATCGATGACAGAAAGTGTAAAGTGTTCCAACCATGTGGCATTATTTTTCTTCTGATAATCATCACACACTCTCCATCCTATAACTTTCCTTGAAGGAATAATCTCGTTATTTTTTTTGAAATTATTATGATTCCACCCTTGTTTAGAATGACATACCAAATGATAAAAAATGAGTAGTCAAATATTAGATAGATAATTCCATCATAAAACAACTTGATCACCTCCTTCATCAATAACTCCTTTTATAGGAGGGTTTATCAACAATTGTGGATTCCATGATAGTTTGGCTACCACTTATAAGATAAACTGGTGATCAAAAGTTAATAGGATGATTATTTTAAGAGCATCCACATTCCATATAAAGGATATCTTACTTCATTTAAGAAATTTTTACAACACTTCTTCTTGATATGTATTTAAGGAAGAATTTATGAGGATATGTAATGTGTCATCCTCTCCTGTGAAATTGTAATTTAGTGATGATTTATGGGGAATCAATTCCACTTGTGGAACCACCCAGATTAATGGAATTATCGTTCATTTTTTATACTATAGAAGTTATCCGAATATATTTTCTTAGGATAATGGCTATGTTGGTTGGAAATAAATTGCATCTCTTCTTGTACAGAACCAATATAATAATTCTCATCACTTAAATATTTTGATACGTGTTGACATACATCATCAACATCACTACATTCCATTTGAATTTCCAATGTATAAATTACTTTGTTTCTTTTCTAATCCATTAGAGAGTATTTCATAACATCCTTCAGTATGTTGTATAAAAAACTATCATCAACTTAATTAAAAATCTACTCTTTTTGAGGGACATAAATAAAAACTTTCTTAGTTTCTCGGAATAGTCATCTAAATATTAGTTTCAATTTCGCATGTTCATCCATGTATAGTTTAATGAATTCCATCAGTATGATAAATTTCAAAAAAATTACTATGAAGTCTTACAAGATGCCCATGGAATACTTAATGGATTGATCAGGTAGATTAAACACCACTTTATCAAAACATCTTGAAAACCCTATATGGAATCTAGTTTACAATGGCTCTGAGATCACAAATATCCTTACCGAATTATAATTTCCTAATAATAGATGGGATGGAAAACACTTTTGATCACAAATCATTCATGAAATAACACGTTTAAAAAGACTTAAACATTCATTATTTATGGAGATGATATTATAGTATTTAATCTTCCTTTTATTTGATATAACATCTTTCTTGCAGAGTTCATAGGTAAGAATTTTACTTAACACCTCAGTAAAAGGAATATATATCTGATGCTTTATAATTACATCCATGAAATTCCCAAAAATATTAGCTAATTTTCACTACTTCATTTGATCTAGAAATACAAATGGTGGTACATAATGGTTCATGAAATTTTATCACCTTTCCTATATCACTTATTTATCATTTGATTTATCCCTTATTGATTGTAGAACATCCGGTTCAGCCACTTCTTCCAAAAATTGGGATGTTATGTCATGCTTCTCAATGACTTTCATGTTTTTCTTTGATCGAGAAGATTGAGATAGTTACATTCCACTTATCAAGTTACCCATAACGGCTTCTTGTGGATTATTCATCTCAACAAAACATGGAATCATTCTAGGTTATATTTTATAAAGTTCATTTGAATTCATCCCAATTTGGTATTCATGTATTAGAATGATTATCGTCTTATTTTGAATCCTATCTTCAGTAGTGATGATAAAAATAGAAATCATCTCCCCAAGATAGGAGTCCATATCCTTATTTAGTTGTTTCAATTGTATTAATTTTTTTTGATAACAATTGGGTTGTGTTAGATAATGGTTTTTAATAACTTTTTTGTTTGTTTGAATTTCTGTATTACTACTTCTTTTTATATGGACTGTGATATTGAGGTTTATCATACCTGGGAGTTATTTGAGGTTTTCGTTTGTACCTTTGTCGTTGTTGTCCAGTCTAACAAAGATCAATGTAATATAACCATGTCATATTTTATTATTATTAGAAAACATTTGGAGCATGATTTTGTGAGATTTAGCTTACCTCACTAATATATGGAGTAACATTTGTCCTTGGACACTCTCAAAAATCTTGGTTATCACCGTAATAAAAATAATTGGGATGTTTCATTAATTTTACATGAGAAGATATATTGAGATAGATTGAATGAATATTATTTGATATTGAGTCTAATTTGGTAGCCATTTGTGTAGAGAAACCAACATTGTGTAAGCACCTTTTCTGAGTAGCCCATTAATATTTACATTGAATGTTTTTTGTTGAAATATCTTATAATAAATCAAAAAATTTCATTTTTTTATTTTCCCGTGTTTTTTACTTGATCAGATGAATCCACTAGTTTTTTTCGAATAGTTAGTCCTAAAAATAAATTTTGTCCTTACAACCACAATGAGAGTCCATGATAAAAGGAATTTCTCATCGTCTCCATGAGTCATTCCCACGAATCAAAAAGAGACTCCCTCTCATGTTGCAAATAACTGTAGATATTCTTCTTTAGTGTTGCCGTATTGAATGTGGGAAATAATTCAAAAATATTTCTTGATCCAAATGCTCCCATATATTAATGGGGCATTCTAATATCCATTTTATCCACCCTTTGGTATTTCCCCTCAATGTGAATAGGAAAATTTGAAGCATTATTTAATCTTTTGAGACTGTGGTAACAAATGGTGTCAAAATTATCCAAGAAATTTATGTGTTGATAATTAGGATATTCACATAGGAACCCTTTAAACTAAAATATATTTTCAATAAATTTCAGGATATATTACTTAATCTCAATGTTTTATATTAGAATTAGGGGATGAGTGATTTATGATTCAACTCCATGAATTGAGGGAAGCTCATACTCAATCAATGTATGTAATAGTTGATACTGATAATGATAATATTATGGATATAAATTACTTATCTTATTGAACATAACCTAGTGAAAATTATTCTATTTTTGGTGTAGTTTTTGAGTGTGTTGCTGGGTTTCAAAAAGATGATACTACTTCAGCTTTTATTGCTTCTAACTGGACACATATTGAGACAGTAGTTGATGATTTTGTAGAATATAATCTATGAATAGAGGTGGATATTTATTTTTTAACCCTATAAGTAATGTGATTGGATTATCCATCATTATCGTATGAAATTTTTTCCAAATACATTTATAGATGTTTTTTAGTTCAATTACATTTTTTGCATTGGAACGTTTTCAATGAGCTCTCCCATAAATTATTGTTTTCACAATGATATAATCCCTTCGATTTTGGGAATGAAAAGAAGTACCTAAATACTCTCAACACACTTGGAATGAGTGAGGTAATTATTCATGCCACTATGGTCCTACATAAGAAAAAAATAAACCAAGAATAAATAGGAGAACCCAAAAATAACCAAAATGGAAATAAGATTTGAATATAATTATAAGTATTTTTTATTTTATATTTTAAAAATAATCAACATAATACCAAATTCTCGAAAAATCCTTCATGTCTCCTAGGAAAGGAAACCATAATTATCTGTTATTTTAGAAATATAGTACTTTTTTATGGACCTAATTGAATTTCTCCTAATCATTCTATATTAATAATTGAGGTATTGGGTACATCCATGGGGAATTATTGGGATCTTTTAAATTTTGTTCCTTGGATAACAAATTAATGATGAATTTTATTATAAATGATATTAATTGATTAATTAATTTCATAAACTAACCAAGGCCTTAGTTGACCAAATTCCAATGCCTAAGAAGGTTTTACGTACCTAAAAATAGAACAATAATAAACAACAAAATTTAAAAAATGATAATAGAAGTGTTTTCAGGGTGTAGACATCATTGGGAATAATTATAATTAGTTTTATCTTGATTTTTTTGTTGTTCATTATGAATATCATCATTGGGATTAAAATTCCGTAAATTCAACTTGGTCTAGAAGGTTTGTGTTATGTTATTACAAATATTTTTTTGGAAAGACAATTAACTTTGGAAAACACTCATGAAAATAAACCCTAAGGGATGACAAATGAACCTAATGGCCATGATAGTATTCATCATATTCTTTATTGGATCCCCACACATAGCATACTTGTTTTGTCATGGTATAACTAGTTAATGGTATAGAAACAACACAATGAAATTATTAAATTAATATATAAAAAAAAATACAATATTGATAAATCAATTACCTAAGTGATCCCTTATATTTGTCAACAACCTCAAAATATGGAGGTAGTATATCTTCTCATGAAATAAATTAAAGTAAAAAAATGTATTCGTTCCCATATAGTTCGTTACAAAAATAAGGATAAGAGAAATTGAAAGCCCCATCAAGATAACATCTCCATTATTTCACTAAATTGAGTTTCAATCTTCATCCACACAATTATTACCCATATAATATTTATTATTCACTTCAATGATCCATTATTAATGACCCATAGTGTCAAAGGTTGTTTACTGGTCATATTCTTTAGTCAATTCATGGTTTTGAGGTTAAATATAAGTCATGTAGATGTTTTTTGATTGGTTCATGGTTAGTTAAATAGTACATCAACTATGATTTTTGATATGCATAGTCCCTTTCAGACACATAGATTTTTCAAAGTTTTTATGGATTGAATTACCTTATGGAGACTATGCAATTTATAATGTCTCCTCAAATGTAATCTCACACCATCTTCTGGTGAATATACATGGGTTTTTAACAATGTTTACAATGTTGTGAGTGATTTTATCATAACTATTAAAGAATTTCCTTGATTACTAGGTTGGGTTTTATTGTTTGGCTTACCTTGTAAAAACTATGCACCTTGGATAATGGCACCAAATGCCTTTGATTTTCCTTCAAAATGACTAGTTCGTTATATATATCAAACGGTCTTAATTTTAAATGGAATTTTTACCTAATAAAACATATGAGGGTAATGAATATGGTTATGTGAAAATAAAAAGGATATTTTCAAGATGAGTAAATGATGAAACAAGAACAAGTACTCCAGTGTAGCACTACCAAAACAGCCAATGATTGGAGGTCTTCCTAGTTTTTAAAAAATGTTCCCATATAGATACAAACAATAACATAAACCAAAAACTAATTATGATGGGTAATTTCAAAAAACAACCAAATTATTCCAAAAAAATAATGATGTGTTAACAAATACATTATGATATAGGAACTATAACCTAATAATCTAAAAATTGTAATTTCAACCCCAAAATGTTTGGATAGAATATTTTCAAATTTTTTATATATGGGAAATGAAAAAGTGGTATGAATAATAATACATTATTCATGAAAACATTCCAGGTTCTTCTCATGGAAGATAATTTATTTTAAATATAACATATAATAATTTTTTATATTCCCCCATGAAATTTATTGTATGTTTTTTCATTATGAAATGAAAGAATAACTTTATAAAATAAGAAAAAATTATGATATCTACTATTTCATTTAGACATGAAAATATAATAAGAAAATTGAACACAAAATTAGTGGCCTCGAATATTAGTTTGTATATAAAAATATTCTAATGATCCTTAAATTCCATAGAGAATATACTTTTTAAAATATTTATACAAATAAAAATACCCATACATATGAATTCATTCTTTCAATGAACTATTCATTTTTGAAACAACATTAATTTACAGAAGGGAAAAGTAAAACAAATTATTGTGTGTATTCAATGGGACATAAATGAAGATATATAGAAATTGAAAACAATTTATTAATCAAAAAATCTATTGAATATGTAAAAAATATGTAAAAATAATATATCCTTATAGGTGTTCATATAATAATGATAACAACTGATCATATAATCATATTCAAATCAACAGAATCACTGATTCATTTTCATTGAATTTATTAAGTTTGTGGGAGGAATTAATTAAGATAAGGATTTTGGATATATAAATCAAGTATAAAATAATATCATAGAAACATAATATTTATTGAATAATGGAAAAAATATAAACATAAATGGTTGATGAAAATTGTGTTTTTTTGAAATAAACAATATTTATTAGACCTTGGATGTAGAATGAAGGATGGTGATTATGAAATCATATTTGGGAGGTGGAAAATATTTAAGAATGGGTAGATTCATTAAAGAAACATCGAGTTTTTTGGAATGTATATGGAATATTTTATGGTATATGGTGTTGATGTGATAGGGAATGTTGAGAATTGATGAAGATATTATATAATTTCTTGGATTTAAATCCCTGATTCCAATGATATATCTGGGGTTGTGGAGATTGGTGATTTATAGATATTAAAAGTAATATGGAAGGTCATGGTATCCTAGGATACATATCAATCTACTTGTCATATAGGGTAATATATACCTATAAAATGTTTATATTTTTAAGGATCCACAATGTATGAAACAAATTGAATGCCATTTGATAAATATAAATATTTTTTTACATTTTATTAACAGTATAATGGAAACATAACTAAATAACATAGTAGAAAAATCTACCATAGGTGTTTCAAAAAAAGAAATAATAAAAAACAAAAAAAAATTGAATCCTTCAATATTTAGTCATTATATCCTCCCACACAAATCAATTAGATGTTACAATTTAATATCTTTTGATTCCATAGTTTCAACACGGACAAGTATTCATTATATTTTATATCAAATTGAATAAAATATAACCTTTCATGGTTTCACATGATTTTTTTAAAATATGATTTTTTTAATATTGTAAACTAAAATTTAAAAATTATTTCTTTACATTTTAGGTATAAATATCATAATTAATTACTTATATTAAATCCTTCATTTAATCAACCCATTTTTTATATAAAATCAGTGGGATCAAGTTCTCAATCTTTTGGACTGTTGCTGGAACGTATTATCACATTCATCTTTCTATATTCCCATCATTAAGATCTAAAATTATTCTTGTCTAGTTTTTTATAATATGGAAAAATTTAAACACTTGTAAATACATTTTAAATTTTATGAAAAAAATAAAAATAAGATGTAGCCAACATTAATTTTTTTAAAAAATATTGATATTATATTATTTGAAGAGCAGAGAATGAGATCCATAAAATCATATATAGATGATGGATATTTTTCGGAAGATCTTGGTGGGCTTGATGTTAGTGTATATTTTTATTTCTAGGAGTATATAAGGATGGATGACATTAAAATTGAGAGACTATTCATCACTAGGTTATTTTCACCATAACCATAATATTGGAATTTTTGAAGTATTATTTTTGTTTTCATTCTTGTTGGAGAATCATTCAAATCCATTATCCCTATATTGGAACTATTAGGTATGTTTCTGATATGTCTTTAAGATAATAGAGATATTGGTTATTATATTTAAATGACTAAGAGTTAATTTGGGAAGCTACTATGTTTGTTCAAAAAATTAATGATTTAAGTGGCCTGATATTTGAGTGTTCAAAAGTTAAATGATCATAAGATATAGTGGATGAATAAATGACAAGGGCATGATAGATTCATAATAATTTTGCTGATTAGATTTGAATCATAATTATCATATATGATTTTTGAAAATTTAATAGGATTCTTCAAACCGATGAAATATTTAGTAGTGGGGTTAAATTTGAAAAAGGGACGACTCTCACTAAGAAACAAAATACTTATACTATAAAATCTAATAGTTATCAGGATGACCATAACATTCATGAAATATCTATAAATTTAAATAAAGAATAGGTCCACATGATTTATCCGATGATTTGTTAAGAGTAATTCTTAGTGGATATTAGAAATTTTGATATCTCATTTCATAAGAGTAATTAACTCTTATCAAATATTAGATACGGTATGAATATTTGAAAATGGTTTGGACTCTCACTATAAAATATAAGGTTTATTAGAATATTACGTAAGTTTCACCTTGAGGGAAACCATTATAAATTTTTTTACATAACATATTTTTTAGAATGTACATCAAAAAATAAAATAGGATGATCCACTGTTGTTCTTTAATTGAAAAATATTATATAATTATTATATAATTATTCAATATTGGATTATGGAAGATTTTATAGTGATACTTTTTCTTGAATATTATATGTAATTCAAATAAAACTATGTTAAAATATTAATATTTATCATACTTATGAAATTATCAAATATTTTAATTAATAATTTTATATATAAAAATGGGTATTACTTGAAATTACAATAAGGATTTTGGGGGAACATAACCACATAAAAATTGAATAAATAAGCTCATGGAAGATCATAGTGGACATAATAGTTGACAGAATATTTTAGAATATTTACTGGAATATTATTTACTACATTTAGTTATTTTTGGGTTATTTATATTTTCTCGATTAAGGTGGTAGAATAGTCTGAAGTGAAAAAAATGACAATTATATTGAGAGGATGAGAAATATAGACACCAAGACTGGGTATTTAAAGACTATGAAGAAAATATATAGAGACTATGTATTCATTGGTTTGAGATTGAGAAGTAAAATATTTATTTTCCAGAATATGTGAAAAAGAATGTCAGATTGATGATCAACACTGAATATTAGAGTTACAATTTTATTAAGAGGTTTTTTATATTTTGATTCATTTTATTTGAAGTATTTTAAATAATAACATCTTTATTATATAAAAACCTATTGTAAATGTGATATAAGAAAATTTTTTGTTTGAGAACCATTGAATACATGATTTATTCTATATAACAATGTTTTTATATATTGGGAGTCAATAGATTATATATGAGGAGTGGATGTCAATCCTAAAAAATATATACCACTTGAGTAAAATTTAAGGATTTTGTTGTTGAGTAAAAAATTATATCTTCTAAAACGAAATTATATCCCCACTTATTCATTAGTGGAAACTTTGTGGCTTAGTATTGACCCGATCACAAAAAAATCAGTTCCCACATTACAGCCGAACCTTATAAAAATTTTATTTTCTCTGTATTCATTTCATTTCTAGTTAAACTGGGTAAAATATTATATTACATAATGCGTAGATTGGATCCTAATATATCGCATTGGATTATTTTTAAGAATAAATTATAAAATACGTACCATTAGTATGCCAACTTCTCCCATCATTTGTACAAATCATTACTGGAATCATCATTCAGTATTATAGAATCATAGGTTCCTTTGTAATATTTCAATGTTGTTAGAGATAAATAACATTAATAATGTCCATAGTTGAGGTATTAATACCTATGATGGAAAAAAATATCATGGATTAATGAACATGATGAATTATTACTTCAATCACAAAGAAATTAGGTTAATATTATAGCTTCTATGGTTTTTCCACCAATTAAAAAATCATCACTAATTAATTTTTCGGATAAAAGGAATTTAATCATGGATAAAAATGAAAGATGTTTTTTACATATGTACTCATTAGATAAGGATTACACCAATGTGATGAGTATTTAAATAACTAAGTAGATATGTTTCAAAATATAAATATTTTTTTGAAAATCTAATGTATAAATAATCTAATTTTAAAATATATTTAAATTAGTTTGAAGATTTCAAAATATATAATGATGATTCTATTAATGTCTAATTTTCGTGATTAAATGAAATATTCGTCAATATTAGAGGCATTGAAGAAAATTGGAGGAATGAAATTTTTTCAAGATGCTAATAAAGAGCTTTCTTGACCTGTTTTATCCTAATTTTATTACATTTAATGTTAGGGATGACTAATTTGATGATATGATTTATAATATACAGATTTATTATAATATGAGGAAATATCCAGTGTTCAAAAAGAAAATCAATAAAGACAAGGATTTTCAATCCATGAGAAAACTCAAACTCAAATTAGATGATGATGATAAATAAAATGTAATTAATGAATAATAAGAAATGGATAATTTTCTTTAAAATATTTACGTATACGATGGTAAGGATATTTATAAAGAGAAAATGAATATACAAATGAAAAATAAGTTGGAAATAGTTTATTTATAGAGGTCTTTCAAATTTATAAATATACTAATCAAATAATGGAGTTGGTAAGTGTATGGCTTAAATGAAATAAAATTAATCTTAAAAAAATAAATGGTGTAATAGCTCAATAAATTTTTTGAAATATTTTGAGAGAAAAAAATTTCCTAGAAGGAAGCTAAATATTTTAAAGATAATTGAAGAGGACAGATACTCCACTTAAAATACCAAATCAAAATATTATAGTTTTGAAAAATTCATAAACATTATATCTCATGTTGAAAATCAAAAAGGATATTCAATAATTGATGAAAATAATTGTGAGATAACATAGAAATAACATATATTGAATTTTAAACATGGAAATTTTTAGGAGAAAAAGAATAAACACATGATTGAAATCAATCTCTTGAATAAAAAATATGGTAATAAAAATGAAGGAAATTCAGAACAAAATAAAATAAAATCATGTTACATTGATAAATTCCAAAATCTCATGAAGAATGTTATAGAGTACGATAAAATGGTGAATGAAATTATTGCAAAACTATTTATAAATAGAAAATATTTAAAAAAATTCATATTCAAGGAGTCCTAGAGTTGGAAAACTATTTAAGAATGTTAGTGAATATTTACACCAGGATATGGAAGTTAACGCTTCATCAAATGAATTTCTTAATAAATAATTCTCTAAAGAGTATGTTAAATATTCACCTATTAAAATTGAAATAAAATTTATTATTTATAAAAGTGAAGGTTATCATGATAAAAATTGGAATTTTTGGAATAATAATAATAATGGTAAATCTTATCCAACATCAAGATAAGAAAATATTAATTCAAATATAACTATCTCTTTAACAAATAAATAATAATTGTTTTTTGGAAAAAATAATATTTTTTAGGACAACACACTTAACAATATAGAATTTTAAATTTTAGATTATATTTCCAATTAAATGGAATTTTTGGTGAAAATACTATTCAATTTATTATAAGATATAATTAACTTATATTATTCATGAATCTATGTGAAATTACACTAAATTTAAAATAAGAAATTCATGGAATATGAATAAAAATTCATGGAATACGAAACCTATGAAGAAAAGACCATAAAAATCCATTCAGAATATATTTTATTATTTTTTATATATGTATATAATACGTTTCCAAAAGTTTTATTATAATGAGGTGTGAATGAATACTATTTAAATAAATACCACCTATAATGAAAATTGAGATGTAACTCTTAAAAAGAAGAAGGAAGAAATTAAATTATTTGATGAAGGTTCTCTAAAAGTTTATACTGAAGGTAAAACCTGGATTCTTGATATTATTTGTTCCACCCATAGAACTGCTGACACAAAATTATTAAATAATTTTGTAGATTATAATATAGGGAAATAGGAATTTTGAAATAAATTTTCTAAAATTATTAAATTAGTTTATAATGGTAAAACTAAGAAAAAAAATCTCCAATACGAAGATGAAATTTTTCATAATGGTCATAAAAATAATTAGTTATATATGGAAAACTCTTTGGAGATAGATTTATGGTTTTTTTAAATAAATACAAATTTCTTCATCATGAACACAAAATATTGTAGTTTTTTCACTCATTGAAAAAGAAAAAATAATAATCTTCTCCAAAGCTTATAACCTACTAATTCTTATAGTGGGAGTGCCCAAGATGAAAAGTATGTATATAATAGAGGACTCAGTCACCATGGCCAAATAATTTTTATTAATATTACAATGAAGGATGGTGTGAAATATCTTCCTTAAATAGAGAGGGTCGAATCAGAGAATATATGTGAATAATTAAGAATGGTGAAAATTGTTCAGGGAAATCACAGGAGTGTATACATTTAATCAATTAGATAACATGATCATAGTAATAATAACTTAGGAAATCATATATAAAACATACAAAAAAGGTGATTTTTATTTTATTACATCAAAATATTATTTCAGCCAAATGACCAATGTAAAATCTATAAAGAATAATTTATAAGTATTAGATATGTTTAAAAATATTAGAACATTGTTAGAAAAAATTGCCAAACTATATCAAAAAATTGATATATGATAACTGTGTCGAATAAATTATAACTATTTTTAAATATATCATAAAAATGATTGAATCATTCATCAATATTTTTAACTTTAAACTCCCTGATATAATGAGGTAGAAGAAATGAAAAAAAGGTTTAGTTGGGAAAGGAAGAACAATGCTTGTTGGGAAATCCCTCGCAAAATTCTATATTAGGGAATAATTATGTTCCGCTATACATATAAATAATGTATAATTAGTGGCACTTCAATGAAACATGAAATCATATATAATTTGGTTTATGATACATCAAATAGTTAATTACTTTTAAAAAAATTACAGTCCTTGTTTCGTGAAGACACAAAACACAAATTAGGGAAAAATTAAAATGAAAAATGAAGAAGGGATATTGATATATAAATATCAAGTGTTAGAGTTTATAAGTGATAGAATTTGAGGCTCCATATATTTGTTTAGACTTTTAATTTGAATATATTTGAAGATCAACCCAACATTACTTAGATAAAAAATGAATTTTGAAAAGTGTTGAACATGATTGATTTATAATTTGAAGTAAGAAAAATAAATTAGAAACTATGAAATAATCCATTTATACTAACATTTTTTCTAAAAAAATTATAGATGAAGATGAAACATATTAAAATTTGAATTCCAAATATCATATATTCAAGAAACATATTATTAGAAAAAATATTATTAAAATCTAAGAGGCTCTACTTCTGACATGAAGGATATTGAATCTTTAGAATTAAACTGCAAACAATTAAAAATTTGTGTCGTAATATATACTACAATCAGTTGAAAATATGTAAGAGTTACAATGAATAGAATAAATATCTTTACCAATTAGAATTTAATTGATGAAAAAAATATGACCCTATTTCTATTACTCAATATTTCTATAACATCAATAATACAACTCAAATTAAGCACACTGACAAATAAATTTTATGTTTTATTATCTTTGAAGACTAGATACATAAGAATCACAATTTAAAATAAATATTAAATTTATATATTATTTACCCATACAAGAAACCTTCTAGACTACACATATGAAATTCCCATATTCATATCCTAAGGAATGGAAACACAAGAATGGAGTGTGATTAAATGCTTAATAATGGAAAAATGATAAATATTTAATCCTAGATATGATCATATCATAAGATAGCTCATTAAAATTGGATAAATATATTATTAAGTAGAACATAGAGTAATAAGAGATTTTAATAAGTAATGATATAAATAAAATTATCCCAAATGATAAAACATATACCATCAAATAATAGATAAAAATATGTGACAATAATCAAGATCAATGGATCAGAATTAATGAAATTAAAATATGGAATTTTATGGAAATGAATCATAATAATAAACTATAGTGAAGTGCCCAGATCAGTGTGAATCACTGAGAGGGGGAGGGGGTGAATCAGTGATCCCTAAAAAATTTTTACTAATTGATTCCTTATCAATTAAACCTCTATGGCTGGTTAAAGCCTCAATCCACTCTTCTTGTATCTCTCAGCCTTTCCTTGAATGATGCAGTAAATGTAAAGGCACAGGACACAAGGATTTACATGGGTCGACACCAAAGGCCTACGTCCTTTCCATGTTGGTTATACGCCCCAACATGGTTTCTCCATTATAATCGGTTAATATTACAATGGTCGATACAGCATCCCACTGTATCTCTCCTGAGTCCCACAGGAGAGTCTTTATACTGCGTCCCACAGTGTTACCAGAGTCCCACTGGCCTGCTCCAGAATCCCACTGAAGACTTCTTCCACCCTGAGTCTCACAGGGGGCTTCTCTTGGCTCCTCGAGTCGCACGAGTAGCTCTTCTTCACTTTAAGTTTCTTCAAGTATCTTCAGCATCCTGGGATAAAGACTGCTGGCCTTTCTCTGTACCTCTAATCACTTGAGTTGATCAGGTCTTCTCGTCTTGCTCAGGATTTATCTCCTTCTTCTGAGGATGACCTGGCTTCTCTCCAATTACTGAATACTCAGACAATTGATGTCTTTAACTTCAGTCTGGTCCAGTCTCACTTCATCACAACTTCATGCACTGAGTGCATGGCAACTCTGCATCCTCATGCACTGATTGCATGGGTTCTCAATATTCTTCAAGAACTCTTAGTCTTGGACAACTCAAATTGCACACAGCCTGATTTAGCTTTGTTCACGTGTGCACGTGCATGCATGCAAGCATGCACTCCCCTTCTTTTCTTCTTGGTGCAGTAAACCAACAAAGGGTATAATCCTTTAAGCACACACCTTCTCTGAACTTCACACACTTTATTTGTTTTGATTACACACTTAAAAGTGTGTTATACTTTAGTGTGGATGTCCTCTTCCTTCAACTTCTAAATACGTACACTTTGTACACACCTAGGTTCGGCCTTCTTTGTTACTTGTTCAAGTACACATAAATTGTTCTTTGTTTTGCACACACTTGACTTGGGCCTCTTCCCACTTCTTGTTGCACACCCTTAGCCTGTAGGTTGTTCTTCAATTTTGCACACACAAAATGTGTCTTCACTTGGTGCACACACAAGGCATGAAAGCCTCAGGTCCTCTTCTCCACTTGGCACACACCCACTGTCCGTAGGTTGTCTTCTTCACTTGATCTCAAAGGAGGCGCGCAAGGGTATGCTTGAGCCGCGACCAAATTCTCTTCTGCCGCGCAAGCACTTGGGTGCACAAGGCATAAGAGCCGTGCAAGGCCTCGGGTGCAAGGCACCTCAACCACGGGGCGCGCAAGTGCTACTGCCCCGGGTACTTCCTGCCGCGCAAAGGGAAGGCGCGCAGGGAACACTTCACCTCCTTCTTCTTGATGCGCAAAGGATTTGCACGCAAGGAACACCTTCAAAGCCTCGGGTGGCTTCGAGACAACAGCCGCACAAGTAATTTGCGCGGGGCTTCTTTCTTCGTGAGGCAGAGAGAACTCACGGGACTTCGAAATTTCAACAAAGGATCAGCAAGCTTCTAAGAGGGCTCGGGCTCTCTTTTTATAGGCAAATGAATGCCAAATATTCCGGGTGATATAAATCTTGAACCACCGAGATTTTTGGTTCTTTGAAAATCTTTAAACACGATCCGCAAATCACGTTTTTTCTTTTCTGTTTCACACGGACTTCTTCCTTTATTTTCCTCTATGTGCATGGGACATAGAACGCATGCATGGCCTTCGGTTAAGGGTGATCCATGCAAAATATTAACCTCATGGCCTCGGCACTTCATTTGCCTCGATCGAACTCCAATTTTCCCCACTCAATGTGTGCATGCATATTTTATTGCATGATTGTGTTCAGTACGTCGAGACGAACCCAATGGATCCTTCATCTCGAACAACGGTGGCCGGGAACTCGAAATCCAGTGCTCAGAGTGCTCCTGGTTCGACGGAGGCACGCGGGTGGCAGCGGCTATGCTCGAGGTTGAAGACGGACCCCGGGCCGTTGGATGTGGAGTTGAGAAGACATCGGACGGCCGCGATCAGAAGATCTCACGCGGGATCGATCGTGCGGTCGAGATCTGGTGCGCGATCAATCGAGCGGCCAGGATTCGCTCCCGGTGAAAATTGCGCGTCCCACATCGAAACGGCGCGCGGTATTTCCACGGTTTATCACCCAGCTCATGCCGCATCCCCTCGATTGAACTTCCAATCTCCACGGTGCCGCCCCGCACCGTGTTCTCTCTGCGGGCGCGCTCATGCGCCCACCCCTGCCACTCGGGCGCGCGCTATGCGCCCTCTATGCACACTGACACTCTTGGGGGTACGCTCCTATGCCCCTGCCGCCCTGGCTTGCCCCACGGGTTCCCCCATGGGCGTGGTGTCCTAGTGCCCATGCCTTGGGGTTTGAACCCTCAAGGTGCCTTGGCTGGCCATATTTTTCGGCAAAGGTATGATTAAGGACTTTGTCAAATACAAAGTTCTCCTATGAGTATAAGCCAAATTCCAATTCTAAATGCCAAGCCAACTTCCTCTAAGCCATTCTTCTTCTACATTTTTCTTCTTCTTCTTAAGAATTCCTCCATTCATCTTAAACATTTAATCTTCACTTAGGAGTGAAATTCTTATTTTCACTTAGGATATGGAATTCTTAAGTTCTTCATTAGAATTCCTCCAATTCTTCTTCAACATGAATTCAATGCTTAGGAATGGAATTCTTCTTTAACGGAGCTCCTGAATCACATAAATTCTTCAACGAACTTCATTGATCCAATCAGAGATCAAATTGGAACTTCTTCAAATTCACATGCACTAGGAGATAGTGCATGGACATCATTAATCCACTTCATCCACTCAGTAGTTGTGGATGGATCATCTTCATATCCTCATGCATTGTCAATACAATGCATGGTCTTCAATTATTGTTGTGACTTTGTATCTTCAGGATACAAGTTCTTTGAACTTAAAGAGCAGCTCAACAATCGTCAGATATAATGATGATGCTCCATCATCATCCATTCTTCGAGTGGTGTAACTTAGTATCATCTTGATACAAGTATTGAAACATTAAGATCAGTTCTACAATCGTCTGATATTCATAGAGAATGTTTCAACCACAAAATCCTATGTCACTTAGTGAATATCCTAAGTGACATGCATCTTAGTACCATGGCCATTCTCCTTCATCACCATCACCATCACATCCTTTGTCATTCACATATTGAAACTCCTTGACATCCATCCATTCATTCCTTGACAACAACATACCTCATTGACAACAAATTCAACACAGTGCACTTCAATCTCCCCCTTTGTATTTGTTGGCAATATGCTAGACCACATATGAATGGGTCAATATGTGTGCCAATATTTTCTCCCCCTTATTGGCAATCAAATGCAAAGGTGTGGTGTGGTTCTCTTTCAAAAATCTCTTCCTCCCTTTGAAAAGTATTTTCTTGAAAAACACTGAGAGAGGGATGATGTCACATGTTCTCTTTAGCAAAGAACCTTTAGTAAATCAACTCTATGTCTACTTGGGCTAACCCGGTGTAGAAAACAAGAGTGATGTAACCATGGAACTCAATGCTGTCCAACATTCACTGTACATGTGAGATCATGCTCCATGGGGTTGAAATTTTTCAGATATTACAATAAATTGCTAAATCCTGTACATACTTCACAAGACTCATTAGAAAGTTCAGTGCAAAGATAATGCTTCCCCTTTCAACCATTTCTCTTCAATCAATACTCCCCCTTAATTGTCATGATGAATACAATTAAGAAACAAGGGATGAAAGTATGATTGGAATACCTTCACTTTTCCCAAGATGGTATTAAATCTCAGAATCCCATTTTCTACAGATTGGCTCCCCCTCAAGGGGTGCACTCCATTCTGTCCAAACCATCCTCCAGTTGAGAATGATCATCATCTTCAATTCCCTGCAGTGTTAGCACATGTAAATACCAGAAGTATAAGGGAATAAGATGGAACCTCCTTGGTTCATCAATGTGAACAACAAGGTTGAGAAGATTCTCTCAACCAAGATGTCCCATTTTCACCATTCTTCACACTTGCACATTTGATCTTCAATGATGTTTGTGCTGGTGTGGATCTCAACACCTCTTTAACTTCTTTGTGTGTGACTCCTGTATTTCTAGGTGCCTTCTGAGCACTAGAGTCTCCTGGTGCAATCTTCATTCTTTTGAAGAATCCCTTCTGAGCTGGAATGAATATCATGCATTTATCACTAGTATGTCCAGCTTGATTGCACCTCACACACAGAACTTGATCTTCATGTGAAATCTTTTTCTTTCCTTTTGACTAAGCAATTGCCAGAACTTCATCTTCACCTCTCTGCAGATCTTTGGAAAGTTGCAACTGATTTGGCCATATGACAAGTAAGTCCCTTGGAAGTGTGGCCTCAGTTCTAGAAGTTCCACATGGTTCTTTTGATGCTGTTAAGATACCTTTCTTAGGCAACTGATTTTCAATCAATCCCTTCTGCTTCTTCTAGATTGATTGTCTTTTTGAGTCCAGTCTGCTTCTATTTAACTCCATGGCTTGTTCACAAAGAACCATGGTGTGTCCTTTCTTTCCACAGTAGAAGCTTGTTTTCTTGGTGGTCCTTCTGGATGCATCACCCTTCTTGGATTTAGACTCCAAGGACTTCTCTTCCTTTTTCAACATCTTCTGAGGAGCATTGTCACCTCTCTTCTGTTTGCATCCCAAGGATTCTTTCTGAGCCAAGTTCTGTGATCTTTTCTTCTTTCTAGCTTTGGATACAGTTGGAGATTGACATGTATCATTCTTTTGACCACTTTTGTAACCATCCCAGATGTTGTCAAGAAATCCAAATCTGTTAGCAGTAAACTGATGTCTCTGGACCTGTGGATGTTTCTTATTTCCTTCCGGATTGCTCCCCCTTGGCATGGGCTTCCTTTGTGCTTTGACATTTAGTGGATTGTACCAACAATCCTTTTCACAGTGCCCATACTTATTACAACACCAACATTGACCCACAAATCTTGACTTCTTCAGTCCTTCTGATATTAGGGTACTTTTCTGGAGCTGCTGTGTTGTTTCAGGAGAGCTCTGCTTCTTCATTTTCTTCATCCATACTTGTTTGGAATTATTTTTCCATCCTGCACTTTTTGTGGAAACACAATTAGAAGCATCAGTACAAGATGGTATGGATGGTACCTTCTTTCTAGAAGATGTTTCCCTTTTATTAGAGTATGTCTTTCTTTTAGAATCATCCTTCTCAAAGCTCAATTGAGTGGCAACATTTCTTCTTTTAGCTGACTGGGAGGATTCAGCTTTGGGTGATTGCAGATTTTTCAATATCACCTCTTGTTCTAAGTATCTCATGTTGATGGAGTTCTTCTCATCCTCAACAGTTATTAGCCTTCCTTCCCAATTTTCTTTCAGTTGTTCTAACTGGTCTTCATGAACCTTCTTCATTTCTTGTAATGAATTGTCAAGCTCCTTCACCATTTTGACTTTGTCTTCGAGTTGATAATCTCTGACATTAATTGACACATTGTGCAACTTCTCTAGTGCATGGAAAACTTCTTTGATCATTATCATAAATATTTCTTTCTCAGAAGAGCTTCTTTGCAATTCTTCATCAGTGTCTTCAAATCTGTCATTGCAATGGGAAATAGTTTCATCTTTAGCCTTCACCAGCTTTCTGAGAGTGTTGGTTATGCCAACCCTTTTAGCCAATTGGACTTCCAGGGAATTGGATTCATCTTCTAGCTGTAATTTTTCTTCTTGAAGATCAAGGATGCCTGTAGCTATACACATTGTCACTTCCTTGGGGACTGTCTTCTGAAGATATTTGATTGCATTTAGAAGATCATTGTTCCTTCCATCTTCATCACATCTAGAGCAGGCTTCATCAGAAGAATGATAAAAGGAATTGTCATCTGATGTGACTTTCACATTTCTTTCCATAGAAGGAGTTTCTATTATTGCAACAACCTTCTTCTTCATCTTCTTTGCCTGTTTCTTCATTCTGTTTTTCAGAGTCTTGACAGATATCTCCATTTGAGGCTGTTCTTTCATTTCCTCAAATCTGCACTCCATATAGACTCTCTTGGATATTTTAGAGGTAACCTCCCTCTGATACCAATTGAAGTGCCCAGATTAGTGTGAATCACTGATAGGGGGAGGGGGTGAATCAGTGATCCCTTAAAACTTTTTACTAATTGATTCCTTATCAATTAAACCTCTATGGCTGGTTAAAGCCTCGATCCACTCTTCTTGTATCTCTCAGCCTTTCCTCGAATGATCCAGTAAATGTAAAGGCACAGGACACAAGGATTTACAAGGTTCGGCACCAAAGGCCTACGTCCTTGCCATGTTGGTTATACGCCCCAACATGGTTTCTCCATTATAATCGGTTAGTATTACAATGGTCGATACAGCATCCCACTGTATCTCTCCTGAGTCCCACAGGAGAGTCTTTATACTGCATCCCACAATGTTATCAGAGTCCCACTGGCCTGCTCCAGAATCCCACTGAAGACTTCTTCCACCCTGAGTCTCACAGGGGGGCTTCTCTTGGCTCCTCGAGTCGCACGAGTAGCTCTTCTTCACTTTAAGTTTCTTCAAGTATCTTCAGCAGCCTGGGATAAAGACTACTGGCCTTGCTCTGTACCTCTGATCACTTGAGTTGATCAGGTCTTCTCGTCTTGCTCAGGATTTATCTCCTTCTTCTGAGGATGACCTGGCTTCTCTCTAATTACTGAATACTCAGACAATTGATGTCTTTAACTTTAGTCTGGTCCAGTCTCACTTCATCACAACTTCATGCACTGAGTGCATGGCAACTCTGCATCCTCATGCGCTGATTGTATGGGTTCTCAATATTCTTCAAGAACTCTTAGTCTTGGACAACTCAAATTGCACACAACCTGATTTGGCTTTGTCCACGTGTGCACGTGCATGCATGCAAGCATGCACTCCCCTTCTTTTCTTCTTGGTGCAGTAAACCAACAAAGGGTATAATCCTTTAAGCACACACCTTCTCTGAACTTCACACACTTTATTTCTTTTGATTACACACTTAAAAGTGTGTTATACTTTAGTGTGGATGTCCTCTTCCTTCAACTTCTAAATGCGTACACATTGTACACACCTAGGTTCAGCCTTCTTTGTTACTTGTTCAAGTACACATAAATTGTTCTTTGTTTTGCACACACTTGACTTGGGCCTCTTCCCACTTCTTGTTGCACACCCTTAACCCGTAGGTTGTTCTTCAATTTTCCACACACAAAATGTGTCTTCACTTGGTGCAAACACAAGGCATGAAAGCCTCGGGTCCTCTTCTCCACTTGGCACACACCCACTGTCCGTAGGTGGTCTTCTTCACTTGATCTCAAAGGAGGCGCACAAGGGTATGCTTGAGCCGCGGCCAACTTCTCTTCTGCCGTGCAAGCACTTGGGTGCACAAGGCACAAGAGCCGTGCAAGGCCTCGGGTGCAAGGGACCTCAACCATGGGGCGCACAAGTGCTACTGCCCCGGGTACTTCCGGCCGCGCAAAGGGAAGGCGCGTAGGGAACACTTCACCTCCTTCTTCTTGACGCGCAAAGGAGTTTCACGCAAGGAACACCTTCAAAGCCTCGGGTGGCTTCGGGACAACAACCGCGCATGTAATTTGCGTGGGGCTTCTTTCTTCGTGAGGCAGAGAGCACTCACGGGACGTTGAATTTTCAACAAAGGGTCAGCAAGCTTCTAAGAGGGCTCGGGCTCTCTTTTTATAGGCAAAAGAATGCCAAATCTCCCGCGTGAGATAAATCTTGAACCACCGAGATTTTTGGTTCTTTGAAAATATTTAAACACGATCCGAAAATCACGTTTTTTCTTTTCTGTTTCACACGGACTTCTTCCTTTATTTTCCTCTACGTGCATGCGACATAGAACGCATGCATGGCCTTCAGTTAAGGGTGATCCATGCAAAATATTAACCTCATGGCCTCGGCACTTCGTTTGCCTCAGACGAACTCCAATTTTCTCCACTCAACGTGTGCATGCATATTTTATTGCATGATTGTGTTCAGTACGTCGAGACGAACCCAATGGATCCTTCATCTCGAACAACGGTGGCCGGGAACTCGAAATCCAGTGCTCGGAGTGCTCCTGGTTCGACGGAGGCACGCGGGTGGCAGCGGCTATGCTCGAGGTTGAAGACGGACCCCGGGCCGTTGGATGCGGAGTTGAGAAGACATCGGACAGCCGCGATCAGAAGATCTCGCGCGGGATCAATCGTGCGGTCGAGATCTGGCGCGCGATCAATCGAGTGGCCAGGATTCGCTCCCGGTGAAAATTGCGAGTCCCACATCGAAACGGCGCACGGTATTTCCGCGGTTTATCACACAGCTCCTTCCGCATCCCCTCGATTGAACTTCCAACCTCCACGGTGCCGCCCCGCACCGTGTTCTCTCTGCGGGCGTGCTCTTGCGCCCTCCCCTGCCACTCGGGCGCGCGCTATGCGCCCTCTATGCACACTGACACTCTTGGGGGTACGCTCCTACGCCCCTGCCGCCCTGGCTTGCCCCACGGGTTCCCCCATGGGTGTGGTGCCCTAGCGCCCATGCCTTGGGGTTTGAACCCTCAAGGTGCCTTGGCTGGCCATATTTTTCAGCAAAGGCATGATTAAGGACATTTTCAAATACAAAGTTCTCCTATGAGTATAAGACAAATTCCAATTCTAAATGCCAAGCCATCTTCCTCTAATCCATTCTTCTTCTACATTTTTCTTCTTCTTCTTAAGAATTCCTCCATTCATCTTAAACATTTAATCTTCACTTAGGAGTGAAATTCTTATTTTCACTTAGGATATGGAATTCTTAAGTTCTTCATTAGAATTCCTCCAATTCTTCTTCAAGATGAATTCAATGCTTAGGAATGGAATTCTTCTTCAACAGAGCTCCTAAATCACATAAATTCTTCAACGAACATTATTGATCCAATCAGAGATCAAATTGGAACTTCTTCAAATTCACATGTACTAGGAGATAGTGCATGGACATCTTTAATCCACTTCATCCACTCAGTAGTTGTGGATGGATCATCTTCATCTCCTCATGCATTGTCAATACAATGCATGGTCTTCAATTATTGTTGTGACTTTGTATCATCAGGATACAAGTTCTTTGAACTTAAAGAGCGGCTCAACAATCGTCAGATATAATGATGATGCTCCATCATCATCCATTCTTTGAGTGGTGTAACTTAGTATCATCTTGATACAAGTATTGAAACATTAAGATCAGTTCTACAATCGTCTGATATTCATAGAGAATGTTTCAACCACAACATCCTATGTCACTTAGTGAATCTCCTAAGTGACATGCATCTTAGTACCATGGCCATTCTCCTTCATCATCATCATCATCACATCCTTTGCCATTCACATATTGAAATGCCTTGACATCAATCCATTCATTCCTTGAAAACAACATACCTCATTGACAACAAATGCAACACAGTGCACTTCATATAGAAAAAATTGGTTTACAAATCATAAACTAGTTGATTAGGTATCACTACAATGTTCCTATAATATGGTGGAATTTAAATTACTACCTCATTCCCATAGTTGTATAAGAATCAATATTTTATTCCCATAAACATGGTGGGGAAGACATCACAATGTGAATCCCATAAAAAATGAAGGTAGAATAAGTTACTGATTCTCACACTAGAGAAAGCATCAATAAAAAATTCTCATAATTATCATATGAGATATAAATCAACAACATATGCGTAAGAGGGTGACTTAGGACTCCATATTTCATACAAATAGTTATCTATTCCATTATAAAATCAAAAAAATAAAACTTCATCCATAAATTATTTAACCCTTGTAAAAGTTATTGGTTTTCGAAAAAAACATTTCGATAATATTCTATAATACATATAGTGAAAAAAGTTGTGTGGTGGCTTAGAAATACCCCAAGTGCAACATACAGTGCATTTAGTATGTTTCCATAGATTAAAAATAAAATTTTATGATCTTTTGAGAAATCAATTGAAAAAATATGAAGGAATTACCCATTTTTGAATGGCATAAAAATTCCATAAATGTATTGAATTTAAAATTAAATACTAGTGCATAATAATAATAATAAATTATTCCTTAAAACCAAAGAAGTTATTTTTTGATAAAATGAAATATAATTCTTATTCCAAAAAAATCATTGATAAAACATTAAAACACTAAAGATTTTCTTCTTAAGAAAATTCCAAAGACATTGAACTCCTATAAAAAATAAATAATAACTCTTTAAAATCAAAATTTTACTTTTGAAAAATATGATAACATTTCCATTTTTTTTAAAAACATCACGTATAAAAATAATTTTGAAAAAAAAAATTAAATCATGTAAATAAATCTTCATGAAAAATAATTCTCATTAAGTGAGAGAAACCATAAAATGGATTTTAGAAAACATTTTCACTCTAATTTGATAAGATGAATATATGAATAAAATTAAAAAGCCATTTTTGAATGTGTAAATAGAAAAAAATTGAAAACATTTAAATTTAAAAAATGCTATCAATAATGATTCCATTAAAGGTACATACTAATTTTATATTAAATTTATAATGGAAGAAAAAAAAATTTATTTTCAAAAGAATAAAACCATTATAAAATTTTTAAATACCTTTCATGAAACCCAAATTATAAAAAGAGTACCACAAATTCAATTTTCAAATAGTAGAAGGGAGTATGAATACCACATGAGATAAGACATAATAAGTTTTCGGAATATGATGGAAAACATTGTAAGGAAATGGAAATATATTTAATGAGGAGAAATAATTATTATAGAGAATGATAATTATTCATAGAGATGATATAATATTTAGAATGAAATTCAGTAATATAAAATATCTTTATTAAAAAGGTATTCTCCCTATGTATGAAATGATGGTTCGATGAAATAAAATCATAGAGTGGACAAAACCCAAAAAAATAATGAAGTTCATTAATAAAAATTATAACTTATGGAAAACAGATTCCAGTTATCAAAATACCTTAGTAAATTTAGTAACACATTAATATAAAACCCTTTAAATTGGATTTTAAGATTAATTTTAGAATCAATTATATTTCTTGAAAAATTATGATAAAATAAATCTATTTCCAAAAACATTTCTATAATGGTTAAAATGAAACTTTTTCATGATGAAATTAGAATTCATAAGTATAAGATACAATGAGGAATTTACCCCTATTTATATGTGTAGAAAAATATCATTTCTCAAAAAAATCGTTAGTTTTCATTAAACATAACATTATTTAATGTTACAAAGATCGAAATATGGGAAATAATTGAATTTTTGAAACATAAGGTCTAAAATCTTTCTATCCATACATTTTGGTGATTAATTGAGTGACTTTATGGTTTTAAACTTATTTTTTTAACTTTTACAATAATAAAATTTTATTATGATAAGTACATTTTAACCATAGTAATTAATTATAATGAAAAATATAAGGATTAAAATTATTAACTAATTTTAAAATTTTATATTCATATTTGAAAATAATTTAATCAAATATAATTTTTATCTCTTAGTGAAAATAATTTTATAATCATCACCTACTTTATATAAAAATAGTTTCTATGAAAATATTTTTTAAGCGAAAAATTTATTTTTTGGATTTAATGATAAATTTTTTTTCATTAAGTGAATTGGTTTTTTAGAAAAAAAATATGTTATGTGGGTTATAAATAGTTACACAAATAAAATTTAACAAAATAATATTTATTTAATTAAAATTACAAAAGATATTAATTTTGGAAAATATTACTCTGGTCTCTAACATGTTAATCATTTATTGTGAAATATTTACATAGTATTTACATATGAATCAACTTACCCCATAAAAAATTTAAGAATTAGATGCTTTTAATTTTTTTTTTAATTTATTAATTATTAATAATATAGACTTAAATGATATGTTTTTTGTAAATATTTATTTTTCATTTTAAATAATTGTAGAATGATATGAAAAATTTATCCTATGATAATTTTTGAAGGTTTTTTCTGAAATGATGTGAATTCTTTTGAAATAATTAAATTTAAAAATTTTAAATATTTATTTTGAAATTAATTTATATAAATAAAAGCAATTTATATTTCAAAATAAACCATTTAATATTTTTGTGTTATTAATCATATTTTATATGAATTCTCTATTTATTACATTATTTTTAGTTACTCTTCATTTTATATTCTCAATTTCATTAAATAATTTTCATATAATATGTTGTGATTCATTTTCATTCATTGTTTTATGTGGTTAAATCTACCATGTACATTATCTATTTAGAATATATAAATATATATTCCAAAATATTTTGGTGTTACATTCTTCCCCCTAAAATAAACTTTTACTCAAAATTTTAATTATCATCCACTAAAGCATGATTCTAAGGTATCCATAAAATTTATTATATATCATCTACAAATATATCAACCATAATATCACTGGAAATTGATATATATTATTCTTCTTATATAATCTTCTTTAGGAGTTCCTAGGGACATTCCTTTTGGTGTTCATTTTCAGGATCCCATTTACAAAAAAGAGTAAAGAGGTTCAAAATAATGCCTAGTAAAGTCCTATTACATGATAATATGAATATTAAAACACAATTATATGATTTGTTTCTCTAATAAAAAATTTATTTCACCCTTCGATATTTTCATATAAACCATGATATAATTTTTACAACATATAACTCTTTAAATTAAACCATGGTTATCTATTATCATTTTCTTGTTTTTTTCTCTAACATAGCTCATAATATAATTAAAATATATCAAAACCCTTAATATTAGATTTCATATAGACTGATATTAGCTATATCATATCCCATGGTCATGTCTATCTTGGTGTGTTATGTCATACACAATCATTCTGCATGTGAGTAATGATTAATTTGATACACAAAATTCCTTTTTTAAAGTCATTACCCTTATGTGCATCTAAACAAAATCCACACCAACATTACAATATCCATACAAGGATGAAATTATTAATAGAACCAAATGATATCTAAATTGTTAAATCATTAGGATGTATTTTATACTTAAAATAATATGTTATAATTATCCATTGGGTATTCACTAAAAGTTTACCAACCAAAAACCCAAAAGAAGTAAAATGATCCGAAAAATTAATGAAAGCCTACTCTGATAGTAACTAATGTGACGCAGTGTTGACATATCATTATTACACATCATTTCTGTAACATTAACCTTAATTCTCACATAGATCTCACACTCCCAAATAAATATAAATCATTAGTGTCTATGGGGACTAGCTACATAAGCAACTCATTATACAAAACATATGAAATATCCTAATAATATAACAATACCAAACTCCCTTATAGAAATTTCAGAATTTATAGTCATCCTCATAACCTAAGGGATATATACATAAGAAAAGGGTGAGCACAAATTATTATTAAGGGGAAACTTGTTGAAATTACATGAAGGGTAAGATTATAAGCCTGAGGGAAAACATGATCATGGGAGAAATGTATTATTTAAAATTAAATTGGACAGTATGAGTTATCCCTAATACATGCTAGCAAGACAGGTGCCACTAAATTGAAAATAAATAAAATAAAATAAAATTATTGTAACATGAGACCATAAACAACATCTATGTGTCATAATAATAGGCACAAAGATATGTGATGTCATAAAAATGTATCATAATAGTAAACTATTAAATAACATGGATTTAGAAATCACAAAATAATAAGGAGGTAATCACTACCCATTTCCTATAACTTGGTGTAGCAGGAATCACTACATGATTCCCCTAGTGGGGAAAGAATCAAAACATAATCCCCCTAGATAATGTACATGAAGGATAAAAAACCTCACATACCTAAATTAGTGGAGAAATAATAACTTCTAGACACCCATTATGAATTGATTTTCAATATTAAATTACCATAATTATCTCATGATATATATATCATTAAAAAATTAATTCGGGCGGGATATATGACTCTCTACAATATAAAAATAACCATTCACACATATGTATTCCCTTAGAATTTGGAAACATTAAATTTTATATATCAATTATTTAATCCATGAAAAAGATATGATCTTTATAAAAAATACATCCGTATATAATTACATAAAACAACTGAATAATATATTCAAATAGTGGATTAATAATATACACTGTTTAACATCAAAATAACTATTGATGTTTCCATATATGGAAAAAATATATTTTAATATATATGAATAAATAATTTGAAAAATAATATTTAATAAAGCTTTTTTAATGAAGTAATAAATCCTTTAAAATTTTCTATTTAAAATAAAGTACATGATATTGGTAAAAAAAGAAAAAAATTATTCTTTAAAGACAAGGAATTTGGATTTCAAAACAAAATTATAAGAGATGATTCATTAGAAAAAACATTTTCTGAGAAAAAATAAAAATTTTATGATTTATTAATTAAGGAAAAAATAATAAAAAAAATTACAAAAATAAATAAATGGTTTTTATAATAAAACACCTATTTTTTTTAAGATATAAGAATATTTAATTTTTTTTACAATCATGTTGATTTAAAATAATTTTTTATAAAATATTAAAATTTGTATTGGATGATTCATAAATAATATTTATTATAGGATGAAATAAATTATAAAATTTATTTTAGAATACATTTTTAAGGTACTTATTAAAATTTAAAGTTATTGTTTATGTTAAAAAGAAATTTTCAAAATAGTAATGTGTAAATGTTGTAAAACATTTACTTTTAAATAACATCTAAAATAATAGAGTTCTGAAAAGTCTATAAGGATTTTTAGAAGTAATATGGAATTTAATATAAAAATTATTAATTTTAAATTATTTAAAACCATTTTAAAATTTTATATATCATTGTTGAAAACACGGATTTTAAAAAGAGTAGGAAAAATTCATTTTTTAAATTATAGAAGCAAAACAAGAAGGTTACTAGGGATAACTTATAATTATGGTTTCATATATAAACCAATATCATAATAGGTAAAGGTAAATATTGATAATGTTGAGAAACATTCATTAAATATGATAAGAATCATTCTTCACAATGATATAATTTTTTAGAAAGGAATCCATCAAGGTAAAATATTTGAATTAAAAGCATATTATACTTTGAGATAGAGATAAATTAACCTAAAATAGAATATTATGGGGGATGAAACCAATAATTTATGAAATAATTTCATGAAGAATAATTATTACTATGTGAAAGTTAATTTTATTTATAAAAATACCATTTGGTTTTTAGTAAAACGTGAATAAAAATCATTGACAAAGTTTCTGAAGATGTATTTTCAAATCCATTATATTTCATTAAAAACTTATAGGGACATAAATACATTTTAATATATATATATATAGACACCATAAAAATTAAATAAGTGGTTAAAACTTATAACATATCAGTGAATCAATGTTGAGATGAATAAATAATTTCAATCTTGATTCCATTTGAATCAAAATTCATTTAAAGGAAAATCAAGATATGGACCTTCAGACCCATTAATTTCATGAATATAGTAAAATCCATCCATTATGAATTAATCAAATAATATCAAAGAAATTATGGTTCACATCATGAAATATGTCTCAAGAATGTTAATTTTAGAAAAAGAACCCATTGGCATAATTTCTGACTTCCACTGGTGATCTTTAATATCATGGTCAACATGATATTTATCATTAAAATGTCCTTCTAAATGGAGAATATATGTAAACTAAATGGGACCAAAAGAAAATGGACATATGATAAAATTTTAGAAGGATAAATATGACAATGTTTTTGGATATAATTTTGAGGGATATTTTTTTCATTATGGTATGGAAATGATCCCATTTTTTAAGTGGGGAAATATGGAATTTCTGTAAATACTCATTTGTTTTAAAAAATGGGAAAAATGATTCAAAGGTAAAATTATTATAATGTGTGAAATAATGGAATGTGATACATGTTATGGCCTAGAATAATCTCAAAAATGAATTTTATAAAATAAATTGATGATTTAAGGATTATACTTTAGTTGTTAATGTTTTAGCATAATTAACATTTACTACGTTAATTAATTTTTATCTTGATTAATACATTTCAGAGAAAAAAATAATATTATCTTTATTAAGTAATTTGAAAAAAATCAAATTTTATATCTAAAAATTATTTTTTAAAATAATTGTTCATGTGAGAAAATATAACTTTAGAATTAACACACAAAGTGCATAAAAAGATTTTTAAGAAAAGTGTTTTTTAATCCATAAAATTAATTTATTTCATAAATTTTCAATTATATATATTATAATTAAAAACAAGTGTTTAAAAAAATAAAATTTTATTTCTAATGATATCCATAACACAATTTTATAAAAATAATAATTAATCGAATTTAAAGATCAAAAATAGTTCTTTATTTGAAATTATTTCTTATGTTCATATAATGATAATGATAGGATTTTTAAATTGGTATTTATCTATTTAAAATGAACCATATTTCAAATTAAATTCATTTTGGAAAATGAAAATATTCAATAAGTTTTAATTTTTTATTTTCATCAAAAAAATTTCATAGACATTATGGTTTTAGTATTAACTATTATTTCAATATTCACCAAAAAATAAATTGTTTTACAAAATTTTTAAAAATTTACCCTAGGATAAAATTTCAATGATGACTTAAAAAATTATGATCAATTAATAAAAATAAAAATTTATAAAATATTAATTTAGTGTAAAAATAAAATATATAATGGAATATCTATTTTATTGAATATTGAATTGATTTATATTTAAGTGTTATTAATCATATTTTGTAGGAATTTATATTTGATCAAAATATTTATATTTAATAGATGATTTTTTACACATAATTTTTTTAATAGTATTAATCTAATATGTTTGAAATCATTTTCACTACATGTTCCATGGGGAACAATCTATCAAACATAGTATTAATCTAATATATATATATATCCTAAAATCTTAGGGAATTATAAGAATACCATTTAAGTAAGGGTTCCTATATATGAAGGAGAAAATTTTTTAGGTACCAAGTGGGTATTAAAAAAATAAAAAAGGTGAGATGTAAAGTCAAAAATATATATTTCTATGAAATCGTTTTCCATCGGTGGAAAGAATATATTTTAAAGGGAAATGTTTACGGATCGAAAGAATATAAGCTATATAAATATTTATTACAGTGGAATATCATAAAAATTGAAAAATATACAAGATAAATTTGAAGTATTATTTAATTAATGAATAAATCAAATAAGAAATATTTACTAAGAAACTTAAACTCTTTATATGGGAATGCGATATAAGAATAAATAATAAATTATAAAATTCCTTGTATAGCATATAGCCATCTGTTATATCATAGTACTCAACCCCCATGATATGGTTAATAAAATGGAACATTTTCATGGGAAATATAATATAAACAAATTTTTTTTTATGCATTAACCTTAATTGGAATGGTTTATGACAATGAAAGAATCGTCTTACATGATAAAGAGTATCATATTTATGTATTTTCAAAAAACATAGAGATATTTACTGAAATTCAAATAAAACATGAGATGAACTATTTACTCAGATTATATGTTTCATAGTAAGAGAACAAATGTTATCATCCATTTAAATAAAATTCAATATAATTTTCCAATAAACATAGGAAATATGACTCTAAAAGAGTAAAAAAACCAATAATAGATGGAATGAGAATGAGAAAAGATGAAATATAATGAAATGATAGTTACAAAAACATTAGAAGAATTATTGATGGACTTATATATCTATTATAATCAAGATATGACATAATATTATGTAATGAATATTTATAAAATATATGAGACAGATTCTATGGAGGGTCATATTCTAATAGAAAAATTAAATCCTAGATATAATAATGGAACATTGTGTTGTGGTTTTTTATTTATAAATAGTGTTGATCTAAATCTAATAGTTTTCGAGGAAGAATATTTTGAAAGTAATTTCAATAGATTAAAATTCATGATATATATAAATTAATTTTTAGAAGAAAGTTATTTGAGATAAAACAATATGAAGAATAATTTAGTGACCTTTATCACAACTTAGGCTGAATATATAGTAGCAATACATTTTTATACTCAAATTATTTTGATGAATGTATATCTAGAAGAGAGAAAGTAAATTTTGAATACCCATTGAGGAATTTTGTGATAATAAAATCACTATATATCTTTATAAAAATATTTACAACATCTTAAAACCATGTAAATTAACATTAATTATCTTTTCATCAATAAAAATGTGAAATTGGGATGTGAATATGGAATATATAACCAAAAATAATTGGATAATGGGTGTTTTAAACTATGTAATTATAAGGGAGATGTTTGATGAGTTAAGGATAAAATTTCATATTTATAATTTCCCTATCAATTATATATGAATGGAAAATACCCCCACATTTATTATTTTTTTATCAATGTGTGAGTGTAGCATAACTCATTAATTATCTGTTTTGAATATAATGTTCTCATTATTATAAATAGGTGGTATAAAAATTATATATGATCTTGGATTAAGGATGAGAAAATCTAAATCACTTTTCCAAAATATATATCCAAAAAGTAGTTGATTTTTTTAATCTGTAAGGATAAATATTAGTCCTTATGAGGATTTATGGAAGTTGAAAAAAAAATTGTGTAGATGAATAGATTTACTTATGTATTTATGGATTATATATTTTTAAACATGTCTGTGAATAATTGGATGTTTTTGATCTTGCATACAAAGAATATATAATTTTTTAGAGATTTTTTTAATTTTATATTGATGTTCTGAGTTTATTTGAAATGAGAATGAGTTTATTTTTGAAACATATTTGAGTTCACTAGATGTTGAATGTTTTATTGGTGATTGTGTGGAAGTTAAATGTTTAGATAATAGATTTGATAAAGAAAATATAAAATTTTGATGATTAAATAGTAATTTTGAATATTTTCTAATAATAATGGGTATTTTTTAGGATTTATAAAAATTTCATAATCCTCTTTATCAATTAATAATATAAATTATTTGGGTAAAATTTGGAAAAGGGGGGACTCTCATTTAGATGTGTAAGACTTATTCTAAAAAAAAGAATTAGTTATTTGGTTGAGCCTAACATTCATTATTGAGATTGAATTTAGGTAATGTTTATAGACCATAAGAGTTATCGTTGGGTATAATAACTAATATATTTACTGGATATTAGAAAATTTGTTATGTAACATTTTAAAAGAGTTATTCAAGGATATCAAAAGAGTCAATAAATATTATTAAAGATATGTTTATTTTTAAAGTTTTTTAAGAGTCATGAACTCTGACCATAAAAATATGTTACAAGAATATTTAATAATTTTCACATTGAGGACTTAAGTTATAATAATTTATAATGCATGATAACTTTGGAATATAATTCCTAAAATTTTATGAGATGATATTGTGAAGAAAATTATTTGAAAAATCACTAGATGATGCTATTTATATGAATTATGATGGGTTCTTAAATGATTAAAAATGGTTATCTGTACTTGAATATTTGGGATTTTTTAAATAAATTTATTTTAAAATTATAAATGGTGATTTTAATTGAAGAAATTATTAAGTATTTCTATTCATCGATTTATAGGTGAACATGTATATTTATGTAACTTGAGTGATCATGAAGAGGAGATGCACATGAATAATGGAATGGGGATATGTGTATATTTTCATGGAATATAGATCTGTAGTGGTAATATTCTAAAATGTGATCTAATGCATGATTTTTTATATTTAATTAATTCTATATTATTTAGAAATTCAAAATTAAGGGAGAAATTGTGTACCAACTAAAAATTAGAGATAGAGATATATAGTGACTAATAAAAATATTTGATGAGGTCGGGGTGTTTTGAAGTATAAATGAAAATATTAAGAGAATAAATATTTAGTGATATAGGATTGAGAAGTAGAATTTTAAATTTCTAGAATCAATAATAACGGATTACTGATGTGGTTTCAACACTTGAAATCAATGATTATTCTTCCAGAATAGGATAACATTATTATGTTTTGTTTTTTTTTGGATTGGGAGGAAGGTCTACAATGATGTTGAAGAATATTTTCATAAAAGTAATTGATTCAATGTATTTTTATATATCCTCTGAACACTCAAGTGATCTAGTATAAATAAATATATATTTATTAGGATACAAGAGTATATCCTAGCTATGTGGATATTAAACCCTCCCTATGTCTTCCTCTAGAGTAAAATATATCTGTTTAGTTATCATGTACAAGGTGATACCTTTTGAAACCTAAATTGTGACCACTTATATACAATAGTGTAATATAAATGAATTAGAATTTACCTAATCAAGAAAAGTCAGGTGTACTCACATTGAGACCAAACCATGTATATATTATGAGTTCCCTATGTTGATTTCATTTATTATTCATTAAGGTAATGATGAGATTTAATTTTGAGTGTATCTAATCCTAAAAAATCATAAATATTAATTTCTAGGTAATAAATTATTGTATAAATAATTCAACCCCCCCCCCCCCACTATGCTAAAAATAATTTTTGGGAACTTCACAGCAATGTTTTTATATTTGTTTTCACCTATCATTTTTTGTCTGGTATTTTTACATTTTCTATTATGGTTTATATTTAATTTGTAGAGATTGTAATATTATCAATATTTTTGTGAATTAAAGATATTACAACTATATTAATATTTCATTTTCTATATTAATATAACCTATAGAGATGAGTTTTTTATATATGGGTGAATTATTCTAAGTCCATCCATTATGTGTGAGATACATAATCAGTGTTATTCCTTAAATATAAACCTATTAGGCAGGGGCTTGGGGTTTCAAACTCAGATTACCTCTACCTACTATGGGGTTTTAATGTGATATGTTTTTTTATTCAGTAATTTATTCCAGTAAACCAATAATTTTATTTCTCTCATGGATTTATTTTATTCATTTATCCATATCTATTCCATCAATTCTGAAGTTCATGTCCTACATAAAAAGGTCTATGATGTGGAATTTTATTCTATAGTGAAGGTATTGATTTCTTTATATAGAATCATTCTCAACAATCTCACTAGGTATGTTTTGTTAAAAATTTTCCACTTAATTTTACCCTAAATAAAACTCACCATTACTAATTATTTTTTTCATCATAATCACTTATATCCTTCACTATTCAAGATGATATGAAATATTCTTGGTACATATAAACTGTTATTAATCATCATAATGACCATACTTATTTCATTTTTCATAGATATTTATAAATATTTAAATCATATTTTCTGTGGACATATTCATTCCCATATTCTTCTGTGATCTTTGGTTCATCAAAGTATAATTCCTATATACTCCAAATTTATGTCACCTAATATATGAATTTTTTATATTAAAATTCTCAAAATATTTATTACAGAAATCATCGGCCCTATGTACAAACATTCCATAGTAACGACAATTGACAATAAATCTCTTTTAATTTATTTTCATCAAATTTGGGTATTTTAGAGAACATTATGGTATTTTGACTTAATAACCTTAAAAATGATTTGAGTATGAGAAATAAAAATTACTACTTATTCTCACGTCCAATATTTATGTAATGATGATATTCTTAGAGTTTATCACTGCCCATATTTTCCTATAATATAAAATATTTGTTTAATTTTTATTGGAAATAACCATATTGTAAATAGAATATTATAGAACAAATGGTATCTTTCTCCTTAATCTATAAGTGGGTTTATCTTTAGATAATTCGAAGACAATAGTTCTACAATAATGAGTCCTTTTGAATAAAGGAATCTTAGAATAAATTAATATGGTGGAATATATTTTCTCCACCATTTAGAAATAAACACCTTGTCTCACTTCCTGGTTGCATAATTTTAATTCCTGATCAAGTAACCACATATTGTGGATATTTTTTAAAGAAAAAAATGGTATTAAATATTATTACCATTTACTTTCAATATTATCAATATTATATTCATGATTTATACTAAATGAACAAAATAAATTTTCAGTAACTTTATCACTTTTGGATTTTTCCAACAATTTATAATTCTTGGCATCAATATTAGATTTCTTTATCTCTTCAAAATCAATAATCTTTTCTATAAAAGTTTCTCTTATATCATCGTTCCTATCAAAGAATGCTTGGAATACATATTTATCAGGTTATCTTTTTTTTATATTTGTTAACAAGGATTGTTCTTTGGATTCAACATGTTTCATGAGAGAGTTAAATTTTGAAATATTTCTTATCAATTATTTCTCTATTGCCACATCCTCTAATACTATCTATTTTTTCTCATCCCAATAAACAAAGGTAAATTCAAATATATATATGTTATACTTTTAAAAGGTATATTTTCCAAATAAATTTAAATTTTAAAGCCTAAAATTTTAATTAATTGAACATAATAACATTATTTCATAACATGAACAATATTTTTCAAGAGAATAATTATATTTAAATATATAATTGAAAAATCACAACTTTTTTCACCATTAACTAGATTAGAATCCTATTTTTTCACTTGTGATATATTCCTTATTTTAATAACTAGTTTATTCTAATTGTTGTTAAATGTTATTTATCTTTTTTGATTGGATATTCAAATTCTTCTTCAAATATATAATTTATATTTAAAAAATATAAACAGGGAAATGAAATAGATCAAATCATATATATATAACATGGTCTAATTCTAGTTAAACTGACCGATGATCTATGATATAACTTTTAGATAGAGATGAATTCATATAAACCAATTTTTCTGAATTCATTTCTCTTTTAATGAACCCTCTTAATATTCAATCCTCTTCATCTGTTAGGATAGTGGGATTTTTCTATAAACATCCAACATAACACTCTATATACACAGTAGTAAATAAATATAAAAATAGGAACATTCAATTTTTACATTGTTTGATCCTTATGTGGTCAACAACATCCTTTCTATGTTTGAGTTGAGTCTATGTCCCATATATCCACTAATATAATAAAATAAATATTGGTGGGGGTAGGTATAATCATTAACCACATGTCCATCTCTTGATAGATATACAGTCTCCTGATTAGATTTTATACTAACTACTGCTAATATAAAATGAATCACAAATCCTCCCTGATGAATAAGATCTAATGTGTCATCCAGAATTATGTAGAAACATGATGTTAAATATTCTTTTGAAATCATATATCATTGAAAACTAATAGATAAAAAATTAGAAGCATCCATTACATCCTTGTTCAAAATATATTATAATTATTAACACAAAAAAAGATATGTTTCTACATATTTTCTTATTCCACTTTTGAATAAGATCATCAATGGAAAGACTATAATAAATTAATAGAATCAAATTGGTCATACATATATCATAGTATTATTATTATTCAAAATCCTCAACACGTACACTATTTATGTATAAAAATAGTTTTAACCATCCCATACTCTCATATTCCTTCTTATTTTTCATTCTTCTATTATACCATTACTATATAAGGGTATCATATCAAGGTATTTACATATCCATTGATGATTATAGGAAATATAGCAGAAACCCATCATCAACATCCATGTACTTTTCTTCTTCTTCCCTGATGAATAGGATAAGCACGTTTATTATTCTATAATCATTTAAATTATTATCTTTTCCCATTATACACAATTATTCTTATTATTTTAATATCTTATACCCTTAGAATAGAATTAATTTAATTAATATAAAAATTTCTGAATGATGGAATCCCAATTTATTTGAACCTATTTATTTAGTATATTCTTATTAATCCATTAATAGATCCACGTGTGTTTATTTTCCATGATCAACTTTAAAATCATGATCCTTTAAATATATTATTTATTGAATTTTAATAATTACTCATGATACCCTCATTTAAAATTGTCAAGAATTTCCCCAAATAATATCCCATATTTGATATTCTACTATAATCTTAAAATATTAATATTTTAAATTTTAGAATAATTTATCAGATATATATTATATTAATTCTTCATAATTCATAGCAACAATTTACATTTATATTCCCAAAAAATCAATCTTTATTGTTTACATCTTCTTGTTTCATGTTATAAACTATAACAGTATAAATATAACACTCATGGAATGTGTTATTTCTAAAAATTTCAATGTATAATATGATGGAACCACATTAATATTTTTTAGTGTGAATTCAATCACTTATCTAATTTCATCATAGGGATTGAGTCTCAAAGATTCTCATTATAGTTTTCCACAATCCTACAAGACTCAAATTATTTAAAACATTGCCATCCCATTTTCAATACAATATGATGCTGTTAAATATTATAGAACAAATTATATCCATTGAATTATTGATATATTATATTGCATCATGAGAATTATTTAAACACCATTATGAGTACTTTAACTTCTAAACATGAATCAAAGTTTGATCTATAACATAATTATAAGTTTTATCCATCAAAGAATAGATTAATCCTTTCCATATTTTATTTATAAAAAACATTCATTTCAAGGAAAATTATATCATAAATAAGAAATAATATTTTTTATGAAATAATTTAGTTCCCTCAATGTTATCAAATACATCCTCAAAAAATATATCATAAATTCTTATAATTTTCTTATTTAATTAAAGAAAATATTATATTAAATATTTGATATGTTACACATTATATTGTAATTCTTTTTCATTATTTGAATTATCTTATTTATCACATTAAACTATTGACATTGTCACATTATATTATTAACTTCAAGATCTAACAATTGTATTAATTAAAAGATATTGTGTATCATTAAAAAGAAAATGAATACCATCTGAATGATATTACATATCATAGATTAACTCCAAGTTATTCTAAAAACCCATCTAGAGATTGATATGTATCTCAGTGAGATCTATAAATTTTCTAGTAATCTATTTTGAGGTATTTTACACATGCTTTTATCAATTCTAATACATCAACTAATTTTTTTAGAAATTATACAACAAAACTAAAAAATCATTAAGTATTTTACATTATTATTTATATACATAATATCATCACAAAAAAACTTAAATGAGTTTATTTATTTATCAAACATTCAAATATCTCATCATCACAAGTCACAATTCTGAAACAATACATATGTCCTCTTCTTGACTATTTCAATAAATTCTTTAATACCTCAAAATTTATTTATCTCTAATTCATAAAATACAACATAATGATTAAATATAATTAATTAAATAATAAACTATATAAAATTATCAACCTTGAACTTTGTATCAACTATTTCAACCATCACTATTGAGTTCAACAATCATCATCTATTAAAGAAGCTACTTCCATGAACTTTTTTTCAAAAAATAAAAGAAAAAATACTCCCCATTATAAAACCTAATTTATAATATAAATTATCTTCAAAATTATATATTATATATAGTTTTTTTTAATATCCCCATATTTCCTGTCATTCATTCTCACACAACCTATATTTAATTATGCAGCTTCTAAACATCAACATATATTATTGAAAACCAATACATTACACACACTAACCACTGATATTACTTAGGCATGATATTTATTTTCATTGAGTCCAAATACATATAACTGATTTGTATAGTGTCTATACCCTTTTAAAAATAAATTTATTACAAAATTAGGGTCTTTTAAATATTCATATAAGTATTACTAAAACACCAATTTACAAACTATATTGGACTTTTGATAAAGGTGTCTCATATAACCTAGGTTATCCATGGGTGGGTTATTAAACCCAAAAAAAATTAGTATGAAACATATATGGTTTCAACCATATCCCCCGTAATTCATTAAAAACAGATCCAAACATGCACACTTTTTCTTCAATACCATATACATTAAGTAATTTTCAACCACTAATATCACTCATGCATGATATTGTCTGATTTTTTATTCATCAAAATGGATTTGTTTCTATTATGTTGTATCCCCATTTTCCAACATAGTCCTAATACAAGAAATTCATTTCATGAATTATTATAACTTATACTCCAACACCTATTTACACCCCATGTGGGACTTATGATACATGTTCTCTATATATACCTAGATTTCAAGGATATGGCTATTAAACCCTTTAAGAAAATCTATTTTCCAAGAACTATATATAGTTATAATAATGTGATTTAATTTTTATTTAGATATTGTGAATCTGGTGTGGTTTATGCCTATTTCTTTAATCATAATTCATAAGGTATGGACATATTTTATCTAAAGCCATACAAAATAAAGAACATACATTTATGATACTACTACGAAAACATTATGAAATACTTTTATGAGAGTAGGTTATTTGATTGTATAGAATATTTATGGTTATTATATCCTAGTGATTTTACATTAATATGCTATTTTGGATGAGAATTATAGGTCACCATCAATCAATGGGAGAAAAATCCAAGATGAGTTTTGGAAGAACATACAGTAGAGTAAAATTAACAATGGATTGTTTTAGAAATTGTTTTTTTGTAAGGAATTGTGAGTGGATGATGGGGGAATTATAAGGGAGAGGAGTGGTTTAATATTTTTTACTTTTATATCGTATCCCACTATGACTACCTATTTTCATTATTTTAATGGGATTATTATTTTTTCATTATTTTGTTATTGGCCCCTCTTTGATTATATTATTCTATTTTTTATTGATTGGATGGTTCAATTATGGGGGTTAGTCCCATTTTAATTACATATTTTTATATTCATGTAATGGTAATGATTTTAAATGATTTTTATGGTTAAAATATTAATTAAAATGAGATAATATTTGGGATATATGGTTTGACTACAAGTTGGTAGGTTTTTTATTTTCTGTTTAGAAGATATTTCATTGGGATAACCTCATGTGTTATGAGTGATTTTTTATGGGACGACATCTTGGTCGATAGTATAATTATTTAAATTGGGAATGTAGGTGTAGTCTTGGTAATATAATCCAAGTTTGTGTTTTTTATATTATGAGATGTTTAAAAATATTATATCATTTTTCTTATCTATGTAAAAAAAATTATAGATAGTTTGAGATAACTCAGAATGATTATTACACATTCATTCACATTAATAAATTTTACTATGGAGAGTTGAGAACAATATGAAACATATTGAATCTTAATAGACTCACCCATACCCATACATATAGTGTATTTTTTTTGTGCATGGTTATACAAACAATATTAATATTAAGTTAAAATTCAGGTATGACTCTGGGATAGATGATATGGATCTTTTAGATTAGTACTCTGGAACTTGAATTTCGGTTGGAGGTCATGTTGGTTTGGTCGGGGGTCCATTTATCTTTATTACATTTTATTTATTTGTCAATGTGGGCACACTTATTTATTTTTATACATTTTTTTATAAATGTTCTTTTTTAATGATTGAATTTTATTTTTATACTTTGGATTATCTGTTCAATATCATATTTATTCTTCTAAGAGTTAATGGGGAATGAAGTGTCATATATACTCCTAAGAATAGTTAGTGGTAGTTTGTGTTATTCTTACAAATAATTTAGAGGGTAAATATTTTAAACAGTTCTAGTTTATAAATTTATCCAACTTACTTAAGGGTTAGGATGATTTTTTTTTAAAATCATAGCATGACCAAATTTGATTTAAATATTCAGGGAATAGTCACCACGTGTGTATGACCAATCTTTCAATGCTTTTTAGTGGCCTCTAAAATATAGGGTGATATTATTGAGATCAAATGAATATTGATATCAAGTATCATATTGGGTAACCATGATGAGTAACTATAAAAATTATTTAAAAAATATCATTGGAATGTCAAAGATTATATAATAAAGAGTAAAAGATCTTGATAAGGGAAAAAAGGAACACACTTACATAAAGTAATATGTGAAAATTGAGACATCTAAAATAAAATTACAATCACAACATCATAGTTATATAAAAACAATATTTTCTGAATAATTTGATGAAAAATAATTCCGTAGCTTAATAATAAAAAATATAATAATAATAAAGAAAAAATTAAATAAAAAATTTTGTTTGAAAACATATTGAATAAAAAATAAACACAAAAAAGGAAAATATATTTATGGGAATAAATATATAAATATGAATTAAATTTTTGGGAAATATAAATATAAACTAATAATTTAGGGGGTTTTGATTAAAAATGGATAAAATGGAAATAAAATTTTATTCAAGAAGTCATTGATAAGTATAATTCCTGATATAACTAAATTTTTATTATGATTAAGAATCATTTACAAAACATATTTAATATTTAATTCCTTATAATAAATAATATAAAAAGAATTATTCCAACTATAAAAAATTACTCCATCCTTGAATAATTTCTACATGTTCATTCTTTTTGTGAAATTTCACTTTCCTACTATACTTTTTTTTATTACACATATCATATCCTTGTAATCGATTTTTAAACCATTACAAATGTACTCAACATAAATAGTCTAATTTACATAATATTTGTAATAAAAATAACTTATTAAAAATAAATTATAATGAATAGTTAAATTCAATAATAAGATAATAAAAACCCACAATATATATACTTCTCAAAAATTGTCTTTTAAATAAAACACATTAATGTTAGTTAATCATTGTTTTTATGTAATATTAATTTATTGAAATATCAGGTAACCATCTGTTTTTATTATCATAATACATTTATTATATCCATAGTAGCAAAATATTTAAAAATTATTTGCATAGAAGTGTAACATAAAATTTAATTCATATCTATTTAAAAGTTAAAAGTTGTATAAAATACCAATTTTTCTTTGATAATTTTTTTAAAAAATATAGTATATAAATAAATTAATTATATCAAAAACAGCAAAACTAAAAAAACATTTTATCATATATTTTATATTTTTAGGTATATATAAAAAAGTATTATATATATATATAAATTAAAGTAATATATGTTTCATATAATTATTTTTGTTTATGAAAATTTATTTCAATTTATCAACTATGTTTGAGTAACAAAGAATATATTTTTCTATAATATTAAAATGCTACAAAAGAAACATTTTATATTAATATCGATAATTTTTTCATGAAATTTTAGTTAATTTATTGACATGAATGTGATTTTATATGAATTTTTTTAGAATATATATTTTTGTAAGTTTTAGGGAAATTAGATAACATTTATGCTATTCAATTATCAAAAATCACAATATTAATTCACAGTAAATTTAATATATAAATATTCAATATTAGTATATATGAATAAAATATGTTTAGGTAATTGATGACAAATACACATGAATTTTTATCAATGATATCATAGAAATATTATACAAGAATTAAATTACTATTTTTTAAGGGTATAAAGCTCATTATTATTTTTAATTACCTATACAATTATTAAAGAAATTTAAACACTGGTATTTTTATTTATATAATTTTTGTATTTGATGCATATAAGTGGAATATTTCCATCCATACTGGGTGAAAATTACAACATAGATAATAGATATGGTAGATATGATTTTTATCAGAAATTCATGTTTTGTTAATCTTGGAATCATGTCAATTAGAAAACCTATAACACACAATCAAAAATAAATTATATTTTTCATTCTTTACAATGAGATATTTATTTGTTAATAAAAATAATTAAGTGAATAAAAATAAAATAACTAAAAGAGAATACAACTAGATAAAAATTAAGATAACATTATATCAATATATTAAAATGATTAATTCCAATAAAATTTATATAATTCAATTAGAACATTTATGTTTTGGAAACATTACTGTGTTAATTGGTTATCACAAATCATTCATTTAAATTGAATGAGAAATACATGAAAAATTAAAATAAGATGCTATAGAAATGACAGTCAAAAACACTATTTATACATAATATAATACAAATTTTAAAAAAAAATTAATATATCAAATAATTTTAAAAATTATTTAAAAACAAAATAAATAATTAATTAAATTTAAAAAAAATAAACCTACAAGCTAAGTATGATAATCGACATAGAATAAATGTTCTGTTCCAAAAAATAAAATAGACAACATTATCAGAAATCTATTATTTTTTTAATGTGAAATAAATATAATATATGGCATATATTATATCGTGAATAATAAAGAAAATAATTATCAATTAAAAATTACAAAATTTTAATCAATTAAATTTTGTTCATTTTATTTTAAAATGAAAATTATCTTTTATATAAAAATAAAATTCATATTATTATACATTGCATAAAAATTTAAAAAATATGAAAATATAACAAAAATAAATTTACAAATAATATTATAAACTATTAAAAAAGATATATATAAAAACTGATAATGTAATAAATGTGATAAATGATGAAAAAAATAAAGAAAAAATATTTAAGATAGAAAAATCATAGCAATTTACATGGATCGAGAAACATCTATGAAAATAAATTATGTAATTTCATTATTGGTGTTGTTTTAAAATCACACAAAAAATCACTATATCTCTCCTACCCCCACACCTGATATATTTTTTACATGAATGATTTTTTCACTCATAATCATTTTAACTCAAAGGATTTTTATAATGAATAAATTTCTCACCTAGTGTCCTTTGAAAAGAATTTACCTATCAAATGATACAACACTGAATTATACATATGTGAAATTTGAATATCTTAAGAGAGGCTACAATATTGGTTATAATGTTTTTCAATTTTCTCCATTTAATTTCTACATCTTGAAATTAATTGACATTTAATGAAATTAAGAATCCCAACTTGTGGGAAAAATTTCATCTTATCTCAATTAATGGTTGTCTAAATATTCCCCTCATTATATTTATGATGGAAAATAAATTATAATTAATCTATTAATTTTTATAATATGTTTCCCACTATACATTAACTCTAATGGAAATATTTTTCTCTCACCATTAAAGGACATGAAATCTTGTACAAATTCAATTTTATGTATTAGTCCCAAATATCTCCCTGTTGGATAAAAATATGAATTCTCCGTGATCATTAAATAAACCTTAATTAGATCCACTATCCCTGGCTATAGCTACATTATATCTGTAATATAAAATCATATTTTTCTACCATATTTTGGATCACTAGGATATTCCACTTAGTTATTATTTTATGAGGAAGAATGTTTAAACAAGGCATCAACAATCCACTTCCTTCAACATTTACATTGAAGGTTCAAAAATAATATCACAGCCACTAAATTATATCTAATATCAATCAATCATAATTTTAATTTCTTATGGTTTCACAGTTCTATGATTTATCTTCTATCTATCATACACCAATAAGGATCTGATATCAATTTTTTCATAAATATAACAAAAAACAAAAAAAGATAAATTGACAACATTATTTACGTGTCGTAGGATATATCCTTGAATCCATGATGATACAGTATGAAATTTCACTATTTAAAGTGTTTTAAAATCACTAAAAACTCGATCATGTAACACATAATCCCAAACTATATTACCACTAATTTTATTTTTCATTCAGATCCATTTTTTACTAAAGTGTTTGTTGGGACCAAATTGATTCAAAATACATTTGAAGGTTAGTGAATTAGGTTGCTGGTATATTTAAACTCTCTTTTTAATCGTTATCTCAGACATAAAAATAATTTTCCCTTTCTAAAGGAACACATTCAATCCCTTACTCTCTAATATCACAAATCCAAAATAATATATAAGGTCCATAATGTAATGTAATCCAATATAGATAATTTATATCGATTAATACTATACAATAATGTAATGAAAATATATTGATAGTGTGTCGACATAATATAAGATAACACATTTTTTAAGACTTATAAAATGTTTTGAAAATGCACTCTATTAATCCATGTGAACCCCCAATTATTTTCTATTAGACACTATATTAAGAAAATGATGGAAAGTTTGTAGACAATAGAATCTTCTTTAATAGCCTACTGAAATGAGGTTATATCTCTATTCTACACGAGAATTGTAACGTCCCGGACCCGGATGCCCCTTAACCCGAGCCCCGAGCATGGTTGGCAACATGACCCCTGGCTCGTCTTCCCGTAGGCCAGGGGCTGCAGACTAGCAGCGGGGGTGTAATGGTGAGTCAGTGGGGAGACTGTACCCCAATGTCATAACACACAGCGGAATAACAGCAAAGTAAGAGATATAGCGGAAGCACAAACAATGGATAGGCAGGAGAAAGGGGAAACATACAAACCAAACAATACAAGTAAGGGATACCCTGATAAGTATAAAAAAGCCTTATAGGTCGTTTCTGAAAAAATATGGATGCATGGCAAGCTGATACAATGGAAATAGATGACAATCATGCTACTCAGTAATACAAATAGAACAAAGTAGTCCACAAGCATCTCTAGCCATGCTCGATCCTCTACTCTGGAACTTCAGCTAGATCATACATGTATCAACAACCTGACTCTGGGCCTTTTCCCCTACTAGTACGAGCAGCGGTAATGTCTACACGGGGGCCCAGGTGGCCGCCAGGTAGGGTGTGAGACATGTCTCAGTAGGCCACCACCAACGGGGTCTACGTGTAATCCAAATAGGTGTTCGCAATAATAGTGAGCAATAGAGTGCAAGTAATTAAAGTAAAAGCATAACAAACTCTCCCGCTCGGGTTCTGGAAGGACACCTGGCGGGTCTAACTTCTACAGCTCATGGCTGGAAATCTGAACAAGTCACCTACTTATTTAGAGAGAGACATATATATATATATATAATACATTGGGTAGGACCGAGATGGAACTCACGGATGTCCTTAAACTAGGGGCAGTGCTCTCGATCCTACCCTTGGCCCAACCTTGGGGAAGCTCTCACGGTCTATCCCCAGCCTAAAACATAAGAATTATTCAAGGGAGCTCTCACAGTATACCCATAGCGTGAAGCCGTAACATAGGGGAGCTCTCACGGTCTACCCCTGGCCCGATGCTTTTATCATTCAATTAGGGGAGCTCTCATGGTCTACCCCTATCCTGAAGCTTTGTCATTTAATAGTATAGGTTATAGGGAATACACTTCTTATAACATTCATATCAATAAACCATGGCATTTCCATCTCACGACATCACATAATCACTTTTCAAGCAAACATGCAATTAAAATAATAAAAGGGGTGTAGGCTAACTCATACTAGCCAAGCCCTAACCAAAACATCCCATTTGATCACATGGAAAATGGCTTTCAAGACATACCCAAAGGGTCCAAAGGTGAAAAAGGGATAAAACAAAAGTTATAACCCCTATGGGTGTCCATTCAAGGGTCATACGGTACCCAAATAACCAAACGAGGGTAGTTCCCATACCCTCCTATCACAAGGGTCATTTAGACAGTAAGCAGTCAATATAAATAATGGGTTTGGAAAAAGGCAAACCATACCATGACAAAATAAACTCAAGAACGACTAAAACCCAAAATGGAAACCACGTGATGACATACCTTAGGGTTTTAGAAGTAGGCTCGCTCGATATCGACCTCAGATTCGAAGTAGATTGGAAGAGTTCTGAGTTCCAGTACAATGCCCTGAAAATAGGGCATATGAGCTTGCATCGAAATAACACAATGGTAGGAAAGATTGGCTGGGGAGAAAGGGGTGTGTGAGGTTAGCCTAACCAAGGGTGATCTAACACCTTTGACGGATCAAAGAACGGAAACTGGGGAAAGAAACATTATGAGAATGAGTGAGGATAGGGTTTTGGAGCTCGAAGGAGGCTCCTCTCTAGTTCTGTCCGTGGGTAGGATAAAGGAATAGGTTTTAGGCCTAAATAGAATTAATGGAAAAATTGTAAATTTCTACCCATATATCGGTCGCATGGTTTAGGTGCATGGTTTACCAAACTTTGCGCACACCATGCACACCTCACTACCTCCAGAAATTAGGGCCACATGGTTTACCCAAACTGTGCGACTTTACTATTCATGTCATGCGCAAACTGTGCGCATCTCACTGCCTTCAAACCAAAGGCCGCACAGTTCACCCAAACCATGTGCAGGTCATGTGCAAGCCATGCACCCTTGTCTGTAAGTCCATTTCTACAACTCCTGGGCTCTAAACAAGCCCCAAACACTCCCCGAACCTTCCTTAGAACATTACACACCTTAAACAAGCTTAAAGGAATGATTTGAATGAAAAACTAATGATCCATACCTTTGCCAAAGAGTTAGGTTGTTATAACCTCCCCTCTTTAAATCATCTCTTCCCCGAGTTGGCCTTCTAATGGTAAAGAGGTGTCACCTATGAATAGCTCTTGCCATTGAGATCGTATATCAGCCTCCCACTCCCAAGTCTCGTCGTGTACCCGGTCGTGTTGCCATAGCACCCATAGAAGAGGAACAAACCAACCTTGGAGTGTCTTCACGCTCTGGTCCAAAATTCGCATCAGATATTCCTCTAAGGAGGCATCCATATCCAGTTCAACCTCATCAGGATGAAAAACATGAGTTAGATCTGAAAAGTACTGAGGAAGCTGAGATACATGAAAAAAATTGTGCATGGCCCGAAATCTCTGCGGAAGTGCAAACTGGTAAGCTACTAGCCAGATATGCTTCATCACCTCAAAGGGTCCTACAAACCTCGGTGAAAGCTTACCTTTCTTCCATATACGTCTCTACCCCATCTTGGGTGAGATCTTCATGAAAACACAGTCCACAACCTCGAACTAAAGAGGTCGCCGGTGCTTGTTTGCATAGGACTGCTGTCTAGACTGAGCTGTCTGCATACGCTTCATAATAAGATGTATCTGCTCTATAGTCTCCTACGCAAGACGTGGTCCTAGAATAGCTGCCTCCCCTGCTTCAAGACAACACAAAGGAGAGTGACAAGGCGTACCATATAAGGCTTCATAGGGAGCCATCTCAATGGTAGACTGGAAGCAATTGTTATAACTTAACTTGACAAGAGGAATGTGATTCTCCTGTGAACCTCCAAAATTGATAACACAAGCACGTAACATATCCTCTAGTACCTGTATAGTATGTTCGGTCTGTCCGTCAGTCAGCGGGTGACATGTCATACTCAAGAGTACCTATGTACCCAAGGCCTTCTCTAAACCCTTACAGAACCGAGATGTAAACCGAGGATCTATGTACGAGACAACAGATCGAGGTGCTCCATGAAGGCGCACTATTTCCTTTACATACAACCTTCCCAAGTCATCAAATATAAAGGTCTCCTTCACAGGTAAGAAATGTGTGACCTTCGTCAGACGGTTGATGATAACCCATACCGCATCATTTCCCCGAGGTCACCTAGGTAATGCAGTTACAAAGTCCATAGAAACATCATCCCATTTCCACTCCAGAATGGAAAACGGATGCAAAATCCCAGCCGGATGCTGATGTTCTGCCTTCACCTACTGACAGGTGGAACAATGCGTGATGAAACTGGCTATCTCCCGCTTCATGCTAGGCCACCAAAACTGTCGTTGAAAATCACGATACATTTTGGTGATGCCTCGGTGAACTGTCCATACTGAGGCATGGAAATCCTTCAAACATCTCCTCTGTGATGTCTCTTGGGACCCATACACGCCCATGGAACAATAAAGTATCACCTTCATCCACGGTCCAATCAGTAGAGGCATCATCAGAAGCACTTTCCCGTATGACAAGGCCTTCCGGATCAGATAATTGTCTTGCCCTATCCTGTTCCAGAAGAGTAGATGTCATAGCTAAGGCTGAGAGAATAGTGTGGCCCTGACCCTCTTGAACCTCAACGTGCATCTTCAAAAATAGGGCTAACAGCTTCCACTCCTCATCAGATTCCCAGACTACTTGTGACTGGGTTTTCCGACTTAGCGCATCGGCTACCGAATTTCCATTTCCTGGAGTGTAGGCCAGTGAAAAATAAAAATATTGAAGGTACTCGACCCACCAGCATTATCTGAGATTTAGATCCTGTTGAGTGATGATATATTTGAGGCTTTTGTGGTCAGTGAATACCATAAAATGCTCTCCCAACAAATAGTGTCTCCAACAGCGTAAGGCATGTACAACTACTGCGAGCTCGAGGTCGTGCATAGGATAATTCCATTAATGAGGCTTTAACTGACGAGAACCATACGCAACGACTCACTCATCCTTCATCCAGACATCTCCATGCCCGATACCTGACACGTCACAATAGACTGTATAAGCACTGCCCGGCTCCAGCAAGATCAGTATCAGCGCCGAAGTCAGTCTGCCCTTCATTTCCTGAAATGCTATTTCACAAGGTTCCGACCACTCAAATCTCACCCCCTTTTTGGTTAAAGTTGTAAGTGGGGATTCTAGGTTTGAAATGTACTGAATGAACCTCCTATAATATCTAGCAATCCCCAAGAATCTCTTGATGTCGAAGACGTTCTTGGGTTTCTCCCAAGAGACTACATCACTCACCTTCTCAAGTTCAACAGAAACTCCAGACTCAGAAATAATGTGACACAGGAAGTGAACCTTATTTATCCAAAAGAGGCATTTACTGGGCTTAGCATAACGATGATGCTCTCTTAGTGTATTCATCACTATCTCAAGATGGGTTGCATGGTCGTGTCTCGAGCGTGAATAGACTAAGATGTTTTCCACAAATACAACCACAAAATAATCAAGGTAAGGGTGAAAAAATCCGATTCATAAGAGCCATAAACATTTCAGGTGCATTCGTAAGCCCAAAAAACATGACTAGGTACTCATAGATACCATACCTACTCCTAAACGCCGTATGAGGTATGTCCGAAGTCCTACCACGCACCTGGTGATAGCCCGACCTCAAATCTATCTTAGAAAACACCTTCGCTCCTCGGATCTGATTGAAGAGGTTGTATATTTGAGGTAAATAATATCGATTTTTGATAGTCAGATGATTTAACTTACGGTAATCCACTCAAAGACGAAGGATACAAAATTCCTTCTTAGCAAAGAGAATCAGTGATCCCCAAGGAGAAGTGCTGCGACGTATAAATCATTTTGCTTCTAGGTCCTCCAACTAACTCTTGAGCTCCAGAATCTCCTTAGGTGTCATCCTATAAGGAGGGATGGTCACTGGTTCAACTCCTGGTACAAGCTCAATGGTAAAATCCACCTCTCGTACTGGTTGTAGACCAGAGAAATCATTAGTAAAGACATCTCAAAAGTGCTCTACTACAGGAGGATAAACAGCGGGTTGTAACCCTTGGTCATCGAGATAAAGACTGGCAACCTGTGTCGTGACACCACCCAACGTCTATTGTTTGGGTCCTGCTCATTTCTCACTAATATCCCATTCTCCATTATGTGTATGTGTGTCGCCATCTGGTGACGTAAACACCACCCTCTGATGATAGCAATCAATCCGGGCTCTAGAGGGAACTAGCCAGTCCATCTCGATTATTACATCAAAACCTAACATATCCAGAACATACTGGTTCCACACGAAATGGTAACCTCCCACCTCGAGAGGAAAATTCTGACAACGGCGAACGCCATCTGAACAGACACCTAAGGGGGTATCTAATGTGATCATACCATGATATGACTAATCGTCAAGTCCCAGACTTCCAAAAATACCCTCCGATATAAAAGAGTGAGAAGCACTTGTATCAAACAAAGAAGATAATAGTGTAGAGGCAACTAGAATCATACCTCTTACAGTATATGGTCTGGCATAATGCTCCTACGGCATAGGCTCGACTGCATATAACAGTCCGGTACCACGACCCTGAGTCACAGCCTGACTGCCCTGAGAAAACCTGCCCTACTAGTGCTAAGAGTCATATGCCTGGTTACCTCTACCTCGACTGCCACCATGGCCTGATCGGCCGTCAATATTATAGCCGCCTAATTGACGTGATCCTAGCGATCTAGCACTAGATCATGGAGTAGGTAAAGATCCCTGCTCACTAGGCACTGGAGAAAGAATCCTGCAGAAACGTCGAAGGTGACCCATCCTGCCACAGCCTCTGCATTCCACAGGGTTCGACAGACTCTTCGCCCTGAAGTGTACCTTCCTCCTGGACTGATGGAAAGTATATGAACTATCTATGCTGGGGGCCTGACTGCTAGATCCCCCATGGAAAGTGTCAAAACGACTCTTCTGCCCTGAAAAAGACCCACTGGAAGCTTTCAGTGCGGAACTGCCCTGGTTCACACTATCCACTTCCCTCAGATTCCGCTCAGTAATCAGAGCATGGTTATCAATCTCAGGAATAGATGTCAACCTAAACCTGTTTAACTGAGACCGGATGGCGTAACTCAGCCCATCCTCAAAACGCCTAGTGGCCATCAGATCATCGACACCTAGTGATGGGGAAAAATGTGGCAGCTCAGTGAATTGGGATGAGTACTCCATGACTGTCATGGTTCCCTACTGCAGGTTTATAAACTCCCTAGCTCTGTCAACTTTCAAGGTCCGGGGAAAGAAAAAGTCATAAAAGACTGCCTGAAAATCTACCCATACCATGTCTCCCTACTGTCATGACTGGGTGATGACGTCCCACCACCTCCTAGATGAATCACGTAACATATAAACAGATAATTTGACTCTCCACTCGGGAGGCATCTCGAGATGTTCAAAGATGGACTGGATCGGCTCCAGCCAAGACTCAGCAGCAAGAGGTCCACCATCCCCCGAAAAGGTTGGAGGATGCTGTAATTGAAACTCGCGGGTTAACTCTGCCATACATGAGGAAGGTTGCACACTGCCTTGAATATTATGCATCATCCTGAAGAAACCCTCACGAAACTGGGCATTGACACCCATCCTAGGAATAGGAAGAGGAGCCACAGGTGGCTCGAGAGGAAGATCAACTAGCGGATCAAGGCCAGACACCTCCGAAATGTGATCATCTCCACCTTCAGCATGCAAAACCCGAGGACGTCTCAGAGGCATATTTCTATAATGCCAAATGAACATCTTAATAGAAGAAACCATCAAGGATAAAGGATGAACACTAGAAGCTAGGATAGATACTAAGACATACTACCCCTAAGATCACCTACCCATACCACAATAATTCATAGAAAAACCCACAATTTCTCAAAATTTACTTAATGTGGTGATATGGAATTTTCCAGCCCATAAGGGCCCATACTCCTCCTGAGCTGAAAGATGACACAGACAAGGATGTCATTTATCATTCACTACTACTAAACAAGCATTTGAATTTTCTTCAATGAAAATGATTGTTTTAGTTGGAAATCATTTTCCGATCCATAAGGTCCCATACACCTTATGAACCAAAGAGTGACACCCACTAAAACCACATCATTTCTCAATACAAAATAAGAATTAAGGGCTAGCACAAAGGCACACATATAAACAGGTCATGCCAATAAACAACAGGCAATACTCACTGAAAATTTAGACGTGGCATGGAAAAATGCATGACCTAATCATATTGTGCCTACCATGATGCATGTTCTAATGCATAACCCTCATTTCATTGGTTAGAACCATGAAACACAAATTTCAATCTCGAAAAATTCATTATCATCACAAATCATGTGAATCAGCCGACGGTGAAATGGTATCAATAGTAATAGAAAAATCAATAACAACATAAAATAGGAAACTTAGTCTTTTCCATGTACATGGGTTTGCGATAACCAAGCATTTCTTATAACCAAGTCCCTAAGAATTTCCATTCTCCAAGTCTATCGTCGCCAAATAGTAATGAAAGAAAGATAGAAGGCCTTTGATACAACTTTGTGACATCCCAGACCTGGCTACCCCTCAACCTGTGCCCCGAGCCCGGTTGGCCACATGACCCCTGGCTTGTCTCCCCGTAGGCCCAGGGTTACCGACTAGCAGCGGGGGTGTAATGGTGAGTTAGTGGGGGAGACTGCACCCCCATGTCAGATCACACAACGGAATGGTATAAAAGTAAGAGATATAGTGGAATCACAAACAATGGATAAGCATGAGAAAAGGGGAAACATACAAACCAAACAATAGATGTAAGGGAAACACTGATGAGTATACAAAAGCCTCATAGGCAGTGTCTGATACAATATGGATGCATGGCATGCTGATACAATGGAAATAGAAGACAAGTATGGTTTTGAATAATACAAAAAGAGAACAAAGTAGTCCATGAGCATCTCTAGCCAAGCTCGATCCTCTTCTCTTGAACTCCAGCTATATCATACATGTATCAACAACCTGTTGTTAGGCCTTTGCCCCTACTAGTACCTGCAGAAGTAAAGTCTACACGGGGGCCCAGGAGGCCACTGGGTAGGGTGTGAGACAAGTCTCAGTAGGCCAGCACCAATGGGGTCTACGTGTAATCTAAATAGGTGTTCGCAGTAATAGTGTGAAATAGAGTGGAAGTAAGTAAATTAAAACATTAAGAAATTCTCCCGCTCAGGTTCTAAAAGGACACCTGGAGGGTCTACCCGCTATAGCTCATGGCTGGTAATCTAAAGAAGTCACCTGCTTATTTAGATATGGACATATATATATATATATAATACGTTGGGTATGGCTGGGACGGAACTCACAGACGTCCTTAACCCAGGGGCAGCGCTCTCAATCCTACCCCTGGCCCTACCTTGGGGAAGCTCTCATGGTCTATCCCCAACCAGAAGATTATGAATGATTCAAGGGAGCTCTCACAGTCTACCCTTAGTGTGAAGCCGTAACATAGTGGAGCTCTCACGGTCTACCCCTAGCCCGAAGCTTTTATCATTCAATTAGGGGAGCTCTCACAGTCTACCCCTAGCCCGAAGCATAATCATTTAATAGTATAGGTTATAAGGTATACACTTCTTATAACATTCATATCAATAAAACATGGCATTTCCATCTCACAACATCACATAATCACATTTCCAGCAAACATGCAATTGAAATAATAAAAGGGGTTTAGGCTAACTCATAATAGCCAAGCCCTAACCAAAACATCTATTTTTCCTCACATAGAAAATGGATTTCAAGACATACCCATATGGAGAAAAGTTGAAAAAGGGCTAAAACTCATGGTATAACCCCTATGGGTGCCCATACCGGGGTCATACGGTACCCAAATACCCAAACGAGGGTAGTTCCCTTACCCTCCTATCACATGGGTCATTTAGACACTATTTAGTCAATATAAATAAGTGGTTTGGAAAAAGGAAAACCATAGAATGACAAAATAAACACAAGAATGACGAAAAGCCAAAATGGAAACCACATGACCACCTACCTTAGGTCTGTAGACGTAGGCTCGCTCGATATCGACCTCAGATTCGAAGTAGATTGGAAGAGATCTGAGTTTCAGTCCAACACCTTGAAAATAGGGTATATGGCCTTGCATCGAAATAACACAATTGTAGGAATGATTTTCTGAGGATAAAGGGTTGTGTGAGGTTATCCTTACCAATGGTGAATCAACGTCTTCGATGGATCAAAGAACGGACACCGAGGGAAGAAACAACAAGACAATGAGTGAGGAGAGGTTTTTGGAGCTCAATGGAGGTTCCCCTCTGGTTCTGTCCGTGGGTGGGAGAAATGGATTGGTTTTAAGCTTAATTAGAATTAAATTTAAAATTGTAAATTTTTACCCAGATCAAGGTCGCACGGTTTAGGCGCACGGTTTACCAAACCGTGCGCAAACCGTGCGCACCTCACTGCCTCCAGAAATCAGGGCCTCATGGTTTACCCAAACCGTGTGAGTTTACTATTCATGTTGTGCACAACCCGTGCGAATCTCACTACCTTCAAACCAAAGGCCGCACGGTTTACCAAAACCATGTGCAGGCCCTACGCAGGCCATGCGCCCCTGTATGTAAGTCCATTTCTCCAACTCCCGGGCTCCAAACAAGCCCCAGACATTCCCTGAACCTTCCTTAGAACGTTACACACCTTAAACAAGCTTAAAGGAAATATTTGAAACTAAAACTAATGATCTGTACCTTTTACAAAGAGTCGGGTCGTTACAAGACTAATCTAGCATCAAGCTCTATATTTTTTTCTTCTTTTCCAACACTAAAGATAACTTTTTTTCTCTTGTGCCATGTAATATCCCCAACCTGATGTGAGGGTCGTATTTTTTTACTCCATAATTTAATTATAGCAGTGATCACTTCTTTCGAAAGATTATAATTCTAGATATATAATTATCTTATTTCAATCCAACAATGTATAAGAGTATAACAAATTATTCTTATCTAGAGTATCATATTCTCCAATCTATCAAGATATGGAAGTGTTATTCTTCTATCTATGTATAAATCAACCTTATTCATCCAAAACTGAATTTTAAACCATGGGTTTTTTGATTTTTTCAGAACACATAATATATATTTTATTACACATCTATATTTATCCATAAATATATGTGTTGGAATCAATTATTCCACCTTTACACCACATAAATCATGTCAATATTACAACATGAATTTATGGTTGTCATTATGTTTTGATTAATACCCAATAGATTTTTAAAATCCTAATCCATTACTTAATTTTCAAATTCAATTTTAAATAACCAATTAATATAGAAACTAACTAATCACGGTATGGTTTCCTTCATTGTTGAGTAGAATATGCCCAATCCTTCACTTTTGTGGCATAACCTTATTTTTTGGAATTATTTAAGTGATAAATAAAATCCCAATTTTTTTATCATAATACATTCATTTATAATACTGTGAAATAATTGTATAATTTCCACCATATATGCACAATCATCATATCAATTTCAAAATGATATAGTTCTCAATAGTTCAATGAACTAGTGTCTCAAAAAAACTCAATCCTTTCAATATTCATGATACACATACCTTTTACAACATTATATATATTTTTTAATGATCTACTGCTCGATGGAATAAATCTCATATCCCATGATAAGTTAATATGTAGAAATCCTATTTTTTATGGACATTCTCAATCATCTAAAACCACTAGTGATACACTTAGAGATCAATCATTGTGAAACCAACTTATTAGAATATTTTTATCTTTAACCAAATTTTTGTATTTTTGTGGGTCAATTAATACATGACATAGAAACCTACAAAATTACAGAACCATAAAAATCCTCCTTAACACCATTTAAGAAAATTCATGAAATCCATGGTGAAGTATTCCTTTAAAAAATATCCACATAAATCACAATCCCAAATCTATTTTGTCCCTTGAATGATGTCCACCATTTCACCCAATATACATTGAACATAGTCACTATTCTACCATGGTTCTACCCCATAATATGACCTCTACCATGGCTATTTATAACATTTCATCACTTCTTATTGTTTTGAAATGGTCCATGATGGGATCTCTGATCCCTGTACATCTATCTCTACCAAACCTCCATTGATATGACTTCTCTGATGGTGCATTTCGTTAGCATCGATATATATTAGACACTCAAAAAATTAACATAATACAGAAAACATCACCACGATGTGATGTCTTCCAACATCCTATAGACTCTAACTCAAACTTCTTATATCAAGTTTCATTCATATTGAATCTTCTTCACATCAAATCACACCATTTACATAACATACATAGATATATAATTGAAGCTATCTCATAGAATTTTTCAACAAGTGTAATGCTTACTTTTTTCACTTATTATCTTCACTTATTCACAAAATATTCAAGGAAGAATCACAAAACAACAAATTATTTAATTTTTAATCATTCCTTCATACACAACTTCATCAGTTACAGCTAGAAATTAATCCATTATTTATTGTGATAAAATCTAACACATGACCTAATTAGTAGAACTATCTCCACTTTGTATAATTTTGAAAAAACTACCATAAATCATTCTACATCTATATTTGTTTTTGAGTTCATCTCAATCCCCATTAATCAATATAATTAAAAGGGTATTCCAATATCTTTAATCCTCCATTGAATCCCAGAATTCAATGCGACATCCATATTTTTTGTATTTTAGTCTTCTATCTTTAATATCTCTAAACATCCATAGGGGGTACACCTATTATATTTTACTCCTCCATTCTCAATAATCCCAATACACTATATTTTTTAGTAATCTTAGTTACTGTTGAGAAAATAAATATTTCTATAAATATAAAAATCATAATAGATAGCTTTTCCCTCCCCCATTATCATGAAGTCCTTATCAACACATTTAATATAATAAATTTTCATCTAAAAAATTATGGGATCTATCAAAAAATAAATTTCACTATTAATAGATATGGTTTTCATAACAATACCAATATTTATTTTCTCATTTTAATTTTTTTCTTTGTGCACTAATTATTTTCTATGAGATAAACGACTCATTGATTGTACCTTTGGATCCTTAATAAATTATTTTTAATAATTATAGAAAATAATAATTTCATATTTAATATATTCATCCTTTAAACTTTTTCACCCAAACTTACCTTGACATATCTCATAGATTTTAGGGATTGAATTCATAAATTGTCATTTACGTCGTCAAAAAATCTTATAACCCATGTTACTCAAAACAAAATATTAAAAACAAGAGTATAAGATTACACTATCAATATTTTTCTTATCAACCTCTAACATTCAACTATATATTCAATAATGCAACTTGTTCTCTAATAAATAATCATGTTATCTCAACCACATAAAGATAAAACCTTCAGAAGGTAAATAATAAATCACATGTGTGTCATACATAACATAAATTGACCAAATGGATAACACTTATTAGTGATAAACATCTGATATCACATTATAGAAATGTACACTCATAGTGATATTTCTTTCTCTGATATGGCTAAATATTCTTTGATTTCTCAACAACAACTCCCCCTGAATGCCTTTATATCATTAACACCATTCCTTTAGATAATTTTATAGATACGAATCCACATGTTAGTAATTTTATCTTCTTTTATATGTTTATTAGTATCATAGTAACTATGTGATGATAAAAAATATTTAAATAATATAACAAAAAACATTAATAACGTTATCATTTCATCTTCCCCACCATGAGTTTTCCAAATAACTATTGTGAAATAACCTACTATAACTTTTTTATCTCTAATAGTTTATTAGAACATCTAGAACATTCAAAATTAGTATTGTTATGTATTCAACCATAGATAAAACATTATACCACATTAACTTTTAATTCTGGAATATGACTCCAGATTTATCTTGGAAATCCAAAAGTTGTTGATTTAACCCACTCATTATCTCAGTTTAAGTCCATTTTAGTATTTATACTTTTTATTGTATCATGATTTCAATTAGAAATTTTAAATAATATGACTCCATTTGTTTCACATATCTTAATTCAAAAAAAAAACAATCACTATGCATCCTTACCCTTTGAATGTGAATTCCACATGTATCTTATCCCCCATTAAGTATATACCCATTTTAAAAAATATTAGAAATATTTTAATAAAAGGGGAGAGGGGTACATAAAAAATTTATATTAAAAGGAATTTGGTTAGTCAAGGTTAAGAAACCGAGTGTTTTTCACTTTCATCGTAACCTTCTTAGTGGTTATTTTTACTATACCACTTCTGCATATTTAATTCGGGATGGTTTCTATAGGTTTTTTCTTTATTCTCAATTTAAATTCTACTTCAGTAGTGAGAATGATCACACAAATGTAGTTTTTTTATTTTAATGAATCATTAATGAATCTTTATTCTTGATTTAACCAACATAGAAGGCCTTTTATACTAACCATTATCTCTTATCCCATGGTGTAATTTTATATAAAACTAATGTAAGATTCATTATTATCTTCTTGAATCCCCATCAAATCCACTCTTTAATTTTTTATACAAGGTAAGTCTTTATTTTAGTGCACCAAATATTTCCTCACAAATGAATACGTTCTAATCTCTATAATCCATATTTTATTTATTCATCCCTAATAGTACTATTGTGATTGTATCATATTATGTTTTTTATTCAACATTCTTTGTAAATCACCTTTTCCCTCAGAATAATATTTTTTCTAATATAATGGATTTTTTCCCTTTGTATATACTCTCTATTAATATTATAAGAATGAAGAATTTATATATAAGTCATTTTTTCCATATTGATAAAAAATTACCATGTGTCTAGGGGTAGATAAATTTAAACACCACCCATAAAATTCATACCTCTTTTTCTCACTTCTAGGTTGACATATTGATACAACATTGTTTATCTCACTACTGAGCCTATAAGATTCTACAAAACACTATTTTTTTGTCCAATTATTTCAAAAAATTGTATTAAATTGTTTCAAAACTCTTTTCAATTTCTTTAATTCTATATATAAATGATATTTTATATTCACTCACTGATTCAAAATTGAAACATTCTCTCTTTCCTCTCATTGAGGCTTAAAAGGGGGGACCATAATTTTTTTACTGGTGTTTTTCAACCTCTCATAGAGGACCATGATTCTCTAATACTTTTATATTAAGGGGGAATCCATTGACATAAAAAATGAGGTAGCTACGTTTCGATATTCTCTCCCCACATCCAATTGTGAATTTAGAGGAAGAATGATTTCTTTTGAATTATTTCTCAGCAATCATATTCTTTTCTATATCTTATATACAATCATAATGTAAATCATATTGATCCTTAATTATTTACCCCATAAAATTCATGTCAATATTCAAGGAAACATTCCAAATTTTCAACCTTTTCATCAATATGAAATAATATTCTATAAATGCAAGTTCCACATAAAGAATTAATTCCTAATGATCTATATTTTTAAACCAGAATTTGATATTGTCTGGATAACTATGAGAACTTTCATTAGACTAACGACTGGTTGGTGTTTCCACTTCTTCAAGGAGTATATTATCTTCTCTAAATTTCAAAGGGGGATCTAAAATTCTTGATTTTTATTTTTCTAACATCAGAATTTTAAAATTAGGTTTACTATTATAATAAAAATTATTCAACTAAATTGGAATATTAATAGCATCCATCTTATTATTTTTCTTCACGTTTCCTTTTGATAGAAAAAATATTATCTAGATCGATTTACTAATTTTTCATTTCAACTAGATATTTAATTCTTAACATTATGTGGTTTCTTTAACCTTATTTACTCCTTCTAATTTCCCAAACATAATATCTAGAGTCTCCCATTTATTGAATGATATAGAATAATGAGTATTTTTCTAGTTTTTTTATAAATGATATTTCCAAGAACATATTTGACCTTGTATCACCCATTCATTCATTTTTCATATATAGATTAGTATCTCAATGAATAAACTACTGAACTATTTGGAAAAATACTATAGAAACATCAACATTACATTTTCACAACAATTATAGTTAGTTCCCTTGAAATATATAAAGGATTATCAAGGATTTCATGTGTGAAAAAATGAAAAAATAGATACAGATATTGAACCTTCTCTTCAGAGCCTTTTTTCTTTGATATGAATTATTACGTCCATAATATCCCATAACACCATGAGAAGGGGGTGAAATAATATGTTGAAATATTTGTACATATTTAATTTATGGTCATATAATTCATTAATATAATTTTCCCTTTTGAGTGGAATATGTTCAATAACATTCTATCTTTTTTATCTCAAACAAAATAATAAAATAAATTTAAAAAATGAAGTATATATGCACAAGGATGTTATTTGGTTCCCCAATAAGGGGAAATATAAGGATTATATTATTATTGAGTGATAATATATCTAAATATAACCCTAAAAACTATAAATATTACAATTTTTAAGGAAATTTGTCTTTTAAGAGACACAAACTCTTCTTTTCAAACCGCAAACCACATTAAAAAGATGTTGGAAATTTTTTAAACTTCTTAGTCTTTTTAAACAATTTATAGATGTGTGTGTCTATCTTTATTTAGTATGTGACTTTACTTGAATCATGATTTTTTTGTGGTCCTTTACTCTACACTCTGATTCCCATTCCATCCCTAATGATGGTTGAGATAATCACCATGACATTAAAGTTTAATATATTTTTTCCATAGTGTAATATTAATGATGATCACATCTTATGGATAATGATAACTCAAAAAATGGAATTATATTATTTTGTTTTATCTAGATACAATAGTATAATTCCATATTATTCTCTTGAGTATCAGATTCCTCAATTATTCTTGATATATTAGGGGTGGTATTCTATGTGTAGTTTTTTCTACCTTCTTCTTGGAAATAATCTGGCCAAGAGACATGCCTCCTCCTTGTATAACATTTTTGGTCTTACACCTTCATCCATTTGGGATTGTAATTTTTGTGTGCATAGGGCCTATAAGATGTGATGAAGATATTTGATTAGGGATTTTTGTAGATAATGGGTGATATAGAGTGGCCAATGTGGTTGAATAATGAGGGAGGTGAGTTGATCATTTTCATTGTGGGAGAGGTGGCACTCTTGTAAATATAATTTATTAATATAAAAAGAGAAGTCATAATTAAAGACACCAGAAATTAAATTGATTTTTAATGTTATGAGGATTATGTGTGGTCATTAAATCCATTTTATAAAAATATAATGTTGATGTTTCATGATATATAGTAATTTAAAAAATTATTAAACATTTTCACTACAATTTTACATTTATTTTGCATACAAATTTTTACCGTGAAAACATATATTATTGAAAAAAATTAAATTATACATATAAAAAAATTTATGAATTCTATTTAAAAATATGAAATAAATTTTATAATACTAAATTTCTATAATTTTAGGAAAATAATTCAAATATAATCACAAAAAATAAATAGAATCATTGTTGGAAAAAAATTCTGAAAAATAAATATATATATATATATATATTTTTGCAAAGGAATATTTATTTATGGTTATTCCCATGAATTAATATTGTTATTATTAATGAAATGATGTTTTTTGGAATTAAAAAAATTCTAAAATCATGTGTAACCTTCCAAACAATCTACTAAATGAATATATCTAAATAATGTTTTATTAGAAACAATTATAACATAAGATACAAAAAGTGAATCATTTATTGGAAATTGAAAATAATTGTTTTAAATGATTTATTTTACTCCTTGAAAATATATTTTTCTGGTAAAATGGAAAAATATATTTTTAATTCATGATTACATTTTAATGATTTCATAAATGCAATGTTAATTGTAAAATGAAAATTTAAACTATTCACCTAAAAATTAAATATTTTAGAAAATTTTGAAAATAATCACCAAGATAATGTTGATATGTTGATATAAAATATAATTTCATTTAATTAAAATATTATTAGAAAATTTATAAGTTTAAATTTTAAATAAACCCATATAATTTCTAAAAAATACTTAAAATAAAACTGTTTCTTTTTCAATTGAAAACATTAACAATATTGATATACTGAATATGAATCCATTAAATATAGTCATTAATGTTACTAAAACCTGACAATGAATTTTTATTAATATTAACATGGTTGTTATGATTGATACCCCTTAAATAATTTATGTCCTCAAAATTATTATTTATTGATAAATAAGATAAAATAATATAATTATTCCTTTAAATTTAGATATTCGGGACTTCATTTACATTGTTTAATTTCCATTATATTTTTCCATGATTTCCATAACTCTAGAAAATAAATGATCAAGTACATTGAATTAATTCCATTTTCTAGAATTATTAATGAGTTTAAATTTTAAATGAAATAAAAAATAAATTATAATCCATAAAAAAATTAGAAATGAAAATGTGTAAGATTGATCAAGCTGTTTCTTGAAGTAGATTTTGATATTTTAAAAATATTTTAAAATCATTTGAAATATCCTTGGATATAATATTGAAAATTATATCATTTTTAATAGGTGGGATGTCCTTTTGAAATCATATTCCTTCAATGGTTGAAAAATTACCTCTTATCAAATGAAAATTAATTAATTAAAACACTAAAATAAAAAGAGTTTTATGAGAAAAGAAAGTTACCAAATAAATTATATAATAATTTAACATTAAAATACATTATTATAAATAATACCTCTTGTTAAACCTAATTTGACTTATGTTTCTTTTCTTCTTATTATAATCCTCACAAATAACTACAATTCTTCTTAACATTTTATCAAATAATGTTATATAAGGCATATATTTTTTGTTCCCAAACTATTATATTAAACCATAATGTTTGCTAAATTTTTTAAATTCGACTCATAAAAACATACTGACTTATAATGTTGAGTAATAAATTTCTCTGATAAGAACTATAATTCTTTATAACTATACGTCATTACTTTGTGCTAAAAACATACTCCTTAAAAATTTTCATTACACCATCCCTAACAAACCATAGATAATCAACCCATAATTATGAGTTCTATAAAAGGGTTTCACTTTCCAATATTTCATAGATATTTATATTTTTTTATATAATAAAGAAAATTATTAGGTAAAAAAGTTGACAGAGCCACATAGTATTCATTTTTTCCACAAAAACATGTTTATATGTTTTCACTAATGCTTCATTCTTGATAAATATTTTTAATTCATGAAAAGTAATCATTATTAAATTTTTAACATTTGTATAGTTAATCCACACCCTTCATCCACATAATTATTTTTGAAAATGAGTTTTGTGTAAAAAAATAACAATAATGGATATAGATTAAAAAGAAAACTCGTTTGTCCATGAATATATTTCAAAATATTTTAAAAAACCAAACTGTTAAATAAATAAATTTAAAATTTTATAAAACATGACATTAATCATGTAAATAACATTCTCATATCCAATTGAATCAAAAAACAATTTTTTAAGAAGTCATAAATATTAATGGCAAATAAAAACATCATATTTTTAAATATTGATAATGGAATAATGTGACTAATAAATTATAACAAAAACTCATAACAGATTCAAAAACCTATTATTTCTTATAAAAACATGCAATGGATTCACCTAAAAAGATAAATTCAATATTCTCTTAGGAGTAACTTATATCAAATTATCTCCATTAACATTAACCAGTGTATTGGTGTGCAATATCAGGCTCATCAATCGTCATTATCTACATCAGTATCTCCAAAATAATATATAATTTCCAATTACTATATAACGGTAAAAATATTCATATTTTTTTACCTTTCACATTAAATATATTGAAAACCCCATTTGATCCCATAGTAAAAATAACTTTCAATTATTAGATAAATATTTCGAGAAATATCTCTTTAATTTGAAAACTCTAAAAATGAGAATTAGAAAGATGAATAAGAATTTAATATCTGTTTAAAAATATTTAAAAAATAATTATACATCTTAATAATGAAAATAGATTTGATATCTATAAAATGGTTCTATGGGAAAATGATACAAAACATTCTTTTTCACTTTAAAAAGAAAGAAAAAAATAACATTTTTGGAAAATGATAAAAAGGATCCGTTTAAAACAATTATAAATAATGTAAAAATAATTAAAGTGTATATTAAAAATATCATAGTTTTAAGAAATAAAATTCTTGAACTTTCTTTTAATAATTTTTACATTAATGAGAAATAATGTAAAATATTTAATACTACATTTTAATATAAAAAATCATTTATGACATTGGTATCATTTAGATCAAAATAAAACATAAGTTTAGAAAATCAAATTGATTATAAAAAAAACTTTGTTTCGATGTAATTAATGGTAAATTATTTAATATTTTATTTTTTACATCATGAAAAATAAAAAAAACTGTTGAATATGGCATAAGTCTCGAAGAAAAGAAATTGTGATGATATATTACTTAATTCGAATAAAAAATCTGTTCGTTCAAATTTTAATTCAATGTTTAATAGACATATAATAATTATTTACACACATAATAGAATTTTTATTATTAATTTCAACAAAATTATTCATTTTATTCATTTATTGTCATGTTTTATTTAGTTACTGAATTGTTTAAACTTGTGTAAGACGTTTGAGGTTGTTCCAATCCTAATATAAAAATTAACATTAGTCTGTTAACTATAGTAAAAGGGTTAATGATTTCATAATATTTAGAGTTTTATACGTGTTATAATTATAATTTTATACATTGAATATAATTTTAAAATAATACATATCAGTGAAACGTGAAATATGAGATACATCCTTCATGGAAGTGATAGTCCACAAACGCGCTTATGTGACATTTTCATTTTATCTAATGGATAAAAAGGAATGAAATAAATCCGATTAAAAATTATAAAATATTTATCATATTATAAATTTAAAATTTTTTCATTTATTATATCCTAAAAACCATCTATGTATTGTGGATATTAAAAAAAATCATCTCGCTTCATAGAAGTGGTAGTAAACACGTATGCATGAGTGACATTATCATTTTCCAATAAAAAAAAGGTTAATAAGGTAATTAATATATTATTACTAAATAATTATAATAATGTCATAAATATAATATATATTCACTAATTATATATTTATAACAATCCATGTGAGGTGGTGATGAAAAATGTAAAATATCTTTTCTTGGAGGTGGTAGTCCACACATATGCATGAGTGAAGTTTTCATTTCTAATAAGAGGAAAAATAAGAGGAAAAAAATTATTAAAAAATTAAAATAATATTTAAGAATATAAAATATAAAAAATTATTTATTTTACTATTTCATAATATATTTGAAGGATTTAAAATAATAAGTTAACATGATAGAATTCAGTTAATACTTATACCTCTTTATAAAATATCTTCATATTGATTACACCATAATCCTTCAAGGATATGAATTTATTTGAGACAAGGACCTATAATATATGCAGAGGAGAGTTTATGATAGATGGAGAATGGTATTTATTTAGGATAGAGTGCTCATGGAATATATATATATATGTGAGTTTGTGAGATACTTTTTTAATAAATGGGAGTAGTGGATCACTTGTAAATATAATTGTTTTATTATAAATAGGGTAAACAAATTAGGGAAAGTGGAACAAAAATCAATAATGAATGTGAGAAATATTATTTGAGGCATGGAATCCCTTATATACCAATTTAATAATTCCTTTTTTTTTATATTTAGTGACTTGATGCTTGATTAAACATTTTCCCTCAATTTAACTTTTAAAATGGTGAATAATTAGTACCTTGGTAAATTTGTGGTTTGAAATTAAATTAAACTTATAACCAAGATTTCACATGATTATTGAAAATATGAACTCCATTTTCAATGTTTAAATTTATAGAATAAAATAATATTAATTTTAATATAATACCACAAAATGTATAAAATTTTTTATATATTAAAAAGTAATTTTGAGATGTAAAAGTTATTTTATATTTATTTAGGCCAAATAATATAGATTTTTGGTGATTACATTATTTCATTGGATTATTATTAAAACAATTTGATATTAAAACCATTCCAAATCATTATAAAACCTTTAAACTACACTATTAAATTAAATGATCCAATTTTTTTTGTAAAATTATAATAGAATAAAACATTTGTTTCATGAATTCAAGATAGGGTTACTAAATTCATCATGGTAGTTTTATATGACATATTTTACATCTTAATAACATATTTATCAATCCAAATTTTTCATTTATTCTTATTTCATACTTATTTCAAAATGATATCATAATATATATTGTATAATTAAAATCAATATTTTCCACTATTCTACCAGAAATCAACAATTTTTTAAAAATTCCAAAATTTACCCTAAGACATTTATGATACACTTATATAAAAAATAATTTTTTATATGAAATTAAAATTCTATAATTTTTTTAAAAAAATTAATTAAATCTACATAATACATGGAATATAATTTTGTTAGAATAAAACTATTTGTATTTTAATTTAAAAAGTTATTGAATTTACTATAGTGAATATGGATATATAAAACTAGTACACATATGACCATTAATAGTGAAAAATTTGATATTAACAGTGATATAAAAGAATTGATAAATGGGTCCTTCATCTTCACTAAAAAGTGTGGATAAACCCCCCCTATATTAGTGCTATTTCGAGCACCCATAATGGCCTACATGCCGCCAATGTTTTATTAATATAATATAACACCCTGTAAAAACCTGTAGGTATATACCGCAGACCATACAAAAAATGATATATACATTTTATTGACAAATTAAATAAAAAAAATATCCACCCAATGTATATAAAAACACTACTATATACATTAAAATGAATTTTTTACATAAATAAATTTAAAATTACCCAACAAACTATTAATTTCATTGTTGTTTTATCTTTTGATGATTGTGATCCCCTCTCCATAATGTTCGCCCATGGTATCAATTTTTGAACCAATCATACAAGCTCGATAAAAATATTCCATCAATATAAAGAAAAAAATTATTATGTTAGTAATACTATAATGAAATAAATAAAACATTAATATAAAATAATGAATTATTATAATTTCAATTTCTAGTGAAAGTTACACTTTTGGAGTTATGCAGGTCATGTTGTGTCATATTAATGTGGGGTTTATTCTTATATGTCAAATATTATATATGGATCATTATCCGAAATTATCAAACAAATTTAAATATGTTTTCTTGGTTCTGAGTATGTCTCTTGTTCTTTTACTAAAATTAATATCAAATTTAAATAATGGTACATTTAGATTTTTATCTATCATTCTATTAGTCTGATTGAAGTACAGATGATTCCTAATTATCATAAATTACAATGGGATAATTTTCCTAAAGCATCGAAACAATATGAATGTGTTTTTTTGGATTTCAGTATGTCACTTTTGTTTTTTACTAAAATGTGATTTCAAATTCAAAACACACATTTTTAGTCATATTGGTCACATAATGCATCAGTTTGATTTGAGAGCTTTTCATACACATCACTTCTGACTTATAAATTGGTGTCGAAAATTTTGAATAATGTCATAGTGTGTTTTCATAGTTTTTAGTGAGAGACAATTTTGAGTTAAAATATAAATTTTAAACTGATAATAGTCACTTTTTTTCATACCGGTCACATCATGTGTCAGATTGAGGGGTTTTTCTTTCCTACACATTAGAAATCATTGATTGATAATTTTCTTATTGTATCAAAATAATATGAATGTGTTCTCTTGGTTTCATGTATGTCACTTGTTCTTTGTAATTAAATTAATATCGATTTTAAATAAAAAAAGTCAGTTTTGTAGTTATACTGGTCACACTGAGAATTGTATGGAGGTGGGGTTGATTCTTACACATCAAAAATGACTCATGTATAATTTTACAAAAGGATCAAAATAATATTAATTTGTTTTCAATGTTTTCAGTATGCCACATATTCTTTTTACTAAAATTAATGTCAATTTGTTTTTTTAAAAAAAATAGACACTTTGAGTTATGCTAACTACACCGTGCATCATATTTAGGTGTGGTTGATTTCTACACAATATAAATGAATTATATTACATTTTTATAAAGGATTAAAAAAATATGAATGTGTTTTCTCTATTTTCAGTACGTTATTTGTTTTGTTGCTAAAATGTTATTTTAAACTGTAAACACACATTTTGAGTCATACAATTCACATCATATGTCAGTTTGACTTGAGACTGCTTCATACACATCATGAATGACCTACAAATCTCTTTCCTAAAATATGAAGTCAATTGGACTGTGTTTTCTTGGTTTCCAATGAGTGACACATGTTGATATAAAATGTAAATTTTAAACTGATAAAGTATTATTTAAGTAATATCTATCAAACAATGTGTTATAATGAGTTTTCTTTGATTACTATATGTTAAAAATGAACCAGGGATCATTTTCCTAAAGTATCAAAATAATTTGAATGTGTTTTCTCAGTTATCAAATATTTCACTTGTTCTTTTTTCTAAATTTAATTTCAACTTAATAAAAAATTACACACTTAATTTCATATCATCCAAACCATGCACAGTATTGAGGCGAGATTGATTCATAGACAAAAAAAATTACTCATGCATAAATATCTTCAATTATAAAAATATCCAAATGCATTTTCTTGGTTTAAAGTATGTCACTTGTACTTTTTATTAAAATAAATATCAATTTTAAATAAATTTAGACACGTTGAGTTCTACCATCGACACTATGCATCTTACTGAGGTGAAAAAGATTCATAAATTTCACAATTGACTTATAGATCATTTTCCTAAAGTATCAAAAAAATATGATTGTGTTTTATCAATTCTTAATGTGTTAGTTTTGTTTTTTAGAAAAATGACATTTCATACTATAAACATGCATTTTTAGTTATACCAGTCGCATCATGCATCAGTTTGATGAAAGACAACTTCAATATCATAAAAAATTACTTCTGAATCTTTTTCCTAAATTATTAAGACAATTAGAGCATCATTTCTTGATTTTTATTGAGTGACACATTTTGAGATAAAATGTCAATTTTATACAGATAAAGTAATCTTTTAGTCACACTGTTCACACAATGCATTGTATTGAGCATTTTTTGATTCCTATACATCAAAAATGACTCATGGAACATTTTACTAAAGTATCAAAAATAATATAAATGAGATTTTTTAGTTTTCATAATATTAAATTTTCACATTACTAAATTTAATGACAATTTAATATAAAAATACATATTTAAAGTCATATCAGTCACACCGTGCATTGTATTGAGGTGGGGATTATTCATAAAATTCAAGAATGATTTATGGATCATTTTAAAAAATTATCCAAACAATCTGAATGCATTTTCATGGCTTTCAGTATGTAACTTAATCATTTTACATAAATTAATGTCATTTTTAAATAAAAATAGACTCTTTGAGTGATTTCAGCCACACCATGTGTGATGTTATGGTTTGGTTGATTCTTACACATCAAAAATGACTTACAGATAATTTTCCTAAATTATCAAAAAAATCATATGTGTTTACTGGTTTTCAAAATACCATTTGTGTTTTTTTAAAAAAAATTCATTTCAAACTAGAAACACACATTTCAAGTCATATTGGTCGCATCATGCAACAATTTTACACGAGACTGCTTCATAAACATCATAAATCACTTATGAAATGATGTCATAATTATTATTATAATAAGAATATGCTTTTAGGGTTTTTTGTGACTGATGTGTATTGATATAAAATGTCATTTTTTAACACTTAATGAACAATTTTAGTCATACCTATCACACTGTCCATCATATTGAGGTGTGGTTGATTCTTATATGTCAAAAATAAGACATTGATCATTTTAATAAAGAATCAAAACAATCTGACTATATTTTATATGATTTCTCTATGACTCAAGTTATATTTTCTAAATTTAATGTTAGTTTAGTATAAAACTACACACGTAAAGTATTATCATAGACACTTTGTTTTAAATTAATGTGGGGTTGAATAAAACACCTTAAAATGACTCATATACCATTTTTAGAAATTAGTAAAACAATCCAGAAGTGTTTTATTAGTTTTTCGTAAGATACATGTTCTTGTTACTAAAATTAATCTCAATCTTAAATAAACAAAGACAATATGAGTCATACTAGCCACAAAAAACATCATATTGAGTTGTGGTTGATTCTTAAAAATCAAAAAAAATACTTATTGATCATTATACCAAAGTGTAAATATTTTCCTAATAAATATTCATAGTTTTTAGAATTTCTCTTGGGATTTTTTTACTAAAATGTCATTTCAAATTGAAAACACGCTTTTTGAGTCATACTGGTTGCATGTTGAACTGATTTGATATCAAACTGCTTCATACATTTCAAAATGACTCTCTATTTTCAATCCTAAAATATGAATTCAAACAGAGCATTTTTTTCTTATTTTTCAGCTAGTGACACTCTTGGTGCGAAAATTTCAATTTTAAATTATTAACATGAACTTTTAGTCATACCGGTTAGACCGTGTAATAGATTGATATGTGGTTGATTCCAAAACATCAAAAATTACACATGGTTCATTGTTATAATGTATAAAAATAATCCAAATGTGTTTTCTTGGTTTTCAGAATGTCACTTGTTCTTTCTGATAAATTTAATGTCCATTTAATATAAAAATACATACATAAAGTAATATCAATCACAAAATGCATAACATTAAGGTGAAGTTTATTCCTACCCATCAAAAATGACTTATTGATCATTATCCTAATGTATCAAAATAATATGAATTAATTATCTCAGTTTTGAATATGTCATGTGTTCTTTTTAACAAAAAAAATTCCAATTTTAGTTAAAAGAGTAACTTTGTTCCATACTGTTTGCATCATGCATCTTTTTTATGATGGATTGATTCTTATACATCTAAAATTACTTATTGATCATTTCTCTAAACTATCAAGATAACTAAAATGGATTTCTCGGTTTTGAGTAGATCAGTTGCTCTAATACCAACTATATTTGCCCATACATTGATATCACATCATGGTAGATTAATATTACATATATAATATAATGATCCATGCAAGAATAGTTTAGGTATAGTGATTTTGGATAAATATAACCATAATGAACTAGTTCATATGAGCCACTCATTAAGATATTCATTACTAGAAACCTTCTTCGACCTATTATTTCTAAAATCGTTCTTCATAACTGAAGGATACTAAAAATAATAAAGGGTAATCATAAAGGATCAAAAAATATATGTAATGGATATATCAATGATCATAAAAGAATAATATGAGCATGAAGATGTTAGAATTTGATAATAACATTAGAAATTTACACCTTTGATATCATATATTGTAATCATGAGCCATGGTTTAAGAATGGTCGTTCATAAGACATGAATCATAATTTATTAAAGTATATTATAAACTAAAAAATATACTTCAACACATATTTTCACATTTTTTATCATATACTGGTGTGGTTGATTGAGTTGTGTCTGATTACTACACTATATAGGAAAATCTTCCTGAAATATCATTTGGGAAGTTATACATAGAATTCAACTTCTAAGATATCCCTTAGTTAATTTTTCCTTATGATTCACTTTACATTTCATTAAAAACGGGGATTCTTCTTCAACTTTAAAGGTAAATGTTCTACCTTCTCTGGCATGTTGAAAATAGTTGAATGGAAATTATAACTTCTCAAAATATATGAATATAAAAAAAATGTGTATTAGGTAAAAATGATATGGAAATTAACTTAAAAATAGTATAAAAAATGGTAAAAAAATTAATTAATTACATAAGTCTTATAAATTCACCTTTATAAATTCCTGACCCATTTCCTTGTTGTTATTGTCTTAGTTGTAGCCTCGAAGTCCAATCTCTCAAAAGCATGATCATTTGTGAACAAATTTCCCCTACTCAAAAAAAATTCCACGTGTAAAATAAAATGGTTATTATATGAGTGATACTAATAAAAAATAAATTAAACATAAATATGAAACAATCCACTACTTATATGGAATTCACATCTTCAGTATATTTGTGTACATTTTTCCATCAAGTATGATGCCTGCTGATTTCTAAGAAAATCAATATTATCTTTAGAATATATGCCGTTTAAAAATTTATAGTAGTACTGAAAATATATAAATACAAATGGATTAATATATATTTTAAATGAAATAGTAATTATATTTGAAAATACCTCTTCATGGATGTTAATTTGGTCATGGAATATGATCTCTCTCATAAATTTTCAAACAGAATTACCACTATATTTATCATTTGTTAATTTCAAACACAATATAATCATTGATAAAAATATGTAACCTATTTTGATATGTGTTTGGTTGGTAAAATATTATAATATATACCCTAATACTTGTCCACTTGTAGAACATTTCAGCTATCTCATGCTTAGCCCCAAGCCTCATTGCTTGTTTTCCAAGATAATAATAAACTCGCCTATATTAACTAAAACCTCATTAATGGATAATTTCAATTATATAACATTATTATTAATTCTTATAAATTGGACTTAGTATACTAATTATTGAAAAAAGTTATCATGTATGGTTAGTTTCTTGGGTAACCATGCATTGAATCCAGAAAATAAATCATTGGAGTATCCAAATTGTCCAAAATGAGCTACCGATGTGGCATAAAAACACAAAAAGGAATAAATAATGAATGAAATGAAATTATATTTTATAAGATTAAATTGTATTGTTTTACCCCTACATCATTTGTATTAACAGGGGTCGTTCATCTAAAATATTTCTTTCAAATGATTTTACCAGGACTACCACTATTTCTTCATATTTTTTGGATCTTTTTTTTTGTTTCTCTATAGAGGTGGTGTGAGGGCTAATGAGTACAAAAAACTTTTCCTAGGGAAATAACTTCAGTTGTTTTTCATATATATTCCTGAAAAAAATGTAATGTATTTATTCATAATTATCATAGTATATCATATTTTGGAAAAAAACCATAACAAAGTATCGCCTGTATACATTTACAACAGATCTACCTAGACAATCATATTTGAGGATTTCACTTATATACTCAAAACAAATAATGTCTTGAAATTTATCTTTGTACCTATTTTAATTTAAATAAACTATGTGAGTATGAATATTTTTTAACTTTTTATCCAAATAAACCTTCAATGATAGTAAATGCAGATATAGAATAGGCAGGGTGACAATGATTTTGGAAGATCTTTTCGATCGGTCTATTGATCCTTTATATGGTTTTGAGCCAATAATTCATTTTAAACCATTAAATTTGTTTGTCTATAATAAATTTCATTACTTTAGAACATTTTCTATGATTTATTATCTGTTAATCTATCAAACTATATTTGAAATAAATACCTATTTGTTGACGTGTTTTTTTATTAAGATGTGACATCCATGTGATGAATAATACAACCCATATGAATATATTCCTTATCAATTGGAATAGGTAGGTCAGTACTCAGCTCAAGGCATATGCTAATCGACACTCTCACATGACCTATTGGAAGTGGTCTATTTTGTAGCTTTTCTTTTGGATATTGAACATTGTAAACCACACTACAAGGTAATGTGTGGGTGTGTATAGATATAAATAAAAATAATTATCAATATATAGAATATTAGTATGAGAAATGTATAAGTTTCTATCTGATTCACATTTTATAGAAGCACTTTTTAGAACATTGATTACCTCATCTAAGATAGTTTTTTATGGGAATGGCTCGCCTCAATATTGGTGGTTGTGGGGTTGGATTTTCACATTATAGTTTTTCCAATGATGTTTATTATCTTTACTCCCCCATTAAGTTTTTCAATGAATCTATCTCGCATTGGAATTCTTCTTCCATGGTAGTTACTTATTCTCACATACGTTTTATTAATTCACTTTGATCCACCTCTTGTTTTTTTCAAAATATGTTCAGGGTGTCACCCCAAAACCTGCACCTCTGATGTGGCTATACTATTATGGCCTATTCATGGCCATTGATAGTACGTATTCATCTGGAAATTTTATTTATTATTACTATTGTTATGTTAGATATAATGTATAAAAAAATAAGTGATACTCGTAAATTAATAGTGATTTAAAGAAGAAAAAATTATTATGTAATTCTTATACAAGATTCCCACAAATTTTGTGAGTTTTCACCTCTTAGTATCATGGTGTAATTTACACATTCCTACTTCCTATCACATGGTGTGGGACTAATTTGGCATTGGAATTTTATCACCAATCTTTATATAAACATATGAATTAAATTATGGTTTTTTCATGTATGATAAAATTATTACGTTATATTTAAAATATGTAAAAATATTTTGTCAAGTGAAGAATACCCCATCCTTGTTATATCATAGGGGTATGCTAGTTTTTCTTATTATTCATTATTTCTATTGTAACGCCACAACCCTAGTTTCCTAGAGTCGGTGCATTATTACATAACATTGGCATGGTTACAAGAAAGATCAAATCTCGAAAGACCGATTGGTTTAGTAGCCTTGGAAACACTAGATATATTTATAAGTTTTACATTACATCATAAAATGAAAAACTACTACAACAACATAATGTTTCCACAATCCACACTATTAACCCCTCATAAAATCCCTGTAGGTCATTCATAACTTACTTCTTCACATCCTGGGAAAAATAAAACATAGAAAAGGGGTGAGCTCAAATGCCCAGTAAGGATAACAATATAGCGGAAACTTTCATAAATAAGAATAAACATTTAAGGCAATGCATTACTAAAACAAAAGCCTTTTAAACATTAACTTCAACATATTATGGAAAAAGTAAAATGAAATAATGCCATTTACTTATTCACATGGATATTCTACTAATCAAATAATCACATGCAAAAATCAATAACCACTTTCATAATGTTGGAATGCATAATTCCAGACTATCATAACCACATAGCCAAGGCCTCGTGCCAAGACTACAAATAAGATTTTGTCAAGGCCTTGTGCCAAGACACTAGTTTGTCTCATGAGATCTACCGATGCATCGAGGAGCTATAGCGGGCTCCACCTGTCACTTATTAAGTCCAATGCATTCCCATATGAAAAGGTTTAAACATAACATAAACATTCGTATTAAAACTAGCATATGAAATGTCAATACTTTCACCATAAACTATGAATGGTATAAAAATAGCACATCCACAGTCAAACATATCACAAAACTTTCAATACAATATAGAAGTTTTGTATCATAATAAATCAACTTCAAATAATCTTAAAATCCATCAAAGGATGTTGACATAGATGAAATCAAAATTCTTTTAAAAGAAATATCTCCTTTTATTTTGAAATCATTTAAGATCCATATAAAATAAAACATTTTCTTTGAAAATATTCTTATAAGCTTGTAAGGGAAGCTTTGAAGATTTTATAACGGCGTAAAATAACCGCACCCGCCGTATAAGTTAAAAAAACATTCTTACCTCAATTCTATCGAAAAGGTTAAAAAGGGCCTTGTTTTGAAAACGACGGAATGATTCCTTTATAAACCTCTTATAAAAAGTCAAACAAGGGTATAAATGACTTTAACCCATATTCTTGTAAATATTAAAAAAGTTTTGAAATACATTTTTAAGAAACATGGATGTGGATGATAAAGATATCCCAGTAGATTATTACGTATAAACAACCTCAGATAATGAAGAGATTGTGAAATAACCCTTACCTTGTACTTTTCCTTGGTTGGGGTAGGTTAACCTCCTGTATAATGGTGAAATAATTGTTATTAAATTATAAAAGAATCATATACATTAATATGATATCATATATGATCTTTTAATATTGATTTGATAATATCTTAGTATTATCGTCGTTTCGTGTGTTAACTTACTCATTTTCTTTTATATGTTTTGTTACATAAGTCATGTTTGTTGTATCTTATTCATATCCAGAATGATATCAAGTCCTTAAACATAATTTTTAAATCATTAAATGATAATTATACTTGAATGGATACGATGGAGAATGAATCTCATCGCGTTCGTGGAGACGGTAGTCCGTACGTACGCACGAACGCTACTTCCATTTAATTTTTATTTTAAAAGAATAGAATACAAATGATACATAGGTATATTACTATTCCAGTATAATATAATATTTTATATATGTTACTTAAGTTCATTAACACCATCCTTTATATGTTCCATGTGTGGTATGAACGAGTCATATCATTTTAAGGGGGCGGTAGTCCGCACTTCCTCAAATGAAATTATCGTATGTATATACAACATGAAACGAATAATGGTATGAAATAAAATGGAATTACAGATGCTTATATATAAAATATATATCATTAATATCATATTTAATTACAGTTCCATCATAATGGCCACCATGAGAGGCGGTAAGATGTATTTGAACAATCATCGTTTCGTGAGGCGTTAGTTTGTCATCCACAAAAACATTATGTTCATCATCCATTAGATGGAGTTGTGTGTATGTGTAGTTGGAATACTTATTATAACAACATCCTAGTATATTGAGGATACTGTTGTTGTTACAAAAGAAAGGAAATAAAAAGAGTTTGGGGGTTGGAGAAGCAAAATAAATGAAAATAATTTAAGAGAAATCGTTACCTTTAATTTAGGTAACTCACTTTGGTTGGAACCAAAGGACTTCTTGAAATGCTTTCTGCCTAAGGGTAAGCTTCAAGGAGGTGGAGAGGGATGTGGGGAGCTTAGTTGGGCAGAGTTTGGACGAGCCAAGTCGCTTGAGAGGTGTGAGGAATGAGTAGAAGTGGTCTCCTTTTATAAGGGAGAGGAGGGGCTCTTTAGGAAAGTGTGAAAGTATTACTTTATAATATATTTTTATTCGGTTTATAATGGTCCAAAAATCATTGAGGTCGAAGATAAGATGACTCATATTCTAAATAACATCAACCAATAAGAATTGGACAGGTTTTAGATAATATTTTAATCATTATAATCTTATTTATTTAAATGATTTATTAATGAGGTAAACATTGCATCATTATTGTGTCATTAATAATTTAAATTATTTGATGTCTAAAAATTATAAATAAAATATCATTATGTAGGAAATCTTTTTATCTTTCTAATGAATATTTATAATCGAAAATCCAAAATGTATAACCCTATGTAAAAATTGTTCTTCTAAAAGATGTAAGCTTATGCCATTTTTATTTTTATTTTAACTTTATTAATATAATGTGTCATTATCACTTACAAGTGGATCCATGGGGTCCCAAAACAGACCCAAAGATGCCCATGGTCGACCATGTATCAACCAATAGGGTTAAGACACGTTTTAGGGTAATTTATTATTATTATAATATTATTTGTTTTAACCCTTATTTACCGGATTTACCCTTTAACCATGGTAAATAAAATATTTACCGCAGTAATTATTCAAAATGTGTAAAAATAAAAGTTACCTATTTACATAATTTGGACATCCTGATTCAAAATATGGAATCCATTTTCCTAAATTCAAAACACAGAAGTGGCAGAAATTAATTTAAAATTAATTCCCGCTGTCAAAACAAAAAGCGTGTTTTTAAGAGGTAATAACTATCAAAAGATTGACATTTGTTTATGTTCGGTTTAATTGTAAAATTATGTACAATGACCAACATTATATTAAATGGTAAAAATATATTCTAAATATACTTTAAACCCACTCAAATTCACAATTTATCACTATTAATTATTTTGATTAAAAAAGTTGTTTTTAATTAAAATTTAGTAATTTTCACTATTCATCAAAATATGAAAGTTATCCGAAATGTACCAAAATTTCACCCTAGGCTAATTTTGATATTCCGAATCCAAAAATGAAGTCCATTTTCAAATATAAAATATATATAATTTCAAAAAGTAGGTATTAGTATTCACAACGGCTATTTTAATTAGTTGTGGTGTGTGTTAGAACTCGAGGTTGCGTACAACACACGCTATCACATTATTCGAAGGGAAACGTACCGTGGAAGCTTGGGGTGTTACATTCTCCCCTCCTTCAAATAATTGCGTCCTCGCAATTTCTAGAATACTTATTACATGAAAAGACTCGGGTGGTTCTTCATCATAAGTTCCTCGGGTTCCCACGTTGCCTCTTCCATCTTATGGTTTCTCCACAAAACTTTTACCAGACGCGTCGTCCGGTTTCTCAGTACTTGTTCTCTTTTATCAAGAATCTTGACGGGCTCTTCACAATAGGAAAGATCAGGTTCCAGTTCTAATTCTTCATAGGTGAGTACATGCGTTGGGTCAGGCATGTATTTTCTCAACAGAGATACGTGGAACACATCGTGAACTTTGGAGAGACTTGGCGGTATTGCCAATCGGTAAGCTACAGCCCCAATTCGTTCTAGAATTTCGAAAGGTCTGATGTACCTGGGACTCAATTTACCTTTCTTTCCAAAATGTATGACTCCCTTCCATGGAGATACCTTTAGGAAAACATGATTACCGACCTGAAATTCCAAATCCTTCCTTCGATTATCGGCATAGCTCTTCTGCCTACTTTGAGATGCTTTGATGTGATTTTGGATTACTTTCACCTTTTCCACCGTTTCCTCCACCAGCTCTGGGCCTAAAAGTTTTCTTTCACCAACGTCATCCCAACAGGTTGGTGTACGACATCTCTTTCCGTATAACGCTTCATATGGTGCCATCTGTATACTCGAATGGAAGCTATTATTATAGGAAAATTCTACCAGTGGTAAATATTGATCCCACACACCCTGAAAGTCAAGTGAGCAAGATCTCAACATGTCTTCTAAGGTTTGAATAGTCCATTCTGATTGTCCGTTTGTCTGAGGGTGGTAAGCAGTGCTCAAATGAAGTTCAGTATCCAGGGATTTCTGAAGAATTTTCCAAAATCTTGAAGTAAAACAGGGATCACGATCAGAAACAATCGATAGGGTACTCCATGAAGTCTCACAACTTCATTAATGTATAGTCTTGCTAGACGTTCCAGGGGTAGATCTTCTCTTATAGCAAGAAAATGTGCTGACTTGGTAAGACGATCAACAATAACCCATATTGCATCGTTCCTTCTAGGAGTCTTTGGTAGCCCCATGACAAAGTCCATCGTAACATTGTCCCATTTCCACTCCGGTGTGGGAAGAGGTTGCATGACTCCTCCAGGCTGTTGCCTTCCAGCTTTCACTTGTTGACAAACCATACATCTTGACACAAAATCAGCAATCTCCCTCTTCATGTTGTCCCACCAAAAATGTTCCTTCAAATATCTATACATTTTGGTGCTCCCAGGGTGTATAGAGAAATTGGAACTATGAGCGTCATCCAGCAATTCCCTTTTTAAACCAGGTATATTGGGAACACAAAGTCTCTTCCCGAATTTCAAAATTCCATCTTCATACACAAAGTCGCTCAATCTCCCATCATTCACAGCTTTAATCTTCTTCTGAAATTCTTCATCATCGGTCTGGGAACTCTTAATCCTTTCTAGTAAAGATGGTTTGGCAACCATTTGAAAAAGCATTGATGTTTCACCTTCCCTGGTTATTCCCATGTCCATCTTCTCTAGATCCATGAAAATTGGATCCCTTTCAATTATCATATTGTTCAAAACTCCATGGTCTCTTCTACTCAAAGCATCTGCCACCTTGTTTGCCTTCCCTGGGTGGTAGTGTATCGTACAATCATAATCCTTGAGTAATTCAAGCCATCTCCTTTGCCTCATGTTGAGTTCTTTTTGTGAGAAAATATACTTCAAACTCTTGTGATTAGTATAAATCTCACATTTTTCACCATAGAGGTAGTGCCTCCATATCTTCAAAGAAAAGATCACTGATGCTAACTCGAGATCATGAGTGGGATAGTTTTGTTCATGAATTTTCAACTGTCGTGATGCATAGGCGATAACTCTATCATTCTGTATAAGGACACAACCAAGTCCTTTCTTTGATGCATCACTATAAATAACGAACCCATCATTCCCCGATGGTAGAGTCAATATAGGAGCATTGACTAATCTTCTCTTCAGTTCTTCGAAACATTCTTCACACTCTTTTGTCCAAACAAATTTAACCCCTTTACGTGTGAGCTTCGTTAATGGGTTAGCCAATCGGGCAAAATTCTGGACGAAACGTCAATAATAACCTGCCAAGCCAATAAAACTACGTACCTCAGTTATACTCGTAGGTGCTGGCCATTCTTGGATTGCTTTGGTCTTAGAAGGATCAACAGAGATTCCATCTTTAGAGACAATATGGCCAAGAAAAGAAATCTCCTGAACTCAGAATTCACACTTGCTAAACTTTCCATATAATTCATGCCTCCTCAGAGTCTTCAAGATAATGCGCAAGTGATTTTCATGATCTTCGTAGGTTTTGGAGTATACCAAGATATCATCAATAAATACCACCACAAATTCATCGAGATACTCCTTGAAAACTCTATTCATCAGATCCATGAATACAGAGGGTTCATTAGTCAATCCAAACGGCATTACAGTAAACTCGTAATGCCCGTACCTGGTTCGAAATGCTGTTTTCGGAATTTCTTCCTTCTTCACACACAACTGATGGTATCCAGATCGAAGGTCAATCTTTGAAAAGTATTGAGCTCCATGCAGTTGGTCAAATAAATCATCAATACGAGGTAGGGGATACTTGTTCTTTATCGTTATAGCATTGATCTCCCTGTAGTCGATACATAACCTCATAGATCCATCTTTCTTTTTAACAAAAAGAACAGGGGCTCCCCAAGGAGAAACACTAGGGCGAATAAATCCCTTATTACTCAATTCCTCTAGTTGTTTCTTTAGTTCGACTAACTCTACAGTGGCCATTCTATAAGGGGTCTTCGATATAGGCCTTGATCCAGGAATCAAATCAATGGAAAACTCAACTTCTCATTCTGGAGGATGTCCAGGTAAATCTTCCGGAAATACATCTACAAATTATTTCACAACAGGTACATCCTCTATTTGAACATTACTTTCCTCACCGACAGTTATTTCATTCTCTTCCTCCCCAATAATTGAATTAAGTTGAGCTACTGGGGGTGGATCTAAATAAGAATTAGGTGGTGGCGATTCTGCTCTAAAAATAAGGTGTTCCTTATCATTATCATCAAGAATCGTAACCTCTTTCTTCTTACAATAAATCTTCGCATCATAGTCCGAAAGCCTGTCCATACCGAGGATTATATCAAACTCAATCATAGGTATGACGATGAGATCAGCAGATAAAGAAAATTTATGTGCTCTAATGGGGACTGATTCACAAAACATTGTTGCAACGATACTTCCCTTAGGAGTTTTAACTGACAACTCCCTTATTAAATCAAATTGGAAATATCTAATTTTCTTAGCAAACTGGGAAGATATGAAACAATGTGATGATCCAGAATCAAATAATGCATTTGCTAAACTTTAGGAAACCATTAAATTACCTGCCACCACGTTTTTCGGAGCTTCTACCTCAGCAGTAGTGATAGCATAAGCCTGGCCTTGATCCCTTGGCCTTTTCTGAGGTAAGTTCTCATGACGCTTAGGGCATGCATTTGCATAATGCCCCATCTCCCTGCAATTGTATCACTGAACGTTGGTAGCTTCCTTCTTCCCCTTGCAATCATGAGCTTGGTGGCCTTTTTCACCACACTTGTAAGAGACTCCCATTCCCTTCAAGCAAGTACCGGGGTGTTTCTTCCCACATTTACCACATGATGGATATTCAACCTTTCCTTTCTTCCCCTTATTTCCATTCCCAGATTGATCAGCAGGTCTCTTCTTCTCTTGCTTTGCTTTAAAGTCATAAGACTTAGAGAATTCCTTTTCGGTCTTGATAGCACATGAGACAATGTCTTCGTACGATGAAAAGGATTGTGAGACTAACGCTCGACGGAGAAATGGTTTTAACCCGTCAAATAAACGATCAATCTTACTTCTTGGGTTGCGAATATAATCTCTAGCATACCTCGCTAACCTTGTAAAGTTAGCCTCATACTTTGTGACATTATCATCCTCCTTTTGTCTCAGACTCAGAAATTGCCTTTCCATATCTACTCGATGGTCGCGAGGAAAGTATTTTTCTAAAAACAGATCTTTGAACTCCCTCCATTCCATATTTGATACTTCATCATCTTCCTTCGTATTTTTAATCAATGACCACCATTGATCAGCATCTCCAGTGAGGCGGTAAACTGCCATGATAACTTTTTCCCTTTCACTGCTCCCCAAAGCCTGAAATATTTTCTCTAGGGAAAATATCCATTGCTTAGCTACTAAGGGATTTGTATTCCCATTGAACGTTGGTGGTTGTTGCCTCATGAATCGATCTAACATTGATCCTCCACGCTGCGGATCAGGGTGCTCCATACGGGTAAGGTTATTATTCATAACCTGAGTAAGTTGTCCCAGTATGGTGATTAGCTGATCAGCACCAGTTGCATCACCAGCCCCACTATAATTATCTTGAGCAGGAGGGCAATCCCTACATGGAGTGTGTGCATTGATACGGTTTCCATTTCTTCCACTAGGCGCCATTTCTAAACAATGGCATAAACTAGATCAGTTTATGAATCAAAATACATAATCCCATACTTATAAAACACTTAACATAAATTGAACTATTTATGGATATAATCCATAATCCTAAAAATGTTTTCTTTGAGGAAGTATATACTCATAAACCCTTCATAATGATTTGTAAAGATAGTGAGAGTTATCCTAAGCATATCCCCCGGGAGTGTCGTAACCAAGAGTGCAGCAAGGCCCGTTGTCGTGCACCAGTTCCCGTTCGAGTCTAGATCAAAGCGGTGTTTTCGGGTTTTACCCCTAGGTACATCTGTGCCAGAGCCGCCTCTACCTGCTCGTATCCAGACAGGGATGTATTGCTCAGAAAACTCACAAAATCTCTACAATACCAAAATTCTAGGAAGTTCTTCTATACTAATCCTCAAAGTTCATCTTAGGTCTACGTGCTCTAATCAGAGTTTATCTAAATCTATCTTCCAAGGTTTGTACTAAACTTCCTCTGATACCAACTGTAACGCCCCGACCCTAGTTGCCTAGAGTCGGTGCATTATTACATAACATTGGCATGATCACAAGAAAGATCAAATCTCGAAAGACCGATTGGTTTAGTAGCCTTGGAAACACTAGATATATTTATAAGTTTTACATTACATCATAAAATGAAAAACTACTACAACAACCTAATGTTTCCACAATCCACACTATTAACCCCTCATAAAATCCCTGCAGGTCATTCATAACTTACTTCTTCACATCCTGGGAAAAATAAAACATAGAAAAGGGGTGAGCTCAAATGCCCAGTAAGGATAACAATATAGCGGAAACTTTCATAAATAAGAATAAACATTTAAGTCAATGCATTACTAAAACAAAAGCCTTTTAAACTTTAACATCAACATAGTATGGCAAAAGTAAAATGAAATAATGCCATTTACTTATTCACATGGATATTCTACTAATCGAATAATCACATGCAAAAATCAATAACCACTTTCATAATGTTGGAATGCATAATGCCAGACTATCATAACCACATAGCCAAGGCCTCGTGCCAAGACTACAAATAAGTTTTTGTCAAGGCCTTGTGCCAAGACACTAGTATGTCTCATGAGACCTACCGATGCATCGAGGAGCTATAGCGGGCTCCACCCGTCACTTATTAAGTCCAATGCATTCCCATATGAAAAGGTTTAAACATAACATAAACATTCGTATTAAAACTAGCATACGAAATGTCAATACTTTCACCATAAACTATGAATGGTATAAAAATAGCACATCCACAGTCAAACATATCACAAAACTTTCAATACAATATAGATGTTTTGTATCATAATAAATCAACTTCAAATAATCTTAAAATCCATCAAAGGATGTTGACATAGATGCAATCAAAATTCTTTTAAAAGAAAGATCTCCTTTTATTTTGAAATCATTTAAGATCCATATAAAATAAAACATTTTATTTGAAAATATTCTTATAAGCTTGTAAGGGAAGATTTGAAGATTTTATAACGGCGTAAAATAACCGCACCCGCCGTATAAGTTAAAAAAACATTCTTACCTCAATTCTGTCGAAAAGGTTTAAAAGGACCTTGTTTTGAAAACGACGGAAAGATTCCTTTATAAACCTCTTATAAAAAGTCAAACAAGGGTATAAATGACTTTAACCCATATTCTTGTAAATATTAAAAAAGTTTTGAAATACATTTTTAAGAAACATGGATGTGGATGATAAAGATATCCCAGTAGATTATTACGTATAAACAACCTCGGATAATGAAGAGATTGTGAAATAACCCTTACCTTGTACTTTTCCTTGGTTGGGGTAGGTTAACCACCTGTATAATGGTGAAATAATTGTTAATAAATTATAAAAGAATCATATACATTAATATGATATCATATATGATCTTTTAATATTGATTTGATAATATCATAGTATTATCGTCGTTTCGTGTGTTAACTTACTCATTTTCTTTTATATGTTTTGTTACATAAGTCATGTTTGTTGTATCTTATTCATATCCAGAATGATATCAAGTCCTTAAACATCATTTTTAAATAATTAAATGATAATTATACTTGAATGGATACGATGGAGAATGAATCTCATCGCGTTCGTGGAGACGGTAGTCCGTACGTACGCACGAACGCTACTTCCATTTAATTTTTATTTTAAAAGAATCGAATCCAAATGATACATAGGTATATTACTATTCCAGTATAATATAATATTTTATATATGTTACTTAAGTTCATTAACACCATCCTTTATACGTTCCATGTGTGGTATGAACGAGTCATATCATTTTAAGGGGGCGGTAGTCCGCACTTCCTCAAATGAAATTATCGTATGTATATACAACATGAAACGAATAATGGTATGAAATAAAATGGAATTACAGAAGCTTATATATAAAATATATATCATTAATATCATATTTAATTACAGTTCCATCATAATGGCCACCATGAGAGGCGGTAAGATGTATTTGAACAATCATCGTTTCGTGAGGCGTTAGTTTTCCATCCACAGAAACATTATGTTCATCATCCATTAGATGGAGTTTTGTGTATGTGTAGTTGGAATCCTTCTTATAAAAACATCCTAGTATATTGAGGATACTGGTTTTGTTACAAAAGAAAGGAAATAAAAAGAGTTTGGGGGTTGGAGAAGCAAAATAAATGAAAATAATTTAAGAGAAATCGTTACCTTTAATTTAGGTAACTCACTTTGGTTGGAACCAAAGGACTTCTTGAAATGCTTTCTGCCTAAGGGTAAGCTTCAAGGAGGAGGAGAGGGATGTGGGGAGCTTAGTTGGGCAGAGTTTGGACGATCCAAGTGGCTTGAGAGGTGTGAGGAATGAGTAGAAGTGGTCTCCTTTTATAAGGGAGAGGAGGGGCTCTTTAGGAAAGTGTGAAAGTATTACTTTATAATATATTTGTATTCGGTTTATAATGGTCCAAAAATCATTGAGGTCGAAGATACGATGAATCATATTCTAAATAACATCAACCAATAAGAATTGGACAGGTTTTAGATAATATTTTAATCATTATAATCTTATTTATTTAAATGATTTATTAATGAGGTAAACATTGCATCATTATTGTGTCATTAATAATTTAAATTATTTGATGTCTAAAAATTATAAATAAAATATCATTATGTAGGAAATATTTTTATCTTTCTAATGAATATTTATAATCGAAAATCCAACATGTATAACCCTATGTAAAAATTGTTCTTCTAAAAGATGTAAGCTTATGCCATTTTTATTTTTATTTTAACTTTATTAATATAATGTGTCATTATCACTTACAAGTGGATCCATGGGGTCCCAAAACAGACCCAAAGATGCCCATGGTCGACCATGTATCTACCAATAGGGTTAAGACACGTTTTAGGGTAATTTATTATTATTATAATATTATTTTTTTTAACCCTTATTTACCGGATTTACCCTTTAACCATGGTAAATAAAATATTTACCGCAGTAATTATTCAAAATGTGTAAAAATAAAAGTTACCTATTTACATAATTTGGACATCCTGATTCCAAATATGGAATCCATTTTCCTAAATTCAAAACACAGAAGTGGCAGAAATTAATTTAAAATTAATTCCCGCTGTCAAAACAAAAAGCGTGTTTTTAAGAGGTAATAATTATCAAAAGATTGACACTTGTTTATGTTCGGTTTAATTGTAAAATTATGTCCAATGACCAACATTATATTAAATGGTAAAAATATATTCTAAATATAATTTAAACCCACTCAAATTCACAATTTATCACTATTAATTATTTTGATTAAAAAAGTTGTTTTTAATTAAAGTTTAGTAATTTTCACTATTCATCAAAATATGAAAGTTATCCGAAATGTACCAAAATTTCACCCTAGGCTAATTTTGATATTCCGAATCCAAAAATGAAGTCCATTTTCAAATATAAAATATATATAATTTCAAAAAGTAGGTATTAGTATTCACAACGGCTAGTTTAATTAGTTGTGGTGTGTGTTAGAACTCGAGGTTGCGTACAACACACGCTATCGCATTATTCGAAGGGAAACGTACCGTGGAAGCTTGGGGTGTTACATTCTCCCCTCCTTCAAATAATTGCGTCCTCACAATTTCTAGAATACTTATTACATGAAAAGACTCGGGTGGTTCTTCATCATAAGTTCCTCGGGTTCTCACGTTGCCTCTTCCATCTTATGGTTTCTCCACAAAACTTTTACCAGACGCGTCGTCCGGTTTCTCAGTACTTGTTCTCTTGTATCAAGAATCCTGACGGGCTCTTCACAATAGGAAAGATCAGGTTCCAGTTCTAATTCCTCATAGGTGAGTACATGAGTTGGGTCAGGCATGTATTTTCTCAACAGAGATACGTGGAACACATCGTGAACTTTGGAGAGACTTGGCGGCATTGCCAATCGGTAAGCTACAGCCCCAATTCGTTCTAGAATTTCGAAAGGTCCGATGTACCTGGGACTCAATTTACCTTTCTTTCCAAAATGTATGACTCCCTTCCATGGAGATACCTTTAGGAAAACATGATTACCGACTTGAAATTCCAAATCCTTCCTTCGATTATCGGCATAGCTCTTCTGCCTACTTTGAGCTGCTTTGATGTGATTTTGGATTACTTTCACCTTTTCCACCGTTTCCTCCACCAGCTCTGGGCCTACAAGTTTTCTTTCACCAACGTCATCCCAACAGGTTGGTGTACGACATCTCTTTCCGTATAACGCTTCATATGGTGCCATCTGTATACTCGAATGGAAGCTATTATTATAGGAAAATTCTACCAGTGGTAAATATTGATCCCACACACCCTGAAAGTCAAGTGAGCAAGATCTCAACATGTCTTCTAAGGTTTGAATAGTCCGTTCTGATTGTCCGTCTGTCTGAGGGTGGTAAGCAGTGCTCAAATGAAGTTCAGTATCCAGGGATTTCTGAAGAGTTTTCCAAAATCTTGAAGTAAAACAGGGATCACGATCAGAAACAATCGATAGGGGTACTCCATGAAGTCTCACAACTTCATTAATGTATAGTCTTTCTAGACGTTCCAGGGGTAGATCTTCTCTTATAGCAAGAAAATGTGCTGACTTGGTAAGACGATCAACAATAACCCATATTGCATAGTTCCTTCTAGGAGTCTTTGGTAGCCCCATGACAAAGTCCATCGTAACATTGTCCCATTTCCACTCCGGTATGGGAAGAGGTTTCATGACTCCTCCAGTCTGTTGCCTTCCAGCTTTCACTTGTTGACAAACCATACATCTTGACACAAAATCAGCAATCTCCCTCTTCATGTTGTCCCACCAAAAATGTTCCTTCAAATCTCTATACATTTTGGTGCTCCCAGGGTGTATAGAGAAATTGGAACTATGAGCGTCATCCAGAAATTCCCTTTTTAGATCAGGTATATTGGGAACACAAAGTCTCTTCCCGAATTTCAAAATTCCATCTTCATACACAAAGTCGCTCAATCTCCCATCATTCACAGCTTTAATCTTCTTCTGAAATTCTTCATCATCGGTCTGGGAACTCTTAATCCTTTCTAGTAAAGATGGTTTGGCAACCATTTGAAAAAGCATTGATGTTTCACCTTCCCTGGTTATTCCCATGTCCATCTTCTCTAGATCCATGAAAATTGGATCCCTTTCAATTCTCATATTGTTCAAAACTCCATGGTCTCTTCTACTCAAAGCATCTGCCACCTTGTTTGCCTTCCCTGGGTGGTAGTGTATCGTACAATCATAATCCTTGAGTAATTCAAGCCATCTCCTTTGCCTCATGTTGAGTTCTTTTTGTGAGAAAATATACTTCAAACTCTTGTGATCAGTATAAATCTCACATTTTTCACCATAGAGGTAGTGCCTCCATATCTTCAAAGCAAAGATCACTGCTACTAACTCGAGATCATGAGTAGGATAGTTTTGTTCATGAATTTTCAACTGTCGTGATGCATAGGCGATAACTCTATCATTCTGTATAAGGACACAACCAAGTCCTTTCTTTGATGCATCACTATAAATAACGAACCCATCATTCCCCGATGGTAGAGTCAATATAGGAGCATTGACTAATCTTCTCTTCAGTTCTTCGAAACATTCTTCACACTCTTTTGTCCAAACAAATTTAACCCCTTTACGTGTGAGCTTCGTTAATGGGTTAGCCAATCGGGCAAAATTCTGGACGAAACGTCGATAATAACCTGCCAAGCCAATAAAACTACGTACCTCAGTTATACTCGTAGGTGCTGGCCATTCTTGGATTGCTTTGGTCTTAGAAGGATCAACAGAGATTCCATCTTTAGAGACAATATGGCCAAGAAAAGAAATATCCTGAAGCCAGAATTCACACTTGCTAAACTTTCCATATAATTCATGCCTCCTCAGAGTCTTCAAGATAATGCGCAAGTGATTTTCATGATCATCGTAGGTTTTGGAGTATACCAAGATATCATCAATAAATACCACCACAAATTCATCGAGATACTCCTTGAAAACTCTATTCATCAGATCCATGAATACAGAGGGTGCATTAGTCAATCCAAACGGCATTACAGTAAACTCGTAATGCCCGTACCTGGTTTGAAATGATGTTTTCGGAATGTCATCCTTCTTCACACACAACTGATGGTATCCAGATCGAAGGTCAATCTTTGAAAAGTATTGAGCTCCATGCAGTTGGTCAAATAAATCATCTATACGAGGTAGGGGATACTTGTTCTTTATCGTTATAGCATTGATCTCCCTGTAGTCGATACATAACCTCATAGATCCATATTTCTTTTTAACAAAAAGAACAGGGGCTCCCCAAGGAGAAACACTAGGGCAAATAAATCCCTTATTACTCAATTCCTCTAGTTGTTTCTTTAGTTCGACTAACTCTACAGTGGCCATTCTATAATGGGTCTTCGATATAGGCCTTGATCCAGGAATCAAATCAATGGAAAACTCAACTTCTCATTCTGGAGGATGTCCAGGTAAATCTTCCGGAAATACATCTAAAAATTCTTTCACAACAGGTACATCCTCTATTTGAACATTACTATCCTCACCGACAGTTATTTCATTCTCTTCCTCCCCAATAATTGAATTAAGTTGAGCTACTGGGGGTGGATCTAAATAAGAATTAGGTGGTGGCGATTCTGCTCTAAAAATAAGGTGTTCCTTATCATTATCATCAAGAATCGTAACCTCTTTCTTCTTACAATAAATCTTCGCATCATAGTCCGAAAGCCAGTCCATACCGAGGATTATATCAAACTCAATCATAGGTATGATGATGAGATCAGCAGATAAAGAAAATTTATGTGCTCTAATGGGGACTGATTCACAAAACTTTGTTGCAACGATACTTCCCTTAGGAGTTTTAACTGACAACTCCCTTATTAAATCAAATTGGAAATATCTAATTTTCTTAGCAAACTGGGAAGATATGAAACAATGTGATGATCCATAATCAAATAATGCATTTGCTAAACTTGAGGAAACCATTAAATTACCTGCCACCACGTCTTTCGAAGCTTCTACCTCAGCAGTAGTGATAACATAAGCCTGGCCTTGATCCCTTGGCCTTTTCTGAGGTAAGTTCTCCTGACGCTTAGGGCATGCATTTGCATAATGCCCCATCTCCCTGCAATTGTAGCCCTGAACGTTGGTAGCTTCCTTCTTCCCCTTGCAATCATGAGCTTGGTGGCCTTTTTCACCACACTTGTAAGAGACTCCCATTCCCTTCAAGCAAGTACCGGGGTGCTTCTTCCCACATTTACCACATGATGGATATTCAACCTTTCCTTTCTTCCCCTTATTTCCATTCCCAGATTGATCAGCAGGTCTCTTCTTCTCTTGCTTTGCTTTAAAGTCATAAGACTTAGAGAATTCCTTTTCGGTCTTGATAGCACATGAGACAATGTCTTCGTACGATGAAAAGGATTGTGAGACTAACGCTCGACGGAGAAATGGTTTTAACCCATCAAAGAAACGATCAATCTTACTTCTTGGGTTGCGAATATAATCTCCAGCATACCTCGCTAACCTTGTAAAGTTAGCCTCATACTTTGTGACATTATCATCCTCCTTTTGTCTCAGACTCATAAATTGCCTTTCCATATCTGCTCGATGGTCGCGAGGAAAGTATTTTTCTAAAAACAGATCTTTGAACTCCCTCCATTCCATATTTGATACTTCATCATCTTCCTTCGTATTTTGAATCAATGACCACCATTGATCAGCATCTCCAGTGAGGCGGTAAACTGCCATGATAACTTTTTCCCTTTCACTGCTCCCCAAAGCCTGAAATATTTTCTCTAGGGAAAATATCCATTGCTTAGCTACTAAGGTATTTGTATTCCCATTTAACGTTGGTGGTTGTTGCCTCATGAATCGATCTAACATTGATCCTCCACGCTGCGGATCAGGGTGCTCCATACGGGTAAGGTTATTATTCATAACCTGAGTAAGTTGTCCCAGTATGGTGATTAGCTGATCAGCACCAGTTGCATCACCAGCCCCACTATAATTATCTTGAGCAGGAGGGCAATCCCTACATGGAGTGCGTGCATTGATATGGTTTCCATTTCTTCCACTAGGCGCCATTTCTAAACAATGGCATAAACTAGATCAGTTTATGAATCAAAATACATAATCCCATACTTATAAAACACTTAACATAAATTGAACTATTTATGGATATAATCCATAATCATAAAAATGTTTTCTTTGAGGAAGTATATACTCCTAAACCCTTCATAATGATTTGTAAAGATAGTGAGAGTTATCCTAAGCATATCCCCCGGGAGTGTCGTAACCAAGAGTGCAGCAAGGCCCGTTGTCGTGCACCAGTTCCCGTTCGAGTCTATCTCAAAGCGGTGTTTTCGGGTTTTACCCCTAGGTACATCTGTGCCAGAGCCGCCTCTACCTGCTCGTATCCAGACAGGGATGTATTGCTCAGAAAACTCACAAAATCCCTACAATACCAAAATTCTAGGAAGTTCTTCTATACTAATCCTCAAAGTTCATCTTAGGTCTACGTGCTCTAATCAAAGTTTATCTAAATCTAGATTCCAAGGTTTGTACTAAACTTCCTCTGATACCAACTGTAACGCCCCGACCCTAGTTGCCTAGAGTCGGTGCATTATTACATAACATTGGCATGATCACAAGAAAGATCAAATCTCGAAAGACCGATTGGTTTAGTAGCCTTGGAAACACTAGATATATTTATAAGTTTTACATTACATCATAAAATGAAAAACTACTACAACAACCTAATGTTTCCACAATCCACACTATTAACCCCTCATAAAATCCCTGCAGGTCATTCATAACTTACTTCTTCACATCCTGGGAAAAATAAAACATAGAAAAGGGGTGAGCTCAAATGCCCAGTAAGGATAACAATATAGCGGAAACTTTCATAAATAAGAATAAACATTTAAGGCAATGCATTACTAAAACAAAAGCCTTTTAAACTTTAACTTCAACATAGTATGGCAAAAGTAAAATGAAATAATGCCATTTACTTATTCACATGGATATTCTACTAATCGAATAATCACATGCAAAAATCAATAACCACTTTCATAATGTTGGAATGCATAATGCCAGACTATCATAACCACATAGCCAAGGCCTCGTGCCAAGACTACAAATAAGATTTTGTCAAGGCCTTGTGCCAAGACACTAGTTTGTCTCATGAGACCTACCGATGCATCGAGGAGCTATAGCGGGCTCCACCCGTCACTTATTAAGTCCAATGCATTCCCATATGAAAAGGTTTAAACATAACATAAACATTCGTATTAAAACTAGCATATGAAATGTCAATACTTTCACCATAAACTATGAATGGTATAAAAATAGCACATCCGCAGTCAAACATATCACAAAACTTTCAATACAATATAGAAGTTTTGTATCATAATAAATCAACTTCAAATAATCTTAAAATCCATCAAAGGATGTTGACATAGATGAAATCAAAATTCTTTTAAAAGAAATATCTCCTTTTATTTTGAAATCATTTAAGATCCATATAAAATAAAACATTTTCTTTGAAAATATTCTTATAAGCTTGTAAGGGAAGCTTTAAAGATTTTATAACGGTGTAAAATAACCGCACCCGCCGTATAAGTTAAAAAAACATTCTTACCTCAATTCTGTCGAAAAGGTTTAAAAGGACCTTGTTTTGAAAACGACGGAAAGATTCCTTTATAAACCTCTTTTAAAAAGTCAAACAAGGGTATAAATGACTTTAACCCATATTCTTGTAAATATTAAAAAAGTTTTGAAATACATTTTTAAGAAACATGGATGTGGATGATAAAGATATCCCAGTAGATTATTACGTATAAACAACCTCGGATAATGAAGAGATTGTGAAATAACCCTTACCTTGTACTTTTCCTTGGTTGGGGTAGGTTAACCACCTGTATAATGGTGAAATAATTGTTATTAAATTATAAAAGAATCATATACATTAATATGATATCATATATGATCTTTTAATATTGATTTGATAATATCTTAGTATTATCGTCGTTTCGTGTGTTAACTTACTCATTTTCTTTTATATGTTTTGTTACATAAGTCATGTTTGTTGTATCTTATTCATATCCAGAATGATATAAAGTCCTTAAACATCATTTTTAAATCATTAAATGATAATTATACTTGAATGGATACGATGGAGAATGAATCTCATCGCGTTCGTGGAGACGGTAGTCCGTACGTACGCACGAACGCTACTTCCATTTAATTTTTATTTTAAAAGAATTGAATCCAAATGATACATAGGTATATTACTATTCCAGTATAATATAATATTTTATATATGTTACTTAAGTTCATTAACACCATCCTTTATACGTTCCATGTGTGGTATGAACGAGTCATATCATTTTAAGGGGGCGGTAGTCCGCACTTCCTCAAATGAAATTATCATATGTATATACAACATGAAACGAATAATGGTATGAAATAAAATGGAATTACAGAAGCTTATATATAAAATATATATCATTAATATAATATTTAATTACAGTTCCATCATAATGGCCACCATGAGAGGCGGTAAGATGTATTTGAACAATCATCGTTTCGTGAGGCGTTAGTTTGCCATCCACAGAAACATTATGTTCATCATCCATTAGATGGAGTTTTGTGTATGTGTAGTTGGAATCCTTCTTATAAAAATATCCTAGTATATTGAGGATACTGGTGTTGTTACAAAAGAAAGGAAATAAAAAGAGTTTGGGGGTTGGAGAAGCAAAATAAATGAAAATAATTTAAGAGAAATCGTTACCTTTAATTTAGGCAACTCACTTTGGTTGGAACCAAAGGACTTCTTGAAATGCTTTCTGCCTAAGGGTAAGCTTCAAGGAGGAGGAGAGGGATGTGGGGAGCTTATTTGGGCAGAGTTTGGACGATCCAAGTGGCTTGAGAGGTGTGAGGAATGAGTAGAAGTGGTCTCCTTTTATAAGGGAGAGGAGGGGCTCTTTAGGAAAGTGTGAAAGTATTACTTTATAATATATTTTTATTCGGTTTATAATGGTCCAAAAATCATTGAGGTCGAAGATACTATGACTCATATTCTAAATAACATCAACCAATAAGAATTGGACATGTTGTAGATAATATTTTAATCATTATAATCTTATTTATTTAAATGATTTATTAATGGGGTAAACATTGCATCATTATTGTGTCATTAATAATTTAAATTATTTGATGTCTAAAAATTATAAATAAAATATCATTATGTAGGAAATCTCTTTATCTTTCTAATGAATATTTATAATCGAAAATCCAACATGTATAACCCTATGTAAAAATTGTTCTTCTAAAAGATGTAAGCTTATGCCATTTTTATTTTTATTTTAACTTTATTAATATAATGTGTCATTATCACTTACAAGTGGATCCATGGGGTCCCAAAACAGACCCAAAGATGCCCATGGTCGACCATGTATCAACAAATAGGGTTAAGACACGTTTTAGGGTAATTTATTATTATTATAATATTATTTTTTTTAACCCTTATTTACCGGATTTACCCTTTAACCATGGTAAATAACATATTTACCGCAGTAATTATTCAAAATGTGTAAAAATAAAAGTTACCTATTTACATAATTTGGACATCCTGATTCCAAATATGGAATCCATTTTCCTAAATTCAAAACACAGAAGTGGCAGAAATTAATTTAAAATTAATTCCCGCTGTCAAAACAAAAAGCGTGTTTTTAAGAGGTAATAACTATCAAAAGATTGACACTTGTTTATGTTCGGTTTAATTGTAAAATTATGTCCAATGACCAACATTATATTAAATGGTAAAAATATATTCTAAATATACTTTAAAACTACTCAAATTCACAATTTATCACTATTAATTATTTTGATTAGAAAAGTTGTTTTTAATTAAAATTTAGTAATTTTCACTATTCATCAAAATATGAAAGTTATCCGAAATGTACCAAAATTTCACCCTAGGCTAATTTTGATATTCCGAATCCAAAAATGAAGTCCATTTTCAAATATAAAATATATATAATTTCAAAAAGTAGATATTATTATTCACAACGGCTAGTTTAATTAGTTGTGGTGTGTGTTAGAACTCGAGGTTGCGTACAACACACGCTATCGCATTATTCGAAGGGAAACGTACCGTGGAAGCTTGGGGTGTTACATATATCACTCAATAAACATTTCATAAATAAAAAATTTTACATGAATGTGATGAATAAACATATAATCCAAAATCATTTTACTATCCACAATGTACCTGAAAATACACATCCACATGATCACAAATAAATGAATCCCATGCTTCATGGGTTATCATGTGTGAATAGATAAGTGGTGTGTGTTGGTTTATTTTCCCTTCAATATCATTACGATGAGGACTTGTCAGAATTGTGTGAAATCCTCTATTAATCCTTCTATAATTAATTAATATATATTTATTCAAAGATCCATCTAATATAAATCAACTCTTTGGTGGATGAAGAGGATTATGTTATTGTTTCATTAATTTATTTATTAGTAAACATAAAAATTGATATCATCATGTCAATTTAATATATTTCCACATCAGTGTATTAAGTGTAGCCACAACATGGTGGCACAAATCTAAATCACTTAGTAAGAAATTGTGAGTAATGATTCTAATATAACTAATAAACATGGCCTTGTTAGGATTAACTTGAAATCCACTCTCATTCCATATGACCTTGTATTTGATTCCTTTTACTTTAAACATAAGTATTTTTTTAAAACCATCAGACTAAAACACTCATATGTTTTTGTGTCATCGTTCAATCATCACATACAATTTATTTTGATTCAACATGATCAATATGTTTATCTAGAGTGATAGAATAATCATTTGAAGATGGTTAGTGTACCAATGCATTGGGGGAAACAACTTGTTAAGAAACATATTGTTTCTCAAGAATAGGAGACCCAACATGTGTATAAGGTCATTTTTCCTCTACACTATGAGTAAATAATGGATGATAGGATTGTTGGGACTCATGATTGGGAGCACAAACATGATGAGAAGTTCGTTTGTTCATATGCACATCAAGTTGAAGTATCATGAGACACCTTTTATGCCTTGGGATTGGGAACACCATCAGATATAGATGGTCACTATTTCTCTGAGCTATAAGATGCAACAGGTTGAGATACCTATTATTCCATGCTATTGGGAGAACTAACAAATCTGAAATACAATATCTACAAAAGTGGTATAACATTATATATAGAGTAAATAAAATCAGTATTAAAAATATAATAAGATGGTGTAACAAGACTTATATTCCAAAAAAAATATTACCTGATTGTTGAAATCACTTTTTTAAAGGTTGAAGGGATTTTCCCCTTCTATTGACAATCTGAATCCTTTCATTTTTATTTTAAATGACATAAAAATTGTTTTCTAAATTGGGGCCACTGTGAAATGATTATGATTTCCAAATGAAAGCCTCATCCTCAATTGAATTTTCATATGACCCTTCAGTGATTTTAGTAGATAATAGAAAAATTGACCACTTTCAATTTGCTGGATATGGAATATAAAATACATGTACTATATGTGATGACATTATAAATAGTTTGTATTTATACCCTTAAAAACTAAAATATATTTCACAAATCCCAATTCATTTATTTTAACAGCACTCTTGTTATCAACCCACTTTCACATAAAAATGGGAACATGAAATGTTGTATAATCCAAATCCTATATTTGATTACTGATTCCAAAGTATGACATATTTTTATAAGTTTTATTTTTATCATTCTTACCAGAAACATTCTTTATTACAGCCACAAGGGTAATTAAACTATTTTTTATGGTACTGTATTCATCATGTTTATTTGTATATAATGTATAACCATTAATTATATAACCATTATAAGATAATACATACACACTGGTTCCTCCGACATTCAATCAAAGACATCCTGAAATTTAATCTGTATTTTCATCTGAATCCTTAAAAAAATAGTCCTAAAATAATCTTTTAAACTATTTATTGTCTGTATTTAATATCCATATTTTTTCCCTTGATGGATTAAAAAGCCTCTTAATATCATTCTATGTTTAAACATATGGTGAAAACTCCAAACTATTATAAAAATCATAAATTTTGTCTTAATTTTGATCGGTAATATTGATTGTGATTACATGTATTCTAGAAATTCCTTCACCTACAAGCCGACCGATGTGAAATGTTTTCATTAAACCAAGGATTTCCAAACTAATAGGTATTCATTTCATAATTCAATGACTTCCTCAATAATATGTCTCTCCACAATACAACCAATTAGAGGATATTGATTTTTTACACACCCTTTCAAAATATTCATATACTATTCAATTGGGTACATTCATCTATATTGTATTAGACCACATAGTCATATCTCTATCACCAAGTGAAGTATAAAATGAACTATCATATCAAATAATTTTCTTGGGAAGAACATTTCCAATTCACATAATATGAGGGAAATTTCACCTTCCAATATAAGAAATTTTGTTAGGTTTAAATCATTGATGTATATTGCATTGAATAAGAAATAGATCACAGTTAATGTATGATAGAAACTCTTGTTAAAAATGAAACATTAATCAATAAGAATTATATCTTGCATCAAAACATGGAATTCGTGTTATTTTAGAATCTTTAACATTAAATCGATCATTGACACAATATTCTTGATATTGGATGTATACTGCACTATAACAATTAAATAATTCAAGAAGTTGAAAAACTGATATTTATCTTACCTAGAAAAGATGTATGTTGATGGAGGAAGAAAAGTTCATTTTTCCCCATTAATTGTTCTAACTCTTGTCATATTCCTTTTCCAACAATGGTCAAACTAACATTAATTGCATCATTTGTTTTGGAAAGTACATTTAGCAGTGTGCCGATGGAACTATAACATAATCTTTCTACAACATCCATAACATAAAAAAATGTATAATGTATAGAAAATTCTAATATGGTAATTCAAAAATCAGAATCTTTTCAAATTGGTTTTTATGAGGTGTTTGAAAAACAGTTTACTAAATATAGTGTCCAGGTACTTTACTTTGTCATATAGTTGATAACTTATTTGTGGAGATATCATCCTAAATTTCTCTAAACATCCATCGAATGAAGTACTCCATGATTAGTACTTTTTTCATCGGGGTAAAAATCTATGATGTCCTAGAAACACACGTTCTGATTAATTTTTTAACATAATTGACTGTGTACTATGATAAAAAAATGGGAAACCCATGAGATCCTTTAATTCTGTATCTTGGTAATTGTCACTAAGAAGGAAAGTCATTTATCATTCCATACAACACGGCTCTCACCATGAAATCATTATTTATATATGAATCATTCATTATAACACCTGAATCCCACAATAATTTTGAATTGTCGATCAATGGTGCCAAATAAACATCAATATCCTTACCTGGTTGTTTTGGTCCTGATATAAGCATAAATAACATGGTGTATTTTTAATACATGCATAACCACTATGGTAATTTATAATTTACCCACATAACTGGCCATGTATTTTGAGTTCTTCTTTGAAAACAAAAAGGATTCACTCTATCATTAGATAAGGAAATATGAAGGTTTCTCAGCTCATTTACAAATTTAGGATATTCGTGATTGATTCTCTTCGACTGAGGAGAGTATGTCATGTGATATTTTATCCAATATTGAATTATTATATCATCATCAACATCAGTTTCCCTTCTTTCTCCACAGTTCTATATTGTCACCTAAACCCTGTAATTATTGTAAAGTACCATACAATATTTCATGACAAGATTCACCTTTATTATATCTAAAACCACCACACTTTGGGAATTCCCTAACTGATTTTTTGGTTCGTACGAAATATTATGCATTCATTAAGGATGACATGTATTCATTCAAATATCATACCCATCGATCATAGCATTCATTTTTCGTCGTATGTTCAGATCAGGAGCTCATTATATTCTTGGATCATACCATTGAATATACTAATTAATTCCAAAAAACAATCATCACCCATTCACTACCATCTTTCAAATTAAAAAACATTAGTATAGGTGACGGTGAGGTATATTTAGTGCATCCAGCAAACAATGGAATCTTTTCACAACTATTTATCTTCTCAAAAAAATTTGGGAAATCACAAAGTTCATATTCAACTATCCTTGTCATTTCCTTAATAAATTATTCATAATCGTTCACATATAAAATCAAATCCTTGATATAGTAATCTTCTTTTTACACCCTTTTAATAATATATGATGATCCACAAATCAGAGTTCTATCCCTGTCAATAGCTACATTCTATTTTTCCTCTTGTTTATTCAAACAATTATAAATTCAATATATTCCATGACATATCTTGTTTACATCCAAATAATCTTCAAAAATATTTCATGATTATAAACAAAATTAAAATGGGAAAGGGATTTGGGATTTTTCATATGCGTTATCTTTTGCAAACATAATGAACACATTGAATTTGTCCTCATACTCTTTGGTCAAATGATTAGCATCCATCCATTATTTATTCATATCCATTCAATTTGATTCGGTAATATTAATATTAATAAGTACCGAAAACATTGATAAAAAATTTAACCAAGGCTAAAAAATTTATATTCTTTAAGTCACTTTAAATTTTTATCACTAATATCCACTTTTAAGAACAATGGTTCTCCATTTTCGATCTTCTAGATATCTCAATCTTCCTCTACTCCATCCTTTCCTTCAATGGTCCAACTATGATAAATTCAACCACATAAATAATTAATATGATAAAAATCGCATTATCATAAGCCTTTATATAGTATCAATTATTTTAAATACACTTCATGAACATTGATTCTACTGTGAAAGAATTGAAATTCCAGTTACACTGTCATGCAGCCTACTTAATCCCACAAAAATTCTATTTGAGACCGGAACGAAACCTTTAATTCCACTTAGCATGAAACCATATAGTTTTCTATATATGACTCTTCCTCAAAATATCTTTGGAGGAATATATTCATGACATCCATGTAGAAAATTAAATAATACCTTCAATTTTTACTAACACTACAATGAGTCCAATAGTCGGATCCTAAAAAAATAGAAAATCCACCTGACATATCCACACATTCCTCATTATGGACACTCTTACTGTCTAATAAAACCATAAAACTATGGGATACAATCTAGTGTTTTGTATAACTAGTGTAGCATAAAAATAGACCTATTTTTTATTTCATAGGTTTCCCATGAATCCAAATAAACACAAGTGAGAAACAACAAGCCAATGATAATCACATGAATAAATTTAATATAAGTAGTAAATCACAATTCAAATATTACACCATCAGAAGAATGAGACCATTTTCGTATCCATAAATAAGAATCACAAATTTCATATTAATAATTAATTACATTAATTTGAGGGAATAAGGGCTAAATAGACATATCAGAAAAGTCCCCCAAAATTTTAACCATGCAGGAGATGTTGGATGCAATTTTGGTTTTGGGGTTGCAATGGGGTTAAATATTAACATAGCTCTTGCCGAAGTGAGGTAAAGATGGATATCCTATGGGTTGGATAGAGTTAATGACATTCCGTTTCCATGGTTTTATAATAAATCTACATGCCTTCCATATATAATGTAAGGGTTTTCTTAATTATATAAAAATCTAAACATAAAATGTTATATAAAAACAAGAGTTCATATTTACTTTGAAATATATTTTTAAAATCATATAAGAAATTCTTAAAATAATCAACCATTTACACAAATTCTTCTTTAAAATAACATTAAAATTTTAAAATAATCCAATCAATTGCAAAAAAAAATTCATAAAACCATATTTCCTTTTTTTAAAAATTCATGGAATCATTAAAACCTAACAATAGTAATCATTTAACTTGATATACAACCCTCTCTATTTTCTACATTTTCATTTAAAAAACACATTCCCCTTCAAAAAATGAAACCATAATTAAATATGCTTTCAAAACATTCACGCCCATTTATAAAATCCATCCGGGTGAGTTGAAAAACACTTTTCATTCAACCTAAGTCCATTCCAAGTGTATAAATCCTTTTAAAGCTATTTAAAACCAAATAATGATATGATGAAAACAACTACTTTTTTATTAAAAATTTAATAACACTTTAATCATTTTTAAATTTCCCCTTAGGAATTTTATATCTCTCTATGTAGAAATAGTCTTTGAAAATTCTTTCCAAACTTTTACAGACAACACTAGAATACACCATTTTGTACTTTTTACTTTTTATCTTAAATATGAGTACATTTATACATTTAATCATATATAATCAAACTAGAATCTATCCAAATATATATTTTTAGATTATAACAACTTCCATCAATCTCCATAATAATATTTTAGGGTAATCACCTCTAATAAACATGTAATTTGTTGGATACTAAATCCATCACTGAAATTATCCACATTAATATTGAATGTTTCATTGATAACTATTAAAAATATTATAATGAAATATAACACTAGTAGAATCAATCACCCCCTTTATAATTATTTTCAATTGCATTTTATTGATTAACTATTTAATCATGTCAATAAAATTCACTTTTCAACACCCTATTAATGATAATAAAAAAATGAGAGGAAAAATATTTTTCACTTATTCATTCTATAAATTAATGGGAATTACTTCAAATGTAAAAATTCATATCCCCATTTTCAACGGAATTAAAGAAAATTATTCTTCCCATTAATTATTCCGCATTCATTTAACTCAAATAATTACATGAAAGAATTTTGGAACCACAAGTTTTTTAATAATGGTCCGTGGGTAAGTCATATCTAAGTCTATGTGGGATAACCAACTATAGAAAACAATATTTGTTTTACAATAATGAACTATTTTTCAACTCACATTTATCAATGTTTTAATAATTTAGAATTAAACTATTTTTGGGATTAAAAAATATAATTCAAAGATAGTTTATAAACATGATCTCATCTTAATGAAAACATAAAAACATTAAATAGAATGTTTTTTCACATCCTTATTTTTTTGGGAAATAATTCCAATAATGTTATTGTAGAAAATATATAATATATAAATGTTTTAAAGTATTTATATTATATTTATAGGGTATTTGAGTCAATGAAACTCCATTTTATGGTATTCAAATGGATTTCTTGAATATTAAATGTAATGTAAAAAACATCCCCAAAGAAAGCGAGAAATAATTTATTTATTAAGAATTCATAATAATGTGAACTTAATGGAATGCCCCTCTGGAAGTAGCAGTATGGTCTAATGGTGGAAGAATTGGGGTTTGTGGTTGTGGATGTAGATGCCACAAACGGTTTCACAGTAGAGGTGGGATTCATGGTGAAGGTGGGTTCGCACTGGATGAGGCTTCATGGTGGAGGAGGGTTCATAGCAGGAGGTGGGGTCTGGAGTGCGATGTAGGTGGGTTCATGGAGGTTGTTGGTACACAGCAGACAAGAGTTCAAGACAGTGGTGGGTTTGAAGTAGGGGAGTGGTTTACAATGGTGGAGGAGGGATTCAAAGTGTTGGAGAAGTGGTCAGCAGCGGAGGAGGGGTCTATGTCAGTAGAGGAAAAGTCGAGCAGAGGAGGGGTTAACGGCCCATGGTTAGCTTCTGAAAAAGTTTGAGTTGTGAGAGATAAGAAGATATCTATTAGGGCTCATTTATAAAATTGGGTGAAGCCTTTACCTGGGATAGTTAAAAATTGTTAATAAAAGAATGTTTTATCAGTGATAATTTAGAATGTACTGAAAAAACATGCCTTTATAAGAGAGTTTGCATCACTAATAAAGATTGACCTTTATGAGGGAAAAAATATCAAATAAAGAAAGTCTTCATCAGTGCTAAAACTATTGCAATGATAATGAGACCATTTATCTTTGCTAAAAACTAATGATAAGGACATAATGATAATAATTTATTTATATTATTATATATATTTATAAAATTTCATATATGATAAATAAATAAATATTTATTTATTTATATTTATTACTATATATATTTATATTTATATTTATTTATATTTATAAAATTATAAAAAATATATTAATTATATAGATTAATTAAATTATAAATAAAATAATTTATTTATGTTTTATTATTATTTAAATAAATATAATAAATATAATATTATAAATTTATAATTATATAAACATAAATATAATGATTTTTAATTATAGATATAATTATAACTAAGTATATATTTTCATTTAAATAATTATAAAAAAATAAGAAATATATTTATTAAATCTATAATCCTAGAGAATCACCTCTCATACAAAGCGAAACCAATTAAATAAATTTTTATATCACTATATAAATAGAGGTGTTTTAGGATACAAAAAGCTTAAACAAAGAAAAATATTTATTTAGAAAACCAATTATCAGTCTGGTGATGATGCGATGCATAAAAAAGCTTATTTTATATAATTCATATAATTTAATTTAGTTATTTAATTTCTATATTTATATTTTGGTGTAAGGGTATTTCCATAAAAATTTATTTTCATAGAATTTTTTTGTTTTATTTTAAGATAAATCTTAGTTTGGGTGGTATCATAGTTATTTATTTTCAATATATCTCTATTTTCAAAATTATTATGGTGATGTATTTATTTTACTATATTTTGATATTCTGCTGTAAGGGTTGAATATATTTTTATCAATTTTGATTTATCTAATAAATATGTGTGTGTGTGTGTGTGTAAATTCATTTATTTATATCTATTTATATGTGTTTTTTTGAACTTATAATGGAAGGGGAATTATATAATCTTTTATTCAAAAATTATGATTTCGAATTTCCAAAATCGGATGGGATTATATTTATTTTCATTAAAAATTACGTTTAAATGTGCATTTTTCTGCATGTATGTTTATTATATATTCCATGATATGTGTGTGTGTGTGTGTGTATGTATTAATGTGAATGGGATAGATGTTTCATGGTTTGTTGTGTTTTTCTCCCATGTTTTTATATATAACTTATTGATGTGTATTATTGCTTTCTTCCAACTTCATTATAGACCTACCTAGAATATCAAGGTTGGGTCATTTTTTATTATATGGACTCCCTATAATCGTTCAGATTGGTAGATCTGATGTAATAACCTCCCTAGAATCCATGGAATAAGTTAGTGTTGTGATATGACATCCATTGATTCTTGAGATGTTTTCAAATAATTGATATACCATTAATATTAAATGTAATAATTACTAAGGATTCTATATCACTTGTTACAAAAAATATAATGGAGGTTATCAAAATCTATGTAATAAATTTTATTTTAAGGTATTCATCATTTTATGCCTACATGTATTGGTTCCACCCCTAGTAATTTTATATTACTTTCTATGTGTATGAAATAAATCATTATTTATTAAAATGTTTTATCATTCCATTTTTTTATCTTCCAGTTGATTGAATGAGAGTTTATTGTTCTTGTTTATCATATTTTGGTTTATTATTGCTCCTTAATTTCCTATATTATATTTTTATTTGTTTAGGGGATTTAGTAAAGATTTTATGTGTGTCAATCAATAGATATTATTTTAATTTCTTTTTTGAGGCTCATCCTCCATCTCTTTTATAGACTATTGTCATCTTCATCAACATTATATTTTGAATAGTCATTATTTAAATTTGATGATTGAAACACATCACCCATCTCTTTTATGTTTCTTTTAATACACTGAGCATTTATCTTCTCTTAGATGACTACTACTTATAGTATTTCAAGCAACATATGTGTAAGTCTACAAGAGATAAAGGATGTTTCAGAGAAACAAATTCAACTATAAATTCCTAGGATAAACGTTTATGAGTATAAGTTGTCTATTACATTCACCTTTGAATTAATTCAAATAATAACACCCACCATAGTGGAGTAATTATTTTCATAAATTAAATAACCTATATTCTTCAACATAATAAAATTATTTGAAACAATTAAATATTGAGTTTACCTTACTCTATTTTTCTATAACATTACTCTTCAATAATGAATATCTTATATGAATATATTTATTTAATTTAAAAAATTAATCCTTTATGAATTCAATAGGATGGATATGAATAGTAAATTGGTGCACACTAATCATTTGACAAAAGAGTATGATGACGTAGTTAAGTAGTTCATCATGTTTACAAGAGAGCATATATAGGACCCTTTTAAAATCTTTTTTCATGATTACAATTTTTTTATTCAATAAATAATAGTGTTGAAGTGTTGTAATACCATTTTATTTTTCATTGAATATATCATAACCTTAAATATTAGAACAAACATTGGAAAAAACTGAATGTCGACATCGATTAGAATGATAATGATATTTAAGGATCATTTGATATGATGACTAGTTTAAGTGATGATTAAGATCACATAGAAGAAATGAAATAGAAAATTGAAGATGAGATTCAAGATTATACAAAGTCGTTTTGGAGTTAAAAACCTATGCAAAGAAACCATTTTACATTGGTTGTACTAATTACAAAATATTTTCAACTATATTTAAGTTATATAATTTGTAGGCTTGTCGTGGATGGAGAGACATATCTATACATAATTAATTGGAATCTAAAATGATATGACACTAGAAGATAATGAACTACCATGTCTATCATCGGAATCCAAAAGAATTTTATGTTCAACGGTCATGATCCCTAAAAAATTATGCATTTATAAATGATATAATATTATTTCATATGGACCATGATTCAATAAAAAAATGTCATAATTTGGGTGAAAATTGATAGATGAAAAATGAATCAAGCCCTTAGAAATTTGTACTGTTTTTATGATCATTCTATGGTTTAGAAGATTATATAGATGTTAGTAAACCATGTGACAATTGGTATGGCATTTTGATTCAATAATTAAAGATGGGAACCTATATCATCTAAAAAATTATCCTTATTGGAATAAAATTGAATACAACTATCATGAATTTGGATATCATCTGAAAAAAATTAGTATTGGATTATCATCATATGGAAAAAATCCTTTGGGATTTCAAAGTAGTACTCATAGGACATGGCTCGTTATGTTGGTAAATTATAAAATTCCTCCATTGTTATGTATGAAGTGGAAATATATTTTGTTGACTTTGTGTATATCTAGACCAAATAAACTCGGTAATGATATTTATGTCTATTGAACTCCACTGATCAAAGCTATGATATTGATGTGAGATATAGGTGTCACAATGTATGATTTTCCTTTAAGTGAATAATTTACATTGAGGGACATGTTGTTTGGAACAATAAATGAAATCCCCACTTAAAGAAATTTATCAGGCTATAGCATTAAATGAATGTTGGGGTGTCCTAATTGAGAAAAATGAACGTACTAGTTCCATTGAATCATTCAACAAATATTATGTTTTTAGGAGATCAGAAATTTTTTACCTTGATGTCATAAATACCGATCTGGGATGACATAATTCGATGGTAATATCGAACAAGGCACAACACCATATCCAATGATGGTAGATCAACTATACAATAAATAAAATATATTGAAACTGTTTCTGGTAAATCATTTTCAAAAAACCATACAAAATAATGTTTAAATAAGCGAAAAAATTTCATTAAATAACTGTATTGGAATTGTTTGTGTATGAGACATTTTTGTGATGTTATACATATAGAAAAAAATATATTAGACAGTGTTGTTATCGTATTTTTAAATGCTTCAAAAATTAAAAGATGGAATGAATGCAAGGATGGACATGATTTAAATGGGGATAAGTTAAGATTTGGTGCTGGTGGATGGTAAAATGTGGCATTTCTTCCTCCAGTGGCTTACACTCTATCAACCAAAAATTTTAATTTGTTTCTCATTCTTAATAGTGTAAATGATCTATAGATGAATTGATCAAAAATCAAGACTATAGTTTAAATGAATAATTATACATTACAAGGAACAAAATCAGTCAAATATCTCATTTTGATGAATGATTTAATGCATCATACTTTAAAATGAATTATACCTCAAAATGAACAACATATATTAACTAGACTCTAATTCCTTTTCAAATCCATATGCTATAAAGTTATAGATTTGAAAAAGTTTCCCATTGTGAATAAAGAGGTTGCAGTTATATTATGTGAATTAGAGATGTTCTTCCCACTATTATTCTTTGATATAATGGTTCTGTTAATGGTTTACATGGAATGAGAGGTACAACTATATAGTAACATCCATTACAGATCAATGTACCCCATTGAATGGTATATGGTGATTTTGAAATTGTATATTCAGAATCGGAGTCATCCATAAAGTTTCATTATATAATGATATATTGTTGAAGATGTTATTGAATTCTTTACTAATTACTTATTAGATGTTGAGAGAATTGGTCTCCCAAATTCATACCACTACAAACATCTTATGGCAGAAGGTATTTCCAAAAGATATGTTGTTACAATTACATTGACAGACATTGAGTAAGTGCACCATTTCATTTTACATAATAGTGATGATTTTGATTCATACATTGAATCCCATTAAGAAATTATTAGATATTTTAATCCATCAAGTGATTAAGGATGGCTATGAAATACACATTATGAATAGTTAATAGGATCATTCCGAGATAACGATTATAAGGAGTTATCCAAAAAAATATAAATTTAGTTGTTGAACAATCCAATGTCTAGCTGGAGGACAGAATATAAATGTTATATCATAAATTGGTTATGTAATCAATTATTATACATTCTATATAAAAGAATACCATTACTGTAGTATGATGAAAAATAGTAGTGTTATGCTTCTAGATGAAGTGATGCACATATATAGTTCCAAGGATAGAAATCCAATTTATAAAAATTTGACACATTTAGACATTATTTAATAGATATATGAGTTGGACTACACATAATTTAATGTGTTTATTTTCCATTAAAAATTGGTTGGTAATATCATTGTAATGATACTTGGTGAAATGGGCTTCATGAAGGTGAATTTCAGCATGTAAGTGGAAAAAAGACCAGTTGTTCATAATGGAATCAAAAGAAGTGTAATTGTTTTATATCTCTAATCCATAAAATAATAATTGGGTGATTTTACTCATAGATACAGAAACAAATATTGGTTTAGATTAAAATTCAATCGAGGATGATCCTCTTATTGGGAGACCACAATCAATTCATGTTAGTCCCAATGTAGGAAATTTATTATACCATATAGGGGACCCCAAATAGTAGATTTGGACTATTGATAGGGGAACCAAATCCCTAAAAACATTTAAACAGATAAAGAGAGTTGAATTAGAATGTTAAAGTTTTTTTTATTATACAATTTTTTCATCATAATATTATATAATCTCAAATTTATTTTCATAATCTAAATTAAATGCATATCTTATAATATATAAATTTTTTATGATATATGATGATGTTACAAATACATTGGAAGAACAAACTATAATGATATAAATATTTTGGAAAGATGTAATGGTATTTTTATAGTGTACTTTCTATATTTTACCAAAAAAATATATAATGGAATTTTGATTTAATTTTCATTATTTCGTGTGGATTTTATTTATTTTAGAAGATTAATATCCTTATATAATTCCTTTGAATGAAGAAAAATTAAACTATATCTTCTCAATCAAAGAGGTAATCATGTTGTTTATATACTAAAATCATTTCCCGTAGAATTAATATTTTGTATCATATTTATGTTTAATTTATTTCATTTTAGTATTACTTATATAATAAATGTTTTTTATATCAGTGGATTCTATTATTTGAGTTGGAGTGGTTTTTCCATATTTAATGACTTTCTGTACTAAAACATCCATCAACATCTCCTCCCTCAAAACCTTTTCACCCCTCTACTGTTTCATTTATCACTTTCCATAAATTTTATTCCACTTCTTTTTCATGAAGAGAAAGTATGTTACAACTTCTCAATCATAGCGGTAATCTTAATGTTTTCATAGTCAAATAATATTCTATATAATTAATTTATTCTTCATATTTATGATTAAATTATTTCATTTTAGTATTACTCACATAAAAACGTTTTCTTATACAGGTGTGTTTTTTTAATCAGGTTGTGGTGATCTGTCTATCTTTCATTCATTTATGCATCAAAACATCCACAAAATTCTTCTCCCTTGAAACATTTTATCATTAAAATGTTTACATTTATCACTTTCCTTCAAGTTCCCCCACTTCTTATTCATATATGTAATCTAGATATTTCCATAGTAAAATAATTTTACATATAATTAATTTATTATATCATATTTATGTTATATTTATTTCCATTTTGAATTACTAATATAACAATTGTTTTCTTATATAGTTGAATGTTTTTTTCATGTATGGATGGTTTCATTGAAGATTCCCATGTAGTGTTGATAGTACAAAAAATAATTTAAAAGTATATTTTGGTAAAATTATATTTAGGATTATTTTGAATCTTTGGGATGTGTAGAAATAAGTTTCACTTCAATCTAACACATGGTGTGACTGGTTTGACTCCAAGTACTTATTTCTATTTAAAATTGAAATTAATTTAAGTAAAATAGAAAAATTAAATACTCAAAACCGATAAAACCTATTCATATTGTATTTATAAATTATTAAAACGATCCCTAATTTATTTGTGAGGTGACGAAATCATCCACACCTCACTCTGATACACGATGTTCCCAATATGACTCACTGAATTAGTAATCAGTTTACAGTAGAAATTTTTGTTCAAAAAGTATCACACACTAAAAACAATTCAAAAACAGTATAATATCCATGATAAATTATGGAAAAAATCAAAAGTAATTTTTGATGTGTAAGAATTAATTTCATTTCAAACAGATAAATGATGTGATTATAATTAATCAATACTGAGTGTTTCTAGTTTGAAATGAAATATTTGTAAAAAATAAAAATAATGCACTCCAAAATGGGGAGAAGAATTCATATTTTTTTGATAAATTGTGAAAATGATACAAATTTTATTTTAGAAGGGTTTTTATCTACCACACCTCAATATGACACACTGTGTGACTGGTATGACTCCATGTAAGTTTTTTATTTCAAATTGTCATTAATTTTAGTAAAACGAACAACTGACCTGCTAAAAACCATGAAAACACAGTCATATTATTTTTATACTTTACATAAATTATCTATAACTGATTTCTGACATGTAGGGATTATACACAGCTACATCTGATACATGATGTGCCAGATATGACACAAAGTCTCCATTATCTATTTACAATTGTTATTTTAGTTCAAAAAGTTTTACTAACTGAAAACTAATCAAACACACTCTAGTTTTATTGATAATTTAGGAAAATGATTCATAATTCCTTGGTAATGTGCAGGAGTTTTTCTTACATCAAACTAATACATGATGTGATCATAATAAGTCAAAGTGTGTGTTTACAGTTCAATGTTACATTTTATTAAAAAAGAAAAATTAGCACACTCCAAACAAATAAAATGAATATGGATTGTTTTTATACTTTAGAAAAATGATCCATAAGTCATTTGACATGTGTAATAATTATAATACACTCAATATAACTCTTCATTTTAATTTTATGACCCAATGTACATATTTTCATTTAAAAATAAAATCAATTTTAGGAAAATGAATATTTGACCTACATAAAATTGATAAAATGAATTTTTATAATTTTTATACATTACAAAATAATCCATAAGACATTATTATGGGTATGAGTCATCCCATCCTCAATTTGTTATATGATGTTATTGGTATAACATAAAGTGTATAATATTAGTTTAAAATGTATATTTTGGTTCAAAAAGGTTCACTCACTAAAACCCAATCAAACACACATGGATTTAATTGATAAATTTGGAAAATGATTCATATTTAATTTATTTTTGTGTATGAACAAATTACAAAACCAATTGATATAAGATGTCATCAGAATGAATCAAAAGGGTCTGTTTCCAATAAAAAATAACATTTTAGTAAAAAATAAAACTCACATACTCAAAACTAAGAAAACACATTCAGATTATTTTGATATATTTGTAGAATGATTCAAAATCCATCTTATACATGTATGAATTATCCAAACCTCAATAAGATTCACAGTGTGACTGGAATGACTCTAAGTGTGTGTTTTTATTTAAAATTGAAATCAATTTTAGTAAAATAGACAACTGACCTACTCAAAATATATAAAATAGATTAAAATTGTATTTATTCTTTAGAAAATGGTCAATAAGTTTTTTTTGACATGTAGGGTTCATCTTTACCTCAATCTTGTACACGATCTTCCTAGTCTGAAAAAAATTATTCGATATTATTTTAAAATCATCATTTTAGTTATGAATGTGACACTCACGGATAAGAGGTCAAACATGCTCTGTATTTCATAATAATTTAGGAAAAAGAATCATAATTAATTTTTGATGTGTATAAATCATAATTATATAAATATAATACAAAAAATGATCGTAATGAGTCAATGTATGTGTTTCAATATTAAAATTACATTTTAGTAAAACAATTTGTGGTGAACAAAACTACAAAAATACATTATATTTGTCTTGATAGTTTAGAAAAATGATAAATATGTCATTTGAGATGTGTAGGAATTATATTCACCTCCATATGGCCCACAGTGTGATCAATATGACTCAAAGTGTGTACGTTAATTTAAAATTAACATCAGTTTTAGTAAAAGGATATTTGGCCTACTAAAAATTGAGAAAATGCATTCAAATTGTTTTGATACTTTATGAAAATGATTCATAACTCATTTTTTGATGTTTATGAGTCAGTTTCAACTTAATATGATACATCATTTTCTTTGTATGACTTAATGTGTCTGTTTTGAGTTTAAAATTGACATTTTAGTTAAAATAGTGTCACTAATTTAATACTAATGAAACACACTCATATATTCTTGATAATTATTGAATGTGATTCATAATTTGTTTTTGACATATTGAAATGGGTTTCATATCAAACTGATACAAGACAGGATAGGAATGAGTCAAAAGTGTATGTATACAATTAAAAATGAAATTTTACAAAAAAAAATAGAACAAACATTCTCAAAGTAGGTAAAAATCATTGATAATGTTTTTATACTTTTGAAAACAGACCACAAGTCCTTTAAGACATGGAGGAATCGGCCACACCCTAATGTAATGCATGGTGTGAGAAATATGACTCAAAGTGCTTTTTGTTATTTAAAATTCACACCAATTTTAATTAAATGGACAAATGACCAAGTCAAATCTAAAAAAGTATTAATATTGTTTTCATGCCTTATAGAAATGATCCATAGGACATTTTTTATGTGTAGATATTAGCCACACAAAAATCTGATTCGTGATGTTCCTGGTATGAATCAAAATCTCTATTACCAGTTTAAAATCGACATTTTAATTCAAAAAGTCTCACTCATTGAAAATATATCAAACACCCTCATAAATTGATGATAATTTCAGAAAATGATACATTATTCATTTTTGATTTCTGGGAATTGGCCTTATATCAAACTGATACATGATGTTATTCGAATGAGTTAATGTGCTCATTTCTAGTTTAAAATGGAATTTTCGTAAAATAGACAACTAATGTACTCAAAACCCTGAAAGACCAATAAGATTATTTTGATAATTTAGTAAAAAAACATAGGTCATTTGAGATGTTAAGGAACTTGACACACCTCAATACTACCCATGGTGTGACTAGTAAGAGTAAATGTATTTATTTTTTATTAAAATTGACATTAATTTTAGTAAAAAGGACTATTTCACTACTCAAAACCAATAAAGAACTTTAATATTTTTTTGATAATTTATAATGATTATTCATAAGTCATTTTTTATGTGTAGAAGTTAGACACACCTTAATTTGATAGATGATGTGCCGGTTAAGCCTTAAATTGTCCATTATCAGTTTAAAATCTATACTTCAGTTAAAAATGTGCACGTCTCTAAAATCTGATAAAATGAACTCAGATTTAATTGATAATTTTACATAATGATTCATAAGTCCTTTGGGATTTATAGGAATCAGTTTCACAAAAAACCGATACACGATGTGATCAAAAAGAGACAAAGTATGAGTTTCCAGTTTAAAATGCTATTTTAGTAAAATAGACAACTAACATAATAAAAAATGATAAAAACATTCATATTGTTTTGATTCTTCGTGAAAAGGATCAAAAAGTTATTTTAGCTGTGTTTGAATCAATTTTACCTCAATATGACACATTTTGTTAAATGTATGACTCCAAATGTGTCTTTTTATTAAATCTTGGCATCAATTTCAGTAAAATTAACACATTATGTTAATTTATTTTATTCTATCATTACTAACATAATAATTTTATTCTTATAAAGGTGAATTATTATGATCATGCAGGGCTGTTTTTGTGATAACGTGATTCCAAGTCAGGATTAAAAGACAAAAGAACAATTAATTTTTAAATGTATGAAATAATTTTAATCTATATAATTGTATAATAAAATGTTTGAAATATATATTAGTGTATATTTTTCTTCTATATGTGTTGTAAATATCATTACATTTAATATTTTTATTAGGAATTTTTTATGTTTATATCTGGGTTGTATTCGGTGGAGTGGTTCACTATAGTAACACATTGCACTGGTGTTGGAGTGTGTTGTTGCAACACACTTCCATATGTCTAATTATTATCACATTTAAAAGAACTGATAAAGGACACATTTTTCAATGATTTTAAAAATTCTTACAATGGTACACCTTATGAGTGCTGATAAAAGTATATTAATCATAACTTCTATATGCACTAACAAATCGGGTTTTAGTTGTCCTAACAAAGCACTGATAAATAGGCCCTTTATCTTCTCTTTTTTAGTAATAATAAAAGACCATGTATTTTAATATTTCTTGTGTAGTCAGTTTTTTTCTATCACAAATAAAGCCTATTTCAAGCACTGTTAATGGAATATTTTTCAGTAGTGTGTGGTGTATTCTTAAAGCCTCAAAAATATAACTAAACCTTATTATATAAATATCATTTAACAATTAACCTTTTTAACATCAAACCACAATATTTCCATGAATTTAATTGCTATATAAATAAATGTTTATTTTAAAATTCCTTCATAAGTGAAATTCTTCCTAGTGGAATTCTTCTCATCTCATTTTCTCTAAATATTCAATAAACAAATTCACATTATCCAAGTCTTCAATGCCCACTCATTATACTACACACTACTTATTCTGAAATTATTTTCTATAAATCCAATATAAATTTTCAACAAATCTATTACAAATATTCATTATTTTCAACATAATTTTTTAACCAAAAGTAATTTATCTCCTATAGAAATTCCATCAAAAATGATTTTTCACCAAAAAGAAATTTTCACCCATATGTATCTTGATGTGATTTATTTTTTTCATACGATGTAGTAATAATTTCTTCATATGTGGAATCATTTTGTCATCATATATTAATACCTAGGGTGGTATCCTTCTTTCATATTAAATATCAAAATGATGCATCATTACTTTATACATCCTTGATGAAATCTAGAAACCCAATTTACATGATTCATTTCATCTTATCCATAATAAAGGTTCCCAAATCTGCTTCTATTTCCGTGTAATTTGGAAAATTATTTTTTATTTCTCAATTAATTTTGAAAATCTGTTTCTTTATATATATTAATTATTTTAAAAATATGTTTCTCCCGTGAATAAATATTATGATTATTTTCCCCATATGAATATTATATGTCAAAATACCAGTAATATAAATAACTCAGATATATATGAAGACAACAATTATACACTTGATAATTAATTTTCGTATTTAAAACATGATGAATAGTTTTCGTATGGTTTTTTCAACAATAAAATGAATAAAATATCAACTAACCTAATATGCTTTTTTTTATTTAAAAGTATAAAATATTATTTTTTAAATTGGAAAAATTAAATAACTCATTATTATAAAATAATATCAATTTGGCATAAATAAAAATTCTAAATGTTTAATAATAACTAATGAATTACACAATTAAAAAAGATTATATAAAAAAACTACACAAAAAAATGTTTCACGAGATATAATTACTGGCTCAAAATGTCTATATGTCTAAAAGATTCAAAATTTTACACCAAAAATTAGTTTAACAATAATAAAATGAACCAAAATTCAATATACTTAATTAATTTATTTTCTAATACGACTAATTAATAATCTAACACTAATACTATATAGTGAGTAGTACATCAAAAAAACTTTTCAAAAATATATGTAAATTTAACAAAGAAAAAAATTTCTATATATACATAAAATGACTTAATTATAAGAAAAATAATATGATAATTAGTTGATAAAAATAATTAAAATTGAAATTATCATAGAATTCTTATTTTCTATTTAAATGCTGGTAACTCACTACAACTGATAAGAACAAGACATGAAAAAATAAGAAACAAACATATTTGAGTTCCTTAAGAATACTTTTTAAAAATATATAGTATGGAATCATTATGTAAGAATGTATCATCAATATAAAAATGAAAACCTGAGTAATTTAATGATTGATTTATATTCAAAAAATAACTTTTTTAAAGGTAAAATAATAAAAACATTTACACAGTATAATCAAATAATAACATTAGATGATAATAAACCAGAAAATGTATGTATTCAAAAACCAATTACTTCCATGACTCAAAATGTAATAATATAATTATTAAATCTCAATGATATGATAAATTATTAGTGAATTTTAAATATTAGTTATGTTACATTGGAAGAATTCTATAAATTATAAATACTTATCTAGTTTTTTAATATTGTTGTATTAACAATTGAAGAATTTATCTTCTAATAAAATACAAATTATAAAAATAATTCTAATAAATTTTTAAGAATATCACATAAAGAGTTCATAAAATACATTGCATAAGAATATAAAACATTTCATCAATGCTTCATGATCAAAATAGTATTCTTGTTAAATGTTTTCACATTACAATAATTAAAACTTCCAAATTCACATTATATTTCCTAAAAAAAATTTATTGACTGAAATATTCTCTTCTTGGACTTTTAAGGCTGTCCATTTAACAATTTGGGAAATATTATTATTAAACCAAATGTAATTTATTTATTAGATATTAACTATTATAATTTAATTAGTCTTTTTTAATAATTTTAATGGTAATTTATTATAAAATAAATAAATAATCAATGTATATAAAACATCATAAAACCACATATGGTTGTAATAACATGAAATTAAGTAAATTCAAAAATGTTTCACTGGAAATAAGTTAATATACGATATCTAACATCAATAAAAACATTTTGAATTAAATTTAATTAAAAAATGATTAATAAGTATGAATGGCCTCTCATGTTTAGTTTATATTAATTAAAATATCTACTTATTTTCCACAATAATAAATAATACAGCATTCAACTTTTTTTCATTCAAACATCCATTAAAACATTTTATCCATTAACAAAATTTTAATTATATTACATAATTTAAAATAAATAAATTACAATATTTTAAAATTTGGATATTACAATGTTTCTTAAAATTGGAAGAAATATCTCCAAAACACTCACCCAGAAATTTTCAAATTTTTATAACTTCATAAAGTTAAATCCAAAAATAAAATTAAACCTTCACATTATCCCCATTAATCAAATATCCTAAATTTTTTAAGAACCATCTTATTTATGATATAAAAAACTCTTTGAATTTATAATTTCAATGATCTATTTTTTATTTATAAATCCATCCAAACATCTTATGAAAATTTATCATAAACTATCGTAATCAAAATGAAAGAAAATGGTTCATAAATACAAAAGATGTAAATTGGATCATATATGTATTATATATGAATTTAATAAATTCTTTATCAGTTTTTTTGTATTGGGATAGTCTAAGGATGTTTTCTATTAGTTTTGGATTTTGGGTAAGCTATATCTCTTTTTAAATTGTGTTTCTAAGTGATTCAATAATTATTTGGTTTTAGTTTGATATTTGGATATTATATTTTTTATTTACTTTTTAATAGAGATGATCCATATGTATTTCCTTTATTACAAGATAACCCATACATATCATCAATATTGACACTTATGTGTCCCATTTTTCATGAAACAATCCTTGTGTATTTGAGTTCCCATATAAAAATCACTATTAAATATTGATAATTTTACCAACTTTTCAATACAAAAGAGTCATATATTGATATACATGATTTGTTAGTTAATATATAAGAGTCAAAAACATTTTTAAATATTAAATATGTCATAGTGATGACCCCATTAGTAAAACTCAATCCTTTTAGATATTTTTCTAAATATAAAAGTAAGTAATCTACCAATAAGAGTCACCCCTTAGAGAAAATTCAAATTTTCCCATATTGGATTGAATATTAGTTTAGAATTGATAATTTTATTATCAATCAAAAAACATTATATTATTTTTTGTATTGTATTTGAGAATTTGGGTCGATTGTTTCTCCAGATAAAGATATGTCGCTGGTATAAGATGTAAGTATTAATAAATTGTGTTCACCTGTGTTTTTGTGGTAAAATTAAAGAAAAATATTTTTATCATTTGATCAAAATATGAAATATGAGTTTGGTAAATTTGATGATAGGAATTTCAGGGTATTAGATAAAAATATAATTTTTTTGAATTATCTATGTCTATTTTCACTATTTGGGGATTCATCATTCAAAGGATCATCTAGAAGGGATCTATGACACATGTATAAGATAATTTAGATGCTATTTTGAAAATATTTGATAGATTTAAGCACTCAGTTATTTCGAGACTCATACATCCATGAGGGAAGGGTCAATATAAGTAGGAATATCTGATATATCAGTTGGTTTCTATTTGGGAACATTAAAATTAGAAATTTGATTCTCTTATATTTGGTCATTTCAATATATCTTCCCCTTAAGGAATCTTATTCAACAGGTACAGGGGTTTGGTTCTCCAAATATTAATCTATGTATACATATGATTTGGGAATGGCCTTTGATTATATATTTTTTTAGAGATTAGAATAATTTTTCTGAAGTATGGATCATGATTCCTAGTCATAATTAGATCTTTTGGCACCCAAAAATTATATATGACATTGGTTCTCAATGAATATAATTATTCAGCTAGATAATTAAATGGAATTGGGTAGGATTTTTCATTTTCCACGAATTCTATTTCAAGATGACATTTATGGGGTCCTCAGTTATAATGAAATTTTATCTACCCATAATGAAATTATGAGTATTCATATTATGTAAAAAAAGTTCCTATATACTATGTAGAATGTAATTATATAGATCATATAAGTAAAAACATGTCTAGTATTTTGTGTTAGAAAATTTTACCCTAAAAAGGAATATTCATGTGGTCCTCCGCATGAATCTTATGTAGATGGATGTTTTTAATTGTTCCAAGGTACCAAAATCATGGATCTTTGATGGTATTTTTTCTAATAAAGGAGATTGATCTTCCTATAAATATACAACTATATATCACCACATATAATTTTTGGAGTCACTAATCATTGGATTAAATATATTTCCATACCTAGTGTTTTAGATGTCTCCTCCAATAGGTTTTATGGCTTACCTTTCTATAAAGTGAAAAAAAAAGATTTTTTGATTTTTCTAGTGAAAAGGTAGGTCTAGGCTTGTACAAATCTATCAACATGAAGGGAATATAAGAGAAGTAACTTAATATAGTTTCATATATCATTGAACATGACTATAATTTAGGATAGTATATGGAAGTAGAGTAGGTTTAGTCACTTGAAATTAACTTTCCTCTTATATTTTCTTTTGATCCGTCTCATAGATGTACTGGAACAAGCACAAATATTCCAAAAGGGGGTAATTTATATTGAATCTTTGTAATCTCATGTGGAGAGTCAGTAATCTTGTTATATGGTTATTTTAATATCTATGGGAAGGATATATAGGATATTTATAATTATTTTAAACTCCTGGAGGCCGTTATTAATCTGAAGAAGACTCAATGGATTAAAGGAAACTTAGTATTAATCAATGTTGAATATATGAATCTAGCCATAAACATTATATATTCTACTATCTTTCAACTAGAATTCACTATATTACAATTCCAAGAATCATTATAGTTTATATTTTTACAGAATTATGAAAAACTCTTACATAGTAAACCCATAAACTATAAGTGAAACCTTACACTCAGTATCCATTTCCACATAGAATAAAACTTCATTAAAATAAAACAGTATTTTTTCATCTAATATATTCATTGATTTCATTATTCACCTCATCCTTGTCCTTGATAATCATTAAATCTGTCTAAAAGACATTATAAAAATTATTTGAGAACAAAAATCATAATAAGGGACAAACAAGATGAAATACATTCAACTATTGAATGATATGAAAACTCATGTAATGTTTACCTTTATCTATAATATTCTATTAGAATTTGAAATAATAAATTTTCACATATAAATAAAACACACTTTTTACACAAATAAATCAATTAAAACATTTATCATTCAAATTAAAACCCTTTTGTATATTTAGATCATCTCATTCAAAATAACCTTTCATTAACGTTGAAATTTGAATAACCATATGACCGACTTCAAATATAGTTCTTTGGAGAACATAATCATTACCCAATGAATTGGATAGTTATAATGGGGCTCGCCATTCATATAAGAGATTATGGGCTCAACTATTTTCTAGGAGTTGTGATGGGGATCACCCCTTCATATAAGATATATCAGGCTCACCTATAATCTATAATGGGGCTCATCCCACTGTATATATTGTATATGGATAGCATGTGTGCTATAATGGCGACAAACTGAATCTATAAGCTATATTGAGAAGACGTGTGAGCTATAAGGGGGATCAATATGTTTTATAAATTTTATTAGTTTTACCTTTTTTTTCAAATAATTTTCATGAAACATATATTGAATATAAACTAAAATTATTTTACATTTTTATCATATTACCCTTTTAAAAACATTTTTTAAAATAAAATAAAATTTATATCAAAATACCCAATTATTATAGAAATTTTTTAAATTTTTTTCACATTATAAATAAAAATCATTCCGTAAAAATAACAATGGAAACATATAAAATACTATTCAGATAAATATTTTTTCTTGATGGTTAGAAAAGACACACATGTCATATCAGATAAAAACAATTCTTAGTTCATATTTTTTGGGACAATTCCCAATGTACCCCATTTGTAAAATGATAAAAATATTTATTTCAGACCATTTAAAAAAAATACAATTTAAAAAACCATATTATTGTAATAAAAAAAATTAGAAAACATTTTTTGAAAATATAGAGATTGAAGAAATCAAGAGTTTTATAGAAAAAATTAAAAATATAATCTTTAGAAAAAAATCCCTTAACTTGAGTTTGACTCATCACATACATTAATTATATTCCTAAATAATAAACTTATGTTAATTAAATTTTTTTAAAAATTCATTTTTATTGTTTCTTTTATATTACTTATTTCTATGTTATTTACAATTAGTTAATCCCTCATCTTTATGTCAGATGTTTTGATGATATTCAGTTCATAATTCCAGAATCACATTAGTAGGTTGACTATAGTCAAATATACCATAATTCCATAATCTAGATTATAATAATGATGAAAAATTTATAAATTTTAAACATTAATTAAACATTTAAATATAATAATTCGATATGGTTATGAAAAATGATCTATGTTTCAGTCATGGAGACTGTTTTCCGTACACACACATGAGTAACATTCCCATTTTCCAATGTTCATTATGAAAAGAATGTTAGTATCTTTTTATCATTCCATAACTAAAATAATATAATAATTACCATAATTATCCATTAAATATACTTATATATATCATTCATGTGATGTGGTTAGGAAAAACAAATCACAAGGCTTCAAGGATGTGGTAGTCCACAAGTACGCATGAACGACGTTATCATTATTCAGTTCATGTAAATGTGATAATTTAAATGATATAATATCTTTTAATAATGATAAATATGTCATTAATAACGAATATTAAAATTAATTCCACTATTTTAATCATTCTTGATAGGTTTTATAAAAAAATGAATAATATATGTTCGTGAGGTGGTAGTTCACCGTACAAATGAATGATGAATTATTTTCCCATTCGATATAAGAGAAGTAAGATATTGGTCATTACATTAAAATAATAACATCAAAGTGTATTTAAAATACTAAATTTCTTATTTTATCATGGTTAAATAGTTTTTTAAGGATGTGTAATATGTAACAAAAATAAAATATGTTGAAAAAAACAATACATATTCTTTGGAATCCTCCTTTACTTAACACCTAATGTCCTATAAGATTAGTATTTTTTATAATCCATGAATTTTATAACCTGGGGAGACATTCTAGTAATGCATTTTATGCTCGCTTGGAAAATATAAAAATTTTATGATGTGTGAAGGAGTGATAATAAGTGGTTCCCTTTTATAAGAGACTTGATGTGTACTCTAAGAATTTCATAAAATATTTAATTTATTTAAATTAATTCTCAATTAAAATTCACTAAAAAGTCATTAAATTCGAGGATAATAATATTTTTTTTTCAAATAGTCTCATTAATTTTAAATTAGATATGTTTTGATTATATTTATAAACTTATTATTTTGGTTTTAACACTATTAACTCTTAGCATAACAACAAGGATTTTTTACAGTTAAATGGTCAATATTATTACTATAAAATGGAAAAAATAAAATATATTGATTGAGGTGGATGTTTATAACCTTATAATAATTAAAATTTCTAATTTTTGGTTTTTCTAAATTTTATATTGTTTAATAAAACTTATTTTACTATATAATATTTGAAATGTAAATTTTTAGAATAATTCATTACATAAAATTCAATAATATCAAAATAAAACATATAATTAAAACCAATTATTTTAAAGTACCTATAAATATTCATTGTAATATGAGTAATTAATAGGATACATTAATTTCAAAAATTCTATTTCTTTTAATATTTTTAATATAATTGATATTATTTTTCAATTACTTAAATTATTTATACATATGCATTGTGAAAGAGTTTATGGTACTTATTTCTTTAGTAAAAAGTTAAAAATAATTACCATGATGAAGAAAAATATTTTATACATCAAGATGATATTTTTAGTAGGACATATACTTTTGAAAAACCATGTTAAAAATAGAGAACTTATTAAAAATTAGAGTGTGATTTGTGTGAAATTTCATTAAATAAAATTCTATATGGGTCACATTCTCATCCATGCAACAAAAAAGGTCATAAATTTAACCATTGGATGATTATAGGCGATTTAATATCACATGATAATATTTAGGTGAGTATTTTGGTTCATTATATTGATCTTATAATTTTATTTACAACATAAATTACCATATTTACTCTATAATATGGTAATAAAAATTACTAAGGTTACTATTCATATTTTCCAAAAATAAAAATAACAAATTTTAAAAAAATTCCCACTAATTAAAAATATATAATCCATTTATATAAATTTATGACAATGATATTTCATAATTTAATATAAAATTAAATTGAAAAAACACGATGAAAAACTACAAATTCCAAAAAATGATTTTTTACAATTAAAATTAGTACTATACTAAATTCAGGTAAAAAGGTATTTTATAAATGAATTTTATTAATTAAAATACAATGGATCTAATGAAATATTAAAATTATGATTACTCTAAATTTAATTTTTTAAATCCATTAAAATAAAATAAAATTTTTAATAAAAAATCATTATTTTTCACTATTCATTGAAAAATCAATATTTTATGAGATTTATCAAAAAATAATCAAAAAATATTTATTCCATGATGAATTTAAAAATAAAATTCATTTTTTAAAATTAAAAAAATATTATTTAAATTACAAAATTTTAATAAATCAGATTAGAATTGAATTTCATGAAACCATTTCTATTTTTCTATTAATATTTTTTAATATATTTATAATGAATATAAATGAATAATTCAAGAATAGTAAAAAATGTTATAATGATTTTTTCCTTAATTACCTAGATTGTTATATTCTCCCCACTTTTATAAATTGGGTCCTTGCAATTTGAATTTGTGATAGAAAACCTACGGTTTTACTTGTCAAAATAGCTTTTTTGAAATCTTACATCATAAAAAAAGTACTAAAAATAAAATTTATAAGATAGAAAAAGAAAATATGAAGTTCATATATAGTTACTAATACTAGGTTTCTATGTTGGGTAATATAACTGGGAAGTAAAAACATGGATATGGAAAAGAAAACTATCTCCCATGGACTGATATAGTGTGATAGAGAACATGGACATGATAAATTGAACCATCAAAGAATCATAAATATGTGATGGGTTAAAATACACTAATTTATTTATATGAAAAGAGAAAAGACAATTTTTTCTCATGATCTATTTCCTAGATTTAAGGAATTCGATTTCCATCAATATATGAACATAAGGAAATTCACTTACTTGATAAGAACAATTTCATCCTTTAATCAAATTCCACCGCATTCTCATCATTTTCTATAAATACTTAGTACTGAAGATCAATTTTCTTTCAAAACTGAAAATATTGAACTAAATTTTATGGAGAATAAAATATAAAATATAACAACTCTTTATTCCTCTTATACTTATTCTTTAACCAAAGCCAAAATAGTTAGTATAAGATAATATAATTCTAAAATAACTTATAAAACTATTAGCATAGAAAAAATAATTTAATCTCTAAAAATAAAAAATAATACCCATAGTTTAAACTAGGTTACCAATCCAATTACTAAGCTTCAAATTCATAAGAAAATGAATTATACAAATATTGAAATTAAAAAAATCAGAAAATATTGATCACATCATCCTCTAAGAAAATTTGAAATTTATCTCTAAATTACATTCATAACTCTTAAATTCTAATGAAAAATTGTACAATACAGAAAAATTTATTCATTCAAATAAGTTAATCATTTCAATAAATAACATGATTCACTATAAAGCCCAAATAAAATCAGATATTCCTCCAAAAGGAAATTCATCCTTTATTTCCCAAATAAAATCCAATAGTATCTTATTTAAAATAATTCTGTAATGCTCCCAAAACATATAGAAATAATATTTTGAAATAACAATAATCCTCTAATGACCAAATCAATTTCCAATCCCATGGTTACCTATCCAATAAAACATATGTTCCAAATTTATAATAACTCATAATTACCTAAAAACTAAATGTCTCCAAAAATATCATTCGTAACCTAAATTTTTTCAAACATAAATCCCCAACAGTATTTATAAGACATTGAACATGTGATCAACCATAAAATTATAAACCCATTATGATATCCATAACTATTAACAAAATATATCAAGAGAAGATTCCTAATCTAAAAAGATGTCTAAACCCACCTCTGATATCTACTATAAGGACCCATCCTAAATCATTACATCTTCTCGAGTCTTTGAAATAGAATACACTATCTTAGAAACCCAAAGGATATTTTAATTTTATATATTTAGAGAATTATGAAAAAAATAGATACATAGTTGAATAATAAATTACATGTGAAAATATATTCATATAATCCATTTTCCCACCAAATAAAACATTTTTAAAAATAAAACATTGTTTTTTTCATGACATATCATCTCAAATCTAGATCTTTACATTATCCGTATACAATATCATTATTACAACCCTTCTAAAAATATTTTAAAACATGTTATGGGCACAAAATACTTAGTGAGGGACCCAAAAATAATAAATCAATTAGTCAAGTAAAAAACATTAAACCCCTTGTAATTTTTACTTATATCTTCAATGTTCATTGAGTAAATGAAATAAAAGGCATCAAAATGATAAAAAACACAAATTTTTTCCTAAAAAAAATATTTAAAACGAATATAATGAAAATAAAACCTCTTATTTTAAACATATAGTATCACATTCATATTGTAATTTCAAACCCATTACTATTGGAAAAACCAAATGGCTTACTTCCAATATAATTTTTCATAGAACATAATCATTACCCAATGAATTGGATAGATATAATGGGGTTTCAAATTCATATAATATATATTAGAATCACTCATATTTTATGAGAAATAATGGGTCTCAAACATTCATATAACCCATATCATTAACACCCATGATCTATAAGGTTCTCAACCCATTGTATAAACATTATTGAGCTAACATGTAAGGTATAATGGGGATAAACCCAGTTTATAAGTCGTATCAGGATAACCTATGAGCTATAATGGGGCTCAACACATCATAGAAGAATTATCAGAATCAATAATTTTTCATTGAATGCTCAAGTATCATATCATGAAAAAAATTTATGATTTCTCACTTTCATCATAAAACCCTTTTAAGAACCCTTTTAAACCATCATAAAAAGAACATTTGGGCATTAAAATACCCTTCTAATTTAAAAATAAATTTTAAAATATAAAATGGAATAAATAATATAAAAAAATTAATTAAAAATAACTACAAAAACATAGAATGTAATATTCATTTAATTAACACATCCTGATGGTGGGAAAATCTGCTAATGGTATATATGTTAAAAAACCCATCTTTTTTATTTTTGTCAGAAAGTTCTTAATGTACCTCATTTGAAACAAGATAAATAGATTCCATTCAAACCATTTTGTAAAAAGTTAAACATGTGAAAAATAACATCATATAATCAAGGGAGAATAGTAAAAAAAATTAAACCATTTTTATTAAACAAGTAAATTGAATACAAAGGGATCTTTATATGAGTCTTTGAAAAGATAATTTTAAAAAGAAAGTCCTAAAAATTGATCTAAATCGTCACATATGATCATTATATTCCTGAATAATAAAATAAGGTTAATTATATAATTAATTATTAATCATTTTCATGTTATTAATCCTTTTATATCTTGTATTTCTATGTTATATAAAATTACTTAATCAATCAAATTCACTTCAGATGTTTTGATGATATTTGGTTTATATGTTTAGAATTTCATTTTTTGGTTGACCATAATCAAATAGATCAACATTACATATTATAAAAAATAATATTCATGAATTAGTTATCACTCTTACACAACAATAAATCTATTAAATCCTATCATTACTTATAGTTATGAATAATGAAATACTTAAAAATCATAATGATTGTAGTCCATATGTACCCAAGAGTAAGATTTCTATTTTTCAATGAACATTATGAAAAATAGTAAAAATCATTTTATCTTTCCAAAATGATCAAAATATCTTAAATATCATATTACTTATTTAAATTTTCTTATATATATATTTCATGTGTTGTGGTGATGAAAAATTAATCACTTCAATTCGTGAATGTAGAAGTTCACACAAAATAATGGGACAAGTTCCACTAAAAGATGTCTTCTTTTTCACCAGGGATTCTCTCCTCCTAGATTTCACTCTAGGGATTGTCCTAAACTATAACAACGGATCCATTTGACACGTTCTTATTGATAAGGTTGTTTCTCTATCATAATGATCTTCCACTTATAATTCTCTAAATTTTTTTGTTTCATTCATACTCTTTATAGGTCTCATCCCCTCTATTCCACATTTTTTTTAACTATGCCTATATTACTGGTTTCATTCTCATGATGTTTACCCTTTCCTAGTTCTATGTCTCCTCTAATTTATTCTCTTCGGGTATCTCATTGCATCATCCCTTCTAGGGTTCCTGGTGCTCTTTTTTGACCGTAAGGTTTTCTACTCCCTGCCTTTTTCTTCTTCCCTCATTTCTCTGCATTGGGTTTCTCTTAGAATCATGATCTCCTAAGGTGGATGGGGAATTTCATCTTTAGTGAGTGGATCATCTCTTGGCCTCCCACTCACCCTTTACTCAATTATCCTCTTAGTGTTTCCCTTGATATTCTTTCCTTATCTAGTCTTATGTATCCTTATTTCAGTCATTAGATCATGAACCACAACTACTCTATCATCAGGATACATCATTATGGAACATAATTATGGTCATGATCGGGGTTTTCCTTGTTAGTTTGGGTTGTGATTGTGTTTTATGGTCATGTCTCACCCTTGAGTCTATTTTACGGCCCATACTCTATTCTTCTATTAGCCTGGGGTTTTTATGGTGGTCACCCAACTCTTCCTTGGGTTCAGGGTCCAATGCTCGCCTTTGGGAGTTATGGTGCATTGGTTTCATAGGACACTTTTTTTGGTGTGGTTCGAATAGATGATAAAATTTACAAATAATTCTGACATGGGTATTTTCTACTTTAACTCTTTATGTGGTGTCACATTTTATTATTGACTACAATGAATCTCCATGTGGTGGTGTTATCATCCTAGATGATGATCATTGATAAGGTATATGTTGTTATACGGTATTCAATTTGTTTTTTTTAATGAAAAATGATGTTTCTTTAATGACAATGATGATGGAATCCAATATCCTTTTCCACTAGGATTTTCTACAACAATGTGTGAATTGTGTCAGGGTACACGTCACGAGGTGGGTAGTGGCCTGAAGTGGGGATGTTCACTATAGTTTCAATGGTTATTTTGGAATTTTTAAATTTAAATTTTGACCTGGTTTCTATGGTTTAGTTGGAAATTATTTTATCAAATGTTCCCACTTATAGAAAAGTTTGTTTTAAAAAAAAGGATTGAGTGGATTGTTCGTCCACCCATATACATGAATTTTGTTATAATTTGTATATTCATTGAAAGGTATGAATGTAAATAATATATTACCCTTTAATGATGATAAATATGACACGAATATCATATATAGAAACTAAGTTCATCATTATAGAATTTTTTGAGCGACAATGATGGAAAAATGAATTACATGAGATCTCAAGGCGATACCTCACTGGTCACATCAATGAAGAATTCTTTTCACAATTTTTGGAACAAAATAAATATACTTGTCATTTAATTAACATAATAAAACCTATGTATATTTATAATATAGGTTTTATTATTTTAACATGGGTACAGAAGGTTTGAGGGATATGGAAGAAGAAACAAAACAAAAACATAGTGATAAAAACTACATGCCTTCTTTCAAACAACACCTTTAAGTAACACCTTAAGTCCTATAATAATGGTATTTGGCCTAAAATATACCTCTAGAATATGGTATGGGTTCCAAGAATGTATTTTAAAATATATTTTCTTAATAAAATGGCTTATTAATTTTTGGTTAATGATAAGGAGAAGTTCCATTTTATAATAGTGGAGGGGTACTATTGAAATTTCTCGAAATATTAAATTAATATCAATTAATTTTTAATTGAAAATATCTCAAAATTGAGTTATTTTAATTATAATATGGTGATGGTTTTAATTAATATAATTAAATAAAATTTTGATATGTTTTTATATATATTTAACCCTATATTTTGGCATTAACCCCTATTTAACTACTTTAACTCTTTCCATGACAACAATGATTTTTAATCCATGAAGTCCAGTATAGTTACATTAAAATGAAAAAATGGTTAATAAATGCAATAAGGTTTATTTATCCTACATAGTAATAATAACATGTTCTAATATAATATTTTTTTGAATTTTATATCATTTAGTATAATATTATTTTATATAAATTATCCAAAATGACAATTTTTAAAAATAATAATTACATTAATTTTAATACTATCAATATAGCTGTAACACCCCAAGCTTCCACGGTACGTTTCCCTTCGAATAATGCGATAGCGTGTGTTGTACGCAACCTCGAGTTCTAACACACACCACAACTAATTAAACTAGCCGTTGTGAATACTAATACCTACTTTTTGAAATTATATATATTTTATATTTGAAAATGGACTTCATTTTTGGATTCAGAATATCAAAATTAGCCTAGGGTGAAATTTTGGTACATTTCGGATAACTTTCATATTTTGATGAATAGTGAAAATTACTAAATTTTAATTAAAAATAACTTTTTTAATCAAAATAATTAATAGTGATAAATTGTGAATTTGAGTGGTTTTAAAGTATATTTAGAATATATTTTTACCATTTAATATAATGTTGGTCATTGGACATAATTTTACAATTAAACCGAACATAAACAAGTGTCAATCTTTTGATAGTTATTATCTCTTAAAAACACGCTTTTTGTTTTGACAGCGGGAATTAATTTTAAATTAATTTCTGCCACTTATGTGTTTTGAATTTAGGAGAATGGATTCCATATTTGGAATCAGGATGTCCAAATTATGTAAATAGGTAACTTTTATTTTTACACATTTTGAATAATTACTGCGGTAAATATTTTATTTACCATGGTTAAAGGGTAAATCCGGTAAATAAGGGTTAAAAAAATAATATTATAATAATACTAAATTACCCTAAAACGTGTCTTAACCCTATTGGTTGATACATGGTCGACCATGGGAATCTTTGGGTCTGTTTTGGGACCCCATGGATCCACTTGTAAGTTATAATGACACATTATATTAATAAAGTTAAAATAAAAATAAAAATGGCATAAGCTTACATCTTTTAGAAGAACAATTTTTACATAGGGTTATACATGTTGGATTTTCGATTATAAATATTAATTAGAAAGATAAAAAGATTTCCTACATAATTATATTTTATTTATAATTTTTAGACATCAAATAATTTAAATTATTAATGACACAATAATGATGCAATGTTTACCTCATTAATAAATCATTTAAATAAATAAGATTATATTGATTAAAATATTATCTAAAACCTGTCCAATTCTTATTGGTTGATGTTATTTCGAATATGAGTCATCTTATCTTCGACCTCAATGATTTTTGGACCATTATAAACCGAATACAAATATATTATAAAGTAATACTTTCACACTTTCCTAAAGAGCCCCTCCTCTCCCTTATAAAAGGAGACCACTTCTACTCATTCCTCACACCTCTCAAGCCACTTGGCTCGTCCAAACTCTGCCCAACTAAGCTCCCCACATCCCTCCCCTCCTCCTTGAAGCTTACCCTTAGGTAGAAAGCATTTCAAGAAGTCCTTTGGTTCCAACCAAATTGAGTTACCTAAATTAAAGGTAACAATTTCTCTTAAATTATTTTCATTTATTTTGCTTCTCCAACCCCCAAACTCTTTTTATTTCATTTATTTTGTAACAACACCAGTATCCTCAATATACTAGGATGTTTTTATAAGAAGGATTCCAACTACACATACACACAACTCCATCTAATGGATGATGAACATAATGTTTCTGTGGATGGCAAACTAACGCCTCACGAAACGATGATTGTTCAAATACATCTTTCCGCCTCTCATGGTGGCCATTATGATGAAACTGTAATTAAATATGATATTAATGATATATATTTTATATATAAGCTTCTGTAATTCCATTTTATTTCATACCATTATTCGTTTCATGTTGTATATACATATGATAATTTCATTTGAGGAAGTGCGGACTACCGCCCCCTTAAAATGATATGACTCGTTCATACCACACATGGAACGTATAAAGGATGGTGTTAATGAACTTAAGTAACTTATATAAAATATTATATTATACTGGAATAGTAATATACCTATGTATCATTTGGATTTGATTCTTTTAAAATAAAAATTAAATGGAAGTAGCGTTCGTGCGTACGTACGGACTACCGTCTCCACGAACGCGATGAGATTCATTCTCCATCGTATCCATTCAAGTATAATTATCATTTAATGATTTAAAAATGATGTTTAAGGACTTGATATCATTCTGGATATGAATAAGATACAACAAACATGACTTATGTAACAAAACATATAAAAGAAAATGAGTAAGTTAACACACGAAACGACGATAATACTAAGATATTATCAAATCAATATTAAAAGATCATATATGATATCATATTAATGTATATGATTCTTTTATAATTTAATAACAATTATTTCACCATTATACAGGAGGTTAACCTACCCCAACCAAGGAAAAGTACAAGGTAAGGGTTATTTCACAATCTCTTCATTATCCGAGGTTGTTTATACGTAATAATCTACTGGGATATCTTTATCATCCACATCCATGTTTCTTAAAAATGTATTTCAAAACTTTTTTAATATTTACAAGAATATGGGTTAAATTCATTTATACCCTTGTTTGACTTTTTATAAGAGGTTTATAAAGGAATATTTCCGTCGTTTTCAAAACAAGGTCCTTTTTAACCTTTTCGACAGAATTGAGGTAAGAATGTTTTTTTAACTTATACGGCGGGTGCGGTTATTTTACGCCGTTATAAAATCTTCAAAGCTTCCCTTACAAGCTTATAAGAATATTTTCAAAGAAAATGTTTTATTTTATATGGATCTTAAATGATTTCAAAATAAAGGGAGATATTTCTTTTAAAAGAATTTTGATTTCATCTATGTCAACATCCTTTGATGGATTTTAAGATTATTTGAAGTTGATTTATTATGATACAAAACTTCTATATTGTATTGAAAGTTTTGTGATATGTTTGACTGTGGATGTGCTATTTTTATACCATTCATAGTTTATGGTGAAAGTATTGACATTTCGTATGCTAGTTTTAATACGAATATTTATGTTATGTTTAAACCTTTTCATATGGGAATGCATTGGACTTAATAAGTGACGGGTGGAGCCCGCTATAGCTCCTCGATGCATCGGTAGGTCTCATGAGACAAACTATTGTCTTGGCACAAGGCCTTGACAAAATCTTATTTGTAGTCTTGGCACGAGGCCTTGGCTATGTGGTTATGATAGTCTGGCATTATGCATTCCAACATTATGAAAGTGGTTATTGATTTTTGCATGTGATTATTCGATTAGTAGAATATCCATGTGAATAAGTAAATGGCATTATTTCATTTTACTTTTGCCATACTATGTTGAAGTTAAAGTTTAAAAGGCTTTTGTTTTAGTAATGCATTGCCTTAAATGTTTATTCTTATTTATGAATGTTTCCGCTATATTGTTATCCTTACTGGGCATTTGAGCTCACCCCTTTTCTATGTTTTATTTTTCCCAGGATGTGAAGAAGTAAGTTATGAATGACCTGCAGGGATTTTATGAGGGGTTAATAGTGTGGATTGTGGAAACATTATGTTGTTGTAGTAGTTTTTCATTTTATGATGTAATGTAAAACTTATAAATATATCTAGTGTTTCCAAGGCTACTAAACCAATCGGTCTTTCGAGATTTGATCATTCTTGTGATCATGCCAATGTTATGTAATAATTCACCGACTCTAGGCAACTAGGTTCGGGGCGTTACAGTTGGTATCAGAGGAAGTTTAGTACAAACCTTGGAAGCTAGATTTAGATAAACTCTGATTAGAGCACGTAGACCTAAGATGAACTTTGAGGATTAGTATAGAAGAACTTCCTAGAATTTTGGTATTGTAGAGATTTTGTGAGTTTTCCGAGCAATACATCCCTGTCTGGATACAAGCAGGTAGAGGCGGCTCTAGCACAGATGTACCTAGGGGTAAAACACGAAAATACCGCTTTGAGCTAGACTCGAACGGGAACTGGTGCACGACAACGGGCCTTGCTGCACTCTTGGTTACGACACTCCCGGGGGATATGCTTAGGATAACTCTCACTATCTTTACAAATCATTATGAAGGGTTTATGAGTATATACTTCCTCAAAGAAAACATTTTTATGATTATGGATTATATCCATAAATAGTTCAATTTATGTTAAGTTTTTTATAAGTATGGGATTATGTATTTTGATTCATAAACTGATCTAGTTTATGCCATTGTTTAGAAATGGCGCCTAGTGGAAGAAATGGAAACTGTATCAATGCACGCACTCTATGTAGGGATTGCCCTCCTGCTCAAGATAATTATAGTGGGGATGGTGATGCAACTGGTGCTGATCAGCTAATCACCATACTGGGACAACTTACTCAGGTTATGAATAATAACCTTACCCGTATGGAGCACCCTGATCCGCAGCGTGGAGGATCAATGTTAGATCGATTCATGAGGCAACAACCACCAACGTTCAATGGGAATACAAATCCCTTAGTAGCTGAGCAATGGATATTTTCCCTAGAGAAAATATTTCAGGCTTTGGGGAGCAGTGAAAGGGAAAAAGTTATCATGGCAGTTTACCGCCTCACTGGAGATGCTGATCAATGGTTGTCATTGATTCAAAATACGAAGGAAGATGATGAAGTATCAAATATGGAATGGAGGGAGTTCAAAGATCTGTTTTTAGAAAAATACTTTCCTCGCGACCATCGAGCAGATATGGAAAGGCAATTTCTGAGTCTGAGACAAAAGGAGGATGATAATGTCACAAAGTATGAGGCTAACTTTACAAGGTTAGCGAGGTATGCTGGAGATTATATTCGCAACCCAAGAAGTAAGATTTATCGTTTCTTTGATGGGTTAAAACCATTTCTCTGTCGAGCGTTAGTCTCACAATCCTTTTCATCGTACGAATACATTGTCTCATGTGCTATCAAGACCGAAAAGGAATTCTCTAAGTCTTATGACTTTAAAGCAAAGCAAGAGAAGAAGAGACCTGCTGATCAATCTGGGAATGGAAATAAGGGGAAGAAAGGAAAGGTTGAATATCCATCATGTGGTAAATGTGGGAAGAAACACCCCAGTACTTGCTTGAAGGGAATGGGAGTCTGTTACAAGTGTGGTGAAAAAGGACACCAAGCTCATGATTGCAAGGGGAAGAAGGAAGCTACCAACGTTCAGTGCTACAATTGCAGGGAGATGGGACATTATGAAAATGCATGCCCTAAGCGTCAGGAGAACTTACCTCAGAAAAGGCCAAGGGATCAAGTCCAGGCTTATGCTATCACTACTGCTGAGGTAGAAGCTCCGAAAGATGTGGTGGTAGGAAATTTAATGGTTTCCTCAAGTTTAGCAAATGCATTATTTGATTCTGGATCATCACATTGTTTCATATCTTCCCAGTTTGCTATGAAAATTAGATATTTCCAATTTGATTTAATAAGGGAGTTGTCAGTTAAAACTCCTAAGGGAAGTATCGTTGCAACAAAGTTTTGTGAATCAGTCCCCATTAGAGCACATAAATTTTCTTTATCTGCTGATCTCATCGTCATACCTATGATTGAGTTTGATATAATCCTCGGTATGGACTGGCTTTCGGACTATGATGCGAAGATTTATTGTAATAAGAAAGAGGTTACGATTCTTGATGATAATGATAAGGAACACCTTATTTTTAGAGCAGAATCGTCACCACCAAATTCTTATTTAGATCCACCCCTAGTAGCTCAACTTAATTCAATTATTGGGGAGGAAGAGAATGAAATAACTGTCGGTGAGGAAAGTAATGTTCAAATAGAGGATGTACCTGTTGTGAAAGAATTTGTAGATGTATTTCCGGAAGATTTACCTGGACATCCTCCAGAATGAGAAGTTGAGTTTTCCATTGATTTGATTCCTGGATCAAGGCCTATATCGAAGACCCCTTACAGAATGGCCACTGTAGAGTTAGTCGAACTAAAGAAACAACTAGAGGAATTGAGTAATAAGGGATTTATTCGCCCTAGTGTTTCTCCATGGGGAGCCCCTGTTCTTTTTGTTAAAAAGAAAGATGGATCTATGAGGTTATGTATCGACTACAGGGAGATCAATGCTATAACGATAAAGAACAAGTATCCCCTACCTCGTATTGATGATTTATTTGACCAACTGCATGGAGCTCAATACTTTTCAAAGATTGACCTTCGATCTGGATATCATCAGTTGTGTGTGAAGAAGGAATACATTCCGAAAACAGCATTTCGAACCAGGTACGGGCATTACGAGTTTACTGTAATGCCGTTTGGATTGACTAATGCACCCTCTGTATTCATGGATCTGATGAATAGAGTTTTCAAGGAGTATCTTGATGAATTTGTGGTGGTATTTATTGATGATATCTTGGTATACTCCAAAACCTACGAAGATCATGAAAATCACTTGCGCATTATCTTGAAGACTCTGAGGAGGCATAAATTATATGGAAAGTTTAGCAAGTGTGAATTCTGGCTTCAGGAGATTTCTTTTCTTGGCCATATTGTCTCTAAAGATGGAATCTCTGTTGATCCTTCTAAGACCAAAGAAATCCAAGAATGGCCAGCACCTACGAGTATAACTGAGGTACGTAGTTTTATTGGCTTGGCAGGTTATTATCGACGTTTCGTCCAGAATTTTGCCCGATTGGGTAACCCATTAACGAAGCTCACACGTAAAGGGGTTAAATTTGTTTGGACAAAAGAGTGTGAAGAATGTTTCGAAGAACTGAAGAGAAGATTAGTCAATGCTCCTATATTGACTCTACCATCGGGGAATGATGGGTTCGTTATTTATAGTGATGCATCAAAGAAAGGACTTGGTTGTGTCCTTATGCAGAATGATAGAGTTATTTCCTATGCATCACGACAGTTGAAAATTCATGAACAAAACTATCCTACTCATGATCTCGAGTTAGCAGCAGTGATCTTTGCTTTGAAGATATGGAGGCACTACCTCTATGGTGAAAAATGTGAGATTTATACTGATCACAAGAGTTTGAAGTGTATTTTCTCACAAAAAGAACTCAACATGAGGCAAAGGAGATGGCTTGAATTACTCAAAGATTATGATTGTACGATACACTACCACCCAGGAAAGGCAAACAAGGTGGCAGATGCTTTGAGTAGAAGAGACCATGGAGTTTTGAACAATATGAGAATTGAAAGGGATCCAATTTTCATGGATCTAGAGAAGATGGACATGGGAATAACCAGGGAAGGTGAAACATCAATGCTTTTTCAAATGGTTGCCAAACCATCTTTACTAGAAAGGATTAAGAGTTTCCAGACCGATGATAAAGAATTTCAGAAGAAGATTAAAGCTGTGAATGATGGGAGATTGAGAGACTTTGTGTATGAAGATGGAATTTTGAAATTCGGGAAGAGACTTTGTGTTCCCAATATACCTGATCTAAAAAGGGAATTGCTGGATGACGCTCATAGTTCCAATTTCTCTATACACCCTGGGAGCACCAAAATGTATAGAGATTTGAAGGAACATTTTTGGTGGGACAACATGAAGAGGGAGATTGCTGATTTTGTGTCAAGATGTATGGTTTGTCAACAAGTGAAAGCTGGAAGGCAACAGCCTGGAGGAGTCATGCAACCTCTTCCCATACCGGAGTGGAAATGGGACAATGTTACGATGGACTTTGTCATGGGGCTACCAAAGACTCCTAGAAGGAACGATGCAATATGGGTTATTGTTGATCGTCTTACCAAGTCAGCACATTTTCTTGCTATAAGAGAAGATCTACCCCTGGAATGTCTAGCAAGACTATACATTAATGAAGTTGTGAGACTTCATGGAGTACCCCTATCGATTGTTTCTGATCGTGATCCCCGTTTTACTTCAAGATTTTGGAAAAGTCTTGAGAAATACCTGGATACTGAACTTCATTTGAGCACTGCTTACCACCCTCAGACAGACGGACAATCAGAACGGACTATTCAAACCTTAGAAGACATGTTGAGATCTTGCTCACTTGACTTTCAGGGTATGTGGGATCAATATTTACCACTGGTAGAATTTTCCTATAACAATAGCTTCCATTCGAGTATACAGATGGCACCATATGAAGCGTTATACGGAAAGAGATGTCGTACACCAACCTGTTGGGATGACGTTGGTGAAAGAAAACTTGTAGGCCCAGAGCTGGTGGAGGAAACGGTGGAAAAGGTGAAAGTAATCCAAAATCACATCAAAGCAGCTCAAAGTAGGCAGAAGAGCTATGCCGATAATCGAAGGAAGGATTTGGAATTTCAAGTCGGTAATCATGTTTTCCTAAAGGTATCTCCATGGAAGGGAGTAATACGTTTTGGAAAGAAAGGTAAATTGAGTCCCAGGTACATCGGACCTTTCGAAATTCTAGAACGAATTGGGGCTGTAGCTTACCGATTGGCAATGCCGCCAAGTCTCTCCAAAGTTCACGATGTGTTCCACGTATCTCTGTTGAGAAAATACATGCCTGGCCCAACGCATGTACTCACCTATGAGGAATTAGAACTGGAACCTGATCTTTCCTATTGTGAAGAGCCCGTCAGGATTCTTGATACAAGAGAACAAGTACAGAGAAACCGGACGACGCGTCTGGTAAAAGTTTTGTGGAGAAACCATAAGATGGAAGAGGCAACGTGGGAACCCGAGGAACTTATGATGAAGAACCACCCGAGTCTTTTCATGAAATAAGTATTCTAGAAATTGCGAGGACGCAATTATTTGAAGGAGGGGAGAATGTAACACCCCAAGCTTCCACGGTACGTTTCCCTTCGAATAATGTGATAGCGTGTGTTGTACGCAACCTCGAGTTCTAACACACACCACAACTAATTAAACTAGCCGTTGTGAATACTAATACCTACTTTTTGAAATTATATATATTTTATATTTGAAAATGGACTTCATTTTTGGATTCGGAATATCAAAATTAGCCTAGGGTGAAATTTTGGTACATTTCGGATAACTTTCATATTTTGATGAATAGTGAAAATTACTAAATTTTAATTAAAAACAACTTTTTTAATCAAAATAATTAATAGTGATAAATTGTGAATTTGAGTGGTTTTAAAGTATATTTAGAATATATTTTTACCATTTAATATAATGTTGGTCATTGGACATAATTTTACAATTAAACCGAACATAAACAAGTGTCAATCTTTTGATAGTTATTACCTCTTAAAAACACGCTTTTTGTTTTGACAGCGGGAATTAATTTTAAATTAATTTCTGCCACTTCTGTGTTTTGAATTTAGGAAAATGGATTCCATATTTGGAATCAGGATGTCCAAATTATGTAAATAGGTAACTTTTATTTTTACACATTTTGAATAATTACTGCGGTAAATATTTTATTTACCATGGTTAAAGGGTAAATCCGGTAAATAAGGGTTAAAAAAATAATATTATAATAATACTAAATTACCCTAAAACGTGTCTTAACCCTATTGGTTGATACATGGTCGACCATGGGCATCTTTGGGTCTGTTTTGGGACCCCATGGATCCACTTGTAAGTGATAATGACACATTATATTAATAATGTTAAAATAAAAATAAAAATGGCATAAGCTTACATCTTTTAGAAGAACAATTTTTACATAGGGTTATACATGTTGGATTTTCGATTATAAATATTCATTAGAAAGATAAAAAGATTTCCTACATAATGATATTTTATTTATAATTTTTAGACATCAAATAATTTAAATTATTAATGAAACAATAATGATGCAATGTTTACCTCATTAATAAATCATTTAAATAAATAAGATTATAATGATTAAAATATTATCTAAAACCTGTCCAATTCTTATTTGTTGATTTTATTTAGAATATGAGTCATCTTATCTTCGACCTCAATGATTTTTGGACCATTATAAACCGAATACAAATATATTATAAAGTAATACTTTCAGACTTTCCGAAAGAGCCCCTCCTCTCCCTTATAAAAGGAGACCACTTCTACTCATTCCTCACACATCTCAAGCCACTTGGCTCATCCAAACTCTGCCCAACTAAGCTCCCCACATCCCTCTCCTCCTCCTTGAATCTTACCCTTATGCAGAAAGCATTTCAAGAAGTCCTTTGGTTCCAACCAAAGTGAGTTACCTAAATTAAAGGTAACGATTTCTCTTAAATTATTTTCATTTATTTTGCTTCTCCAACCCTCAAAATCTTTTTATTTCCTTTCTTTTGTAACAACACCAGTATCCTCAATATACTAGGATGTTTTTATAAGAAGTATTCCAACTACACATACACACAACTCCATCTAATGGATGATGAACATAATGTTTCTGTGGATGGCAAACTAACGCCTCACGAAACGATGATTGTTCAAATACATCTTACCGCCTCTCATGGTGGCCATTATGATGGAACTGTAATTAAATATGATATTAATGATATATATTTTATATATAAGCTTCTGTAATTCCATTTTATTTCATACCATTATTCGTTTCATGTTGTATATACATACGATAATTTCATTTGAGGAAGTGCGGACTACCGCCCCCTTAAAATGATATGACTCGTTCATACCACACATGGAACGTATAAAGGATGGTGTTAATGAACATAAGTAACATATATAAAATATTATATTATACTGGAATAGTAATATACCTATGTATCATTTGGATTCGATTCTTTTAAAATAAAAATTTAATGGAAGTAGCGTTCGTGCGTACGTACGGACTACCGTCTCCACGAACGCGATGAGATTCATTCTCTATCGTATCCATTCAAGTATAATTATCATTTAATGATTTAAAAATGATGTTTAAGGACTTGATATCATTCTGGATATGAATAAGTTACAACAAAAATGACTTATGTAACAAAACATATAAAAGAAAATGAGTAAGTTAACACACGAAACGACGATAATACTATGATATTATCAAATCAATATTAAAAGATCATATATGATATCATATTAATGTATATGATTCTTTTATAATTTAATAACAATTATTTCACCATTATACAGGAGGTTATCCTACCCCAACCAAGGAAAAGTACAAGGTAAGGGTTATTTCACAATCTCTTCATTATCCGAGGTTGTTTATACGTAATAATCTACTGGGATATCTTTATCATCCACATCCACGTTTCTTAAAAATGTATTTCAAAACTTTTTTAATATTTACAAGAATATGGGTTAAACTCATTTATAACCTTGTTTGACTTTTTATAAGAGGTTTATAAAGGAATCTTTCCGTCGTTTTCAAAACAAGGTCCTTTTTAACCTTTTCGACAGAATTGAGGTAAGAATGTTTTTTTAACTTATACGGCGGGTGCGGTTATTTTACGCCGTTATAAAATCTTCAAAGCTTCCCTTACAAGCTTATAAGAATATTTTCAAAGAAAATGTTTTATTTTATATGGATCTTAAATGATTTCAAAATAAAAGGAGATATTTCTTTTAAAAGAATTTTGATTTCATCTATGTCAACATCCTTTGATGGATTTTAAGATTATTTGAAGTTGATTTATTATGATACAAAACTTCTATATTGTATTGAAAGTTTTGTGATATGTTTGACTGTGGATGTGCTATTTTTATACCATTCATAGTTTATGGTGAGAGTATTGACATTTCGTATGCTAGTTTTAATACGACTGTTTATGTTATGTTTAAACCTTTTCATATGGGAATGCATTGGACTTAATAAGTGACAGGTGGAGCCCGCTATAGCTTCTCGATGCATCGGTAGGTCCCATGAGACAAACTAGTGTCTTGGGACAAGGCCTTGACAAAATCTTATTTGTAGTCTTGGCACGAGGCCTTGGCTATGTGGTTATGATAGTCTGGCATTATGCATTCCAACATTATGAAAGTGGTTATTGATTTTTGCATGTGATTATTCGATTAGTAGAATATCCATGTGAATAAGTAAATGGCATTATTTCATTTTACTTTTGCCATAATATGTTGAAGTTAAAGTTTAAAAGGCTTTTGTTTTAGTAATGCATTGCCTTAAATGTTTATTCTTATTTATGAATGTTTCCGCTATATTGTTATCCTTACTGGGCATTTGAGCTCACCCCTTTTCTATGTTTTATTTTTCCCAGGATGTGAAGAAGTATGTTATGAATGACCTGCAGGGATTTTATGAGGGGTTAATAGTGTGGATTGTGGAAACATTATGTTGCTGTAGTAGTTTTTCATTTTATGATGTAATGTAAAACTTATAAATATATCTAGTGTTTCCAAGGCTACTAAACCAATCGGTCTTTCGAGATTTGATCATTCTTGTGATCATGCCAATGTTATGTAATAATGCACCGACTCTAGGCAACTAGGGTCGGGGCGTTACAATAGCACTTATTGCTAGAACACAATTCTTTAACTAAGAAAAAAGTTTCCAATGTAGTCGATAAAATTAGTTTATTATATTAATTATCCAAAATTAAATTTATTTTAGTATTTTTAATACCATTTAATTTATTTTTTCATTAATTGAATAATTACCGCAACGACTTTGTGTAAAAATTAGAGGTGATTATTTCTTCACTAAAAACTAAAAATAAATTACTTTGATGAAAATAATTATTTTATATTTTGAAAGAATATTTTTAGTCAAATATATCATCTAGATAATACCATGTCAAAAATTTACAATTATTAAAAACAAGAGTGTGACTTGATTGAAACTTCTTTATGTCAAATACTTTATAGGTAATTATATATTACATATGGTCCCCAAGGTCATGAAATCAGACAATTGATTATTATGGTCGAGTTATACTCATAAAAAAATATTTTTGTAGGAGTTTGGATCATTTTATAGTTCTTATAATTTTATTTTTATCCTATATTACTTGATTTGCAAGTTAATGTAGTAATAAAAATTACTATGGATACTATAAATATTTTCCAAAAATAAAATGAATCTATTTAAAAAAAATTTACAAACTCATTCTAAATATGGAATAATTTTTTTAAAAAATTTAAAACAAAGATGTTTCATAATTTAATTTAAAATTAAATTGGAAAACACAACTTAGAGCTATTTTTCAGAAATATGTCATTTTAAATATTAAATGTAATTATACTTAATCCGTGTATACAATCCATTTATAAAACCATTATTGGATTAATTTAAATCAAAAATTAACTATGAATAAGTTAAAACAAATAATTAATTCAATCCTAATTTCTAAATATATTAAAATATAATAAATATTTCAATAATAAATGTTATTTTTCATTATTCATTGAAAAATACAAATTTTTAATGAATTATCAAAAATTCAACCATAGATAATTTTTTCTTGATGAATTCAGAAATTATAATAATTATTTCAAATTAAAATAATATAATTTTAAAATTAAACTTTTTAATAGAGTAATATAAATGTGTTTAAGAAAAACATTTCCTTTTTGATTTTATAGATTTATTAATATATTTATAATGAATGTAGCAACATAATTCAAAAATACTGAACAATACAAAAAAATATAATCAATAACTACATATTTTTTTATATTCTCAACACTTTTTAAAATTTCTACATCGCAATTGGAATTCTAGATCAAAAACTAAGGGTAAAATTTTTTAAAATACATTTTTTGAAATCCTACCCAGTAATAAATTTAACAAAATCTACTTGATACGATGGAAAAAGTGACTACAAAGGTCATGTAGAGTTAAAAATTCTAGGTTTCCAACTAGAATAATATAAGTGTGAGGTAAATAACATGGATTTGGAAGGGAAGAATAACTCCCAATGACTGAATGAGAGTGACAAAGAACATGTCCATTAGAAGGTTGACCATCACAAAATCATAAATTTTTATAGCTTAAAGGACATTTATTTCTCGATAATAAAAGCTAAATGATATCATTTATGATTCAAGAACATTTTACAAGATTTGAGGAATTCCACTTCTATATATACTTAGAAATAACAAAATATAATAACATGACAAGGTGAGTTTCATCCTTAAATCATTTTCCTTCAAAGTCTCATCTTTTTATACCAATGATGAGTATTCAAGATAAATTTTCTCATCCTTTAAACATCATAAAAAACATCCATGGATCATAAAATACATAAAATAAAACTATACAATCATATTGTCTTCAACAATTTACCAAAAACAAAATGGTTAGCATAAGATAAGACAATTCCCCAAAAATGAAAAAACTATTAAATCAAGAGAAACTTCCTTGATCTCAAAAAATATATACTAATAAAAAAATTTCATCACACATCATTCAATATGTAACGATAGTTAAAAATCCTAAAACATTTTCTATAATTTGATTGAAATAAAAAAAATAGAAATATTTTATCACATAGTATTCCATGAAAAAATTAATATTTATCTCTAAATCATATCATTGAATTTTAAAGTCTAATACTAAATTGTCCATGCCCTGAACATATATTCTATAACATATTATAACAATTTATATAAATTAGTTGAATCACTATAAAGAAAAATAAATTTAAATATTTGAATAAAAGATAATATATCCTTCATTTCTCATATAAAATATCATAGTATCCTTTTTTACTATAATCATGTAATGCTCCCCAAAATTATAGTGATATAATTTCATAATAAAATTAATCACATAATTACAAAATCAATTTTCAGTCATATGGATACCTATATGATAAAACATATGTTATTAAATTATACCAGAAGGTTCATCCAAGGGTGAAGGACCCATGGCTCCAAAATTTATTGAAAAGAAAGCTGAAACAGTACATAAGAGTTTATGAGATGTTAACATGCAGTAACCCACATCTTAAACAAAACACAAGTGCACATCCAGAAGTTACCTTTTCCGAGGACGACCACGACCCCTGGCTCCACCCTGATCAGTAGGATGTTGACCTCCCCCCCTTTGATTCCCCATCATAGGATTCTTAGAAGAGGAGTCCCCGTGCATTGTATCTTCAGGTATTGCATCCTGAAGAAAAGTTGATTGCTACTCCTTCAATTCATGAGGCCCTGCTTGCACCCCTTTTGTGACATGCACATCCCTGTCCAAGGCATCGGCTACAACCTCAGCATCAGATATCCCAGTACACCTTCTATTATTGCATCCTGCACTCTTCAAACCATCTAAATTAAGTAAATCAAATTCAGGATTATTAATGTTCTCTAACATGGAGAAGAAATTAGCAACTGGTTTATACGCAGCAACTGAATCCTTTTGTTCCACCACCGCTGAGGGGTCCAGCTCCAGATTTCCTAAATTATCCTGCTCCACATTAACTAGGGAAGAATGTGTCCTGTGGAGATAGTCCTCCCCTGAATCTCCTTGTGAGTTAACGGATTCAGCAGCAATTACGATTGCTTGATTTCCTTATTTCTCCAGTTTCCCTTTCCTAACCTTCTTGACATAATCAGCAGGCTTTGTCACATGTAGACAGTCCTCCCCTTGAGAAATATGCAAGCTAGCACATTCAACAGTATTCTCGATTATACCTGCATGAATTCCCAGATTATCCAACAAATCACCATCCTCCACCACATTATATTCCTGCGGCTTTTCTTTAGAAGTTGAGCAGGCCCTCGGTTTCTTGTCCAGCACCATTTGGAAACCTTCATCATCAATAATCTTCATCTTCCCCTTACCAAAATTAGGGGCCATTTCAACATGATCAAGCTCATTATTGACTTTTTCTTGAACCTCAATTTCATGTTCTGATTGATGCTCTTCATCCTCAGAAACATCAGCCCATGACTTATTCATAATGCCCATCTCACCATTGATCCCAGATGTCATCTTCTCCAAAGTTTTAACAGTCTCTATATCAACAGCAGCAGTAGTATGTTGTGCCTCATCAGCCTTTTGCAAACCATGCTGAACAGCTTCAGCAAAAGTTGGAGTTACCTTGTGAGGATCCTTTGTTTTGGAGCCATGTTTACTGCCATCTGCACCTTTCCTCTTACACTGATCCTGGGAGTGACCCAGTGATTTACATATGGAACATTTTAAATTCCGACGGCATTGAGCAGGAGCATGACCAATGCAAAGGCAGGACTTACAAAAACTAGGCAACCACTCATACTGGATTTAGAGTTCCAACTTGATTTCACCAGCAACCAGAAATACTGTATCTATCAGCACATTTTCCAAATCAATTTCAACTTGGACACGAGCAAAATGGCCATACCTCGGATGTTCAGTTTCTTTGTCTACTTTAATTGGGAAACCAATGGCAGAGGAAACTTCCACCAGGACAAATGGATGCCAGAAAAACCAGTTTAAGCCTTTGATCCGGACCCAAGTCTGGGTACAAGAGTTCCTGATTGCCAGAGGACATGAAAGAGGATCCCATTGTTGAACCATGATATATCCAGGTTTCATCGACACTGGTCCGAAGCTCCAGGCCGCATTCTGCATTTCTTTCCAAGGGAAAACAATGTGAAAGGTACCTCTTCCAATAGAAATTAGACGCCATTCTGTAAATCCCCAGCTCTGAGAGAGCCGCAATCGCACATCCTCATCCCTGACAGGTGTGTCATAACTTAAAAATATGTTTCTAAGATATAAAATATGATATTAAATTATAATTACCCAAATTACTACAAAATAAGTTTCTCTAAAAATATGATTATTCTCCTTAAAATTTCATAACTTAAATCCTAAAAATATGTTTCTAAGATATAAAAAATATGATCAACCATAAAATTACTCACCAATGATGATATAAATAAATTTTTAAAAAATATCACATCAAAACAAATTATTTGAAAATTTATCTAACCCCTCATTTGATACCAACTATATGGAACCAAACTTAAGTATTACATATTTCAGTATCGTTGAGTATAATTCATATTCATGAAATACTAAGGAACATTTTAGTTTATACTTGTATAGAATTTAGAAATACTATTACATAGTAAAAAAATAAATTTCAAGTGGATACATATACTCTATATCAATTTTACATCCCAAATAAGACATTTTTTTAAATAAAACAAGATTATTTTTCTTGACATATCTTCACAAATTGTATTCTCAACCTCATCCATGACCATAATCACTATTCAATCATACATTTTAAAACATGGTATGATCATAATGATCTTATTATGGGATATAAATAGAAAAAAATACATTCTTCTTGTAAAAAACATGAAAACTAATGTTACCTTTACCAGTATCTATAATGTTATTTGAGATTATGAAATAAAACAATTCCACCTGAAAAACACACTTAGTTTTTTCCCAAATACAAAATTTAAAAAACATAAAATTAAAATAAAAAACCATTGTAGAAACATACAATATCAAATCCATAAAACCAGTTTAATTCACATTAAATGGGAATAACCTTATGCTTTACTTCTAATAAAATTATCTTGAGAAAATATTAATTACACCATGCGTTAGAGAGATATAATTGGGCTCACTATTTGTATAAGATATTTCAATCTCAACAATTATTGAAGAGATATAATGGGTATCAACTCATGCTATATTCTATATCAAGCTCATATGTGTGCTATAATGGGACTCAAACCACCATATAAACTATATTGGGTCAACTCGTGAGCTATAATGGGGCTCAACCCATCATATAAGCTATATCAGGCTGACCCATGTGTTATAATGTGGATCAACCCATCATATAAGTTTTATCTAGCTAAACTGTTTTTCATATAAATTTTATGTATCATATCATTAACCAAAAAATTATGCTTGTATATTTTCAAAATAAAACCCATTTAAATACTATTTTAAATCCAAAAAACATGTTTCGATATCAAAATAAAATATTCGTTAAAAAAATATTTTAAAACAAATAATTGTGCACATTATAATGGAACCATTTTATTTAAAAATAACCATTGATATTTATAAGGTAATATTCATATAATTAAATAATATGTATTGTGGTAATATTAAATTATATTGTAAAAGTTGAAAAAATAATCCTCCTGGTTTTTTTGTCGGAAAAGTAAAAATCTTTTTCATTTGGAAAAATAAAAAAATATTTCTTTTAAACCATTTTTGAATGAGTAAAACATAATTAAATGATTTAAATAATCATAATATAACAGTAAAAAATTGAAATCATTTTTAGAAAACACGGATATTGTAACGACCCAAAGTTTCATTAATTGAAAATCCCTCTTGATCTTATTAAATGTCTCTTTATATAAAATGTTTTTATAAAATTTCAACCTCTTTGGTTTTATGTTTATAATCTTGACCATTTCTAATATAGCTGTTGAACAGTGATCACATGATTAGTATAAATATAGGGTATTAACACATCCAATTTTAATCAGACAAAAGAAGAGATGGCCTCGTCGAGTAGAATTTCTCCACACGAAGCCCATTTGTCAGAGCTCTGAAAAGAGGTGGCATCCTTGGGCTTCACTCTTGACCAAGCCAATGCTGAGCTTCATCATGTCAAGATCGAATGTGATTGTCTTGGGGAAAAGAGGAAGTTGATTGAAATTACCACTCGAGCGATGTTATCTGAGCCACCCCAAGAGTCTGTCACCATCACACACCTTACCCTTAGGTCTTATGTGTCTATTTTAAGGGGTTATGTAAAAAAAAGTAGTACAATGTTCATGTACATTATTTTTTGTATATAATAATGAATATAATTTCTAGTCATTTTTTATACATTATAAATATTTTTTAATGTACAAATGGTGTTTTTAGTTATTATTTAATTAAGAAATCTATTTTATTAAATTAAATGAATTTTTGAAATAAATAATATTTTAATTAAAAGAATATTAGTAGTATTAAATTTATTCTTATTAAATATAAATGATCTTATAATTTTATGAATGCAATTAAAAGTTTTATTAAGGTTTGAAACCCATTTCTGTCAAAACCCGTGAATTTTCAATAAATGTTGGTTTTTATTTTAAAAGTGAAAATTAACATATTTAGAAAATTATTTAGATAAAATAAATGTAATTTCTGGAATCTGGAAGTTGAAATTATCCAACGGTGAATTTTTCATAATTTTCTGAGACAGTCAATTTTTTGGGTAAAAATTAAATACCGTTTAAATATATAATGTGTTTTATGGCATCATAATGACCCAATAGTGATGTAATAAAATACTATAATCTTTATGTTCAGCCAATATATGTTTTAACATTAAGATAATGTGATTTTGGGTTTGTTTGACTTACTTTTCAAAGCATTAATGGACCCCTCAAGACTTATTCAACACTTTTCCTTTTTAAATTAATTTCCATGGGGGTGTGAGTCACCTTCACATAAGAAACATTATTATTTTAAGAATTTCGGACTTTGGACTTATAAAATATTATTTTCCTCTTACCTTTTTCAAAAACCATGTGATGGTTTGTGGTTTGGATTAATTTAATATTAGAGGTCCCAAACCTAAATAATAAAGAATTCCCTCACCTTTCCTATATAAACCAACCCAAGCTCCCACTTCCTCCTCACTCAAAGCCCTTGGAGTTCATCCAACCTCTACACTACTCTCTCTAGAAACCTCCCAACATTCCCCAAGCTCCCAATAAGTCTCTCACAAGCCTCTCTCTAGCCTTTAGAATCATATTTCCAACAAAGGGTTTTTTCTTCCTTTATCATTTTCGTCCATTTTTCTTTAAGTTGTTTTTCCCTTTTAATTTCAATTATGAATGTTGGGGTATAGTTTCACACCTCCCTCATACTGCCCTCTTTATGTTTGAATGATGGGAGACCCCTTTCTCTCTCATTAAATGCCTTCCATGTAAACCTGTTACTATGCCGAAATTCTGAAAGGAACTTCTCTCTCATCTTTTACATTCAAGCAATACTTTTGTATCATGAATCTAAATTAAATTACAATTGTTGGGACATGTATCTATATGACCTCCTTATTGTCCATTACATGTAAATATGTTGAGGAACCCCTTTCTCTCTCATCAACCTCTTCTATGAATTTTTATGTCACGCTGTTACGCTGCCGAAATCGCACCGATTTTCTAAGCCAATGTCATTGTGTAGTGAATACCATGCCCATTTCTCCATCAAGGGTATTTAGTTTTATGCACGTTTACATATTGATTTTAAAGACTCATGTATTCATTCCACATTCCTTTATCGTGGAATAAATGACTATGTTTTATGAATCCATGTTTGATGATCCATGTGGCACACTTAAGAATGAAATGAAATGTTTGAGAAGGGTGCGCCCTTATAGCGCTCCAATGCATTGGGTAAAGTACAGTATCATGATACGTCATGTGCAATTAGTGTTGACTCAAGCTAATTCTAATGCAACAAGGGTTTACTCATGCTTTATGTTCAATGAATATTTACCCATGCTCCATGTGCAATGGGCCTTGGCTCATGCTAATTCCATGTTAAGTGTTGTTGCCATATTTCTATGCTATGATTATCATGCTTTATAATGCCTTTATTTTCATGTTTGTATTACGCTCAATTGATATTCCTATTGTCTAACATGTATCTTACTCATCATGTTATTCCATGTGTACTCTCTTACTGGGCTTTATAGCTCACCCTTTTCTTATGCATGTCCTCAGGTTATCCCATGAAATGCTAAGTATGAGGGAATCTAGTGGTCATGTAAAGGAATTTTTCAATAAAGATGTTGTATTTCATGTTTTAAGTTTTTATGTAATGATCATAAGCCCCAAATACACTAAACCTCTCGATATTCTTTGTTTTATCAAGTGATGTTTTATGTAATAAATCATGATTTAGTTGTAATAAAAAGCAGGGTTGTCATAGAAATGGAAGAAAAGATTAGTTTTATGGGAAACATTAAAAATATAATTTTTAAAAGAAGGTCCTCTACCTTGACTCTGTATCATCACATTTGTTATTTATGTTGCTAAATAATAAACCTGGTTTAATTATTACGTTTCTTAACCACATTTTCTTGTTTATTATTCCTTTCATATCACTTTTCTTCATGTTAAATATAATAACTTAATTACTCAAGTTCTTGTTTGATGTTTCGATGATATTCTGTTCATAATTCCTGAAGAACATCGTTGGGTAGAAAATGGTAAAGGTGATCATAATTACATAATATCTAGAAAAATATTAATGAGATAATTATCTCTTTTATAGTTTAATTTTTATTTTTAATCCAATCTTTAATTATGGTTATAAAAAATGATATATATTACAGTCTTGTAGATAAGAGGTCGTATGTACATATGAGTAATGTTTCCAATTCGGAATGATTATTATTGAAAGAAGATAATTATAATATTAACATTAAATAATTATAATAATATATTTAATATCATATTACATATTTAAATAAGCTTACATATCATTCATTGATGTGGTGATTAAAAATGAATTGCATCACTTCATGGAAGTGGTTGTCCACGCGTACACCCGAACGACTTTATTATTTTTATGTGACTGGAAATTTCAGAACATAACTGATATACTATCATTTAGAAATAATAAATATGAAATTAATATCATATATAAAAATTAATAATATCATTATATTTTTTCTTTTAATATGGTGATGGAAAAATGACATACATTAGTTCACGAGGCGATAGTCCACGATACACACAAATAATGATTTATTTTTCTATTTAATTGAATATGAGATTGATATATGTCCTCAAACTAATATTATAACATATGATTATATTTATAATACTGTATTTATTATTTAATCATGGTTAATGTAGGTTTTATGGATTGTTATTAATAAACAAAAAAACACGCAGATAGAAACTATACCACTACTTTGGAAAACCTCCATTACATAAAACCTCAAGACATCCATTATTATAATTATACCCATAAAATACCTCTGTAATGTCTGGATTGGTTCTAGTAAGATTTTTATTGGGTATTATATAAATAAAATGGGTTATGAAGTGTCATTAAATTATGAGTAGTGGTTCCCTTTTATATTTTAGGGTTGAGGAACTATTAGTATTTCATTAAATATTATGTCAATATAAATTATTTTCAACTATGAATAGATAAAAGCTAGTAATTTTTTAGACAATAAAATTATGGGTCTAACTCCCCTCATTCTATAGATATTAGTCAATTGTTAACTATATTTATACCCTTATGTTTTGGTTTTTACACATGTTTAACACCTTTAACTCATATTATGAGAACATTAAGTTTCCTCCCTTTGAGAGACAATATAGTTTCTATAAAATGAAAAATATCCTATAAATCGATAATAGTTGAATTTTATAGCCCTATTCAAATATCATGGTCTAACATACAATCTTTATAAATTTTATATCATTTAATAAAATATAATTTACAATAAAATATCCAAAATGTAAATTTTTAGAATTTTTCATTACTTTGACATTAATAATATCAAGATTAAACATATAATGAAACAAATTATTTTAACATATCCCAAAAATTTTATGTTTGTCAAAAAATATTGGATAACAATATTTATCTAAAATGGGTTTTTAGTATAATTTATTTTAATTTTCGATTAGTTAAATAATAAATGCATTGGAATTATGAAAACATTTAAGGACATTATTTCTAAAATTAAAATTAGAAAAAATACCCTCATGAATACAATTATTTTATATTTTTAAAAAATATTTTAATAAACTATATTTTATGGATAAGTCTGTGATAAAAATATTAAACTTATTAAAAACTATATTTTGATATGTTATCTATTTAATTAAATAAAATACAACAAAGGTCATAATCTCATCCATGTTTGCCAAAAAAAAGTTGTTAATTAGACCCTTGGATGATTATGGGGATTTTATACTCATCAAATAATATATAGTTATGTGTTTGGTTCATCTGATTATTCTTATCATTTAATTTGTATCCTAAATTATTCTACTTACTCCATAACACATTAATAAAGATCACTAAAGCTACAATTCATATTGTCCAAACTCAATCGTTACCTATACAATAAATTTTTAATAATTGATTATAATTATGAAATGAATTTTTAAAATTTCAAAACTCATAAGTTGAAGAATTTATTTTAAAATTAAATCATCAAAATGAAAATAAAAATACTTATATGGAAAAGTTCAATTTTCTAATATAAAATGTTATCATAGAAAATTATATTACAAGATCTATTTTAGAAACCATTATTTGATTAATTGAAATCAAATGGATCTAATTAAATTTTAAAACAAATACAAAATAATATTTCATTTTGAAAATTGACTAAAAAAAAATTACAGTTCCATATAAAAATCAGTATTGTTCACTGTTCCTTGAAAATTTAATATTTTGGATGAATTCTATAAAATTCATCCTATGAAAATTTTGTTATAGAGAATTAAAAAAACATATTCATTCATTATCAAAATAAAGTTCTATAATATATAAATTAATATTTTAAATAATATCATATTCGAAATGAGCTTAATAAAACCATTTCCCTTTTGATTTTAAGAATTTTTATAAATATTTATAATTAGTATATCTACGTAATTCATGAATAGTAGTAAATATTAAAATAATTTTTTCTATAATTACCTAGGTCACTACATTGACTCCAATGAAAATTCATCGTATAAATATTATATATTAAGAGGAACGATAATTATGATTGATAATGAGGGATTTAGATTTTTTCTTCACAATTAATGAAGATAATTTAATGATTATTTTCATTTTAATCCAGTCATTATTACTTGGTATTAAATTCATTTATATAACTCAAATTGGTGAGAAAACTTGAAGGCATGTAATGATTTAAATTTTTATTTTTTATCACTATTTTGTTTATTTTTGCTTTTGATGACAGTATTACATTTTTTTATAACACCGTTATTTCATCTATTTTTCTTTTATTGATTTTTTTAATAATGGGATGTCTAAGTATCAGACTTTATAACACTTCTAAAATCGTAAAAACTAGTAAATTTGAATCATAAAATAAAAACTCCACCCTTATATCATATGTATAATTTCAACGGAATTTAAATGGTATAAAGTTATGATAGTAATAATTCAAGTATTAAATAATATTTAAAATATTTAACCATATTTTAAAAAAATTCAACACCAATAAGATAAAAACAGAATTTATTATTCTTCTGATATTTTAAATTCAAAATAACCATACATTGCCTATATAGAAATTTGGGGGTATCATTTGATGCTTAGAGAGGGATATTTCTAAGAGACCGACAACTGTTTCTCACAAAACTAATTATTTATTATTCAGAGTACTTCTTCCCTCGATTCGTTTTATGATTTCCCCCAAAGCATAGATAACCTAATATTATTAAATATCAATGAGTTCCTTCTACTATTTATGTAAAATATATTGAAGAAAATTCATTTTCTGAATTCATGTTTTTATGGTCATCTCTATCTCTCCTCCCTCTCAATATGTTCTTTCATGGAAAGCAGAAAATAAACTGATACAAATATTCTTTTATTTATCTATATATATATATCTGTGTGTATGTGTGTTGGATAGTCATTCTTGAAAATATAATAGATAATTATTTCTATGGATATAAAAAATATAATAATATGTTAGGAATGAAAATGAAGGTTGTGAGGGTTCAAACATAAACAGTAAACGTTTTAAAAAAAAACCTCAAATATGTATTTGGATGAATGAAATGGAAGAGGGAGTTGATATTTATATATTATTTTGATAATATCATTTATACTGAGTACTATTTTTTCATTTTATTTTTAAGAAATGATATTTATATTCTAATGTTTCATTCATATATATTAGCATAATAAGGAACCTAAAAATTATAAGATGAAATAATATAGTGTATGAAGATATTGAAAATAATCTGAAAACTATTTGATATATAATAGAAATTTATTTGGTTTTATTACTTATTGTTTATAGATACTATTAGCCTTTTTTATTTTAAAATGCCAAGGTTGTAGAAATAAATTTAAAAAAATTCCTAAAACACTATAACTCTATGAAACAAAACATTTTTAATGATATAGTTATAAACATGTTGTTAAACACAAATTTTACACTTCTATAATTTGAATTTCAAAAAAAGGACACATATGGTTGTGATCAATATGTTATTTAGAGTCTAATAGAACCAACATGACTTTTATTGTTGAATAGTAACATACCCTTATAAATAGTAATATGAATATTAATATGATCATTATTAATAGTTTATCATATTATTATTAGTTTTTATTACAGTTATAAGATAATGAGACCTTGAATAATTTTTCTAGGTGATATAAAATGAGTTATTGTTTTAAAATTTTAATTTTTTGAATAAATTACTATCTCATTTAAAAATTAAAGTAATTATATTTAAAAAATTACTTTTAAAAAAGATTTCATTTTTGAATTCTACCGATTGAAAAATGGATAAGGTGAATTTTTCAGATTTTTATAAAATACATGAATTTTTTGTGAATAATGAAATAAGATAATTGAAAAAATAAGATAAATAAATGAATTTTAGCATCATGCTTTAGACATTGATGATTTAAATGGAAAACAGTTCAAACACACATGCACTTATTACTTTTTGGAGTCACATGAATCATGTTTATTCATAGTCTTTAGAAAAAATATTAAAATAATGATTAAAATAATGGGAAAACCATTCTCTACTATACTATAAATACCACCCCCACCCCCCTCGTCCCCTACACTTCCTCTTATTCTAAAAATAAAAACATTGTCTTTGAAGTGTCGATTTACCAACATAGAAAAAAATCTGTCTTAAATTTTCGGTATTACCTTCAAATATTATTTTAAACACATTTTAATGGTTAAAGTAGATTTTAAAGTGTATGATATGAAATATATTATCTTTTGGAATTAGGTTATGTGCATAATATTAAAGCTATATGATGAAATATGTTCTTGATTATTGAAGATCAGCTAAAATTATCTAAAAAAATGTCACTAATGATTTATCTAATGACTCATCCTCATACCATATAAGAAAAATTATTTATTGCAACATTTAATATACTTGAAATATATTAACACTATTTTTTTCTAATTCTAGAGTTTCAATTCCATTCAAAAATAAAATCCTTTATGAATAGGCCATGGAAATCATGCGAAGTACACACTCGAAACAATGGAAACAAGAAAATAATATTTATAAATCGGAAAAATGATGATATAAAATTGTAATATAAGGAGTTTTAAAGATGAATATGTTTCTATAAAATATTAATAAAACCTTTTTAACCATTATGATGGAGGTATAAATACTCTTGAAGTAAGAAGAACCCGAGGTAAGGGAATTCATAACCCAATTTCGAATCCTTGGGTAATCCTTCATCATCATTAATTATGTGGTTTTAAAAAAATTGTGTGATAATATTTTTTATATTATTTTGTATTATATGTATTTACCGTTTATAGACATATTACAGTCTTTTTCTAAATTCTCATATAAATTATATATTATTTTTAAGTGACATTTATTTTATAATAGTCATTTAAACTTTATGTTTTACAAAATTTAACGTGGGTTTTTTATGAAAATATTCGTGTTTGATGATTATGTTATGATTTTTGGGAATTTTTTTATCATGAATTGTAGGACCTATATCTCTCTCCATTGAATTTGGTATGTGAATGTTGGAGGTTGTGTGTATGGTTACGCCAAGTGTAACTAAAATGGATACACCATAAGGTTGTTACAAGGTTTATAGTGTAAGATAGCCATGAAGAATATAAATCAAAGGGTATCCATGTGGGATATAATACAAGTAATTAATTCCCCATTATAACCCTATGGTTTTATATGTCTTCATTATTGTTTTATGGGAATATCATTTTTCACAAAGTATATATTGGTGAGAAGTATGTCTTAGTGAAAATGACTTCCTATTTCTTTAAGTATTTATAGACTAATGGTTTCTTTCCTTATTTTTAAATCCTTAATGAGATTTTTATACCCCAACCATGTTTTTAAATGTTATTCACATATTATAAAAATGTGTAAGAGAAAGAAAAAATTCAATATTTTTTCAAGGAATAATATTGTGGTTTTTTGGTAAAAAAAATTTATGTTTTGGAAGAATCGGTACTATTTTAATAATACCTACTTTATATGATTGAGGGTTTATATGTAGAGGTTATGTCATAACATTATAAAAATCTATCCTAAAAATATCTTTGGGAATGAAAATAAGTGAAATTACATTTTAAATCTAGATTATTTAATGTTTAGGGTAAAGTCCCTATAGATGGTATCATAGAATAGTTTCGATAACTTTAATAGTTAGAATGATGTTTATATAATACCATAAATGATTTATACCCTAAGATTATGTTGAACTATTATATAATTAATAGATTATAATGTTTCTTCATATAGGATATCTTTGTTCAGAGGTGTTTTCCAACGAAGAAATTGGGAAGATGAAGTGGGAAGGAACTGAGATGCTGATATCTTTCCTAAAGTACAACTGAGAATGGTTGGAATTGGAACTGAGTGGTTTTTGGTAGTAAGGGATTATCTGACACATGCAATAAATGGAACTGGCATCTTTTCAATTGAACTACACATTGTAATGTGGTGCTCATGGTAACTTAATACATTAATATTTTACTTTATGAGTTACCTAATGCTATACTTGATCATGATATTTAATTTACAATTGACTTAGTATGTGAGGATAATACAATTTCAATGCCACCTTATCAAATTGATCAAATCGAGCTTCATGAATTGATATATCAGATGTAGGAGTTTCTAGAAAAAGGCTTTATCCATCTTAGCACTTCTCCATGGGGATCTATTATTTTGTCTATTCAAAAGAATCATGCTTCCACGAGATATTAGATTCATTATAGAGCTTTGAATAACATTATTGTCAAGAATAAGTAACATTGTCCTCACATTGATGACTTCTTTGATCAGCTCCATGGAGATATGGATTTTTCCAAGATTAGTGTAAGATCCAAGGACCATCAACTGATGGTGAAGGTGTATGGCTATCCAAAAAATATATTTTCTCACTAGAAATGGTCATTATGAATTTTTTGTTATGCAATTTTGGTAACTAATTCATTTGTTGTATTCTTGGATCTTATGAATATATTATTTCATGAGTTCTTGTATATGTTTATTGGTTTAGTTTATTAGTTAAATTTTGGTATATTTATGATGTAAAGAGGATCATGAAAAACATCTCAAGATCTTTTTGAAAACGTTAAAAGAAAAAAAAACTCTAAGGAAAATTCAACAAGTGTTAATTTTGGTTGCAAAAAAAATTTGTTCATTTGGCACATTGGTTCTAAAGACGACATCACTATTGATCCTGATAAAATGAACATTTTTGAAGAATTCATATGATTCAAAAATATAATTGAGATTCATAGTTTTATGTGTTTGGAAGGTTATTACCATAGCTATTTAGAAAACATTGCATGATTATCTAGTCCAATGATAAAGTTAACTCAAAATGGGGTTAAATTTATTTGGACAAAGGAACGTTATGATTGTTTTTTTGAATTTAAAAGAATATTGGTGAATTCTCTAGTTCTGAATCTGCCTTTTAGAAATGGAGATTCATTCACCTTCAATGATTTTTCTATAAAGTGAATTGGTTTTTTATTGATGTAGATTGATGAGGTAGTTTCTTATGATTCAGGAAAGCAGAAACCTCATGGGATAAATTATCCCACAAATGATTTGTAATTAGATGATGTGTTTTTTTCTTTGAAATTATAGAGGCATCATTTATGCAGAACCAAATGTGAAATATATTCGGACCATAAAAGTTGGAAGTATATGTTAACTCAAAAATAACTAAACCTAAGGAAGATAATATATCTTCAATTGATAATGGATTATGATTATACACTCAACTACTATCCTGAAAAAAAACAAAGTGGAAGATTATTTTAGTTGAAAACATCAAGCATCATTAACTATGTTATAGTTGGAATAAGACCCTTTGATTAATTATTGGATGAATTTTGTCCTGGATGTTTTTGGTGTAGGAAATTATTATGTTTTTTTGGGAATCAGTGTAGTCATCCTTTTTAGAAAGAATTAAGAAGGTGTAAAATTAATATGGGGAGATACAAAAATGGTAGAATTGGGTAAAATGTGTATGTTTCAATACTTTAACATTGCTAAAGATTGTGTTCTGGAATTTGGAAAAATATTGTGTGTGCCTTGGGATTCTTAGATAAAGAAAGAGTGGTTTTGAGAAGCTCATAGTTTCCCATTTTCAGTTAATCCTGGAAGTACAAAGATTTACATAGACCTTCAGGTGTATTTCTAGTGGGATGGAATGAAATGAGATATATTAGATTTTGTCCTAAAATATTTGATATTTCAACATGTTAAAGGAGAGTGGAAATTTCTGAAGGGGCTGCTTTAGCCTTTACAAGTTCTAGAGTGGATATGGAAAAATATATCCATGGACATCGTTGTGAGACTACCAAATAATTCATGAGGTAATAATGAAATATGGGTTGATGTTGATCGACTAATTAAATATTATCATTTCCTTCCTATTCGAGATATTATGTATTTGGATTACCTTTCCCCATAATACCTTAAAGAGATTGTCAGGTTAGTGGGAGTTCATATTTCTATTTTATCAAACTGTGATCCCATGTTCACATATAACTTTTTGAAAGTCCTTTATTAGTCATTGGGAAAAAAATTAAATTTTAGTATAGATTTTCACCCTTGATCATTTGGGTAGTTAGAATGTACAATTCATAATTTTGAGGATATTCTTCAATCTTGTTCAAGGGATTACCCAAGAATTTGGGTTCAACATATTTCATTAGTTTAATTTTCTTAAAATAACACTTTTCATTCAAGTATATAGATGGTTCCTTTTGAAGAATTATATGGGAAGTAGTGTAGAACTCCATCATTTTGGGATAATTTCATGGATAGGAACGTGATGGGACCACAATTAGTAGAAGAAGTGGCTTATAAAGTCAACATAATCCAAAAACACATTAGGAAATTGTAGATTAGGTAGAAAATTTTATCAGATAATATGAGAAATAACTTTTCATTCGATGTAGGTGATCATGTTTTCTTAGAATATCTCCATGGAAATGTGTTATTTGATTTAGTATGAAATGAGAGAATGGTCCACGGTTCATTAAACCTTATGAAATCCTTGGAAAAGTTGTACCAGTCTCATAATGAGTAGCTTCGCCTCTGTGTTTATCACATGTACACAATGTTTTTTAATGTCTCGATGTTGAGAATGCATATTCCATATTCATATCTTCTTTTGAGCCCAGAAGCAGTTCAACTATAAAGTAACCATTCATATGAAGAGAAAAAGTTTCCAATTCATGATCAAAGATAACAAGTATGGAAAAATTATTTAATCCTCCACGTAAATGTTTTTGGGAGAGACCACATGGTTGAATAAGCAACCTGGGTATCTGAAATTACTATGAGGAAAAGGTGCCATCATTTTTTTAATAAATAAATAAAATTTTGAGGATGCCATTTCACGTAGGTGGGGGAATATTACACCTCATGTGTGTACAAATAAATTTTATAAAATGCAAGAAACACTAAGACTCTTTGAAACAATAGTTATTTTAAAAGCATATTTATAAACAAGCTGTTAAACATAATTTTTCCATAGTAATGATTTGATTTAAAAAAAAGTAAATCTACTATGATGATAGGTAAGTTATTTGAGTCTAATTGAAACAAATTTTATTTATTTGTGAATAGTAACATACCCTTATAAATATAAATATTAATAGTAATACGAACCTTAAAATAGTTAATCATGTTTTTTTATTTTTAATTAATTTCATAAGATTATGAGATCTGAATTAATTATTCATGTTGATATAAAATGATTAATAGTATTAAAATTGTTATATTTGGAAAAAATTGATATTATTTAAATATTAAATTAGTCATATATAGAAAATTATTTTAAAAAAATGGAATTCATTTCAGAATTTTATATGAAGAAAAATGGTTAGGTATAATTTTTGGGATTGTTCAGAAATACATGAATTTTTAGTAAATAGTGAAATATGGAAATTTAAAAAATATGCTATATAAATGAATTAATACATCATTCTTGAGTCATGGATGATATAAATGGAAATTTTTTCAAACTCTCATGCACTTATTATTGTTTTGGGTCATATGAATCAAGACTATATACAGTATTTAGTAAAAATTTTAAATATTGATTAAAATAAAGTGAAATCCCTAATCCCCTCTACTATAAATACCACCCTCATCCATTCCTCTCATATTCCACTTATTCTAAAAATAAAAATAGCATATGTGATGTGTCAATTTGCCGATATCATTGATGATGTGTATTCAATATTCTTTACTACCTTCAAAGCTGGTTGTAAACCCATTTTAATGGTTAAATTTTCTTCAAACTTCATGAAATGAACTCTCTTATTTTTTGGAATTAAAATATGTTGATAATATTAAAGGTATATGATAAAACATGTTTATGATTATCATAGAACATCCAAAATGATCAAAACAAATATTACTAATGATTTATCTAACAATTCATCCTCATACCATATAACCAAAATTATTTATGGATTCTTTTAGTATTTTTGAAACATTTTATCACCATTTCATTCCACTTATAATGTTTTATTCCATTTTATAAGAAAATCCCCTATGATCCGACCATAGAAATAAATTGATGCATACATCCCCATGAATGGAAATAAAAAAATAATATTTTTAAATGGATCTAATGAGGTTATAAAATAATCATATATGGCGTTATAAACATGAATATGTTTCTATAAAATATTAATAACACCCTTTTAACCATTATAAAGAGGTTTAAACAATTTTAAAGTTAGCAGAACCCGAGGTAGGGGAATTATTAACTAAATTTCCATTTTTTGGGTTAACCTTATACTTCAATAATTGTGTGGTTTTAAGATCATTTGTGTGATTGTTTTTTTTAATATCTTCTTTTATTATGTGTATTTAAAATATATACACAAATATCATTTGTTTTATTTGCTATCATATCAATTATATGGTATTTGTAGGTGACTTTTCTTAAATAATCCCCTTTTAAACTTCAAGTTTGACAAAATTCAAAGTGAATGTTTTGGTGCAAGTATTCTGATTTGATGATTATGTTATAGTTCTTGGGAATTTTTTGTGATGAAGGGTATGAATTATATCTAAATTTAATGCATTCGGTATGTGTATGTTGGAGTTCAGCCAAATGGTTACTCAAAGTGTAATTGTGATTGTTACACCATAAGTTAGTCATGAGAGTTATATTGTAAGGTAGCTGTGAGGGTAACAAATCATAATGTAGTCATGATAGTTACAATATAAGTAATTCCACATGATACCTTTATGGTTATATACATGTTCTTTAATGTTTTATAGAAAAGTTTTGTTTCACAATGTTAATATAAATGGGTGAGAAGTATGTTTTTATGAAAATTATTTTATACATTTTAAGTAATCATTGAATAATGATTTATTAACTTCTTTTTATATCCCATACCGAGCATTTTATCTTCATCCTTTTTTTAATGTTATTCGGAAGATATAAACATGTATAATAGAAAAAAGGAAGTCAATATTTGTCGTAGGAATCATGATGTTCTTTTTCTATAAAACAACTTATGTTTTCGATGAATGGATACAATTTTAATAGTACCATCATTGTATGATTTAGTGTTTATATGTATATATTATTTCTTAAAATTCTAAAAAACTAAATTGAAAATATCATTTGTAATGAATTTATGTGAACTCTAGCTAGCAAAGCTATATTGTGTAATGCTTAAGGTTAAGTCCTTATAGTCATTTAAGGTTTCATGCTTGTAGAAAAATATTTATAATTAGCAGAATAATTAGATAGTAAGATACATATTGATATCAATAAATATTACAGACATTCAAATATTTCTGGACCTTTTAATGCCACATTCTTAGACAAAATGTATGATTATTATTTCTTATATTGAAAATAAATATTGATTTTTTTATTTTATTTATATATATTTTTTGTAAATTAAATACCTTTAAATGATTAATGTATAACCTGCTAGGTTTAGTATAGTGAGGACCTGAATTGATTCAATTTTTGTGATAGTGGATTGATGTTGATGGTGATGGATTGATAGGTATGTTGTGGAAATGAATTTTTCTATGGAACACATTGAGAGTCGTAATTAATAAATCTACACTAAATGATGATTTTTTTTTACTTTTATATACTTATTACTAATTTTCATTTGGATATATTTTTAATGGATATAACAATAAACATATCTTAGGGCCCATAATTGTGGAAAAGAAATTGAATGTTGAGTTAATTGAAAGGGGATGGCGTCTAATGATTATATATAGATGAATTCATTTTAATAAGTATGGAATGAGTAAAATATTTAAGGATAATGTATATAAATATAATATTGACTTTATGTTCATAGGATTGTTGATTAATATTAATATTTCTCAAGGATGATGACAGAATATTAAAATTTTAATGGAAATTGATATTTATAAAGGTTTATAAAATGTCTTAAACATTGATTCTTGGGATTTTAGATGATATATTCCTTGTCCATTGAAATGGTTGTTGGGTTGTAATATGGGATCTTATCTATTGATTAAGATGAGGGGCATGATGCTTCCCCAGGAATGGTTGTGTTTTATATATATCATTATGTGATGTTATTTCTTATAATCTACAACTTGGGTTGGTTGGACTAGCCAACGCAGATTTTTTGACTCGGGTTACGGTTGCTTCATAATATCTTGGTTTTGGAGGATATTGATGGTTGATTACTCCCCCTAACCCTCTCCCTTAAATTTATATAGTGTGTGTAGTTATATTTTATCAAAAATGCATTATACTTATAGGATATGTTCTTATATACACTATAATGGATCTCAATTATGTAATTAATTTATATGAGGGCATTGGAAACTTATGGATATATGTTTAAATGTATCCAAACTATAATGGATTATAATTTTTATATGTTCACTTATACATGTGCAGTCATGGTTAAGGTATAATTTGTTTTTACATGAGTTGTGATTGATATTGGTTTAACTATATGATCATGGGTATGTGATTATGTTGTGGATAAAGTTATGTGATTGTGGAAGTGATGTGTTATCACTGATGTTCATTATGACATATGGAGGTAATGATAGCACAAAGAAGTATGTCAATAGGGATAAGGGTGACTAGTTCTCCGGGAAAGTTAAAATGAGGTACCCATCACTTATATATTATCTATTATTAAATGAATTACTTCTGTGAATTTCATAGTGAGTAAGCCTTGGTGAGGATGGGAATATAGTTCAACTAATCAAGTTAAACAATTTATTTAATTACTTATTCAATGGGGTTTTAGTATGATTTTTCCAAATTTAAAAAAAATTATGGGAAGGATCCAATGATGTATACTTGTATCATAAATCCTATATATATATACATACATATTTTAGGATAAAATGATTTTTCAGTTATTGATATGGTTGTTACTAACTCATAGAAGTTTCGTGTGAGTTGTAGGTGTTCATGGTTACTATCATAGGAGTTGATATCATATATTTTCTTTTGTGGTTTCTATGGAATAAAACTTCAAATGAGTTCATTATTTATTTATATTTATGAACATTATTAGTGTTTTCATTATCAATTCATTGTAATTATAGAATAATCCCTCTCACACACACACATATATATATTTATAATACAGTTCCTTCTAGTTGAACAAATATGTCATATTGTATTCTGGCTTCAAGGGTCACTATTGTCTTTAATTTCATCCTTAAAAGTGTTCCCATGGGGGTAGGTCAAAAAATAGTACCAATGATTTTGTTTGAGTGATATGATAGTTAATAGGGATATTCCTTTGTGAATATTTCATGGGTTGGTTGGGAAAAATATCAAAAGAGAATCATTTTTGATATATCTAAAAGATATTTTTCAGGAAAAGGTATTTTAGGGGCCCTTATGATCTATTTTAGGGAACATGTTTTTAATTAACATTATAGGAGAAGTGATATTGATTGTGGGGTAGAGACCTTGGAGAGGGTTTTCTTTACTGACTATTAATTCATTTTTTTTTTGAATTTTGAATATATTGGATATTATGATTAATCTATATAATAATAATCTTGTGTATTCAATGTTCATTGTTTTGGATGTCCATAACTATTTACTATTTTGTAGGTCTTTCTATAGGTCCCTTGTCCCATCCCAATCAATCTATATAGGTTTAAGAGTATTCTCTAGAAAATCACCATAGATTTGATGTTCATGAAGATGATGCTTGAAGTAACAATATTTGGATGTTTCAATATAAGGGATCATAAAATAATGAGGTATCAATTTTTTATCCTTTGACCAAGGATTTATTGGAGGAGGGGGAGATTTTATTGGGTATAATCCAAGGTAACATATTATTTGATTCCATTGGTTGTTACTATACTAAAGAGGTATACCTATCAGTTGTGGATTATATTCTTTGGTAGCAATGTGAAGTTAGAAGTATTGTGGTAGAAGATCTAAGATCAGTTCCATGATGAGTTCCATTTTTCATCCATGAATTCATGATTCCAATAAGAGATGATTTCCTTATACCAGAAAAATTACAAGAGATGATAGTTCTTTATTGATTGAAAATGTTTTAACATTATTTAGTATATCTTCTACCAAGTAAGGAGTCTAGAGCAATGAATATTTTTCAAGATATTTATTCAAAGATCTAATGATAGGCTACACTATCAACATTTTTTATATATATTTATTATTTTTGAAAGAGAAAGTTATCAATTGGAAGGTGGTACAGATAAAACCATTAAAGGATTTATGTTTTTTGGAATCACAATAGAGAATAAAGATAATCATATTTTCTAATATTACATGCTAGTCATATTTTCAGGTAATAGGGATTCTGTTTCATCCTTAGTCACCTCATTTCACTAGAGCATGATGTTCATAGACACAAGTACAGAGAAAAAAATATTGTTTAATTTTTATGTGGAGTTCATGTAAAGTTAATATTATTTGAAAAACATTCTTGATAGTCTTTTAAATTTTTAAGCCCACTATCGGATCATTTAGTGATTTAGTATTCATTGAGGAAATAATATTCATAATAGTGGGTTGATCAAGTTATGGTTTAATAGTGAGGATATGGGGTGGGTATAAAAATCCATATGAGGTCACTTATTCTTAGGTCCATAAAGAAAATAATTCTCATGGAGGTATTCACCATTAAGGCTAGAGTGGTCATAGATTAGGGTGTGACCAAATTCATGCCTTAGAGTGGTCATCATGAAAAAATCAAAACATTGTTAAAGGTTTCAACTATTTATATTCTAAATTGAAGTATAAACTATTTGATTAAATATATATGAACTCCTTCATTACACCCACCCTATTCCAGCCTCTAAGACTAGATGGGTATTGGAATCTAGTTCCCTTGGAGATCACTGCATTATTTAAAGTTTGAGTTAGCTTGTATAATGTATATAGGGATTATGATCTGATGTGTAGGAGAGATACTATGTTTTTTGATACATCCATATAATGTCGTCCTCATCATGGAATATTTTTATTTGATGTAGGATATTGTTGATTTCTTGGGGATATATTTTATATTCTTTGATGATGGTGGAGAGTGTGTTGTGTTCATTGGTGAGTGAGATCGTTAGATGGGTCAAATGTAAGTTATGTACTCATAATCCATGATATATGAGTTTATAATGAGTTTATTAAAGGTTTAGATAGTGGTATTTCATAAGGTAAAAGAATACTAACCTATTTCCCTTCTTAAATAGGTTTAGATACTAACCCCACGATGTGAAAATGATTTTGATATAAAGGTACATCAGGGTGTCTCCTTGATATCTATGTCATTTTATAGGATGAAAAATTGAGATTTCTGGGAGTGATGTATCTAGATTGATGATATTCTTTGGAGTGGTTATATTCAGAAAAGTTAATTTCGTTGTGCAACTCATATCATATTCATGTAGAATGGGTCTGATAGTCTTTGACTATGTATCAATTATCAATTATTTTATTATTTTAATATGAGAAACTATTACAACTTTTGATGGACTGGTGATCTATTTGATCTTCTAAAGGATACTATTTGGATATAAATTTATCGATTTATTACTAGGATATCATCAAATGCATGTAAATGGAAAAGGTATTTTGAATACAACATGTTGGTGTCATTATATGCATTATGAGTCTATGTTAAATCCCTACACAGCCACGATAAAAACCAATTATGTTCATAATACTAATGATATATTTGATTCATGAGTTTCTAGAATTGTTTTTGTAGGTAATCATTGAAAATATCTTCCTTATTCATTATTTTATAAAGTGTATATAGAGAATCTATAATCCATTTTAGAGGACTTTTAGCTTCATCAACAGTTCATGAGGTTATCAAAATGAATGTTTTAGGACCATGATATATATTTCATGGGGCATGTCATGTCTTGGAAGAGATTATTTGTGGATCCTGTTATGATCAAGGTGGTTATTTATTATATATCCTCAACTAATGATACCAATTTTCAATGTTTTCTATGACATGCACAATATTACAAGATATTATTTTTTGTATTTTCTCATCTTGCAACTCATATAATATCCTTAACTTGGAATGTTGTAGTTTTTTTAGTGTGTCCAGTTTTAGGATTATTTTGGTTATCTAAAAGAGAAAATGGTCTGTTAACCTATTACCTAGTTTTGTGAGGAAAAAATTTCGTTTGATGTTTATTGGGATGTTTTGTGCCTTTGATTGGTTTGTATTCTAATATAGTATATAGAATTATTTTTCTATAGGAATCATAAATTATAACCCTGTGGACATAACTGCACTTTCCAGGATCTTATGATTTTCTCATTTATACTGGTTATAAAGTTGTAAAAGTCATATGTCATCAATGATAACCCTTTTGTTTTCATATATAATAATAAATTGATACATATATTCTTATAGTGTGACTGGAACTTGGAAATATATTGGTGGAAAAATTATTTCATGATTATATCTCCAGTGTATCCTATACATAAATGAAGGTAAATATTTTTGTTGATGTACTGAGTAGAAAATCATATGAAGATACTATTCATAGGTCTAATGTTTCATGGAGAGTGATAGAGGATCTTGAAGTGGTTCTCCTTGATTTGGGGAAAGCTAATGGTAGAGGGTGTCTTTATCAGGTTCCTATGTAGTCATCCATAATGTTTAATGTAGAGGAATCATAGTTGGTTATCCCATGGTCGATGTCTAGAGGGGTTTTTTGTTTGTATATATTTTCTTATGGTATGTCTTGAGGATAATATTTGTCGAGTGTTGTTCTAGGGAAGGCTCATTATTCCCTTAGTGATTTGGAACATGTTCCTTCAGAAATTTCATTTACCACCCTTATTAGAATATCATGGTGTGGATATGAATTATCATGCCTTGAGGAGTCTATTATTGTGGTTTTTTTGATGAGGTATACTATATAGTTTGTATTTCAGTTGGTTTTCTAGAAATTGAATGTTTAAAAAAATTGTGAATTACTAAAGATTTTATATCCTTCCATGTGTAAGTGGGGAAAATTTTTGATGGATTTTTTTACCATTTTACATTGAGATAGCAGTGGGTATGATGTTATCTAGGTGGTTTTTGAACATTTTAGGAAGTCAAAAAACTTATTGATAATCAATGAGTCAACTATAATAGATATATTTGTATAGAAGTATTTAGAGAGTATTGAGAGGACCTATGGGGTTTATAAGTAAACATATTTGTTTTTGACTCATGTTTTACCTCTCATATATAGATGGGTCAATATCTTGATTTTATCTCTCAGTTATACCTCGTCACTACAATTTTCCTTACAAATGGAATTTCATACAAAGGTGGAAATCTAAACCATAGAATATATATTGTCTAAATGTGTTATATATTTTTGAGTTTCATAAGTTAAGAACTGATACTATATTGAGTCCTCTTATAATAGTAGTTATCAATACACCATTGGAATGGCCCCATTAAATGTATTATATATTCAACCATGAAGATCAATATTGTATCAAACATATGTGTGAGCATCAACTATTGTTAGAATCAAATCAATGTAGAGCCTGTCATAAAATGGTTTATAAATTCATGAGTGGATAATGTTATCCCAGGACCATTTAATGTTTTTTAATTCTCATAAGATGAGGCCTATGGAGTATTTAATTGGGATTGTTTGTTGTTGAAGGTATACCCTCATCCGGGTCAGTGAAGGTGTTGTCATGGGAGAAATCATTCACCCCAATTTTATTGGATTTCCAATGTGTTAGAGTGCATTAGTGAATTTTTGTATGAATTAGAAATTTACATGGGAATTTACTAGATCTGTTATTTTTTCCATGCATCATAAATAAGTTGATATCTTCGTGAATATTCCAATGTGATTGACTAGATTGATAAAGATGTTAAATAAGATGATACATTAAAGGACTTTTTTGTTGAGATTCATTAATAACAATTGAAGGTGTTGTGTGGGAATGTTATTTCCTTTGTTTGTGTCTTATGGTAGCCTGATGGTTTAAGAGTGTATATGTGGTAAACTAATTTGAAGTTGTATTCTCAACATCCAATGTTATTAGATGTATACATTTTGTAATATGATTTGTATGATCGAAGAATGATTGATGAAAATAATGATGATGATGTGTGAGTTTTTTATCACCTTTATAATGTATTATTTGGGTTTTTCTTATATTAATTAAATTAATTGATAATTATATAATGAGTTTTTTTTATTATTTTCCACTTTTAATGTTTTCATACCTAATATCCTTTAATATTATTATGGATGAGAACAATTTTAGTGGTATCTAACATAAGGGATAGAATTTATCAATCATATCCTTTGTCATTTCTTGGATGTTATGGGATTTTGGGGATATTTTATTGTATATTGGGAGTTTTTTTAATTTTTATTTCTCAAAAAAATATAATTTTTTCAATTAATTCTAAAATTTTAATAGTTTACTCTGATTTTTGAATATCTTAAGAATAACATTACGTACTACCTTTACCATTCTGAATTACCTTGCATATTTAATTTTTCACACGATGACCCTTTTATATCACCCATAGTGACCGTTGCATTTCCCCTTTATCACAAAAATACCATTATGTATTAGCCTTCAATCATTGAAAAAAACCGTATATATTGAGTATTTTTTATAGTTTCAAATTCATTAGAGTCAATGGTTAATATATAATAGTCTTAAATTAATAATTAAGATTAATTATATAATATATAAGAGATAATTCTTTTCCTAAATCATTAATATGTTAGAGAATTTTCTTTTATGAGTAAAATTTAGTCTCTTTGATAATAATTTATATTTAAAAATAATTAATCCCCGAGGAAGAGTAATCCCATTTGAAAACTAATTTTTCTATAGATGGCCTAAATATTATTTTCTGATTAATAATTTAATTATGAACTCTAAATTATCGAAAATTGGTAAATTTAAAATGTAAAAAACATCCTTTGACTTTCTATGATGTGTGCCATATTTTTAGGAATTCAAATATTATAAATTTATGATATACATCATTCCTATTATAAATATTAATTGAAATAATTTTACTTATTTTTGAGAATAATGAAAAAATTATATAGGATAACTATAATGTAATTCATGCATCTAATATTTTAAATTAAAAATTCACCGCCCATGTTTGTAAAAAAAATTGGTGGGGATCAATTGATTATTATAGAGGGAAAAATCAAAGAGATTCACAACTTACTTTCACATATCTATATTTTAGTATTCATACCTCATCCTTCCCTCTGTAGCATTAAAAGTGTAACTTAAGTCATGTAGGACCTATAATGTAAGGGTAATTATCAGATCCACTAATCTGGCCTGGTCCTGTATTTCAAGTATGTTCCCTCATGATTTCATGAACACTCTCTCGGTATCCCTCCCTCACTCTCCCCATTTCTACATCCCTCCCTCCCTCCCTCTCCACCTCTCACTCTCTCTAATTCTCCCTCTATATCTCTCCTTTATCTCACCCACTCTCGCAATATATTAGTCCCTCTATATATATATATATATACTTATTTATTTATTTACCTCCCCCCCCATCTCCTATATAATCTCCTATGTGTGGGTGTTATTTCATATTTAGATAACATGTTAGGGGATCTAGAATATCCCATATTCAGTTATGTGTATGTTTTGGGATATCGTTATGTAACTCAACAAGTCATTGTGGAGTCATTTTATATCATTTTTTGTTATTAGGGAAATTTTAAGATTAATTAATTATTACGCAATGCATTTTAGAGTTTTAAAATATTTTAGGTGTCATATGGATAGACAGATGGTAACATAAACCATATAGATCTCATTTCAATGTTTTTTAATTCTTAGAAATTAAATTTTATTAATTCATTCATTGAGAGGTAAAACATGTGGTTTCTCTACTATAAATTATAAAGATAGTATTGAATATATAATGTGGGTAACAAGGTATGGTAAACCACATGGGTTAAACATGGGTGATTATTAAGAGATTGTTTTTGGTAATTACTTCATTTTAACATACTTTTTTTAAGTAATAAGACAACCTATTAACGAAACTATTGGTTATAAAAACTCTAGTGTATGTAGGGATCCCGTTCCCCTTTCTATTTATCAATTTTATCACTATATTATATTATTCAAAGAATATTTATCTTAATTATCCTTTATGTTCTCCTTTATATTCATTATTTATTTCAGTACACTTGAATTTTTTCCTTCCATAAACCCTAAAGTAATTTTTTTGATAACTTTAGGGAATATTTTGGAGAAATTCATAGATATTTTTACGTCCAGGGATAGTAATTATCATTCTCTTCTTTGGTTATGAATTACCAATTGAAGGAAATACATTGCATTGGTTTCCATCCAAATTGAGGAAGGTGTTTCTATAATTCATCCTTTGTTATGAAATTAATTGAATTGTTAGATACTACAATTTTTTTAATTAATTCATATGTTCATATAATTCTTAGAAGAAAATATATATTATTTTATGGGTTTCCTCGGCTTATCATAAATGGTATTAAAAATTTATTTTGATTTTATTTTCAAATAAATGTATTGGGTATGCTCAGGATCATGATAAAGTTTCCAAAGTGTTTTATTACACGGATTTCATGGATATATAGGCCATCTGAGGTTTTTTTTCAAAGGTGGTTACAATGATTTTTCGGATGATTCTAGTTTTAAAAGGATCAATTACTAAATTATTTAAAATTATTAAAGTTATTGAATTTATAAGGAAAGGAAAATAACTTCGAATCTCATTTTAGCTATTGTATATGTTAATAATCAGATTTCTAAAATGGGTTCACAACTAGTGAGGCCCTCTTAAACTTTCCCCTATATTAGTTGGTCCTAATATGGATTATTTATCTATTTGTAATGTATGTATGATTTTGAAAATAGGAATTTCTATGTGAGGGTGTTATAGGTCTTGTGTGGGATATTATTATTCTTATTTAGATATTAATTTAAATTATTTTATCACCACTATTATCAGTTTTTTGGTCATGGGAATGCTAGTAAACTATCAAGAGTCATGTATGAGTAAATAATATAGTCGATAATATATATATCAATTGCAAAACTAGGGAGGTAAGTGTGATCATCTGGTATTCCATGGTATCTTTTCACTAAAGTGATAGTGTTAGGGATACTTGTTTGATATGTCTACCAGGAGGGGTCGGATTAGATAGGTCAAAAAATGTTCTTATCTCTAGTTTTAGATCAAATTAATTGAGTGCCAAGGTTAGTATCCAATGATTCTTATTCCATAATAATCAGTTCCATGTGAAAAATTTCTATTTCTATACATGTTTCATCACCTCATGTTATTTTTTAGGCGAACCTCTTGTTTTACTGATCACTCAAATTTATTAATGTCTCTTCTGAATTAATTTTTATTATTTCTGAACATAAAGGAATAATTTTTCCTAACAATTTATTATTTTATATTATTTTATGTTACATTAAATTTTAAGTATGATTTTTGGAAAAAAATTACATATTTATTTAATTATAATTTGGAAGAAGAATTTAAATTTCAATCAATGATGTTTTTAAATATTTTCCTTATTGAAAATGTTTTGGATGGAAAAAAAGTGGTCAAAAAAACATCAAAAAGGGGTTGAAACCAAAGAAGGAACACAAATGTTTGAATAGATAACCAATAACAGATAAATCGTGGTTCAATGAATATATGACATTGTGATGGTAGATAGATTCATCATGGGATCAAGCATGGTGGCGGAAGGAGATCATCAGCTCAATTTAAGGCTATATAATGTATATCTTCTATTGGATGTAATATTAAACATACTCTAGAATATCTCAACTCTAATTTTGGATTTAGATTTTCCTAATTGATATTAAAATCTATAAAAATGTTATGGTATCAATTCCATATCACATAGTTTTATTTTTTGACCAGTGTTGTCACTATCAATCTTCCATCAAATATCCTCTATGGATGAGGTTAAATGATCTTGAATTGAGGTAAATAGAAGAGATAATTACTCATTGTATATTGATCTCCACCAGAAGAAACTATTTATTGTTTTAGTATTTCTCACAACAACAACATTTCTTTTCCATGGATTTTTAGTACATGTCCATGAGGTGGAGTTTGTAATATAAATAATATTTTGAAAGGAATATTTTTGTCTATGATGTAGAGGTATTAGTGAGTGAGGCGTTGGAGTCTCAATGGCCCGAGTGGGGAATATTTTAGGGTTACTCCAAATAAATATATATTTTTTAGGTTTTCACTATAGAAATATAAATGAATATTATGTGATTATTTTCATGAAATGCCTACTAATCAGCAGTCTTTTGAAATTTTATACTACTGAGAATAAATGGGAGTGGAGTTTGGGTTTGTTAGATAGTCCATGCCCTAGACTGAATTCCATTATCTAATGAGGATATGGAAGGAGTCCTTTTTCACCTCAATTATTGGATTGTGTTTTAATAAGGATTTTGGGTGAGAATATTATGTCTCAATCCATATTGTTTTACACAAAGTCCATATCTATAAACATATAAGTGGCCCAGGTTTCTGTTTCCCTTCAAATAAGGAGGATATTTTATGGGATTGTAATGTGTGATTCATCTATGTGGGTCATCATAACAACTATGTAGTTATAATACAATACAAAATTGGAAATATATATTACAGATTTAATTCGAATATATTTATGATATTCAAATGAAAATACATTCATATTTACTATCTGGTAGAGTCACTCCAAAACATGGAGTGAATGATTTAATAAATGTGCCATTCTTGGATGATCACATAGACATTGAGATTCCATTTTTACTTATTAATGATTATTTGTAAATATAGGGATGTTGAGATATAAAATAAGAGATATATATTCTTTGGGAATTGGCTATAAGGAACATGAGGACTTGGACATACATGAAGACTTTTGGATTCTTAAATGATGTTAGATGATTATTTTTAAGGATATGTATAGATGTTGTTGCGGTAGTGTGATATTTCCAATGTTTTTTTTTATTTTGATTTATTTTCTTGTATAAAACAAAGGTTTATGTCTTTAGATACAAGAAATGTATAGATGATGGATTATTTCCATTGTAGTTTTTTATATAATTTCATAATGGGTTTTTTCATTCATTAAGAATATTTATAAATTTTATTCTTCTCCTACTACTATAACAATTGTGGTTGATTTTGGTGTGCCTTTAATGAAACAAATAACTATCTATTTTCATACCATGACGATTTGGAGGAGAAATATGGTTATATTTAATTTTGGATATGGATTATCAATATGAGAGATTACCTGGAGAATTTGGGGGGATAAAAGGAGAATCACATATATTGAATGTGTGTACTCTAAAATAAGGCTCACTAAGATCAAATTATTATGAGAACCAGATTACGTTATTTATTTTTTACTAATCTAGTGTGTCAAATCTATTATTATACTATTGGAACATTTTATTTTAATTTTTTAATAAAAAGATTCTTTATAACTTGTTTCTTTTATCATTAAATATTCTTTTTTTTTTCTAAACAATTCTCTACAGAAGTGAAATCAATATCGACAAAAAATATAGCCACTTAATATATAGTTTTAATATAAAAAATATAAACTAATTAACCAATGAAAATAATGACCCACATTAGGCTAGTCAAGTTTTTAATCACATTTACAAGGAATAGATTATTTGGATACATGGAATAATAAGGGGTTTTTCTCATTGTTTTTTCATTTATTCACTATTTTATTCATTTCATATCATGATTTAGTTTTTGGGATAATTTTATAATTGAACTACTCTACATGAGGTAATGGAAAAGAATAATTTAATTTTGGTCTTTAGATATAGAGGACCACTGTGAATAAAAAGTAATCAAATGAAGAAGAATTTAGGGCCAATAACATAGAAAAAAGAGAAGATAAAGAAGTACCACAATGAAATATAATGTCGAAGACTCTAATATAATATTGAATATTATCATGTTTGGGGTTACAACCTAATATATTGGTCCTATAATTCATTATAGATTATTTTAGAACTGTATTGGTGATAACATAAATGATATCGAACACGATCCAATTCAATTGGATTTTTCATGAAGACCCCAACACACCCATATTTATTATTATCAATCAATGGGATAAATTTAAATTTAATAATGTTTTGAGAGACATGTTATGTTTAATTCTTTTTCAATTCATGTTAAGATAAAAAATTTGGGAGATCATTTAAATCATTCAACCTCATTCCATGTGTTGCAAGGAACTTCTTAACCAACATATGTCCCCCTTTTAAATCCTTGAATATTAACATAAATGTTTTAAAAATCAATAAAAATAATTATGAATCAGTATATAATTAATGGGATAGGTTTAAAATTTTATTACATTTTTTCCCTCGTAAAACAAGATGACCATAAAATATAATTATTGAGGCAATACCCAATTTGAGTTCCATTTTTATCATTATTATAAATATAGTGTTTTACGGTGATATTTAAGGTTTTAATATTATTAACCAGTAAGATAATGGATTAGATACATGATATTTTAATGAGATGTGTTATTTTTTATTTTTGTTTTAGGAAATTTTTCCTTGGGATGACATCGTATGAGATGAGCACATTTTTTTGTTATTATTTGTAGCTGAGTGGTATGATTGTGCACATTATTGGAATTGAGTATGTGGGTTTGTTCATGGTAGTGTGATCTATGTGTCTGAGGTTTTTATGCTATTACATGTGTAAAAATATTGTATAATTTTTTATTTTCAAATCATTTATTTTAGGGAATAGTTGAGTTCAATAACCATAGTTATGACACATATACAGAAAATTATCACATTCACTTATGGGAATTGAGAACAATATGTTAATTTAAATATGTTAATGGACATATCCCTACCCCTACACATGGTTTGGTTTCATGTTGGCATAATTTTATCTTTTTCTGTTAAAAGTTAGTTATGACTATATGATAGAGGATTTGGAACTTGTTGAGTAGTATTAAGGAAGTTGAGTTTTGGTTCGTATTTATGACAATTGGGTCAGTGACCATTCCAATTTTTTACTTTTTATATATCAAAAAATGTGGTCTCACAATTGTATTTGTGTAAAATTAATTTATTCATAGATCTATTTATTTTAGGTTTGGATTTCATTTATATTCATATTCTATTTGTTCAATTTCATATGTATTATCCTATGAATAACAATGGAAAAAGTTTTGTATATAAACCTATGAATTGTTAGAGTAAAGCAACATTTACTTACAATGAATAATTAAAAAAAATTAATTTTTTGTAAGGGTTATTATTTATATGGGATATACAAATTACTATTATTTTATTCTTTTTTTTTATAAAATTTGTCATGACTCAATTTGACCAAAATTTTTAGGGATTTCCCTTCCCAAGTGTTAGATCAATCCTTCATCAGTTTTTGTTTCACTCTTTTATTTAGGTATATATCATCGATTTCATGTGAATATTCAGATCAAGTATCATGTTGTATATCCATGTCAAGTCACTCTAATAATTATTTCAAAATTATCATTGTAAGGTTAATGAAGACGGAATAAAGAGTAAAATATCAGGAGAATCAAAATGAATTACATAATAATGTGCATGAATATTGAACAAAGAAAGAAAAAAAATTTAATATATAACATAAATCACCATGATTATTTGAAATAACAAGAACATCTATCGAATAAAAATAAAAATAAGTCCAAATGTGAATGGTTTGAAACATAAAGAAAAAAAATATAAAAACAAAATAAAAGAATAGAAAACAAATTATGTTTTTATGGGATAAATGATGAAAAACAAACAAAAGGAAAAATATAACAAAATTTAATTAGAATACTTAATTAAATATCTATAAAATTCCATAGAAACAGAAACATAAACCAATAATGAAGGGTTTATTGTTCAGACCCAGGATAAAAAAGAAAGAATGTTTTATGGAAAAATATATTTATATATATAATTTCTTATATAACTATAATTATGATTATGGGTAACCCTAATTTTTAAATTATATTAAATATTTAATATTATATAAAAAAATATGTAATGAAATATGGAAACAAAAAAATATTATTTCATCATAGAATGATTTTTACAAGTATATATTTTTGTGAAATTTAACTTTCCCACTATAATTAGTTTCACATTACACATATCATATCCTTCTTATCAATTTTAAAATAATTTCATGTATACACAAAAAACATTTAACTTTGTTAAAATTTAATTAAAAGTTATAATAAAAATCAATTATTCCCTAAAAATTATAATCAATACTAAGATTTTATAAGAAAATAATAAAAACCTAAAATAAATATTCTACCATAAAAATGTAATTTTATTAAAATAAAAATATTAATTATAAATAAAAATATTTTTATGTGTTTATATTTTATTGAAATATAACATAAAATTTTTTCTCTATAATCCCAATACTCATATTATATCCACAATATCAATATTTTACAACATTTTATACATAAAAAAGTTATATATATTTTAATTAACATCTGGTTAAATTAAAAGGTAGTATAAAGTACTGATTATTGAGTGATATAAACAAATTATATATTTTAAATATATAAAAAAATTATATAAAATATAATAAACAACAGAACAAACATTTCATCGTATATAATATATATTTAAGTAATTATTAAATAATATAAAATACATAAAAAATATAAATTAACACTTGTTTCATAAAAAGAAAACATTTTAGTTTATAAAAAATAAATTTCAATTTAGTCAACCACATTTGATATAACACCCCAATATTTCATAGTACATTATTTCTTCAAAGTAATTCAATAACTTGTGCTATACGCAACACCGAGTTCAAGTGCACCACAACTTACAAAACTAACCATTCAAAAGCGTTTATGAATATTATTAACTAAATTTTGAATTTTATATATTCCATATAATCTTAAAATCAATATTATGTGTTTATTAGACATGATATAAGAAAAAATTCATTTTTTTTAGATACAATAAGTATTTTCCAGAAAATGAAATTTTACCGCCTATTAATAGAGAACCTTTTTTTAAAACCAATATTTGACTCTTTTTTATTTTCAATTTAATGAAATTAAATTCTTTTTTAGAATTATGACATAAAAATTTATTTTGAAAATTTTTTTGGTATATTTATGATAACTTTCCTATTTTAAAAAATAGTGGAAAATACTATGTTTTAACTGTAAAAAACTTTTTAAATCAAAATAATATATAGTGCTAAATTATGAATTTTAAGGGTTCTGAAGTATAATTAGATTACATTTTTATCATTTATTAAAATTTAGTTCATTATAAGTAATTTCACAATTAAATTTGACATAAACACATGTCAATATTTTGATAGTTTTTACTATTTAAAAAGTCGCCTTTTGGTTTTGACAGTGGAATTAGTTTTAAATTAATAAATTCAACTTATATGTTTTGAATTTGGTAAAATAGAATTTATTTTTTTAATTTGGAATATCATAATTAACTAAGGGTGATTTTTTGATATTTTTTCGAAAACATTCATTTTTTTATGAATAGTGTAAAATCTTGTGTTATTAGTTAAAATTGATACGTAATACCTATATAAGTTCAATGTAATTAATTGGAGTAATTTTATAATATGTTTAGATATATAAAAATTTTATTAAACTTTTTACCATCTTTTACCCACCTCCTACGAGCATTTATGAATTTTCATAAAACATAATTTCACTACTTCTGTGAGTTAAATTTAAAAAATCTAAGAGACATGGTTAATATTAGTAAGTAAAATTATGTTCAATAAGATGAAATAATTTTTGATAATACTATCTTTTGACTTTTATTTACCATGATTAAAATTAAATAGGGTAATTAAGGGTGAAAATGATATCATAATTACCCTAACACATGTTTTAATTCTATTTGATATTTATAATTTGACCCAAAACTACCTTAGGATGAAATTATATTCCCCTTTGGTTCACTATTATTATATTAAGACATTTATTATTTTTTTACTTAAATAAATGTTAAAAGAGTTAAATTCAATGTTTAATAACTGGCCCATTTCTAATATAGGTTTAGAAACAATATAAAATTGACTATAAATATTCATTATAAAGCTATAAATATTTCATAAATAATGTTATTTTATTTATAAATTATAAAAATTATATAATTTAATTTACATATGACACAATGATGATGTAATAATTACTTTATTGATGAAATATTAAAATAATTGATATTACAAATTTCCAAATAAATTCAAATTGAGACATATGATGAATTAAATTAATTTAATATGTTAATATGACGTGTTAGGGTTTGTTAAATAAATTTTATTCATAGTGATAATGTTTATATGGCTTTCAAAAAAATAAAATACTAAATAGTGTCAAAAAAGACATAATTGAGTTTTTAAAACAAATATTATATTATTAATTAATATATCATTCTCTAAAAATCTAAGGCTCAGAAAAAGGACTTAAATAAGGATATATATATTAATAATGAACCACATGGGGTTCTTTTATCATGTTATAGTATGTTTATTAGCCATATAATATAAAAATATAAAGAGACATGGTAAATTTCAAACAATTTAACTAAGAGTTCATTCTAGAAAATAAGATTAATATGATGACATAAACCTATCTAAAACCTATTGGTTGAAAGGTGTTAGACCCATAAACACTTTATTTTTTAAATAATTTATTTTTGAGCCTTTATAAATCGAAAATGATTTTATTATGAAATTATATTTTAACCTTTTCATAAAGTTACCCTCACTTCTCTTATAAAAGGGAACTTTCCTTCTCTTAATTTCACACCTCCAAATCCTTTTGGATTGGTCATACCCTGCCCAAATATCCTCCCACATTTCCTCCCTTCATCATATAGGACATAAGATGGTCATAAAGCCAACCTAAGTATCCCATTTGATCAAATGAATTGAAAGAACACAAAGAAGAGATAAATATTTCATCACATCTTTCAAGTTCTATTCTTCTTAAAAAACCTCTATATTTGTTGTTTCCATTTTAAAATAATAACTCCAGTATATTATATATATTTTGATGCTATTATAAAAATGGCACAACCATATTAATTATTCTACCCATCCTATATATTACAAATTCACTATACGTGCGCACGTATAGATTATTGTCTCTACGTCGTGGTGTAATTTGTTATTCAAACACTTAATTATTTAGATGGGTTTAATAATGAGTATAACTGATATAAATAATCAATATAACATTTTAATGATTATTTATATATGATATACCATCCAATTACAAATTATTTCTCCATCAATATAATGATATTGTCGCCCGTGCGTATAAATGGATTACTGTCTCCATGAATGCGATTAGATTCATTCCCCATCATAATCAATCAAGAATAATTATCATTTTATGATTGAAAATAATTTTTATAAACATAATATCATTCTTTATATGAATCTAATACATTCAATCCATATCAAACATGTCTTACGTGACCAAGCATATAAAGGAAAACGAATCAGTTAACACCTGAAACGATGATAATACAAAAATATTATTAACAAAGAAATATTATAAGATCATATGTGATATAATATTTATGTATAATGTTTTGTTATAATTTAAGAACAATGTTTTATCCATTATAAAAGAGGTTAACAAAATATCAACTATGAAAAAGTACAATGTAAGAGTTAATTCCTCAATCTCATTAATATTCATGATTGTTTATGGGTAAGTTTTTATGGGGACATATTTATTATCCATATGCATGTTTCATAAAATAGTTTTCAACATGATCAATTTTAAGGGACTCTTTTATTAGAACATCATTTTAAATGTTGTAAATATTTATTCCTCTAAATAATTCTCCTTAATTTCAATCTTTTCAAAAAAATTAAGGATTTTTATATGGACAAGAATTTTTATAAAATATTAATTATAATCAAAAGTTTTAAAGTGGTTACGGACACTTTGATTCAAAAATGTCTTTAAATATATTCCTTCTAAATTGTGTGACTTTTAAATGTTTTCATGAAAAAGGAATATTTTGCTCAAAGAGTTTTACAAATCATTTCTATCTATGTCAACATCCTTTTATGGATTTTAAACTTGTCTGAAGTTGATTTATTATGATACAAATCTTCCATGTTGTATTGAAGGCTTTGTTATATGTTTGACTGTGGATGTGATATTTTTCTACCATTCAAGGTTTATGGATTAAGTATTTAAATTTTGTATGCGAGTTTTAATAGGAATGTTTTTGTTATGCTTCACCCATTTCATATGAGGAATGTATTGGACATAGTAGGTGACGGGTGGATCCCGCTATAGCTCCTTGATGCATCAGTAGGTCTCATGAGACAATTAGACATGGAATTGGTTGATGCCTTTCCAAATTTGATATATTGTTTTGGATTAAGCCTTAATCATTTATAGATTTCTTAGTGGAGGTTTTGAGAAAATGTTTCAGAATGTCTGGAATTATAAATTCACTCATTATGAAAATAACATTGATGGTTCATGTTGTTATTCGACTAGTAAAATAACTATGACTATGTTTTATTATGGAATTATTTACACAGCTCATATTTTTTCCATAAGGTGTTCATGTTTATTATTTGTAAAGACATGTGTTTTATATTATTCACCATGCCTATTGATTATATTATCTTATGCTAAATTGTTTACCCTTACTGAGCATCTGAGTTCACTCCTTTCTTATGTTTTATTCTTCTAGGATTTCCAAGAAGTGTATTATGGCGGACCTATATGTATAGTCTAAAGGATATGAATGTGGTCAAGGGAGACAATGTCATTCTTGTTTTTCATTTTATAATGTTATGAAACATTCATTTATGTAATCTATTTCTAAGACTCCTAAATTGATTGGTCTTTTAGGACATGATTTCCTTGTATCAAGCCAATGTTATGTAAGAAAGCACTAACTCTAGATAACTGGGGTTGGGGCGTTACAGTTGGTATCAAAGAAATTTTATCAATAATATTGGAAACGATATTTAGATAAACTATAATTAGGAAACATTACCCTGTGATAGATTTGAATATTATTATAGAATAACCTCCTTAAATTTTGGTACTGTAAATATTTTGAGAGTTTTACAAGTAATACATCCCTGTCTGGATACGAGTTGGTAGAGGTGGCTCTGGCATAGATGTACCTAAGGGTAAAATCTAAAAACACCTCTTTGAGCTATAATTAAACGGGTACTGGTGCATGACTATGGGTCTTGTGGCTCTCTTAGTTATGACACTCCTAGGGGATATGCTTAAGATAATTTACATTTTCATTACAGCCCATTATGAACTATTCAAGAGTAAATACTTCCTCAAAGAATATATTATATGATTATAGATTATATGAATATTATTTTCAACTTATGTTAGGTATTTTAAATTTTTTGAATTATGCATTTGGATTCATAAATTAACCAATTGTATGTCATTGTTTAGAAATGGTGCCTAGTAGAAGAAATGTGATTTCCATCAATATGAATGATAAAAAGATTAATAAGGATTAGATCTTTAATGGTATTAATCCAACATTTGAAAGGGAAATATTCTCCCACATTTTCTAGTCACATGAAGAAATAATATCAGGTGTTAACAAGATATGTAAATAATTCTTTGAGTCATATGGCTTTGAAGGGATTCAAGCGAAAAAAAGGATGGAAGAGAGAAAGGTGGATAAAGGGAAGAAGGGAAAGAAGGACTTTCCCATATGTGATGACTATGTAATGAATCATCTTGGTAAATGCCAAAATGGAATTGAATTTTGATATAAGTATAGAGAAAAATGACACCAAGTACGTGATAGAAAGGGTATGAAAATTGTTTCAAATATACAATGTTTCATCTGCATGGTTTTCGAACATTATGTGAATAAATATCGAAATCATCAGAGTATAACCCAAATGGTCCTATTGGATAACAATCAAGTTATGATACTACCAAAGATGAAGAATAATGATTAGACTTCTTATGTTGCTAAATTATTGTGTCATTTGAGTATTTTATTAATGATGTATATGTTATAAGAATTATAAAGTATATAAGGATTATACTGTAGTATTATTTCATTAAGGACCTGAGATTGTGTAGAACCAAGAAAAGTGACTCAATAGCAAGTTAATTTTATTTGGAAAATATATGGTTAAGAGGAAGATAAACCATAATATGGTTCTGATACTGAGGTAGTGATTTTGGAATAACATATTATTGATTTGGATAAATTGTATTGGATATTATTCACTACCATGAAACTAATTAATGATTATTATATTCCATCATTTTTGGAGTATACAACATTTTAGGATATAAAGATTTTATCCAGTATTCAATAAGGAATAATGGAGAATGAATGTAATCAATAAGTTTTATGATAATTCAGGGTGTTACTGTGTTTCAAAAGAATACACAATGAAGGTATTCATATGTTATTATTTGGAAAAAAGGACCTTTATTATGTTTACCATCCTTATAAATTTTGGACAGTGAGTTTGGAAAAAAGTGTTTTGAATAAGTCTAAAGGTTAGAGTGAATTAATTTAAACATTGGATACTATTTTTTATGGTTAAAAAAATTTCTTAATATTATCTTTTGGATTTTTTTAAAATGGACAACCCGGAGGTCAGGCGACAACCCGTCATGTCCGATAAGGTCACGAGACTTGAACCCGAAACTGAAGGGCGAAAAGGGTGAATGAACTACCACTAGCATACATGATTTTCTAGTTTGTATTATCTAGTTTTTTATAATAGTATGGAAAATTAATTATAAATTCATTATTTTTTGAACCCTATACGATTAGGATAAATAGAATATTTTTAATATATTATCTTCTAGAGTGAAAGATGAGTTTGTGGTAGGAATTAGTTGAAGGATGAAACTCTAATTTTCATGTATATATATATATATATTCTTTTCTTCTATTTTATGAATAAATTTATTCTTAAACTTTAGGGAAGGGATCTTAAAACAAAAAATGTGTTATCCTAATTACCAATGTTATGTTAAAACGATGATATTTTAAATCATCATGGATTGATGTCTTTGAGCCCTCAATTTTACACTTGTTTGTGATTGATGACCTCAATTACTCCATATATATATTTATTCTTTTTCTGTAATTATTGTTCAGTAATTTATACTAATGTTCTTTTATTCGAAACCCTATGTTGGTGGTGACTTTTTCATTTCCCTTTCCCTCTTATTAAGACTAAATTTAATTAAACCAACTTCCGATGTGGGTTTTCCGCAAATGTATTTTTCTATTTTTTTCCTTTTATTTTCAGAGAACAATTTCAAATTATGAGGAAGAAATTTATTGAATGAGGTTCGGAAGTTACACCCCTCTATTTCATAGTACGTTATTTCATCTATGTAATTCAATAACTTGTGCTAAACACTGCACCGAGTTCAAACGCACCATGACTTCTCAAACTAGCTGTTCAAAAGTGGTTATGAATAATATTAACTGAATTTTGAATTTTATATATTTCATATAATCTTAATATTAGGATTATTTGTTTCTTAGACATAATATAAGAAAAAATTCATTTTTTGGATAAAGGATATATTTTTTAGAAAATACAATTTTACAACCATTGAATGGTGAACCCTTATTTAATACCAATATTTGAAACTTTTATATATTAATTTTAATGAAATGAAATTATTATATATAATAATGAGATAAAAATTTAGTTATAATAATTTTTTTATACTTTTATGATAGCTTTCATATTTTGACGAGTACTGGAAAATACTATGTTTTAATTGAAATCAACTTTTTGAATTGAAATAATTTATAGTATTAAATTGTGAATTTGAAAGGTTTTAGAGTATAACTAGATTATATTTTCATCATTTAAAAAAATATATGTCATTATAAGAAATTTACAATTTAAATTTTACATTAAAACATGTCAATATTTTGATAGTTTTAAATTTTTAAAGACCCTTTTTTTGGTTTTGACAACAGGAATTAATTTTAAATTAATAAATGCAACTTCATTGTTATGAACTGGGTAAAATAGACATCATTTTTGAAATCGGAATATCAAAATTCACTTTGGGTGAATTTTTGGTATTTTTTTGAAAACCGTCAATTTTTGATGAATAGTGAAAAATAATGCATTATTGGTTAAACCCATAATTTTATTTAAATAATTATTTTATTTATTTAAATTTATATTAGATCAAAATAGATACATAAAACCTATATATGTTCAATTTAATTTATTGTAGTTGTTTTGTAATATATTTAGATATATAATAATTTTATTGAACTTTTTATCTTCTTTTACCCACCTCATAGGAGCATTTTCAAATTTACATAAAATAGAATTTTACCACTTTTGTGAGATGAATTTAAAAAATCTGAGAGACATTGTTGATTTCAAAAAGTAAAATTTTTTTATATAAGATGAAAATAATTTTTTAAGAATAGTAATTTTTGACTTTTGTTTACCATGGTTTAAAGTAAATAGGGTAATTTAGGGTATAAATGATATCATTATTACCCTAAGACATGTCCTCATTCTGTTGTATATGTATAATTAGACAAAAAACCACCTTAGGAATAAAATATTGTCATCTTTAATCCACTTGTATTAGACTATGACATTTATTATTATTATATTTAAAGAAGAGTTAAAAGATTTAAATTCATAGTTTAATAACTAAACCAATTTTAATATAGGTTTACACATAATATAAATTCATCTATAAATATTAATTAGAAACCTAAAACAATTTACTAGATAATTGTATTTTATTTATAATTTTTATAAATTATATAATTTAACTTATTTATGACACAATGATGATGAAATAATTACTAAATTAATGAAATATTAAAATAATTGATATTATAAATATCCAAATAAATGTAAATTGAGACTTCTGATAAATTCCACTAATTTTATAAGTTAATATGGCATATTATTATTGGTTAAATAATTTTTATTCTAAGTGATAATGTTTTTATGGCTTTTAAAAAATAAAATACTAAATAGTGTCAAAATTGACATAATTGAGTTTATAAAACAAATATTATATTATTAATTGATATAATATTCCTAAAAATCTTAGGTTCAGACAATGAACTTATAAAAGGTTATAAATATTAATAATTAACCACAAGGGGTTTTCTTGTCTTGTTATTTTATTATTACTAACCATATAATATAAAAATACAAAGAGACATGGTAAATGTCAATCTATTTAACTAAGAGTTAAATATAAAATATAAGGTTAATATGATGACCTAAACCAATCTAAAACATATTTTTTGAGAGGTTTTAGACCCATCCCCATATTATCCTTTAAATAATTCATTTTTTACCATTATAAACTGAAAATTATTTTCTTATAATATAATATTTCAAGATTTTCCTAAAGTTACCCTCGCATCTCTTATAAAAGGGAATATCACCTTATCTTAATTTCACACCTCCAATGCCTTTTGGCTCAGCCAAACCCTACCCAAATATCCTTCCAACATTCCTACCTTCATTATATAGGCATTCCTTTGGTATGAAATCCACCCTAAGGATCCCTTTTGATAAATTCAAATGGAAGAACCCGAAGAAGAGGTAAATATTTCATCACCTCTATCAAGTTCATTTCTTCTTCCACTTCCTCTATCATTGTTGTTTCCAATATAAAATAATACCTCCATTATCTTAAATATACTGTGATGTTATTATAAAAATGGTACAACTATATTCATTATTTTATCCATCCTATAAAGGACAATGTCACTATACGTGCGTACATACTGATTACCGTCTCCACGTCGTGGTGTAGTTTGTTATTCAAACACTTCATTATTTGGATTGGTATAATAAGGAGTATAACTAATTCAAATAATAAATATAATATGTTAATGATTCTATATATATAATATACCATCCAATCACATATTATTTCACTATCAATATAATGATATTGTCACTCGTGCATACGTACATATTACCGTCTCCACGAACGTGATGGGATTCATTCCCCCTCGTAATCATTCAAGAATAATTTCAATTTTATGATTACAAATAATTTTTATGAACATAATATATTTTTGTATATGAATCAAATACATCCATAAATAACAAACACGGCTTACATGACGAATCATATAATGGAAAACGAATAAGTTAACACCTGAAACGATGATAATACTAAAATATTATTAACAAAGAAAAATTATAAGATAATATAAGATATAATATTTATGTATAACGTTATTGTATAATTTAATAACAATTTTTTAACTATTATACAATATGTTAACAAACCATCAAATAAAAATGAGTACATGGTAAGGATTAATTATTTGATCTCATTATTATTCGAGATTGTTTGTTGGTAAGTTTTACTGGGACATATTTTTTATCCATGTCCATGTTTCATAAAATAGTTTTCAAAGGGATTCATTTTATGGGTCAATTTTATTAGAACATCATTTTAAATGTTTTTAAATATTTATTCTTCTAAATCATTCTCACTAATGTCCATGTTTTCAAAATGTTTTTTAATGATTTATTTATATGGACATGAATGTTTTTAAAATGTTAATTACATTCAAAAGTTTCAAATTGTCATGGGACACTTTGATTCAAGTATGGCTTTAAATGACTTCCTTCTCAATTGTGTGACTTTTGAATGTTTTCATTAAAATGGATATTTCTCTCAATGATTTTTACAAATCATTTTAATCTATGTCAACATCCTTTGATGGATTTTAATCTTATTTGAAGTTGATTTCTTATGATACAAATCATTTATATTGAATTGAATTTTTTGTGATATGTTTGACGTTGGATGTGTTATTTTTATACCATTCATGGTTTATGGATAAAGTATTGACTTTTTGTATTTTAGTTTTAATACGAATGTTTATGTTCTGTTTCAACATTTTTACTTGTGAAATGTATTAGAAATAGTAAGGGATGGGTGGATCCTGCTATAGCTCCTCGATGCATCGGTGGGTCTCAATAGAAAATAAAACATGGAATTGGTCGAGGCCTTTACCAATTTGATATATGGTTTTGGCCAAGGCCTTAATCATTTTTAGAAGTCTTGGTCGTGTCCTTGAAAAACTATTTCAGAATGTCTGGCATTATACCTTCCCTTATTATGAAAATAATATTAATGGTTCATTTAGTTATTCAACTATTAGAATACCCCTGACTATGTTTTATTTTAGAATTATTTTCTCATCTCATATTTCTTTCATAAAGTGATTGTTTTTATTATTTGTAGAGGCATGTGTTTTAAATTATTCATCATGTTTATTGTTTATGTTATCTTCTACTAAATTGTATACCCGTACTGACCATCTGATCTCACCCCATTCTTATGTTTTATTTTCCTCGGATTTCCAAGAAGTGTATTATGACTTTCCTGTAGGGATAGTCTTAGGGATATGAATGTGGTCAATGGAGACAATTTAATTGTTGGTTTTCATTTTATAATGTAATTTAACGTTAATGTATGTAATCTATTCCCATGAGTGCTAAACTTGTCGGTCTTTTGAGGCATGATTTCCTTGTATCATGCCAATGTTATGTAATAAAGCACCGACTCTAGGTAACTGGGGTTGTGGCGTTAAATTTGAGAACAGTCAATAATTTTTTATTATTTTCTAAATACTATTCAAGATGCAAGTTATATTTTACTCTTTTATTTTTCATATAATATAAATTATATTAAAAAATGAAAAAAAAATTCTTTAAAAATGTATATTGAAAATAAATTATTTTAGATTTTATGAGCGTTTCCGCTCCGAGGGCCCGGTTGGTTTCGCGTACGAACCAACCCGGCCGAACTCAAAGTATTCGGAAACCTTGAGTGCGATATAACAAAATGACCGTCTCGATCCAAGGATCGTGTTTCTTCTGACGACGAGTCGTTTGGAGGCCTGTATCTCATGTTACGGGAAAAAGATCGAAATGGTCCGAAGACGGGGGTCTGGGCCCGGGCCGACCCGGCCCGACACCCCCCCCCCCCCCTTTGGGTCGGCCGAACCGGGTCGACCCGACCCGATCCAACCCAGTGGGACCCGGTCCGGCCAGGCCAGGGCGCGGCCCGGCTCGGCTCGGCCGATCGGCCGTGCAGCGCGGGGGGCTCCCTGCCCCCGCGTGACAGCACCACGGCCCCCACGGGGGGCCTCCCTGGTCAACAGACGCGGCAGGGGCCACGTCCCGCGTGTGCGCCGGACCCACGCGGTCGCAGGTCCGCTGGCGCCACCACAGGTCCGCTGGTGCCGCCGCCACCGGCCGCCGGCGCCGCCGGTTGCTTCCGCGGGCCACCGGAGTTTCTCCGGTGGTCTGTTTTCCTTCCCATCTACGCCGTTGTTCCTCCTGGGTTCTGTTCTTCACTACGGGATCATCAAATCGCCCTTGCGTCACGTTTTGTCATCGCCCGCCAAATCCTCACAACAACGAAAAACTGCGGAGGGTTGTCGGGCCATGTTAGTTTGGCCCGCACCCTCCGCGTTAGGCGATAACAATTGGGAGGATTAAACAATACATCAAACAACAATTTTATTAAATTAAAATTGTTTTTATGAAACCAGTTCTTTACTTTAAAAGAAATGTTCACGGGAAAAATAAATTAATCACAACAACCCATACCTCGTCTAGTCGTCGCACGCACGTTCTTCGCGGAATTGATCGTCGCGGAAGGTGGGGATCGTCGCGTTGTTGCGGTATCCGGCGTTGCGTCGACGAACTCTGAGGTCCAAGAAACAACAGATTTAATATTTAATAATTAAATCCATCTTGAGTTAAAATACACAAAGGAATTTAAAGAATCGCGAACTCTCACCTCAACGGATGTTCGAAGGTTTTTATAACGACCCACACTTTACATACATTGTTAATACTTCAAAATTGAAGCACACTTATTACAACATATGACAAAACCACAAAGGACCGTATAGGTATAGTGTCTTTAGAAACTGGGAAACATAAACAACTGGTTCATAAATCTTCTACAGTGTCTCCCATTTATTTCATCATATCTAGGGTCCCTTTTAGCATATTCTACTTAATATCCATCTTCCTGACCTGGGGAAAAGAAAACATAAAAGGGTGAGCTCAAATGCTCAGCAAGGGAAAATAAAGGAAATAAAAATCATATCATATCCTTATGAAAATCAAAACCTGCAAAAGAGATCATAATATCTTAACATGGAATAAATCATAGAAGTGAAAATGAGATCCCCATAATCATAACATAAAACTTGAATCTTTGTGGCATGCACACATAATCATGGAAAATCATTTCTTGTTAGTCATGACTCATTTCCAAGACTATCTTAGTGGACAAAGTCCCTTTCTGAACCGAGTTCACTCCTCGTTTCAGTCCTGTATCACTGAACCGAAATAACCTTCCGTTCCAGCCATGTCTATCTCATGAGATATAAAATCATTACCCAATTCATTGGAGGGAGATATAGGTCCCACCCATCTTATAATGAATCCTTTCTTATGTGTGCCACATAATCATAAAACATACATCATCGCATAACACATGTAACAAAAATGGGATTCTTGAAAAATCATGACATCATAAATCAATTCATATAAGATAAAGGAATTCATAAACATAATTCCATCACAACATAGTCAAATCAATGTAAAAATATGGATAGAAACAGAACCCTTTATTATCTTAGATGGAAAATAATTTTGATAAAACACTTGAATTAAATTCTTGAGGAAAATATCCTTTCTTCTTCAAAATCAATTTCTTTTGACAAAACATCATGCAATTTTAAAAGAAAGAGATTTTATTGAAAATATTCATGAAATCTTTTAGAGGAAGCTTCATGAAAATAAGGCTTTATAAAACAGTAGAAATCCGTTCGTGCCGTATAAGTTAAAAAAAACATTCTTCGTACTTTTGTCGGAAAAGTCAAAAAGTACCTCGTACGAAAAACATCAAAAGATTCCTTTCATTTCTTTTACTAAAAACTCACCGAAGGGTAAAAATGGATTTAAACAATTGTAGGTGGATGGAAATAATATTACATATTGATGAAACATGGATTTGGATGATAAAATACACCCCAGTAAATACTTACGAATAAACAATCTCGGATAAAAATGAGATTGTGATATTTCCCTTACCTTAGGTCCGATTTGCTTTGTTCGTGTCCGAAGCTCCTGTATAATGGTTTAAATAATGTTATTGACTTATTCCATAATCATACATATTGATATGATATCATATATGGTCATATTATTAGCTTCTTGTTAGTAATATTTCATTGTTACTTGTTACTCGGGTCTTTATAACTTTTTGTTCTTATGCGTGTTTTGTTGAATAAATTCTTATTCTTATCTTTAGGTTATAGATAATTCATTTCCAGAATGGTATTAGTGTAGTATATACCATATTCATTCATTCAATTCATTTATATAATCATTATGAAATGAAGATCATGTAGAACGAGTCGCATCACATCGTGGAGACGGTATTCCGTACGTACGCACGAGTGATGATATCGTTCCTCTGATCACGGAATTTTATTGGAGTATATATATATATTATTTCAGTATCAATATTACTTAATAATAATCATATATAGTTACTCATTACACCATTATACCCATCCTTGTAAGATGATGGTGGAAAATAGATTACACCACGGCGTGGAGACGGTATTCCGTACGTACGCACGCGCGGTGATTTCATTTTTTCGTAGGATGGATAGAAGGTGAATTAGGGTTGTTTCATATTTATAATAACATATCAGTATGTAAGTAATACTGATGTTATAACTTTATCATGAAACAACTAAAGAAGAAGAAGTTGAAGAAGAACGAAATTGAAAAGATCGGTAATGGATATTACCTCTTCTTTGGAACGCCTCTTTGATTCCTCCACTTAAGGAACTAATATTGGTCTTTGGAGAAGACCAGGACCTCTAGGATTATTCTAGGGAAGTGGATAGGAGAAAATGGCAGGGGTTGGCCGAGCTTGAGTGCTCAAATTGGTGTGAGGAGGAGGGGGAGGAGGTGCCCTTTTATAAGGGAGGAGAGGGGCACCTTAGGAATATCTCAAAATATTATTTTATATTAAAGTCAAAATCGGTTTATAATGGTTCCAAAGGGTCTTATTTCGTAGCTAAAGTGGGGATGGGTCGCAATCCTATCAACCAATAGGATTTAGACAAGTTTAGGGTATTATTTTAACCTTATCAATTAGATTTAACTCTAAGTTAATTAATTTAACTTTTACCGTGTCTTTTTGTTTCCTTTCACTATATGGTTAATACACTTACTATAACATGCCAAACGAACCCCAAATTGTTTATTATTAATATATATATCCTTATCTAAGTCATTTGGCCGAACTTTAGATTTTTAAGAATAAAATAACAATTAATAATATACTATTAGATTTAAAAACTATTTTGTGTCAATTTTGACACTATTTGATATATGATTTTTGTGAAAGTCATAACAGAATTATATGTTCGAACCAAGTTGATTAAATCAACACAAATATATCATAGTAACCTATAAAATTAGTGGAATTCTTAAAAAGTCTCAAATTACATTTATTTTGGTATTTATATTATCAATTTTGTCAATATTTCATTAATAAGATAATTACTGCATCATCTTTGTGTCTTAAATAAATTAAATTATTTGATGTATAAAAATTACAAATAAACTACCATCATGTAGGAAATCTTTTTATCTTTCTAATGAATATTTACAATCGAATTTATCTTATGTATAACCCCATATTAAAAATGATTTACTTATTAAACTTTGATTTTAACTATTTTAACCCTTCTTTAAATAAATTAATAATAAATGTCCTAATCTAATCCAAGTGGGCCTAAATGGTCATATTTTATTCCTAAGTTTGTTTTTGGTCGAATTACACTTTTCCAATAGAATTAGGACATGTGTTAGGGTAATATTAATATCATATTTACCCTTAGTTACCCTATTTACTATTAACCGCGGTAAAAATAGTAAAAAGTTACTATTCACCAAATATTATTTTTATCTCATTGAACCACATTTTACTTACTGACATCAACCGTGTCTGTCGGATTTTTGAAATTCCATTCACAGAAGCGGTAAAATTAAGTTTTATGCAAAATTCAGTTTTTAACCTACCACTTAGTGGTTTCACTATTCATCAAAAATTGAAAGTTTTCAGAAAAATACCAAAATTTCACCCTAGGCTAATTTCGATATTCTGAGTCCAAAAATGAAGTCCATTTTGAAAAATGAAATTTATAAAATTTCAAAAAGTGGTTATTACTATTCATAACGGCTAGTTTTAATAGCATATTGTTGTTTAGTGAAACTCGGTATTGCGTACGACGCAAGCTATCGAGGAAGGTCGCGATTGCGTGTAAAGCAAGCCAAGCAAGTGTTGTGTAGAAAAATATTCCTTTGATGATTTATATAACATAAAAGTCTCGGGTGTTACATTCTACCCCCCTTAAAAAGAATTTCGCCCTCGAAATTCGTCACTTTGTAACAAAAAAATGAGGATACTTCTCCCTCATCATATCCTCAAGCTCCCATGTAGCTTCTTCAAGTTGGTGGTTCCTCTATAAAACTTTCACCAAGCGAGTGGTCTTGTTTCGTAGGACTTTTTCGCTACGATCCAGAATCTCTATCGGCTGTTCTTCATAAGAAAGATCTTGCTCCAGCGGTAAAACTTCTGAGCTGAGTACATGTGAAGGATCTGGTATGTACTTTCTCAGGAGAGATACGTGGAACACATCGTGAACTTGAGAGAGATTCGGTGGAAGCGCCAATCGGTAAGCTACCTTCCCAACACGATCCAGTATTTCAAAAGGACCGATATATCTAGGGCTCAACTTCCCCTTCTTTCCAAATCTCATAACCTTCTTCCAGGGAGATATTCGTAAGAACACTTTATCGCCCACTTCAAACTCTAGGTCTTTTCTTCGGTTGTCGGCATAACTTTTCTATCGACTCTGAGCTGCTCTTATGTGTTGTTGAATAGATCTAACCTTTTCTGCCATTTCATCAACGAGATCAGGTCCTAATAGATTTCTTTCCCCAACTTCATCCCAGCAAGTTGGAGTCCTGCATTTCTTTCCATAGAGAGCTTCCTAAGGAGCCATCTGAATACTGGAGTGAAAGCTATTATTATAAGAAAATTCCACCAAAGGTAGGTGTTGATCCCAACCTCCTTTGAAATCCATAGAGCAAGCTCTCAACATATCTTCTAGGGTTTGAATTGTTCTCTCATACTGACCGTCTGTCTGGGGATGATAAGCAGTGCTGAAACTCAACTCTGTATCCAGAGTATGCTGAAGACTTCGCCAGAACTTCGAGTTAATCTCGGATCTCGATCAGATATAATAGAAAGTGGTACTCCATGCAATCTTACCACTTCCTTTATATATATCCTGGCAAGCTGATCTAGAGAGAAATCCTCTCTAATAGCAATGAAGTGTGCAGACTTTGTAAGACGATCAACTATGACCCAGATAGCATTATTGCCTTTGGATGTTTTAGGAAGTTCTGTGACAAAGTCCATAGTGATGTTTTCCCATTTCCATTCGGGTATGGGTAATGGTTGTAACATCCCCTTAGACTTCTGTCTCTCAGCTTTAACTTGTTGACAAACCAAGCATCGAGAGACATATTCAGCAACATCTCTTTTCATGCCATCCCACCAGAAGTACTCTTTCAGGTCCCTATACATCTTCGTGCTTCCAGGATGAATAGAGAATGATGAACTATGAGCCTCATCCAGCATCTCCTTCTTTAATTCGGGGATGGGAGGAACGCAAACCCGATTCCTGAACTTTATTATCCCATCACAATCAAGGTTGAATTCAGGAACATTTCTCACCTTCTTTTGTAAATCGACATCTTCTTTCTGTGCCTCTTTAATCTTCACATGTATAGATGGTTGAACATTCATTTGAGAAAGATAAGATTTTTCCCCTTCCATTATAATTCCAAGATCCATCCTTTGTAAATCCATAAATATTGGATCTTTTGTGATCCTCATCATGGATAAACTAGCATGGTCTTGTCGACTTAATGCATCTGCCACCTTGTTTGCTTTCCCAGGGTGGTAATGGATTGAGCAGTCATAATCCTTAATCAGCTCCAACCATCTTCTTTGGCGCATATTCAGCTCCTTTTCTGTGAAAATATACTTTAAACTTTTATGATCAGTATAAATATCACACCTTTCACCATAAAGGTAATGCCTCCAAATCTTTAATGCAAAGATTACCGCAGCCAACTCCAAATCATGTGTTGGGTAATTTTGCTCATGGATTTTCAACTGTCGTGAGGCATAAGCTATCACCATATCATTTTGCATAAGAACACACCCCAATCCCTTCTTGGATGCATCACTGTAGATCACAAACCTTTCTCCACTACAAGGCAGTGTGAGCACAGGTGCACTGGATAACCTTCTTTTCAACTCCTTGAAATTCTCTTCACATTCCTCTGTCCAGACAAACTTAACTCCTTTCCGAGTCAACTTGGTGAGTGGATTAGATAATCGTGAAAAATCTTTTACAAAACGTCGATAATATCCATCCAAACCAAGAAAACTTCGGATCTCAGTTACTGTTGTTGGTCTTGACCATCTTTCGATAACCTCTGTTTTTGCTGGATCCACAGATATCCCCTCTTTTGAGATTATGTGACCCAAAAATGCAACTTTTTGAAGCCAAAATTCACACTTGGTAAATTTGGCATAAAGCTTCTCCTTTCTCAGGGTCTTCAATATAATTCTCAAGTGATCTTCATGCTCTTCCTTGCTCTTTGAATAGACAAGAATATCGTCTATAAAGACTACCACAAATTGATCAAGATAGTCTCTAAAGACTCTATCCATTAAATCCATGAAGATAGCAGGGGCATTAGTAAGACCAAATGGCATCACTATAAATTCATAGTGTCCATACCTTGTACGGAAAGCCGTCTTTGGTATATCCTCCCTTTTGACCCTTAATTGATGATACCCTGAACGAAGATCAATCTTGGAAAAGTATTGAGCTCCGCGTAGTTGGTCAAATAAGTCATCAATGCGTGGGAGAGGATATTTGTTCTTGATAGTGATCTTGTTAAGTTCTCGATAATCAATGCAGAGTCTCATTGATCCATCTTTCTTCTTAACAAATAGAACAGGTGCTCCCCAAGGTGACGCACTAGGGCGTATGAATCCCTTATCAAGATTCTCTTGGAGTTGCTTCTTCAATTCCTGCAACTCAATTGGGTCCATTCTATAAGGTGTCTTTGAAATAGGCAAAGCACCCGGTACGAGTTCTATTGAAAACTCAACTTCATGATTTTGTGGAAGACCCGGCAATTCCTCAGGAAAGACATCATCAAACTCTCGTACAATGGGCATATTCTTAATCGTGAGTTTCTCACCAACCATTTGAGATAAATAACCTTCATTTAGTGGAATCAATACCCATAAGATGGAAGAAATTTCCACTGGAAGGTTATGTTCATCCTTGCATTGGTATAAGATCGTAGATTGATCTGGAATATGAAATGTGACTTCCCTTCTTTGGCAATTGATATGAGCTCCATGTAGAGAATGCCAATCCATGCCAAGAATCACATCAAATTACACTAAAGGAAGGATCACAAGATTTGCAGGAAGCACTTTCCCACAAACTTCGATCGGAGAAGAATTATAAACTTTTGATGCGATTGATGTGCCATTAGGTGTTGTCACAGCTAACTCAACATCTAATTGTTGAGGTAATACGGTGATACCCTTAGAAAATTTTTCAGAAATAAAAGAGTGGGTGGATCCAGAATCAAATAAAACATTTGCTACTTTAGAGTGGATGGTAAGTGTACCTTTCACCACATCGTTATCGTACTCCACATTGCTGATAGAAATTGCATGTGACTTTCCTTTGTCTTTAGCCTTAAGAGTTTGTTGACGTCGACCATCATCATCAACCCTTGGATTTGGGCATTGATTGGCATAATTCCCCATCTCCTTGCACTTGAAACATTGAAGTGTAGTAGGTTCATTCTGTGTATCCCTTCCTTTGTTTGCGTCATTAGACATCTTCTTCCCATTATCACGGCATTCAAATGCCCGATGACCTTCTTTTCCACATTTAAAACATTTACTTGTCCCTTTAAGACAACTCCCTCCATGTTTCTTTCCACACTTTGAGCATAAGGAAAAGCTCATCTTCTTTTCCGTGTGCTCTTTAGATTTTTCTTTGAATTCCATCTTCCTCTTCTTATCAAACCCATGTGACTGATGGGTTACTCCAATCTCCATCTCTACTTTGAGAGCACATCGAACGATTTCCTCGTAGCTATTGAAGTCCCTTATGGATAACGCCCTTCGAAGACTTGGTTTTAAGCCACTAAAGAATCGATCGATCTTACTCTCAGGTTGGATAATAATACCAGAAGCGTACCTTGCAAGTCTGGTAAAATTTGCTTCATAGGTACCAACAGATTCATCATCCCTTTGCTTCAGTTCAAGGAACTCTTTCTCCATCTTTGTTCGGAGAATACGAGGGAAGTACTTATTGAAAAATAAGTTCTTGAACTCGTCCCATTCCATAGACTCAATTTCATCCCTTTGCCTTGTATTCTTAACAAGATTCCACCATTGATCTGCATCTCCTTCCAAACGATACACTGCTAGGATGACTTTATCATGCTCATAACATTGAAGAACTGAAAATATCTTTTCAGTAGTACTAATCCATTGTTCAGAAACTAATGGATCAGTAGACCCGCTGATAGAAGGTGGACACTGCCTCATGAAGGATTCAACAGAATGTTGCTCCCTCCTTTGTTCGTTTGGAAATCCTGCATGATTCATAGCTTGAGAAAGTTGGGTGAGCATGGCTACAAGATTTTTCATTCCAGCTCCCATATCGTTTGGTTGCTCAGGGGGACAATCATTGCATTGCCCATCGCATTCCGCATTAACACGGTTCCATCGGGTTCCAGCCATTGACTAAAACCAAGAAGAATAGTGTGAGCAACACTAATTATAATAGGAAACCACATAATTCAAGAAAAAAAAATTTCATGCTTATGGTCTTATCCTAGGTTATTCAGGGCCATTTCTAATATTGTGTTCTATGCTTAGACTTATCCTTAGGGTTCTTACTAAGGCTTTCACATCCTAGTTTCCAAAGGTTGACTATACCTTTCCTCTGATACCAACTATAACGACCCACACTTTACATACATTGTTAATACTTCAAAATTGAAGCACACTTATTACAACATATGACAAAACCACAAAGGACCGTATAGGTATAGTGTCTTTAGAAACTGGGAAACATAAACAACTGGTTCATAAATCTTCTACAGTGTCTCCCATTTATTTCATCATATCTAGGGTCCCTTTTAGCATATTCTACTTAATATCCATCTTCCTGACCTGGGGAAAAGAAAACATAAAAGGGTGAGCTCAAATGCTCAGCAAGGGCAAATAAAGGAAATAAAAATCATATCATATCTTTATGAAAATCAAAACCTGCAAAAGAGATCATAATATCTTAACATGGAATAAATCATAGAAGTGAAAAAGAGATCCCCATAATCATAACATAAAACTTGAAACTTTGTGGCATGCACACATAATCATGGAAAATCATTTCTTGTTAGTCATGACTCATTGCCAAGACTATCTTAGTGGACAAAGTCCCTTTCTGAACCGAGTTCACTCCTCGTTTCAGTCCTGTATCACTGAACCGAAATAACCTTCCGTTCCATCCATGTCTATCTCATGAGATATAAAATCATTACCCAATGCATTGGAGGGAGATATAGGTCCCACCCATCTTATAATGAATCCTTTCTTATGTGTGCCACATAATCATAAAACATACATCATCGCATAACACATGTAACAAAAATGGGATTCTTGAAACATCATGACATCATAAATCAATTCATATAAGATAAAGGAATTCATAAACATAATTCCATCACAACATAGTCAAATCAATGTAAAAATATGGATAGAAACAAAACCCTTTATTATCTTAGATGGAAAATAATTTTGATAAAACACTTGAATTGAATTCTTGAGGAAAATATCCTTTCTTCTTCAAAATCAATTTCTTTTCACAAAACATCATGCAATTTTAAAAGAAAGAGATTTTATTGAAAATATTCATGAAATCTTTTAGAGGAAGCTTCATGAAAATAAGGCTTTATAAAACAGTAGAAATCTGTTCGTGCCGTATAAGTTAAAAAAAACATTCTTCGTACTTTTGTCGGAAAAGTCAAAAAGTACCTCGTACGAAAAACATCAAAAGATTCCTTTCATTTCTTTTACTAAAAACTCACCGAAGGGTAAAAATGGATTTAAACAATTGTAGGTGGATGGAAATAATATTACATATTGATGAAACATGGATGTGGATGATAAAATACACCCCAGTAAATACTTACGAATAAACAATCTCGGATAAAAATGAGATTGTGATATTTCCCTTACCTTAGGTCCGATTTGCTTTGTTCGTGTCCGAAGCTCCTGTATAATGGTTTAAATAATGTTATTGACTTATTCTAGAATCATACATATTGATATGATATCATATATGGTCATATTATTAGCTTCTTGTTAGTAATATTTCATTGTTACTTGTTACTCGGGTCTTTATAACTTTTTGTTCTTATGCGTGTTTTGTTGAATAAATTCTTATTCTTATCTTTAGGTTATAGATAATTAATTTCCAGAATGGTATTAGTGTAGTATATACCATATTAATTCATTCAATTCATTTATATAATCATTATGAAATGAAGATCATGTAGAACGAGTCGCATCACATCGTGGAGACGGTATTCCGTATGTACGCACGAGTGATGATATCGTTCCTATGATCGTGGAATTGTATTGGAGTATATATATATTATTTCAGTATCAATATTACTTAATAATAATCATATATAGTTACTCATTACACCATTATACCCATCCTTGTAAGGTGATGGTGGAAAATAGATTACACCACGGCGTGGAGACGGTATTCCGTACGTACGCACGCGCGGTGATTTCATTTTTCCGTAGGATGGATAGAAGGTGAATTAGGGTTGTTTCATATTTATAATAACATATCAGTATGTAAGTAATACTGATGTTATTACTTTATCATTAAACAACTAAAGAAGAAGAAGTTGAAGAAGAACGAAATTGAAAAGATCGGTAATGGATATTACCTCTTCTTTGGAACGCCTCTTTGAATCCTCCACTTAAGGAACTAAGATTGGTCTTTGAAGAAGACCAGGACCTCTAGGATTATTCTAGGGAAGTGGAGAGGAGAAAATGGCAGGGGTTGGCCGAGCTTGAGTGCTCAAATTGGTGTGAGGAGGAGGGGGAGGAGGTGCCCTTTTATAAGGGAGGAGAGGGGCACCTTAGGAATATCTCAAAATATTATTTTATATTAAAGTCAAAATCGGTTTATAATGGTTCCAAAGGGTCTTATTTTGAAGCGAAAGTGGGGATGGGTCAAAATCCTATCAACCAATAGGATTTATACAAGTTTAGGGTATTATTGTAACCTTATCAATTAGATTTAACTCTAAGTTAATTAATTTTACTTTTACCGTGTCTTTTTGTCTTCTTTCACTATATGGTTAATACACTTACTATAACATGCTAAACGAACCCCAAATTGTTTATTATTAATATATATATCCATATCTATGTCATTTGGCCGAACCTTAGATTTTTAGGAATAAAAAAACAATTAATAATATACTATTAGATTTAAAAACTATTTTGTGTCAATTTTGACACTATTTGATATATGATTTTTGTGAAAGTCATAACAGAATTATATGTTCGAACCAAGTTGATTAAATCAACACTAATATATCATAGTAACCTATAAAATTAGTGGAATTCTTAAAAAGTCTCAAATTACATTTATTTTGGTATTTATATTATCAATTTTGTCAATATTTCATTAATAAGATAATTACTGCATCATCTTTGTGTCATAAATAAATTAAATTATTTGATGTCTAAAAATTACAAATAAAATACCATAATGTAGGAAATCTTTTTAGATTTCTAATGAATATTTACAATCGAATTTATCTTATGTATAACCCCATATTAAAAATGATTTACTTATTAAACTTTGATTTTAACTATTTTAACCCTTCTTTAAATAAATTAATAATAAATGTCCTAATCTAATCCAAGTGGGCCTAAATGGTCATATTTTATTCCTAAGTTTGTTTTTGGTCGAATTACACTTTTCCAATAGAATTAGGACATGTGTTAGGGTAATATTAATATCATATTTACCCTTAGTTACCCTATTTACTATTAACCGCGGTAAAAATAGTAAAAAGTTACTATTCACCAAAAAATTATTTTTATCTCATTGAACCACATTTTACTTACTGACATCAACCGTGTCTGTCAGATTTTTGAAATTCCATTCACAGAAGCGGTAAAATTATGTTTTATGCAAAATTCAGTTTTTAACCTACCACTTAGTGGTTTCACTATTCATCAAAAATTGAAAGTTTTCAGAAAAATACCAAAATTCCACCCTAGGCTAATTTCGATATTCTGAGTCCAAAAATGAAGTCCATTTTGAAAAATAAAATTTATAAAATTTCAAAAAGTGGTTATTACTATTCATAACGGCTAGTTTTAATAGCATATTGTTGTTTAGTGAAACTCGGTATTGCGTACGACGCAAGCTATCGAGGAAGGTCGTGATTGCGTGTAAAGCAGGCCAAGCAAGTGTTGTGTAGAAAAAGATTCCTTTGATGATTTATATAACATAAAAGTCTCAGGTGTTACAGTTTTTGTCACGGAGGAAGGAACGTCTCAGAAGAACGTCGCTGGAGAGGAAACGACAGCGTCGCGGCACACGGTGTCGCATCGTCGATTTCCGCGGGTTCGGAATTCTTCGTCTGAGGCCGACTTTCTTCGCGTTCTTCGCGTTCTTCATAAAGGAGGATGAAGAACTCTTGGTTTCTGTCAAATCCTCTCAACGAACATTTTTTTTCCAGAAGTCGTGCGTTGGTCTTATTTTATTATTACGCCAACGGATTTCAAACAGGTTAAGAAATTAATGAAATTAATTTATAGAATTAATTCAACGAAGAAACCCACCCAATTAATTTGTGCGTTAAGAAATTAAGAAAATTCATCAGTTGACTTTCATAATGACGGGTTTTCGCAGGTGCGTTACTTAGCTAAAAAGAAACCGTGGGGCTCATGCGGGCCCCAACTCACAAATATCCTACCAAGAGGGTAGGATATTTTTGGATAGGACCCTATCCGCATCAACTCAGCTTAAGCAGCTTTATGTGGCGTCCAAGTGGCTTAAGTGAAATAAAATAAAGTTTTTCGCACAAATTTATTTTATTTCATAACTTTAAACCCAAAAATTAAAAACCACACTCGAGCAAACGCAATTCCGAAAGAGGTGTTCCTAAGCAATTACTGGCGCTGAGATTCCATCGGTGCCCTCAGAATTTGATTCCGAGCACCGATTCAAAAGATTGAAAAACCCACTCGTCCGTTCACAGAACGTACCTGAGCCAAACTTCGGAAAATGATTCCGGGCACACTGGGCCTCGGAATCAGGTGCCGTCAGAAACTGCGTTCTAGTAAAAATCCAAAGAAAATTAAGAAAAAAATTTCCTTCAATTTTTTGGGTCTTTACATCACTCCCACCTTAGGGCTTTACGTCCCCGTAAATATACATCATAAACTAGGGAAACAAATGTGCGTACTGAGCACGCATCTGAGCCTCCCGCTCCCAAGTGCTCTCCTAGAGGTTCCCGTGCTGCCATCTGATGCGCACAAGAGGAATCGATCGTCCACGTAGGACCCACTCCTGTCGATCCTCGATCTCCACCGGGACCTCCACAAAAGTCGCCCATCATCCACGTCTAGCTCCCCATGGTCAATGATGTGCGTCGGGTCATGCACGTATCTCCTCAGCTGAGATACGTGGAAGATTTCATGCACCCGGTGCAACTGAGGTGGTAGTGCCAGGCGATAAGACACCTCGCCAATCCTACTTAGTACTTGGAAGGGTCCTATGAAGCGTGGAGACAACTTACCGCCTCGGCCAAATCTCTATAATCCACGTCAAGGTGAGACACACAAGAAGACGTGGTCGCTATCCTCAAACTCTAGTGGTCTCTGCCTCCTGTCAGCATAAAACTTCTGCCGGCTCTGAGCTGTCCTCATCCGCTCATGGATGACCTGGACCTTCTCTGTCGTGGCCCGGACCATCTCTTGTCCCACAAGTGCTGACTCCCCAGGGTCTGTCCAGCACAAAGGGGATCTGCATGGTCTGTCGTACAACGCCTCGTATGGTGCCATCCCGATGGTGGAGTGGCAGCTGTTGTTGTACGTGAACTCCACCAAGGGTAGGTGGCCCTCCCAGCTGCGAACAAAGTCGAGGACACATGCGCGAAGCATGTCCTCGAGAGTCGGAATGGTCCTCTCCGTCTGACCATCCGTCTGAGGGTGAAAGGCGGTTCTCTAATGTAGCCGCGTCCCGAACGCCTCCTGCAACCCCTTCCAAAGGAGGGAAGTAAAGCGAGCATCCCGATCAGAGACGATAGACGATGGCACACCATGAAGCCGTATAATCTCCTAAACGTAGAGACGCCCCAAGCTCTCCCCTGAGCCCTGCTCTCGATGGGTAAGAAGTGTGCCGACTTGGTGAGTCAGTCAACAATCACCCAAATAGAGTCATGACCTCTGGAAGTGCGTGGAAGTCTAGTCACAATGTCCATAGATATCTCATCCCACTTCCACTCCGGGACCTCCAAGGGCTGTACCAAGCCTGCTGGTACCTGATGCGCATGCCTCACCTACTGGCAGGTGAGGCATCGTCAAACGAACTCTACCACAACCTTCTTCATGCCCAGCCACCAGTGCTGTCGTCTGAGATCCTGGTACATCTTTGCCACTCCAGGATGTACCGCCAAAGGAGAAGTGTGAAACTCTCTTAGCACCTCGTCTCGTAAAGAAACTGGTACCAAGTTATGTCCTCTGAAAAGGACGTCGTGCTCTGCTCCAAGGGAGAAACTATCAGGTGCCTTTCCTGAGGATATCTGTGCATGTCGCGTCTCACAGTCAGCGTCCCCACGTTGTGCCTCTATGACCCATTGTAGAAGTGGAGGAGAGACTTTGAGATACTGAAGGAAGGTTTCTCCGTCCCTATCCACGAAGGATATCTGCAAGGCGGCTAGCTGCTCTGTCACCTCCTCATGTAGCTGAATGCCCGTCCTCCTCCTAAGAGCATCAGCTACTACGTTCCCCTTCCCAAAAGTATAGACTATCTCAAAGACATAGTCCTAGAGGAACATGAGCCATCGCCGCTATCTCAGGTTCAGGTCCTTCTGAGAGAAGATGTACCTGAGACTCTGGTGGTCAGAAAAGGCTGTAAAGCGCTCGCCCATCAGATAATGCCGCCATGTCATCAGTGCGAAGACCACTGCGGCTAACTCTAGGTCATGCATGGCGTAGTTCTGCTCATGCAGCCTCAACTGATGTGATCCATAGGCAATCACGGCCCGCTCCTGCATCAGGACACATCTGAGTCCGGTCCCTGATGCATCGCAGTAGACTACGTATCCAACTCCCTCCTCAGGCAACCTCAATATCGGTGCGCTGGTCAATCTCTGTCTCAGCTCCTGGAAGCTCTGCTGATATCTGCCTGACCACACAAAGGGTTTCCCCATCTTCGTCAATGCTGAGAGTGGCTCTGCAACTCTGGAGAAGTCCGGCACAAATCTCCGATAGTATCCGGCTAGACCAAAGAAACTCCGCACCTCCATCACGCTCCTGGGTGGCTCCCAAGCTAGCACTGCCTCGATCTTCGCGGGATCCACTGCAACTCCTGCCTCGGAAATGACGTTCCCCGAGAAGTGGACCTCACGTAACTAGAACTGGCACTTCGAGAGATTTCCATAAAGCTGGTTCTCTCGAAGTGTGTCTAGTACAACCCGTAAGTGGTAGACATGCTCCACCTCCGTGGTCGAGTACACCAAAATGTCGTCGATAAAGACCACGACAAATCGATTGATGTACGGATAGAATATCCTGTTCATGAAGCTCATGAACACTTCTAGATCTTTGGTTATGCAGAATGGAATAACCAAGAACTCATAGTGGCCATACCGACACCTGAAGGCCGTCTTCTGCACGTCCTCATCTCGAACTCTGAGCTGATGATAGCCTGACCTGGGGTCTGTCTTCGAGAACCATCGTGCTCCCTTGAGCTGATCGAAGAGGTCATCAATCCTCGGTAGTGGATACTTTTTCCTCACTGTCACCTGGTTCAGGAGATGATAGTCAACACAATGTTGCAAGCTCCCATCCGCCTTCTTGGCGAACAATATCGGGGAAGCCCAGGGTGAAACACTGGGTCAGATGAGCCCCTTGCCCTGCAAGTCCTTCAACAATACCTGTAGCTCTCGAAGCTCAGCAGGGGCCATCTGATATGCTGGAGTGGATATCGGGGCTGTCCCGGGGTACAGATCAATATAAAAGTCTACCTCTCTGCGAGGAGGTAGTCCTGGAACGTTGTCGGGGAAGACGTCTGCATACTGATCCACCACTGCAGGAAAGCTAGGACTCCGCACATCCACTGCTCCTAGGATGAGGCTAGCCAACTGATGAGTGATGGGCTGTCCTCTCCTCTACGGGAGTCCATCCTATGCTGCGAAGGCTCCCTTCTCGCCGGTGAAGGTGAACCTGCTCCCGTCGGTGCGCACACATCGCACCTTGCGCCTAAAACAGTCAATCTGAGCATGGACTATAGATAACCAATCCATGCCCAAGATGGCGTCATAAGGCCTCGATGCCGATACAAGAAGATCCCAGCCGAAGCTATCCCCTCCTAGAGTAAGCACACACTGCCGGCACCAGTGCGTAATCGTCGAGTCTGCTCCCGTAGGGGTCTCTAGCAGTAAGGATCGAGCCAACGGCTCCGTCGGAATCTCCGAGCTCCGAACAAGGGCAGCGGCTATGAAAGAGTGACTTGCTCCTATGTCTATAAGAACTGCAGCAAGGGTGGAATAGACACATATCGTACCTAGAATCTTCTCTGGCGCACCGTGGTCATAGGCCTCCGCTGCCTGGACTTGTGCCTGTCTCTGCCTGCCAACTCCCTGTGGTCGGGGCGGCCCTCCTGGTGGTGGTGGGGGTAGTGCCTCAAAGCGTCGCCCACCACCCGATGCTCAGCCAACTCCTCCGCCTCATCCGCCTCCTCCCTACGGACCGCCACGGTCGACCCTCTGCCTCTGCCTAGGTGGCCCCTCCACCGTCTTCTGCTCCTCGGTACGGCAGGTCAGGCAGTCATGAGCCATGTGGCCCTGCCCGCCGCATGCATAGCACTGCATGCCTCTCGAAAGACTGGCTCCGCGCTGTGTGCCTCGCACTGTTGAGCCAGTGTCCTGAGGTCATATACAAGAGGGTCTGGTCTGCTTGGAACCCGGAGTCATCTGTCGGCTACCTGCTGCCGAAGACTCCACTACCTATCGCCATGCGGTAGGTCTCGCTGCTGAAGTAGACTCAGCAAGAAATCACTCGATCAGAAGGGCTCGCTCCAGTACTCCTGCCTGGGTCGGGATACTGAGGGAGATCAGAGATGCCCTGATGTCATGTCTCAAACCCTGCTCAAAGGTCCGGGCCCAGAAGAAGCGGTCCCGTACCATATCGGTCGAGTAGCGAGAAAGATGGGTAAACCTCGCCGCGTACTGGGCGACCGTCAAGCTGCCCTACCGCAGCTGAAGAAGCTCTTGGATGCATACCGCACTGAGGGTGGCCGGGACGAACTCTGAGCGGAAGAGGCTCTCGAAGACCATCCATAGAAGAGATGCCTCATCGTGCACCTGGATCATCATGCTCCACCATCGTCCCGCTGCTGCGTGCAGTAGGCTCACCGCGAGGATCACCATGAGGTCTGCTGGTGTCCTCACTAGCCTGAATACTCGTACGACTGCCTCCAGCTAGTCCTCGGCTGCCTGGGGGTCCGTCTCCCCACGAAACCAGGCAGGTCGCTGGCGCTGGAACTCGTGCAGAGCTCCAAGGTGACGTGCATCGTCAGCGGTCAGTGCTGGAAGCATCGGCGGCTCGGCGGGTAAATGTATCGCCGGTGCCTCTACTGTCAACGAGCCCTGTACCGAGGCCTCATCGCTCGGCGGGCTGTCATCGCGCTCTACTCTCGGAACCCTAGCTGGCTGCCGTCGCGGGGCCATCCTGAAAAGGAAACAAGTGTGCCATGGTTAGAACAGTATACTTGGTGAGCTGACACAAGTAATCATGAAGAAAACTTGAAAACACACATGCAATCTATTTTTTCGTGCATTAAGTTGGAAATCAGAAGTCAGGGTCCTGGTGTACAGATACTTCGGCCGCCGCACCAACACTGGACTCCCTGGAATGATAACCACACTCAATACGCTAAACACTATTGCTTCACATAGAGGAAAGATCAGAGTCTGCGGTAGAACCGACCCCTATGATACCAATTTTTCACGACCCGTCCTCGGGGCCTATCCCGTGACTACCCCAAGCCTGCCTTCCATAGGCCAGGGGATGGAGACTAGCAGCAAGGTGTAAATCCTGGAAAAAGGGAAGACATTTCCTTTGAAAAGTAAACAAGAACCACAGAGTAAGAAAGCGGAAAAGTAAACACTGTATAAAAATTGTAACAAGTTGTGCTGAAAGTAAAAGGGGCTGGAAATACAAGCCCAACTGTAAAGTACAACTGAAAGGGAAAAACAGAAGCTGAAAGGAAAAGCCGCAGCATCGAGCCGTCCTCTGGAAGTCCCACCTGAAAGGTGGGTACAGATAGCCTCCACTGCTCCTCGGGTCCACCTGACCGCTCCGAGTACGTCCCACCCAGTGGTCCACCTCCAGGTACTGTCCTGCTCCGCAAGCCTCCACCATGATCAACGTTGTCCGTCGTCTGCAACCAACACAACGTAGTGCGGGTATAGCCCGTGAAGGGGTGAGTATAAGCTACTCAGTAGGGACCCCGAGACCCCCGAAGGTCTCCCAAAATCCACAAAGGTTAAATCACAAGGAAAGATACAATCACGAAGTAACATCCGACACTACTTAGGTATAAGCCCATACATATACCTAAGTCATCAATTTCTATTCGGCTCCAACACCCTAGCCCAAGCACAACCCAGTCCACGAAGGAGTGCAAAATCATTCCACATAGGATAGCTCAACACAATCCACAAAGGGGAGAAAACAGTAAATCGACACAGGATAGCTCAACACAATCCACAAAAGAGAGAAAACAGTAAATCCACACAGGATAGCTCAACACAATCCACAAAGAAGAGTAAACAGTAAATCCACACAGGATAGCTCACACATGTATACTTCGTCGGATGACGATAAGATGATCACGGATCCATCTAAGTCATTGTACCCACAAAGGATTGATAGGTACTAACCCCCGCAAAGACCCACACAGTATCGGGCCCACACAGGACCTGTAGGCTCTCGCTTACACAGAACCGCTGAGCGCTGACCCACACTGGATCGGATCCACAAATGATCTGTAGCACTGATCCACGTAGGATCGCTGAGTGAAGTAGTCGTCACAGTCCACTGAGGATCTCTTCACAGTCGTTGTCGTCGAAGTCGCAACCAGCACTAGGGTTCCTGCACACAGCAAGCTCGTTCGGGAGGGTCCGCTCCACGAGCCAAGAGTCTGATAAATCAACTGACACAAATTCCAAAGTTAATGTATCCAAAAGTTCCATATCGTCAACATGAACTCAACGTCGCAGACGGCGCGTCAATCGGACGCCCGGTCTGAGAGTTATTGGCTTTTTTGTCCCAGGGGCCCCGTAGGTTTTTATGGCAAAACCAACCCGAGCGTACTCCACCAGCATCCAAACCTCGTTCGGGGTATGCCAAAAGATCCGTCTCACATAGAGGAAAACAACAAAGTCGACGGCACGTCGATCGGACGTCCGAAGCTCAAGATATGAGCATTTCCGCTCCGAGGGTCCGGTTGGTTTCGTGTACAAACCAACCCGGCCGAATTCAAAGTATTCCGAAACCTTGAGTACAATATACCGAAACGACCGTCTCGATCCAAGGATCGCGTTGCCACTGACGGCGAGTAGTTTGGAGGCTCGTAGCTGAAGTTACGGGCAAAAGACCGAAATGGTCCGAAGACGGGGGTCTGGGCCCCGGCCGACCTGGTCCGCCCCCCCAGGGTCGGCCGAACCGGGTCGACCCGACCCGATCCAACCTGGAGGGACCCGGTTCGGCCCGGCTAGGGCATGGTACAGCTCGGCCGTCCGGTCCGGCTCGACTCGGCCGAGCGGCCGTGCAGCGTGGGGGGCTCGCTGCCCCCGCATGACAGCACCGCGGCCCCCGTGGGGGCCCCCCTGGTCAACGGACGCGGCAAGGGCCGCGTCTCACGTGTGCGCCGGACCCGCGTGGCCGCGGGTCCGCAGGCGCCGCCGCTGCCACGACGGCCTTGTCCAGCGACCCGCGCCGCCGGTGGCTTTCGCGGGCCCCCGGAGTTGCTCCGGTGGTCCGTTTTCCTTCCCGTCTGCGCCGCTGTTCCTCCCAGGTTCCGTTGTTCACTGCGGGATCATCAAATAGCCCTTGCGTCACGTTTTGTCGTCGCCCACAAAATCCGCACAACAACGAAGAACTGCGGAGGGTTGTCAGGCCATATTCAATTGGCACGCACCCTCTGCGTTAGGTGATAACAATTGGGAGGATTAAACAACACGTCAAAAAACAATTTTAATAAATTAAAATTGTTCTTATGAAACCGGTTCTTTAATTTAAAAGAAACGTTCACGGGAAAAATAAATTTTTCACAACAACCCCTACCTCGTCAAGTCGTAGCACGCACATTCTTCACGGAATTGGTCGTCGCGGAAGGTGGGGATCGTCGCGTCGTCGCGGTATCCGGCATTGCATCGATGAACTCCGAGGTCCAAGAAACAACAGATTTAATTTTTAATAATTAAATCCATCTTGAGTTAAAATCCACAAAGGAATTTAATGAATCACAACTCTCACCTCAACAGATGTTCGAAGGTTTTTGTCGCGGGGGAAGGAACATCGCAGAAGAACATCGCGGGAGAGGAAAAGTCGGCGTCGCGGCACACGGCGTCGCGTCGTCAATTTCTGCGGGTTCGGCATTCTTCGTCGGAGGCCGGCGTTCATCACGTTCTTCGCGTTCTTCACGAAGGAGGATGAAGAACTCTTGGTTTCTGTCAAATCCTCTCAACGAACATTTTTTTCAGAAGTCGTGCGTTGGTCTAATTTTATTATTACACCAACGAATTTCAAACAGGTTAAGAAATGAATAAAATTAATTCATAGAATTAATTCAACAAAGAAAACCACCCAATTAATTGGTGCGTTAAGAAATTAAGAAAACGCGTCAGTTGACTTTCTTAATTACAGGTTTTCGCGGGTTCATTACTTAGCGGAAAAGAAACGGTGGGGCTCGTACGGGCCCCACCTCACAAATATCCTACCAAGAGGGTAGGATATTTTTGGATAGCACCCTATCCACATCAACTCAGCTTAAGTAGCTTTAAGTGGCTTCAAAGTGGCTTAAGTGAAATAAAATAAACTTTGTCGCATATCTTTATTTTATTTCATAACTTTAAAAACAAAAATTAAAAACCACACCCGAGCAAACAAAATACTGGAAGAGGCGTTTCTATGCAATTACAGGCACTGCGATTCCATCGGTGCCCTCAGAATTTGATTCCGAGCACCGGTTCCAATGTTAGAAAAACCCGCTTGTCCGTTCACTGAACGTACCCGAGCCAAACTTCGGAAAATGATTCTGGGCACACCGGGCCTCAGAATCAGGTGCCGTCAGAAACTATGTTCTTGTAAAAATCCAAAGAAAATTAAGAAAAAAATTTCCTTTAATTTTTCGGGTCTTTACACTCCGTCCTTTACAGGTCCCACATATGGAATTAACAAATCAAATCACTTTGAGGTGGAGGTAGTCCGCACTTCCTAAAATAAAGATAGCGTGTTTACACATAATGGAAACCATAAAGGTATACAATAAATAATAAATACAGAAGAATAAGTAAAACATAAACATATTATATATCATATATAAATATAGTGACATTCTAATGGCCATATTTAAAATTGTTAAAATAATATTGAACAATCATCATTTCGTGAGGCCGTAATTCGCCATCCACAAAAATAGTATGTTATTTTACCATTAGACGGAGGTGTGTGTAATTGTATCATGAATAATTTTTATAAAAACATCCTAGTATATTTAGGATACTGTTTTTTTTACAAAAGAGAGTAATAAAAAGAGTTTATGGGGATGGAGAAGCAAAATAAAACAAAAGAACATTTGAGAAGACTTTACCTTTAAATCGGGTAACTCCCTTTAGTTTGAACCAAAAGACTTTCTTGATGAGATTTTTTCCTAAAGAAAGGCTTCTATGATGAAGAGAGGGATTTGGAGAGATAAAATGGGCAGAATTTGGCAGAGACAATGGCTTGAGACGTGTGGGTAAGGAGGTATGGGTGGGGGCCTTTAATAAGAGGGAGGAGGGGCACTCCTGGAATGTCAAGAAATGTAACTTTATATTAAAATGAGTTTTGGATTTTAAAGGTCCCACAATGATATAAATTGAGTAAAAGGTGAGAAGTGTTTGAAATATACTCATCCAATAGGATTTATACAAGTTTATGTCTTAGATTTTACATTATATTTTCATTTCATTTAAATTGTTAATTAATGAGATAATCACTGCATCATCATGGTGTCATAATTAAATAAATTTATTTAATGTCTAAAAATTAAAAAAAAATAATATGATGTAGGAAATATTTATATCTTACCAATGAATGTTTATAGTCAAAAATATGACTTGTATAACCCCATGTTTAAAATGTTTTAGTAAAACAATATATGTTTGTGACATTTTTATTTTAACGTTAAATAAAAAGTTATTAATGTCTTTTTCTTACCCATGTGGCTCTGTGGGCTCCCCAAGTTGACCCATGGATTGTCTTGGACGGCCATGGCTCATCAAATAAGGGTAGGAAATGTGTCAAGGTCATTTCATATTATTATAACATCATCTTTACCTTAAATAACACTAATTACCTTTAATCGCGATTAAGAAAACTTAAAAGATACTATTCACCAAAAATTATTTTCATCCCATTGAACCCAATTTTACATCTTAATAAAAATCATGTATTTCGTATATTTGAAATTCAAATCACAGAGTTGGTAAAATTTCATTTAAATGAAAAATCATTTTTTTAACTACCACTTAGTGGTTTCACTATTCATCAAAAATTGAAATTTTTTAGAAAAATACCCAAAATTCACCCTAAGCTATATTTAACATTCCGAATTAAAAAATGATGTCTATTTTAAAAAATTAAAAAAATATAATTTTCATTAATATATTTAATAATTAATTCCCGTTGTCAAAACAAATAGCGTGTTTTTAAGAAACAAAATATATCAAAAGATTGACACTAGTTTAAGTCAAATTTCAAAGTGAAATTAATTACAATGAACACCATTGGATTAAATGTTAAAAATATATTCGAATATAACAATAAAACCAATTCATAATATAATATAATCATATAAATAAATTAGAATAAAATGAGGTTTTGAATAAAAATACAACATTTTACAGTATTCATAAAAAATGAACTTTATCGGAAATATACAAAAATTTATACAAAGTAAAGTTTGATGTCCCAATTCTAAAAGGAATTTTATTTTGTCAAATATAACATATAAAATTATCAAAAGGTGTATTTAAAAGGGGTTTTTCATCAAAAGTCAGTTAATCGACCTTTTAAAGAATATTAGAATATTTATGCATAAAATTGGATTCATTCGCATTTTAAGCATCTATCATTTATTGAATAAATGTAAAAATATTTGACAATCATATGTAATCACTTTTTATTTAGTTATTTTAATTCCCACCATTACATCAGCTAGGATTTTACTACAATTTACAATAATATTATTATATTATTAGTGTGCATCGTAAGATTTCAATGAAACTCGTTGTAGCATATTGGGTACGCCATCGAACATTGCATACCCTTTAAAGTAATATTAATATTATATTCAAAAATATTAATAAATATGAAAATGTGATATTCTTTATTTACCTGGCATGTTACATCCTTTCCCCATTTTGGGAATTGTGTCCTTGCAATTTTAAAATTGGGTTTGGAAACTTCATTGAAGGCCCCACATCGAAAAAGCGGTAAATTAAACTATCACTTTAAAATAAAGAAACGGATGTTCAATGGTCACCTGAGTTAACCCATACTAGGATTCCATGTTGGAAAACATGGATATGGAAGAAAAAAATGGTCATTCTCTGATAGAGAGTGATAGAAAACATGTTTAGGAGAAATTTAACCATCAGAAAATCACAAACTTGCGATGGGTTAAACGGTATTTGATTCCCCAATAGGAAAAATTAACAGACACAATTTTTATTTTAAGTTAATTTTCATTGAGGAATTTATTTTTTAGGTTAACTAAAACATATGGAAACATATTTACTTATCATGATGATTTTCAAGTATTACTATATTTCTTACACAAAGTCATATTTTCACTAAAAGACTAGTATTTAGGAAGATGTGTTCACATTAAGAGTACTATAATCAACATCTTGGGAATCACCTAATCCAAAAAAGAGAACTATATATTTCCCAGGTCTTTAGACCTTAACCAAAACCAAAACCAAAACCAAAAAGGTAAGTACATGATTAGATAATACCCAAAAAGTATAATCCATTATAAAAAGAAAATCTATTCTTAATCTCCAAAATGTGTCCAACAAAACCCAAAGTTCATACAAAGACCAATTGATAAAAAATTGTCCAAAAAAATTATTCAATGTAAAAAAAATGAGATTGAAACCCAAATCTCTGAAGGATTGAATCACATAGTCTTCCAAGGTAAATCTTAACATTTATCTCCAAATAACATCAGTTACTCATAAAGTCTTATACTGAAAAGTAATTAACCGAATCCCATATCCTCCATGATAGGTTAATAGTTTCCATAAATAACCCAAAATAAAATTAATCTTGATTCATAAAATCATCTAACAAAAATAATGAGTCAAACTAACTAGGGAATTCACGGAGTCCAGTGTTAGGCGATAAATACAAGTCGCACTTTGGTTATTGGTTCGATTCCCATAGCTTTGTCAAATGCGAAGGGTTGTCACACGGTCTTCGTGTTTTCCTCTTTCCAAAACATTATAATTCTTAAAACATTATCCAAAACAAGATAAAATCATCAAAAATAACCATAAAATATTTTAACCTCACGTTTATCTCATTCCTTTCATATTCTATCATATCATAGAGTAACCCATAATTACCTAAAAAGTAAGGATCATATAAAGCCTAATGGTTACCTTTATAATTATTACCTGAACATAAACATCGAGTTGGTTCTCTCGTACATGATGCATTAAAGAACTCACCAAAGTTCAAGTGGTTGATCATGAATCTTGATAGTTGGTTTAGAATATCCACATGAATTCTCATTGAATCCCCCATTTCATCCAGTCTCTTAATCAGAAAACCACAACAGTTTCCTTAAAACCCATTTTCACTTTGGTGCCTGCTAGATCCATCCATTTACTAAAACCAAAAAGGTCAGTGTGATTATATCAAAAAAAATCATCATGTACTAAAGAGGAAGACAAACACTAAGATATACTTATCCAAGTTATCTCAAACTCATTCCAACATTCAAAAATAACAATGACACTCCCTAATATAATAGCTATTGTGGTAATAAATAACTTGTCACTTATGCTTAAACAAAACCCTAACCTCTAATGTTATCTAAACCGACCATTGATACCAACTATAAGGACCCAGCCTTATAACATTACTTAATATTGAATTAGATTGAATAATTCACATTGAGGATCATTTCAGGTTTAGAGTTTTATAGAATTAGGACATAACTATTACATCTCAAAGATTACAAATAAGCACATCTACCCAGTTTCCATTTTTTCACAAAATAAAAACTCTTGAAAAAAAGAGTATTGTCTAGTTCCTTGTTTTAGACACCATAAAATTTCCTTGATCCATCCTTGACCCTGTTCCACTTTATGTCCTGTGAAAAATATTTCAAAAATACTTGGGATGAGCATAAAAAGCTCAGTAAGGGTTACAACAATATCAAAAGAAAAAAGTATTCCATGTATACATAAGAATCAATGAAATAATACTTTACTCATAAAACATAAGCAATTTAACCTACCTCATGAAATCATAAGATTTATGCATAACTCAATATAAATCCTAGTCATAAAGGTAACATGAGGCATTCATAACATTCTTACGTAAGGAGTAAGCCTCATGGTTACATTTGGAGTACCCATCACAGTATATACCCTAAATTGCTTTGGAAAAAACTTATCATTTTACTCATTTGTGTTACCCAATGCATTGGAGAGCTATCACGGGCTCACCCGCCCTTAGTTTATCACGAAACCACCCATCTTCATAAACAATTCCAAAGAACCATAACATAATCATATCACATAAAACATGTATAAAGGAAACATAACATTTCCACATTTCAATCACAAGATATCTAAATCACATTGATATAATTAAAACAATATCAAAAAAAATTCAATACTAAATTAAAAGAAAAGTAAAATATGGTATTTATTTTTCATTTAAAAAATGCTATGGCTTGTAGAGGAAGATGAAACTCAAATAATGGTCACGGCGGCGGAAAATTCGTTGTTGCCGCATACGTAAAAACATTCCCTTTTTTCATTTAGTAAAACGCTTTGTATAAAAAGATTCATTTTGAATAAAAGTAAAAGTCCAAGGGGTTTATACACCATATAAAATAATGTTGTCTATAAAACAAAATATGCCTCAATAAAAGGAGATTAAGACGAAGTCTTATACCACTTTGAAGATTTTAACATTTTAAACCATTAATATCCTTATAAATAAATCCTTAAAAACCATTTTGAAAACATGGATATTAATGAGAAATATTTATAAGAATAAATCATTAAAACATTTAAAATGATATTTTAGTTAAAGTGTTTTTTACAAAATGAGAGACACTTGAATACAAATAATTGAGGAATAACATTTAATACGAACATTATAATATCATGAGAATAAATCGATTCATGATATAATATGCCAAAGGATAGTATATACACCATATAAAAGTGAATTGGTGTATAACAACAATGAAGTCTCAATAAAAATGTAAAATGGGATGAAATCCCTTATAAAAAAGGTATCCTTAAATTAAGGACAGATCAATCTCATAATTATGTGTGAAAAATATAAATACACCCAATATAAGTGGATATTAAGTTTAAAACAACCAGAGGTCATTGACACATATTCATAGGATGACATATTCAATAACTACAAGTTGAACCCAAAGAAATCAAAATTGGGTTAAGAAGTTCCCCTGTAAAAATTTGACAGCCTAACGACGTCACTTTAAAATTTAGAAGACAATTTGATGAGACAAAAATTGTTTCTAATAACTTGGAAATAAATTTAACATCAATAAGGATATATTATAACATATCCCAACAAAATAAGATGTAAATTAAAAGACCTAACAAAAGATGTCTTTTAAAATGAGTAGGGTGAAAGGTTCCCTTACCGATTTGAATAACGTTCAAAACATACACCCCATGATAGAAGGGTCATACAATTAAGATTTGAATACCAATAAATTAAATTATATTACACAAAGAATACAATCATGGGAATTAAAACACCCCCAAAAAGTGAATAGTGTAAAATGTTTCATGAATCTCACAGGAGTAAAAGTGAGATGAAAAATTCCTTACGAAAACTCAGCAGCCTAACAGCGCCACATAAAACTTTCAAAAATTGATTGAAGATATCAAATAGGTTATCTTATCATATGAACATAAAATTTACTATAAGAGGAATACAAAATATCATCCCCCAACATAAGAAAGAGGAGCTTAAATTAAATGACATAAAAGAGAGTACTTAAGAAAGAGAGAGGTAGGATCCCTTACCTCGTGTCCGACTTGACTCGATCATTCTTTAATCTCCCGAATAATAAACTAGAGTTAATTTATACTTGATTAAGAAATTTTTTTAAGTTAATTAATTATTTTTATATCACTTATTTCCATTTTATGAACATTATGTAATTATTTAAGTTAATAACGGTCATTTTGTAGATTATTGGTACATTTGTCACAAATAAACTTCTTATAATTACATGTTGTTCATGTGATACGTTATCCATTATATACAGAATTATATTAATAATTTAGATATAATATATATCATAAATATTCATTTATTAATGAATCTATAATATTATATACCATTTAGTGGTAAGAAATGAAATGCATCGTTCATGGAGATGGTAAGCCGTATGTACACATGAACGCTACTTTCATTTCTATTTCATATTAAATGGAATGAAATAATAATTATATAAAGGTATATTATAATTCCAGTATAATATCATATATATAATATCATTAAATCCATCCTTTACACGTCCCACATATGGCACTAACGAATCAAATCACTTTGAGGGGGTGGTAGTCTGCACTTCCTAAAATGATGATATCGCGTTTACCCATAATGGAAACCATAAAGGTATGCCATAAATGAAAAATTCATAATCATAAGTAAAACATAAACATATTATATATCTTATATAAATATAGTGACATCTTAATGGCCACTTTTAAAGGTGTTAAAAGAATATTGAACAATCATCGTTTCGTGAGGCAGTAATTCGCCAACCACAGAAACAGTATGTTCATTAACCATTAGACGATGGTGTGTGTAAGTGTACCTCGAATAATTCTTATAAAAACATACTAGTATATTAAATATGCTGGTTTTGTTACAAAATAGAGGAATAAAAAGGTTTTAGGGGGTTGGAGAAGAAAAATTAAACAAAAGAACATTAGAGAAGTCTTTACCTTTAAATTGGGTAAGTCTCCTAGGTTTGAACCAAAAGGGTTTCTTGAAGAGCTTTCTACCTAAGGTAAGGCTTCTATGATGAAGAGAGTGATGTGGACAGATAAAATGGACAGATTTTGGCCGATCCAATGACATTAGAGGTGTAGGTAAGGAGGTATATTTGGGGGCCTTTTATAGGAGGGATGAGGGACACTCTTGGAAATTCAAGAAAGGATACTTTATATTAAAATGAGTTTCTGATTTTAAAGGTCCCACATTGATATATTTAGAAGATAAGGTGATAAGGGTTCGAAATATACTCATCCAATAGGTTTTAGAAAAGTATTTCTTAGATTTTACATTATCTTTTCATTTTATTTAAATCGTTCATTAATGAGATAATCGCTGCATCATCATGGTCTCGTAAATAAATTAATTTATTTAATGTCTAAAAATTATAAAAAAAATACTATGATGTAGGAAATTTTTTATCTTTACAATGAATGTTTATAGAAAAAAATGACTTGTATAACCCCAGGTAAATTGTTTTAGTAAAATAATACATGTTTGTGACATTTTTATTTTAACTTTAAATAAAAAGTTATTAATGTCATTTTCTTACCCATGTGGCTTCGTGGGGTCCCCAAGATGACCCATGTATTGTCTTGGTCAGCCATGGATCATCCAATAAGGGTTGAACATGTGTCAAGGTCATTTATTATTATTATAAAATCATATTTACCCTAAATTACACTAATTACCTTTAAACATGATTAATAAAACATAAAAGTTACTATTCACAAAAAATTATTTTCATCCCATTGAACCACATTTTACATATTAATGACAACCATGTGTATCGGATTTTTGAAATTCAAATCACTGAGGTGGTAAAATTTCATTTAAAGGAAAAATCAATTATTTAACTACCACTTAGTGGTTTCACTATTCATCAAAATTGATGTTTTTCCGAAAAATACCAAAAATTCACCCTAATCTATATTTGATATTCAGATTTCATAAAATGATGTCTATTTTTATAAATTCAAAACATATAATTTTCATTAATCAATTTAATAATTAATTTCTATTGTGAAAACGAATATCTTGTTTTTAAAAAACACAATATATCAAAAGATTGACACTAGTTTAAGTCTAATTTCAAAGTTAAATTAATTCCAATGACCACCATTGGATTAAATGTTAAAAATATATTATAATTTTACATTAAAACCAATTAAAAAGATAATATAATCATTTAAATAAATTATATTAAAACGGGGTTTTGAATTAAAATACATCATTTTGAACTATTCACAAAAAAATGAACTTTATCGGAGAAATACCGAAAAATTATACAATGAAAATTTTGATGTCTCGATTCTAAAAAGAATTTTATTTTTTCAAATATAATATATAAAATTGTCAACAAGTGGATTTAAAAGGGGTTCTCCATCAAAAGGCAGTTAATCGACCTTTTAAAAAATATTAGAATATTTATGCTTAAAATTGGATTCATTCACATTTTAAGCATCTATCATTTATTTAATAAGTCTGAAAAAAATTGAAAATCATATATAATCACTTTTTAGTTAGTTCTGTTCATTCCATCCATTACAGTGGCTAGGATTTTACTACCATTTACAATATTGTTATTATATTATTTTTGTGCATCGTCTGATTTCAAAGAAACTTGCTGTTGGGTATTGGGTACGCCATCGAACATAGCATCCCCTTTAAAGTAATATTAATATTGTATTGAAAAATATTAATAAATATTTAAAATTAATATTCATAATTTACCTGGGGTGTTACACAAAAACCCCACCTAATTATTAAAATATCTGGAAAACTTTTGACACAAGGAACCAAGGATCCATATTCTCCACCAATATCATTAAAATTTGTAACCAAGGTTATTCCATCAACTACTTTATCTATAATATTTAGATATATTTACATTTCCTTCTAATATTTTCATTATATAAAGAAAAATTCCCAATCTTCCATTCCTAAACCCACCTCTGATATCATAAGATGAAAAAATATTAAAGAAAAAAAATAAATCATAAATAAGGAAATTAAAAAAGTGATTAATGTTGTTTGGGAAACATAACTAATTTTTTATGAGAAAATGGAGAATTTCACTGTTTTTGTTGTTTTAAAATCAATAAAAAACTAACCCATCTCACCTTCAAACCAATATTATTTTACAAATAACTATATTTTTCATTCAAATATATTTTCACCTAAATTAATTTTTGGCACATTATTGACTCATAACATCATATGTGTTGGATTATGGTGCTGATATGTTTAAAAAATCAATCTTAATGGTCCTATAAATCAAAAAAATCATGTTCCACTGTTAAATGAGCACATTAAAATCTTATTCTCTTATGCATCTCATCCCAAATAAGAAAGAAATTAATTATGTTCATTTTGAAAAAAAAAATATTTTAATATTTCACTACTAACGTCTAATACAATGAAAATATATTGACAGTGTTTTGATATACCAAAAGATAACACGTTGCAGTGTATGCCTTTATTTTTTTAAATGGTACACTACAAAAAATTGGCATTACCTAATCATTTCTATCTTAAACCAGTTTTAAACAAGGATTGATAGTTTATAAACCTTTAAATTTTCCATAGTAATATAAAGATGTGATGCACTATCTCTCTTCCGGGTGAGACTCCTCTTCAATCACTCTGTTTATTAGATTCTATTTTTTCAGAAAATCTTTTCAATTTTCATCTTCATTGTTATATGATATAAAAAAAATTATGTGTGGGTCAGATCAATTGAATACACAATGTGAAAATAGTTTCAATCTATTATTATTGATGATGGTAATTCTAGAAATATAATTATCATTTTATGAAACAAAAAGATATAAAAAAATAAATCTTTCTCTTGAGCCTCCTATTCTCCAATTGAACCTAATAATATAGTGGAAAAATTTTATTTATTGTTGTCGCAGCTTTCTTCCTTAAAAATATAATATTGAAATACGTTATTTCAAATTTTTATCAAAAATTTTAATAGAATTTTTATGTTCCGACATACCTTAAGTCTTCAATCAAAAGGTTAGTATTAATTATTGTTCTTTTACTCCACCTATATAATTCTAGTTGTACTGCATGAAATTAATGTTTCCATGAAGTGAAAATTATTCCAGTTTAAATCCCTAAAATCCTGAGATACTAATTCATTGTTGAAAATGATTTTTAAATAAACAATTAATCTAAAAACCAATTGATCACAATGTGATTCCATTATTTATATCACGACTTATCAGGAATCATACCATTTCAAAATATTATTTTCTTTACTGTGGCATGGTATGAGTTGGAAGTTATAGCCACAATTCTTTCCCAAATAGAATCATTTTTAATCCCATGGAATAATGGTGTAATATCCTCTAGTTATTCATTATCATTAGACCTGTTTTAACATGGTGTATTTTCCATGTTTCAATGTACTATATTATCAGAAAACTCAATCATTTTGATCTTCAAAATACACAACCCTTATATTGAATCAAATTTTTTATTCCATGATCTACTATTTTACAGAATGAAACTCATATCTAATGATAGTTAATAATGAAAAAAATCCTCTATGGAATAGGAATTATAAATATTCTAAAACAAAAATAAATTTAATTATTCTTCCTTCATGGTGAAATAAAATTATTTTATCATCATTGTCATTAGCTATATTATATGATTTTTTTGTGTAAATTCAATGATGGAATAGGAAACACAAAAATTATATTACTGTAATAATCATACTTGCCATATTTTTCCTGTATTCATGAATTCCATGGAATATATTTTCCACTCAAAAATAGCTACATAATTCATTACCCCATATCGATTGTACCCCTTAATAATCCCAAAATTATCAACTCGTATACACTGACATCTATTCATTGATATTCCATTGTTTTTTCCTTTACTATAACCACTTCCATTGTGCTTCCCCACACAATATATCTCCTTATTCATATGCACTAAACCACTGTTGGATCTCTAATCCATGAACTTAAATCCTTGCCACATATCCATTGATTTGGATTAACCCATAGTTCTTTACATTTCCTTCCATATAGTTTAAACATTCCAACCACATACATAGTGTGAAAAACATCACCATTATGTAGTGTTTTCATGTATCCTATATAATGTAATACATCTTTATAATATTAACCACCATTCATCTTCAGACCCTTTCACATCAAAGAAAACTCTTTCCCTAACACTGATAGATATGTCAATAATTGTGTCATTTGATACTCCTCCACAAGAGTAATGAGTCCTAGTTCACTTGTTCTCATTACTTAATCTCAAAATATTCAATCAACACTCTCAAATCATCGATGGCTTCAATTCTTATTGATTCTCCAATATACAACATCTTTAGTTATCATTATAAAAAAACCAGTTGGTAATTTCATGAAATCCCACACAAAACCACATTGGTAGCAACATCCCCCATTCGAATTTAAAAAAAAATACATCGATAAATCCTTATACATCATGAATTATAGGGTATTTATCTCGCTCACCCTTTATCAATAAAATTAAAAGAGTCTTTAAATAACATAACCCTTCTTTTTTGTAAAATGATTGCAAAGGATCCTCCATATTTTTTCATACGGTCTTCTCTCCTCTGAAATACCAAAACATCCATAGGGTTACCTCTATCATGTTTTACCCCCCCCCCCCATTATAAATAATCTCATTGCACTATATTTTCTAATAAGCTATGTTCTTGTTGGGGAAAACAATTTTTCTCAAAACATTAAAATCCTAAAAGATAGAAGTTTCATTCCTTCTTTTTCATGCACTCCTTTGAAAAAAATTTAATATTATAAGTTAACATACAAAACAATAGTAGATATATCAACCATAAAAAGTAACTTCTAAATAGGCATCGTTTTTCAATGAAACACCAATTTTTTTCACTTTTGAAATTGGTCTTTCTGTAATAATTCTCTTATTATGGCTCAGTAGCTCATTTATTGCACCTTTGGATCCTCAATAACATATTGGTAATAATAATTGATTATAATAAATCTATATTTCATATAATAAACCGCTAATAATTTTATTCCAAACATTGTTTGGAATATTTAAATGATTTTAGTGAGGGGATTTACCAATTCACATTTGAGTCTTAAAAAATCCTCTAAAACTACCTAGTATAAAATCAGTATAAGAAATATTAATCTATGATTCCACACTCAAATATTTCAACATCACTTACATTTTTGTAGATATAACATCCCTAAATATACTTTTGATAATATAAATTAACATGTGATCTCAATCACACAAACATCAAAACATCATCATGTAAATAATAAATCATATGTGTGCAAGACAAGAAACAATTGAACCAATTGATAACACTCATTTGGGAGAAATTTATTATAAAAAATGACATCAATGAGAATTTTTTATTTATAAGAATAATTATTTCTCATATAAGTCTAAACATTATTTTAGTTCATAACACCAACTCCCTCCCCGAATTCCATCATCTCTTTTACACCATATCTTGATATTATTTTAAACACGGGAAACCACTTTTGGGTAGAATTATTTTCATTTATATGTTTTATATTGTGAATTTTTTGAGTTGATACATAAAATAGTAACATAATAATAAATAAAAAATTAAATAATGATCATTGTTTCTTATCCTCATTCATATGGAAATATACAACTCATGAAATGGAATACTATCACTTATTGATCTCTAATATCATCACAAAATTGAAAATATAACATTTTCACATATTCTACTTATAATCAGAATTATTACCATCTAAACTTATTTAAATTCAATAATATAACAACTGATAAATATTTCAAGTGAAATTTTGTTTATTTTTATCAAATCGTGAGTTAGTTTTGTACCATGATAATGTTTCTAGATTATGTTATGAAAAAATAGTAATTATTAATTTTATATAGTCCATCATTAATTTTCACATATATCTTTTTTTACACAAACACCATCGTACTATAAATCCTTGACCTTTTAATAAAAATACCACATGGATTATATCTCACCCTTAAACATGTATAACATAGAAAAAATATTAGAACCGTTTAAGTACATGGGGAGATGGGTACAATGGAAATCCATAAGTATAGGAATGTGGTTCATCAGGGATAACCAATCTCGTGTTTTTAACATTCTCAGAAGCCATTATAGTGGTTATTTTTACAATACTACTTATGAATATTTCATTTTGTATTATCTCTCTAGTTTTTATCATTTTTCTCTATTCAGGTTCTATTTCAATAGTGAGACAAGTCCCAAAATTAATTTTTTTTTATTTTGATGTAAGACTGATTAATATTTCTTTGGACTTCAACCTCCATTGTAGGTATTTATCACTAAACCTTATCTCTTAAATAATGGTGTGTTTTTGGACACTAATAAGGTAAGATTCATGTCTCTCTTCATGAATATCCATGAGTTCCACCCATGTTTTTTTTATCCACAATGATTCATTATTTGATTTAACTTCCTCTTTCCTCCAAACAAAAAAAAATTCCTATGTTTTTACTTCATATTATATATAATCCCATATAATTAAGATGTTCATAGCATAACATAATATGTGATTTATTAACCATTAGTTGAGCATTGCATTGTTTCCTTTAGAATAATAAATTTTTTCCAATATAAAAAACATTATTAAAGTGTACATCCTCTCATTTTTTTTCATAGGAATAAAGGATTTCCATATGAGTTATTTGGTTTTATTCCTCTTAAAATTTCATTCCATGTCACCAAGGGTCAGTGAACATAAAATACAAAATATAAAAATAATACGAATTACTCTCTCTTCATGGTTGAAATATTGTTTCAATAGTTTTTATTTATCCATTAAGCTATTAGAATTCTATGAATACACTCTTTGGGTTCCCCATTCGTCAAAAATAATATTATTTTGTTTGTACTTTAATTTAAGAGCCGTTAATTACATATTTGAAGTGGAATTATATTTACTCATTATTTTTAAATTCAAGAATTCACTCCTTCTGCAATATCCTATGTTTTTTAAGGAAACACTACGTTCAACAGCGAGCAAAATTCTCCACATCGAGCATAAACAAACAATTAAATATTATTATTTAAATATTACTGTTATAACATAACCATTAAAATGGAGGGAATTAATAGTATTAAATGAATTATAAAAATATGGTTTACACATTTATATAAATATTTATTTGGTGACAAATTAAATATAAATTAAAGTAAAATATTTTTTTAAATAAAATGAAATATTTTTCAAAAACAAAATATTTAAATATGGACAAGTTCTTAAATAAATAAATAAATAAATCACACTTGTTGGAATATATTTATTAAATATATAAATTATATATTCAATTTATGTTTTAACATTTATCTTTTGTGTTTTCTATATAAGATATAAGAGAAAATATAATTTTATTCCTAAAAGAAATATTTTTCTAAAAAGGCAGTTTTTCTTCCATTTGATGGCGTGATTGTTAGAAATATTGATTTTAAATGTTTTATAAATTATATTATAAAAACAAATTACTCATTGAAATAATAATATCAACATTTACTTTTTATTATTTTTGGTATGTTTCAAATACGTTTCATGTTTTGATGAATAGTGAAAAATATTTGATTTTATTTGACAACTGCTTTTTCATATAAAAATTTAGGTTTTTAAATTAAAATTTTAATTTTCAAAATAAATAATTATATAAATTTTATATCTATTAATCTATATTACTTAATTTGAATTCATTTCAAATTTATTTTAGATTTAAAAACATTTCCATATTTTAGACATTTTCACTTTAAAACATTTTTTCTCATTCTGCCAATATGATTAATTTTCAATTAATTTTAGTCAAATTTATTTTGTTAAATAGGAAAAATGGATTCCATAATTGGTAAAATATGACCCAATTTTATTAAATTTTACACTTTAATTTTAATACAATATGAATAATTATTGTAGTAAATTTTTTATTTCCACAGTTAAGGGTAAATCAGGTGATTATGGGTAAAAATAATATTATAAATATTTCAAAATATCCTTAACACCAATCCTAATTTTTTTGGATGAATTATTTTCATCCAAAATCAATATTTGGATTATTTTGTGATCTCTTGGACCAAATTTAAATACATTAATCCAATTATTATATTTTATTTTAATGAAATGTCAAAGAAAGACTACTTCGGAAGTAATAACTATAAATTTTTTAATATGTAGTTATATGGATGATATGTTCCTATATAAATAGTTTTGTCAAATATAAAAAATTTATACTCATCTTGGAAATTTATTTTTAATTTATATGGACGAAATAATTAAATTAAGGGCTTGCACGATGATGATGCAGTAATGTCTAATTAATAGAAATATAAAATAGATATTTTTATAAATATAAAAATAAATATGATTTAATGTAATTAATGTCATATAAGAATTATTTTTATTAATTTTACATTATAGATATTTGTAAAATATTTTTTAAAAAAATATCACGATTTTATGACATTTTTAAAATGTCAAGCAATGAATATTTTCAAAATTAACAATAATGATATTTTAAAAAATATAAAATTCTTTAAATTATATAAAATAAATTTAAATACTTAATTTGAAAAAATTATCAGTATAAGGATTCATAATCTATCAATGACTCATTTATTTGTAGTTTTTCATTTTATAGTTAATATATTAACCCATAAATCGTAAAAAACATTGTTTTCACGGTAATCCTTTAATGGTTTAAAGAAGGGTTTAAACAAATGAGATAAGGTTTAAAAAAGGAAAATCTTGTCTAATTTTGTAAGAACTCGGTTCTTTTTTTGAGGTATTGGTTTCTTATTTTCTCATTTCCTTAATTTTTTTTGAGAAAATAAGGAAAATGGGGGAAAATCCTAATTTTTTGAAGTACACGCCATGTACTTTTGGCTGTGTGGGAAGAGTAAACAGGGCGTGTAGCCATGTCGGAAATGAAGGGTGTAAAACCCGACTACATGCTGTGTAGTGGTCCTTTACACACCATGTAGTTAGTCGGCAGACGAAGAAGTAAGGCGGTGAAAGAAGCCGCTAGCTGGGCGATAGTACATGCCGTGTAGTGAGGAATACACGCCGTGTACTCATGTCGACGAATGAATAGTTTGGCGATGCCTCCATATGAACAGTTAATTGAAGGAAGTACACGTCGTGTACTTTGTTTTTTTCACATAAATGGGCAGTAGCCTCCCCTATTCACAGGGAAGGCTTAGAACGAGAATAAATAGCAGGAGAGGGAGGCTGGAGCTTTTGAGATCTGCCGAGCACACGTCAGAAATCCATTTTCTTGCACCGATGATCTCCTTGGAACCGCACTGGTGAGTTCTCCTTTCTCTTGGAGTAGTTCTTACCAATTATTCCTCTAAGAGAAGTTATTTAATTTAGAAATAGGTTTTCTTTCCCATCAGATCTACGTCTTTCAAGGAAGAATTGAGGATCATTATTCGCGTATATCGTTCGCGGTTGTTAAAGGTAGTTGGCATGGAGTTAATTTTTCCTACTGTTGTGCATTTGTGGGATTTTTTATGCCTCGAAACCTAGTTGGGGTGTCGTGTGGCTGAGGTCGTATCTATTTAAATAACTAGATTTTTATAGGTAATTAAATATGATATTAAAATGTTGTTGGGATCACTGCTTGCATCTAGGACCTCCCCGGGGGTGTGTTCCTCTATTTAGCCATTTGACCAAGATACCCGAGGGTATGCCTTAATTTTTTTGCGCATTACTTTTTGCTTGAGAGAAATTTTATGTGAACTGCTTATTTACATATAGGGCATGACCCGTTTACTTGTGCCTGAGGGAAGTGTTTTACTATATCCTGAGGTCATGACTGTATTAACCGGAGGGAAATGTTCTTTTAGCTTGAGGGAAACTTCGTCTATGCCTATGGGTAGTTGATTCTGTGCCTGTGGGCGACACTTGGATCGTCTGAGGGAAATATCCATATGCTTGTGGTAGATTCCTGTGTTTAGATTCTCTTTACCTGAGGGTAAGGGTTTGCGTGTCTGAGGACACTGACTGTTTACATAGAAATTCACTGTGGTGGTTTCTTAATAATAAATAATGAAATAAATGTTAAATGGAAATATAATTGGTAACATTAGTTACTTTTGATTACTTCTTAGTTTATAGCATTTACGTTTGCACACTATTGTTGCATGTTTACACACAGTTGGGCACTGGCCTTTGTTGGGTGCCTACTGAGATTATTTCTCACACCCTATTTGGGTCATGCTTTTCAACCCAAATATATTACATTTCAGTAGGTGTGGATAATGGAAAGGGTCCAAATACAGGTACTTGATTACTGCTAAGGAGTAGGGGAGCATGGGACTGAGCTTAGGCTCGAAATCCTACCGGCTATTTTGTTTTGGTTTTTCAGTACTCTGTATTGTACTACATTGTACTGTTTTGTAACATGTTCTGGCTTTTTTCTTAGAAATTGAGACATGTTTCATCATTATATATATATATATGACCGTTGGTTGTTTCTACTGCAGTTGTTTATCTTAAATGTGTATGGTTTATTGCTTCCGCTGTTGTTGTATGCTTTTTATTTTATTCCACTGTGCTACACTTTAAAAAATGAGGGCATATTTTCCCCACTATCAGACCTGGGCCCTCGCTACTAGTCGGCAGCCACTAGTGTTTCGGGAAATTTTCTTGAGGTCACGTGGCGAACCGATTTCAGGGCACCCATTGAGTGGCACCTGGAACCGGGATGATACAAAGTGGTATCAGTGGGAGTATTTTCTTTGACTAACAATTTGGAGCCTTAGTCAGGGATAAGACGAGAACGGTAGTTGGTAATAGGTTGTGCCTGGGCGTAGCTAACCCGTGTACAGGGAAAAGGAAATTTACCTCGTATTGAAATTTTACTGATTTTTTCAATTTACAGTTAAATTGATTTTCACCGAAGGGTGACACACTTGTATTGTGCTGTTATATTTTATTCATGGGTTTTATTTAGTTGCAACCCAATGAGATGAGGGTATTCCATCTCATGCATCATTTAGGCACATTCAAGAAATCACATGCCATGCATAGTTCCATGCCATGTAGGTTCATTTGAAATTGCATGTTGTTGAGATAGTTGTTGTGCTAGAAAAGCCTGCTGTTGTGATAGCTTCTTGATAAATACCTGATGTGTGATCGGGTATTTTTGCGTGATCCTGTTTATAGAATGGACCCCCAACATTGGTTTTTGGGGAGTATGGGCCCCCATTTACCAGAATTTGGCGGATCATTGACTTTTTATTTTTTCATAACACAGATAAGATGTCAAACATTGATTCATGGGGAGTACGGGCCCTCACGGATCGGAATTTGACACTTAGGTATTGTTATTGGAAATTTTCTAATTTTTGGGGGAGTTTATAAGGCATACTTTCTGGAAAACCTAGTATACACGTCGTGTAGTATCATAAAACACGTCGTGTTTGTTCTTCTGTTCGGGATGAAAGGAAAACTTTTTAAGTACACGCTGTGTACCCTAAGTACATGATGTGTAGTCTCTTCCCGTGTCACAAACCATGAGGGTAGAGGCACGAGGAAGGGAAGAGCTTGGGGTGAATACGTCATGTACCTAATGTACACGATGGATAGTGTTGACTCGGATTCAACCCGTGTAACAAACAACTTGGATGGAGGAGACCATAAGACATATACACCGTGCCCACTGTCGCACACACCGTGTAGTCTGACCTGGGGACCCGTCCGTGTAACTAACAACACGGTTCGGTGTTATCCTCTTGAGTACACGCCGTTTTTATGTAGAACACGTCGCGTAGTGTGAGCTGTGTGTTCGGACGTGTAACTAACAACACGGGTCGGCGAAGCTCGTCTAGTACACACCGTGTGCCTATGGGACATGCCGTGTAGTCTTGTCCGAAGACAGACCGTGTGTACTTAGCTATGTGGCTGGGAAATGGGGTGGTGTACACGCAATGTGTGGGTGTGACACGCCATTTAGTATCAAGCTGAGTAGTAGGTCGTGTCATAAATGACACGGGTTGTTGGAAAATTATGCCATACACGCCGTGTAGATCATATACACGTCGTGTTGTTTTGTTCAATAGGAAACGTGTGGCTTAGCCATGTAGAAGGACCCAGGTAGGGGAAGAGAGGCCAAGTAAATGTTGTGTAGTCAGTATACACACCATTTAGTCTTGTTTTTCTAATCTTGAATGCCTTCTTCATCTTGTTCCCTTTTGGGTTCCGTTGTTTTCAGTCGTTGATAATCCTGTTCTAAGGTGTGCATTTGGCCTTGTAGTGTCTTTCAGCCGAGACGACCACACATTGTTCACGAAGAGAGTGGAAACGACTATACTCCTGAGATGGTGGGCCATGGGCTACCATTGGATCCTCCAGCAGAGCCAAATGCGTCGCCAGCTGTTATACTGGACATAGGTGCAGATGCGTAGTTCCGTGAAGGCTTTATGCGGTTCATGCAGACATTTGAGGGAGCACCGCAGGCTTCCATATCTATGGCTGAGCTGACTCGTATCTTCCAGGAGTAGAATCTGGCTACATTTTCAGGGGATGGCAGACCATAGTCTGCAGAGTCTTGTCTTGGATCGATGCAGACTATTTTCGAGCATCTTGAGATGCCTCTAGGGCGGAAGATCTAGCTCGTGACTTATATGATACGTTATTCTTCCAAGAGGTGGTGGGATGTTACCACCCAGACAGAGCATCACAAAGACATGGCATAGAATGATTTCTAGATAGACTTATATGAATTCTTATTCCCAGAGACAGTGAGGGTAGATAGAGCTCAATAGTTCAAGAATCTACAGTAGGGTGCTATGTCGGTGATGGATTATTCTGCTTGCTTTACCAATCTTCAGCATTTTGCACCCATTCTGGTGGGTGATGAGATGGTGTGGGCCAGGTGCTTTGAGGATAGTCTCTGATATGACATCTGAGTGCTGGTGAATGTTTTCAAGTTGCCTTCAGTACATGATATTGTGAATCAGGCACTGATTATAGAGAGTAACTTGAGGGAAGTTAGTGGTGTGTGCCAGGGTGGTTCAACACCAGTTTCTGGTACTATTTCTACTGGTAAGAGGAAGAGACAGATGGAATTCTGTCAGGGTGGCAGTACTTGCCATAAGAATGCTTCAGGTGGCCTGTTCATGTGCTACCAGTGTGGTAGAGTGGGGCACAAGAGGCCATAGTGTCCACGAGTCCTAGTGGAGGGCCGATCTTGCGGCAAGATGGGTCATCTACAGCGCTTTTGCATGGCGCTTCTACCAGTGGCTAGTGAGAGGGGTTCTGTGCAGACTCCGCATGCGATAACAAGACCAGTGGATTCTTACCAGTCATGGAACTGGAATATGTCAGGGCGCACAGGTAGAGATGGTGGTCGTGGCTGTAGTGGCCAGACACTAGGATCTCAGAGGCAGTAGGGCGGGACAGCTCAGGGTAGCCAGGCTGTGTGTAACACTGGAGATTTTTATGAGAAATATTTTGTTTTTATGAATCTTTCACTACAAACAACACTATCTTGGCTTTCCTTACACGCAATCGTGACCTTCTTCGATAGCTTGCATTGTACACAATACCGAGTTTTACTAAACAACGATATGCTGTTAACATTTTTTAAAACTAGTCATAATGAATAGTAATACCCACATTTTTAACTTTTATAAATTTTATATTTCAAAATTGACTTCATTTTTGGATTCTAAATATTGAAATTATCCTAGGGAGAATTTTTTGTATTTTTCTGAAAACTTTCAATTTTTGATGAATAGTGAAAAACATTGGGTCACTATTTAAAAACCGACTTATTATTTAAATAAATATTTATTTTATTTAAATTTATTTTAGGTAAAAATTGATACATAATATCTATATAAGTTCAATGTAAATCATTGGAGTCATTTTATAATAATTTTAGATATATAAAAATTTTATGGAACTTTTTACCATCTTTTACCCACCTCCTAGGAGAATTTGAAAATTTACATAAAACATAATTTCACCGCTTCTGTGAATGTAATTTCCAAAATCCGATAGACAAGTTTGATGTCAGTAAGTAAAATTTGGTTCAATGAGATGATTTTTTTGGTGAATAATAACTTTTTACTTTTATTTACCACAGTTAAAAGTAAATAGGGTAATTAAGGGTAAAAATGATATTATTGTTACCCTAACACATGTCCTAATTCTATTGGATAAGTTTAATTCGACCAAAAACAACCATAGGAAAAACAATATGAGCATTTAGGTCCACATGGATTAGATTACAACATTTAATATTTTTTTATTTAAAGAATAGTTAAAATAGTTAAAATCAAAGTTTAATAACTAAACCATTTTTAATATAGGGTTATAAATAAGATAAATTCTACTATAAATATTAATTAGTAAGATAAAAATATTTCCTACATAATAGTATTTTATTTTTAATTTTTAGACATTGAATAATTTAATTTATTTATGACACAATGATGATGCAGTAATTACCTTATTAATGAAATATTAACTTAATTGAGATTATAAATACCGAAATAAATGTAATTTGATACTTTTTATGAATAAAACTAATTTTATAGGTTAATATGACAGATTATTATTGATTTAATTATTCCTTTTCAAACTAATAATGCTGTTATAATTTTGACAAAAATCAATTACCAAATAGTGACAAAATTGACATAAAATAGTTTTCAAAACAAATATTTTATTATTAATTGTCATTTTATTCCTACAAATCTAAGGATCATCCAAATGACTTAGATAAGGATATATATATATATTAATAATGAACTACATGGGGTTCGGTTGTCTTGTTATAGTATGTTTATTAACCTTATAGTGTAAGAAAACAAGAAGACACAGTAAAAGTTAAATTATTTAAAATAAAGTTAAATGTAAATGATAAGGTTAAAATAGTAAAATAAACTTTTCCAAATACTATTGGATGAGATTAGTTCGACCCATACCCACCTTAGCTTTGAAATAAATCAATTTGGAGCTATTAAAAACTGAATATGACTTTATAATAAAATAATATTTTTAGTTTTTCCACCTCTCCTCCATTATAAAAAGGAACCTCCTCCCTCTCCTCCTCACACCACTTTGAGCCATCAAGATCGTACAAACCCTGAAAAATTCTCTTCTCCACTTCCCTAGAAACATCCTAGAGGTACTGGTATTCTTCAAACACCAACTCTAGTGGCCTAAGAGGAGGTTAAGAAGAGGCGCGTCAAAGAAGAGGTAATATCCATTACCGATCCGTTCCAATTTATTTCATCTTCTACATACTCTTATTTAGTTGTTTCATTATGATTTATTAACATTAGTATCACTCATATACTGATATGTTATTATAAATATTAAACAACCCTATTTCACCTCTTATGCATCCTATGGAAAATGAAATCACCCCGCGTGTGTACGTACGGAATATCGTCTCCATGTCGTGGTGTAATCTGTTTTCCACTACCACCTTACTTGGATGGGTATAATGGTGTAAAGAATAACTATATATTATTATTGCAAAGTGATATTGATTTTGAAATATTATACAGACACTTCAATACAATTCCACGATCATGGGAACAATATCATCGCTCGTGCGTACGTACGGCCTACCGTCTCCATGATGTGATGTGACTCGTTCTACATGATCTTCATTTCATAATGATTATATAAATGAATTGAATGAATAAATAAGATATATATTACACTAATACCATTCTGGAAATGAGTTATCTATAACCTAAAAGGATGAATAAGAATTTATTCGAGAAAACACGTATAAGAACAAAAAGCAATAAACACCTGAATAAAAAGTAGCAATGAAATATTACTAATAAGAATATAATAATATGACCATATATTATATCATAACAATGAATAAAAATCTCTAATAATTAGATAACATTATTTAACTAATTATACAGGAGGTTCGGATACGTAATTAGAAAATCAGACCTAAGGTAAGGGAAAATCTCACAATCTCATTTTGATTCGAGATAGTTTATAATTTAGTATTAATAGGGGAATATTTATCATCAACATCCAAATTTACTCAATATGTAATATTATTTCTATCCTCCTAGAATTGTTTAAATCCAATTTTACCTATTGGTGGATTTTTAGTAAAAGATATGAAAGGAATATTTTGTCATTTTATGTACGAGATACTTTTTGACTTTTCCGGACTAAGTATGAGAAGAATGTTTTTTTATCTTATATGGAATGAATGGATTCATAGAACATTATTTCAATTATTCTTCCTTTACAAGTTTTCATGTTTATTTTTAATCAACTTCTTATAGTTTAAAATTGTATGGCGTGTTAAGGAAGGAAAAAAAATTTGAAGTAAAAATGATATTTTCCTCATGAATGGAGTTCAAGTGTTTTATCAAAATTATTTTCCATATAAGATAATATGGGGTTATATTTATATCCCTATTTCTAAATGTATTTGTTTATGTTATGATGGAAAAAATTTTATGATGTCCTTTTATCTTGTATGGATTATGTTATGATGGCATGATGTTTCAGAATCCCATCTTTATTACATGAGTTGTGCTATGATGTATGATTTATGATCTTGTGGCGCACATAATAATGGTATCATTATTAGATGTGTGGGACCTATATCTCCTTCCAATACATTGGGTAAAGACTTATTTCACAGGATATAGACCTGGATGGAATGGCAGGTTAATCTGGTTCAGTGAAACGGGACTGAAAAGGGGAGTGAAATCGGTTCAGAAATGGACTTTGTCCTCTAAGATAGTCTTGGAAATGAGTCTTGACTACTAATAAATGATTCTCTATGATTATATGTGTATGCCAAAAAGTTTCATGTTTGAGGTTATGATTATTGGGATTACATTTCACTACTATGATTTATACCATGTTATGATATTTTGATCTCTTTTGCAGGTTAAGATTTTCGAAATGCTATGTTCTTATGAATTTGATATTTCCATTGTTTACCCTTACTAAGAATTTGAACTCACCCTTTTGTATGTTTTCTTTCCCCAGGTCAGGAAGAAGGTAATTATGTAGGATATGCCAAAAGGGACTCTAGATAAGAGTTAATAAACGGGAGACAATGTAGACGCTTTATGAACCAGTTGTTTATGTTTCCCAGTTTCTAAAGACATTATACCTATACGGTCCTACCATGGTTTTATAATATGTGTGCTTCAATTTTGAAGCAATAACAATGTATGAAAATTATGGGTTGTTATAGTTGTTATTATAGGTAAGGTATAGTCAACCTTTCGAAACTAGGATGTGAAAGCCCTAGTAAAAACCCTAAGGATATGTCTAAGAATAGGACAAAATCTTAGTGTTTTAGAAATTGCCATGAGTAACCTATGATAAGACCTAAAGTGTAAAATTTTATTACTAATTACATTGTTTTCCTATTATAATTAGTGTTTCTCACACTATTCATCTTGGTTTTAGTCAATGGCTAGAACCCAAAGAAACCGTGTTAATACGGAATGCGACGGTAAATGCAATGATTGTCCCCCTAAGCAACCAAAAGTTATGGGAACTGGAATGCAAAATCTTGTAGCCATGCTCACATAACATTCTCAAGCTATGAATCATGCAAGACATCCAAATGAACAAACAAAGGAGAAAAATTCAGTTGAATCCTTCATGAAGCAGCGTCCACCCTCATTTAGTGGGTCTACAGATCCATCAGTGGCTGAACAGTGGATCAGTACCACTGAAATGATATTTTTAGTTCTTCAATGTTTTGAACATGATAAAGTCATCTTAGCAGTGTAACACCCCGAAGTTTTATGAAAAATATTATTGTTAATTTCAATAATGTCTTGTGTTGTACGCTACACCAAAAGGAGCTTGCACAATACGCATCCTTGACTTGCCTTGTGTTACACGCAATCACGAACTTCCTCGATAGCGTGTGTAGTATGCAATACCGAGTTTCACTAAACAACGATATGCAATTAAAATATTATTAAAACTAGCTGTTATGAATAGTAATAACCATATTTTAAAATTTTAGAAATTTAATCTCTCAAAATGGACTTTATTTTTGGATTCGGAGTATCGAATTTAGCCTAAGGTGAAATTTTGGTACTTTTCGGATAACATTCATATTCTGATGAATAGTGAAAATTACTAAATTTTAATTAAAAACAACTTTTTTAATCGAAATAATTAATAGTGATAAATTATTAATTTGAGTGGTTTTAAAGTATATTTAGAATATATTTTTACAATTTAATACAATGTTGGTCATTGGATGTAATTTCACATTTAAACCAGACATAATCAAGTGTCAATCTTTTGATAGATATTGTTTCTTAAAAACACGCTATTTGTTTAAACAGCGGGATTTAATTATAAAATTAATTAATGCAATTTCTATGTTATGAATTTGGTAAAATAGACTTCATTTTTTAATTCGGAATATGAAATATAGCTTAGGACGAAATTTTGGCATTGTTCTGAAAAACATCAATTTTTGATGAATAGTGAAACTACTAAGTGGTAGTTAAAAAAACTGAATTTTTCAAAAAACTTAATTTTACCGCTTCTGTGAATGGAATTTCAAAAATCCGAGAGACACGGTTGATGTCAGTAAGTAAAATGTGGTTCAATGAGATGAAAATAATTTTTGGTGAATAGTAACTTATTACTTTTATTTACCACGGTTAAAAGTAAATAGGGTAATTAAGGGTAAAAATGATATTAATATTACCCTAACACATGTCCTAATCCTATTGGACAAGTGTATCTCGACCAAAAACAACCTTAAGTGTAAAATATTATCATTTAGGCCCACTTGGATTAAATTAGGACATTTATTATTATTTAATTCAAAGAAGAGTTAAAAGAGTTAAAGTCAAAGTTTATTTACTAAAACATTTTTAATATAGAGTTATATATAAGATAAATTCGATTGTAAATATTCATTAGAAAGCTAAAACTGTTTCCTACATGATGGTAGTTTATTTGTAATTTTTAGACATCAAATAATTTAATTTATTTATGACACAAAGATAATGCAGTAATTATCTTATTAATGAAATATTGACATAATTGATATTATAAATACCAAAATAAATGTAATTTAAGACTTTTTATGAATTCCACTAATTTTCTAGGTTACTATGATATATTATTGTTTATTTAATCAACTTGGTTCGAACATATAATTCTGTTATGACTTTCACAAAAATCATATATCAAATAGTGTCAAAATTGACACAAAATAGTTTTTAAATAAAATATTATATTATTAATTGTTATTTTATTCCTAAAATTCTAAGGTTCGGCCAAATGACTTAGATAAGGATATATATATTAATAATAAGCAATTTGGGGTTCTTTTGGCATGTTATAGTACGTGTATTAACCATATAGTGAAAGAAAACAAAAAGACACGGTAAAAGTTAAATTATTTAACTTAGAGTTAAATCAAATTTATAAGGTTAAAATAATACCCTAAATTTGTCTAAATATTATTGGTTGATAGGATTTCGACCCATCCCCACTTTAGCTTCGAAATAAGACCCTTTGGAACCATTATAAATCGATTTTGACATTAATATAAAATAATATTTTGAGGTATTCCTAAGGTGCCCCTCTCCTCCCTTATAAAAGGACACCTCCTCCCCCTCCTCCTCACACCAAATTGAGCACTCAAGCTCGGCCAACCCCTGCCAAAATCCCTTCTCCACTTCCCTAGTATGATCCTATAGGTCCTGGTCTTCTTCAAAGACCAATCATAGTTTCCTAAGTGGAGGATTCAAAGAGGCGTTCCAAAGAAGAGGTAATATCCATTACCGATCTTTTTAGTTTCTTTCTTCTTCAAATTCTTATTATTTAGTTGTTTCATGATAATGTAATAACATCAGGATTTCTTATATACTGATATGTTATTATAAATATGAAACAACTCTAATTAACCTTCTATCCATCCTACGGAAAAACGAAATCACCGCGCGCCGTCTCCACGCCGTGGTGTAATCTATTTTTCGCCACCACCTTAATTGGATGGGTATAAAGGTGTAATGAGTAACTATATATGATTATTATAAAGTGATATTGATACTGAAATAGTATACATACACTTCAACATAATTCCACGACCATGGGAACGATATCATCGCTCGTGCGTACGTACGGACTACCGTCTCCATGAGGCGATGAGATTCATTCTCAATGATTAACCATTCATGAATGATTATAAAGTATATATAATAAGTACTAATGAAATATATGACCTAATAATGATACTGGAATTATTTATATTTATATGTATGTCATCTACTTAATTCCATTCAATTCAATAAGGAAACGAAAACAGCGTTCATGCGTACGTACGGACTACCGTCTCCATGAACGGTGTATTTATTTCCATTTAATAATTTATTATATATGTATATTCTGAATATATATATATAAATCATTTTTTATATTCTGGAATTAAGAAATCATGATCTACGTAATCATATGAATAATTACAAGTTAAAAACACGAACGACAAATGAGACGATTTTACCCAAAACGCTACTTTAACATGAATTTACAAAAGAACAGGTAATATAAAGTCATAAGTGGACCATATATGATATAATAACAATTAATATGATTCTGGAATATGTCAATAACATTATTTAAATCATTATACAGGTGGTTCGGACACATACGAAGAAAATCGGACCTAAGGTAAGGGAAATATCACAATCTCATTTTTATCCGAGATTGTTTATACTTCAGTATTTACTGGGGTGAATTTTATCATCAAAATCCATGTTTTCTCAATATGTAATATTATTTCCATCAACCTACAATTGTTTAAATCCAATTTTACCCTTTGAGGAGTTTTTAGTAAAGGATATGAAAGGAATCTTTTGTCATTTTTCGTACGAGGTACTTTTTGACTTTTCCGACAAAAGTACGAGAAGAATGTTTTTTTAAACTTATACGGCTTGAATGGATTTTTAAAACATTATTTCCAAGATGATTTCCTTACAATTTTTCAAGTTTATTTTTAATCAACTTCTTTTAGTTTAGAATTGTATGACATGTTAAGAAAGGAAAAGTGTTTTTGAAGTTGAAAGGATATTTTCCTCAAGAATTGAGTTCAAGTGTTTAATCAAAATTATTTTCCATCTATGATAATAAGGGGTTATATTTTTATCTCTATTATTACATTGATTTGATTATGTTGTGATGGAATTATTTTTATGAATTCCTTTATCGTATATAAATTGTTTTATGATGTCATGATGTTTAAGATTCCCATTTTTATTACATGGGTTATGCAATGATGTATGGTTTATGATTTTGTGGCACACATAAGAATGATATCATTATGAGATGGGTGGGACCTATATCTCCCTCCAATGCATTGGGTAAAGATTTTATATCTTATGAGATAGACAGGGCTGGAACGGTAGGTTATACCGGTTCAGTGAAACAGGACTGAAACGAGGGTTACTCGATTCAGAAAGGGACTTTGTCCACTAAGATAGTCTTGGCAATGAGTCTTGACTAACAAGAAATGTTTCTCTATGAATATGTGTGAATGCCACAAAGTTTCATGTTTTATGTTATGATTATTGTGATTACATTTCACTATCATGATTTATCCCATGTAATGAAATTATGCTCTCTTTTGCAGGTTATGATTTCCAAAATGTTATGTTCTTATGAATACGATGTGATTGATATTTCTTTTGTTTACCCTTACTGAGCATTTGAGCTCACCCTTTTATGTTTTCTTTTCCCCAGGATATAAATAAAGGTTTTAGGTAAAAAAAAGAAGATCTTTTTGGGAGATGTTGAAGATCTTTCACCACGATTAGAAGATTTTATTCCGAGTTTCCAAAGACACTAAACTATTACGATCCTTGTGTGTGTGTTTTTGTTATGTACTAAGTATTCCGCAAAAGTAATGTAATTTCAATGTACGTCAAGATACGGGTCTCTATAGTTGGTATCAGAGGAAAGGTTTAGTCAACCTTTGGAAACTAGGATGCGAAAACGTTAGTGAGATCCCTAGAGATATTTCTACGGTATGTCTAGGGATGTCCCTAAAGTTAAGTATATGTATAAGTTATAGTACTAGAACTATGCTAATGATCATAGAATTAAACCTAATATGTTAGATATTGAAGGTACTCCCCCTTTATTATGTTGTTTTCCCTAGCATGATTTTTGCCTCTCACACTATTCTTTTTGGGTTTTAGACGATGGCTGGAACCCGAAGGAACCGTGTTGATCAATGCAATGGACAATGCAATGATTGTCCTTCTGAACAAACAAATGTTATGGGAGATGGAGTGAAAAATCTTATTGCTATACTTACATAAGCTATGAATCATTCTGGACTTCCAAATGAGCAGAGAAGGGAACAATATTCTATTGAGTCCTTCATGAGGCAACGTCCACCTTCTTTCAGTGGGTCTTCTGATCCACTTGTTGCTGAACAATGGATCAGTACCACTAAAAAGATATTTTCAGTTCTTCAATGTTCTGAACATGATAAAGTCATCTTAGCAGTATATCGTTTGGAAGGTGAAGCTGATCAATGGTGGAATCTTATCAAGAATACAAGGAAAAGAGATGAAATTGAGTCCATGGAATGGGACGAGTTCAAGAACTTATTTTTCAATAAGTACTTCCCTCATATTCTTCGAACAAAGATGGAGAAGGAGTTTCTTGAACTAAAGCAAAAGGATGATGAATCTGTTGGTATATACGAAGCGAATTTTACAAGACTTGCAAGGTATGCATCTGGCATTATCATCCAACCTGAAAGTAAAGTTGATCGATTTTTCAGTGGCTTAAAACCAAGTCTTCGAAGGGAATTAGCTATAAGAGACTTCAGTAGCTATGAAGAAATTGTGCGTTGTGCTATCAAGGTAGAAATGGAAGTTGGTGTTACATATCCATCTCATGGTTTTGACAAGAAACAAAAGATGGAGTTCAAGGAGAAATCTCAGAATAATGGTGAAAAGAAGATGAATTTTTCCTTATGCACAAAGTGTGGAAAGAACACTAGTGCAGAAAACGTTTTTTACGTTACCATTTTTTACGTCGGTTATATAAAACCGACGTCATAATATGTAAAACAAGGTTTTTTACGTCGGTTATTTAATAACCGACGTAAAAACCTGTGTTTAGTACACCTTTAACGTCGGTTATTTTTAAAACCGACGTTATTAATCACGCGGCTTCTTTTTTTACGTCGGTTATACATTAACCGCCGTAAAAAACAGAAGCGGGGGGTGTTTGTTACGTCGGTTATTCAATAACCGACATAACAAATCGACATATGTACGAGTTATTACATCGGTTATTGAATAACCGACGTAAAAAACACGGTTTTTGAAGGCTTTTTACGTCGGTTATTTTATAACCGACGTAAGAAAAGAATCCGTAGATGTTTTTGACATTGGTTATGGAATAACTGACGTAAAAAAACGCGGATTTTGAGCCCTTTATAACATCGGTTATAAAATAACCGACGTAAAAAAAGAATCAGAGGATGGTTTTTACGCCGGTTATTGAATAACCGACGTTATAAATGTTTTTAAAAAAATTATAACCTCGGTTATTGAATAACCGACGTGATAACTCATTTAAAAATTTACCCAGACCCGTGGATTGTCATTCGCGAGTTTACCCTCGACAGTCGCGACTTGTCTCTCTCGCGCGTAAACCCGAATCGGCTCGTCCATTTCGTTGGTTTAGATTCGTTTTGCGATCATCATTTCTCATATTTAATCTCCTCGGATCAATCATCTAAACTCGTAGCTCTCAGGTAATCCTCCCACTCGTTCGTTTTGTTTCGCGGATAGTATATATATATGTGTTGTGATTTTTTTTGTTGAAACTAGCTAAGATTCTTTGATTGCGAACCCTTTTAACTCATTTTGGCACCATAATCTTATTTATCATCCCTAGATCTATTAGTTCGACTTGCAATATTGACTAATTTTATGATTTCACTAATTTTTCATCGTTTTCTATAAATCCCCAAGAGGGTTGGGGCGTGTCCATTTGGATGGGTTTCCCTTTTACAGTTGTTACTACTTTATTCACACACAACCATGGCATAGGTGCATGGATTTGGGATCACATCACAATTTTCACCCCCTGCAAACAAAGTTTCACGAGGAGGACTCGCCAGATTTCCCCTCGGCATGTAAAAAATTTTAGATACCCTCTTTTCAGCAAGTAAAAAATTAACTAGTTTTTTCTTCACTACTTATCCTAAACAAATAAAACCACCATTCTTTCTAGAACCTCTACTAGATCCATTGCATCCATCAACATACATATTTGGATCTGAAAGCATCCCTTAAGCCTTATGTTCGATGCTAACATCCTTTAATGATCTATATAAAATATGATGGTCTGCTAAGCTCTCCATTTAAAAGTCAAACCCCACCAATTATTCATCCTCATAATGAGAAAATGGCACAACATCTGAATTTCTGATTCAATCTCTTGGGTCACTGAACAAACATTAACTCCTTCAAATCCACACCTGGAATAGACAACCTAATGTCGAGTTCCTTCTCTATCTATTGAAACTCAGTTCTTCCTCCACACCTAAAAACATTCTTTGAATGGACCAACTTCTTGTTATGGTAAATTTTCAGTGATTCCAGGGGGTGGGAGGGCTATCAAGAGGGTTGGGGGGTGTCCAGGGGGTGTCCAAGGGGGTAGGGTGTGGGGGGTGGTGTCCAGGAGGGGTGGGGGGCTGTCCAGAGGGGTCGGGGGGTGTCCAGGGGGGTTTACAAGGGGGTGGGTGGGTGTGGGGGGTTGTCCAAGGGTGTGGGTGGGTGTTGGGGGTGTCCAGGGGGGTGTCCAAGGGGGTAGGGGGTGGTGTTTAGGAGGGGTGGGGGGGCTGTCCAGAGGGTTGGGGGCTGTCCAGGGGGTGTCCAAGTAGGTCGGGGGTGGGGGGTTGTGTCCAGGAGGGGTGGGGGTGCTTTCTAAAGGGGTCAGGGGCTGTCCAGAGGGGTCGGGGGGTGTCCAGGGTGGTGTCCAAGGGGATGGGTGGGTGTGGGGGCTGTCCAAGGGGGTGGCGGCCTGTCCAGTGGGGTCGGTGGGGTGTCCAGGGGGGGTGTCCAAGGGGGTGGATGGGTGTGGGGGGCTGTCCAAGTGGGTGGCGGCCTCTCCAGAGGGTATTTGGGGTTGTCCGGGTTGGTGGGGGGGCTGTCCAGAGGGTTGGGGGATGTCCAGGGGGGTGTCCAAGGGGGTAGGGGGTGGGGGGTGGTGTCCAGGAGGGGTGGGGGGCTGTCCAGAGGGTTCGGGGGGTGTCCAGGGGGGTTTACAAGGGGGTGGGTGGGTGTGGGGGGCTGTCCAAGGGTGTGGGTGGGTGTTGGGGGGTGTCCAGGGGGGTGTCGAAGGGGGTAGGGGGTGGGGGTGGTGTTTAGGAGGGGTGGGGGGGCTTTCCAGAGGGTTGGGGGGTGTCTAGGGGGTGTCCAAGCAGTTCGGGGGTGGGGGGTTGTGTCCAGGAGGGGTGGGGGTGCTTTCTAGAGGGGTCGGGGGCTGTCCAGAGGGGTCGGGGGGTGTCCAGGGTGGTGTCCAAGGGGATGGGTGGGTGTGGGGGGCTGTCCAAGGGGGTGGCGGCCTGTCCAGAGGGGTCGGTGGGGTGTCCAGGGGGGTGTCCAAGGGGGTGGATGGGTGTGGGGGGCTGTCCAAGTGGGTGGCGGCCTCTCCAGAGGGTATTTGGGGTTGTCCGGGTGGGTGGGGGGCTGTCCAGAGGGTTGGGGGATGTCCAGGGGGTGTCCAAGGGGGTAGGGGGTGGGGGGTGGTGTCCAGGAGGGGCGAGGGGCTGCCCAGAGGGGTCGGGGGGTGTCCAGGGGGGGTGTTATATCTTACTATATTTTGTTTAAAAAATAATATTCAAGCATATTTTTTTAAATACACATCGATTTGTTTTATATTTCAAAATTGTTTACATTCAAAATATGATTTTTTTCATATAAACATATATTTGTCTTTTCTAAAAAATATATATATTTTTGCTATTTGTTATAGGTAATAATGAGTCGAAGTTGGATTACGGCACATCGAATGAGCAATGAATATGAGGAAGGTGTTGACGCCTTTTTGGAATTTGCTAAATGAAGTGTTCCATGTAGTGACATTTTTTTCTGTCCATGCCTGAAATGTCTGAATATGAAGAAGTTGAAAAGTAGAGAGATAAAAGATCATCTGATTTTTCATGGTTTCAATCCGAGTTACAACCCTTGGATTTGGCATGGCGAAACTAGACAGAATGTCACTGATGATAATGAATCGCAAGATGGTAACTCCGATGGAATTGAAGAAATGATTCGCGATATTGTAGCAGAACAAATTGAGATAGAACCGACAGTTGCACGTCTATATGGTGATGCCGAAAAACCATTATATCCTAGTTGTACAGATTTTACGGTTTTGTCGGCGGTGATAAGATTGATTAACCTGAAGGCGAAACATGGATGGAGTGACAGAAGTTTTACAGAGCTGCTACAATTGATGAAAGACATTCTTCCAAAAGATAACGATCTTCCAGATTCACATTATAAGGCGAAAAAAATATTATGCCTGATGGGATTGGGATACAGGAAAATACATGCCTGTCCGAATGACTGCATTATATATAGGAAGGAATATGAATTTATGAAAGAGTGTCCTAAATGTGGGACATCACGGTATAAGGTGAAAGAAAAATCACAAGCTGATGTAGAGATTACAAAGCTCCCTTCAAAGGTATTTTGGTATCTTTCTATAATTCCTCGTTTCAAACATTTATTTGCTAATTCACATGATGCAAAAAGGTTAAGATGGAATGCTGATGAGCGGGTATGTGATGGAAAAATACGTCATCCAGCTGATTGTCCACAATGGAAGAAAATTGATGCCCGGTACCCTACATTTGGAAATGAAATTAGAAATCTGAGACTAGGCTTTTGCACAGATGGAATGAATCCATACCGAACCCTCAGTAGCACACATAGTTCATGGCCTGTTTTATTGGTAATTTACAACCTCTCTCCTGAAGTTTGTATGAAGCGCAAATATGTCATGTTGAGTATCATGATCTCTGGTCCAAAGAAACCCGACAATGATATTGTTGTATACTTGTCACTGCTGATTGATGATTTGAAACTGTTATGGGCTGATGGTATTAGGGTGTATGATTCTTATAAAATGGAATATTTTCAACTGCATGCAGTGCTTCTATTCACTATAAATGACTTCCCAGCATATGGAAATTTGTCTGGATACAGTGTTAAAGGGCATAAAGCATGTCCAATTTGCGAACAACAGACGTTATATTGTCAATTTCATCATGGGAGGAAAACAGTGTACATGGGTCATCGAAAGTTTTTGCCTATGGATCACCCTTATAGAAGACTAAAAAAGGCATTCAATGGCTCACAAGAATTTGATACTGCTCCAAAACCTTTATCCCCAGATTTGTATTTTGAGAGGGTGAAAAACCTTTATGTGACATTGGGAAAGACACAGAAATCTGGTAATGATAGACATGTTTGGAAGAAAAGGTCAATATTTTTTGAGCTACCATATTGGAGGTATCATGAAGTCAAACATAATATTGATGTCATGCACGTGGAGAAGAATATCTGTGATTCTTTGATCGGAACATTTCTAGATATTAAAGGAAAGACAAAAGATGGGTTGAATGCAAGGTTAGACCTACTATCAACGGGAATACGTTTGGAGTTAGCTCCCACTCCTAAAGGAAGACGAACATTTCTTCCCCCGGCTTGTCATACATTATCGAAGAGGGAGAAAAGTAGCTTCTGTCAGTGTCTTCATGATATCAAAGTGCCTCAAGGTTATTCTTCAAATGTAAAAAATTTTGTCTCATTGAAAGACTTGAAGTTGATAGGTATGAAATCACATGATTGTCACGTCATGATGCAACAAATTCTACCAGTTGCACTGCGTGGAATATTGCCCATCCATGTTAGAAAGACTATAATGAGGTTGTGTTATTTTTTCAATTCAATTTGTAACAAGGCGATTGATGTGAATACTTTGAACATTTTGGAAAAGGATGCAATTTTTATACTTTGTCATTTGGAAATGTATTTTCCTCCAACTTTTTTTGATATGATGGTGCATTTAATGATTCATCTGGTTCGAGAAATAAAGCTTTGTGGACCTGTATATCTTCGTTGGATGTATCCTTTTGAAAGGTATATGAAAATATTAAAGGGATATGTTAAAAATCCATATCGACCTGAAGCCTCCATTATTGAAAAGTATATTTCTGAGGAGGTAGCAGAGTTTTGTACGAGCTACTTGGCTACGACGCAACACATAGGTTTGCCTCCATCTCGCCATGAACGGGTTAATATTGAGGGAAAGGGGATTCGTGGCTTGAAAGTCAAATCACTGTCAGCTGAACAGATGAAGAAGTTAGAATCATACATCTTGAATAACATAGCTAATGTTCAACCGTATATCACATTGCATATTAATGAGTTGAAACAATGTCATCCAAAGAACAAAGAAATGTGGATTTTGAATGAGCACAACAAAACTTTTTTTCCATGGTTTAAAAAGACCTTGCTTGGTAGATCAGATGTATCAGAGACATTAAAATGGATAGTGGGTGTTCCATCTTTAAATGTGATAACATGGTCTGCTTATGACATTAATGGCTATACATTTCATACGAAAGCTCAGGACAACAGAAGTGCAGTTCAGAATAGTGGTGTATTGGTGTTTGCAGAAGCAATGCATTTTTCGAGTGCTAAGGACAGAAACCCAATTTCAGCATCAAGTGCATATTATGGAGTGATTGAAGACATATGGGAGGCTGATTAATTTAAAATTAAAGTTCCTGTTTTTAACTGTAAATGGTTTATCGGTAACAACAATGTCAGACACGATGAATTTGGAATGACACTTGTTAATCTGAATAGATTGGAAGACACAGCTGATTCTTTTATAATGGCAACACATGCCAAACAAATTTTCTATGTAGTAGATCAATCAGATATGCAGTGGGCTGTTGTTTTACAAGGGAAAAAACAATATGTTGGTGAGGATGAATTTGATGAAGATGCTGATTTTTGTGAGATCCCTACTTCCATGGAAAGATTAACAGAACATAATGATGAGTATGTTGAAGACATGGTTTGTTCCATAAGGAACGATCACGACGAAGGAATTTGGGAAAACAATCCAACTGTACATTCCTAAAATTACAGTTAACACATGTTTATTTCTTGTTTACATTTAGTTTTTTCATATAATGTTAGATATTGTAAATTTTTTACTTATTAAAACATGTATCAAACCAAAATGATAAAACAATAAAAACTGTAAAGAGGAGAAGTCCTGGGCTCACCGGCGGGCCGGTGGTGGATCACCGGTTGGCCGGTGGTCCAGACAGCAAAGCTCTGTCTGGTCCACCGGCCGGCCGGTGATGAGCCAGCGGCCGGCCGGTGGTCGAGATAGAGGAAGGCTCTCTGTCTGGTCCACCGGCCGGCCGGTGGTGAGCCAGCGGCCGGCCGGTGGCCCAGACAGAGCAAGGCTGTCTGGTCCACCGGCCGGCCGGTGGTGAGCCACCGGTCGGCCGGTGACACCAGGCAGTGGGCAAGTCTACTGCCTGGGTCCTCCGGCTGGCGGGTGAGCTCACACCGGCTGACCGGTGGACTCAGTGAGTCCACTTTTCAGCTTTCTTGGGACAACTCCTTGGCAACCTTTAGCCTATAAACAAAAACACTTGAAAACAAGTTAGAGCATAATAAGAGTGATTGTGATCATTAAAATCCAAGAGAGAGGGGTACAACTGACTGTGTTTACCATGTTTATCATTGTTTAACATGCTTACCATATTACCAATGTTTACTATTATGTAATTTAGTACACTTTTCTATTTTCTGATTAAGTAGTATTACAATATTTGAATTTGTATATTTGTGAACTAATGTTTGTTTTTTTGATTTGAAGGAAAATGACAGATCAATCAGTTGATCAGCCACATGATTCTGGAGATGAGCATATTGGTCATACATCAGGGGAGGAACATTCCCATGCTCCTATTACGAAAAAGAGTTTAAAGGATGGTAAGCGTGGGTGCACACGTTTACCAAAATTATCACTTTCCCGTACGAAGGAGGAGAGGATAGTCGTGGAGTTTGATGATGATGATCTTCCTAGAGGTCCAAATGCTAAAGATTTTAAGGGTTTTGTAGCAACTCAGGCTAAGAGCAAAGTAAGAATTCTCTATGATGATTGGAGAAGTGTGGATAAGGCGATAATTTCTCAGCTGTGGGAGACCATTTTGGTAAGATCTTTTGCTATTGTTTGACTGTTATTTAAATGTTTCTAGTATATATAATATTTTTAACCTCTTTTTTATCAGATGACATTTGATATTCCTGACACTGGAAGAGTCAGGAAGAAATGCTTATCGTTGGCTGCTAGGAGATGGAGGGATTTCAAATCAACCCTCTCATCTGATTTCATTTATGGTCATAGGAGTCGTGAGAATCCATGTCGTATATATCCTTTTATAGATGAAGACACATGGAGACAATTTTTTGAAAGTAGAAGAAAAGAATCATTTTTGGTAAGGGCAATGTAAACTTTTATAAGCTTTATTATATAAATGATCTTATTATTGTTTTGTTAATGATTATTTATTCTTAATTTACAGAAAACAAGGAAAGCTCATCAAGAGATCCAATCTAAAAATGTATACCCTCATAGTTTATCCCGGGGAGGGTATGCATTATTGGAAGAACAAATGATGGCAGAAAAATTTCAACAACTAAGAGCTGAGTCTTCAAGCTCTGGAGAGGTGGCCCCTCCATCCCCTCCATCTAGACATGAGAAATGGAAAAGAGCTCGGAAGGGGAAAAAAGGACAATATCTTTCGGAAGAATCGAGACTCGTAGTTGAGAGGATTGTAAGATATCTATTTTATTTATTTAAGTTTACTATTTTCGTCATATATTTCCAATCATTATAGAAATGTTCAATTAATTATTACAGAACTCTCTTGAGGAGCAGAGTTCACAGGGGACATTTACACCATCTGGGAGGGAAGATATTTTATCTGTGGCATTGGGAAAGCCCGAACATCCTGGCCGTGTAAGAGGATATCCGGCAGGTGTATCGGTAAGAAAAGTGTTGCCACGTTCCTCAACTTCTAACGTTGAGGGAGTTTATAAAAAAAAAAATAGAATCCTTGGAGGCTGAAGTCCATAATATTAATGCGACAATGGAGGACAAGATTAGAGCATCGGTGCAGTTTATGTTTGCAGACTTGCAAAGACAATTTCAGGGTGCAGCTCCCACTCCACCTCTCCCAGTAGCTCCCACTCCCCCACCTCAGCCTGCAGACCCCATTTTTGATCCTCCTCCTCCGCCGCAGCTACCTACTTATTGTGAGTTGTATGTTGATGATCCTCAACATCATATAGTTGCATATGGGATGGTATATTGTATAGGAGATACAGTTCATCATCAACAGTTAGAGGTAGAGAATCAGAGGGTCACTGTACAGGATATTATAGATAGATCAGCTCGGATACCATTACCTACAGATGAGGTGACGACAGTTGGACATAGTATCAGCCATTTTTTACTTTGGCCATCCAGACTTCTTCGACTCATTACCATAGAGGTATGGATGTTATATCTTTTATTTTATATTTTTATTAATGTTTTATCATTTGAAAACTAATATATTTTTCAATTTATTTTTACAGGAATACTTCAAAGGTAAAGAAATACTGTATAGACAACAACAAAGACAGATAGCTATGACATCAGATGCAGATACTAGCAGTCTTGAAAAATTGTCAAGATATTCAAATTTGTTGGCGGATCATTATGAATTTACAATGGAAGCTCATGTCTGTGGACGTGAACTAAGTGTGGGGATTATGAAAACTGAAATCATGGAGTTTGTCACTGGAGATAAGTTGGGCATCAACGTGGTGCAAATTTTTATCATGTAAGTCTTAACACCTTTTCCTTGCATTATATTTATTAAAAATGTATACTTATGTCTTCTTTGTATTAGGTATCTGTATAAAATTTGTGAGAGGAATGAGCTGACAGATGTATATGGATTCGTGGACCCACAATTGATTTCCCCTGAAGCATGTGCATTGGATGAGGAACAAAGAATGATTTATATTGCTGATAGATTTGAAAAGAATGTAATCACATAGTGTTGGATGATGCCTTTTTGTGAGAAGTATGAAACACATCCCTCTCAAAGAGTTAATTATCTTTTAACATAAAAACCCACTAACGTTAAATTTCCTTTTATCAGGGATCATTGGATGTTAGGGGTTTTTTGCCCTAGGGAGAAAGCACTTTATTGGATATTCTCTCTCCATGATGATGTGCGAGAAAGTTTTAAGAATATATTGGAAACGTAAGTTTCAATTTCACAATAGTTTTATATATTATAATGAATTTTAAATTTACCCCATTCGTATTATTTTCTAACAGGGCATGGGTCCACATTCGAAAAAGCGCAAAGAAAAGGAATTTCAATATCAAATATGTACATGCGAAGGTAAATATCCATTTATAATTTGTACATTTTGATTTATTAAATAAAAATAATATATTGAATTTACACTCATTCAAACAGAAATGTCATGAGCAACAAGGCATCATCGAATGTGGATATTACATGTTAAGATTTATGTATGAAATAATAACAACTGGGACAGTTCTGAGTTTTGACCTGGTAATATTTCCTCTTTCTGATAATATTTCAATTTGATTTATTCATTATACACATTGACTACTATCCTTTTCCTTTGTAGCTTTTTAATGACCCTCAACCCTTTACTGCTGAAGATATCAAACACTTACAATTGGAGTGGTCAAATTATTTTACAGGTTTGATTGACTTTTAGTTGTTTGTAATGTAAAATGTAATTTTGAATATTGTCAATGTAATTGTGTATTTCGTAGTCGTTTAGGTTGGATTTAGTTTTTTTTAAGTTGACAGTGTAAGTTTTGAATGTTATATAAGTGAATGTTTAATTTTTCTCTACTTCTTGTTTTGGTCTACTGTTGATGGTTTTTCTGGTCTGGATTTTGGTATGGGGGGAGAGGTTCCAAGGGGGTGGGTGGGTGTTTGGGGGGTGTCCAAGGGATATGGGAGGGGTGTCCAAGGTGTGTTTGGGGCTGTCCTAGGGGTCGGGGGGTGTCCAAGGGGTAGGGGTGTCCAAGGGATATGGGAGGGGTGTCCAAGGTGTGTTTGGGGCTGTCCAAGGGGTCGGTTGGGTGTAAATGAGGGTGGGGGGGGGGGGCTGTCCAAGGGGTGGGGGCTGTCCAAGTGGTGGGGGGTGTCCAAGGGATATAGGAGGGGTGTCCAAGGGGTGTTTGGGGCTGTCCAAGGGGATGGGGGGGGGGGTTTCCAAGGGGTCGGGGGGGGGGGGGGGGTTTCCAAGGGGTCGGGGGGGTGTCCAGGGGGTGGGGGGCTGTCCAAGGGGTGGGGGGTGTCCAAGGGGTGGGGGGGTGTCCAAGGGGTGGGGGGGGTGTCCAAGGGATATGGTAGGGGTGTCCAAGGGGTGATTGGGGTTGTCCTAGTGTTCGGGGGGTGTAAATGAGGGTGGGGGGGCTGTCGAAGGGGTGGGGGGGTGTCCAAGGGGTGGGGGGTGTCCAAGGGATATGGGAGTGGTGTCCAAGGTGTCTGGGAGTTCTGTCCAAGGGGCCGGTTGGGTGTAAATGAGGGTGGGGGGGGGGCTGTCCAAGGGGTGGGGGTGTTCAAGGGGTGGGGGGTGTCCAAGGGATATGGGAGGGGTGTCCAAGGGGTGTTTGGGGCTGTCCAAGGGCTCGGGGGGTGTCCAGGGGTCGGGGGGGTGTCCAAGGGGTCTGGGAGGGCAATCAAGGTGCGGGGGGTGTCCAATGGGTGTTTGAGGCTGTACTAGGGGTCTTGGGGGTGTAACTGAGGGTGGGGGGGAAGTCCAAGGGGTGGGGGGTGTCCAAGGGGTGGGGGTGTCCAAGGGATATGGGAGGGGTGTCCAATGGGTGTTTGAGGCTGTACTAGGGGTCGTGGGGGTGTAAATGAGGGTGGGGGGGCTGTCCAAGGGGTGGGGGGTGTCCAAGGGTTGTGGTGGGGCTCCAATGTGGTGGGGGAGGGATGGCCAGGTTGTTAGGTGGGTATAGATGAGGGTGGGGTTCAGTTGGGGCTTGGGGGAGGGATGGCATGGTTATTTTTGTTGTTTGATTTCTGGTTGCTTTTTGGTGAGAGCAATGCAAATATTTTTTTAAAAAAATATCGCTTTCACGTCGGTTATTTTATAACAGACGTGGTAAATAAATCGGTAGGGGTTTATCACGTCGGTTTTTTCGAGAACCGACGTGCTAAACCTTTCCCGGGCCTTTTATCACGTCGGTTCTTAATATAACCGACGTGCTAAAAGGCCTGGGAATCGATTTACCACGTCGGTTATTGGATAACCGACGTGCTAAAACATTTCCCAGGCCTTTTTATCACGTCGGTTATTTAAGAAACCGACGTGATAATAGGCCCGGGGAAGGGTTAATCACGTCGGTTATGTCATAACCGACGTGATAAACGATATCCCAGGCGTTTTATCACATCGGTTTAGAAATAACCGACGTCATAAACCCCCCCGCGCATATTTAGCACGTCGGTTATTATATAACCGACGTGCTAAACCCCCCCACCCGCTGTTTATCACGGCGGTTATATAATAACCGCCATTATAAATCCCCATCCCCCATCATTTTTCACGTCGGTTATTAATGAACCGACGTGATAAACACTGTGATGTTAGGGATGTTACGTCGGGTTTTAAATAACCGACGTAAAAAATGTTATTTATAACGTCGTCCGTATTAACGTCGCCTAAAAACCGACGTAAATAATGAAAAATAACCGAAGTAAAAAATGTTTTCTGCACTAGTGGAAGCATGGTGGAGATTGTCTTAAAGGGACTAGAAAATGTTTTAAGTGTGGAAAAGAAGGTCATCGAGAAGCTGAGTGTCGAAGTAATGGAAAAAGGGTTTCTAATGATGTGAATAAAGAAAACACTGCAGAGAACGCACCACCAACACTTCAATGCTTCAAGTGCATGGAAATGGGGCATTATGCTAATAAATGCCCTAATCCAAGGGTTAGTGATGATCAACATGAGCAACCACTGAAGGCAAAGGACAAAGGGAAGTCACATGCGATCACTATTGGCAATGTTGAATATGACAACGATGTGGTGGAATGATTAAGTGTTTATGTAATGGGATTCCAAAATAGTGTTGTATATAGTATCGTGGAATATTGGAATATTTATGTATTGGTCTATTGTGGTTTTCAATAATTTTATGGTACCAGTAACCATGGAAAGTGATTCAGATATTTTTGGAAAAAGAATGATATGCGCATAATGAAGGGAAAATGAGAAAATTAAATATTTGACAGTATTCATGAGCTCATGATTGATATAAGGACTAAGTGATATCATGGTTTGAGTATATAGAATTTTGAGGATTTTGGTATGTGGAAAGTGTTAACTTTAAACTGCATTCATGTTTTCACTAAGGTATTCAAGAGAATACATGATTGAGGAATTTGAATGTTTGGAATGTGACCAACAAAACATATCTTATGATATATGGGGATCAACGATGGTATTAAATCTCTGGTAATCGTTTTCAATATGTTATGAGAGTGGACTGCAGTATTATGGATAAGCCTAAAGATTTGAATGGATTATGTTGGACATAAGTGAGTATTGTTTAAGGATAGAAGTTTTTTTTTCTCGATATTATTGATGGGATGTTATAGTAATGTAGTTTTAGAAAAAGGACAACCTGCAGGACGGGCGACAGCCCATCACGTCGGACAAGGCTGTGGAAATCGAACCCACAATTGAATTGTGACTGGCCTTTATCGCCTACCACTGGCATACAGGAAGTCCCTGTTTAGTAGAAACTAGTTTTATTATATTAAGCAGTATGATATATGAAGTATAAGTCTATTTTAGGAACCATATATGATTAATCTCACTATAGATCGACTTATGTATATAATTTTTGCTAACCTTTTGTTTGAGACAGATGGAATGACCCATCATTCTATCACATGATCTGCTAACACTTCACGAATTACAAATTCAACTTCATTTATTTAAGAGATGAAGTGGAAATTTTTCAAGGCACGAACAATAGTGTGACTGTACCAAAATAAAGTAAGTATTTATTCTAATTCAAATTCTTCAACTTTAGGGAAACGATCCTTAAAACTAAAAAATGTTGTCCTAGTGATCTTATATCTGATTAATTGGATGGTACCTTAGATCATCACAAATTTATGGATTTGTGATTGTTGGATTTTCCATAAGCCATGTTCTCTACCACTCTCCATCAGAACATGATGGTTAGATTTCTCTTCCATATCCATATTTTCACCTATGTGGAAACCCAGTGATTAGTTTATTTGGGTAACCGTTAAGTTTCATACTTTTGTTTTTAAATATTGGTTTTGGTATTCCTTTTTACGATGTGGGTTTCTATTAAATAAACTTTCGAATAGTAAACCATTTATAACCCCGACGAATTTCGAGGGCGAAATTCATTTTAAGGGGGGTAGAATGTAACACCCCGAAATTTTATAAAAAATATTCTTGTTAATTTCACTAATGTATTGTGTTGTACGCTACACCAAAAGGAGCTTGCACAATACGCATCCTTGACTTTCCTTGTGTTACACGCAATCACGAACTTTCTCGATAGCGTGTGTAGTACGTAATACCGAGTTTCACTAAACAACGATATGCTATTAAAATATTATTAAAACTAGCCGTTATTAATAGTAATAACCACCTTTTAAAATTTTAGAAATTTTATCTCTCAAAATGGACTTTATTTTTGGATTCGGAGTATCGAATTTAGCCTAAGGTGAAATTTTGGTACTTTTCGGATAACTTTCATATTCTGATGAATAGTGAAAATTACTAAATTTTAATTAAAAACAACTTTTTTAATCAAAATAATTAATAGTGATAAATTATTAATTTGAGTGGTTTTAAAGTATATTTAGAATATATTTTTACAATTTAATACAATGTTGGTCATTGGATGTAATTTCACATTTAAACCAGACATAATCAAGTGTCAATCTTTTGATAGATATTGTTTCTTAAAAACACGCTATATGTTTTAATAGCTGGATTTAATTATAAAATTAATTAATGCAATTTCTATGTTATGAATTTGGTAAAATAGACTTCATTTTTGAATTCGGAATATGAAATATAGCTTAGGATGAAATTTTGGCATTGTTCTGAAAAACATCAATTTTTGATGAATAGTGAAACTACTAAGTGGTAGTTAAAAAAACTGAATTTTTCATAAAACATAATTTTACCGCTTCTGTGAATGGAATTTCAAAAATCCGAGAGACACGGTTGATGTCAGTAAGTAAAATGTGGTTCAATGAGATGGAAATAATTTTTGGTGAATAATAACTTTTTACTTTTATTTACCACGGTTAAAAGTAAATACGGTAATTAAGGGTAAAAATGATATTAATATTACCCTAACACATGTCCTAATCCTATTGTACAAGTGTATCTCAACCAAAAACAACCTTATGTGTAAAATATTATCATTTAGGCCCACTTGGATTAAATTAGGACATTTATTATTATTTAATTCAAAGAAGAGTTAAAAGAGTTAAAATCAAAGTTTATTTACTAAAACATTTTTAATATAGTGTTATACATAAGATAAATTCGATTTTAAATATTAATTATAAAGCTAAAAATATTTCATACATGATGGTATTTTATTTGTAATTTTTAGACATCAAATAATTTAATTTATTTATGACACAAAGATGATGCAGTAATTATCTTATTAATGAAATATTGACATAATTGATATTATAAATACCAAAATAAATGTAATTTAAGACTTTTTATGAATTCCACTAATTTTCTAGGTTACTATGATATATTATTGTTTATTTAATCAACTTGTTTCGAACATATAATTCTGTTATGACTTTCACAAAAATCATATATCAAATTGTGTCAAAATTGACACAAAATAGTTTTTAAATAAAATATTATATTATTAATTGTTATTTTATTCCTAAAAATATAAGGTTCGGCCAAATGACATAGCTAAGGATATATATATTAATAATAAACAATTTGGGGTTCGTTTGGCATGTTATAGTACGTGTATTAACCATATAGTGAAAGAAAACAAAAAGACACGGTAAAAGTTAAATTATATAACTTAGAGTTAAATCTAATTGATAAGGTTAAAATAATACCCTAAACCTGTCTAAATCTTATTGGTTGATAGTATTTCGACCCATCCCCACTTTAGCTTCGAAATAAGACCCTTTGGAACCATTATATACCGATTTTGACATTAATATAAAATAATATTTTGAGGTATTCCTAAGGTGCCCCTCTCCTCCCTTATAAAAGGACACCTCCTCCCCCTCCTCCTCACACCAAATTGAGCACTCAAGCTCGGCCAACCCCTGCCAAAATCCCTTCTCCACTTCCCTAGTATGATCCTATAGGTCCTGGTCTTCTTCAAAGACCAATCATAGTTTCCTAAGTGGAGGATTCAAAGAGGCGTTCCAAAGAAGAGGTAATATCCATTACCGATCTTTTCAGTTTATTTCTTCTTCAACTTCTTATTCTTTAGTTGTTTCATGATAAAGTAATAACATAAGTATATCTTATATACTGATATGTTATTATAAATATGAAACAACTCTAATTAACCTTCTATCCATCCTACGGAAAAACGAAATCACTGCGCGTGCGTACGTACGGAATACCGTCTCCACGCCGTGGTGTAATCTATTTTCCGCCACCACCTTAATTGGATGGGTATAAAGGTGTAATGAGTAACTATATATGATTATTATAAAGTGATATTGATACTGAAATTTTATACATACACTTCAACACAATTCCACGACCATGGGAACGATATCATCGCTCGTGCGTACGTACGGACTACCGTCTCCACGACGCGATGAGATTCATTCTCAATGATTAACCATTCATGAATGATTATAAAGTATATATAATAAGTACTAATGAAATATATGACCTAATAATGATACTGGAATTATTTATATTTATATGTATGTCATCTACTTAATTCCATTCAATTCAATAAGGAAACAAAAACAGCGTTCATGCGTACGTACGGACTACCGTCTCCATGAACGGTGTATTTCTTTCCATTTACTGATTTATTATATATGTATATTCTGAATATATATATATATATATATAAATCATGTTTTATATTCTGGAATTAAGTAATCATGATCTACGTAATCATATGAATAATTACAAGTTAAAAACATGAACGACAAATGAGACGATTTTACCCAAAACGCTACTTTAACATGAATTTACAAAAGAACGGGTAATATAATGTCATAAGTGAACCATATATGATATAATAACAATGAATATGATTCTGGAATAAGTCAATAACATGATTTAAATCATTATACAGGAGGTTCGGACACATACGAAGCAAATCAGACCTAAGGTAAGGGAAATATCACAATCTCATTTTTATCCGAGATTGTTTATACTTTAGTATTTACTAGGGTGAATTTTATCATCAACATCCATGTTTTCTCAATATGTAATATTATTTCCATCCTCCTACAATTGTTTAAATCCAATTTTACCCTTCGATGAGTTTTTAGTAAAGGATATGAAAGGAATCTTTTGTAATTTTTTGTACGAGGTACTTTTTGACTTTTCCGACAAAAGTACGAGAAGAATGTTTTTTTAAACTTATACGGATTGAATGGATTTTTAAAAAATTATTTCCAAGAGGATTTCCTTACAATTTTTCAAGTTTATTTTTAATCAACTTCTTTTAGTTTAGAATTGTATGACTTGTTAAGAATGGAAAAGTGTTTTTGAAGTTGAAAAGATATTTTCCTCAAGAATTGAGTTCAAGTGTTTAATCAAAATTATTTTCCATCTAAGATAATAAGGGGTTCTGTTTTTATCGCTATTATTACATTGATTTGATTATGTTGTGATGGAATTATTTTTATGAATTCCTTTATTGTATATGAATTGTTTTATGATGTCATGATGTTTAAGATTCCCATCTTTATTACATGGGTTATGCAATGATGTATGGTTTATGATTTTGTGGAACACATAAGAATGATATCATTATGAGATGGGTGGGAACTATATCTCCCTCCAATGCATTGGGTAAAGATTTTATATCTCATGAGATAGACAGGGCTGGAACGGTAGGTTATACCGGTTCAGTGAAACAGGACTGAAACGAGGGTTACTCGATTCAGAAAGGGACTTTGTCCACTATGATAGTCATGGAAATGAGTCTTGACTAACAAGAAATGATTCTCTATGAATATTTGTGAATGCCAAAAAGTTTCATGTTTTAAGTTATGATTATTGTGATTACATTTCACTACCATGATTTATCCCATGTTATGAAATTATGCTCTCTTTTGCAGGTTATGATTTCCAAAATGTTATGTTCTTATGAATACGATGTGATTGATATTTCTTTTGTTTACCCTTACTGAGCATTTGAGCTCACCCTTTTATGTTTTATTTTCCCCAGGATATAAATAAAGGTTTTAGGTAAAAAAAAGATCTTTATGGGAGATGTTGAAGATCTTTCACCACGATTAGAAGATTTTATTCCGAGTTTCCAAAGACACTAAACTATTACGATCCTTGTGTGTGTGTTTTTGTTATGTACTAAGTATTCTGCAAAAGTAATGTAATGTCAATGTACGTCAAGATACGGGTCTCTACAAGCAGTATATCTATTGGAAGGTGAAGCTGATCAATAGTGGAATCTTATCAAGAATATGAGGCCAAGAGATGAAATTGAGTCCATGGAATTGGTCGTGTTCAATAACTTATTTTTCAATAATTACATCCCTCGTATTCTTCAGAAAAAGATGGAGAAGCAGTTTCTTGAACTAAAACAAAAGGATGATGAATCTGTTGGTACCTATGAAGCAAATTTTACAAGTCTTGCAAGATACACTTCCGGAATTGTTATCCACCTAAGAGTAATATTGTTCGATTATTTAGTGGCTTAAAACCATGTCTTCGAAGGGTGTTAGACATAAGGGAGTTCAATAAATATGAGGAAATCGTTCGATGTGCTCTCAAGGTTGAGATGGAGATTGGAGTAACCCATCAGTCATATGCGTTTGATAAGGAAGAGAAAATGGAATTGAAAGGAAAATCTAAAAACCACACTGAAAAGAAGATTAGTTTTACCTTATGCTCAAAGTTTCGAATGAAACATGGAGGGAGTTTTCTTAAAGGGACATGTAAATGGTTCAAATATGTAATGGAAGGTCATTGGGAATTTGAATTCCGCAATGATAGGAAGAATATTTCCAGTGATGTGAACAAAGAAAAGGCTACACAGAGTGCACCTCCTACACTTCAATGTTACAAGTTCAAGGAAATGGGGCATTATTCAAATCAATGCCTTAATACAAGGGTTGTTGATGATGATTGAATTTAACAAACTCTTAAGGCCAAAGGCAAAGGAAAGTCACATGCAATTTCTATCGGCGATGTGGAGTATGATAATGAAGTGGTGGAAGGTACACTTACTATCCACTCTAAAGAAGAAAATGTTTTATTTGATTCTGGATCCACCAACTCTTTTATTTCTGATGAATTTTCTAAGAGTATCATTCTATTACCTCAACAATTAGATGTTGAGTTAGATGTGACTACCCCTAATGGCACAACAGTCACATCAAAAGTTTACAATTCTTCTCTGATTGAAGTTTGGGGGAAAGTTCTTCCTGAAAATCATGTGATCCTTCCTATAGTAAAATTTATGTGATTCATTGCATGGATTGGATTTCTTTATATTGACCTCATATCAATTTCCAAAGAAGGGAAGTCACTTTTCATATTCCAGACCAATCTAAGATCGTCTATTAATGCAATGATGAACATAACCTTAAAGTGGATATTTATTCCATCTTACGGGTCTTGATTCTACTAAATGAATGTTATTTATCTCAAATGGTATGTGAGAAACTCATGATTAAGAATATGCCCATTGTACGGGAGTTTGATGATGTCATTCCAGAGGAATTTTCTGGTCTTCCACCAAATCATGATGTTGAGTTTTCAATTGAACTCATACCGGGTTCTATTCCCATTTCAAAGACACCTTATAGAATGGCCCCAATTGAGTTGCAAGAATTGAAGAAGTAACTCCAATAGAATCTTGATAATGGATTTATACGCCCTAGTGTGGCACCTTGTGGAGCACCTATTCTGTTTGTTAAGAAGAAATATGGATCAATGAGACTCTGTATTGATTATCAAGAACTTAACAAAATCAATATCAAGAAAAAATATCCTCTCCCACGCATTGATGACTTATTTGACTAACTACGTGGAGCTCAATACTTTTCCAAGATTGATCTTCATTCAGGGTATCATCAATTAAGGGTCAAAAGGTAGGATATACCAAAGACGGATTTCCGTACAAGGAATGGACACTATGAATTTATAGTGATGCCATTTGGTCTTACTAATGCCTCTGCTATATTCATGGATATGATGAATAGATTCTTTAGAGACTATCTTGATCAGTTTGTGGTTGTATTTATAGACTATATTCTTGTCTATTCAAAGAGAAAGGAAGAACATGAAGATCACTTGAGAATTTTATTGAAGGCACTGAGAAAGGAGAAGCTTTATGCCAAATTTACCAAGTGTGAATTTTGGCTTCAAAAAGTTTCATTTTTGGGTCACATAATCTCAAAATAGGGGATATCTGTGGATCCAACAAAAACAGAGGTTATCGAAAGATGGTTGATACCAACAACAGTAACCAAAATCTGATGTTTTCTCGGTTTGGATGGATATTATAGACATTTTCTTAATGATTTTTCATGATTATCTAATCCACTCACCTAGTTGACTCGAAAAGGAGTTATGTTCGTGTGGACGGAGGAATGTGAAGAGAATTTCAAAGAGTTGAAAAGAAGGTTATCCAGTTCCCCAGTGCTCAAACTCCCTTATAGTGGAGAAAGTTTGTGGTCTACATTGATGCATCCAAGAATGGATTGGGGTGTGTTCTCATGACAAATGATATGGTGATAGCTTCTGCCTCACGACAGTTGAAAATACATGAGCAAAATTACCCAACTCATGATTTGGAGTTAGCTGCGGTAATGGGATAATAACGTTCAGGAATCAGGTTCCTGTTTCTACCATCCCAGAATTATAGAAGGAGCGGTTGGATGAGGCTCATAGTTCTTCATTCTCTATTCATCCTGGAAGAATGAAGATGTATAGGGACCTAAAAGAGTACTTTTGGTGGGATGGCATGAAAAAGATGTTGTTGAATATGTCTCTCGATGCTTGGTTTTTCAGCAAGTTAAAGCTAAGAGACAGGAGTCTAAGGGGATGTTACATCCATTACCCATACCCGAATGGAAATAGGAAAGCATCACTATGGACTTTGTCACTGGACTTCCTAAAATATCCAGAGGAAATAATGCTATCTAGGTTATAGTTGATCATCTTATGAGGTCAGCAGACTTCATTTCTATAAGAGAGGATTTCTCTCTTGATCAGCATGTTAGGATATATGTAAAAGAAGTGGTAAGATTGCATGGAGTACCACTTTACATTATATCTGATTGGGATCCGAGGTTTACCTCAAAGTTTTGGCGAAGTCATCGGCATACTCTGGATATAGAGTTGAGTTTCAGCACTGCTTATCATCCTTAGACAGACAATCAGTCTGAGAGGACAATTCAAACACTAGAAGGCATGTTGAGAGATTTATCTATGGATTTCAAAGGTGGCTAAGATCAACACCTACCTTTGGTGATTTTTTTTATAATAATATCTTTCACTCCGGTATTCAGATGGCTCCTTATGAAGCTCTCTATAGAAATAAATTCCGTACTCTAACTTGTTGGGATGAGGTTGGGGAAAAAAATCTATTAGGACCTGATCTTGTTGATAAGATGGCATAAAAGTTCTGATCTATTCAAAAACACATAAGAGCAGCTCAGAGTCGACAAAAAGGTTATGCTGATAACCGAAGGAAAGAACTAGAGTTTGAAGTGGGTGATAAAGTGTTCTTACGAATATATCCTTGGAAGAGAGTAATGAGATTTGGAAAGAAGGGAAAGTTGAGCCCTAGTTATATCAGTCCTTTTAAAATATTGGATCTTGTTGGGAAGGTAGATTACCGATTGGCTCTTCCACCGAATCTCTCTCAAGTTCATGATGTGTTCCATGTATCTCTCCAGAGAAAGTACATACCCGATCCTTCACATGTACTCAGATTAGAAGTTGTACCTCTGGAGAAAGATCATTCTTATGAAGAACAACCGATAGAGATTCTAGATCATATCTAAAAATTCCTACGGAACAAGACCACACGCTTGGTGAATGTTTTATAGAGGAACCACCAATTAGAAGAAGCTAAATGGGAGCTTGAGAATATGATGAGGGAGAGGCATCCTCATCTGTTTGTTACAAAGTAACGAATTCGAGGGAGATTTTCATTTTAAGGGGGGTAGAATGTAACACCTGAGATTTTTATGATAAATATTTTGTTATTATGAATCATTCACTACACACAACACTAGATTGGCTAGCATTACATTCATTCTCAACCTTCCTTGATAGCTTGTGTTGTACGCAATACCGAGTTTTACTAAACAACGATATGCTATTAAAATATTATTTAAACAAACCGTTATGAATAGTAATACCCATATTTTGAAATTTTATAAATTTTTTCTTTCAAAATGGACTTCATTTTTGGATTTGGAATATCGAAATTAACATAGGGTGACTTTTTGGTATTTTTCTGAAAACATTCAATTTTTGATGAATATTGAAAACACATGGTTACTATTTAATAACCGACTAATTATTTAAAGAATTATTTATTTTATTTAAATTTATTTTAGGCAAAAATTGATACATAATACATATATAAGTTCAATGTAATTAATTGGAGTCATTTTATAATAATTTAAGATATTAAAAATTTTTATTGAACTTTTCACCAACTTTTACCCACCTTCGAGGAGAATTTGGAAATTTACATAAAACATAATTTTACCAATTCTGTGAATGAAATTTCCGAAATCTGAGAGACATGGTTGTTTTTAGTAAGTAATATTTGGTTCAATGGGATGAAAATAATTTTTGGTGAATAGTAACTTTTTACTTTTATTTACCACGGTTAAAAGTAAAAAGGGTAATTAAGGGTAAAAATGATATTATTATTACCCTAACACATGCCCTAATTCTATTGGATAAGTTTTATTCGACCAAAAACAACCATAGGAATAAAATATGATCATTTAGGTCCACTTGGATTAGATTATGACATTTAATATTATTTTATTTACAGAAGAGTTAAAATAGTTAAAATTAAAGTTTAATAACTAAAACATTTTTAATATTGGGTTATAAATAAGATAAATTAGACTATAAAAAATCATTAGAAATATACAAAGATTTAATACATAATGGTATTTTATTTATAATTTTTAGATATTAAATAACTTAATTTATTTATGACACAATGATGATGTAATAATTACCATATTAATGAAATATTGACATCATTGATTTTATAAATTCCCAAATAAATGTAATTTGAGACTTTATATGAATTACACTAATTTTATAATTTTATATGAAATATTATTATTGATTTAAATAATTTTTTTGATCTAATAATGATGTTATGAGTTTCACAAAAATCAATTACCAAATAGTGTCAAAATTGACATAAAATAGTTTAAAAAAATTATTATATTATTAATTGTTATATTATTATTAAAAATCTACGGTTCGGCCAAATGACTTAGATAAGGTTATATATGTTAATAATGAACCACTTGGGGTTCTTTTGTCTTGTTATAGAAAGTTTATTAACCATATAGTGTAAGAAAACAAGAAGACACGGTAAAAGTAAAATTATTTAACTTAAAGTTAAATCTAAAGGATAAGGTTAAAATAGTAACCTAAACATGTCCAAATTCTATTGTATGAGAGTATTTCTACCCATACCCACCTTTTATTTAAAATAAATCAATTTGGAGATATTAAAAACTGAATATGACTTTATAATAAAATAAAATTTTTAGTTTTTCCAAAGGTTCCCCTCTCCTCCCTTATAAAATGGAACCTCCTCCCTCTCCTCCTCACACAACTTTGAGCCATGAATCTCAGACAAAACCTGCCAAATTATATCCTCCACTTCCCTAGAAACATCCTATAGGTCTTGGTCTTCTTCAATGACCATCTCTAGTTCCCTAAGAGAAGGTTAAGAAGAGGCGCGTCAAAGAAGAGGTAATATCCATTACTGATCCTTTCCAATTTATTTCTTCTTCTACTTCCTCTTATTTAGTTGTTCCATTATGATGTAATAACATCAGTATCACTCATATAGTGATATGTTATTATATATATGAAACAACCCTATTACACCTTCTATCTATCCTACAGAAAATGAAATCACCGCGCGTGCGTACGTACGGAATATCGTCTCCACGCCGTGGTGTAATATGTTTTCCACTACCACCTTACATGGATTGGTATAATGGTGTAAAGAATAACTATATATGATTATTTTAAAGTTATATTTATTCTGAAATAGTATACATACACTTCAATACAATTCCACGATCATGGGAACGATATCTTTGCCCGTGCGTACGTACGGCCTACCGTCTCCACGATGTGATGCGACTCATTCTACATGATCTTCATTGAATAATGATTATATAAATGAATTTAATGAATAAATATGATATATATTACACTAATACCATTCTAGAAATGAGGTATCTATATCCTAGAAATAAGAATAAGAATTTATTCAACAAAACACGCATAAGAACAAAAAGCAATAAACACCTGAATAACAAGTAGTAATGAAATATTACTAATAAGAAGATAAGAATATGACAATATATGATATAATAACAATGAATACAATTCTAGAATAAGTCAATAACATTATTTAAATCATTATACAGGAGGTTCAGATATGTATGAAGCAAATCAGATCTAAGGTAAAGGAAAATCACACAATCTCATTTTGATCTGAGTTTGTTTTTACTTTGGTATTTACTAGGGCATATTTATCATCCACATCCATGTTTACTCAATATGTAATATTATTTTTATCCTAATACAATTGTTTAAATCCAATTTTACCTATAGGTGTATTTTTAGTAAAAGATATGAAAGGAATATTTTTTCGTTATAAATACGAGATACTTTTTGACTTTTCCGGCCCAAGTATGAGAAGAATGTTTTTTTACATATACGGCATGAATGGATTCATAGAAAATTATTTCCATGAAGCTTCCTTTACATGTTTTCAAGTGTATTTTAAATAAACTTATTTTAGTTTAAAATTTAATGACATGTTAATAAAGGAAATATTTTTTTGAATTAGAATGAATATTTTCCTCAAGAATGGAGTTCAAGTGTTTTATCAAATTTATTTTCCATCTATGATAATATGGGGTTCGGTTTCTATACCTATTTTTACATTGATTTGTTTATGTTATGATGGAATTATTTTTATGATGTCCTTTTATCGTATATGTATTATGTTATGATGGCATGATGTTTAAGAATCCCATTTTTATTACATGGGTTATGCTATGATGTATGATTTATGATCTTGTGGTACACATTAGAATGATATCATTATGAGATTTATGGGACCTATATCTCCTTCAAATTACTTGGGTAAAGACATATATCTCATGAGATAGACATGGAAAAAACGACAGGTTAATCTAGTTCAGTGAAACAGGACTGAAATGAGGAGTGAACTTGGTTCAGAAATGGACTTTATCCTCTAAGATAGTCTTTGCAATGACTCTTGAATAGTAAGAAATGATTCTATATGATTATGTGTGTATGCCACAAAGTTTCATGTTTTTTTTATGATTGTTGGGATTACATTTCACTACTATGATTTATCCCTTGTTATGATATTATGATCTATTTTGCAGGTTAAGATTTTTGAAATTCTATGTTCTTATGAATTTGATATTTTCTTTGTTTACACGTACTCAGAATTTGAGCTCACCCTTTTTTATGTTTTCTTTCCCTAGGTCAGGAATAAGGTTATTAAGTTGTATATTCCAAAAGGGACTCTATATATGATGAAATAAATGGGAGACAATGTAGATGCTTTATGAACCAGTTGTTTATGTTTCCCAGTTTCTAAAGAAACTATACTTATACGGTCCAACCATGGTTTTATAATAATAGTGCTTCAATTTTTAAGTAATAAAAATGTATGTAAAGTATGGGTCATTATACTGTGTCGCAGGGCGGCGGCACTGGGAAGGAATAAGCAATGCAATAGACCCAGCATGAGCAGGATCCCAAACCTTCTACTATCAGAGGTACTATTTTTTTAGCTTATGTCTCATCTTCAGTACTTTTTGAAATGGGTGATACACATAGTTTCATATCTATGCCCATTGTGGAAAGCCTTGGGATCTGTGTTTCTAATTTTGTTGATATCATGACGCTAGACACTCGGTTGGGGACTAGAACGGTTGGTGTGCGTCAGTGCAAGTATTGCCCCCTTGAGGTTGGTGGGTGTCACATTCTTTGGGACCTGTTTGTCTTCGAGATGACAGCTTATGAAGTCATTCTCAGGATGGACTGGTTGGTTCCATTTCGAGCCTTTGTAGACTACAATTATCGCAGGGTGCGTTTCACATCTCTAGAGGGAAAAGAGTTTCTATACAAGTGTTAATTGGATGTTCAGGCGAGTCGAGCTGGACCAGAGCATCATGGGCGAGGTGGAGTCACAGCACAGATTGCGTGTTTATATCTAGATGATCTGGGGACTTGTCAGGTGGATTTCCCACAAGTGTTTTATCGTTTCATGGATGTCTTCCCCAATGAATTTTCAGGTCTACCTCCAAAGCGTGAGGTGGATTTATCTGTTTATCTTGTTCTATGAGTAGCATTGGTGTCCATTCCTCCTTATAGGTTGGACACTTATGAGTTGCAGAATCTCAAGAGGTAGTTAGAGGAGTTACAGTCAAATGGTTTTATCTGACCCAGTACTTCTCCTTGGGGTTCTTTAGTCCTTTTTGCAAAGAAGGTGGATCTCAGACTCTGTGTGGATTTTCGGAAGCTAAACAAGTTTACGGATAAGAACCGATATCCCTTGCCGATGATTGATGATCTTTTCGATCAACTTCGTGGAGCATGAGTGTTCTCAAATATTGACCTATGGTCAGGTTATCATCTGCTACATGTGAGACCATTGGATATACCGCTTACAGCCTTTCGGAGCAGATATGGTATGTAAGAGTACTTGGTTATGCCATTCGGACTCATGAACGCGCCATCAGTTTTCATAGCATTGATGAATCATGTGTTCCATCTCTATCTAGATTTTTTTGTGGTAGTATTCATGGAAAAAATCTTGGTATACTCTCACACTGGACACGCCCATGACACCCATCTTGATATATTATTGAGTACACTGAGATAGAGTAAGCTATATGCTAAGCTCTCAAAGTGCCACTAATAGATGGACCAGATACACTTCCTGGGTCATATCATCTCAGAGGTAGGAGTTGCAGTAGACCCATAGAAGGTGAGAGCAGTAGTTTCTTGGGAGTATCCTAAGAATGTTTTTGAGATACGAAGATTCTTATGGATGGCTGGTTACTACAGACACTTAATACAGGACTTCTCCCACTTTGCAGCGCCGCTGATGAGTTTGACTAATAAGGGTGTGAAGTTCGTTTGGACAGAAGCTTGTGAGACAGCCTTTCAGGACCTGAAAGGAAGGTTGACATCATCACCAATCCTAATACTCCCTGTGCAGGGGAAGAGCTATACAGTTTACTGTGATGCATCAGGTATTGGACCGGGTGCATTGTTGATGCAGGGCGATCGAGTTGTTGCGTAGGGGTCTCGGCTGTTGATAACCCATGAGAGGCATTACCCGATGCATGATCTCGATTTAGCTAGATTTGTTCATGCATTGTGTTGTTGGAGACATTATCTATTGGGAGAACATTTTGTGGTTTTCACTGACCACCAAAGTCTCAAGTATATCTTTACTTAGCATGAATTGATCTGAGGTAGCGAAGGTTGGTCGAATACCTTATGTCCTTCGATTTTGAGCTTGCCTATACACCTAGAAAAGGTAATGAAGTAGCTGATGCACTTAGCAGGAAGAGTCATATATAGGTTGTGCAGGAGGCCAGTGATGATTGGCAGCTCAGGCTCTATTCTCTGAGATGCATGACAGTCAGAGGAAAACTTATCTTTCCTCTTTAGCTGTGACTTGTACCCTTCTGGATAGAGTGAGGATGAGAAAGCTATCTGATTCAAAATTCCTAGTTCTATGGGAGTCGGTGGCAAGTGAGGACCCTCTTCCTGGGTGGACGATAGGAAATGATGAAATTTTGTGTTTCCATGTACGAGTGTGGGTTCCAGGGGATATACTTGAGGAGTTGATGTGAGTGTTTCTTTCTTTAGCATGGGTAGTTCATCCTAGAGTTACCAAGATTTACTGTGACTTGAGACTTCAGTACTGGTGGCTGGGTATGAAGGGAGAGGTGGCTGGTTTTGTTACAAGGTGTTCCACCTGTCAGCAGGTGAAGTCAGAGCATCAGAGGCCAGCCGAACTGTTACAGTAGTTACCCATCCCGGAGTAGAAATGGGATCATGTCGTGATAGATTTTATGATTGGTTTACTGAGGTCACGTAGAGGCAATGATGGCGTGTGGGTTGTTGTGGACAGACTCACAAAGGCAGCTCACCTTTTTCCGATCAAGGAGACCTACGGTGTTGACGATCTCAGGAAGTTATATCTCTGAGAGATCATGAGTCTTCATGGGGTCACTTGTTCTATCATTTCAGATAGGGATGCCCCTTTTACATCATGTTTCTAGCATAGTTTTTAGACGGAACTGGGTACACAGGTGATTTTGAGCACAACTTACCACCCTCAGACTGATGGTCAGTCAGAGCATACAATACAGGTGCTAGAGGACATGTTGCGTGCATGCATCATAGAATTTGGGGGCTCTTGGAAGAATCATATACCCCTAGTTGAGGTTTCCTATAATACTAGTTATCAGGAAACTATAGAGATGGAACCTTACGAGGCTTATTATGGTAGGCCATTCTGATCACCCTTGTGCTGGTTAGAGGTAGTTGAGGAAGCTTTATTTGGACCAAATCACGTGCAGGAGACTTCTAAGCAGGTCCAGTTTATTCAGAAGCGGTTGGAAACCGCGCAATCTCATCAGAAGTCTTATGCTAATCACCGCAGATTACCCTTGGAGTTCGTAGTCGTGGATCAGGTCTTCCTGCATGTTTCACCGAGGTTGGGACACAGGCGGATTAGGAGACAGGGTAAACATTCACTGAGGTATGTGGGGCCATTTGAGATTCTGGAGAGAGTCAGGCTGGTTGCCTATCGGTTGCAGTTACCGCAGAGGTACCGAGCCATGCACAACTTCTTCCATGTATCTCAGTTGCGCCGCTATCATTCAGACCTGTCTCACGTATTTCAGCCCGAGGAGGTTGAGCTTGAGGCAGATTCTTCCTTTGAGGAGCATCTGATTTGTATTGTGTAAAGAAGCACGAATGTTCTATCAGGCCGGTCAGTTCATCTTGTATGGGTGCTATGGCAACATGGCCAAGTGCAGGACGAAACCTGGGAGTGGGAGACCGACATACATGCTCAGTGGCTTGAGTTATTCACGGTTATATCTTCGCCACCCTTGGAAGGGAAATTCGGGGACGAATTTCTTTAATGGGGGAAGTTTATAAGAACCTGCTTCTTATTTTTGAGGTACTGGTTTATTCTTTTCTCTTTTCCTTAAGTGTTTTTTGAGAAAATAAGGAAAATGGGGAAAAATCCAAATTTTTGGAAGTACACGCCATGTACTTTTTCACACGCCGTGTTCTTTTGGACGTGTGGTAAGAGTACACAGGTCGTGTAGCCATGTCGGCAATGAATGGTGTAAAAACTGACTACACGCCATGTAGTGGTCCTTTAAACGCCGTGTAGTCAGTCGGAAAACAAAAAATTATGGTGGTGAAAGCAGACACCAGCTGGGTGACATTAGACGCCGTGTATTTGGGAATACAGGCTATGTACTCATGTCGACAAATGAACAGTTTGGTGGTGCCTCCTGATGAACAATTAAATGAAGGAAGTACACATCGTGTACTTGGAAATACACGTCGTGTACTTTGTTTTTTTTTTTTGCATAAAATGGGTAGTTGAATCCCCTGTTCATAGGGAAGTCTTAGAACGGGAAGGAGTAGTGGGAGAGGGATGCCGGATCTTTGTATATCCATCGAGCGCACATCAGGAATCCGTTTTCGGCACCGTCGATCTCCATGAAACTGCACGGGTGATTCTCCCTTCTCCTAGAGTAGTTCTTACCAGTTATTCCTCTAAGGGAAGTTATTTATGTTTGAATGAGGTTTTATTTCCCCTCATATCTACGTTATTCAGGAACAAGTCGAGGATCATCATTCTCGTATATCGTTCGTGGGTGTTAAAGGTAGGTGGCTTGGTGTTAATTTTTCCAACTATTGTGCGTTTGTGTGAATTTTTGTGCCATGATCCCAAGATGGGGTGTCGTGTGGCTAATGTTATAGCTATTTAAATACCTATAATTTTATAGGTAATTAAATATGATATTAAAATGTTTTTGGGATCACTTATAGGAGCCAGGACCACCCCGGGGATGTATTCCTCTGTTTAGCCATTTGGCCAGGATACCCGAGGGTATGCCTTAATTATTTTGCACATTATTTTTTCCATGAGAGGAATTGTATGTGAAATTCTTATTTACATATTGGGCATGGCCTTGATACTTGTGCCAAAGGGAAGTGTTTTACTATATCCTGAGATCATGATTGTATTAGCCTGAGGGAAAGGATCTCTTATCCTGAGGGAAACTTCTTCTGTGCCTGTGGCCAGTTGATTATGTGCCTGTGAAAGACACTTCGTAGGCCTAGGGGAAATATTCGTATACCTGTGGGAAAATTATTGTGTTTATATTCTCTTTACCTGAGGGTATGGGTTTGCATTTCTGAGGACACTGACTGTTTATATATAAATTCATTGTGGTGGTTTCTTAAAAATAAATAATGTAATGAATTTTAAATGGAAATATAACTGGTAAAGTTAATTACTTTTTAGTACTACTTAGTTTATTGAATTTACTTCTGCCCATTGTTGTTGCATGTTTACACAATGTTGTGCACTGCCCTTTGGTGGGTGCCTACTAAGATTATTTCTCACACCCTATTTGGGTCATGCTTTTTGGCCCAAAAAAATTACGTTTCTGCAGGTGTGCATAAGGGTAAGGGTCCCTATACAGGTACTTGATTGCTGTTGAGGAGTAGGGGAGCATGGGACCGGGCTTAGGCTCGCGATGCTACCAGCTATTTTTTTTTGGTTTTTTGAACTCTTTATTGTACTAGAATGTACTATTTTGTAACATGTTTTGGCCTTTTTCTTAGAACTGGGGACATTTTGCATCATTATATATATATATGACTGTTGGTTGTTTTTACTGCAGTTTTTTATCTTAAATGTGTATGGTTTATTACTTCTACTATTGTTTTATGATTTTTATTTTATTCCACTATGCTACACATTGAAAAATGAGGGAAAAGTTTCCCCACTCTCAGACCTAGGCCCACGCTGCTAGTCGGCAGCCTCTGGCGTTTGGGGAAATGTGCTTGAGGTCACGTGGCGAACTGGGTTCGGGGCACCCATTGAGTGGCACCTGAAACCAGGACGTTAAAAATTTTAATTTGATAATTTTATTTTGAAAAATAATCATTCTTTCTTCTAAATAATTCATTTTTACCCATTATTAATATCAAATTAATTTATATGAATTGAATATTTTGAATAATTTTAAGAGTGCTCATCTCATCTCTTTTAAAAGGGACCCTTGTATTATCTTTTATTCACAATTAAAAAACTATTTTTATAATCCAAAAAATAGAAAACTATATTAATAAATTCCATACACACTTTCTATAGCTTATATTTTTGTCAAAAAACCATCCTTTTTGTTAATAAGGTATTATGTAAAGGAGGTAGTATGAGGATGTGGTATTGTTTTAATCAGGTATTTCTGTTTATTTTTTATTTAAAATAATTCAAGTCTTCTTCCACTATGATGAAAAAATTATTCCAATATTCTAAATATAATGAGATTTTATTTTTTTATTATAATCACAAAAATCTTTAAAAGCTTCCATCAAATGAGAAAATAATTAATCATTTCTGGGTACGACGAACGAACACCTCATGAACCAATATAATATTATTCCACCAAAATCTCTAAATACAAGTAATAAATTTGGAATAAAAAATTATATATGATATTCATTAAATAAATATAATTATTTAATTACAATTTATCCTTTTTTCCTTACATTTATATGCATATAAGAATTATATCATAGTTCATGCGTATGTGTGAACTATCACATTCACAAACCGGTGTGATTTATTTTTCATCACCACATCACATGGATGAAAAATATAAGTGTATATGAATGATTAATTTTATATTAATGAGATTATGATCATTTTGGATAGGTAAAATAATAAATAACTTCTTTCCATAATGATCATTTAAAAATGTAAATGTTAATCATGTGTACGTACAACATACCATGTCCATGATGGTAACACAATTCTCTTTTATTTTCCATATGTAATGGATGGAATTAAAAGTGTAATTGATGAATAATTTTGATAAAAATTTCATGAATATTATTATAGATATTAAGTAATTTTTACTATTTTGACCATTTACATCATGCCAAATTAATTTTGGAATCATGTACTGAATATCAACTAAACATGCAACATGAGCATAAATAATTAAGTAATTATTATAATATTATAATAAGTGATAGGAAAAATTTATATTATAAAATGTTATCATGAATGTAAATTATTAAACTATTTTTATTATTCATGAAGATAAATAATGTATGTGACAAGTTGGACTCATGTTAAGGGTTATTTTAACTAAATAAACCTTATATTAAATGATTTATGTATATATTTACTAAACCTTTCTTGTTTATGTATATGTTGTTAAAATTATTTTTATGAACTCATTCATATAGACATGATTATTTTAAAATGAAATTTTTTGAATATTTCAAAAAAAATAAAATTGGATGATTTTTATGGTTTTATGTAAAGGACTTTCTTTTAAAAATTTCATTTAATGTTACCGTTTCAATTTTATGTACAAATTCCTAAATGAATGTTTTTAGAATATATGCATGAATAGAAGTTTCCAATTTTATAATGAATTATTAATTTAATGTTTCATTTAAATGTTTTCATAATTCATTCCAACGAAAGTAGTTCCTTTAATATGTTTGTGGTTTTTAGATTTTAAAAGTGATTTTTATATGAAAATGGTGTTTTGATATACTTAAGTGTTTTAAACATGGGTTTAAAAAAGTTTTTCAAGAGTCTAATTCATGGTTTATTCATTGGTAATTATATATTATGGGTTTAGAACCATTATAGATCATGTGTGATCCTGATGTAGCTTAAAAAAATGATTAATCCCCATTATAGATCATGAAAAACTCGTGATCTTGATATAAATAATATGAAGGGTGAGGCCCGTTGTAGCTCCCCAATGAAATGGGTACTTTATAAATAGAATTTTATCATATATTTATTCCACTTATAGAAGTTAATATAAGAGTGATATCATAATTATTTCACAAGGAACCTATTTGTTTTGTCTATGCTTGCTAATGTGTTTTTAAGAAAATGTTTATAAAGGGTTTTCATTTTGTCACTAGACTAACTATTTACTTTATTTATATCCCTTATTAATCTTTTTTGTTCTCATTCTAAGTATTAAAAAAATTCATAGTGTTTATTGATTATTAGGGATAGGGATGAGATCAATGGGACAATTTTGATGATTTATCATAAAGGTAAATCATGTATAATTTTAAAGAGTTTAATATAGTGGATAAAAATGGATACTATGTATAAGTTTCCACTTATAATGTATGAGTTTACTTTATAAGTGATTTTCCAAATTATCTAAGACTATAAAATGAAAATATCCTTCAACTATAATTCTAGGTCAAAAACAACATAATATGTAATGTTTAATATCGGGTCCTTATATTTGGTATCAAAGTATGGTTTAGAAAAATTTGGAGATTATGATGTTTTTATAAGAGTTATTGATATATTCATCCATTTATAATTTTAATGTTGATATTAATTTTAATGTATTCGAAACCCTTTTTAGGATTTAATTTATGAAATTTTACGGTGATTAATGATATTTTTTGATAAATTTATTTTTTAGTAATTAAGGGTTTAAAAATTTTGGGAATAAAAATGAATGCTATGAGATAACATTTGTCATTAAAATGTATTACAGTTATTTTTTAGGATTTTATCATATTTTGGGAATGATAAGAGAATTATATAGTTTAAAAAAAGGAAAATTTGTTGTATGGGTGATAGGCCATCATGTCCTGAAATTATGCTGGAAGGTAACCCACAAAAATAGTGTGACAAGGGGGAATCACCTACCACTGGCCTACATGATGTCCCAATTAGTATGAATTTTTATTATTATGTAAATAATTTGATGGATGAATAATAAATAGGTTTTGAAAACATATAATTTATCAAATAAATAATGTGCTAAGTTGAAAATGATTTACTGTTAAAGTGATTAATGTTATTTCGGAAGAGGTTCACTATTTTTGGAACCCTATATGATGAAGGTAAATATAATACTATGGGATTATTTTTAATAATAAATGTAAAATTTTATTTTGGTGGAATATAATATTTTATTGATGATTTATTTAGATTCTATTTATACATGGTAATTGTTAACATATCTTGAACATTATTAGGGAAATTAATTTTTGGAATAATACCTCTTGAATAATTGATGTTATTTTGAGGTGAATGTCAAAAATTATTATTGAGATTCAATGATCAAGACATACTAAATTTTGGTTTTCAATATTATTCTAGTAATATTTGAGTTAATTTATGGAAAATTATGTATCAAATGGTATATGTTGAAATTTGGGTATTACTATTAAATTTGGGAGATTAATGTTGGTTTTTTTCATATAAAGGTAAATGTTTTGGATAATTATCTTATCTTATCTTAACCATTTTGGTTTTTAATGATGTATAAAGATAGGAGGAATAGATACATTGTCTTTTTTCGATTATGTAATTCTCTATAAGTTTATTCGAGTGCTTAATCCATAAAATATCATATTAAATACTCCTAATTCGGAGAAAAAGATGAGTTTGTTGTGAAAATTGATTAATGGACGAAAATATACCCTTCAATTATGGTTCTTTATGTTCATAGTCCAAGTAGTTAAATAATTACAAAACTCTATGAAAAGGATATTAAAACAATAATGTTATTCATTTATTTTTATTAGAAAGAAATAAATAACCATTTAAATCATCATAGATTTATGATTTTGTGATTGTTCACTTTATGATGACCATTTTTACTATCAGACCCCATAATAACCTAATTATTTTTTCTCATACATTTCAATGCCTTTTTACATGGAAGCCTAGTACTTTTTACACAATTTCCCACTGTTCTTATTTTTTTATTCTTATAAAGTGGATGTTTTGTTAATTTATTTTCTGATGTGGGATTTTAAAAAATTAATATGAATAGTCGATATGGGGTTACCATGCCCAAGTTCAAATTTTGAGAATGTAATTTGATAATTTGGGAGGGGAATCTATTGTCACGTTTTTTTAAAAGTAAGCACAATGTTCGATAGAAAAGATGATACTCCACGTCGAGCATAAAAAAACAATTAAATATTATTCTTTAAATGTTACCCTTATAATCTAGCCCTTATAATGGAAGGAATGAATAGTATTAAATGAATTACAAAAATACAGTTTAAAATTTATATTTATTTAATTATTTGGTGACTAATTAATTATAAATTAAAATACAACCTTTTTTAAAATAAAATGAATTTTTTTTCCTGATTTTTTTAAATGATCATAAGTGTATTTTTCCAAAAAAGTAAGTAAATCAATTTTATTAGATTATATGAATGACATATATATATAATATTTAATATAATTTTTTACATTATTATTATGTATTTTCTATACATCATATAAGAACAAATCCAATTTTACATATAAAATATGTATTTTTTAATTAGACAGTTTGTCGCATTTTGATGTTACAATTGTTTTAAATTTCTTTTTATATTTTTTTTAAATTATATAGGAAAAAATAAAATTATTCTTTAAAATACGAATATAAAAATTTATTTTGGTTGAATTTTTTATGATAAGTTTCATATTATGATGAATAATTAAAAATACTAGATTTCAATTTAAAATAATTTTTTCATCTAAATAATTTGTAGTATTAATTTAAATTTTTTAATTGGTTTTAAACTATATTAAGATATATTTTATATAATTTAATCTAATTTATTAATTTTCAATAAATTTCACATTGAATTTGGATATAAAAAAATTTTAATCTTTTGAATGATTTTACATTAAACCCCCTATATCTCATTACGTCGAATGGATTAATTTAAAATTAATTTTATCCACTTATGTGTTTTAAATTTAGAAAAATTTATTTCATCCTTAGTATCATTAATTCTAAACATACGAAATTATTACCTCATTATTTTTGGACAATATGAATAGTATCTTTAGTAAAATAATTTCTAACCCCAACGAATGGAAAATCAAGTAATTATGGGTTAAATAACATTATTACTATTACATAATTACTCGGAGAATTTCTGTAATTTTAATGGATGATTACTTCTTGACAAAAATAATCCTTTAATCGATTTGATGACATTCGGGGGCCACTTTTATAACTTTCTACCCTTTATAGTATTTTATTTTAATGAAAATTCACAGATATTATAATTATGTTTTAATAACTATAACATTTTTAATATTAATCTATATAGAAGATATGTTTGTATATAATTTTTTTTTGAAATATAAAATATTAATCTTCATCGTGGTAATTTTTATGAAATTTTTAGGGAGTAAAAAATTTTGATAAAGGCTTTCACAATGATGATGCATTATTTGTTTAATTATTAGAAATATCAAATAACTTTTATTAAAAATATTAAAATAAATATAGCTTTAGATAATTAATTTCATATAATAATATTCTAGAAGAAATTGAAAACATAGTGATGTGTTAAAATATTTTTTGAATATATCATGCTGTTTTGATATTTTTAAATACTCAAGTAATAAATAGACTCAAAAATATCATTAATTGTATTTTTAAATAATATATTATTAAATTATATAAAACTCATTAAAAATATATAATTCGACTAAATTATTTTTATAATGCATAAATTTTCATTAATTAATAATTTATAGTTCTTTTATCATTTTATAGTTTCTATATTAACCCTTAATGTGTAAAAATCCAATTTTTCATAGTCATAGTTAGATGGGTTAAATAATGGTTAAAATAAAATGATAAGGATTAAATAATTATTTAAACATATATAATTTTAATTTTCTGAATTTATATTGACACAAAATATTAATATATTTAAATTATTTAATTTTGGGTCCATTTGAAATATAAATTTTACTTAAATGAATTTAATATTTAGTAAAATTACAAGAGTGGCCCTCAGGTATCTTATAAAAGGGCCCTAATTATTCTCATTTATTCACACTTAAAACCATATTTATTTTGTAAAATATCTTCCCAAATAACTTCCAATAATCCTTACAAACATTCTATATCTCTTTATTTAGTCAAAACGCCTTCTTTAGTGGTCTTAAAGTGTTATGAAACAGTAGTTATTCGAGGAAGAGGTATTTTTTATCTTTTATTTTTTTAAATTTCTTCTCCCACAATAGTAAAATATTTTTGGATCATTATTATATATTAAATATAGTATCCTAAATATACTGAGATGTTATTTTTTTATGATCATCACCCAAATTCATCTCCACTTTCATAACATGGGGAAATAATTAATCTTTCGTGGGCACGGCGGACCACCCCCACACGAACCGATATAATTCATTTTCAATCATCAACTCTGAAAAATTTAATAATTATGAAATTAAAGTTTATGTATTATATTAAAAAAATTATTAACATTATTATAATATAATGTATCACTTTTTTTAAAATATCCATGTATATAAAAATTATAATTTCGTTCATCTGTACTTTTGAAATATCGTATTCACGAAGTAACGTGAATCATTTTTCATCACAACATCACATGGATGTTATGTATAAGTATATTTAAATTATTAATACTATATTAATGATATTATTATCTTTTGGTAATGATAAAATAATACTTACATTCTTTCTATAGTTATCATTGATAACTTGAATCATTACTCATTCATATGTACAGCTTACTATCTCCATGATTGTAACGTACTTCATTTTTCATATCCATATGTAATTTATGGAAGAAAAGTGTAATTGATTAAAAATAACTAAAATCAAGTCATTTATATTATTATTCATATTCTGTACATATAACCACATCGACTATTTGATATCATGCAAGATTTGTTTTTTCACTCAAGTACCAAATATCGACATGACTTCCGAAAAGAATTTAAATAATAAAGTAATTAGTTTAACATAATACTAGTTTATATAAAAATAATAATAAATAGTAAAAAGTTTCACAAGAAATAAAATAATTGACTTAATTCTACTATTTAAGAAGATAAATAATGTTTGTGATGAGTCAGACTCAAGGTAAAAGACACATAAACTAAATAAACCTTATTTTAAATAATATAATGATTAATTTTTTAAACCATTTTATTTCATTCACATGATTTTAAAATTATTATATAAATTTATTCCCAGGGACATGATTTTGAAAAAATATTAATTTTTTAATTTCATTAATTTTTTTATAAAATGAATCTTGTTATGGTTTTATGTAAAGTGCTTTCTTTTAAAAAATCTAATTTAAAGTATCCCTTTCAAAAAAAATTATAAAGTAATATAGGAATAATTTTTTTATGATATACGACATGAGGGAAATTTACCATAATCATGATGTTTTATTCCTTTAATGTTTTCTTTATCATCTTTCATAGTTTAATACAATGAATGTGGTTTCTATATTATGTTTGATGTTTTTAAATTATAAAAGTGTTTTTATATGAAAAGGGAATTTTTAAATATAAATCCATTTTACACAGTAATTTAAAAGATAATTCAATGGTTTTATTAATTATTTGGTCCTTAGATATTATATATGAAGGGTTGATTCTCATTATATCTCTTGGGTTATCCTTATATAGCTTATACGTAGGGTTGCGCCCATTATAGCTCATAAAAATTCAATGAGTCTGAAATATCATATAAGAAGGGCGATCCACATTATATCTCTCCAATAAATTGGTTACTATGAATATATAATTTGAAAGTATGGTTATACAATTTTTAAGTATAAATATAATAGTTATATGGTCATAATGACCAATGTCACCTTTTTGACTTGTTTATGCTTGTTAAATAATTTTAAAGGATATTTTTTAATGGCTCTTTATGTTTTCACTATACTAATTATTTACATTCATTGTAACCCTTACTAAGGTTCTTGTACTCACCCCATGTTTTAAAGACATTTTTAGGAGGGTTTAAGGCAAATTAAGGAAAATTATGAGATTAATGAGATAATTGTAATGATTTTTATAAAGAAAAATCATGTTGTTTTGAGGAGTATTATATTGTGGATAAATGAATATTGAGTATAAGTTTCCAAATACAATTAATGGGTTTATATTTTGTTTTTTGTTTATAATTCTCTAAAATAATGAAATTAAAAGATCCTGGAATTTAAATTCTAGTTTTAAAAAACTAGTATGTGTAATATTTAACATTGGCTCCTTAATCTTTCAACATTTTGAGGCTTCCATAAGAAGAATATTTTTATTTTTATTATAGTTTTTCAATCTCTCTTATTAAAACATGATCCTATAATCATTTTTTATGTGTGAATCCATCGCCATTAAAATTGGGAAAGATTTCAATCAATATTGTTTCCCCTCTTCTAGAAGTTTCTTAAGAGGGAGAATACAAGAATTTGAATTCTTTCTCTGTTACTATATGTTTCTATCACTTATAAAATATCATCAAGTAAATAAATATAATCCTTAATTTTCTAAATCATCTTATTAATTTAAAAATTCAAGGACACATCCCCTTTATATCCTTTTATTCTGTATGAAAACATAATCTTGGATTGTTGGGTCCACATGATGAATGAATTCGTGATGATCCACATTCTAAAAAAATGATTGGATCCTATCTTGATCACTATTATTACATTCATTGAATTGATTAATATAGGTTGTTTCTAATTCTTCTAGGAAAATATAATTCATTATATATTTTAAGGGGGAATCTAAATTACATATTTATATATTTATTGAAAAACAATGTTATAATATTATTTAAACGTTGAATCAAACTTATTCAACTAAGTTAGAGGCTTAGTATCCATAGGTTCCTTCTTCCTATTTTCCATTATCTTTCCTTTAGATATAATACAATATTATATTTACCTATTTTAAAGTTTTTTATTAAAACTAGTTTTTTATAATTGTAAGTTGATTATTTAACCACCCTTACTCCCACTAATTTACAAGACCTTATATCTACAGACTTCCATGTATTGAATGAAGTAGAATAATGAGTATTTAACTAATAAAAATAATTGTAAAATGGTATTTAAAAGATATTATTTGTATTTGTATCAGTAAATACTTCACTATGCATAGTGAGAATAACATATCAGTAAATAAAAAACATGACACTTTTAAAAACCCATGTGGGAATGTCAATATTTCTTTCTAGAAATCATCATAGTTGGTTCATTTTAAAATATAAGTTTCATCACGGATTCCATGTGAGAAACAATTATAAAAACAATATAGTGAATGAACATTCATATGAATTCCTTTATACTCTAATATTAATTATTTGGTCTACATTAACCAAGAATAAAAAAGGAGGGTGAATAAAGGTGTTGAAAAATTTAAACATTCTTTATAGTCCTATTACTAATAAGAAACTTTTTCCCTTATTAGTGGAACACATTGAATCTCTTTTCTTCTTATGTATCTATCCCTAAATAATTATTAAATATAAAAAATGAAGTATGTACAGATATAGAATTTATTTATTTCACCACTATGGTAAACAATAAGGAACATATCCATAGATTATGTTGATGTATCAAAAGATAAAACTACACACTATATGTGTTACAAAAGGGTTTTAATGAAAAATTAATGATATAGTGACACTCCCTCTTCTTTTTTGACTATTCACTACTTTTAGATAAGTTTGGAAAAATTTACACATGTGATAAAACTTTAATATTTTAAGGATTCATGTGTCTATCTCTATTTCACATTAGATTCAACTTTTATTATGCTCATAATTTAATGAAACTTTGTTCAAAACTTTTTTTATATTTTCCTCTTTATATGTTGGTTAAGATCAACCTCTTAATGTGAGAGTATAATTAGTTTCTTCCATAGTGTAAAAATAGTCAACGTCTCTTCTTTATGAAACAACAACTCTAAAAATGGAATTATCTAATTTTAATCTGACTAGAAATAGTAGTATAATTCCGTATTCTTCTCTTGATCCTAACCTACTTTAACATGGCCATATATAGTAAGGGTATTATTCTTTGTGTGGTTGTCTCTACCATATTATACTAAAATTAAATAGGGAAATATGATTTTATGATAATTTTATAGATAATGATTACAATAACCCATGTATTGAACCCTTAAATCATGGGTTGGAAACAATTGTTATTTCTCTAATAATTTCTGATCATGATGAGTAAACCACTTGAATTTAGTGTTGTCATTAAGTGTTAATTAGTTTTAAATAAATCATTAAAATTTTAATCCATTACATATTTTTTTATTTTATATAAAGAACATATAGGAAATTTAGAAACCAACTGATTATGGTGTGGATTTAAACTTTATATTTTGAATTTTCCAAAATCATTCCATTTTTTGGCATAGTTCCTTTAATTTTATAATAAAATAATCCAATAATTAAATATAAATTATTTAAAAAATATCTTCTTTTTTAATCCCCTAATATCATTTTGCATTATTATCTTTATATTATCTATCATTAGATAAATTAAGATGTGTTATATTTCTGCACAGTGTATTCCCATGTAATATAACACATTGAGTCTATACAACCAGATCCATTGTTAAAAAATTACACTTTACATATTAATTTTCATTCCATCCCTGATAACCCAAATATAATGAAAAAAATTATTATGTGTAAAATAAAAAAAATCTTATATTATTAGTTTTCTCAGATCTTTTACCCTTAGAGTTTTATAGAAATTGGAAATCAACTATAGAAAAATGTGTATAAATCCACATTGTAAATATGTTTTTCCAAAAAACTCATGTTCTTATGTTTTTACTCAATTTTATTTTTCACGCTTTCTTATTTCAAGATAAGATTCAAATTTCAAATCTTGAAAAGTCATTTATCCACGATACACTATTATCATGACGTCTCCAGCCAAACACTGTCAATATCGTTTTAAATTAACAAATTTATTAAAATACTTATAGTAAATATGAGTCCATAAAATCTAATAATAAATATTAATAAAACGTGTAGGTTAATTATTATTATTAATACCCGTGTTACGACATTCTTCCCCCATAATGAAATTGTGTCATCGCAATTTTTGTTTATCAATGGATAAGGTAAATGAAAATTATGCATACCTTAAATTCAGATATTCAAGTAATCTATTACATTTTTCAAATTTCCATCTTATTTTGGAATGATTTTTATCACTCTAATAAATAAACTATTAAGTACATTGTGGTATTTTCTATTTTGGGAATGATTAAGTAGTTGAGATAATTAAATCTAATTAATGGTAAACTCTAATCCATATAAACTTTGGAGAATGTAAAATTTGTTTGATAGATTAAAAAGTCTCTTTGAGGATATATGGATATTTGAAAATAATTCAAAATGATTTGAAATGGATTTTAAAATAACTATGATAATTAAATTGTTTGTAATGGATAAAAAGGTTGTGTGTGATCTTCTTCCATGCATCTCAATAAAATATCCCTAATATATTAAAAATAATATCATATAAAAAATGATCATGTAAGTGTATATAATTTCCAGATGAATTCTATAATTCCTTAACCATCAATAATTTTATTATATATAATATTTTTTCAATATTGATTTATTTTAATTCTTTTCCCTATTTATATAATCCACATAAATAATAAAAATTCTTCGTAACTTTCTATCTCCTATGGTTATATAAGACATATATATTATAATCCCAAGCCAATATAATAACCCCTAATGTTTTATTAATTTTTTAAAATATTATCATATCACAATATCTTAACTTATAAATTTATTTAAACCCGTTCCCTAATACCAACTATCAGACCCTATAATGATTTTCTGAGATAATTTTCTAAAAATATACTCTTTACATAATGGATTTGATTACAACTATAAAAACATGTAAATAATAAAACTATAATTATGAGTTTGATAACAAGGTATTCACATTCATACATTTTTAGGTTCATTTAGATTTTTAGTTATGGGTAATTAGGAAAACTATTATATATCAATGTGGACTCACCCACACAATGAAAATTTTTCCATTAAAACATATTTTCTGCATAATGTCTTATTTTATTCCTGAAACACATTATTGTTTCATGAAAATTATTCATTATCCAAACATAAACATTCATATTATTTTTAAAATGCCATAATACCTCTAAAAAAGATTTAAAAAAATATAGATGTGTATAAAAAGGCCCAGTAGGGGATATCATTGAAAATTAAAAACTAATTCGACCATTGAAATATATAAAAATCCTTGACATTTTCATTCCGTCAAAAAATTATTTTCAGTATTATATAATTATACTTTTAATTTGAAAATAAACTTATTTGTTAGAAATTTTTCAAAAAAATCTCAAGATCTACCATTAATAACGAAGGTTAATCAGAAACATCATCTTCATAAATATGATGATTGAATAACATAACTAGTAAATTATAACATAAAATCATAATGGAATCACCTAACTAGTTAATTCTAATATAGTCTCATATTGTAATCACCAAACTGAGTAATTAAAATATTATCAAAGGTGTAGCGTATACACCGTTAACCTTTTCAACATCACCTCGTGTATTTGATGCAATATAGGGCTCATCCATCATTATGATCTATATTTGTATCACATTACATTATCAATAACATCCTAGAACATTTTCATAAAAAATAAATTTATAATCATTCACTTTTAAGCCATAATACCTGGAAAAAATAATTTGAACCCATAAGAAAATTAACTCTTCATGTTCCAATAAATATACAAAAAATTTCATTTTCTTTCAAAAAATCTAAAAAATGAACATTTCCTAGAAGAATATAGTATGATATTATTTATAAACCATGTAATCATGAACACAAAGATTGACAATAAACAATTTCTTTGATATAAAAAAAACGTGGTTTGGTGTTAATCATTAAAAAAATTCTTTTTTCACATTTGTAATGAAAGTAAAAAATGAAAATAATGGAAAATGTTGAAAATGTTAATTTTCAAATTTTTTTATAAAAGTAAAAAATTTTGTTTAAAATTAAAATTGAAAATATTATAATTAAGAATAAAAACATTCTTGATTTTTTTTATGAATTTTTATATGTAAGAGAAAGAGTTTTATACTATTTAGAATAACATTTTTACAAAAATACAATATGGATTTGTTAATTTTTAGATAAAAAAGAATATATAAGTATAGAACATGAAATTAATTCTTTAAAAAATTAATTTTATATAATTAATGATATAATAAATCCATATGTTAGTTTATATACCACACAAAACAAACCATGCGGTGGAAATTTCATAATTCCCTAGCAAAAAATTGAGTAGGGAAATCTCGTACCCTGAGTCCGACTCAGTTAATTCAATATCAAATTTCTAGGATAAAGATATTTTATTAAATATATTATTTATTAATTACCTTTTTCATTTTCATTCCATTATCTTTATAACTTTTACTTCATTTATTACCATGATTTTCTAAGTTAATAAATTAGTTAAACTTATATAGGATGCATTGTGGTGGTTTGGATCATAATTTTCTAATTAACATTCCTGTGCTAACTATATTAAAATGGTTCATGGTTCCATCATCTCCAAAATAAAAAAATGTGTTATATTTTTCATTCTTATAAATTAATTATATTTTTAAAACAACCAATATAACATGATCAAGAATAATAAGAAGCATCATTCATAGAGGCGGTAATCTGCACGTACACATAAGTGAAATTTTATATATTCTAATTAGTTTAAATTAAGTAAATCAAGGGTTGAATTTTAAAAAATGATAATAATATATAAAATATCATATTTTTCTATTAAAATATTCTTATTAACGTCTATTTAAGGTGGAAATGAAAATCAAATCACATTACTTTGTGGAGGGGATAGTCCACAAGTATTCAATAATGATTTTATCATTTTTCAAGGAACAAAATAGTTATATGGTATATCATATATTTTCTTTCCAAAATTATAATAATTTTATAAATACCATAAATAGTCACTAATTCCATAATTATAACCATCCATGTGATGAGGCGATTACAAAATGAAATACATCTCTTCATGAATATTGTAGTTTACACGTATACATGTAAAAAATTTCCATTTCCTGTATGATGAAAAGGTGTTGGGAAATAAATGTTAAATAACCTTCATAATATTTTAGTCTATTAAAGATACATATATAACTATTGTATGATTTTGGTAATATATTTTATTGATAAATAAGAATAAATATAATGGAAAGTATTTAGTTAAGACATGTACCTCTATCTTGGATATCATCCTTTATAATACAACTTAAGCCTTTTATGAATGAAATTTTGGTCAGAACCTGAAATGTTGGATGTGTATATGAGTGTTTAGGATATAATGGGGTAGTTCATGGTCAATCATGTGTTCAAAATGACTATAGAGAATTGAGGTGTTGGGGGTCTCCTTTTATATGTGGGAGGAGTTCCACTCTTGTAAAAATAATTTCATAATATAAAATGGTTTTTTCATCACAACTAGAAAATTTGGTTGTGGACACACATTCCATTAACATAGTTTAGAAAATAATGGTTTTAGGAAACCTATAGACATGGTTTTCAAAAATAGTGGCTCTATGACAACATATAACCATAGCTATACGAAACTATGGTGACTGGTTTCATGGGAAGCCCCAAAAAATACTAGAAATTATTATGAAATGGCTACTACTATAGTTTAGTAAATTGTGGCTATAGAAACCGCTTTGTATAGTTCAAAACATGGTCATATACACATATTTCAATGGATTAACGTGTTTCTATAGCCACAAATTCCCACAGTTTAAATTATGTCTATATCCACATATTTCCGTAGTTTTAACTATGTCCATATATGACTAATAACACAGTTTAAATAGTTGTTATATCTTCCTACTACCTCCATTTAACTAGTTTCTATAGAAAACTATTTCCATATATTTCAACAGTGGCTCTAGCCACATATTTCCACGGTTTAAATAGTGGAAATAGTTTTTTAGTTCTTAAATGTTTATTAATTATAATTTTATATAACTATTTAAATATAAATATATATTTATATATTTATATATATTAATATACATATAGTAGTGATCACTGAAGAGGTAGATTCTTTGGAAGAATATTGAAGTGGTCGGAGGGTCAAACCTCACCGGAAATGTTTTTTATGGTCATTTCCTTGGTCTCAAATAGTTGAAGTATAAACCTAAGGCCACAATTCTAAACAATGTCCATAGACACCTATTTCCAAGGTTAAAACCATGGGTATAGAATCCTATTTCCTTAATTTGGACCCTGGATATATCCCCCAACTATCAAGGTTTAAATTCCGGTTGTATAAAAATATTGGAATGGTTTAAATCATGTATATATCTACCTATTTCCATGATGCAAACCCTGGATATATCCTTATATTTTCATAGTTTTATATTTGGAAAATTTTAAGACCCTATTTCAATGGTTGTAGTGGCCATAGTTTAGAAAATTGCGGTAGTATGCTACAGCTGCATTTTTAGACATTATTGTTATCGTTTCAAATAGTGGAAATATGATTATTTCCAAGTAGTGCATTTTATTTAAATGAGAAATATAAATTGATAATTAATTTGGGAAATATTATGTGAGATCATGAATTCACTATTAAACTTATTTAATGATGAGGTTCTATGATATTTATTGACTTTACTTCCAAATGGACATTTTTACATCAATTTAACCATTACTATGGTAACTAATTCTTAACTTGGTAACTTATTTTCATGAATAAAAATGAAATCGAAATTATTACCAAAATTTCACAAGATTATTGAAAAATTGGAATCAATTATTGAGGATTCAATTTATATAAGTTTCAAAACATAATTTTAATATAATCATAGCGAATGTATAATCCAACTTTCAAAAGAAAAAAATTTATTTCTATGTCTAAAAATGAATTTATACTTATTGAGGTATAATAATATTTAGTTGTGTTCATTACTATAAATATATAGGATTATTATTTAAAAATTATTTTTATTCAACATTAGAATTATATCAAATGATTATGGAAAATTCAAAACACACTTTTAAATGAAATGATCTTAGGAGACTTTTTAATTATAACGAAATAAAACATAAGTTCCAAAAAGTCACAAAGGGGTAACCAAATTCAATATAGTAGTTTTATACAAATTAATTTACCTCTTCAATACATATTTATTGGATTATTTTTTTACTATATTTTTATTTAAACAATAGATTATAATGTTTTTCTTTTAGATAAAATTTTTGTAAAATGAATATTTTTAGTATTAACATAAAATAAACTATCGTTGAAATATAATAAAAAATAATCCAAAGATAATTTGGATATAAAAAATATAAAAAATAAATTTCATTTTATCAAATTCAATTTTATATAAGTAGGAATTTAATTTTTTAATTAATCCATATAATCCTTTAAAATAAAATCTTTAGAATAAAATAATTTTTTTTATTGTTTTTTTATTTTTTAATTGAGTATGATTCTATATAATTTTATCACGATTACTGATAAAATATAAATCTAACTTACTTTTAATGTCCCTGGGTTGTCATATATAGGGTTATAAAACTCATCCACTTGGTCTTCCAAACCCATATATAATGATGTGTTGAATATGTTGTGGTGTGGTTTATTACTTTAGAGTGAGACACATATCACTCTTGATAAGTTATGAAACAAATATACTTTACAGAGTTGATATCCTCAGTATTCTATAAGAACTGAAAATTCACATAGTTTTCATTCATGAAGAACTGACTTCTTGGGGAGTGGCCCTCTTCATATGTATTTATTGATTATGTCATGACGGATTCTCAATGGCATAAGTACACAAAAATTAAAAAACCAAAAAAAATAATCATTGATACATTTCTTGTGGGCTCATAAATTCTATAGTGAAATAAATTTTTTAGATTAGTTAATTAAATTGGAACTCCACATAAGTTTTATCCCTTGAATTATATTCTATTTATTATCCATTAAATGACTAGAACATTTATTGATCTCTAGTGGTGATTCACCACACTATGGCCACATCCATATCAAGTTGCATTGTGCCTCTCATTCGTACTCTACACTAACCCATTTTTGGATTTCTTCTCTCAAATTATCAATACATGTTATGGATCTGCTAAGATATCTACATTGGTGGTGGTTTACTTCAGTCCCCAAATATTTTAAGCATTCCAACTGTAAGCATGACATGGACAGCATCGCCACGGTTTGTTGAAAACATATATCCTCCAAAATGTTATTCAACCTTCTTATATCAACCTCATTTAATCTTAAACCTTATTTATATTAAATCACACTATTTCATTGAAATTCATAGAGATATTAATCACTATTTCTTCTAAAATTCCCCCATAAGTGAAATTATTCCTTGTTCACTAATTCTCTTCACTTCCTCTCTAAATCTTTAATAAACATTCTCATATCACTTGATTCTTAATTGCCTAATCATTCTACAATATCTTCAGTCTCCTATAATCACTATAAATAAATATAATATATGTTCTCAAAATAATAAAATACACAAATTATTTTGTTGTAATGTGATTTTTACCCCAAATGGATTTATCACCTATATAAAATTTCACATGAAATATTTTTTTACAAAATGAATTTTTTTACACATTCGAATTTTCTGATAATTTAATTTTACCTCAATGGATTTTTTTCAAATTTTAACCATGTGTGGAATCATTATATCCACATATAGGCATAACATGCGTGGTAACCTCCTTCCACCACCTATATCGAAATGCTTCATATTTTCCTTCTTATATCCTTAATGTAATATATAATCCCAATATATAGGAATCTTCTCATCTTATCCACAATAAAGGTGCCCAAACTCATCTCTTATTTCTATTTAATATACAAAATTAATATTTATTTTCTCCATTAATGATGAGAATCCTTTTTTAATTGTATTTTTATTTTTGGAAATATTATTCTCCCATCATGAAACACTAAGACAGGATTCTATAGATTCATATTTTATGTCAAAATTCTAAAAATAAAAAAATCCAAAATATAAATAAACCTTTAAGAAAATAATGAAAAATATTTATTAAATAAACTATGAATTTTTTACTTATGGTTGTTCTGTTAAGAAAAATAATCAAATATCAACATAATATAAAATGTTTTTTATTTAAATATAGCAAAGAACATTTTTTAAAATGTAGAAAATTATTAACTTGTTATTATCAAATCATATAAATTTATAATCATAAGGAATGGAAAATTTCAAATAAAAATTAATAAATTATATGATTCAAAATTATTATGTAAAAAATCTCAAACACTGATAAAATAATTAATGATAAATAATCCTCGCTCATAAAATTTATAAGTCGAAAAAATAGAAAATATTGCATCAAACAATTGTTTAATTATTATAAAAATAAAAGACAATAATATCAAACAAATATTATTATTATTAACATGACTAGTATAATATTTAAACCAAATAATATTGAGTGAATTAAAAATTAAAATGAACAACCAATTTAATAAAATTATTATTTTTTAACAAATAATTTTTTTTCAATATATATTCATAAAAATGTAGTAATTATATGATAAATAATAATTTAATTATATAATGAAACAAAAAAATTTGAAATTAAATATAAATTTTTTTATATATAATAAAAAACATATAACATGTCATCGAACATTTATTATATATATAAACATAAAAAATTCACTGAATTAGAAAAAACACACAAACAAATATATATAAGAAAGAAATAAATTTGTGGTTCTAAAGAAAACGATTAAAATTTTCAATTAAAGAATAATTTCATAAGAATGTGTCATTAGGAAAATAAATAAATATGTAATTTCATGGATATTTTAGGTCCTTTCTTGAGTGTTTTATCTATTTAGGGAGGTAAGGGGGCTTATTCCCAACACTTCGCAAGATTTCTAGTTTTGTGAACAGTGCTATCGGTGATTCATTTGTCAACAGTGATGTCTGTGACTAATTTGTGAATGGTGATGTTAGTGAGTCCTTTGTGAATAATTCTATCAGTGAGTTCTCTATGAATAATTATGTCAGTGAGTCTTTTGTGAATAGTCTTTTCAGTATGTGTACAATGTTTCCTGATGTTAGTGAGTCATATATCCATAAGTGTTTTGTATTTCTAGATATCTGTGAGTAATCTATTTGTTGGTGTATAGTGTTTCCAGCTTTTGGTTTGTGTACAATGTTTCTAGTCTTTATTATTTCATATATTGATAGGTTTATAGTGTTCCCAGGTATTGGTAGGTGTACCTTGTTTCCAATAGTTGGTGATTCATCTATCGGTTGATGTAAAGTGTTTCAAGGTCGGTATGTGTACAGTGTTTCCAAATTCTTATAGGTTCTCCCATTTGACATTATCATTGATGTAAAACCCATTCAAATCCCTATTTTATGGGATTTAAGGCCAATCCAATGCCCATAACTACATTCTTAATATTCCTATGTGTCAAGGTGCATATACTTGTTAAGACTGCATAATCATGACCAGATCTTCCATGAATGGAATTTCTAAAATTTTATCTAAACTGATGTTCCATTTAGATTTTCAGAAGGATGAGATACCTTCACCTATTTTTTTTCTTTTTCATCCCATAGCACTAGATGCCCAGAGTTTTTCCACCCATAAGAGTCGTGTGATCGAGCTACGATGTTTGGATCATTTTCCTTCTAGTCTTAATGCAATAATTACACCCCCTATTTTGGTGAAATAAGGAAGGGCCGATTTTTCTCTAATATAAGTTATGTTCTTCCACGATTCTTATGGGTTCCTCTCCTTTAATATATTCTTTCCATGAGATGTAGTCTGATATCCATGAATCTAATTGTGTTTTCTTGTGTGTTGGATGGTGGGTTGGTATCTTTGCATCCTTGGGTGGATACAGTCGTCTAGGAGAGGTGATCGTGATTTGTGGTATTAGCTTGTTCTTATGTAAAGAACATTAAGAATCTTTTTCAGTTAGGGGATTCAAGTCCTCTATATTCATTTTTGTATAGTTTCAGAATTATCAAGTTTTTTTCCATAGGATCATAATGAAATTGACTTATTTAATTTTTGAACTGGATTAGTAAATTGGAATCGATCATATGTTATTTATTTATAATATAATAACAGTTTTACTATTTATTTACAGATCATGAGATATTTAAGATTTGGTTGTTAGCATTTTCTTCACGATGTAATTGGTAAATAATGTAATGATGAGATTAATTATAAATTAATTTTTTTTTATAAAGAGGAATGTAAATTTATATTGTTGTTTTAGTAATTTTTTGACAATCAAATGGATGTAGTTATGATTTTTTAATTGAATAGGATAATTCAATATGGATTAAAGAACCAGCTGTTTGATGAAAGATATTTTCTTGAAGGGTTGTGAGTTACCCTTATTCTTTTAACGGCCATGCACATTATTCTATGGAGATGTGAGTGCTTGTTCTGTGGGAATGTCCAATACCTTGTTTAGGACCAACAGCCCAGTTGCTATGTTGTCTATTTCCTAATGATTATGTTTTGGTGTGAGCCTGTGATGGCTAACCTTAGAGGTCTCTTGTGGTATGTGGGGGCATGGAGTCCCAGTAGTTGTGGTGGTTGCATGAGATGCCTTGAGCAGTGAGATACATCATTTTATGCAAGTGGGTGTTTGGGAGGACACTAGACATGATGAAACAGGTTGTATGTGAATGTTGGATGCTTGTTTAACAAGTTATTTGTTCTATTATTTTCTTTCCACACTACTTGAGGATTCTTTATTTTCTTACCCTCTATCAAAAATAGGTGAATACGCGTATGGTATTCCATGTGCTTACTCTATCTATTTTCTTCAGTATGGATGGGTCAATACCCATTCTATAGAGGGAAAAGACTCAATGGGTAGTTCAAACACTTACTGTGTTGTGCCCCCTTGTGTTTGGTATATTAGATTGTTTATCTAAAATTCCTATGAATATGCTAAAGTAATATTTGTATAAATAAATTATTTAATAAATGTTGTTAACCCATGGGTTGGAGCTTTCTAGGATGCAATGTTGAGGTTACAATTTAGAGGAAATGTGGACGTGGTTGGTTATGCCTGGAGGGCATGGAACATTGTTGTGATGTTATTGAAATGTAATGTGGAACCCTATAACATGCTGAATGAAGCTTCCCCCCCCCCCTTCCTAGTAGAGGGAGGGGGGAGGATGATCTGGTTTTACCGCCTTTGAAGCCATAGACTTTCGTTATTCCTTTTACTAACCATAATTATCTTCCAGATTTGCCGACGATTACTTTAAATCCAAAGGTTCCAGATCTTAATCTTGGAAATCCTCATCTTCTGATCTCGGGGTCAGAGTTCTCCGAATCGACGAAACTCCTAGATCTGACCCTGGTGGCTCGTTTCAACTCCCGAAGGTCTTCTGTTGATGACTTTGATTGGGTTGTCTTTTCCAAATGGGACTTACGGGATCGAGCAGTGGTTGGTCTTCTTGAAAATCATCATTTAATGATCTGATTTGCCTCCAATGAAGAACTGGTTTGTTCACGGTCCAGCGCTCCCTGACATTGCAACATTTGAAAAAAAATTCTATTTTGGTGGATGATTGATTTCTGCATGATTCGAGATCCTACTTCCTTTCCGATTTGGGTATGTCTCCCTCATCATCCCCTAACCTTTCAAAATCCAGTGATTATTTGTTTTCATGGGAACATGGTAGGTCGTTTCATATGCTCTGATGTGCGTTCGTCAATTTTGAGCCACCCGATTAATCCTCGGTGCTGTGTTGAGGTGGACATTTCTAGACCACAAGTGGAATGGGTTTGGATCTCAGTCGGGGAGGAATTCAGATTGAATAAATCTATTGTTTACGAATCCTGGGTTGATTATTTCTCAAACTGTAAAAAATTGGTGAACTCCTATTTTAGATTTCATGCTGGAATCAAGAGAAAGAGGCCACCAGAACCGAGCTCCTTAGTAGAGAACAGGAGGCCCACTGTGGTTGATCCTGCGACAAGCAGTCTGGGACCTCGGGGCACAATGTCTGTTGACACACCACAGGATCTCCTCCAAACCCTTTGGTGTCTACTATGTTCAATAAGCTCTGGCATGATCTGAATAAGGGTAATGACCTGAAGGAAATTCATCCCAAGGGTGCTGATGGTGGTTGTGTGGCATGCCCTGCAGATGATCCCATGATTGCAGACCTTCAGCAAGAGCCAGAGGCCTCTGCCACACAGGAGAAATATGTTCATGTTGAAATCAGTCGGACTGATTATGGTGCGACTAATCAGAGGAAGGGGAGTAGCAGTGTTGTTGTGTGTAAGGGAAAGCAGGGGTCTTCTTTGAATTCTGAAATGGACCATAGGTGGCCTCCTGCTGTGAAGGAGATGGATTCTGCTGTATGTAAGGATAATAGAATTGTGGGAGTTGTTGGCAGCTGTAGTGGTCAGGGTAATTCTGCTATTGGTGTGATGATTACAATACCCACGGGGAATCGTTTTCAAGGGTTAGGTACTACAACTGGGGATGAGACACCTCCATTATATGGTAGTGTAAGCATGCAGAATGAGTCGAAGGAGGATGATACAGCGTGTAAAGAATGGATAGATGTAGATCAGGAAGTGGTGTAACAACCCCACTATTTTGTTATGATTAATACGAATAACCAGTTTCAGCGAGACCAGTTAGTGAATTTTCAAGAGATGTAGTACCATGGGAAATGGGGGGATCTTGCTGACAGTGATAAAGAAAACTATGGGGACACGATTAGGCCATCATACAGTGATATTGTCCAAGTGGGGAACAAGGCACTGCCGGTGACCCAAGACAATATTATTTCTTCTCTGCAAGGAAAGATGAGAATGGATTACTCCTATTTTCCAAAGCCAATGCCTACCAGATCTACTATCAAGAGTATGCACTCTTCCAATGATTTTCTTGTGCTTGAGTGGTTGAATCTGAGGAGGAAGTATGCTAAGGTTCTGAAGCACTATGAAAGTTCAGTGTGGGAATCAGTGACTGGGGAAGAGTCCTTTTTTCATGGAGGTGGTGATGGGTGTGACTTTGAGGATTTATAATGGTTGTGTTGGGTCTGTGATTCTTCTCTCCTGATCTAATCTTTTATTTTAATAAATAGTCAGGGGTTCTGCCTTTGGATACGCTTTCCTGGTATACTAGTTAATTTATGGTTAATGAACTAATCAATATTAAGTGAAAAAAATTAGTAGGGAAAACATTATTTAATAAATCTCATTAAATGGTTATGTTATTATAGGATATATAGTCTTAGTAGTGGAAGCTGGGAGTCCGAGTGATGTCCGCTATAGTTGATTCTATGACTGGGTTATTCCCATAGTGTAGTTGTTATCTAGATTATATATTTTACTTTTTATATCTGAATATGCTACTACACCATGTCAGTGATGAAAACTAACACCCTGGGTATTTTGAGCCTTGTGCGGGGGGGGGGGGGGGGGGTTCCGAAAATCCTGATGGGAGGATGGATGGATATATACCCCTTTTGGGACCACTCTCTTCTCTTGGCAGTTACATATAATGGTAGGCAAAACCGTTTTCCCCCATATTTGTGTGTAGTGTGTGTAATGGCTTGTGGTTATTCACACACATATATTTTGGATATATTTTCCTATGGACTACTATCGACGTAAAATGTATTGGTTGTGATGGCTTGATGATCCTTACATGGCGTATGGGATGTAATGTCATGAGGTATAATAACCGACATATGAACACGTTATGTGAGCTATGGTGGCTCTTGGAAACTGCCTGGTGACATTGGTTATGTGGTCGTAGTGGTTGTGCTACAAAAGGTGCATGTTGTGCTAATACGCCTATGTGTTTGTGGGAAATCCCTTTACATAGAGAGGATTAGGATGAGTGATGTTGGGGAAAAGCTGAAAACAAATGGGGAAGTGGTAGTGGGGAACCCTTGGTATTTTTTATTATATAATATACTCTTATATGTGATACCTGGTGAGAGAATCCAAGGTGAGGATGCGAGCGTAGTATGCATTTTAGGTGACATGTTAGTAGAACTTTTTCTTCACTATGCTTTAGCATGTTTTCATTTGTTTTTCACAAGAGGATCTGGGGAGGATCTACCGAGTATACTATTATATTAACCCGACATATATATAAAATATTTTTTTAACCACTTAGAGAAGATTGGAGATTAGGCTGGTTACTAATAGGTTAGGGTTTTAGGATTTATTTGGGCATCATGGTTGTTATTATTTTACATACTTTTTGTACATATAGTTTTTCCATTTAGTATTAGTAGTTTTTTATGAAATTACATATGTTTACTTGGGATTTATTTTATATATCATTTTGAGTTAAAGTTTGTTGGTGTCTACCTTATCTATCTCTTTTGCATGTTATCTAAGTGAGGGTAATGCCTCCCATTGGTGTGTTTATTATACCATCAATGCTATTTTTCCACCTGGGGCCTATAGGAGGTAGTACCTGAGGGTCAATATCTCCCTTATCAGAGTGCTGTCCCAAAAGGGGAACAATTTGTGGGGAAGGGGTCATGACCGAGTGGTATCTGAGGTCTAGTTAAGGGATAAGATGGAGTTTGGATTTAGTCAGAGGTGAGGTTGCTTGGGTTGGTTAGGAAACAATGTTAGCTATGTTTACCAGGAACAATAAACATTGTATTCAAATAGATACATAGGTATTTAGGGCCCCCTATTATTTGATGAGCGGACCTTTATGTTTACAGTGGCTACTAAACCAGGTGATGCTAGTTGCAGGGTAGATCTATAGAAAAGGATCAAGCATTATCTGTATTATACCTATGTTGGAATTGATAAACCATGGGATAGGTTATCCATAAAAGAATAAAATAAAACTCTTAATTAATTAATATTTAGACTTATATATTCTAGGTTTTGGAGATTTAATTATTTGTTCTTTTTTAGGTATGCATCTAGTTTGATGTCCTCTTCAGCTTCACGTAGAAGATGTTCATCAAGTTGCACCAGATGATAGATGTAGAGTATAGTTTGACAAAGAAGATACTTGGAGGATGACAATTAGAGAGTTTCAATTCTAGAGACTATAGAAGTACATGGGCTCTATTTCATATGTGGTCACATAAGACTAGTTAGTGGAGGTTGAGATAGCTTTCTACTTGATCTATGATCATAAAGAGAACTCAATGTCATTGGTTGTGATGATGTTGTGTGGGGTAGCAAGGAATTGGTGGTTATTGTTCCTTGGGGACTACGAGCAGTCGATAGTCTCATGGAAGGATATTCAAGACATGTTCAAAGTCGACATTCAATTTGTGACCATGAAAAAGGATATTCCTTAGGAGATGCATACCCTTCAAAATGGGATCCCTAGTGTTAGATACATTGGAATCTGTTACATGAGTCTTTTTCAATAGGCTTCAGACATTTTCCAAATGAGGAGGCTAGGGAAAGGAAATTTGAGGAGGATTTGTATCCAAATATCTAGTTCTAGGTCACCCAATTTATGCTAAAGATAGGTCTAGAGGTGCTGTAAAGGATAGAGTTCATTGAGAGGATTTTATCCATAACATGATACTCAAGAGAAGGGAGTATTCAGGATTCCTCATAAAGTAGAGCTATGGTATGGGTTTCTCAGTTTTCATGGTAGAAGAGTTTATGTTAAGTCGGGGAAGGTCCCAGCCCTTGGTATCTCATTTATCTAGGGGAATCGTCTATCAAACCATTACTAAGGGATCATGTTCTTGTATTTTTTGCGGAGTTCAATGTCATCATCATCCAGAGAGATCAAATTTTTGGATCATTAAGCATGCATCAGTTGTTCCACTTTATGTTCCTATGTTGAGGCAGTTCAAGACAAGGCAGTAGTAGCAGGATGCACTAGCATTGGATCAGTAGAGATAATATGGGCTAGGTAGAAGACAACACTGGTATTCTCCCCTTCCTCAGATTATATATCAAGTACCTGGTCATGGTCATAAGTAGGGTTGGATAGGTTGTAGAGTAGGTCATAGTCACCTTCATGCTTTAGCATTAATAGCACTGGGTGAGACAGACTACATTAAAGGTACCCTTTTCTTGTTTTCTATATGGTTTTATCTCTTATTTGATTTAAGAGTTATTAACTCCTTCATATAATCAATCCTTGTTGATGAATTGGGAGTTGATATGGAGAGTATTACAGTGCCCTTGGCATTAACTACGCTAGTTGGAGGTAGAGTTAACTTGTTTGATGTATGTTTAGATGTGGGCTACTTTTGGGGCAGTACCAATTAGGGAGAAATTCCTATTTTTATGAATACAACCATATTATTTTATCCTTGTCATGGATTGATTTTATTTGGTGTAGTCTATCAAGGATTGATTCAAGAGGAAGGTGTGTTCTTCGATGCTTCTGGAGATCCAACAGTGTTTGTTGGTGAGAGAGATCCTCTGATGGGTCCGAGGCATGTTCTGTCCTTAACTTTCTTATTGGATGAGCTAATGCCAATTTCTTCATTGGTTTAGCATTTATAGTATTCCAGGGTCATGCAATACTACCCTAATGTATTTTTAGAAGAGATTCTAGGTTACCCCATCAAAGAGAGAGTGAGTTTGAGATCGAGCTACAACCAGGGGCATCTTGTATCTTAATGTATCTATATAAGATGGCCCCTTATGAGTTTTGAGTGCTACGTATATAGCATGATGGACCATTGTGTTATAGTTTTTTTCACCTGAGCATGTCACCATGGGGAGCACCCAATATTTTTTGATGAAATATTATAGTAGTTTGTAGTTGTGTATCAATTTTCATCACATGAACAAATTTACAGTGAAGAATAATTATCCTCTTCCACAGATTGATGATTATTTGATCAACTAAAGGGTGAAAGTTTGTTATTGAAGATTGGATTTTGATCAGGATATCATCTGATGTATGTGAAGGATGAGGACATCTTGAAGGCTTCTTCTTTTTACCAAGGGCATTATGAGTTTGCTTCGATTTAGTTCGAAGTGATTAATTCTTCTGTTGCGATCATGTGGTTGATGAATATTGTGTTCAATGAGTTACTATATAAGGTAATGGTGGTCTTAATTGATGAAATTATTTTGTACTCCACATCCGAGGAGGATCTTGTAGAGCCTCTACATGCAATTTTGGGAGTTCTTCATCAATGCTCTCTATTTGGGAAGTTGTTGAATTGTGATTTTTCGGCTTGAGAATTCCATTTCGTGGGGAATTTTTTATCCCATAAAGGGGTAGATATTTTATTTGATAAATATAGAAGCAGTTTTTTCTTCGAAATCCCCCAATATAGAAGAAGTTGTGCGATGTTTCCATAGTCTTACAGGATATTCCAAGAGGTTTTTAGCCAATTTCTCTCAGTTTGTAACTCCCCTAACATTGTTGACTAGAAAGGATATAGTGTTTTTCTGGACCAATCAGTGTCACTTTTCTTTTGAGTATATTAAGGAGAAATTGGTTTGTTCTATAATTATTTTTCTATCAGAATATAGAGTTTCGTTTAAAGTTATATGTAATGCTTTGGGTCTAGGGTTGGGCTGGATTCTAATACACCAGAGATCGGTCATTTCATAGGGTTCTTAGCAATCACACCCCAATGACTGTAACCATTCCACTGAAGATCTATAGTTGGAAGCATTGGTGTTTTCCCTGATGTTGTTGAGACATTACTTCATCCGAGGGTGATTTGTGGTCTTCACTAATCATAAAAACATGTGGTATGTTTTCTCCCAACATGACTTGAACTTGTGAAAACATAGACGAATGGAGTTCGTAAAGGATTATTAAATTAAAATATTATATACATCTGGTAATTGGAATTTTGTATCTGATGCATAGAGAAGAAAGACATGTAGTGATATAAGTCTTGAATCAGGTGATTTCTAGAGAGTAATGGAAGAATATTCAGTATTACATCTTGATATGGGAGAAGTTGGGTTCAGAGTTTTTTTTTAGTTGATGGTGCGGTCATATTTGGTAAAGTAGGTGGAAGATTCCTAGTTGGGGATCTTGAGGAAGAGTTTTTGAGAGGTAGAGTAGTTTTTTATGAGGCCCCTGATGGCTGGTTATAGGATGAACAACATAAGATGATGTAATATTGAAGACATTTCGCTCCTTTGGTGAAGTGTGAGATGGTTCTTGGAGACTTCCATAGTTCACACATAGAAGTAAATCCATGAATTAAAAAAATGTACCATGTTTTTTGGAGTTAGTTTTGGTCTCCTATGATGAAGCCTATAATGGAAAAGATTGTGTCTCGGTGTTTGGTCTACCAGAAGATAAAGATCGAGCACCATGTTCCCAGTGGGTTGCTCCAGCTATTAGATGTTTCTTGGTGGAAGATGTAGAACATATCAATGGAATTTTTTATCAGTTTACCTTGACCTTATGGAGGTTTTATTGTTATATGGGTAGTTTTGGATCATTTTATGAAATCATACCACTTTATAGAAATCAAGGATTCATGCTTAGTTAACGTTTTTTTGATGAAATATTAGGAGGAGATTGTGAGACTCCATGGATATTGAGGATGATCATTTTTTATTAAGATCCTCATTTTACCTCCAGTGTGTGAAGAGGTATCCATCATTTTTTAGGTTCTCATCTATTCCTTATCACTACATTTTATCCCCATATGGTTGTTCAAATAGAGCAGGCCATCCAGACTCTGGAAGACATGTTCTGATCTTATGTCCTGGACTTTTGTGATTTGTGGATGAGGCACTTAACATTGGTAGAGTTCACCTACAACAATATTTTCCACTCCATGGTTGGTATGGATCCTTTTGAAGCATTGTGTGTCTGACCATTATATACTCCATTATGTTGGATTTTAGTCTGAGAGTCAGCAATTCATGTGCCAGAACTGGTACATAACCGAGTATAGATTATTCCGGTGATTCATGAGAGGGTGAATATACCAAAGATCGTATCAAATAATATGATGATTATGGGAGGATACCTTTTTAGTTTGTTGTTTAGGATCACATGTTCCTGAAGGTGACTCTTTATCCACGACAGTGAAGGTTAGGTCATGGGATTAACTTTCTCCAAGGATTGTTGGGCCTTCTAAGGTGATGGTTCATGTTTGAGTGTGTTGAATCAGTTAACACTTTCCCCCAAAGATGAGCAGGATACATGGTGTTTTCCCATGTCTCAAATCCATCATTATCTTCAGGACGAATATCACTTCATTGATTGGGGTGAGATCGACGTTGATTATGATGAGACATTCAGGGAGCGGCCTATAATAATTGAGGACCGTAAAGAGATGGTGTTGCATTATCATGCTATCTCCTTGCTTTGTGTCATATGGAAGCACAGTGGAATGGGGGAGAGTACATGGAAAAATGAGTAACATATATGTTCTTAGTACCCCGATCTATTTGATGTTTTAATATTTTATAATAACTATGTTTGTTTTATTGAGGTAGAGTATTCTTGTTTATGATATGGATTTATTTTGGTCCTTGCTATTTCATGATCTATTTTGATAGGTATCATCCCCAGGAGAGTGTTTATGAGATATTTTTGGTTGTTATGTGGTCTCACATGTTCTTTTTTGAAGATGTTTAGCTACTTTGATGTCAAGATCCTGGATTGGTATCTTAAAGGGTGGCTATTCAGACCACTTTTCATGTTTCCTCATTTAGTTGGTTTTGGATTCTTAAGGATGAGAATATACTGAGAGGTAACTAATGTAATGTCTTAGTCCTCTCTGGTACATTCCTTTGTGAAAATCAGGTTTTTGAGGTTTTCTGGAGGTTCATGGTGGCATATTCCCAATAATTTTTAGGATTTACAGTATTGTGAAAAGTGTTGTCGGTGAGTCATTTTGAACAGTGTTGTTGGTGAGTCATTTGAGAACAGTATTGTTGGTATGTAATTTGTGAACAGTGTTGTCAGTATGTGTAAAGTGTTTCCTGCTGTCGACAACTCATCTATTAGTAGGTGTGTAGTGTTTCCAACTATTGGTGAGTCATCTATCAATAGGTGTACATTGTTTCCATCTTTCATTAGGTTTACAATGTTTCCATCTGCCGGTGAGTCATTTATCGGTAGGTGTATGGTGTTTCTAGCAGTCGGTAGGTCTATAGTGTTTCTACTTATCAGTGAGTCATCTATTGGTAGGAGTATTGTGTTTCCAGTTCAGTAGGTGTATATTGTTTTTAGATTCCTATAGTTTTCCTCTTTGATGTTATCATCCACATAAAATGCCTTCGATGCATTTTTTACGGTATTTAAGTCTGATTAAAATCCCCTAACTCCTATCTTAATATTCTGATGTTTTGGACTTCATTTACTTGGTCAAACTGTGAAATCCTTACTAGATCTTCCATTAATGGAAAATCTAAAACTATATATAAATCGATTCTCCATTTAGATTTTTAATAGGTTGAGAAACCTCAAAATTTTTCCTTCCTTATTTTCTCCCCTAGAACTAGAGGCACATAGTTCTTCCTCCCATTGGATTCAATATTTCAATCTATGATCCTTGGATGGTTTTCCTTAGAGTCTTCCTACTACAAGTACACCCCCAATTTTGGTGCAACAAGGATGTATCGATCTATCTCAGATATAAGGTATGTTCAACCACCTTTCTTCAGAGTTCCTCTCCTTCTTTTTCCCTTTTACATGTTATGGCATGTTATCTCTATGTTTCTAATGTAGTTTTATTGGGTGTTGGTTGGAATGGTGGTGTCTCTACATCCTCAGATTGATGTAGTATTCTAGAAGAGGTGATCGTAATCCATTTTGTTATCTTGTTTTCAGGTAAATAATTTCAAGAACCTATTGAGGTAGAGGATTCCTGGAGTCTATATTATTTTACATGAATTTGTATAATTATCATTTTTTAGCCACTGGATCACAATGAAATTTAAATAATAAATATTTGAACATGATTAAATAATTGGAATCGATCGTATGATACTTATTTATAATGTTATAATGGGTTTCCTCATGATTTATATATCGTGTGATATCTATGTTTTTCTTGTTAGTATGTCATCCATGATGGCAGTGGTAATGACTGTAAATATAATATTAGTTATAAATTAATCAACTTAAGATAAATAGGAATGTTAATGAATCCATTTGTTATTGTAATTCTACGATCATCAAATGGATGCAGTTATGCATGTTTAATTTAATTGTCTAATTCAAGATGGATTAAAGAATTAGTTTTTTTGATAATGGATAATTCCATGATGGCTTCTGAGTTACCATTCTAATATAAAGGCCATGCACCTTATTCGTTGGAGTTTTGATTGCTCGTTCTGTGTGAAGGTACTATGCCTTATTTAGGGACAAGAGCCTTATTACTATGTTGTTTGTTTCCTGATTTTTGTGTGGTGGTTTGAGCCAAGGATGCGTGATCCTTGTGGGAAATTATGATATGTGGGGGTTGGGAGGACCATTGGTTGTGGTGGTAGAATTTGATTCTAGTAGAGGAACGATACATCGGTTTATACAAGTGGATATTAGGGAGGACCTTGAAGATGATGAAACAGGTAGGATGTGAATGTCAAATGATTTTTTAAACTGTTGTTTATTTTCTAATTACATTTCTCCACTACTTTAGGTAGCTAGTTTTTCTTAATCTCCATCCAAAGGATGTGAAGACACACTGGGAATTCCATGTGATTTAAAGTATAGATTCTCGAGGATGGATGGGTATATGCTCTAGCTATAGGTGGTGATGTCTTGATGGGTAGTTCACCTACTCACTGTGTTGAGCCCTTTGTTTTTGGTGGCTTCAAATTTTTTCTTGAATTCCTAGGAATATGGAAAAGTAATAATGTTTTTAATATATTATTGAATAAGTGATGTTATCTAATAGGGTTAGAGCTTGATGGGATGCAATTATGAGGTTACAATTTAAAGGATCTATGGACTTAGTTGGTTATGCCTAGAGGATATGGAACTTTTTTGGGATGCCAATGAAATGTAATGTTGAATTGATAATGGTTAATTAATGGTTAATGAATTAAACAACATAAATTGGAACTGATTAAAAGGGACAACATGATATAATAAATCTCATTAAATTGTTTTGTGCTGATAAGATATTTAGTCTTAGTAGTGGTAGTCGAAAGTCTGAGCAATGTTTTATATATTTGATTCTAAGACTAGGTTTTTCCCATACTATGTTTCTCACCAATATTATAAATATTTATTTTTTTCTATACACTACTCCACCGTATCGGTCATGGAAACAAACACCTCAGGGATTCTAATCCATTGGGTGGTGTTTTCCCCAAAATCTCGATGGGAGGATGGATGGTTGGCTACCACTTTTGGCCATGCCCTCCAGTCTTGGTAGTTAATTGTGTTGGTAGGCATGAAGGTAAGTTTTCCCCAAATATGTGTGTAGAGGGATATAATGTATTTGGGTTATTCACACACATATATGGTGGATATAGTTTTCTATAGACTACTATAGGTGTAACCTTTATAGACTGTAATGGCTTGAGGATCCTAACTCCGCATATGGGTGTAATGGCTTATGTTATAATAACTAACGTATGAAAAATGTTATGAGAGCTGTGGTGGCTCTAAAAAACTACTGGGTTACATTGGTTACATGGATGTAGTGGTTTTGTAGTATGATTTTCATGTTGTGGTGCTACACCTAGGTGTTTTCAGGCAATACCTTTTGGAGATAGATGCTTATGACATGCGCCGTTGGGGAAAAATAACAAACTAGTGGGGAAGTGATTTTGGGGTACCATTGATATTCTTTATTATATTATATATTCTTGTATGTGATATTTGGTGATAGTATCCATGGTGTGGTTGGAAACATAGTATACCTATTTAAGTGACTAATTAGTCTCCCTAGTTGTTCAATATGCATTTGCATGCTTTCTTTACTTTTGTAAGAGTGGATCAGAGGATGATCCAACTGAGTGTACTATTTTACTGACCCTATGTATTTAAATTTTTTTTAGGTCTCTTTTAGATGGTTGGTGATCAAGATGGCTACTAATAACTTGGGGTTACAAGAGCAGTTCTTGATTCGTTGTTGTTTTTGTTTTACCTACTTTTGTTACATGCAACATTCCCATTCAGTTGTAGTAGTTATTTCCTGATATTACATCTGTGTGCATGGGGTTTCTTTTATATTATATTCTGAGTTGGAGTAGGTTGATATTTGTCTTATCTCTATATTTTTCAGTTGTTGTCTTAGAGGGTAAATACATCCATTTGTCAGCTTATTATATCATTAGTTATAGTCACCAACCCATGGCCTGATAGAGGCGGGACTCAGGGGTCACTATCTTCCATATAACATTTTCAAACTAAGAGGGGTACACTTTGTGGGGAGGGGATCGTGAAAAAAAAACTAATAGAGTGATTTTTTTATATTTAATTAATGAAGTAACAAATAACAAAGGTAAAAATACATAATAAGTAACCTTGTATAATAAAAAAATATCATTACATAATGAAAAACCAAAAAAATTATATAATCACCAATGACATTGATTACACAAAATGGTTTAATATAATTTTTAAAACTAAAACATATAATAAATGCATTGTAACTAAAGAATATTAGTAATGTTACATTCAAAAAATATCTATAAATTATAAATATATATCTATATTTTTTTATTTCTAATTTTGATGTATTAATAGATGAGTATTTATTTTAATAAAAAAATAATAAAGGAAAAAAATAATAATTATTGTAACAATTCTAGATTACCAATGCACAAAATACATGAAATACAGAATCCAAATAATTGGATCAAAAATTCAAAATCCAATTTTACTGGTTGTCAAATTGTTTCCTATTATAAAATTGAAAACATCCACATTCACTATATATTTCATAGAACCTTTTTCTTAAATTGAATGAAATATTATCAAATGGGATATTTATGGTAATTTCATTATCATCAGAGGAAATATATTTATCGAACCAAATGATATTTAATTATTCATTATTGAATCTTCACAGATTCATGATTTTATTTAATATTCTGAATATAATTTCACCTTAAAAGAAAATCGTATCACTATATACAATATCATAGAAAAAACATATGGATGCAATAACATGAATATAAGTAAATTCATAAATATATAGTTCGTAAAAATAATAAATTACACGAAATATCATAAATAATATATAGATTTGAATTCACGTAAAAATATGAATAATAAAAATGATTAACAACTCATTTATTGTTTTATTCAATAAAAATATCTATTTATTTTCCCTAATAATATATCAAATAGTGGAAATTTTTTAAATTTTATCTTTAGCTTCACACATTGTTTTCATTACATTTTAAAAAATAACATTACATAAATTTGAAGTCAATAAACAGAAAAAATTTTAAATTTGGGAATTAAAAAATATCCTTAACATGGATGAAACCTAAATACAACTCTCACCCATTTTTTAATAATTTTTTTAATTGATAGAATGTAAATTCATGAATTAAAAGTAACCCTTAACATTATCATCTTCAATAAATTCTCCTCACATATTTTATTGAAACATATTAGTATGAGTGTAGAAATATTCTTTGAATTTAAAAAATGATACTATCAATTTGGTATTTATAAGTTCAACCTAACTTATTATGAAAATTTGTTATTATATTTCCTTCAAAATTTAATGAAATTTGTTAATAAAAAATTAGATTTATATTGGATCAAATATATAGGGTCTTGGTTTTTTCAAATAAATTTCATTGTGATTTTTTGTGTGTTGGGGGTTTAGGGATATTTTACGACTGTTTTGGAGGATAAGTAAGGATTATGTTTTCATAAATTGATATTTTTTAACTAATTATACATTTTTTTCCTTTTAGTCAATTTTTTTAAATGATATTTACTTATTTACATGTCCATGGAGACAACACTTTTGTAGTGCCTTTATCACAAATAACAATTTACCATCACCCTTTAGGAACTATTCATAACCCATTTGTCACAAAATGACCCTTACATGTTGCACTTTACACATGAAAAGTACCCTTACATTTTTTGAAGTTTATTTAAATTGAAATTCATAATGCATGTATTGATGAAAATGATTCTTTAGTTAATATGTATGAGAGAATACAATTTTTAAAACATTAATATGTGAGTTTCTTTACCCCATGAGTGAATTTAACTAGTTTATAGGCTTTTTACATCCAAGTAATTAATAAATTCATAAGATTCATCCCATAGAGGAAAACCTCATTTTTTCTTTTCTGGTCCTAAATCATATTTTATAATTTAAACATTTATTATCTATCTTAAAACATTATATTATTGTGTTTATTTTTATTGAGAATAAGGGTTGATTGTTTCTCTATAGATGGTTATCTCACTAGAATCATATTTCAATATTCATTTATGGCCATCCCATAGGTTTCTTGGGTCGAAAAAAAGAAAATAGTTTCTATTAGTTAACCAAAGGAGTAGGATGAGTCACATTAACTCACAGATGTGAAGGTTAGGGTCTCAAATGAACATATGACTTTTGTGGAACTTCTTCATCTTTTTTATTCATTTAAGGATTTAAATTTCAGGATGATCATAAAAAAGGTCCCAATATAACAATTTTTAGATATCATAGATGTTATTTCATAGACACTGGAACAAAATCAACACTCATTCTGTTATATTTTCATACTTTTATATGGGGAAAATACATGAAAATATTATGATCATATCCATTATGTTTCATTAATTCTAATATTTTCTAATTAGAACATGGTTTCCCTTGTATGGTTATTTTTCCAATATATCTTCACCTTAGAGGATCCTCCACAGTATGTGTAGGGGATTGGATCTTTATAAACAATACTAGGAACACATTAAAATTTATAATTGAATCTGAATCTAGATTAATTCAATTTTAGAAATATTTTTCTCATGTATGGATAATGATTCATTGTATTGATTAGTTCTTTTGGATCCCAAAAATTATATATGACTTTGATTCTTTGATGGGTTTCCCGATTCTGATGGATACTGAAACTAAATTTCATAGTATATTATTTTTGAGGAATTGTAGTGGATGCTGATCTTTATGAGGTCCGCATTTGTACTTTAATTTTATCTACACATAATGAAATTATAAATATTCAACTTTTATATGACAAAGTGCATATGTATTATGTGAAATTTAATTCTATTTTTCATATGAGTAATAGTTGATGTGGGATTTTCGCTTGAGGGAAATGTTCCTTAAAAGGGCATATTGATAGGTGATTCAATAAGAATACCATGTAAAATGATTTTGTCAATGGTTTCACGGTCTCAATGTGTTGGATCCCACATGGTATTATTTATGATAAGGTAGATGGATCTTAATATAATGTTCTCAGTATATGATCATAAACTATACATGTTTCGGTCATTGATCGTAAGAGGAAATCTATTTCTAGACCAAGGGGTTAAGATTTTTTGTCCTTTGCATTGTCTATATTAACTTCTTGTAAGAGGAAAAATGTATTTGTTGGTTTTTCTAGTGGATAAGTGATTCTATGATTATTTAAATATATTTTTCTGTTGAAACTAAGGGAGAAGAATAAAAATTGAGATTCGAATTATGATGATAAATACAGTCTTCAGGGAAGGACACTAATATAGATTATGTATATACTCATACTATTGATTTTCTTAATGATTCGGTAGATGATCACTCTCAAAGAAGGGATGGTCCATACTTGGACACTCCAAAAGTGGTCTATTTTGTTCATATCTTTAATCACTTGTGGTGATTTCATAGTGTAGTTATATTTTCATGATAATACTAGCAGGAAGTCTCTATAGGAGACTGCTAAACCATTTAGAATCCAAGAAACCATTATTAATCAAGGGAAGACTCATTTAATTCATGGAAACTTAACATAGATCATGGATGACTCCCATAAAAGGTTATATTATAATTTTTTTATTTTCAAATGATTGATTATTTTGATTGATAATGAGGAATTCTAGTATGTTACATAATAGAAATTTTGATCCATCAATTATTACTCTCATTCAAAACCTACAATACTTTCTTGGTCTCGTGGTCATTTATACGAATATGAATGTGTATAAAGACTATTAGGAATGTATTGGTCTAAATGAAGATTTTTATTTATCTTTTCAATACTTTTAATATGTATGAGGGAAGTTCATTTATGCATATCCCCATTATTTTCCATCTTTCTCCATTTTTTCATTAATAAAGGGGGCTCTGAGACGAAATATTTCATGGAATCATTAAACATTAAAACTATAAATTTTGAAATATAAAATAAAACTTCGGAAATATATAATATTTATAGTATTATTAGGTATTTAAATGTTATAAATTGATGATAAAAATAATGTATGTTTTAAATAATAGTTAGAAGATTTGAAATTTTAGAAAAAAGATAAATTTATAAAAGAGAATGATAACATGGTTTATAGATATAATAATTTAAATTTATTGTTCCCCTCTATTGTTTTGTATTGAAATTATGTCGATGTTGATTAAGACTTAAATGGGGAAATTTATAGTTGACCCATAGCATGCTATCACTCATCAGTAGTTTAATTATTCAGATCACCCCTTCCCTCAGTTCAATTTAACATTTCTGTCATAGCTTGAAAGTCCTAGGATGAGAAAATATCTTTTATCACCTTAAATAATTCATAGTTCCTAGCTTCAAAAAACCCCTTTCTAGTTTCAATCCTCATGATCATCTATCTATCTTTCCCCCCAGTCATTAATTCTAAATAAATATAATAATGTTGGTGATACAAAAAATTATATTATTTTTCTATATGTAAATGTTGAATAATCATTCTTCAGAATAAAATAGATAAATATTGACACAAACCTAATATATATAATGAAATATTGTTAGTGAAAAATAATAGGGAGTTGATATTTATATATTTTTTAGATAATATCTTTTATATTGAGTGAAATTATTTTTATGATATTTTACTAGAGCTATATTTTTTTAATATTTTATCATCATATCTAATAATATTATTGAACATAACAATGATATGATCTAAACCTATAGGATATGAAAATAAATATTATAATTTTGATAAAATTCAATATAAAATAGTATTTCATTTTATATTATTATTTATTGTTTATGGATGATATTAACCACCACAACTTTAGGATTATCTCTAATTTAAACCTACTTATAAATAATAGAAAAAATATACATTAAGGTAAATTATTAGCTATTTAAATATTAAAAATGTTCAATTATGTTTGGAACATTCATTCCATGTGGTTGCATGAAAATTTTGAGTATTATTGTTTCTCTTGATATTTATTTCTGAAATTGTATTAATTTAATTATATATATATTAATATATTAAATCCATTAATATGATTTATTAGTGACCTATTACTGTAATTAGGGGTATAATAAGAGTTTATATTATAATTTTTTATGGTTTTTTATACAATTGATAATGGACAAACATGGATGATTGGGAATAGAGTTGGTTGGTGGCTCGAGGTGAGAGCGTAATTTGATTACTTTGTACTAAATGATTTTTTTGGATACATATTAACCATTTTATTTTTGTGATATTCTTCTTAGATAAGTTAATGTGCATATTTAAACATCCAAAATTAGGGAATGTAAATTAAATGATGAATTTTTTCAAATTGGATGGTTTCTAATAAATAAATGTAGATGAATTCATATTAATAAATTTGTATTAAGTAAAAAATTATAGCATCATTGATATTAATATAATGTTAAATTTAAGATAAAATTATTGTTTATTAATAAAAATATTAATCAAGGATGATGATAGAATATAATAAATTTAATGGAAATTAAATATTATAAAAAAATTATTAAAGGTATTGAACGTCAATTCATGTGTCCATAGAAGTAACCATCCTAGTCCTTTGTAATTTTTTATGGGTGGTCACATGGTATGTTAGATATTTATTGATTTTAGGTATTAGTAATTTTTCCAATAATGGTTGTGTTATATAAATATTATTATATTCTATTATTTCTTATACTCCACCTCTGGAGTTAGTTGGGGAAGATGATGCCAATAATTGGACTTCTGTTCAGTTTGTTTCTCAATATATAGGATATGGTGGATATAAAAGGTTGAATACACCCCTTGATCTCGTCTCTCTTCTAGAGTTAGAGATTATGTAGCCATATCTCTGCTATACTAAATTATAGTTATATAATATGTGCTCTTACATGCAATACTTTCCCTAAATTATGACATTCATGCATATCTAGCATGTTAAGGCTTAATTTAATGTGTACAAATGAATCCATGCTATAATGGATTATGGTTCTTATATGTAAACTTACACATATCTAGAGATGGATCAGGGTATAGTGTGTATTTATATAGGATACAATGGCTCTTGGTTGTACTACATGATTATGGTGATGGGATGATGTTTTGGCTATAGTAAAGTGATTTTGGCTATGATTTGTTAACATGTATGTGCATAATGAATTATATAGTGAGGTTAGAACCAACATGCAGGTTATTGGTGATTATGGTGACCTGTATAGTATGAATTTTTAAATGGGGGTACCCTTTTCATATACATTCTTTTTATTTTTTCACTTACTTTTATGCATTACTCACTAAGTGATCTTTGGTGAGAATGGGTATAAAGTTCACCTAATTTAGGTTATGAGTATATTTCATTATTTATTCAATGTGGCTTTATATTTCATCGCAAATATTTTCACAAGAGGTTATGGGGAGGATCCATCTATGTATACTTGTATTTGAACTTATATATATTATATTAAGATTTTAGGATGTTGTTAGTGATTGAGATAGTTGTTACAAGATCAAAAAATTTTCTTGTGAGTTGTAGGAGTTTGTGGTCACTGTTATAGGAGTGGATGAGGTAATTTTCTTTTTTATTTTTCATTGTATGTAGATTCATATGATTTCATTTTTTTATTTGTATTTATGGAGTTTACTTACATTTTAATTATAATTTTCATTGAATTTGAGGTTAATAACTCATATATATATATATATATATATTTATTTATTTGTTCTCAACACTTAGTGTTATTCAAAAACCAAAGGCATGTTCTCTATTTGATTTATGGGTTACTCTTTTCTTAAATGTTGACCTATCAGGGTTTCTAGTGGCGGTGGTTAATGAAACATTTAAATCAAAGATTTTAGTTGAGAGATCTGTTAGTACTTTGAGATATGAATTCGTGAAGATGACATGAGTTGGTAGGGAAGAAATATTATCTTACCATATATTGTGATTTATTCAAATTATACTGGTTAGGAAGTTCTATTTTAACGGCTCATGTGCTACAACGCACCAACATTTTGTTCCATAAACATTCTATGAAATTTGATTATTTTTGTGGGTAGAGACCTAGTTGAGGCTCAACCTTCATGAATATTTGTATGTGTCTGAATTGGGTAGATATTAGGTATAAAGATTAATATAATGAATATATCATCAATTATTACATTTTAAAAGTTATGGATTCCCCTAACCATTTAAAACGTAGTAGGTATGGACCTATGTTGATTTCATTTTCTGGATCACATCAGAGAGGTTCAATAGTATGAATCAAAAATTCATTATATAGTTAAAGTCATTAAAGAAAATTATTCAAGTAATAACCTTTGGGTGTTTCAACATAAGGGATCCCACAATAATGAGAGATCTATTTTTGATCCCTAGAATATATATTTATTGGAGGTGGTAGATATTTTATTCTGGGTGATCTCTGAGAGAAATGGATTCCATTAGTTGTTAGCATACTACATATAGATACCTTTCATTGGTGGATAATGTTCCATAGTGTCCATGAGGAGTTAGAAGTTTGTGGTATATGTTATATGATCAATTCTAGGAAGTGTTCATTTCATTAACCATGAACACATCACAGTAATAGGATATGATTTCCCTTCTACAGAGGAATTTTATTATGTGGTAGTTCAGTAAACTATTTTATTAATCATATTCATTATTTATCATCTCTTTCATTAAAGGATGATGTTATATATAGGTATGTGGAGGAATAATTTCATTCATATATCTAACACTAGGTTATCCCATTCATGTTGTTTAGGTTTATTGAGGAATTATTGAATAGTTTATTGAGATAAATTTGGATCAGATAAAACTATTATGATAGTGTAGTTTTCAACGATCATAGTGGTGAAGAACTATAATTAGATATTCTAATTTTCTAGACAAGTCAAAGCATTGGACAATAGGGATTCAATTTCTTTCCTTTTTTATAAAATTTCCCCAAAAATGGAAGTTCTCATACCCCTATAAAGGGAATATATTTATCTTTATTTTCCCATGGATGTTATGGTCATATGAATCATGATTTATTAATAGTGAATATGGATTTGGAAGACAACTTTAGGTTAATTTTTTAATAGTATTCATAAAGGAATCAACTGCTATGATAGTAGGTTTCTCTAGGTAAGAATCATTTGAAAGGAAATAGAGTGGAATGAGGATAACCCCATGTTGTTTCTCATTCTTAATTATATGGAGAAAATGATTCCCATGGAGGTATTCACCATCAAGGATAGAGTGATCATGGTTTTTGGAATCATCATATACATGCCATAGAATTTTCAACATCATAAGAGAAAAAAATTGTCTAATTAATCATCTATTTTTATTATACATTGTTTTATAACCTATTTTATTTAATTTCTATCAAATCATTCATTTCACCCACCCTAATCATGGATCTATAAATTGAGCTTCTATACCTCTAGTGACCTTGGTGTTGACTACGTGAGTCGGACTTTTAGTATTCTTGTATGATATATAGAGAGATTTTCATCTGATATCTATAATATTTCATACTTTTTTTTTGATATTTATATATGATATAATTCTAAAAATGGACTTTTTATATTTTGTGAATAATTTTTTTATTTCTTCTAGATATGAGTGCTATTATTTAAAGCTGTTGGAAGCATATTGTGTTCATTGGTGAGTGAGATCACGTGATGTGTCAAAAGTGTTTTGAATGATTTTCATAAATGATATAGGAGTTGATAATGATTTCATAAGAGGTTATGATAGTGGGTTTTCATATTCATGTGAAAGATTTACTGTAAGTATTTCCTAAAGTGATGGTGATTTCAATGCCATTAATACAAAATTTAGTTCGGGATAAAGATACATCTGAGTGTCTATAATATCAATGTTTTTATTTAATATGTAGACTTTATATTTTTTGGGAGTTACAAAACCTAATTTATTATATTCAATGGATAGTTTCTTGTTAAACCCATGTATCACATTACAGTATTATTATCATCTTCATGAAAAATGTGTATGATAGTCACTTACTACGTATAAATTATCATCACATGAATCAGGTTAATATGAAAAAATATTAAACCATTTCATATAAGTATGATCAATTCGATCAATGGAATATAGAAAGTTGGTCTAAAAGATCAATTTCGGATCAGGATATCATTAAATTTATGTAGATGGAAAATATATTTTGAATAATACATTCAGGTTTCATTATATGTGTAATGAGTTTCTGGTAATTTTATTTTGGTTGATGAAAACACTAATTATATTTATATAAATGTAGATATTATTAATACATGAATCCATAGACATGTTTTTAGTTGTTTTAATTAAAAATATCTTCATCTACTGGCCATATAAGGAAGATAATGCATATTATCTATGAGAAAATTTTTTTTCATTCAACAACATCATATGTTTGGGAAATTATCAAAGTGTATGCTCATGGAAGTGAATTAAATTTACTAGGATATGTGACATCTTGGTGGGGATTAGTTTTATATCCTCTTAAGATTCTGATAGATAATTATTGCATTCCCCTAATAATTTTTTTGAGTTTTAGTGTTTTCATAGGTCTTGGAGGATATTAAAAAAGATTAATTCATATATTTCCACATATTTTGAGTCCTATTATATCATTGATGTAGAATGACCATGGTTTTATATAGAGTGTCCAATTTAATGTCTATTTTTAGTATATGCGGGAGAATATTATCAATGGTCTTATTCTTTAAAAATTATAGGAAGAAATTATGTTTGAGGTTTATTGTGATCTTTCATTCCATGGATTAGGTTGCATTTTAATATAGTACATAGCAATAATTCTTATGTGAATCAAAATTTATGAACCAAAGAATGTAAATACACTTCCTAAGATCTTTACCTTATTGAATTAATGTTTCCATTTACAGTTAGGGATAATTATCTCATCGTTGATCACAATTTGATCTTCATATATCAGAAGACATTGAGATATATCTTCTCCAGTGTGGTTGGATCTTGCGATTATGATGGTGGAAAGAAAAATTTCAAGATTATGGATTTTAAATTTCCAATACGTCAATTAATTGAAATGATTTTCTAACAAAAAAGATAAGATATATTATAGAGATACCATTAATAAGTCTAAATATTCATGAAGAGTGACAAAGATCTTATAGTTATGCACATTGATATGGGATAATCAGATGGTAGAGGGTCTCTCAATCCTTTGATTTCATAGTTATCCATTCTTTTGTACGTGTATGAATATTATTTGAGATATCTTGTGGTTTATGTTTAAAAGAGTTTTGTTATTTTTATAGATGATCCTAAGGGATTTATGAGGATGGTCTGTATGAAGTGTTAGTATAGGGAAGATTTATTATTCCCTCAGTGATATGAGAGGTTATCCTTCACAATTTTCATATATCAACCATCATAGTACATCCTTGTGTATCTAACTTGTATCTTACAATGATAAGTTCATTTTTGTGATCTTTTATGATGGGTTATTTTTCAGATTTTTTATTTTCATATTTGGGTTAATAGAAAGTAAAGGCTTAACATTGAACTAATGTTGTGTTACTTTATCTATTGGATGATACTAGTTTGACATGAGGTGATATTCTAAGGGATTTATTAACAATTTTACATTAATATCAAGGTGGATATGATGATATATGGTTGGATTTAAACAATTTGATGATGTAATCTCACTTCCTGGAAATTAAGGAGTAGATGTCAATAGTTAAATTATTGAGAAATCACATAGAGGTTATTTTGAGGATCTATGGGGTTTCTAAGAAAAGAATTTTTGATCAATAGCCATGTTTTACCTTCTGTGTGTGGAGGGTTCTCATGTGTGAGTTTATCACACAATAATGACTCGTAACTGGTTTCCATACATAGATAGATGGTTGGATAAAGAGGACAATATAAATATAAATATATATATATATACATTTCTTGTATTATAGAATTTAAAGTTGAATGGTTTAAGAACCATACCTTTATTGAGATAAATTATAGTAATGTATATCACTTTACCATTGGTATCACCCCATTCAATTGGTTATATCATTGACCTGGAAAATAAATAATGTTTTCGACTTAGTTTTGAGAGTCAACTATTAGCATATTAGAATCATTGAAAATATGTACATAGAAGGATATAGTGATTCTTGAGTGAATGAAGGAATATTAGGTACATAATATGTCATATATTAATCATCAAATGATTCCTATAGAGTTATTTTTCTAAGAGTTTTTATCCTTGAATGTATGTCCACATTTTTAGAAGTGATGGTGTGTTCATGGGAGTAATATTTCTCATAAATTAAATAGGAATCTTGAGGTTTGTAGAATGCATCATTGAAGTTTTATATCCATTAAAATGACCCCTAAAATGGAATGGATATCTGATTTTCACCGCATATCATATCATCATTGATATCTTCATAATGATTCCCATGTCATTGAATGGGGTCATTTTGATGTTTGGGATTATGGGGTGTTCAAGGAGTGGTCAATTAAGAATAAATACAATGAAAAGAATGTTTTTTGGGCATGTTCTTCCCTCAGTTTTTCTATTATGGAAACATAGTTGTTTATAAGAGTATTTGAGGAAATCTGAGTAACATTTTTTTCTCAATTTCCCATGTTATTTGAGGATAATGTTTTTTGATACGATATGTATCAAATTTTCTTGATTAATGTTTTAATTTATGATATTGTATGATTTTTTTATATTTAACTTATGAGGTATTATTTTTTAATTATAGAAAGAACCTTTATTTAGAGGAATCTCATGGTGTGTTTTTTTATGATTTCCCCCTTTTCAATTTTCCCACCCGGAATTTTGATATGATTCTAGTGGATAAGAATCATTTGAAAGGTATTTGATGAGATGGAATAAATTTTTTGAAACAAAGAATTATTTTTATAAGTTTCAAGGGAGTTAGGGGTTGTTTTATAGTAGTTTTGGAGGTTTAGAATAGTTTATGTATTTTTAAAATTTATTTTTCTTAATAAATTGATATTTTTTTTGGGTTTTAGTACCATTTTTTACTATTTTTAGAATTACTATTACATATTTCATTTAACCTTGATATAACTCTTTTTAATTTCATTTAGCAGAAATTAATCCTTATGTATTACCCATAATGACCCTTATGTGTCCCATTTATCACCAAAAGTATAAACTGTATTTCCCTTTAATCTTGTATATAACCCTCACATATTGAAGATGTTTCCCCATTTCCAGTACATTGGATTCAATGGTAAATTCAAAATTGTCATAAATTAATATTTAATAGTCATTAATGAATACATAAGAGTCATTTACTTTTCCATATCCATAATATGTTAGAGTCCTTACCCTTTGTATAAAATGTTTTCCCTTTGATAATTAATTATTTTTATAACTGATTAATCCATGTGTAAGATTTTCCCAGGAGAAAATAATTACATTTTATAGTAAGACTAAATCATATTTTTTTATTAATAATTTAATTCAGAATGAAAAAATATAATGAAATGGTAAATTTGAAATGTAAAATAAAACCCCTCTATAGTGAATTCTGTGTGCTATATTTTTTGATGAATATAAATGTTGTAATGTGATGAAAAACTTCTCACCTATTATAAATAAGTATTCAAAGAGTTAATATTTTTTAAAAAATGATAAATTCATAGAGGAACCCCACAATGCGGGTCACACAATAATGATTTTAGACTAAAAATTCCCTATAATTGATCACATCAAAACTATTCATGGATTTATTGATTTATAAGGAGGAAAACATCGAGGTGAGTCATAACCTACATCCATGCATTTAAATTTATAATTTTTTGACCTCCCATTTTACATTTTTCCATTTCTAATTTCTCTCAAATCCTTAATTGCCTATAATGATAGGATAACTATGAGTTTCTTTTATTAGTCCTAGACTTTAATTTCAAGAATACCACATCATGGATTCCTATTCACTCCCCCTATATCCCTAACTCCCTCCCTCCATCCCTACATCCATCTATATCTCCCTTTATCCCTCTCTCTATCACTATCCTTATCCTTATCCCTCTCCCACTACACCTCTCATTCTCCCCCTATTTCTTCTTACTCCCTCTGTATACCTCACACCTATCTAACCATCTTGAGTTCTTCTGTGTGTTTTTTTTAGTAATATAGAAATGTAGGGGATTTAAATCTTCTATAATTAAATAATAAATATACATGGGGTTTTCTTGTGACACGCATCATGTCACCATGGATTCATTTAATATTATTTTATCTTATTGAGGTTCATTTTGAGCCATAATAATATTTATGGTTTGAATTTAAGAATAGGTATTGTTTTTATGGGACTGAATGTTAGATGGATGGTAAGGTAAACTATATGGTTCTTGTTTTATTGTTTTTATGTTATTTGAAATTCCATTTTCATAGTTAGTACATGGTTAGTAAATACATACAAAACCTTTAAGGGAAATCATAAAGGTTGAGTGGGTTATCAAATGTGGGTCACATAGTTTGGTAAACCATGTGGTATAACTATGAGATTTTTCTTATAGGTTGAATTTTTTAATTTCATAATTTTCTCTTACACTTTTTGAAGTCATATGACCTCTTATTTTTCTCATGCTCATTCAGTTTAACCTATGAATGTGTGAGGATACCTTCCTCATTCTTCCTCTATTTTAATGGAATTCATCTATGATTCTATGTATATTACACTTTGTAATACCTTATATTCCTCTTCCACTTCTCCTTTTCATTTCATTCTCATGATTTTCTTTTCACTAATAAACCATATAGGTCTTGTGGTATAAAAAGAAATATTTTCATGGGTTTTCTAGTCTTTTCAAAAAGGTTATCATGGATTTATTTTGAATGTTTTTTGATATAAATGTATATAATGTGCCAAACCTCATTAGAAAAGTTCAAATGGGTTTTATTAAATTTCTTTCATGTAACTAGATGCCTTTTCCCGTTTTTTGTGATTTTAAATTTTGGTTTTTAGGATTTTCAATTCCCATTTCTAGTTTTATAAGAAGAATTTTTAAATGCATTAAATGTATTGAAATTGATTAATTTAAAATCAATGGAAAATGAATTGGTATCCCAAATAAGATTTTTTCACAATTTTAATTTGGATGTTAAAATGTGTTCATACATTGTGAGGCCCTCTTTTATCTTCTATTTTGTTAGTTTTTGTTAGGGATTATTTATCAGTTTGCAGTCATTGTATGTTTTGAAAGGGGGATTCATTATGTGAGGGAATTACAATGATTTTTTGGATATTGCTTTACTCATATGTATATTTATTTCAATTTCTTTATCACCTTCATGATTGGTTGTTTGGTCATGTGAATTCTAGGTAACAATGTAGAGTCAGAGATGAGTGAATAATATACTTGAGATTGTATCTTTATGGAGTTCAACTAGGGATACAAGTGTAGTTTGATTTCTCCCATGGTATATTTATGATCATGGAATAATGTTAGGCCTGGATAGTTTGATAGGACAACCATGATGAATCAGATCTTGTAGGTTGACAAAAGGTTCATGTCTCCAGTTCAAGACAATATTAATCGTGTTCCTAGGTTAGTATCCATTGATTCTTATGTAATGACAAGAAGTTCTATGTATGGGATTGCAATTTTTAAATTTTTTGTATCCCCTTTTTCATGCTGATAGAAAAAACAATTTTTCATTGAAAAAATTAATTTATGAATTAAATGTTATTATTTTAAAATTTAATTAATAATTTTTTCAGAAATATTTATTATTTTTTATTATTTTATGTAATTTTACATTTTAAAAGTGATTTTGGAGTATTCAATAAAAATTAAATCTTTTAATTGAAATTCTAAATAATAATGAAAATGGAAAAAAATGTTCGGGTAGAAATTATTATTAAAAAATGTTGTTTTTAGGAAAAAATTGGCCAAATAACACATGTGAAATCATTTTAAAATCAAGAAGGAACCAATGTGTTTGATCTAATAACCAGTAAGAGATATGTAATGGGTTATCATACATATTAGAGTGGGTTTTTGGACAACTTCATTTTGGGATTAAGCATGATAGACATCAGAGAACACCATCTCCATTTGATGTTAAATGATATATACATTCTAGGGGAACTAATATAAAATTGACATCCACACTCATTAAATATGAATGGGAATTTAGAAGAACCTAATTACTATTCCCACTTATATAAATTAGGATGTATACATCATTTTTTCCTCTAATGATATCACCATTGATGATTCTGTAACGATATTCCAGAGTTGATAATGAAAGATATTATATTGATACACATAAAATGGAGATTTAACCATGGGATATGGAGCTTCACCATGATCCACTATTGATTGTATTAGGATATATTATGACTACACCTTATCCATTATTTGTTTATGCAATCTGTGTTATGGGGGGAATTTCATAACTTAAAGAAGATGTTGTGAGGATGAATTTTTTAATGATGTGGGTGTCCATATGAGTGAGGGTTTTGATGATCGGGGTCCTCTGCAGGTAATTATTTTATCATATACTGTATAAATAGATTTTATTTAGATGAGATTCTATTCCTAAGATGGATACTACACACAAATATTTTTCATTTTGGATGTGTTGATAATTGAAGAGAGTAGGGTTTTGGTTTGAAAGATCTTTTGTATCATTGGACAAGAGCCATGTTGGAGTGTGGAGATAGAAGGGGTCACTGTAAACTCCAATTATACTAGTATGTTTTAATTATAAGTTTTTTTGTCAATATTATATCTCAAGTCCCATATTTTCCCTAAAATCCTTATATGTACAGATATATCAGTCCCATTTTTTTGGTTCCATACACATGATGGAGATTTTTTTAATTCTAATGAGGGGATCATGAAAGTGGATTATAATACCCAATATGGAATTAAAATACACCCCAAAATATGAAATATATATTATATTATTATGTGTAATATATTTATGAGATACAAATGTATATATAAGAATGTTTATATTTTCATAGAGCTTCTCCCTAACTAAGAAATAATGATTTATTAAAAATATATTTCTAGAGGATCACCATGATATTGAGATTGAAAATTATATTTTTAATATTGAGGAGGAAATATAGGTAATATGATATATAAAAAAATATATCTCTTGTTTGGTAATTGGATATAAAAAATAGGAGGTCTCAGCTGTGTAAGAGGACTCTTGGATTCTGAACTAGTTATAGTATTAATATAGGGTGTAGTGTTAGTTTTTTTCACTTATTTCCAAAGGTTTTCAATTTTTTAATAAATATTATGGATATAAAGAGGAGGTAATTCATTAGTTACAGTTAGTATATCTATGAGGGATTCAATCTAGTGATTTATATTTTTGTGCTTAATTTTGAAATGAGTTTTATTATTCGTTGTTAAACTTTCTAAATTTAATTCTTTTCCTCATACCATAACCAATGGAGATTGAGTTGGGGGTACATTTAATTCAATATCTAACTATGTATTTTCATTAAAAACTACTTGGTTGAAATTAATGATTATATTTAATCATGGTTTTCGATTACCAAGATGATAGATTAAACAAGGTATTTGGTAGGTGAAAAGGAGCACCATTGAGATAGAAGGTGTGTACTCTGAGAGGAGGCTCACAAGGATCAAATTATAGTGAAAAGAGATTAGGTTATTTCATTCTACTTAACTAGTTCTTGAACTCTAGTATAATAAACATGTAATTATTTCATTTATTGATTAAATTCACCAAAAATTTCAATCACTTGTTTCTTTTCTAATTCAAAATTCGTTAATGTGTCCCAAAACCATTATTTTTTGCATTGAACTCAACTTCCACCTTCTGAAAATCTAGATTTTCAATTATTAGATTTATTATAATAAAATTATAAACTAATTCCATGATGGAACTAACATTGAAAAATAGTCTATTCCAATGATTAAATAAATTTATATGGAATACTTTCTTAAAATTTATAGGATAATAATGATTTTGTAGAATGTTTTTTATTTTCATTTGTATTTAATGATATTTATTTTCATGGTGTAGTATTTGGACCTATTTTGGAACACGAATACTCTACTCTGGGTAATGAAAAAGAATATTTTTATAGGGAATATGAGATAGAGGTGATCATTGGGATGATAAATAAACCAAATGAAGGATATGAGAGGGATAAGTACATATGACAAAGAAAAGATGGAGAAGTACACTAAAAAATGAAGATAATGACTCTAATAGACTATGAAATATACTCATTTTTTGGTATAAAACCTAGTATTTGGGTATATTTTTTCACTCCACATCGTTTTGATGTCAATCTGACCATAATTTTGATGATATCAAATTTGATCCAATTCTCTGGGTTGTCATATGAAGACCCAAACAAACACATATTGAATTTTCTAAAACTATGTAATAAATTTCAATTTAAAAAAATTTCCTATAATTCATTGAGGTTAAGACTATTTAATTTATTATTAATATAAAATATATATTGATTGGATCCAAATCCTTCAACTTCATTCCATTATAACTTGGGATGATTTAGTAATAAAATTCTTAAAAAAAATATTTACCCATTTAAAATCCATGAACATTCTCGTTGAAATTTTAAATTTAAATGAAAATTATGATTAATTAGTATCTAATTAATTGCATAGGGTTAAATATTTAATACAGATGTGCCTTATTAATAACTTGATTCTATACTTTTGTGTGAATTTCAATATAATTTCTGAATTTCCTCTTATTTGATCATTTGAGTTTCGAATCAAGATTTATAATAGGATTTCAAGGATTACATCATCCCAAAATTGCACCTTTGGATGAGGGGTGAGGTCCAGTTGATGTCCCAAGTGCTTCCACGTTCCGTATGAGTGGTCAAAGTTGTTGTTGTGGTTTGGCCTATAGAAAACTACTAGCCATCCATGTCTCACATACTACAGGATTGTCGGTTGATGTCACCACTAGCTTAATCATGGGCTTGTACTGAATAGATGGTGGGTTATACAACACCACATACATGGTACTTGAGGATATTATCTAGATGGGGGTAATGTACTAACTAGCGGTTTTCCTTAAATAGTAATATTATTATGAATTTCCTTTAATAATTCTTGAAGGAATATTCCTTGTCCCCTTCTTCGTTTGTACCCATGGTATGAAGGTTCAAACCAATTTTTCCTCATCTTGGTTTCCCATTGATTATGGGTGTTATTCATGGGTGATTTATTTGGAGGATCGTGGTATGTGTGTGTCCTAATTCCTCCTCTTTTCATCCGTATTCTCCCACAGTAATTGGGAAATTTTGTGATGTAGGGTTTTTATGGATATTTTATCCAAGAATTGTAAGATATCTCATGTTGAAGATGTATTTTCATCATCCTATATTGTTAGAATACCGATTCCATGTCTTGTACTATCATATCAATGGTTCATCAAAGGTAAACATCCATATGAACTTTTAAAGGTGTTATAACTAAACTAATTTAAATTTCATATTTGTTTTTCATATATTTTGGGGGATTTTTCCTATAATAGGCCTAGGGATGTGAGATGGGCTCTTAGACTACTATTAGATATTATTCTAATGCCATGGGAGTTCAACATGATTTTTTATCAATTATGGTGTTGTTGAATTAATTACATAATTTATTATAATTTTCTATTATAATTATTATTTCTATTTACAAGGATTATTTTACAGATTGATGTGTTGAAAAGAGAAAGGAAAAGGTAGGCCTTGGAAGTAGCAGATGCCCTTTAGAAAATAATTGGGAAAATCATTAAAAGATTTATGTGGCTAAGACACTTTCTTTACGGCCTTATGCATGATTCTTATGAAAGTGTGTACATTTTGTCTCTCCACTTAGATTGTGGAACCATTTATTAATTACATTGTTGGATTTATTTTAAATATTTTAATTTTAATTAAATGTTTATGTTTACACGACATCCTAAGATTAAAAAGAAACAATGTTATTAGGCCACGATAGACCTAGGGCACTAGCTTGATGCTTCATCCACCAATGGACAATGATAGGATTAAAAGTAAGAATATTGGGCTTGTCCCCTTCAAGGATGTTAATAAAATAAATTCAATTGGATATGAAATAGTTGTTGTTACCTAGGAATACTTGGAAACCTCCAATTGGGGGTGTGTGATATTAGGAGTGGGATAGCCCTAGTAAGCCTTGGAGGACCTTTGTATTAGCCCATCAGATCTCTCCTTGAGTAGGATGGTGGTTTATTTGTATTTTTTTCATTGTAGTAAATATTGGTAAAGTGTATAGAGTTATATTCATAGGCCAAGTTGTTATGACCATGAGGATCCCATGTAGGGTGTTTATAACTTGTTATAACCTAGGAGACACTATTATCTTCTCACTTTTCAGAAAAAACCTGATTATGTGACTTTATATTTATTAAATATGGTAGTGGGTGTCACCTTAGAACCCATACCAAACATTTGATCATGAGGGGTTCAGGAATGTAGTGATGGGTTTTGACATTTTTACAAACCCAATATTTCATTAATGTTTTAACATGTTTATTTTGATAATGTTAAGGATACGCATTTGTAAATCCTGGGGCCCCACCTATGGGATTTGATGTGATGTGATGGTGTTGTTTTTTATGCCCATATATTCTTCCGAATATATATTTTTTTCATCTCATGTGATACTATGGTGATATGACTGATGAAATTATGTTATTTTAGTGTCTCATATTTGTTTCCTAGGATCTGACAACTTACCCCAGTAAATAAATATGGGATGTCGGGATTCGACCATTGGTCTATATTTGATGACATAGATTCCTTCTATCCTTAATATTAATAGAATGTATAGGCCCATCAATCAAATATTGGGGATTATATGGGATATTATTATGATGGGATGGATAGGTTACCCCTATATGTATCTAGTAGAACCTGATGACCATTCATATACATGATTTAAATTCCAATGATTCTTGGGATCAAGCTGGTTTTCTTGGTGAAAAAATTGATGAATTTGGAATGTGATTTTCAAGGGTTAAAAATTATTGACCTCGAGTCATTATCTATTCAAGGAGTTTGGAGACATTCCCAGGATTCCTACGATATGACTGCTGAATTATTCAAGATGATATGTTAGGATTTTTTATATTAACTTTTATGGATTCTTTGGTGACACCTTATCATATTATTTTAATATGGATGGAATTATATTAGTATTTTCATAAATAAACCATTGAATTGTCCAAACAATTTTTTGTTAATCTAGGTTGTGTACCAATAGAATGTTCCTATGAAATCAGGTGTTATTTGTGAGTAACATTTTCAAACTAGTTTTTGATTGCTTTAATTATGTTTGAAACTCAATTTCAAAGGTGCAGATCACTATAGAGATAAATGTTTTGTAATGATATGGGTCGTGTGGTGGGAAGAACCATCAATTGAGTGATATATTTTGCATTTTTGTGATGTCACCTTTGGGAATATGGGTGTAGGTAGGAACTTACTTAATATTTTTGTGGTGGATATGATTGATGGCTCATGTTATAGTAAATAGAGATCTTATATTTTGATGTTTGGCTATAGAGGAGGGTTTGGATTTTGGAAGTCAGACCAGATGAATTATTCATGAATTGGTGAACTAAGTTGGTCAAAATCAATGATAAATTAAAATATTATACTCATTAAGGATGAAAAGATATTCCATGCAGGTATTGTATTACCATGTTTCTATATGAGCATTAAAATTTTATAAAATTCAAATTTTTATTTTGACGATGGGATAAATTTTTATTTTAGATTTATAAGGATTGGAAGGCATAGGGTATCATAAATTTGGTGTTTTATATGGGAAATTAGGTTCATATGTTGTATTAGGGACCTTATAGTTCCTTTGGAGTGGTAAGAGTTGTTTTTTCAATGTTGACGACATCAAACAATATGTTAGTCAGTTGATATAAATTGAAACCTTTTGGATTTTCCCACCACTAGCCCACTTGTGGCCCTATATTGATTAGTTAGTTTGTCATCCATAACCACATGAATATTGTGTATGGATAACATATTTTTAGTTGTAATTTACTAGCTATCCTATTCCCATAAAATTAAAGAAATCATGAATTCCGCACCTCAAATATTTTGAGATGGAATCTCTATCCTATCCTTAATTTATGAATACGATAGGAGGGGTCCAAACCCGCATCTCCTCATCATGTCCACCATTGAATTTGGGGGAGAATTTTAAGAATTTTATTTCGTGGATTAAGGTATAATTATCTCTTTCTTACAAATTATTTCTTTCATATTCTACCTTATGGCTTCAACATTGACCTCATATAGGGTTTTGATATCAGTTTCATCATATCATGGTGACATCACCTGAGTTCATATGTAATTTTTTTTCATCCTAGATAGAGGGTGTATGAAGTGGTTTATTAGGTAAAGTAATTCATCAATTCATCACATTTACATAAGAATTTATCAAGTCTTTATAATATAATTTAATTTAATTTCCTATTGATTTGGAATCAATTATTGGGGATTTTCCATACATTGGGTTGGGGTTGTGGGATAGATCCTAAGGGTACTATTAGGTTTGATTCTTATGTATAAAGATTTCATGTTGTGTTTCATTAAATTATAGTTAGGTTGAATTATTTTCTTAATTAATTATAACTAGTTATTATTAGTATGTCTATTTTTATTGGAATGGATTAGGTGCTCGAGTGACATGTCGGGCTTGGTAATGGATAGAAAGGCCACAGAAGTAGCAACTAGCCTTTGAAAAAAAAAGGAAAATATTCAAAAGAGGTAGTAGGTAATGGAACATGATTTATTGGTTTATTCATGATGTTTATATACATATGAATGTTCAGTCTTTCTACTAGGACAATTTACCCGTTGATTAATTAAATTCATTGATTTGAATTAAATAGTTTAAATTAAATTAATTTGTTAATATTTTATAACCATCTATGATTAAAAGTAATAAGGTGCCTTGGCCACTATAGACCTGGTGTACTATCCTAAAACCTTAGTTGTTATTGGCAGGGGATGGGATTAATAACAATTCGTTATTTCTATAGTCACATAAGGGGTGTTTCTAGAATTACATGTAACAACCCAACAAATTATAAATAAATTATCCATTTTGATTTATTTTAATGTCATATTATGTATTATGGCCACAGAAAACACATGAACTCATTTTTTATTGTATTATTTTTTAAAAACCACTATGAATCATTTCCATTGATAATATAGTCATTGAAGATTGATCACATGATCCCATGATTCCTATAAATAGAAGGATTAAAAAATCCATTGTGCAAAGACGAAGTAACTAATGGACTCAACTAGAAGGATTTTACCTTGTGAGGACTATTTATCATAGCTTTTGATGAATATTACATCACTTGTTTTATCCCTTGACCAAGCCCAAGCAGATATCCAGTAATGTATGCATGAGAGAAAAAAATATGGGATATCTTCTAGCTCATCGAGAACACAACCCAAACCATGTTCTTTGAACTACCCCATGAAAATATCATTGTCGTTCACCTTACTCTTATATATTTTTTTGTGTATTTATGTTATATGTAATAAGTCCCTTGAAATATGATTATGTACATTTTTTTAGATAATAATGAATACACATTCATTTTATTATTATTACTCTATAAATTATTTTTATTCTTAAACAATAAAACATAAATAATATACTTTGGTAATATTAAAATTAAATTAACGAATAAATTTTGATGAATTAATGAGTTTTTGAAAATAATAGTCATTTTAATAAAATATTGTAATTAAAAAATGTTTTTTAAATAATCATATAAATTTTTGAAGTAAAATAAAAATTTTATAAGTGTTCAAAAACTGTTATAATTCAAAAAACATAGGATTTATTAATAAATGCCAATTTTATTTTAAAATTTAAAGTTCATAAATTTTGAAAATAATTTAGATGAAATGAATATTATTTTTGAAAACATAACATCCATATTATAGAATTGTGAATTTTTTTCTAATTTTATGAGGTAGATGAATTTTTAGGTAAAAAATGTTAAGTCAATAAGGTTTTCCTTATGAATTTTTCCGCTCCTTATTTTGAAAATCAAAAACACCCTATATATAAGAAAATATACATTCTACTTATATAAGGAAAATTTCTTTCTAAAAGGAATTTACCCCTACCATGTTTTCACTGTTCATAGCAATATTTTTCTTAAATATAAAAATCGGATTCATATCAAAAACTTCAGAATCATATATGAAGCATTCTGTTTTAGGATCTGAATTCTGGATATGAACTGTAATGAAGTTCCACTCAGAATTCTGGATATGAACTGTAAATAAGTTACACTCTGAATTCTAGATATGAACTGTAATGAAGTTCCACTCCGAATTCTGGATATGATCTTTAATGAAGTTTAACTCCGAATTCTGGATATGAACTGTAGTTATGTTCTACTCCGAATTCTGGGTATGAACTCTAATAAAGTGACACTCCGAATTCTGGATACGAACTCTAATAAAGTTCCACTCCGAATTCTAGATACGAACACTAATAAAGTTCCATTCTGAATTCAGGATACGAACTATAATAAAGTTCCATTCTTAAATTTGGATACGAACTCTAACAAAGTTCAACTCCGAACTTTTACTAGTTCAACTCCAAACTTCTATAAGTTCGACTCCGAAATTCTATGATTTCGACTCAAAACTTTTACTAGTTCGACTCAGAACTGTTATGAGTTCGAATATGAACTTTTACTTATTTGACTCCGAACTTTTACAAGTTCGACTCTGAACTCTGTATGTTCAAATTCTGAACTCTGGTGAAACCAGACTCCGAATTTCCTTATAAATTCGGACTCCAAATTTCCATAGAATTCAGGCTCTGAATTCCTACAAAATAGAATCCAAATATCTCTTTATTATAGACTCCAAATTCTAGTTGGGTTAGACTCTAATCATTTATTTTCCTACATTTCGAACTTTTGTTTTACTTATTGTTACACTCGTTTCATTATAAAACAATGTCATGCCTTCAGTTACGCATGTTTTGTTATAAAATGATGTCATCCATTCTGTTTCTAACTAACCATTGGTTGGGTGACATGTGTGCAGGTCCCTCTGAAATTTATGGAAAATATAACTGTTTAAGGAGGGAGCTAACAATTTGAGCTTCTACTATAAATAGTAGATTATTTGAAAAGAAGCAAAAACTTTGACACAACTTTTTCTTACATACTGTTGAAGTGCTTTCTTAAGAGAGAGGATCTTATTAACTCTCAAGCTTCACGCAGAATTTTTTAACGACTTCTTCAAGCTTTGCCTTGTGCAGACTTTCTTTGTGCGACTCCTATTGTTGGTGATTACAATCGAGGGCTTCCGGGGATAGGAAGATAGAGGTTCCAACACCTTGAAGTTGAGGGCTTCCTTGCTAGGGAAGACAGAGGTTCCAACTACCTTTAAGTTGGGGGATTCCTGGGATAGAAAGAAAGCGACTCCGATCTTCGTATCGAGGGATTACCCTGGTGTGGGTAAGGAAAACTTGCTGGAAAGTATAAATCAAGGGACCCTTATCCAAGGTTGTTGGATACCCTTCTCTTTGGGTCAAAATATTTATATCTTGTAACTTGTTCTTGTTACATGTTTTTCCGCTACATTTTGTATTTTAAAGAATGTATAACCTTATTATATTTCCTTACACTTGTAATATGACTTAGTTAGATTCTATACACTTTTAGGTAGAATCTCATATTGTAAGCTTTGGTTAAGTTTCATTTTCCAGATCCATATTTCTGGAATCGCTTTTTCGGAATCACAGTCTAATTTTAAGCAATTGCATATAACTAGAAGTTTATAACATCATACTTTTCCCAATCATTCAATTGGTGCTAGAGGTGTTGTGAATTTTCCTAGTTTAACTTTTTTAAACTTTGATCGTTCCTTGTTTAAGGAAATTTTTAAAGTTTACAATTCACCCCCCCCCCCTCTCTTGTATATTGAGTATCTACATTGTTATTTCGACCAAACAATTGGTATCAAAGAAGGATTCTAAAATACTTATACTCAAATATAAGTTTTTCCTGCTCAGATTTTCTTTGTTCTATATTTTTATTGCTTAGTTCCTTGAATCCTAATTATTGTTATTAAAATGTTTTTATGTAGAAAGATTTTTAAGATGGAAGGAATCCGTGTTGGTTCCATCAACAACCTAAATCCTACAAGACCACCAATTTTTGAGGGCAATGATTATGAGTATTGGAGATATCTAATGAAGACTTTTTTTATCAATACTGGAGTAGAATTCATTTTTATGCTAACTGGAGGTTATCAAATTCCTAATAAGGAAGTAAGTGATTTCACAAACCAAGAGGATCATGAATACCAACTCAACTATAAGGTATGCAATACTCTGCTGTGTTCAATGACGGGGAACATATATAACCAAATTTCTTCTTATGAGACAGCTAACTGTATATGGAAGAAACTTGAAGTTACACATTTTTGAATATCCAAAGTGATTGAGACCCGAAGAGATATGATGAGAGCTGAGTATCATGGTTTTAACATTCCTTATGGAGAACCCATTTGTAAGATGCAACAAAGATTTATGACTATCATGAATATCTTACAATATATGGGAGGGAAAGGTCGAGATGATGGAGCTCTATTTGACAATATTATAGATATTATCCCCAGTGAGTGGGAATCAAAAAGAACAGATATTGATGAGAACACGAAGGTTACTCAAATTTCCCTAGATGAGCTGTTTGGAACACTTCTCCAACATGAAACAAGGATGTAGAGAGATGATGACAACATAAAAAAGAAGAATGGGAATGGTACTGTTTCTTTTACTACAACATCAAATCACATGAAAGCTAAGACTCCTGAGAGAGTAACTAGATCAAATTCTAATAAGTTTATTATCCAATCTGAATATAGTGAGAGTGAAGTCTAAGATAATGAGTTAGAAAATATTGCTCGAAGGATGAACATGATTTCAGGACAAAGAAATTTCCAAACCGAATATAAGAAGAAGGAAAGAAAATATAAGAAAGATTTATAAGTCACATGCTATGAATTCAAGAGAGCTGGACACATAATACCTGGTTGTCCATTTCTCAAGAAGAAAGAAATAAAAGAGAGTAATTTTGAAAGGAATATAAAGAAGTATTACAATCCCAAAGCTAAGAAAGTTCTAAAAGCTAATGATACTTAAAGTGGAAGTGGTGCTGACCCTTCAGATGAATCTTCTGATTATGAATCCCCAGGAAAGAAGAATTTTGGTCTTATAGCCAGATTACCTATTAACAATAATTACATTAGGCTAAGGTACAAAATGGTGAATCATTGACCAATGATTCTTTAAATTCTAATGATAGTAAATATTATTACTCTTCAAATAAAGAATCCTCTTTTGATGAAAGAAATACTTTACCGACCTATGAAAGAAGTTTCTAGGTTTTCTGAAGATCTTATGATTGAGAATTCAAAACTCGTGAAAATGCTTGATAGGGAAAATTATTGGAATATTATTCTTATTAAGGAAATATCATATCTTTCTAAAGATCTTGATTAGAAAAATGCTGATTTTATAAGTATTTCAAAAAGACTTGTGGAATTAAATTTTGAGAAGAATAATCTTTCTAAAGATCTAGAAAAAGTAATTTCTAAGAAAAGTGTTTTTGAGCCAAGATCTAGTTCCAAATCTAATGATTTTGAAGATAAAAAATTGGTTATAAAACTCATGTCCGAAATATTTTCCTTAAAGAAGTGTCTGTCGAACTATACCTTAGGTAAAAAAAATTTGATAAGATGTATTCTCAAATACGACCTTTAAGAATAAAATCTGGATTTGGTTATACTCATGCAAAACCAACTTTTTGTAATAATTACTTTGTTCCTAAAAGTGCCCCATTTTCCAAAAAAGTGTCAATGTGGTGGTCACTGGGCAAAGAATTGCTCTTTAAACAAAACCCAATCTTTAGGTTTTCATAAGGGTTATTTTTCTAAAAAGATGTGGGTACCCAAAATTTTGTTGTCTAATGATTCTAGATCCAAGAAAGTCTGGATTTTGAAAACCTAACTTTTTCTTATTTTCTGTAAAATAGGGAAAGTACCAACATCAATACTTGGTACATGGATAGTGGATGTTCCCGGTATATGACTGGTAACAAAAGATATTATGAAAATATTATTAAGATGAAAAGAGGAAAAGTAACTTTTAGTGATAATGCTCAGGGAGAAATCGTTTTTATAGGTAATATTGTTCTTCTTGGTAAAAAATTTGATTTCAAATGTTTTGTTTTTTAAAGGTCTTAAGAACAACCTCATTAGCATAAGCCAGTTATGTGATTAAGGATAACTTGTGAATTTCAGGAATGATAAATGCTTAGTCCACCATTCCAATGAAGAGTTTATTATCTCTACTAAAAGGCAAGAGAATGTTTATACTTTGAACTTAGAAGACCTTTTGATCCAAGACTTACCTTGCCTTAGTGCAATGGAAGATCATTCATGGTTTTGGCACATAAGACTGGGTCATTGTAACCTTAGAAACTTAAGTAAACTCTCTATGTAGAAAGTAGTTTAGGATATACCGGAGCTTATATTTGATTCTTCTAATGTTTTTTATCCTTGTCAATATTTCAAGAAACATAAATCTAGTTTTTAATCAATTGGTTATGTCTCAACAACTGATGCATAACATTTGGTGCACATGGATTTTTTTGGTCCAACAAAAACTGGAAGCATTGGGGGCAAGTCTTATGTATTTTTCTTAGTTTATGAATACACTAGATTTACATGGGTCTATTTTCTAGCAAAGAAGTCTAAAGATTTTTCTTATTTAAAAAGTTTTAGAGCCCAAGTTAAAACTGTGAAAAATATTCCACTGAAAACTATTCACAGTGATCATGGAGGAGAATTTCAAAATTCTGATTTTGAAACATTTTGTAGTAGAAAAGGTATTACTCACAACTTTTCAACACCTAGAACTCCTCAACAAAATGTTGTATTTGAAAGGTGAAATAGAATTATTCAAGAGATAACTAGAACCATGTCTATTGAATATTATATAGCTAGAAATTTCTAGGCTGAAGCTGTAAGTACTACTTTTTATACTATAAATCAAGTTTTGATTAGACAATTTCTTAATAAAAAACCTTATGAGTTATGGAATGGTAGAAAACCTAGTCTTTCCTACTTCAAAGTTTTTGGTTGCAAGGTATTCATCCTGAATACTAAATATAATCTACACAAATTCACAGCAATATCTAATGAACTAATTTTCTTAGGCTACTCCATAACTTCTAATGCATATAGAATTTTCAATAAAAACACATATATTGTTGAGGAAACAGTAGATGTAAAATTTGATGAAACTGATCCTTATGTTTTTAAACCTTCCCAACCTACATCCTCAGATGTGTTTTCAAAAACTAATTATCAACCTTTGATGGAAGATCCTTTTGATAAGGAAAATGTTCAAGAATATATTTCTGAAACATTTACCCCAGAAGACTTTCTACCATTTGCTGATGAAAAATTTTTACAAAACCCAAGTCAGGTGTTTCTTAAGAATCATCCTAGTGATAGCATAAATGGTGATGTAAATCAACCTGTAAGGACTAGATGTTCCTTAAGTAAAGAAGTATAACATCTAGCATTTATTTCCCAATTATAACAAAAAAAGGACTGATGAAGCATTAGGTGATTATGGTTGGATCAAAGGCATGCAAGATGAGGTAAATGATTTTGAAAGGAAAAATGTCTGGACTTTGGTTAAAAGACCTAAGGAAACTTATGTTATTGGAGTAAAGTGGGTCTTCAGAAATAAGTGTGATGAAAATGGATTCATAGTTAGAAATAAAGCTAGAATAGTTTCTAAAGGCTATAATTAGCAACAGGGAATAGACTATGAAGAAACCTATGCTCCAGTATCCAGACTTGAATCTATACGTATTTTACTTTCCTTTGATGTATTCTTCAATTTTAAGCCTTTTCACATGGATGTGAAATGTGCTTTTCTTAATGGTAATTTTGAAGAAGAATTTTTTGTTAAACAGCCTCCTAGCTTTGAAGACACAAAATATGCTGATCATGTTTTTAGACTTACCAAAGCTTTGTATGGCCTTAAAGAATCCCCTCAAGCTTGATATGATAGAATTACATGATTTTTTTCTTCAAAATAAATATGTTAAGGGAAATGCAGATCCATCCCTTTTGATAAATAAATATAAGGAAAATGTTTTGATTGTTCAAATATATGTCGATGACATCATATTTGGTTCAACTTAGCAATCTCAAACTGATTCCTTTGCAAGCCTAATGAAATCTGAGTTTGAAATGAGTCTGATGGGTGAGTTAACATTTTTCCTTGGTTTTCAAATTTTTCAAAAACCGAAAGGAACCTATATATCTCAACATTAGTATATTAAAGATATTCTTAAAAAATATGGATTTCACAACACTAAAATTATTAGTACTCCCATTGGTACCGCAAACACACTTGATCTAGATGATGTTGGGAAACCAGTAGATCAAACAACTTTTAGAGGTATGATAGGAAGCCTACTATACTTGACAGCTAGTCATCCAGACATAATGTTTTCAGTATGATTATGTGCAAGATATCAATCCAATCTTAACGAATCTCGCATAAATGCAGTGAAAATAATTTTTTCACTACTTAAAGGGAACCATGGATCTATGATTGTTTTATACTTCTCGAAATGATTTTATCTTAAAAGGCTTTTCATATGCTGTATTTGGTGGGTGTAGAATGGATAGAAAAATTACACCAAAAACTTGTCATTTCCTAGGAGATTCATTTGTTTCTTGATCCTCCAGGAAGCAACACTTAGTAGCACTCTCCACTGCTGAAGTTGAATATGTAGCAGCTGGAAGTTGTTGTGCTCAAGTGTTGTGGAAACAACACACACTCATAGACTATGGATTGAGTTTTACTAGGACTCAATTTTTTTGTGATAAAAAAATGCCATTTCCCTTAGTAAAACCCTGAACATCACTCCCGTTCAAAGCACATATATATTATGCATCACTTTCTTAGGGATCACTCAAAAAAAGGAGATATTATTCATCAATTAATTGGAACGCAAGATCAAATTGCTGACATTTTCACAAAATCCTTACCCACTGATATATTTGAATACATTAAACAGAAGTTAGGAATTATAACTGTAAGGTAATATTCCTTCATTAACTTCTTTTTGAACCATTCTCCTTACAGTAACAAACCCCTTTTTCATATGGGGAGTATATTTTTTTCATTGTAATTAAAAAATTTCATAGTCTGTATTTTTAAAAATGCTTTTGTAATTAAAATTTTCGTAGTTATTTTTTCAAACTTTTGAATCTAAAATTTCAATAATGAAATTTTCGGAACTGGAAATTTTTTTAATGACGTTTTCATTACTGGAAATTTTCATAATGAAGTTTTCGGAACTGTAAATTTTCATAGTGAAGTTTTTTGAACAGGAAATTTTCGTAATAAAATTTTTGGAACTCATGTTTTTGTAATAGAAATTTTCAGAACTGGAACATTCGTAATGAGAATTTGGGTACATGGATTTTTTTAATGAAAATTTTTCATACTCATACTTTTCGTACTAGAGTTTTGATACTAAAAGCCTTTTCAAGTTTATGTTTTTCGTAGTTAGTTTTTCGTAGTCAAGTTTTTCTTCAAAAATAATATCACCTATTACAAATAATCTTCTTGGCCAATCTGAATGGTATGATTTCCTTATTTATGTTTTTGTAATCATATTTTACTTGCTTGTATTTTCTTATGAGTTTTAAAATTTAACAAGTTCTAGTTTTCTTAAATCCGATTATTTTTCTTAAAACCTCAAAAGATCAGATTCAAGATTTCCTTGGGGGTATGTTTTCAACTGTCAGATCAGATTCAAGATTATTTCATCTTTTAGATGGTTTTTGGAAGCTCAAAGTTCACATCCATCAGCTATATAAATGGGGCGCCCGATGGTTGTCCCGCATTGGTCTTCAAGCTCTCACGTGTTGATGTTCTGCCTCCCTTCTTAAAGCATGTTCTGAATCTTCCAGAGCTCTTCATTCTGAATATCTGCTAAAGCTACTTCTTAGGATATGTCCACTACGAAGCCAATCTAAAAATGGATAGTTTATAGGGAGATGTAAGTGCATCCGAGTTTCTACAAGTATGATTCTATTATATCTATGAATATCATATTGAATGGCTAGGAGGATGTTTGCTTATCAAAGCCAGAAAAATAGGATCTGGTATTTACAGATTTTCTTGCGGAGTTCTACGAGTCAATTTCCTTCTTTGTGGAAGATGGAAGAGAGTTATTTTCTTTCAAGTATTCTGGGAAGACTTAAAAAGTATCTTACACCAAGGCTGAAATCTTGGTGGGTTTATCTTATGATGTTGAAGATGAGTTTTTTTCACATAATCTTCCGGATGAGCAAGTAAGTTTCAACAATGTGAAGGCACTGAAATGACGTGGACTTAAAGATTCCAAGACTATTAAGATTGCTCATCTCTCTCCAAATAATTGTATTATACAGCTGTGGGTACAAGGTTTTCACGTACCGAGAAGGGTTGATAAAGATAATCTCAAGAATAGTGATATATACATCTTATATTTTTTGGTAAATCAAAGGAAGTTGAATTTTATGAGGCATGTTTTGATTACAGTTAAGAATATTAAATAAGGGAATCTGAAAGCATAGATCATAATTTATCCGGCCTTGCTTTCTAATCTTATTATCATATGTCTTGATTCGTTTGAAGTTGCTTGCACTTCCAAGAAAATAAATTATAAGGTAATTCTAGTTAGTGATGATACATTAAAGAGGATGAATATGGGTTTTTCTGTTGAATCTAGAGAATTCTAAACATTACCAGAAGAAGAGGCTGAGGTAGCTCAGAAAGATAAAAAAACATGGAAACCATCTAAAAAGGTAGGGAAGAAGTGAAAGTTGAAAGAAGTGGTGGCTGAAGACAAGACCCAGAAAGCTAAGGAAACTTAATCAGCACCACCCAAGCCAAAGAAACAAAAATCCTACCTAGATGAAGTCGCTACTAAGTGGAGGGAAGACAAGGAGAAGAGAAACTACGGGGAACCTCAATTCAGATTAGATACTGCTGAGGATAAGACCATAAAAGAGAAAGCTGTGGATGATTTAGAGAAGCAAGAAAAGTAGAAGAAGCTGAAGAAGAAAATGTCTGAAGGTGAGGTTGTTTAATCTATTTTGAAAGCAACAGAGATGGCTTCTGAGAATATTCCGGTTCTGGAAACATTCCTTATTGAACCATTACTAGAAACCCCTGTGAAGAACTACTTCACTCAGGAAAAGATTAAAGAGAAAGAAGTTGTATAGAAAAAAGTTGGTGAAGAAGAAGTAGAGGAAGAAGAAGAAGAGTGAAGTTCTGATCCAGATAACATAATTAAACAAGTTGAGGATTAACAAGAAAAGGATGAATCCAAAAAACATGTCACTCAAGGAAAGGGAGTGTAGAAATAAGGTAACAGAGATAATGATAAGGAAGAGGAAGAGAAAGAGTATGAATTATCTGAGGAAGAGACCTATGAGAAGAATTTTCATGAGGAAGGAGAAGAAAAGGAGAAAATAGATGAAGACAAGATTGTTCAACTATCAGAAAGTGAAGAAGAATCTCCAGATGATCAACCCATTCCGAAAATTGATAAAGGTAAGAAAGTACGCATGGATACAACAATAAAAGATGTCATAAGAATGAAGGAGATTGGTGGATCTTCTAAAATGAAGCTGGTGCAAATTTAAGAAAAAAATCCCCAATCAAAGTGTCTGATTTAGAATCACCAGCATAGGGTCATGAATTTGTTGTCGAGTCTTTGAAAAATATGGTGGACACTCTTTGGTCAAAGAAGGTGGATGAAGACTTGGCTGAGTTTTATAATTTTCAGAATTAGGTAAAATATCCTTTTGATACTGAGGATGAAAATATAATAAATCTTCAGGATAAGATAATCCTTGAGAAAAATTCTTGGAATCAACATGTGAAGGAATTGAATGATAAGGTTAAATATCTTGCTAAAATTTTTAAAAGTGATAGAGATCTCTGGATTTATCTCAAAGAAAAACATGTAAAGTAAGATGAGTTAATGAAGATGCAGGAAGAGGGAATGAAGGCTCAGGCAGAGGTGCTGAAAGCTCAACACAAAAGGATCATTGCTTTTAAGAAGCAAGCTAATAAAGAATAGAATGATTTGGAGAAGCTGAAAACTCTTTTGAAAAAGATAATTCCAAAGGAGAAGGAAGACAAATGAACTCAATCCGATCTTTTGTTGCATTTTCCTTTCCTTGTAATTTTTTTCAACTGTAATGAAATTTTGGATGGTTTTATCTTGTGTTACTATGTACTAATGTTTCAGGTACCTTATTTCTTTTCCATTCCCTTAAATTATTTTTGAAAATTACAATGGGGGAGAAGGAAAAATAATTACTTAAAAGGGGAGAAAGAAAATTTTTAAATGGAGAAGGAAAAATTTCTAAGTAAAGATATCCTTAAAGTATGGTGGAGTTTCTCATTAGGAAGTTTTTTATTCCCATGAAAATGAAAACTCCAATATGGAAATCCAGAATACAATCCTTAGAGTTTCAATGCCTCAGGGGGAGTTAGTTGTATTCATCATCATCTGTGAACAAAGGGAGATAAGTTTTAATTTCAAAGTCTAATGAAATTTTTCAAAGTCATTATATTCATTTTCGTAAGGTTGTTTGTGCTTTCCAAAAAGGGGTATATTGTTAAGTCAATAAGGTTTCCCTTATGAATGTTTCCATTCTTTCTTGTTTTGAAAATCACAAACACCCTATACTTATGAAAATCTACATTTTACTTATATAAAGGAAATTTCCTTCTCAAAGGAATTTACCCCTACCATTTTTTCATTATTCATATCAATATTTTTCTTAAGTATGAAAATTGGATTCATATCAAAAACCTTGAAATCATATAATACCTAGATATGAAGCATTCTGTTTTAGGTTCTGAATTCTGGATAAGAACTGTAATGAAGTTCCACTCCGAATTCTGGATATGAACTATAATGAAGTTCCACTCCGAATTATGGATATGAACAGTAATGAAGTTCCACTCTGAATTCTGGATATGAACTGTAATAAAGTTCCACTCCAAATTCTGGAAAAGAACTCTAATAAAGTTCCACTCCGAATTCTGGATACGAACTCTAATAAAGTTCCACTTTGAATTGAGGATGCGAACTCTAATAAACTTCCATTCTAAATTCAGGATACGAACCCTAATAAAGTTCCATTACAAATCTTGGATACGAACTCTAACAAAGTTCAACTCCGAAAATATACTAGTTCAACTTCGAACTTCTATAAGTTCCACTCCAAACTTCTATGAGTTCGACTCCGAACATTTACTAGTTCAACTCCGAACATTTAGGAGTTAGACTCTGAACTTTTACTAGTTCGACTCTAAACTTATACAAGTTTGACTCTGAACTCTGTATGTTCAGATTCTAAACTATAGTGAATCCAGACTCCGAATTTCCATAGAAATTCAGACTCTGAATTTCTACAGAATTTTGGTTCAGAATTCCTACAAAACAAAATCCAAATATCTCTTTATTATAGACTCCGAAATCTAGTTTGGTTAGACTTAGAAATATTATTTTCTTACATTTCGAACATCAGTTTTACTTATTCTTACACTCGTTTCATTATAAAATGATGTCGTGCCTTCAGTTACACACGTTTTGTTATAAAATTATGTCGTCCATTTTGTTTCTAACTAACCGTTGGTTGAGTGAAATGTGTGCTGGTACCTCTGAAATTTAAGGAAAATATAACCGTTGGAGGAGGGAGCCAACTATTGGAGCATTGCCTATAAATATGAGATCATTTGAAAAGAAGCAACAACTTTGACACAACTCATGTTTACATGCTGTTGAAGTGATTTCTGTAGAGAGAGGCTCTTATTGACTCTCATGCTTCGTGTAGAATTTTTGAACGACTTGTTAAAACTTTTCCTCATGCATACATGCTTCGTGCGACTTCGATTATTGGTGATTACAATCGAGGGCTTCTGAGGATAGGAAGATAGAGGTTCCAACACCTTGAAGTTGAGGGCTTCCATGTTGAGGAAGACAGTGGTTCCGACTACCTTAAAGTTGAGGGCTTGCGAGGATAACAAGACAGAGACTCTGATCTTTGTATCGAGGGCTTACCCTAGTGTGGTTAAGATAGACTTGATTGAATGTATAAATCAAGGGACCTTTATCCAGGGTTGTTGGATACCCTTCTCTTTGGTTCAAAAGATTTATATATTTTTACTTGTTCTTGTTACATGTTTTCCACTGCATTTTTTATTTTATGGAATATAAAACCTTCTTATATTTCTTTACACTTGTACTCTGACTTAGTTAGATTCTATACGCTTTATGGTAGAATCTCATATTGTAATCTTATGTTAAGTTTCATTTTCCGAATCCATATATTCGGAACTGCTTTTCCCGAATCACTTTCCAGTTTTAAGCAAGTTCTTAGAACTAGAAGTTTAGAACTTCATACTCTATCCCAATCATTCAATTGGTGCTAGATATGTTGTGATTTTTCTTAGTTTAACTTTGGTAAACTTAGATATTTCCTTGTTTGGGGAAATTTTTAAAGTGTAAAATTCACCCCCACTTGTTTATTGAGCATCTACATCGTTATTTCGATCTTACAAAAATTAAACACAGTATGAATATAATTTGAGTATTATGACATGATAATGACCCAAAAATGATTTAAAAAAATATAATAGTTTTTAATGAAAAAATATAATTTTTCAATTTTAAATAATGATATTTGAGTTTTTTTGATATATTTTATAAATCCCTTATAAACCCTCCAAACCCACTATTATATTTTATGGATTTGAAATCATTTCAATTAAAGTATGGTTCCCTACACATAAAAAAGATAATTATTTTATTAATTTATTCCAAAGGAATAATAAAATAACAAAAAAAACTCCCATTTGAAAGAAAAATTGGGAAAATCATGGTAGGGATTATGGTTTTGGATATTTTATTATATTGTGTCCAAAATCTATGTCTATGAAATAATAATGAAATCTCCACTAACTTCTTATATAATACCACCCATGATTCAATTTATATTCTCTAAAACTACTTGGATAACATACTTACACTTACCTCACCTATCTTGAATCCTACCAAGGTGCCTCCAAGCTCTAAATAAACCCCTTTAATGTATTTGGATTCACACACTCATATAAGGGTTCCTCGTCTTCTCTACATTATTTATGTTTTTTTATAATCTTATAACTTATATTTCAAATTACTATTATTGTGATATATATTTCCATGTCCCTAAGACATCCCATTTTATGTCAAAATTATGAGAGAACCCTTTCTCTATCATCAACAAATTTTATAAATGTTTAACTTACGTCGTTATGATGCCAAAATTTCACTATGATTTTCCATGCCAAAAAAAATTGTGTAGTGAATACCATACATATTTTCTATCAATGGAATTCACCTTAATACACATATACATCATTTAATAGGGACTTACATGTATTTATTACACACTTTTTGATCTTGGGATAAAATATGATGATGAATGAAACCATTTTGTATGATATATGTGGCACAATGAAGTATTATAATGAAATCAATATCAGAGGTTCACCCGAAATTAAATACTGCTCTAATTCCTTAGGTAATGTAGTTTCTCATGAGACATAATTTTGAGGCATAGAGGGAACCTGATTCTTTTATGGTACTTTTACATCATTATGTGTTTTTGTTTAGCCTTGACCTATATTTATGAGGCATCATTTTAAGTTGATTCGACATTTTCCCAGTTCCATTATTATTTTTAGGTTATATCATGTCTCATTATTCATGATTATGATTACTACTTATTTTAAGAAACATTTCAAGGATTATTTCCAAAAAAATATTATTCTCTTCATGTTATGCCTTGTTTATTCCCTTACTAGGATTTTCTTATCACCCTTTCTTATGTGTGTCCCCGTGCTATCCCATTTAGTTTTAAGGGTGATCATGTTAAAGATGTTTTTAATAAAAATGAAGTTTTCATATTTTATGTTTTAATGTAGTGTACATAATTTACAAGGACACTAAACTTAGCGATATTATAACTCTTTTTAATTATAATATAATTTAATAAATCAGGTATTCATGTCAAATATATAGAAGGGTTGTTATAGGCGGTATCAAAGGAAAAGTTTAGTTATTTTTTATTAGGATTAGAAAATTATAATGTAATACTTAAGGATAAAACTATGTATAAAAAACTACAATACAATTTAGTATGTACAGATTTAATGGTTTATTAAGAAAATAAATTAATATCTAGATACTACAAGTGGACGTGGTTCTACCACAGATGTACCTAGGGGTAACAACTTCAACAAGGTGTGTCATTCCTGACTCAGTGTAACTAGGTACCTGAGAATGGGCCTTATTGTACACCACATTAAACACTCCTAGTGGATTTTTATTAGTAAATTAATAAGATCATTAAGGACTATTATTGAGAGAAATAAATTCCCATAAGATTATTTGTTACGAAAAGGATCGTGTATAATAAAGATAAAATCTTAGTAATTCACAAGTTAAAAAATAAATGTAATTTATAAATTATCACTTTAATGTAACTAGATTCCCATTTATGTACCCAATAATTTTAAATAAATACCCTTCCCTAATTATACTTTTATCCTTGAAAATGGTCAAAAATAGGAGGATCTGGGTAAACAGAGAATGTGAAGGGAATTTTGATGAATTCCCCCATAAGATGCACGACCCTATGGGAGCATAAATCTCGAACATCATAACGATACTCTCTCAGCTAACTCAAATTTTAAATAGAACCCTAGATAAGGAAGAGAATCCAAATGCCCCTAAGAGAGAAAAAGAAGAAATTGAAACATTTCTTCAAAAAACTTATCTAAATTTCAACGGATCACCTAATCCCATAATAACAGAACAATGGACCAAATCAATTGAGAAGATCTTATCCATCCTTCACTGTTCTAAACAAGATAATTCTCTATTGGATTTTTATTGTATGAATAATGAAGACCATTAGTTGTGGTCATTGATTAAGAATATGAATCCAGAGGAGGGAGATTGAAGTGATGGGATAGAGGCAATTTTGGAAACTTTTTGTTGATAAATATTTTCTTCTAACTGTCAAACATAAAATAAGAAAGGGATTTCTATAGCCTATAGAAAACATATGATAGATCTAACTGGATATATGAGGAAAACATCACAATAATTGAATTATATGGCCCCAAAAATTTTGTTACCCTTGAATACAAGGCTGAAAACTTCTTTGGTGGGATAAAACACAGTTTATGAAAATCCCTAGTGATATATTAATATGATTTATATGGGGAAATTATTTGATGTACCCTAAAATATGAGATAGATATCAACAAATATGAAGGGTATAAGAGAGATAAGAATTCAAATGTGGTGTTTATTTCTTGTGGTCTGATAAATAAATCTAATGGTGCCCAGAAATTTCATTATCCCACTTTTCAATGGTGTGGAAAGAACAAACCCATAAATATACTATAGGGGATAAATAAATTCTTTAGGTGCGGGAAGGAATGAAACCAAACCAATGATTGTCGATGGAAGGAAACTGCTAATGTGATGGAGGAATGTAATTCTATAATCAACCCTCATCAAATTATTCATTGCTTCAAAGAAAATTAATAGGGGAACATTGAAATCCAATGCACTAATCCAAGGGTTTTCTAAGATAACCATCAACCTTCAATGTGGAAAGGTCAAAATTTTTCCATCACAACTACTAAGCTGGATCCCAACAATGAACCGATGATTGGTACAAAAGTTAGTCATTAAATAATAGAGAACATACTTTTTATGTCTAGTTCAATGAATTCCTTCATATCATGAATGTTTATAAGACTTATACAAATACCACCATAAATAATAGAATTATTGTTTTTTCTAAAAATGGAAATATCATGAAATTACTACATCCCGTGAATATAGCTCCTATCATGTCAAAATTTGAGGGCTAAATATCCCAATAAATCTTTTCATACATCCTTTGGTGTAGGTTTACTTTATTATAGGCTTTTATTATCTTTCCCTATATAGATACAACATAAATTTTCATGGGAAGGAAATCACTCTCTCTATTGTGAATCGACCCTCATTTCAGTACATGTGAAAAGAGGAAGTTGAATCTTTCTTAGGACCAATATATTAATATTTATTATTATTTCTCTAATTGAAATATTATCTATCTAAAATTATTGATTCCATGGAATTAAGAATCCTCAAAGACACCCAAATTATGAAAGAATACACTGATATATTTCTCAAGGAATTGATTGGTCTTCCTCCTAGACGAGAGGTTGAATTTTCAATCAAGATTATACCTAGGGAATTTACAATAAACAAGAAACTATATTGAATGACTATATTAGAGCTTGAGGATCTAAATAATCTACTATAAGAGAATCTTGATAGATCATATGACCAATTACTTCACCATGGGGTGCACCGGTCCGCTTCATATTGTTGAAGAATGGGTAAATGTGAAATTTTATCAATCATCATGAGAATGAAAGATCTTGATAAATAATAAGTATCCTCTACCACGAAATGATGACTTGTTCGATCAGCTACACGGAGAACATTACTTATCTGAGGCAGATATATGGTAGGGATATTACCAAGTATGAATTGGTAGGATGTACCCAAGACTTATTTTAATACAAGGTGTGATAACTATGAGTTCCTAGTGATTCCTTTCAGACAAACTATTGATCATGTAATCTTAATGTACTTTATAAATAGAGTCCTTAGAGATTACATTATAAATTTTGTGGTAGTATTTATATATGGTATTCTAATATTATATAATACCAATGAGGAGTATGAGCATCATATTTGCACTACCATAAAGACCTTCCGAAATTAGTAGCTTTATTCCAATTATAAAAAGTGTGAATTATGGTCAAATAGATTCATATTATTGGCGAATATCATTGCATGAAATGGGATATCTGTGGACCATTCAAAAATAGATGCAATTTAAGGATTTCCGAGTTAAATATCTTTTAAGTATATCTGTAGTTACCTTGGATTAGATGGTTATTATAATCTATTTGAGAGAAATTTATGCTAATTGTCACACCCCTTAACTTTACTAACTCGAAATGGAGTAATGTTTTCTTGGAATGATGATTGTTAAGAGATCTTCAAGGTGATAAAAAGTAGGCACATCAATAAAACTGTGCTTACACTACCCACAACTTGAGAACCTATCATATTATTCAATGATGTGTCAATGAATGATTTGGGTTTTGTGTTAATGAAAAATGAAAAAGTCATATCCTACGCTTCAAGGTAGTTTAAATTTAGTGAACATAACTACCCAATTAATGATTTATAGTTGGATAAAATTATCCTTGAATTGAAAATATGATATAATTAAATGTCTAGGAAGAAGTACGAAATATATACGTATCATAAAACCCTCAAGTATATATTCAAATAGAGAGAGAAAAATTGGCACCATTGAGGATGGTTAGATATGATAATGTACTATGATAAGTCCATCCACGACCATTCTGGTAAAGAAAATAATGTTTCTAATTTTGTAAGTATAATGGATCCAAAAATTATATAATTGTTGACAAGTGAGAATGATTTAATCATTTTACACATGAAGAGGATGGATATGGGAATCATAAATAAAGTAACATCCCCAATCCTTTCAAAAATGATTTCTCAATCATCCCTTCTATATAGGTTAGAAAATTTTCAAAGTGATTGTGCTAGAATTTAGAATAATTTTTAAACGATAAGAAAAGTTAAATCTTCAATGTTCAATGTAAATGGAGAAGGGGTTGTGTGATTTATTTCATGATTATCAGCACCATTAAATCCTAGGTAATGGAAGGATATATTGGATGAGGTACATAGCATAATGGTATCTATCCACCTAGTAATTACAAAGACATATTAGGATATATTAGATCACTATTTGTGGGACAATATGAAGAAGGATATCACGGAATAAACATCAGGATATATTATATGTCAGCCGGTGGAAAGGGAAAAAATCTAAGGCGATGATTTAACCCTTGCCTATTCCAACATTGAAATAAGAAAACATCACCATTGACTTTCTCACAAACATTAGATGTTGTCCAAGGGAATCAATGGTATCTAGGTTATGGTGGATCATCTTACTAATACTACACACTTCAGTGTAATTTTTGTGGATTTCTCACTTGATCGACATGCAAGATATACAAAATTGAAGTGGTAAGGCTACATGGATTTCCGCTATCGATTGTATCTGATCAAGATCTGAGATTCACCTCAAAGTTCTAGAGAAATCTTAATCATTGTCTAAACAGTGAGTTGAACTTTAGCAGAGATTATCACCCTAAAAATTATGTCTAATACATGTGGACTATCGAGACACTTGTGGACATGTTGAGAGCATTTTAAATTGACTTAAAAAATTGATGGGATGAACATATTCCTCAAGTCATGTTCTCTTACAATATATGTTTTTAATCAAGAATACAAATATATAACTATGAGTACACTTTATGTTAAGAGGTTAGAAACACAAACATGTTGGGATGAATATTGGGAAAAAATCTACAGGCTCCTGAGATATTAAAGTATGTATTGGAAATAGTTAAGACCATTCATCAGCACATCAAGGATACTCAGAGGTGAAAAAATAGATATGTCTAAATTCATCAATGAGACCTATAGTTTGATGTTATAGACATTTTATTTCTATATATAAATTAATGGAATACATTTTGGTGATTTGGGAAGAATGGAAATCCTAATCCAAGATACATTGTCCCTTTTGAGATCTCTAATCGCATAGAAGCAATGGCCTACTGACTAGGACTCCCACCTAACCTATCTAAATTAAATGATGTATTCCATGTATCCCTTTAGATAAAGTACATACCAGGACCATAAAATTTACTCAATCAATATTTTTTATCATCGGATAATGAAATATCCTATAATGAACAAATGGTGAAGTTTATTGATCATTGATACAACGTTTAATTAAATAAGACTATGGACCTTGTCAAAAGTGATGTGGAGAAACCAAAAGTCTGGAGAAGGGATGTGGTAACTAGAGGAGGTGATGAAATAGAGTTACCCTCATCTATTCTGGTGTGTTAAAGTAAAATTATGAGGGTGAAATTTCATAAATGGGGAGATTGTAATAACTCAAACTGTTATAAATAAAATTCCCATTTTTTGATTTATTTAAATGTATTATTATTTATTATGGTTATTGAAAACTTAGAAATTATTTGGTTTTAATATATTATATTTAAAATACCTTTAATAATAATTATAATTAATAATATAGAGGTCAAATAGTGATCACATGATTTTTATAAATATAAGGTTTTAACATATCTAATTGAAAAAGGTGAAGGAAGTTATGGCCTCAATTAGTAGGATAGTACCCTATGAAGCCCATAAATGATAGTTTCTAAGGGATATAGCATCTCCAAGATATTACTTTAATAAGTTGAAATATGATATCCAACACCTTAAGAATTAGTGAAATCATTTACGGTATAATTTCAAGCCCATCCAGATCGCAGCCCTAACCATGGTCCCAAAACCACCCCATGATAATATAAATTTCTCAATATTTACTTTTAGGGAGTTTTCTAGTGTGTTAAAGGTATATGTTTCATGATCCTTGAAATTTTATTATGTGTTTTATTTTTAATATAATAATGAATAGATTTCATCTAATAACTTTTACTTTACAAATTATTTTTATTTTGATACAATAAAACAAAAATAATATTTATGGGTAACATTCAAGTTCAATTAAGGAATTTATATTGATTAAATATTCAATTATTGAAAATAAATAAAATTTAAAAAATATTTTTTAATAAATAGTATTTATTAAATAACAATATAATATTTATGTAGTCAAATGTAATTTTTATAAATATGCAAAAACTATCATTTTCAAAAAAACGTAAAATTTGTTAATAAATATGAATTTTAATTTAAATTTGAAAATTCACATATTTAAAAAACTACTTTGATAAAATGAATATTATTTTTGGAATGAAAATATTTAAATTATCTAATAGTGTTTTTTCATAATTTTCTATTACATTTAAAATTTATGGTAAAAATTAAATACCGTCTAAATATACATTCAATATTATGACATCATAATGACCCAAAAATGATGTAATACATAGTATAAAAGGAATAAATGGACAAAAGTAATTTTATATTCATGATTAATAAATTATTTGTTTATTTGTGATTTTAAAAATCTATTATGAATCCTCCCAAACAATTAATATATTTTACTGTTTTAAAATGGTTTTCATAAGAGTTTGATTCACCTCCAAATAAGAATGGTATTATTTTATTATGTGTGTCTATTAAAAATATAAAATAATTAAAACCACTCCCTTTTTTTAGAAACCATGTGATTAAATAATGGGTTGGTTTTTGGTTTTGATTTTTTTGTTACATAGATTCTAGAACCTATGTTTTTGATATAATAAAGAAATCTCAACTCGTTTCCAATATAAACCCATCCAAGATATCATTATCTTCACTCAAAATTCTTGTATAATGACCTTAATATACCCTACCCTTTTTTTCGTCCTCCAACGTTTCCCCCCACAATCTCAAGAAGCTCCTACAAAGCATTTGGAGTCACTGACTCATGGGATCCTCACTGTCTCATATTTATTAAAGTTTCATTATTTTTATTAAATTCATTCTATTTAAAATTAATATTGTTGGTATAAGCCATTACATGTCCCTAATAATGACCATTGTTTTCAAATTATTATATTCCCATTTATCTCTCATCAACCAATTTCATGAATTATTATATGTCGATGTTATGCAGCTAAATTTTCACAACAATTTTCCATGAAAAAACATCTATTTAGTGAATATCATACTCATTTCTTATCAATAGTATTCAACTTTATAAATTTATAATTAATATAATTGTTAATTACATGTCTTTATTACACACTATTAGAACATGGAATAAAATGTGATGATGATTGAAACCATATTTTATGATCTATGTGGAACACAAAAGCATGAAAATCAAATTATTGTGATATGTGCACCTAAAATTATATAGCACTATAATCTATTGGGTAATTTTTTGTCTCAAAAAATGTCATGATAGGATAGTTAGTGAAACTAATTCTTTTATGGGAATTTTTCTATCATTATTTCTTTATAGTTATCCTCGTACTATGTTTATGATCCAGTGTTGTATGTTTTATTCACATTTCCAGTATTGCATTTATTATTATCATGTTATATAAAGTATCATTGTTCATGCTTATGATTCATAATTTTTTATTCCTCAATAATAATCCAATTTAATATCATATATTATTTTCTTCATGTTATTACATGTTTATTCCCTTACTGAGCATATATATCTCACCCATTTCTTATGTATGTCCCTGAGTAATTCTATGTAGTTTTAAGTGTGATAATGTTAATGATTTTTTTAATAATGATGGTGTTTTCCTATTTTATAATTTTATATAATGTACCTAATTACCAAAAACACTATACTTCACGATGTTTTGGTTTTTATTAATTATAGTTTTATGAAATAACTCATGTATTAATGTGTAATAAAGATAAAGGTTGTTATATGACATGAATGAAATTATTCTTCGGGACCCCTACCAATGAACCATTAGACACCTCTTATAATGGTTTATGTTATGGATTAAATGGTTTTACCCTTGTAGTACTTAGGGGACATTAGTATTGGGACCTTCAGATCTCTCCTTGTATTGAAGGGTGGTGTATTACATTTCTTGTCCCTTATAATGAATTTTGGTTATGTGTAATGTATTACATCCTTCATAAATGGTGTGATGACCAAGAGCACCCCATGTAGGGTGAATCTCCATTTATTTGACATAGGGATCCCTAGTAGGCACCTTAGTGTTATGAAGACCCTAACTGGGTGTGTTTAGGCAAGGGTAGATATGGTAGATCAAGTAACCATATAATTCATATTGAACATGTAATCATATTTTGTTGTAAATAATTGTGAATGTTTTTAGCATTCAGATGACCCCAATCATTCATTTATGATTTCACTTTTTTAATTACATACAATTATAGATACCCAAACATACTTCCTATGAACCAACAAGTGGGATTGATTTTATGTGGTAGTGATATTTTGGATTCTTAGTAGTGCTTCCTAGGATCAATATTTTTGGTCTCATGTAATACATGTGTGATAAAACTTATAAGATAACATCATCATGGATTCTAAAATGTGATTATTGGGATTTGGATTTTTATCCATTTCAGAATACCTAAGGTTTTGGGACTCAACATTTGGTCATTATGGGATGGAATAAAATACATGGGTTACTAGATTGCCTAGAATGTCTTGGATATATCAATTTATGATTGGGGATTGTGGTCCCTATTTTTATGATGAGATTCCTAGGTCAGCACTAGGATCCAATCGGTTGGGCTTGATGACTTTACAAGTACCTAAGGTGGATGACCAACATGATTGGGATGTGGTTGGTGTGCTTAGTGACATGGAGGATTACATTGGTTGGTTATTACCTAATATACTTATGATATGGACTTACAGAATTCATTATACATGGAGTTTGGATAGGTTACCATGATGCATTAAATAAGTTTATTAGCTATTCATGAATATATTTTTGGTTATTTGAGCCTATTATTTAGGTACTCCATGTTTACACCCTAGGATCTTTTATTTAAATAGGAATCATTATATCAGTGTACTCTCAGAGAAAAAAAGGTGTTGGTTTAAGTATGTATGGTCAATCGATGAAATAAACCAAATTATTGATGGTGTAGTTATTTATTTATTCAATTCCCATATTTTATTCATTATTTTCTACTAACCATTGCACATGTATATGTATCTACATTATTTGTTATGTATGAGACCAAGTTGTCGGTTCCTTATTGAGTTAGGTACTCACACCTGGATCGAGGCCTTATTTCAATAATGTACTCGAGAAGAATCTAATTTTTGTTCATGAATATGATGACTTGAGGCCCTTGTACTATTCGATCGATATTGAGTGTCTCAGATGGTTAGGATAATGGGTTGTGCTCTTTATGGATCCTTATTGTCATTATTTTATAATTTTGAATATCTATTTGAGTTTCTATGTTGCATTTCATTTAGTTGGTCAAAGTGAGTGTATCAAGATAGGGTTAAATTGTGAACACAATATAAATTTTTTATAAAATGAGTCTAAATAAATTCCCCCAAATAATTTACAATAGCCCGGTTAATCAAAACAGTAAATTGTTAAAAAAAATTCATTACAAAGATTTCTTAAGGAGTGGTTATGTCTCAGTTATGATAATATGAAAACTATTTTATCCTTTTAAATCAATTTAATGAGTTAAAACCTAAAATTAACACTATTTAAGATTAATTATCAAATTGGTGGTTAATTTTATACTTTATAAAAAATTCAGTTTAATTGATAAAAATTAAACAAAACAAGACACATAGTGTAGTAGATTCCAGAGGATCACTCTCAAGCTGAGGCTTAATCCTCTCTAATTAGAAATCACCTATTTCCATGTATATTATATAAATATAACATTGATCCACAATATAGAATGGATTTACACAATATCTAACAAGATATCTTGGCTACATAGGGACAACTTCCATTATATCCATGGGAAGTAAAATAATAATAGTCCATACAAGGACCTCATCCACAACACCATTAGTAATCAAAATTAAGGGGTGTTAATAAGATATCATATATCTTTCAGTTATATTTCATGAGAGACTGTGTGCTTATTAAACAGGGTGAACCACAAACTCCTTGAAATGTAGAGGCAACAATTGGAAAGATAAATTAAAAAATATATATACAATATGGTCTTTCTCGGTATGATTTTCTTTGATTATTGATACTCCTTATAGGCCAATTGCATAAAATATTGAGTCATTTCTCCAAAAAAACATGTAAAATAGAGCATCATTATATCTCATGTTCTATCTATAGGAAAGGATTTGTATGGTTATTGTGAACCACTTTCTCACAGTCCTATGAAAGTAAGGGTGTCGCGTATAATATCCCAAGTATGTTTGACACTTCAAAACAACATTTAAATTCCTGAAATAAAGTTCTAGATAACATCACATTTTCACATGAGATGGAGTCTACTTCTTAATCTGGTAGAAGCATGCAACAATATATGTTTAAAGAGAAACCATCTAGATCTTATTCTCCTTGTACGAAGATATAACATCCTCTCTAATATTCATTACAATATATTAAGAATAGCCATTAAAATTAATATTGGGGTTAAATATAATAACATATTAATTATAAAAATTTAATTTAAATGAAAAATTATATAAATATTGACTCTTCTGGTATGGTGATAACTTAAGTTGGTGGTGATTTAGGATGACAAAAGGACATACTCAACGACAACTCTTCCTAAAGTGACTCGTCTTAGTGATAGTTCATTTAAACACTTTTCCAAATTTCTCAATGGTATGTAAACACTAACGGTAGATCATCTTTTGGTGACATAGTTATAGAAGTGATCCATTCTCAACAGTGACTCCTTTCTAGAGTTAGTTATTTTCCATACCTATCCAAATATTCATCCAAATAATGACTCCTTTCTAGTGATGGGCCTTTTCCATTCTTATCCAAATTTTCATCCTCACGATGACTTGTCTCTAATGGTGGGTCTTTCCAATACATATACATAATTCAATTATTATGGTGGGACTTTCTTAAGGTTGAATTATCTTCAACAGTGAGTCATTTTTATAATTAAAAAAAATTCACCAAAATTCCTTATAGTATAAAATTATATAATAAAACATGAAACTCATTAATAACATAATAAACATGATTTTTTTATCATTAAAGCATAGGTTCAAATAATTTTTCCCTTTTTTATGATAAAAAATCATTGAATTTTGAAAATCATGTACATAATAAGGGTTTGTTTAAAATAGATCATCATAAAACTTTTAAAATATATTGTCTTTTAAAACATAAGAAAATATAATTAAAATAGAATAAATGATATTAAATTAAAAAAGGATGGTATGATAAAACAACCAAACCATAAAAGTAAATACCCACATTAAATGAATACGGCATCAAATGGAAAAAAATTTAATTACATATGGTATTAAATATATATGTATAAAATAGTATCAAAGTGATTTGATATAGATGATATCAAAGAGAAAAAATAAATACATATAGAATGAAAGGTATAGAATCAAGAAACAATAGTAATGATGGTATAAAATGATACTGATATTTTTTAATGGATAACATCACTGTAAAAATAGTAAAGACGTGATATATTAATTATAAATTTCATATTAATTCCCTTATTTTAGGATTATCATAAAATTAAAATGAAATTCAAATATAATTAAAAACATATAAGTGAAAAAAATAAAAAATAAAAATAGAGTTTGTATTGAAAAGGTAATTGAAGGAAATCCAAAAAAGAGAGAGAAAAGTCATACAAGAAGTCCCTTTCAAAAAAATCCAAAAATAAATGCTTATAATATTCTGTACGTAGAATAATTAGTGTCTTTCCCTTTCCCTTATTAGAGGTAGAGTGCACAATGGTAGATGCAGAGGGAACTATAGTAGAATATATGTGAACAAAAGGTAGATAATAATGATCAATTATGATAATAGGTATAAGATTTTGGATATCTTCTCTTGGTATCAGTTTAAAAGGATGAAAAAGATACAGTAATAGTGAATTGGTGTCTTAGGAAACACCTAATTTGAAAAAAATTGGATCAAATATTAGAGGAGTGAGATGAGAATTTATTGGAATGGAATCATGGGTCATGACTATCGCACTTGAAACATGAAGAAATGACTTCATCAGATTGATTAGTCCCCTGATGATATTTCCTAATCCATACAAAGAATTAAAAATATATTTTTCAACTCCATAAACAACTTGACCACTAGGGTAATTACATTCATCTAATTGACCTATTCTTTGATGGTCTGACTCCCCAGAGGCATCCTGAGGTACCCAGCAAGGGACGTGAAATGGGAGTTGATCTCGTGGTTAGTATCAATCTTATAAAGGATATAATTTGTTTTCTTTTTGATGGTTTCTATATCATTCATTATATCCTTTATACATTTTCTAATCAAAATATCCACATAATAATTACAATAATGGATTTTTCTCCAACATTACATAGGGGTATATGTAACATCACATGAAATAGCTGGAAGCTCCTCCCCAATCACTAACCTGATCAACTCAACATTAACATATGGAGGTAAAGTACTTGAATTAGAATCCATGGAATATATGTACTACACCCTTTGCAAAAAATTATTCATAGAATAATCAAAAGTATATATAATCTCATCCACTATAGACCACATAGTCATCATCCCATTTTCTAACCTATTATTATCTATCTCCACAATTGATGCATCATTTTGGGCTAGATGTGAAGTATAACAAGATCAAAAATATTTCTTGTGTATTTACCACTAATATTAGTGACCAGGAGAGGTTTAATATTCAAAATAATTTCAAAATTAGAAGAAATACCTTCCCTAAATGAATCAAAATAAGATTTGGATACAAAATTAATAGGAAAATATGGAATCATATGTGATGGAATTGGTGAATAAACTCTCTCAATGGAATCAACCTCTATAAGATTTCATCTAGTAGGCATATCTGATGAAAATATTTGTATTTCCTCAAAAGAAACTATATATTAAACCATGGATCCATTAGTATCTATCTATACTTGAATAATTGTTCCATCATTCATTATTGGACTAATATCATCTTCTGAATCCGTTTATTCTATTCCACATCTGAAATAGCTAGTTTATTCCACCTATTACTGAATGGATGAGATGCCCAACTTAACTGATTCCACAATATAAGTATCAATGACTATAGTCATAGTAACTATAGGTTCTGAAACCATATGTTTATCAGATTCTTGCACTACAACTATATTCAAAAAAAAATGTAGGCTCACGAGAGTCTCCATCAGCAGGGCCAACAAGGTGACTAGCAAGACTTAGACATCCCAACCCCTCAATAGATTCTTCCATATCATCGCTAAAATCTATGTCAACATCATTAACTAGGCTTGGTGTTTCCTTGGAACTTGAAGACATTAAAAACCTACTTAAGAAACATATTCCTCAGGAATCTCATGATTCTTAGGCCTTTCATGAAACAAACCATCATTATTGTATCTCTATTTCCAATTACATCTTCAACAAATTTTATATCACCATTTTCTTCTTCATCTTATCCTTCTTCGTATTCTTTACCATTCTCATCATCACTACCATTTTCCCGATTATCATCATCATACAATCCAAAAAATTCTTTAAATCCTATGATTCATCTTCTTTACATACTTCAATTAAAAGTGCCTCTTAGAAAGGGAGAGATCCTATTGGATTGGGTGCTCTAAAAGGGATTGTAAGAGGATACATGGAAATATCTTGGTAACTTCCCTCATCAGCTGAAAAAATTCATCCTCATCTATTGATTTAACAACCACCCATTCTTCTTCCTATTCCACATAAAAATACACTACTACTTAATACAGAACTAAGAAAGGATCTACATGATTCTTCGTTCTGGAAGGGTGATAAACATAATTGACATCCTGATGATTTCTGTCGTCATTATCAGACCACTCCCTCTTCCTGGGGTTCTATGATATCTTTATTCTTTTAAAAATAATTCTTGTAAGAAAAAATACTCAATAAATTACTTTGGTTTATTCATCCCTATCAACCTGTCCCTTGGCCTCCAACATGGTTGAAATGATCATAGGGTAAATAAGATAGTTTTATATAAATATTACTTTTAAATATCCATCATATGAGTCCTTAGATATTTGTTGAAGTTAATATTCTTTCCTCTCTCCATAATACATAAGATATATACATAATGATACCTCATTGTGGTGAAATAACCTTTACTTGAAAATAGTTTATGTTGAATAAAAATAAATAGGAAATAGCATTCACCATCATGCTCAGTTATATCTGGTCTACTATAATTTTATATCCATCCAACTCTTCCAAAGAACCTTTATTAGGGGAATACACTTATTCTCACATAACTCTAATCATTTAAAATAGATTATAATGTTTGGACACGATTAAGGGAAGGTGAGGGGTTGTGTGAGAAAGTGTTTCCAAATGGATCAATGTTAAGGCAAGAGGGATCAAGCATCAAAATTTGAAAATTGTATAATTTATATCATTTATGGAGTTTCAGAATTTTAATTCAAAAAATAAAATAAAATTTGAATTCTATAGAAATTAAATATTTATCCTTTAAATAGGAATTATCAAAAGTGGCTCAAAAACCCATGATATGTTACATAATGGTAATTTTTTTAAACATTGGATAAAGAACAAATTATCAGTAAAACACTAATAATGGGTAAAAATCCAATGGTGGTGAATACTCCAACAGTGTGTAAAAATACAAAGGTGGGTAAAACATCAATAGTGGTTAAGACTCCAATAGTGGGTCAAACTCCAATGGTGGTAATATAAAATTATTCTTTAAAAAAATTATTCATTTCTTTTTCATGTATGATGTTTTTAATTCTCTTATAATTCAATAGATTAGTAAAAACATCACTAATATAATTTTTAGTGCCAATGTATATAAGAGTAATATCACCCTTTAGAAACTGATATCATAATAATTAATGTATTAAATCAATGTTTTTTTGTTATAGAGTGAGATATAGGGTTATTAAAAATATTTATAGTACCAATGTTTTCATAGATTATAGAGACATGATTGAACTGATATCTATATTCTAGAAAAATGCGTTTCATTCAAAAAATTTCAGCATAATAGCTACCTATATCTATTTATTTTACATCAACAGTAGATAATGTAGACTAATTTATTTTTCTTACTAATACAAGATACTCTATACTTTCTAAAAAGATGACATGTATCATATTTTCCTTTTCTACATAACATTCAACTAAAAATATCAGCTTCTGAATAATTAACTTGGTCAAACGATTATCCTCCCAGGTAGAATAATCCTAAATTAGTTGTATACATGATGTATTTAAAAATCCTATTTACAGCCACTAAGTGTGAGTCTTTTGGTTTTTCATGTAAATGAGAAAGCATAAAAACACTATACATAATGTCATGTTTACTAGATGTTAAATACATAGGACTTCCAATTATACCTATGTAACTAGATTCCTCAAAATATTTCCAAATTTCTTCAAGGTCTAATTTATAGATGGTACTTATATGACTGTAGGTACTTTTATTTATTTCCACACTAATTCATTTGAAAAGGTGTTTAGAATATTTAGTTTTACTTATTATAATTTTTACTTCATTCTGAATAATCTGAAAATTAAGAAGGAATTTCAGTTGAAGAATTAACCTCGTTTCAAATTCTTTTTGTATCACTTTTTAAAATATTATAAATAACTAATTTTTAGACAATCCAAATAGAAAATCATATAAATTAATTTGAACAACTATAACATATTTTTAAATCCTTTTATAAAATGGGAAGGATCAGCAATACCCTTGCAAAATTCTTTTGAATTAAGAAAAGACATGATCCTATCATACCAAGATATATGAGATTGTTTAAACCTATATATATATATTTAATTTAAATAAATGATTTTTAAAATGAGGCTTTTGATATCATGGAGTTATTTAATAAAAACATCCTCCATAATATACCCATTCCAGAATGCACTTTTACCTCAATTTGATATATTTTGAAATGTAGATGTGTTATATAATCTAGTAGTATTCTAATTCATTCAGGTTTGGATACAGATGAAAATGTTTTCTTATAGTTTATTCCTTCTTCTTGACTACACCTATAATCACCCTACCCCCGAAGCCAGAAGACGGTGGTTTATTCTGTTACATTGGAATTATTACAAGCTTTAAATCCCAACGCACCAAATAGTTTAGTAGTTTTATTATACAATATTATATGCATGATATCCATAATATATTGGGAAAATAAAATAATAAATATAATATATAATAAAATGAAATAAAAAAACATAAAACTTAGTCAAAGGAATATTCTTCATAACCTGGATATAGGAAGCATAATAATGGAAAGCTCAAATACTCAGTAAGTTTAAAGTAAAGAAGAAAAAATATTGAGTTAATTTGAGTAAATCAATATGTAAAGGATAAAAACTAATATCACATTCCATTAAAATAGATAGATAAGGAAATATAAATTTGTATATGAATGAATCTTAAACACGTTAAATTTAATAAATAAACTGAGAATAGAATGCATATATATATATATATATATTAACCCAAAAAAACTCTTGGATCAATAATAACTAAATATGAATGAGGGGAATTCTTGATTATTAAACATCATTCAACATAAGAACATGGTACCTTTACCGTCAATATTTATTCTTGATAAATTTTAAACTATTTTGATTTGGTCGACCGACTCGTCTCATGAGACTACCAATTCATCGAGGGGATATCAATATCTATGCCCCTTGTCTGTAGTACCTATAAAAATAAGTCATCATATATTAAATAATCTATTTAACTCAGGAACAATTTTCCTTATCAAATATCTATATTGAATAAAATATATGTATTTATCAATAATTCCTCAGTTGATCAAATAAATTTTAAGGTGAACATCGTATTTTAAATGGTACATCCTTCGAGAAATAAATATTTATATTCCATGTGAAAATTGATATTTAAGAAATATTTAATGAACCATTAAAATAATAATAATAAATCCATTATATCTACAGAAATTTATAGTCAAAAAAAGAAAGTAAGATTGCATAGGTAATCATTAAACTCATTCTGGAAGAAAATAATCCTTAATAATTAATAAGTATCATATACCACATTGAAACATTTAAATCATAATCCCATTTATGGAATAAAATTAGTCAAAATTTTTTATACCATAAAAGGGTTCATTATATGATATATCAAAAGGTGTTTTATATACACCACACTAAATAAATAAGTGATTAATGTGAAATTTCTCTCACATATGTAAAAATTTATGTGCAAATCCATTACCCTAAGTCTGACTTATCTCATGTGTCTTTATCTTACGAAATAAAAAATTTATGTTAATTATTTTCATGAAACTAAATATTTTTCATTTTTATCATTACATTAATTTCACTTATTATAATTTTTTAAACAACTACTTAAACAATTATGTTTACATCAGGTGTTTTTACCATATTTTTTATATGAGAAAAAATGAATTTGTTAGGTAAACTATGGTCAAAGGGGTTATTATATAAAAATATATAGAATAAATAATATTATTTAATTATGATATTTTTACATACAATATACTTTTAAAACAAATCATGAAATATATTCATGAAAAATAGAACAACTTTACAATCATAGAGACAATAGACTTTATGCATGCATGAGTAATGTTCCTATTTTTCAATGATCATTATAGAAAGAAGTAAAATAACAATATATCTTTACATAATTAAATATATATCATAAATAAACATTTAATTAATCATATATACTTATATATATATATAATTTTTTGATGTAAAAGTAATCACATCATGTCGAGGAGGTGGTAGTCCACACTTTAACAACCAACGATACCACTTATTTATGTGTGAAAAGGATAATAAATAACATGATATATTATATTTATAAAAAGGTAATTATGTCATTAATATAATAAATATTTCATTTATGTCACATATTTTTAATTTAAATCATCTTTTAAACATTCCATGCATCATCTGAATGAATAACATCGCTTTGAGAATGTCGTAGTCCACACTTCCATGAACGTAGTTATCATATTCTCAAAAATTGGAATTAATAAAGGTATGTTCTCTATAAATATTAAATCAGATTAATGAAATTATAAATATCATATATATGATATATAAATATCATTTTCAAAATAATTCCACACCATGAACTATGGTAAATTAAAAAATAAACAATTGTCATTTCACAAGGTAGTAGTTCACCATACACAAACAATAAGTTTGTTACCAATTAAATGGGAATGTTTGTGAGTGTCAGTATAAATTTTAGAATGAAAACTCTTTGTAAGTTTATGATAATTTTATTATTAAATAATCATAGAATAAGAACATTTTAAAGGGTGGATAATGAAAATAAAACAATTTTCTTGAGTAATGATGAATCCTATTTTTCGAGTAACTCCTTTTGGTTTACCCCAAAGGGCTTCCATTGTTTTATTTCTACCTAAGTTAAATATTCTAGGTTGTGGGAATAAATATTTAAGAAATAACTGGGTAAATATTTCTTGATACAAAGTGACTCGAGTGTTGTGAGGAAGTGGGAGGGGCGAGTGGCTTTTTATAGTGGAGCAGGATTAGAATTATTTTAAATTTATTTAATGGGAATTAGACCTATGTTCATATAAAGTAATGTCGCTCTAATAATGGTCCAAATCTAATCAATGGTGGGATATGGTCTAAATAAGTCCATCTAATGGCTTTCAGACATGTTTCTAGATATATTTGGGCCATATGTTTAAGGTTTAGTCCTTTGTTAAGCTAATTTTCCTATTAGTCATTGTAATTATTTTTAATTACTTACTATACTCTTTTTTCTCAAAAACAATGTTGACATTATAAGAGATTATAAATTGTGATGATTCAAAATATGGCAAACATGACGACAATGTGGGTTTTTAAAGAAATGTTTTTCAAACTATATCTATGTTTTCATATCCTATTTCAGTGGGAAATTTATTCCAATGACCTAAAATATATTAATTGATATAAAATTAATTTAATTAATCATTAAAACTAATAAAAATATAATTTAACTTTATAAATAAATTTTATTAAAACGATGATTTGAATTAAAATTAATTATTTTCATTATTTATCTAATAATGAAACCTTGCAAAAAAATACAAAAAATTCATGTTACGCTAAATATTATGTTACTATTTTAAATAATAAATCTATTTTTACATATAAAGTCCATAAAAGTTCCAAAAATTGTACTTGATATAGGTTATCTATTAAAAGGTGGGAAAACTACCTTTATAAAAATATAAGTTTTATTCTTTAAACTAGGTTTCTTCTTATCTTAGGCCAATAAAATCAATTCGTAGGATTTCAAAAATATTTGATTGAATATATAATATATAATACATTAATTTCACTCGCTAATTGTAATTAATATATTGTTAGGATACAATAACATTGGGGACATAAACATAGTTTTCTATAAAAACATTCAATTTATATGCAATTGGTTCTTATTTTATGTTCTCGTAAATTTATATCCAATGAATTAAACCATATATTTTCCAACATTATAAAATACTATTCATAACCTTAAAATTAACATGTTTTTTATGTTACTGTATTAAATAGTAATATCTTAATAATATATTATATTAAGTAAAACTCGGTCTTGTGTGTAACACAAACTACTGAACAAAGTTGTTTTTGCATGTAACACATGATAACTCAGTTTTTCATGCTTTAAAATCAATATAATTTAATATATTAAATATTTCATAATGTATCCAGATGTTATAACCCTTTATATGTTTGTTTTTTCTTTTCATACATTCTATTAAATAAATTTTCTTTACTTTAGAATTTTGGGGTGTTACATTCTCCCCACCTTAAGTAAATTGCATCCTCACAATTTAAACATAATATTGGTAATCATGGGATTGAAATTTGACACAAACTATTTATAAAAAACTCACATCATGAATAGGGTTAAGAGAACATGTTATTAATAATAGAGAAATTAAAGTAAAATGGTCAAGTAACTAGGTTCCATAGTAGGAGAACATATGTGGGCAATAGAAACATGGATATGGATAAAAAATCTAAAATTTGAGTTCTGATAGAGAGTATTATATAATATATTCAGCTAATATTTGATTGTAACTCCCCATGATCTTATAGTACGTTATCTCATTAAAGTAATTTAATAGCCTTCACAACACGCAACACCGATTTCGAGCGCACGACAACATTACCAAACTAACCGTTCAAAAAGCGGTTATAAATAGTATTAACTTCATATTCAATCTTATAAACTCAATATAATTTTAAAATCCTTATTATGTGTTTCTTAGACATAATATAAGAACAAAACCATTTTTTTCAAATAAAAGAAGTATTTTAAAAAAAATGCAATTTTACCTCCTTTTAATGGAAAACACTTTTAAATCCAATATTTGACTCTTTTATTTATTAAATTGGAAAAAATAAACATCCTCTTTATAATCAGGAAATAAAAATATAGTTTGAAATTTTTTTGGTGTTTTTATGATACCTTCATATTTGGGTGAATTGTGAAAATTACTAAATATGAACTGAAAAAAACTGTTTTTATCCAAAACAATTTATAGTTTTAAATTATAAATTTGAATGGTTTTCAATTATACTTAGATAATATTTTAATCATTTAATACAATTTTTGTCATTATAAGTAATTTCACATTTAAATTTGACATAAACACATGTCAATGTTTTGATAGTTTTTTCTTTTTTAAAAACACTTTTTTTGACAATAGAAATTAATTTTAAATTAATAAATGGAACTTCTATGTTTTGAATTTGGTAAAATAGACTTTATTTTTGAATTTATAATATCCAAATTTGTTTACGGTGAATTTTTGGTTTTTTCCTGAAAACATTCAATTTTTGAGGAATAGTGAAAAACAATGAGCTTTTGTTTAAAACCGACTTTTTTATTTGAATAATTATTTATTTTATTTTAATTTATTTTTTTTTCAAAATAGATATATAATAACTATATAAGTTTAATTAAATTTATTGGATTTATTTTATAATATGATTAGATATATTAAAATATTATTGAACATTTTACCGTCTTTTACCCACCTCCTAGGAGCATTTGCAAATTTGTATAATACTTAATTTTACCGCTTCTATAAATTGAATTTCAATAATCCGAGAGACATGGTTGATATCAGTAAGTAAAATTTTGTTCAAAAAAATAAAAATAATTTTTGGTGAATTGTATCTTTTGACTTTTATTTACCACGCTTAAAAGTAAATAGGGTAATTAAAGGTAAAAATGATAATATTATTATCCTAACACATGTCCTAATTCTATTGGATAAGTGTAATTCGACCAAATAAAACCTTAGGAATAAAATATGACCCTTTAGGTCCACTTGTATTATAATTGGACATTTGTTATTGTCATATTTAAAGAAGAGTTAAAAGTGTTAAATTCAAGTTTACATAACTAAAACATTTTAATATTGGGTTATACATAAGATAAAATCAACTATAAATATTTATTAGAAAGATAAAAATATTTCCTAAAAAATGGTATTTTATTTATAATTTTTACACATTAAAAAATTTAATTTATTTATGACACAAGGATGATGTATTAATTACCTTAATAATGAATGATTAAAATAATTGATAATATAAAGGAAGAACCTGAAGAAGAGTTAAATATTTCATCACCTCTTTCAAGATCATTTATTCTTCCACATCTTCTTTACTTGTTGTTTCCATTGTAAACCAATAACTCTAGTATCATCTATATAATGTGATGTTATTATAAATATTGTACAACCATATTCATTATTCTATCCATCCTATAAATGACATGTCACCATACATGTGTACATACTAGTTACCATCTCCACGTCGTGGTGTAGTTGTTATTCAATACATTACTATATTGGATGGGTATAATAATGACGTATAATTGATTTAAATAATAAATATGAAATGATAAGGATTATGTATATATATGAAATACCATCCAATTATATATGATTTTGTTATCCAAAGAATGATATTTTCGCTCATGCGTACGTATAGATTACCATCTCCATGACACGATGAGATTAATTTCCATGTTCACCATTAAACGATGATTATAAAAATATATATATTGTTAATAAGTATATAATATATGAAATAATAATGCTACTAGAGAAATATATGTATGTATTTATGTATGTATGTATGTATGTATGTATGTATGTATGTATGTATGTATGTAGATATGTATGTATGTATGTATGTATGTATGTATGTATGTATGTATGTATGTAAGTATGTATGTATGTATGTATGTATGTATGTATGTATGTATGTATGTATGTATGTATGTATGTATGTATCTATGTATGTATGTATGTATGTATGTATGTATGTATGTATGTATGTATGTATGTATGTACTTGCATATATCTTATTCACTTACTTATTTTCAATACGATGTGAAAATGGAAGCAGCGTTTATGCATACGTATGACCTACCATCTCCATAAATGGTGCCTTCCATTTCATATATACATATATTATTAATATTTATATTATAAATATATATGATATATAAATCGAGGTTAATATTTCGGAATCATTTAAATTATGATCTAAATGATACGATCAAGAATAACAAGTTAAAACACATACGATAAAGAAAAAGATTATTACCAAAAATGATAATTTAACATGGAAATCATTATTAAATGGGTAGTATGATGTGATAAATCAATCATGTATGATAAAATAAATAAAAATATGGTTTTGGTATAATATAATAGCATACTATGGTCATTATAAAAGAGGTTAAACCTACCCACGACCAAAGAAAAGTGCAAGGTAAGGGATAATTCTTCAATCTCATTATTATTCTAGGTTGTTTATGGGTTTGCTTTTACTGGAAAATATTTATTATCCATGTCCATGTTTCATAAAAGAGTTTTCAATGGGATTCTTTTTAAGGTAAATCTTTATTACAAATTTTTTAAGGATTTATTTATATGGACATTAATGTTTTTAAAATGATAATTTCATTCAAAAGTTTCAAAGTGGTATGGGACACATTGATTAAAAAATGACTTTAAATGTCTTCCTTTATAAATTGTGTGAATTTTAAATTTTTTAATAAAAAATGGATATTTCTCTCAAAGATTTTTACAAATCATTTTCATCCAAGTCCACATAATTTGATGGATTTTTAAAATGTTTGAATATTATTAATTATGATACCAATCTTTCATATAGTATTGAATGTTTTGTGATATGTTTTACTATGGATGTGCTATTTTTATACCATTCATGGTTTATGGTTAAAGTATTGACATTACATATGCTAGTTCTAATACGAATGTTTATGTTATGTTTCATCCTTTTCATATGAGGAATTTACTAGTCATAGTATGTGACAGGTGGATCCCACTATAGCTCCCCGATGCATCGGTAGGTCTCATGAGAAAATTTGATGTGGAATTGGCCGAGGCTTTTCCCAATTTGATATATGGTGTTGGACAAGGCCTTAATAATTTTTAGACATCTTGGCCAAGGCCTTGAAAAAAAGATTCAGAATGTCCGACATTATATATTCCCTCATTATGGAAATAATATTGATGGTTAATGCGGTTATTTGACAAGAATAATTCCCATGACTATGTTTTTTTATTTCATTATTTAATCATCTCATATTTCTGTCATAAATTTTTAATGTTTATTATTTTTAATGGAATGTGTTTTCAATTATTCACTATTCTTATTGTTTATGTTATCTTCCGATAAATCATTTACCCCTACTGAGCATCTGAGCTCACCCCTTTCTTACGTTTTATTTCCCTAGTATCCCAATAAGTGTTTTATGTCTGAGATGCAGGGTTAAGCTAAGGGAACAATGACATTCTAAAAGGTTTATTTTTTTGTTCTATGTTAGAAAGTGTAATATAAAGTTCATATATGTAATCTATTTTCCAATACTACTCAATTGATCGGTCTTTCAAGACTTCATTCCTTGTAATCATGCCAATGTATTAAAATAATGCACTGACTCTGGGAATCTATGGTTGGGGCGTTACATTTATGACCACAAATACATAAACCACTATTATGAAAGTTCATTTATATCATAAAAAATGATGATAACTAGAAAAAATTTTATTTTCAAGACCATTTCGTCCATGATTTGAAGAATTTTCATACACTATAAGAATGTGCATAAATATAACTAGTTGTTAGGTTTCTATTTCATAAGAACCATCTCAATTACATGGTGTCCCTTAAACTATTTATGAATTATTTATTAGAATATTTGGAATCATAAGGTGAATTAGTACATTAATATCTAAATCTTCATTCCAATACCAACATAAATCATTTCATAATTTGATGACCTTTCCAAAAGATTGTGATCTATCACCTAATAATCATTTCCTAGGTATTTATAAGTACCACATTTAATTTATCTCTATCAATAATATCCTTATCTAATCATAATTATTTCAACATCAGGAACATGTTATGTGTTCTCTATCCCTTAGTCATGTGTTTTCTAGAAAAAAATTAACTTGCAACTGATTCACTTTTCATGGTACCATTGAACATGTGATTTCAAATCCTTACTAAAATAGTATAATAGTTCAATGATTATGTATTTCATAATTCTTATAATGATAACATCATTCAATAAAATATTTTTAAAACATAATTTATGGATCTTGATATAGAATCATCCAAATATAAATTTTTCTTAAGCCACTTTAAGGGAAAGTGGGATACCATAGTTTTCAAAACAAGGACCATTACATCGTGAAAGAGCTCCCAAAATTATTAAACACCATACTAAGATTATTTAAATTATAAACTCTATATAATTCCCAGTGCATAGTACTAACCTTGGTGTCTAGATTCTTCTTGATGAGTTCTTCGAGGTGAGAAACCATTCGATCCATTGTCTAGATGAATTCCTCCAGGGTGATTTTGGCTTGGATGAATCCCCGAGCAATGATTTGGACTTGTCTACTAATCCACACCACTATCTCCTCAGTGGCCGCAACCTGAAAAGACTAATTCCATTACTCTTACATCATTTATTATGTAGTCTTACTAAATTATGTGGGCCACTATCACATAATGAAATCCAAAATTACATAATCTTATTGTTGATCATGTTGCACCATTTGTACAAGGTTATGTTTCATGACCTGATTAATCTGCACTAATATTTCTGTAACATTATTTATTCTAATGCCAGTAGTGTTCGTTTTCTTATAATAGAAATCTCTAAAATTTCCACGAGTACTGATACCAGTCTTCCTTCCATGTGAATTTTTGAAATAACGGAATATACTAGATTAGATCCTAACATTATGTAACAAAATTAATAATTAAAATACTCTTAATACAGATATCATAAATTAAAAATGTTTTCCATTACTAATCTCATAATAATAAACATGATTTCTTTAGGGATATCTTCATATTAAAATCCTCCAAATTGGTTTTTAAATGAAATGAGAATTATCCTAAGCGTATACCTAAAGAGTTTCAAACTAGGTGTACAGTAAGGCCCATATTCATTACTGGGTTACACTAATCCAGCCCTGGCACACATTGTTGGTGTTTCTACCCCTAGGTACATATGTGTTAAACCATGTCAACTTGTAAAATCTGAACATGGATTTATTTAATGGAATAACCATATAATTTCTTCCTTACAAAAATTAAAGGAAGTTATTATAAGTTTATCGTTAAATTCTATATTTGGGCTATGTTCCCTAATATATGTTTTCCAAATCTAGTTTCCAAGGATGCTACGTATCCTACTCTAAAGCAAAATGTAATTCCCCAAACACCAAATCATGGTTCTAGTTCATTTTTTTATTACATTGACATTTATTTAATCTTAAAATCCCAAGGTTCGGAATGGTTTAGAAGGTTTTGGAACCAGATTACATGAATGATACCAATAATACATAGGGAAAATAAAATAAAAACATGATAAATAATAAAATGAAATAAACTGAATCCTTGTATATCATTCATTAGGATATTCTTCATAACATGGTGAATGGTAACATAATAAGGGTGATGCAAAATTCTCTAAAAGTGTAAGGTATGGTGGAAGCAATAATAATTTAATGAGAGTAAATGAATATGGAAATGTAAATAACTGGTCACACATGCCGATCAAATAACTAGATATGGAAATATCAATATGGAAAAGGTAAGAAACTAAAACTCATGTAATTTAATCAATAAACTGACAATTAAATGAATCCATAGATATTTCAATGAAAAAATATAATGAATGAATAAAAATTGAATATGAATATGAGATTTTATTAAATATTCTACACCATCTTTACATGGTATAAGGTGCCTTTACTGTTAAGATTTTTCCCACGATAGTTTAAACAATTCTGATTTGGCCAACAAATTCATCTCATGAGACTACCAATGCATTGAGGGGAAATATATAATTGGGTCCCACCCATGTCCTACACAAACATTGAATTCCTCATATATAAAATATTCAACATAACTCTAGATCAGTGTTCCTTATCATATATTCTTGTTGAATAAATGTTATGGATTTATTAATAATTCTAGATTTAATCAAATGGCGACCCAAGTGAACGACATTGGTAAAATGGTATACTATTTTGGAAATAATAATATCCATTTTATGAGAACATGGATACATAATAAAAATGTAATTTTCCATAAAAATGATCATAATAAAGTTATTATTTCATGATTGATTAACAATAAAACAATAAAGTGATATTGTAATTGTAAACATTAAAAACATTCTTAAGCTAAATATTCCACAAACATAACAAAGTGTTACACACCACTTTAAAGCATTTGATTCATAATAACCATGAAGTAATAACACTAAATGAAATATTTGGATACTATAAAATCATTCGTGATATGATATATTAAAAGAGAAGTAGATACACCAAAAAAATAAGTAACTGTTGAATATGTCATTTATCTCACAGATGTAAAAATTGAGATGAAAATCCCTTACGTTGAGTCATACTTTTCACGTATGTCCTTATATTTCTGAATAATAAACACATGTTAATAATATAAATTTTTAAGATAATTATATATATATATATATATATTTAATTTTATTTCAATTGTTACAATATTTTAAAAAATTACTTAAACAATTAATTTTATGTAAGGTGTTTTGACCATATTTGGTTTATGTGTCAAAAATGAATTTTCTATGTAAGCTATTGTCAAAGGGGTCATTATATAAACATATACATAAAAATAATCATGAAATAATTATAATTATTATAAATAAATTATTCTTTTAAACCCAATCATGAAATATGGTTATGAAAAATGGTCCAATGATATAATCTAGAGACTGTAGGTTATACATACGCATGAACAACGTTTCCATTTTTCAACAATAAATATGGAATGAACATAATTAACATTTCATATTTCAAAAAGGATAATTATATCATAAATATAATGTTATTTTATCATATATATTTCTATATATTATTGTATTTATGTAAAATTAGTCACATCTTGTTGAGTATGTGGAAGTCCACACGTTGAAAACAGTCGTTATTACTTTTTAGTATGTAAAATGGGTAAAAACGAAAATGATATATTATATTTATTAAAAGTAAGTTATTTCATAAATATAATAAATATTTTTTTATGTAACATATTTTTAATTAAAATATCCTCTTATATATTTCATGTATCATGTAAACAAATCATATCACTTTGAGTAAGTGGTAGTCCACACTTCCACAAACGAAGTTATCATATTACCACAATTTTGAAAGATAATGGTTTTCTCTATATAAAAAATAAAGAGGCATAAATAATTTACACATATCTTATATATCATATATAAATATATTTACCTTAATAATTCCCAAAAAAGAAAGGTGGTGAAGGAAAAAAATGAACAATCGTCATTTGGTGAGGTGGTACTTCGCAATACATGAACAACATGATCCTTAATCATTAGTTTGAAGTGAGTGTCAGTGTACATTAACCCCTTAGAATTAATTTTTCTAGTATATTTAGGAAACTTATTTTGTTATATAAACATGGAATAATATTATTTTATGGGGGGTAGAATGAAAATAAAACTGAGTGCCTGAGGAAGGGTGTTACTTTCATTTAAGGTAATTTTTTTGGTTTACATCAAATAGATTCCTTTGTTTTATTTTTAATGAATTTTATAAATATATTTCGAGGGAGATATTTTTAAGATCTCTTTTATCAGAAATGTTTTGATCTAATGTGTCCTGATTGGTTTGTGGAAATGGGAGGGTGAGTGAATTTTTATAGTGGATGGGGAGTTCCCTTGTTATAAATTTTTGGAATGTGAATTTCACCAACATTTTTTCTTTAAAAGTTGGATTCAATAGTGGTAAAATGTATATAAAAGGGGTTAAAGTATCAGAACATGTAACACCAATGGATTTCGGAAAATTTTATATGTAATTTGTTTTCTTATATTTATGGTTTGGTCCTTTGGTAAGCTAATTTTCCTCTTAATCATTGTAATTGATTTTAATTACATTCACTAATATTATTGATCAAAAACTATATTGACCTTATTAGAAATTATACATTATGGTTATTACAAATATTTATTTCATTTTACCATATTATTATTACATAAGTTTATGAAATTAATTTAAAATAATTATCATAAATGGGATGCCAATTCTGGTTTTTAAAGTAGAAATGCTCAAAAGTTTTATAAGTTTTCATATCCAATTTCAATATGAAATGAATTCAAATGAACAAAATTGGTTTAAATTTTATACAATTTATCTAATTATCACTTAAAAATTTTACTTATCATTATAAATAAATTATATGAAAAATTATTCTTGATTAAAAATTCATTATTTGTCACTATTAATCAAGAAAATGAAACATCAATAAAAAATACAATAAAATCACCCTCAGATTAATTTTATATTTAGATTTAATATAATAAGTTTATTTTTACTTATTAAGTAAATAAAAATTTCAAAAAATATAGTTTCTTCATTAAAGGGTGCTAAAACTACATTAACAAAAATATAGATTTTTATACATAAAATTGGTTCTGTTCTTATCTTATTCTGATAAAATTAATTTTATGTATATCATAAAAATTTGAGTGAGGAAATAATATATATTATATTAATATCCCTCACAAATTTTAATTAATTTAATTTATTTGGGAAAGACATATATGTAGGAATAAAAATGTTTTCTATAAAAACAAAAACATTATATTAAATCAATTCTAAATTCATTTATAATTAATTTTAGACAATGAATTAAACCATATATTTTCAATAGTTAGTTAATAATATTAATAACCATAATATAAGTGTCTAGTTGTTAATTAATTATCGTTAATAAAAATATATTGTTGTTCTGTAAATCACAGTCTTGTGTGTATTGAAAACTACTGAAAACAAATCGTTCTAACTTGTAATGTAAGTTTAATCAGTGTTTCATTCCTTACAAGATATAGAGTTTAAAATATTAAATATTTCTTAAGGAATTGAGATATTATAATAAATTCTAATCTTGGTGTTTTGTGTCTTATATGTGATCAAATACGTCTTCTTTACATTAGAATTTTGTGGTGTTATAGTATAATTGTGTAACTTCTCTAGCCCTATTTCTTATTGTTGTTCAAGATTCATCAGCCTTGTCTCTCTACACCTTTTTATTAGATATATTTAATGTGTTTTTTTGTCTATAAAAATGTGAAAAACATTATTTCTTTCAAATTTATTAATATATTATTGCATAGACATTACCCATAATAAATTATTAATTGCTTCATTGATAGTCTTATGTTGAAGTTGCGAAATGAATTCTCAATGATCAACCTTGTTTCATGGAGAAGATATATTTTTTGTGACTCCATATAAATATCCAACTATAGATTCTAAATTATGGTGTTTAAGTGTCCTACCATATCTATGAAATGAAGGGATAGTCACCTCATGGTCTTTAAATTTTTTTGTTTAGGTTATCGAATTTCCTTAGTTCTGGATGATTTTTCTTCATGTTTTATAGTGGTATCAGCAGATTTTTCATTTCCGTTCAATATGGATAAATCATCATAATGGTTTTATATATATGTCTTAGAATCATATGGATTTATCTCTCAAAACATTATAGGTACCAACTCTTCCTCAAACAAAATTGTTTTGTAAAAAAAAACTACAGGATTTACATGAGATTGAATAACCAAGGAAAATTCCATTATCTCTCCCTGAGGAAAACCTATCACGATTATTCATTTTGTTTTAAATAGACACTTCAAAACTAAAAACTCAAAAATAATTAAACTTTGTTTTTCTATTATTCTATTTTTTATAAGGGGTTTCATTTAAAATAACCCAAATTAAAACACTATTAATTATATAAAATATTGTATTCATAGCCTCTCCCCAAAAATAGACAAGTAGGTCATATTCTTTATGCATTGTTCAGAATATATCTTGATGTTTCCAATTTCTTCTTTCTAAAATTCCATTCTATTAGAGGGTCCTAGAAGAATAGAAGTTATGGGTATATAATTTTTTTGAGAAAAATCACTCAAATTCATGACCATCAAACTCATAGCCACAGTCACTTCTTATGATCTTAATTATAATTCCAGTTATGATTTCTATAGATATAGAAAACTTGGTAATGTAAGATAAATCATCTGTCTTATGAGCTAAAAATAATACCCATGTATACCTTGAAATTCATTCTAGTTGTACATTGAAATTGTTCTTCTCATTTGAACTATGAACTCTAGATGTCCCAAAAAATTCCATGTTATCGAACTCATGATGTTTAGAAGTTGAAACATATTTCTTTAATTTAGAAGATATTTTGTGATGTTTCTCTCTTGGATAGGGGTTTGAGACTTTATAATTTATGAATTTATTTATGAGTAGATCCCTAGTTAATAATTTCTTAGTAATAATTCTATGAGAGTAGATATTGCAATGGCCTGGTCTCTTATTCCAATGTGAAGATTCTCTATAAAAGAAAATTAATCAAGAAACATTTTGGGAAATTAAATAATCAATATTAATAGAAAACACATTATCATTTCTAAAATTTGTAATTACTAAACAATTTTTAGAATTAAAAACATTAAAATAATTGTTTTCTAATTTAACATGAATACCATCATCAAATAGTTGTGATTTCCTAAGTATATTATATTTTAAACCATTAACAAAATGTAATTTTTTTTAATAAAATAGAATTATAGTTACCAATTTAAACATAGTCAATTATATATACTCTATCATTGTCACAAAAGGTGACATGGACACTGTCATCATTTATCATATTCTTGAAGCTTGAGTATTATCCTATAATGTGTCTGGAAAAGCTACATTCTAGGTTCCATAAATCATTACAATAGCTCATCAAGAAGGTTTCAAAGAACATAAAATTTATCCCAAGATTAATTTTGGTACCCAGATTTTCTTGGGTCTCAATTTGTTTGTGTTTAGGGATTTAGGAACCAATATTTTATTCATATATTTCCTATAAGAATATTGTAATGTCTTTAAAATAAAACCATTATTTAGTAAACTTGAGTAAAAATTAGCAGCATAATTTATATAATTGGTTTTGGAAAAAAGTTATCTTAATAATTATTATCTATTCAGTTTTCTAAACTAGACTCATAATATATTTTGGAGAAATTTTTTCCCTCTTATTTTCATAATAGTTTCTCTTCCATTTATAAATTTCTTTAGGTCATTATTTAGTTCATAACTTGAAAATTTTAGTTCATTATTTTATTTCAATAATTGAGCATTTTTATCTTACTCTAAAAAAGGATTGCTTTTATTTTAGAAGATAAAGAATGTTATTGGATTATATTTCTTTATTTTTATATGAGATCATTAATGGTATAATCAATAAATTTTAAATATTAAAAAATTTCATGTTTTAAAATATCATTATCATTTAATCATCACAAGAAAGAATATAATTATATACAAGAAAATTGTAGCTGCCTCATATATATTTCTCATGAATAAAATATTTTATCTATTAGATTTCACTTCATTAGTTGAGTTTATGTCACTAGAGCCATCAAATAAGACACACCATTTTTATTTCATGTATTTCTTATAATTTATATCCTTATCATCATACATATTCTTGTACTTTAACTTGGGATAGTTAACATAACATGCATTTTTCTCTTACACTCATAAAAGGAAATATCTTTCGAATTATCCTCTTTTTTTAGTCCTTACAATCCCTACTATTATCATAATATATTATTATTTTGTAATTTCTTAAACCTTCTTGATAAATGAGATATTTTCTCATCACTTCTAGCTGTTGATTATTCATAATTGTTGTTTTCAACTTGAAATTTTTTTCTTTTCTTTATTTTTTGATGAAGTATTCTTGAAGGATATACATTTCTTCTGAGGTTCATAATCTACTTATCAATTAACATTAATCTATTCGACAGTCATCTTAAAAATCTGAATCAGTTTATTTATATGTTGCTTACAGATATCATTGTATTCTTTTATTGAAACTAATAACCCTCTCGATCTCCCTAAAATACATCTATGTAGTCTCATTATTTGATCTTAAACATACAATATATTCCCTAAAGATCTAATAGTTTTCATTATATCATGGAACATAAGTCACATATTAAAAATCATCTCATCAGTTTTTATATTGAATATATAATACTTTATCGTATAAGTGTAAAATATCATTTCTTTAACAAAATTAGTTCCCTCATGAGAAAGAGTTAATGTATCCTAAATTTCAAAATATGTTTTACTATAATATATCTCATTAAAATATTCATCTCCTATTTAATAGTAAAGATAATTAATGTATTTGAAATTTTTTTATAACAATGTTTAGTAGCTTCATCTCAGGTATTCCTCATAGTGTTATGTAATTTATATTTAATCCTTATAGCAGACCATATTTCGAGACCTATGATTTCAAAAATAATTCATATTTTTATTTTCCATTTATAATAGTTATTAACATTAAATAAAGGAGGTATGTTGGTAGATGAACCATATTGTCTTTTATCCATTTAAAAATTAAATTTATAATTGATTCAAATTTAAGATATTTTTAAAAAACTAAAATAATAGTTTAAATGATTTTGAAAATACCCTTTGATAAAAAATGTTAGACGAAGTGAGTATCTCAAATGGGTGGTGGGGGTGAATTGAGTACCCAGTAAAAATTTCTTTTCAACTGAGTTTAAATAAAGTTCCATAAACAATTTATAACAACCCAATTAATAAAAAATTTATATTGATATAAATTATAATCTTTTGAATTATTTATCAAAGAGTGATTATATCTCAATTAAGATAATATGAAACTGTTTTTATTTTTTAAATCATTTTACTCAATGAAAACTGTATATAAAAACTAATTAATATTCACTATCAAAGTATTGGTTTATTTATAGATTAAAAAATCATTTTAATTTGAAGCAATGAAAAAAACACATTGGAATAAATACAAGAGGTTCATTCTCATGCCAATAACTAATCAAATCCAATTGTAAATCACCTACATCAAAGCATATTATATAAATATAATCTTGATCCACAACCCAAATCAGGTTTACTAAATTGGTAACCTGTAACTCCCCATGACATTACAATATTTTCATTTTATAATTAATTTAATTTTTTATTTTCTCTCTATATATATAAAAATGAGGTAATATTTCATTACACGAGACTATGACATTCTTTGATACCGTAACACGCCATACCAAATTTTACAAAACAATGATATGTTATTAAATATATTATTATATAATATAATAAGATAAATCCTAACCAATATATTCTAATTTATGAATATGATTATCTTACTTATGAAAATATATATTTAAATTCATTGGTGTCTAATTAATTAGAAATTAATATTGAAACCAAATGAATATAAAGGGAATGATTTTTTTAAAAAATAATCTCTATGCTCTAATGGTGTTTTATCAAAATAAATTACAAAAAATTACAATTATTGAATGATATTAATGAAGCATAATTAAGATATATTCAAAAAATTATTTTTTATATTCACCTAATATATTTTATATGGAAAATATAAAAACTAATATTATTTTACACATAAAATTTGTATTTGTCTCAAAAGGAATTTATTCATGTATTTTATTCATATTGATTCATGATTACATAAATTGTATGTTTACCCTTACAAATCATTTGAGATCAACCGTATTGTTTTCATTTACCCATGATATGAAGTTGAATTCATGGAATGAGTCTTAAGGATGCAGTTTATTAGTGCTTGTTATGTATTATGTTTTATTTTTTATTTCCCTGTGTAATATGGGAATCATATATAAGATATGGTTTTTTTAAACAGTATAAATTATTGTTCCTTAGTATTTTATTCCTTATATCCTTTCCAATTTAATAAATTAAGTCACTTTCTTTGAGATTTTGGTGTCCTGGTGTTATAGTCGGTATCAAAGAAAGATTAGTAGAAACCATGGAAACAAGATTTGACAGAACATAGATTAGGTAACATAACTCCTTGATACACTTTGATTATAAGTATATAAAAGCATCCATGAATGTTTTTAAGGTATAGGCTATGTGTATCTTCATAGAAATATATACATGTTTAGATACTACATTTGGATGTTATTATAGAATAGATGTACCCTGTGTTATGAAATATAAAAATGTGTGGTTGGATTGACCCGAGTATAACATAGTACATGACAATGGTCCAAAAAACACATCTAGTTTTACACTATCAGGGTATATTTTTAAGATAAATCACATTTTCTTTAAAAAAATTATAAATTATTTTAAATTACTGATATTCCCAAAGATACCATGTTTATTGTTATCAGATTATATATGAATAAGTTTTCAATTTATTTTATGTGTATCACTATATTTGTAATTTTATAGAGTACTTATTTTTAATAGATAATATAGTATATTATATTATTTAGAAATGGTTCCTAGAAGGAACAATTATATCTATACTAGTGGTCAATGTAGAGGTTTACTTGCTGAGTAAGTCAATATAGATTGTAATAATACAAATCTTGTTAAGGATATATTAGGGTAGCTTAATCTAGTTATCACTCATAACCTTTCCCAAATGGATAAAACTATTCCACAATGATATTCTTTAATGTTGGATCACTATGTTCGATAGAGGCCCCCGTAATTGAGGGGTATGTCTAACCTAATGGAGTCTGATAAATAGATTATGACTTTTTAGAATATATTCATGGAATTTGGGAGTGGTAAAGAGAAAAAGGTTACACTTATATTGTATTATATCAATGGAGAGGCTGGTCAATGGTGTTCGTCGATCCAGAATACTATGGATAAATAAGAAATATAACTCATGGATTGAAAATATTTTAAGGGAAAATTTTTGGAAAAATATTTCCATCATGTTCAATAATATGAGATGGACATAAATTTCACAATTTAAATATAAAGGGGGACATATATTATTTTATAGTATTATTCTACCATTACATGGTTATCTAGGTATGTTGCATATTTCATTCAAAACATGTAATTAATGATTAATTATTTCTTTTAACGGATTAATACAAGTCTATGATGGGTGCTCATTCCATAAATTTTTTCCTCAAACAATTAAATGTTTTTATATGATATAAATATTGAGAAATAATTCATCATGCTTTATAGATTCAAAGGGAAAAAAAGAATAAGAAAGTGAAAGATAATTTAATAGGTTAATTAAATAAGATAAATAAGTATTTTACCTCATGTGATTAATATGTAAAAAATCAACCTACAAAATAATTAAATGTATTGGTGTTTGTTATAAGTATGGAGAAAATGATCACTAGGAAAAATAATGTAATGGGAAGATGGAAAAAATGTTTTTCTCTGTTACAACTACATGGAGATGAGTAAATATACGAATAAATTCCAAAATATTAAAGGTATTATACCTCAAAAGAAGATACTGGATTATGGTATAGGATATGTTATTGGCTGAAAAAATTGTAATATTTAATTTTCTCTTGTATTTCGATCCTCAAATAATTTTTTAAATGTTTATTTCTGATGATGTTCTAGTTATAAGTATTCTAGAATGTATAGGTACTTTACTGATGTGATTTTTCATTAAATATTTAAGATCATATGTTGAATTTTACTTAGAAACGTTATTTGGTATAAACCTATTTTTTGGAAAACACAATGTTGAGGGAAATATAATCCCCAATATATACTTGATGTTGAGTTAATGATTTTGAAGAATGTGTTGATTGATATGGATAAAGTAACATGGATACTACTAACTACCATTGAAATGATTCTATATCATTGGACCATAATATTTGTAATGGTTAAATATTTATGTAATGGTTTTTGTTGAACATTATATGTTCTTTTGGAAATTGATGTGTTACATCACCCTATGATTCAACTTGTCCTAAGTGATTAAGTATAAATTGGTCATCAAACATCCAATGAATAATATTTTTCATAATAAAATGAAACTTATCAAGTAATTATATTTCCCTACTTCCATAAAGAGTTAAATAATTACTCAAATCTTGTAATTTTATTTTTTAAAAAAATTATATCATTCTATCATCATTTTAAATCATATCAATGACCTTTTTTACACCTCTAGTTTATCGATTTTTAGTCAACAACTTTCCCATGAACATGTTTTCTATCACTCTTTACTAGAACATGATTGTTTGATTTCTATCCCATGTACATGTTTCCATAAATGTTCCCCCGTTTGAAAGAATTTATTTATGACCTTAACATTTCATTTTCCCAACTATTAAGAAGATGTGTTATTAACCCTATTTACAATTTAGGGGTTTTAACAGTAGTTTATTTCCAAATATCAATTCCTTGATTACAGAGATAAAGTTTGAATTGGAAGGATGAAATTTATTCTAGGCAGGGAGAATGTAACTCCCCAAGACTCTACAATAATTTTCTATTAGAATAAATTTAATGTTTTTCTTCTCATTATCTATAAATTTGACTATGTTTTAATTTCATTATTGCAACAATGACTTTCTTCTATGGCTTCCATAACAGGCAAGACTACATTTTAGATAACAATAATATATTATTAAAATGTTATTATTTAAAATGATAAGATATAACAGAACTGTTAAATTGGTGGTTATGAATACGATTATCATTATGTTGAAAATATATAGTTGAATTCATTGGTTAAAAATTTATTATATGTGAATATAGTGTCTAATTGAATATAAAGGGAATGATTTCATAAAAAAGTATTTTTATGGTCCAAAGCTTCTTTATATTAGTAAAACATAGTTAATTTAAATTATTTAAGTATATTAATGATATATATATATATGTTATACTCAATAAACTATTTTTTATTTTCATCAAATTAATTTGATACGAATAGAAAAATATTAAATCAATTTTTAATCTTAATAATTGTATTTTTCGAAAAAGGTAATTTTTTCACCTTTTAATGGTGTACGTGCTTTAAAACTAAATTTTAAAATTTTTATAATTTTAATATTTTAAAAATAAACTCAATTCTCAAAATATTAATATAAATTTTATCATAGGGTGAATTTTTGATATTTCTCTATGATGATTCATTTTTTAATGTATAGTGAAAAATACTGAATTTTAATTGGAAACTAATTTTTTTCAGATTTATTTATATGGTTAAAGTGAATTTTTTATTGGTTTTAATGTTTAACTATACCAATTTTAAAGAAATTAATCCCACTTAGGTAATTTCAACAAGTTTGAATTTAATATTCCCTATTAAAACACTTCAATCTTTATAACTTTTTACATTGAAACCCCACTATGTCATCCTGTATGAAGAATAAAATTTAAATAATATATGTCACTTATGTGATTTGAATTTGTAAAAATTAATTCTATATTTGGAATCATGATAATTTATAATGTATGGTATGTTGAACTGAGTTTTTGAAAAAAAATATTAGTGATACTTATTAAAATAAATTACAACAATTGAGGTAAAATTAATATTAACAAAGGATTATGCATTAAATATATGTGAAACCATTATCGAGAAACATGTCAAAATCCTAGTTTTCGCCCAAATTTAGACCATATCCTCATTTTTATTGATTTGTTTTATTATTTTTGGTACATGATGTAAGGGATACCTCTCAATATTGTTTACCTTTTTATATTTTCAAGAATGACACTCCTCCTCCACTATGAAAAAGTCAATCACACATCCTATTTATTCACACCTCTCAAGAAATTTAGCTCATCCAAAATCATTACACATAATCTCCCAACATCGTCACATCCTCTTATAAGCATCACTTTTGGAATTAATATAATCAATGAGTTCTTTTGGTATAATAAAAATGGAGTAACCTAAATAAGAAGTGACATTCCTCAATGATAACTTTTGTTTCATTTACTTATCCACCCCTTAAGTTATATTTATATAATTATTTTAAAATAATTTATATATATTAAATAAAATAATATGTTCTTTTTATAATATTTTATCCTATAATTTAACACATATCCACTAAATGGGATTCTGAATCATTGTTTGTGTGTACGGTGGATTACCGCCACAGGAACCAATGTTGTTTATTATTCTATTACAACATTTCAGGCTATAATAATGATTGATTTATAGAAAATATATTATCTATATAATATATATTAGTATTTATGATTATTTATTTTTTATATAACATGTATCTTTATTCTTTCCATTTTGGGGGAATATGAAAACATCATTTGTGGTTTTTTGGACTACCACCCCCTCATAGTGATGTGATTCATTCACAATATACATATACTGAATTAAGGATGGTTTTAATAATAAAATTCTAAATATAGGAAACTAATATTATAATTTAATGATAATATAGATAGACATATATATCACATACTTATTTTAAATATGAAAATAAAATTAAATAGTGTTCAGGCATACGTATGACCTACCATATCCATAAACAGTGTATTTCATATCATATATCCAAAATTTATATATTATTTTAAATACATATGTTCTGAATATATGTTATATTTAAATCATGTTCAAAATTTTGGATATTATTAAATCATTATTAACATAATAAGAACAAAAATAACACATCAAATCATACTAAATAACTGGACAATTAACATCAGGAATAATGAAAATAATATTAAATTGTTAACGAATGGGTAATAAGATATTATAAGAAGATCATATATGTTCTTATACATGTTAGTATGGTTATTTTATAAATTATTAACCTTTTTTAAACCAAATACACCTAAGGTCAAATACCCCATAACTAAAAGGAAGAATAAGGGATGTGATTCTTATCCCACTTTTCATTCCATGATGCATACGTTATTATCAAAACTTATTTCTTTTGTGTGGATTATAAACTACCCCTATTGTATCTAATATAAAAAATTAATTTATCTACATGGTATTTATTGTTTATTTTGAATTTATTTCATTCATGGGTTTGATAAATTTTAATGTTACCAAGTTGTAAGGTATTTTTATCTCACCTATTACATCTATGAGATAAATTCCATATTCAATACTTTCTTATTTCTTGTGGTGTATCTACATAAAAATTTTATATATTATATCCTAAATAGTTTTATATTCGTGGTATTTAATATTTTAGTTCGAATTATTCTATCCTATGTGATTTGATTTGAAAATTTTCAGGTCGTAAAATCATTCTGAAATCTTTTGTGATTATAACTTTCTCTTGAAATAATCGCATTATTCTAATCATTTTTCATAGGCTGTTACATTTCTCTCTAATATATATATTCATAGGTTATGGATATAATTAATTCCAAATCTTTGTTCAATTTTTACATATGGTTTGTACATGACAGTTATTTTATTAACTTGGTAAATATTGGTAAATCAATATCTTTTACTCAATACAAATATTTGGTATGACACATTGTTCATGAAATAAATCGATTATGAAATATATGAGGAATTATTTTGACATGAATGACATGGTTTTGGCATGGTTATTGATAGCTCATTGATGCATCAATAGTCTCATGAAACTAACCATTTCACTAATGAGATGGGTTTTTACCTGATATGTTATAAAATGTATTTTGAATGGACTTGATGGTAAAGTTACCATTTACCTTATAATTGTGGTATCCAATAATAAATAATTCCTTTCATTTAAATTTAGTTATTGCTTATCCATGTGATTTTCTCTTTGAAATTGTCTATGGATATAGCTCATTCCCAATTTATTGATTAAAGGGTATGTGTTTTAGTTACATATATTTCCATATTGATTATTCCATATCAATTTGTTTAAATGGAAAGTGTGTTCAATTATTTAACTTTGTATATTGTTTATTATTATTTAATCATGATTAATTTCACTGTATACATACCCATATTTTTTTACATAATATCACCCTTATTTTGTTTTCTTCCCCATGATATAACGGGAAATTCCTGGAATGATTTTCAATGAGGTAGTTTATTAATTTGTGTTATTTATTATGTTTTAATTTATGTTTACCAATATAATATGGGTATCATATATATAATCTTATTTTCAGAAACAATTTCACAAATCAGTTATTCGAGATTGGATTCATTATAACTATTTACATTTTAATAATGTAAGGCATCAACTCTAGGATTCTGGGGTTGGGGATTTATATTAATAGCTATCCAAGACACATATAGAGCTCATATATAATAACCCTGGCTAATAAATTAATAATAGGACAAGAGATTGTGTCTTTTTTTAAAATAGGGTTAACCACAGAAGAACCTCCTCCAAAACACCATGGGTAACCAAAAGTAATGAGAGTTAAGGTGATATTGTGCATCTTCCAACTATATTACAGGACACTATGTGTTTTTTATTAATAGGGTTAAGCACACACTTCTCAAAATATAATGGAAAAAACAATATTGAATGAAAAAAATGAAATGATGGTGTTTCTCAATCTGATATTCTCTAAATATTGAGACTCCTCACATGTAGTTAAGATATGAACATGAGTCATTTATGAAAAAATGAAATAAAACCGATCATTGGATGATCTCTTGTTCTAACTACAAAAAAGGATCTTTATGTTTTTTATTCACTTGTTTCTCATAGTCATGTGTTAGTAATGATGTGGTATGTAATCCCTCCAAGAATTCCCACACTTCATAACACTCTTTTATGTCTTACAATATAGTTCTAGTTTTCCTCTCATGTTCATGCATGAGGGAGTCTACTTCTTAATATAACAACATCATGTAAGAGTAACGATTTGAAGAACAATCATATGGATCTTCTGATCCTCGTATAAATCTCTGCAATCCTTTTTAATTTTCCATAAAATATTTTAATAATAACCATAAAAATGTTTATCATTATTAAATTTGATAATATATCTATTATAATAATTTAATTAAAATGTCTCAAAATAGTAATGGAGACTCTTATGGTCTGTCCATGACTTAATATGGTGGTGTTTTAGGCTGAAAGAAGGCCAATCTCAATAGTGATTCATTTAAGTGGTGATTAATTTGAAAAATAGTTCATTTCAATACTCTTCCAAATTTCTTAATGGCGTGAAATTTCTGATTGTAGATCATCTATCATTGAATTAATTATGGTAGTGATTTTTCCTCAATAGTGTTTCATTTTGTTGTGGTAAGTAATTTCTATACTTATCTAAAATCTCATCATGGAGGTGAATCATTTTTGGAAGTATTTATTTGATATACTCATCTATATTTTCATCCTTATGGGGACATGTCTCTAATAGCGGATCATTCCAATACAATACCAAAATTCATTTCTGATGGTGGGTCTTTCCTGACAGTGATAGAGCTTTAACAGTGATTAATTTATGTACTTAGCCAAATTTTCACCAAAACTCCTTATAGTATAAAATTCTATCATAAAAAACTCTATAATAAAAAAATTAACATGATTTTTTATTATTTAAATAAGGGTTCTAGCACATTTGATATAAAATATTCTATTGAGAATTTTATTTAATATTTTTCACTCTATGATTTTATAATGATTGGTTTTAGATACTATTGTTACTCTAACACTTGGGATAGATTCTTCCCGTAATACCCTATCAGACCCATACCACTAGTCAAATAGTTCTATCATATGGGTAGGTATACCTGAGGCCATTTAACAAGCAGGATTTTGGCACTATTCGAGTGAAATTTTGACTAGGGTGTTACAGGTCCGACTATGGAATTAAATCATGTAATTTATTTCAATCAATCTATTGGTTTTTGAATTAGGTAAACAGTTCCATCATAAATTTTACTATTGTATGTTCATTAATGTGGATATTTCTATAATATAGCTACAATTTTTTAGATTAAATGGTGACCAATGTTTTTCAATAACAACCATAACATACTCAAAAAAGTGGTATTCATATTTTGGAAAACAAATTGATGATTTCCCAAATGAATTCCATGAAAAATAAAAAGGGTATAATCCTAGCATTACATGAACACTGATGTATTTACAATAATTTTTATATTTACATTTATTGAAAAAATAAAATCAATTATGCGTGGATGACACAAAAACCAAACCATGACTACCAATAAAGATCATCTAGGTTCAAACAACCATGAGGATACTCCCTATAAATCTTAGTCAATTCTTAGGTAGACACCTTGGTGGAATTCTTGAAAACCACTAGGGTGGAAATCATGGAACTCAAGGCTGGTATGAATGATGAAAATACTACCATGATAAATATTTAATACCAAGTAATACATATTTCTAATAAAATTATGTAGAGGTCAGGGAGAGTATTTTCAGGGACACATAGGTCCCATAAAATGGGACAGTGAAATCCAACACCTTGAGAAGTAGAAAAACCACCCAAGATATTTCTAAAATAAATAATAATCCACATGATAGAAAATTATAAAAATTGGGTAAAAGAAATTATAATATGGAAGAAAATAAAAAATAAGCTGAAACAAATGTTAGAGAATAAGACCTTCCACTCTATTGTACAACAATACCTATTCCAGATATAATTCAGTAAGGGAAATCATTTTAAATGAAAGTTAAATTTATAGAGATGTTTAAAAGGCTTTGTATTTATATTATCTTTACTAAATTTGTTGATAACATTAAAAAATATGAAAAAATAATTAATTTTATAGTATTAAATAAGATCATATTTGAGGAATTGGTCACAATACCCATCATTGTAGAATTATCTTCCATGATGTGGAGGAATATACCAAACCAGAAAAAACACATTGGTAGCATTTCAATTCCAATTAAAATTTGGTTAGTTTATTTTGGAAAGGTTTTATAAGATCTAGGAGGGAGTTTGAATATAATTTCATAATCTAAATTCATGATCCTATGGATAGAATCACTTATTCCCACACGATTTGTTACATAACTAGAGAACATAATAATTAGACATCTATAAGAATTTAATAAATTTGGTATAGTTATAATGGGTTTATTTTACTTTCCATTTTACTTCCATATATTAGATGTCGATTTTTGGAAGACTATTATTGGATATGGGGAGATCATTTATTTTTGTTGAAAATAGAGATATTCACTTAATGGAAGGTTTTGAGGAAGTCAAGTTCGACATACATCTTGAAATTAAAAATCTCGATGAATAAGGGGTTGATCTTTGTGATGTCAGTATTTAAAAAGTTATAGATTTTTCTTCATTGATAATTTAGAATAATTAGATACTTATGGAAAAATGAGAGAGTTAAATTAGATAAAGGATGAATAATATGCTATTAGAGAAGATATATAATAATATAAGTACTATAGAAGTTGGATATTTCATAGAAGGAAAGCATGTATTACTTGTCAAGGAATTGAAATTATAATTTTTGGGAATTAAAAATAATTTATGGATTTCCCAATGGATGTGGAGAGATTGTTACCTTGAGGATGACTGTAGATAATATCAAATAAGGGAAAAGGACCATCTATATCATGGAATCAGAAATCCTTCCTTTTATTGATCTTGAAGGGGTTGCTATCATTCAATCCTCCATCACCTGGATATTATGGGGTAAGGCCAAGTTAAATTATTTGAATAAAACGTCTTTGAGGAGGACACCCATGTTTTAATATTTCTTCTATGATTATAGGAGTTACTTTTTTGTATTTCGACATATAATTTTAATCTTACATGACAATGGATCATGGGATTTCAGTATTTTGTTTGGAATCTTATGTCCAAAGTGATCAAAAGAACTATTACCATGGCCATAAGTGAAATAGGATATGAAAATATAATCATAATAGATGTATTCTAATATTTAAATTAAATATACATTTTGACACCCATTAATTTACATTCCAAATCCATTTTCTTCTTTTTAAAGGAAACATTGTACACCCTATAATTATAATTTTTCTATATATTGAGTCTATGATAAAAGTTCACTTAGGAATCCCATAATTATATATTTTAGATATAAATTATTGTTGATGTTGAATAACCAATGAGGGTAAGGTATTTAAAAGATATTTTATAGTTATTTTATTTTAAAATAAATGTGTATGATTTTAAAATTAAAAAGTTTTTTTATTGAAATATTCATTATGTTTTTTCATCTATATGAGTTACAAACAGAAAATATAATTTTATTTTATTGTATTTAAAACATGATCATACTAAATTATTATATGGAATGTAATTGAATAAACATTTTTTGTGGTGAATAACTAGGTTGTATATCTCTCAGCAATATATATTGTATGTTGAAGGTTTCAAATTTATATGGGGTTTGTACATTGGACTCATGATGGATGATTGGTTGTGTGGTGAGAAACTGATTGTTTCCAGGATTTGGCTTCAGTATGGTTTCAGTTTTTTGGACATAGAGATATATTGACCAAGATTATCAACCCCATATCTACTCTCTATTTAATTTTTGGTTTCTTATCACACCCTGTTGTATTGTTTTATTTATGGTTGATTATGACTATTTAAGAAAATGGGTTTATATGTATCATTTTCTATGATTCATTTTATATAACTATTTTTTTATACTCACTATATTTTCCTTGTATAACCATTTTAAAGATGGATCATGTTGGATTTTAAAAAAAATCTGCTACAATATTAACAAATGTTTGGTAATTAAATCATTCACATGATGCTTCTATTGATGGATAGTAATGAGTTTCCAGCACATGGATATTAGGACTGACCTTAGGTCCTAGTAACAAGCCAGTCTAGGTATCCTTTCAAGTGGAAGATAATGTCTATTCATTTAAAATTTCTTTAGATCCTAGTTTTAACAAGTTCATTGGTTCTTGAGTACACACTCTTGATATTTGGCGAATTTCAGGGAAGTTTAGGGATAGGTAGGTTAGAACATGAGATGTACATTTCAGGGAGGGCCTCGTGAGATCTTTATCCTTCGGGGAATCAGGTTGACATAAGTATTAGGGATTTTATTCTTGGATTTTAATGTCATTATTAACTATTTTTAGTGTTTTGTGATGCGGAAAATTTTTGGTGTATTATCAGTGTGTTTATTAGGTGATTTTGGGAGTCTCATGGAATTTCGGAATGAAAACGGATATTGAAATGAGGATAAAATTTTTTCCCACATGGTCTTTCAAACTACAAAAATCCCATGTAGATGGTTCTTCAAGAATCTCATATTCGATCACATGTTCACGACAAATTTGGAAAAACTATGCAAAACCCTACTTCTCTTGCAAATTTTATGTTCTGATTAATCATACTTCAAGGTATTTATAAATTGGTTCTCACCTATTAGAAATTAATTAGAGTTGGATATTATTATTTTTTTTAATTTTTTGAAAGGGGGTGTTTCATGAATATTTTTATTTAAAAACATAGTTCTAATGGGTTGTTTGAAAAATAAATTCAATGTTTATAAAAAAAATTTGTTATGATGATAGATATTTTAATATAATGTTTTCATAAAATTTGTAAATTTTGATGAGAATTATTATAAATTTTTTATAATGTATTTATTATATGATTATATTATAATTTTTTTATTGTGTGGAAAAGTGGTTCCCAAATCTTAGTGGAATTAATAACTAGTGTTATGCTTTTCTAAATATTTATGGGGGGATTTTTTCAAAGTTTGTACCATTTTAAAAAGAATGGTGATTTTTTATTTAAATTATTCCTTGATAAAACAAGTTTATAAGACATTTTCACCAGGAATTGGTGATTTTAGAATCTTTTTATGATTTTCTGTGGATGTTTTTTTATTGCATTGAGCTCTTGGATTGTACCATAGATTCAATGGGGATTCCAGTTTAAATGGTGGGACATAGGTTTGACTTTTTAATGTATTTATTATCATTTTATACCTTACAGAATTATTAAGGAAGGAAATATAAGGTTTTTATTTGAGGTGATTCTTAATTTTCACCTCTCATTTCATGGAAGAGTTCCTTTTAGTTCTGAAAAATACCAATATTCATAATGGAGTGGTGGGATTGAAATGTTTCATATTATTGGCTCATTTTTTAAACATTATTAATCATTCATTTTGGTCAATAATAATTTTTACTTAGTTTATCAATGGAGTTTCATTCAATTTTATTCTTTAATAGTGGGTCCTATAGTATTTGAGGTTCACCCTTATCATATCTTCCAAGATAATAGATTGGAATTTTATAAGTATTGTTTTTAAGATAATTCATGGTATTAAAGTACATTTTGTTGCTTCAATTTTAGTATTTTTGATTGAATAATTGTTTTGAATAGGTTTTTGGTCCTTTTGGATATTTCATTAATAATTTATTTTGCGTTTGTCATTTGTTTTGGGTATTCCCTTCAGTATTTGTTATATTTTTTCCATGAATTTTTATTTGGTTGGAAGTCATGTCTGGTTTGATAATTGGTATATTGATTATGTTAGATCTTTGGGTTTGTTCTCATGTAATTAGGATAGAGGATTCTATTCAATGATCACTAGAGGGTGACAGATGTTTTTGTGATTTTTCTACGAGATAGTGCCTCATAGTTGAGGTCTTAGTGTACCCTTTTAGAGTGAGGGTTTAAATTGGGTGTCTATATTACATGTATTTTAATATTTCATGTAATATATTTTTTATGTAGTTCTATAAGGTAAGGTATTGCTGGATTCGTTCTATATCCTTGAAGATATAATTTTATTCAAGGGATATATGGAAGATCTTAGGGGATGAATTAGTTTCCTTATTTTTGAATCCATTTTGAACTATTTTTTTGATGATATATCATTTCCTAAATACCTTAAATTGTAGGGAGGCCTTGTTAGTTTTTTGTTTCATTGAGGTTTAATATTAGATGGTTATTTTTATTGGGATTACATTTTTTTAAATCTTAAGCCTTAAATTTGAGGACTTGGTTTGGATGGACTTGGTTAATGGATCATGTGTTTTCATTTCCTATCAGTTTCATCCTTTTTGTTTTACCCAAACCACCACCCTCTTAGATCAATGTGTGTATGTCCTTCCCTTATGTCACCATTTATTTTATACTGATTGATTTATAGGTTATTAATGTGTTATTTTGTAGAGAAATATAATATGCATCATTTCATTATGGAGTTATTTTATTTTATATTATTTAGTGTTGTGTTAATATTTGTTAACTATTTATCTTTTAATTAGGGAATTTAGATAGTTTTTAAGAATAATAGGGGTAAGTAAATCATACAGTGTGCATGAGATAGTGTTTAAATTTAAATAAGAGTCATTTCCCATGGTTACTACATGGTTATGTAATACATGTTGTGTATCTTGGGGAAAAATTCAAGGTGTGTTAGTTTTTTAGTGTGAGTTGTGTTGTTCACACATTGATTGGTAAATTTTGTGGGTTAACAATTAAAGTTACCAAGGAGTTTAATTTTATTAATTTCTATATTTTCTATTATTTTTTAATGGATATCCCCCCCTCTTTCTCTCCTCCATAATTAGATAGACCAGTTCATTCATGGGGGCATAATTCCCCTTCCTACTTCTTGATTTAGACGACCTTCTTCCAAGAATTGAAGTGGGATTACTCACATTAATCTATTTTATTCATCTTCATATTCATTATTGCATTCCATTATATAGATTTTATTTCCTCCCATATAGACTATTAGAATTGTCTTTCTTTTTTAAGGCTTTAGTTGGATGTAATCATAAGGATTTATATGTCTTGGGATTGTAGACACCAATATCTTCCTAAATGGGCATTCAACATTGATTATGACATATTTTAGCTAGTTTCCACCTTGATTGATGTAGGTGATTCTATGATATCTCTTTTATTATACAATTTATTAAATTATTGTGCGTTAGAAACTTTATTTATTCAATGTATCACTATATATGATTTTTGTATGAATATATAAATTTTTTCTGTTAGTTTTCTTGGATTTTCATAAAGGGTATCATTGATAAATTTTAATTGAATTATAAAATAACTATTTTGGATCTACTAATCTTGTTATGTAAAGTAAAATGGGGTTTTGAAACATTTTATTGATCGAAATATAGCCCTTGGTTCATGTTTTATTATATTCAAAGGAGGTTTGGGTGAGTTTCAATATGTAATTATTGTTTTAAATGGGTGTGATTCTAGATTCATTCAAATTATAGAAAATTTTAAATTTAAAATGATTTTATAAAGACTTATAATCGTAGTTTTGATTGTGTTCAGTGTTATATTTTTTACATTAATATTGGTTCATATCTTATGATGGACTCTTTGATTTTCCATTATATTATTTATGCCTATTATTGGTTATTTATATGTTTTTAACGGATGTAAATTGTGAAACATGGTTGTTTTATTTTACTATATCGGAGGTGTGGTGTGGGTAATTATTTGCTACATTATATATTTATTTTAGATTTTTTCTCACCTCCCTGATTTATTTTATGGTCATAGAAATGATAAGTAACTATGCAGAGTCTTGGATGATTTTAAGCTCTAGTTGAGTTGCATCTAGGTAGATCTGAACTGTGTAGCTAAGAGCACTCGGATGGTCCCCCATGGTATCTTCACATTCATAGGATGTGGTTTGATCCTAGATAGTTTGATGGGACAACTTGAAATATATGTTCTTATATTTTAACCTAAGGTTATTTTTCACTAGTTCAGGATAATATTACTTTCGTTCTTGGTTTAGTATCTCATGGAACTCATGCCTTGATAAAAGGTTTTATATAAGTTATTTGAATTCAATAGATATTTTATTCCCTTATTATTTTTTTCTAGTGGAGTATCCTATGTTATTAGTTATTTTCTTTAGCTTCATGTATTTTTCCTGTATATTTGATTCTGATCTCTTTAACCATGGGAAGGTATGTTTTATAAATGTTTTTAAAGAAAAATTTGAAAAAAAATTATTTTCGAAAAAATATATTTCGTTATATTTTGAAGAATTGTCAGAAATTTATTTTTATGTATAATTTTTTAAAAATTAATTGGATTTAAAATAAGAAAATTATTTTTTTATTGAAATTATCACCACAGTAGATTTTCTTTATGAATTATAATATCTAAATAATATTTTAATTATTATATTTCAAACTGTTAGTCATGAAATTTTTATATAGAATGGGATTTTTTAAATTCAAAGGGGGTGAATTGATAGGATTTATATTTCACCCTTATATATATTGTGTGTTCTAGGTTTCATCTTGAATAGTTAATTGTTCTTGAGGATACCAATTTTTGAGTCAGGATTTGGTAGGCAACTCGATTTTGCAAGGAGTTGGCCTCATTTTGGGTATGTAGAATTTTGGGTATTGTGATGTATCAACTATGACAACCATCACTGTATATATTTTTAGTTTCCTTTATTGTTTTTTATTATTTCATGATGTATTTTTTATGTTTAGAGATTTTGTTTTATATTTAAAAAAATGGGTTAAATCATTATCATTGATAATGATAGGTTTTGTGTGTGTGTTTCTATATATATATATATTTACATAATGTTTTTGATACATCCAATGTAAGAATGGTTCATGATATTTTTTTGGAATATGATCTATTATTTTGTTAACTATGATTTTTGGGTGAATGCATTCCCATGAAGGTTTCTTTTATACCCAAGAACTAGTCATCTTCATATGGGGATCTGAAACACCTTTTGGGAGAAACAACAAGTTGGGCTATATATCAGTTCAGGTGGTATCCTAGGTAAATTAGTAATAATAATACTTTATTTTGTCATGATTAAATATAAATATTGACCTAACAAAATATAATAATCTTTTTATGTATAAAAATTAATGGGATTTTGATATTCATATGTTATTTTGATAATATGCTTGATATTGAGTGCATCTATTTACATGAAATTTTATAGATATGATATTTCTATTTTAATACTTAAATAATTAATATAAAAAATTTATTAAATTGATGATTCTAATATGGAATAATATAAACCAAGTAAATGATTATAATAATATATAAATTGTTTGATATGAAATTTTTATCATCTTTAATAATTATTTAGTGTGTATTCATGTTGTTAGCCATTGTTATTTTTAGTTTTTACCTTATTAGATGCTTCTTATGATAAGTGGAATAATCAAATGGTAAGGTATGTGAGGATTTTATAGAAATATTGTTAACCTATGAATACTTCTAAAACATTATTTCTACATGCTTGAATACACTGGTTGAGTATTATTGTTCCACTTGTTATTTATTACAGATTTTATGTTAGTTGTTTTTGAAATATATTTTACTATATAAATGACCTCTATATGATTTATTTGAAACCCAGTATGGTTATTATGGAAAGGACCTGAGTTTATTTTATTTTTTGATGGATATTTTTGTGGGTGATTATGGATTGATAAGGATGGTGTGGAAAGGAGTTGGTGATAATTATGGATGTGTGGCTCGGGTTGAGGGATTTATTTAATTCCATTATATTTAATTCTTGAATTTTTTTTCATTAACTCTTGTAACTTATTAATCATTTAATTTTGGTAATATTCCTCATATATATAAGAATAAAATTTTTTAGTGGAGAGAATTGTGGAATGGAAATTAAACGATGTCTTAATTGAAAGGAGTAATTTCAAATGATTAATTATTTATTAATGAATATTAATAAATATGTATTGAATACAAAATTAAAAGTGGAAAGATATAAATATAATATGGAATCTAATATTCTGTGATTGTTAATTAATATAAATGTTATTCTATGTTAAATATGAAAAATATAAATTGTATGGTAATTGTTTATTATCACATAATTATTGAACGTATTGAATGTTGATTACTTTTTACATAAAAGATATCTCAATAATACATAATAATAGAGGATTTGATTACATATAGGACAATATATGTAGATTTAATATGGGGTTATTATGTTTCCTCTAGAATGGTTTTATGTTACATGTATCATTGTGTTATGATGTTTGTTACTCTCAACAACCCAAGTCTGTTTTGGACATGGAATCCTATATTTGGACTTAGATTTTAGTTGTGTCCAAATATCTATGTTTTCAAGTATATATATGTTCGACTACTCCCCATAATCATTATCTCTCTTATATATATCAACTTTCTAAAGTCATATCTAGAATATAGAGGCAGAAGGTTATAGAATTTTTAGTTATAGTATTTATAATGTATCTTAGTTATGATATATAGGTATACTAAGTTTGATATAGCTAAAGGCGATAATGTTTACATGTATTCAAGTCTTAATAAATTGGGGTTAAAATATGAGTACATAATCATATTTTTTTATGGCATTTGGTATAATGTTTATTTGAATTGTCAATGATGGATCTTAGTTACACAATATGATTTTGGTGATAGAAGGATGATATAGAAATGGTTATGTGGTTATGGTTATAATGTGTTTTAATGGATGGGAATTATGAATTATATAGGGGTTGATAGATCTAATACGTAGGTTTTTGCGGCCTGTGGTAACTATTTTATTGGTAAAGTTTCAATGGGGTACCCTTCTTATATACAAGATTTGTTATTAATATAATAACCAAATCCACTAGAGATTTCCTTGCTAATGAATTTCTAATCCATCACAACCCCAAATCCCACATCTAACAGGATATAGGCTGGTGAAAATCACTGAGAATGAATAATATGGAATGGGAGTGATTAACCTATGTACATGTACTCACACACCCCACCATCTATGTGAAATGTGTAGAGGTATAATAAAAACATTTTGACATATAGAGTAAATACATGCATGTAATAAAATATACTAAATACAAAAAACAAATTACACTAACATAATAAATATTATGAAAGGAGAAATACCAACCCAAGTATAAATATGTGTTTTAAATACAATTGAAATAAATTTTAAATAGTAGAGTGAGGGAGATATCAACTTAAGATCCCATATTTTGACCACAAAACGTGGCCAGTGCCACCATGTGATACTATGATCCACTACCCTCCAAGTCTGTCGTAGTCACTTCTAACTACCTATCATCTGTATAAGACATGAAACATGTGAGAAAATTCCACTAATGGGTGTGTATATACATACCAAGTATGACACACTAGACACAACAAACAAAAATAATCAATAGAGTTTACTCACACATCACTACTATGGCGTGTTTTCCAGAATACGATACAAGAACAATAAAAATAATAACCAAGATATGCTCAATAAGAATCCAAAATTATGATAGAATGTGGATCATTATCTTCATATCCCAACTAAGAATGATGAGTAAGAATACAGCTCCAAAGGCCCATCTTCGATGCCTATAATCACGCACAGTCACGCATGAATCTATGGGGAGAAGCCCTTACCTTGCCACTATGATCCATATCTAAGGGATCCATTATCTTGTAGACCGGAATTTCACATAACCTCAAATGAATCTATATGGAGTTCCCTACCCCTTTACATTTTTCTACAACCACTGGATCATCAACTCTCGTCATGTCCCCTCACACTTTCATACCTCAAAGAAAAGAAAATACCACCCTATAGATAGAGGACCCACACATAATTTTAGAGAGTATTGAATCTACCTATATAAATATTATTTGGACTCCCACCCCGGTGTGATAATGAATTACTAACACCATCATCTCTTCGATGATCTTTCCTAGTCACTACATTATCAAGCATCATGCGAAGTAGCATTGTGCTTTTAAAAACCAGATATAATATCTTAAAATACACTATAATGGACACCATCTCATTATACATGAAAATCTGCCTAGGATCAGCTACTTGTGGAAATAAATCCGAATCCAAATGACTGAGATATGAGAAGAATAAATTCTAGAGGGAATACGCAGCATTTATGGGGATCCATATGGTGTTTAACAACACCACACCACCTAGTGGTGTTCTCCTTTTGGAATTTGTTATAATACATTTCATATTATATGGTGTGTATTGGTAGTACAAGGAATGTACCAACCACCCAAGGCCTACTTGTGTACAGTTAGTCATGCTCATCTATATCAGGACTTGATTGTGCACTTTTCCATGTACAAGGCCATGCCCTCACTACTGGAAATCCATCCTTTCCCAACGGTTCTGCCAACCGTGGGGAATTAAGCCGTTGGGAAAGGCTTTTCCCAATGGTTTACAAGGAACTGTTGGGATAGGTTAGAAAAAATCAACCTACCCCAATGGTTGTGCCAAACCATTGGGAAAAGCCTTTCCCAACGGTTTTCAAACTGTTGGGAATGGATTTTACCAATGGTTCTACCAACCGTTGGTAAAAACACCAATTCCAAAAGCTATCCCAATGGTTTGAACCGTTGGGATAGCCTGTTTTTACCAACAGTTTAATGAATCGTTGGTAAAAACAGCTCCATATGGGCTATGCCAACAGTTTGAAACCGTTGGCATAGGCTTTGCTGTGCAAATTGCACAGCAGCCTGCAATTTGCACAACAGGTCTATTTTGGGCTCATTTTGGCAGAGCAGGTCTGTTTTGGGCTCCTTTTCAATTCAATTTTCATTTTCAATTCAATTTTCAATCCAATTATTGTAACTGTAACACATATACAATGCATACATATAGAGAACAAACCAACACATTTAAATATTGCAAACCAACCAACCAACACATATAATGCATCCTGGAAATATACTCATCCATAATTAAATTATAATTCATAACATAATTATAAACATACATAATTCATTTAGAATTCAATTTAAAATTTAGATGACAATCATATGTGGAATCAGGAATTCAATTCATAATTTGATTGGTTTTTTGTACACCATATATTTTTACTCAAAATCATATACATTTAAAAAAAATACATACACCTGGAATGATACCGGTCACACCGTGCCTCGGATTGAGGCGAGGTTAAATCGTACACGTCACAAATGGCTCATTGATCATTGTCCTAAAGTATCAACATATTCTGAAATCGTTTGGTCAGTTTTCCGTATGCCATTTGTTGTTTTCACTTAAAATGAAGTGTTTTATAAATTAAAGAGAGACACTTTGAATGGTGTTGGCCACACCACGCCTCGGATTGACGCGGGGTTGACTCTTACACGTCACACATGATCCATGAATTGTTGTGCTAAAATATAAACAAAATCAGAATGTGTTTGGTTGGTTTTCCATATGTATTTAAAAGATAGTCCATTTTAAAGAAAATAGATACACTTAGAGTGGTCTTGGCCAAACCGCAACTCAGATTGAGGCACGGTTGACTCGTACACGTAACATATGACCCATGTATCTTTGTCTTAAAATTTCAACAGATTCAGAATGCGTTTGGTCAGTTTTTCGTATGTCAGTTGTTTATTTCACTTATAATTTTGTCCCTTTTAAACAATGGAGACACAGTTAGAGTGGGACCGGCCACATCACGTTTCCGATTTAGATGGGGTTGACTCGTACACATCTCAAATGACCCATGAATGTTTGTCCTAAAGTATCAACACAATCAGAATGCGTTTGGTCAGTTTTCCGTATGTTAGTTGATGTTTTTCACTTAAAATGACGTCCTTTTGAAACAAAAGACATATACTTTGAGTGGTGCCGGCCACACCGCACCTTGAATTGAGGTGGGGTTGACTTTTACACATCACATATGACCCATGGATAATTATGCTAAAGTATCAACACAATCAGAATCCGTTCGGTCGGTTTTCCGTATGTCATTTGTTGTTTTCACTAAAAATGAAGTCCATTTTAAACAAAATAGAGACACTTTGAGTGGTGTCGGCCACACCGCACCTCGGATTGAGGTGGCGTTGACTCGTACACGTCACATATGACCCATGGATCGTGCTCCTAAAGTTTCAATAGAAACCGAATGAGTTTGGTTGGTTTTCCGTATGTACTTAAAATACTATCCATTTTAAACAAAAGAAAGTCACTTAGAGTGGTCTTGACCACACCGTGACTCGGATTGAGCCCGGGTTGGCTCGTACACGTCACAGATGACCCATGGATCGTTGTCCTAAAATTTCAACAGATTCTGAATGCATTTGTTCGGTTTCTCGTCTGTCAGTTGTTTATTTCACTTATAATTTTTTCAGTTTTAAACAAAAGAGACACATTTAGAGTGATACCGGACACACCGCATTTCTTATTTAGGCGGGGTTGACTCGTACATGTCTCAAATGAACCATGGATCGTTTTCCTAAAGTATCAACACAATCCGAATGCATTTGGCCGGTTTTCCGTATGCCAGTTGATGTTTTTCACTTAAAATGGCGTCCTTTTGAAACAAAAGACATACACTTTGAGTTGTGTCGGCCACACCGCGCCTCGGATTGAGGCGGGGTTGACTCGTACATGTCACATATGACCCATGGATCATTGTGCTAAAGTATCAACACAGTCAGAATCCGTTCGGTCGGTTTTCCGTATGTCATTTTTTGTTTTCACTAAAAATGAAGTCCATTTTAAACAAAATAGAGACACTTTGAGTGGTGTTGGCCACACCGCGCCTTGGATTGAGGCGGCGTTGACTCGTAAACGTCACATATGACCCATGGATCGTTCTCCAAAAGTTTCAACAGAAACCGAATGCGTTTGGTTGGTTTTTCGTATGTACTTAAAATACTGTCCATTTTAAACAAAAGAAAGTCACTTAGAGTGGTCTCGACCACACCGTGATTCGGATTGAGCCCGAGTTGGCTCATACACGTCACATATGACCCATGGATCATTGTCCTAAAATTTCAACAGATTCCGAATGCGTTTGGTTGGTTTTTCGTCTGTCAGTTGTTTATTTCACTTATAATCTTGTCCGTTTGAAACAAAAGAGACACAATTAGAGTGGTACCGGCCACACCGCGTCTCGGATTTAGGCGGGGTTGACTCATACATGTCTCAAATGAATCATGTATCGTTTTCTTAAAGTATCAACACAATCCGAATGCGTTTGGCCGGTTTTCCGTATGCCAGTTGATGTTTTTCACTTAAAATGACGTCCTTTTGAAACAAAAGACATACACGTTGAGTTGTGCTGGCCACACCGCGCCTCAGATTGAGGCGGGGAAGACTCGTACACGTCACATATGACCCATGGATAATTGTGCTAATGTATCAACATAATCAGAATCCGTTCGGTCAGTTTTCCGTATGTCATTTGTTGTTTTCACTAAAAATGAAGTCCATTTTAAACAAAATAGAGACACTTTGAGTGGTGTCGGCCACACCACACCTTGGATTGAGGTGGAGTTGACTCTTACATGTCACATATGACCATTGGATCGTTCTCCTAAAGTTTCAACAGAAACCGAATGCGTTTGGTCGGTTTTCCGTATGCCAGTTGATGTTTTTCACTTAAAATGATGTCCTTTTGAAACAAAAGACATACACTTTGAGTTGTGCCGGCCACACCGCGCCTCGGATTGAGGTGGGTTTGACTCGTACACGTCACATATGACCCATGGATCATTGTGCTAAAGTATCAACACAATCAGAATCCGTTCAGTCGGTTTTCCGTATGTCTTTATTTGTTTTCACTAAAAATGAAGTCCATTTTAAACAAAATAGAGACACTTTAAGTGGTTTCGGCCACACCGCACCTCGGATTGAGGTGGCGTTGACTCGTACACGTCACATATGACCCATGGATCGTTCTCATAAAGTTTCAACAGAAACCGAATGCGTTTGGTCGGTTTTCCATATGTACTTAAAATACTGTCCATTTTAAACAAAAGAAAGTCACTTAGAGTGGTCTCGACCACACCGTGAATCGGATTGAGCCTGGGTTGGCTCGTACACGTCACATATGACCCATGGATCGTTGTCCTAAAATTTCAACAGATTCTGAATGCGTTTGGTCGGTAGTTCGTCTTCCAGTTGTTTATTTCACTTATAATCTTGTCTGTTTGAAACAAAAGAGACACAATTAGAGTTGTACTGGCCACACCGCATCTCGGATTTAGGCGGGGTTGACTCGTACACGTCTCAAATGAATAATGGACCGTTTTCCTAAAGTATCAACACAATCAGAATGCGTTTGGCCAGTTTTACGTATTCCAGTTGATGTTTTTCACTTAAAATGACGTCCTTTTGAAACAAAAGACATACACTTTGAGTTGTTCCGGCCACACCGCGCCTCGGATTGAGGCGGGGTTGACTCGTACATGTCACATATGACCCATGGATAATTGTGCTAAAGTATCAACATAATCAGAATCCGTTCGGTCGGTTTTCCGTATGTCATTTGTTGTTTTCACTAAAAATGAAGTCCATTTTAAACAAAATAGAGACACTTTGAGTGGTGTCGGCCGCACCACGCCTCCGATTGAGGTGGCATTGACTCGTACACATCACAAATGACCCATGGATCGTTCTCCTAAAGTTTCAACAGAAACTGAATGTGTTTGGTCGGTTTTCCGTATGTCAGTTGATGTTTTTCACTTAAAATGATGTCCTTTTGAAACAAAAGACATACACTTTGAGTTGTGTCGGCCACACCCTACCTCGGATTGAGGCGGGGTTGACTAGTACACGTCACATATGACCCATGGATCATTATGCTAAAGTATCAACACAATCAGAATCCATTTGGTCGGTTTTCCGTATGTCATTTGTTGTTTTCACTAAAAATGAAGTCCATTTTAAACAAAATAGAGACACTTTGAGTGGTTTTGGTCACACCGCGCCTCGGATTGAGGTGTCGTTGACTCGTACATGTCATATATGACCCATGGATCGGTCTCTTAATGTTTCAACATAAACCGAATGCGTTTTGTTGGTTTTCCGTATGTACTTAAAATACTGTCCATTTTAAACAAAAGAAAGTCTCTTAGAGTGGTCCCGACCACACCGCATCTCGGATTTAGGCGGGGTTGACTCGTACACGTCTCAAATGACCCATGGATTGTTGTCTTAAAGTATCAACACAATCCGAATGCGTTTAGCGGTTTTCCGTATGCCATTTGATGTTTTTCACTTAAAATGATGTCCTTTTGAAACAATGGACATACACATTGAGTTGTTCCGGCAACACCGCACCTCGGATTGAGGTGGCGTTGACTCGTACACATCACATATGACCCCTGGATCGTTATCCTAAAGTTTCAATAGAAACCGAATGCGTTTGGTCAGTTTTTCGTATGTCACTTTTTGTTTTCACTTAAAATCTTATGGAAATTCATATAGAATATTTTTATATCATATTTAGTATGGATTAGGTTTTAGTTGAACGTGCTATGAAACATTTTAGAGCTAATGAAATTAAGGAAGGTGGAGGGGCTGTCCGGGGGGCTGTACGGGGGGGCTATCTGGTGGGTGTCCGGGGGGCTGTCCGGGGACCAAGGTGGAGGGTGGGGGGGCTGTGCGGGGTCTGTCCAGGGGGTGGTTGGGGGTTGTTCAGGGGGTTGTCCGGGGTTGTTCAGGGGGCTGTCTGGGGGTTGTTCAGGGGGTTGTTCAGGGGTTGTTCAGGGGTTGTCCGAGGTTGTTCTGGGAGCTGTCTGGGGGGCTGTCCGGGGGGTGTTTGGGGGGTTGTCCGGGGTCCAAGGCGGAGGGTGGGGGGGTAGTCCGGGGGGCTGTCCGGGGGGCTATCCGGGGTCCAGGGTGGAGGGTGGGGGGCTGTACGGGGGGCTGTCCAGGGGGATGTCTGCGGGGCTGTCCGGGGGGTGTTTGTGAGGTGTTCTGGGTCCAAGGGGGAGGGGGGTTGTCCAGGGTCCAAGAATGAGGGGGGTTGTCCAGGGAGTTCTCAAACACACAACCACTAAAAGACAACAACATCCATAAAAACAGACAATATATAAAAATAACTCAACTACAATACTATACTAGAGTCTAGATAAAACAAACAACTAGAATAGATTAAACATCAAATCTCAGTAATATAAGTCAAAAATGTAACGGATCAATATGTCCCACATCAGCATCACCATCACCACCATCATCATCATCATCACCCTCGTCATCATCATCCTCATCATTCTCACCCTCCACAGTGCCCTCCTCCTCACTTTCTCCCTCCTCCTCGCCCTCCTCATCTCCCTCCTCTTCCGCATCAGACTCCTCGCCATCATCATCTTCAATCTAGACATCAGCCAGGCCACCACTGGAACTGCCACCTGGTGAACCATATATAGAATGTATCGATGAAATGTATTCATCAATCGCTGGGCTGGCCTCTGCTAGAAGTGTTGGACGTAGAACTTCAATAAATTTCATAAATGCACTGTTTGCCCTAGCAGACTGTTCTACCATCTCTGTGGCCCTTTTCTCAGCCTGTTCTGCCTGTGACCTAACTTGCTGCAGCTCGGTGGCACTACAACTCGTACCTGAGGTAGACCAATACCTCTTCGGGGCTATCCTAGGTCAGCAGCGTACTCTGCCAGAATGATCCTCTCCCAACACCTGATGTAAGTGATCAGATGGCCCAAAATTGTCTATCTCTTGGGCATCGAGGGCCTCTAAAGAATCCTGTTACAAATATAAATATATTATTAAGTTACAAAATAGATATTAAAATATAAAATAAACATATTAAAACTTACAATCTGCTGCTGAGTCGCTTCGTTGACAGCACTTCCGTCCTTTTTTCGTCTACTCGAGCAAAACAGTTTTGCTCGAGGCACACGTCCTTAAATATTTTGTAATTGCCTCTACAATGACATTGAAAACAAAAGTTATATAAAAACTTTATAAAATGATTAAATAATTGATGAAACAAAAGAAAATGTAAGTCGTAAAGAAAACTTATAAACAATTTTCATACCTGCTGCCTCTCATGATCCGGCATCGTCGTGCGTTCTAGTGTATGGAGGTATTTTTTTGCATCAATGTTTTTTTTATTTTTTCCAGATGATTCCTAAATAAAATTCAATAATGAAAAGGATAATATTAATGAAAAACTTGAAAGTTATTATTTAAATACCTAAAATGTAATTCATACCTTAAACCGGGTACTCGTCCAATGAGTAATCATCTGACGATACTGCTCTATAGGACAATCATCCACGACTGGTACCACCTCTAACTCAGTGCCAACTCTAGAATGCTAGCCAAGATATAGCTCATGCTTGTAGGCTCTCCAAAGCTTGCCTAAATCCTTTAGACGTTCCAGTCTTGCACCCTCACCATCAGGAAAATTAAATCGAAGCTGAAATCAAAATATTAATTCATATGAATACAAAAATAATTCATGGAATTAAATACAACAGATTTTTTTACCCATATCTCTGCCCAAGCTCTATCTTTGACCTCATGTGGCAAATGTCTCCACGACAGCGGGCTGACGGGAATGATGTCGGAGTATTTGGAAAGCGTCGCCAGAAAACTACAACATTGTTGCCCTGTTTTCTCAACCATCTGATTGTCTTCATTATATTCCACCATAACCTGTGTGCGACAGTTCCACACCGAACGCATGCATGTACGGCCCCGCCCCCACCTCCTGTCAGTAGATGTATCTGTCATGAAAGAAAAACAAATATTTTATCAAAACATGTTATAATGAAAATAAATATTGCTATAGAAATTTGTTACGGATTTATAAATATGCCTGCGCTGGTCTGATCAATGAGTGGCGCCGGATCCACAGAACCTGATGGGACACCCTCTAGTGGAGCAAGAGTCGAAGACGATGGAATATAAAAGCTCAGAGAGACAGAAGTAGAAGGAAAAGAAGATGGAATAGCTGTATGAGCTGATGCTGACTGGGGAGTGGGAATCATCATGGGATGTGAAAATGATGGGGCAGAACATGCAGAAGGTAGCGAAAACATGGGAGGCCTAAATACCCCGTGTGTCCCTAACGACACACCGGGATCAGAATGTGGGAAGGCTGAAATGTCAGTGGGAGGGGCAGGGTCTAGTCGGGCACGCGCAGCTCTACGTCCACCTCTGGTACGAACCCTCCTCATACCACCAGCCTGAGTACTAGGACCAGTACTAGGCTCCTCGTCGAATAACTGTCGACGTAACGGTGGATCCTACAAAAAGGTTTACAAAAAAATTAATCACATGACATTATATATTCTGTAAATATATATATATTTATTTATTTATTTATTTGAAAAAAAGTACTCACTGTAGGCACTAATGGTGGAACGCCCAACTCCTCCATCCGACGATTGTTCTCCGCCATTTTTTTTCTTCGTCTCTCTTCAATTGGCTGCATTTCCTGCATTTGAAAACAAATATGTAATTAATTAGAAAAAAGGAAATTAATGTGTAAACCAAAAAACTAAATATATGAGGGAATGAGGGGATTCATTGGTAATTTAGCTATCAATTGTTTTATAAGAGCATGAATGAATTTAATAAAACACACAAGTTGTAATGTTCACCAAGTTAGAAATATTGTTTGATTTGGTCTGAATACAGTTCAATTCCAAATTAGAAAATGCAATTCAAATAAAACAGCAACCAATAAAAATTGCAAATTCACATAACGGTCATGTAAGCTAAAAAATATTTGTGATCAATACTAAATAAATATGAATATTACCAACCTTAACAACCCAACTCGAGGTAAACCAAAAGAATTGAGAACATGGATGAATGATTCTATATATTTCCAACCACAACTTCAGGTTGACAATCAACTCTGACAATTGAGCTATTGGAGTCATCAAAATAAATAAATGTATTGGTTCCAATGGCAATAGGGACAGTGTCAATTCCATCTGTCAACATTTTTTTCAAGAAAGACTTGGACAACTTCTTAGCACAACGATCTCTAAACAAATGGCACAACCGAATAACACCCACCCTTACATTATTGGACAAAAGATGACAGATTGCTATTGGAAGCAACTCATGCAGTAGAACGTGATAATCAGGAGTCGTCAAAGATTTTAGCTTCAACACTCTTCTGTTGACCCGTTTAGATATGTTGCATGAATAGCCATCAGGAACTCTAATAGTCTCTAATACTTCCAGAAATTGGTTTTTTTTCATTAGGTGTCATCACATAAGATGCACATGGAAGTTGCCATTTATTTTCAGTGATACGCACAGGATGTAATTCTGGTTTGATGCCCTAATCCACCAAGTCACGTCGAGATCGTAAATCATCTTTTGTCTTCCCCTTGACATTTAGAAGAACTGAAAGAAACATTTCACATATATTCTTTTAAATATGCATTACGTCTATGCAATGACGTAGCAAATTGGTTGACCAATAAGGCAAATCAAAAAAGATACTCCTCTTCCTCCAATTGTAACAGGTTTCTGTGGAAACATTCTTTCTCTTTCCAGATTTCATTTAACCCTTCCCAAATGAAAAACTGAAATCTTTCAATTCATTAAGCACATCAGTTCCAGACATACGCTGAGGTGGATCATCGGTCTCTATAGTATTATCAAATCTTCGACGATTCATTCTATACGGATGATCCTTTGGCAAAAATCGTTGATGTCCCATAAAAATGAAACTACAACGATGTTTTAGTCTTCTGGATCCTGTATTCTTCATACAAACTAGACATGACAGTTTTCCCTTCGTGCTCCATGCAGACATCATTGCATAAGCCGGAAAATCATTGATCATCCACATAAGCGCAGCACGCATCTGAAATATGCGTTTCCAACATGCATCGTATGTGCGCACACCCACATCCCAATGAAGTTTCAACTATTTTATTAAAGGTTGCATGTATACATCAATATCAATGTCGGGATCAGAAGGACCAAATATGAGTATACTCATGAAAGTGAAAGATTTTTTCATACATAACCATGGGGGAAGATTATAAATGTGTATAAAAACTGGCCATGTGCTATGCGAAGTAAGCATCTCCCCAAACAGATTAAAACCGTCGCATGAAAGACCCAGCCTCACATTACGCACGTCAGCTGCAAAATCAGGATGCCGACCATCAAATCTCTACCATGAAAATCCGTCTGTAGGATGAACCAACTCATCATTAGTCTTATTTCTCTCGGTATCATGCCATCTCATTTTTATTGATATGTCATCAGACATAAAAAGATTCTGGAGTCTGGGGATCAATGGAAAGTGCCACATTACTTTCTATGGAACGCGGGATGGTGTTCCATCAGATTTTGACTTCCAGCAAGATGTGCCACATTTTACAAATTCATTTCGTTCAGCGGTTTCTTCCCAGAATAAACTGCAATCTTTCGGGCAAGCATGAATTTTGTTTCTGGAAAATCCAATTTCTTCAACTAACTTCCATTCCATATAGTGGTTTGAGGGAATATCTGTATCATCTAGAAGTAAATCCTTCAAGAGGGTAAGAATGTAATCGATTGCGGTATTAGAAATCCCATACATAGTTTTTCCATGAAACAATCGGATTAAAAATTCCAGCTTTTTCATTTTATCGCATTATCGATATACTAGAGTCATGGCAGCATCATTCAATTTTTTCACCCTGTCAATATCATCATTTTCACTAGATGCATCAGTTGTCCTCATATCGACGTCTTCTTGAGTCTAAATCCTTTCTTTTTCATGATGATGAATAAACGGAAACCGATCATCTAACAAATTCTCCATTCCAGTCCTTTCATTTTGATCATCACCAATTTGAGATTTCATTTTCTCCCCATTGTGATACCACACAAAGTAGTTTGCTTGAAAACCATTTTTGGTTATGTGGTAGCTGACTTCTTCACGACTCAACCAAGGTCTACCAACACAATTGGAACATGGGCAGTGTATGCGACCACTATCTAAAGCATTGTGAAATGAAAAATCTATAAAGCTCTCCAAATCGTTTTGAAAATCACTTGAGATACGATCGGTTTCATACATCCACCTTCTGTCCATTCTGTAAAAAGAATTCATATAAGTCATTTTGTCATAAACAATTCAATAGGATTGAACTTTAATAGAAAATACATTTAAGTAAACGATAAAGGAAGAAAATAATCATGGTATCAACTATACATATGAAAAAAACATACTAATGTGTTATTGAAAAAATGTAAAACCAACAAGAACATAATGTGTTATCACATCAGAGCATGCCTCATCCCATAACCATATTAGTAGGGTATCCTCATATGTGATTTACCTTTTTGAATTAATATGCACTTCGTCACCAGGTACTTGAGTAGATTTCATAGATATAATCATCTCACATCCTGTAAGGCTTCCATTATGTATGATCTGCAGAATAATTTGAGTGATCTTGAATCATGCATGGGATCTTCCCATGATCACTATAGATTATGAGAAGGAATTATGACAGGTCACGTGAAGAACATCAAACACATATTTTAGATAATTTGAGACACATGAATATGCAACCCTTGTAATGAAATGCCTTTAATTCTCACCATACAGACTACATGTTTTCCAATAGATATATATCTCCTTCTATATAGGGGAATAAATACAAATTATCTCAGTCTAATATTAAATGTCAGGAATGTTAGATGGCTCCCTTAACACCCTCCAGGCACACCAACTAGGTCATGTGATGTCCTCAAATCATGTCACTATGGACATAAATCACCCTTCAAGACATGTCACACTGACTCTAGAGTTTCCCTCCCAGTGTTTCAAACATGTCTTTTGATGAAAATGGAGAAGATCACCAAAATCAAGAGATTCCCTATAGGAATTACATCCATTATCATGAAATTTCTTCTAGGATCAACCAGTCAGGACTTGTGATGTCCTCCAAACATTCCGTCCTTGATCATTAGAGAAACATTAGACAATCTATCTAGGTTAGGAAAATTCATCAAAATGTTTATAGGATCATTTAATTTCCATTGGATATTTCCAAAATAAACCCTCTATCATGCTAAGTAGATAGTCAAGGCATTCCATGTGGAAAACCAACACATATCCATAAGAGAAGAAATCTAAAAATAATATAATCTATATGCATTATAAAATTTTCCACCATTGGCATGTAAGCTTCTATAAAAATGGAACCATAGTGTTTATGTTTTAATTAATGGAAAAATAAATTCATTAAAACAACTAAAAAAACTTGATTGAGATCAATTTTTACCAGTTCGAATGGGGGTGTACCTATTCGGACGGGGGTCGATGATATTCGGACGGGGGGTTCGCGAGAGCACGGCCACCCCCTGTGGCCAGCCCACCCACCCCCCCTGGACAGCCCGCCCACCCCTCCTTGACAGCCCGGCCACCCCCGTGGACAGCCCGTCCACCCTTGTGGACAGCCCGCCCACCCCCGTACCCCCTGGACACCCCGTACCCCCCCTGGGATAGCCCCGCCCACCCTCCCAAACAGCCCACACCCCCTCCCCTGGAACCCCACCACCACCACCAAGACATACCAACCCCCCTGGACACCCACACACCCCTCCCCCACTAGGACACCCCACCCAGACCCCCAGGACAACCCACACCCCCTGGACAGCCCCGCCACCCCCCATGGACAGCCTTTCCCACCCACATGGACAGCACCGCCCACCCCCGTGGACAACCCACCCACCCCCGTGGACACACCCTACCCCCTAGACAGCCCAACCACCCCCGTGGACAGCCCACCCACCCCCCTCGACACCCCTTCTCCCTATGGACAGCCCCCCACCCCCTTGGATAGCCTGCCCACCCCCTGGACACCCCTACCCCCTGTGGCCTGCCCACCCACACCCCTGGAAAGCCCGCCCACCCCTCCTTGACAGCCCGGCCACCCCCGTGGACAGCCTGTCCACCCTTGTGGATAGCCCGCCCACCCCCGTACCCCCCTGGACACCCCGTACCCCCCCCTGGGATAGCCCCACCCACCCTCCCAAACAGCCCACACCCCCTCCCCTACAACCCCACCACCACCACCTAGACATACCAACCCCCCTGGACACCCCACACACCTCTCCCCCACCAGGACACCCCACCCAGACCCCCAGGATAGCCCACACCCCCTGGACAGCCCCGCCCACCCCCGTGGATAGCCTTTCCCACCCCCGTGGATAGCCCCGCCCACCCCCGTGGACAACCCACCCACCCCCGTGGACGCCCCCTACCCCCTAGACAGCCCAACCACCCCCATGGACAGCCCGCCCATCCCCCTCGACACCCCTTCTCCCTATGGACAGCCACCCACCCCCCTAGACACCCCTACCCCCTGTGGCCAGCCCACCCACCCCCCCTGGACAGCCCGCCCACCCCTCCTTGACAGCCCGGCCACCCCCGTGGACAGCCCTTCCACCCTTGTGGACAGCTCGCCCACCCCCGTACCCCCTGGACACCCCGTACCCCCCTGGATAGCCCCACCCACCCTCCCAAACAGCCCACACCCCCTTCCCAACAACCCCACCACCACCACCTAGACATACCACCCCACCTGGACACCCCACACACCCCTCCCCCAACAGGACACCCCACCCAGACCCCCAGGACAACCCACACCCCCTGGACAGCCCCGACCACCCCCGTGGACACCCCCTACCCCCTAGACAGCCCAACCACCCCCGTGGACAGCCCACCCACCCCCCTCGACACCCCTTCTCCCTATGGACAGCCCCCCACCCCCTTGGAGAGCCCGCCCACCCTCCTAGACACCCCTACCCCCCATGGACAGCCCACCCACCCCCACTGGACAGCCCTCCCACCCCTCCTTGACAGCTCAGCCACCCCCGTGGACAGCCCGTCCACCCTTGTGGACAACCCGCCCACCCTCGTACCCCCCTGGACACCCCGTACCCCCTGGAGAGCCACGCCCACCCTCCCAAACAGCCCACACCCCCTCCCCTGCAACCCCACCACCACCTAGACATACCACCCCCCCTGGACACCCCACACACCCCTCCCCCACCAGGACACCCCACCCAGACCCCCTAGACAGCCCCGCCCACCCCCGTGGACAGCCTTTCCCACCCCCGTGGACACCCCCGCCCACCCCCGTGGACACCCCCTACCCCCACAATCCATTATCCAAAACATATTAAATTGGTTTGAACACAATCCATAATTCCCACAATCCATTATCCAAAACATGTAAATGTTCACGAAAGCCTCCCCTAACTCCGATTTACATGTTTTGAACACTCTCCTTCCAAACATAGAATACAAAAACATTAAAGAAGTCTTCACAAACAAAAACAATATCCTATTTAGATATTAATTTCAATAATCAATTAAACCACCAATAACTGGAAAAAATCTATTCATTAAAACAACTACAACAATATGGTGGAGAACAAATTTTACCTATTCGTATGGGGGTGTACCTGTTGGGATGGGGGGTGCTGGTGTTTGGATTCGCGAGAGCAGTGGAGTCGGATGGGGTTCGCGAGAGCAGCGGAGCAAATAGATTAGGGCTCTGTCCCAATGGGGAGAGGAGATGGCGATCTGGAATTTGGGGGAAACCTTTGCCAATGGTTCCAGTGAACTGCTGGGAAATGTGTGAGTTTAGCACCCCTTTACCAATGTTTCCAGTGAACCGTTGGGAAAGGGTCCACTGAAATTCCCTTTGCCAATGGTTTTATTAAACCGTTGTCAAAGGCTCCCTATACCAACGGTTTAAGTAAACCGTTGGTATACTACTGTTGGGAAAAGACCAAATTCCAGTAGTGTCTGATACCAATTCATTCCCTTGTATCCCTATGTGTTCCCATATACTCACATAATAAATTATATTTATATAAATTATATTGACAAATTAATGAGGCTCGTTATCGGTTTGATGGGATAAAACATAATTCCACTAATATGAAACAACAAATAGGATTGAATTGTAAAATGAATAAAAATGTTGTGATCCTCATGTAAATACATTAATGATATTATATTTAATTACATAAATCAGATACTTCGTAAAAAAAAACTAATTTCACCATATACTGCATGAAAGGAACTTCATCGGCCCAACCCACAAGTCTAAATTAAATACCCAACATTGTTCTTGAAATGTTTGCATAAATATTATGTCTATAATGCAATAGATGACAAATCTATTTGATATCATATAGTGGAGATACTTTTGATGATTATGAGGATAATAATAATATAATTATAATCATCATCATTATCTTGTTCTTCATCATTATCCCCCCTTCTACTTCAAAGATGTGTAGATTGGGGGATTCACATGACATCACACTACCATCAAATAAGTGGGATCAAACTTCCACCACACATAGGTTTCTTACCATCACCTAGTACCATCACCACCATTGTGGGACAACACTCTATCACCCATCACATCCAATGTAACAAACAACCATCACATGAGAGGGGAAAATCATGAAACAATCCTAGGCCTCTACAGTTGTTTGTAATCACTACCTCCACTGTATCTATCACTGAGTAACCCATATCTAGGGTTGACCGTACCTTATCCATCATCAGTATCTATATTTTGATAACATTCTATAATTAAAAAAATCATTTCATGACACTCCACCAATTACCAATGATCACAAATTATGAAACCTAACACACCATCAATTTGTTTCCGGACTCTCTTTAGACAACACCATGCCTCAATCATAATCTTGATATCATTATTGATCCTATAGATGTTAATTTTTTTCTAATGACAGAACCAAAATCTATTGGTTTTTTGGAATCATCAAACTTTTGATCAAGTGATACACCAAAAAAGAATGTACAGTGAATTTGGGATTAAAGGCACAAAACACAGAGTATGTATTAATCGATAGAAATGTCTGTTTTTCCATATTCAATTGATGTTTTGAGTGATATGAGATATGAAATATATAAATCTGACATTGAATAAACTTAACTTCCTATAATGAGTAAGGTAATGAAAAAATTCGACTGAATAATGGATATTGATCCATAGAATAATTTTAGAGATGATTAATTTTCATTCATCTCTATCCATAAATAGAGAAAACCCTCAATGAAACAAAAAATCTACATCCTTGATATTGGATTTTTGTATGTGGATAATCTGGTCTATACATTCATTATTAGTAAGATCCAAAAACTCTATCACTGTACTAATTGATAATGAAAGATTTGATGTCACTATCCTAAAATTCTTTTCCACGGTCTCTCACTTAATCTTTTATCTTATGTGGATAATCAAGTAATTTGGTTATAACCATGTTTTAATAGATATTTCTAGGTTAGGAATTCGAAATTTAATTATTAATTAAGTATTTTAATTTATTTAATTATTTCACACACATGGATTCCCAAGACTAATACCCAAATTTGATCACGATTATGGTATCCCTTAGGTAAAAATCATTCTTCAAACTCAACGATGGTCTCATATTTCTAATTAGATACTTTTTTTCTATAATTAATTAGGAAAAACATCTCACATGTGATATGAATAGATTTAATTTTAATATAATATCAATAAAGCTCACATTAGGCATTAACTTCTCACAAAATCTAAGAAGTTATCTTCAAAAATGATCATAGATATAATCTATAGTTATAAAAAGAAAAAATGAGTTCTTAAACACTCCCAAAATTCATGTATTTTCATCAAAAAACGGAATTCCCTTTGAAATGGAGAAAATTGATCTCTCGTTTGGGTCTTCCAATCAATCTAGATATCTATAAAGTTCCATGCTATAAAAAAACACACAGACAAGGTAAATTATTTCACACTAAGGGTCTTCTCTACCATATATCAAATCCATTGGGCACCTTAATGGGGTATCCCACTCCTCTATTTCCTGATCACCCTAATCAACATCATGTAATAAGTTTTACACAAGTCTCTTTAGGTCTAAAACATGTAATACACTAGGCTCCTAGACCAAATACAGCCATAGACCCAAGAGATATCCCACCTCACTATCCTAATACAATATCTGGAAAAGGATCAAAATAACCTCATAGATAGCCAACCACCATGTCCAGATCTTTGTAATAATTGATTAGATGATACCTCTTATAAAATCATCTCTTTATTAGCCTTCAATGTCTTCTGTCATGGGTCTGCATAAGACTCCCAACCACACTTTTCATTCCTCATCCACCCGTAGTTGAACAAAACCATTCAAGTCTATCTCTAGAACCTAATCTAAAAACAAAATATTTGTCTCTCACTAGATCCAAGTAGTATTGTGGTGGCCCACATGGTCTCTTGTACATGACCTCAAACAGAACTATACCAATAGTGGAGTGCTAAATATTTCTATAATAAAACTACATGTAAGGTAGATGACCTTACAAGTATGATGAAAAATTGAAATGATACCCCAATAATGTTCTCTAGAATAGGAATGTTCTTCTTTTCTAGTCCATCTACCTTGGGTGGAAATGCTTTTCTCATCCACAACTGAGTCCCATAGGCATCCTACATCCTCTTTTAAAACATGATGTTATGTGATCAACAATGTTTGAAATTATCTCTATTGTAATTCCATAAAACTTGAAAACCAACTACACACAGGAGACCCAAACAATCCACTAAGCTCCTTCCTTAAATGTTAATGAAGTGATACAACATAGTGAGTTGGTCAAGGGTCACTAAAGTAGTTTCATGACCCCCTATTGGTCATGAAGGGCCCCAAAAGAAAACCAAAAAACAATATCCCATTTCAACTTCCTCCCATTCACCCATGTCTCCACCTATAGGCAGCTGTGATGTGAAGAGTTAAATAAGCATCATGATGAAATATCCTTAGCCACCAAACTACTACCAATGGAGCCTCGTGTTTCCTCACCACACAAGTCTATACTAATATGGGAAAGAAACCTCCTCAACACCTCATCTCACAGCATAACTAGTGTCATCATCTACCCACATAATGAGGATGTGTTCCACATGTTTGTAATTTCATTCAAGAACATGTCCAACGGATATGTGGTCATCGAAGATCCCACAATTGATAACCCAAAGTTCTTACACCCTGTCTCACTGAATAAGTTGAGGAGTAACAACAGTTGAATTTATGTTTGTTGAACTATCATCAAGAAAGAAATCCTTAGACACCACCAACACTATAGGATGCTAAGATATCGTAAAATATACTATTCCAAAGGTAATACTATCCAAATTAAGTTTAATTAGATTTAAACTATTATAAAGGATCCTATCATGATCCACAAGTGTTAAATCCTCATAGAAAAAGGAAAATAACATCCCATAATATGAAACTAATACCACAGTAAATATAGGTAACCAACTGAACATGGACGGAATACAAAAATTCTATCATTAGGAAAACACCATAGGGTCTCACTACTACTATGGAACTATTCTGTGAAGGGCTCTTCCACCCCCTATAATTAGGACACATTATTGATAGAAGTGTAATAAATGGTCCACTACTACAGTATCCTCAACGAATAATGGTCATGAAAAATGATACACTAGTGTTTTAGGTCTCAAAAATGAGCTACATCCATGGGAAAGGGGCATGTGACTATGTACCAAACCTACAACTATAGTAGAGAAGACATCAGCAGTATCTTGACCACAAACAGAACATCGAGGTCACAAGCCTCTGATACTTGAATCCATATCCTTCCTTACCAACCTGTCCTCTTTAACAGGGGCCTTCTCTAACACCTTTTCACAATTAGAATAAATCCATTACAGAACTCAAAGGAATTCATCCAAAAATCTCAACACTATTCATTTTGATAGGTACTTATTTTCTTGTAATTTTTGAAATCATATTGCAAGAACATGTCTCAGTGGGGTAAGTTCCCTTGTGCCTTTCATTCCCAAATTCTTGTATAACATCACCAAAAATTGGTTCTATTTCTGACCTGCATAACTAGAGAAATGTCTCACTACTAGGACCACCAAAAATTTGGTTCTTATCCCAACAATAATTATTTACCAAAAACTCATTTCAGTCCTCTACCACCCATGAATGAAGAATATCTCTATATTAATCATAGGCATTCTCTTACTGAATGTCATAAAATTCACAAACAACACAGGTGTTTCATCATCCATCACCACTAGATCCAACTGTTACACCATGAATAAGAATGGTTATCAGTTAAACAATATGATCTATCGAGGTCCATTGAAGCTAGAAAACCTAGACCAATACCTTGAGAAAATACTCTAGTGACCATGTGTATGAATAACCATAAAACATTGGTGGTCTCAATCATTGGATATTATGTGACATTATAATCTTACACATGCCATCATCCTGTATTTTTTGAGTCAAAAACATCTAAACATTTAGATGATTATCTTCTGAGAGCACTATATGAGGGTTCATGCACTGCAAAATATGTTGTATCACTACATAGTGATATCCTAGAGGAAACACCTCATGTATAGGTACTAGAAGAGAGGCCTTATATCAAAACTAGTCATAATCATGACACTGTATTGAAATCCATTCTATGAATCATTTCAAATACATAATTAAAATTTTCAAGATGTATCACTGTCAAATAGAATATCTGGGGATGTGACTCAAGAAGGCCATAGTTGTCAAAAGACTTAATACTACCAGATGCATGTCTCATTTTCCTCCAAAAAACTGATCTATATTTTCTCTAACTTGATAAGTAAGTAATTAGTGTATTGATGAATGGATATGTTGTCTACTTTACAAACACTAGGTTCTCTGTACTGAAAGATAATCTTGACACACATTGACAGTATTTCACTATGTCCTGACCAATCTTCATGAGAGGAATACTACAAACACTATACTATGTAAATAAATTCTCTAATACAACTCATTAATGAATCAAGATAAAGGGTCCTTAAATAATGGTGGTAGGTTAATCTATCAGAACATAAAACCCACAAACAACATGATAGGGAATAGAGACAAGCATAAAAAAGGCATAATTTCAAATTGGATGACTTAGAAAAAGTACATGTACTCATAGATGAAAAAACTCAATGAAATGTGAAGAGGAATAATAAAAAAATTTAATAACTATATTAAATCCAGGGATTATTTACCCTCTCAGGATTATATAAATCAAATAAAATATTTTAATAGAAGTGGTAAATGATGAAAAATACATTCCTGAAAAGAATTAAAAGGGAGAATCAAAAATGACATCATATTTAAAGATTCAAACAGGGGAGATCCTTGCATCATATCCCAAAGTCTAACCACAAAACAGGATCAGTGCCACCATCTACCAGTAGGATCCACTACATACCATGTCCACTGTAATCACTTATAAATGCATGTCATCTATATAAGACATGACACATTCTTGCACAGACCATTTTAGGGAATGTATAGATATAAATTTTAATACATAATGAAATTCCCAAACACAAAGTATCAAGTGGGATTATTCATGTCAACACCATTGGGGTATGTCAATCGGAAAATGATAAAGAAACCATGAAAATAATTACCTAGAAATTCTCAATAAGGAGACTAAACATAGAGTGAAGGTTGATCTCAATCCATAAATCCTTCCTAATAATGATGAGTCAGCTTATAGATCCAATGATCTATCTCTGATTCAAATAATCATATGTAATCATATAAGAAACAATTTATCAGGGCTTATACGTCACTAATATGCTCAACAAATGAGGGAGCCACTACCGCCTAGTCAAGGATCTCATGTAACCTCTCTATAATGTGTTTGGTGGGGCCTACTCATTGCCACTATGCTCTATAGCTGAGCGAGCCACAACTCATGTGGAGAACATGCACACCATTGGAGCTGCATTACAAGAGCATAACACTCTATAGATAGATGACCCATGACCAGTTTATGGGAGTACAGATTCCACCTACATAAAGAATATGTGGGACCCGTTCCCTGGTGTGATAAGGGAGTTCTAACCCTAGAATCACACTGATGATCCTTCCCAACCACTTCCATCTTCAAGCATCACTTGAAGAAGCATCGTAGTATAATCACCTGGTATCATTCCTTAAAAGCCCTAAATAGGGCCACCATCGCATTATACATAGAAAACTACTCAAGATATGATTCTAAATGGAAAAAATCTTAGTCCAGATGAAGGATAAACAAGATAAAGAAATTCTAGAGGGAATAAAAAGAATGTATGGGGGTATATATGGCATTTGAACCCACCTCTCCACCTGATTGTGTTCTTCTATGCACACGAATTTGAAGGAATGTTTGATTAAACAGTTTGTAAAAGTGTTACACAATGTTTATCAGCTATCCAGTGCCTACCCACATAAATATGGACATTTTTGTGTACTCTGAGTCAAGAATGTGTACCTATATATGCACTTATCAATAACCACACACACATCCAAGCATGTGTACCACTGAAAATGCCAATGTATACCTGGAATACATAGCTTGTCTGGCCAAAAAACCGGACAAGCACATGAGGACCATGTAACACCCTGATATTTTATGAGAAATAATTTTTTTTCCTATGTTATATGAAACACCAATATAATCTTTCACAACACACAATACCATCTTGTCTTGCGTTACATGCAAGAGCGACCTTGCTCGATAGCTTGCATTGTACGCAATACAGAGTTTCACTAAATAATGGAAAATTGTTATAATATTATGAACTAGCCATTATTAATATTATTAACTGAATTTTGTATTTTTTAATATTATAATTAATCTTAAATATTTTCTATAATGAGATATGAAAACAAATTCAATTTTTTGGATAAAAGAAGTACTTTTCAAAAAATGCAGCTTTATTTCCTTTTAATGGAGCACCCATTTTATATATAATTTTTTAAAATTTTATGAGTTAAATTTTACAAAATAAACTTCTTCTTTTTAATCAGGATATAAAAATTTACATTTGATAAAGTTTTGATATTTTCCTGACAACGTTCTAATTTTGATGAATAGAAAAAAACATGTTAAATTTTACATAAAATTAACATTTTTCATCAAGATAATTTATATTGTTAAATTATAATAGTAAATTGTTTTAATGTATAAATAGAATATATTATTACCATTTAATATAATGCATGTCATTACCATTATTTTTACATTGAATTCATAGGTAAAAATATTTCAATCTTTGACAATGTTTTAACATTTAAAACCCACTTTCCTAACAATGGGATTCGTTTTAAATTAATTATTGAAACTTATGTGTTTTTAATTTTGAAAAATGGATTCCATATTTGGATTCAGTGGGTCTAAATTATGTTAATAGGTTACTTTTATTTTTTTGACATTATGAATAGTATCTACGATAATTTTTATTTACTATAGTAAAAGTTAAATCGAGTAATTAAGGGTAAAAATAAGATTATAAAATTGCCCTAAAACATGAAAAAATTATAATTTATGAATAAAAGTCTTCCCATATCACATAAGGGTGATAATAGATTCGTTTCTTGGACTATTGAACCTATAAATGATATAATTATAAATATAACCAAAGAAAGTGACAACATGTCACTCTCTTATATCTTATAAGTGTAATAATTGTAATTTAGTGATAAACTTCATAAAAATTCGAAAATGAATAGTATACAAAAAGATAATAATAATATTTAGATCATGTGAATTTATTTATAATTTTTAGGGATTAAATAATTATCAATAATTATGACACAATAGTGATGTTGAAATTATTTTATTAATTGAAATATCAAATAAATGGTTTTATAAATATTAAAATAAATATTATATGAACTATTTAATGTGATAAAAGAATTTAATAGATGAATATGACATGTTAGGAATCTGTTAAATATTTTGTTTTGAATATATCCTTTGTGTAGATTTTATTTAAATTCAAAAAAATGAATAGTGTCAAAATTGTAACTATTTTTATTTTATAAAAATAACATATTATAAATTTTATTTAAAATCATAAAAATATTTAAAAATTATAAATTTATATTTATATGGCCCAAAATTTCAAAAATTTCCAATTTTTGACAATTCCTTGAACATAAGTAATTATTAATAACAATTTAAAATTTATAATGTTATTACCATAAATAAAATTAAATAGATTAAATAAGGATAAATCATTTTGATAAGGATTAAAATAAATTCAAAAGATGTCTAAATTTTATCGGATGATGATATTACAACCCTATCTCATCGAATATTCTATTTGAGTCATCTTTGGAGGTTTTTATGAGTGTTTGGAATTTATTGTAAATTAATATATCTTATAATTCCAATGGTGCCCCTCTTCTCCCTTAGAAAAGGGAACGTCCTCCCTCTCCTCATAACACAATTTTGAGCCTTAAATCACAGACATACCATGATAATTTCCCTTCTCCACTTCCCTATAAACATAATAGAGGTCATGGTCTTCTTCAAATACCAACTTTGGTGCCCTAAAAGGAGGTTTAGAAGAGGCGCGTCGAAGAAGAGGTAATATCTTTGACCAGTCCATTCAAATTTATTTCTTCTTCAACTTCCTATTCTTTATTGGTTTACAAATAAAGTAATAACATAAGTATCACTCATATAATGATATGTTATTATAAATATGAGACAAACCTATTTCCCCTTCTATCCATCGTATGGAAAATGAAATCACCACGCGTGCATACGTACGGAAAACCGTCTCCACGCTATGGTGTAATCTATTTTCCACCACCACAATACATGGATGGGTATAATGGTGTAAAAAATAACTATATATGATTATTATAAAATGATAATAATTCTGAGATATTTTATCATCCACTCCAATACCATTCAATAATTATGGGAATGATATTGTCGCTCGTGTGTACATACAGATTACCGTCTCCACGATGCGATGTGATTCATTCTACATGATCATCACTAAACCATGATTTTATAAATTAATTGAATGAATAAATATGATATATATTATAGTAAAAACCTTCTATAAATGATGTAGCTATAACCTAGAAATAGGAATCAGAATTTATTCATCAAAACACGCATAAGAACATAAAGCAATGAACACCCTAATAACAAGTAAAAATGAAATATTACTAATAAGATGCCTCGAATATGACAATATATGATATAATAACAATGAATATGATTCTGTAATAAGTCAATGACATTATTTAAAACATTATACAACAGGTTCGGACATGTACAAAGCATATCTGACTTAAGGTAAGGGAAAATCTCACAATCTCATTTTTATCCAAGATTGTTCATACTTCATAATTTATTGGGGAATATTTATCATCCACATATATGTTTCCTCAATATGTAATATTATTTCTATCCTACTACAATTTCTTAAATCCAATTTTACTTATTTGTGAGTTTTTAGTAAAAGAAATGAAAGGAATCATTTGTCGTTTTCAGTACGAGTTACTTTTTGACTTTTCCAGCCAAAATATGAGAACTTTTTTTAACATATACAACATGAATTGATTTTTATGATTTCATAGAACCTTATTTACATGAATCTTCCTTTACAAGTTTTCATGTTTATTTTTAATTATCTTCTTTTAGTTTAAAATTGTATTACATGTTAAGAAAGGAAAAATGTTTTTGAAGTAGAAAGGATATTTTCCTCAAGAATGGAGTTCAAGTGTTTTATCAAAATTATTTCCCATATATGATAATATAGGGTTCTGTTTCTATCAGTAGTTTACATTGATTTGATTATTTTTTGATTGAGTTATTTTTATGATGTCCTTTTAACTTATATGGATTATGTTTTGATGGCATGAAGTTTAAGAATCCCATTTTGTACATGGGTTATGCTATGATATATGATTTATGACTTTGTGGCGCACATATGAATGGTTTCATTATAAGATGGGTGGGACCTATATCTCCCTACAATGCATTGGGTAATGATTTGTACCTCATGAGATAGACATGGCTGGAATGGCAAGTTAATCTGGTTCAGTGATACAGCACTGGAAAGAGGAGTGAAATCGGTTCAGAAATGGACTTTGTCTGCTATGATGGTCTTGGAAATGAGTCTTGACTAATATGAAATTATTTTCTATGATTATTTGTGTATGCCACAATGTTTCATGTTTTATGATATGATTTTTGGGATTACATTTCACTACTATGATTTATCCCAGTTCATGATATTATGATCTCTTTTGCAGGTTAGGGTTTTCAAAATGTTATGTTCTTATAAATATGATATGATTGATATTTCCTTTTTTTACCCTTACTATGAATTTGAGATCACCATTTTTCTACGTTTTCTTTTCCCCAGGTTAGAAAGAAGGGTATTATGTAGGATATGCCAAAATGGACTCTAGATATGGTGAAATATGCAGGAGACAATGTAGAAGATTTATGAACTAGTTGTTTATGTTTCTCAGTTTCTAAAGACACAATACCTACATGGTCCTATCATGGTTTTGTTATATGTTTTAATAAGTATTCTTAAATTCTGAATTAATAAAAATGTATGTTAAGTGTGGTTCGTTATATTTGGTATCAGAGGAAAGGTATAGTCATCCTTTGAAAACAAGGATGTGAAAGCCTTAGTAAGAACCATAAGGATATGTATATGCATAGAACACAATATTAGTGTTTTAAAAATGGCCATGAATAACCTATGATAAGACCTAATGTGTGAAATTATATTATTTATTTTGTGGTTTCCCTATTATGATTAGTGTTTCTCACACTATGCTTATTGGTTTTAGTCAATGGAAGGAACCCGAAGGAACCATGTTAATGATGAATGCGACGGGCACTACAATGATTTTACCCCTGAGAAACCAAATGTAATAGGAGCTGGAATGAAAAATCTTATAGCCATTCTCACACATCTTTCTCAAGCAATGAATCATATAGTAAATCCTAACGAGCAAAGGAAGGAGAAAAATTCTGTTGAATACATTATGAGGTAGCGTCCACCCTCATTCAGCGGGTCTATTGATCCATTAGTGGTTGAACAATGTATCAATACCACTAAAAATATATTTTCAGATCTTTAATGTTAAAAAAATGATAAATTCCTCTTATCAGTATATTGTTTGGAAGGTGATTCTTATCAATCATGGAATCTTATCAAGAATAAAATGAAAATATATGAAATTGAGTCCATGGAATGGGACAAGTTCAAGAACTTATTTTTCAATAAGTAATTCCCTCGTATTCTTTAAACAAAGATGGAGAAGGAGTTTCTTGAACTGAAGCAAAAGGATGATGAATATGTTGTCACCTATGAAGCAAATTTTACAAGGCTTTCAATGTACGATTCTGGTATTATTATCCAACCAGAGAGTAAGATCGATTGATTCTTTATTGGCTTAAAACCAAGTCTCAGAAGGGAATTAGCCATAAGGGACTTCAATAGGTATGAGGAAATTGTTTGATGTGCTCTCAAGGTTGATATGGAGATTGGAGTAACCCATCAATCATATGGGTTTGATAAGAAGAGGAAAATTAAATTCAATGGGAAATCTAAAAACTGCACTAAAAAGTAGATGAGTTTTCACTTAAGCTCAAAGTGTGGAAAGAAACATGGAGGGAATTTTCTTAAAGGGACAAGTAAATGTTTCAAATGTGGAAAAGGAGGTCATCCGGCATTTGAATTCCACAGTGATGGGAAAAATATGTCTAGTGATGCGAACAAAGAAAAGGCTGCACAGAAAGAACCTCCTACAATATAATGTTACAAGTGCAAGGAAATGAGGAATTTTTCTAATTATTGCCCTAATCCAAGGGTTTTAGATGAAGATTGATGTCAAAAAACTCTTAAGGTCATTGAAGAAGGAAAGTCACATGCAATTTCTATCGGCAATGTGGAGTACGATAATGAAGTGGTGAAAGGTACACTTACCATCCACTCTAAAGTAGAAATTTTTTATTTGATTCTAGATCCACCCACTCATTTATTTCTGAAGAATTTTCTAAGGGTATCACTATACTACCTCAACAATTAGATGTTGAGTTAGCTGTGAAATCTTTTAATGGCACAATGATTACATTAAAAGTTTATAATTCTTCTCCAATTGACGTTTGTGGGAAAGTGCTTCCTGAAAATCTTATGATCCTTCCAATAGTGGAATTTGATGTGATTTTTGGCTTGGATTGTCTTTCCTTATACAGATCTCATATCGATATCCAAAGAAGGGAAGTCACATTTCATATTCCTGATCAATCTATGATCATCTATTGATACAAGGATGAATATAACCTTCCAGTGGAAATCTCTTCCATCTTATGGGTCTTGATTCCAATAAATGAAAGTTATTTATTTCTAATGGTTAGAGAGAAACTCACAATTAGGAATATGACTTTGGTATGGGAGTTTGATGATGTCTTTCTAGAGGAATTTCCAGGTCTTCCACCAAATCGTGATGTTTAGTTTTCAATAGATCTCATACCGGGTACAATTCTCATTTCAAAGACACCTTATATAATGGCCTAAATTGAGTTGCAGGAATTGAAGAAGCAACTCCAAAAAAATCTTGATAAGGGACTCATACACCCTAGTGCATCACCTTGGGGAGTACTTGTTCTGTTTGTTAAGAAGAAAGATGGATCAATTAGACTCTTCATTTATTTTCTATAACTTAACAAGATCACTATCAAGAAAAAATATCGTCTCCCACGCATTGGTGACTTATTTGACCAATTATGTGGATCTCAATACTTTTCCAAGATTGATCTTCATTAAATGTATCATCAAGTAATGGTCAAAAGGGAGGATATACCCAAGATGGCTTTCTGTATAAGTTATAGACACTATGAATTTATAGTGATTCCATTTGGTCTTACAAATGCCCTTTCTCTCTTCATGGATCAAATGGATAGAGTCTTTAGAGAATATCTTGATCAGTTTGTGGTAGCCTTTATAGATGATATTCTTGTCTATTCAAAGAGTAATGAAGAACATGAAGATCACTTGAGAATTTTATTAAAGACCCTAAGAGATGAGAATCCATATTCCAAATTTTCCATGTATGAATTTTGGCTTCCAAAAGTTTGCTTTTTGGGTCACATAATCTCAAAAGAGGGGATATCTGTGGATCCATCAAAAAAAGAGGTTATCAAAAGATGTTTGAGACTAACCACAGTAAGTGAGATCTGAATTTTTCATGGTTTTTCTGGATATTATCGACATATTTTGAATGATTTTTCACAATTATCTAATCCCCTAACTTGGCTTACTCGAAATGGAGTTAAGTTCATTTGGATGGAGGAGTGTGATGAGAATTTCATGGAGTTCAAAAGAAGGTTATCCAGTGCACCTCTACTCACACTGCCTTATAGTGGAGAAAGGTTTGTGATCTACAGTGATGCATCCAAGAAGGTATTGGGGTGTTTTCTTATGAAAAATGATATGGTGATAGCTTATGCCTCACGATAGTTGAAAATCCATGAGCAACATTACCCAACTCATGATTTGGAGTTAGCTACGGTAATCTTTGCATTAAATATTTGGAAGAATTATATTTATGGTGAATGGTGTGATATTTATACTGATCATAAAATTTTGAAGTATATTTTCACACAAAAGGATCTGAATATGCACCAAAGAAAACAGTTGGAGATGATTAAGGATTACGACTGCTTAATTCATGACCACCCTGGGAAAGTAAACCTGGTGGCAGATGCATTAATTCGAAAAGACAATGATAGCTTATTCATGATGAGGATCAAAAAAGATCAAATATTTATGGATTTACAAAGGATGGATCTTTCAATTTTAATAGAAGGGGAAAATATTACCTTTCTCAAATGAATTTTCAACCATCTATACATGTGAGGATTAAAGAGGCACATAAAGATGATGTAGAGTTACAAAAGAAGGTGAGAAATTTTCCTAAATTCTGCAGTAATTGCGTTGAAAAAATAAGGTTCTGGAATCGGGTTTGTGTTCCTCCAATCCTATAATTAAGGAAGGAAATATTGGATGAAGCTCATAGTTATTATTTCTATATTCACCCTGGAAGCACGAAGATGTATAGGGACCTGAGGAAGTACTTCTGGTTGGATGGCATGAAAAGAGATGTTTCTGAATATATCTCTCAATGATTGGTTTGTCAGCAAGTTAAAAGTGAGAGACAGAAGTCTAAGGAGATGTTACAACCATTACCCATACCTGAATGGAAATTGAAAAACATCACTATAGACTTTTTCATTGGACTTCCTAAAACATCCAATGGAAATAATGCTATCTGGGTTATTGTTGATCTTCTTACGAAGATGGCACACTTAATTGCTATTAGAGAGGATTTCTCTCTTGATCATATTGCAAGGATATATGTAAAAGAAGTGGTAAGATTTTATGGAGTTCCACTTTCCATTCTATCTGATCAGGATCTAAGGTTTACCTGAAAGTTTTGGAAAATTCTTTAGTATCATTTAGATACAATGTTGAGTTTCATCACTGCTTATCATCCTCAGAAAAACGATCAGTCTGAGAGGACAATTTAAACCTTGGAAGACATGTTGAGAGCTTTCTCTATGGATTTCAAAGGTGGTTGGGATCAACACATACGTTTGGTGGAATTTTCTTATAATAATAACTTTCCCTCCAGTATTCAGATGGCTCCTTATGAAGCTTTCTATGGAAATAAATGTAGAACTCCAACCTGTTGGGATGAAGTTGGGGAAAGAAAGCAATTAGGACCTTATCTTTTTGATGACATGGAAGAAAAGGTCAGGTCTATTCAACAACACATAAAAGTAACTCAGAGTCGATAAAAACATTATGCCGACAACCGAAGAAAAGACCTAGAGTTTGAAGTGGGTGATAATTTTTTCATACAAATATCTCCTTGGAAGAGAGTAATGATATTTGGAAGGAAGTGAAAGTTGAGCCCTAGGTATATTGGTCCTTTTGAAATATTGGATCGTTTTGGGAAGGTAGCTTACCGATTGGTGCTTCCACTGAATCTCTCTCATGTTCATGATGTGTTCCATGTATCTCTCCTGATAAATTACATACCCAATCCTTCACATGTACTATGCTCAGAAGTTGTAGAGCTAGAACAAGATATTTCTTATGAAGAACAGCTGATAGAGATTATGGATCATAGTGAAAAAGTTCAACGAAACAAGACCTCAGTCTTTATTAAAGTTTTATGGAGGAACCAACAATTAGAAGAAGCTACATGAGAACTTTAGGGTGTGATGATGGAGATGTATCCTCATCTGTTTGTTACAATGTGATGAATTTCGAGGGAAAAATTCTTTTTAATGGGTGTTGAATGTAACAGCCTAATATTTTATTGAGAAATAATTTTTTTAATGTCTTATGTTATAAACAACACCAATAGAATATTTCACTACACACAACGTTAGCTTGGATTGCGTTACATGCAAGAGCAACCTTCCTTGATAGCTTGCATTGTACGCAATACCGAGTTTCACTAAATAATGATATAGTATTATAATATTATGAACTAGCCATTATGAATATTATTAACTGAATTTTTAATTTTATAACATTATAATTCATCTTTCACATTTTTTATAATGAGATATGAAAACAAAATCAATTTTTTGGATAAAATAAGTATTTTTCACAAATGTATTTTTACCACCATTAATGACGCACCCATTTTAAATATAAATCATGAAAAGATTATAAGTTCAATTTTAAAAAATAAACATCTTCTTTTGAATCAGGATATAAAAATATATATTTGATAAAGTTTTGATTTTTTTCTGATAACATTCTTATTTTGACGAATAGTAAAAACATGCTAAATTTTACTTAAAAAAAGTTTTTCATCGAGATATTTATATGGTTAAATTATAATAGTAAATTGTTTTGAAGTATAAATAGAATATATTTTTACCATTTAATATAATTCATTTCATTACCATTAAATTTACATTGAATTCATTAGTAAAAACATTTCAATCTTGGACAATGTTTTACCTTTTAAAACCTATTTTCTAAAACATGAGATTAATATTAAATTAATTAATGAAACTTCTGTGTTTTGAATTTTGAAAAATGGATTCTATATTTGGATTAAGTGGGTGAAAATTATTTTCATAGGTTACTTTTATTTTTTTGACATTATTAATAGTAACTATGGTAATTTTTATTTACCACACTTAAAGGAAAATCTGGTAATTAAGGGTAAAAATAAGATTATAAAATTACCCTACCACCTAATAAAATTATATTAGAGAATAAAAGTCTACCAATACCACCTAAGGGTCAGAATAGATTCATTTCAAGGACTATTGGCCATAAAAATGATATAATTAAAATTAAAACCAATGAAAGTTACAACATGTCACTCTTTTATATCTTATAAGTTTAATAATTTTAATATAGTGATAAACTTCATAAAACATCGAACATGAAAGTATCCAAAAATATAACAAAATTATCTACATCATGTGAATTTATTTAGAATTTTTAGGGATTAAATAATTATCATTAATGATGACACAATAGTGATGTTGAAATTATTTTATTAATTGAAATATCAAATAAATCGTTTTAAAAATAATTAAATAAATATTATATGAACTATTTAATGTGATAGATGAATTTTATAGAGTAATATGACATATTATGAATCTATTAAATATTTTGGATCGAATATATACTATGTGAAGATTTTATTTATATTCAAATAAATGAATATTGACAAATTTGACACTATTGTTATTTTAAAAAATTAACATATTAAAAAACTGTTTAAAAATCCCAAAAATATTTAAAAATTGTAAATTTAAATTTATATGGTCTCAAATTTCATAAAGCATCCAATTGTGGAAAATTCACAGAACATAAGTAATTATTTATAACAATTTAAAATTTATAATATTATTACCACAAATAAAATTAAATATATTAAATAAGGATAAATAAATTTGATAAGCTTCAAAATAAATTCAAAAAATGTTTAAATTTTATTGGATGATGATATTACAACCATATATCATCTCATATTCTAATTGAGTCATTTTTGGAGGTTTTTATGTGGGGTTGGAATTTATTATAAATTAATATGTCTTATAATTCCAAAGGTGCCCCTCTCCTCCCTTATAAAAGGGCACCTACTCCCCCTCCTCCTCACATAATTTTGAGCCTGCAAGCTCGGTCAAACCCTTCCAATTTACCTTCTCCACTTCCCTAGAAACATTCTAGAGGTCCTGGTCTTCTTAAAAGACCAACTTTAGTGCCCTAAAAGGATGTTTAGAAGAGGCACGTTGAAGAAGAGGTAATATCCCTTACCAATCATTTAAAATTTATTTCTTCTTCTAATTCCTCTTCTTTATTGGTTTCATTATAAAGTAATAACATAAATATCTCTGATATAAATATATTTTATTATAAATATGAAACAAACCTATTTTACCTTCTATCCATCCTATGGAAAAATATATCACCACGCGTGCGTATGTACAGAATATCGTCTCCACGCAGTGGTGTAATCTGTTTTCCACCACCACCATACCTGGATGGGTATAATGATGTAAATAATATCTATATGTGATTACTATTAAATGATACTAATTCTTAAATATTATATCATCCACTCTAAGACCATTCAATAATTATGGGAACGATATTGTCGCTCGTGCGTATGTACGGCTTACCATCTCAACAATGTGACGTGATTCGTTCTATATGATCTTCCCTAAACCATGATTATATAAATGAATTGAATGAATATAGATGATATATGTTATACTAATAACATTCTGTAAATGTTTTAGCAATGAACTAGAAATAATAATAAGAATTTATTCGACAAAACACGCATAAGAACATAAAGCAATGAACACCCGAATAACAAGTAGCAATGAAATATTACTAATAAAGAGCTAAGAATATGACCATATATGATATCATAACAATTAATATGATTCTTTTATAAGTCAATTAAGTTATTTAAATCATTATATAGGAGGTTCAAACATGTAAAAAGAAAATCAGACATAAGGTAAGGGAAAATCTCAGAATCTCATTTTTATCTGAGATTATCTATACTTCAGAATTTACTTGGGAATATTTATCATCCACATCCATGTTTCCTCAATATTTAGTATTATATCTATCCTACTAAAATTTTTTAAATCCAATTTTACTTATTGGTGAGTTATTAGTAAAAGAAATTAAATTAATCCTTGGTTGTTTTTAGTAGGAGATACTTTTTGACTTTTCCGGCCAAAGTATGAGAATACTGTTTTTTAACTTCTATGACATGAATAAATTTTTATGATTTCATAGAACATTATTTCCATGAAGCTTAATTTACAATTTTTAAAGTTTATTCTTAATTAAATTATTTTAGTTTAAAATTTTTTTACATGTTAAGAAATGGAAAAAAATTGAAGTAGAAAGGATATTTTCCATAAGAATGGAGTTCAAGTGTTTTATTAAAATTATTTTCCATCTCAGATAATATAGGGTTCTGTTTCTATCCATATTTTTACATTTATTTGATTATTTTTTGATGGAATTATTTTTATGAAGTCCTTTTATCTTATATAGATTATGTTATGATGGCATGAAGTTTAACAATCCCATTTTTTACATGGGTTATGCTATGATATATGATTTATAATTTTGTGGTACACATAAGAACGTTTTCTTTATAATATGGGTGGGACCTATATCTCCATAAAATTAATTGGGTAAGGATTTATATCACATGAGATAGACATGGCTAGAACGGTAAGTTAATCTGGTTCAGTGATATAGAACTGGAACGAGGAGTGAACTCGGTTAAGAAATGGACTTTGTCCACTATGATGGTCTTGGAAATGAGCCTTGACTAATATGAAATTATTTTTCTATGATTATGTGTGTATGACACAATGTTTCATGTTTTATGATTTGATTTCTGGGATTACATTTCACTACTAGGATTTATCCAATGTCATGATATTATGATCTCTTTTGCAGGTTAGGATTTTCAAAATGGTATGTTCTTATAAATATGATATGATTGAAATTTCATTTTTTTACCCTTACTCTGAATTTGAGATCACAATTTTTCTATGTTTTCTTTTCCCTAGGTTAAGAAGAAGGGTATTAAGTAGGATATGCCAAACTGGACTCTAGATATGATGAAATAAGCGGGAGACAATGTAGAGGATTTATGAACCAGTTGTTTATGTTTCCCAGTTTCTAAAGACACTATACCTATACGGTCCTATCATGGTTTTGTTATATTTTTTAATAAGTATTCTTCAATTCTGATGTAATATTAATGTATGTCAGGTATGGGTCATTATAGTTGGTATAAGAGGAAAGGTATAGTCAACCTTTGAAAACTAGGATGTGAAATCCTTAGTAAGAACCATAAGGATATGTCTATGCATAGAACACAATATTAGTGTTTTATAAATGGCCATGAATAACCTATGATAAGACCTAAAGTGTGAAATTTAATTCTTTATTATGTGGTTTTCCTATTATGATTAGTGTTTCTGACACTATTCTTATTGGTTTTAGTTAATGGTCAGAACCTGAAGGAACCGTGTTAATGCTGAATGCGACAGGAAATGAAATGATTGTCCCCCTGAGAAACAAAATGTTATGGAAGCTGGAATGAAAAATCTTGTAGCTATGCTCACACAACTTTCTCATGTTATGAATTATGCAGGACTTCCAAACAAGCAAAGGAGAAAAATTCTGTTGATTCCTTCATGAGGCAGTGTCTACCCTCATTCAGCGGGTCTACTGATCCATTAGTGGCTGAACAATGGATCAGTACCAATGAAAACATATTTTTAGTTGTTCAATGTTGTGAACATGATAAATTCATCATATCTGTATATTTTTTTGAAGGTGAAGCTGATCAATGGTTAAATATTACCAAAAATAAGAGGGAAAGAGATGAAATTGAGTCCATGGAATGGGACGAGTTCAAGAACTTATTTTTCAATAAATACATCCTTCATATTCCTTGATCAAAGACAGAGAAGGAGTTTCTTGACTGAAGCAAAAGGATGATGAATATGTTGGCACCTAGGAAGAAAATTTTTCAAGGCTTGCAATGTATGATTTTGGGATTATTATCCAACCAAAGAGTAAGATCAATCGATTCTTTAGTGTCTTAAAACCATGTCTCAGAAGGGCATTAGCCATAAGGGACTTCAATAGCTATGAGGAAATTGTTCAATGTGCACTCAAGGTTGATATGGATATTGGAGTAACCCATCAGTCATTTGGGTTTTATAAGAAGAGGAAAATTGAACTCAAAGGGAAATGTAAAAAATACACTAAAAAGAAGATGACTTTTCTCTTATGCTCAAAGTGTGGAAAGAAACATAGAGGGAATTTTTATAAAGGGACAAGTAAATGTTTCAAATGTGGAAAAGATATTCATGAGACCTTTTAATTCTGCAGTGATGGAAAAATTATGTCTAGAGATGTGAACAAAGAAAAGGCTACACATAATGTACCTCCTACACTTCAATGTTACAAGTGCATGGAAATGAGTCATTATTCTAATTATTTCTCTAATCCAAGGGTTGTTGATGATGATTGATGTCAAAAAACTCTTGAGGCCATAGACAATGGAAAGAAACATGCAATTTCTATCGATGATGTAGAGTACGATAATAAAGTGGTGAAAGGTACACTAACCATCCACTCTAAAGTAGAAAATGTTTTATTTGATTCTGGATCCCCCCACTCTTTTATTTCTGAAGAATTTTCTAAGGGTATCACCGTACTAACTCTATAATTATCTGTTGAGTTAGCTGTGAAAACTCCTAATGGCACAACGGTTGCATCAAAAGTTTATAATTCTTCTCCAATTTACGTTTGTGGGAAAGTGCCTCCTGAAAATCTTCTGATCCTTCAAATATTGGAACTTGATGTGATTCATGTCATGGATTGTCTTTCCTTATATGGATTTCATATCAATATCCAAATAAGGGAAGTTACATTTTATATTCCCGATCAATATATGATCATCTATTGATGAAAGGATCAATATAACCTTCTAGTGAAAATTTCTTCAATATTATGGGTCTTAATTCCAATCAATGAAGGTTATTTATTTCAAATGGTGGGAGAGAAACTCATGATTAAAATATTCCCTTTGTACGGGAGTTTGATGATGTCTTTCCAGAGGAATTTACAGGTCTTCCAAAAAATTGTGAAGTTGAGTTTTCAATAGAACTCATACCGGGTACAATGCTCATTTCAAAGACACCTTATATAATAGCCCCAATTGAGTTGTAGGAATTGAAGAAGCAACTCCAATAGAATAATGATAAGGGACCCATACACCCTAGTGAATCACCTTGGGGAGCACCTGTTCTATTTGATAAGAAGAAAGATGGATCAATGAGACTCTGCATTGATTATCGAGAACTTAACAAGATCGCTATCAAGAAAAAATATCCTCTCCCTTGCATTTATGACTTATTTGACCTATTACGTGGAGCTCAATAATTTTCCAATATTGATCTTCATTAAAGGTATCATCAATTAAGCGTCAAAAGGGAGGATATACCAAATACGGATTTCCATATAAAGTGTGGACACTATGAATTTATAGGGTTTCCATTTGTTCTTACTAATTCTCCTGCTATCTTCATGGATCAACTTAATAGAGTCTTTAGAGAATATTTTGATCAGTTTGTGGTAGTCTCTATAGAAGATATTATTTTCTATTTGAATAGAAATGAAGAATATCAAGATCACTTGAGAATTTTATTAAAGACCCTAAGATAGGAGAAGCCATATGCCAAATTTACCAAGTCTGAATTCTGGCTTCAAAAAGTATCATTTTTTGGGTCACATAATCTGGAAAGAGTAGATATCTGTGGATCCAGTAAAAACAGAGGATATCGAAAGATGGTCGAGACCAACCATAGTAACTGAGATCCGTATTTTTCTTGGTTTGGATGGATGTTGTTGATGTTTTCTGAAAGATTTTTCACGATTATCTTATCCATGGGCCATGTTTACTCGAAAAGGAGTTAAGATCGTTTGGATGGAGGAGTGTGAAGAGAATTTCATGGAGTTAAAAAAAGGTTATCCAGTGCACCTGTGCTCCCAATGCCTTGTAGTGGAGAAAGGTTTGTGATCTACAGTGATGCATCCAAGAAGGGATTGGGGTCTTTTCTCATGAAAAATGATATGGTGATAGCTTATGCCTCACGACAGTTGAAAATCCATGAGAGAAATTACCCAACTCATGATTTTGAGTTAGCTACGGTAATATTTTCATTAATGATTTGGAGGCATTATCTTTATGGTGAAATATATGATATTAATACTGATCATAAAATTTTAAATTATATTTTCACACAAAAGGAGATGAATATGCGCCAAAGAAAATGGTTGGAGCTGATTAAGGATTACGACTGATCAATTCATTACCACCCTGGGAAAGTAAACAAGGTGACAAACTCATTATATAGACAAGACCATGATAGCTTATCCATTATGGGGATCACAAAAGATCCAATATTTATGGATTTACAATGGACAGATCTTGTAATTTTAATGGAAGGAGAAAATCTTATGTTTCTCAAATGAATGGTCAACCATCTATACATGTGAAGATTAAAGTGGCATATAAAGAAGATGTAGAGTTACAAAAGAAGGTGAGAAATTTTCCAGAATTCCACATTGATTACGATGGAATAATAATTTTCAGGAATTTTTGTTCCTCCCATCCCAAAAGTAACGAATGGAATATTGGATTAATCTCAAAGTTCATAATTCTCAATTCACCCTGGAAGCACAACGATATATAGGGACCTGATGTAGTACTTCTGGTGGGATGGAATGAAAAGAGATGTTGCTGAATATGTCTCTCGATGATTGGTTTGTCATCAAGTTGAAGCTGAGAGATAGAAGTCTAAGGGGATGTTACAACCATTACCCATACATGAATGGAAAAGGTAAAACATCACTATGGACTTTTTCACTGGACTTTTTAAAACATCCAAAGGAAATAATGATCTCTGGGTTATAGTTGATTGTCTTATGAAGTCGGAACACTTCATTGCTATTAGAGAGGATTTAGATCTTGATCAGATTGCAAGGATATATCAAATGTAAGTGGTAAGATTTCATGGAGTGCCACTTTCTATTATATCTGATCGGGATCTGAGTTTTACCTCGATGTTTTGGTGAATTCATCAGTATTATCTAGATACAGAGTTTAGTTTCAGCACTACTTATCATCCTCAGATAGACGGTCAGTCTCAGAGGACAATTCAAAACTTGGAAGACATATTGAGAGCTTGCTCTATGGATTTCAAAAGTTGTTAGAATTAACACCTACCTTTGGTGGAATTTTCTTATAATAATGGATTTCACTCTAGTATTCAGATGGCTCCTTATAAAGCTTTCTGTGGAAAGAAATGCAGAACTCCAACATGGTGAGATGAAGTTGGGGAAACAAATCTATTAGGAACATATCTTGTTGATGAGATGGTAGAAAAGGTCAGATCTATTCAAAAACACATAAGAGCAGCTCAGAGTCGACAAAAACATTATGCCAACAACAGAAGAAAAGACCTAGAGATTGAAATGGGTGATAATTTGTTCTTATAAATATATCCTTGGAAGAGAGTAATGATATTTAGAAAGAAGGGAAAGTTGAGCCCTAAGTATGTTGGTCCTTTTGAAATATTGTATCATGTTGGGAAGATAGCATACTGATTGGATCTTCCACCAAATCTTTCTCAAGTTCATGATGTGTTCCATGTATCTCTCCTAGGAAAGTACATTCACGATCCTTCACATGTACTAAGCACAGAAGTTGTACCGCTGGAGAAAGATCTTTCTTATTAAGAACAACTGATATAGATTCTGGATCGTAAAAAAAATTTATACAAAACAAGACGTCTCTCTTGGTTAAAGTTTTATGGAGGAACCTCCAATTATAAGAAGATACATGGGAACTTGAGGATATGATGATGGAGAGGAATCCTCATCTGTTTGTTACCAAGTGATGAATTTCGAGGGAGAAATTCTTTTTAAGGGGGGTATAATTTAACACCCTGATATTTTATTGGGAAATAATTTTTTTATTGTCTTATGTTATACACAACACCAAGATATTATTTCACTACACACAAAATTATCTTGGCTTGCGTTACATGCAAGAGAAACCTTCCTCGATAGCTTGCGTTGTACGCAATACCGAGTTTCACTAAACAATGATATCTTATTATAATATTATGAGCTAGACGTTATGAATATTATTAACTGAATTTTTAATTTTATAACATAATAATTCATCTTACACATTTTCTAGAATGATATATAAAAACAAAATCAATTTTTCGGATAAAATAAGTATTTTTCAAAAATGTATTTTTACCGCCTTTTGATGGGGCACCCATTTTAAATATAATTTTTGAAAATTTTATAAGTTAAATTTTACAAAATAAACTTCTTTTTTGGAATCCAGATATAAAAATTTACATTTGATAATGTTTTGATATTTTTCTAACAACATCTTATTTTGGAAAATAGTAAAAACACAGTAGATTTTACATAAAAAAAACTTTTTTCATCGAGATAATTTATATGGTTAAATTATATTAGTAAATTGTTTTAAAGTATAAATAGAATATACTTTCACCATTTATTATAATTCATTTCATTACCATTATTTTTAATTTGAATTCATTTGTAAAAACATTTCAATCTTGGACAATGTTTTACCTTCTAAAACTCATTTTCTTAACAATGGGATTTATTTTAAATTATTTACTGAAACTTCTGTGTTTTGAATTTTGAAAAATAGATTCCATATTTGGATTCAGTGGGTCCAAATTATGTTAATAGGTTACTTTTATTTTTTTGACATTATGAATGGTAAGTATGGTAATTTTTATTTACTACACTTAAAGGTAAATCGGGTAATTAAGGGTAAAAATAAGCTTATAAAATTACCTATCACCGGATAAAATTCAATTGGAGAATAAACATCTACCCATACAACCTAAGTGTCAGAAAAGATTTGGTTTATGGACTATTGAGCATAAAAATTATATAATTATAATTAAAACCAAAGAAAGTGACAACATGTCACTCTCTTATATCTTATAAGTTTAATAATTTTAATTTAGTGATAAACTCCATAAAAGATCGAACATGAAAGTATCCAGAAATATAATAAAATTTTATACATCAGTTGAATTTATTTAGTATTTTTAGGGATTAAATAATTTTCATTAATGATGAAACAATAGTGATGCTGAAATTATTTTATTAATTGAAATATCAAATAAATGGTTTTAAAAATATTTAAATAAATATTATATGAACTATTTAATGTCATACATGAATTTAATAGAGTAATATGACATGTTATAAATCTATGAAATATTTTGGTTCGAATATATCCTCTGTGTAGATTTTATTTAAATTCAAATACATTAATAGTGTCAAATTTGAAACTATTGTTATTTTATGAAATGAACATATTATAAAATTTATAAAAAATCACAAAAATATTTAAAAATTATAAATTTAAATTTATATGGTCTAAAATTTCATAAAGTTATCAATTGTGGACAATTCACAAAACATAAGTAATTATTTATAATAATTTAAAATTTATAATATTATTACCATAAATAAAATTAAATAGATTAAATAATGATAAATCAATTTGATAAGGTTTAAAATAAATTCACAACGTGTATATATTTTATTGGTTGATATGATTAAAACCCTATATCATCTCATCCTCTAATTTATTCATTTTTGGAGGTTTTTATGTGGGGTTGGAATTTATTATAAATTAATATTTCTTATAATTCCAAATAAAAGGGCACCTCCTCCCTCTCCTCCTCACACAATTTTGTGCATGCAATCATAGTTAACCCCTTCCTATTTCCCTTCTCCACCTCCATAGAAACATACTAGAGGTCCTGGTCTTCTTCAAAGACCTACTTTAGTGCCCTAAAAGGAGGTTTAGAAGAGGCGCGTCGAAGAAGAGGTAATATCCTTTACAGATCCTTTAAAATTTATTTCTTCTTATACTTACTCTTCATTATTAGTTTAATTATAAAGTAATAACATAACTATCACTAATATACTGATAAGTTATTATAAATATGAATCAACCCTATTTCCCCTTCTATCCATCCTATGGAAAATGAAATCACCGTACGTGCATACGTACGGAATCCCGTCTTCACGCCATGGTGAAATCTTTTTTCCACCACTACCTTAATTGGATGGGTATAATGGAGTAAAGAATAACTATATATAATAATTATAACGTGATACTAATTCTAAGATATTCTATCATCAACTCCAAGACCATTCAATAATTATGGGAACGATATCGTCGCTCATGCGTACATAGGGTTTACCGTCTCCACAATGCGATGTGATTTGTTCTACATATTCTTCAATAAACCATGATTATATATATGAATTGAATGAATAAATATGATATATATTATAAAAATACCATTCTTTAAGTTACATAGCTATATCCTAAAATGAGTAATAACAATTTATTCGACAAAACACGGATAAGAACATAAAGCAATGAACACCCGAATAACAAGTAGCAATGAAATATTATTAATAAGAAGCTAAGAATATGACCATATATGATATCATAATAATGAATATGATTCTGTAATAATTCAATGACATTATTTTAATCATTATACAGGAGGTTGGGATACGTACAAAGCATATCGGACCTAAGGTAAGGGAAAATCTCACGGTCCCATTTTTATCCGATATTGTTTATACTTCAGAATTTACTGGGGTATATTTAGAATCCACGTCCATGTTTCCTCAATATGTAATATTATTTCTATCCTCCTAAAATTTTCTAAATCCAATTTTACTTATTGGTGAATTTTTCATAAAATAAATGAAAGGAGTCTTTTTTTCGTTTTTAGTACGAGATACTTTTTGACATTTCCGGCCAAAGTACGAGAAGAATGTTTTTTTAACTTGTACATCATGAATGGATTATTATGATTTCATAGAGAATTATTTCTATGATTATTCCTTTACATGTTTCCATGTTTATTTTTCATTAACATCTTTTAGTTTCAAATTTTATGACATGTTAAGAAGGGGAAAATGTTTTTGAAGTAGAAAGGATATTTTCTAAAAGAATGGAGTTCTACTGTTTTATCAAAATTATTTTCCATATAAGATAATATAGGGTTATGTTTCTATCACTATTTTTTAACATTGATTTGATTGTTTTATGATGGAATTATTTTTATGAAGTCCTTTTATCTTATATGGATTATGTTATGATGGCATGAAGTTTAAGAATCCCATTTTTATTACATGGGTTATGCTATGATATATGATTTATGATTATTTGGCACACATAAGAATGGTTTCTTTATGAGATGGGTGGGACCTATATCTACCTCCAATGCATTGGGTACAGATTTATATCTTATGAGATAGACATGGATGGAATGGAAAGTTAATCTTGTTCTGTGATACTGGACTGGAACGAGGAGTGAACTCGGTTCAGAAATGGAATTTGTCCATAATGGTGGTCTTGGAAATGAGTCTAGACAAGTATGAAATGATTTTCTATGATTATGTGTGTATTCCATAAAGTTTCATTTTTTATGATATGATTGTTGTGATTACATTTCACTACGATGATTTATCCCATGTCATGAGATTATGATCTCTTTTGTAGGGTAATATTTTAAAAATGTTATATTCTTATTAATATGATATGATTGATATATCCTTTTTTACCCTTACTGAGAATTTGAGCTCACCATTTTGTATGTTTTCTTTTCCCCAGGTCAGGAAGAAGGGTGTTAAGTAGGATATTCCAAAAGGTACTATAGATATGATTAAAATAAGCGGGAGACAATGTAGAGGATTTATGAACCAGTTGGTTATGTTTCCCATTTTCAAAAGACAATATACCTATACGGCCTTGTAATGGTTTTGTTATATGTTGTAATAAGTATGATTCAATTCTGAAGTAATAACAATGTATGTTAGGTATGGGTCATTATATACCATCATCTATTGGATGGGATTAAATGTAATGCAACTATTATGTCGTTAAAAATAGACCCCAATATCCAAATGGATCACATCATTATGATATTAATTTAAAAACACAGTGGATATTATTTTTAATTTTCCAACTCATACAACCGGTGAAAAAATGCATTTTATTGTACATAACACGAAGGGATCTTTATGGGATAGACACATGAGTCTAAATTAAAGACCCAACATTGGTCCTAGGAATTCTTCCCAAATTTCATGGTTGAAATTATATAGATTGCACATTAATCTGATGATATATATGGGAGATACATCCGATAATAGTAACAAGAATAACAACAACAACTACTACTACAACAATAATGATAATTTTATTATTATTACTACTATTATTTTTATTACTACTACTACTACTAATCTATTCTTATCACTTTATTCTCCCAAAACCTGTTTTGGTGGGATTTACACTACCAAAAAATGAGGGGGAGCACACCACCACCACAAACAGGTAGCTCTCCAATCCCCAACTCAATCACAGCCATTGTGCTCTGACTCATCATCACCCAATATGGCCTCCTCTATAAGGCACCATCACAGGGGAGGGTATAAATCACACCTCCAAACCTAATCCACTTCCATCATGCATCATCACCACCTTTACAATGTCCAACACATAGGAACCTAGACCTAGGTTCGACTACAACCTATCCATCATTTGTGGATGGATTCTTAGCACCCAATCCACCCACAAAATGATTCTATCATATTACTCCTTAAATTACCAAAATCCATTGATGAATAACTTAGATCTATATATATTAATGTTTTAATTCATGTCACACAATATCATGTAACTTCATACTATCAATCTCAATCTAAAACCCATTGATACAATCGATTTTTCTAAATACTGAACATGCATTGATTGGGTTTATGGTATCATGAATCCACTAGTCAAACGAGACATCAAAGATGAAAAAAAGAATATATGGGGAAATTCCCAAAACATAGTGTATGTCCTGATTGATGGTCATGTTTTTTTGTTCACCATCGATAGAATTCAATAATGAGATGAGTTGTCAAATAAATAAATCCAACTTTGAATAAACTCTAATTCTTATAAAGAGGAATAGAAAAAAAATGTTAGGTCAACCGACAAGATCTATGTTTGAATTAATTTGGGAAGAGATTAATCAATATAAATGTTCAATCATAATCTAGGATAAAAATATAAAAAATCCATACTTCGATATTAAACATTTCATTAATGAGAATTGGGTCTATGCCATCATCATCGGTGAGATCCACAAACTTTGTTTGTGTATCGATTAATGAAGCAAGATCCAATGTCATCATTTAGAACCATTCATCGATCGTATCTCTCTAAATATCCAATGTTATGTATCTAGAACTATAATTAGGTTATAGCTATATATTTTTAGATATTTTTATTTTAGGTTTTTTAAATAAAATATTTGAATAATTATTTCAAATTATTTAGTTATTTTTTCCATGATGACGCCCAAGCACTACACCTGATGATGAACATGTTTATGTCACAACTATGGTAAAACCCATTTTTTGGACTCAACTGATGTCTTATATTTCTAATCCATGACTATTTTTATGAGTTATTTCATTATTCTGGAAAAATATAGAATGCATGATATTAAAATATCTTATATTTTTATAATATCAAGACTGGGCTCATCGGGCCTATTAATCTCTCAGAGTCCAAGTGCCTAGGACCAAAACAATTCCTACAAATATTCTAATGTCGTACATGGAAATAATTGAGCAATTATAATTAGGTTACTTAATTTTTTTGTACATGGTTAGAGAGCCTTGGTTATGCTGAGATTATAGTTTACCTAATTTATATAATGAGTTGATTTCTCAATTAATTCACTGGGGATTTAATATTTTTATTATGAATTTTCCCAGGTGGTTTTGTGGAGTAAACCACTATGTATACATATTTTTCACACACATATATATATATATAAATATATCATGTTAATGTTATTTTTTATTTTTTTGGTTTTTCATTATACGAAATTTGATGTGTTGGGATTGGTTGTTGTTTTTTTTATATTTTTGAAGTTTAATACTAGATTCATTATCATTTACAAGGAATTTTAGGGAAATAAATCTCATATATGTATGTTATATACCCTTGGTTCTCATCATTAATCCCAACCCTATTATAGGTAGGATTCATGGGTCACTTTTATCTTTACTTTAATAATAAATGGGGTACTAGTGGTAGTGGCTTATAAATATGGTCATTAAATATTCACCAACTAAAATATACATGGTTCAATAATTAATTTTCTCTATTTTTCATTTTTATGGATTAATAATATTAAATAAAAGAGAGCAAGAATAACATTTCAATCGTACCATCACTATTTTATTGTTTAATGACTAAAATCAAGTTCACAACTCTCAAATAGAAGGCATTTACCTTTTTAAACAAAAAATAATAAGAATATTTATATGAAAAAACAATAAAATAAATCATTGGAAAACCCCATAATCAATAATTTTATAAATATATATAATTGTTTTTTAATTTAATCAAATACGCTGAAACTCCATAGAATCAATAGTGTATGAAACTATAATAAGGTTGCATTCCTAAATGAGAAATAAAAGTCCCCAAAACCAATGAATACCCTTAAAACAAATATAAAATTGACTGGAACATACTCTCACTCAATATTATAAATATTAAACTATATATATTGTATTGTGTACCAAAATACTCAACATTATCCACTATTGAACCCTCAAATATGTATGTGTGTAACAACAGTAATTTTTACCCATTGGTGCCTTTGCTAGTTCGTAGGATTCAATTCTTGTTTCAATATCATTGAACTTAATAGCACTCATTAGAATCTATATTAAATTATTTAGTGACCTGATTGATCAACACTAAAGTATTTTAGTGGAAATATTAATTTTTTATTAAAAATGAACAAATTAGTATTTTCTACTTGAAAAAGATTGTATGATTGGGAAATTAACTATGATACAATGTTTGGAATTGGGGGTTTACCCTATAGTAATATTTTTTAAACATTAATATTATGTTTATTGGGATCACAATAGTTGATATAATTTTTATTTATTTATTATACTTTAAATACAAAAATTTATTTTGTTTTATGATTCACATCTTCCATTATATTGATTTTTTAGTAATTTTTATAGTGGTGTAGGGTTTTTGGATATTAGACCCTGCACATAAGAGATCATGAAATGATGAATTGTTATTCCTGAATCTAAAAATCATCATAAAACAGGTATAAGTATTTGATCTAATATGAATTTTTAAACCAATAATTCTACAGTCCTATTTTTTTTGAGTAAAATTTGAATTTTTTAATAATATTAGTGCGAATTTTTAATTTATAATATCTTTCTCCACCTTCAAGGGCCTTAAGTTTTGAATTCAGATGATACCTTTTAGATGACTATTTTATATAAGTATAATTTTAAAATTACCTAACAACCATTAAAATTTTATCCATAAATTTCACAAAAACTAAGTTATACTTTTATGTTATAATTTTGATAATAATATAATAAATTATTAATATATGTGATTTACAATAACTACCAAATGTCTTGGGAATGTTCTTAATTATAAAAATATAATGGTTTTAATGACACTATAATTAGAGTATTTATTTTAATGATAACATATATAAATGTTTTTTCCATTTAATTATCTCTATAATTTTATATAAGTAATGATATAATTTAAAGAAACTTAGGCTTCATCTGTAATTAGAGGAAAAAACTACCAACCTCTAATTTTTAATAGAATAATGGAGACAGTAAAAAGTGTTCAAAACATAGTTCATTTTGGTAGATGGTTAAGGAAAGGATTAGTTAAATAATTATATATTATCTATTTTATTTTTCACTATTATATAGGGAGTACACAACATAGTCTTTGACAGGGGTTCAAGATGTAGCTTGGTTGAAAACAATGTGGCTATTGGATTGAAATTATAATATGGCCTGGGTGTTTTTGAATTAACCATTGTTATGGGTGACACAACACAACCATATCATGGATATGTGATTAGATAAAATTTACATATAAATCCACATTGACAAGAATGTCTTATAATTACATGACTTAATGAAAATATTTCATTAAAATAAATTATCATGATCTTTTATTTATATAATTTGGATGGAAATTTTACTAAAAAAACTCAAATATTTTTCCTATAATGGATATTTTTCCCACTATATAAGAAAATTACATATCCATAAAAATACATCAATGTCTCGTGAATGTTCACCACAAAAAAATATTTTATATACATTAGACATATTACATTTACTCATAACATGGGTAAATAAAAACATAAGAAAAAAGTGAGATTATATTTTTATTAAGGGTGAACATTAATGATAATAATCGAGTTTGATATGTGGGAATAATATAAACATATGTGCATAATTAGAATACATAAGAATGTTATATGCAATAAATAAGAGACCATAGGTCATGGAATAAATAATTATATTACATAATAAAATTTCATGGAATTTAAACATATCAAAGAACAACAATAATGATAACCTGGCATAGAATCCTTAGATAATAATCCAAAATCTTAAAATCATAACATAAATTTGTGAAATATCTAATAAAAGAGCTATAAATATTGAATGTACCATAGTATAAAAATAAAATCTTCTTATAATGGTGGAATATCATAAATATAGTAAACATTATGATAAACTCATTATACTCATGAATTTGTGTAGAAACTCATTATGTCTATGCATTAAAATGTGAGAAAACTCCTTATTCCCATTCCATTCTGAACAAACTCATTATGTCCATTGTTTACAATCTCTTGAGATATGAACTATATTAAAGAATTGAAGATCAATATAGGGCCCAAAACAAAATATTAATAATCACCCACATATATGTGTTCCATTAGAACATAAAAACATTCATACTTAATACATCACTAAATTAACCAATGGAAAAGGGATGGGTTTCATAAAAAAATCACAAAACATTCCATAATACATCTTGATAATGAACATTATTATTTTCTTAAAAATACACACAATATAACATAAAAATAATTAATCATATTGATATTGGTAAATAATTCCTCTTTAAGATGAATGGATTAATCTATTGAAAAATTAGAGGAAATACCCCTTGTGAAAGGCTCGAAAACTCCATAACATGTCTTCTTTAAAATAAAATATTCTGGTCTTCATAAATATTTTGAAAAATTATCCTTTAAAAATGAAAACATTTTAAAAAAAAAATAAATTTTTTATAGAATTTTTCATTCTAACAATATTATTTAGAATATGTAAAAACACTTTAATAATACTATATTTTAAAAAAATCCTTCAGAATCAATATTCAAATATAAAAAACATTCTAAAAATATAATTTTTTATAATTTTTAAAAAATATAATAATATTAAAAAATAAATTCCAAAATCATTACGAGTTGATACCATTTGTAATACCATTTTAAACCATTAGAAAATATTATAAAGAAAAAAAATCTAATATGGTGACAGAAATCATAAAACATTTTATTGAAAGTTTTTTCTCCATACTCATAAAAGATGATGTTTCATGAAAAATTCAAACTTATTTCTCAAAAAGATAATGTAAAATATTTTAAAAAAATTAATTTTAAAAATTTCATTAAATAATTGATCCTATAAATTTATATAAATATTTTAAGAATAATTTTTTAGTGAGATATGAAAAATTTGATTTTATTAGGATGGAAAACATTTTAAAAACCTTTAAAACCTTTGTTTCAAACTCACATCCTAAAAAGAGTAACAAAATGGCCATTTTAAAAAAGTATAAGGTAAATATTATGTTCACAAAAGATAACGAATAATTAATAATACAAATATAAATGAGAATAGTGGTCAGAATTTGAGATATAGAATTGTAGGGGAAACCATCATTAATGAGGATGATAATTATTTTCAACAGTGATATAAATTTTGATGAATAAAATCATCATGTTTATATATTTTAATTAAAAATTATTTATCCATATAGAGTATAATAACATACCATGAATAAAATCATAGGATAAAAGCAACCAGTCATAAAAAATAAATCAATGAACAAGTGTTATAACTTAGAGAATGGATATTTCAGTTATCAAAATACATTAAGTCTTTCATAATAAAATTCAAAACCATGGAAAAGGGTTATCAAGAAGGATTTATAAATACATTATATTTCATGAAAAAAATATGATAAAGTAAATCCTTGTCCAATATATATACAATACAAAAAAAAATTTTATTAATACACATCATATCTCAATGAAGAGAAATTATGATAACAAAACCCTAACATCCTTGATATCCTTTATACCAAAATCCCTTTAAAAATAATATAAAAAACATGAATTAGTTAAATATGGTACAATAAAACCACTATATTTTAATCACATCGATTCAATGATATTATGGTTCATAGTAATAAATATGTCTTTGTAAATTAAATTTGAGACAAAGAACCCATTACGTTAATTCAAGACATCTAATAAAGCGCGTGAATCTCGTCTATAAATAATAACACACTTGGTAACCTATTTCAATACCATATTCATATATATAACCTTTTATATTCATAAATTATAGACTTTCTCTACATTTATATTAGTAAGTTATTATATATTTTGAATATCAATGATGAGTAATCTTGATCATTTTAAACTAGATTTGAACTAGTGGTGTTTTTATTTATTTTTCTAATAAATTCAATCAATATTATATCATAAATGTTACATAAATTTATGATTTATAATTACTTATTAATTTTTAATTTCATTTTAATGGAGTTTTGGTAAACATAATTAAATATTAAATCGATGATGATCATTTTTGTAAATTTTAAGGTTCAAATGTTAGTATCTTAATTAATGAGTTTAATATTAATGTTACCATTATAGAATAAGAATAAAATAATTTGTGAATTATTCATATTATATATTTTCAGAAAATAGTTCATATATTCATCCATTATTTAATTTTATTTCATTATTTAATTAGGTGGTTATACTGACCCAAACACTAACCCACAATAATTAAAAGAAGAGTATGATTTTGAATGTGGTTTATTTGTAATAATATGAAAATTTTTATTATTCATATATATTTATGGTTTTGAATCATATTTTTAATATATTTTCATTAATATTAATAAACTATATTAAAAAAAGAGATATGATACATCAAAAAAGCGATTGTCTTATTGTATGCACGATTAACGTTTACAATTCTCAGTGAATAGGAAGGAATAAAGGTATATTATACTTTTTTTCTTATGAATCATAATTATATAATATATGTTACATTTATTCATCAATTCCATCCTTAATACCAATGAATAAAGGAATTCATGACAAATGGAAGGTGTTGCTTTGTGGAGGCAGTGGTCCACAAAAACACATGGTTAACATCATCTTTTCTCAATGAATGATATGTGATATGGGAAGGCAATAAATATTATTATAATTATTATTTAATGTATTCATATCATATATATTCATTAATACTCTCATTAAAACCATCCATGTGAGGTGGTGGTGAAAAATAGAAGATGTCACTTCGTGGAAATGGTAGTTCATACGAAGGGATGAATGGAAATTTTTCTTTTTAAATTGTAAAGTCGAAAGGTGGTTAATTATTGTTTACATAAAATAAAAACATTAAATATATAACCAGTATCTAATTAATTATATATTAATTAATAAATTATATTTTTAAAATTAATTTTGAAAAGATAAGATATAGGGAAATGTTTTTACTTGTGTTGAGAACTTGAGTATAATATTTTAAAAATCCAAAGAAAAGAAGGAATTAAGATATATAATTGATTCGAAAAGCTTATAAAAATGAGATATTATTACAAGGGTAAACATTAGATTTTATAGATGAAATTCAATAGTTTGGGTGTATCATGATGTGGTGGAAGTGATCCACTTTTATAGGTTAAGAGAAGTGTTATTTTGGAAGGACCTATTACATATCAATAATTGTATGTCACTATAAAAGTGTTAAAGACTATTAAAGTGTAAAAAATTTATTGGATTATGGATTTATGATCTAATTGTCTCCCACAAACTTATTTGTACGTTTTTATGAGGATTATGTCTTTTTCACTTAGTAAAACGTTTTTTGATCTTTTCATTTTTATCATAATAACTTATTTTTAAACCATGGAAATTAATTTGGATGAAAAAATTAAAAGTTATCTTCATCCCAAATTTTAAAATGATAATTTCAGGTACAAAAATAATTTTATCAAATAAAAAATATAAGGTTTATAAAATATATATTCTTAATTAATGTATATAATGTGTAAAAATATTTTTTTTACAAAAAGATGTGTTTTTATGCATAAAATTTATCTGTTATTTCAAATAATAATTTTTTTTTAAATTAAATATATTTTTAAATTTGAATAAAAAGTTACCTAAGATTTAAAAATTAAATATAGGTTTCCAAAGATCATAATAACATTAAAAATATGTAATTTAACCCCTTAAATACAAATTTTATTAAATAAAATGTTTAATAAACTTCTATATACATATTATATAATGATAATGTCCTAAAATCTATAAATTTTTTATAAACCATACTTTTCACTATTCACATAAAATTCAACTATTTGAAAATAAATAGTAAAACTATATTTATATAATTTTGAGTTATTGAATTATGAAAATAAAGCTCATTTCATTATTTTAAAATTATAAAATATATAAATTAATCTTTTAATTGTATATACAAAATATAAATAAAGACTACTTTTATTGAAATATGAATTTATTATGTTATAAGTGTTTTTAATAAAAAAAATTACACATTTCTAATTTGTTAACAAATTTTGTCAGCCAAAAGTTATATTGTTATTGCAATTTTATTAAATAATATTTCAGGGATCTTTTTAAATTCTATGTTAAGTGTGAAAAAATATCAAAGATAATATTAATTTAGATTAAAATAAATTCCAAAAATCATGTGGTTATTTGAGATATATATGTTTAAGAAATAATTAGTGATCTATGGGGGTGATGTAGTAGAAATAGGTTCTTTGGATAAAAAAATCGACATATGATATTGACCATGGTGTGGAATAACTAGGAGACCATGTTGGGGGTGTGTGGGAGTTCCAATTGTCCCCACTATTAGTTGATACTTCCTAGAGTTTATGGGATGAGTGGAGGGTCTAGATTGGACACAAAAATTTTCATTTTAGTCCTTTTTTTATTCAAAAACAAAAGGAACTTATATTAGGGTATTTTGATATTTTTTGGATGGTTAATTAAGCTTATTACAAAAAATTATAATATGTTGGAAATTACCTCACTGAAATATAAATATATAAACCCATATGTTATAATTTCTTTGGTGATCATGTTATTATAATTATTAATATTATTATTTAATAATATTAATAACTTTTTAAAACTATTTTAAAGGATTAAGTGAGGAGATTAAATTAATCATTTTTATAGGTTTCATAAAAATTAGAAGTTGTGTATTATCATCTTTGAAAACTCAACAAAAATTAAAAGAAGTTATAAAAAATGAAATAAAATCACTTACATTACTATTAATTCTTCAAATACACATTGATATATCATAAAGGGATATATTATTCAAAATAACTTAATAAATTTGAAGATATTATCATATAGTACTTGCAGGTATTCTAATAAAGTATTGAATTAAAAAAATAATTAGTTTTTAAAATTGTTAATTAAGTAAGAATGTTGTATGTAAGTTCATATATTAAAAGCACAACTTTCTGGAATTTGAGAAAGCATGAGAATTATGTTAGGATGGAATTCATCATAGTTTACTAAATGATATAATAGTGTCCCTATCATGGTATGGAATTCAATGTGGCCAACAAATGTGGATAATGTATCTGAATGAAAAATCTTGGATATGATGTTCAATATAGTAAATCACTAAAAGGGATGAGGAAGTGACATATTATGGATAATTGATTGTTTACCTTGATATGGAACAAATTCATGGAAGGGGTGGGGAATCCATAATAAATTCTATGATAAATGGGAATATAATAAGAAATGGTGTCATGGAAAGTAATGTATAAAAATGGTGTTATCTTAATGATAAAGATTCAGATACTTTGGTTTTGATTTTAGAACATTGTGGATGTACTTTAAGTTACTTGTGAATAATAAAAAATGACTTACAACAAGGAAATTGATATCTTTTATCTTATTATATAGATAGTCTATAATTAAACAACAACATTTCTCAATTATTTAATTTTCATTCACCTTATATGACATTGAGAAGTTTTATTCTTTTGAAAATGAAGTATTAGTTGGATTATTACATGGTATTTCTTGCATGACTCATAGGTGGAAACTTTACTATGATTGATTTGATTGTAGTATGTTCTCATGTATTTTGGGGTGTGATTATGAAATAGAGTGTAGATGTCGATGGTGATGGGACAATACATTCGATCATCTTATACCTACCCTCTGACAAGGGTTGTTGTAAGATGATAGTGGTTAATATCCTTCTCATTAACTGATATATGTAGGGACTTGAGACAATTTATACATGTATACACTTCCACTCACCCATGGATGTGAGTTAAGATAGATCAATTATTTCTAGAAGTTAAATTGATATATGTAATTCCTCTAGTAACTATAATGTGACATTGGGGGAGATGGGTAATATTTCTAGAATCCCAAATTTGATAATGTAATTGATGGTAATTCACTCGAGTATCGACACCCCTTCTCTCTAATAATTTAGGTATCGAAGTAGATGATAATACACTAGATACCATATATTCTCCCACCCACATCTCTATTACATAATATGAATATATATATATAGTTTTTTCCTAAGAGATGTGTATTTATTATATTGAATTAGTATACATCCTTAGTGGAAGAGATTTGTATTTCCTCTAACATTCAAAATTTTATACAGCACTATCTTTTGAGATTCTTATATCCTCTAGTACATTTGAGATAAGTAGAGATGTTTGTTTCTCTATGCATCATAATATAATCGTGTCTAGGGTGAATTATTGAATGCAAAATATATAATGGTTTATGAGGTCGAATTTCTATTTTTAACTATAGAAAAATTATTTGAGGAGTCTGATGAATTTGATCTATAGTAAAATTATCCAGATTAATCATGTATATTAATAAGTTTTATAGTGAATTTTTGTGATGGTTGTTTATTTACCCATTAGTTGTGTTTTTGATTCATGAGGGAATTAGATGTTTATGATTTTGAATCATTTATTAGGACGAACACACTCAGTATTTTTATACTCACCCATGTGTCAACTCTTTTTCATTTTCATCCTTATGTCTATAAATATTTTTTGGTTTAGATGATGTATGATACAAATGAATGGATATTAATTTATGATATTGATGGCTGGAGAAGTGTATATCTCCTTGTGATAACCACCATTATGACATCGTTGTTCACGATTTCATTTACTAGAGAAATGAAAATTATAGTTGATAAATTAATTTGTATCACATTACATAAATCTTGGAGATTGGTTATATACGTCATTGTTTTTAGTTATGCAGTTTCATATTTCATTCTTGTTATAGTGGATATTGATGTAATATAAAAGGTGATAGGTTGATTTAGAGGTAATTATTCTCATGTTGTGTGTATACCTCATCATTGGTCACGAGATGATGTGGTGAATATTATGGGCCTCATAACCGAATATTGAACCAAATTAAATGTTGTTATTATAGGACTGAGGCCAACTCTAGAGAAGATGAGGATTTTCATGGGTTTTTCCTATGTTTTTTGGGTCCAGTTTGTATTGAAAATTGTAATTGACTATGTTCAAGATTCAATTTAAATTAGTACTTCAATTAATTTATAAATGAATATATTTAGTCTCAAATAATCACTGCACTTACTTGTTAAATCATTACTCACATTAACTTCCATGCTCTCTCTATCTTTAATTGTATAAAACCAAAACTAAATACACTCAATAATTAATTTTAGATTTAATATAGAAGTGAAACCATCACTACATTTCACACTCTATCCTAGCGTTAGAGATCCAAAATCATTTATCACCCTCAAATCAACCCCCTACCCTCCATCGTATGGGCAATAAAGAAAATATAGGTGGCCTATGTGTGAAAATTGAGAGTAATATAAGTATAAATTAAAGGCAAATAATAATGTAAACCTCATGTGGTCTAGGAAAATATATAACCCAGAATGAAATTAAGAACATTATAATTCGCATTCATCATTAGAATTTATTAAATAATGAAAGGAGAGATTCTCCAAAGAACCACCACTAGTGGCCTATTGTGCCAATTCTAGATACTTATTAAAATATAAAATAAATGAAAAATAGAATAATATAATTATCTCTCTACTCAATCAATTTAATAAAGACATCTCATTATCTCAGTGAACAGTTACCCTATTTATATATATAAAAAAGAATTATCTACGGATCCTTCACTTAATTAGAATGATTATTCTCCAACATAAAAAACAATAACTTCATCTTCTTCCTTGATAATTATCATTGCCTTAATGATCTTCCATAGTTTCTGTTCTCATCTCATACCCTCTTAGATGGATTCCACGAATACTTCGTGAAGGGTGCAAATTTCATTAGCTATGTTCTTCTTGAAGAATATAGATTTCAGATTCCCTATATTGATCTTCTCATTCTTCAAGACATTTGATGATTATTTTGTAGATTGTAAAGATCATTTTACCTTATATTCGCTGACTAAGGAAATGGTTTTAGAATTTTAGTTCATCCCATATTTATTTTGATAATTAACCTTGATCCTTATCCTAAATGGAGTCCAAAATGTAAAGTATTTCAAATATGAATAATAGTTTTGTGATGTTTCTCATAAAGAATAAATCTATACATATGACTCGTATTCTATGATGTTTTTAAATTAGTTCCCCACATATGTGTAGGATTTCATATGTCCATCATGTGTTATGAGATTCTCTTTTATGTGACTTATTTATACTTGTCCACTAATATGTACAGTATTTTATATGTTCCATCTACATATAAATACTCTCATATGATAGCTTCCACACACTCAAGAAGTCTCATGGGATTCTCTCATACAAGACTTCTTTATATATGTTCATTTATATGTATTCACTTTCATACATAGCTTCTCATAATAACAATATCTCATACACACTAATGTTTCTTTCATGTATGGCCTCTCATATGTTTCTAAGAGTCCTATGGGATTATAATATCAATGTCATTTTTACATATTTAAACATGTAACCCACAAAAAAATGAACATAGTGTTCTATTTAATCATGTTATTCAATAATTAAATTAAAATAATGAAAAGTGAAATAAAAATCTCTTAATCGGATAATATCAAACCCAAAAATAAATGAATGAAATTATAATAAATTTTAAAAGTAAATAAATTATTATATATATATATATAAATCCACTAGTATTGTAAATTCCCGAAAAACCTTATTACCTAACTTAAAAAAATTATTCAAAATTAGAGGGAAATAAAGATGAAAATATTTTAAGATCCTAAAGAAAAATTTGGAAATTTGTAGTTTTGTCTCACCCCTTCACTAAAATAATAAATTTTTCCTAAATTCAGTGAGGGTTTCACTTCATCTAAAGTAGAAGTTCTAATTATACTATTTTGATTAGAATGGAATTTAGTGGAATTAATATTCTTACAAGTGAAACCTTCTTAAATCCATCTCTAATAAGATCCATTTTCCAAAGTCCCTTATAAATTATCCTTGATACTTAATATATGACCTTTAGATATATCATATTCACTATCTTCATCCATGTTTAATATTCATCAATCTTTTTCATCCTATATATCAATTAACAATTATTAAATTATTTTTGACCATATTTATGGAATGAAATTATTTTATTAGTGTAGCTAAACCCAAAATTGAAATATCCCAAGGTATTTGGTATCACTCAATAATGATTTAAATAGTCTAGGCATAGATGCAACACCTGGGTAGTTGGATCATAGGTCACTTTACTTATTTTTTAATGTATAACACAAATACCAATATTGTTTTACTAAATAGGATTTTATATCAATTATAATATTCCTATTTTACTCTATTTAATATGTTCTTTCAAAATATCAGTGAAGGACTCTCCCTATGGTGAAAATTAAATAAAATTTGTAGTTTACCTTATTTCCAATTCAAAATTCCATCTTAACCATGTTATCATTTTAATTCCATTTCTTTATTTTTTATCACACACCATGCCTATTTCTAAACAAATATGTTTATATGATTTCAACTACAACTTTTTTATTTATTACTATATTTGAGAGGTGGTTTACTTTTAAAAATAGATTTTTTAATAGTTTATTTTATACCACCAACACAAAAAATAAAAGTGAATCTAAATAAATTATATATATATATATATATATATTTATCTATTCTAAGCTAATTTTTGTTCTCCCCCATAATTTTTTAATAAACAAACTATAATTAATCTCCTCATGAAGATGTCAATTAATTATTGAAAACTATATTGGAGTTGCTGGATTAGTGGTTAAGAGGGAGACAACCTTATGGTTCTTTATTGTTATTCAACTATGGTAATTTGGACTTCTCTATTCGTTCATTCCAAAAACACTATGGAAACTTATTTTGTTTTTTCCAATTCACATTAAAGGGTTGTTGTAATTAATCTTCTTTTATCTCAAATACACAAAATGGAAGTGTATTACTCAGTTTATTGGTTTTGGGCCATTTGGAATAAATCTTAACATGAATGAGTTTTATTGTAGATGAGAATAGATTCAGTTTTTCTTCTACTAGAAATACTCTTTTTAGGATTAACATGTCATGGAAAGATATATCCTTTTACTTATACAAAAAAAGATTTCTTATAATATTCCCTTCTTAGATCCTAAAGTTTTAAATTTTTTGGATTCTTTACTCTTAAGACTTACTGAATTACATGGTCACTTTATTAATATACCACTTGGATTTCGGTTATATCTCAACATGAAAGTCACAACATTTCTAAAATTATTCTATAAGGGGATATAACTATGTGGTTTAAAAGGTAATATTTCATGCCTATTTTGATTCTTCTTTCTTTTTCTATATTATTTTTTGTTTGGTTTCACTTTCATTTCTAATACTATCTTAATATGTCTATGGAATTCCTTAACCTAACTATTTCTTTATATGTGGTAGGTGGTATAGGTAATATGTTGTACTCTAAACATATTCATTAGTTAATCTTTTCATTGGGTGAATAAATTCAAACCCTGATCATGGATTATTTTCCAAAGTATTAAAACCTATAAAAGACATATAATCTTATGAGATTAATAACTACTTTAGAATAATCAATTCTAGTTTCTTGGGATTTAATATAGATAAAAATATTATATTGAATTAAAAATATAAGTAAATACAAAATAAGGAACAAGTGTACCTATGATATCTTATCACCACACATCAAATATTTCAGAAAAATATGTGTTAGGGGGATTTTATTTTCTTTTTTATTTTCATAAAGTGAATTAAAAGTTGTTATATGTTCTGAAAAAATAATATATGTCCATTAATTGTTTACCCAAATAAACCCACTTCAAAAACCATTCAAGATATTATCATATGTCCAAATATTCCTCTATAATAAATGGTATGATAGAATATATGAACCAAATTTTCCACTTCCTCAAGTACATGTCTCTAAATAACATGATCACTACAAACATATCACAAATAAGGATCCTCTTAATTTTATTATTTAGATTATTATATTATCTTAAGAGTATATGCTCAAAAAATTTGGGAACCATTTATGGAAAAAATTTTATTTATTTCATCATTAATTGGTACCTTTTGAGTCTGTACATCGACTCGGAAGGAAGATATCCAATTAGGGTTATATCTATGGATGTCTCTACCACAGTATCATGAGGAAATTTACCCATGTGATCTATCACTATATTCAGAAATCGTTTATTATATTTTTTCACCATGTTTGAAACTTATAGAAGAATCATCCACATTATCCATTTTATTTTTCCATCATTCTTTGGATAATTTATATCAGAGCTTCATGATCAGAATAAATAGTTACTTTAATTTATAAAAAAATACAATTTTTTTTTAATTAAACAAAAATATCCAAAAACAAGTCACTATAGTTTTAAGTTCATTTGTGGAATATTTGGTATTTGTGAAGTATAAGGTATCATATAAAAGTGTTTACTGATATTTTGGGAAGGAAAAAATCCTACTTCTTGGTTGGAAGCATCACACAACACATTAAAGGAAAGAACCGGATTTTTGGGGGGAGTATTAATAGGGTGCTCAGATTCACTTTATTTTTATTAAAATCATTCATACTTGATTCATCAAACAAAATTTCACTATCCTTTTTATGAATGACTCTTATGGGAAAATCAATTTTATTAATATTTTTAATAGATCTCCAATAAAATCTACCATATCATTGAAATGATCTAATATGTTTCACAATGGGTGGGTAAGGAAGTATTGAAATTATTTCAACATTGTCCTTATCAACATCAATTTCTTCATTATATATAATGTGTCCCATAACATTTCCATTCTCACCCATGAAATGACATTTTTTCGAATCTAAAACCATGTTATTATTAAGGAATCTTTTAAAACATTTTATGACGTTCAAGATCAATTTCAAAAAAAATCCCACACACATCTAAGTCATTAAGAAATATGTCTATAAATATTCTAATAAGATCCAAAATGACTATTAACAAATATAATTGGAAATTACCTAGGTAATTACTTTTCAAAAAATACATCATAAAGTATGAAAATTTAATAAAGGTAAAGGTGAATATAGATTTGTCTTGGTCCTCTAATGTTATGGGGACATAAAAATAACTAGAAAACCCCTAAGGGAATAAATATTGACATTTCCCATAAATTGTTTATAAAATTATTTCTGAAAAAGAATATGGACGTGTTCATTGGGTTATGTGGTACAGTTTCATATAATCAATATTGAACCTCCATCTATTATTAATCCTTTTGTTCAGAAGCTCATTATTTACATTTTTCACAATTATGGATCTAGTATTTTTGGGAATAATCTGACTTGGACTATCCTATTGGGAGATTGATATAGTGTTTATTATTCCATATAATAATAATATTTTGATTAATTTTCTCACTAATTTAATAATGTTTTTGTTATGCCTTCGTTAATGATGTCTCATCGGTTTTTAATAATTTTATTTGGGGATCCAGTACATAGGTTGTTGGAAAATCCAAGGAACATCCCTTAATGAGTAGCTAATTCCATTAATATTTATTTTTACGAAGTTTAGAATTTTTTTAATGATTAACTTTACTTTATTTGATATTATTGTTGGTGTCTTTCATTATACTTCAAAAAATTATACATTAAATTAGTGTTATGTGACTTATGTTCTAAATATTGTGGGTGTTCATGTAATGGTTTTAAATCCATATATGCAATTAATATGTTTTAATTTATTTATAAAAGAAATAATGTATTCCTCTACTAGTTCTTTAAACTAGCCACTATACAGTTTTGATTCAATATTTAATTATTTTTTTAGAATAATTTCCTTAAGAATATTTAGTGATTTTATGGATCATCCTTGTTTGGTTATAGTATCTAGCATTTGAATTTTATTCTTCAGAATAACATAGAATTTTAGAATGTGATAGTGTGAAAACATATTGTTCTTATTGGGGGAATATTAATGAATAAAAAATACTAAAATTGATTATTTATTTTAAAAAATAAATTGAAATTGTTCCTTCATGAATATTTAATATTAAATTAGTAGTTTTAAGAAATAGACTAGATAAATTTATTTGTGGACGATTTTTTTCCTACTTCTTCTTCAATGTCAAAATGTAAAAATTAGATGTGTACCATAATTCTTTCCATCTTACCAAAATAATTTCTAAAACTCCAAATATGTAGGGACTATAATGGTTGGATAGTTCCAAAATTAATCATGTTGTACTAAGATATCTTATTAAAAAATAAGATAAAATTGACTATTGTATAACAATAACTGATTATCCAAAATCTAACAATGTATTAGTAATTGTAATCTCTCTAATGGTGCATGAAATAATTCATGTACATACATAGTAACATATACTAGGTAGTTGTACGTTTTTAGAGGAAAATAATTTCTTAAGAGTATTAAGTTTTCAACTCATTGAAATTTTCTTCTCTTGGTACACATCAGAATTTGAAACATTCTATAACAAGGGATTTTGTGGATGGCATCTAACAAAGGGATATTGAATTATAGTTTCTGAATGTTTTAGTACATTTCTTTCTGTAGTAATTCTTCACTCGTATTCATTTTTGGGTTTATTATTAAGGGGAAAGTATATTTGTTTTGAGTTACATCATCTATCTTGTATTTCCCTTGGTTTTATTCAATTTTTATATCTCCAAGGAACCCCACACCTCATTTATTTTCTCTCAAATTCTACATTTTTATTCAGCTATCCACATCCTTATTCAGATTACGTTGGTGGTAATCCACTATTTCTCACATCCCTTCCAATTTTGGATGAAATTTAACATAAATTTACATTAGAATATGAGATTTATGGGATAGGGAGCTTACATGAGTCTTGATTTACCATGTTATTTATAGATGATATGATATACACAAACTTACCTTTGAACTCCTTCATATCTAATCCATGGGATGTGAGAGTGGATTTTCTGTAACATTAGGACCATAGAAGAAATCCAAAAATTTACTTCATTAAATATTATTTTTTATATACATTATTTGGTATCTTGAGAATATTTAGGTTTGTTTCTATAGAATAGGGGTGACTAATATGACTGTTAAAAATCCTACTAGAAAAGGTGGCCTTTTAGCTGTTGGTTTATATCACCATATCAAATTGTATATTTCTCTTTAAATACTTGATATCTTGGTTGGTGTTAGTATTAGATGCAATAATTGGAAGCAAATTTTTTTTTATATACCACATGAGAAAAACCTTAGATAAACGTTTCAGATAGTGAAAAGGTAACACACTCAAGGGGGTGTGAATAGTGATTCTTCATAAGCCTTGTTCATTTCTAACTACTTCACTAGATATGTTAGTTATTCAATTTTATTTTCAATTAATGGTTTTTAGGAAATATTTACATCATATATAACTCAATTAGTGGATATTATACCAAGTCATTAAGATTTTATGGGATATCCACTCTATCAATTTTATTACATCAACTAGTGATTTTATCTATCAATTATCCTCTATAATAAAAATATAATAGGTTCATATCATTATCCAGTAGTCCAAGGTAAATTAAAACCATTAAATGGTGTTAATCAAAGGGTTAGTGTAGGGAGTACGTAGTGGGTCTCTAAATTTTTTCCACAATAACAAAATATAGTCTCTCCACATTCATACAAGGTTTTATAGATTTTCTTTCTCATTTGGTTGCTTCTTGATGAAAGAAAAAAATTATCGGAAGGCCCTATGAATATAATCTTTGGTAGTGACTTATTCATTTACTAGATTCCATAAAAACTACTTGGATGATCCTTCAAGTAATATTTAATAACCCCTATAACAAATCTATGCTTCTAGTACTCCTATGTGTTCAAGGTTACTTCCTATATTCATAATCTATCTAAAATTCTTATTTATGGTCCTCTGTTTCCCAACCAGGGAACTTGTGTAGTTCATGAATCGTTCTACTTTTATGTTTAAAAGAATATTGGTTAATTTATTTTTCAATACTAACTATTATTGTTGTAATTAGATATATATTACTTCTATAATGTTATATTAAGTTGAGATATTTTATTCTATGTTTTCACTTACTAAGGTGGCTCATTTAGAAGAAGAAGATGGTGGAGATTCTATTAATGAGATTATGACAATATCAATATCCTATTGTTTATTGATTCTTATATTTCTAACTCTAGCGACATAGTTTTTTTTCATTTTTTTGTTCAACTCCAAAGAGTTTATCTAATCTATACATGGTTATATACCCAAAAAAATCCAATAAAAATAAAAGGAAACAAGAGAAATAAATTTGAATTCCTCATCAATAACAATGATAGGTTGATGTGGTGGAAGTCATAGAACTCATATAAAATATATTTTAAACCCAAGTAAATGTGTTAATAGTTATACATGGGTTATATTTAAGGAGGATTTTTTTTAATTTTCACTTTCCTGTGTTGTGGGGATCAATGTTTATTGAAAATACTAATTGATTGTGTTTTTGAAGTTGATTATATTGGTGTTTGATTTCAATACAAAAACTATTGATCTATTATCATATAATCCCATTACTTTCCTTAAAAGAATTATTAAAATTAACTCTACTTCATTATCTCTAGGATTAGATATAACCTTCGCAGATCACCCTCACATGTTAATTTCATCTTGAATAGATAAATGAAACCATCACTGCATTCACTTGTCTTGTATAAACTTAGAGATCAATCTTCATCAACCACTTGTGAATGAACTCTGTACCCTCCATCATATGGGAAGAAAATAAGGTCTATAATGACTTTGTGAAAATCAAGAATAAAATAAGAATAATTCAAATGAAACAAATATGGAAATTGATTACTCTATAATGAATTCAATAACTCCCAAGGAAATTAGGCTGAATAGATTTCATATTTAAGTGTTGAATTTATTAAAAGGGGAATCAAAATATTCCCCTTAGTTTAAACACTCAATTACTAGTGTTCCATCAATGGGGAAGGACTATAGTACAAAATTAAAAAACAATAGCCTTAGAATTATATCATAATATAGTCAATTGATCAGATATATCTCACTCTCCCAAGGAATATTCACCCTCTTTAAAAAACAATAATAATTATATGAGGATCCTTCATGTACATTAATAGAATCCAGTCCCATGTGATCAACAAAAACATCATCTATCTCTATGAATAATTTTAATTCCATTAAAATCCACATGAGTTTCAATGACCAACACATATCATGTCATATGTATTCCACATTTATATCTTCAAGGTTTCATATTTCCTTATATTGGTGCCTTTTGGATCTTCCAGAATTATGTTTCATCCTATGATCTTATCGTTATTTAGATTAAAATATGATTTTCTTAGGGAATAATTGGATCAATTTTTTTAATTTTGGAAAATGAAGTAAAGGGGTTTTAAATTTTATATCACTCCCTAACTATTTATAGAATTTTAATTATTCATAATTGGTAATGTAATCAAAAAGGTAAAGGATCAAATGTATAAAGATAACTTGTATTAATTTTACTTGTATGTTGGATTTATAAAACTATGTCTTATGCCCACTTTGGGATTTTAACATGGATCCTCTCATATATACAGGCTTTCATATGTGCAGAATGTGTTATGAGATTCTCTCTAACATATATTATTTATTACAACCTATCATATTTATGGGATTTTGTAATGCCCGGACCCTAAATTCCAAGATTTGGTGCATTATTTTAATACAATGGAATGATTACAAGGAATCAAGTCCTAAAGACCAATTAGTTCAGCAATCATGGAAAATTGATTGCATACATGAAAATTACATCACACTTTCTAACATACAACACAAAAACCCCTTTTGTAATTCCATTGTTCCTATAGCTTAACCATGCATCTCAATCATAAAACACTTCTTGGGATCCTGGGAAAATAAAACATAAGGGGTGAGCTCAGATGCTCAGTAAGGGTAAATAATTTAGTGGAAGATATAAACATTTAATGAAAGATGTGTAATAAAAAAATAACCATTTAAAAATAAACTTGAATAGAATATGGATAAAATAAATAAAAAATTACCATATAAACATGCACATGGATATTCTACTAGTTGAATAATCACTTGTAATAACTAATTTCATAATGAAGGAATGTCTAACGTTGGACATCATTACAACATAGTCAAGGATTTGTGCCTAGACTACAAATAAATTTTTTGTCAAGGCCTTATTCCCAAAAACTAGTTTGTCTCATGAGACCTACCGATGTGTCGAGGAGCTACAGTGGTCTCCACCCATCACTTACTAAGTCCACTACATTCCTCATATGAAAAGGCTGAAACATAACGTAAACATTCGTATTAAAACTAGCATATGAAATGTCAATACTTTATCCAACCATTAATGGTATAAAAATTACACATTTATAGTCAAACATATCACAAATCCTTCAATACAATATGGATGATTTGTATCATAATAAATGAACTGCAAACTATTTTAAAATCCATCAATGGATGTTGACATGGATGAAAATGATTGGTAAAACTCTTTGAGAGAAATATCTATTTTCATAAAAACATTTTAAAGTCGTAAAATTTAAAAAGGAATAAATTTAAAGAAATTTTTGAATGAAAGTGTCCCATACAACTTTGAAACTTTTCAATGGAATTAACATTTTATAAGAATTCATGTCTATATTAATAAATCCTTAAAAACCATTTTGAAAACAAGGACAAAAATGAGAATGATTTAGAAGAATAAATATTTAAAACATTTTGAATGATGTTTTAGTAAAAATTACCTTAAAAAGAATCCATTTGAAAACACTTTTGTTAAACCTGGACATGGATAATAAATATTTCCCAGTATATACTTACGTAAAAACAACCTCATATAATAAAGAGATTGTGAAATTAACCCTTACCTTGCACTTTACATTAGTTGAGGGTACATTTGACCTATTATATAATGACCATTGTATGTTAATATATTATACTAGAACCATATTAACATTTATGATATCATACATGATTCATTTATTAATTTATAATACTTATTTAATTATAATTTCCATGTTAAATTAACAATTCGGGTCATAATCGCTTTCTTTATCGAATGTGTTTTAACTTGTTACTCTTGATGGTATATCTTAAATCAAGATTTAAATACTTCCTGAATATAAAAAATTATTCATATATCATATATATTTATGATATAAATATGTATAAGAGACATATATATTAAATTGAACACATCGTTTATAGAGATGGTAGTCCGTACGTACGCATAAATTTTATTTCTGTTTTCATATCGTATTGCACAGAACATATTAAGTAAGATATATGTAAGTAAATATATATATATATATATCTATCTATCAATAGTATCATTATTATGTCATATATTACATACTTATTAATGATATATATTCTATAATCATCGTTGAATGGTGAACGTGGAAATGAATCTCATCGCATCGTGGAGATGGTAATCCGTACGTACACATGAGTGACAATATCATTATATTGATGAAAAAATTGTCTGTAATTGGATTTTATATCACCTCCAAAGAATCATTAACATGTTATATTTATTATTTACTTCAGTTATACTCATTATTAAACTCATCCAAACAATGAAGTGTTTGAATAACAAACTACATTGCAACGTGGAGACGGTAATCCGTACATATGCATGTATGGTGACATTCTCATTTATAGGGTGGATAGAATAATGAATATGGTTGTAAAATTTTTATAATAACATCAATTTATATAGAAGATACTGGATGTATTATTTTAGAATGTTAACAACAAAGTAAGAGGAAGTGGAAGAATAAAAGAACATGAAAAACGATGGTGAAATCATTACATATTTTTTAGGTTCTTCATTTTGATTTGATAAAAAGGGCTCCTTATGTTGGCTTTCTGAACAAAGTACATCCTCTAAGATGAAGTAAGTATAGTTTGGAGGATATTTGGGCAGGGGTTGGCTGATCCAAATGGCTTTGGATGGGTGAAATTTTAGTACCCCCAGTTTCTGGTATATGACCCTTACTTGATGCTTTTCTTGGTTTTAATGTTAAGGGTATTGAATTGGATATTCGGGAGAACTTGGAAGGATGTTTTGTGGAAAAGGGGAAGTCGCACGGGAGGTGCACAGTTTGTTAAAACCGTGCAACCAAACCGTGCACAGTGGGTCTTGGAGGCAGTGGATTTTGAACAGTCGGTGCACGGTTTGTCTAGCCCTACAGCCAAACCTTGCGAGAAGGGTGGTCGAGGCAGTAGCTAACGCATGGTTAGTGCACGGTTTGACAAACCGTGCAGACTAACCATGCGGTCACTTAAAATTAGATCCTTAAATTGTGAATCTAACTCGTTTTGACTCTAATTGACTCATTAAAGCACCTATGTGGCCCTAAAATAGGATTTTCGTTCTCCTAAGGTCAGAGTGGGTTCTCCCATTATTCCAGAGACAATATGAAGGCTTTTTTGGCGATTCGAAGCCAGATTCTTGAGTTATGTTCCCATTCGTAGTTTTTTTCACATATCTACTTAGATCTACTACACCTCTTCTCTCAGTTTCATAGATCTACGCCCGTTATGGGTAGATTTAAGTGTTTGGACGCCAAAAATGATGCGTTTTGGTCTTGGATGTGTTTGGAGAAGAGATATAAGGAGGATCCTTGGTTAATCGGTCCTGTTTTCTTGTGCGTTTCCATTTGATAGGGTTTTCATCAAATCCTTTGAGGTAGGTGGCTTAACTCTCGATTCTTCTTTCTTAGAACTTGAAGGCTTAGTTTCAAATTGTTTTCCATGATTGAAATGGTTTGTTTACCTATTGTGAAAGAATGGTGGAAACCCTTTTTTAGTAATGGGTGATGGGAAATTGTCTTTTATTGGAAAGTGGTTGTTGAAGTAAATTTAAAATGGTGATTTTAAATTGTCTCTGGTTTTGCTACTTGAAAGAAATGGTTTTCAATAAAAGGGGGTGCTTTATTGAACGGTTTTGAACACACATGGTTTTGGGCATGGACATGCATGGGTTGTGGTGTGTGTTCATGTTCATTGGAATGGAAATGGGCGAGAAGTTCCCCCATCAAAATTTTGGGATGGATAAGGGTGAGAAGTCCCCCCATCAATAGGTTGGGATGGATAAGGTCATGAAGTACCCCCGTTAAGGTAGTCTACTAAGTGATTACTTTGTTGAAGGATAACTCACCACTCACGAGCATAGGGAGGTCTCAGTTGTATGCATGGTTGGTGGTGTGGATTCGTGAAATGGAACGAATGTGCCAGATGGAAATATGAATGGAATTGTGATCTTTTCTTGATTTCATTTCTTGAGAAAGATGTGTTTTTTGGTAAAATTGTTTTGACATGGAATTTGTTATATTGTGAACTGGTTTTGGAATTTTTTTATATAAATTGATTTATATAAATGTGCAAACATGTTTTATCCTAGAGGCATGGGTTGGGAAGTCATCAGGAAAAACCTACTGAGTTTCATTACTCACCCCTTTCATTGGCATGTTGGTTCTTTTTCAGATGTCATATACCGGGATGTTGGAAAAGGTAAAGCATCACATATTTATAGCACTACTCGTGATGCTTGGGGTGGTTCGTGATGTTGGAGCTTAGAGCTTGTGGATCATGGAGTTGGGTTGTCGTCTTGTGGTCTTTTATTTTGTCTTTCAGCTGTTTACTCTGATTTAGTGTTGGTTTCCGTTGTGGTACTTTTGGTTGGATTTTGATAAAATAAATGGATGAGTTCTATTATCTTTTATCATGCATCATTTAGTAGATTTGTTTGGTTATTCTTGTTGTCTTTGTGGTATATTCATAAAGGTTAAATCATCCCCCACTTGTTTTAAAACCCTTCGGCATTTATTTCCAGCCTTTGGCGCCTTGGGGATGTCACTTGAGGCCAAGTAATGACTCGTTGCACTCTCAAGACAATGGGAATTGGTAGGTCCTTACAAATGGTATCAGCTTGTTCGGTCCTTGCCTAACAAGTGGTCATCAATGTTCTCAGTCATGGAGTTGAAATTTCTTTTCGTCTACCCCTTGGGTTGCAATCTAAGACAAGATTAGGATTGTCGAAACTTGAAATGTATAGCATAAAAGGACGTAGATAACCCGTTTATGCTGAACTTCAAGTTAACTGGGAATTGGGTACATAAGTGTTTTGGATACACTTATAGAATCTTGGAAATCTCTTTGTCATGGGTTAGCCATTGAGATGAGCATGGAATGCATTATAGATGAATGAATTCACACTAGGATTGTATAGCCCTTTGTGAAGAATGACTTATGATTTTGGGCAAGGTGCAATTTTTTTAAAAAAATCAAAAATTGATTTTCAAATGAACGATTTTGAAAAGTGGATATTTGGTATATTTTGAAAACGGGTGGATTTTCAAAAAGCGGGTGGGATGTTTTCATTAATGGAAGAACATGTGGAAAAGCTTGATGGTTAGAAAACAGTGATGTGATGATGATGTGATAGAAATTGAAATGCTAAGCCTTCAGTTGCTAAGATGTGTGACTAATGGCGTGCATTGTCTGTATAGAAAATGGCACCTATTAGGAATTGTAGAAACCAACCCGAAGAAGCTATAGAGAATATGGTTGCACCTGAACCATGTGTGAACCAAGAGCTCATTCAAAGTATCATTCAAGAATTCCAGGCTATGGACATAGAGAATCGGAGGGATGAGTCAAGGCATGTAGACAATTTCGTCCAGTTCCAGAAGCAGAATCCACCCATATTCCGAGGTGATTCGGAACCAGAAAGAGCGGAGGTGTGGCTAAGTAGGATGAATCGTATCATCGATTTCATCGGCAGACCAATAGAACTGAAAGTAAAGTTGGCAACGTATATGTTGGAGGATCTTGAATGATAGTGGTGGGAGCTAGTGGTGCAGGCTAAGGTGGATCATGTCCTGGGATGAGAGGAATTTTAGGAGTTGTTCAAAAAACAATTCTATCCTCACACGGTCAAGATCCAGAGGACGAAAAACATTTTCAGCCTGAAGCAGGAGAATATATCTGTCACGGAATATGCGGCTAAATTCATGAATTTAGTGTGCTTTGCATCGGAAGTTGCTGCAAGTGTGTCGCTGAAGGCACGCATCTTTGAATCAAGGTTTCGACATGAGATTCGCTCGAATATAGTTGTGCTCTTTATCACGGATTATTTGGAAATGGTAAACAGAGCAATGGTAGGTGAAAGAGATATCTCAGGAGTTATGGGAGGAGGAAGTATGATGATACCCACAGGAATGGGTAGGAACTCTAATGTTGGGAACAAGCGGAAGAGGGACACCTACTTCCAAGGTGGGTGTGTGAATCAGAATCAGATGGCTGGATCGACGAATCTTCCTCCCCAACCCATGATGAAAGCTGGGTGTTTTCAATGTGGCTCGATTGATCATATAAAGCAAGAGTGTACGACGCAACCTAGACAATGTCACAATTGAAAACAGATGGGGAATCTACATCGCTATTGTATAAATACTCTGATGTCGGGTGCACATGACACTTCCCAGGCGTCGCAAGCATCGTATGCTTCGATAAGACGAGGACAAAAAAGTTAGTCTTGTCAGCATAATAGAGCTAGACATTCTGATTCCTGAAATACCATGACTCCTCAACCATGGAAATGTCATTAAGGCAACAAGTAGAACAGTGCAGCGGTGAAGCAATTGTATGGAGCTAAGAGGATGATTGTTGATGATCATGCTGGACCATCAACAGTAAGAGGTACGATTCTTTTGAATTCTAAATTTTTTAAAGTGTTGTCTGATACCGGTGCATCACATTCCTTCATTGCTTCTTGTGCTATTTAATTGCTATGTTTAAAACTGTAAATTATGCCTTCTGTGTGGAAACTGCAAACTCTTCTTGGTGAAATAGAATGTCAAGCCTTAGTGTGTCGAGCATGCGCTATAACTGTTGATGGAGCTGACCTAGAATGGGACTTCTCCATGTTGGATATGGATGTCTATGATGTAATCTTGGGTATGGATTTGTTGAAATGGTTTAAGGGTCACATTGATTATTATAGGATAACGGTTAGTTTCACAACTGAGGACGACATCGACCATCTCTTTAGAGGAGAAAAGTTAGTCAAGATACGTAAAAAGAGCTTGTTGGCACCAATGGTAGGAATGACTTCTTACCAATTGGCTACGTTGACTTTGGCGTCATTGGAAGAGAGTGAGGAAAATAGTTTTCCAGCTATGGTGGATCAATTTCCTGATGTTTTTCCTAAAAACTTCTCAGGATTACCACCTATAAGAGAAGTGGAGTTTACGATTTATCTCCTTCTAGGGACCAGTCATATTTCCCTTCCATCTTATAGGATGGAACCAATAGAGATACGTGAAATTGAAAGTGTAGTTAGAGGAGCTGGAAAGAAAGGGTTTTATTCATCCAAGCATGTCTCCATGGGCAGCACCAGTTTTGTTTATAAATAAAGCATATGGAACTCTTCATATATGTGTTGATTATCGTAAACTTAACCAAGTTAAGATAAAGAACAAATATCCACTTCCACACATTGATGATCTGTTCGATCAATTAAGGGGAGCTCAGTGGTTCTCCAAGATTGAATTATGATAAGGATATCACCAGTTGTGAGTTCAGAAGGAGGATATTCCGAAGGCAGCCTTCAAAAGCAGATATTGCCACTATGAATATGTAGTCATGCCTTTTGTCCTTAAGAATGCACCAACAATCTTTATGGAATTGATGAATCAGATATTTCAGTGATATCTGGATTCTTTTGTTGTGGTGTTTGTGGATGATATATTGGTATATTCAAGAACAAGTGCTGAGCATGAGCAACACTTGAAGATAGTGTTGGAAATCTTGAGAGACCATCAGTTGTATGCCAAATTATCAAAGTGCGATTTTTGGATAAAAGAGGTATGCATTCTAGGCCATGTTGTTTCTGAGAAAGGTGTTTTAGTGGATCCAGAGAAGATATAAGTAGTTATTTCTTGGCAACCGCCGAAGAATGTCTTTGAAATAAGAAGTTTTCTTGGTCTAGTTGGTTATTACCGACGCTTTGTCTGTGACTTCTCACGACTAGCTTCTCCTATGACAGCATTGACAAAGAAGAACAGTGCAATTCAATGGACTGAAGAATATCAGAGATCTTTTCAAGAGTTGAAATTTCGCCTTACATCAGCACCAATATTGAATTTTCCAAAATCAGGATAGGGGTATGTGATGTATTGTGATGCTTCGGGAATAGGTTTGGGTTGTGTTTTCTGCAAGGAGACCATGTGGTTGCTTATGGCTCAAGGTAGTCGAGGGTGGATGAGACAAATTACCCAACGCATGATTTGGAGTTGGTTGTGGTCGTCCATGATTTGAAAACATGGAGACATTATCTCGTTGGTGAGAAATTTACTGTGTTTACAGATGCTAAAATAATGAGACACATTTTATCAGAGTGAGATTTGAATCTAAGGTACAGGAGATGGATGGTGTATCTTAAAATGTTTGACTTTGACATAATGTATACATCGGGTAAGGGAAATTCGGTGGCTGATGCATTAAGTATAAATTTGTATACTCAGTTGGTGAAAGAAGCTTCAGACGAATGGAAGTTGATTGCGGTATTAGCCGACATGCATGTGGAATGTGAAGACGGAGGTGATTTTTCTGTTTTATTTTCAGCTACACTTGTTCCTGATTTGGTGGAGACTTTGTAAAGGAGGCATTGACATCTGATGGAGACTGTGTTGCAATGAGTTCAAAACTCAATGGTGGGGAGACCATTGACAGATTGAAGCTGGATGGAAGTTTAGTTGGGCGATTTTGAGAACGGATGGTGGTACCTTTAGCTGCCCAGGAAAAACATCTTCATTCTTACCACCATTCAAGATGGGTTGAACATCTGGGTACACAGAAGATTTATGAGGTGTTGAAGGCATAATTTTGGTGGTGTGGCATGAAACTAAAGGCACGTGAATTTTTTTCAGGGTTTTTAACTTGTCAGCAAGTTAAAGCAGAACACCAGTGGCTAGCTGGTATGTTACAGTCCTTACCTATCCCAGTGTGGAAATGGGATCAGATAGCAATGGATTTTGTTAAAGGTCTTCCAAGAACAGTCTGGAAACACGGTGCCATTTTGGTGATAGTGGATCTTCTAACCATGTCATCCCATTTCCTCCCGATTCTTGAAACTTGTACGGTGGAAGATATTTAAAAAATAAATATCCAAGAAGTGGTAAAGAGACATGGTGTACCAATGTCTATAGTCTCATACAGATATTTGAGGTTCATATCTCGTTTCTAGAAATCATTATAGCAACCCATGGGGACTCAGTTGATGATGAGTACGGCGTATCATCCTCAGACAGATGGTTAATCTGAGCGGATGATACAGTCGTTAGAAGACATGTTACATGCTTGTGTACTGGATTTTGGTGGCTCATGGGAGGAGCATATACCGTTAGTGGATTTCTCATACAATAACAGTTATCAGGCCTCGATACACATGGCTCTGTTTGAAGCATTGTTTGGGCATCCCTGTCGTTCTCCACTATGCTGGGTGAAAACTGGTGAAACAAGACTAGTCAGGATGAGCCTTGTCCAAGAAACAATGAAGAAGATTCAGTTGATTAGAATGATGATGGATACGACTCAGAGTCGTCAGTAATCTGATGAAGATCACCGTCGAAGACTGTTGTCGTTCATAGTGGGTGATCATGTCTTTCTGAGAATCTCTCCAAGGCATGGACAACGTCATTTTGAGAAGTAGGGAAAATTATCTCCCCGATATATAAGCCCATTTACGATACTGGAACTGGTTATAGAGGTGGAATATTGGTTGGAATTACCACCATGGTTCAGTTCGGTGCACAATCTGTTCCATGTATCTCAGTTGAAGAAGTATCGTCCCAATCCTGACCATGTGATCAGATGGGATCACATTGACCTAGAGCTGGATGCTTCATTAGTACATATCTGTGTACAGATAGTGGATAGGAAATAGAAAGTCTTGTGTGGAAAAAGAATCACTCTGGTGTAGGTATTATGGTAGCATGGTCATATTCAAGAAGAGACTTGGGAACGTGAGAAAGAGATGAAAGAGCAGTGGCCAGAACTCTTTCAGGAAAGTGATGATTTCTACATTCCTAGGACGGAAAGGCCAATGGTGGTGATAATGTAGTACCCCATGTTTCTGGAATGTAACCCTTACTTGAAGATTTTATTAGTTTTAAAGTTAAGGGTGTTGAATGGGAGAGTCGGGGGAACATGGAAGGATGATTTGAGGTAAAGGGGATGTCGCACTGGAGGTGCACGGTTTGTCTAAACCGTGTGGCCAAACCGTGCGCAGTGGGTCTTGGAGGCAGTGGCATCTGCACGGTCGGTGCACGGTTTGTCAAATCGGGTGACCCAACTGTGCGAGAAGTGTGGATGAGGCAGTAGCTAATGCACGGTTAGTGCATGGTTTGACAAACCGTGCAGACTAACCCTGCGGTCACTTAAAATTAGATCCTTAAATTATGGATCTAACTCGTTTTTCCTCTAATTGCCTCATTAAAGCTCTTAAGCGGCCCTAACTCAGGATTTTTGTTCTCTTATGGTCAAATAGGGTTCTCTCATCATTCCAGAGGTGATCTGAAGGCTTCTCTTGGTGATTCGAAGCCGTATTCTTGAGGTATGTGACCGTTCTTGGTTGTTTTCTTAGATCAACATAGATATTCTTCTCCTCTTCTCTCGGTTTCTTAGATCTACGCTCACTATGGGTAGATCTAAGTGTGTGGATTCCAAACATGATTTGTTTTGGTCTTGGTTGTGTTAGGAGAAGAGATCTAAGGAGGATCCTTGGTGAATCGGGCCGGTTTTCTTATGCGTTCTCCATTTGTTAGAGTTTTCGTCAAAAACATTGAGGTAAGTGGCTTCACTCTTGATTCCACTTTCTTAAAACTTGAATGCTTAGTTTCAAATTATTTTCCTTGATTGAAATGGTTTGTTTACCTATTGTGAAAGAATAGTGGAAACCCTTTTTAGTAACGGGTGATGAGAAATTGTGTGTTTTTGGAAAGTGGTTGTTGTAGTAAATTTAAAATGGTGATTTAAAATTGGCTCTAGTTTTGCTGCTTGAATGAAATGGTTTTCAATAAAAGGGGGATGCTTTATTGAAAGGTATTGAACACACTTGGTTTTGGGCATGGACTTTCATGGGTTGTGGTGTGTGTTCATGTGCATTGGGATGGATAAGGGAGAGAAGTCCTTCCTATAAAAGGGTTCGGATGGATAAGGGCGAGAAGTCCTCCCATCAATAGGTTGGGATGGATAAGGTCGTGAAGTACCCCCGTCAAGGTAGTCCACTAAGTGACGATTTAGGGGAAGGATAACTAACCACTCACGAGTATAGGGAGGTCCAGGTTGCATGCATGGTTGGTTGTGTGGATTGGTGAAATGGAACAAATGTGCCAGATGGAAATGCGAATGGAATTGGGAACTTTGCTTGATTTCTTTTCCTGAGAAAGATGGGTTTTGTTGGAAAATGGTTTTGACATAGAACTTTTTATATTGTAAACTATTTTTGGAATTGTTTTATATAAATTGTTTTATATAAATGTGCTAACATGTTTAATCTTAGAGGCATGGGTTGGGAAGTTATCAGGGAAAACCAACTGAGTTTCATTACTCACCCCCTGCTTTGGCACGTTGGTGCTTTTGAAGATGTCATATACCGGGATGTTGGCAAAGGTAAAGCATCACATATTTATAGCACTACTTTGTGATGCTTGGGCTGGTTCATTATGTTGGAGCATGGATCTTGTGGAGCATGGAGTTGGGTTGTCTTCTTGTGGTCTTTTAGTTTGTTTTTCCGCTGTTTACTCTGATTTAGTGTCGGTTTCCACAGGGGTACTTTTGGTTCGTTTTTGATAAAATAAATGGTTGAGTTGTCTTAGCTTTCATCATGCATCATATAGTAGATTTGTTTGGTTAATCTTGTTGGCTCTGTGGTATATTCTTAAAGGTTAAATCATCCCCCACTTGTTTTGAAACCCTCCGGCATTTATTGCTAGCCTTTGGCACATTGGGGATGTCGCTTAAGGCTAAGTAATGACTCGTTGCACTCTCAAGCCAATGGGAATTGGCGGGTCATTACATAATTTGAGAGAAGGGGAAGTGCCCTTTTATAAGAGGGGTGAGGGGCACCTTAGAAAAAACATAAAATATTATTTTGTAAAAAATTAATTTTTTGTTTCTAGTGGATCGAAAATTAATTATTAAAGTCTAAGGTGGGTATGGGTCTAGAAACACTCAACCAATATGTTTTAGACAGGTTTAGGTCACCATATTAACCTTAAATTTTAGATTTAACTCTTAGTTAAATAGTTTTATATTTACCATGTCTCTTTCTATTTTTATATTATATGGTTAATAAACATACAATAAAATTCCATTCGAATCCCAATTGGTTCATTAATGTCATATATATTATTATATAAGTATTTTGTCCTATCCTTAGATTTTTAAGACTACTATATAAATTAATAATATAATATTTTTTTTAAAAATATTTTATGTCAATTTTGAAACTTTTTGGTATTTGTTTTTTGTTAAAATCATAACAGCATGATTACATCAAAAAAAATTGATTGAATCAAACCTATCAAGTTAAATTAACATATAAAATTATTTTACTTCATAAGAAGTCTCAAATTACATTTATTTGGTTATTTGAAATATTAATTATTTTAATCTTTTATAAATAAGGTAATTACTGGATCATAATTGTGTCATACATAACATAATTATATAATATCTAAAAATTATAAATAAAATACCATTATGTAAGAAGTCTATTTTTATTTCTAATGAATATTTATAGTCTCATTTATCTTATTTATAACCATATATTAAAAATGTTTTAGTTATGAAATCTTGAATTTAACACTATTAACTCTTCTTTAAATTAAATAATATTAAATTTCCTAATCTAATCCAAGTGGACCTAAAGGATCAAATTTTAATCCTACGGGTTTTTTGGTCGAATTAAACTTATCCAATTGAATTAATACATGTGTTAGGGTAATAATAATATCATTTTTATCTTTAATTACCCTATTTACTTTTAACCATGGTAAATAAAAGTCCAATGTTACTATTCACCAACAATTATTTTTATCTTATTGAACCAAATATTAATTGCCTATATCAATCGTGTCTCTTGGATTTTTGAAATTCAATTCACAAAAGTTGTAAAATTATTTTTTATGAAAATTTGAAAATGTTCCTAGGAGGTGGGTAAAAGACGGTAAAAAGTTCAATAAAAATTTTATATATCTAAATTTATTATAAAATGAATCCAATGAGTTATATTGAACATATATAGGTAATATGTATATATTTTTACCTAAAATAAATTTTAACTGAATAAATAATTATTTAAATAAAAAGTCGGTTTTAAACAAAAACTCAGTGTTTCCACTATTCATCAAAAATAGAATGTTTTCAGAAAAATACCAATATTTCACCCCCAAGATAATTTTGATATTCTGAAATCAAAAATTAATTCTATTTTAACAAATTAAAAACATAGAAGTTTCATTTATTAATTTAAAATAAATTCCTGTTGTCAAAACCAAAAGGCATATTTTTAAGAAATAATAACTATCAAAAGATTGATACTTGTTTATGATCAATTTCAAAGTGAAATTATTTCCCATGAATAACATTGGATTAAAAGGTAAACATACAATCAATTTATCCTTACAAAATATTAAAATGTATAATTTAACACTATAAATTATTTTGATTAAAAAAGATGTTTTCAGTTAAAATATAATATTTCTCAGTATTCACCCAAATATGAATGTTTTTAGAAAAACACCAAAAATTTATTGAAACTAATTTTTTATGTCCCGATTCTAATGAAGTAGTTTTTTTTCGTATTTAATATATAAAAGATTAAAATATTGGATTTAAAAAAGGGTTCTCCATTAAAAGGCGGTAAAATTGCATTATTTGAAAAATAGTTCTTTTATCTGAAAAAAATGAATTTATTCATAAAGTATGTCTATGAATCTCATAAAATGGATTCTAAAAATATAAGGATTATATAAAGTTTAAAATTTAGTTAATACAATTTGTAACCACTTTTGAATGGCTAGTTTTGTATGTTGTGGTGCGCTTGAACTCGATGTTGCGTGTAGTGAAAGTTATTGAATTACATTGAAGAAATAACATACTATGAAATCTTGGGGTGTTACATTATTCCCTCCTTTAATAAATTTCATCCTCGCAATTTTAAATTTTTCTTCTAAAATAAAGTGTTGAAAATAGAAAATACCTATGTGGGAAAACCCACATCATAAATTGGGTTAATAAAATTTAGTCTTAATAAGAAGAAAAGGAGAATAAAAAAGTCACCACCAAATTATGATCTCAATTAGGAAAACATTGGTAGCAATTAGAGACACATTATTAGAGGAGAAATGTAAATATTTATAAGAAATTATTGAGGTTGTCATTCACAAACAATTGTAGAATTGAGGTCCTCAATTCCATCAATATATGATGATTTAAAATATCATCAGTTTGACAAAACATTAGGTATTAGGATAACAAATTTTGATTTCTAAGATCCCTTACCGAATGTTTTCAGAATTAATTTCTTCATATAATAATAGAATATACATATATATATACTTGACATGTAGAGTTCCATCCTTTAACTAATTTCTACCACAAACTCATGTTTCACTCTAAAAGATAATAAAACATAAAAAATATTATATTTATCCTATACGAATAGGGTTAAAAATGAATTTATAATTCATCTATGAAGCCTTAAAAAACTAAATTATTCAATCCAGGACAATATGTGGGACAGTGGTAGGTGATACACCCTTGTCTCTCTTCGGTTGCTGGTTCAAGTCTCGTGGCCTTGCCGGACGCGACGGGTTTCCGCCCGACCTCCGGGTTGTCCTTTTTATGGAAATACAAAAATGATCTCAAACTATAATTATCCAAAATACTTCTTTCCAAACTCACAGTCCAAAATTTATAAGGATGTTAAACACAATGAATATCATTTTTCCACGTAATAACGTAAGAACATCTTCATCATGTATTCTTTTAAAACACCACAACATCCTAAATTACCATAAAACCGTATCGATTACATTCATGCTCCCCTATTCCTTATAAAATACTCTATATACTCCTTCTATCAAAAAATATTGAATACACTGACAATTATGAAATAAGAAAACTATTATTCAGTTCTATGGAAGTCAAGAATATCCAATATAATTTATCCAAATCAACCATCTCTTATTCCAAAATCACCACCTCATTATTAGGACGATATTAAGGATTATATTTCCTTCAACCACATATTTTTCAATGAAGTGTAGCTTACTATTAAGTCACTTTTCATAGAACCATATAATCTCAAATCATCAATAAAATAGTATTGCAGTACAATCCTTATTTATCTCCATAATTCATATAACCAATATATTGCAAATATAACAATCAAATGAAATAATTTAATAATTACAACATAAGAACACTTGTCATTCCTCTTCATCTAAGGTAGTATCATAACATGATTATTATCTAATAGAATCATTTAATTTATACTATGACAACTTGTTCATTGATTCTTGTAGCGTCCCAACACCTTACAAATAAAGCATTCGACATTTGAAACTTTTTTCTTACCCTTGCAATCACGTACTTGGTGTGCTTTATCACCACACTTATAAAAAATGCTCATTCCCTTCAAGCATGTACCAGGGTTTTTATACCAACATTTACTGTAGGATGGATATTCAACTTTTCCCTTCTTTCCCTGACTTCCAATCCTTCCACTAGGCACCATTTCTAAACAATGGCATAAACTAGATTATTTTATGAATCGCAATACATAAATCCAAACTTGTAAGACACTTAACATAAATATAACAGTTTATGGATATAATCCATAATCATAATAATGTTTTCCTTGAGGATGTATACACACATAAACCCTTCATAATGGTTTGTAATGAAAATTAGAATTATCCTAACCATATACCCTTGGGAGTGTCGTAACCAAGAGTGCAGCTTTTACCATTATCGTGCACCAGTTCCCATTCAAGTCTAGCTCAAAGTAGTGTTTTCAGGTTTAACCCCTAGTAACATCTGTGCTAGAACTGTCTCTACCTGATCGTATCCAGACAAGGATGTATTTCATGGAAAACTCATAAAATCTATACCTTACCAAAATTCTAGAATGTTATTCTACATTAATCCTAAAAGTCTATCTTAGGTTAATGTGCTCTAATCAGAGTTAATTTAAATCTAGTTGCTAAGGATATTACTAAACTTCCTCTGATAACAAATTTAATTCCCCGATCCTAGATTCCCAAGGTCAGTACATTATTTTAATACATTGGCATGATTACAAGGAATCATGACTCGAAGACCGATCAGTTTAGCAGTCTTGGAAAAAAGATTGCATACACAAACATTACATTACAATTTCTAACATACAACACAAAAAAACATTGAGAATTACATTATTCCCTTAGCATAACCCTGCATCTCAAACATAAAACACTTCTTGGGATCCTAGGAAAATAAATGCATAACAAAGGGGTGAGCTCAGACTCTCAGTAAGGATAAATAATTTAGCGGAAGCTATAAAATTTTAAGGCAAGATGTGTAATAAAAAAAATCTTTTTAAACCTAAACCTGAACATAATATGGAAAAAATAAATCAAAAATTACCATATAAAAATGAACATGGATATTCTACAAGTTAAATAATCACATGTAATAACTAATTTCTTAATGATGGAATGTCTAACGCCAGAAATCATTACCACATAATCATGGCATTGTTCCAAGACTACAAAAAAATTATTTTGTCAAGGCCTTGTACCAAGAAACTAGTTTGTCTCATGAGATATACCAATGCAACTAGGATCTATAGTAGGCTCCACCTATCACTTACTAATTCCACTACATTCCTCATATGAAATGGTTGAAACATAACAAAAACATTAGTATTAAAACTGGCATACGAAATGTCAATACATTATCCATAAAACATTAATGGTATAAAAATAACACATCCATAGTCAAACATATCACGAATAGTTCAATACAATATGGAAGTTTTTATCATAATAAATCAACTTCAAACAAGTTTAAAATCCATCAAAGGATGTCGACATATATGAAAATTATTTGTAAAAATCTTGGAGAGAAATATCTCTTTTTCAAGAAAACAATTAAAAGTCGCCAAATTTTAGTTGGGATTTGGATTAGTGGTAAGCACCCCTTAATTATAAATGAAAAATGGGGGTTCAAAACCCATTGGGTGTATGGTACTATAGCAGTAATGTAGTAGCGGCGGGTACTATAGTGGCGGCAGGTCACTGTAGCGATAGTAGGGTATTGTAGCAGCAGCGGTTACTTCACAATATTGTAGCAGCACAGTATTATAGTAGTACAATTCATAGAATGGGCCTTGGGCCATGTAATGGGATAATTTTCCACTGGGCCTTCAGGAAATATAATGGGTATCCCTCTACCCAGTTAAAGGGGCATTTGCTTTACTTTAATAATAAATGAGGCTTCGGCCCCAACCTTTTAAAAAAATAAAAAATTTAAAAGTCAGACAATCTAAAATGGAAGACATTTAAAGAAACATTTTTATCAAAGTGTCCCATACAACTTTGAAACTTTTATAAGGAATTAACATTTTAAAAACATTGATGTGCATATAAATAAATCCATAAAAACCATTTTGAATACATGGACATTAATGAGAATGATTTAGAAGAATAAATATTTAAATCATTTAGAATGATGTTTTAGTGAAAATCCCATTAAGAATAATCCCTTTGATAACTATTTTATGAATCATGGAAGTAAATAATAAATATTTCCCAATATATACTTATGTAAAAACATTCTCGGATAGTAAATAGATTGTGAAATTAACACTTACATTGCACTTTCCTATAGTCAAGGGCACGTTTAAACTTCTGTATAATGACCATTGTATATTATTAGATTATACAAGAACCATATTAAGATTTATTATATCATAAATGATTCATTTATGACTTTATACTACCCATTTAATATTAATTTCCATGTTAAATTTAAATTTCGTGTGATAATTGCTTTCTTTATCTTATGTGTTTTAACGTGTTACTCTTTATTGTATCACTTAGATCAAGATTGTAATACTTATAGAATATAAAACATGATATATATATATTTAATATATATTTAGAATATAAATATATATAATAGACATATATATGAAATGGAAAACACTGTTTATGGAGACGGTAGTCCGTACGAACGCATAAATGTTGTTTCTGTTTTCATATCGTATTGCACGGAAATAAGTGAATAAGATATATGTAAGTACATATATATATATATATATCTCCAGTATAAATATTATATCATATATTACATACTTATTAATGATATATATTTTATAATCATCATTGATTGGTGAACGAGGAAATGAATCTCATCACGTCGTGGAAACGGTAATCTGTACGTACGCACGAGCGACAATATCATTATATTGATAGAGAAATCATTTTTAATTGGATGTTATATCATATATAAATAATAATTAACATGTTATACTTATTATTTAATTCAGTTACACTCATTATTATATCCATCCAAATAATGAAGTGTTTGAATAACAAACTACACCACGACGAGGAGATGGTAATCTGTAAGTACGCACGTATGGTGACAATTAAATTTATAGGATGGATAGAATAATGAATATGGTTTTACCATTTTTATAATAACATCACATTATATAAAATATATTGGAGTTAATATTTTAGAATGTGAAAAACAAAGAATGAGGAAGTGGAAAAATAAAAGAACTTGAAAGAGGGTGGTGAAATCATTACCTCTTCTTTGGGTTCTTCCTTTTGATTTGATCAAAAGGGCTCACTAGGAAAACTTTTTTACCAAAGGAAGTCCTATAATATAAATTTAGGATAGTTGGGTTGATATTTGGTCAGGGGTTCGCTGAGACAAATATTTTTGGAGGTGTGAATTTGGGATAAGGGAAAGTGCCCTTTTATAAGAGGGGTGAGGGGCACCTTAGGAAAAAATTATAATATTACTATATAATAAATTCATTTTAGGTTTCTAATGGCTCTAAAATAAATTATTAATATGAACAGGTGGTTATGGATCGAAAAACATTCAACCAATGTGATTTATATAGGTCTAGGTAACCATATAAACCTTAACGTTTAAAATTAACTCTTAGTTATATAGTTTGACATTTACCATGACTCTTTGTGTTTTTATATTATATGGCTAATAAACTTACTATAAAATGTTAATCGAACCCCAATTGGTTCATTTATATCATATATATTATTATATATGTCTTTTGTTAGAACCTTATATTTTTAGGACTATTATATCAATTAATAATATAAAATTTGTTTTAAAAACTATTTTATGTCAATTTTGACACCATTTGGTAATTGTTTCAAGATAAAATCATAACAGCGTGATTACTTCAAAAAAAGGATTAAATAAACCCTAACATGTCATATTAACCTATAAAATTATTTTACTTCATCAAAAGTATCATATAACATTTATTTGGGTATTTATAATGTCAATTAGTTTAATCTTTTACTAATAATGTAATTACTGCATCATCATTGTGTCATAAATAAATTTAATTATATAATTTATAAAAATTATATATAAAATTCCATTATGTAGGGAAATATTTTTTGCTTTTTAATTAATATTTATAGTTGAATTTATCTTATGTATAACCCTATATTAAGAATGTTTTAGTTATGAAAACTTGAATTTAACACTTTTAACTCTTATTCAAATTAAATAATAATAAATGTCCTAATCTAAAACAAGTGGACTTAAATGATCATATTTGATACCGAAGGGTTTTTTTGGTCGAATTAAACTTATCCAATATAATTAAGACATGTGTTAGGGTAATAATAATATCATTTTTATCTTTTATTACCCTATTTACATTTAACTGTGGTAAATAAAAGTCAAAAGTTACTATTCATAAAAAACAAATTTCTTATTGTACCAAATTTTTCTTACTGATATCAACAATGTCTCTCATATTTTTTAAATTCAATTCATAGAAGTGGTGAAATTATGTTTTACGCAAAGTTACAAATTCTCCTACGAGGTGGGTAAAAGACGTCAAAAAGTTCAATAAAATTTTTATATATCTAAACATATAATAAAATGACTCAATGAATTATATTGAACTTATGTAGATATTATGTATAAATTTTTACCTAAAATAAATTTAAATTAAATAAATAATTATTTAAAAAAATTTCGGTTTTAACCAATAACTTAGTGTTTTTCACTATTAATCCAAAATTAAATTTTTTTTGAATAATACCAAAATATCAACCAAAGATAATTTTGATATTTTGAATTAAAAAATGAAGTATATTTTCAAAATTAAAAACATATAAGTTTCCTTTATTAATTTAAAATTATTTCCCATTGTCCAACCCAACAGGCATATTTTTAAGAAGTAATAACTATCAAAAGATTGATAGTTATTTATGTTCAATTTCGAAGTGAAATTATTTACAATGACTAAAATTTGATTAAATGGTAAAAATATATTCTATTTATACTTACAAACCATTAAAATTTATAATTGACCACTATATATTATTTTGATTTAAAAAGTTGTTTTCAGTTAAAATATAATATTTTTCACTATTCACCAGAATATGAATGTTTTTAGAAAAAAACCAAAAATTTATTGAAACTAAATTATTATGTCCCGATTCTAAAGAAAAAGTTTTTTTGTCAAATTGAATATATAAATTATTCAAATATTGTATTTAAGAAGGGTTCACTATTAAAAGGCGGTAAAATAGCATATTTTAAAAATTATTTCTTTTATTTGAAAGAAATTAATTTATTCTCAAATTACTTCTAAGAAACTCATAATATGGATTCTAAAATTAAAAGAATTATATTAATATCAAAATTTAGTTATTACTATTTGTAACCGCTTTTGAACATCTAGTTTGATAAGTTATGGTGCTCTTGAACTCGGTGTTGCGTGTAGTGAATGTTATTGAATTAATTTGAAGAAATAACGTACTATTAAATCATGGGGTGTTAAAGATTTTATAAGAGGTTTTTACATATATGACCTATTATTTATGGTATTTAATTCATTCAATAAGTCTTATAATATTCTATCATACACATCTTATTTATACATTCCCTCTTATACACATGGGCTTTCATACAAAACTTATCATATATGTGATATATCATACATGTTGGGTTTTCTTATATGGATAGACTCACCTATATGGTCAGTTATATTATGATATTATCATCCATTTATATTTTATTCAAGAATAAAACTTTAAACCAATGAAATTAATAACATCATGTAGACTTTATTAATGTTATTTGAGAATATAGATAAAATAATGAAAATAAGAATAAAAATCATGTTAATAAATAAAAATCATGACCCAAAAATCAATGAATAGATTTTAAATTAATTCTAAAAATGAATAAAAAATAAAAAATTAAGATTGAAAACCATTTGAATTTTTAATTCTAGATTCACTTTGTCAGAGGAAATTCATAATTTATTTGAAATTATACGGAATTAATGATGAAATATTTTACAATCCAAAAAAATAATTAAAAAATAAGTGCCTTGATAAAAGTACAATGGCCTAGTGGATATAGGATTGGGGAGCTCACATACAAATGACTCGAGATATGAAATAATTGTATCATAGCATAAGGATTAAGTATAAGGTTTGGAATTTATTATGAAATGTTTAAGTTGATTTATAATCAGTACTGCTAAGGATATTTAGTACATATAGTCATAACAAAGAACATTTTAAAGGATACAATGGATAACAGTTTCCTGATCATGAAACATATCGGTAAAATATGAATGAAACTATAGTAATCAAACTGGAACTATAAATGTGGGGTCATGTATCACATAGATCTAGGTCTCTTTATTGTTATTTTATGATTATTTTTATTGCATATGGGGATATTCTCTTTGGATTTGATAATAAAGAGATCCATTGAAATCCTTATCATTTACAATAAGTTTATGATCGAGAAATATCTAGTAGACATCTATTAGGGAATTCAAAGAAAGGTAAATCATATTTTACATCTGTGAGTGATGAAAAATAGAGATATAATCAACTAATGATATGTTGTGGTATATCTATTGATGAATAAAATAGGACCTCGATAGGATTAGACAGTGATCTTAATACTTGGTGGTATCAATTTCTTATAAGTTGATAAAATAATTCATTGATATTTTCTAAATTCTTATATTTTTTGGGTTGAATTTAGTGAGATATTGATCTCCTTTTTGTGAGGGATTAGTGAATCTATAAATTTCTATCTGACTTTTAATGGTATATGACTGAGATTGAATTGATTAAAGTTCCACCTAGGGTTATTTAATCATATTGGATATTTAAAATTATAGAAGTGTATCCGAAGCATTGCCGAATTTGACAGATCTAATGTATTAATTGATGTACTCTTTTGAATACATTCTAGAGTGGGTTTCTCCATGGATAGTAGACATTTAGAGTTCTCTAAATTTGAGTAAACAATTCATTTATTCATAACTTCTATGGGAGTTTAATAAAAATGGGAATGTATTATGTTACATGTCATTTAGTTAGATATTTATTATTGGATTTGGATTTGTTTAACTGTTTGATATAGATAATAAATATAGTGGGAGTATGATAATATGGTTGATGTTGAGTTCTTTGATAGCAAAAAAAATTTAAATCTTACCTTACTAATTGTTATGTAAGAGCCTAGATAGAACCTTCCTATATTTATTGGCTAAATCCTAGATATCCATAGTCAATGATGAAAAAATTTAGAAGAGGTCATAATAGGTGGTGTGATATTATGATAATTTTTTTCGATTCTATTTTGATAAAAGTGAAGATAACATGTATATCCTGATTAATCCTTATTAGTAATTAAAATATTTTATATTATCATTATTCTTAGTGGGAATATGGATGTTTGTATAAAAAAATAGTAATATTATCCCCACACTATGTAATACATACCCATTATTACATTATGTGTTCATCGATAGATTGATGTTATTTCTAGTGATATAAAATAATCCTAGTGTGGTGAGATCATAAGTAGTTTTTTGAAGTATCATGGATACAAGTGAGGGTTGGGGATATATAATCATTGATCAAAGTGACGATCCTTGCGATGAATATTTTTTTACCTTAGGTAATGTGACAGTGGAAATAACTAATTATTTATGTTAAAAGTCAGTTTTAACCAATAACGCAATGTTTTTTCACTATTCATCAAAAATTGAACGGTTTTAGAAAAATTCCAAAAATTCACCCTAAGCTAATTTAAATATTCCGAATCTAGAAATGAAGTCCATTTTAAAATATAAAATTTATAAAATTTCAAAAAGTGGGTATTACTATTGATAATGGATAGTTGTATTGGTCGTGGTGTGTTAGAATCTCGAAGTTGCGTACAATACAATCTATCACTTTATTCAAAGTGAAATGTACTGTAGAAGCTTGGGGTGTCACAATCTTCCCTCCTTCAAATAATTTTGTCCTAAAAATTTCTATAGTACTACAAAACAAAATAATTCGGGTGGTTCTTCATCATATATTCCTCTGGTTCCCACGTTGCCTCTTCAATCGAATGGTTTCTCCATGGAAATTTTACCAGATGAGTCGTCCAGTTTCTCAGCACTTGTTCCCTTGTATCAGGAATTTTAATAGGCTCTTCACAATAAGACAGAATAGGTTCGTGTTCAATTTCCTCATAGGTGAGTACATACGTTGGGTTAGACATGTATTTTCTCAACAGTGATACATGGAACACATCATGAACTTTGGAGAGACTTGGAGGCATTTCCAAACTATAACCTACAACTCCAATTCGTTCTAGAATTTCAAAAGTTCTGATGTACCTGGGACTCAATTTACCCTTCTTACCGAAACATATAACACCCTTCCATAGAGATGCCTTCAAGAAAATATTATCTCCTACCTGAAATTCCAAATCCTTCCTTCGGTTCTCAGCGTAGCTCTTTTTCCTACTTTGAGCTGCTTTAATGTGGGTTTTGTTAACCTTCACCTTTTCCATTGTTTCCTCAACATGTTCTGGCCCTACGAGTTTTCTTTCACCAACATCATCCCAACATGTTGGTGTGTGAAATCTCATTCCATATAATGCTTCATATGGTGCCATATGAATACTTGAATGAAAGATATTGTTATAAGAAAATTCTACCATAGTAAATTATTGATCCCACATACCTTGAAAGTCAAGTGAGAAAGATCTAAACATGTCTTCTATGGTTTTAATAGTCCGTTCTGATTGTCCATCCGTTTGAGGGTGGTAGGTAGTGCTCAAATAAAGTTCAGTATCCAGGGCCTTTTGATGAATTTTCTAGAATCATGATGTAAAACGATATCACAATCAGGAACAATCGATAGGGGAACTCCGTGAAGTCTTACAACTTCATTAATATATAGTCTTGCCATATGTTCAAGTGGTAAATCTTCTCTTATAGCATGAAAATGTGCTTAATTGGTAATATGATCAACAATGACCCATATTGTGTCATTCCTTCTAGGAGTATTTGGTATCCCCATGACAAAGTCCGTCATAATATTATCCCATTTCCACTCAGGTATAGGAAGAGGTTGCCCGACTCCTCTGGGTTGTTTCCTTCTAGCAATCACTTTTTGACAAACGGTACATCTCAACACAAAATCAGCAATCTACCTCTTCATGTTGTCCCACCAAAATTTTTCTTTCAAATCATTATACGTCTTAGTACTACCAGGGTGTATAGAGAAATGGCATCTATGATCATCACCCAACAATTCCCTTTTTAGATCAGGTATATTGGGAACACAAAGTCTCTTACCAAATTTCAAAATCCCATCATTATATACAAATTCGATCAATCTCCCATCATTCACATTTTTAATTTTCTTTGGAAATTATTCATCACCATTCTGTGAACTTTTTATCCTTTCTAGTAAGGAAGGTTTTCCGAACATTTGAAAAACAATTGGTATTTGACCTTGTTTTTGTTATTCTTATATCCATATTTAAAATATCCATAAAAATATGATCATTTTCAACTCTCATATTGTTCAAAACTCCATGATACTTTATACTCAAAGCATCTTCCACCTTATTATCCTTCCCTGGGTGGTAGTGTATATTTCAATCATAATATTTGCATAGTTCAAGCCATCTCCTTTTCCTCATGTCGATTTATTTTTGTGAGAAAATATACTTCAAATGCTTGTGATCAGTATAAATCCCACATTTTTCACCATAGAGATTGTGTCTCCATATCTTAAAAGAAATAAATATAGTTTCTAACTAAAGATCATGAGTGGGATAGTTTTGATCATGAATTTTTAGCTATCATGATGCATAGGAAATAACTCTATCATTCTACATAAGGACACAACAAAGTCATTTCTTTGAAGCATCACTATAAATAAAAAACCCATCATTCCCCGAGTGTAGAGTCAAGATAGGAGAATTAACTAATATTTACTTTAGTTCATAAATAAATTCTTCACACTCTTTTTTCAAACAAATTTTACCCCTTTTTATGTGAGCATGGTAAATGGGTTAGCCAATCGGGCAATATTCGGGAAAAAACTCCGATAATAACCTGCTAAACAAATAAAACTGCATACCTCATTTATACTCATTGGTGCTGGGAATTCTTGGATTGCCTTTGTCTTAGAAGGATGAATATAGATTCCATATTTAGATACAATATGGCCAATAAAAAAATCTCCTGAAGCCAGAATCCACACTTACTAAACTCCCTATATAATTCATTTCTTATAAGAGTCATTTGGATAATGCACAAGATTTTTTTGTGATCTTCGTATCTTCTTGATTATATGAAGATATCATAAATAAATAACACTACAAATCCATAAATATATTCCTTGAAAAATCTATTCATTAGATCCATGAAAATATAGGGTGCATTAGTCATCCCAAAAGGCATTTCTGTAAACTCGTAATGCTTTTACCTGGTTTGAAATGTTGTTTTCAGAATGTATTTCTTCTACACAGACAGTTGATGGTATCCAGATCGTAGTTAAATCTTTAAAAAATATTGAGCTCCATGAAGTTGGTCAAATAAATCATCAATGTGAGGTATGGGATACTTGTTTTTTATTGTTATATCATTTATCTCCCTATAATCAATGCACAACCTCATAGATCCGTCATTCTTCATAACAAAAAGGATAGGGGCTCTACATGGAGAAACTCTAGGCTGAATAAATCCCATATTACTAAATTCCTCTAGTTGTTTATTTAGTTCCACTAATTCCACAATGTCCATTCTATAAGGGGTCTTCGATATGGGCCTTGAACCAGGAATTAAATTAATTGAAAAATCAATTTGTCATTCTAGAGGATGTCCTGGTAAATCCTTTGGAAACACTTCAATATATTCTTTCACAATAGGCACATTCTCTGTTTGAACATTCTTTTCCTAACCCATAATTATTTTAAACTCTTCCTCCCTAATAATTGAATTTAGAAGAGCTACTGGTGGTGGATCTTGATAGAATTCAGGTTGCGATGTTTCTCATCTAAAGATAAGGTGCTTTTTATCATCATAAAAAATGGTAACATCCTCTTTACAATAATGTTTCACATCATGGTCTGAATGAAAATCCATTATTAGGATTATATAAAATTCAATCCCGGGTATGACGATGATATCAGCAGATAAATTTCATTTATATGCCCTAATGGGAACTAATTCACAAAACATTGTTGTGATGACACTTCCCTTAGGTTTTTTGACTAACAACTCCCTTGTTAAGATAAATTGAAAATATCTTTTTTTCCTAGAAAAATGGGAAGATATGAAACAATGTGACGATCCAGAGTCAAATAAAGCATTGGATAAACTTGAGGAAACCATTAACTTACTTAACACCACTTCTTTCAGAGATTCAACCTCAGCAGTATTGATCGCATAATCTTTTCCTTGCTTCCTTTTCCTTTTCTGAGGTAAGTTCCCTTGCTTCTTAGGACATTCATTTTCATAATAGCACTTTTCTCTACAATTTTAGCATTCAATGGACTCTTTCGTTCCCTTATAATCATGAGCTAGGTGGCATTTTTCACCACACTTATAACAGACTCCAATTTCCTTCAGGAAAGTACTGAGGTGTTTCTTTCCACATTTACAATAGGATGGATATTTATACTTTCCCTTATTCCCCTTATTTCCATTTCCAATGATCTCAAATGATCTGTTCTTCTCTTAATTTTCTTTAAAGTCATATGATATAGAGAATTTTATTTTTGTCTTCATAGCACATGAGACAGTATATTCGTATGATAAGAAGGATTGTGAGACTAATGCTCACTGGTGGAATGATTTTAACCCAGCAAAGAATCAATTAATCTTACACCTTGGGTTATGAATATAATCTATAGCATGCCTTACTAACCTTGTAATGTTATCCTTATATTATGTGACATTTTCATCCTCTTTTTTCCTTAGACTCAGAAATTGCCTTTCCATGTCCACTCGATGTTCATGAGAAAATTAATTTTCTAAGAAAAGTTTTTAAAACACTCTCTATTCAATATTTGATACTTCATCCTCTCCCATTGTGTTTGGAATCAATGACCACCATTTATATGTTTCTCCCGTGAGGTGATAAACTACCATGATAACTTTTTCCCTTTCTCTACTCCCCAAAGCATGAAATATATTCTCTAAGGAATTTTTCCATTGCCCATCTACTAATGGATTTTTACGCCCATTGAATGTTGGTGGTTGTTTCCCCGTGAAGCGGTATAAAATTGATACTCCACATTTTGGATCAGGGTGCTCCATATGGTTAAGGTTATTATTCTTATCCTTTTTGAATTGTCCCAGAATGGTGATAAGCTGATCGACACCAGTTGCATCACCAGATCCACTATAATTATCTTGAGAAGGAGGGAAATACCTACATTTATTGTCTGCGTTGATACGGTTTTTCCATTCCTTCCACTAGGCATCATTACTAAACAATGGAATACACTAGATTATTTTATGAATCGCAATACCTAATTCCAATGTTATAAAACACTTAACATAAATTGAATAGATTATGGATATAATCCATAATCATAAAAATGTTTTATTTGAGGAAGTATATACTCATAAACCCTTCGTAATTCTTTGTAATGGAAATTAGAATTATCCAAATCATATCCCCTGGGAGTGTCATAACCAAGAGTGCAGCAAGGCCCATTGTCGTGCACTGGTTCCCATTCGAGTGTAGCTCAAAGAGGTATTTTCGAGTTTTACCCCTAGGTACATCTATGCCAGAGCAACCTCTACCTACTTGTATCCAGATAGGGATGTATTTATTTGAAGACTCATAAAATCTCTATATTAACAAAATTCTATGAAGTTCATCTATATTAATCCTCAAATTTTATCTTAGGATAATGTGCTCTAATTAGAGTTTATCTACATCTAGTTTCCAAGGTTTATACTAAACTTCCTTTGATACCAACTGTAATGCCCTAGCCCCAGTTACCTCGAGTGGGTGTATTATTACATAACATTGTCTTGATATAAGGAATCATGTCCTAAAAGACCGATTAGTTTAGTATCCATGAAAGTACTAGATACATTAATAAGTTTTACATTACATCATAAAATAAAAGCATCAAAATCATTTTTTTCCCTTTTGAACAAACTTATATCCTTACCCTATCTCTGTAGGTAATCCATAGAATATTTATTCACATCATAGAAGAAATAAAACATACAAAGGGGTGAGCTCAGATGCTCAGTAAGGATATCAATATAGAGAAAAATATCATAAATAAGAATAAAAATTTAAGGAAATGTAGTAGACTAAAAGAAAAGCCTTTTAAACATAAAATTCAGCATAATATGGAAAATATAAAATCAAATAATTCCATTTACATATTTGAATGGATATTATACTAGTCGAATGATCACATGCAATATCAATATAAACTATCATAATGATGGAATTTATAATGCCAGACTCATAACCACATAGTCAAGGCCTTGTTCCATGACTAAAAATAATATTTTTCAAGGCCTTGTTCAAAGAAACTAGTTTTTCTCATGAGACCAAGTGATGCATCGAGGAGATATAATGGGCTCCACCCATCACATACTAAATCCAATGTATTCTTCTTATGGAAAGGTTTAAACATAATATAAAAAATCATATTAAAACTAGAATTTTAAATGTCAATACATTATCTATAAACCATGAATGGTGTAAAAATAACACATCCACGGTCAAATATATCCCAAAAACATCAATGAAATATGGATGTTTTGTATCATAATAAATAATCTTCAAACAATCATGAAATCCATCAAAGGATGTTGACATAGATGAAATAAAAACTTTTTTTAGAGAAATATCTCTTTCTATTTCGAAATCGTTTAAAATTTGTATAATTATTAAAGAAAACACATATATATAAAATATTATTATACTCTTGTATAGGAAGCTTCTACGATGTTTTAATGGTGGAAAATAGTCGCACCCATTGTATAAGTAAAAAAGGACATTCTTAAATTAATTTTGTCGAAAATGTCATAAAGTACCTTCTTTGGAAAACGACGAGAAGATTCCTTTGAAAACATATAAGGTCAAATAATTGTATATATGGCTTTAAACCACTGTTTATTAAATTTTTTTTGAAATGCAATCTTATGAAAATGCGGATGTGGATGATTAAGATGTGTCAGCAGATACTTATGTAAAAACAACCTCGGATAGTGAAGAGATTGTTAAATTAACCATTACCTTGTACTTTTCCGTAGTTGATGGTATGTTAACCACTTATATAAGAGTTAAAACGGTGTTATTAAATTATACAGGAACTATATACATAAATATTATATCATATATGATCTTATAATATTTCATTTTTATTAATATTTTTGTAGTATAATCATTTCAGGTGTTAACTGATTTGTTTTCCTTTATATTCTTGGTTATGTAATACATGTTTGTTATGGATATGGTGTATTTGATTCATATAAATAATTATATTATGTTAAAAAACATTATATTTAATCATAAAATGAAAATTATTCTTGATTGATTATGATGGGGAATTAATCTCATTGTGTTCATGGAGACGGGAATCCATATATACGCACGAGCGACCACATCATTTTATTGATGGTGAAATTGTATGTAATTGAATGGTATATCATATATACAAAATCATTAACATGTTATATTTATTATTTACATCATTTTTACTCATTATTATACCCATCCAAATAATGATGTGTTTGACTAACAAACTACACCATGAAGTGGAGACGGTAATCCTTACGTACGCATGTATGGTGACTTTTTCATTTATAAGATGGGTAGAATAATGAATATAGTTGTACCATTTCTATAATAACATCACAATTTATAAAATATTCTAGATTTGTTATTTTATTATAGAAATATCAATTAAAGATGATGTGGAAAAGGAAAATAACTTGAAAGATGTGATGAAATATTTATCTCTTCTTCGAGTTCTTCCTTTTGATTTGAGAAAAAGGGCTCCTCAGGTTGGATTTCAGACCAAAGGATGGCCTCTTGGATGAAGAGAGGAAAGTTGGGAGGATATTTTGGAAGGGGATGGATGATCAAAAAGGCTTTGAATGTGTGAAATTAAGAGAAGTGGAAGTTCTTTTTTATAAGAGAGGTGAGGGTCACTTTAGGAAAAGCTTGAAATATTATTTTATAATAAAATCATTTTCAGTTTCTAATGGCTCGAAAATGATTTATATAAAGAATAATTTGGGTATGGGTAGAAATAATCTCAACAAATATGTTTTAGTCAGGTTTATGTTATCACATTAACCTTATATTTTAGATTTAACTCTTAGTTAAATAGTTTGACATTTACCATGCCTCTTTGTATTTTTACATTATATAGTTAATAAACTTACTATAACAAGAAAAGAGAACCTAATTTTGTTCATTATTAATATTTATAACCTTATATAAGTCCTTTGGCTGAACCTTAGATTTTTTTGAAAATTATTTCAATTACTAATATAATAATTTTTTTGAAACTCAACTATGTCAATTTTGACACTATTTAGTATTTGATTTTTTTGAAAGCCATAAAAACATTATAAAATAGAATGAAATTTATTTATCTAACCCTAACATGTCATAATAATCTATAAATTTAGTGTAATTTATCAGAAGTCTCAATTTACATTTATTTGGATATTTATAATATCAAATATTTTAATATTTAATTAATAAAGTAATTACTGCATCATAATTCTATCATAAATTTATTAAATTATATAATGTATAAAAATTATAAATAAAATACTAATATGAAGGAAATATATATATATTTATAATTAATATTTATAGTCAAATTTATATTGTGTGTAACCTGATATTAAAAATGTCTTAGTTATTAAATGTTGAATTCAACTCCTTTAACTCTACATTAAATAAAATAATAATAAATGACCTAATCTAATCCAATTGGACTAAAGAGGATCATATTTTATTCATAATATTGTTTTGTTCTAATTATAATTATCCAATAGAATTAGGACATGTGTTAGGGTAATTATGATATCATTTTAACCCTTAATGACCCTATTTACTTTTAACTGTGGTAAATAAAAGTCAAATGTTACTATTCACCTAAAATTATTTTCATCTTATTGAACCAAATTTTACTTACTGATATTAACTGTGTATCTCATAGTTTTAAAATTCAACTCAAAGAAGTGGTAAAATTATATTTTATACAAATTTGAAAATGCTCCTCTAAGGTTGGTAAAAGACGGTAAAAAGTTCGATAAAATTTTATATATCTAAACTTGTTATAAATTGACAGAAATGGAATAAATTCAACATATATATGTATTATATATCTATTTTGACCTAAAATAAACTAAAATATAAAAACTAATTATTTAAATAAAAATTTGGTTTTAACCAATATCACACGTTTTTTCACTATTCATCAAAAATTGAATGTTTTCAGAAAAATACCAAAAATTCACCCTAAGATAATTTTGATATTCCAAATCCAAAAATGAAGTCCATTTTGAATGACAAAATTTCTAAAATTTCAAAACGTGTGTATTACTATTCATAATGGCTAGTTTGATTGGTCGTAGTGTGTTAGAATCTCGATAGTTCGTACAATGGAAGTTATTGCCTTATTCAAATGGAAACGTACAATGGAAGCTTGGGGTGTTACACCTATATTGATCAAAAATATGTATCAGAATAGGTGATTGAGATATGTACTGAATTTTGTTATGAATTGGATCATATTGGTCTCCCTATATCTCGACATTTGATTGTTGATAGTGAAGGAAGAGGGATTCGAGACTTAATGTTAAAGTTCATTCCATGAGATGAAGTGATACAAGAACATTTTAATATTTTGAACCACACAGATGATGTTAACTCATATATATCATCACATATCACTAAATTAATGATACGATATCAAAAAAATAAAAATTGGTTGATGATTGAACATAAAAAATACATTTATTTGGTAGTTTAAAGAGAAAGTGAGAAAAAAATATATCTACATCAGAAATGTTGAAATGGTTGTCAGAGGGACGATCTCTTAATGTGATAACATTGACTGGTTTTGATATTAATGGGTACACTTTTTACAAAAAAAATGGATAACATGAGTACAATTCAAAATAGTTGTGTGATGGTTATCGCAAGGTAGTTCATTTTTCAAGTGAAAAAGATAAAAAACCAATTTTTTGCTTCATCAAAATATTTTAGAGTTTTTGAAGATATATGGGAAATTTACTAAAAAAAATTCAGTGATTGTGTTTAAGTGTAATTCGGTTGATAGAAAAAGCATTGTTAAACATAAGGATTGGGTATTTACACCAGTTGATTTGAAAATAGTTAATAACAATGATGAACAAATTGTCATGGTGAAACATGAAAAATAGATATTCTATGTCATTGATCCATCAAATGATCAATTTTCCATCATTTTTCAAGTAAAAAGATACCATTTGGGTGATGAGAATGATGCTGGTGATGTTATTTATTTTCATGAGTCTTTTTTATTTATTACATGATTTCCAAATGATTACAATGACTGCAAAGTAGACATAGTTCATGCAGTATGTAATGATCATGATGAAGGCATATTTTAAAACACTAAATTAGTCTACTATTTTTTATGGTAATTATTTATATTTTATTTTTTATTTTTTGAAACAAACAAATGTGTCCCTCTTTTTGTACTTATTTTTTCATTCTTGTTTCAAAATATTTAGTTTCTTAATAATATACACTTACACAAATTTTCATTACATTTTCTTGTGTCAATATCTAATACAAAGGGAGAGGTGATGTTATAGAGGTATATCTATTTTTCTATATTGTTTAATATTAAGAAATATAGTTATTTAATTAATGAAATCTTTTAATTTATAATTTTTTTTCAGATCTACGGATTCATCCTCAGCGAAGGAGACTACTACTGTTACTAAAGAGAAATCATGTTCTCAAGTTGGTAAAAATGGTAATAAATATTTACCAAAACTATCACTTTCTAATATAAATGAATGATTACATATTTGATTTGATGATGATAATAAGGAAAATAGACCAACTATCGTTCATTTTATCAACTATAAGATAATGAATAGATGTCGTAGGATTATTATTTAATATCTTGATTAGAATTACGTAGACAGTATTTCGAAATAGCTGCTTTGCGAGTCTGTGATGGTAAAATACATCATTTAATTTATTTTATCTCATTTTTTGAATATTAAATATTTTAAATGATCTATTTCATTTATTAAATTACTTATAACATTCAATTATGAGGAAATAAAAGAAATTAAAACAATAAATCTCTATTTTGTGGGGGTTCGATGGAGAGATTTTAAAACAAAACTGATGAAAAATTATGTTCTTAGAAAGAAAAAGATGGAAACCCATTCCCTTAAGTATCTGTATATCGATGTAGATACATGGAATAAATTTTTTGACACTCTTTGTGAAGAAATATTTCAGATATGATAATTATTTTATATTTTAAACATTATTATATATTTATCTAATTAATAATAGTTTTTTGTGTATCATGCCGCCATGAGATCTCATCAAGATATCCAGTTGACTGAAAATTGTTTTTTATTAGAAAAACACTTTTGAGGAAAAAGTGAGAAACCATGTAGGACTTCATTACATCAGCGCTTCACCACTTCACCACTTCACCACAAAAACCGTATAGGTTTCACATCGATTCAAGCATTCATACAAACAAACCACACATCTGGAGCTGAAATTCAAGAGAAGACTGAGGTACCATGAAGCAGGGAACACAAACATCAGAAAAGCTGGACAAACCACAGAACTGGTCTCCTCGAACGCCCACCATTGTGACCGTCAACACTAGCCCAAATCTACAAACCCAATGGCCAACTCCAGTTAGAGATAGCCTAAACCCTCCAGCGACGTGAGATGAACCCAAAGAGATCGTCCACAAAAGGCGATGAAGAAACCAGAATGAGAAAGGTCAGGCTGTCCGGACATTGTGCCCTACTCCATGGATAACCACAGTGCAATCTCGAACTGTGGGACACACCGAATACCCCTTAACCACCAGCATGAATCCAATGCAAAATCACTCCAAAATCATCTCTAACCACTTCACAATGCAGCCGAAACCAACCATCCGCCACACATAACCCATCACCATATCCAAATATTCAACCTAGATGAAAAATCGCAGAAACACTGTACCATCTGAACTTCAACGATGGAAACAACAATGCAGAATCACAAAATAGACCTGCTAGAAGGATTATAGGGTCGTCCGAAGCCAGAAATCCCTCTCCCCTCTGTGATACTCCGGGGAAAACTCAAATAGGAACTTTGACTGCCACGATTCCTTCTCCGCCGATGTTAGTCCAAGATCCTATACTGAGAAGACTTCTCACGCCTACATGATGCATTCTCCTACCAGATCCAATGTCGACTCACCATCGACCGTCGAAACACACCACAAAACCTTTGGAGATCTGGTGAATCTGAAATCCATGCATGCTGAAGCATTCCACAACTCGATCTCATAGAGGTTTGGAGGTGGTGTTATTTTTTCCTCCATCTCCTTCCACTCAAAATGAAAATAGAAATGTGTAAGAAGAAGGAAGAAAATATTTCTTACAGAAGAGACTCAAAAAATTAGCTGATAAAATTGTATGAAAATATTATATATCTCTCATGAATTTTTCTATTTTATAAATTATAAATTAAAATAGAAAATTTTCATTATTAATTTCAGGATTAACATCAGGGGAAAGAGACACAAGGATCTTTTATCACTGAGGGTAAGATGGAAATCCAAGACACAGATTCAGGAAAAGGCAGAGCACCTCGACCATGTTATAGAATATCAGGAGGGTGTTAGTATTAAAATTATTTTTGGATAGAGTAAGAAATCAAAACACCAAGAAATATAATCCTTAAAATTCAATATGAAATAGTTGAAATAGTCTAAGGGTGATAAAATTCATGCTTCCATGATGAAGGCTTTCTTAGAACACTTGGAATGATAGTCACAAACTACAGAACCTTCCTAGCCTTCCCAGCCTGCTTACTTTGATCCTCCACCTCCATCTGAGCTTGACTATCCTACCCAACATTCCCAGACTACTTACTTTGATCCTCCACCTCCATCCCAGTCGGGATACCCTACACATCATACTTATTTTTATCCTCCACCTCTATCCCAGACAGATTACTCATCCCAACCCACAGACTCTAATCCACCACATCCTCCCTCCATATACTGTGAGTTTCTTGTTGGAGATCCTCATATACATATTGTTATATTTGGACAAATATTTTTTTGGGGAATTATGTACATAACCAGCATATGCAAATGGGTCATGTTAGAGTATCAATACTTGATATTATTGATACAAATAATTTACAACCATTTCATACTTGAGAGATTACTTGTGTTGGGGATTGTCTCGGTCATCTTTTAGTTTGGACAACTGTTCTTCATCGTTATATTTCATATGTGGTATGAATTTTTTTAATATTAATTGAAAATGATTGAAAATTAAATCTAATGTTTTCTAAATTTTAACTTATATAGGATTATTATAAAGCGGTGTAAATTGCACAATTGAAATAATACATTCTGTAACAATCAACTATAGATACATCTCATAATTTTTTAGGGGATAAAAAAATTATCTCAGGCTCTTTCTTCCTTGAATAATATCTATGATTATAAGATGACATCTGATATATGAGGGAGATATTATCCAATGAGATTACTCAATGAAGATATCAGGAGTCTAGTTGATTTTGAAGAGCTTGACCTGAATGTGTTGTAGTTGTTTTCTATGTATGTAAATTGAGGATGGAATTTATGAAAATAAAAATTTGGTATAAATTGATATACTATATTTCCTTTTTAGATTATTAATCAACACCCGCTTCTTGTATAAAATGATAGCACAACCATTTAAAGTTTTATAGATCCAGAATAAATTTCCTTGGAAGTTCCACATGTGAAGAATCCTAGTCAAGTTAAATATATATATGTGATAGATTATCACATAAAGAGATGAGATGTTGGTTTTTTCTACTTATTTTTAAGTAAGAACATAAGCATCATTATGAACTAATGATCATTATAATGTCATTAATTTTTGTTATTTTTTTAATTGTAGGGGGAATTGAATTTTAGGCATATTTTTCCCATGTGAGGGAAACTTAAATTCAATTTTCTTTTTATCAAGGAGTGTTTATAAATTTTTTTCCACCATATAAGACAAGTAAGAATTTTTTTTCGTAAGGTTATTAAATTAAATTATCATTGTTTAAACATTTATTATTATTTCATATATTTGAAAATGAAGTTCATGTAAAAAAATTAACAAAGAACAAATATTGATAAAGAATGAAAATTTAATCAATTATTTGAAAGTAAAGGTAATTATTTTTTATATTTTATATTGTTCTAATTTTTTAAAATATATTTATATATATATTGTCTTTTATTATCAAGTTAATGTTTTATAACCATAGTTTCATCATCAACACATATATATTTATTATTGATATTTTTTTCTAGGATATTTTTATGAGATAATCATAACCAGGGTAACTACTAAATTTCATATGGTTAGTTATATTGATTTTGTAATATTATCTATCATAGTATTCTATTTTTAATCTAATATCATTAAATATTATTGTATACATTCAATGATATGAAGTATTAAACCCAAACAGAACATACCCATCTTTAATATTTGTTGGGGAACTATTTGTTGAGTCTAAATATGATTTGATGTATGTATATTATAATGTTTATGAATAATATAATAAATTTTCCTAAAAAAATTTGATTAAAAGATTATTTTTTTGCAAGAATAGGTGTTTTAAAATTATGATATCGAATGAATTCTTCAACAATAACAAACAATGAGCATGCTGTCAACTTCAGGTTTGAATATTTTTAATATACTTTATAATAAAATGCATAGATAATTATTTGGGTAAATAGATAAAAGTATGTAATTTTTTATAGTTATTTAGATAATTAATACTTCTATTTGATTATTTTATACTGTGTTTTTCTTATAGGGATTATGATTATTAGGTAAGTGTAATAGTTTTATTTTTCAAAAAAAATTAACTTTTGGCATCTATTTTCTTAAAAAACAACACTGAATCATTAAAAACCATATGGGTTCTGGAATCAGTTTTTATGAATACTAATTCGAATCATCTTCTAAATTTCGTTTTCAATGTCATTTTCTATGAAAACAAACAATGAAAATTGTGCTCCTGTTAATTTTTATGTTGGTTTTCAGAAAAATTGACATTGAAAACCAACACCCATGTGCATATCGGCGTCAGTTTTCATAAAAACCGATGTTGAAGATCGATTTTTGGAATTTATTGTACTTAGAACTGATACTAAAAATCAACCACTAACTAGTTTTCAACATTAGTTTTTCAGGAACTAACCCAAAAAGTTTTTTTGTCACCATTAAATGCATCGGTTAAAATCCAACATCAAAATTAAAAAAAAACAGATGTTAATTCTAGTTTTTGCAACAGTATGTTTTTCTATTTGGGTCCAGGTAATTGAAAACTCTTGAAAATGTGTTTGGATAACCCTATTGAATTCAGGTTTAGGAGTGGTATCACATTTTTTTGGTAATATGGTAATATTTTTTTGTCTAAATATATCACTCATACTATTTATAGTGGTCTACCAAAGTAAACTTATAGCTGTTTAGTTGAATATACATTACTAAGAGAAAATGTGTTCCTTCCCTTATCTTTTGTCATTGAACTATGTCTAATAGAAATTAGTGAGAAAATGGGGAAAATGAATTTATTATGTTTGGAAGAGTGATTTAGAGATTAGTTTTCCATCCTTACACCTGTGATGTTTATAATGAGAAGGATAAATTGACTTTTTATTTTATTTTCAATTAGGGAGAGAAATATTACATTGAAATTTCATATAAAAACTGGAATTAATAACTATAAAAAAGTGGAGGATTAATGTTCCCTTGAGTTAAATTTTTATTTATTATCACTTATATTTCTTTTCAAATATCTTTTCAATGTAAGTATGAAAGTTTAATGTGATGAGTGATGTATTGAGATTCCCTTAATGAATAAGCCGATATTTATAGATCTCATATGTATGGCTAAGAAAAGTGATTCTATGGATGGATACAAAATCTATAACTGGTTATATTATATTGAGAAGTGGGAGTGAAACTAGCTATATGGGGATATTTATGTGTTATTATTCATGTAATAAAGTTATCTAATGTTTTTTGGGGTATCCATACATAGATTACCTAGTACAAATTATAATGTATTTTCTATTTATAAACACTTCTATGATGTATTGAGAATATTGGAGATCAACTGAGGTCATTTAAATTGACTTGGACATGATTTGAGGAATTATAGAATTTAAAAATATTTTAAATCTGGAAAATTAAGGAACCATACAGTGGAAGCCTTTTTTTAATGGATGATCACTTAATTTAAATAAGCATCATATAATAATTAAATCATTGAAAAATGGTAAATGTTGGAGAAGTGTAATCATCTTTCATGTTCACTGTAAGCATCATCCAGACATTCTTAAAAATTAGTATCCCTCAACCTAAAAATTATCGATATGTGTATACCTGAAAATACGTATTAATAAATATAATGTAGTTCTATGTAAAACTCATTGGAAATATGTATAATCATCATTTTGTTATAAAAACCTTGCATAAATATGAATTGTGTTCTGTATGAGCATGAATTAGTATATATTATTATTATTCCTTAGATAAATTTTATGATCAATCGTGGGAAAATCATAGTTTCCAAATTTAACAAATTAAGGATGAGATAATTTGGGATACTGAAAGAGTTATTATTTATGATATTAAATTTCACAAAAAAATATAAGGTTTTGTGATTGAAACCTGAATATGATGATAGATAATATTTAATCTTGGAGAAGAAGATAAATGTAAGAGGAATTTATAAGGAATTTTTAATGAATGAAATTGATATTATATATTTATTTATTTCAACGAAAACACATTTTATGATAGTTGAGATGAATTTATAGTGTAAATATCTTGGTAATTAGTTAATTAATGATTCCATAATGTGTTTGAGAAGATAATGTAGATGGGTTACCTAATTAATTATAGAAACGTTGTTGATTTATAAGATTAATAGATATGATGTTTACACAATTATATTATTATTAATATTTGTATTAGAGAATTGTGATTAGAGTTAAATGATTTAGAATATGATCTCTAATCATATATGAAGTTGATGAAGTATGTCTAATATTGATGGATGAGAATTTTTTGAACCTAAACTAAAGAACATCCAAATTTGGATAAATATAGAATTAAAAAAACTATTAATTCTAGAATTAGAAAATGAGTATGAAGTAGAGATACTACCTATGTGTAAAGATAAAATGTGAATCCATATAAGTCCTCATGTGATGCACTCAAGACTAAGATGAAGACTTCACATCCAGGAAATATAGTTGTAATATTATTTACAGCTCGTGATGAGTGAATTATTATAGTTTATATTTAAATAATGTTATCATAATGATGAAGTTGAGAGAGTTAGAGGTGAAGGGGAATACCTATTAGGTGGGTTATCAAAAATGATAAATGGAGATAATGATATTTATATTAACTAATTCATAAAATTTTGAAAATTATTTTCATGTTGGATTTTTATAACAGGTTTATTAAAGATCATGGGAACCCATTTTTGGTTAATTTATTATAGTTATTTATAATGGTTTTATTAGAATCATATGAGTGTTAAATTTACCAAAATTGATATAGAAAGGATTATATTAGTACATCATATGATAAGGTGAGAATATTAGGGAAAAATATATATGGAGGTAATGCTCCTAGTATTATTAGTGGTGTGATGAGTTTGATGAAAGAAAGGATCCTTAATGAATGATTATAAAGAATAAAAATACACTTCATATTTTAGAGAGTAATAAGGATCTATAAAAATATTACAATATCCTAAAATAGTTTGGGCCTAAAATAAGAAGATAATTAAAAGAAGAATAAGATAATAACAGGTCATCCAGTGAATAACTATTGAGTAGAGGCAAGTTGAGAAAATAGGGTAAACATTGGGATAAATACATGTACCAATTCTTATGGATTATTTTGGAATTTATTATCACTATAATATTTTTCCACGATTGTTTTTGTGATTATTGAGTGGATATTATATAAAAATTATTCTAAAAATAACTAGGATGACATGTAAACAATAGATACAAATATTCAAGAGAAATTATTAATTAGGTTGAGTTGTCTAAGACTCAGTGATTTTGAAGAATTAGGTCAGTTTGGTGGGAGAAGAGTCGCCCATTGACATACATTAATCTACATCAAATAGAGGATGATTTCAAAGAAATGTTGTTATGATGCCAACATGAAGAAGTGTAGTGGGATTTTATATTATTCAAGTGTTTAATATTGAAAAAATAAACATCTATGTAATATAGTGAGAGTGTGTTAGGGTAAAAATATAACACAACCATTATAAGATATTTCCAAACATTTATAGTGGAATGTTTGTAGACTGGGATAAAAACAAACTACAATATGGAGAATGTTAACATTAATATTGAACCTTGTAAAGCAATTGTTCCATATTAATAATGTAATCTACATTTTATATAGTTCTATGATAGGTTAAATAACCCAATTATACATCTACCAAAACAAGATTCATAGGGTCAAAACCAAAGGGGTTTAAATAATTAATAAAACATTTAGTCGTTATTAAAATAATTTTTCAACAATTAATCCTCACCATCCCCACCTGAGGTGTCTCCACCAATCTAATATGATTCTCACCCATAATTTTGAAACTAATCCAAAAAAGGGGTTTTAATCACATAATAAATATTTAAAATAATCTAAATGTAAATACAAAATGGTGACATGAAATTTAAATTATAAAATTGAAAAAATCATAATGATATCTATTTATATAATGTATAATTGATGTAGGGACATTATGTAAGTACCTTCGGTTACTTATGAATTAAAGAAGAAGAATTATAAAAAACAAAAGTGATAACTTCAATTTTTTGATATAAATAGATGGTAAATTCAATATAATTTTTATAATAATGAATTATCATTCCATTTTATTGTGGATGATGTTGATGTTAGATTTGTACATGGTAAGTCTTGTGTGATTGATGAGAAGATATTTGACTATAACTATTGTGTGATCTCATATAATCTAAGATGTGATATGGAATATGATGGGTGGATGTCTATGGTTATGGGATATTATAGTCTATCAACTTATACTCACCATATAAATTAGGTTAGTGTGAGATTATAATGGTTATTCTCATAACCAATCATTTTTTGTTGGGAATTGAGACACTTATATATGAATCTACTTTTACTCACCCACAAATATGGGTTAAGATAGCTAGGATATTTCATCGTGATATTTGGATAGGGTTAATTCCTCCTTCATCTCTTATATGGAATTGGTGTAGGTGGGTAATTCATAAAGCAACAATGAAATAAAATTACAGGGGGAAATAATCACTTGAGTAGTGGCAACCCTTACCTTTCATTTCATAGGAATTAATGTGTATGATGATACACCGAATATCATCTCTCATCCTACCGATGTTCCTAGGACTAGAAAAAACATTATATATTGTTGCGACCTGGGAGATATGTATTTCCTTGTATACTCAAACACACATATTTTTCCCTAGAGATGTGTATTCCCAATGGAATCTGGAAAAGTATAAATTTTTATCTTTATATATGTGTGCTTCCTCCAATAATTTTTAGATAGATAGAGACATTTATATCCTTGAACATCTCTTGATAAGTGTATCTATGGTGAATTATCAAAAAAAAATTGATGGGTGGTAAAATGTGATTGTTATTATTTACTCTAAAATAATATTATTTGGGGACTGTGATGTATATTAGATAGTGAAAATATTTCATGTTTTATGATGGATATGATTATTTTAATTCGTTATTTATTTTTTTTAATACATTAAATTTTCTGTTTCTTGTTAACATTTGATTTTTATGGGGTTGACTAGCTACTTTGAGTGACCATACAAAGTATTTTTATACTCCCCATTATATATATACTTGTGAATATTTCATTTTCTATCCATAAAGATTAGTTAATGTAGATGATGGATGATGATGGGGTCAAAAGATATAAGGAATATATTGATATATATAGGGGGTAAAGATCTTATTATACTAACCACCTTTCTTCCATATACGTTTGGGATTTTATCTGTTTGAGATGTGTGAGTTATATCTTCGGGATTTATTTGTATTACCTTAAATTGTATCTTGGAGATAATTTATATATATGGATTTCATTAACTATTCAAATGTATTTTAATTCTTGTCATTGTGGGAGTTCAATTATGATAGAATGATGATAGGTTAATTTAGAGTTAATTCCTCCCATTTTGTACAAATTGCTCATCATTTCTTGCTAGCCCTTATCCTAGTGAAAAATAAAATGGTATGTCCAATTACTAATGATATGGTATTTACAATGCTAGTAGATGATACTAATGTTTTCATTAATGTGATAGAAAAAATTGAATAATCAACCATCCTTGGATTAGTCCACATAACAAAGTATTACTCATAGCTTATTTCAATCATACTCCAAAATCATTTAATATAAAAGTAGTATGACCCAAACTAAAAATTTAATTATGGATCCATTGTTATAAAATCACCAATAATTTTTTTATTTGTAGCCCTAATAAAAACGTTTTATCAATCAACCATAATCGCATAATATATGTATTTGAGTAAAAACAAAACCATATATCACAATCTAAATATGTCTACGTAATACAATCTAAAAATAACTACATCAACCATTATTATAAGGGAGAAGTAAAAGGGAAATAATTTCACAATCTAATAGTAACTCATTATTTGGATATTTGGTCAAAGATTCACAGTGAATATAAAATTTAAACATATTCCTTCATTGAAATAAAAAGAAGATGATATACTTAGTTCCCATCATATTAATTTCATAGTATCATTATACAACAAAACCCCATTACTCTTGGGTATCAATCACAACACATTATTTAAAATAAAAATTCTAGTTATTATGTCAGAATTCATCTCAATAAAAAAACACCACAACCCATACCAATGATAACCCCAAACTGATGATTCTAATTGTATATTATATATTAACCATGAACAATATAACCCTACTATCCAGATAAAATATCCTCAATATAGTTCAGAGATAAATATATGTATACATTCCAATAATTATCTTCATATCATAAGAACCACCAAAAAAATACCATCAATCAATCACTAATTATAGTATAAAATTATCATAATCAAGACCTCGTCAATGATTCTCTATCCAAATCCATCAATGGATATCTATAATTAAGTGTATTATGTCAAGTAATTCATTATGATGGTTGAAAAGGATGGTTATGAGTTTTAAAAGGCCAAAATTGAATAAATAATGCTTTATATGTTTCCTAGAACACCCATATTCCAAGAGGTCACGAAAAAAGATGGATAATAATCAACATGAATCATGTTTCAATACGGAACAACACTCATGATTCTTTAGGGATGAAGAGAATACCAACACTAGTGGTCGTCATGAAAACCATATAAGTTCACACATCACTATTCCATCATTTAAAAATTATGTGATTCAAGTTACATAAATGAAAACATGTTAGACCAAGCATTGTATACTCAACATGACACTATAAATAACTCTTCATGGCACTATGTCTGTAAATTTTGGTGAAATGTAATTTTTATCACACCAAAATAATTAAGTTAATAATCCAACAATCATCATCAAATTAATTATGAAATCATTTTGATATTCAAAAATCTACTAAAATTAAATTTTATATACACAAAAATTTATAATAATTACGGATTATAATTATTCAACTATAAATTATAAAAAACTAAATAACGGTTTAATCACAAGTAATAAAACTTAATAATGATTTATAGTGACATATATAAATATCGTAAGTATACCACCATTATTTTTATAACAGATTCACCCCAAAATAATTTTCTCAATAGAATACCTAAAATGGGAGATTAGATAATATGGTCTTCATCTTTGAGAAATATAGGTGTCACCAGACCACTGCTATTGATGAAAAATTAACTATAGTATTGGATTTTACCTATATAACCACCCATTGACACATTTATAGTGTTGTTCTATTTCTAGATTATAGAATTTTGGCTATATCCCCAAGAAATAATTGAAGAATGTTCCTTAGGTATAGAAATTTTATCAATGTTGAACTAAATAAAATTTCAATATGTATCCTATTTTTACAGTTTACAACAAATTGTAGTAGAGATTAATACTCCAATAATTTTTTATATGTGGCTCAAGATAAAATATATCCATGTTTTATAAATCCTTTACGTAGTTATATAATATATCATTGGTTTATAAAACATGGAATTATCATTTCATTTTTCATATCATTTGAATGAATATGGTTTTCATGGTATGATAAACTGTGACTTTATGTAACTTATGGACTTGGTTTACTAAACTAAGAACATAAATATTTTTTATATTTATTTATTTAAATATAAATCTTTATTTTTGATATCTATCTAAAAATATAGATAATATCATAATCAAATTATTGATTCCATAAATAAAATACACATTTTATTTATGTAATGTATGCATTAATTAACTAGTATGATTATGTGTTTATTTTTAATGGGTTATAGATTAATTGAAAATGATTTTCAATTTTTTTCAGAGAACATAAAATACACTCTAACTTATTTATGTTATATGAATTGACAATTTTTTTATAATTCATCTTTATATATCATAAATGGATCAAGTTCCATTGTCTTGAATTTTTAAGGGAATCCAAGATATTTTGGTAGTTTTTTGACATTTTAAACACTTTTATGTTGTTTTTCATATTGAAAAATTCACTTTAAATCATTTTAATAACCTCATGCATCCAAATTATAAACTTACTATTACTATAGGTTCATAAATTATTTGTGGTTAATTGACCTAAATTTATAGTGCAAGCTATTTTTTTAATACATAATGCAAATTTAATTCTTACAAAAATTAATTACATAATGATAAATTCATTAAATCTGAGAAAATCAGATGTTAAATTTATTCAAGACTTATTCATAAAAGTAAAAAATGTCATATGAATTATTTTACTAAATTTTCGCAACAAATCAATACCTTTTAGTTAATTTATTATGCATTAAACTCTTTCAAAATATTTTCAATAATTAAAAATATCACTTTGAATATTTTTTATTACATTATACATCTAGTTTATGTGAGGTTTATTCTTATGGTTTTAAATTTAATTGATGATATTTTCATATATTTTCATGATAAACTAATATAGTTAAATTTTTTTGATTATTTGATGAATTTTGGACAATTATAAATAAATATTAAAACATAAAAGATAGTTTTATTATATTCGGGTAAATATATTAAACATAATTTATGGGAAATTCAATCATACATGTCACAAATGGCTCAGGTACCAATCTCTTGAAATTTCATAAGAAACCATGTTGTTTTAGTAGTTTTCAAATATTTTAATCACTCATTAAAATATGTTATTAATTTTAAAACATTCCATGATTTATTATGAGAACTCAACACATTCAATTTATAAACTATTTATTCAAATATATAATAGATAATTTGAGGATAGTTTTGATTAATTTTTATTAAAATTCAACATTATTTGATAGGTTTTGAATTTTTGAAAAATGGATAAAAATGGAAAAAAAATGAAAAAAAGATATCTTTTTTTAATTCTAATCACATAAGATATCAAATTTAACAAATTACTTACACTAAATGTCAAAATGGCATAAGGATCATTGTCCAAAATTTTCATGACTATCCAAGATAAATTTTTTTTACTTTTTATTTATTTTTTAAATTTTTTTTAAATATTAATAACATTTTGAGTGTTTTCAATACAACCACAGATTAGATCAATTAATTTTTTTTTGTATATGACCCAAATTAACATATGTTCAATTTCCTAAGATTCCATAACAATCTAATATTGTTATCTCACATTTTACCATGAAATTCATGAATGATTGCTCAAAATGAATTTAATCTTTAAAAATATACTTTTTTATTTCATAAACATATTATATTTTTTTAGTTCATAGTTTGTGTATAAAAGTCACAAAAAGAATGAGCATCATTATCCATAATTTTTATGATAAATCAACTGCATTTTATCAGTTTTTATCATTTTATACATGTTTAAAATAGTTTTAATTATAAAATTTTAAACAAGGAATTATTTTATCAACATTAATCATATAATTGGTTTTATTGTTTTTTTATTATAAAAATTGTGAAATAGTCATCGTCCAAAATATTCTTGAAAAAACTATATTTTCTGTCTTTTCTTAATGTTTAATACATGTTTAATAGTTATATTTAAATTTAATCATTAAGAAAAATTTATTACCTCAAGACTATTAATCATCAGTTTTATGTGTTTTTCTACCTGAAAATCAAAAATTGTATGAGCACTATTTTCTCAAATTTTTACAAAATACCAAGCTCATTTGGAAATTTTTTATCATTTCATACACTTTTATAATATTTTCCATTGTAAAAAACATGCTTTATATCATTTGCAGATTATCAACCAATAGATTAACAATAGTGTTTTTCTTCAAATTCTAAAATTTATTTATGGTAATTGTAATATTTTTTCATCAAAAACCAAGATCATTTGATTTTATTGAATGTATTATGCAGATTTAAGAGTTAGAAATGGGTTTTATATATAAAAAGTATTTTTCACCCAAAGGTGTAAATTATTTAAAAATATAATGATATGATCAATTATGTGGTTATTAAATCTATGAATTTTTTCCCATGAAATTATTAGTTTATAAATTAATTTTTTCCCTATTATCACAATGAAGATGCGTTATTGTATTATAATCCTAGTTTTTATTCTAAAATCTCTCAATTTAGTTATTATATATTTTTTCTATTCTATCAGACATTAAATTTATATTATGTACTTTTTTAATTTTAATTCGATTAGATTTTCTATATATTTTATTATGTGTGTTCTATAGGTGTTAAATATGGAATCAGAGGATGAGGTTTCATTTTTTGATACTTTTAATATATTTTGAATACCACATTTTGTTTTAGGGAAGCACATAATATTTAGTTTTTTTGGTTGTTTATTTAGGTTGATTAGTCATAGTTTTGAAAATATGATGATTGATAAGAATTCTGGATGAACTGACTGACTAAAAATGTCATGGTATGTGAGACTACAACATGGTTTAGTGGAAACATCACAGTTCATGGGTGTGGTTTGATATAGATTTTACTAAAAATATTATAAGTATACAAAAATAAAACATCATAGGATTTAATAAAATATATTATAGTTAATTTGGTTGAAATTATTTTGATTTGATAGGTTGAAATGGGGAATTGAAAAATTTTATAGTTTTATATCATGGTTTCCATAAAATTCATAAAATATTAGATTAATTAATTGAATATATTATTTAGGGTAATTGATATGTGTGTCTGTGTGTGTGAATTTAATTTGTTATATGGTTTTAAATTATATGGGATATGTCATAACACACCACAAATTTCATATCAGTCTTTGATTGTGGAAAGCAAGTCGATTTTTTTGGAGAACATGTCATGGTTTTTGAAAAAATAAATTATAAATATTATAAATTTACCAAACCCTAAATATTTCTCTTCAGGCTTTTCCATGGAGTTGATATGGGAAAAAACTTTATTTTTTTATATTTCAGATGGTATTTATCATCTAGTGATGTATTTAATCTTTCAAGTGTTTGAATTGAATCTTAGATCACCAGTAAGATGAATATTGTACTCTTTCAAGTATTATCTTAACAAAAAAACATCATATTATATATTATATTATTATTTAATGTTTATGGAATAGTCGTAGAAAAAAATTTCTACTGGTCGGTGTTTTTTTACTGGAGAACAATTCATTAAATGAATTATACCTTTGATGTGGTAGGTGATTCTAATAACTCTATTTTCTATCTATGTATTTGAGTGGATTTATCATACAATATATCTTAATGGTGGATATATTAACATGATTATATATTTTGGATGATGTGTTATATGATTACATGGGATGTTAAGTTCAACATTTAGTTTGTTTTTTGTTAACCACAATACCTTTACTTTGATCACAAATGTGTGGATGTGAGGAATGTTGATTAGGAATGCTCTGAATAGATATTTTATTCCAACATCATTCATTGGATTTATTATTGAAATGAATTAATTGATATTTTTTCAATATTTTACTAAATATATATGGGATTTTAAAAGGTACATAGCTATTATATTATGATGTGTGTTAATATTGGGGTTTAGGGGATAAAACAAACCAAAAAATAAAAAATGTCAACCAGAACCAATTACACTTCTATATATACCCATTAAATAGTAATTAGTAAAAAATAATAGGGAATGAAATACCATTATTCTATTGATTTCGAAAATCCAATATTTTATACACAATATTGATAAATATCACTATGATGTGACTAATGGAATACTACTTCTTATAGTATAAATGAGTTATGACAATCTCATAATGATTGAGAGAGATATGCTCTTTCCCACAGTTTTGAAGAACCATAGGCACACACACTGATAGAGATGGTAGAAGATATTTATCTTTGTGGGAAATTTGAAGATAGGAATTGCAGACACTATCTCATGGTATTTTCCACATTATATAAGTATTGGGGAAAATTATAAATACCAAAAATACCAAAAATATTTTATAATAAAATTGGGGGATATAAACAATTTATAACATAAAAACATGAATATTAAAATGTTTATTTCCTTTTTACACTCATTTTTATCATCAATACTCCTCTAAATTAACATCAAATGATAATTAAATGAACATGATATCTTGGAGTACAATAATATGTTTTATCCCCACATTTTATAATAATACATAAACTTCCCTAAAACACAATGGAGTGGTGGAATTCACTATGATATGGTTTTTCCTAGAGTAATACATAACATTTATTAAAATACTACGACATAATTTTTCCTTTAGTGTATATTTTGATTAATCTCTCAATTCCAAAAAATCGTCATAGTTATAGTATTCTTTCAACTCATGTCATATAATATGTAACAAGTTATGAAAACATATCCAAAGAATATTTTGGATATCTTCAAAAATTATTTTGGAAAAATATTCATTAAATTTTACCTCATGTTATATAATATTTAATAATATGTGAAAACATATAAAAAAATAGTTATCCACAAAAACAGTTTAGGGTACCCCATAAATTTTTATACAAACAAATTGTAATAAAAAATAATCAACATTCAAATAAAAACAAATTTAATCCCCAGGGGACTTTGTAGAGTTGAAAACAATTACGAATTCCCTAATCCATAAAAAGAGGAAAAGATCAACCAATTTAAATCAATAATGATATTCCAGTTAAAAATGGTTCTAGCATGATCTATATCATAAAAAACTATTATCATACATGTTTCTATCATTTGAATCATATATTAGTATTCACAATCATATAAAAATATATTCTAATACATTAAGTGTTTAAGGGATATGAATTATGTCCATTATATATGGAATACTCATTTGATCTAAATTTTCAATGTATGGACTAATGATACGAATATGAAAATCGTGTTCCATTCGACCAACTAAATGACCACATCTCATAATTTTCATTCAAATAGAAAGTAACATCACATGTTCCTTATCTAGATGTGATCCTGCCCTTACCCAATATATATCACTTGCAGGAATAGATGGCCTACATTTCATATGAGTGTATAAATATATTTCAACCAATTATTGTTTTCCTTATTTTCTATCATTTTGAGTTAATTTTAGATTGTGGAATTTTCATAAAAATAAAATCATTTGAATTATATACTATAAGGGAAGGGATTAATTTTCATCCATGCTATTTAATATAGCTTTTGATTGAATTTGGATAAATTCGGAGTGATTTTTAAATTGTTCTAAACAATTTTTGAAAATTTTAATTTGTGTAGGTTTTCAAAATTTGGTTGAGTTGTTTAATAGAAAATAATTTTCAGGGGAGATAAACATGAATATTTAAAATGGATTTCCATATATATAAGATTATTGGTAAACATTTAAAGTGGAAGAGGTTGTGAATACGTAATAAGATATTTGGTATGTAATTGGTTTGTTTATATGTATTATGTTTACCATTAAATTCCTAAAATATAGTAAATGGGTAATATGTAAGAATTTTATCAATATTTTAGATGTGGGGTTAGTAGAGGAAGATATCAATTTTAAACAGAAATGAAAACATAAGGTATATATAAGATGAAATACAATGTGGGAATATGAAAACGTCATGAAATTCCTTCAATTCATAATAAAATGGATGAATAAATAGGAAATTGTGGATAATCTAATTTTTTGATGTCCCGATGTTGTAAGAATATGTAAAATGTTATGGGGAAGTGTATAATTGAAAAAAGTAAAATCATCATTATATACATAAGATATGAGGTTTCATATGTAAAATATATATTCCATATAAATTGTAAAATGTAGAAAAGGAAAGGGATATGTAATATATGATTCTTTTGTACATAATTAGGTCAAGTTGATAGATAATATTTTTTATAATATGTAAGAATTATTTTTAATATGAAAAAATAAACACATTATCTCTTGAATATGTGATTAGTAAGAATTAATATCTTATGTTTAAGATATGTTGGTTATGAAAAAACATAAGGATGTTTCTGAATAAAAAATTAGGTGGTCTCTGTGGATTTTAATAAAAATGTTCAATATTAATTTATGATTCATTAATCTATTATATTTCAGTACGGGCCTCATGAATAGAGGAATATTATATTGAGATATTATATGGTATTTATAATGTAATGATTATAGATTTTCAATTATTAACTGAAATCAAACCATAATTCAAATCCTCATGGAGAATATTATCATTCATGGGAATAATATTAAAAAAACTATTTGATTAAAATTTAATTTAATCATATAGAATAAAACAATCATATTTTTAGTGAAGAGGAGAGTGTGATTTTTTATTAGGATCAACAAGGATTACAGAATATTAAAAGAAGGAATAGTTAATAATACCCTCACTAGATTCACCACAATAAAAATATGGAAATTATCGTTCATGGATTTCAACCAAAACTATCATTATAGGTCTTATATATTTTCTTTATAGAAGATACTAAAATTATTTTTGGTTAAAACACTCAGTGAATAAAAATGGAACAAGAAACAAATACCAAAATTCTCTGCTAAAATCATGAAAAACTATTTTGAAGTTGCGTGGATAATAAATAAGGGATAAAGGGACACTCTTGAAGATCAAGAGTTAAAGGATAAAAAATAATGGGAACAATTACACCTTCATTTGTTTATTTTTCACATTTTATTTTTGAACATAATCTATGTAACCAATATGTTTCATATTTCTTTTTCAACCCTTAAACTGAAATAAAAACCAAGTGTTAAAGAAGAGTTAGTGTTCCTACGATCAATAGTGATTCCTTCACAACCTCTTATAATATTTATCGTAGATTGTATTAGCTTTGAGAACATTGATATAGATATTAAAAATTACCTTTGGATTATCCCTTAGTGGTGAACCAAGTAAAATATTATGTCTATGTATTTACATTCCAACATTATAATATTGCTTAATGAGCATTACATACCATATTAGGATTTGTCATTCTAACTTGAGTACATGTTCGGATAATTAAAATTAAAACATGAGCACTCTAATTAACCACTCTACTATCTATTGGACTGTATTATAATTCTTTTTATAATAAGTGGTATTTAATACATAGGTTTTTTAGGGCTAATTTTATGTTCATTTGTTTATAACAATAGATAATTCAAAATAATTATAAATATAACATCCCTGTCCTTCCATACATAAATATGACATCTTTTAATAGGATTATACATTACATTTTGAAAAAACTCCCCAAATGGCGATAACGGTTTAGCTTATTTGGAAAATAGATACACAATATTATTGTTTCATAAAATACCATAAATATTTCCAAAAAAGATCTTTATATTTTGTACTATTCGTGGACATACACTACTTAAAACCTATCTTCATAATATGGGGAAAGGAATCATAATAAAGGGTGATTAGAGTTTCTTCATAAGGGTAAATATAGGATATAAAAATCAATGATTGAATGAAATTATAATATAATAACAAGTATTTAAAATCATGAATATAACAAAAATATTTCATACCCAATCTATTAATTATCTTAAATAGGAACTCTAGAATAAAACCTTATAATTTCAATGGCATGCATCATAAGATTGAGAAATTGTTATAAATTAATCATGAACCATAATTCAATTTCATAAACGTATGGAACCACCATAAACCACGAAACCATTATATAAGTCAAGGTTACATACCAAGACTATAAAATCATAGTTGATTATGTAACGACACATATTTCCCATATCATAAATGATCAGACATCATCACATGTTTCCGATATTAGATCAATCTTGTCACCCTATTTCTCATAGTATATTAATCTCATCTCCCTATTTTTCTTACCAAATCAAAAACATAATCGTATATCCCATAATTATCTCATGAGAGATAATAAATTAAAAAATTCATCGGAGGAGGATATAGGTCCCATGAATCATATAATGAAAATAAAGATATTTCTTCCACGAGATTATAATAAATTCATCATATCATAACCAATTAAGGGATACGGTTTTCATAAAAATTTGATCATAGAATAACCAATGGATATACAATAGGTTTCATAAATATTTCATCTTTACTTCATAGTATAAGTGGTGAAAATGAAACATGTTTTATAAAAATTTCATTATTTCATCATAGCATAACACATGGAAACAAATTGGGTTTCATGAAAGTATTTTCATCATAATAATACACCATCTAGAGGATGAATTAGGATCATATAAATGGATCATATCCCAAGTAAATATTTAGCAACAACATAGAATTTCATCTTAGATGGAAAAATATTTTGAAAGATAACTCGGAACATTTCTTGACAAAATTACTATTTATACTTTAAATCTTCCTTTTTATAATCCTCCAATTTAACAAATATTAAGGATTCCATTTTCATTGAAATTAAGCATGGAAAATGTAAATTAATATTTAAATCAATTATCTATCATATTGGGAGGAAATATTTTTTATATATTACATTATTATGAAAATATTACTTTCATATTTTTTGGTAAAAAGTCAAATGAACATTGTTAGGAAAATGAAAATAAGATTCCTTTTAGACCATTCATTAAAAATTACAAAATGGGAAAAAATTCATTAAAAAATAAATGGATAATAGAAAAAATATCCATTTAAACAATTCTATCGAAAACAAACATTGAAGAAAAAATTATTTCAATAGTATATAGAAATAATGTATTTTTCTCTTAAAACAATATTTTGTTCACTTTTTCCATGATAGAGAGAAAAAAAAGTAAAATATTTATTCCATGGAAATAAAAAGAGGATAATGAAATATACGAGTTATTCAGTGGTTTTCTATAATAATTCATCTTTAAAAACATAATCATAAACATTCTTGACAAAAAATGAGATTGTAATGTAAAACCTTTACCACATTGGTAAATTTTTAATTTTAAGATCCATCAAAAAAAGAACCATTGATAGAAATTTAAATAAAAATAATTTTCATAATAAGCATAATAAAATACATTATTGTGTAGTAGATACACCCTATAAAAGAAGAAAGTGGTGAATATTTCTTGTGTCTAAATTAAATTAATGTGATACAAAAATAAATTTCCACTTTGGTAAAATTTGAAAAACTAACCCCACTAAATAATAACACAAAATGAAACACTAAATATAACTAAAATAATTATATTATTTATATTAAATTTGAAAGGATCATCATATCAACTAAAAAAATAAAAAAGTACTGAATATGGAATATGTATCAGGGAAAAGGGGGTAAATGAAGTCCCTATTATAAGGAACTAGTTTTTAACATTGCATAATATTGGGTTTTAGTAAGGAATTTAATTTTTTTAATATTTTAGAAGCTTTTTTGGTTTAGAGTTTTAGAGACTTTGGATGCAACTAATTCATAAAAAAATAAAAAAATTTAAATTGGACTATTCTGATTAGTATCCATTTTCTCCATTATATAAATGTTTTAAAATAAATCTTGATTTGTTTTAAAGGAAAATATCCATAACTTCCAGCATGACTTATTCGTTTCCACTACCCATCCTTTACCCTATGATACATATTTTAAAACATGGTATGATCATAAAAAACTCAGTAAGGGAAATAAAAAAATAAAGAAAGTCGTTAATCTAGTAAACAATTGGAAAAATCATATAACATGGACATTTATTTTCAATTTTCTTTGATTGTATGTAATGAAAAAATTTTACATGAAAAACTCACAAATAATTTTCTCAAAAAACCCTATTAAAACATGAATTTAGAAATTGAAAATACATTTTTGATGAAATATATAGTTAAACTCATAAAACGAAATCAAAAACCATATAATTGGGATAAAAAATGGCGTACTTATAATATAATCAATATGTAATGCATATGATATTTATAAGTGGATTAACCTTAATATAAGAAATATCGAGCTCTCTAAGAGCTATAATAGAGATAAAATCTTTGTATAAGTAGTATTAGGATAACCCATTTCATATAGTTCTCATGTAACATATCACAAATAAACACATTCGTCATAAAAACCTTTGAAAAAATATATTTAACAAATAAGGAATACACTTTGAGATAAAAATATAGTTTTCTTTTAAAATGCCATTTTGAAGACAAAAATAACCAAAAAATATAATTATTTTTTTCATGGAATGAAATCTAAAATATTTCAAAGTAATCCATAAATAAAATAATAGCTATTTTCGTAAATAAATTTGTGTTTTTGTATTTCTAAAAATAAAAAACTCCTTTTTTAATTTTTCAAAACATTTTGTATAAAACACATAAAAGATTACTTTTGAAAACCATTGAAAATATGGTAAAATGAGATAGAAAATTTAATTTATAATTCTATCAGGTCCACACATAATCTCATTTCAAAAACATGTATATCAAAAAGAAGTAGATGGAAGGAAAATTTTAAAATAGAATATTTTTATGAAAAGTCCCTAATCACATTGAAAATATTTGAACGATAACTCCATAAAAGAAGAAAATTCAAAAAATACCATTAAATACCTTGAGAATAGATAAATTAATGATATAAAATGTAAAATTAGCGATTTATACATCTCATAAAGGATTATTGTTACAAAACATAAATATATACCTTAATGAATGGAAATTCAGATGAAGTCTCTTACCTCATGTTGCCTTTTGATTAAATGTTCCATAACCATATTTTTAGTGGTTTTAAACATTTAATTAACTTAACAACTCATATTAATATTAATAATATCATATATTGTCCTTTTATAGCATATTATCACATGTTCATGAATAGTATTTCATTATTTTTATTGTTTAGGGTGTTAATTGACTTATTTTCTCACGTAGGTTTTATAGTGAGAGATTAGGTTATTGATCATATTATCAAATTATATCAACTCAATATTAGTAATCATTAAATAATTATAATATTTTTACATCAATTATAATTTTAATAACACTCATAAATGATGTTTTTTATAAATGAATTATGTTAGAATCATGGAGATGGTTTGTCGCACGTATGCATGAGTAAAATTTCCATTTTTGAATAATCATTATGGAAAGAAGGTAACTAATATTTTATCCTTATAAAATGACAATAATATCATATATACCATATTATAAACATATATATCTCATCCATGTGGTGTGGTGATGTAAATTGTTGCACACCTTTTAGGAAGGCAGAAGTCCACACATAGATGATCGATGTTATCAACATTAAGTGAGTGAAAAGGTAAGATAGAAAATGACATATATTATCTTTAAAAAATGTTATGTTTCATATATATTATAATTATTTCATGTATATCACACATAATCACCATATTTATAGTTATTAAATTTCATGTTAGGAGTTAATGAAAGATAAATCACATCGCTTCATGAGGTGGTAGTAACCTGTATACACGAGCAATGTTATTTCATCCCTAAAAATGTAAATTAAAAGTATATATATATATATATATATTATATGATTACTAAATAGGTATAAATATGTTATAAATATCATATATATACTTTATATTCATCATAATACCCAAATGTGAATAGTGGTAGTAGAGGAATGAATGACATTGGTTCGCAAGGCGGTAGTCCGCCGTACACATGAACAATAATTTGATAACCCATATAATGGAATTATAGGTGGTTGTTGGTAAGGAAATTATTAAAATATCATATAATTAAATTTTAGATATTGATTTTATTATATCATCTTGTTTTAATAAAAAATTACAGAGGTGGAGAAATGAATAGAATAATGATGATCATTAACAAACCTTACCACTTCATCGGATATCCTTCTTACTTTTCACTGAAGCTTTCCTAGGATTGATTTGTTCCCAAAATAATTATTCAAGGATGACAGGAGGTAAATATGGAAGTGATTTTTGTTTGTAGTTGATAATCCAAAATGGTGTGAAGTTTTGAAAAATAGAGTAGAGGGGTGGCCTTCTATTTGGGGGGGAGAGGACACATCTAGTATTTTTGAAAATAATTGAGTACTCCTTCATTTCTCATATGTCACAGGGGTACAAAATAAACCATTTCCAAACAATAGAGGTTTCATGGTAGATTTATTTCCATAAATAGTTCTTATACAAGTTCATAAGTAATTTACACATTTATATTTTCATTTTAACCCCCCCCCCCCCAGTAAGCTGATTTTTACCTTAACCACGAAAAATAATTTTTAATGCATTTACTTTTCAATTTGGTCAAAAATTAATTTTACCTTATTATAAATTATAAATTATTCATATTTCTATAATTTAGTCTATATTTGTAAATTCAATTTATATTAGTTCAAAACATTCAATATAAATTAAATCATGGACTGTTGGTGAGAATGTAAGTTTTGAAAGAGAAATCATTAAAATATTAAATTGTTTTTATATCAATATTGAATAAGAAAATGACTTCACTGACATAAATTGGATTAATAAATATATTATTAAACTATTTTTTACTTTAAAAATTATTCAATATGTAATTTATCATTAAAAATTATTTAAACTAAAGAGTTTTTTTCAAATAAAATTAATAATTTTTCAATATTCATCAAAAAATGAAAATTTTTGGAAAAATCAAAAATCAATCACCCTAAAAAAATATATGTATTCTGACTTCCAAAAAAATATTTATATATTATCAAATAACATTTCAAACATTTGTAAAAATTTATTTTAAATTATGTGAGAAAAGCACATCTAATCTGTATTTTAGAACAAAATATTGTTTTTCGTAAAACATTTATTATTTTACTAAAGATTTATTTTTTATTATTAATAAATTTATAAAATTTTCTTTTAATTTATTTATTACTATTCATATCCAGCTATTTAATGGCTAGGTAATAATTATTATAATAAATAATAACATTTTAGTAACATTTCACATTTTTTTAAACAATGTGTTTTTTTAATTCAAGATAAAATGTGTGTTGAATGTATTAAAATGTAAAATTATTGTGGAATTTAATAAAAGATAAACTTTATTTTAAATTTAACTACTAATAAAAATAGGGTTGTGTTTAACACATAAAAAACACAGTTCTACATGTAATGAAATCTATGTAATAGATTAAATTTATTTAAAAATAATTATATCAGATAGTATCAAGGGGATATATTTTCTTCTATGATTGTTGTGGCTGGTCACATACACTGTCAAAAATTATTTTATTCTTTAAAAACATTGGGGTGTTACATCCTCTCATAAATAAATTGTGTCCTTGATAGTTTAAACATGATATTGGAAATCATGTTTTTGACATTTGAAATTACCATGGTTGAAGAACCAATATCATAAAAAGGAAAACAAAACTTCCTCTAAATAAGAGAGAATGGGAATAACTAAGGTAATCTAGAATAATCCCATTACTAGGTTTCCATGTGTGAGAAAATATGTGGAAAATTTAAATAAGGATATGGAATAAAATATTAACACCCAATGATTAATGTTGAGTTATAGAGATCATTGATCACAAGAAATTGGGTGATCTATAGAAGGTTGAAAACTATAAAACCATGACCTGATAGGTGTGAGAATAGTTATTGATATTAATAAAATAATGGTAATAGGAAAATATTTCATTTCATTATCATTTTTCATAAATTTTATGAAATTTTATGATAAGATATACTTTCTTGATTACATTCTATTTAATAAGAATAACATCATCCATTGGATGTACCTTGATCAACTACTAATTCATTTCATACTCGATGAAAATAATTTTAAAAATATAATTTCTTATTCCTACATCATAAAAATTAACATTTAAAAAATCATAAGACCCATAATTGAGTAAACATTATTTCTATACATATCAAACTATTTTCCAAAACCATTATGGTTAGCACAAGCTATATATTATTAATAAATTTTCAAAAAACCTCAAAATTAAAACAACTAGTTCATCATTAAAATTTATTATTTAAAAATGTTAACTAAAAACAATGTCATATTAATAAGGACATCATGGGGTCTTGTGGTAATCACTAAACCATTATCTTCGTTTTGCCATAGGTTCAAGACATTTGGCCTTTCCTGATGAGGTGGGTTGTCATCCATCATACAGGTTTTCCTTTTTATAGTATATGTTTTTATAATTACTATAACATTCAAAAACAATTGTAGACATACTTGAAAAAAATTTAATCATTTAATAACAAATTGAAAAAAGTTCTTAATACAACCATTTTTTCAAATTGTCTAATAATATTATTTGATGACTATGAATATTTCATTAATGATCACATTCACCCAAAAAGTTATCAATACCTTCAATCATATATCTATAGCTTATAAATCCATTAATAATCAAATAACATTTCACCTAAAACATATAGTTCAGATATCTATGAAAACTCCAAAAATGTATCATAATTTATTTCGATTATATAAAACATAAAAATATGAGTGCCTAATATATTGAGACAAAAACCATACTTCAAAATAGACATAGCACCATAGAGCTATCATCACCTCACCTGAGGGCCCAACATCAACTATATAAGTATAAAATGGTGTTTGATCAATTGTTTCTTCTGGTCATTATGATTTCAACACTAAGTAACTTCACGTAAATTTTATCATAATCTCACTACTCATTAAAGTTAAAACATCTCACTACTAATTAGATATATGTTATCTCATTATTAGATTGTCCTAGACTCATTTCATTAAAGTCTGAAACCTGGTGACCAAACTTACCACACCGGTTACACTTTCTAGATCCGAATATACATTCCCCAAAATGTATTTTCTCATATTTGGAACATTTTTAGTGCTTAACATAGGGATTATTAGTTGGTTCCTTTTCCATTATTTTCCACTTTGATGACTTATTTCTATTTTTATATCATGGTACATGAGTGTTTGAAAACTCCATCTCAACTTTCTCAGCACGTCAATCAACTTTCTCATAAAATTTAATGTATCATGTAGCCAATGGTCCTAGTTTGATTTGGTTAAATCCTTATTAAAATATATTAATTTTACTATCAATTTCCCAAACAAGATCCAATATTTACCCTAATAACCTTTAAAAAATTTCTTCATATACAACACTCAATATTTATCCTTTCACTTCAATTTAAATAATTGTTTCTCCAGCCTAATCCGAACAACCTTATGAAAGTATTTATCAATGAAAATATTATTAAATTTTTCCCATTAAATATCTTCAATATTGTCTTTTACACTGGTATTATTATCCAAATACCACAATTGATAATATTCACCTTCAAAATAGTAAATGGTAAGAATTACCTTTTTATGTTCTGAACATCCGGTGATTTCAAATATATTTTCTAGTACATTGATCCATCCATTTTCTACAATGGGTTCATATGATCCATTAAATAATGTGGTATTTTTCCTCATAAAATTCTACACTATAGGAATATTCCTTTATGGTTTATTGGGTTCCTCTTGAGAATTTATTTCACCATCATTTATATCATGTTTTAACTGAGTTATCACTATTACAAACTATTCTATTCCTATTCCAACCATATCAAGATACTAATTTAGAAGGACATTTGACACTTTTTTCCTCCCCAATATATCTTCCCTTTTTACTATTTGAAGAACCATTATAGAGAGGAATGGTTTAGAAGAAGCAATATAGTAATCGTTAAATTATATATCATTTTATCTTATCTATAAAGAAGATTAATTATGAGGCATGAATATAACATTATCATAACCTATAAAGTTATATAAACCTCCCTTTGATATAAAATATAATGAATAGACATTAAAATCAAATAATATTTCATTTTAGACAATAATTTTCATTCTTTCACATTGAGGATCTTTTCAGGTTTAGAGTTTGTGAAAATTAGGCCACACTCTTACATAACAAAAATATAAAATAGAAAGTAGACATTTTCTATTAGAATCCATTTTTTCACAGAATATAAAACTTTTAAAATAAAGAATGATTTCATTACAAGTAAAATCTACATGATTTATAACTTGACATATTTTTTTCCTTACCCATCCTTAAGCCCTTTTAAAAACATTTTAAAATGTTCGATGGACACAAAAAAAGATTAAAAAGGGACATAAGAAAAGAAAGAAAACCATTACTCCAGTGAAAATAGAAAAAATAATATAATTTTTACATTTAACTTTAATTTTCAGTTATTGTAAGAAATAATATATTTTCACATGAAAAAAACACACAAATTTTTCTTGAAGAAAACCGTTAAAAGGTAAATAAATTAAGTAAAACCACCTTTTGGTGAATCAGATTTCCATTTCCATAAAAATATCAAAACCCTTATAATTGGAATAAATATAATTTCAAATTCAAACATAATAATTCCCCAATGAATTAGAGATATACAATGGGTATTTCCCTTCGTATAAGTATATGAGGCTCACCAATTTTTTCATGAGATATAATAGGGGAAACCCATTATATATGATATCTCAGGCGCACAGATGTGACAAAATGGGGCTCAATATTTTATATAAGTTCTATTGGGATCACTATTTTTATATCATTCCCATGTACCATATCATGAATAATAAATATTCATCCTAAAACCCTTTTAAAAAATATTTTCAACCCATATAGAAAAAACTTTTAATTAAAAATTCCCTTTTCTTTTAATACCCCATTTTAAATACTAAAATACCAAAAAAAGAAAAATAGGTTATTTCATTAAATAAAATTTTAATGATTGAAATGTAATCTATAAATCAAATAATGGCCATGATTGGGGAAAGTTCGTTGTCACTATGAAGGTTAATAATTGAACATTCCTTTTTTTGTCAAACAATTATGTATAAAACCTATAAATATATTCCTTTTGAAAACATTAAAAAATAAATTGAAAAGAGACATAAAATTTAACTTATAAATCTTCTATTTATATGCATAAATTCATTTGACAAAAATGGACTAAGAAAATAATGAGTTATAAGGAAAACCTTAAGAGATAATTGTTTTTAAAGTGAAGTCCCTTGTCAATTTGAAAATATTTGAATTATAATCCCCAAAAAAGAATAACATTAATAAAATTAAATAATATGATAATAGGGAAAATCCACTTCCCTCATGGTGTTAACATCAATTCATTTAAACAAACTCGTTTGTGGTCTGTAATTCCATTCATAGAAAGACAGTTGCACCTTGTCTCATCACTTATATCATTAGAAGGTTCTTGAAGTACATATAAAATTTTCATAGCCTTTTTCATAATTAATGGTATTGGAATAAGTTGGTGGAATTTTTATCTACAAATTTTAGGGAGGAAAACCCTTATATGATATTATACATCCCCCGGTCACTTCCTCCTTGATGTGTTGACCATGTCAACGCAGATTCTCTCAGTTTGAACTCTTTCAGGCCCTAATGATTCTCATATTTTCCTTCTCCTTTAATTTTTTCTTTATGTAAATTTTCTAACAAAAATATAACTATTCGGTTCCTATTGTTCATGTATAACATCAAAATATGACATAATTAATGGAAATCGTTACCTCATAGTTCCTTTTATTTTAATGTTTTTTAACATCATGTATAGTGGGTTTAAAATAATTATTACTTTAAAATAGAACCATATTAATATTTATAATATCATATATGATTATTTAAGAAAATCTTATCACTCACTCATCAATAATAATTCATTATTTTTATTATTTAGGTTGTTTATTGATTTGTTTTGTCCTACGTGTTTTGTAATGAATGTATTTTTTTCTTGTACATATTATATAGTTTTATCATATACATAAAAGAAATAATAACAAGATTATCATATATTTTCATCAATTATACATTTAAAATTAATCATAAAATAGTGTTTTGAGAAATGGAGAATGTTACAATCGTAGAGATGGTAGGTCGTACATAGGCTTGAGAAATATTTCAATTTTTGAATAATATTGATGGAAAATAGGTATGCTATATTTTTTCCATTAAATAATGATCATATTAAATTACATATACATTATTATATACTAATATATCTCTTCCATGTAGTTTGGTAATTAAAATATAGCCACATCACTTCATTAAGGTTGTAGTCCACAAGTACATGAACAAAGTTTTAATCTTTAAGTGAATAAAAAGGTTTGAAAGGAAATGATTTATATTATCCAAAAATAATTATAATTATTTCATTAATATAATAATTGATTCATTTATATCACATATAATCATTTTATTTATACTATTTATATTTTATTTAAAACATTAATGAAATACAAATCACATTTCTTCTTGAGGTAGTGGTCTGTCGTACACACAAGCGACATTATCATATCCCCTAAAAAATTGAAAATAAGAAATAAATATATGATATAATGATTATATACATATAAATATCATTTATATAAATTATATCTATCATTATACCCAATAATGAATGGTGGTAATGGAATAATGAATTACATCGGTTAATGAGAAGGTAATTTTTTGTACACACAAATGATGATTTTGTAACCCATTTGATAAGAGTGGAGGTGGTTGTAGGTAATGACCATATAAAAAAATTAATGTATATGTATTATAAAAAAGGTTTTATAACATTATGTCTTAATAATAATTTATGGTGGTGTATTAATAAATGAAATAATGATGCTCAATGATGAACATTACATCTTCTTTGGGTATCCTACTTAGGTTGGCAATAAATCCTTTTTGGATGGAATTTCTACCAAGAATAAGGGTTATATGATGATTAAATAGAAATGGGGAATTTATATGAATATTTATATAAATATAAAAATGTGTATTGATGTTTGAATATGAGAGGAGAGGAAGTGGCATTTTATAAGTAGAGGAGATGACACAATCTATATTTTTGAAAAGAAATGAGTGCTCTTATGTTTTTCATATTTTGAAAGGTTCCAAAATCGACCATTATTGAACCATAGAGATGTAATTGTAGATATATTTCCATTAAATTGTATTTATAAATGCGTATGAGATATATTTTACACTCATATTTTTAATTTAACCCCTAGTAAGCTCATTTTGACATTAACCACGGTAATTAATTTTTTCCACATTCACTTTTCAATTTGATCAAAAATTATGTTAACCTTATTAGAAAATAAAAATTATTCTTATTAAATAAATGGAATCCATTTTTATATTTTCAATTTAGATAATTTGAAAAATATGTATAAAATTAATTTCACAGACGTGATGAGAAAGTGAGTTTTTTAAGTTAAAATGATTAGAATTTTAAAATGTTTTTATATAAAAACTCAAAATATAAATGACTACAATGACCTAAGTTGTCTCAATTTTAACATAATTGAAATAATTTTACATTAAAATATTTTCCTCATATAATTTAACATTATTAATTATATAAATGAAGAGGCAGTTTCTAATTAAAATTCAGTATTTTTCAATATTTATTAGAAAATAATAATTTCAAAAAAAATCCCAAAAATTCACACTAATATAATTTTTATTTAAAATTTTAAAAAATAAATTTTATTTTAAAAAATAAATTATCTATAATTTCTAAAATTAATATTTAAATTATTTTTGCAAAGTGGGACTAGTCAGACTTTTAAAAAATATAATTTTTCAGTAATCATTTAATTTTCTTATCAGTGTTACTGTTTTCTTACTAATCAATAAATAACCATATTTTTATAATTTTTTTAGTAATACTCATGCCCACAAATTTAACTACTTGATTAACTACTTTATTAAATATAAATATGTTAATAATATTTCAAATTTTGTTTAAACTCAATGTATGCATTTAATGCATGATAAAAGGATTATTTTGGGTAACACCAGGTAAAATCAATGTTTCATGTAACAGAGTATGAACATGGTGTTGGATATAACTCAAGACTAACATATTGTATTGTTTAATTTATTAAAATTTCATCACATCATGTAATGAAATATTTTTAAGAGATTATATTTTTTTGAAAATAAGTATATCAGACAGTATCTAGTTATTATATTTTCTTATAATCTTGGTTTTTCGTGTAACATATTCTATCAAACATAATTTTCATCTTTTAAAAACTCAAGGTTGTATAAATTAACTATGTCTTGAATTACTTCATACATGTTAAAAACTACATTATAATTAATATAGGTTCATTATACATCTATCACATATCCATAATTATAAATCATACCATTTATTATTTAATTATGTCCACTTTTAAACTATTTATTAATATTTTCTTGTTAAAATAATGTTTTAACTAATAGATTTTCCATTTTTTTCAGTATTGTTTTTATTTGGTATTTTTTCCTTTTTAGTTTGATAATATTTTCATAATATCCAAAATTTTATCCCTGAATTAAATATCATAAATGTTCATTACATATATATTTATAGTAATCTATAAAAGATAGATATAGAAAATGAATTGCACCATTCTTGAAGATTGTACCTTGTATGTACGGGTGACCATTGTTTCTATTTGACAGATGTATGGAATGAAAAAAATATTGCATATTTATCACCTTTATATAATTATTATTTTCATAGATATCTTATATATTTACTAAATATATCTTTATTTCCTTCAGAAATAAATAAAGTGAAAAACATATCAAAACGCTTCATAAGGGCTATTGTCCACATGTATTCACGAGTAATGATATTATTTTCCAATAGATTGGAAGGTAATAAAGTAGAAGTGATACTATAATTACATAAGTATAATTAATTCATAAATAATATATACATAATTTAAATAATTTTTTATATCCATTTGGGAGGGGTGGTAGGGGAAAACAATTACATTGGTTCGTGAGGTGGTAGTTCGTCATACACATGATCGACGGTTTCCAATACCATTTACTAGAATAGGAGATGGATGTATATTATTCCATAAACATAATAAAATATAATTATATGGTAGATAATTTTGTTTTTATATTGTAGTTATTATGTCTTGAATAAAGGTGCTAAAAGAAGAAGTAAAAAAGAAAAGGCTCAATGAAGACACTTACCATTACATAGAAAAACCTCCTTTGGATATGTTATTAAATACCATAGGGTTGGTTTCTTAAGAGTACCATGTGCTCAAAAAATGGATAATAATGTATATGATATAGTATTTCCTTATTATTATGATCAAAATTCCTTTTTATGTGTGAATAAATTCAGGGAGAAAGTTCCCTTTTATAATTCATGAGGGGTTGAATTTTCTTAAAATACACAAAAATATTCAATAAAAGAAAGAAATGCTCACACCTAGTACATCCAAATTCTATAAATAAAATAGTGTATGGAATATATCTTCGATACTAACCACAACCATAGAATAAAATTGTAAAGCCCCGACCATAGTTACCCCGAGTCGGTGTATTATTACATAACATAAATATTCATATTAAAACCGGCATACAAAATATCAAAAATTTATCCATAAACCATGAATTTTACGAAATAACACACTCATCGTCAAACATACCACAAAACCTTCAATAAAATATGGAAGTTTGGTATCATAATAAATCAATTTCAAACAAACATAAAATCCATCAAAAGATGTTGACATAGATGAAATCAAAATCTTTTTGGAGAAATATCTCTTTTCTAATTTAAAATCATTTAAAAAGTCACATAATTATAAAAGAAAACATTTATATTTAAAATTATTCTTATAATATTGAAATGGAATCATCAACGATATTATAATGGTGGAAAATAGCCACCCCCACCGTATAAGTTAAAAAAACATTCTTACCTTAAATTTGTCGAAAATGATAAAAAGTACCTTGTTTGGGAAACGAAGGAAATATTCCTTTATTAACATCTTATAAAATTCAATCAAGGGTATAAATTACTTTAACCCATAGTCTATAAAATATTAGGAATTTTTAGAAATACATTTTTACGAAACACGGATGTGGATGATAAAGATGTCCGAGTAGATAATTACGTGTAAACAACACTGGATAATGAAGAGATTGTAGAATTAACCCTTACCTTGTAATTTTCATTGGGCGATGGTAGGTTAACCTTATGTATAATTGTTAAATAATATTATTAAATTATACAAGAATCATATACATTAATATGAAATCATATATGATCTTTTAACATTGCTTTGTTAATAATATCTTAGTATTATCGTTGTTTCGGGTGTTAATGGATTCGTTTTACTTTATATTATTTATTATGTGGGTAGTATTTTTATGGATAGGATGTATCTTATTCATATCAAGAATGATATCTTGTTTTTAAACATTATTTTTAATCATCTAATAAAAACATTTCTTGAATGGATATGATGGGGAATGCATCTCCTCGCGTTTGAGGAGACGGTAATCTGCACGTACGCACAAGAGACAATATCATTCTTTTGATATTAAAATTAAATATAATTGGATGTTATATCATATATAAATAATCATTATCATGTTATATTTATTATTTACTTCAATTAAACAACATTATTATACCCATCCAAATAATAATGTATATAATAACAATTACACCACGACGTGGAGACGGTAAGCCGTACGTATGCACATATGGTGACATGTCGTTCAAAGGATGGATAGAATAATGAATTTGGTTGTACCATATTTATAATAAGATAAAATTATATTGAATATAATGGATTTATTATTTTATAATGGAAACAACAAAGAAAAAGGATGTGGAAGAAGAATGGAACTTGAAAGAGGTGATGAAATATTTACCTATTTTTCGAGTTCTTCCTTTTGATTTGATCAAAATAGCTTATTAGGATGGCTTCCTGACTATATTAAGGCCTCTAGGATTAAGGGATGAGTTTTGAGAAGGTATTTGGTTAGGGTTTGGCTATGACAAATGGCTTTTAATGTGTGAATTAGAGATAAGGGGGAGTGCCCTTTTATAAGAGGGGTGGGGGAACCTTAGGAAAAGCATGAAATATTATTTTATAATAAAATAATTTTCTGGTTTTAATGGATCCAAAATGTATTATTTAATGGATATGTTGGATATGAGCCTAAAACCACTCAATCCATAGGTTATAGATAGGTTTGGGTCAATATATTAACTTTATCTTTTAGATTTAAGTCATAGTTAAATAGTTTGACATTTACCATGTTTCTTTGTATTTTTATATTATATGGTAAATAAACATACTATATACGTTTAAGATAAACCCAACATATTCATTAATGATACACCAATAATTATATAAGTCTTTTGGCATATCCTTAGATTTTTAGAAATAGAATATTAATTAATAATATAATATTTGTTTTAAAATGTATTTTATGTCAATTTTGACACAATTTGGTATTTTTTTGTAAATTCATAATAGAATTATTATTTCAAAAAATAGTCATCCAACCAGCCCTAATATGTCATATTAACCTAGAAAATTATTTTAATTCCTAAAAAGTCTCAATTTACATTTATTTGAATATTTATAATGTCAATTCTTTTAATATTTCATTAATTATGTAATTACAACATCATCATTGTGTCATAACTAAATTAAATTATTTAATGTATAAAAAATATAAATAAAATACAATTATGTAGGAAATCATTTATTCTTTCTAATTAATTTTTATAGTTGAATTTATCTTATGTGTAACCCTATATTAAAAATGTTTTAGTTACTAAACATTGATTTTATCTCTTTTAACTCTTCTTTGAATTAAATAATAATAAATGTCCTAATCTTAAGTGGACCAAAGAGATTCATCTTTTATTAAAAAGGTATTTTTGGTCCAATTATACTTATAAAATAGAATTAGAACATGTGTTAGGGTAATAATAATATCATTTTTACCCTTAATTACAATATTTACTTTTAACTGTGGTAAATAAATGTTAAAAGTTGCTATTCACCAAAAATTATTTTCATTTTTTTGAAACACATTTTACATAATTATAGCAGTAGTGACTCTAAAATTTATGGATTTCCACTCACATAAGTGGTAAAATTATGTTTTATGTGATTTCTAAAATTCTCCTAGGAGGTGGGTAAAAGGCGGTGAAAAGATTAATAAAATTTTTATATATTTAAAATTATTATAAACTGACTCCAATGAATTACATTGAAATTATATAGGTATTATGTAACAATATTGACCTAAAAATAAATTTAAATAAAATAAATAATTATTTAAATAAAAATTCTGTTATAAACTATTACATAGTGTTTTTCACTATTCATCAAAAATAGAATGTTTTCAGAAAAATACCAAAATTTCACCCTAAGCTAATTTCGATATACCGAATCCAATAATGAAGTCCATTTTGAAAGATAAAATTTATATAATTTTAAAAATTGGGTATTACTATTCATAACTACAAGTTTGATTAGTTTTGGTGTGTTAGAACTCGAAGTTGCGTACAACACACACTATTGTATTATTAAAAGGGAAACGTACCATGGAATCTTGGGGTGTTACATTCTCTCCTGCATCAAAAAATGTCTTCCTAAAAATTTCTAGAATATTAATACATAAAAAGACTCAGGTGATTCTTTATCATAAGTTCCTCAGGTTCGCACGTTGCCTCTTCCATCTTTTGGTTTCTCCATAGAACTTTTACCAGACGTGTTCTCCAATTTCTCACCACTTGTTCTCTTGTATCAAGAACCTTGATAGTCTCTTCACAATAAGATAGATCGGGTTCCAGTTCTAATTCCACATAGGTGGGTAAATGAGTTGGGTTAGGCATGTATTTTCTCAATAGTGATACGTTGAACACATCTTGATCTTTGGAGAGACATGGCGGCATTTCCAAACAGTAAGCTATAGTCCCAATTCGTTCTAGAATTTCAAATGTTCTGATGTACCTAGGACTCAATTTTGCCTTCTTACCAAAACGTATAACACCCTTCCATGGAGATACCTTTAAGTAAACATGATCCCCTACCTGAAATTACAAATCCTTCCAGAAGTTATCTTCATAGATATTCTGTCTACTTTGAGCTTCATTGATGTGGTTTTAGATTACCTTAAACTTTTCCATCGTTTCCTCCACTAGTTCTAGGCCTACAAGTTTTCTTTCACCAACATCATCCCAAAAGGATGGTGTTCAACATCTATTTCCATATAATGCTTCATATAGTGCCATCTGAATACATGAATGGAAGAAATTGTTATAGGAAAATTCTAACATAGGTAAATATTGATCCCACATACCTTGAAAGTCAAGTGAAAATTATCCCAACATGTCTTCTTAGGTTTGAATAGTCTGGTCTGATTGTCCATTAGTATGAGGGTGGTAGGTTGTGCTCAAACGAAGTTCAGTATCTAGGGCATTCTGATGACTTTTCCGTAATTTGATGTAAAACGTGGATCACGATCAGAAAAAAATCAATATTGGTACTCCATGAAGTCTTACAACTTCATTAATATATATCCTTTTCAATCGTTCATGTGGTAAATCTTCCCTTATAGCATGAAAACGTGCTGACTTGGTAAGACGATCAATAATGACCCATATTGCATCGTTCATTCTAGGTGTCTTTGGTAGTCCCATGACAAAGTCCATAATAATATTATCCCATTTCAATTCAGGTATGGTAAGAGTTTTCATGACTCCTCTGGGAGGTTTCCTTTCAGTATTCAATTGTTGACAAACCATACATCTTGACATAAAATTAGTAATCTCCCTCTTCATGTTGTCCCACTAAAAATTTTACTTCAAATATCTGTATATTTTGGTGCTACTAGGGTGTATAGATAAATTTGAACTATAATCAGCATCCAATAATTCCCCTTTTAGATCAGGTATATCAGGAAGACAAAGACTCTTTCCGAATTTCAAAATTTTATCTTCATACACTAATTCACTCAATCTCCCAACATTCATAGCATTAATCTTCCTTTAAAACTCATCATCACTGGTCTGAGAACTATTTATCATTTCTAGTAATGATGGTTTGGCAACCATTTGGAAAAGTATTGATGTTTCACCTTCCATGGTGATTCCCAAATCCATCTTTACTAGATCCATCTATATAGGATCCTTTTCAACTCTCATCTTGTTCAATGCTCCATGTATCTTTCTACTCAAATCATCTACCACCTTATTTTCCTTCCTCGGGCGGTAGTGTATAGTGCAATAATAATCCTTGAGTATTTCAATCTATCTCCTTTGCATCATGTTCAGTTATATTTGTTATAAAATATACTTCAAACTCTTGTGATATGTATATATCTCACATTTTCACCATAGAGATAGTGTCTTAGAAACTTCAAAAACAATGATTACAGCTTCTAACTAAATATTATTAGTAGGATAAATTTTCTCATTAATTTTTAGCTATCGTGATGCGTAGGCAATAACCCTATCATTCTGCATAAAGACACAACCAAGTACTTTCTTTGAAGCATCACTATAAATAACAAAACCATCATTACCTGATGGTAGAGTCAATATTGGATAATTGACTAATATTTTCTTTAGTTATTAAAAACATTCTTCACACTCTATTGTCCAAGCAAATTTAACCCCTTTACGTATGAGGTTGGTTAATGGGTTGTCTAATCGGGAAAAATTCTAGAGGAAACATTGATAATAACCTGCTAAATCAATAAAACTGCGTACCTCGGTTATACTCATCGGTGCTGACCATTATTGGATTTCCTTGGTCTTAGAGGGATCAATGGAGATTCCATCCTTAGAGTTGATATGGCCTAGAAAAGAAATCTCCTGAAGCTAGAATTCACACTTGCTAAACATCCCATATAATTCATGTCTTCTAAGAGTCTTCAGGATAATGCGCAAGTATTTTCCAGATCTCTGTAGATTTTGGATTATACCAATATATCATAAATAAATACCCCTACAAAATCATTGAGATATTCCTTGAAAACTCAATTTATTAGATCCATGAGGATAGAAGGTGCATTAGTCAATCCAGAAGGCATTAGTGTAAACTCGTAATGCCCATACCTGGTTCGAAATATTGTCTTCGGAATGCCTTCCTTCTTCACACACAACTGATGGTATCCAGATCAAATTTCAATATTTGAAAATTATTGATCTCCATGAATTTGTTCAAATAAATCATCACTGCGGGGTAGGGGATATTTTTTCTTTATTGTTATAGCATTTTACTCCCTATAGTCAATGAACAACATCATAGATTCATCTTTCTTCTTAACAATAAGGATAGAGGCTCCCCATGGAGAAACACTAGGGAGAATAAATCCCTTAATACTCATTTCCTCTAGTGGTTTCTTTAGTTCCACTAATTCCACAGTGGACATTCAATAAGGGGTCTTTGATATGGGCCTTGATCTAGGAATTAAATCAATGGAAAACTGAATTTTTCATTTTGGATGATTCCCATCTAAATATTCTAGAAACACATCAACATATTATTTCATAATAGGTATATCCTCTATTTGAACATTACTTTCCTAACCCATAGTTATTTCATTCTCTTCCTCCCCAATAATAGAATTTAGTTGAGCTATTGGGGGCTAGATCTAGATAAGAATCAAGTGGTGATGATTCTGCTCAAAAGATAAGGTGTTCTATATCATCGTCATCAAAAATCGTAACCTCTGTCTTCTTACAATAAATTTTTTCGTCATGATCTTAATGTCAATCCATACATAGGATAATATAAAATTCAATTATTGGTATAACTATGAGATCAGAAGATAAAGATCATTTATGTTCCCTAATGGGAACTGATTCATAAAACATTGTTGTGATTATACTTCCCTTAAGAGTTTTGACTGAAAAATCCCTTTTTAAATAAAATTGAAAATTTCTAATTTACATAGAAATCTAGGAAGATATGAAACAATGTGATGATCTAGAATCAAATAAAGAATTTGTTAAACTTGAGGAAACCATTAAATTACCTTCCACCAAGTCTTTTTGAGCTTCAACCTCAGCAGTACTGATAGCATAATCTTGCCTTTGATCCCTTGGCCTTTTCTGAGGTATGTTCCCCATATGCTTACTACATTAATTTGCATAATTCCCCCTTTCTCTAAAATTTTAGCATTCAACATCGATATCCTCTTTTTTCCCCTTTCAATCATGAACTTGGTGGCCTTTTTCACCACACTTGTAACAGACTCACATTCCATTCAGGAAAGTACTGAGGTGTTTCTTCCAACATTTACAGTAGGATGGATATTCAAATTTTCCCTTCATCCCTTTATTTCCATTTCCAGAGTGTTCGGTAGATCTCTTCTTCTCTTTCATTACTTTATAGTCATAAGACTTAGTGAATTATTTTTCTTTCTTGATAGCACTTGAGACAATATCCTCCTACGACGAGAATAATTGTGAGACTAATGGTCTATGGAGAAATGGTTTTAACCCATCAAAGAAATGATCAATATTACTTCTTCGGTTACGAATATTATCTGTAGAATGCCTCCCTAACCTTGTAAATTTATCCTCATAATTTGCAACATTCTCATCCTTCTTTTGCCTCAGACTCAAAAATTGTCATTCCATATCTGCTCGATGGTCACGAGGAAAGTATTTTTCTAAGAATATCTCTTTAAACTCCATCTATTCTATATTTGATACTTCATCATCTTCCTTTTTGTTTTGAATCAATGACCACCATTGATCAGCATCCCCAGTGAGGTGGTAAAATTCCATGACAACTTATTCCCTTCAACTACTCCCCAAGGCATGGAATATTTTCTCTACAGAATTTATCCATTACTCAGCTACTAATGGATTTGTACTCCCATTGAATGTTGGTGGCATTTCCTCATTAAGCAGTCTAATACTGATCCTTCATGCTATGGATCAGGGTGCTTCATACGGGTAAGGTTTCTATTCATAACATGAGTGATTTTTCCTAGTATAGTGATTCGTTAATCATCACTAGGTGAATCACCATCTCTACAATAATTATCTTGAGTAGGAGGGAAATACCAACATGGAGTGCATGCATTGATATGGTTTCCATTCCATCCACTAGGTGCCATATCTAAACAATGGAATAAACTATATTAGTTTATGAATTTAAATACATAATTCCAAACTTGTAAAAAACTTAACATAATTTAAAAATTTTATGGATATAATCCATAATCATAAAAAGTGTTTTCTTTGAGGATGTATATACTCATAATCCCTTCATAATGGTTTGTAAAGAAAATTAGAGCCATCCTAAGCATATCCCTTGGGAGTGTCATAACAAAGAGTGCAGTAAGGCCTATTGTCGTGTTCTAGTTCCCATTAATGTCCAGATCAAAATGGTGTTTACGAGTATTACCCCTAGGTATATCTATGCCAGAGCCGCCTCTACCTTCTCATATCCAAACAGGGATATATTTCTTGGAAAACTCACAAAATTTCTGTAATACCAAAAATTCTAGGAAGTTCTTCATTACTAATCTTCAATGTATATCATAGGGTAATGTGATATAATCAGTGTTTAACCAAATCTATATTCTAAGGTTTTTACTAAACATCCTTTGATACCAAATGTAATGCCCTGACCCTAGTTACCCCAAGTCGGTGCATTATTACATAACATAAACATTCATATTAAAACTGGCATACAAAATGTCAATACGTTTTCCATAAACCATGAATGGTATGAAATAACACATTCATAGTCAAGCATATCACAAAACCATCAATACAATATAGAAGTTTTGTATCATAATAAATCAACTTCAAACAAATTTAAAATCCATCAATGTATGTTGACATAGATGAAATGGAAACCATTTTAGTGAAATATCTATTTCTATTTTGAAATCATTTAAAACTTCAAGTAATTATAGAAGAAAACATTTATATTTGAAAATATTCTTATAAGCTTGTATGGTTTGCTTTGACGATGTTATAATGGTGGAAAATAGCTGCACTCTCCTTATAAGTTAAAAAACATACTAACCTTAAATTTCTCGAAAAGGTCAAAAAGTACTTTTTTGGAAAATGACAGAAGGATTCCTTTATAAAAAATCATATAAAAATCAAAAAAGGGTATAAATAATGTTAACCCATAGTCTATAAAATAGTAAGAATGTTTAGAAATACATTTTTAAGAAACATAGTTGTGTATGATAAAGAGGTCTGAGTAGATAATAATGTATAAACAACCTCAGATAGTGAAGAGATTATAGAATTAAGCCTTACCTTGTACTTTTCCTTGGTCTTGGGTAGGTTAACCGGTTTTATAATGGTAAAATAATTGTTATTAAATTATACAAGAATCATATACATTAATATGATATCATATATGATCTTTTAACATTTCTTTGTTAATAATATCTCAGTATTATCGTTGTTTCGGGTGTTAACGGATTCGGTTTACTTTATATTATTTGTTAGGAGAGTCATATTTGTTATGGATGGGATGTATCTTATTCATATACATAATTATATAAAGTCTTTAAACATTATTTTTAATCATCTAATGAAAATTAGTTGTGAATGGATACGATGGGGAATGAATCTCGTCGCGTTCGTGGAGACAGTAATCCGTACGCAAGCACGTGTGACACTATCATTCTTTTGATATTAAAATAATAAATACATGGATGGTATATCATATGTACATAAACATTATCATGTTATATTTATTATTTACATCAATTACACAACATTATTATACCCATCCAAATAATAATGTATTGAATAACAATTACACCATGACGTGGAGATAGTAAGTCGTACGTACGCACGTATGGTGACATGTCATACAAAGATATATAGAATAATGAATTTGGTTGTACCATATTTATAATAACATCACGGTATATTAAATATACCTGAATTATTATTTCATAATGGAAACAACAAAGAAAAAGGAAGTGGGAAAAGAAAGGAACTTGAAAGAGGGGATGAAATTTTACCTCATCTTTGGATTATTCCTTTTGATTTGATCAAAAAGGATCCATAGAATGGATTTTTGACTAAAGTAAGGCCTCTAATATGAAGGTAGGACAGATGATAAAGTATTTTGGTAGGGGTTGTCCGATCCAAATGTCTTTGAAGGTGTGAATTGGAGAGAAGGGGGAGTGACCTTTTATAAGAGGGGTGAGGGGCACCTTAGGAAAAGCTAGAAATATTATTTTATAATAAAATCATTTTCGATTTATAATGGCTCAAAAATGGATTATTTAAAGTCTAAAGTGGGGATGGGTAGAAAAACACTTGACCAATAGGTATTATATAGGTTTGGGTCACTATATTAACTTTATCTTTTAGATTTAGCTCTTAGTTAAATAGTCTGTCATTTACCATGTCACATTGTATTTTTATATTATATGGTTAGTAAACTTAACATATACATCCAAGTGAAACCCAAGTTGTTAATTAATGATACACCAATCATTATATAATACTTTTGGCCAAACATTATATTTTTTACAATATAATATCAATTAAAAATATAATATTTTCTTTAAAAACTCTTTTATGTCAATTTTGACACTATTTGGTATTTTGTTTTGGTGAAATTCATAACCGCATTATTAATTCGAAAAAATTCATATAACCTACCCTAATATATCATATTAACCTATAAAATTATTCTAGTCCATAAAAAGTCTCAAATTACATTTATATCGATATTTATAATATCCATTATTTTAATATTTCATTAATTAGGTAATTACTGCATCATCATTGTTACATAAATAAATTAAATTATCTAATCTCTAAAAAATATTAATAAAATACAATTATATAGGAAATATTTTTATCTTTATAATTAATATTTATATTAGAATTTATCTTATGTCTAAACATATATAATAAATGTTTTAGTTATTAAACATTGATGTTAACTCTTTTAACTCTTCTTTGAATTAAATAATATTAAATGTCCTAATCTTATCCAAATGGACCAAAGAGGTTCATATTTTATTCATAAGGTTATTTTTGGTGGAATTACACTAATCCAAAAGAATTAGGACATGTGTTAGGGTAATAATAATATAATTTTTACCCTTCATTACCCTATTTACGTTTAACCATTGTAAATAAAAGTAAAACATTACTATTCACCAAAAATTATTTTCATCTTATTGAACCACGTTTAACATACTAATGTCAAACGTGTCTCTAGGATTTTTGAAACTACACTCACAAAATAGGTAAAATTATGATTCTATGTAAATTTGCATATTCTCCTAGGTTGTGGGTAAAAGACGGTTAAAAGTTCAATAAACTTTTTATATATATAAAATTATTATAAAATGACTCCAATGAATTACATTGAAATTATATAGGTATTATGTATCTATAGTGACCTAAAATAAATTTAAATTAAATAATAAATTATTTAAATAAAAAATCCATTTTAAACTATAACATAATGTTTTTCACTATTCATCAAAAATTAAATGGTTTCAGAAAAATAACAAAAATTCAACCTAAGTTAATTTCAATATTCCAAATCCACAAATGAACTTCATTTTGAAGGATAAAATTTATAATATTTTAAAAATTGGGTATTACTATTCATAACAGCTAGTTTGATTGGTTATGGTGTGTTAGAACACGAAGTTGCATACGACACACACTATTTTATTATTCAAAGGGAAAAGTACCGTGGAAGCTTGGGGAGTTACAAAAATAAATTTTTTAGACAAGTTATTCCTTAGCCTTTTAAGTTTACCTACTTTTACCATTTTTTGTTTTAAACATGGTAAATAGTTTTTTATTTATTTAGCTTGGTAATTTATACATTATGAGTAAAAATAAATGATCCTTATTATATAATTCATAATAACTTCATATAAATATTAAACCCTATTTCACACACAAAATTTCTATTCGTGTGTAAAATTAATTTCCACACAGGCACATGTAATGTGCAAACCCATGTTTTATCCTTCGCCATAATAATTAATTTGTACTGTCTTTACAAATAATTATGATAAGAACCTAAGTTGGTATTTTTAGATAATATTAATTATATTAACTCAAAATATTAAATCCATTTTACCTTATTAAACTTAAATATGTTTCTGATTTTAATTTAAAATTAAACTTTTATGTGTGAGAAAAAGTAGGTTTTCAATCAAATTGTTCTATGAACTATTAAAAGATTTTATATCCAAATTAAACATAAAATTTATTCAAATGAAAATAAATTGATTATTAATAATATAATTTAACTAATTTTAATTTTAAAACTAATTAAAATATATTCGAAGACTATAAATACTTCAAATAAAAAGGATGTTTTCAATAAAAATCTGTATTTTTCATTATTCATAAAAATCAAACATATCAGAAAAATCTAATAAATAAACACTAAAATAACTTCAACTTGATTACTAACAATTTAAAATACATTTTTTAAAATAACTTTTCCTAAAATTGGGAAAATTTAATTCTAATAATAGTGTACATAATGTGACGAAACTGCATTTTATAAAAAATATATTTTTTAAAAATAAAACTTGATTTATTATTATCTCATTTATTGAAAATATATTAAACGAATGATAAAACATGTTATTAAATATATCATATATAAATTTAATTCAAATAATTCATAAATAGTTACTACATAAATTTATTATGATAAAAAATATTTCATGTAGAATTACAAAAAAAATCATTAAAATATTTTCTTTATTTCAAATGGTTTTTTATCATTTGTAATAAATTAGTAACTAATTAATTTATTTTATACATTTTTAAACAATATACATTCCATAATTTATTTTTTATTATTCACATATTAAAATCCAACTACTAGGTGACAATTTTCATATTAAAAATTAATATTTTATAGTGTATCATGGCTCGTTTAAACTCAGTGTTCCGTGTAACACAAGCTCTCAATGACATAAAATTAATTTGAAGAAAAACCTAAAATATATGGTTGATACATTATTGGAGTTTCTTTGTTTCGTGGATGCAATAATAAAATTGGGAATAAAAGTATTAGATTTCAACAATTTGTTTCTTGGCTGAAAGATTTGTCTTTTATTATTCATAGAATATATATTATTTATGTTTTAGAATTATCCATAACCGAAGGAGATATAAATATGTTTTATGATGATGCTAAATCCCATAATCATTTTATATGTCACTATAAAATCATATATTTATAAATTTAATGAGTCATACCACAAAAAATACCTAATGGTATAAGTTGGAAAATATTTATGAATGAGGTAATGAGGTTAAGGAAGAAAAGCATAGAGTCCTAAAAATAAGTTTAATGGTATAGTAACGTATCAAAATGTAAATATCTATGGGGTTTTTAGTCACATCATTAAGGTGGATGGATAAATATATAGAATCATTAAATAAATAATTAATATGAATGTGGTAAATAAGATCATAACGAGTTATGCATCTGTTTTAAACCCATAATTGTCTTCCTTGGATGATTGAAAATAGGTGGAATAATCACTTTATGACTTTCACAATAGTTTAGTGGATTATGAGATGTGAGTCAAGACATAAATAAAATTTCAAAAAAAAATATACTTCAAAAAAACAATTTATTATATGTATAAATTTCAATGAATGAGACTTGTAATAGTGTAATATGGTTTTTGGGGATACTACCAAGAGGAAGAAGAAATTAAATTAAATTTATATAAAAACGAGGTCATTATGGCCAATATTTAAAACTGAAAATATGAAACTGAAAATGAACATAATACAGATGGAATTACGCCCCGTAAGGTGGATCTTGAGGTAAGTATTCAAGAAATCAATATTGAAATAAAAAATAAATAAAAATTACTAAAGTAATCCTCATAATATTTGGATGAGCTTGATGCAAAGAGAGGTGAAATATATAAGAACTAGTAAAAAAATCTATATTCCAATTTGGTATTTTTTTCTTTCACATCGGTAATTACGAAACATTATTAATGTCAACATTGTAAACATGTCTTTAATGATGGTTCGAAAATATCAACGTTGTAATAGAAGTATCAAATTTATTTTTGACATCGGTTATTTTATAATTGATGGGAAAAATATTTGTATCACATCATTACTAATATAACCAATGTGGTAAACCATTTTAAATCAATTTTTATGTCTATTATCTTATACCTAACATGATAAAACATTTTTCACATGGGTTTTTTGTAAAGCGATGTGAAAATCTTATGTAAAAAATGGTTTTTTAGCTTGGTTGTAATAAAACTAACCTGAAGAACCAGTCTACATAAGATTTTCATGTTGGTTATTAAATAAAAAATGTGAAAAAATATCATTCCAACACTCCTTCCTCTCCATATTCGACCATAATAGAAAACAAACTGATATAAGCAACGTCCACAACAAAAAACACAATTGCAATTACAGCATTAGATATTAAAATTCATTCTAAAAACAAACTAAAACTTTAAAATACTTGTAAAATTATTCTCCCATTCCAATTTTATGTGTCTATGATCATATGAACTATATTTTCATGGGTTATCCAAAATATAAAATTTAAAAGGAAATCATTTCACATTTATTATGAGTAAAACAAATGAAATACTAAGGAAAACATTATAATGAAATCTAAAATGGTTGAACTCTATAACTATCAAATTTGAAATTATTTCATACATAAATCTTAAAACATAATATCTACATTTTATTTTGCCTTATTTTTTAGGAAAACATGTTTTATAAGAGTTTTTTAATTATAAATTTCAATACTATGTAATATTTGAAAATGTTAGTAATTTTAAATGAAAATATACCATTGATTTTGGATATCTGATCGTGGAGGTATTCTTTATTGTGGTGTCTTGAATGAAATTTAATTCCTTATTTTAAAAATAATATTAATTATATAAATTTATGTCTTTAAAATGTTTAATTATTTTAATAATTCAATCTTACTTGTTTAATACATCCATAAGTTTTTCTAAAATTTCCCCACGGATAGATAATTACCAGTAAAGTGTATTCTCATTTGTAAAAAATCCACTTAACATCCAATGGAAATGATATAAAATAAGATTTAATGTTAGTTTTTATTATTATAAAATATATACAAACTTTTTATGATATATTTTTCATACCCTTAATGATAAGGAATCATACACAACAGAATAATTGCATTCTATTAAAATCTTTCAACGATAGACATTGTCCTTTCTATTTCAGTTATTTTCATTCCTACAGGTGAAATACATTGTCGGTATACACACAAATATACATCTATATTATTATAATCCTTAAAAACATTATAAATATACATTATATAAAGAAAATATAAGTATAAAATTTCTTTAAATTAAACATATAGAAATATATATTTTAAGCTATGGATAGGAAAATATTTTATCATGTTGGTTCCAAACATATCTACTTTCACAAGCCCAATGAAATAATTTTTCAAAATCCCCATATTCATTAAAGAATAATAAACACAAACTTCAAATGGAATCTCATAAACATTCAACAACAAAGTTTAATTTGTTTTCAATCTACGATGTCTAGTTGAATTTATATTTGAAGTCATAGAACATTGTATTTTGTTTATCTACATAGTATTTATTTAGTTTTAATGTATTCAAATAAAAAATAGAAAAATATATAAACATTAAAATGTTAAAATAAATTTAATACCAAAATGAAATAAATGATAAAATTTAAACATACATCAATAGTAATATGTCACACAAGTCTAGATGGAAAAACTAAAAGTGATCGATATTGTGTCCAAATATTCTCACCTCATCATTATGTAACAACACTCTTGCTGATCATTCTATAATATCATTTATAATTACTCAATGATTCTTTATCTGTATCCATTTTTGATGATTGGTATCTCCAATATCAAATATCATCCCATATTCAAAAACTTGATATTGGGGATGATCAATATATCACTCACTATATATAGGAATATGTGAAGAAGTGGTATATGTGTAGGATATGAAGAAGTGGGTTCTATAGGTGGAGGTGGAGGAGTTGGAGCTACTGGTATAGGTGGAGGAGTGAGATCTATTGTCTAAAAATATCTGTGCATATCAATAAATATCAAATTTACTAAAGCTAAAATCATATCCTCTGTCATCAAATGAATATCATAAAAAACAACTTCTATATATTTTATTTTCTTTTTATTAAAATCCCCTCTATTTCATAATATAGATACACCTTTTTCACTGATACCCCTATCGGGTATCCTCATACACGACCTTAGTGTTTGAGATTTCCTAATGTTTTAGCTAATATACCCTTCCTACCATTAGCTATAAATATCCTTAGTGTGCACTTCTTTTTAATAGAATCATGTATGAAATATTTGAAAAATTCTATAATGATTTAAAAAATAAATGGAATTTAATTTAAATAAATTAATAAATTAAAAATCTTATTATCCTCTCAACTACATGACACAACTCTTTCAAAAGATACTATCCTTTTTTTCTCATCTGATCCCTATTCAATTTTTCATGACTACTCGTGGGAGGGAAAACCTCTATAGACCCTTAAGACTCCGCTCTCAAATTTAATTATTTTCCCACTATAATTTATTTTTTATAATAACGTATACCCTCCTTGAGATAACATATGAGTGAGTACCTTTTTATATTGGATATCTTCATGATATCCCCTTGATTATTGTAAAATAATAATTAAGAAAAAAATAAATCATTAACATGGTCATTAAAATAAAAACTACTTATAAAAAATAACATTTCAATTATAATAAATGATACTTTTTTTCTACATTCAACAAATATCATACTAGTATCATCGTCTATAAATGGATATAGATCACATGGATTCTAATTTTTTCTATCTACAAAACTGAATTGTGAAGTGAGAGATGATGTAAAATCATTCCATTACCTAGAATCCAACGATAAAAATTTCCTCATGACTCCTCCTATATGAGGTACATTATATTTCATCTCCTAAAAAGTGGTCAACCATATATTACTACAAAAAGTTTGAGGCTAAGTAAATAAACAAACTTTATAACCAAAATTGTCTCCCACAACTGAGATAATGTTACTTTTTTATCATTTCTCCCATCATCAAACAAAATACTATCATTTATTTTACCTTAAACATATACTAAAGTCTTCAATTTTTTTCCATTTAGACCTTTTGAATTGTTGTTATAATCAAATTCTACATGTATCTTATGTTCCTGGCTACATGCAACATGTAATTTTGGTGAACATGTGGTGCCACATTTACCACCCTTCAAACTATTTTCTTCCACTATGAAAGTATTTGTATCATGTAAAGAAGGACGAGGAGGATCACCAACATGAGAATGTGTACATTCATCCCAAGATATATGAGTACAATAATCTCTATAAACATGTGGTGGATCACATGATTTATCATTCATTATCAAAAATATTAAATAAATAAAATAATTGGTACGCAAGTATAAAAGTCCAACTATTATATAAAAATGTAATTGAAAATTGATAAATCATTAAACAAAAAAGTAAACTAAATCAATTAATAGATAATATGTGTTTTAATAAATAATATAAAATTAACATATCTAAAATTATATGAAATTTAATCATGTAAATAATAAATAAAAATTTCTTACCTCTAATATTAGGAATGCACTAAAGAAGTTTTTTCCCAAATTCCTTTGTCATGATCATTTCATATGGCACTGACCATGTCTATAATGTGCTCATGAATATTATCTATTAATACTCAAATGGAAGTAGGGTTCTATAATAATTTAGTATCTTTTTCATGTTTATCATCACAAACATTCTATTTTTTTCCTTTTAAATAGAATACCATGACATATAAGATTGATCAAGGGAGTATAAAATTTGTTTGACATATGTTTACATTATAATAGGATTGGTTTTGTATTCCAATTTATTCAAGTTAACACGTGTCATTAAAAATTCTATCGTGTTTGACATTATTTTCCCTGATGAACCATTGGAGTATAAACACTGTAACTTGAAATTTAATTTAATCAACCTCCCATATTTCTTTATTTACTCCACAATATACTGTTTATGCAGAAATTGTTTTTAATCTTTATCACATTATAATTGAATTACTTTAGTGAACTACAATACACTACAATTATGAACTATACTTATGTTGTCTGGATCATCTATATAAAATGTATTTCCATTCATTCCAAACCCAGACCATGTTATCAAATTTCATATTGTCCCAACCATTAACAATCTCAGTATTTCTAACTCATCTGATTTACCAATACTGGTCTCTCTATATCATGAAAAAAAATATTTTCCTCTCATTAAAAATCAACATATCTTTCTTCTCTAGATAACATTATTTAAAAACATTAATAAAAATTTTAATATATGTTTCAATATTATATGTGTTTTTCAATATTTATAAATGTACCTTCTTTAATTTTTCACCTATAAAAGATATGAATTTCAAACAACGAATCCCATTTCCCAGATAATTAACTCATTCATGAAAAATAGAGGAAATCCATTTTTCCCCACTGTAGAAAATTAACTTGTAAAAAACAACTCAACCTACACATAAATATACTTCTCAACAATGGAGGATTCAGGTCGATATAGATTTTTAACATACCCTTTAATACTGGTATATACCTTTTAAAAGTATACATCCAAAATAGATATACAAGTCTACAAATACTTATTTACCACACCAAATGAAACATTAAACACAACATGATATCAAAAATAGATGCAATAAAATATATTTCCAATTGAAAAATTATAAAAACAGATTCATTTTCCAAATTTTTCATTGCATTCAGATCATAAATTTTATTAAAAGTCAAATTGATAAAATAACACACCTTCATGACAGTTGTCTTTAACATGGATGGGTAATATTCCTTACAATGAAATTGGTAGGAGTTGATATATCATGACTTGAGAATCATGATATTTCATACCTATCGATTTCAAATCCTTTAATGTCACAAAATGTTTTACATTTGAAGAATAAACCTATTTCACATTGATATCATGGATACATTGAAAAAAGATAATTTCCTCCATCTTTTAAAATGTATGAAAATCCAAGGGAAATATTTTTTGCCTTCAATCTGGAGTGGGAGATAACTCCAAAAGTATTCCAATTGAGAGTAAGTCAAATATTTAATTCAACCAATCTTTATCCTTACCTTTCATATATATCAATGTTCAAATAAATATTTCACATATATTTATCAAATCATGAATGGAATCAATGCTATTTTTGACCTCAATATATCCCTAATATGGACGTTCAAAAAATATTGAACATTTCTTCCAAATATTTATATAATTACTATATTTTTATATCCTTCTGAATGCCATATCAAGGTTTTTCACCCTCTCAAAATAATAATCAATATAAAAAGGTTTTGGATAAATATAAAATTCCATTGATCCATTAAATACCTTTTTTAATCTTTTATTAGAGTGTTATGTTGACAAAAAATTTCTATAAACCATGTATATTGTCTTTCTCACATGGTGAAGTTGATAATATGTTGTATATTTTTCACAAATTGGGAACATTTTATGCCCCTTAACACTATAACCAAAGAAATTTCCATACATCAAGATGTAATTTATCATGAACATAATCATTGAATACTGTTGAAAATATTAAATTTTATAAGAATAAAACACCCTAATATCATCCACCAATAGGTGTTTCAAATAATTAGATAATAGTGAAATGAAAACATCAATACCATTTCTGGGTTTTTTGTCAAGTGATCATTAAAATAAAAATGACTTATTTCAACATCATAAAAATATTAGGAGACAAGTTATAAATTATCAATAAAATAGGCCCTAGACTATATGTTCCACTAAGACTTCAATATGGATTCATTGCTTTCATTCATTGTCCATGTCTAAGATTTCTAACTTTATTTCTAAATATTGGAAACCAATTATCAATTTTTTCTACTATAGAAAATCATCATGATTCTAAAAATTTTCATCACATATCCATTCATATTCATTCCATGTTAACTTTTTTCATCAAGTGAATTTTCAAATAAATGACCCAAATGAGGAATTATTGGAAGATACCAAAATGACTTGGAAGCGGTCTCTACAAATGATAAATTAGAATGTGAATTTTCTTTTATCGTATACCGTGACATTCCACATTTTGGAAACTTTGAAAACAATTCATATTCCTTCCAATATATCAAATATTCATTTAGGATGGTATGTTTTTTATACCCTAATCCCATCTAAAAAATTATTTTCTTCACCTTATAATGTCAATCAGTAATATCATTGTCTTTAGGAAGAATATGGATCAATTGTAACACCCCGGGCTTCCACGATACGCTTCTCATTGAATAATACAATAGCTTGCATTGTACGCAACTTTGAGTTCTAAAACACCGCGACTAATCAAAGTAGCCATTATGAATAGTAATAACCACTTTTTAAAATTATAGAAATTTTATATTTCAAAATGGACTTCATTTTTGAATTCGTAATATCGAAATTATCCTAAGTTTAATTTTTTGTAACATTCTGAGAACTTCTAATTTTTTATGAATAGTGAAAAATACTTAAAACAACTTTTTAATCAAAATAATTTATTGTGATAAATTATAATATTTAGTGGTTTTAAGGTATAATTAGAATATATTTTAACCATTTTATCCAATGGTGTTCATTAGAATTAATTTTACATTGAAATTGGACATAAAAAATTGCCAATCTTTTGATATAAATTGTTTCTTAAAAACACGCTATTTGTCGTAACAGCGGAAATTAATTATAAAATTAATTAATGAAACTTATATGTTTGGAATTTTGTAAAATAGACATCATTTTTGAATTTGGAATATCAATTATAGCTTAGAGTGAAATTTTGGCCTTGTTCTGAAAAACTTCAATTTTTGATGAATGGTGAAACCACTAAGTGGTAGTTAAATATCTGATTTTTCGTTTAAATGAAATATTACCACTTCTGTGATTTTATTTTCAAAAATCCGACATACATGGTTGTCATTAAGAAGTAAAATGTGGTTCAATGAGATTAAAATAATTTTTTGGTGAATAGTAACTTTTAAGTTCTTAATCGCGATTAGAGGTAATTAGTGTAGTTTAAGGTACAAATAATGTTTTAATAATATGAGATGAGCATGAAACTTGTCATACTACTATTGGATGAGTCATGGCCGACCAAGACAACCCATGGGTCAACTTGGGGACCCCATGGAGCCACTTTAGTTGGAAAATGACATTAATATATATTTATTTAATGTTAAAATTAAATTAACACAAACATGAGTTATTTGACTAAAACAGTTTTTAAGTGGAGTTACACAAGTCCATATTTTGACTATAAATATTAATTAGAAAGATAAAAAGATTTCCTACATCATAGTATTTTTTGTATAATTTTTAGACATTAAATAAATTAAATTATTTATGACATCATTGTGATGCAGTGATGACCTCATTATTTAACGATTTAAATAAAATGAGAAGATAATGCAAAATTCAAGGCTTAAACTTGTCCAAAGCCTATTATATGAGGATATTTCGAAACCTTATCACCTTAGCCTCTAATTATATAAGTGTGGGACCTTTAGAATCCGAAAAGCATTGTTAAATAATGTAACATTTCAATCTTTCCAAAAGTGCCCCTCCTCTCCACTTATAAAAGGCCCCCACCTCTCCCACCTCATTTACACTTTCAAGCCATTTGTCTCGGCCAACCTCTGACCAAATACTCTCCCAACATCCCCCTCTTACTCCTAGAAGCCTCACTTTGGGCAGAACCCTTCCCAAGGAAGCCTTTGGCTCAAATCAAAAAGAGTTACCCGATTTTGAGGTAATGTCTTCTCTAATGTTGTTTTGTTTTATTTTTCTTCTCCAACCCCCTAAACTCTTTTTATTCATTTCTTTTGTAACAACACCAGTATCATCAATATACTAGGATGTTTTTATAAGAAGTATTCGAGCTACACTTACACACACCTACATCTAATGGTTAAAGAACATACGGTTTCTGTGGATGGTGAATTTCTGCCTCAAGAAACGATGATTGTTCAACACTCATATAACACCTTCAAAGGTGGCCATTAAGATGTCATTATTTTTATATATGATATATAATATGTTTATGTTTTACTTATTCTTCTGTATTTCTCATTTATGTCATACTTTATGATTTCCATTATGGGTAAAACGCGATAATTTCATTTTAGGAAGTGCGGACTACCGCCCCCTCAAAGTGATTTGAATCGTTAATGCCATATGTGGGATGTATAAAGGATAGAGTAAATGGTATTATACACTATATTATACTGGAATTATATTATAAATTTATATCATTATTATTTCGTTCCATTAAATATGAAATTGAAATGAAAGTAGCGTTCATGCGTACGTACGGCTTACCGTCTCCATGAACGGTGCATTTCATTTCTTACCTCTAAATGTTACGTAATATTATAAATGAATGTATATACTAGATATATAAGATATATATGAAATCTAAATCATGTATATAATTCTGGATATAATGGATATTCTACCACATGAACAACTTGTAATTATAAGAAGTTTATTGTTGACTCAAGTTACCAAAGATCGACAAAACGACCGTTATTAACTTAAATAATTACATAATGTTCATAACATTGTAATAAGTGATATAAAAAGGATAATGAAATTGAAAATGGTTCTTAATAAGGTAGATATTAACTCTAGTTTATTATTCAGGAGGTTAAATAACGGTTGAGTCAAGTCGGACACAAGGTAAGGGAATTTCTTAACCCAATTTCCATTCTTTGGGTTAATCTCCTACTTTCCAATTATGTCATGATATTATTATGTATTATTTTGTATTTTTACTTTCTTTATGTGTACCTATAGTGAATACACATAATAGATCTATTTTATTTTAAAAATGATCTTTTTAAGGACTTCATCTGAATCTCCTTTCATTGAGTCATATTTGGTTTTATACACAACTTTCTTTTATACGGTGTATAAACCCCTTTGACTTTTATGTTTATTCAAAAGGAATCTTTTTTATACGAAGAGTTTTACTAAACGACAAAAAGGAAATGTTTTTCTTGCCGTACGTATGCGGCGACAACGACTTCTCCGCCGCCGTGACTATTATTTGATTTTCGACTTCCTCTACAAGCCGTAACTTTTTTTTAATGAAAAATAAATACAAAGATTTAACTTTCTTGTATTTTGGTATTGAAAATGGTTTTGAAAGTGTTTTTATTATATCAATGTGTTGTATTGATATCTTGTGATTGAAATGTGGAAAGTTTATGTTTCCTTTATGCATGTTTTATGTGATACGATTATGTTATGGTTTATGATATGTTTAAACCTATTCATATGAGGAATGCATTGGACTTAATAAGTGACGGGTGGAGCCCGGTATAGCTCCCCGATGCATCGGCAGGTCTCATGAGACAAACTAGTGTCTTGTCAGGAGGCCTTGACAAAATCTTATTTGTGGTCTTGGCACGAGGCCTTGGCTACGTGTTTATGATAGTCTGGCATTATGCATTCCATCATTATGAAAGTGGTTATTGATATTGCATGTGATTATTCGACCAGTAGAATATCCATGTGAAAAAGTGAATGGAATTATCTCATTTTACTTTTTAAATATTATGTTGAAGTTCATGTTTAAAAGGCTTTTTTTTTGTTATACATTGCCTTAAATGTTAAAGTTTATTTATGAAAGCTTCCGCATTATTGTTAACCTTACTGAGCATCCGAGCTCACCTGTTTCAATGTTTTAATATTTTCCAGGATGTGAAGAAGTATTTTATGAATGACCTGCAGGGATAGTCCGAAGAGGATAGAAGTGTGGACTATGGAGACTATGTTATTATAGTTTTTCACTTTGTGATGTAATGTAACATTTATGAATGTATCTATTGTTTCCAAGGCTACTAAACTAATCGGTCTTTCGAGACTTGATCTTTTGTGATCATGCCAATGTTACGAAGTAATGCACCGGCTCTGGGTAGCTGGGGTCGGGGCGTTATAGTTGGTATCAGAGGAAGTTTAGTACAAACCTTGGAAGCTAGATTTAGACAAACTCTGATTAGAGCACATAGACCTAAGATGAACTTTGAGGATTAGTATAGAAGAACTTCCTAGAATTTTTGTATTATAGAGATGTTATGAGTTTTCCGAGCAATACATCCCTGTCTGGATACGAGCAGGTAGAGGCGGCTCTGGCACAGATGTACCTAGGGGTAAAACCCGAAAACACCGCTTTGAGCTAGACTCGAACGGGAACTGGTGCACGACAACGGCCCTTGCTGCACTCTTGGTTACGACACTCCCGGGGGATATGCTTAGGATAATTCTCATTTTATTTACAAACCACTATGAAGGGTTATGAGTACATACTTCCTCAAAGAAAACATTTCTTTTTATGATTATGGATTATATCCATAAATAGTTTAATTTATGTAAAGTGTTTAACAAGTATGGAATTATGTATTTTGATTCATAAACTAATCTAGTTTATGCCATTGTTTAGAAATGGCACCTAGTGGAAGGAATGGAAACCGTATCAATGCACGAAATCCGTGTAGGGATTTCCCTCCTGCTCAAGATAATTATTGTGGATCTGGAGATACAACTGGTGATGATCAACTTATTACCATATTGGGACAACTCACTCAGGTTATGAATAATAACCTTACTCGTATGGAGAACCCTGATCCGCAACGTGGAGGATCAATGCTAAACCATTTCCTGAGGCAACAACCACCAACCTTCAATGGGAGTACAAATCCTACAGTAGCTGAGCAATGGATAAATTCCTTAGAGAAAATATTCCATGCCTTGGGGAGTAGTGAAAGGGAGAAGGTTGTCATGGCAGTTTACCGCCTCACTAGAGATGTCGATCAGTGGTGGTCGCTGATTCAAAACACAATGGAAGATGATGACGTATCAAATATGGAATGGAGGGAGTTCAAAGAGCTTTTCTTATAAAAATACTTTCCTCGTGACCATCGAGCAGATATGGAAAGGCAATTTCTGAGTTTGAGGCAGAAGGAGGATGAGAATGTCGCAAAGTATGAGGCTAACTTTACAAGGTTAGCGAGGCATGATTCCGATTATATACATAACCCAAGGAGTAAGATTGATCGTTTCTTTGATGGGTTAAAACCATTTCTCCGTCGAGCTTTAGTATCACAATCCTTCTCATCATACGAAGATATTGTCTCGTGTGCTATCAAGACAGAAAAGGAATTCTCTAAGTCTTATGACAACAACGTAAAGCAAGAGAAGAAGAGAACGGTGGAACAAGAGACAGATAAAGGGAAAACGGGAAAGAAGGATTTTCCATTATGTGATAATTGTGGGAAGAATCACCATGGTACTTGCCTAAAAGGAATGGGAGTTTGTTATAAATGTGGAGAAAAGGGTCACCAGGCTCGTGATTGCAAGGGAAAGAAAGAGGCTGTCAAAGTTGAATGCTACAATTGTAGGGAAACAAGGCATTATGCAAATGAATGTCCTAAGCGTCAAGGAAACTTACCTCAGAAAAGGCCAAGGGATCAAGGCCAATCTTATGCTGTGACTACAGTTGAAGCGGAATAATTAATGTATTGGTGCTTTTGGACTCAAGGATTATATTCTGGTTATAAGAATAATGTGATATATATATATATGGATTGTACTGCAGTACTTGTTGATTTCAGTAAGGTTTTAATATGATTAAGGTAATCATATTTTTATTATGTGACAATAAGAGAAACTTTTCTTTGTTTGGGGAATCTGATGTTACAATTGATTTTGGAATTTAGAGACCTTTTAGAGAAAGTCTGGATGGAGGTATTTTGGATAACTATTAAGGTTGGAATGGATTAAGTTGAACCATGGATAGTATTGTTTAAGGTTAAAGCATTTCTGAAGATTATTTTTGGAATATTATAATACTATAGTTTTAGGAAAAGGACAACCTGCAGGGTGGGGAATAACCCGTCGCGTCGGACAAAGCTGCAGGAATCGAACCCACAACCATAGTGCGACAAGCCTTTATTTCCTACCACTAGCCTACAGGAAGTCCCTGGTTATTACAAAATAGTTTTACTAATCTAAATGATATGTGTTAACATTTGGAACCTTATACAATTAGGATAAATAGAATATTTTTGAGTTCCGTTACCATTTGGAGTAAAAGTTGGGTTTGTGGTAAAAATTTATTAACGAATGAAAGTATACATAACAAGTATGTATATTCCTTTACGTTCTTAGTAAATCTCCTAAATAAATTCCTCAACATTATAAAAGGTAACTTAAAACAAAAATGTTGTCGGTTAACTTTTCCAACTGGGGATTCAATGACCGTTTAACCAATCACAAGTTTGTGATTTTCTTGTGGTTAAACTTTCTCCTAATCTTGTTTTCTATAACTCTCCATCATACCTTGATGGTTTGTTTCTCCTCCATATCCATATTTTCATATAATCCTAGAATGGGCTATATCGGGTGACCTTTGTACATATCCTGCTTTCTTTTAATGTTATATATTTATTAACCTTATTTCCGATGTGGGTTTTCCTCAAAGGTATTTTCTCTTTTCAACCTTTTATTTTCAAAGAAAAATTTCAAATTGCGAGGACGCAATTTATTGAAGGAGGGGAGAATGTAACACCCAGAGCTTCCACGATACGCTTCTCATTCAATAATGCAATAGCTTGCATTGTACGCAACTTTGAGTTCTAAAACACCGCAACTAATCAAAGTAGCCGTTATAGAATAGTAATAACCACTTTTTAAAATTATAGAAATTTTATATTTCAAAATGGACTTCATTTTTGAATTCGTAATATCGAAGTTATCCTAAGTTAAATTTTTTGTAACATTCTGAGAACTTTTAATTTTTTATGAATAGTGAAAAATACTTAAAACAACTTTTTAATCAAAATAATTTATTGTGATAAATTATACTATTTAGTGGTTTTAAGGTATAATTAGAATATATTTTTACCATTTTATCCAATGGTGTTCATTAGAATTAATTTAACATTGAAATTGGACATAAACAATTGCCAATCTTTTGATATAAATTGTTTCTTAAAAACACGCTATTTGTCGTAACAGCGGGAATTAATTATAAAATTAATTAATGAAACTTATATTTTGGGAATTTTTTAAAATAGACATCATTTTTTAATTCGTAATATCAACTATAGCTTAGAGTGAAATTTTGGCCTTGTTCTGAAAAACTTCAATTTTTGATGAATGGTGAAACCACTAAGTGGTAGTTAAATAACTGATTTTTCGTTTAAATGAAATATTACCACTTCTGTGATTTGATTTTCAAAAATCCGACATACATGGTTGTCATTAAGAAGTAAAATGTGGTTCAATGAGATTAAAATAATTTTTTGGTGAATAGTAACTTTTAAGTTCTTAATCGCGATTAGAGGTAATTAGTGTAGTTTAAGCTACAAATAATGTTTTAATAATATGATATGAGCATGACACTTGTCCTACTCCTATTGTATGAGTCATGGCCGACCTAGAAAACCCATGGGTCAACTTGGGGACCCCATGGAGCCACTTTAGTTGGAAAATGACATTAATATATATTAATTTAATGTTAAAATTAAATTGACACAAACATGAGTTATTTTACTAAAATAGTTTTTAAGTGGGGTTACACAGGTCCAAATTTTGTCTATAAATATTCATTAGAAAGATAAAACGATTTCCTACATCATAGTATTTTTTGTATAATTTTTAGACATTAGATAAATTAAATTATTTATGACATCATCGTGATGCAGTGATGACCTCATTATTTAACGATTTAAATAAAATGAGAAGATAATGAAAAATCCAAGGCTTACACTTGTCCAAAGCCTATTGGATGAAGAGATTTGGAAACCTTATCACCTTAGCCTAGAATTATATATGTGTGGGACCTTTAGAATCCGAAAAGCATTGTGAAATAATGTAACATTTCAATCTTTCCAAAAGTGCCCCTCCTCTCCACTTATAAAAGGCCCCCACCTCTCCCACCTCATTTACACTTTCAAGCCATTTGTCTCGGCCAACCTCTGCCCAAATACTCTCCCGACATCCCCCTCTTACTCCTTGAAGCCTCACTTTGGGCAGAACTCTTCCCAAGGAAGCCTTTGGCTCAAATCAAAAAGAGTTACCCGATTTTGAGGTAATGTCTTCTCTAATGTTGTTTTGTTTTATTTTTCTTCTCCAACCCCCTAAACACTTTTTATTCATTTCTTTTGTGACAACACCAGTATCCTCAATATACTATGATGTTGTTATAAGAAGGATTCGAGCTACACTTACACACACCTACATCTAATGGTTAAAGAACATACAGTTTCTGTGGATGGCGAATTTCTGCCTCAAGAAACGATGATTGTTCAACACTCATATAACACCTTGAAAGGTGGCCATTAAGATGTCATTATTTTTATATATGATATATAATATGTTTATGCTTTACTTATTCTTCTGTATTTCTCATTTATGGCATACTTTATGATTTCCATTATGGGTAAAACGCGATAATTTCATTTTAGGAAGTGCGGACTACCGCCCCCTCAAATTGATTTGAATCGTTAATGCCATATGTGGGATGTATAAAGGATGGAGTAAATGGTATTATACACTATATTATACTGGAATTATATTATACATTTATATCATTATGATTTTGTTCCATTAAATATGAAATTGAAATGAAAGTAGCGTTCATGCGGACGTACGGCTTACCGTCTCCATGAACGGTGCATTTCATTTCTTACCTCTAAATGTTACGTAATATTATAAATGAATGTATATACTGGATATATAAGATATATATGACATCTAAATCATGAATATAATTCTGGATATAATGGATATTCTACCACATGAACAAATTGTAATTATAAGAAGTTTATTGTTGACTCAAGTTACCAAAGATCGACAAAACGACCGTTATTAACTTAAATAATTACATAATGTTCATAACATTGTAATAAGTGATATAAAAAGGATAATGAAATTGAAAATGGTTCTTAATAAGGTAGATATTAACTCTAGTTTATTATTCAGGAGGTTAAAGAACGGTTGAGTCAAGCCGGACACAAGGTAAGGGAATTTCTTAACCCAATTTCCATTCTTTGGGTTAATCTCCTACTTTCCAATTATGTCATGATATTATTATGTATTATTTTGTATATTTACTTTCTTTATGTGTACCTATAGTGAATACACATAATAGATCTATTTTATTTTAAAAATGATCTTTTTAAGGACTTCGTCTCAATCTCCTTTCATTGAGTCATATTTGGTTTTATACACAACTTTCTTTTATACGGTGTATAAACCCCTTTGACTTTTATGTTTATTCAAAAGGAATCTTTTTTATACGAAGAGTTTTACTAAACGACAAAAAGGGAATGTTTTTCTTGCCGTACGTATGCGGCGACAACGACTTCTCCGCCGCCGTGACTATTATTTGATTTTCGACTTCCTCTACAAGCCGTAACTTTTTTTAATGAAAAATAAATACAAAGTTTTAACTTTCTTGTATTTTGGTATTGAAAATGGTTTTGAAAGTGTTTTTATTATATCAATGTGTTGTATTGATATCTTGTGTTTGAAATGTGGAAATTTTATGTTTCCTTTATGCATGTTTTATGTGATACGATTATGTTATGGTTTATGATATGTTTAAACCTATTCATATGAGGAATGCATTGGACTTAATAAGTGACGGGTGGAGCCCGCTAGAGCTCCTCGATGCATCGGCAGGTCTCATGAGACAAACTAGTGTCTTGGCACGAGGCCTTGACAAAATCATATTTGTGGTCTTGGCACGAGGCCTTGGCTACGTGGTTATGATAGTCTGGCATTATGCATTCCATCATTATGAAAGTGGTTATTGATATTGCATGTGATTATTCGACCTGTAGAATATCCATGTGAAGAAGTGAATGGAATTATCTCATTTTACTTTTTCCATATTATGTTGAAGTTCATGTTTAAAAGGCTTTTGTTTTTGTTATACATTGCCTTAAATGTTAATGTTTATTTATGAAAGCTTCCGCATTATTGTTAACCTTACTGAGCATCCGAGCTCACCCGTTTCAATGTTTTAATATTTTCCAGGATGTGAAGAAGTATTTTATGAATGACCTGAAGGGATAGTCCGAAGAGGATAGAAGTGTGGACTATGGAGACTATGTTATTATAGTTTTTCACTTTGTGATGTAATGTAACATTTATGAATGTATCTAGTGTTTAAAAGGCTACTAAACTAATCGGTCTTTCGAGACTTGATCTTTTGTGATCATGCCAATGTTACGAAGTAATGCACCGGCTCTGGGTAGCTGGGGTCGGGGCGTTACATCAATGATTGTCGAAAATTTGTAAAACTAATGTCCCACCAACAAGGTTTTAAATTCAATTCAATCAGTCTCAATACTAACCATAAAACCATAAATTACATACAACCCTGATATAATGGTTTTTCAGCATCATTATATAGGATCTCAATTGTAAGTTCTTTCTTAATTACATTGGATTCAATATCACAAATCATTTCTTCAATTTCATTAGAGTTATCATGATTAAAATAATCAACATCCATAGATTCAATATTATCCCCAGTTTCACCGTGCTCAATCCAAGAGTTATAAATCATATTTAAACCATGAAAAAATACATAACAATTGATCTCTCTTCTTTTCAAAAACTTCATATTTAAACATTTTCTGCATGGAAAAAACATGTCACTGTTTGGAATATTTCGTTTAGAAAATTCCAAATTACATATAAACACCATCCTCACATTCATCCCTTATTATAAGATCCATATTCCGCCATCAAATCATTATTACCTTTAAGAATTTCAAAAATATATAGCTTGTCAAGATAATACAATTTTAAATTTATATCAAATTTTTCATAATTTAAAGGTAAAAATGTATAGAAATATCCAGCATATACATTCTTATATTAAAAATATAATTGTAAATTCTATAAAATAATAGAAGATAAGTTTAACTATAATTTTTACATCCTTTGATACAATAAATATCGAAATTTATTGGGAGAAAAATACTTTCAATGTGAATATCATATGATGTAGGTGTATTTTATAAGTCCCATGAATATATGGGAAGTTTCTTATATTGAAATACATAACTAGAAACAAAAAATATCCAATGTCACCTAGATGAATTATATGGTATATTTTCTTCCGTGTCCATCATATAATGTTATGAAAACTGATAATCATTCTTTTAGAGCTACTAATATCTCATCAACTTATAAAACAAATCATCAATCACTTGGAGGGTATATATCTTCTTTATTTTTTCTTCATTTAGTTAGTCCTTATTTATCCACAAATTTCAAATACTATCTACCTTATTCATGAAAAAACAATGAAGAACCAAATCGTGAAACACTACTCTTGAGAAAATTCTTCAATAATTGATCACTAATATGAGTCTATGACTCTAGAAACTCCATTAAATAAATCATATAAATATTCAAAAAATCAAATATAGTCTATACTTGAAACTATCATGAACTCAATATATATATATCAAGGATTAATTTTTGGAACCACTATAAGTAAATAATCATGCAATTTATCAAAATATCTTAGGAAAAATACTATGAAACGTCCATGGGATCTAATATCAAACATATTGAACTAAAAAGATAAAACTGAAGAAATATGATTGTTTAGGAAGATGAAAATGAAATATTTGGGTACATGTAATAAAAAACAAAATTTAGGGATATGGAGCCATAGAAAGACTAAAATATAGGATGGATGAGTGTGTTTTACCTGAGAGTGGGGGAGAAGAAATGTGTGACAACGAGTCTAATGAATCCTCATGGTATAAGAAGATCAAAAAGTGATATTTGAGATGATAATATTGAACAAGAAGAGGCTTGTGGATTTCTCATAGGAGAGATGATTCATTTTTCATGAGAAGAGAAAAAAACTAAAATGATTCAAATGATGATTCAAAAAAATGAATTCTTTATCACATAAGTTATTAAGTAAGAAACCATAAAAAGTGTCCTTTTAAAAATGTTTTCTTTGTAAAAAATATAAAAATAAAATTAATAAAACATTATCATGTCAGTTATTATTTAACTGACAGGATAAATTCGATTTATCACATCGATTAGATGATAACCGATGTGATAACTTGGGTGAACTTTTGTTACCACGTCAGTTTTTATATAACCAACATGATAAAGGAATATTAATGGATTTACTTTATCATTTACTGTATAACTGATATGAAATAAATGTATATGTATTTTTCAAATTGATAAAATAATAATCAATTTAATAAAGCTAGTTAAATTCCTTCGTTAGGTCTATAATGAATAACCGGTGTGATAAGGCTGATGTGAAAAATACATTTTGTGCATGTAAAAGAGTTATAAGACCAATAAAGTTTCCAAGGGTTCATATAAGGTTTAGTATAATTCAATTTCAAATTTGATGAAAATGATGATTCAATTAATTATTTTAATACTTATGTGAAGGAAAGAGAAATGATATTCGATTTTCTCAAGGAAATAGTGGTGACTTTGATAATTCAAATTTAATTAGGAAAAAATTCAAGTGATTCGTGGTTGAAACTATAGTTTGGGAAGTTCTCATATACAAAACTCATATAAAGGGTTAAATAATTCATTGAATGTGTTGATTAAATATGAATAAATTATTATCTAAGTATATTGGTAAAATTTGTGTTGGTAGTAGAATTGAGGTATTAGAAACTGTTGTATGATATTTCTTGAATAAATTGTGAAAAATGATTAAGTTAGACCTAAAATCATGAGTAATGGTTAATAGTTAATAATTTTATCAAAGGATGGAATCATATTTAGAGGTGAATGTGGTGAGATATTTCCTTTCATGAAATGATTATTTAATGGGATTCTTATCCATTCAATGAATTTTTGTTCAAATATAGAATTCTACTTGAGTAGAGAAGCCCTTGGAAGTTAATAAAGATTTTTGAGGCCATATCCGTTATCCCAAAGAATAATTTAATTCTAGAGATATTTGTTTTACTTATCTAACACCGTTTAAAATTCCATTGAGTGAAGAAATATTAAAATTAGACCAAGATTCCAATGGAATAAATTATAGATGAATATTAAGCTATCAAAGAAAATTTCTATTGTAAAAAGATTCTCTCTACTATATAAAGATTCTTAAAATGATAATGAAACTTATACTTCAAATATAAAGTAGTATTCATATACAATATTCATACATGTGGGTCCCTCTATGAAATAAAATATGACATAGGATAATGTATGTCTACCCAGTTTTGTAGCCATTGAAACAAATAATAAAATATCCTAAATCTTTAATATTTTATTTCTATCCAATGTGATAAAAAATTGAATCTTATTAAAAACAAGATGAAGATAGTTGAAGATACTATTCATTTTAGTAATTATGGAGCTTATAAAATAAAAGGAAGTGGAACAACACTACTTATATGATATATTCCAAAGATAATTAATGTGATCTATGTGAATTGATTGTGACATAATCCTTGTAATGTGGGAAAACATTGTTATTATAATCTTGAATTTTTTTCAATATAAAACGACGATCAATCCGAAATAAAGGTAGGATTTCCCTCAATAATGTTAGAAACTAGGTGGTAAGCTTTACCAGCTTCATAATAAGGAGAATATGTGTTTCCTTATGATGTGGGTTGTTAATATTTATTACTCCATCTATTGTAACCTAAATATTATAGTTATCTTACTACATTGGGCCAAGATATAATTGATGGTATCCTAAAGAGTTAAATAATTTTGTAGTGTTGTGATACAAGATAGATACATAATCCTTATATTATATTTAAAAACATAAAATAGAACATAAAATTATAGGGATAAATTTATTATTTATTATATTATATCGTTAAAATCATTCATATATACCATCATGGTATCATAGGGAAGGAAAAAATAACAATTGGTTATCTCGGAATACAAATGTCATAAATTTAATGAAAAAATTAATATGATAGAATAAATATAAATATGAAATGAATAATATGATGGAGATAAACAATATAATTTTGTGGAATATAACTAATATAATGAAAGAGGAATACATACATGGATGAAATAACATTGTAAATAATTATATATATAACAATAATGAGTCTCTTAATGATATAATACATAATGTCGAACATCATCATATTTTTTCACGACCTTATTCCTAAACAACATAAATAATAAGAAAGGAAATATCTAAATAGCAAAGATGGTTTCTCTCAGTAGACACACCAATTTATTGAGTTTTAATCTGATGGTTGTCCCCATATATTCACTTTTTAAGTCTAATACATTCATTTTATGAAACAAATTAACAATAATTTAATACATAAGTATTCATATTGAATAACTAGAATAAGAAATTACAATATTTTCACCAGTAAATAAATAAAACACAAGACAATAATCTAACCCAAAAAAATAAGGTGGATGGTATTACTAGATCATATCCCTAGTGAAGTATAATAATACTTAAATAATGTTGATATAGATGAATAATACATTTATAATGACATTATAAAGTCATTAAGAAAATAATAAGAAATTTATTTTTCTTTTGAAGGATTTTTACAACAAAAAATTACCAAATTTGTGATAAAATAATTTCCATTGAAAATAAACGTGGAAATTTTAAAGGATTCTTCACAGAAAATAACAGTTTTAATGGTGGGGTAAATGTTCATTTGGTAACTGTTAAAAAATAATCCTTTTAAATTTTATGTAAAAAATCATAAGTACCATGTTCAAAAAATGACAAAAAACTCATTTTTAACATTTTAGTGAAATACAATATAGTGTAAAATGATTTTAAATAAACATTGGAAGATGGTAACAAAATATTTAAAACATTACACTAAACATGGATATTGAGGAGAATGATTCCAAACTAAAAGGATAAAACTTTCAGTTTTACTAAAATATATTTTTTTAAAATTTTATGTAAAAAGATAGTAAATATAAAGAAATATATATATCATCCATATATAACTAGTGGATAAGAAAATGAATTTATTTAAAATATAAAAAGAATATAATTTTCTTCAATGAAATTTTGAACATGAATAATCTGGAATGAAAATGAGATTGTAGAATAACCCCTTACCTCAAAAATCTTCTTAGTCAAACACAATCTAAATTAATGTATAATTAATTAAAAATTATTATAAATATATATCAAAACAATTTTTGGTTTTATATTTCTAGATATTCTTTATTAATAATTTATTCTATTACATTTACTAATAATTTTTCAATTCACCAAAATATTAATCGGTTAAAAGGGAAAATGTAATTTACCATGTCAACATGGTATTCCATTATTATTAAGAGAATAACTAATGGTAACTCCATAGTTAAATAATTTTTTTTATATTAGTGATCAGGATGGGTGAACCCATGTGAAATATCCTAGGGTGTGTGTGATTGAGGACATATCATAGTGAAAGAACACGTGTTAGCTTGTGGGAATAGTCACTAGCCTGATAACCCATTTAGGTAAATGGGTGGCCCCTTGGGAGGGGAAAATAGATGTTTGTGGGGAAACTTGGGGGTCTATGGGGCCTAGTTGTTACATTATTATAAGTGGATGAACCTAGTTACAAGTGCAGTGGCACTGCTCAGTAGAGAGGTAGGGCCCACAATGAGGAAATTTTTATTTACCAGGCGTGAAAGTAACACCCTATAATGTTAAAAGGTTAAAAGAAAAAATAAAAGTACACATATAAAAAAGTATTTATTGTATTTTTTGGATCCTACCTCATCATATTTAAAGATATTTTTCTAATAGTACTGATTTTGATGGGTGACCTCATAGGAATATTCCCAAGGAGTGTATAAGTGATAAAAATGAAAACTGAATGAACTTATCTTATCTTATCAGGATATAAATTATTTTGATGATCCATTTTGGAAGATGGTTTCTATCTAGATTTAGAATCCACATATCTATGTAGAAACGAGGGTTCATGTGGGGGATAGTTGTTATAAATAATTTTCAAAATCATTATTTGTGTGTTTATAGTTCTATATTCCATACACATTTTTGTTAGATGGTTCTGATCCTTTCACCTTGGTCATGGATTCTTCATCTCAATAATCGTAACATTATAATAATTTTCATTTTTAGAAATTCTATATACTCTTAAAAACATCGATTAAAATTTTTAATGAAAAATTACCACATCATCTCATGGAGTTGGTTGTTTGAAAGTATACATTACTGAAGTTTCCATTTTTCTAATTATTAAAAAGAATATTAAATGAAAATGTTTATATTTTTTTGAATTATTATGATAATAATAATATAAATGTAATAATAATTTGTTAAAATCATCATTATGTAAATCTATGTAAGGTTAAAATCAAAAATTTATAACAACATTTTAGGGACGTGGTAGTTCACACGTACGCACAAGCGACATTGTCATTTTCCAATGGATGGAAGGGAAAGAATTTTCATGATATATTCTAGTTTCAAAATCATAATAATCTCATAATAGTATTATTTATTCTATAATTCTGTCATTATAACCCTCCATGGTAAGTGGTAATGAAAAATGAAATATAACACTATTCGGATACCGTAGTCCATGTAGACACATGAGTGATACCTTTTTTTACATAGGATTGAAAAGTGTATGAAAAAATTTCATACCATCAACATATTAATATTTTATTATATACAGGATAGTAATGTTATCATATCATTTGGTTTATAAAATATTTTGAGTAGGTGGATGAAGAAATAAAAATGAAAACACTTTTTTAAATTATTCCATGAAAAACATCTTTTACATTACACATTAATCCTTCTAGGATTGGTCTTCTGGTGATAAAAACAACTCTAATAAATTTTGAGGGATGTTGGGAAGGTTTTTTTAGACCATGGTAGAGATAAGTGATATAAATGGTGTGTATAAACTTTATACTAGGTTCCCTTTTATATTTAAGATGAGTGGAACACTTATTGTTATTCAATAATCTTAAATATTATAAATATATCAATCAAGGAATCATGGACCTTTAATAGATTAATTCTAAAAATAATGTGATAAAGTAAGAAATAATATCATCTAATAATAATTAATATGAGATTTTATGACCTTGTTATAGATTTTTAATCTTTCATAGCATGTTTTTCTAATTTACCAGGATGACAATATCTTTTCTATTGTAATATTCGTAATAAACAAAAATGAAATTCAAATAGATGATAATTTTTAATATAATCCTTCCAAATAGTTGAACCATTTTTAAGATTCCATTTTTCTAAATGGAAGAAGCTAATATTAATATAAGTCTGTAATATACAATGAAAAATGTTTTTTAGGAAAAATAAGTTTCTAGGAATAAATATAATCATATCCCAAAATAAAAAATAACGATTATTTCAGTAGAATTAACTGTATTAGGTTTAATAAAATGGAAATTAATTTAATTCAAAACCAATTCAAAAAAAATAGTACTTTCAAATTACATTATTTAATGAAATGAGAGGATAGTTTTGCAAAAATCTGTATTTTTTCCCTATTCACTCAAAAATCAATATTTTCATAAAAATTAAAAAAATAAACATATTATAGTTTTTTCATTATGAAATCAAAAATAAAGTTCATTTTTTTCAAAAATTATATTCTTAAATATGGTTGAAATTAATTATATATCTTTTTATGAAATGGTTTAATAACTCTTTTTAAGATTTTTTTACAATGAATACTATTAATTCATTCTACTTCTGTACCTAATAAAAACCATTAGATGGATATGAATTTATTTAATAGAATATATTATATATAAATTTCATTAAAATATTTTATCAATAGTGATAAATTTTATTTATTAACGTAAAAATACATTGCACACATAAATTTTGTTTTTTTTATTATAACACTTTTTAACTTTATATGATTTTATCATTATTTATAAAAACATAATAATCAATGTATTATTCATTATTTATTTATTATATATATATATATATTAATATTATATAATTATAATATTCATAATAAGTTATTTTATCTTTATAATAAAATATATATAATAAAATATTATCTGTAAACAATACATTTTTATTTAATGAATAATAATTATTTTACTATTTAATCGATTTTATTAATTTTGTTTCATTTTTTTGTAGTATACTTATTTAATAATTTTATAATTTATTATAAAATTATGTTTATTATTTTTTCCATCACCAGCTATTCATCAAGTATTTAATTAAATTAAAACTTGTTTTAAAATCTTGGGGTGTTATATGTTACCACCTTACAAAAATTGCATCCTTAAAATGTCAATTATGACTTACAAAAAAGGGTATGACTCAAGCTGTAATTTCTAATAAGTTTTTGGCCTCACTATCTTATGAATGATATGAAAATTTATCAAAAATATTTATTAAATCGTATACCTATTACTTATAATTTCAAATGATTTTCAAAATGTGTAGAGTTGAGTTATGGTTTACAAATAATAAATTTATCTCCTTCTGGAATGTAAGGCATATGAGAAAAAGAGAAGCATAATACCTTTATATTTTATAAGTAAAACTATCCCATTTGATTGAGTATTTTATTCAATCACCATTTTTTATTCTATCTATGAATGACTAATATTTATATTCATTCCTAACGCATGAAAATTAACCCTTAAAGAATCAAAATATTCTTAAAATAATGAAACTGTATTCCACCTAACTAAACCAAAATTGGTAGCATAAGATAAGATAATACTCAACAAGAATAACCCTTTTTAATATAGATTAATATATTAGTTTATAAAACCTCAATGATAACACCCAATGAAAACAAATAATACATTAAATTTTAAATTCATTTTAAAAAGTACCACTAGTGCAATATAGTTTTTTATGCATCTTTTACTAATTCAATATTCCTAAAAACTAATAAATCTCAAAAAATAGGATTATTTAAATTTCAAGCATCATCATAACAACAAAGTATTCATATGGTGGAAATATGTGAATCTTATTATAGATATCCTATTATATTCTCATTACATCGAGATTCCCATAAGGTTTTTTGTTTCAAAACTCTGTCCTTATATAATTAAGGGTTTATTCAATATTAATAGAAGATATATAATACTTTATAGACCCCAAATAAAATAAATCATTTTATAACATTACATTAATGATTAATTTACATGTTATAACAATATTTGTCACATCAACCTCAAATATAGTTATAAAAAATCTTAGTCTTGATACATTGGATGGTTCATTCCTAAATTCTAATGATTCCTCAAGAATTCATTCAAATAGTTCCCTAGAAATATAAAATTGAAGAATTAAACATTTATTTAAAATTCATGAGCAAGATTTTCATTATCTTGACACATTTAATAGCTAATATTATTTTCATTTAACCCCTATGGTGTTTCATCCAATAATTATTACATTTTAGAAATTACACTCTTCCATTTTCACTTTTTTCACATTTCCCTTTATTTGGTGATCAATTATTCTCATTTTTCCATTACATTAATTTCATAATATATGAATTGGATAATTAGTTCTCATCCTTAACAGAACTTTATAACATATCATAATATGATTGAAAATTTTAAGGAGTAACACCCTCCAAAGTAATGGTTTTATCCCAGCAATGAAATAACCAAGATTACCATCTGGATAATACACTAATCTCATATAATACCTTACTAAAATTATAATATTTTATTCATACATTGAAACATTATTCTCTTCCAGTTTTTCTATATTTAGAAAAAAACATTCCAAATCAACTAATTTTTCATGAGGAATGTATTTTTCAAAGAATACCTCTTTAAATTCATCCATTCCTTATCCTATATTTCCTCTCACTCTTTGGTGTTTTGAATAAATGGCCACCACTAACTAGAATATCTATTGAAACATAACACTACCAGAATAACCATTGCCATTTCATTTCATCTTAAAACAAGAAGATTTTTTTCTATGAACTCAATCCATTCTTCATTTAATAATAGATTATTAGTTACATTAATGGATTTATGTTTCTATTGTATGAATTAGTCCAACATTATAACATCATGATGTGAAGAAACATGATTCTCCAGGTATCCAAAATTATTTTTCATAACATTCCATGATTGTTTTATAATTTTCTTAGCTCCCACTCCAATCTTATATAACTTCTCATGACAGTAATTCAAATGTAGATTAGGGTTATTGATAAAGATTTCATTACTTTAATGTGAACCATTTCTAGAAAATGGTATACACTGAATTATTTGATAACATTATTAATTTTTAATCATAATGAAAAATTATAAATCTGGTGTAACACATAACATAAATTGAAAATTTATCCATAGTTAATCTCATAATCAAAATCATAGTATCATTGGGAATATCTTTGTATCATAACAATATTTTTGAAATATTTCATAATGGTTGATAAAATTCATGTACATTTACCATAGAATGTCCCATAAGATTGTCTTAATAGGTGTGTAGTCTTAGACCCCATAATCATTCATCAAGATTAGATTTATTTTACAATAAATCATACTTTTATATGGTGATAACCATTATGTTAATCAATTACATGGGAAGATCTAATTTATATTACCCATAAATTGATGTCATTACTAGGAAATCACATAATCTATACTTCAAAAAATTATATTTTTTTATTGTATATAAACTTATCCCTAGAGTATTATATAGTGTTATGTTTTTTAATTTATGTTTTCCTGATTCTAGTTCCCATGGGACCTACAAAAGTTTCTTTGGTTCCAACTGTAACACTCCAACTCTAGAAAACAAATGTTTTTGGTTCTCTTAATATATTAGAACATGATATAAGAGATAGAGTGTTGAACGATCAAATAGTTTAATATTCTTGGGAGACTATATATATGTATCTATCTAAAATTACACTTCAAAATATAATATTCAATATAAAATCCTTGTAATGGACTTATAACTCATTATAGTATATACTTAAAATAATTCAAAGATCCCTTTTTTGTAGCTTGGGGAAAGGAATCCATAATAAAGGGAATTCGTAGATGCTCATTAAGGTAAAACAAATAGAATTAGTAATCATAGAATAAATAAATCTTGAATAATATGGTAGATATAAACAATAATCAAATATCCCATATAACTAATATCATTAAAGCGTAATAAATCCATTGTGCAGATAAGCCTCTTCCCAGATAGTGAGGACTCCTTAAGTGCATCCAGGCGACCCAGGATCAAATCCAGGTAGAGGCATATTACTAGGTACTATAGTAGGTACTATAGCAGGTATTGTAATAGGTACTGTATGGGGAAATTAGTAGTACAATAAAAGGTACTATAGAGAGAACTGTAGATTGTACTGTTTGACACTGTAGTAGCTGGGACTATTCCCCCGTTTGGGCCTTTAGGCCACCTATTTGGTCCCCAAATCCTTTAAGGCTTTCGGGCCACCTAGGACATTAGGTCAGTAATGCCTTCGAGCCACCTCAAGACCTTTGGGCCACCTTTAGTGCTGATAAAAACCATATGACCTACAAGGAAAAAGATCCAGAAGGAGGATGAGAAAAGATATTTCACTATAGGAGAAGCTAAACAGATTGCAATAATGAGAGAGTATGCAACCTTCCATTGGGACAAACTTGTGCATGCACGAGAAAGCCTAGCCGAACAGCCATACGAAGGTAGAGAGATAATTTCCTGATGAACATGCTGGGGAGGAGCAGTTTCAAGTAGTTAGTCTGGGTTTATTATAATGTTTAAAGCCTACAGAAAATAAATTCCTCTAACACATGTGGGCCATGTAATACATAGGCATATGGGCCTTCTAAGTGTTTCACATCACCCCCTGAAAGGTGGATTATCAAAAAATCGATAAAAATAAAGACCTTCAGGCTACTGGATTTAATATATCCACATATTAGATAAGAATATAAATAATCACATGGTTAAAAATAACATGTTTCTTAATTATAGAATGCATAATGTAAGACATCATAATAATTTTTTCTAGGCCTCTTTATAAGAAATCATACATAAATAGGTGATGAATATCCAAAATACACAACATAGTTTCTCTCATAAGACCTACCGATGCATCAAGGTTTTTTCAAATGGAGGATCCGTCACATTTACTTTCTATGAACAATGATTTCATTATATAAATGAAATTAAAAACAATACTATAAATTATCAAATATAAACATTTATATTAAACAACTATAAGAAGAAATGTTAATATTTTACCCATTCAATAAATAAATCAACATTATAATATAGAAACTAAAGAAATAAGGTTGATGTTATAATTATTAAATATCCCTAGTGAAGATTAATATTCATTAGGTAATGTTTACATGGTTGAAAAACACCTTTATAATGTCCTTATAAAATCACTTTGAAAACAATATGAACCTACTTCTTTTGAGAGAAAATAAAACTAAAAATTCCCAAAATTTTGAGAAAGGGATTTTATTTGAAAACAACCATCAAAACTTGTGATTGAAGATTCAGAACAACTAATAGATATGATAGTAGAAAAAACCCATCACTCGATAAACATTAAAAAATTATGTTTTCATATTTAGTAAAAATAAAAAATTATCTCATTCATAAAATGGTAATAATATTAATTTTAAAACATTGAATTTTCAAAATTATCAATGATAATGAATTTAAATAATCATTATATCATAATAAAATCATTATGGAATATATTATAATAAATATATAGAGGAGAAATATTCTTGACCAAAAGTAGAAATAATGTTGTATTTTCATAAAAAAAAATTGAATCATTTTAAGTACCAAAGAGATAAAAATGAAAAGAAAATATGCAGAATCCATAAATTACAAAAGAATAATAAAACATATGTATTCTAAAAGAGTAATAGATTGTAATTTCCTTAATTTAAATTCTAACAAGAATAATATTGAATATAAATGAGTTTATAGAATAAACCCTTACTTCAGACATCCACTTGTTTATACACACTCTGTTGTACCTCTCGAACCCCTCGTGGTTTATTTTTCATGATCACAATCACTCTCTTATTTATCTAATCTTGTTTTCAAGTGTTTTTGTTAATAGGCATGATTTCAAGAGCAAGAAGTGGCATAGGAAGAAAAGTGGACTGTTTTCATCTCCACCGGCCAACTGGTGGCTTCACCACCGGCCAGCCGGTGGAACCCAGACAGAAGGCTGAGCCACTGCCTCAGCACCGGCCAACCGGTGGCCTCAGCACCGGCCAGCCGGTGGCACCCAGACAGAACAGTGTTTGCTACTGCCTCAGCACCGGCCAACCGGTGGCCTCCTCACCGGCCAGCCGGTGGAGCCTGAGCCCGAGCCCTCTTCCAGTTTGCAAGCACCGGCCAACCGGTGGCTCTGCACCGGTCTGCCGGTGGACCCAGTCAAACTAGCCGTTGGGCCTTTGACCAGGCTCGTCCACTTGCCTCCCAACGGCTCCGAAGCCTTTTCCAACGGCTCCGAAGACCTCCAAAGGCCATATGAGGGTTCCCCCTCTATAAATAATGGACTAGGAAGCCCCGGAACAATACCGAAACCATAACCAAGCCAACGGAAGCCCACGAGACACATTTTGATCATTTGGCAAACCTCTGGTGCATTCCTCCAAGGGAACCCCACTTGCTCCAACACACTTCCACATCCAAGGAGCACCACCAAAGAAGCTTGGGAGCGCTATTTATCAACTCCTTCCATCCATTGGCGCCCAAGGATTCTCCCATTACGGTTTTTATTGTTTTATTTATTTTGAGCATCATTTTGGGTTTGTGCCTACAAACCCCCATCTCTTTCTCTCATCATCTCTTTTGGGTCCTCACACCACCTTCAAGGTGTGAAGAGGGTAGTCAAGCCTTACCTTTCAAAAGGCTTGAATCAAAGGTGAGCTAGCCTTCACCTGTAAGAAGGCTAGTGGGTTCTTGCTCAACCATTGAAAGCAAGTGGATTCTTGCATAACCATTAAAAGCAAGCTGTAATAGGTTCTAGACTAACCTTAAAGTCTAGTGGGTTTCTTGCTAAAACCATTAAAAAGCAAGCGGTAGTAAATCTCTCAACGGTTGAGTTGGGAGCGGAGACGTAGGCTTGGGTTTAAGCCGAACTCCGTTATCAAGTTGTGTGTCTTGCCTCTTTTATTTCCGCTGCACTTTCTCTTTGATTTTAAATTGTTAATTAATTTTTAAAAGGAAATTCACCCCCCCTCTTGCCATCACTTCCTTTTCTTCTCCACCCAACACACTCTAGTCACTTGAATGAAAATTTTGATATGTCATACGTCGATATAAAAAATATATTTTTATTTTTATTAATATATATGTTCCATTAATAATTTATTCTTATCCATTTCTTAAATATTTTTGGTTAAATTCAATATTCGAGTGTTAGATGTTCAATTTTTCATACATGTTTTTATTTGATGGTTCTGATCCCAAAACCGATGTTTGAGTTTAATTATCTCAACAAAGTGAAAAAATTATTATTATTAGTTTTATATGTTCAATTTTATATTAGATTCATCCATTAAAAATGGTTATGTAGAACAAAGTACATTTTCTCAATGATATGGTGGTCTATATGTACACATGAGTGATGTTTCCATTTTATGATGTATGAAAATAAAATAAAATAGATAAATAAGTAATATTAAATATTAATTATAATTGTATATATATATATATATATTTACAGTTATTTAAATCAATCCTTATTTTATATATCTAAGGATGAAATGAAAAATAGCCACATTACTTCCGAGAGGTGATAGTCCACAAGTATAAATGAGCGACATTATCATTTTCCAAAGGATAGAAGTTTAAGAAGTTCGATAATATCTTATCTTTATAGAATCATAATATATTCATAAAAATTTTATATATTAATTAATTATATCTTTATATCTTGTTGAGTGGGATAGTTTAAAAAATGAAATACATCACTATAGGGAGATGGTGGTCTGTAAATACGCATGAGTGGTGATTTCATTTTCCATGGGATAAAAAAAGATATGCGAAGGGTTTGTTATATAAAAATAATAATTTTTATACATATAATATATACTAATTTTACAAGAAGAACCTTTTCATTAAATATTTTAATAAAGTGTAGGAAAAATACATGAAAACTCTTCATTAAGAGTTATACCACTTCATTGGAAAACATCATTTGTGTTACACATTAAACCCTCTAGAATTGTAATTTTTGTAATGCGGACCTCTAATATGTGGCTGTGGATTTTTTTGATGGTATTTAATAAGATATTAGTTTCTATATTCTTTTTAAGGAGTGGTGATAAGAGAGAAGAAGAGGCACCCTTTTATCAGTGGATTTAGTGGAAGACTTATTGTTACTCTTAACTACTAAATATTATAAGTGTCTTACTAATGAAATATTGGAATGTAAAAATTAAAATTTCAATATACGGTGATAATTATGTAAATACCCTCATCCTATAATAATTAAATTTATATTTTATGACATTATCACAATGTTTGGAACTCAGTTAACATGTTTTACCCTTTTAACGTGCTGAAAATATTTTTTACTATAGTTACTATTAATAATGACCAAAAATTTAATTGGCTTCCTTAAAAAATATTTTAACCTCATGATTCCAAATATTTTATTTGTTTTTTAGGATTCAATTAGTATAAATGAATGAAATTGATTTTAATCTATGTTTCTAGTATATAATGAATATAGTTTTTTTAAGATAATTTTTTATTACTAAAAATAATATTAAATGAAAATAAAATATAATTTGTATTACTATGGAATAAATTGTATTATATTTATTAAATGGTATAATAAATTTTTATAAAAAAATCCTAAAAATAATTTTATTTTTGTATTTTTTTAATTTAATGAAAATAAATGATAGTATTTCCAAAAATGGTTGTTTTGACTACTCACTCAAAAATAAATATTTTTTTAAAAATAAATTAAATTAAATTTTTGTCATTTTTCAAATATTAATTAAAAATGGAATTTAATTTTCTAAAATAGAATTTAGAATTTTTTTATGAAATTGATTCTAATATCTATTCATTAAATGTGTAAAAAAGTCATTAGATATAGGTATTTTCAAATAATAAAATGACATTATTATCATTTCATATCAAGTGAAACCCATTATATGACTCATAAATTAATTTATTTAATTTAATATAAAAAATAAAATTAAAACCCTTTATAAATTAGTATTAATTTAAATTTTATGATAAAAATATAGTACAAGTAATCAAATTTATGAAATATAACTCTTTTCAATGTCATATGACTTTGTCATTATTTCAAGATATTTTATAATCAATGAATGGATGATTATTTTACTTTTTATAGGAATTAAAATTAATATTATATAATTTTAATATTATAAATAAGGGAAATTAAATTTTAAATAAAACATATATTACAAAAAAAATATTTCTAAATATCACATTTCTGGTTAACAAAGAATAATTAAAGTATAATTTATTAACTGATTTTACAAATTATTTTTCCATATAATTGTATGTTAATATATTAAAATTTTTATCTTAATAATTTATTATTAAATTAATTTTGATGTTGTGTGAAACCCAAATATTCTATATAGTATTTATTTAAAGGAAAACATATACTAAAACTTTCGGGTGTTATAAAATCATTTTTGGCAGTAAAGACTAACCCACATTAACTATATGAGTATAGAGTATATTTATCGAATTAAATAAGTTAACATACCTAACCAAAAAAAAAGGTAAGACGTGTGATGAAATCTTATGTGTGTTGATAATATACAACTCTTGTCCGTAAAAGAGGAAGAGTGACTCAAATTTACTTAGTCTATTAGATACAAATGTTTCTGACATAATGAATCCATTGGGAACTCATGGATAATGGTACATCATTATTTTTTTTATGAATACAATAGAATAATGTTTTTCATGTTCTTGTAGAGAAATAAGGAGGTTATGAGTACCTGATGTTATATCAGAGGAGAGTATAAAATGAAACCATTCTCACTATAAAAATATTTTTGATCATTTAATATAATGAATTGTAAATCAATTGAAGTGATCTTCTTTGAAAACACAATATAGAACATAAGTTATTCACTATATGTATTCAAAAATACAATGGGGTTTTAAAATATGGAATCAAATGGTGAGAAACATGGCTAAAATATCACTAATGGAAAGTGTTGTCACTCACTATTATTGAAAGAAGGAGATTTAGCTTGTCATGTTCACTCAAAATAGGGCATTGATAATCTTAAAAGAAGAACAACCCCCAATATAATTTTTTATATAATGAATACATTTTTGAATCACTTCTATGATTTTGGAAGTAGGTGATGCATTCAGAATAAAGAGGGGAATCAAGGAAATTATAGTGATTCCATAATGAAAGTGTATTCATAGTATTCTCAATAGAGAGTAAATACATCAAATACTTTAATAAAATACTATTAAATATTATATAATTTAGTTATATAAAGGTTATTGAGGAGATATAATGAAATATTTCATGAATAATAACATCAATTAAGTCTTTGAATGTGATATTGAAGTTGGTGGGAATTCTAAGACTGTATAAAGTACTTTAAGAGATGAATATTCCAAAGATAAGTTGGTGGAGTATATGTCATCTTAATGTATTCAGAATACACCTCAAAAATGAAGAAAATAGATGTAAATTGATCAAGTCAATGTCATCGGTGATAAAGACACATCAACAAATACATAAGGAAAGTGGATTATAAAACATGTTGTTTTACTATCATCCATGGAGCCAACCTCATTTGAGGAAGCTATGAAGGATGACTCATGGGTATGATCCAATAACTAGGAGCTACATTAAAATGATAAAAACCAAACATGGGAACTTTTAAAAAGGTAAGAACACTCTAGTGTGATGGGAAAATTGGTTTTATAGGAAATAAGTTTTATGAACTTTGTAATTTGGTTCAAAATATGGACCAATTAGTGTGTTATGTTTATGTAATGATTGAAGGAGTTGATGTTGATGAAACATTTTAACCAATTTTTTGTCTATATAAAATTGTGATCTTCCTAGTAGTGAAGATTCAAATAATGTTGAAATTTTTTTATATGGATATGAAAAAAACATTCATGTATATTTTTACCAATGCGGAGGTTTAAATTAAAAAATGTCGGGTTTTATTATTATAAATAATAAAAATAATGTTTTTAGAATTAAATATGAACTATATTGATTAAATAATAATTCACATGCACGTTATGTACACCTTGACACATATTTAAAGAAAATATAGGTTAAAATATGTATTTTTAATCACCAATTTTTTATGAAAACAACCAATGAAAAATAGTTCATATTACTAGTCTTAGTGGATGATATAATATTTTGGGGAAGAAAGAATGTTACTGAAATAATTTTATAATCTATTGAGTTTAGAATTTTATATTTAAAAGTACATAAGGCTCACCTATATTATTAAATTGCATGTGATTTAGAAGGATGAAAATATTTTTATCTCACCCACTAAATATGAAAATTAATTGCTAATGAAATTTGAAAATTATGATTCAAAACTAATGTCAACTCCCCTTTTAGTTGAAACCAAACTCGTGAAGTATAAAAATTAGTAACTAGTGAATCCTACTCTATATAAAAGGATCATTGTGAGTTTTTTATCTAAAATTAACTAGATTAAATATTTATTATGCTACTAGTTTGATGGTTTATTTTAAAAGAAGTCATTAAGAGGTTCACCTTACGAAGAGAACAAGTGCGTGGTTGAAGAATTAAAGTTATATTTTTTCATGTATACTATAAAGTCAATGTAACACCCAAGAATTTTATGAGAAATATTTTGTTTTTATGTTATATAAATCAATAAATGAATATTTTACTACACGCAACATTAGACTGGCTTTTTTTACACACAACCTCGGCCTTCCTCGATAGCTTGCGTCGTACGCAATACCGAGTTTCACTAAACAACGATATGATATTAAAATATTAATAAAACTAGCCGTTATGAATAGTAATAACCACTTTTTTAAATTTTTTACATTTTATTTTTCAAAATGGACTTCATTTTTGGATTCAGAATATCGAAATTAGCTTAGGGTGAAATTTTGGTACTTTTCAGATAACTTTCATATTCTAATGAATAGTGAAAATTACTAAATTTTAATTAAAAACATATTTTTTAATCGAAATAATTTATAGTGATAAAGTATTAATTTGAGTGGGTTTAAAGTATATTTAGAATATAGTTTTACCATTTAATACAATTTTGGTCATTGAATGTAATTTCACATTTAAACCAAACATAAACAAGTGTCAATCTTTTGATAGTTATGATCTCTTAAAAACACGCTATTTGTTTTGACGACAGGAATTAATTTTTAAAAAATTAATGCAACTGATGGGTTTTGAATTTGGTAAAATAGACATCATTTTTAAATTCATAATATCAAATATAGCTTAGGCCTAATTTTTGGTATTTTTCTGCAATCTTTTATTTTTTGATGAATAGTGAAACCACTAAGTGGTAGTTAAAAAAACTGAATTTTTCATTAAAAATAATTTTACCGCTTTTGTGAGTGGAATTTCAAAAATCCGACAGACACGGTTGATTTCAATAGGTAAAATGTGGTTCAATGAGATGAAAATAATTTTTGGTTAATAGTAACTTTTTACTTTTATTTACCACCGTTAAAAGTAAATAGGGTAATTAAGGGTAAAAATGATATTATTATTACCCTAAACCATGTCCTAATTCTATTGGATAAGTGTAATTCGACCAAAAACAACCTTAGGAATAAAATATGACCATTTAGGCCCACTTGGATTAGATTAGGACATTTATTATTAATTTATTTAATGAAGGGTTAAAATAGTTAAAATCAATGTTTAATAAGTACATAATTTTTATTATAGGATTATACATAAGATAAATTCGACAATAAATATTAATTAGAAAGCTAAAAGGATTTACTACATAATGTTATTTTATTTGTAATTTTTAGACATTAAATAATCTAATTTATTTACGACACAAAGATGATGCAGTAATTATCTTATTAATGAAATATTGACATAATTGATGTTATAAATACCCAAATAAATGTAATCTGAGACTTTTTATGAATTCCACTAATTTGATTGATTAATATGACATGTTAGTATTGATTTAATTAACTTTAATCGAACTAATCATTCTGTTGTGATTTTCAAAAAAATCAATTACTAAATAGTGTCAAAATTGACATAAAATAGTTTTTAAAACAAAAAATATATTATTAATTGTTAGTTTATTCCTAAAAATCTAAGGTTCGGTACAATTACTTAGATAAGGTTATATATATTAATAATAAAAAACTTGGGGGGTCTCATGGATGTATATGTTAAGTTTATTAACTATATAATATAAAAATACAAAGTGACATGGTAAATGTTAATCTAATTAACTAAGAGTTAAAACTAAAACATAAGGTTCATATAATGATTTAGACTTGCCTAAATTCTATTGGATGAGAGGATTTCGACCCATATCCACCTTATATTTGAAATAATTCAATTTTGAGCTATTAAAAACCGAATTTGACTTTATAATAAAATAATAGTATTCGTTATTCCAAAGGTGCCCCTCTCCTCCCTTATAAAACGGCACCTCCTCCCTCTCTTCCTCACGCCACATGAGTCTTAAATCTCAGACAAACCCTTCCACTTTCTCCTATACACTTCCCTAGAGAAATCCTAGAGGTCCTGGTCTTCTTCAAATACTATTTTTAGTACCCTAAAAGGAGGTCTCAAAGAAGCGCTTCAATGAAGAGATAATGTCCATCACCGATTCTTTCATCTTTATTTCTTCTTCCACTTCTTCTTCTATAGTTGTTTCATTATGAAGTTATAACATCAGTATCACTCATATACTGATATGTTATTATAAGTATGAAACAACCCTATTTCACCATCTATCCATCCTACAGAAAACGAAATCACCGCGCGTGCGTACGTACAGAATATCGTCTCCACGCCATGGTGTAATCTATTTTCCACCACCACCTTACTTGGATGGATATAATGGTGTAAATAATGAATATATATTTGATTATTGTAAAGTTATATTGATTCTGAAATAGTATACATACACTCCAATATAGGGTTCTGTTTCTATCCCTATTAATACATTGATTCGATTATGTTGTTATGGAATTATTTTTATGAATTATTTTATCTTATCTGAATTGTTTTATGATGTCGTGTTGTTTAAGAATCACATTTTTATTACATGAGTTATGCAATGATGTATGATTTATGATTTTGTGGCACACATAAGAATGGTATCATTATGAGATGGGTGGGACCTATATCTCCCTCCAATGCATTGGGTAAAGATTTTATATCTCATGAGTTAGACATGGCTGGAACGGCAGGTTAAACCGGTTCAGTGAAACAGGACTGAAACGAGGAGTGAACTCGGTTCAGAAATGGACTTTGTCCACTAAGATAGTATTGGAAATGAGTCTTGACTAATAAGAAATGATTCTCTATGATTATGTGTGTATGCCACAAAGTTTCATGTTTGAGTTTATGATTATTGTGATTACATTTCACTACCATGATTTATCCCATGTTATGAAATTATAATCTCTTTTACAGGGTAAGATTTCCAAAATGTTATGTTCTTTTGAATATGATGAGATTGATATTTATTTTGTTTACCCTTACTGAGCATTTGAGTTTACCCTTTTGTATGTTTTCTTTCCCCAGGTCAGGGATAAGGTTATTAAGTAAGATATGCCAAAATGGACTATAGATATGATGAAATAAATGGGAGACAGTATAGATGCTTTATGAACCAATTGTTTATGTTTCCCAGTTTCTAAAGACACTATACCAATACGGTCCTTTCGTGGTTTTGTTATATGTTGTAATAAGTATGCTTCGATTTTGAAGTATTAACAATGTATGTAAATTATGGGTCGTTATAGTTGGTATCAGAGGAATGGTATAGTCAACCTTTGGAAACTAGGATGTGAAATCCTTAGTAAGAACCCATAGGATAAGTCTATGAATAGAACACAATCTTAGTGTTTTATAAAGGGCCATTAATAACCTAGGATAAGACCTTAAGTGTGAGATTTTATTCTTGATTATGTGGTTTTCCTATTATAATTATTGTTGCTCACACTATTCTTCTTGGTTTTAGCCAATGGTTGGAACCCGAAGGAACCGTGTTAATGCGGAATGCGACGGGCAATGCAATGACTATCCCCCTGAGCAACCAAACGTTATGGGAGCTGGAATGAAAAATCATGTAGCCATGCTCACACAAATTTCTCAAGCTATGAATCATGCTGGACTTCCAAACGAGCAAACGAAAGAGAAACATTCTGTTGAATCCTTCATGAGGCAGCGTCCACCTTCATTCAACGGGTCTACTGATCCATTAGTTGCTGAACAATGGATCAGTACTACTGAAAAGATATTTTCAGTTCATCAATGTTATGAACATGATAAATTCATCCTAGCAGTGTATCGTTTGGAAGGAGATGCTGATCAATGGTAGAATCTTATTAAGAATATGAGGCAAAGAGATAAATTGAGTCCATGGAATGGGACGAGTTCAAGAACTTATTTTTCAATAAGTACTTCCCTCGTATTCTCCGAACAATGATGGAGAAAGAGTTTCTTGAACAGAAGCAAAAGGATGATGAATCTGTTGGTACCTATGAAGCAAATTTTACAAGACTATCAAGGTACGCTTCTTGTATTATTATCCAACCTGAGAGTAAGATCGATCGATTCTTTAGTGGTGTAAAACCAAGTCTTTGAAGGTCCTTAGCCATAAGGGACTTCAATAGCTACGAGGAAATCATTCGATGTGCTCTCAAAGTTGAAATGGAGATTGGAGTAACCCATTAGTCATATGGGTTTGATAAGAAGAGGAAAATGGAATTCAAAGGAAAATCAAAAGAGCACACTGAAAAGAAGATGAGCATTCCATTATTCTCAAAATGTGGAAAGAAACATGGAGGGAGTTGTCTTAAAGGGACAAGTAAATGTTTCAAATGAGGAAATGAATGTCATCAGGCATTTTAATGCCGCAATGATGGGAAGAAGATGTCTAAGGATGCAAACAAAGGAAGGGATACACAGAATGAACCTACTACACCTCAATGTTTCAAGTGCAAGGATATGGGGCATTATTCCAATCAATTCCCAAATCCAAGGGTTGATGATGATGATCGACGTCAACCAACTCTTAAGGCTAAAGAAAAAGGAATGAAACATGCAATTTCTTTCAGCGATGTGGAGTACGATAATTGTAACACCCGAGAATTTTATGTTATATAAATCATCAAAGGAATCTTTTTCTACACAACACTTGCTTGGCTTGCTTTAAACGCAATCGCGACCTTCCTCGATAGCTTGCGTTGTACGCAATACCGAGTTTCACTAAACAACAATATGCTATTAAAACTAGCCGTTATGAATAGTAATAACCACTTTTTAAAATTTTATAAAATTTATTTTTCAAAATGGACTTCATTTTTGGATTCGAAATATCGAAATTAGCCTAGGGTGAAATTTTGGTATTTTTCTGAAAACTTTCAATTTTTGATGAATAGTGAAACCACTAAGTGGTAGGTTAAAAACTGAATTTTGCATAAAACTTAATTTTACCGCTTCTGTGAATGGAATTTCGAAAACTTGACAGACACGGTTGATATCAGTAAGTAAAATGTGGTTCAATGAGATAAAAATAATTTTTTGGTGAATAGTAACTTTTTACTTTTTTTACCGCGGTTAATAGTAAATAGGGTAACTAAGGGTAAATATGATATTACTATTACCCTAAAACATGTCCTAATTCTATTGGACAAGTGTAATTCGACCAAAAACAATCTTAGGAATAAAATATGACCATTTAGGCCCACATGGGTTAGATTAGGACATTTATTATTAATTTATTTAAAGAAGGGTTAAAATAGTTAAAATCAACGTTTAATAAGTAAATCATTTTTAATATGGGTTTATACATAAGATTAATTTGACTATAAATATTAATTAGAAAGCTAAAAATATTTCTTACATAATGGTATTTTATTTGTAATTTTTAGACATTAAATAATTTAATTTATTTATGACACAATGATGATGCAGTAATTACCTTATTAAAGAAATATTGACATAATTGATGTTATAAACACCAAAATAAATGTAATTTGAGACTTTTTATGAATTCCACTAATTTTCTAGGTTACTATGATATATTAGTGTTGATTTAATCAACTTGTTTCGAACATACAATTCTGTTATGACTTTAACAAAAATCATATATCAAATAGTGTCAAAATTGACACAAAATAGTTTTTAAATCAAATATTATATTACTAATTGTTATTTTATTCCTAAAAATCTATGGTTCGGCCAAATGACTTAGATAAGAATATATATATATTAATAATAAACAATTTGGGGTTCGTTTGGCATGTTATAGTAAGTGTATTAACCATATAGTGAAAGAAAACAAAAAGACAGGGTAAAAGTTAAATTATTTAACTTAGAGTTAAATCTAAAGGATAAGGTTAAAATAATACCCTAAACTTGTCTAAATCCTATTGGTTGATAGGAGTTCGACCCATCCCCACTTTAGCTTCTAAATAAGACCCTTTGGAACCATTATAAACCGATTTTGACTTTAATATAAAATAATATTTTGAGATATTCCTAAGGTGCCCCTCTCCTCCCTTATAAAAGGGCACTTCCTCCCCCTCCTCCTCACACCAATTTGAGCACTCAAGCTCGGCCAACCCCTGCCATTTTCTCCTCTCCACTTCCCTAGAATAATACTAGAGGTCTTGGTCTTCTTCAAGACCAATCTTAGTTCCCTAAGTGGAGGATTCAAAGAAGCGTTCCAAAGAAGAGGTAATATCCATTACCGATCTTTTCAATTTCTTTCTTCTTCAACTTCTTCTTCATTAGTTGTTTCATGACAAAGTAATAACATCAGTATTACTTACATACTGATATGTCATTATAAATATGAAACAACCCTAATTCACCTTCTATCCATCCCATGGAAAAATGGAATCACCGCGCGTGCGTACGTACGGAATACCGTCTCCACGCCGTGGTGTAATTTATTTTTCCACCATCACTTTACAAGGATGGGTATAATGGTGTAATGAGTAACTATTTATGATTATTATAAAGTAATATTGATACTGAAATAATATATATATATACTCCAATACAATTCCACGATCATAGGAACGATATCATCACTCGTGCGTACGTACGGAATACCGTCTCCACGATGTGAATCGACTCGTTCTACATGATCATAATTACATAGTAATTATATAAATGAATTGAATGAATAAATATGATATATGTTACACTAATAACATTCTGGATATAAGGTATCTATAACCTTAAAAGAATAATAATAATGTATTCGGCAAAACACGCATAAGAACAAAAGGCAATAAAGACCCGAGTAACAAGTAACAGTGAAATATTACTAACAAGAAGCTAAGAATATGACCATATATGATATCATATCAATATGTTTGATTTTGGAATGAGTCAATAACATTATTTAAACCATTATACAGGAGCTTCGGACATGTACAAAGCAAATCGGACCTAAGGTAAAGGAAATATCACAATCTCATTTTTATCCGAGATTGTTTATTCGTAAGTATTTACTGGGGTGTATTTTATCATCCACATCCATGTTCCATCAATATGTAATATTGTTTCCATCCACTTACAATAGTTTAAATCCAATTTTACCCTTCGGTGAGTTTTTAGTAAAGAATATGAAAGGAATCTTTTGTCGTTTTTCGTACGAGGTACTTTTTGACTTTTCCGACAAAAGTACGAAGAATGTTTTTTTAACTTATACGGCATGAATGGATTTTTAAAAAATTATTTCCTAGAAGATTCCTTTACAAGTTTTCAAGTTTATTTTTAATAAACTTCTTTTAGTTTAAAATTTTACGACATGTTAAGAAAGGAAAAAAAATTTGAAGAAGAAAGGATATTTTCCTCAAGAATGGAGTTCAAGTGTTTTATAAAAATTATTTTCCATCTAAGATAATAAAGGGTTCTGTTTTTATCCCTATTATTACATTGATTTGATTATGTTGTGATGGAATTATTTTTATGAATTCCTTTATCTTATATGAATTGTTTTATGATGTCATGTTGTTTAAGAATCCCATTTTTATTACATGGGTTACGCTATAATGTATGGTTTATGATTATGTGGCACACATAAGAAAGGATTCATTATAAGATGGGTGGGACCTATATCTCCCTCCAATGCATTGGGTAAAGATTTTATATCTCATGAGATAGACATGGCTGGAATGGTAGGTTATACCGGTTCAGTGAAACAGGACTGGAACGAGGGTGACTCGGTTCAGAAAGGGACTTTGTCCACTAAGATAGTCTTGGCAATGAGTCATGACTAACAAGAAATGATTTTCCATGATTATGTGTGCATGCCACAAAGTTTCAAGTTTCATGTTATGATTATGGGGATCTCATTTTCACTTCTATGATTTATTCCATGTTAAGATTTTATGATCTCTTTTGCAGGTTATGATTTTCAAAAAGATATGATATGATTTTTATTTCCTTTATTTGCCCGTGCTGAGCATTTGAGCTCACCCTTTTATGTTTTCTTTTCCCCAGGTCAGGAAGATAAATATTAAGTATAATATGCTAAAAGGGACCCTAGATATGATGAAATAAATGGGAGACACTGTAGAATATTTATGAACCAGTTGTTTATGTTTCCCAGTTTCTAAAGACACTATACCTATACGGTTGTTTGTGGTTTTGTCATATGTTGTAATAAGTGTGCTTCAATTTTGAAGTATTAAAAATGTATGTAAAGTATGGGTCATTATAGTTGGTATCAGAGGAAAGGTATAGCCAACCATTGGAAACTAGGACATGAAAGCCTTAGTAAGAACCCTAAGGATAAGTCTAAGAATAGAACACAATCTTAGTGTTTTAGAATGGCCTTGAATAACCTAGGATAAGACCTTAAGAATGAAAATTTTATTCTTGAATTATGTGGTTTTCCTATTATAATTAGTGTTTCCCACACTATTCTTCTTGGTTTTAGTCAATGGCTGGAACCCGAAGGAACCGTGTTAATGCGGAATGCGATGGGCAATGCAATGATTGTCCCCCTGAGCAACCAAACGATATGGGAGCTGGAATGAAAAATCTTGTAGCCATGATCACACAACTTTCTCAAGCTATGAATCATGCAGGACTTCCAAATGAGCAAAGGAAGGAGCAACATTCTGTTGAATCCTTCATGAGGCAGCGTCCGCCTTCTTTCAGTGGGTCTACAGATCCATTAGTTGTTGAAAAATGGATTAGTACTACTGAAAAGATATTTTCAGTTCTTCAATGTTCTGAACATGATAAAGTCATCCTAGCAGTGTATCGTTTGGAAGGAGATGCAGATCAATGGTGGAATCTTATTAAGAATGCGAGGCAAAGGGATGAAATTGAGTCTATGGAATGGGACGAGTTCAAGAAATTATTTTTCAATAAGTACTTCCCTCGTATTCTCTGAACAAAGATGGAGAAAGAGTTCCTTGAACTGAAGCAAAGGGATGATGAATCTGTTAGTACCTATGAAGCAAATTTTACAAGACTTGCAAGGTACGCTTCTGGTATTATTATCCAACCTGAGAGTAAGATCGATCGATTCTTTAGTGGCTTAAAACAAAGTCTTCGAAGGGAGTTATCCATAAGGGACTTCAATAGCTAAGAGGAAATTGTTCGATGTGCTCTCAAAGTCGAGATGGAGATTGGAGTAACCCATCAGTCACATGGGTTTGATAAGAAGAGGATGATGGAATTCAAAGGAAAATCTAAAGAGCACACTGAAAAGAAGACGAGCTTTCCCTTATGCTCAAAGTGTGGAAAGAAACATGGAGGGAGTTGTCTTAAAGGTACAAGTAAATGTTTTAAATGTGGAAAGGAAGGTCATCAGGCATTTGAATGTCGTGATAATGGGAAGAAGATATCTAATGACGCAAACAAAGGAAGGGATACACAGAATGAACCTACTACACTTCAATGTTTCAAGTGCAAGGAGATGGGGCATTATGCCAATAAATGCCCAAATCCAAGGGTTGATGATGATGGTCGACGTCAACAAAATCATAAGGCTAAAGAAAAAGGAAAGTGACTTGCAATTTCTATCAGCGATGTGGAGTACGATAACGAAGTGGTGAAAGGTACACTTACCATCCACTCTAAAGTAGAAAATGTTTTATTTGATTCTGGATCCACCCACTATTTTATTTCTGAAAAATTTTCTAAGGGTATCACCGTACTACCTCAACAATTAGATGTTGAGTTAGCTGTGACAACACCTAATGGCACAACAGTCGCATCAAATGTTTATAATTCTTCTCCGATCGAAGTTTGTGGTAAAGTGCTTCCTGCAAATCTTGTGATCCTTCCTTTAGTGTAATTTGATGTGATTCTTGGCATGGATTGGCTTTCTCTACATGGATCTCATATCAATTGCCAAAGAAGGGAAGTCACATTTCATATTCCAGATCAATCTACGATCGTCTATCAATGCAAGGATGAACATAACCTTCCAGTGGAAATTTCTTCCATCTTATGGGTATTGGTTCCACTAAATGAAGGTTATTTATCTCAAATGGTTGGTGAGAAACTCATGATTAAGAATATGCCCATTGTACGGGAGTTTGATGATGTCTTTCCGGAGGAATTACTGGGTCTTCCACCAAATCGTGAAGTTGAGTTTTCAATAGAACTCATACCGGGTGCTTTGCCTATTTCAAAGACACCTTATAGAATGGCCCCAATTGAGTTGCAGGAATTGAAGAAACAACTCCAAGAGAATATTGATAAGGGATTCATACGCCCTAGTGCGTCACCTTGGGGAGCACCTGCTCTATTTGTTAAGAAGAAAGATGGATCAATGAGACTCTGCATTGATTATCGAGAACTTAACAAGATCACTATCAAGAACAAATATCCTCTTCCACGCATTGATGACTTATTTGACCAAATACGTGGAGCTCAGTACTTTTCCAAGATTGATCTTCATTCAGGGTATCATCAATTAAGGGTCAAAAGGGAGGATATACCAAAGACGGCTTTCCATACAAGGTATGGACACTATGAATTTATAGTGATGCCATTTGGTCTTACTAATGCCACTGCTATCTTCATGGATCTAATGAATAGAGTCTTTAGAGACTATCTTGATCAATTTGTGGTAGTCTTTATAGACGATATTCTTGTCTATTCAAAGAGCAAGGAAGAGCATGAAGATCACTTGAGAATTATATTGAAGACCCTGAGAAAGGAGAAGCTTTATTCCAAATTTACCAAGTGTGAATTTTGGCTTCAAAAAGTTGCATTTTTGGGTCACATAATCTCAAAAGAGGGGATATCTGTGGATCCAGCAAAAACAGAGGTTATCCAAAGATGGTAAAGACCAACAACAGTAACTGAGATCCGAAGTTTTCTTGGTTTGGCTGGATATTATCGACGTTTTGTAAAAGATTTTTCACGATTATCCAATCCACTCACCAAGTTGACTCGGAAAGGAGTTATGTTTGTCTGGACAGAGGAATGTGAAGAGAATTTCAAGGAGTTGAAATGAAGGTTATCCAGTGCACCTGTGCTCACACTGCCTTGTAGTGGAGAAAGGTTTGTGATCTATAGTGATGCATCCAATAAGGGATTGGGGTGTGTTCTTATGCAAAATAATATGGTGAAAGATTATGCCTCACAACAGTTGAAAATCCATGAGCAAAATTACCCAACACATGATTTGGAGTTGGCTGCGGTAATCTTTGCATTAAAGATTTGGAGGCATTACCTTTATGGTGAAAGGTGTGATATTTATACTGATCATAAAAGTTTAAAGTATATTTTCACACAAAAGGAGTTGAATATGCGTCAATGAAGATGGTTGGAGCTGATTAAGGATTACGACTGCTCAATCCATTACCACCCTGGGAAAGCAAACAAGGTGGTAGATGCATTAAGTCGACAAGACCATGCTAGTTTATCCATGATGAGGATCACAAAAGATCCAATATTTATGGATTTACAAAGGATGGATCTTGGAATTATAATGGAATGGGAAAAATCTTATCTTTCTCAAATGAATGTTCAACCATCTATACATGTGAAGATTAAAGAGGCACAGAAAGAAGATGTCGAGTTACAAAAGAAGGTGAGAAATTTTCCTGAGTTCAACCTTGATTGTGATGGGATAATAAAGTTCGGGAATCGGGTTTTTGTTCCTCCCATCCCCGAATTAAAGAAGGAGCTGCTGGATGAGGCTCATAGTTCATAATTCTCTATTCATCCTGGAAGCACGAAGATGTATAGGGACCTGAAAGAGTACTTCTGGTGGGATGGCATGAAAAGAGATGTTGCTGAATATGTCTCTCGATGCTTGGTTTGTCAACAAGTTAAAGCTGAGAGACAAAAGTCTAAGGGTATGTTACAACAATTACCCATACCCGAATGGAAATGGGAAAACATCACTATGGACTTTGTCACAGGACTTCCTAAAACATCCAAAGGCAATAATGCTATTTGGGTCATAGTTGATCGTCTTACAAAGTCTGCACACTTCATTGCTATTAGAGAGGATTTCTCTCTAGATCAGCTTGCCAGGATATATGTAAAGGAAGTGGTAAGATTGCATGGAGTAACACTTTCTATTATATCTGATCGGGATCCGAGATTTACCTCAAAGTTCTGGCGAAGTCTTCAGCATACTCTAGATACAGAGTTGAGTTTCAGCACTGCTTATCACCCCCAGACAGACGGTCAGTCTGAGAGAACAATTCAAACCCTAGAAGATATGTTGAGAGCTTGCTCTATGGATTTCGAAGGAGGTTGGGATCAACACCTACCTTTGGTGGAATTTTCTTATAATAATAGCTTTCACTCCAGTATTCAGATGGCTCCTTATGAAGCTCTCTATGGAAAGAAATGCAGGACTCCAACTTGCTGGGATGAAGTTGGGGAAAGAAAGCTATTAGGACCCGATCTCATTGATGAAATGGTAGAAAAGGTCATATCTATTCAACAACACATAAGAGCAGCTCAGAGTCGACAGAAAAGCTATGCCGACAACCGAAGAAAAGACCTAGAGTTTGAAGTGGGTGATAAAGTGTTCTTACGAATATCTCCCTGGAAGAGGGTTATGAGATTTGGAAAGAAGGGGAAGTTGAGCCCTAGATATATCGGTCCTTTCGAAATACTGGATCGTGTTGGGAAGGTAGCTTAACGATTGGCGCTTCCACCGAATCTATCTCAAGTTCACGATGTGTTCCATGTATCTCTCCTGAGAAAGTACATACCAGATCCTTCACATGTACTCAGCTCAGAAGTTGTACCGCTGGAGCAAGATCTTTCTTATGAAGAAGAACCGATAGAGATTCTGGATCATAGCGAAAAAGTCCTACGAAATAAGACCACTTGATTGGTGAAAGTTTTATGGAGGAACCACCAACTTGAAGAAGCTACATGGGAGCTTGAGGATATGATGAGGGAGAAGTATCCTCATCTGTTTGTTACAAAGTGATGAATTTCGAGGGTGAAATTCTTTTTAAGGGGGGTAGAATGTAACCCCCGAGACTTTTATGTTATATAAATCATCAAAGGAATCTTTTTCTACACAACACTTTCTTGGCTTTCTTTACACGCAATCGGGACCTTCCTCGATAGATTGCGCTGTACGCAATACCGAGTTTCACTAAACAACAATATGCTATTAAAACTAGCCGTTATGAATAGTAATAACCACTTTTTGAAATTTTATAAATTTTATTTTTCAAAATGGACTTCATTTTTGGATTCGGAATATCGAAATTAGCCTAGGGTGAAATTTTGGTATTTTTCTGAAAACTTTCAATTTTTGATGAATAGTGAAACCACTAAGTGGTAAGTTAAAAACTGAATTTTGCATAAAACTTAATTTTACTGCTTCTGTGAATGGAATTTCGAAAATCCGACAGACACAGTTGATATCAGTAAGTAAAATGTGGTTCAATGAGATAAAAATAATTTTTTGGTGAATAGTAACTTTTTACTTTTTTTACCGCGGTTAATAGTAAATAGGGTAACTAAGGGTAAATATGATATTACTATTACCCTAACACATGTCCTAATTCTATTTTACAAGTGTAATTCGACCAAAAACAAACTTAGGAATAAAATATGACCATTTAGGCCCACTTGGGTTAGATTAGGACATTTATTATTAATTTATTTAAAGAAGGGTTAAAATAGTTAAAATCAACGTTTAATAAGTAAATCATTTTTAATATGGGGTTATACATAAGATAAATTCGACTATAAATATTCATTAGAAAGCTAAAAATATTTCCTACATAATAGTATTTTATTTGTAATTTTTAGACATTAAATAATTTAATTTATTTATGACACAATGATGATGAGGTAATTACCTTATTAATGAAATATTGACATAATTGATGTTATAAACACCAAAATAAATGTAATTTGAGACTTTTTATGAATTCCACTAATTTTATAGGTTACTATGATATATTAGTGTTGATTTAATCAACTTGGTTCGAACATATAATTCTGTTATGACTTTCACAAAAATCATATATCAAATAGTGTCAAAATTGACACAAAATAGTTTTTAAATCAAATATTATATTACTAATTGTTATTTTTTTCCTAAAAATCTAAGGTTCGGCCAAATGACTTATATAAGGATATATATATTAAAAATAAACAATTTGGGGTTCGTTTGGCATGTTATAGTAAGTGTATTAACCATATAGTGAAATAAAACAAAAAGACACGGTAAAAGTTAAATTATTTAACTTAGAGTTAAATCTAATGGATAAGGTTACAATAATACCCTAAACTTGTCTAAATCCTATTGTTTGATAGGCTTTCGACCCATCCCCACTTTAGCTTCGAAATAAGACCCTTTGGAACCATTATAAACCGATTTTGACTTTAATATAAAAGAATATTTTGAGATATTCCTAAGGTGCCCCTCTCCTCCCTTATAAAAGGGCACCTCCTCCCCCTCCTCCTCACACCAATTTGAGCACTAAAGCTCGGCCAACCCCTACCATTTTCTCCTCTCCAATTCCCTAGAATAATCCTAGAGGTCGTGGCCTTCTTCAAAGACCAATCTTAGTTCCCTAAGTGGAGGATTCAAAGAAGCGTTCCAAAGAAGAGGTAATATCCATTACCGATCTTTTCAATTTCCTTCTTCTTCAACTTCTTCTTCTTTAGTTGTTTCTTGATAAAGTAATAACATCAGTATTACTCACATACTGATATGTTATTATAAATATGAAACAACCCTAATTCACCCTCTATCCATCCCATGGAAAAATGAAATCACCGCGCGTGCGTACGTACGGAATACCGTCTCCACGCCGTGGTGTAATCTATTTTTCCACCATCACTTTACAAGGATGGGTATAATGGTGTAATGAGTAACTATTTATGATTATTATAAAGTAATATTGATACTGAAATAATATATATATATACTCCAATAAAATTCCACGATCATAGGAACGATATCATCACTCGTGCGTACGTACGGAATACCGTCTCCACGATGTGAATCGACTCATTCTACATGATCATAATTACATAGTAATTATATAAATGAATTGAATGAATAAATATGATATATGTTACACTAATAACATTCTGGATGTAAGGTATCTATAACCTTAAAAGAAGAATAAGAATGTATTCGGCAAAACACGCATAAGAACAAAAGGCAATAAAGACCCGAGTAACAAGTAACAATGAAATATTACAAACAAGAAGCTAAGAATATGACCATATATGATATCATATCAATATGTATGATTCTGGAATAAGTCAATAACATTATTTAAACCATTATAGAGGAGCTTCGGACACTTACAAAGCAAATTGGACCTAAGGTAAGGGAAATATCACAATCTCATTTTTATCCGAGATTGTTTATTCGTAAGTATTTACTAGTGTGTATTTTATCATCCACATCCATGTTCCATCAATATGTAATATTGTTTCCATCCACTTACAATAGTTTAAATCCAATTTTACCCTTCGGTGAGTTTTTAGTAAAGAATATGAAAGGAATCTTTTGTCGTTTTTCGTACGAGGTACTTTTTGACTTTTCCGACAAAAGTACGAAGAATGTTTTTTTAACTTATACGGCATGAATGGATTTTTAAAAAATTATTTCCTAGAAGCTTCCTTTACAAGTTTTCAAGTTTATTTTTAATCAACTTCTTTTAGTTTAAAATTGTATGACATGTTAAGAAAGGAAATTTTTTTTTTTGAAGAAAAAGGATATTTTCCTCAAGAATGGAGTTCAAGTGTTTTATAAAAATTATTTTCCATCTAAGATAATAAAGGGTTCTGTTTTTATCCCTATTATTACATTGATTTGATTATGTTGTGATGGAATTATTTTTATGAATTCCTTTATCTTATATGAATTGTTTTATGATGTCATGTTGTTTAAGAATCCCATTTTTATTACATGGGTTACGCTATGATGTATGGTTTATGATTATGTGGCACACATAAGAAAGGATTCATTATAATATGGGTGGGACCTATATCTCCCTCCAATGAATTGGGTAAAGATTTTATATCTCATGAGATAGACATGGCTGGAATGGTAGGTTATACCGGTTCAGTGAAACAGGACTGGAACGAGGGTGACTCGGTTCAGAAAGGGACTTTGTCCACTAAGATAGTCTTGGCAATGAGTCATGACTAACAAGAAATGATTTTCCATGATTATGTGTGCATGCCACAAAGTTTCAAGTTTCATGTTATGATTATGGGGATCTCATTTTCACTTCTATGATTTATTCCATGTTAAGATTTTATGATCTCTTTTGCAGGTTATGATTTTCAAAAAGATATGATATGATTTTTATTTCCTTTATTTTCCCTTGCTGAGCATTTGAGCTCACCCTTTTATGTTTTCTTTTCCCCAGGTCAGGAAGATGGATATTAAGTAGAATATGCTAAAATGGACCCTAGATATGATGAAATAAATGGGAGACACTGTAGAATATTTATGAACTAGTTGTTTATGTTTCCCAGTTTCTAAAGACACTATACCTATACGGTCCTTTGTGGTTTTGTCATATGTTGTAATAAGTGTGCTTCAATTTTGAAGAATTAAAAATGTATGTAAAGTATGGGTCATTATAATAATGAAGTGGTGAAAGGTACACTTACCATCCACTCTAAAGTAGCAAATGTTTTATTGGATTCTGGATCCACCCACTCTTTTATTTCTGAAGAATTTTATAAGGGTATCTCCGTATTACCTCAACAATTAGATGTTGAGTTAGCTGTGACAACCCCTAATGGCACAACAGTCACATCAAAAGTTTATAATTCTTCTTCGATTGAAGTTTGTGGGAAAGTGCTTCCTGCAAATCTTGTGATCCTTCCTGTAGTAGAAATTCATGTGATTCTTGGCATGGACTGGCTTTCTTTATATGGATCTCATATCAATTTCCAAAGATGGGAAGTCATATTTCATATTCTAGATCAATCTATGATCATCTATCGATGCAAGGATGAACATAACCTTCCAGTGGAATTTTCATCCATCTTATGGGTCTTGATTCCACTAAATGAAGGTTATTTATCTCAAATGTTTGGAGAGAAACTCACAAATAATAATATGCCCATTGTACGTGAATTTGATGATGTATTTCTGGAGGAATTGCCAGGTCTTCCACCAAATCGTGAAGTTGATTTTTCAATAGAACTCGTACCGGGTGCTTTCCATATTTCAAATACACCTTATAGAATGGCCCTAATTGAGTTGTAGGAATTGAAGAAGCAACTCCAAGAGAATCTTGATAAGGGGTTCATACGCCCTAGTGAAACACCTTGGGGAGCACCTGTTCTGTTTGTTAAGAAGAAAGATGGATCAATGAGACTCTACATTGATTATTGAGAACTTAACAAGATCACTATCAAGAACAAATATCCTCTCCCATGCATTGATGACTTATTTGACCAACTACGAGGAGCTCAATATTTTTCAAAGATTGATCTTCGTTCAGGGTATCATCAATTAAGGGTCAAAAGAGAGGATATACCAAAGATGACTTTCCGTACAAGGTATGGACACTATGAAATTATAGGGATGCCTTTTCGTCTTAATAATCCCCCTGTTATCTTCATCGATCTGATGAATAGAGTCTTTAGATACTATCTTGGTCAGTTTGTGGTAGTCTTTATGGACGATATTCTTGTATATTCAAAGAGTAAGGAAGAACTTGAAGATCACTTGAGAATTATATTGATGACCCTGAGAAAGGAGAAGCTTTATGCCAAATTTACCAAGTGCGAATTTTGGCTTTAAAAAGTTTCATTTTTGGGTCACATAATCTCAAAAGAGGGGATATCTATGCATCCAGCAAAAAAAGAGGTTATCGAAAGATGGTCGAGACCAACAACAGTAACTGAGATCCGAAGTTTTCTTGGTTTGGCTGGATATTATCGACGTTTTGTGAAGGAGTTTTCACGATTATCTAATCCACTCACCAGGTTGACTCGGAAAGGAGTTAATTTTATTTGGACGGAGGAATGTGAGGAGAATTTCAAGGAGTAGAAAAGAAGGTTATCCAGTGCACCTGTACTCACACTTCCTTGTGGTGGAAAATGGTTTGTGATCTACAGTGACGCATACAAGAAGGGATTGGGGTGTGTTCTTATGAAAAATGATATGGTTATAGCTTATGACTCAAGACAATTCAAAATCCATGAGAAAAAATACCCAACTCATGATTTGGAGTTAGCTGCGGTAATATTTGCATTAATGATTTGGAGGAATTATCTTTATGGAGAAAGGTGTGATATTTATACTGATCATAAAAGTTTAAAGTATATTTTCACACCCAAGGAGCTGAATATGCGCCAAAGAAGATGGCTGGAGATGATTAAGGATTTTGACTTCTCAATTCATTACCACCCTGGGAAAGCAAACAATGTGGCAGATGCATTAAGTCGACAAGAGCAAGCCAGTTTATCCATGATGAGGATCACAAAAGATCCAATATTTACGGATTTACAAAGGATGGATCTTGGAATTATAATGAAAGGGGAAGAATTGTATCTTTCTCAAATGAATGTTCAACCATCTATACATGTGAAGATTAAAGAGGCACAAAAAGAAGATGAAGAGTTACAAAAGAAGGTGATAAATTTTCCTGAATTCAACCTTGATTGTGAGGGGATAATAAAGTTTAGGAATCAGGTTTGTGTTCCTCCCATCGCTGAATTAAAGAAGGATCTGCTGGATGAGGCTCATGGTTCTTCATTCTCTATTCATCCGTGAAGAACGAAGATGTATAGGGATCTGAAATAGTGCTTCTGGTGGGATGGCATGAAATGAGATGTTCCTGAATATGTCTCTCGATGCTTGGTTTGTCAGCAAGTTAAAGCTGAGAGACAAAAGTCTAAGGGGATGTTACAACCATTACCCATACCAAAATGGAAATGGGAAAACATCACTATGAACATTGTCACTAGAATTCCTAAAACATCCAAAGGCAATAATGCTATCTGGGTCATATTTGATCGTCTTACAAAGTCTGCACTCTTCATTGCTATTAGAGAGGATTTATCTCTGGATCAGCTTGCCAGGATATATGTAAAGGAAGTGGTAAGATTGCATGGAGTACCACTTTCTATTATATCTGATCGGGATCCGAGGTTTACCTCAAAGTTCTGGCGAATTCTTCAGCATAATCTGGATACAGAGTTGAGTTTCAGCACTGCTTATCATCCTCAGACAGACGGTCAGTCTGAGAGAACAATTCAAAATCTAGAAGATATGTTGAGAGCTTGCTCTATGGATTTCAAAGGTGGTTGGGATCAACACCTACCTTTGGTGGAATTTTCTTATAATAATAGCTTTCACTCCAGTATTCAGATGGCTCCTTATTAAGCTCTCTATGGAAAGAAATGCAGGACTCCAACTTGCAGGGATGAAGTTGGGGAAAGATAGCTATTAGGACCTGATCTCATTGATGAAATGGCAGAAAAGGTCAGATCTATTCAATGACACATAAGAGCAGCTCAGAGTTGACAAAAAAGTTATTCCGAAAACCGAAAAAAAAGACTTAGAGTTTGAAATGGCTGATAAAGTGTTCTTACGAATATCATCTTGGAAGCGAGTAATGAGATGTGGAAAGAAGGGAAAGCTGAGCCCTACGTATATCGGTCCTTTCGAAATACTGGATCATGTGGGGAAGGTATCTTGCCGATTGGCACTTCCACCGAATCCCTCTCAATTTCACGATGTGTTCCATGTATCTCTCCTGAGAAAGTACATACCTGATCCTTCACATGTTCTCAGCTCAGATGTTGTACCACTGGAACAAGATCTTTCTTATGAAGAACAGCCGATAGAGATTCTCAATCATAGTGAAAAAGTCTTATGGAACAAGACCACTTGCTTGGTGAGAGTTTTATGGAGGAACCACCAATTAGAATAAGCTACATGGGAGCTTGAGGATATGATGAGGGAGCGGTATCCTCATCTTTTTGTTACAAAGTGATGAATTTTTAGGGAGAAATTCATTTTAAGGGGGGTAGAATGTAACACCCGAGACTTTTATGAGAAATATTTTGTTTTTATGTTATATAAATAATCAAAGGAATCTTTCACTACACACAACATTATCTTGTCCTGCTTTACACACAACCGTGGCCTTCCTCGATAGCTTGCGTCGTACGCAATACCGAGTTTCACTAAACAACAATATGCCATTAAAATATTATTAAAACTAGCTGTTATGAATAGTAATAACCACTTTTGGAAATTTTGTACATTTTATTTTCAAAAATAGACTTCATTTTTGGATTCATAATATCGAAATTAGCTTAGGGTGATATTTTGGTACTTTTCAGATAACTTTCATATTCTGATGAATAGTGAAAATTACTAAATTTTAATTAAAAACAACTTTTTTAATCGAAATAATTCGTAGTGATAAATTATTAATTTCAGTGGTTTTAAAGTATATTTAGAATATATTTTAACAATTTAATACAATTTTGGTCATTGAATGTTATTTCACATTTAAACAAAACATAAACAAGTGTCAATCATTTGATAGTTATTATCTCTTAAACACACGCTATTTGTTTTGACGACGAGAATTAATTTTTAAATAAATTAATGCAACTGATCTGTATTGAATTTGGTAAAATAGACATCATTTTTGAATTCATAATATCAAATATTGCTTTGGCCTAATTTTTGGTATTTTTCTGGAAACTTTCGTTTTTTGATGAATAGTGAAACCACTAAGTGGTAGTTAAAAAAACTAAATTTTACATAAAATTTTATTTTACCACTTCTGTGAGTGGAATTTCAAAAATCTGAGAGACATGGTTGATGTCAATAAGTAAAATGTGGTTCAATGAGATGAAAATAATTTTTGTTGAATAGTAACTTTTTAATTTTTTTTACCGCGGTTAAAAGTAAATAGGGTAATTAAGGGTAAAAATGATATTATTATTACCCTAACACATGACATAAATCTATTGGATAAGTATAATTCGACCAAAAACAATCTTAGGAATAACATATGACCATTTAGGCCTACTTGGAATAGATGAGGAAATTTATTATTAATTTATTTAAAGAAGGGTTAAAATAGTTAAAATCAACGTTTAATAAGTAAATAATTTTTAATATTCGAATATACATAAGATAAATTCAACTATAAATATTAATTAGAAAGATAAAAGGATTTCCTACATAATGGTATTTTATTTGTAATTTTTAGAGATTAAATAATTTAATTTATTTATGACACAAAGATGATGCAGTAATTATCTTATTAATGAAATATTGACATAATTGATGGTATAAATACCCAAATAAATGTAATTTGAGACTTTTTATGAATTCCAATAATTTTATAGGTTAATATGACATGTTAGTATTGATTTAATTAACTTTTTTCGAACTAATAATGTTTTTGTGATTTTGACAAAAATCAATTACTAAATAGTGTAAAAATTGACATAAAATTGTTTTTAAAACAAATCATATATTATTATTTGTTATTTTATTCCTAACAAACTAAGATTCGCCCAGATGACTTATATAAGGTTATATATATTAATAATAAACAACTTGGGGGGTCTCTTCGATGTATATGTTATGTTTATTAACTATATAATATAAAAATACAAAGTGACATGGTAAATGACAATTTAATTAACTAAGAGTTAAAACTAAAAGATAAGGTTAATATAATGACCAAAACTTGCCCAAATTATAATGGATGAGAGAATTTCGACCCATACCCACCTTATATTCAATATATATCAATTTGGAGCTATTAATAACCGAATTTTACTTTATAATAAAATAATAGTTTTAGTTATTCCAAAGGTGCCCCTCTCCTCCCTTATAAAAGGGAACCTCCTCCCTCTCTTCCTCACACCACTTGAGCCTTAAAGCTCGGCCAACCCCTGCAAATTTTTCCTCTCCACTTCCCTAGAGACATCCTGGAGGTCCAGGTCTTCTTCAAAGACCAATTTTGGTACCCTAAAAGGAGGTCTCAAAGAAGCGTTTCAAAGAAGAGGTAATGTCCGTTACCGATTCTTTCATCTTTATTTCTTCTTCAACTTCTTCTTCTGTAGTTGTGTAATAATGAAGTAATAAAATCAGTATCACTCATATAATGATATGTTATTATAAGTATGAAACAACCCTATTTCACCATCTATCCATCATACGGAAAACAAAATCACCACGCGTGCGTACGTACGGAATACCGTCTCCACGCCGTGGTGTAATCTATTTCCCACCACCACCTTACTTGGATGGATATAATGGTGTAAATAATGAATATATATTATTATTTTAATTTTATATTGATTATGAAATAGTATACATACACTCAAATACAATTCCACGATCATGGGAACGATATCATCGCTCGTACGTACGTACGGAATACCGTCCTCACGATGTAATGCGACTCATTATAAATGATTTTAATTGCATAATGATTACATAAATGAATTGAGTGAATAAATATGATATATATTACCATAATACCATTCGGAAAATGAGGTATCTATAACCTAAAAAGAAGAATAAGAATTTATTCGACAAAGCACGCATAAGAACAAAAAGTAATAAACACCCGAATAACAAGTAGTAATGAAATATTACTAATAAGAAGCTAAGAATATGACCATATATGATGATTCTCGAATAAGTCAATAACATTATTTAAATCATTATACAGGAGGTTCGGACACTTACGAAGCAAATCGGACCTAAGGTAAGGGAAAATATCACAATCTCATTTTTATTCGTGATTGTTTATACTTTGGTATTTACTGGGGTGTATTTTATCATCCACGTCTATGTTCCCTCAATATGTAATATTGTTTCCATCAACCTACAATTGTTTAAATAAAATTTTACCCTTTGGTGAGTTTTTAGTAAAGTATATATAAGGAATCTTTTGTCCTTTTTCGTACGAGGTACTTTTTGACTTTTTCGACAAAAGTACGAGAAGAATGTTATTTTTAACTTATACGAAATGAATGGATTTTTAAAACATTATTTCCAAGAAGCTTCCTTTACAAGTTTTCAAGTTTATTTTTAATCAACTTCTTTTAGTTTAAAATTGTATGACATGTTATGAAAGGAAAAAAAATTTGAAGTAGAAAGGATATTTTCCTCAAGAATGGAGTTCAAGTGTTTTATCAAAATTATTTTCCATCTAAGATAATATAGAGTTATGTTTCTATCCCTATTATTACATTTATTTGATTATGTTGTGATGTAATTATTTTTATGAATTATTTTGTCTTATATGAATTGTTTTATGATGTCATGTTGTTTAAGAATCCCATTTTTATTATATGAGTTATGCAATGATGTATGATTTATGATTTCGTGACACATATAAGAATGGTATCATTATGAGATGGGTGGGACCTATATCTCCCTCCAATGCATTGGGTAAAGATTTTATATCTCATGAGATAGACATGGCTGGAACGGCAGGTTAAACCGGTTCAGTGAAACAGGATTGAAACGAGGAGTGAACTCAGTTCAGAAATGGACTTTGTCCACTAAGATAGTCTTGGAAATGAGTCTTGACTAATAAGAAATGATTGTCTATGATTATGTGTGTATGACACAATGTTTCAAGTTTTAAGTTATGATTATTGTGATTACATTTCACTACCATGATTTATCCCATGTTATGAAATTATGATCTCTTTTGTAGGGTAAGATTTCCAAAATTTTATGTTCTTATGAATATCATGTGATTGATATTTCTTTTGTTTACCCTTACTAAGCATTTGAGCGCACCCTTTTGTATCTTTTCTATCCCCAGGTCAGGGAGAAGGTTATTAAGTAAGATATTCCAAAAGGTACTATAGATATGATGAAATAAATGGGATATAGTGTAGACATTTTATGAACCAGTTGTTTATGTTTCTCAGTTTCAAAAGACACTATACCTATATGGTCCTTTCGTGGTCCTGTTATATGTTGTAATAAGTATGCTTCAATTTTGAAGTATTAACAATGTATGTAATGTATGGGTCGTTATAGTAAATGTGTGAGGAATACTTGAATGAGGATTTGATTATGCCTGAGTCATTTGATATCATGCTTGATAAATCATCCATGTAAGTTCATTGTCTGATTTAGGTGCTTTTAGTAAAATACTTTTAGCCTATATTCACTAACAATTCCAGATAAGATCATAAATACATACTAGTATATCAATTTTTATGATTTTTAACTAGTCTTAATGCCTAATACATCTTCTAATTGTGATTAGAACATTAAAAATGTTTATAACAAGTGAAAAATTGATAACAAGAACATAAGAATTATATTATTTTATGAAGAACACAAATTGTGAATTCCATGAAAAAAAAGAAAATTTTTATTTATCAGGATAAATACTACATAAATTATTCTGTAATCAATTTTGACTATGTATTTTGAGTTGTCCTGATATAAAAAATTGTTCATCAAAAGAACATCCAAACACCGACCTCAACAACACATGTGGTACCTATGTGGTTACCTAAATGGGAGGAGGGTAAAAAATGTTTCCTTATAATATTAGGGGTGTATTCTTGTGATTCGTGAAGTATTAGTATGCATATAGTGTACATAAGAGTGGGTGGTTCCATCATGTAAAGTGTTAAGGCCGAGGAGGGGTTCGGTCTTGATCCAATGCCATTTGAAGATGAGAGTGGACATCGTTACTCATAATAGCTAAAAAATGGGAATGTATCTCTTATTATGTAGAGTCCATAATTTTTTATGTTTTATGAGGGACACTACCCTTATGTGAATCATTGATCATCCAACTTTAAGAATTTATGATTATGGCCTAGATTCTTGATTTTATTGATCTGGCCCATCTAATCATGGATGAAATATTCTTATACTATGACCCATCAGAGGGATATTGTCTTATTGAACTACTTTATACAAGTTTTCATCAACCACCATCCCAACCATCTTCATTGGTCAATCCAAGAGAACGAGACTCGCTCAATCATTCCGAATCCATGCATGAAATGTTCACATTACTTACATGTGATCATTTTATGATATGGTACTTTCTAACCATGATAAAATATAATTATATTGTTTAATTTATCTAGAGGCATGGATGAGTTCATGATTTAAACATATGGTACGGCATGTGTTTATAATTGAATGCTTGTGAGTCTAGTTTCATGAAAAGAGGATCATAATGTGTGAAGGAAGAGATGCCATGGATTTTTTTGTCATGTAAGTCTATGATATTTGAATTAACAAAAATAATTCATGAATTTAATATCAATCATTGAATAAATATAGTTGTCAGTCATTTAAGTTGGGGAACAATTATAGTAGAGGTGGCGGTAAACTCATCTATAAGTACTGAGGGCTGAGGCCAATAAGAGGTTTTTTCATTATTTTATGAGAGGATCAAATTTACCTCAAAGGAAATAGAGAATTATAAAATCCATAGTTTCATGAAGAAGAATATGATTCAACATGTTTCATTCACATGAAGTGGAAGAATCCAGTAAACCTTGTAGGGTCATAAGAATTAGCTTAGATGTCTTCATATACAAGAGGGGTGAATAGTATTTCAAAATTTGAGTTTAATAGATTAAAACATAAAAAACCTAATAACCAATAATGTAATATTATCATACATAGAATCAGTCCAATTATCAGAGTAATGGAATTAAGATTAGATACAGTTCAATTACATCAGATAAAATATCGGAATCGTAATGGATCTGATTCATTAGATTATAGATATCTTAATCAATGGGATATTGATAAACCAAACAAAATTTAAAGATTGATATGATAAACACAATATATATTATGATTTGGAATATAAACCATATAGAAACAATTAATATAATAGCTATATAAATGTAATAATGACTTACAATCTATATTAAAATGTTTACGTATTTTAACATTAAGAGTAAGGTTCTAAAAAACAATGACTAAAGGTATTCACTATTTTATACTTACATTAATGATTATCTTTCTTTTCAAGGAAAGATCTCAATAAGTAGATCATATTGGCTCATTCTTCTTATACCTAGATTCAATTGATATGATGATTGGATTTTTTTTTCTATCATCTTATCCTTGAATTCCCTTGATCTGATGGATTGGATTCACTATCTTCTATTCCTCATAATTGCTCAATCATAAATATTTTTATAGATGGATAAAATTTCAATTTTTTATAAGGAAACTTCCTTAAAAACAATTCCATTACAATAAAAGTCTCTAAATAAATAAAAAGTACTAATAATGATAAGTTCACGATTAGTATTCTCCTGATGACTTGTGAGAAAAAAACGAATTGGCATCAAACTCTTCAAATAACTCAGTATTTTAAGGAAATATTACAATGATCATATTTTGATGAATGTTGCAACAGCCTTTGACAGATAGTGCATAAAATCTTATTAAGATCTGGTGTAACTGAATGTCTGATTTCATATGTATTAGTACAATTATAATGTTTAATATATTCCTTACATTAGAAACATGTCTTTGTATTCTGATTATAAACATAGTAATTTTGATGGACTTCCTTAAAATTTCAATACAATAATCCTTATGAGGGTTATCCTGATTGTATCGGTACTAATATCACTCCAATTGGAAAAAAAATCAGTGTGAAATACATGACAAACGTCTATACTCTGGTCTGATAATGGTGTATTTGATTTGTGGACAGATACTCATTCTGATTATCATAATGAATAATTTTATTTTTATAGTTTTAAAACATTACAACTTATTCTAAGTGGAGTAAAATATAATTTTTTTCTACAAAAAAATAAAAAATAAATTAATCTTGAAATATTTGTAAACATATTTTGACAAAGTGTTATTTATTACCAAAACTAATGGAATAGAATGGAAAGAAGTGGAATATCTAACTCAATAATCATACCCTTTTTAGAATGCAGATACCAAGAAAATGTTATTTGAAATGTAACATAAAAACATATAGGCCATGTTCATTTAACAAGATTTTACTCATATTTTTTCGATAAATATTGTATCCCATTGAGTTTGTAACTCTTTTTAATATGATATTTAATATGATTAGAGTATTAGAATAGTTATTCTGTAAAGAAAATTTATCTACTTTGGAATTCTAATCCCTTTAGGGATCTTATTTCTCCCCTTAATGAAATATTACCCCTTTATATTTCAACTCCCCCTTTAAAAATTCTTCTCCCACATTTTATTTTCAAATAGAAATTGGGAATAATCTAGAGTTTTATAAAATGTTATAGAAGGAAAAAAATATACAAAAAAAATGAATTTAATTAAATAATCACACATAAGAAAATATGAAATAAAATTTTACCAATCAGAAATAGAGAATCTTCAGACAAATCAAATTTATAAGAAGAGTAATTTGTTATGAAATATTAATATATTTTACTATATTTTGATAAAGAAAAACATCGTGATGAAACACATCAAGAGTTCAAAAGAAAAAAAATCATAAAATTCAAATTTGGATGGAGATTAATTCATTAAAAACATTTACATGTTTTAAAATAGTTTTATAATGAAACAAATCATTAAGAAACACATAAAGGGTTCAAAATAGAAGAAATTAAATCTTTTATTCAACAAGTTATTCATAAAACTGTTCATCTTCTTGAACTCCTTATGCTCTGTATCCACAACCACTAACCTTTATTAGTAAGACTGAACCCAAGTCCTCAACCTTTATATATCCTCAGGTAACTCCATATACTTATTCCTCAAAAATATTATATCATCTAAACATGATCAGGTCTTGGTCATCTCAAACCATGTATCTCGTATCTTCATTTTTAGAATGTGAACTTCATTTGTACGTTCATCAGTTGTATCTCAGAACGATTCCAAAAAATTAACTTTTTATTCCATGACTAATTATCTAATATTTAAAGAACATGTGGATTCTAACATAACCTTCTTTATCTCATCAAATTATTCATAATTTATATGAATATATTAATTTAGTTAGTTAGACCACTTATCCAATTGATTGTGCAATATTTTATGTGTCTGAAAATTTTCAAGAAAATTATTCAACTATAAAGTAATCAACATCAAATTATTAATTAAAACATTTATTAATTATTATTTCTAATTAATTAAATCTTGAAACATATGACACATTACATGAAGATTTAAGGAATATGGAATAATTTCTTCTAGTATTCTCAAAACGTGAACAATATAATCAAAACCATTATCTCCTATCATTCCTATTAAATGTGATTGATCTTGCTCAATCTCAAGAGGTTTTATCCTGTACGTTCTGGCGTCAACATCCTTTCCTTTATTTTTATCTATCATTGAAAAAGAATTTCCAAACATCATTTGAAACTCTGTTATCATTTTATTTTCCAACAACATCCACATATTTATTGGATTCATATTTATCATCAACTTATGTCTTATAATTCTATTCTTCTTCTTATTTCATTGAAGATGACTCAGATTCTTCCTTCGATGAGGATTCTTCTTCTTGTGAAATCATTTATTTTTCATCCATATCATTCTTAGAGGGTAAACATGATGACGATGATGGAGACTCTGATAAAGCATTTTCAGACTTGGTTTCTTAACTATCATCACCTTCTTTTCCGTTCTATTCCTCCTCTTCATCATCATCAGCCTAAACTTCTTATTCTATTTCTTTCTATTCTTCTTATTCTACATATTATATTTCTATTTCATTTACATAAAATTTATTATCAACTTCCTAATCTATATCTTCTGTATATTTCCTTGATTTCCTATGATCTCTTGTTCTTAGTGATAAAGGTGCCGATTATTTTTCTTGAATCACTGGGACCAATTTTTCAACTACAACATTTTCTTTTCCATTTTCTAAAAAAGAATGAATATCTTCTTGAACTATATCTATTTCATAAAAGATAATATGGTTCCAGATTAATCTGATTGGGTTGAGATTCTATAATGAATATATTTTCTAAATATACATTAACATCATTCAACAAATTTTTACAATGTTGAGCATATTGAAATTTATTATTCTATTTTTTAGCTTCTTATTATAAAGTTTTAGAAGCTCATATTCCAAATGACCTAGATTATCTATGTTTATTTTTTATTTGTTGAATCCCAATACTTCTTATTAGCCTTATTTTTCATCATTTCATTAAAACAAATTTATCAGAAAACATCTTCTCTTTCTTTTGTTTCTTTGGAAGGGAAGTAATTTCTTTTATAATCTTCTTTTTATTATACTCATTATAAATTCCTGGTGTATGGACATCATAGGTAGTCCCATAAAATTTACCCACAAACTACTTTTGACTTAGGGTCCAAGGCCAACCTAATTTAGGATATCTTATCCTCACAGATAAATGAAATTTTCTCCCTAAATATATATTATATGTTTTGTATCTTGAAAACTTCCACACACATAACAACAAGTTCACTAATAAAATTTGGGAATAATATGATCTTGAAATTTATTAAAGATATTTTAATGTTCTATATAGTGATAAATATAAACATTATGTGGTCGGTCTTCTTCATATTCAGCAGGTAATCTAATACAAACGCAATAGATACATTTAGTGTATCTCTAACTCCTTTTCTCATAATTAATAATCACTACATAGAAAAATTTATGACTATAGTTTGGAGTGTAGTAGAATAATTATATTTTTTTATCATAATATAAAAAAATATTCATTTCATTTGGTTTTGTTGAAATTACCAATACTTTCCAGAAGCTTATGAGAAAGTAAACATGCTTCCATTTCAGATGTAACTCATACTAAATCCCCAACATTATTATAAGACAAATTGAATCTTTTTCTGCATATATTAATATAAAAATTTTCTTTTATATCCTATTTCATGAATTTTACTGATTCATAATACTCAAAAACAACATTTGGCTAGTACAAATCCAAATCTTTATTCAGTTTTTCAACACATACTAACTCCCATATTTGGAATGAAGTAATATTCTTTAGAGTAGAATCATATTTATTAAATAAAATTCTTTCAATTATCCTATACCAAAATGAAAACCACTTCACAATTTCTTCAATGTTCACCATCAGATTCTGAAATAGAAAACCAGTAATTGGATAAAAATGAATGAAATTGGACTCGGGAACCTTAATGGAGAATAAACACATGAGAAAAATCTTCTTAAGAACCTATGTGGGACATGGTGGTGGTCCTAATTATATAGTCATTTGATTGATGATTAATCTTCCAAAATATAATAAATATTTAAGATTTGAAACCATTTTGGTCTAAATTCCATGATTCATTTGAAGAATGTTCTAATTTTTGTTTAAAATCACATATTTTTTAATAGTTTTATCAGATAGAGATTATTCTAATTAGGAATAGTTTTGAATAATTTCAAAACAGTTAGATTTTTTATAATACCTGACATGTATACCAACAAAAACAATATTATTATAATTAATTAGTACAGAAAATAAAATAATTGAAGATTACATTTCTGAATGGAAAGAATTATCGGTTTGAATTACCTATTTACCTTTTTTTTAAAACTAAAGATATAATGATAATATTCATTATAAATATTGAATATGATTGTTTCAATATAAAAATAAATTTCCATTGTTTCATTAGAAAACTAATTTTGATAAATTTTAAATCAAAAAAAAATTATTACCAAATTCTGATTCTGGAGATTTTATAACATTTTCTGAGTCTTGAAATTTCATAAAAAAGGATTGAGTCTGGAAAAATCATAATGATTAATGTTTTAAAAAATATAAAATAATGGAAACATAAAATATTAAGGTAACCTTATTGTTTTAAAAAATTATATGTACTCCCCCTAGGAAAAAGTGTTTCTTAATGTAAGGAGGTAGGTCAACAAGAATTATATATCAATGATTACAAAATATTAATCATTACTAGATTCTATTTGATGTTTTAAAATATCTCAAAACTATGAGGTTTTGTAAAATATTAGTATGTTGTTCTAAAAATCTATAAATTATAAAATTATATTTTCATTAAGTGCATGAACCCGAAGTAAATGGTGTCTTATGTCTACGGACTTAGCACATGAATGATGTGATAGATTTTTATTCAATGAAATATCATTTGTACTATCACAAGTTATCTGATTTTTAGTAAAACTAAAGCACTAGTCAGTGGGTGTGTGATGCACCCACAACTCTTGAGAATAATAATTTCTAGATTCCACATATTCTACCTCAACATTGAAATTCTCTACTAAGTTCATTTACATGACTAAGAAACTAAACAATCTCCTAATAAATCAAATTTTATGGATATACTTTTCTTATCCATTATACTAACAGGTAAGTCAACATCTAAAAATATTTAACTCAAAAACATTTTTAGAATAATAAAATAAACCTAAATGCATTATTCACTTCAGATGATGTAAAAATATTTTGACATATTTTAAATGGAATTAATTTGTATTTACTTGGTATCTCACACATAAACGTATAAAAACATTAAATCTGGATGAATGGAAGTTATGTAAAGTTAACATCCAATCATACTTATAAAAGTATTACAATCTGAAGGTTTCTTAGCTTCATCAAGATCAAATGTATTGGATTTACCAATTAGAGTACTAATAATTTTAGTATTGTATTATTAAATTTTATTAATAATATATTTTACATAATTAGGTTGATATATAAATTTCGTTCTTGTTTTTGTTTGACCTGAAAACCAAGAAAATATGTTAACTCACCCATCATACTCATTTCAGACTCAGTCTTCATAAGATCGGAAAAGGAATCTGTTAAATATTTTTCAATTGATTTAAATATAATTTCAACAACATAAATTTTTAAAATAATAATATTTCTTTTATCTTATTTTAAAAAAATATTCTCATCTATATCTCTCTTAAAAAATAATTTTTAACAAAACAATCTAATTAATCTATCATATAAATATCTCAGGGATTGTTTAATTCCATATATTGATTTGGTATATTTAAAAACATGTTCTACATGTCTTTTATTTTTTAATCATGGTGGTTTCTCAACATAAAATTCCTCTTGAAAATATTTATTGAAAAAATAATTCTTCCAATCCATTTGTAAAATTTTCAAATTATAATATACTTAAAAGGTTATAAGTATGCAAATAGCTTCGAGTCTTTATACTGGAACATTGATTTCTTCATAATAAACTCCCTCATTTTTATTATAACCCAATGTAAAAATTATAGCTTTATTTATAACAATTATTCCAATTTCATCACATTGATTCAAAAAACCATTTTACTCCAATTATAGAAGTTTATACAGGTCATTCAAATAAATTATATAATTTGTTCCATTCAAACTAATTGAGTTCATATTTTGTTAACTAAGTCCAATCCTCTGCACCTAAAGCCTCATCAGGATTATTAAGTTATAATTGGGATAAGAAATATAGATGTTCAATTTCATTCCTTAAGGAAATTATTGTCATAAGGAGTTGATCTACATCACCATTTATGCTTTCTCTAGGATGATTCTTATGATACCATTGACTTATTAGGTTTTTAAAAGTTAGTTTTGTAATAATAGGTAGAAAATATTCTTGTGGAATAACATCACAATGTAATTCATGAGTTATTCTGTTATGAGATTAAAATTCTAAAAAAAATCTTGAAAATCAATTTTAGAAATATCAGCTGAGGATAAAAGTTGAGGACTTTTGATAATAAAAGAATTTGTTTCATCAAACATAACAAATACAATTTCTTCAATAGTACAATAATTTATATTAAAAACTCTAGGAGACATAAAATTAGTATAATAAACTTAAAATAAACCATTATTATATTTGGGTAAAAATATATATATAAATTTTCATTATTATTCTTGTTGAATACTTTGTAAATAAAAAATTTTAAGTAATAAGATTTGTTTTTCCTATCTACACACCATAAAGATTATTATAACGAAATGTTTTAATTAAAACATGATTTATAGCATAAAAGTCGTTATTAATAGTTGTGTCCAAGAAATGTTTTACAATTCAATATTCTCTCAAAATGGTTCAAGTAATTTCATGAAGAATTATATTTCTTCTTTAACCTACATCAATTTTCTGTGGGTTTCTAGGTGTTGAAAAGTTATGTTCTATAACTTTTGTTCTAAAAAAAGATTCAAATAATAATTTAAAAATAGTCCACCATGATCACTAATAATAGTTATCAACTATAATTATCTCTCATTTTTAACTCCAAATACAAAAGATTAAAAATAACAATAGGCTTTGCATTTCTTTGTTAGAAAATAAACCCATGTGTATCTAGTGTAATCATCAACTAAGACATATACATAGTATTTTCAACCAATACTTATAGTTTGTGTAGGAATAAATAAATTCATGTACACTATCTATAAAGGATCATAAGTTGATAATACACTAATATATTTAAAACATGACAAATATTTCTCACCTTATTAAAAAGGGTCACAACCTTTTGAAGTATCAAACCTATATTATGGTAGATCCTTTAAAATTCTTTTATTAGTCAAATTAGTTTATTATATAATGTTAATGTGTCTTAATATTCTCTCCCATAACCAAGAATTATATTCTATTTCACTAGTTCATGGTAATTCTTAGATCCTAAGGACTTTTATGTTATGTGTGTAAACATTATGATTCTAATTTGAGAAAAAATAATAAATTCATCCTTGGAACTATCTACTGAACATTTATCATTCCTAAATATCACAAATGAAACTTCATCACATAATTGATTTATTATTATATAAGTTTTCTTAATACCTATAACAAAGAAAACATTTTAAATAAGGTGTTTTCCAAGAAAAACAATGTTTCCTATTTCAATAATCTCTCCATGATCATTATCTCTGAAAATTACATTTCCAAATTTCATCTTGACTATATTCTTGAAGATGTCATTATTTACAATCATGTTTCTTTAACAACCACTATCTATGTATAATATCTTTTTGTTTTTATTACATTATTTTTTATCCTGAAAACAAAAAAAATAATAATTGTCTTTTGGAAACCAAACCTTCTTGGGAAACATATTTTCATAAAAAACAAAACAATTCATAACAATATTTTTTTTTGAGAAATATGACTTATTAAATCTAAAATGTTGTACTCTATTAAAGGAATAATTCTTCTCCTTGTTCCCAGTACATTGGTACTTAGAGAAAAAATGTACAAATTTAGAAACAAAATTATACTTACTTAAACATGTTTCTTACTTATAAAATCCATTATAGAACTATTTCCATGAGGTATAATTTGCTTATACATTTTATCAAAATTTTAATTACAGGTGGTAATGTTTGATAAATTTTTTTCTCAAACTATAATATTCATATTTTTGTTTGAAAATTAAAATTTTATTCTCATTAGTATTAGTTTTAAAATTAATTTTTTTTTTCTAAAACTTTTTTCTCTAATTTTTTTCAAATTCATTAGAAATAATTTCATTTTTACAAATACTCATCATGATATTTTGAAAGATCTAGTATTTAATTTGATAAAATACTTATCCTTGAATTATCCTTTGAATGTGTATCCTTAAAATTATAATATTTTTTTCAAATCTAACAATTTTCATTCTTATAAATTTTTACCAAATGGGAAACCACATCATAAGAAGGAAAAGAATTATCTTCTTCTAAAAAGCATTATTCATCATATTGTGTTGAATCTATTACATTCGTATAATTATAATTTAATGACATGTTGCAAAGAAATTTAGATTGGTGTACCTTAGACATGAGACATTAATTAACCTTTGGTACATTAACAAAAATACATATCTTTCTATGTCTGAAACTTTTAATATATGAAGAAATTTCAGAAGAATCATCACCAATATTACTCCAAGTGTCACTAGCTTTCGTAAATATCATTCCTTTAGATTTATAATAATTTTTTTTCTATCATTTCTAAAAAAAATTCATTTCTATCATTCCTCTTCAGTTTTGGACCATGAGCGATGATATGTCCATATTTCATACACTAATAGAAAGTGAATTCATCTTTCTTATCACTTTTATCCTTATATCCTTTTTTATATCTATATTGAAAATATTTGTCTCAACCAATCTTGTTCATCATTTTTTCTAGATTGTCCTATTCATTCTCCGATTGTTCATAAGTACTAAATCAAACAGAAATAATTATTTTTCCATGAATATTTAACCACTTTTCTAGTAGATTAATGTATTTAAGGTAGGTATATGTTTTAGAAATGGAAATACCACCATTTTTTTGTATTTTTCATCATATCCCTTATGTTTAACCTCATATTTCATAAGGATTCCAATAAAATCATCCTGAGTATATATAATAACCCTGCTCTATATTTAAAATTTCAACATTATTTATTACATAAAATATAAATTATTACAACCAATAAGATTGATAGGTGTATTTTGTTTGGGGTTTGGGAACATTACATAATAGACTAAAAAATGAAATATAATGACATCTTTATTTAAAACTTATTCGACATGAAAACAACATTCCATTATACTTAACACTGCGTGGGATAACCTGTGGACATACATAATAATGGGGTAAGATATAAATCACAGTAAGGGAGTAAACAAGGAATAATATTAGGATAACAATACATGTTAGAAAAATCATATCAAGAAGTAATAAAGGAACCCAGATAATATGGCATGATTTATCATGATAATCATAACATGGGAAATGTGGAAACAACTTAAAACACTACATCATAAACATAATCCAAAGATAATTGACCAAGAATTCTGAGTAGAGAAAAGTATAATAAAGGAATTAGGTAAACCCCAGTCCCAAAAAGATATACCATGATACTAAACATTAACCAATGCATTGGAGTGCTATTAGGGCGCACCCTCCATGAACATTTTAATCTCATGCATAAGGGTTCCACAGAGATTATATAACATGGATTAATTCAGTACCATAATTTTATTAAACAATATAGAAATGTGTAATACATACATATCTGTCCCCAATCAATAGAAGTAGGATCATATACGTGAATACCATTTATAGGGAAATGGGTATGGTATTCACTACACCATTTTCTTAGTATGGAAAATTGTCGGGAAATTTCGACAACATAACGACAACATATAGAAATTCCGAAAATGGTTTAATAAGAGAGAAAGTGGTCTCTCATCACATCAACATGAAATGGAAAGTAAGAGTAATATTTAATAATATATTACAATAATGGAAAAAAAATAAAATTATAAGTCGAAACATAAAAGGGGTGCATGATAAAGTAGATAGGTGGAAGATCCCTTACAAAATTTCAACATAGTAATAGGTGGGCATAAAAGATCATAAGGGGGCTTAATGTGAGTGAAAATAAGTTCCCATAATTTGTAAATTGAATGGAAAGTATGGGGATCATGGAAAATAATATCATAAAATATGAAAAAAGAGTTTGAGAAGAAAAATTTATATGATGTTTTTAATGGAAATGTGAAGAGATAAATCCCTTACTTAGTTGTGTGACCTTGGAAGCTCGGTAGAGGCTTCTTGGGAGACTGGGGGATCCTTTGAAGGACTCTAGGTAGTATAGGGAAGAGTGTGGTCGAGTTTAAAAGATTTTCATTGAAGAAAAATAGGTTCTTGTGTGGGTTTATATAGGAACGTAGGGGGATTTCATTATTGTTTTGTTTTGGACACTTCATAATAAAATATCCAAAATTACAAATAATCACAAGGTTTTTCCATATGTTTTAGGGAAAAGTATAGGGGTATACATTATTTTATAATCCAATTTTCTTTGATATTAAAATATTGCCTTTTCTTATATGGAGGTGAGTCACAATTTTAAAGAAATGATTCTAAAATCATACAATATATTATAATTTTTGTTGATTCATTAAAGATTTATAAAAAAAGATAACTAAAAATTACAATATTTTAAAGGGAAAAAATATTTTTTTGAAGATAAATTTTATAGTATTTATTAAATCACTATTGGTACATTATGATGTAATAAAACGCACCCTATATTTATATAATATTTACTTTTTCCAAAAAACACAATTATCTTAGAAAATTATGAAAAATACACTGTAGGATAATTTTGACATCCTCATAACAAAAATAATATTCATTTTATCAAAATAGTTTTCCAAATATGTGAATTTTCAATTTTAAAATAAAAACTAATTTTTATTGAAAATTTCCATGTTTTGTCAAAAACTATTTTCAAACCTTACAAAAAATCAATTTTTTCATAAATATTATATGATCATTTATGTTAATAATTTTTTATTAAATATTTTTTTATTTAAAAAATAAGTTAATTCCTCAAAAAAGATTTCTTAACAGAATTCAAATTTTACCCAAAAATACTACCTGATCATTAAAAATCATTTACAACGCAAAAAATACAAGTGAGAAAAATATATTAATTATTCTATATGAAATAATTTATATAATATTATTTTTAGGGTATTTATACACATCCCCTTATTACACTATCATATTACCAAAGAGTAAGTTGTGTTATAGTGGGGCTTTCATGGGCTCCTTTAGTGAACATGGGTTGGACTATGATCTTGTTGAGTTTGAACTTATCCCATAAATAGTTCCACTCAGGCTTAAGTTGTTGGATACCATCTTAGGTTTGGTCTAGGGTAATATCTAGAAATGTTGTCCCCCTTAGAATCTCTGATAATTGGGCTTCAGAGGGTTTGATCTTAATAGTTGAGGCCATCACTTACTTTGTTTATGTCAAAAGGATTTTTCAAAACCCTATATTTATAATAGTAATGTTATCATTGTTCAATAGTTATATATTCAATGCTAAAGATATTTAACTTTCATTTAAAATATAATATGATATAATAATCTAATTCTATGTTTTTTATAACCATTAGACATTTAATTAAGTCAAAATAAATGGAATTTTATTCATAAATGTTTGGGTAATTATAGTAAGACTTGTTAACTTCCTTATATCATCAATTTTTATTCTTTTTTATTCCCACTCATTGGGAATAATGTCAATAATCATTTCCACAAGAATCTCATCATCATGTTCTTTTTAACACATATATTGTAAATTATTTATAATTTTCATCACCATTTAGTGAATCTTTCAAATAGTCACTCAATGTAAATCGTAAAAACCTTGATAATTAGCTCTTAGTATTTCCCTATTAGTTTCCATAACATTTGTTTTTCTAAAAAATGTATAACATCTTATTTACACTAAATACTATTTGCATATTCCCAAGAAGAAAGATGACTACATATTTTTCCTATCCTAGAATATAATAAGGTAATTATGAATTTGAAGTTAAATTATATTCTTGCTTCTTATAATTATTATAAGTAGACACTACATTATTAATAATCTTATATTTACTAGTAATAATGAAAAACATTATCAACTAGAGTGTAGATAAAAAGGTTTTCAGCAAATATATCGAGTACTTATATTCTTTAACATCATAATTAAGTGGTATTTTTGGGTTTATATTTTTTATAAATCTAATATTAAGAGCTATAATCTTTAAAAAAAATATAAAATCATTTCCGAAAGTACATAGTAGTGTATATATGTTTATAAAAAGAAATTTCATGTGAAAAAATTAAAATAACATAAAATACATAAAAAATTAAAAACATATAAAGCCTATGAGTTGTATAATCCTACTCTAATTCTAATTATAGGTTCATAAGAATTAATATAGATTAAAATACTTAAAATATGGTGTGAATTTAGTTTAAAAAAATAGTTTTATTGACTTAAAATAAACAAAACCAAAAACCTCTAAAAGTAACATTATTGAACATGGAAACAGTCTGATTATCAGAGTAATAGAATCTAAACTAGATATCATCCGATTATCAAGTCTATTTTTCATTATTAGAGTTGTACAGATAAACCAAATAATGTATATAGATGAATATGATGAATAATTTTATTAATATACAAAATAATAGAAAACAAGTAAAAAGTACTGTAATAGTGATGTAAATGTTAGAATGAACTATAAGATTTATTAAAATATTTACCTCTAAAAACCTTAAAAAGTATGGTAGTCAATAACCCTAACAAAAGGTATCTATTGTTTCATACTTACAGTAATGTTTTTTATTTCATCCTAGAGTATCCCTCATAATGAAAATTAGATAGTTTATGTCTTCCTATCACAAGAAGCCCTTGGTTTGTTAATATTATTTTCTCTATCATCTTATCCATGGAAGCCCTCGATCTAATGGATGAGGTTCACTATCTTCATATCCCAATAAACCTTTGATTGTAACATTGATCGGACAAGAATACAATTTCAAATTTAATTTAGGAAACATCCCTAACAAGGATTCCTTAACAATACAACTCTCTAAATAATAATAAAAGACTAAGAACCCTAAGTTCATGTTAGGTATTCCTCAAATGACTAGAGAGTGAAAAAAAAATCATTGAAACTCATGAAATGACTCTGAATTTATAATAAATATCCAAGGGGTTATATTTCCATGTTTTTTGCAATATACTGGTATAGCTGGTGCTAGACATATCATAATGGTATGGAAGAACTATATTTTTGACATTGTATTTATTAACACCATTATAGTGTTAAACATATTCCTCATAATGTAAAAAAACCTTTTATTTTTATTATAAACTTAATTAGTCTGATGAAATTATTTAGTAATGTCAATATGACAAACATTTTGAGGGTGTGTTGGATTGTATTGGTACCAGTATTAGTCCAATTGTTAAGACTTTTTCAGTACTAAATGCATGAATAAAGTATGATTTATTTTATAATAAAGGTGATTCTAATTTATCAGATAAATACTCATTCTGATTATTATAAATAATAATGTAATGATTATATGAATAGATAATTACAACTAATTCTATGTTTGGTAAATTATAATTTTTCCTACAAAATAATACAAAAATAATTGTGACATTAAAAGTTAGAAAACATGTCTAAGAAATTTTTTGTTATTCCCAAAACTAATGGAATGGTAAACTAAGAAATAAAACTTCTAACTCAACAAACATGACATGGTTATGAAATGAATCAAGGATGTCTCATATAAAAAATGTGTTACGTGATGGATAGAGTTTCCAAGAACTCGTTCCTTATATAAGAATATTACAGGGTGATATGAAGAATAATAAAAATTTCTCTGAGTTTATACATGTAGGAATCATTGTATCAATTTTTCTAGAAGCCATCCAGGTTTTCATAAAGTACTAAAATACAATGTACAACATTACAGAAATAGGGATAAGAATTATTATGAAACATACTTGTGTGAATGATATGTTGAGACATCCCTACCAAAGACATGTTAGTACAAGGAAGATAGTGAATGAATGAATATATTAAGTACATGGATACATAATCATGATAGATTTGTAATACTTACTTGGTTTTGGTATACATGAACTATTTAAAGAAAAACAAACTATATAATAGTGAAGGACATAATAAGGGTACATGAAAATATAAGGATAATAAATTTTTTTATTTTAGGGATTATGTATTTGATAACCCATGAACCTCTTACATGATGTACATTTAAGTTGATTGAGTTATGTTTGATTGACATTATGCAAGTTTAATATTTCATAAAATAATATTGAAGAAAGATTTAATGTTATGAGCATCTTTAATAAATAGTTAACATATCTACCTTAACATTTGATATTTTGAGACCGAAGCTCGAAGTTATATATAAGAGAACTCTTTAATGTCTAGATATTTAGTAAGCTAAAAAGAACTTCTTCATTCAAAATCTGGTTCAAAGTATTCTCAATACCAATAATATTATTCCAAGGGGCTATTGAAGATCATAAAATAGTACACAAGAAACAATGTTCCTATAGAATAATGGAAGAAGATAACTAAAAATAATAAATAAGAATTTCTACTACTATATCAACACAGATAAGAAGTGGGAAATTATGAATGGGGTTTCTAAATTGTTTCATAAATTTCTAAAGGCTGGAGTGCCTAACTAGTCAATGAGAAGACAAGATGATTTTGGTGTATAAATGACTATGGAATATTAGTTAGTTTCTATATTATAGAGATAATGTCAATAGTAGGATCAAATACTAGGGTGTAGAGCCATAATATTCTCAATTCATTGTGATCAAAAAATAAAATTATAGTTTAGAATCCATTTTAGTGAGCATAATCAATATATCAATGAATATGGTTTAGCATAAAAACACATAAATATTTTATGTTGTTATCTCTCTCTCACACTCTTATTTTTCTCCATGTGAAGTTAGAATGTGATATTATTTAAAGGATCAAGAACCTTAACATGTTTTATAGGTTACCTTATAATAAATTAATTCATAAAATTAATCTATTTATTCACCTATAGTGGTCAACCCATCATAGGGCTCTACATGTGGTATTAGATTCATCCTATAACGATATTATCCAGTTATTATGAAGTGTATTATTTATAAAATGTGTGAGATAACTCATTTTGAGAAAATGAAATTTACTACTAAAGATAAAAATTTAGATATTTCTTCCTGGAATTAGAAGAATGGAAATAAATGATAAGAATGGAATATGAAGATTTATCTTATAATAACGGAGGAGACACCACTAAATGAATGTAATCACCAATGTATAAGTGAAAATAATTCTTATGATTCTGATTCATAAAATAAATCCTTTTCATGGGGTGATAATGATGTATATCCTAGTGATCGTCATTATATACAAAAAATACATATAAATAATCTTCCAAATGAAGTGGTAGGTTAGTTTTCTGGAACACTCAATTTTTTTAGGATGAAAATTTAAAACTAGAAAAAGAGGTTAATGCAATGGAAGTGGAATTAGCTAAAAATTTTGTCATAGGAAACACTCTCATAAAAAAGTTAAAAGAAAGGATGAAACAATATCTCCTTTTGAGGAAAGATATGATGAAACTATTAAAATATTATAAATTAATATTTATGAGAATGATTTCCTTGAGATTGTTTTTATATAAGCTTTCCTTATAAATAAAAATTCGAACATGGTTTTTATGGATGTAAAATCTATTCAATTAGAGGTTAAAGAAGAAAGGGTTAAGGATCTAGAAAAATCATTACAGTAAAGAATAATAATGAATTATGAACAAATAAAGAAGAAAAATTATATTTAGGGAGACATATGGAGATCATATGAAGATTCAAATAATTCCCTCAATAGGAACCATTTTGAATTGAAGGTGATATTGATGAATCCAAAATCCACACATGATGGAACTTACTAAGTCACTAGAAATAATTATATTTACATACATGTTTTCATTGGGTTCCATGACTCCAATAAAGGAATGAGATCATCCTCTTATCTAATGTAATCATTCTCAAATAATAAATTATCCCATACCCCATATGCTATCTAAGGTACAATTGTCATTTCAATTGTAGTTTCAGGTTTTAAGGTAAATTATATGAATTTATGGATGGTGAAGAATACACATAAACACACCACATCAAATATAAATAAGTTAAAATTTATAGAGATGTGTTCCTAAATATATTTTTTAAAATAGTGTTTTAATACAATCAACAATATAATGGTCTTCAACCTATTAAATCTATAGATACAATACTAGAAAATAAAATTTAAAGATTCATTGGTTATTAGTGGTGTTTCTATAAATGTAGGAATAATGAATTGGATAGTTTTTATAATATGATAATTGTTGAAAATAAAATAAATCCATTAATAAATAGGGGTAAATCTAAATAAATAAAAAAACATGTTGACCAAAAGAGAGGACAATATAAGAGTAAAATTATGCATGTGAAAAAAAGAAATGTGAAACTTCTTAGACCAGATTGAAAAGTGAGAGATCCTTTCCTATATCAAGTCAAAATATAAATCTATCGACAAATCTATTTACCCTTGAATAAATAAGGGTATGTTTGAATAATTACATTAAAAAATGTATGCATAGAATACAAATAAAGTTATATTCTCTAATTTTAGAGGCTTTTATTTGGAATATAAGTGGTATTGAAAGAAATATCACTCTTTTTGTTATAAAATGTCATTGTATAGAAATGGGATTTAATAAAGGGGAATTCATGGTGAATAAATGATAATATATTATCAAATAAATAAATCATTGATCAAAAATCCACTGAATCTACCAATAAAAAATATATTAGAAAAAGTTTTTAATAGATGTCGACATTAAGGTCAAATATATGAGGTTTTCATGGACAAATTAACTAGAGATATTCTATATGTTGTGAAAGGGATGAAATTTAATATTGTGAAAAATGGTGATGTATACATAATACTTTCAGAATGAAATAAGATAATCTCATAGAAGTTTATTATATAAATAAATATTTCCAAGTTGTTTGGCTAAATTAACTGAAATTGGTTAAATAAATGATGGAATCAGAAATACATTTTGAGGCTAAATTAAATAAACTAACTTAAAAATGTCATGTGAGATTTGATGAGAAGTCATTTACTATTAGAAACATAAAGATCTACATGTATGATGTGGTAAATGGTATTCTACACAAATAATAAGTTTAATGGAATAAAGAAGATAATCAAATAGATGAGACTCAAAATTGAAAGAATGGTCCAATGAAATATTACAATACTAATATTGTAAGAAAATAATTCCTCATGTTGAGAATAAGATCCCATTCTTAATTATATTTCTATGAAATAAATATGTCCCTCTTTATCCCCTAATATATATTATTTTTTCTAACATATAGGTAATTGATGTAGATATATATATCCCTTGAGGGGAGTATTGAGAATTTAAATCTATTGAATATTTATAATATAGTGAATGTCAAACATTTAAATACCTTTTTAAAATTGGAAGATGAGGTATGTAAATTTCTCCCATGTCCCTAATATGTATGAATTTATAATTTTTATCAATTGGTGTTGATATTGAACTAAAAATGGGGAGATCTATATTTTTTCACTTAAACTTTTTGTTGTATTTTTAATGATATATGTAAGATACAATATATTTCATGATTTGATTATTTTTAAAACCCCGAAACATTAATAAATATGTTATCTGATTTTGGTATCACATGTTTCTTGATTTAAGGATAACATTGATCAAATTGGTTATACACTATTTATTTTTAAAACAATTCCCATGTAGACTTGGTTTTTTATAGATGATTTCTCGTTTATATGAAAAAAAATGTTATGTCAACCTTCTATCACAAATAGATAAGTCTATGGCCTCAAAATAAATATGGAGAAGTGGATAATATTTATGAGACGAAATTTTCCCTATAACATTATTTTTCAATAAGGTGAGAGAAAAAGTAAATTTATAAAGTTAAAACATATTGACCATAAATTAAACGGGGGGTTGAAGAGCATATTTTCATGGTTGAAAAATTAATTTGGTATTTATTTAAGTTTATAATAATGTCAATATATGAGGATTACTTAAATGAGGAGCTAATGATGTTTGAGGCATTGGATTTCAGGATTTATAATGTATCCATGTAATACCATATATTGATTGAGGTAATGGTTGAAAAGGAATGTGATGCTAATTTAATGAATAATTTTAGAGAAGAAGTTCATGAAATTGTGGTATATATATTATTATGATTTTTTAATTAGTATTAATCCCTAATGCATGTGCTAATTGTGTCTATAATTTCCACAGTGCTTGCAAAAAGTGAAAAATTAAATACAAGGTCATGGAACATTTAATTATTTCATAATGATTTTAATATTTTAAGGTAATGAGAAATTCTATTTTTAGTGTGGATTTTTAATTTTATAGTCCGATAAAATATATTTATATTTTTCTTGAAGAATATTTAAATAATAATATAATAATTTACTTTCAATACCTATTTTCAGTTAGCCTTATAAAATTGTCCAACCCATGACCAACCAAGGACCCAACTCAGCCACACATGTCGGACATGTGTGGTCAACCATTTGGGTGCTAGGTCTGTATGGAAGTCCTAGACTATTAGGGATGAGTGTATATGGGAAAGTTGGTCATATCATTTGCATAGAATGCATAGGATCAGGTGGCCCCACCACATGGGGTGGCACGGTGGCAGAGGGGTGGTGAATGGATCATTTCTAATAAAAGATGGGAGTGGAACCTGTTACTCGTAGTTGATTGGATATGGGGATAAATTTATTTTTATTTTGATGGAATCTCAATTTTATGTTCTATGTAGGGAATGTCCCTTACATGTGACTTTATCCACCCATTTTAATGAAGACGCACTTATAACATAGCCACTTAAACTTTTTGATCTTGTTTTTCTAGTCATGGTTAAAATCATCTTCTATCATGAGCATCATAGGGATATTTTATCTTAGAATTTCATTATACCATTGTTTATTGAAAAAACGATTATCTATCTCAAGTGATCAAACAAAGAAAATTTTACTCTCTCAATCATCAGGAATCTATGAATTCACTCTTCTTATTATATTAATGTGATCAATAGAAGAATGTGATACTATATGACCACTATTAAATGTTGTAAGATATATTTAGGAAGATGGATGCATGGATGTGTTTTAGATTTAAAAATATGGATGAACATGATATCATAACACCATATATGTGATTCCAGTATCATAAAAGGAGGATCCTTGTATGTGAAGGAATAGACTCCATGATTTTCAATGTCATGTATGTATGAGAGATATGAATATCTGAAAGATTCATTGATCTTAATATCAAAAAATTACTTGCAATAATTTTCAGGCTTTAATTTAGTAAAAACTAGGATGAGAGTTTATGATCACTTCATCTCTAAATACTAAGGGTTCATGGCATATAAGATGTGCCATCATTTTTTTAGAGGCTCTCATTTTACTAGAAAAAATAGTTCCCCAATAAATCTGTAGTTTCATGAAGAATATGAAGTTCATTCATTATTTGTTGATCAAATGGAGTATAAATTAGGATCCTCAAGTTGTATATGCAAATAAAAAAGAATATCATACATATGCACAATGTTACAGGAAGGATGGGGTCTCATCATACTCTTTCTTGTCCAAGGAAATTTCAAGGTTTGTGTGAAGAATTAAAACACTCTCCTTTTGTATATACATGAAGATGATATTATATGCAAGTTATATGAATCCCATTATGTTTTTGTGAAGTTAAAATACACCACATTATCTATTATGAAAAGGTTAAGAATCAAGATCACATAAAAAACTTTTGTGAAGGATAGGCGGAGACATCAACACCTATTTATATTTGTATAAGGAAGATAGTGAATAAATAAATTCATGAAGTACATGAATGTAAAAAATAATTTATTTATAAACTATTTTTGAGTTTGGTATAACTGAAATATTTAAAGAAAACTGAATCTATGAATATATAAGATCTATCATAGAGAAATTGTAAAGGATATAACAGAAGAAAGTAGAATAATATGGGTAATAAATTGTTATTTGTTAGGGATTATTGATTTGATTATCCCATAAAACACATTTATGAATTATAATTTAGTTGATTGTAATATGTTATATTGAGATCATGAAAGTTTAATCTTGCATAAAATATTATTGAATAAATATTATTTAATGTTGGGAACTTCATTATTAAATGAAAAACATATCTACCAGAGAATTTAAGGATTTTAAACTGAAGCCTAAAGATACTTTCAAGATAAAAATTTCATGTGTGAGTCTTCAGTAATTTTTGGAGAACTAGATCATTCAAAATCTTGTGGAAATCAGTTTAATTATCAATAAAACTTATTTTTAGAATATGTCAATGATCTTGAAGGTGTTCATGAGAAATCCTAATCCTATGGGCTCTTAGAGGAATATCACTTCTAAGAGTAAATATTATTTTATTATAATAGATCAACACTAAGAAGAGGTAGAATCTTGTAAATGTAGTGTCTAACCAATTAATGAAGAGGCTCGGGGATAATGTGTCTAATAATTCAATTAAAAGATAATATGTTTGGGGTTTTTAACCATCATAGGTAGAAGATTTGGTCTATAAGGTATATAACCAAGGCCAAAATAAAGATTTAATAATAGGGGTATAACCAATATCCTCATAAGACACTTTAAATAATTATAAATTTATAATAGAGAATCTATTTCTGTGAGTCTAAACAACATGGAAAGAAGTAGGACTTAGTACCAAACCTTATATATATTATGTATTTCAATCTCTCTCTCTTGATCTCTCTTATTATTTCTATATATTGGGTGATACTATGATATTATTGATAAGATCTAGAAGCTTGAAATCTTTGAGATGTTGAATTAAAATAAAATTATTCATTAAAGTAAATCATTGGTTCACCCCCCCCCCAATAGTCAATATGTACAAGGGATATATAAATTGAAGAATTAAAAAGAGAATAATGAGGTGAATATATGGTACTCATAATTGTATATTACTCTTATATGTATAAGAGAGAAGTTTATCTCTCTTTTTGATGTATATTGGAATGATGATGTGGTAGATGGGATGTCCATAAATGGAGTATCATTTATATTGGGGCTACTTGTGTATAATGGTTTAGTGAGAAATTATAAATCACATTTATTGGTTTTTTCTAAGTAGAATACATTATAGTAACTAATGAATTCCCACAAATTTAATTGATAAAAAAGAAATTGGATGATCAAGTTAAAAATGTTTAACAACCCATGGTAATATTTTATGATCAAAATAGTGAAATAGAGTATATAAAGAATCATGATCAACAATCTTGAACTAATCATATTGAGGCCAAGCACTATTTTATCAATGAAAGATGCATCATGTTGTTATAAAGATAGAGTCGGTTTGGAATGATTGATAGACAGTAAATATAATGACTAATCCCATATCTAAAAGACTATTTTGTAGACACACTTTGAACCTTACTATTTAAACACCTCCTTCCACCTGATGAGGTTCATAAGTGTCCCCTCTTTCAGCTAATGTTTAACAAATTTTATTTTTGATTTTTTTTAACTGATGGTGACCGATTATATTTGATTAAAGAGAAAGGGGAGATATTATCCGAGGGGAAATATAGAGGAATAGTGTAATATTAATCTAACCTATATGGTATAAATATTTTTATTAATGACATTTATTGTTACCTATAAATCATATTGACTCGCAGAGGCTTAGAAAATTGGTTGATGGACCAATGATTATATTTTTTTCACCATGGTAGTATTGTAAGTGTTTTGGAAATATAGATGACTTTAAATCTAATGATAAAATACCCTATTGAAATACATTTTTAATGGGAATGTATGGAAACATAGAGAGAGTATAGATATAATGGGAGAAATATAAAGTTGAAAATGTGATAAAATTGAAAACAAAATCCAAAGGGGAATCAGGTTGAAACAAACACTTCTTTTTTATTTATTTCAAATGGAATTTTTTGTGAATTTGGAAATTTTTTCAGAAATTAAATTATAGTAATTATAAACTAGAATAAAATTGAATGATTTTATATATTTATAGTTTCTAATTATTTGGATTAGTTTTGGATGAATTTGGAGATGTTTGGTATTTATTGTGGATGATTTATATGAATTCGGATTTGAGAATGTTTTTAGAATTTGTTTAATTCCCTGAGTATGTAATATATTCTAGGATTGGTGAAAATATAATATTATAAAGTAATCCCATGTATAAATAATATGATAGGGAAATGAAAAGGATTATATTGTAGTGAATACATAAGAATATATTTCCTACATAATATGATTTTGAATATATAATTTTTTTTAATTTAAATTATATAAATATGGAAGATAGGTAATTAATCGTAAGTTTGTTGATGTGTAGGATGTGTGTTTAGAAGAGGTATATAAAAAATGAAAAGGAAATGCAATCTTTATTTATACATAATATTATCTAGGGTGTGATAATGTTATAAATTTATTTAATTACTTGAATGCATAATAAGAAGGTTAATTTTTTAGTACTCAAATTTGAAAAATTCAATCTGTTCTAGGAATACATATAATGTACTAGGGTGGAGTAGAATTTAAAAAAATGGAAAACCTTACCTGTATAAGTAATATGCATTAGTTCATATGTAATATGTTCACCCATGAAATTAAGGAATTGCACAATGTTAAGGATTATGTAACATATGTTTATAAAATTCATAATAAGTATAGGTTAAAAAAATATATGTGGTCTGGTATTTCAAAAGGATGGTGAATATGGAATAAGAAACATTTTTTTTCTCTAGAATAAGTTCGGTGTAAGAATTTATAGTTCTTACATAGGATTATACAGTTTTGAAAACTCTTGAGGATGCAGTAGAAGCAATTTTTTTTGATCAATGTGGATTAAAATATATACATTCAACTTTAATTTATCATTGATCACCCGATTAGTAGTGAATAAATATTAAAAAAATATAGAATTATTAATTTGTGATAATTTTGGGGATTAAAATAGATATTATGTAGTGTATGTTCATAACAAAAATCAGTTCAAAACTAAAATCCTCTAGTCTCTTTTCAAAATCCAAGGGAATATTTTTAATCATAATAAATTTTTAATAATTTGATCAATCAAGAAGAAATAAACTTTAAAAATTTATAGACAAGTGAATGACATGATTTTTATGGATGATCATGAGGATTATGGAATATTAAATGAAGGTTGAAATGATGTTAACTTCATGGTATTTCCATCATAAAAATATTTAAAATTTTATGCATAGATTTGGAATGATAATACAATTTTGTATTTTGTCATGTTTTGATATAAAAAATATTGAAAATATTTTCTGGTGAAACTCTATGAAAATAAAAAATGAAAAATAATAATAGACGTGTAGTTTTTTCTAATATAATGAACATATTTTTTGAAGGAGTTCATATTGTGATTTGTGGATAAAGGAACACTGTAGAAAATATAGATTTCTAGGAGAAGAATGAATTATAGTGATAAAAACATACTATATTATTGTTTGCATTATTTTTCTACAAATACTTTAAGAAACCTACATGTTGAATATTTTTTTATAACCCCTAACCTAAAGTAGTGTGAATGTTGTAAAGAAGATGATGTGTTCTAGGGATCAGTGGTGAGTCATTCCCAAACTCTTGTAATACCAATAGAGGATAGTATTACCTCCCAGAATATCGACACACTATCAAAATATTCTACTTGTACTATCCCATAGTGGATAAAAATGTATTATACAATGTCCATATATTTACTTTGACACATCAAAAACTATTTACTTGTGTCATAACTAAAAAATTAAGATAATTATTTCTAACAAGAGGAAAAATCCACATAAGAAAATGAAAATATGAAAATCCTAATTCAGACACTCCTTTTCTTAGTTGGAATTATAATTCTTGTAGAAAAAATCCCACCTTGGTTATCTCTTAATAGATAACATGATCAGCAACATATATAACACCCCCCCCCCCCCGTTTAGACTTTCCTTAAACATGGAATAAGTGATTTTTCTTAGTATAATGGTTATTGTGATATGTATCATTCCAAGATCATTCAGGTGGATTTAATATGAATCATACACCTCTAGAATACCAAATACATACCATATGACAATTCATATGTTATGCATAGTGGGTCATCCAGCATACAAAATGATGTTTTCCTCATGAGTAAATCTTGTGTATATTTACAAAACCCATACCACACAAATCATCATTTTCATTTTAACCTATATAATTTCATTATAACCATCAATGGGGATTACTAAGCATCACATATTGAGAGGTTAATTATGATTTTACAACATACAATATGTAATAATTGAATGGGATAGAATAATATGGTGGACACTACCATTGGCAATACATGATAAATTTTAAATTCTTAGACACTTTTTGGAATGAAAAAAAAATTATCCATAATAACCCATATAATCATATCCCATATGATAAACCATGAGAGATAACTTATTTATATTTCTCTTTTAAGGTTTTGTTAAACACATTACATCTTTATGTTATTCCTAAAATATCTCTGTGTGACCATATAATAAAATCCTCCCACTAAACTCCTTAGGTGGGTAACATCTATGAGGAATGATTATTTGAATAATAGTGGCATTAGATTAATTTTTTTGATGTTCAACACTTTAATCAAAATATTAAAAATTCATTATTTAATAACATCTAATGGTATGATGTTAATAACATTTATTTTCTTATTAGAACTATTTCCTTGTTTTTCATAACTATATTAGAACATAAATATTCAAATTTTCTTTGATATTATTTGGCAATTGATTAAAATCAAACTATTTGAATCCAGATCATTTTTTATTAACACATTATAAACTCCTTTAGGATATTATGTAACATTCACATTGAATTATACCGATATTATCATTATTTGTTATACATTGAACTTAGTTAAATTAAAATATAATCTAACTAGCCTATTAGAAGCTATATTTTCTGGAAAATATATTTTTATCACCCAATATTCTTTTTATTAGAAAATAAAACTTCTCTAATCAAGGGTAATATTAAATAAATTAACTATCAACACTCATATCATATATGAAATTATATGTGTTTATTGAAATATTATGAAATGAATACTTTGTTATTTAAAATACTACAATATTTTATAGTAAGATCAAATCTCTTATATTTTAATAAATATCTTATATACAATATTATTATCCTTATCTACTATTCATACTTGTAATATAATATAGATTAATCATAACCATTCGTATTAAAAATTACTATCTTGTATTATTTTATATAACTATTTCTTATAAATAATTTATCATAACACATTATAGAAAATTGAATAACAAAATAGAATCTGTATTCCAATTGATTAGATCTTAATGAATTCCTATACATTTAATTACATGGTATAATAATCCCTTGAACCATCAATTGAGTGTATATTTCAAGCTCTAACCATTTATCATTCTTCAATTTTAAACTACAATACACATTTTAAACACTTGTAAAATGTATATCAATTATAATATAGCATTAAAAATAGAAGAATAAAATCATATAACATTGACACAGAATGTCGAATCTCTAAAATACTTCATGAATCATTTCATGTATTCTGGGAAATTCCTCCTTTGATGACCAGGTTCTCCACAATTGTGGGATTTCCTATCCTTTATAGCTCCTTCCATAGGTTTCAATGATCAAGGAAAACTATTCTACCCTCCAATGTTCCTCTTACAACTTAATTATTTACCATTATAGTAATAATTATATAATGAATTTTATAGTTATATTAATTATATTGAAATCCCTATCCTCTCGAGTTCATGGACGTACCTAATCATACTGCGTATATGAGTGATCAGAGTCAATTTATTAATTTTATAAAAAAACAATTCCTTTGACTTTATATTGCTCTCACTATATCAATAAATTTTTTCATGATCACCGAAACTCATTTTTTTATCTAACAGTAAGATTTACATGATTATTAGGTAATTATAATTTCATTCCAATGCAGGTGAATTCCTAAAAGAATAAAAATATATTTTAAGGATAATTAATGATCTTTTTATGTTTCCATGAATGTGTTAATATAACCGAATGGAGTCCCAAGACCTATTGAAGTCTATGAGGAATTTTTTTAGGAAAAAGTATATTTTGGTGAACTTAAAATTTTATTATTTCGCCAGTTCATGGAACCAGAAAAATAGTGACATGTGCATAGAATGTCCAAAAGTATAAAGATCCCATTGTCTACATTGTATAGGGGCATCGACTAGCTAGTTGATGCATTACATAAGTATTAACACGTAAAATTACACTAGATACATATATTTGGAGAACTATCCAGTAAGTGGAAGAATATATATCCAATAGGATCTCTAGGTGTACCATCATCTACACGATAATGTATAATAATAACCCAGTGTCATTCGAACATCAATTCATAATTCACTTTTTTGGTAGACCCTATAACTATTCAATGTCATTTAAATATGATTAATTTTTGATAAGAATAATATACGTTTTTTAGACCATTAGATACTATAAATATATTACCTAATAGGATATCTCAGTAATGATATATTTGAAAAATTAATTAGAATGTGCCAACAGAAAATCAAATATATCATCTATATCTTCTTCAAAAAAATATGTAAAGAGATGCTTTCAATTATAAATCTTTTAGGTTTTCATAAAAATTAAATATACATTTCTAAAATCAATTTGAATATCCTTATAGATAGATAATGGAGTACATATGCAATGGGTTTGATCCAATAAAATCTCTCTTCTTCTTATCTTATTCTACAATGAGTTTCTCAGTTTCAATATTAAATGAATGGGGTTGAGTTCTCAAAACCACATAGTGATGGATTTTATCAATGGTTCTTTACTATAATTAATGTTGAAGATATGATTTTCCTTCAAAAAACATGGAATGGAAAGGGAGTAATTGGTTACATGGTCTTTGAAAAAATCATTGGAGAAATAAAAAACGATCTCAACCTAATGGGAGGATACGCAAGGGGATAACACCTAGATATTTCGAAACACATTTATCAAATATTATCTCATTTTTCTCTGAACACATTTTATATTAATTTCTCTTCAATAAAATTACATTTATATTCTTTTATTAGGTCATAAATCTTATAAAATCAATCTTATTCATTTATTATATTATGTCATTCTATAATTTGATATGCTAAATTAGTATAATTGAGTTACAAAAATTATTATTTTTTTATTCTTACACGGTCAAATCAAGATAGAAACTAATTAAATTAATTATTTTTTATTTCTTCGAATTGATATTTAATATTTTAAATTCTTCCACACATTCTGTTTTCATTATTATTTTCGTGTTATATTTGGATGTCCATTACACTTTAGTGTTTAAATTTTTATAGGAAATTTTTGCCCCTCTTACCATCCTAATCTGACCAAAATATGGTATTAATAGAGTTATTTTTATTTTTCATAAATAAACCTAGTTTTCAAAAAAATGATTTTAGTATTCAATATCTTAATCCAATTCAATGTTAAATATTTTTAGGATAGAATCTCTTTGTTTTTCCCCAATGAGCTTCAGAAGGTCTCTCTGTGGGAAATTCTATTTTTTTTAATGGCCCACATTACTCTTATGGGAAAAATCACATGTCTATCATTCTTAGTAGTATAGGTTATTCTTTTGGTAAAATGGTAATTCATGAATGCATCCCAAAAAAATGAAGAAAAAGATAAATTATATTCCCATGATATTGTAGTATTTTATCTTAATGGAAACACCATGAAGATTATTCATTATGGGATTCAAAAAAAATGTATTGAAACTATTTCTAATGTAAAATTATCCATTAAATCTATAGGTCACATTAATTCTATAATAAATGAAAAAATAAATTTAATGATATTGTATTTAATATGATTATAAAGAATATTAAAAATATGTTATTTGTATCGAAATGAGTCTATTACATATATTCTTGTTTGTTTTACTGAAATTTTCAGTTGTAAAGTCTCTTGAGGATGGTTTTTCTCTAGAAACTCCATTGAATAGGATTATGTGGGTCTTACTATGATATAGGGAACCAATGGTAATTTTCATATAATAATTAAAAGGAATAAAAAAATGGAAGTTGAAGTTCTTATACAATATCTTATAACATAAGATATAACCATAAATATACAAGTTATTAAAAAGCCAAATAAGATAGATAAGATAATAATTTTAAAATTTTCATTTATTTTAAAGCTACAGATAATTAATATTCATCCCAAAGTGGAGATAAAGTTGAAAAATTGGATAAATAATAGAATAAAAAAATAAATAAGAATAAATCAACACGTTTTACAATGATTAATAGAGAATAAGTACTCTACTATGAAAGAAATAATCAAGGAAACATCGATGTGGAATGTCATGTGTTCAAAAAGATGATGAAAAAATAGAAAAAGTTATGAAATATCTTAAGGTTTTAACTTGGATTTCATGTCATGGTCGAATCCACTTAACATCCTCTATAACCTTAAGTGACCATAGTGCTAAATTCCTAATGGCTAATCTTGATGTAAATGATCTGGTTACTTCTCCTAATTCTACTTACTCAACTTATTCCACTTGTATATAAATTTATCTGAATTATTATGATTTAAAATAATATATAGATATTCTATTAGAATATCATTTTAATATTCTTATAATGTAACTTGAACTTAGAAATAAAAATGAAATCTTTTTTAATGAAAATGATTAGGTTTTAAAAAAAAGTTTTATTTTCAAATTACAAGACCAACTAAAAATTTAGAATTTAAAATCTCAAAAAAAATTCTCTAACTCAATTAACCCATGGTGATCAATATCTAGATATTATTTTGGGCTCTCAATATTTTTAAAAATAAATTACAGAATTTGATTTTTAAATTCAAATAATGTTTCTCAAATAATTAATTTTGTAAAGGGATATCTCCGAAATAAGTTTTTCAATTATTGTTGAATATTTGAGAATATTATTTTAGAATGTTTTTAAAAAAAATAATTATATGGTAACCCTAAATATATTCATATTTTTATCCATATTTATATTAAAAAAAATATTTTCCAAAAAAAAATTTGGTACTTATGTCTCATTTAGATAACATTTCAAAACCCAGCATCTTGTTAACAAAAGTAACATTTTTTAATATCATGCGGGGATTTTCTAATAGATCTTATTGAAAAATAATATTCATATGTTTCCATGAAAATTTACAATCCAAGTGAAATATATTGATCTAGATATCATGAAATTATTTTATTTCAATATATATATTTTTTCTCTAACTCTTTTATGAAAGGGTAGTAGTCTCATATTAATCATTGATATATATTTTTATTTTAATTCTTTAAATTATTGATATATTAAAAACTCTTGAGATTATTGGTCTATAATATTTACTCTTTAGATTTGTAATCCTTCAATCAATATTGACAATTGTTGATTTATTTAACAATTCCCTCTCTTTATTAGTAATTTTTTCCTTTCCTATTTAAATGCACACATTGAAGGAATGCATAACATTTTTCATTTCCAAATAAGTTTGGACAAATAATATTCATCTCATGGGAAAAGGTTTTCTGCTTTTTTTTCTTATTCTCATTACTATATTCAACCTATATTATTTATCACTCTTATACTTATATCATATATGTTTTCTTATTCTTTCGATGCATAATGTTGTTTCTTCAAATTAATTATTTTTCTATTCTTTTTATTTTTCTTTTCTTTTTCTATTGATTACCAAAATATTTTGAAATAAATATTAATTTTATTTTAAAAATAATTTTTGTAAATCACTTTTTCAAGTTTATTTTAGATATTGTTTTTAAATATTATCATTTAAATTTTATTTTTTTTTAATTCGTTTTAGTTTCATTCAATCTTATGGGGTTATATGAAATATTTATTCATTTACCCTTTATTTATTTTCTATTTTAGAATAAAAAATAAGATAAATATTTGAATAATTTGTGGGATAAGTCTTATAGGTTTCAAAGTGGAAGAATAATTTAGCATATCTTATAAATTGGGAGAGGATTTTCATATATCGTGTTTGGAGAAGAGAAATTCTTATTAATTTCATAAGGGGGTTTATTTATGATTTAGATATGTAATTTTTATTAGTTGATTGTATTGGATATCATATTATAAATATCATGAATACATCATTATATGATTCACTATTCATTTACACATCATATACCAATTTTTATTAACTATTTATTATCATAAAAAATTGAGAGACTCTTGTACCTATATATCTCTCATGATATTTCCATGATCTTAAAAACTCAGATTTGTATCTAATAGTTTTATTTTAGTGATTATTAGTTAAGATAATTTTATTACATTGGTGGTTCATTATTGAAGGAATAAAAATATATTCAATGGATCGTTGAATATCCTCTAAGGTTATTAATAATTTATTGATATCATATAATGAATTTATAGTACTTATATTAGAATATCAATGACTATTGAATGGAAAATATAATTTAGGAAACTAAATAAAAATAAATATTGATAGTGTAGAGAACTATATAGTCAGTGACATGTAGGTAGAACCTCCAAAAGTAGTAGGATTCTACCAGTAACATGGTGGATAATCATCGGCCAGTTAGTAGAATAATTCCATAAGTAATAAAACTGTTATTTCTATTAAGTAATCAATATAGGATCATCGTCTAGCTGATGGTAGTATAATGATATAGGAGATATCTTGGTGTACCATTTCTTATCTGATGTTTTATATCGTCCACCTAGTGTCATTTTAATAACAAGCGATAATTCTATTTTTTTGTGGACCCGGTAACTTATAACTTTTGTTTCATACATTTTAATGACCATGAAAATATTAAAAACGTTCCATGGACAATTGGATTTTATAAATAAATGTTATTTTAGGCTTTATAAAAAATAGTTGATTTAAAAAATGAATCATAGCATACCGATAGTGAATTAAATATATCATCTCTATCATTCACAAATCCTTATTTAACGATTATATTTTAATTCTCAGTCTCTTGTGATTTCTTCTAAATTACCTTTCTAACATCTCTCTCAATTATATTATCCTTCTACAAATAAAATAGAGAGCCTTTATAACGTATTTCATCCAAGAAAATAAATCTTCTTAGAATATTATTCTATAATGTATTTCTTATTATAACAATTTAAATCATGTTGATAGGTTCTCACAACCAATAACTAAGGGATCTTTATTGATGTATAATTGTTACATTTAATATAATAAAGGAAATTTTCTTACCAAAACCATGAAAAAGTAAGGGGGAATTATTTACTTCAAATAAGTTAAAATCACTCAAGAAATAGACAAAACCATCATTCTAAGGGGAGGATATGTTGCATTTCACACCAAGATATTTCCAAACTCCATAATCAATTCAGTTCTCTTATATCTATTCATAAATCAGTGCTTTAATCAAATTACATCAACATACCTTCATCATATCATTGTTCTACCTCAATAAAATATATATTTTAATTTAATGAAGTCATTCTAGTATCTGATAAACTTAAATCATAAAATTTGTAAACCCGTATATTTATTTTTATGTTCATACTCAATAAAATAAAAATGTAACCTAATTTTTTTAATTATGTTTTCATTGTTGGAATCAATGGTTAATATTTTAATTTACACTATGAATTATCTTTTCATTATTTTTTATTAGGTTGATTTTTGATTACTATATCACAGTACTATTTAAATTTTTAACGGAATTTTACCCCCTCATTCCATCCTACTATGACCTACATTTAAAACAGCATGCCTCTCATTCCTTGTATATTAATGATTGATAATTTTAATGTTATTGATTATTTTGAAAACATCCATGTTCTCATGTTTTTTTTTTGACATAGAATGCACGGATATAATAATTAGATTGAAGAAATAAATTGAATCCTACATGTTTTTATCATAATAGTCTAGAACTATTTATTGAATGGATTCTTTAGTCAACTTTTCGGGATGTGATTTCTCTAACACATACAACTCCCCACCTTCATTACTATATTTTTATATAAGATATTTTCATTAATATTTATCTCATCTAGTATTGATCTAAAATTCATGTTTTATGAGGATGATTCTATTTGACCTAAAATAAATAATTTGATATACCGAGTATTATGTATTACTTTCAATTCATAAAGAATTATATTAAACATTCTCCCTCTAAAATGATGACCATTTTTAAATCCAACATATACATTAATGGTCCAAGATCCATATTTCATTAAATAATTGTTCTTAATATATATTTATCTAATCACTTATCTTTATTATTATACTATCATGTCAATAATATCATATATGATTCTATATAGGTGAGAGGAAAACTCCTTTAACAAATCCATAATGTGGAATATCTCATTTATATACATCTGGTATCCTAATATTTAGGTCTTCCAGTCTATGATTAACCACAAAATAATTCCAAATATGGGAACTTGGTCATATTAGCACCACCCATAACATATATACCATATATAAGATAATTTACAAGAACCCTTATTTAGAAGAACCAACCCAATTGGATGACTGAGGTCTTCAAAAGTGTGGCTTTATAAGGAATCTAACACATAATATTTGAAGTGTATTTAAATATCACCATATTACCCCATGTATTCATTTTAAAATTATTAATGATCCAAATGATTAATTTTTTGAAGGCCTTTTACATCAACCAAATTAGTGTGTTCTAGCCATATTTGTGTGAAGATATTTACACAACTCAAAGCTTCTGTTACTAAACCTAATTATAAAATAATATTATATTCACATATCAATATTCATCATATAAAAATATTTTTTTGTAAATTATTATAATCTTATGAAATAAATACTGCCAACATGATTAATCATGGTTTGATAGGTATTCAACCCGCAAATTTCAAGATGGTGACTCTAATCCTTTATAACTAAGTAGTCTAACCCAAAGTCCAACTATCTATGGTTTTGTACTTAAGAGGGGAATAAATTCCATTATAATTCTAAACCCATATATGTATGAACAATACATAACCTTTAGATTCAATCTCATAACTCATGAACAATGAAATTTCAAGGGAGAATAAAACTGAATCAGTTATTATAAATAACATATACCTCTTTAAATGCATGTGCGTTAATTTAAAGAAGTGGTTCAAATGCATTTAAACTCAATAACACACCAATTAATTATAAAAAAATTTATATCTATAAATAAAGTATGGAATAAACTAAATGAATGATCAATTAAAAAATATGTACATGAGATAAAAATTTAAAAACATTCCATAATTAAATAAATTTAAAACATTTTATAAATTGGTATAATTTTTGCATATACTATAAAAAATAAAAATGGAAATTTGGTATTTATTATAATATAAAAAAATATTATTAGATTTAATGGAATTTAATATATAACTATTAATATTTTAGAATATTTTTTATTTATTAAGACTATTGTAATCATATAAACATTTTATATTCTATGTAATAACTTTACATAAAGTAAAACATAATTATTTATTGGGATAAAGAATTTCTATATAAAACCATTTATATATTACCTTATTATTTATTTATTATCCCTTTGAAAATTATTCACCTATTCAATTAGTTTAAACCTATATAATATCCACTTAAATTGTTTTTTTCTGACATAAAGTCCTCTTCATAGTGTAGGTGACTGTTTTTTGAGTATTTAACATAAAATAAATTTTATTTAAAATTATATATACAATTAATAATTTTTATATAGACCATGAAATGTCTATTTCCTATGATAAATCACTTTTAAATTGAAAAACATTACCATTTTTTATATATACCAGGGCATTCAATACCAAAATCAAAACTCTTTCTAATGGTTAAATCATGATAATTTTTCTTCTACCAAATATATTTCAGAAAAAACTTTCATAATTCATACTTATTAATCCATAAATTGGTTTATCATGGATACTTCATTTTTGTATTATGAAAACTGTACATCAATACAAACCATGTAATTTTTACTATTAAACCATATAGTAGTGTAAATTTTCACATAATTCCTTATTTTTCATGAAATAATTCCTCAACAATTTGTCATTGACAATGAGATGGGTTATTAAAATATATAGAGCCACATTTATTTTTGCATAAAACTATGTCCTGGTTATTTATAATTTAATGAGAAATTTATTTTTTAAATAAATAACCACATATTTAAAAAATTATCATTTTTCATGTTTCTTCATTCATTCTAAAATATAAATCCAAATAAAAAAAAGTGTCCCCAATACCATTTATGGGTTGTAGAGGAAATATTACATATTATAATATAATGGAAAATAAAAAAAGAACATATTGTTCCATATGATCAACCCATTCATTTAGACTAAAAAATTGATGAATAACACCATAAAGTTTCATAAATAATCATATCTGGCCAATATTCTCTGCATCATCTTGATAAAAATACACTAAAAGGTATCCAATAAACTCCCTCATCCAAGGGTATCCATGGTATGTGAAAATTTTAAATTACTTTTGAGAAATACTCTTTGTTTTTTGATTTTATATTACCTTGTACATAGAGAGGGGGAGAGAGGAATAGAGAGAGCGCAAGAGAGCTCTGAATTTGAAGATAATTATCTAATGGGAATCAAACACAATATCTCATGGTAGTGTCATCCTTATAAAGTCAATTACAATACACCATAAAAACTTAATTATTTTTAACACATTTAATAGTTATTTTGAAGGTTTCAATGTATTTTTAACCTATAACAATAAATAACAAAACTTTCAACTCTTTAAACATTTAATATTCCATAATTAAAACTTCTTTAAATTATCATTACATAATAATAATTTGAAAAATATATCTTTGATTTGGATAAAATAATTTAACCATGTGTTAATTCATATCATATGAACTTCCATGTATAAAATAAAGATAGTTTGAAATTCTGCATGATGTGGCATATCCCATTATTGTCAACAACATTCTCAAAACCACTACACCAAGGGTTTTCCTTTAGTTCATATTTCCATCATTTTCTCCCTTATACTAAATCCTCATTAACTTATCACCCTTCACCATATATCTTATAATACATAAAAACATGTGAAAACATATCTAAAACACTATTTATATAACTTGTTAATGTTATTTGTGAAATTAAATCATTCATCTTCACAACATGTTACATCATATGCAATAACATATCATGATTATTCCAAAAAGACATCTTGATATCCAATAAAATACGTATGGGGTATATCTAATATTTTTAGATATGTTCTCTGTAAAAAAACATAATCCTCATTTAAACAACGATTAAGTGTGACCCCATTGGAATTTCTAGTGTTTACAAAAATATATAATATATAAATATAAGAAAATAAAATACATTAATGAAGTGTGAATTTTTCCCAATCATTAAAGTAATCTTGTGTGACCTCTATAAAAACATGTATCTCCATACTTATGTCCACCAAATGTATCATATATAGGTATTTATGTTCCTATAATACCTTTTTTCTATGATGTCAAGTGACTATGGGACATGAGGTAGGTATATCCCATATATCCTATTCATATGTTTTTTTTGTATAGAATAACTTTACAGATGAACACATTGTATGTTATTCACCCATGTAGATAATCACATCCCATAACCCTCATCAAAAATGTATAATAATTTCATGTATATCTTTTATATGTATGGACATACACTTTTTCAATCTCTCTTGATTGAGTTATTATAAGTCATACACATTATATGAAATGATACACACCAATTTGGTTATGTTTCAACAAGTGGTAAGATAAGATACATACCCGAACACTCCATGATTAACTCAACCTCAACGATGGGATAAGAAAGGTTTAAAATTATAAAGGTTCTCAAGTTAGATATCTTTCCAAACATAGGTATTTAGATTCAGTATAAAAAATACACCCTTATCATACTAAACCGTAGTGTGTGATAATTAATTGATACAGTCATAATATATATGTATATATTTAATATTATTATGATATTTTCATTACATAGTGGTGAGGAGTAGTGATTTTTATATTTTATACACAGTATTATAGGATAAATTAATGTGTAGTATAGAGGTTATGATATATGGAATGATGTGATATTAATTTGTTGCATAGATAAAATTGATTATATAGAACTGTGGTGGACATAGATATTATGATATTACTAGTTATTATAATTCTTATGGTATCCTAAACTATTAATGAGATTAATAGAACCCTTTTAACTATGGTATATCAATTTTTTATTAATTATATTGAACTAAATACATAGTGTGGATCAATATGGGAAGGGGAAGTTGTGTTAGTAAGGATATGACACTAAATTATTATGTCAAGTGTGAGTATATCATTGTGTATTATATTATTATTTTAATTACTAATATAGTGATCTTTATTTACTACATAAACATTACCTCTGTTATACTCAATTAAATACAACATCCTTATAGTATTTGGGAACCCCAACATCCACATTGTATTGGATTTCCATCTACTAACCTCTTATGTAACTCATGAGCTGTTTTAGTCACAGATAGAAATAATATTTCACCAAAATATGTACTTGTGTGATGTTATATTCTGAAGGGATGGTGTATTCCCTCAAAGGTAGATCTTATCAAAAGTATGTTTCAGGGGGTATTGATATTACTAGTTTTAGGATATGTGTATATTTATATAATACATAATAATTTTGGAGAGTGTTATTATGGAGAGTAGGGATATTTCAAGATTCCCATAGGATGGGATGGATCTATCTATTCTTTTAGTCATTTCATAAAGTGTTTTCTATGATCCATTCACATTAATGTAACTGCTTCTTGGGAGAAACCCCCTAAGTATTGTTGAATAACATCCCCAAATTTTACCATTTTTATATTCTTAAGTCTATGTTAGAGGTCATGTTTATGTTAAATAAGAGAATAGTTCTATTTACCAAGATTCAATGGTGTTTTATTTAAGATTTTATTCTATATTTTGTATGTTATTGACTTCTTTTATCTTGATTTTTATTTGGAAGCCACATTGGTTTGTATAGAATGTCAAGATTTATTTTTTAGAATTACTCATCATAATGGTTGGAAGTATATTTTATTATTGATATGTGTTTTCCCTTATAAAAAAATTGTAATACCTCCCATAACATGATATTTATATAATTGGTTATTGTTTTCTCTTTTTTTCCAATTGGAGGTGATCTATGGTGGCCATTCATGATATCATCGCTGACTCAGAATAAGTTTTAATTGGCCAATTATTTTCTATAATGGTATAAAAGTAAGTTTTTTATGTATTTTAGAGTAATATCTTATGATTATTACATTAGATCAGTAAGGAAATGTTATTTTTGAACATGGCATGAAATTTTGATCAAAGAACCCATTAAAGGGTGTGGAAACCAAAACATTCATATACTATGAATTTGATTACCTACTCTTCATACTCAAGGGATAGATTATAATTTTTATGTTACTATATTAGTGATGAAATAAATCATGCAGCATTTGGTCATGATAACTCTATATATTGTCATAAGAACCCATGTTGTTAAACCTATATATAATTGGAAGGAATTGGACTCCAATGGAATTGAATCCAGATTATTTTGGAAAGTATAATTTTAAATTGAATTTTTTGTTTTTAGGGTATTTAATTAAGAATTTTTTTATGGGATTTTATCAGTTTCAATGAATTATTGGTAAAAGGATAAAAGTGGTGGAGGTAGTAGAAGTTACCTTTGAGTACTAGGTAGAGTTGTAGGAGGTACCCCATGTGTAATTGGCATTTCTATATAAAATTATTCGATATGACTATGTACCTAATGGAATTATACAAGTTACATCATTTGATATTCAATAATAAAGGAAGACACCATATATGTTCATTAGGGATCCAATGTCCATCCATTGGGTTCTTGATTAATTTTGTAAAAAAAATAATTAAAAAATATTTGATTAAAAAAATTTGACCCCCCCCCCCCAATTTCTATTACTTTTTCATTCTATGGAGGTTTATCTCCTCCTCCCTCTTTATTTTATATGTTCATATGTTCCCTATTCATATATGTTCGAGAGTTCATATGTGTTAATGATCTTCTATTGGAATGTCCAACCACACACAGTTTTAATTCTATCACTTTCATCACTATTATACCTTAATTCCTCTATTTTTTGGTTTCTTTATATTTCTTCAATTTCAATCTATTAAGGAAAAATAATCCTCTGATTATGGATGGGATTACTTCCATAAATATGAGGATAGTTTTCTTAAACATATTAATAAATATTTTTATTTTCATATTCATTTTATTCAAACATAAATAGACATATAGTTTGTGGAGACTCAAAATATGACCAAGAGGGTTTAGAAATTTGAGAGAAAATGGGTAGATCCTTTGGGTGTTGGGATTGATGTTCCATAAAAAAATTTTGTTATTTTAAATACTCATGGAGAATTGTACACAAAATCAATGTAGTATAATTTATTGTGACATACCTCAAATGGGTCTCAAAGTGATAGATACTTTATGAGGGTCATAGGGTTGGTGCTCATGTGATTGTTTAAGAGGTTCTATTTGGGTAGTATTGGGATCTAGCATAGCATTTAATCTCTAAATTTCGTATCACCTAATGATACATGAAACAAAACATAAATTCTAGAATATTGACTCCATCTTGATGTATGATTATATAGGAATCCACAAACCCTACTCGCTAAAATAAGCAATCCTTGTACACACTCAAGAAAACTCACACATAGAAACATCCAATAAGAATAAATGATAAAATGATATAATATAATACATTACACGGTATAGACAATATGTATACAACCATGAGAGATGTATTTATTCATTTTCCATTAAAATTTAATGTTACAGTGCGTAAAATCACATTAACCAACATAGAAAATTAGATCAATAATTGAAATTAATCATAAATAAAATTTTATACATGTGATAGTGGTCCCACATATAATAAGTTATAGTTGGTAATTCAGTTCCACAAAATTATTTTATTAATGTATGATCCACCATTGACCCATGGTAACTATTTACTACCTATATTTATTATCATTTAACTATTGTAAGTCATGAACAATGAAATTTACACATCCATTTTTGTTAAATCTATAAGGAATAGCTTCTACTAAGAATTATTCATCCCACGAACAAGAGAATATACCCCTGATTGCACATATGGTTGTGAAACACAGCCTTCGATTAATGATAGAGAACAAATAACCTACTACCAAGTGAATATACATACATGATCTGAGTCCTATAGGGAATAGGGGTGTTTGTGAAATGATTTATAAGACAAGTTAAATATCCCTTGACACAATGACTTTTCTAGATGAATTGGGAGGCAATAAAAGAAAATGTCATGTGAATTATCACCAAAATAGGATAATATTTTCTATTTCAATAATTGTAGGAAGATCCACCCCTTCTGGATTTGGTTTCATATCCTAGGGGTAGCTTCAAATATCTCATCTAGTAGTTACAGGGAGTTAATTTCACCCACTTTTGTATATCACTCCCCTTGTAATTGATATAGGGACTAACTTCTAAGATTTTGAATATGATATTCTAGAAAGATGTGATTCCCACATAGGGAAAGGGTTTGTTTCTACTACAATTAATAAGAAAATTTGGATCCCCCAACCAGAACATGAGGCCTTTTCAAAATTGGTTTAGGGAGGAAATAAAAATTTCTGTGTTTTTTCACCCTATGTGGAAAATATCATGTGCAATAGCACTGGTGGGAAGAGACACCCTTTTTTAGTCAGTATTATTCCTAATGGATTGTTATTTATGCTTTTTGGAAATATATAAATATGATTTTATTGTTAATTTTGTTAATGGATAAAGGACTGTTATAGATCCATTAGTTGTCATTATATTTCTTACATGATAAAGTATACAATTATATTAGTTGAGTGAGATGATGAACAATATTCACTATTAAAGGATATGTTTTGCTGATTCATGAAGACCTCAGATGGAAAACATCAATTTATAGTCTTAAATGGGATTATTGTTGAGAAGTTATTTACAGAAATTAAAGGAAAGTGTTGGTGAATGATGGAACAATATCTACATCTAGTTATATGATGTTTTGAGTTGCTTAATAAGGGATTGTGTTTATTTATATAATCCCATATGCCAAAAAAAGTAAGTCTATATTTTTTTTTGAGATCATATATTAGTAATTTCTAATATGTAAAATATTTTTTGTATAATTATGTTGTTTAGTATAATAATTTTATGGTGAAAATAAATCTTCATTATAAAACATTTTGTTGAGCGTAAGACATTTTTGTGGAGGATAAGTCCATGTGTATGATAATTAGCCTTTAGATTACAAAAAATCATCAATTTAAGACGTCAATACATAGTGAATTTAAGATGTATTTAAAAATGAATAAAATATTAGATATTATATATACCCTCAAACATGAAGTTCCATGTGGTAAAAGCACATTAGGCCATGCATATAGATATTTTGAATTAGTTTAAAGTATATTAGTTGGTAGTGTATTTTGAAGAAGGAAACACCTTAGTCATATGGATAAAAATGATACTTTTTACAAGAATTAAAAAGTGATATCAGTGAATATCTCACCTACATCAAAATATTGAAGAGTTTATAAATATAAGTAGAAAAAAGGAATGTCCAATATTTTTATATATAAATATGTATGTAATCAAAGAATATGATGTGGGAGAGAACACTGGTTAAACATCCATTAAATGTGAAAAAGAGTTCTGATAACCTGATACACATCTATATCATAGATATGGATGGGGATGAAATCAGGATCTATTGAAGAAAAAAAATATCTATTTTGAATCTATGTAGTTATAACGTGATGGATTATGCAACTCACTCTTGATCTAGAATAAATCAAAATACTTGAATTTTTATTGAATTTTATCAGGGAGTAAATGATAAAATCGGGTTATGTAGGCCTGTGGACGGAGATCATACTTCCAATATGTGTATAACCTACCAAGTAGAATAATTAAATCATTTTGATTGTGGACCAATACCATTGAATTAAAGAATGAGTACTTGGAGGAATAACCAATCATGGTTGTGGGTATATCCAACTAGAGGCAATAGTATAACTATAGATATCACATTTCACTCTGTGTTGTAAGATAATTATAGGATATAGTTATTAATACGTGTTTCTAGGAATAACCAACTTGGAAGGGAGTTGACCTTTTATTTGAACTCTGTAAATAATGTGTCCTACTCTCTTTCATTATTACTACACATGAATTTGATGTTGTGAGAAATCAGTTATTAAATTGACAACTTGATCCTATTTTAGACGGTTGTTAAAAAAGGGAATGACTCAAAAAATATAATATCTTCTGACCCTTTCAGTGATCCAGTGGATATGAGACTATCAATGGTTGTCAGAACCTAGATTATATTTAAAAAGATAAGTGAAAATTTTAAGATATGTAAAATCATAATAAATCAACAAATTATGTGTTCTAACATTCAATGGGAAGAATTATAATAGCTATAGTAATAGGATAGTGCCTCTGTTCACTAGTCATGGAAGTTATGGAGACTACAAAAATTGGGATTAAATCCATTGTAGATAGTGTTGATTTGACTCAAGAAGATGGGATGAATATAATATTTAAATGAAAATATAAAACATACATCCTTATTTCTCTATTATATCGTTTATAAACAAAGTCCATTATACATCAGCCTACTAAGAAGATCTATCACAAATTAAGAGGTAGCAATAAAGGTAATTTTAAATCCAAAGAATCCAAACTTCATGTTTGGAGTAGTGAACATAAGGCTATTGAAGAAGCTTATGATAAAGATATTTTTTTATATTTCACCTAGGTAAATTAAATTGTGAAAAAACATTTTGGGTTTTATTGAGAATCTAGAGGATTCTATCACTTTCAAAAAAACTAATGAGAAATTTTCTAAATCAGTTTGATTAAAAAATATTAGCCCTGGAGGAAAGAGAATACCTAAATTTTTATGAGTTGCACAACATACTCCTATCATATGATATGATAAATGAAAGTTATTTCAAAAATATTGAAATATTGAAATTTATTTTAAATCAATGATAAACAGAAATTTTTGAGAAGTATAGGATATTTAATATGATGACATATGTGATAAGAATGAATAATAAATCAACCAAATTTTTTCTATTCTATTAAAAATTTTCAAGAAGAGTAAATGGAAAGGATAATAAAATAATATACCTTGATGTTATAATTATAATAATGTTGTAAATATTGCAATTTATTTCCAAAATAAGTTGTTTAATGAATCAGTATTAGATTATGATACTAATAAGACATAGAAACAAAATAAGAAAAAGTGTTTCACCATTTGGAGAAGAATATTTATGGGAAATAAAAATAAATATGAATCATAAATTAACTCAAATAATGAATCCACTCACTCTTATCCTGTTGAGAAATTGTCTTCTTTATTTAGTAGAGATGATGATGCAGAATAAATTAACTAACATGAGTGTTAGTTGAAAGAAAAATTATAATTATGTATGATATATACATAATCCCTGAAAAAATAAAATCATAATTACGAGAAATAAAAAAAAAGGTAGTTGTTGAGAATTAATAGTTTTCCAAGTAGAAAATGACATAAATTTATAAGATCAAGAGGAAAAATTTTACAGAAGCTGAATAAGAAAATATATTATAGATCTTAATGATGAACTGAAAGAAAATGGGGAAGAAATAGATGTGAAAAAATCAAGATGTAATCTAGTGAGAAATTAGATGAAAAATTATAGAGAATAATTCACTAAGGATGATTAGGTTAATAGATAATCTTATGAGAATAATGAGTATTGTAGTTCACATGAACAAGATAGTTCTACACTTATTTATCTTTAAAAACCCATTTTTATCAAAATTAAAATACATATAAACCAAATTTGAGGATATTTAGGCTAACAAAAATTAGTGGAATTATTCCATATCAAAGGAAGGTAATAATATTATAAGAATAACACAACCCATGGGAAATTTGAGGCCCAATTTTCAATAAAATAGAATCATAGAAATTCTATTAAAATTAGTTATCTAAATGGATTATCAAATTTCATAGGTAATTAAAGGATATTCCGAAGGTATGGATATAAATCGTACTATTCTTGGTATAATTTGTATTTAACATGTAATATTAATGGAGCATGAGGTATTGTTGATAATTTAATGATATATTGTAATAAAATATATTGTGGCCATATTTGAACAGAATCAATCCAAACAATACATGTTTGTATATCTACGAAAAGTGTGTGGGGATGTTGATTGGAAGGTCACAAATTTTAGGAGTACATTGTTGTACTACTCAGTGAGACCCATAATGTTGTGAAAGGGAAGATTATTTCATAATAAATAAGGAAGGATTCATGAATAATTAAGTCTTTCAAGAGGAAAAATTAAAAACCAAAATAAATTGAGTAGGTTAAAATAAAATGCTTGGTAATTTTACTAGATAAGTTAGAGTTGGATAAGAGACTAGAAAAATAAGATATAGGTGATAAAGCTCAAATAAATCATGTTTCTATAAATTAATATATTGGTATTCATTAGAATATTACCATAAATTCTAGTTTAAAGGTCCAAATAAAATCATGTGCAATATTTGGTCAGTTTGGGTGAGGTTTAAAATATTGTAAAAGAATCTTACCAGCTCAATGGAAATAAGACATCACAACATCTATGGAGGATTAAAATAGAAAGAAATTGATAATATTGGAAGGAAATAATATTTTAGGTTGAGAAATAACTCTCAACTTGACTATTGAATTTGATGAAATAAGAGGTTCTTCTTTATTCACCATTATTATTATATTTTTTTACTAAATTATAAGTAATTAAAGGAGAAATTTTGTTGATTCACTACTTGATAAAAAAGGTCTAGACTCATGGTGTATCAACTAACAAGAATTAAAATAGTGAGTATATCCTATTAAGGGGTTCAAAATGTGGAGATAAATCATTTTTGTTTCTCCAAGCTATATAATATATGAGTATGAGGCATGAGAATCTCACATACAGACCAATTTTGTGACTATATTAAATTTTATTGTTATGGGATGGGGTTCATTATTATAGTATGAGATAAAGGGGATAATTTTTATTTTAAATTTTTCATGTGTTTGTTCAATCATGTTCAGTTTATGATTCTTTACCTTATAAATATAGTATATGTATTCTGTAATATGATATTTTAATCATGGTGTCACATATTTTGTTTTTTATGGATAGAATTGAAAAAAATTGTTAAATGAGTATTTTTTGTATATCGGATAAGAACAAGTCTACATAGAGTGGACTAACTGGTGTCTCCTTTCTAAAGAAAAACATGAGATTTTATCCTTCCATCATAAGTGGCCCAATATGATTTTTGAAGAAGTAAAAGTGGTTTTATTCAAAAGGTAGAAATAATCATATAGGTAATTGAATATGATTTTCAATAATGGGAAGAAATAAATAATAACACATATTGAACATTATAAATGTATGGGGTTATTGGAAACCTTAGAAAGGGTCATATTTTTGTGACTAAGAGGATTTTTTATACACTATTTGTTAATATATAAATATGTGTTCGTTGAGGAAGGTGATGAAGCCTAAAGGATATTTATAGATCAATGAGTTAGAATTGAATTTCATGATTTATGAATATTATGATTTTATTAGTTCAATGATAATTTGAAGGATATGTTTTTATAAATAATATATAGTGATGGTGATGGAAGACATTGGCAAGAAAAATTCAACATAGCATCCTTAAATGTGATGACTATTTTTTCCATAATTGAGGAAACTACAAGAATTTTTTGGTGAATAATTGAAGACTATCTAAATCTTATTCTATGAGGATTTGAATTATTTTCAATGGGGTAGAGTTACATTGGATATGTTTATAATTCTTTTGAATGGGGTCTATAATTTTGAGTTGAGACTAAAATATGGTAATGTATTTTAACATAAAGCGATGTCGTAATAAATTTTTGTTGACAATGTTATATTATTAATGAACATTAAGATTAACTGATGGAAATTTTTTCGGAGTGTAAGAGTTTGATATTGAATGTAAAACTTCATCGTAATACTTTCCTAATATGTATAATTATTTGAGAATGAGTGAATGCTTTTTGGTGAGCATTAAAAAAATTGTAAGACTTCAAGACATATTAATTTTTTCATGTCTACAAATTTTAAAAAAAGAAGAAACTCTCTAGACCCACAAAACAGAATGTTCAGGTAGTGCATACACATGAGACCATGCACAAAGAGATTTACACTGAGTTTCGATATTGTATTTTGTGGTGAATTTCTAAATACATAATATTTGAAAAATATATAGATGTAAAAATAATGTTTAAATTTGAATTAAAATTATATATAAAATAATATTTTACCTACTACGAAAGATCAAGGTGCTTCCAAATAAGAATGAAAATAGGTGTGAGAAATATTTTTCTATATAAATATGTAGGTAAGTGAAGCATAATAGTTTAGATTTAAAATTGATAAAACATTAATTATTTGTGAAAGAGAGTTATGAGATCCAATAAAAATTGATATCATGAAAATATAAGTATAACAACCCAAGTGCCATTGAAGAAGAATGAGATCTATTATGAACATGAGTATTCATGAAGCTAATAAAGATCCATATCCCTATGAATCTAGAAGGAGTATCAAGACTGTCATTAATGCTAATTTTATTGAGTGAGTACATAATAAAACATGATACTATAGACTCATGGAGGGATAATTTACTTACTTATCATGTATAAGAATCCCAGGAGAATAATTATATCTTTCTATATGTGAATCAGTATCATTGAAGATGAAGATAAGTGATTGGTGGGATATCAAATTGAGGTTAGGGGTATAACTAAATTAAGGCTATAATGTATGTGTAATTAGAAAAATAGAATTTTTATTGTAATACAATTATTGCATGTAGTGGTGAATCCATGTTTGAGTGAATATAAAACATATAAATGAATAGTATTTTTAGTCAAACATTGTAAATATTTTTTATTAATCTATTTATTTCTACACTTAAAGGTGTGAATTTGAGAAATAATTTAGTAGACTAAGATCTTTAATAGCTTTAATATGTTTGGTTAAGACTCATTAAATTAAAAGAGATCGTTGATTAATCACCTCCCCCTCTCAGTGAATCGATGCATACAAGTCTATCACCCCCATCAAATGATATCCTCCACTAATCAATTTTTCACCACTAAAGAGATTATGATACTATTTTATACACCTTATGGATGATCTATTTTTTTATTTACTCCATATAGTTCATTTAGTTATAACATAAGTTTACATGACATCCTAGTAATATCCCACAAGAATACTTCTTTATGGAAAATTTGGAAAGTCTCTAAAACTATATAACTAGTAACTATTTTCACATTTATAGAAATAATAGTTAGTGTTATCCATCTTTTTCAGTTATATCAAGTCCCATTAAGGCACAGTCTTTCACACACTTTCATGTACCAACACCTTGGTGAAAATCCCTACTATATTTTTGTTTCTTACTATCTTCCACAATTCCATTAATTTATACTCTAGAAAGTTTCAAATGATATTTTATTTCACATTAATATGATTCATCCTTATATGAAACACTAAATTCCAATCCAATTTAATTGTTCAATAATTATTATGTAATAAAAATCCAACCTTATAACTCCTTATGATCACCTTTAGTATGCATATAAATCTTACTGGTTCCTTATAGTCTTTTATTGAAACAACATACTTAGGTTCCATTTTAGTGAAACTAACCATTGGTTTCATTTGTGATATCCAACTAACTATCATTCCTTAATATTTGAACACAGACCCAGTAGTTCTCTACTAGGAGTTTCCATCCCCGACCGAATATACATCAATGTTTCCTTGTAAAGGATTTTATACCTTAATGAAAAATGATATATATTATGATCACTTCATGTACTGAATGATCCAGATAAAATCCTCCCAGTTTTTCCATCCAATATTATACATGGAATGGCTTAAAAGTTCCACTTCATAAACAATGGATGGTGTAGTATATATCACTGTTTACATCAGGCTAGCTACCACCACTGAAAATTGAACTCTTTCCATGGTCCATACATCATCATCTATTTTTGGAGGCTTGTACATGGAAAAATTGAAGTTCATGGTGAATGGAGTTAATACATTCTTATATCTAACCGTTCAAAAATTATTGATGACATTCTTGAAGAAATCCCTTTGAGATATCACCTAACTATTCTTTATATCTCTCTCAATCTTTATTCTCAATATTTTCTTAGCCTATCAAATAACCTTAATTTTGAACATTCTAGATAAATCAAATTTTATATTATGATTTCTTCTTAATTTATAAATTCTCATAATCATTTCATTTATATGAAGAAGAAGTGTGATGAAACACCCACCATCCTAGGTCATCAGGTATCAATAATAAACCATGATTTATCATGTCAAATCATCCTCAACTATAAAATAATAAACCATGAAAATACACTACCATAGTGCCTTCTCCATGAAATAGAGAATTATTTTCATTTTACCCACTAATTTACAATTCTATTGATCTTTGAAACACATTTGTTTTTCTAGATAAATATATTTCTCTATGACTTTATGAAGGATGTATAACTTTTCATCCTTTTTATCTAATTGAAATTTATAAGGAACAACTAAGCTCAGCGATGCCCCCATAGAGGTATGTTCAAATGCATGAGATAAATTCATTGAGAATACAATAGCCTCATTCTATTGAAAAAATTCCATGACCAAAAATTCTTTTCACCACCCATTACTATCAACTTCTTCCTTTATATAGAAAACCCACATATTCTCCAGTTATATTTTCAATTATGTTAAACATGCTAGCTATCATGTTCCATTGGTATCCAATAAAAAAATTATTTTTTCTTTACTAACTCCCACTATCTGAATTCACTAATATTAGTTTCCTTATCAATGATTTCTAGTTCTTCACAATCCGTAATAAGTTAAGAAAATTATCATATCCATACCTATTAAATATTTTTCTGACAATAGTTGATCTCCATGCAATAACTTTTTACTAATATTTGTTTGATAATATATACTTTTGTGCTCTATATTCAAATGATCCATTTTATAATAAAATAACTTCAAACTAATTTCCCTAGGCTTTATCAATTATAGATAATTCTAAAACATATACTATTGTCCATTTTTATAGAATACCTATGCTACCATATGAACCCAAATAATCTTAATACCTTCTTTAATTTCCAATAAAGTCGACATGTACATGGTCAAAAAATTCTCAAATCTCAACATCCTTATCAACCAACTTCTGATACTTCTGCATAACATTCTCATTGAGTAAAATATTATCCATTTTGATGACCAATATCTTGGCATCATCCCGTAGATGGAATCGAAAAATATTAATTCAAACCATATAGTGAAACATGTCTTGGACTTTTCATAAAGTTTATCTATGTACTTTTAATTTAAATGGATATAGGTAATTCTAAAAATAATTTTGGAATGTAAATTTCATTTATTTACCAAACCACAGTTATTATTTGAATCATTTCCTGAAGGAGAATACAAAATTTCATTAACTAATTTTTTTTCATGTTTAATTATTATACCCATTTTTCCTTGGAAATTCAAGAGTATGATAAAAAAAATACCGTAGTTTTATATTATTTTTAGGATCATTTCATTTTACATACTTTTCCACGATGATGTTCCAGAAACAGTTCACTATAACTAGATCTCCTTCTTCCAACAAAGCTTCCAAAACAACCTTCCCCCGTACTAAACATTGTTTTAAAACATAATTCATTTTAACTTCTATTTAATATCACTATCAATCGTGAAACTATATTGTATTAATTCTGTAGATACATGATACTTATTTTTTAAGAAGTATACCCATACTTTCTTAGTTTAATCATAATTAAAAGTTTGAAATTAAAGATACCCCCATGAGATTAGACTAGTGAACTTACCCATATATCTATGTGAAGTAGTTGTAAATTTCGAATTTGTTACTACATCTACTCATGTTGATGTTACCCTTTTATGCTTACCAAACACAAAATTTTCAAAAGATCATAACTTAGTGCGATAAAGATTTAGATTATCATTTTCCATTGGAACTGGCATATTATTTTCACCAAAATTTATAAGAGGCCATTCCAAAACCCAAAATTATCATAGGTTGAAACAACAGAAATTACCTGTCCATATGATCTTTTGATTAGATATAGGATCCCACCCTTTACTCCATGAAAAATCACCATGGATCCTCTAGTAACCTTCCAATCTTAATTGAATATTCTAGTACCATAGTATGTGTCATTTTTTCTACACTACTAGAAAACTAAGTTCATCTATTGCTATAGATTTAACAGTTCTAGCTAAAAATTCCTTGAAAGACCCCTTTGTCAGTGGTAAAAATATTTTCAAAGGGGGTCTTTAACAGTTCTTTTTTAGTTTTGTTAAAGGGGGACTTTATCTGCACTTTTAAAAAAAATTACTGATAAATGGGGTCTTTTATCAACACTTTCAACAAATCACTTATAAAACAAACCCCTTTATTAGTGTTTTCTTACAAGAACTAAAAATAATTATACTCCAAAACAATATATTTCATTAAAAATAATATATTAAAATATAAATATATTTATGTTGATATAAATATAATATATAGTATATATTTTATGAAATATGATTTAGAAAATTTAATTTGGAATTTACACTTAATAAAAAAGATATTTAGGGGAAATAACTTATAAAATAATAAAAAATATTTTTAATTAATAAATTTTTAATCATTCTTGAGTAATAATCATTTAATAAATATTTTAAGACACAAAAAAATGAAAAAAGTAATAAAAGATCTAGAATAAGTTGAAAATGTAACTCAAACTTCAAAGGGCCATAAAATTTGATCTAGTTGTTCGTTTGAGCTGTACCAAAAATAAAATTAAAACATTTGATGGTCCCTACACCCTTAGTGATATATTTATATCTATGTCACATTTTTTGAGTCTAAAATAGACCCATAAATCCTCCAAAAATAATTTTTTAGTCGATATACCCTGATTCGTTTAACATTTGATAGATTTTAATGCACTTTTATGGGAGTCGTGTTTCTCTTTTTTGGTGTGGAATGGACTTATTATCATGTCTTACATTAATATTGATATTATGGTTATAAAATTGTATCATTTTTCACAATGTATTATTATCTATAATAAAATATAAAATAATATTTATATATTTTTATATATATTCAGTCATAAAAGTTTAATTTCATAAATCACTATTTGAACATATTAACAGGTAAAATATATTTGTTAGTATATAAAAATATATATAAATATATGGATTAAAAAATATAAATTAATATATATGAATATATATAAATATATCATAAAATGTAAAACAATACAATATATGGGAGTGTAAAATGTTTTGTTGTATATGTTGGAGGTCTAGGGTTCGAAACTTGTTGGAGATATGGGAGTAAATAGGAGGGTGGGATTATCTGAAGAGATAATAAAATGGTGGTGGAAGTTCTCATAAAGAGGTGGGGGTGGGAATCCCAAATTAAGGGGGAGTGGGTGAGGTAAGGTAAAAATTGTATATACCCTTTATTAGTGGGTCCTTTATCAGTGTGTTTTAGCATTGTCAAAGGCCCCCATTGACAATGCTAAAAAACACTAATTAAAGAGGACATTAATAGAACTAAACAAACACAGTTAAAGGAACCATTTAAAAGTTATTTTTTAGCACTATTAAAGAGGGGCTTTAATAGGGCATTTTCAGCGCTGCTAAATGCTTCATGCCTTTAACCAAACTCAAATTATAATCGCTTTTTTATCACTGATAAAGACCTATTCTAGCATTTTTAAATTTCATTTTTAGTCATACAAATTTATATTGGGTTCTTCAATATCCCTTCAGATATGTATGAATTATTCAAACTAAAATAATTTTTTATTCTTCATTCAAACGTCCATTCTATCCAAATACTTATCCACTACTAAATGCTATGTTTTGAAACATCTGGAAACATAATTAATTATCCATTCTTACTCCTTTTTTAAGTGAAAATATTTATTATATTAAATCACCCCTATCTCCACCAAAATCTTATCACTGAGAAAAAAAATTTCCTTCCATTCGATAATATCATCGAATTTCAACTTTTGGAAGGTGAGCTTATGTATGTCACCTTCAGATCTTAGCAATCCTTCTTGAGATGTCTTATTTTCCCACATTTCTAACATAAAGGACAAGGGCCAACAAATTTACCTCATATTTAATCCTGATATATATATTATAATTGTATCTTTAATTCTCTATTATGGTGATTTTACCCTTATATCTATATTTAGAGGAATTATTAATTATACTTTCTTCTCCCATCATCTGAGTTCTTTATACAGAATTAATTTTCTAACATCCACAAAAACTAAGATAGTTTTTCCATAGGAATTAAAAATTATCATTAACATTACTTACCATGACTCCTATAATGATTAATATAGTAGAATCACCAAAACATCATCCATGAACATCACACTCAATGATTTGAGCTTACATCAGATCATGTTGAAGTTATTCACAAGATTTTCTATTGATCTCCCTTATGATATCCATATGTTGAACAAAATTAAAATTATGAACCATTTTTGAAGTTTCATTGGATTATATAACATGTCATCTAGGACCATCATCTACTCCACCATGGTGTTCATTCGTTGGACATTGAAGACCACATTTCTTTACAATGACATCCTAACCAATCTGAGTGCCTTCATATCCAATTATTTCTGTTCCACCTTTTATATCTTGTTTGTATTAACACCCATCAATTAAACCTCCAAATACACCAAAATTAGATATTCTTCTATATCAATTCTAATAAAACTGAGTTTTGTTCCATAAATAATTCATATCATGACCATACAATTATCTAACTTCATACCTTAGGATTACTATTAACTCCCACTTAAAATGAAATTGCATTAAGGTAGGAGAGTGATCATTACCTGATATTCCTCTGAGTATGGTTAGGATCATGGTAAAAATACCACAATATTTGATATCAAATTTTGGGAATTATACATATAATTTGACCAACAAACCATGTATTATTAAATGATACATGCAGTAAATCAAATCCTCTAAAAGGCTTCCCCCAGCTTGGTATATTGAAAGATATGAATCTATGCACCCTACCCATCACACCAAGTTAATACTTATATAGACTCAATTATAATCACACCCCACAAGTTTACATGTTGAAAAACTAATGAAAGGAATAATGCAATAGTTTATGTCATAGAGAAAATATGTCAAATATTCCTGAGAGAAATACAACTACTTTTTCATTATTATAGGATGTCATAAGAATCACAATTACATTATCCACGTCATATAATTTGATCACTAATTACATGTAACATTTAGTAAAAAAATCAAACACTAGTGATCCCCTTTAATAATAATAATTTTTTATTGGTCATCCAATTATAATGACATATGATATTAATAGATAACCCACCATTGATAAATGGTGATTAACAATTTTCAATTTCTAAAATAATCTGAACATTGTATACACTGAATAATAAAAGTTACCCAGCCTTTTATTGTAAATATGTGAGGACTCACTTGTTCTAGGAATCGTCTTTTCCACTAACCTGTGAAAAAACCCCACCATTAGATAATACAATATTATGAATATTATTTCATTATTAGAGAGATCATTATTCTCATTTCTTCAACCCGTGGTTGAGTTATCATCATATTTACTCAAAACAAAAACAGAACTATTATCCCAGTAGGTAATCTTTTAATAGATGAATTTGATTATGATCCACTAATATGATTATTTAGGAATGGATCATTCATGGTCCAAGGAACATGAGATTTTAAATAAATTAGATATATGGATTCATAAGTAGGGGTTTCATTATTGTATGCCTTGTGAATCTTATGGGATGGTTTGGGTTACATTCAAATATAGGGTTCGAAATATATTACCTTGTGATTTTTATGAAATATATATGAATTATTGGGTATTTAGGATATCATTATAATAAATTTATATTGTATTAGGTATAAGATCAATTATGGAATGACTTATGGTTTTGGGAATACAGTGATGATGTTTTTGTTTAAATAGGATAGTGAATCATCTTTAATTATGTTTATGTCTTTGGGAAACCATAATGGTATTTAAAAAATTGAGTCTTATATACTTTGATCATTCCATTATATAGGTAAATGGTGGAGTATCTGGTATGGGCCTTTAGTATGGATTGTTATATATCATAGAAGGTAAGAAAAGATTTTAACCTTAGTAGGGTCAATGGACAACAATAGCAATGGGTTGACCTTGTGTTGTAAGAGCATAGTTAGGTGTGAAAAAATATTGAGGTATAAAATCTCAATTAAATTTATTAGATTTTGGAATATATGTAAAAATGAGATATTTATAGTAGATTAAATGAGTCATAGTGGCACAGTTTTTCTATATTAATATTTTATAACTAATTGGTTTAGATTTCCAATACATTTTATTTAGAGAATGAGGTCATGTATTTATCCTATATTTTTAGTGGTAGAAGAGTGATTATAATGCTAATTGTGGATAAATTATATAATGAAAAATTCCTATGTTTAGTGAGTTTGGATATGGGAATCATTAATGAGATATGAGATTATGATGCATACAATCTATGAGCTAGGAATGTGTTGGTCACTAGCCAAGGGATTGTATTGGGTTGTGTGATTATATATGAAAGAATATTTTTTTATTTATTGTGGTAATGGTGGATTAAAATTTTTCAGGAGGAGTTTCTCCAAATGGAATGGGTCATTATATTCCCTTATTAGGATTTAGATGCTTGTCTTCTAGTAGTGGGCCACTATACAACTGTCTAATGATATATATGATCTTCTTAATGAAGTGGGTCATGAATGTAGAGACAGAAACCTCTCATACATAAATATTACTTATTAAATTATTAATATTCATTACATAACAAAATTATCTTCACATGAATGATTTTGGTCTGGTGTCTTTGGAAACATTGACATAGAAACAACTTGTTCATAATTGATCGACATCATATCTCACTATTTTATTCATAAATAACACCCTTATTGGGCATATCATACATAATATCATTATTCAAAACATAGGGAAATGAAATAAATGAAAGATTCTGGTAGATTCTTTGTAAGGGTAAACAAGTGAGATATTATTAAAACTTGAGTATAAGGGTTTTAGAAAATGATAATAACATTTGGGAATCATACCCTATATATCATAGATCATTAACTTGAGTCATGGCATAATTGTTTCTAGTTCATAAGACATGAATCATAATGGAATCAAAGAACATAACCCATAGAATAATAACATTGGAATAAGACCTATAATTATGGTATACACATAATAAAATATAAATCATATCCTTAGTAATCAAGGATTCTAATAGAAGATTATAATGGTGGACTAGGTTGACTCCCAAAACAATCATATTAGTCAAGATTTTATCCCAAGACTATCATAGTGGATTAGGTTCACTCTCTAAACCATCATAGTAGTTAAGGTTCACTCCCTTGACTATCATAGAGGATATAGTACCTTATTAAACTCAGTATACTCCCCAATAGAGTCATGTTTATCTCTTGAGTTATCAATCATTACTCAATGCATTATAGGTATATATATGTACCAACCATTACATAATTAAAATCATACATATGTCTTCAAAAATTTCAGAAAACATTTATCATATTATAAAAATAAATATAAATGTTTTTCATAAACATTTTGACATAGCATAACACATGGAAAAGAAATGTGTTTCATAAGCATTTCATATTTTAATTATAGTATAACCTATGGAAAAATGATTGGGTTTCATAAATAACTTTTCATTATAAACTTAAACAATCTAGAGAAAGAATAAATATAGTATAATTATATCAAATCCCAAGTAAATCATAAGTAATTTCAAATGATTTCATTTTAACGGAAAATGATTTAGAATTTTCACTTGGATTTTTACATGAGGAAATTATACTTTTCATTTTGAATTCAATTCGTTAAAATATAATAATTTTTCAAATATTGAAGAAAACAATTCTCTTAAACATATCTTTAAATACTTATTAATGAATATTTAAATCATTGTTTGGTAATCACAATATAAAAAATAATCCATTCCATACAAATTTAAAATAAATATTTCATTCATATTTTTTTGTTAAAATAAAAATGGAAATTGTTTGGAAAAAACATGAAGATTCATTTCAAAAAAATCCATACAAGGCTAAATATTTATTTATAAATTCATTATTGAATAGTTTAACATTTCTCTAAAACTTCTCTTAGAGAAATATGTACATGAAAGAAAAATCATTTTTACTGAAGAGAGAAATAAAATCAATTTATATAGAAAAAATTATTTTTTAGTCGTGAGTACATAGAGGGAGGAAAATTAAAGTAAAAAATTTTATTTTCATGACATGAACATAGGAGAAGAAAATTATTTATTTTATTGATATGTAGATCATAATATTTCATCATTTGAAACATAATCATATAAAATCCGGATGAACAATGAGATTTCAACATAAAACTATTACCACCCGGTTATACACTTAATCACAATACCCATGAAATAATAACACTTAATGAAACATTAAAAAATTGAATTCATAAAGTCATTATATAACATATAATAGGGTCTTTATATACACCACATAAAAGAAGATAGGTGCATAGCATAACATATGTCCCAAAGAAGACAATTTGACCCAAAATTCACCAACCACATGTATTGGCATTTATCACACACATTAAAAAATAAGGTACAATGAATATAAGTTTAATATAAAGTTATTAAAAACCCATAATAAAAAATTATTATACCATATATAATTTTATTCTGACCTTTTATTTTCAATTTATTAATAATTCCTTGTTAAATTATGCTTTGGGTAATAACTACTTCATTTATTGTGTATACGTTGGTCTAGTAATTTTTTTTATTTTTATTTATCATGGTTACATCGTATAAAAACATCTAAAATATATTTATATAATTTTTATTCACTATATATATATATTGTAATCTATAAAATTTGGAGATACAAAATTAATTGCACCGTTTATAGAGATGGTAGTCCATAAGTATGCATGAATGATGTTTCTATATTCACAATGGATGGAATGAGAGGATAGTGAACAATAAATTACCTTTATAGATTCATTATGATTTCATATATATCAATTATATTCATTGTATTTATTCTTATTACCTTCCATGTAAAGTTTATGTTAAAAACAAATTGTATCACTTCACATGGTGGTAGTCCTTCACACACATGAATGATGTTATTGTTTACCATTTAATGGAAGAATATATAGATGTAGTTTATTCCATAAATATAATATAATCTCATTATATGGTAGATATTATTGTTATTATGTTGGAATTATTAGGACGTGAATAGTTGTGGATAGAGAAGAAGTTTAATGAAAAAGCATAGTGAAGATAATTTCCTTCTCTTGGAAAAATCACCTTTCAGTGTCTTATTATGAACCCTAGGGTAGGTATTTTTGGATGAAAATAATCTCTAGGACATGTACTAGTGTGTTTTAACGGATTTTGGTGTGGTTTGATGTCCATTGGAAGTTCAAATCTATTATCTCACTGATAGACAATCATAGGTTGGTATGAAGTGTCGAACATGACTTCCTATCCCTATAAATTGAAATGGGATTTATTTACATAAATCCAATCCATTTAAAATATAACATCTAATTCGACCAAGTAGATAATAAAATGTTGTTTAGGAAACACATTCTCACAAACATCAACCAGATAAAAATCATTGACTTCAGATGAAATCATCATGGCATTCAGTTTTTTTTACTACTAATTCAACATCTAATAATTGGGTATAAGAATTACCATTTATATATACTTATCATAATATATGTAGATTCATATAACTAATATCTAATAAGATACTCCAATGTTTTATTATACTTTTCACCACTTAAACATCATCATTCAATTGCAATTCTCTTATTAAAACCAAAGTAATCAGTATGACTGTCATGAATCATTTATCATAATGATTAATTATTCCAAAATTTCTAAATCATGACACCTTTTTTTAAATCTACAGAACCTTATTTTTAACCAAGGTCATTAATCGTCAAAATATATTTAAATACTTCATGATGGTTCATAAATGTATTTTAATTTCTAAAACATATCCACAGGGATTGTAAAACTAGGTGTATAAGAATTTCTATCGTCGGGTACCATGTGATAATCAATTCCAGATCAACGCACCATTTTAATAGTTACTACACCTAGTTATACCAATATCCCTCCCCCAGTTTCTGAAGTTCCATTTTTTAGATGTCCAGTCTACCTCAGAGAATAAATCTCATGTTCTATTCTTCCCAGTGGAATCATTTAATAAGGCATCAAATCTACATAGATGGACCCTTATAGTGAGGTTTAGATAGAAGAAGAAAAAACAATCCATTTTCTAGCCCTCCATATCTTCATGGGATTTGTGTTCTCATACATCTATCTCAGTTCTCAATTGGTGCTCCTTCGGCACCTTTGTCGCCTCTAAGGATGACTTCATCAAGGCCTGATCATTTAATCCAATGTTCATCATTCAATAGAGGCCCAATATACATCATTGGTATAGGTATAACCATCATGGGTGTGGGTTCCCTCATGTGTATTTTTTATCTTTCATATAGTTATTTCCCTTTCCTTCTTTATTATATTATTTCTGTGGAGGATTGGGGACTCCAAAGTTGAGTTCCTCTGTCTTGATGACCATGAACTTCATCTCTTGGAGGCCTCTATTGGAAGGATCTATGTTTGAATAGACATAACCTAATGGCTCCAATCCATGATCCTTATTTACCTTAATGGCGATTCAGAATTGAATCAAAAACTACTTTATCCCAACTTCCCCCACATCTTCTCATTTTTTCACATTTGCACATATGATGTGAAAATATGTGGGCATTGGAGAGAGGCATGAATTAATGATTACTAGTTGGATTATGTAATCCCATCAACCCATGGTCCCCATCAATGTTTGAATGTTGTTATTAATATTCTACTCCTTTGATGGTGTCACATACTTACACAACTAAATATAACCCTTCCTTTCTCCATCCATAGTCACATTACAAGTTTTGTAAGACTCATCCCCATGCAGATATAGTTTCATCTTTAAAATTGTCTAGTTTCATTTATTTGGTTATGTTCAAGCCTAGAGTTCCCCTACATCCTCAGACCCATGGAATTTACATCTCATTGACTCTTTGTGGCCAGTATTAGCTTCATCACAGGGAGCCCATTTAGGAAGAATCCTTCAACTCCATTGAGTTATGATCCTCCAAAAAGGGTTGATCTATCCTCTCCAAATTATATCTGTTTACTCACAAATGGTCCTAATGTTGATACTCAAGCAGATACCAATAATCCAAAGCCACATCCTATCCCTAATACTTTCTCCTCTAATTCTATCAGTGTATTAAAATATTCTCTAGAATAGGTATACTTATTTTCCTTATCCCAAGCCTTGGTATTCATGGGTGTCATTACTTGATCACCATCTAAGAGGGGATCCTCTTGTCCATCTCAATTAACTAATTGTTGAGCTTCACTAGGGGACAAAATTAGGCACACCTTATCATAATGACCTCTTTCATTGTTTGAAATTCCTAAGACCTTGGTGCATGGATGAAATTTTATTTCCTTTCACATGAATATCTAATTGAAAATCATCTTTAGTTGTTGTAATCTAACCAAAACATCCCACTTCAATGATTTCATACTTTAGTTATAGGATAGGTCTTCTTGATTTCATGCATGGAAAACACATAAATCATCACATATGTATTTACTATAAGAGTTCCATATTAGTAAATAATTAATTAGTCTTGGAACATTATATCAAAGTAAATTTAAATAATGGTGACTATTAGTGTTTTTTATCCCTTGATTATGTTAAATGTGACCTGAGGATGAGGGACCTATAGTGGAATGATATTGAAATCTTAGACCCTAGAAATGTGTTTGGTTTTATCTTTGGTGACTTCTACATTATATTGGACCCTCCATAGAAAAATGTAGTTGGGACTTATCACTGGAAGGACATGCAAAAATTCTCTTCGTTCATGGCTTGGAAAGGATTCCTAGAATTAGGATTCTCAGGGGAAACATTTATCTAGTGTAATAATAATAAAATAACTTTTTGAATATGGAATTGGCTGTAATGATTCTTAGATAACATCCATATCATATCTTATTATCATGGGGTTAGTGTTTCTCATCAGGATTGTGATTTTTCTGATCACCCCCCCCCCCCCCCCGCCTTCTGGTTCACATATTTCTAGGCATGGAATTTGGAAACAATTTTTTCTTTTCTAAGTTATTGAAATCAGAACCTGAATACCATGAAATGGTGAAACCTTATTGTAAATATATAGTTTAGGATCACCAATGGATTTGGTTCCACAAAAAATACCCAGATGGTTAAAAGGGGATCTCCAAGGTTGGATCAGAAAATACACCCCTCAATGTTCCAGGAGATGGACATAGTGAACCATGAGATTTTGGAATATGATACTTGAATAAATGAATGATTAAGTTATTATTTTTTAAATATTCTCATATAAAATAATATAATAGTATTACATATTCTTCTTGAACCATAATGAATTACAAGGGAAAAAACAAACAGAAATGGATAATGGTTGGTTACAAAAATATATCATTTTTTTACCCTTGTATCAGAGATAATAACCAATTTGTTTCTCTAAATATCCATAGGGAATAAGGATCATTCAAAAAATGTGTTGATGTGTTAGTTCCATGGTGGAAGATAATTTTATATCACTTCTTGTAGGAAGTTATCAGGTGATGCAACATGGAAATCCTCATGTTCAGGTCCCTTTAAGTGAAGTTTTCTCAAATGTGGTGTGAGCCTATATAAAATAAGAGATAGAAAGAATTCCTAGTGAGGGGGAGGCTTGGTAAGAGATGATCACTCTTTATTAAGAATGATCCATGTGACCTATTGGGATCTTGGTCTCCTTCTATGTAGCTTCTTGGGAGCTGGTTAAGAAGAACCTGGTGAAAATTATTCAGGAATTCTTTCATGGTGGAAACATACCTCAGGTGTCTTTTGTGACATCTCAAATTCTGTTTCCAAAGGTGAAGGGAAATTATTCTCAAAAACATAATGGTCCAATATTCATTTTTAACTTCCCATACCAAGTGATTTATATTATCATAAACATGAGAGTTACTTCACACATTCAAGAGTGGATAGCGGAGGAGTATGAGGTATTTTTTTGTGGGAGGTCACCACAAGAGGTAATTTATATATCTTAGTATATGATTGGGTACATAAATAGTTATATTGTGGGATCTAAAAAGGAAATTAAAATTGATATGGATAAATATTATGATGAAATTTAATGTTTATTAATCTTAAAGTTTTATCTTTCTTAGGATTCTCTAACTAGGTGGCAGATTTAATCTTCTGGTGATTTAGTTCTCCTTGGTTCTTGGTAAACTTCATGGGAAAAAAATTTGACAGCTTCAAATTAGTATGAGGGATAAGGCAGGGAGATCATCTATCCCTAAGGCTTTTATTTTGTATTAATTCTATTTTAACTTGTTTTTTATTTAGTTTATTCATAACAGAAGTATCCTACCTTTCAGATTCCATAATCACATTAATAGAATTTGAAATATTCTTTTATGATGAATATATTATTCTTTTTGTTAATGTTAGAGAGAGATATACTCATGGATTGATAAAATATTATAAGGAACACTTCAAGATGAGGGTACAATGCATTAATTATGATATTTTTAGTGTATATATTTTGAAATTTTATTCAGATCATCTTGCTAGAAATATTTATAAAATGCTAAAAATCAATAGGAAGACCATTTCAATGGATAATCTAGGGCCTCGGTCTCCAGTTAAAATCTGTGTATTCACTATTTTGATAGTTTTAATTTTAAAATCATAAGGTGAATCAATAATTAGAAGATATTTTTATTTTATTTTGGGGGTGATATAACACTAATTAATGGTGTTCATTCCTCTATTTTTATGCATTCACTTTTAGTTATCAATGTGAAAAGAATAGTGATTCAGAAAATTGAAAACATCATGGATTCATTATTGTGGTAATACTCATGATTAAGGCACATGTCACTAAAATCTTAGGATATAATGGTCAAACCTATGTGTTCTGGTGGATATAGCTTTCAAAATTCGAGGGATACCATGTATAGACTTCATGAATAATTTACTTGTCATGTCCTAGAAGTCCATTATCTTTGGATAATATTTGTGATTATAAAATATGGTGAGGTCTCTGGTGAGCCTAGAGATAATATCTCTATCTTGTGGAAGGTGTTACATGTACAACTTCTAAATCTAAAATGGAATTCTAAATTTATTTTTGAGCACAGTGATAATAGTTATTGGAATCACAACTTGGTGGGTGTTCCCATAGCCTTCTCGGGTTTCCCTCCCCTTAAATTTCATTTTATCAAGTGAGTGACTTATATAGATTCATTTACACTACACAAGTCTAGAATCAATAGAAAATTTTTATTAGTATCTAGATTTCTGAATACCCTGATAAACATATGTACACTAGTGTACCATTGGGGATATTAATTTCTAAGGTGTTTCATCTGTCACATTAAGAAAGGCTTAGTGTGGGACTTTTAACATTTCTTTAGTTCAAATAGCATCTAATAAATACATATAACTTATATATAATATATGGAACCATTATCTTATAATATATAACCTAGTATGTGGTAGATGAATCAATATAGTCTCCAAGTTCATATGTTGCTGGAGTTCCAAGAAGGATTCAGATAATAACATTTTTGTGATTGGGTGCAGGTAGTGTGGTAAAGATTCAAAAATATATTAGGCATTTCTTTGACGAGCATAAATAGTGAAAAAAATTAAATACTTTTTCCATGGGGTGGAGGATAATTTTTTTAGGAAATTGAATGATGCATCTTGATCTTAGTTCATTTCTAGACTATCCATATTTCTAGAAATAAATAAAGGGTGGAAGGTGCTACAAGCTCGTGTTTAGATATACAGAATCAAGATAGGTACTTGGTGGTGGATATGGGAATTATTTGACAGTTTTTTTGATAGGGAGCCATATTTTAGGCTGATAATGAATGGAATATTAATTATTACTAGTTCATAGAGGTCTACACCAAGAAGATGGGTTTGTTGTATCCCTCCTTGAAATGGCCTCAAATTCAATATTGATAGATCTTGTAGCCTTGGTATTATGATAGGGGAGGTGTTGTATGTGGCCCCGTAGTTCAATTATCATTTCTCTCAGCATCTACTATGGTCAAGGTGACTGAATTATTTTAGAGTCCAAGGTGATGCTCAATGGGATATATATTTTCCATGAAAGGAATATCACCCTCAGTAACATTGAAATTAACTCCTACGTTACCTATAACTTATTATAGGTAAAGCATGAATCTCCTTTTCCCATTATTTATCTCATTATATGATTCATGAGTTTCATTTTCCAGGTTTTCTGGAATCATACTTGGAACAAGGGATATTTTATCATTTACTTCCTAGCATCCAAAAGCAACTATATTGATACTCTCATTATTTATTCTTCTTTGGGATCTCTTCCTCACAAGTGTATTGATTTGTTTTGGGTGAATTCCCTTGGACTGCATTATTTCAATCCTCCTTAATGAATTCTCTTTTTCACCTTTTTTTATTCCCTTTGATTAATGAAAAATTATCACATCTATCATCCACTCCAGAATCATATATTCTTAGTTCCATTTGAAACATGGATATATACACAACTACTTTATAAGTGAACTACATCATCTTTGAATATGTTATTCATACTTTAACCCTTATTATAAATATCATGAATAATATATTTCTTCATAACATAGGGAAATTAAACATAAAAAAGGGTGAGATCTGATGCTCAGTAAGGGTAAACAAGAGATATATTAATATAACATGGGAATAATGGTATAAAACCTTGATTAAAACATTTATAAACCATACCCTGCATATCATATATCATAAACATCAGTACTGGAATAAATATCTATAGTTTATAAGACATGAATCATAAAAAAATCAAGTAACATAAACCATAGATGCATAAAATTTGGAATTTTGGTATACACATAAGCATAGAAGATAATTCACTCAGTAGTGAATGATTCAATCCAGGACTATCATTGTGGACTCTGTTCACTATCCAAACCATAATAGTTGTCAAAGTTCACACCTAAGACTATCATAGTGGATTAGGATTACTCCCTGACCATTATACTAGACATGGTTCACTACCATGACTATCATATTAGAAATAGTCCCTTACTGAACTAGGTTTTCTCTTAATTCCAATTCTGTTTATATCATGGGATATCAATTATTACCTAATTCATTGTATAGATATATATGACCCACCCATCACATTATGAAAACATAAATTTATGTTCCATATTATCATAAAACATTCATCATATTAAAACCCAATAAAATTGATGGGTTTAAAAAAAAAATCATCAGGGCATAAGTTATGGAAAAGTAATATGTTTCATAAACACTAAATCTTTTTATTATAGCATAGCCTATACAAAAAGGAATGGGATTCATAAACATCTTGAAATCATAAAAAAAAACCATCCAACCAGAGAATAATAAATTTATTAGTTGATCATTTCCATAGAAAATCATAAGTAATATCAAAGCATTTCGTTTAAGATGGAAAATGGTTTCCAAAGATAACATGGAACATTTCTTGAGGATAATATCACATCTATATTAAATTCACTTCTTCAAAATCCAAATTTTCTAAATATTAGAGAATACATTTAATTTGAAAAATATACTTGGAAACATGTAAAGTAATCTTTAATCATTCATAATTAATAAAAATCAGAAATACAATTCATGTCATTAAAATTAAAGACAAATATTCTGTTCACTCTTTTGGTAAAAATACAAAAGGGACATGTTTGGAAAGACACAAGAATATTCTATTCAAAAAATTTGTAAAATTTCAAAGATGGAAAAAATGTATTTATAAAATCATTATTAAATATTAAAAAAAATCATTGAAACAATTTTAAAAAAATGGACATAGAAAAAAAAGTATTTTTGACTAAAGAGAGAAATAATTTCAATTTTCATAAAAACATTATTTTGGACTCTTGAGTGCATAAAGTTATTAAATTAAAGGAAAAAAATTGTATTTTCCAGACATTACCAGGGGAAAAATAAATCCATGAGTTTATTAATACTTATATCATAATATTTTATCATTATAAACATAATCATAAACAATCATTATATATAATGGGATGGTAAAATAAAACTTTTACTACATGGGTATCTTATTAATCGCAAGCCCAATGAAATTTTATATTTCAATGAAATTTTATATATCATGAGAAAAAATAAATTGATAATATAACCAGTAATAAAGTTTTATATACACCTCATAGAATAATATAGGTGAATAACATAACATATTTCCCTAAGAGTACAATTTAAGATGAAATTTCCTTTCCTCGAGTCTTGAATTTCTTTATACATGTTCGAAATTATTGTATAATAAATATAGTTTTATTATTAGTTTATTACATAACAATACTAATATATATTATATCATATATTATTTACTTAAGACCTTTTATTTCATGTTTATTAATAATTCCTTGATAAACTTTCAATCCAGATAATAACTGAATTTTTCGTATATATTTTGGTTTGGTATTTTCGATAATTTTATTTTTTCTCATTTCTCCACCATATCATAATTTTAAAAATTATATAAATATCATATATAGTCAATATATATTTATTTATAATAATCCATAAAAATAGATATAGAAAAGTAATTATATTGTGCATAGAGATGATATGTCATATGTATGCATGAATATTGTTTTCATTTTCTTTATAGATGGAATTAACAGTAGGTAAATAATATATCACCTATATATATTCATTATGATTTCCAATATATCACATGTATTCAATTGATATATAATTATTACCTTCCATGTAATGCATAAGTGAAAAAAGAATCACATTACTTCGGGAAGTAGTAGTCCACCCCAAACCATAGAAACATTATCATTTCCCATTTGATGGAAGAGAATATAGATATAGGTTATTACATAAAAAATTAAATCTTAATATATAGTATTTTTAGTGTGTACTAGGATTATATTTTAATGAAATATTTTTCTTTTCCATGGGTAATACTATGATGAAATCTTTATGAAACCCAATTCATTTTTGTGGGTTATGATATGAAGAACTGATTATAAAACTCATTTCCTTATAATGGGTTATGATATGATGAATTATTTGTGATATTTATTCACACATATGTATGATTTTCATTATTTTATGTGTGGTAACATTATCTATGACTAATTTATTATGTAATTATTAATATTTTATGAACTTAAAGGGTACATGTGAGGTTATCACAATTCAAAAAATTGATACACGGGAGGTTAAACTATGATTGATGTATTTGTGTAGGTGGTTATTCCATGAATGATATGTTATATATGTCTTGGGGTGTATACTCAGATTAATATTTCCTCTGCTTATCTGTATTCCATAAATCTATGTCTTCTTCCATTTTTATGATCTTAGGGATTATATTATTTTATTAATTTGTGATTCATGTCTTATGAAAGGATATGGTTTATACCATCCCTAAATTTTATGACCTATAATATAAAGGGTATGGTTTTCAAATTCTATACTTTTTTTCTCATACCATTATTAATATTTTATGTTTATTACCTTTATTGATCATCTAAGATCACCCCTTCTTATATTTTCAATCCCTAGGCAATATATAAAGGTATTATGTTTGATATGTCTAAGAAGGATTCTAATTATGAATAACTTAGTGAGAGATAAAAAAAGGTCACCTATAAATTAGTTGTTTATAAATCCAAGTTTTCAAAGCCTCTAGACCGCTATTACTTTGGAACCGATTATTATTTTATGTAATGAAAATTCAAATATTGTGATTTAATTTCTATCTATGAAAATTTTGGGTCTCAATAGTTAGAATTAGTGCAAGGTTTACCTAAAATTTGTATAATGTGATGAGATAAGTTTTGTAAGAACTCTTAGGATAATACTAATTATATGATAATTTCATATGTTTTGGATATGAAAGGAATGCAATATTCCTAGAAAAATATCAATATCTTGAAACAACATGTGAATGTGGATCTATCACAGTTTTACATAGGGTTAATAACTCTGAAAAGGGTTCATTAGGCTTTGACTCAATAATCACTTGGTGCATGTTAAAAACCTTTTTTCACACCTGGTTTGACAATCCTATGGGATATTATTAAGATAATTCATATTTTTTTATGGGCAATTATCAAGGATATAAATAGATTATAACCATGAAGAAACTATGTTAAAACTAAGGTCTCAAAGATTTAAAATAATGGATTGTGATTAATACACCCTATAAATGAATGTTCATGATTGATCACTTTAACCAAAGATTCTAGATTATCATGAAAACCATTTTGGTTTCAATATGGTATTTAAGATATAATTATGATGTTGGGGTGCTAATAGAAAAATTTAAATATGAATAGACCCTATTTTATTTAAGTTATATGGATTCAAATATATATTAGGAAACTTTTATAGGAATATTAATTCATATATATTGTGATTGGATATTTAATTAGTAGTGAAAACACTTAATGGAATGATGATCTTTTGTTGGGTATATGTTTCTTCTCTAATTAATGTTTTTGGGAATATTCTTCTTACAAATCTTGAAATTCTCCCTCTAGTTTTATTTTATGATTTCTTTGGTATGCATTTTCTTTCTCTACATTATTCCCACATAAATTTTCAAGTATAGTTAGTCAGTTTTTATATTCCAAATAGACCTAAGATCATCTATCAATGTGATGATTAATATTTACATTTGATAGAAATAACATACATTTTACAGGTCTTTAATCCTATTAAAAATGGGTGATTTAACATCCATGATATGGATATTATGTAAGATTTTGTGGTTGAATTTATTTAAGAGTTTCCTAGTTTTCCAAAAAATCATGAAGTTGAGTTTTTAATAGAACCCATAGATGGTTACATGCCTAGTTCAGAGACTCCCTAAAGAATGTCCTGGATTGAGTTATAGAAAATGAAGAAGATACTCCATGAGAATCTTGAAAATGTATTTATTCAGTCAAGTGTGTCACCATGGGGTTTAAATATAATTTTATTAAGAAACAATATGTATCAATGAGAATTTTCATTGATTTTTTGGAACTAAAAAATATCATAATCAAGAAAAGGTATAATCTACCCAATATTGATGACTTTTTTGAATAACTATGTGGATCTCATTTCTTTTCCATTATTTTCCTTCTTTCTAGATTTAATCATTTGATGGTCAAGAATGAAGATATACAAAGACAACATTACAAATAATTTAGTCACTATGAATATATAGTTATGTCATTTGTTCTTAATATTTCCCTAGTTATCTTCACGGATTTCATGAGCAGAATGTTTAATGATTTCTGGGATGTGTTTGTGTTACTATTTATAGATGATATTCATATCTATTCATTATGGAATGAAGATCTTGAAGATCACTTTATTATTGTAATGAAGACACTAAATAAGAAGAAACAACATGATAAATTTTCAATGTGTGAGTTTTGGAAAAAACAATGATTCATTTTTTATTCATATAATCTCAATTGAAGGTATATTGGTGGATCCTTCAAAGACGGAGGTTGTTAAATGTTTTCCTAGACCATCCATGATGACTGAGATCCATAATATTCATGGATTGGATGGATATTATTGAAGCATTTTTTGGGAATTTTTGATGATTATATAATCCACCCACCAAGTTAACTTAGAAGGGATTCAACTTACTCGGAAGGGATTGATGCAAGTAAAATTTCAAGGCATTGAAGGGAATTTTAGTAAGAGTACATATGATTACACATCCCTGTAGTAGAGACATGATCGTATTCTATTATGATGCATCAAATAAGGGACTACGATATATCCTCATGTAGAATTACATGGTGATAGCTTAGGCATCATTAAAATTCAATGATCGTGATCAAAGATACCCTACTCATGATATAGAGTTTTCTATGGCTATTTCTGTATTAAATATATGGATACATTATCATTATGGATAAATGTGTGGCATATATACAAATTGAAATTTTTTAAATTATATAACCACATAGAATGAGTTGAATATGAACAAGATATGATTCTTAGAGATGATTAAAGATTATGACTATTTAAAACATTACCACCTTAGGAAATAAAACATGGTGTTTGATTATTTGAGTCGAAAGGATCATTATAGACTATCTATGATGAGGGCCCCACAAGATATAATATTTTTGGGTTTGAAAATTATGCATCATAAAATTTGAATGTATGGGGATAGATATTATATTCCTCAAATAAGTATTTAACCATATATCCAAGAGAATATTAATGAGGCACAAAAGGAATATATAGAGATGTATGCAAAGTTAAGAAATGTTTTAGAATTTATCCTTGATTATAATGTAATGGTAAGGTTAGGAACCTTGGGGGTGCTTTATCCATACCATATTTGATGAATGATTTGTTGATGGAATCTTTTAGTTCTTTATTCTCTATTCATCTATAAAGTGTCATGATTTATTGATATATGTATGTGATTTTTTTTATGGATAGAAAGAAGATTGATATTATGGAGTTTGTATCCATGTGATTGGTATTTCATCGTGTTATGGTTGAGAGAAAAAAAATATTGAGGGTATTTTACAATCATTAACCATACCAAAATGGAAATAGGAAAACATCACCTTGGATTTTTTTGTCAAAATCAAAAATAAAATATAAAGGGAATAATTCTATATGGGATTTTGTAGATCACCTTAATAATTCATCACACTTCATTACTATCAGAGAATAATTCCCCCAGTATCAGCTATCCAAGATATACATTAATTAAGTGGTAAGGTTTTATGGAGTACCATATTATTTTATATTTAGTTGGGAAATGAGGTTTACCTCTATGATCTTACTATGTCTTCAAAAGTATCTTGATATAAAATTTAGTTGCATCACTTCGTATCATCCTTAAACATATAGTGAGTATGAAAGAAAAATTTAAACCATAGAGAATACTCTGGGATATTAATTTATGGTATTCAAAGGTGGTGGGCATCAACCACTTACTCTAGTTGAGTTTTTATAGATCAATAGATTTCACCCAAGAATTCATATTTCTTCTTATTAAGACCTATATTGAAATAATTTCAGAACTCTAATGTATTGAGATAAATATAGAGAAATAAATCTATTAGAGCCTAATATAGCTAATGAAATTTTGATAAACCTTCGATTTATTCAACAACAATATAAGGTAGTAAAAATTCAACAGAAAAGCTATGTTGACAATCATCAGTGTGATACAGATTTTGAAGTTCATGAAAATTTATTCCAAAAAAAATATTCTCTATGGAATAATTTCATGAGATTATTGAATAAAATAAAGTTGTTCCATATGTATATTATCCCTTTTGAGATTATTCAATGAGTTGGTACAGCTGATTATCAATAGGCCCTTTTACAGAACTACTCTGATGTTCAGTATGTTTTCCATGTATCTCACGTGAGGACATGCATACCAAACCCTTTTCATTTTCGGAACTCAAATATCATACCATTAAGAAAATATATATCCAATTAAAATCAACTGGGGGATATTCTGGATCATATATATAAATTTTTACAAAATAATACCACTCACCAAGTCAATATTTTATAAGAAAAAGAAATATGAGGAAGATACATGAAAACCTGAGGATTTGATGAGGTATTAGCATCCTCATTTTTTTATTATAGATATAAAATTTGTGGAATAAATTCATTTTATGTGTAATGGATCTGATTTTTTCATGTATTTTTTTAAACATTTTTTGGATTATTTTTTGAGGTAAGTGAGAAGACGACAATAGATTTTATGGCCCGGTTTGCTTGATATTTATTTTTGAAATATATTAAATAAATTAAATTCTTGCACATGTATTTTACCTAAAAATTGGGAATAAATTCTAAATAGTTACTCTTAATGGAAATCTGAGGTCTTTTTTATGTTTATAGCGTGGGTTTTACCTTATGGGTGACATTACATTGGAGTGTGTCAGACGTTCGAATTGAGCACGACTGTGGGATGATATTAAAATAAATTTATTTAATAAATTAACTATTGTCCTAATAAATTTTCTATTTAAAATTTGTTTTGGAAAAAAGTTTAGGGTTAGATTCATAACACCAAAAATAAATAGAATCCATTTGAGATCATTATAGGAGAATCTATTTATTAATAAAGACTAAATCATGTATCATCAATCGGTATGTAATAGGGCACAAGGATCTAGCCAAAGACAACAACACAAAAACATTCTTTTCTAATGATTGATCCAAATCAAGGTAGGGTGATATTTTATTTGTATTCATCCCCCATTGATTATTTCTGTGACAAATTCAATTCAATTGACCAATAGATTGATTCTTATATTGGTGATAGTGCTGTAATGGGATTTATCTATGGAGATTGTTGGGAGAATTTTTTATTTCTAATTGGATATTCATTCTTCCGTCTAATGAAAATAGATCTAGTCCAACCGAATATGGATAGGGTTTGTTCCCCTTTGGTGTTTTTTTACTACACCATATTCTTTTGTGTTCATCATTGGTATTCGTCTTGACTAGAGACTCAATGAAATACTAGTAAATAAATCATTTCAAGCCGGTTTATTGGTCTAAGGGGTTGATGTCATTAATACGGGTTTGGATTGTGGATGGGATCAAGATACAATGTTTTTAACGACATATTTATGATGGATTTGAGATCCCTAGTTTGATCAGTATGTGTAACAATAACAAGAACCAACAAAAAAAATTTACATGTGTTTGGTGGTTAGAATCCAATTAGCATTGATAAAAAGGATTGACTGGGACTAGATATATTCTTATTGGTGTGATTGGAAATATAATCAATGGTTACGAAGACACAAGTGCATTCTGTGAAAGAACCCATTGATTTTGGAAAATATTACTGTAATAAAATGTGTTTCGAGAACACCCACCTTGTGGGACCCCCTGTCTAGTGCTAGGGTTTTGAATAATGTTAAATATGACATGACATGTGACAACATTAACATTCCATGTCACCTAAAAAAGGCATCTCGACATTTATGTCATAGGATACAATGATATGTCCATGAGCACATGGGATCAAATCACAATTTAATCTTACATGGAAACAACTCGGAAAAGTGTACATGGGTAAAGATATTTACATGTACATGGTTAATATTAATTTGTCTTAAACATGTTATGTACTCTAACACAAACTCAGACAACGACATGGAAACTAAAATAAGTATGGTTTTTGATACACAGGCATTACTCAGTTGTGAAGGGACATATTCTATACTACCTGTACATTCTATTAAGGAATTATTAGAATAATTTTCCTCTTTATCATGGAAACATTCCATTAGGGATGGTTCCCTTAATCCCTTCCCTAGGAGTTAGTTTTTAATCATGTCTTATACATAGGAAGGTTATCACTTCAGTGGGACTACTTAGATAGTGGTGTTGGAATCTTCCCATGAGGCCTGGAGTGGGATCATCGATCATCATCTTTCCCTAGGTGGAGTTCTTAGTATCATTATGACAAACACTACACATGTATTCATCCACTACATAGTTGTTCTTTCAAAATTCATTTGTTTATATACCTCATTGCCTTGGGTGCGATCCAAATATATTTATCATTATCTTTATAATTAAAACATGTACATGTTAGGGTGAGACCTGATGAGTAGTTAACCATAGAAGGATTCCATCAGTGTTATCTGACTCTCGGAGTTTGTTGTTATGGATAACTGTTATGTCAAACTGTCAAGCATGATTCCTATAATAACAATACAGTTTAGAACATAACATGATATGATGTGTCGTTGTTGAGTATATATGGTTGTTCTTCATATATGTTCCATATAAATATTATTATCTTAAGAATATTGTTATTCTTATAGTTATATGCTTAATAGTTTTGGGGGGGTCCTCCTGAGTATTGTTATAATCACCCTTTCATGATATTTTCCCACATGTGTAATGTCGTATTCAGATGATAATCCTTTTGAAAGAGTCCTAGAAGGACTGGGACTAGTTAGATCCTAGTGATCCAGAGTAACTGAGGTGCTTTCTTGGAATTACCTTGACATAATTCCACAAATATAGTTTAAATTTGAACTTGTTTTTAGTTTCATTATGGTGGGATTTTATTTGTCCATTTTTTCTTTCTAGTATATATTGTTGTACTCTAATTGTATGAGATAGATGTATGCAAGAATCATTTATCAGTTTTTTTACATTTCAGCATTGTATGGGCTTTGGGATGTGTGTTTTCATATAGGTAAATTTGGTTAAGGACTCCCATGTGAGAGATATTTCTACTCCGTACTAGTCGATATCCCCTAGCCTATTGGAGGTGGGACTGGTGTAGTCACAAAACAGAAACCATTGGAATGTTTCATGCCTGATTCTTATAAGTGAATTAAATTATACCTTTGAACCAAAATCTATGATATTGGTTTGGGGTAATATTGTTAAGTGTTTCAAGTTTGGTTTTTAGGATAGTGACTTCATAGTTGTTTTAAAGACCAATATATCCATACACCAAGCCTCTGATCACCTACCTTATGACTTCTTACATATGGATACTAGTTATGGGGAAAAAATTGGTATATGAATCATATAAGACTGAATTGTGGTTTCGATGTCCTTCTCAAGTAATATATCTAGAAATACTCATTGATAGTGGTAAATAATGTCTATTTTAGGAAGGCTATGTGATGTATGACAACTCGGATTTAGTATCAAGATAATGGGGATGATACCCTCAATGATGATTCATGAATATGGGGACTTGTTCTGTAGGTGTAACCTTCCGGAGTTGCGCCAGTTATACCACCACCTATTGAAAAGTAGATGGTAACTAAAGTATCCACAGATGAGGTGCACAAGCTTAGTTTTCATCATGAGTATCGGTGATAGAAACCCCTCAAGTTTAGAGGTGATACCATTTTATAAGTGTAAAAGAACTAACATGATGTAGTGATTTATGTTTCCCATCATGTTAGGACACTAGCATACCATCTGGGGGTTTGGACAGTGAGACTTCTCCTCGGACAAATAAGACAGTGGTAGTGTTTAGTTACATGGTCTTATTATGAGGGAACATTATCATGGTCATAGTTCAAGAACCTTTTTATAGAGGATTTATCTCTAACTATGTTGATGGATATATGAATCCATAAGATTTTACAGCTTCTGTAGGGAGGTATGACATTTGATGATTATTCAACGAGGTTCGCCAACTTCTCTATGTACTCAATGAATATAGTTTGTGATCAGTTATTTCTATATCATAACATTGATCAATGAATATAAAGAAACATACGAGGTAGTGTTATAATTATGTTAGTTTCTACCTATTCTAGGGTGTTATAGTGTTCCATGGTGGTCGAGAGTTTTCTGGCTGAGTAGCTGTAGAAATGTTTTGCTGACAGTGGTCACTCGGGGGCAGGGACTTCAGATGTGGAGAGTCGACATCAAAATTAAGGACATTGATGTGTAGTATGTTTCAAGAGGAGATCATAGTATAGAGTCTATATGCATCTGGGCTCACATGATCAGTCTAGTTAGCCTAAGGATAGGAAGTGATACTCTTGTGATGGGAAGCTACATCTTGATCGAGACTCTTTGACACACCGTAGGAATGATAGGGAGATAGGTTATGGGTAACCTAGGAATAGGCGGTGAAAGGACTATATTAGACCATATGGTGGTGGTTATGGTAGAGGATCATTGAGAGTAGATAGAGGTGGATGACCTTTCAACTTTCTACCACCACAACCCACAGGTGGACTACGCTAGGCTCTTGGAGGTGGTGGACATGGGCGGGGAAGCTACAAGAAGTTGAGGATTATGACCAAGAGGTTCCACGTATTTTTATGAGGTATGGACTATTTCTTTTCTACTATATCTCATTGACATAGCTTCAAGACATTCCATTATTCCCACTTTTATATCCTAATAATCGGAGATTCTATTTGAGCCCTTGGCTTGACCATTACACTTAGATACTCCTACATAGTGTGACTCAGCGATCCGACACTTGTGTAGATGGTGTAACATGACTCTTTGAGGAGAGAGTTTCTATTGGGATATCAGTAAAGAAATTATGAGACATTAAGAAACCATTTAGGTATGGAATGGTTATCTTTAGTACATGCCCAGATAGACTGTTTTAGTTAGAGGATGATGTCTTTCTATTGCGATGGGCCTAGGTTTTTCTTTTTTGGTGAAAAAGAAACCCTAGAAAACATTATGGACTCATTCATAAGAGGGTGTGTCTGATTACTCATTATTTGAATAACATGATCCTTGGTCTATTAGATTTTATGTGTTTCCAAATCCCTATAGTAGTGGTGGGGTATGAGTATATATTTCCTTTTCACATTCTTTTCTTACCTCCCTACTAGGAGGCAGACTTCTACATTAATATGCATCCAATGATTACAAGGATATTTGTGCCAACATATTGGATGACTCACATAGAGCTTCACAATATTATGGTGTAATTATAGGACTTTTAGAGAAAGGACATTGTTAAACCTAGTGTTTCACCTTGGGTATCCCCAGTAATGTTTACCAAGAAGGTGGATATGAGCATGAGATTATGTGTGGACTACCATTTCCTAAAACATGTGACCATAATGAACAAGTATCCACTATATTTAATATTTTACATATTTGATCAGTTGATATGGGAATGAGGGTTCTCGAAAATTGACCTCAATGAATGAAATCACCAGTTGTGACTATAGGATGAGAATATAATGAGGCTGACATTTAGATTTCACAATGATTTCTATTAGTACATTGTGATTCCTCAGTGTTCTTGGGCCTCATGAACCATATAATTTATCCTTTAATAGACCTTTTAATGGTTTCCTTCATCTATATAAGTTCTAGTTTTTGATTTAGTGGGTCTACTTTATGGGTAATGTTATATTAATATATAGTGTGGTTGAGGACCTAGAAAAGGTTGAGGCGGTGTTATCCATGGAGCCCCCAATGAGGTAAATGTAGGTGAAAAGATTCATTGGGGTGGTAGGATACTATCTAAGATTCATACCTAACTTCTCCAGGATATCATATCCTATAAAATCTATGTCCTAAAAGGGGAATCATTTTGTTTGTATGAAGAGGTGTCAGTGACATTTCTAGGAGTTGAGGTTAATATTGACGAGTGATCGCATCTCGTGATTTATAAAGGAGGGTTTTTAGTGTCTAGAGTTATATTATGTGTGGAGAATTGGTATTGGTTGTGTTTTTATGTAGAGGTAGGTGGTGATTTACTGTGGTTTGCATTAGTTGAGACCACATGATCGGAACTATATGACCCACAATCTTGAGTTAGTTGTGGTATTTTTCGCACTGAATTTGTGGAAGCATGACCTTATGGGTGAGTATTTTATCATCTATTATAACCACAAGAGTCTCAAGTATATATTTTCTCATATATATATTAACATGAGATATAAAATATGGATAGATTTAATCTAGTATTATGAATTCAATATTTTTTATACTCCTGGGATGTGGTAAAATATAGAATATTCTCTCCTTAGGTGATCTTGTTAGCAGTTACTGAGAAATGTGTTAGATTATTTAGCCTCATTGAAAATATACTTTGCGGGTGTGTATAGAGTAGCTTACCACCAATTAATTTTTTTTACCACTATGATTGTATAGTGAGTCAGGGAGGCACAGCTTAGGTATACTGATTGTGAGACTGTACATACTCTGATATCCATTTTACATTCTCCTGATGTATTTTATAAAGTTATAGAGAATTTCATTCTTTTTAGAGGGAATACAATGGAATCAGTGACATTGGGGGGGGGGGAGTTTCCAAGAGAGTTTCATACATCTCTGGTGGTACATATAGGTGTGTAAAATATGTACCATGGCCTCCATCATTAGTTTTGGTTTCCAAGGATTATGAAATCAATTGCAATTTTTTCCTCTCGATTCCTAAATTTATAAAAAGTTAAGAATGAGCAACAGGTTCCAACAGGTTTATCTTAACCCCTTGAGGTATCATATTGTAAGTGGGATGGGATTTCCATGGACTTCGTGAGGAGGTTTCCATGAATCTCCAAGGCACATGATTCCTTATGTGTGATCATATACTAACTCACCAAGTCATCCCACTTCTTAACTATCAATGAAATGACTTCACTAGAGATCTTGGGATTCCTCTATGTAAAGGGGATATTTCAAATTCATGTAGTTACCTATATGATCATTCATGTCCATGATGCTTGATTCACATCTCAATTGTGTATGGGACATCAAGAGGCTTTTGGGACATATCTTTATTTGAGTACATATTTTCACCCACAGACTAATGGCAAGGATGAGAAATCCATTCAGGTTCTAGATTACATGTTTTGAGCTTTCATGTTGGCCTTTGCCTATAGTTGGTTGTATCACCTACAATTGGGAGAATTTTGGTACCAAAATATCTACCATTACACCATCAGTATGGCACCATTCATCTAATGAACCATTATTTATGTAAATAGACATTATATTTCATTTTTATAATAAATAATACATTACAAAAATAGACACCCAAAGACTGTATTATTTTAGTGTCTTTGCAATATAAGAAAAAATTATTCAATCATTTTAAAAGATCTTCAATATCTCCCAAAAATATCTCCCCTATTAGTTTTCCTACCTAAAACCATTCATTATATCCTAGAGAAATTAAAACGTAAAAAGGGGATATCAAATGCTCAGTAAGGGTAAAAATGAAGAACATCAAATAAATCATAAACATAAGAATGTAACACAATGAACATAAATTTTCCATATGAAAATCGTGAGGTATCTACCATGTCATATCTCTAACGTCGATCCCCAAGGTGTCATATCACAAAATGTCCATCCCCAAGGTTTCATAAAAATTACAAATTTTATTCACCAAGGTATCGCAAAACTTACCAATGTTATTCACCAAGGTATCTTAAAATTTACCAAGGGTATTCAACAAGCTATCATAAAAATTACCAAGGTTATTTACTAAGGTATCATAAAGCACGTCATATATATAGATTATTTTTTTACCCAATAAATTGGAGGTAGATATAGGTCCCACCCATCTCATAATGAAATCATTCTTACATGTTCCAAAAAAACATAAATCATTCATCATATAATAACCCCTGAAAGAAAATGGGTTTCATAAACATCATTCTGTTATAATCCATATAAAATAAATAGATTTCAGAAAAATTAATCCATTATAAAAATAAATCTAATCAATGTAAAAATAGGTATAGAAACATAACCCTATGTCATCTTATATTGAAAAAAAAATTATAAAACACTTGAACATAATTCTTCAAGAAATTATCCTTTCCTTTTCAAAAATGTTTTCTTTTCTCAAAATACAACAAAAATTTAAAAGATAAGAATTTAGTTGAAAATAAACTAGAATATTTTATAGGTAGATTATTGTAAATAAGGTTTCATGAAAAAAAAATTCATTCATGCCGTATAAGTTAAAAAAACATTCTCCTCATACTTTTGAAGGATGATTAAAAAAGTACCTCAAATCGAATAATGACAAAAGATTCCTTTCAAACCATTTAATAAAAATTTACCAAATGGTTAAATTAAATTTAAAAATTTATATTAGAATAGTAATAATATAATATAATTAGGAAACATTAATGTGGATGATAAATATATGCCAATAAATAATTACATATAAACAATCTGAGATAAAAATTAGGTTGAAAACTTTTCCCTTACCTTAGGTTCAATTTCATCCGTATATGTCCCATGCACCTGTATAGTGGGTTTAAAAATATTATTGAATTATAAAATAACCATAATTATATCTATGTTATCATATATTATTCACTTATGATTATATATTACCCTTTTATTTATTAATTCTATATTAAAGTGACATTTTGGGTAATAATCATTTTAATTATCGCACTTGTTTTGATTTGTTACTCTTGATCTTATTAGATTGATCATGATTTAATTACTTCTATAATTCAAAAAATGATTTATATATCATAAATATTCAATATAGAAATATATATAATAGATATATAAATGAAATGTGATACACCGTTCATGGAGACGGTTGGTCTTACGTACGCATGAACGTTGCTTCAATTTCGTTATTGAATTGAATGGAATAAAATAAATGAAATATGTATATATATATATATAAAAAAATCAAGTAGAATTATTATTTAAAATATTTGAATCTCGTTTATTATATATATATTATAATCATTCTTGACTAGTTAACATGGTGAATGAATCTCATCGCGTCATGGACAAGGTAGGTCGTATGTACGTATATGGGGCGATATCATTCACTTAATTGTTAAATGGTATAGAATTTGATGGTATATTAATTATAAATAATAACTTCCATGTCATATTAATTATTTATATCAATTATACTAATAATAAAACCCATCACAATTATGTAATTTTGAGTAACAAATTAGTCCATGATGTGGAGACAGTAAGCCGTTTGTACGCACACATGTTGATATTCTTATTCATAGGATGGAAAAAGAAGGTATAATTTTGTCCCATAATTATAATAAAATATCCAAATATAGAATATACTGGATTTATTACTTTATTATGGGTACTACATAATAAGAGGAAGTAGAAGAAGTAGATAATTTTGAAACATGTGGTAAAATAATTACCTCTTTTTTGAGTATCTTTTTTTGATTTGTAGAAGAAGTTTTGATAGGATATATTTTTTCCAAATGTGTGTCCTACGTGATGAAATTTGCTAAGTTGGGGGATTATTTAGGTAGGTTTAGGCTAATTCAAAGGGATTTATATGTGTGAATAAAAGAGAAGTAGATGTTCCCTTTTATAAGAGAGGTGATGGGCAATTTAGGAAATTCTTGAAATATTAATTTATTATAAATTTATATTTGGTTTCTAATGTTCCCAAACTAATTTATTTAACATATAAGATTATTATGGGTATAAATAATATAAAAAATAGGTTTTATACATGTTTATATTACAAATTTAACCTTCTCATTTAGGATTAACCCTTTGTTAAAAACATTAACACATACCATGTCTTCTTGTATTTTCCTAATATATGGTTACTATAGTTACAAAAAATAGACAAGAGTATATAAAGTGGATCATTAATGATTTTTTATAATTATATAATCCATTTTTATTAATAATATATTTTTTTAAAAATTATATCATTTAATAATATAGTATTGGTTTTAAAAACTCATTTATGTCAATTTGGACACTATTTAGTAATTGATTTTTGTTAAAGTCATAACAACTTTATTACATAGAACAAAAGACATTAACACATTCCTCAGATTTCAATGTCATAAAAAAAATTCTAGTATGGAATAAAAATTTTCAAATTACATTTATTTTAATATTTATAATATCATTTATCTGAATATTTAATTAATAAGGTAATGACTGCATCATCATTGTATCATAGACAAATTTATTTAATTAATGTGTGAAAATTATAAATAAAGTAACATTATGTAGGAAATATTTTTATATTTATAATTTCTATTTATAGTTTAATATATCATTTATATAAAAAAATATAAAAAAATTATTAAAAAGATACATGTTATATTTCCCTTTGCATTAAATTTATTATTAAAACGTGTCATTTTCACACCCTATTGGTTCTCAAATGCCCAACATTCGGCCTAATAATTGTTTTTTTCACCCATGAATCATAAAAAAATAATTATTACACATGTTAGGGTAGTTTAATATTATTATAATATTATTTTTTACCGTTATTTACCTGATTTACCCATTAAACATAGTAAATAAATTTGTTTCCTAATTTTACTATTCATAATGTTCAAAAATAAAAGGGCCATATTTACAAAATTTGGTATTTATTATTAAAAATATGGAATCCATTTTTCTAAATTCAAAACATATAATTGATAGAAATTAATTTAAAACTTATTCCTATTGTCAAAATCAGAATGTATCTTTTTAAGAAGTAATGACTATCAAAAGATTGACATGTGTTTATATCCAATTTAAATGTGAGATTACATAAAATAAAAAAATTATTAAATTATAAAAACATAATATAATTACACTTTAAATCCAATTATAAAAATCATCTAACTATATAAATAAATTAGATAATAAAATTTGTTTTTAATTTAAATTAAGCATTTTTTACTCTTCATTAAAATATGAATTTTATCCGAAAAATACCAAAATTTCAACCAAAGTAAATTTCAATGTTCTTAATCCAAATAAGAAGTTTATTTTGTCAAATATGATATATAAAATTGTTAAAAATTAGATTCAAAATGGGTGTTCTATTAAAATGTGGAAAAACTGCATTTTTTGAAAAATAATTCTTTTATCAGAAAAATTGAATTTGTTTTTATATAATGTCTATAAAATAACTATGATGAATGTTAATGTTATATAAAATTAAAAATTTGGTTAATAATATTTTAAATAGATATTTTATATCCCATTAAATAATAAAATTTTATTAATATATCATTGTTTAGTGAAGCTCGGTGTTCCGTACAACACAAGTTATAGACGAAGGTTGCTCTTGCACGTAACACAAGCCATGTCATTCTTGTGTGTAGTGAATGATTTTTTTGGTGTTATGTATAATTTAATCAAAACATATTTATTTTATTCATTGAAAAAAATATATAATCAGTGTTTCATGTATCGCACGTCAACTCAGTGTTCTGTGTATCGTACACCAAATCAGTGTTGTGTGTAAAATACATCAAGTCAGTTTAGTGTGAATGGAATGTTTGACTTAGTGAATTGCAAGATATGAATATAAAATTTAATTTATTCATAAAAAAATGGTACATAAAAACTCAGTGTGTTACATTATACCCCCCCCCCCCATAAAATTAATTTCACCCTCGAAATTCCTTGAGGTTATAAAAGTTTTACTGCAAGAAAGGTTCATTCGTTAAAACCCACCTCGTAAAAAGAAATACTAAAACATCAATTTAAAAGGAAAAGTTAGAAATATAATGTTTAAACAAATTAACTCACCACTGGGTTTCCACATGGGATAATATAGGTGGGAAGGGATAACATATATATGGAAGAAAAATCAAACCTTCAAGTTCTGATGAATTATGATAGAGAATAAGGTTTGGAGAAAGTTAACAACCAGAAATCCATAACTCTACGATGATTTAAGGGACCATCTAATTCATCGGGTAAGATGGTACTAGGACATTATTTTTGGTTTTCACGATCCTATTCCTAAATTTGATGAATATGAGAATAAATACATAATTGATTTCATTATAATCTTATCATTGGTTGTGCCTTGAATAATTTCCACGTCATATCTTATTTAATGAAATAAAGTTTAATTTGTCATTCCTAAAGTGTTAGTAGGTCATGCGATCAATAAATTTAATGATAGTTCATTCCATATTTCATTATCACAAAAATGTTTTCCTAAGCTATCAAACATGAATAAGTCCATATATGGTGAGATAATATATTATTCTAATAAGCTTTATCTGATGATTAATATATCCCAAAAAAATTTAACCTTACAATCCTTCTAAAAGACAAATATTAAAAACTACAGAAAAAGGTTCATGAACATGGATTAACATTTATCCCCCATATATCATAAGATATCTCTAGTTGGTCACATTCAAAAATTGTGAACACCTTCTTCAGGTATTGTCATAAGTCACGGTAACAACCTGAATTATTATATATATTTTTTAAAACATAAAGGTTTCTTTATTCAAAAATTTATTATATATATTCTGTAAGTCCCAAAAAAATTTATACTTCAACCATGATTGAATGAACAAATATTAAATAACTCAATTATTAGTTCCCAAGAAACTAGTTTCACCCAATATACTTATTCAAATCCAACAGATATTTATTCAAACATCATTATCTGAACATAAGGGACATAATAAGGGTCATCTTTACCTTAATCATGTGTTCTCCAAGTGTATCACCTTACCCTTAAGTCACCTTTTTGGATCCTTAGAACTATTCAACATATCCTTTATAATCCATTTGGAAAAAAGTATACAGAAAACACTTATATATTTCATGATTCATAGAACATAATATTTGAATTCAAAATCATATACACCTTAGTCAGATTAATTTATTATTAAAACATTACTTAGGATCCATCATATTCATATTCCCTAAAATTTGAATCATGTATTATGGTTTCTAAACATCAATATTCTTAGTTTTAAGGTAAACAAATATTAGACGAACATCACATACCTTTCACATTTCATTTACAATCTCTTTATCATCATCAGTATGCCAAATACTCATACCATCTTCATGATTATCTTCATTATATTTTCACTTAGTAAATAAATATTCATTATTCCCACAATTTCAACATCTATAAAATTCAATAGTTAACCATGCTCAATTTAGTTCTGGATATTAACTAAGACCAAAAAGAAAAGTGTGCGAAATACATATCAGAAATTATAAACACAAAAGTAAGGTAAATTACTTATAATATTTCAATCTATGATATATTATGATTAATCCTAGGTTATTCAAGATTATCACAAAAAACTCTATGATTGTAACCTATACTTTACTTTTCCATAGGAAATCCCTAGACATAGCCTTAAAAATATCTTTAGGGATATAACTAAAATTTTAGCATCCAATTTTTCAAAGGTTTACATAACCTCAATCTAATACCAACCCTAATGAACCATGATTGATGTAAATGGACATTATATTTATTTTTTAGAATATATAATACATTACACAAATAAATTCCTAAAGACCATATTAGTTTAGTGTCTTTGGAATCTCAGAACAAATTCTTCTAGTTTGGTGAAGGATCGTCAACATTTCCCATGATGATCATCAAAATTGGTTTTCCTACCTAAAACCATTATTTATATCTTGGGGATAAGAAAACATAAAAAGTTTGAGCACAAATTCTCATTAAGGGTGAACAAGAAGAACATCAAACAAAACAAAAACATAAGAATTTAAAAACATGGAAATAAATTTTAAATATCAAAATAATGAATTATCTCATTTTTTATATCACCATGGTCCATCATAAGGTGTTATATCTTAATATTACATCCCTAAGGTGTCATAAAACTTACCATGGTTATTCACCAAGGTATCGTAAAAATTACCAAGGTTATTCAGCATGGTATCGTAAAAATTACCTAGGTTATTCACCATGGTATTATAGAAATTACCACGGTTATTCCCCAACTCTAAATAATAATTTATATACCCAATACATTGGAGGGTTATATATATCCCACCCATATCATAATGAAATAATTCTTACATTTTCCATAAAAAAACATAAATCATTCATCTTATCATAACCCATGAAATAAAATGGGTTTATTAGACACCACTCCATCATAATACATATAAAATAAATAGATTTCATAAAAATAATTCCATAAATAATAAAATAAAATAAATTTAATAATATGGTTAAAAAAATAACCCCATTTTATCATAGATAGAAAATATTTTTGATAAAAAACATGAACTTAATTATTTAGAAAAATATCCTTTCTTTTTGAAAAATATTTTCTTGTCCCCAAATTCCATGCAACATTAAAAGAAAGTAATTTACATGAAAATAAACATGAAATATTGTAGAGGTAGTTTCATTTAAATAAGGTTTCATGAAACCGAAAAAAATCTATTAATGTCTTATATTTTAAAAAACATTCTCCCCATACTTTTTTAGAAAGAGTTGAAAAGTACCTCAAATCGAATAACATAAAATTATTCCTTTCATACTGTTTAATAAAAAATCCATAAAGGGATAAATTAACATTAAAAATTTTAGAATAATATAAATAATATCACATAATTATGAAACATTAATTTTTATGATAAATATACGCCAGTAAATACTTATAAATAAATAATCTCAGATAAAAATGATATTGCAAAATTATCCCTTACCTTAGGTCTGATTTCACCCATATATGTCTAAAACTCATATATAGTGGGTTTAAACATATTATTAACCTCTAAAAACCCCTAATAATATCTATTATATCATATATTATTCAATCATTACTTTAGATACTTGTTTATTTATCAATTTCATGCTAAAGAAACATTTTGGGTAATAGTAATTTGGTTTATCGTGTGTGTTTCAACTTATTATTCTTGATATTATAAATTATATCCTGATTTATAAAATTCCAAAATATGAACCATGATTTATATATAATAAATATTCAGTATATAAATATATATAATATAATGATAAATTAAATGGAGTACACCGTTCATGGATATGGTAGAACGTACGTACGCATGAATGATGTTTTTGTTTCCATATTGAATTGAATGGAAGAATGTAAAACATATATATATATATCCAGTAGAATTATTATTCCATATATTTTATGTTTATTTTTTATATATAATTTCTAATTATTCATTAATCATTAACATGGAGAGTGAATCTCATCACGTCGTGGAGACGGTAGGTTGTACGTACGCACAAGCGAAGATATCATTCACTTAATGGTTAAATATAATAGAATTGGATGGTATATTAATTATAAAGAAAATTTATCATGTTATATTAATTATTTAAATCCATGATAATAATCATAATACCCATCCCTATTACGTATTGGTGAATAACAAATTACACTACAGAGTGAAGATAATAAGTTGTACGAACGAACGCATTGTGATATTATTATTCATAGTATGGATAAAATGATGTATAAATTTTTCCAAAAATTATAATGACATATAATAATGTATAAGATAATATATTTATTACCTTATTATGGAAACAAAATAATAAGAGTAAGTATAATAAAAAAATAATTTTGAAATATGTGATAAAACAATTACCTCTTTTTCGAGTATCTCCTTTTGATTTTCACAAACGGTCTCTCTAGGTTGGACTTCTGCCTGAAGCGGGGACTCTAGAATGATGTGAGGGATATTGGGAGATTCTTTGGGTATGGTATGGTCGATCCAAAGAGATTTGAAGGTGTCAATAAAAGTGATGGAGAAGTTTCTTTTTAAAAGAGTGGTGATGGGAACTTTAAGAATGTCTTGAAATATTAATTTATTACAATTTTATTTTTAGTTTTTAAGGATCCCAAACTCTTTTATTTAAAATATAAGATGTTTAAGGGTATAAATACTTTCAAAAAATAGGTTTTATATAGTTTTAGGTTACAAAATTGACCTTATCTTTTATATTTAACCATTATTTAAAAACATTAACTCTTACCATGTCTTCTTGTATTTTCATAATATATGATTACTATAGTTACTATAAAATGCCAAGAGAACCTAAAGTGGATCTTTAATGACATTTTTAACATTATATAAGTCTATTTTACGAATACTATTTTTTAGAACTATTATATTAATTGATAAAATGGTATTTGTTTTAAAAACACATTTATGTATATTTTGACACGAATTAGTAATTGATTTTTTAAAAGTCATAACAACTTGATTCCTTTGAACTGAAAGAATTAAGTCATTCCTCGCATTTCAATTTCAACCAATAAAATTTATGGAATCAAAATGTTCAAATTAAATTTCTTTGAATATTTATAATATCATTTATTTTAATATTTCATTTATAAGATAATCATTGCATCATCATTGTGTCATAAATAAATTTATTTAATTAATATATAAAAAGTATAAATAAAATATAAAGATTTAGAAAAAAATTTATATTTCTAATTACTAATTATAGTCAAAGAAACCATTTATATTAACCATAAAATTTTTTTTAGTAATATGATACATGTTATATTTCTATTTACTTAAGATAAATTATTAGAGCATGTCATTTACACACCCAAGTGGTTCTCAAATTCCCAAATTATAGCCTAAGGATTTTTTTGGTCAACCATGAATCATTCAATAGGATGAGGATATGGTTTAGGGTCGTTTTATATTGTTATAGTATTATTTATTTACCCGTATTTACCTGATATACCGTTTAACCATGGTAAATACAAAAAATAACTAAAGTTACTAATCGTAATGTCTAAAAAGAAAAGGGACTTATCTACATAATTTGAAAATTATTATTCCAAATATTGGATCCATTAGTATAAATAAAAAACACATAATTATCATAAAATAGTTTAAAATTAATTCTCATTGTCAAAACAAGAAATCATGGTTTTAATAAGTAAAAACTAACAAAAGATTGACATGTGTTTATCTCCAATTTAAATGTGAAATTACATCAAATGAAAAAAAACTTGTAGTAAATGACTAAAATAATAATCCAATTACACTTTCAAACCAATTATGAAAATAATATACCTATATAAATAGATTACATGAAAGGGCAGTTTTGATTTAAAATGCAATATTTTTCACTGTTCATTAAAATAATAATTTTATCATAAAAATACCAAAAATTCAACCAAAGTAAACTTTTATGTACTTATTCCAATGAAGAATTTTTTTTGGTCTATTAGAATATAAAAAATTGTTAAAAACTATATTTGAAATGTGATCACCATCAAAATGTAGAAAAATTGTATTTTTTGAAAAATACATCTTTAATCCAAAAATAGAATTTCTCTTTATATAATATCTAGTAAATATATAAGATGATTTTATATTTTATATAAAATTAAAAATGTGGTTAATAAAATTAATAACAGTTAGTTTATAGCTCATTAAATAATAATATTTTAATAATATACCATTTTTTAGTGAAACATTGTATTATGTACAATGCAAGCTATCGAGGATGGTCGCTCTTACATGTATCACATGACAAGTCAACATTGCATTTAGTGAAATCTTCCTTTGGTGTTATATATAGCATAATCCAAATGTAGTTCTTTGATACATTGAAAAAAATCTGTAGCCAATGTTTCTTATATCGTACGCCAACTCGGTGTTGTGGTTAACGTACGACAAGTCGGTTTAGTGTGAAAGGAATGTTTGAAATAGTGAATTGCAAGATATAAATGAATATTTTAATTTACTAAAAAATATGGTTTATAAAGACTTAGGGTCTTACAATTCATAACCTTGTACGAGATACCCTGCAGTTTCCCGATACGTTGGACTGTCCCATGAGATTTAGAAATTATGGACCTAGAGTTAGTCCTAGCCAAAATAAAGAAGGTTTGAGTCATACAAGAGTGGATGAGGACCACAAATAAACATTATTATTCCCTTGAAGAATGACAATGTAGGCCTTTGGAGTTAGATTAGAGGGACCATGGGTTTCTACAGGTTTCACCTCAACATAGATTGTTGATATTTTTTTAATTTGGGAATCTATCTATGAGATTCGTTATGCCATCCTAGATACTATCTAGATTTGGTTATGTGAAAAAATACTTAGTTTTTACAACATAGTTGTACACAGTACATGAAATCTTCCACTTGTAGCAGATAAGAAGGTATGTGCATGATTTTCCACTTTTTATTGACTTGAGAGAGCTGGACATTGACGATAAAGAAACCTTTGTTGGATGTCTGGAAGATATCAAGGATTTTTAGGATAGGATCCTTCATGGGTGAGTGATTACTTTGGAACATTTTTTTGTGGAATAATTTGAATCTTTTATAGAGAACCTTGGAGTGAGAGGCCCATATTTGTGATCAGTACTCACATATTTGAATGTATCCTTTTAATTTCTCTTTTTGGGAGATGAATCCCCAAGTTGGAGAGAATGTAATGACTCCAGTTTATCCATGAATTTTTTTAAAAAAATTATGGATTATTTTCAAATATAGGAATGGAAATGACATAGATTCCAAGACTTGGAGTTCTCAGATTTAATTTTTGAAATATATTAAATACACACATATTTAGATTATGTAAAAATGTGGAATAACTTCTAAAAAAGGTTGTGATAAAAAATATGAGACCTTTATTCAGTTTATAGCATGATTTTTACCCTATGTGTGACATAAAAATAGAAGGCATCAGACATTCAAGTTGAGCACTATCGTGGGAGTACATTTAAATAAATTAATTGAATAGATTAATTTTTTTAATTAATTTCCAGCCTAATAACATTTCAATATAAACACTATTATGGTGAAATTTGTAGTTTCAGATTCATAATTCTATAAATTAAGTGAATCTATTAGAGAATTGGAGGATATTCCATTAGCGAATGGAAGTAGGATCGTGGTCATCAATCTGTTTGTCATAGAATCCCATGGTCCTACTAAAGACAATGGCATATAACCGTTCTTTATTTATTGGTGATCCAAATCATGGTAGAATGGTGTTTTTTTGTATTATTTCCATTTTGTTTATTTCTACAATTAACTTGAATCAACCGACCAACAGATTCATTCATTGGTCAGTTATATTGTGGATATGGTATTTATCTACATGGAGTATTAGGAGAGTTGATTATTTATAATTGAATATTCATTATACATTCTTCATTATAAGGGTAATGGATTGAGGATAAACAAACATGGATTAGGTTTGTTCCACTTTTATGTTTCTTGTAATTCTCTCATCAGTCCTTTTAATTCATCATCAGTATTCGTCTTGATTTGTACTTTGATGAAATACATGTAAATCAATCATTGTGCGGTAGTTTCTTGGTGCAATGGATTGATATTACAGATTTAGGTTTAAAAAGATGATGGAATCAAGATACTATGATGGAAAAGATATATCAAGGGTGGATTTGAGATCCTAGGTCTTATTGACATGTGTAAAGGTGATAAAAACCAATAATGATGGTTTCCCATGCATTTCATGGTTGAATTGCAGTGAGCGATGATGGTAAGGATCAGTCATGACTAAAACCACTCTTAATTAAAATATTGGTGGAGAAATCAGAGGTGAAGGTGATGAGGATTTACATGAAGGTAAAACCCATGGGATCTAGAGAATTCTAGAGTACATGGTGTGTATTTTTGGAACACAATCCTTTTGGGATGTCCCTGTGAGATGCTAGGGTTTCTCTATAAAGATAAATATCCTAAGTCATTTGACCCATGTCACATAAAATGTAACCCTTTTAACATGGAATGTGACCTGACCTGGAAGATCAGTGTGTAACATGAAGGGTACACAAACACATCCAAGAGTACACAGATTCGTACAGGCCATGTACTCCCAAGCGGACATCGCTAGAACATGTATACAAAGGAGAGCCAGATACATGTACATAGTCAGTAGTACATAGGCTTGTAAATGTTGTGTACTCTAACATGGACATAGATATAGAAATTTTAATGGTCTTCAATACATATTAAGGTTATGGTACCAAATCGATACACCATGTCCTACAAGTAAATTTTGTTTATTTATTTTAAGAATTCTTAGATCATTTGTCATCGTCGCTTTGGAAGTTTTTTTGGGTAGCATTCCCTTAAACCATTCCTAGGGGTTAGTATGGAATTTCATCCAACACAGTGAATAGTGATCCATTCATTGGGAATTCTAGGATATAGTTGATGGAATCCTTCTATGTGTCCTGGAGTGAGATCCTCTCTCATCATCTTATGCTAGGTGGAGTTCTTGTTATTTTCATGACCAACACTACATGGTCATCTATCCTCTACTCATCAGGTTATTCCATATTTAATTTTTTGTATAACATATCACCTTTGTTGTGATCCTTGTTTGTGTATCGTTCTCTATTGAGTTACAACATATACAGCTTATAAAATTACCCAATGATAAGTACATCTGGGATGGGACACCATTACTGTGATCTGACATGGGGAGAATGTTCTCCAATAAGAGATTTATATAAAACCTTCATGCATTATTTCTATACTAGAATTATGGTTTTAACTTTATCATGATATGGTGTTTCCAGTTTGAGTATTTATGTATATTATTTTTAAATGTTTTATAGATATATATCTACATTGAGATGATTGTTACTCTTTTTGTTATACATTTTGTGATTTCACGATATCCAACTGAGTATTGCAATACTCACCCATACAAGGGATTTTCTGGCACATTTCATGTCTCATGCTGATGATCAACCTTTGGACAGACTCCTTAGGAAACTAGGAATAGGAAGAGATTAGTGAGATAGAATAACCATGGGGTTTTTTGATGGTTTTCTTGACATCTGTCCACTTCAATACTTTCTGGTTGAACTTGTTTTTCAGTTTCCTTATAGTGGGATTTTATTTTACCTTTTTTATATCTAGTACTTGTTTTCATATTCTAATAGTGGGATCTATATGTATGCATGAATGATTTTTCATTCAATTTACTTTTCAGCATTATATGGTCTTGGAGATGTGTGTGTGTGTGTAGGTACATTAGGCTAAGGCCTCCTATGTGAGTGATCTGCCTACTCAATGCTAGTCACCGGCACCTTTCCTATTAGAGGTTGGCATGGGATAGTAATGACATTGGCCCCATTAGTATTGTTCATGATATTAAATTCCATATAAATTAACACCCTGATATTTTATGAAATATCGTTTATCTTTCCAATAAATTAAATTTCTTCAATTTCTTGTGTTACATTAAAAATTATATTTTAGCGAAACATAATATACTATTAATATTATTATTTAAACATGAATATTATAACCTATCCATTAATTTTAGCTATATGAATAGGAATAAAAACAATTTGAAAATCTATTATACATTTTTTATATAAATAAAACATACTGATTAAAATTACATAATTATTTTAGAAAATTATTTATATTCTTCAAAAATATTTTTTTCTACAAAAATGTTTTTATTTATTTTTGTGAAAAATAATAAAATTAATTTTTTCCATAATTATATAATTTGTAGTTACAAAATAACATCATTATTTTAATTAACATTACATAATTATCTTAGATTTAGTTTTTTATAATTTTCTTAGAAGAATATTTCTTGATGAATAGTGAAAATTTCTAATTTATTTTGAAAATTATATTTTTATTAAATGATTTATAAAGTTATATACATTTATAAAAACAAATAAAAGTAAAATTTGATCACCAAGGATATTTTTAATCTTATTTATCTCATTGGAATCAATTTTATGTTGAATTTTGATATAAAAATGTTTTCTACTTACGATAGTTTTTTCTTTGGAAACCCATTTTATCATCATGTCTATAGATTTAATTTTAAATTAAATTATTCCAATTATTTGAATTCAATTTTAAAATAATGGATTCCATAATTTGATTCAAAATAATTAATATTATATTAAAAATCAACATAATTATTAGTGATAATGAATAGTAAAATCATTAATTATTAATTATTGTGGTTAATGTTAAAATGGTTTTTCCATTTGAAAAAAAAAATATGTGTTTTAAATAAAATAAAAACTTAATTGACTCTTATTTTATCGAACTATTTTGAAATTATATAATCTATTATTTTTTAATGATTTAATTGGGATCCTTATGTCATGTGTAAGGTGTGTGTATAATGATTCCATTACAAAATTTTGAAGCATGTCCTCTCCCCCACTTATATAAGAGAACCCCCTCTTCTATCCTATTCATACTTCCAAATACTTTTGGTTCATGAAATCTTTTAAGAATAAAATAATTCTATTACTATTTTCTATAGACCTTATTTGGATTATTAAACCCTCTTAGAAAGGATTTTGCTTCAAACTTAAGGAGGTCATCCAAAGAAGTTGCATTGTACTCAAACGAGTGTTTTTATTTCATTTATTTTTAAAAATAATTCAAATATTCATGAACTAGGATAATATAATAGCATAATTTTATTACTTATAATTATATTTTATTATATTAATTTAATAACTTATATTCTTCTTCTCTCTAATAAAATGGGGAATGAAATAGTTGATCATGTGTACGAAGGACTATCACCTCTTGAACTGATGTAATTCATTTTACATCATTGCAACTCACTACTAGAGTTAATTATGGATTAAATTTATATATATGATATTTATAATTTATTCATACTAAAATAAATATAATATCACATCTACCTTCATACCTTTCAATTCGTTGGAAAATGATAACCTCACTCATGCATACACGGCTCCAGGAAGTAATGTGATTCATTTTACATTTTATTTCCAATTATTGGTAATAAGGATAGATTTAAGGAAAATAAATTATGTCTATAAAATATAAATTATTCTTTATATGTGATATATTTTTTACCTATCTTTCATTCCATCTGTGAATAAATTAGAAATGTAGTTCATGAGTTTATATAGCATAAAGTCTCTAGGAACAGTGGAATTCATTTTCAATCTATAACATTAATGGATTATTAAAAATGCATATATAATGAATATATATGATATTTATATCATGGTTAAAACTATTTATACTATGGAACCATGATCAATGTCAAAGTAACTAAAATACCAAACCAAAACTTACTTGAAAAATAGAGCAGTTATTTCCCAAAAATGTGTATCTAAAAAATGAATTGATAACAAATGGGTGATAAAATGTTATAAGTAAATAATATATATTTGAATATTTTTAATAATATATTTATAATAAACATATATTTATTATACATGAGGTTTTCACTTGTATAAATAAATTTGAGACTTGAGGTAAGGTGTTTCAGTCTCACTTTTATTTTTTGTGGGAAACACGACATGTTCTACACTTTTTTCTTTTCTATTGTGTTTATACTTTCCATTAATTTATTTAATTATTATTTTAATTAAAATTATGGTATATTCATATCCATATATGTTTTTTTCATTCCTGGGTATTAAGATTCAAACATTACAAAAGTGGTAAAAATTTTATGTTTCAATCTCATTGTTTACCGAGATTGTTTATGATTAAGTTCCCAATGATGAAATATTATTATATATATATATAATCCCATGAATTTTATTATACTATTTTTATTTTTGGAGAACATATTTTCTTTTTCATTTCCCTCTATTAAGTAAATAATTATACTAAATGAACGTTTTTAATGAAATCAACATTATCACTTTCTTACATCAAAAATACTTTCTCTTCCATTTCCATATTCATAAAAACGGTTTAAATAATGTTTATAAAACACTTAAAATATTTTCTAAAGTTATATTTACCCATTTTTTTAAAAAAATTGTTTAAAATGAATATTCATAATTTTTTACAAAAAAATGTGCATTTTTATTTTTACCAAAAATGTAAAATGAATATTAGTATTAACATAAAAGACATAAATGGTATTTTATGCTATTATGATTGATAAATGACGTAACTATTACCTTAAAAGTTTAGAAGGTAATTTTTAAAGAAAATATTTTCTATAATATTAACAAAAAAATGATAATTTAAATAAGAGATTTGAAAAATTAAAGGATATTTTCCTTAAGAATGTTTTAATGATATTTTTATAGAATTTCTATTCATCAATGAAAAGAATTTTTTTTTATTTAGTATGTTTTACTGGGAATATGATATACTAGTACCATCCATATTATTTCTTTGGATGCTTTATGATTATGACTATAACATGTTTATGAATCCTTTTTCTTTCCCTTGGGTTAAACTATGATGAATATTTTCTGAAAACTATATCGTTCCCATGGGTTATACTATGATGTAATGTTTATAAAACCTATTTCTTTTCTATGAGTTATTTTATTACGAAATTACTATTAAATCCATTTCATTTAAATGTGTTATTATGTAATAAAATATTTATGATCATATGGAACACATATATATGATTTTCATTATGTGACGGGTTCGGCCTATATCTCCATCCAATGCATTGGGTAATGATTAATTCTCTATGAACTCAAAGGGTACATAAGCTGTTATCCCTTTCCTAAAAGGGGGTACACTGGTTGTTATCCCAATCCCAAAATAGGATATATACTTGGTTACCCCAATCCCAATGTAGGTACACAATTGGTTATCCCAATCGTAAAAGTTTATGAATGTGTTGGTGGCAATCAATGACATATGGTTTTATATTCTTATTTATATTCTGAAAATCAATATATTAATCCTATTTTAATCTCCCATGGATTATGTTCTTCTATACATTTATGATTCCTGTATTATGAAATTCAATGTTTATTATATCATTCGATTTTATGATCTATAATATATAACGGTTGGTTTCCAAATTTTATACTCATGTACTCATACTGTTATGCTCATTTTATGTTGATATGCCCCTAGTTTATACATGATGAGCATTTGAGATCAACCCATATTATGATTCCTTTCCCCATATTATGAATAAAGATATTATGAATGATATATATAATAAGGATAATATTTATAAAGAACGTAGTGGGAGATGATAAACATCACCTATGAACTAGTTGTTTCTATATCCAAGTTTCCAAAATCTCTAGAACTATACGATTATGGAAAGGATCATTATGTTATTTATTGAATATTAATATTTTAAGATGTAATATCTAGGTATAAAAATTAAGGGTCAATATATGCTACCTTCTTGGAAACCACATGGAAATTTCCTAAAAATAATAAAATGACAAAGTCATTCCCACAAAACAATGATTACAAATAACCTTAAATTTGAAGGTGGGATATGATACGGTCAAAATATGGATATAAAATAGTATTTTGGAAAGTTTAATTATCAAAATTACTAATATATTTTAGTTTAACCCCCCCGCCCCCATACAGTAAACACATTTTAAACTTAACCAGGGTAATTAATTTTTACTATTTTACTATTCATTATGATAATAACATTTTTGTACTTTTTACCAAATATTGATTGTGATGATTAAAAATACAGAATAAATATTAAAAAATAATATATATATATATATATATATTTGATATAATTTAACTCAAAATTGAACCCAAAAATCAAATCAAAAAATAGTTTCTCAAGAAATGCATTTTTCAAGCTTAAGATGATCTTATATATCTATATAACTAATAAAAAAATTAGATGGATTTAAATTAATATAGTAAGATATATAATATATATTTTAAATTTAAATCATACATCATTAATGATTATTTAAATTAATTAAAATCGATAAAAATATTCATTTTTAAATAAAAACAATTTTCTAAAAAAAATTGTATCCTGAAAAATAATCTATTTTAACTAGAAATGTTCTTAAACTTATTTATAGTAATTTTATTGTAAATAAATTATTAATTAAACATATTATAATATATTATTATAAATAAATTTATGAATAGTAAAATACTACATATTTTAATATTCATAAAAGCTTATTTCTAATGGAAATTTTCAAAAAAACCCATTCTAGGGTTATTTTCACTTGGTATGTTTAAAATAAAAATCCATCCGATCAAATTAGATTTTTTGTATCATTAAAAAATAAAATGTATATTTTATTATTGTTTTATTAAAATATAATTTTCACTTACCATACATGAGGCTTGGGTGTTAGAAAATAACCCTTATGTATCACCCATATTGAATCATAAGTGTACCATTTGACACAAAAAATCCGTTAAGTAATGTCCATAATTCTTTAAAATGACCCATACATATTGATAAGTTAAAAAAATTTCAATAAGTAAAAGTAATATATTGAAAAAAAATATTAACTAGTTCATATTTAAGATATTATCCCTTTTTTGAATCTTTTATACATAAGAGTCTTTACCCCACAAATAAAATTAAATTGATCTAATAATTTTTTGTATGTAAAACTAAATAATCTTTGTGTATGAGTTCTCCCATAGTGAAAAAATAATTTTTACTTTTTTTTGCATGAATCATAAATTATGATTTATAATTTCATTATCAATCATTAATTCCTAAAAATTGGAAATTTTGAAATATAAAAAAAAACATCACCCAAACATAATGTGCACTATATTATGAGTAATTTAAATTAAATTAAGTGATGAAAAACATCATGCATGAATTAAATAATAATTAAATGTCTTAAAATTATTAAAAAATGAGAAACATTTATAGGTGAAAAAAATGTGTTCTATGCAACTAATATTTTAAAATTATAATTCTTGTCCCTTGTTTTTATAAATGTGGGTGTGGATAGACTGATTTTTAAAGTGGTAAACGTCCACATGACTTGAAACCAACTTATGTGATTATTTATTTTTAATATTCATACTAACCCATCCCTCTATTTTATTTCACATTTCTTACACTTCCTGGAAATCTTTAGATGATAAAATTACTATGATAAAATTTGATCATTCATAGTCGTCATCATCAATATATTCTTTTTGGGAGTTCTTAGCCTCACAATAATCCCCCCCCCCCTCAATTATTATATTAAAATATAATTAGGTGGGGGAACTAAAACATTTTTTTTATTTATGTATAGATGTGTAGTAATCATTATTCAGTTTTGATAGAAAAATATTGATATTTTTCTAATAAAGATAGTAATTTTTTTGTAATTGAAAAGGTAGGGGGAGTTTATATTCATATATTTGTTTAATAATATCCTTAATATTGAGTGATATTATTTTCAAGATATTATTCTTATGTGATATTTAAGTTTAAATATTTGAATATCCTATCTAAATTTGTTCATGATCATAAAAATTAAATGATGGAAGAATATCAAAAATGAAAATGATGATAATAATCTAGAAACTATTTCATATGAAAGTGTATTGAACTGTTAATTATTATTTAATGATTTTTGATTACTATTATATGTTTGTAATTTATATTTATGTCTTTTTTAAACCTATATAAATTTAATGGAGTAATCATCCCAGAATGTATATGTTCATTTCTAGAAATATTATTAATGTTCTAACATGTATTAACTTTTCTCTCTGTGTTCTTGAATGAAATTTATGAGTCTTATTGTTTCTCTTGTTATTTATTATTGAAATTAATTTTTTAAATATATATATATATTATATTAAAACCCTTTAGATGAATTATTTTAAACATGTTATAGTTATTATATAAAGTATCTTATTTGATATTAATTTTCTAATATCGGTCTGATATGGTTGGTGATGGATTGGTAATAAGGATACAAAGAAAAGATGGAGACAATAATGAATGGGGGGATCAATTTAATAGCCTTATTTGTTTCATTTATACTAAATGAATTATTTTATTTTCCTATTTACGATTTTTTATTACTCATTTATTTTTGGGAATATTATTCCTAGATATAGTAATAGATGTATCTTAATTTCTATAAATATTGAACAGAAACTAAACTATGAATTAATTAAAAGGGGATGGTTTATAATGATTAAATGTAGATGAATTTGTGTTAATGAATATAGAATGATTAAAATATTACAGTATCATGGATTTGAATATAATACTTTATTTACAATCTTAGGCTTATTGATTTATATAAATATTTCTCTAGGATAATAAAAGATTATTATATATTGAATGGTAGTTGATTATTATTAAATGATTATTGAATGTATTTGTCTTTAATTATTATGTTCATATAATATAGCTTCTTATTCTTTATTAATGGTTGTTGGGTTTTAATTTTTGATGTTAACTATTGATTGAGTAAAGGGTTATATAGTTTTCCAAAGAATGGTTGTTTGTTATATATATCGTTATTTTTTGTTATTTATTTTATTCCACCTATGTTGGTTGGGAAAACTGATACCCATATTTTTACCTATCTTCTTTTGTTTCAAAATGTATAGGTTCCTTATAGAATTGATTTTTGAATATTACTCCTACCCCTCCCAAAAATATGTGTAGATTGAATGTACGAAAATTTTTTCTATAGTGTGTTATAGATATATGAAATATGTGCAAGTATTCTATAATGTCTCTCTATTATAGAATATATGTATATGTGGAAAATATTTTCTTAGGTTTATAATTTGTAATGTATCAAGATAAAAATGGATTATGGTTACTATGCCTGAACTTATGAAAATGCAATAATGGATTAATGTATATTGTGTATTTACATGGGTTTTGATGGATCCCAATTTTATTATATGATTATGGGGATGTATTGATGATGCATCTAGGGTTTTGTGGAAGTGGATATTGGATGTTATCATGGATGTTTATTATGACTTATAGAGGATATAAAATTGGTAGTACATAGTTCATTGGGGATTAGGGTGACTCGTTTAGTGGCTAAGTGGGAGTGACGTACCCTTCTAATATACATGATTTATTAATATTTGAATAATTTTTGTGAATTTCTTCGTGAGTGGGCCTTAGTTCTGATGGGAATACAGTTCACCTGATTTCAGAAACAAGTTTATTTCTCTATTTATACACTCTATATTTATTATGATTCTTTCACAATTTCATAAGAGATTCCAAGGAGGATCCTGGTGAGTATAAGTATAAGAACACTCATATATATATATATATATATTAATATCACAGTACAATAATGGTGACCACTTTGGATGTTACTAGCTCATGGAGTGGTTTTTAGTTATGGGTTCTCATGGTTATTTTCATAGGACTTGTTGTGTTGTATATTTTTTAGGTATTCGCTGTATGATATTTCATATAAAGTGGTTGTGTTACTTGTTTATATTTATGGAGTTTATTATTTATTTCATTATCATATCCTAGATATTTTGGGTTATACCTTTGTGTGTGTGTGTGTGTTTTATACTTGTACTACTAGTTGTCAACATGTGTCCTACTAGAGGAATTCGTCAAGGGTAACTCTTTTTTCATTATTGGATTTGAAAGGGTCCCAGTAGGGTAGGTCGTGAAAAAACGGTATCAAATATTTTGGTTGAGATATAGGATAGTGTTCAGGAATATTAATTGGTGAATATTTCATGGGTTTTTAGGGAAATAATTTTTGTCCATTTTATTCTGTGATATAAGAAATTGAGTCTGATTATGACAAGGATTTTAGGGCCCCTTATGATCCAATTTATGTTCCTTAAGTTTAATGAACATACTAAGATAAGTGATAGTGCTTTTGGGATATTGATTTTGTTGAGGTCAAATATCAGGATTGTTCATGAATATGTTTTAATTGGGTAGATAATGGGTAATAGGATTACTCTAAACATATTAATATTAATCATTTCATGTTGTTGGGTTAGGAGTCCTCTAATAATTTCTATTTTTTGGTATGGATCTAGGTCGACATCCCCATTCGGATCAACCTACAGATGTTTTCTAATATGAAATATATTATCATCATGGAGTTGAAGTAAATTATTACAAAACATGTAGGAACATGATTTATGTGTTTCAATATCAATGCTTGAAGAATTATGAGGGCTCTACTTTTGATCATTAGATAGAGATATTGTTCGAGGATGTAGAGATTGTATGTGGGTGGATTCACTATAAGAGGGCACTAGATTACATTATCTATTAGTATAATGTAATGAGCTTACTATTAGTGGTGGATTATATTCATCGTTAACTGTGAGGAGTTAGAAGTTTCTTCTGATAAGATAAGTGATCAATTCCATTCTAGGATCCTTTCTTCTATTATGAAGTTTTCATGTTGTTATGAGATGATTACCCTTTTCTAGGAAAATTATCACATGTGAGTGTTTGGTATTTGATTCAATAAACTTATACATTATGATCAAGATATTATAAATGATGATAAAACCATAGTTATGTATTTTTAAAAGGATTTTAATTCATAGATCTAGTTTAAGGTCCCCTCATTCACATTGTCAATGTTTCCTGAGTTACTAGTGAAGGAATATGTTAACAAGAGGATTTTGGATCAGAACAAACTATCCTGAGAGGTATGTATTCATGAATCCCTATAGAGTTGAACTATCACTAGAGTATATATGATTCTATGATATTAAATGATTCTGATATAAAGGAGTCGTATTCATCCATCATTATCACATTTTACTTGAGATGGTAGTTCTGTAACCCCTTTAGAGAGATCATATGTTTATTTATTTTAATGTAGAGGTTGTGTCAACAAGAATATTGAGTGACTGACCTACCTTGAGTTTCAATGTGGATCTATAATCCTACTTCAATATTATCCATTATAGTATTATTTTCCAATGCAACAATAGTATTACTATCAGGGATCTATATGTGTGGGTTAGCATCAAGAAGATGGGTTAGTAAGAGAACAAACATGTAATTCCCCTTACCCTTACAGACATATATCGTAGTATTCCCATAGTGGTAGTCACAAAAAATTAAAAAAGGATGGAGAGAATGGAATATATTCATGCCTTAGAGTTCCTAGGAGTATGAGAGTAAGATTTTTTTAAAGAATTATCTATTTATATTCTATTTGGAAATATACCTTGTTTGATTTAATAGATATAAAATCCTTTATTTCACCCACTCTAGTCCTGAATCTGGGATATAAGATTCATAAGATTCCAATTCCATTTCTGTTGACTGCACTAATTTGTGTCTATGTTATCTTATATGATGTTTTTAGTGATTTTGATATTATTGTTTTTTTAAAGTATCATTATTTGGGATAGTTTCAATATTTATGGATAATTTCATACGATGTCATCATCAAAATGGAATGGATATTTATAGTGATTTCATTGAGGGGTGAGTTATATTATTCAATTTAGATGGATACCATGTTGTGTTCATTGGAAAGAGAGATCGTCATATAGGTTATATTCATGTCAAGTCCTTCTCATCCATGATATATGAGTTGGAAATGATATTTTTATAGGTCTATCCAATTTTTTTTCCTAAGGTTGAGGAAGTGTTCCATAATTTATTTCCAAAATAGGTTGTGATGATACCCCCTAAATGAGTAATTGAATTTTTGATAGTGAAGTATTTAGGTTCCTCTATAATATTGATTTATCCATATAGGATGGAAACATCATATATTAGATTTTCATCTCCATATTAATGATCTTCTATAGAGGGGTTTTATTTAGAATGTTGTATCACCTTGGGGTATAATTTTCTTGTTCATGAAGAAGGAATTTGGATATTTTTTACTACATATTAATTGTCAACCTTTGAATTAAGTGAATGTGAAGAACTATAGACCCTTTTCAGGGATTCATAATTTATTCAATTAGTTAAAGGGATTTACTTAGTTCTTAAATATTGATCTATGGATTGTATATCATCAGATGTTGGTGAAAGAAAAACATATTTTGATGATAGGATTCATGTGTTTTTATAAGCATTATGTGTTCATGGTAATGACCTTTAGGATCATGAATCTACCATCCATGTTTGTAAGAATGATGAAATATGTGTTTCATAAGTTCATGTATAGGGTTTTTTTCTGATTGTTAATAACCTAATGTATTCTACATCTAATAATGTGAATATAGAGCATATGTGAGCCATTATTGAGGTCCTCTAGCATCATCAGTGGTTTGGGAAGTTATTGAAGAGTAATGTTTTGGTCCCTTATGTTTATTTCGTGGTAAATGTCATATATTAGTGGGGAGTAGTTGTGTATCCTTTTAATATTTAGATGGTTATTTCTTTGGTATCCCTTAAGAATGTTACTTAGGATTGGATTTTTCAAGGTATTTTATGCTATTACAAGAGATTATTTCCTGAATTTATTAGATTGTGACTCATATAATAGCCTTGACCAGTACATATCAACTTTTTATGTGGAGTGACCATTTTCAGTTTAATATTGTGTGTTCTAAGAAGAGGATAGTCAGTGATTATATTCTCAATCTACTATATGGAGGGGCTATGGTTGAGATAAATTATGATCATTTGGGGATTGGATTGGGTTGTGTTCTAATATAGTAGGGAGTATTCATTTCTTATGGGTCTTATTAGGTAGGAACCCATTAACATAACTATGCTTCCCATGATATTGAGCATATTTCAGTCATTTTTTCTTTGAATTTTTGGAAGAGCTATCCCATTGATGAGAACTTCTTGGTGTTAAAATAACAAAATATTTTGATATATGCCTTCTCCCATTTTGATTTTAACTAGCAGTAGTGATGGTGTATAAAATTATTTGTGGATGATGAATTTAAGATTTTCTATATTTTGAGGAAATGGAATGTTGATTTTGATTTACTAAGAATAGAATCACATTGTGATAATATTCATGAGTCTAGGGATGCTTGGAGAGTGAATGAGTATCTTATAGTGGTGCAACATGATATGGGGTAAGATTTTTGTAGAGGGTTTCTCTATCAGTTTACTATGTATTCATCCTTGGTTTTGTGATTGGATTATTATTAACTGGGATATATCGAGGTATAAGTTTAGAGGGGTTTTTATCGTGATTATCTTAAGGTGTGATCTAAATATTATTTTCATTTACTATTATTCTAGGAATGTATCTTCTTCCCCCAATGATGTGAGAGGTTATTCTTTAAGAGTTTCATATATCCCCCTTATTAGTACATTCCAGTGTGAATGATATTTCCCTTATATGAGGAGTTAGTTTTGGTGGTCTAGTATGAAGTATTCTGTTGCAGAGTTAGTATCTCAGTGTTTGGTCATCCAGCAGGTTAAGGATAAATATTGTGATCCTATTTTGTTGATTTATACATTAAATGTTCTATGGTTTATGTGGGAGGATATTTTGAAAGATTTCATCACCATTTTACCTTATTCTTTGGGTGCATATGATGTTATTTATGTGTTTTTATACCATTTGTTGAAGTTGGGTCACATATAGACAATTAAGTGGTCAAGATCAATGCATGTATTGGAAAGGTAGTATTTGGAAGATATTATAAGGCTGAATGGGATTATTAAGACAACCATCTCTGGTCATGATAAATGTTTTATTCATTAAGTGTGGATGGGTATCCAAAGTTTTATTTCCTCTCAATTATGCCTCATCTACACTTCTCATCCATAAATTAAATGTTAGAAAAATGAGACTATCTAGACCATGGAAGACATGTTGTTTTCATGAATTATAGATTTGGGAGGTTGATGGGTGAACCACCTACCCTTGGTATAGTGTTTTTAATATAATCAATATCACTCCACCAATGTTATGACTTCATTTTATGTTTTCTATGGTTATACTTTTTCATATTATCAGTATGTTGGATGGAGGCTGGAATGTCAGTTATTCTCATAGTGTAATATTTTCAAAGCTTCTGGTAGAAGGTGAAAGTTTTCGGTTAGAAGATGAAAGAATATCAGTACAATAAAAAATTATATAATGACATAAGAGGAGGACATTATAGTTTAATTTTTGATATCATGTGTTCTTAAAGGTATATCTTGATCATGGAATAAAAATGCTTAGTCATGGGTTTAATCATTACAGTAATTTTTTGTGCATTTAGGGATTTTATAGAACATTAGTAGAGTTTTGTATCAATTAGAACTACCCATGAAAAAGGACTAGATCCATGATATTATCAACATATCACAAATTCATAGATATCTCCATGATGGTTCATATTCTATTTCATAGGTTGAGATTGAGGTTAAAGATGATGGGTCATTTAAGGAGAGACATATTGTGATTTTGGACCACCAAGAGATGGTGTTCTATAGGTGTGTTATTCCCTTAGTGTCTTATTATAGCATAGTGATTTATAGGAGTTAACTTGTGAATGTGAGTCATAAATTTTCACTCAATATATTGAGGTATTTTATGATTAAATTTGATGAGATGATATGTATGTTATTTTAATTATTAATTATAAAATTATTGATGTTGTGTGATTTTTTTCTCTTTCCCTTATGATGTATTTTTTGTAATTTTATTATAGAAGGATCCTTCATTGAGAGGTATCTCATGTATTATTTTTTAATGATTTTTAGTTTTTCTATTTTTTCTTCCATTGATTGATTAGGATTCATAAGGATGAGAATAGTTTCAGAGAAATTTTATGCAGGGGTAAAAGTTTCCTTAAACCCTTCCTTTTGTTATTTATTGGGTGTTTAGGAATTTTGAGAATGTTTATAGTAGTTTTGGTGGTTTGGAATGGTTTATGTCTTTTTAAAATGAGGTTTTTAAGTAATTCAATAATTTTTGGGTTCTAGATTCATTTTTTACTATGTCTAGTATGACCTTTATATAATCTCTTTACCATTGAGATTGACGTTATATGTTTCCTTTATCACAAAGTAAACCTTATATATGACCCGCAATGAGCCTTATGTATCCAATTTATCATAAAAATACCCTTATAAATTTCCCTTCCCTATTTAAAATTACCATATATTTGGAATATTATTTCCAATTTTCAATGAATAATATTTAATGGTTAATATAAAATTTTCATAAATTGAAATATAGAGTCCTTAGAAATACATTAGAGCTAATTCATTTACTGAATTTTTAATATGTAAGATTCTTTAGCTCGAGAAAAAAATTAAATCCCTTTACTGATTTTTTGTACATAAAAGTAATTAATCTATGTGTCACATTTTCACCTAGAAAAAGTCCTTAATTTTCCTTGGATGGACTGAATCATATTTTATGATAATTAATTTCACTAGAAATCATAAAACCATAAAACAAATTGATAAATATATATCAAAAAATAAATCCCATGTTCGTACATGGTTAATTATGTATTTTTAATAATCTAAATTGTATAAAGTGATGATAAACATCATTCCCATTTTAAAAAAGAATTAATATATCTAGCCTAAATTTTAAAAAAAATGAGAAATATTTATAGGACAACCATAATGAAGTTCATGTAACAAATATTATAAATATAAAATTTCCCTCTCTTGTTTGTATCTAAATCAGGTAGTGATTTATGGAGTCTTAAAAAGGAAACATCAATGTGAGTCAAATCCAACTATCATTCATTTTTTATTTTAATACTTGGAAAAACACTTCCCTCTATTTCATTCAATGTGTCTATGAAATCCTATGTGACATGACGATTAGAGAATTCTGGTCACCTTTAATTAGTTTTGGTCCTCAATTTCATGACAAATCCCTCATGAGTTCTCTCTCTCTCTATCTATTTTTTTCACAGCAATAAAATAGTATAGGTGATCCGTAAATTGTTCTATTTATTTATTTGTAGGTGTGGGATTATAATTTTTACACCGGTCATGTCATTTTTTATAAATTTTATATTATATTATGTTATTTAGGATCTTATTATGTTTTTTAAAAATTTAAAGATTTTAATTTAATCCCTTTATAGATTTTTTGGAGTCACACTCTTACCTCATGGTTATGTCAACCATGTAACCTCTCCTAGGGAAACCATGTGGGGTGTGTGGGTAATCCAATATGGTCTATATTGTGAATGAACAGATTGGTATACTATTTTGATTAAACATATTAGTTTCCAAATAGTTTAATTATTTGAATTTAATGATTTTTTCTTCCACATTTTTATTCAAAATATCACCAATTTATCTCCATCTCATTTAGACAGACTAGGGATTGTGTGAGGATCTCTTTCTCCTTCCACCTTTATTTTGATATCCTTCATCCTTGATTCCAAGAAAATTTCTCTCAATAATTTATTATATTCCTCTTATTATTCTATACTTACTTCCTTTATCTTTATTTAATTATCTCCCATAAACAATAAAGGAATTTTTGGGAAATTTTATGTCATGGGATCGATATAATTATAGGGATATTTATGTCTAGGTCATGTAGACATAGTTATCTTATCTAGTTTGGAATTCTCCATTGAAGGTGAAACCTTATTATTTGTTTCTAGCCTGATTAATGTTAGTATTTCTGAAATATCTCCTTTATTAAACAATTAATTGAATTATTTTTTGTTAGGAACTTTTTTTAAATTAAATTATAATAATATATGTTGATTGGATAAAAACATAAATTTCTTTCCTGAGTTTCATTATCTTGGCATGAAGGTTTTCATTGATTGATCTAGATTTTATTTTGGAATAAATTTTATTGCTGTTACAAGACACATAAGAAATGATAAAAGGGGTTTTATTAAATGGTTTTTAAGGAAATTGTATCCTTTGGCTTAATTTTATTAATTTCAAAGGAAATTGGGATGATTTTCAAAGGTTACTTCAAGTTTTAAAAAATTTTGTCTCTAAATTGTTTCGAATTATTGATATTTTTTAATTTCAAATAAATGGAAAAATCATCAGCATCCTAATCTTTATTCTATTAAAGGCATGTTCATACCATTATAATGGATTCATATCTTGTGAGGCTCACATTTGTCTTCCCTTATGTAGGTTGTACCTATTATTTTTTTTATTAGGTTCTAATTGATGTGTGGTGTGAACTTGGGTTTTTCTATGTGAGGGTGTTGGAGGTGAGGTGTGGGATATTTGTGAGCTCATTAATTAATTTATTTCAATTTAATTATAACCTAGAAACTTATTTTTTTGTTCATGCTGATTCTATGTAACTTTTTAGAGTCCTAGATCAATGAAAACTTCAGTTGAGATTTTGTCTAGCTTGAATGGAATCGGGTAGCTAAGAGTCTATGTTTGTTCCCTTAGGTTAGCTTCCCACTCTTTGGATGGTGTTAGGGACCTAGTAGTTTGAAAAGACTACCAATATGGCCAGTTTATTGTAGGTTATCCTAGGGATCTTTTCTACTATTGAGGATTGTATTACATGAGTTCCTAGGTTAGTATCCCATGACCCATATGCCTTGAAAGGTTGTTCCATTTACAGGATTTCCATTTCTCTACATTTTGTATCCTCTCATGCTTGTTTATAGTGGAATATCAAATGTTATTGTTTATTTTCTAAGACTTATTTTCTTTTTTCTTTTAGATTGATTGTGATATTTTTATCCATGGGTGGGTATATTCTCAAAATATTTTTCTTGATTAATTTTAAAATATATTTAGTGAAAAAGGGTATTTGGTTATATTTTCAAGAAAGTTCATGAAATATATTTCAAATAGAATTTTTATTATTTTTTATTAGAAAAAAAATATTGTATTTAAGATGATGAAATTGTTTTAGTTCACTAAATAAGAATCAAGATCTATTTTCATTATGAGTTATAAAATGAAAAATATTATTTTCATTGTTGTATTTTAAATTTAAAACCCTGAAATACTTATATAGAAAGAAATAGTATAGACATTGTTGGTGGTGACCATGAAAAATATATAGATCTTTCCAATATATATTCTAGGTTCCAGGTTTCAACTTGAATAGTGATTTTTTATTTTGGCTCATGATGGTTGAGTTCAAATGTGGTGTGTAATTGGATGTTTCATAGATTTGGCTTCGGGCTGGGTTCATTTATTTTATTTTCAATATAGTGATATATCATTCAAGATGACCATCCTTTTATCTTCTCAATACTTATTTTATTATTCCCTTTTATTCCATTTGATATATTTCTTATGGATTATGTATAATATTTATGCAAATGGGTTGAATAATTTTTTTGGGTTATGATCTTTTGGTCTGTCGGTTTATTTTTTGTTATGATCACATGATATTTCTTAAATTTCCAATATATGGTTGGTATATACTTTATTTTTTGTAAATAATATGATTTTTCATTAACTATGATATAAGGGATAAACCCTTCCAAATTTTCCTGCAATGATTCCTATGAACTATTTTACAGGATGTAGGGATCAGGAATACCCTTCAGGCCAAGTGCTGGATCAAGTCAGGACAATTGATGTTAAAGGTGGGATCTTAGTCTGGTTAAATAAAAATAGGGTTTAATTGTAGTTTCACTAACAGCCTAGATTTTAGAGAGTTATATAATATTTTTTTGGGAATGTTAGTGTAGTTTTGAGATAGGGATATCATAACTCAAGATGTACGTATCGAAGAGTCCCTTATGCTCACTTTCTCATTCAGAAATTTTATTTTCCATGGTTATTCAGGACATGAGTATTTTATTTTGATTTCATTATTGACTATTGTTAGTTTATTTTTATATATATTTATGTGGATACCCAATGAGTTTGTTATTTGGTTTTGGGTGTCTCGTGAAATTTTAGGATTAAAATAGAAGTCTTACTTGAGAAACATGGTTAGCTCGTATGGCATATGAAATAGTGTCAAGCCTTTAAATATTATTCTACAATATTATTAAATTATATCTCAGTATTTTATCATTAATTGAAAGACTATGTGCACAAAATATTCACATCTCTACATCCATTGTAAATTTTATGAGTTGATCAATCTTGGTTATTAATTTCTTCTAAAGAGGTTCTATCTTGTTGGTTATAGATTAAATAGTGTTTTTATAGTGTTTTAATATATTCTAGATGGATTTTTTTGAATTATTATTTGTTAATTTTCATTTCTTATTAGTGTTTCATTTTTAGATATCGGATGTTCTGTGATTGTGTTTATTTATAAATATAGTTCTGATGGGTTGTTTGAGAAAAAAATTCAATTTTTCCTACAAAATATTTTCTAATTTGAGTTATATTAATATTATTTTTGGAAAAAAAATTTTGAAATTAGGATGAGATTTATTGTAATTTTTTTTAATGGATTTATGATATAATTCGTATCTAAATTTGGAATGGATTCGAAAAATGGTTTTAATCATGTAATGAACTTTTTAACTAGTTTTATTTGCATTTTAAAATGGAAGAGGGAATGTTTCCAAGGTTGTTCTATTTTAAAAATATTGGTGATTGGTTTATATAAACTATTTCTTGGTAAAATAAATTTCTAAAAATATCTTCAACAGGATTTTGTTATTTTAATATCTTTTATGATGTTTGATTTAATTGTTTCTTTTTATTTTTGGTTTGTCCCTTATGTGTAATGGTACCTTGAGTATAAATTGTAAGACATGAATTTCATGATTTTATATATTGTTTTAAATTATTATGCCTCCTAGAATGCTTGGTAAATGAATGAGAATGTTTGTATATCAGTTCATCTTTAAGGTGGGACCTCTGATTAAATAGAGGAGCTCCCTTCTGTTCCAAAAACAACCTGGACTCTTAATGAATTTCTGGGCTCATAATATTTCTTATCCTTGAATCATATAAAGGAGTTTTTGAAAAATACTTTTGGGATAGTGATCATTTTTCCTTAATTAGTCAACTATTATTCTTCAAATTTTATTCTTATATAGGTGTTTCCTGGTTTACTACCGAATTATACCTTTTCTTATATTCCAAGAATATTCCTAGGATGTTTTTAAGTGGGGTTTATAGAAGAATAATTGTAGAGATGGTAAATTTTTTATACTTACTTTTCTATTTTGGATCTACAAAAATAATTTACGAGGTGATAATTGTCCTGTAATATGTTTATTTGATCACTTCTTGTGGATTTTGGTCATCGGGAGTATGACCTTAGGTGTTTGGTGAGATTTTTTCCTTACGGATTGGGTTCAGTGCTACAAATTTTGTGGTTAATAATGTTTAACAAGATTATATGAAACCATTGGGACAATTATCAAGTAATTAGGACCATGTTATCTGTTATATGGTAACCTTAGGGTTCGGGTTTTTTTAGAGGCCACCATGATATGGTGCCCCTTGGTTGAGGTCCTAGTTTACCCAGGTGAAGTGAGGTCTTGAGGTGAGTTCATGTTTTTATTCTTCTTTAAGATAAATTATGGTTCATTTTCCCATAATTTTCAGGTTATAATATCACTTATATATTATTTTGATAGTATTTATGTCAAAATTTAATTAAGGGGTTGTTTGGATTATCTTAGGGGTAGTATCTCTTTGAGATTTTGATCAGTTTCCTTAGGGCTAGTTCCTTATAAAAACTATTTCTCTGTCATTCCACCACTTTAAAAATTCATTAAATGGTGGTGAGGTAAGAATACATATCTGTTTCTTTGATTTTTTACATTATAAGGTCATGGTTTTCTTTTTCTTAGAGATATTGGTTTTGTTAGAGGTTGGACCCTTTCATTTGAAGACTTGGGTTGGATGGCCTTGTTTAATAGATTTGGATTTTTTCTTGTAAGTTGGATCCTTCTATGATTTCAGAAAACCACCTAACTTATGGATATATGTGTACATGTTCTTATATTTTATCACCATATATATTCAAAAGAAGTATTTTTTTGGTCATAATTCATTATTTTTAGGAGAATTGTGATACTCATTGTGTCATTATGGATTCATTTCATATTATTTTATTTTATTGATGGTTTCCAATATTTTAGTAACATTTTTATTTAAATTTGGGAACTTTTAAATTTTTTAGGGGTTGTACAGTTGTCCCTCATAGTTAGGTAATTTGTGTGGGGTCTCCAATGGAAACCATGTGGGGATTGTTAGTTTTCTAGTGTGGGCCATATAGTTATTGTACGGTTTGGTAAATCATATAGGATTACCAAAATAGTGTTCAAAGAGTTTAATTTTTGGAATTTTTGGATTTTACCCTCCTTTATTATAAGGCATAATTCTTTTTTGTTTTCCTTCACACATTCGAAAAGATAGGGGAATGTGTGGGGAGATTCTTCCCCATTATCCTCTTCTATTTGGATTGTCATATTTCATTATTGCAAGTATATTACTCTATATAATCCCTTATATCCCACTTCTTATTCTATATTTATTTCTATTATCTTTATTTTAATTCCCCTAATAAAATATATAGTTATTTTTATTCAAGATTATGGAATAGGATGGTGCTAATCATGTAGATTTTGATGTTTAGTGAATTTATACATCATTCCCTTCCCGAATTGGGTGTTCATCATTGAAAGCGATGCATTATTGTTGGTCTCCACCACATTGAGGAAGATTTCTCTATACACAATACTTTTTTTCATAATACATGTAATTGTTATTATTTTGAAACTTTTTTAAAATTAAACTATATAAATATATTATTATTGGCTGAAAGTTTAGTTTTGTTCATGTATTTTCGTGTCTTGGAATAAATGGTCTCATAGAAAGATTTTAGATGTCTTTTCAAATAAATGTTCTATGTGTTTGATGTCTATAAAACAAATTCAATGTGTTTTTATTAAATATTATGAATGGAAATAGATTATTTCTTCCTTGTTTTATAATGTGGTTGTGGTGGTTTTAAAATTGTTACAACTTGTTTGGTAAGGGTGTATTTCTAAGTAATTTAAAATAACTAAAATTATTCAATTTAAAATGAATGGAAAATGAATCAGAAACCTGCGGTAGGTTTTTTTTAAGTATCATTTGGAACATAAAATCAGTTGATATCTTGTGGGTCCTTATTTTATTTCTCCTTATATTTATTATTCTTGTTATAGATTTTTTATCAAGTGGTAATGAAGGTAGGATGTTAAAATTGGTTATTTTATGCAAGGATGATGGAGGTGAGATGTGGGATACTACTGTGATCATTTATATATTTATTTTTATTACTTTATCAGTGCCTTTAATTTTTGTTTTTTCAGGGAAATTATAGATAACTAATTATATTCCTAGATGAGTTCAAACTCTAGTTGATCTTGTGTGTAGCTATAGTGGAACTAGGAAGATGAGTGTGCTCAGTTGGACTCTCATGGTTGATTCTCACTCCTTGGATAGGGTTTGGGAATATCTACTTTAGTGGGACTTATATGATGGGTAGGTTCTTTTTGGTTGACTATAGGTTATTATCTCTAATTCATAACCCTATTACTTAAGTTCAAAGGATTTTATCCCATGATTCTCATGCATTGATAGGTGATTCCATATTGGGGATTTCCATTTTTATGCATGTTATACCCCCTTATTCTAATTGATAATTTCACCTCCAATGTTATTATTTATTTTCAATTTATTCTCTGATTTTATTTTCCCACATTGATTTTTAACTTTTTATCTATGGGTGTTTTGAAAATGTCTATAAAGCATAATTGTAAGTGATTTTTTGAAAAATATATTTTTTTCTTCATGAAATTTATTCAAATTTATTTAAAAAAGAATTATTAGGTTATGATGTTTTAAAATAAATTGGTTGTATTTGAATTGAGAAAATTTATTTATTTCCTGAAATAAGAATCATGAATGGTTTTCATTAGGAGTTATAAAATGTAAAATCTTATTTTAAGTATTGTATATCAAACCAACATCAATAACATGATTATATATAATGAAATTACATAGAATTACCTGAATTTATAGCTCGTACCTAGATATTTTATGAGTTCTAGTTTTCATCTAGATTGGGGATTTATTCCTTGGTCCTATAATGGGTTAGATATAATTTTTTGAGTAATCGAATGTTTCATAGAGTTGGATTCAAGATATCATTGTTTGTATTATTTTGGGTAGTATAACATACCTAATAAGTCCTCCAACCTAATATATATTCTCAATTTCTTTTATTATTTCTTGTTATGTCCTTCTATGTTGTTTTTTATGGATTATGTTGTATATTTACTTAAATGGGTTGGATCATGATCATTAGTTATGAATTTTTTATTCAGTATAATTAGTTTTGGTTACACTTACTTGATGTTTCATGGATTTATAATGTATTGATGGACCATGATGGATTTTTGATAAATTATATATTGTTATTCTAACATTGATTATATGTAAAAATCCTTACTAAGGAGCTCTCATTGATACCCAAATACTAACTGTTAACCCATTGGGATTGAGAACACCCTTTAGGCCTACTGGTGGGTTAGGCTGAGTGCTGGTTTATGTTGAAACAGGGGCCTCATTATTATAATCTTGTTTAATATTTTAGGGGTATATAATAATATTTACCTAATAAATATAATAATATAGTATGAATATAAAAGAAGGGGATTTGATACTAATTTTTATTTTGATAATGTCCATGATATTGAGTGATTTTATTTATGTCGTATTTTGTTATTATACTATTTCTATTTTAATATTATAATATCACATCTAAAACTTTTAAAGATCCTAAAAATGATAAAATATAAGAATATTGACAAATAAAATGATAATAATATACTAGGATTTTTTTTGAAAGAGAGTTGCATTTCCTAATGAAATTTAGTATTTGTGGATGTTGTTATCATTTGTTATTTTATGTTTATTTCTTGCTAAACCTAGATTATAATTAATTTAATAATTATATATTAAGGTATATTTTTATTTCAATAAATATTATTAGTTTTTTAATTATATAGGTTGTGATTTTCATATGCTTTCTTGCACTTGTTGAACATGGTTTTTTCTCTAGATATTTATTTCTAAAATTATTTTGTTGTAGCTTATATATATTAAAGTATATTAAATATGTTTTTAAATTTTATTTTAAACCTGATTTGGTTAGTATAGTAAGGAGATTAATTGATACTATTTTTTATATTGTGGTTTGATGAGGTTGATGATGGATTGATAGGGATGATGTGGAATGGAGTTGGTGATAATAATGTGAAGTGCACTGTGTTGCATTTGTTGTCAATGAGGTATGTTGTTGTCAAGGAATGAATGGATGGATGTCAGGGAGTTTCAATATGTGAATGACAAAGGATGTGATGGTGTTGGTGAGGAAAGGAGAATGGCCATGGTACTAAGATGCATGTCACTTAGGAGATTCACTAAGTGACATAGGATGTTGTGGTTGAAACATTCTCTATGTATATCAGACGATTGTAGAACTGATCATAATGTTTCAATACTTGTATCAAGGTCATACTAAGTTACAAAACTTCAAGAATGAATGATGATGGAGCATCATCATATCTGACGATTGTTGAGCTGATCTTTAAGTTCATAGAACTTGTATCCTGATGATACAATGTCACAACAATGTTAGAAGACCATGCATTGTAATGACAATGCATGAGGAGATGAGGAGAACCATCCACAACTCCTAAGTGGATGAAGTTGTACTAATTAAGTCCATGCACTATCACTTAGTGCATGTGAATTTGAAGAAGATCCAATTTGATCTCTAATTGGATCATTGATGAATATTGAAGATTTAATTGATTCAGGAGCTCGGTTGAAGAAGGAACCTTCCTAAGTAATGAATAAATGTTGAGGAGGATTGAAGAATTCAAGTGAAGAAGAAATGTAGAAGAAGGATGTCTTAGAGAAGTGGCATGTGGCATATTATACATAGGCACTTTGTTTTTAACAATGTCCTCATTCATGCCTTTGCCAAAAAATTGGCCAGCCAAGGACACCTTGAGGGTTCAACCCCAAGGCACATGTGGGCCTAAGGCACCACGCCCATGGGGGAACCCGTGGGGCAAGCCCAGGGCGGCAGGGCCACTCAGGGGTGTCACACCCGCGCGGCAGGGGCGCAGGAGCGCGCCCGGAGTGCATGGTGGGTGCTAGGAGCGCGCCCGCAGGGAGCAGAGGTGGGCGCAGAGCGCGCCCGCAGAGAGAACCCGGTGCGGGGCGGCACCGGGAGGGGAGAAGTTCAACTGAGCGATGGATGGAAGCGGGTGTTTGATAAACCGCGGAAAATCCGCTCGCCGATTCGATGTGGGACACGGGATTTTGCTGCGGAGTGAATCCTGGCCGTCCGTCTCATCGCGCGCCCGATCTCCGCCACTCATCGCATCGCGCTGCTCCCGTTCAGATCCAGGCCGTCTGATGTCTTTCAATCGCCCGATCCAACGGCCGGAGAGTCCGTCCTCAACCTTGAGCTCGCCCGAAGCTCCCCGGCGTCTCCCGCTGAACCAGAGGCATCCCGGCGACGGTTTTTGAGTTCCCGGCCACCTCCGAGCAAACCGAGACCTCCATTGTGATCGTTAGGCCATAACGAACTCATGCATGCATTAAAATGTTGCATGCATGCATCGAGAAAGAATTCGAAGTTCGGCCGAAGCAACCGAAGGTGCGAGGCCATGTTGATTGATGCTTTGCATGGATGAAGGCCATGCATGCGTTTTCATGCACACGTTCCGCGACGCATGCATTTGAAGAAGGCCGAAGAAAATGGAACCCGCGTGAAATAAAAAGAAAAACAAGATTTCACAGAATCTTGAATACCCGAAATCTTCGGGAGTTCAAAGTTGCATCACGCGGATGGGTTGAGGCATTCCTCTGCCTATAAAAGGAGCACCCGAGGCATTGGAGATACTTGCTGAAAAACTTGGAAGACCCGCGAGAGCTCCTGTGCCTCGTGAAGTAGAAGCCCCGTGCAAATTACTTGCGCAACTGTTGTCCCGAAGCCACCCGAGGCTTTGAAGGTGTTCCTTGCGCGCTACCTCTTTGCGCGACAAGAAGAATGAGGAGGAAGAGATCCCTGCGCTCCTATCCCTTGCGCGGTAGGAAGACCCGAGGCGCAAGCATCTTGCGCGCCCCCGTGGTTTGTTGAGGCTTGCGCGGCCGAGTGTACCTTTGAACTTGCGCTCCCGAGCCGCTTGCACCGAGGACCTTTCACGCCTTGTATAGTGTGACACTGTGCGGCTGTGAAGAGAGGAAGGCCGCACCCCTTGCGTGCCTATTTTGAAGGTGGAGTTCGGGCAGTGTGTGCCCAAGAAGTGGGAGGCAGAGACCATTGTGTCTCTAGTGCACAAGGAGAACCGAGTCTTTTCCTTGAGTGTATGCCAAGTGATATACCCTTGATTTTTGTGTGCAAGAGGAACAAAGAACCAAGTGGCCGAGACTTACACTTAAATGAACAAAGACTAAATGAGTTGGTCGTAGCCTTGGATGTGCGCAAGGAGGAGAATAGGCCAAGTCTCAAGTGTGTGCAAAGTGAAACAAGTGTGTGCAAAAAGACATCAAGGCCGAACCTTAGTGTGTGTGCAAACTAAAGTGTACACACTAAGAAGAAAGAGAAGGGGACTCTCACACTATTGTAGAACACACAATATAAGTGTGTAGACAAAAGGAATTAAACGTGTGAAGGAATAGAAGAAAAGGTGTGTGCATAAATTGTTACACCCTTTGTGGGTCTACTGCACCAAGAAGAGGAAAGGGGAAGTGCATGCATGCATGCATGCACATGCACACGTAATCAAAGTTCAAATCAGTGAGTGTGCATTTGAGTTGACCATGATCAGAGGAGTTGTTTTGAAGTGAGACTGGAGCAGACTGAAGTTAAAGATATCAGTTGTCTGAGTTTTCAGTAGATTGAGAAGAGCCTGATCAACAGAAGTGATCAGAAGTTGATGAGCAAGACCAACAGACCTTTTCAGAGGTTGTTGAAGTTTCTTGAAGAGAGAAGGCCAGGCCATCCTTAGAAGAAGGAGATAAAGCCTGAGCAAGACGAGAAGACCTGATCAACTCAAGTGATCAGAGGTATAGAGGAAGGCCAGCAGTCTTTATCCCAGACTGTTGAAGATACTTGAAGAAGCTTAAAGTGAAGAAGAGCTACTCGTGTGACTCGAGGAGCCAGGAGAAGCCCCCTGTGAGACTCAGGGTGGAAGAAGTCTTCAGTGGGATTCTGGAGCAGGCTAGTGGGACTCTGGTAACACTGTGGGACGCAGTATAAAGACCCTCCTGTGGGACTCAGGAGAGATACAGTGGGATGCTGTATCGACCATTGTAATACTAACAGATTATAATGGAAGAAACCATGTTGGGGCGTATAACCAACATGGCAAGGACGTAGGCCTTTGGTGCCGAACCTTGTAAACCCTTGTGTCCTGTGCCTTTACATTTACTGCATTATTCGAGGAAAGGTTGAGAGATACAAGAAGAGTGGATCGAGGCTTTAACCAGCCATAGAGGTTTAATTGATAAAGAATCAATTAGTAAAAAGTTTTAAAGGATCACTGATTCACCCCCTCCCCCTCTCAGTGATTCACACTGATCTGGGCACTTCAATTGGTATCAAAGGGAAGGCTACCTCTAAAAGATCGAAGGGAGTCTTTATGAAGTGCAGATTTGAGGAAATGAGCGACCAGCCTCAAATGGAGATATCTGCCAAGACTCAGAAAAATAGAAAGAAGAAACAGGCCACGAAAATGAAGAAAGCTTGTCCTAGCTGTGATGAAGTTGGAACAATGAAAGATCTTCAAAGTGCAATCTAATATCTTCAGAAGGCAGTCCCCAAGGAAGTGGCAATGTGTATAGCTACAGGCATCCTTGAACTTCAAGAAGAAAAATTACAGCTAGAAGAAGAAGCCAATGCAATGGAAGATCAATTGGAAAAAAGGGTTGGCATAACCAACACTCTCAGAAAGCTGGTGAAGGCTAAAGATGAAACTGTTTCTCTTTGCAATGAAAGATATGAAGACACTGCTGAAGAATTGCAAAGAAGCCTTTCTGAGAAAGAATTCTTTAAGACAATGGTCAAAGAAGTTTTCCATGCACTGGAAAAATTGCACAGTGTTTCAATGGTTGTCAAAGATGCTCAACAAGAAGATAAAGTCAAAAGGGTGAAGGAGTTGGACAATTCATTGCTAGAAATAAAAAAGGTGCATGAAGACCAGATAAAGCAGCTGGAAGAGAAATGGGAAGGAAGGCTAAGAACTATTGAGGATGAGAAGAACTCCCTCAATATGAAATGCTTAGAACTAGAGGTGATATTGAAAAATCTGCAATCACCCAAAGCTGAAGCCTCCCAGTCAGCTGAAAGAAGAAATGTTGCTACTCAAGTGAGCTTTAAGCATGATGATTCTAAAAGAAAGACATCCTCTAATGAAAGGGCAACATCTTCTAAAAAGAAGGTACCATCCATACCATCTTGTACTCATGCTTCTAAAAGTGTTTCTACTAAAAGTGCAGGATGGAAGAATGAATCCAAACAAGTATGGATGAAGACAGTGAAGAAAGAATGCTCTCCTGAAACAACACAGCAAGTCAAGAAAAGTACCCAACAATCAGAAGGACTGAAGAGGTCAAGATTTGTAGGTCAGTGTTGCTGTTGTAATAAGTATGGGCACTGTGCAAAAGATTGTTGGTACAATTCACTGAATGTAAAAGCACAATGGAAGCCCATGCCAAGGGGGAGAAAGCCAGAAGAAAAGAAGCAGCATCCACAGGTCCAAAGACATCTGTTTACTGCAAATAGATTTGGATTACTTGACAACATCTGGGATGATTGAAAAAGTGGTCAAAAAGATACATGTCAATCTCCAACTGTATCCAGAGCTCAAAAGAAGAAAAGATCACAGAACCTGGCTCAGAAAGAATCCTTGGGAAGCAAACAGAAGAGAGGTGACAATGCTCCCAAGAAGATGTTGAAAAAGGAAGAGAAGTCCTTGGAGTCTAAATCCAAGAAGGGTGATGCATCCAGAAGGACCACCAAGAAAACATGCTTCTACTGTGGAAAGAAAGGACACACCATGGATCTTTGTGAACAAGCCATGGAATTAAATAGAAGCAGACTGGACTCAAAAAGACAATCAATCCAGAAGAAGCAGAAGGGATTGATTGAAAATAAGCTGCCTAAGAAAGGTAGCTTAACAGCATCAAAAGAACCCTGTTGAATATCCAGAACTGAGGCCACACTTCCAAGTGACTTACTAGTCATATGGCCAAATCAGTTTCAACTTGCCAAAGATCTGCAAAGAGCTGAAGATGAAGTTCTGGCAATTTCTAAGGCAAAAGGGAAGAAGAATATTTCACATGAAGATGTGTTGAGATCCACACCAGCACAAACATCATTGAAGATCAAATGTGCAAGTGTGAAGAATGGTGAAAATGGGACATCTCGGTTGAGAGAATCTTCTCAACCTTGTTGTTCACATTGATGAACCAAGGAGGTTCCATATTATTCCATTATACTTATGGTATTTACATGTGCTAACATTGCAGGGAATTGAAGATGATGATCATTCTCATCTGGAGGATGGTTTGGAAGGAATGGAGTGCACCCCTTAAGGGGGATCCAATCTGTAGAAGATGGGATTCTAAGATTTAATACCATCTTGAGAAAAGCTGAAGGTATTCAAATCATACTTTCATCCCTTGTTTCTTAATTGTATTCATCATGACAATTAAGGGGGAGTATTGATTGAAGGCAAATGGATGAAAGGGGGAGCTTTATCTTTGCACCTGAACCTTCTAATGTGTTTTGTGAAGTATGTGTAGGATTTAGCAATTTATTGTTATATCTGAAAAATTTTCAAACCCCTGAAGCATGATCTCACATGTATAGTGAATGTTGGACAACATTGAGTACCTTGGTTACATCACTCTTGTTTTCTACACCAGGTTAGCCCAAGTAGACTTAGAGCTGATTTACTAAAGGTTCTTTGCTAAAGAGAACATGTGACATCATCCCTCTCTCAGTGTTTTTCAAGAAAATGCTTTTATAAGGGAGGAAGAGATTTTTGAAAGAGAACCACACCACACCTTTGCATTTGATTTCCAATAAGGGGGAGAAATTTTGGCACACATATTGACCCATTCATATGTGCTCTAGTGTATTGCCAACAAATACAAAGGGGGAGATTGAAGTGCCCTGTGTTGCATTTGTTGTTAATGAGGTATGTTGTTGTCAAGGAATGAATGGATGGATGTCAGGGAGTTTCAATATGTGAATGACAAAGGATGTGATGGTGTTGGTGAGGAAAGAAGAATGGCCATGGTACTAAGATGCATGTCACTTAGGAGATTCACTAAGTGACATAGGATGTTGTGGTTGAAACATTCTCTATTTATATCAGACGATTGTAGAACTGATCATAATGTTTCAATACTTGTATCAAGGTGATACTAAGTTACAACACTTCAAGAATGAATGATGATAGAGCATCATCATATCTGACGATTGTTGAGCTGATCTTTAAGTTCATAGAACTTGTATCCTGATGATACAATGTCACAACAATGTTAGAAGACCATGCATTGTAATGACAATGCATGAGGAGATGAGGAGAACCATCCACAACTCCTATGTGGATGAAGTGGTACTAATTATGTCCATGCACTATCACTTAGTGCATGTGAATTTGAAGAAGATCCAATTTGATCTCTAATTGGATCATTGAAAAATATTGAAGATTTAATTGATTTAGGAGCTCGGTTGAAGAAGGAACCTTCCTATGTAATGAATACATGTTGAGGAGGATTGAAGAATTCAAGTGAAGAAGAAATATAGAAGAAGGATGTCTTAGAGAAGTGGCATGTGGCATATTATACATAGGCACTTTGTTTTTAACAATGTCTTCATTCATGCCTTTGCCAAAAAATTGTCCAGCCAAGGACACCTTGAGGGTTCAACCCCAAGGCACATGTGGGCCTAAGGCGCCACGCCCAAGGGGGAACCCGTGGGGCAAGCCCAGGGTGGCAGGGCCACGCAGGGGTGTCACGCCCGCGTGGCAGGGGCGCAGGATCGCGCCCGCAGTGCATGGTGGGTGCTAGGAGCGCGCCCGCAGGGAGCAGAGGTTGGCGCAGAGCGCGCCCGCAGAGAGAACCCGGTGCGGGGCGGCACCGGGAGGGGAGAAGTTCAACTGAGCGATGGATGGCAGTGGGTGTTTGATAAACCGCGGAAAATCCGCTCGCCGATTCGATGTGGGACGCGGGATTTTGCCGCGGAGCGAATCCTGGCCGTCCGTCTCATCGCGCGCCCGATCTCTACCGCTCATCGCATCGCGCCGCTCCCGTTCAGATCCAGGCCGTCCGATGTCTTTCAATCGCCCAATCCAACGGCCGGAGAGTCCGTCCTCAACCTTGAGCTCGCCCGAAGCTCCCCGACGTCTCTCGTTGAACCAGAGGCATCCCGACGACGGTTTTTGAGTTCCCGGCCACCTCCGAGAAAACCGAGACCTCCATTGTGATCGTTAGGCCATAACGAACTCATGCATGCATTAAAATGTTGCATGCATGCATCAAGAAAGAATTCTAAGTTCTGCCAAAACAACCAACAGTGCGAGGCCATGTTGATTGATGCTTTGCATGGATGGAGGCCATGCATGCGTTTTCATGCACACGTTCCGCGACGCATGCATTTGAAGAAGGCCGAAGAAAATGGAACCCGCGTGAAATAAAAAGAAAAACAAGATTTCACAGAATCTTGAATACCTGAAATCTTCGGGAGTTCAAAGTTGTATCACGCGGATGGGCTGAGGCATTCCTCTGCCTATAAAAGGAGCACCCGAGGCATTGGAGATGCTTGCTGAAAAACATGGAAGACCCGCGAGAGCTCCTGTGCCTCGTGAAGTAGAAGCCCCGCGCAAATTACTTGCGCGGCTGTTGTCCCGAAGCCACCCGAGGCTTTGAAGGTGTTCCTTGCATGCTACCACTTTGCGCGACAAGAATAAGGAGGAGGAGGAGATCCCTGCGCGCCTATCCCTTGCGCGGCAGGAAGACCCGAGGCGCAAGCATCTTGTGCGCCCCCGTGGTTTTTTGAGGCTTGCGTGGCCGAGTGTACCTTTTCACTTGCGCTCTCGAGCCGCTTGCATCGAGGACCTTGCATGCCTTGTCTAGTGTGACACTGTGCGGCTGTGAAGAGAGGAAGGCCGCACCCCTTGCGTGCCTATTTTGAAGGTGGAGTTCGGGCAGTGTGTGCACAAGAAGTGGGAGGCAGAGACCATTGTGTCTCTAGTGCCCAAGGAGAACAGAGGCTTTGCCTTGAGTGTATGCCAAGTGATATACCCTTGCTTTTTGTGTGCAAGAGGAACAAAGAACCAAGTGGCCGAGACTTACACTTAAATGAAATAAGACTAAATGAGTTGGTCGTAGCCTTGGATGTGTGCAAGGAGGAGAATAGTCCAAGTCTCAAGTGTGTGCAAAGTAAAACAAGTGTGTGCAAAAAGACAACAAGGCCGAACCTTAGTGTGTGTGAAAACTAAAGTGTACACACTAAGAAGAAAGAGAAGAGGAATCTCACACTATTGTAGAACACACAATCTAAGTGTGTAGACAAAAGGAATTAAACGTGTGAAGGAAAAGAAGAAAAGGTGTGTGCTTAAAGTGTTACACCCTTTGTGGGTCTACTGCACCAAGAAGAGGAAAGGGGAAGTGCATGCATGCATGCATGCACATGCGCACGTAATCAAAGTTCAAATCAGTGAGTGTGCATTTGAGTTGACCAAGATCAGAGGAGTTGTTTTGAAGTGAGATTGGACCAGACTGAAGTTAAAGATAACAGTTGTCTGAGTTTTCAGTATATTGAGAAGAGCCTGATCAACAGAAGTGATTAGAAGTTGTTGAGCAAGACCAACAGACCTTTTCAGAGGTTGTTGAAGTTTCTTGAAGAGAGAAGGTCAGGTCATCCTTGGAAGAAGGAGATAAAGCCTGAGCAAGACGAGAAGACCTGATCAACTCAAGTGATCAGAGGTACAGAGCAAGGCCAGCAGTCTTTATCCCATACTGCTGAAGATACTTGAAGAAGCTTAAAGTGAAGAAGAGCTACTCATGTGACTCGGGGAGCCAGGAGAAGCCCCCTGTGAGACTCAGGGTGGAAGAAGTCTTCAGTGGGATTCTGGAGCAGGTCAGTGGGACTCTGGTAACACTGTGGGACGCAGTATAAAGACCCTCCTGTGGGACTCAGGAGAGATACATTGGGATGCTATATCGACCATTTTTATACTAACAGTTTATAATGGAAGAAACCATGTTGGGGCGTATAACCAACATGGCAAGGACGTAGGCCTTTGGTGCCGAACCTTGTAAATCCTTGTGTCCTGTGCCTTTACATTTACTGCATCATTCGAGGAAAGGCTGAGAGATACAAGAAGAGTGGATCGAGGCTTTAACCATCCATAGAGGTTTAATTGATAAAGAATCAATTAGTAAAAAGTTTTAAAGGATCACTGATTCACCCCCTCCCCCTCTCAGTGATTCACACTGATCTGGGCACTTCATAATGGATAGTTAGATCATGTTGAGATCCTTTTTCATTCCTTTATGGTTAATTATTTATTGTAATTTTCTTAATTAGTCCTTCTTAATTTTGGTCATATTCTCCCTATATATAACAATAGGCATGTCCTGGTGCCTTGAATAATGTAATTAAAATTAAGTAAGGAATTAATTGAAATAGAATGAATTTTTGTGAATAAATTTAAATGAATACATACTAATAAATATGAATTGAATTTAATATTAAAGAATCATGGATATTAATATAATATTAAATTAAATATCCTATATTTTTTATTGATATATATATTAATCTTTGTTTATGATGGAATATTTTTAATTTAATGGTAATTTATTATTATTAAATGATTATTTTATGTATTGAACTTTGATGTTAGTGGAATTAAAAGATATATTCATATCCCTTAGTATTGTCTAATGGGTTTACATGTGGGAGATTAACAATAGATTTAGTCTAGAACTATTATGTTTCTCCTAAAATGTTGTGTATTATAATATATCATTATTTTCTAATTTTTTTAATCTCCACCACCTGAGAGTTAGGTATGTTGATGCCCATATTTGGACCTAGATTTTGCGTGTTTCACAACATCAAGGTTATAAAGTATACAAATGGTTGACTACTCTCCTTTAACTTGCTCTTTATTCTATGAATAGAGTGTATATATGAATATTCATGATATTGTGCCTTAAAGTTACAGTATATGTGATCATATTGAAAAAAGTGGATATTAGTTATGACATACATGTATATATAGGTTGTGATAGATTAAGGTTATAGTGTTCATATGTATCCCAGATATAATATCTGATGGTTATTATATGTGTGCATACATAAGGGTTGTTATAGATTAAGGTATATTGTGTATTGACATGGGTTTTGATGGATCATCATTCCACTATATGATAATGGGGATATGATTATGAAATGGCTATATTTATGTAGTTGTCACTATGATGTGTTAGAATGGATGTCCACTATGACTTATGAAGGGTCTGGTAGAACCAATACATATATCTTTGGGGATTAAGAAAACTAGATTATTGGGAAAGTGTCAATGGGGTACCCTTATTATATATATTCTTCATTATTATGATACTTATTTCTATGTATTTATTAGTGAGTCATTATTGGTGAGGAAAACAATACAGTTCACTTGATTTAATTTACATGTTTATTTATCAATTTATTCACTAGGTATTTAATATGTTTCTTCCACATTTTCATGCATGAGAGGTTTTAGGGAGGATTCTATTGAGTATACTTTGTGTTCACCACTATATATATATCATGTCTGTAAGAGGGTGTTAGTGACCAATATAAATTTTACTAGCTCATGGCGGTTTTTTGTTAGTTTTAGTTATTTGTGTTCATTATTGTAGGATTCAATATGGTGTATTTCCTTTCAAATTTTTCATTTTATTAAATTTCATGTACTCATATTGTGTTACTTTTTTATATTTATGGAGTTTATTTGTGGTTTTTTATCATTTACCAAGAGTTTTAGAATAATTCCTCCCATATATATAGGTTATATACCCCTTTTTCTCATTACCAACCCATGACCCTGTAGATGTGGGATTTGGGTGTCACTCTTATCTTCATTGTTGACTTCAAGGGGTACTAGGGGTAGATAATTAAATAATAAATGTTAAAATCATATATTAATGAGTTGTTTAAATTACCACCAACTAAAATATATATGGTTTGATAGAAAAATTTAAAAATTTCCTAATTTTGGAATTTATAATCATAACATTAATAGGTTTGGGAACAAAAATTAAGCAAAAAGTTTTGAAAAAGATTCTTCTTTCATAAAAAATGAATCAAAACTAGTATTGTAAAAAAAATAAAACCCAAATATATGTTTTTATAATGGAAAATAATATATCATTACCTAACCTCACTAATAAGCCACATAACCTAACAGTGAGAATAATAATAAAAATCACATCCCACCATTAATAGTTCAAGGGTTAAGGACTGGTATCAAGGGTATAACACACAAATAGAACACATTTACAATTTTAGATGAAAACTATTACAAAAATATAGAGAAACCTTATAATAAAAATCATGGGAAAAACCATAATAAATAACAATCAAAATATATTTCAATATTTATTATTTTATTAAACATTCTCCAAATACTAGATATATATTGGTAGTAAGACAATTTCAATAGGTTTCCTCCCATAAATGAATAATAAAATAAAATTGAAGACTCCAAGACTAATTAATATCCTATACCTAATATAAATTCAACTCAAACCAGCACTAATAGGATCTTATAAATCTACAACTATATATATATATATATATATGATTTTTTATAAAAAATAATCAATAATCTTCACCCTTGAAAACTCAAATATCATTATGTGTAACAACTCTACTTTTCACCAAAGGGTATCTTTGTTTATTCTCAGTATTCGATCTTTGATTCAATGCCATTGAAATTATTAACACTCATTTGAATTTAAATGATGTGAATTAGTGAATTTATTTATTTCCATTGTAGTATATTTTTGGACATATTAGTTCTAGGATAAAAAATAATATAAAAATATATTCCACTTTAACAATGTTTAATATCAGGAAACCTCCTATGATGTTGAGTTTGGAAATGAGAATTTACCCTAGGGTGATATTTTTATTATTTTCGGATTATGTGGAGTGGGTTCATAAGAGTGGTGATATTTTTTAATGATTTATTAGGAATAAATAATAATTTATTTATTTTTATGTCTTATCCACCTAATTCTCTATATTCAACCTTTAGATAATTTTAAAGGGGTATATGACTCATAAATTATGGATCCCGTAAGGAGGACCTAGTCTCATTGATCTGATGTGTTTATTTTGAGCCAAAATATATATCATTACATTTGATTTAAAAAACATTAAATATATATAAGAAATTATATTATGACTATCACATCTTCTTCCCTTTTATAATTGAAAATGGGACTTGGGATTCTGACTCAATAATTACATGGTGTCGTAGAGGTATATTTTATGTTTTAAAATTTTATCTAAAAACAAAGTGGATACCATTTTAAATTTTGATGAACCCTCCTCAACACATATTCTATATGATGAAATTATTTTTATTTCATTACAATCATAAAAATCAATTTCAATGATTTAATGATAACTTAGTATGACTTTTTGGATTGATTAATTGTTATTTTTTAATAAATTTTACATATAAGTTATTCAAAATAACTACCACATATCATTGGAAAGGTCACTAAAATAAAAATATTATGGTTTTTGAATCACAGTAATCCTATTTTTGGTTTTAATGTTAAGTGATATATAATTTTTTTTCCAATACCCTCTCTCTAGAATTTAACCTAACTAAAAATATAATTTTAGTAAACTAAGAACTGGTCTAGGATTAGGGGTAAAAAATATCAGCCTATAGACTTTGGGGATGAATGGCGATGGTGAATATTAGTCAAACTAATATTCATGATAAAGGATGGATAAGAGACCAAGGGGGATATATATCTATTCCTAGGAATATAATGTCATTTTACCATATTAGGACTATACTACATAAACCTATAAAAGGCAATGCAGTTCATCTTAGAGGTGGTCCATGTGGCTGTAGGATTGAGATTATCATAGGGTTTGGGTGATGTTGTGTCAACAATATCTAGGGGTGACATGGCTTATCCCCAACATGTTTTTCATGTCAAATATATTTGACATCTATAGGTGAGGTACGATCGATGATCCATGGGGGTGATTTCACAGAATCATATACTTCTGGTCAATAAATCAAACAACAGAGGTTGGTTAAGTAAACCCATGTCCAAGGGAGCACATGTGTGGCACATGGGGTTCCACATTCTACCCTTATTGGAAGAGACTTATTAGTGTTTTTGGGTTTCATGAAACATCTAATTCAGACACAAAAAGTTATATTGCATACCTAATGACATTCCATAACCAATGGAACCATGTTTGGTGAATTTTGAGATTGTTTCAAAGGTGAATTAATCTAATTGTGAATAATTAGATGTGTAAAATTATTATTGATAGATAATAATAATTTAACATTATTTAAATAAATGAGATGGTGTTTTATTGTCATCAAATTACCAATATTTAAGATAAAATTGAAATTAACCCATTGAAATGTTAATTGAAAAATAGGGATTCCATTATTGTTTGGGTGATGATGATATTTTTATTATTATTGATGAATAATAATATATAAAGATATATTATTGAGGCTTAAGGGAGGATATTTAATTACAATTTTTGATAGGTTGCTCAACCATGGGAGGCAGTGTTTACTCCTCTTTAAAAACTCATTTTAAATCAAAAGATGTTATTTAAAATGAAATAAAATCAGTTATCTAATTAAGAATTCTCCTAAAATAAATTTACTAATATATGGAGATTTTGAATTAATTATGAAATAATGAATTAGAACTGACGATCATATGGCACTTTAATGGATGATAATAATGTAATTATGCAAAAATAAGGGTGTATATTATTGTAGATGATAATGTTTATGAAAATAATTATTAAGTATGAATAATTTGACTAACTTATTTAATGAAAATAAGTGCTTTTGCAAGTTGGAGAATGCACAAAACTGTTATAAAGAAAGAATTAAACAGATTTTACTGAATTAAGGTAAATTATTTATATCATGGTATTGTGTTTTATGTGATTATTAAATTTAGAAAAAGTATTTTAAAGTTAATGGATAGATAAAATGGTTATTATAGAGAATTAGTAAGAGGAATTGAGTGATGACATATCATTAATGATGAATTAATTACTATGAAAATAAAAAACCTTTTTGAATGGGGTATTGAGTCCCAAGTAAATTATATTATTAAATGAAATATAATGTGAAACTTTTTCATGGAAATTAAGTTAAATAATAGAAAAATATTTATGATGAAGATTTAGAAAGATTGTTACTGATTAGGTAACATTGTGGAAGTACCTAGGGTTAAAACTTTATAGTAAGGAATGTGACATTATCTATGTTATGATACATATTGTCAGATAATTTAATAAGGACATTTAACTATTATAGAATTATAATTCACTTTATATGAATTTATAAAGTAAGATTCCATTGAGTATGGCACAATAGTAGGACTAATACACGAGATTTCTTGTGTAGTTTTTAAGAAGATCCTTGACTGTGATTGATGTGACTATTGTGTGTTATTATCTACAATGTGATTTGGTGAATCTATATAGTGTGGATATAAATAGATAAGGGATATTTTATTGGATCTCCATATAATCTCCCTTAATCCCAAGTTAGTGTGAGATTATAGTGGTTGGGATCCTTATAACAGGTTGATATGGGTAGGGGCTTGATTGAACTTATATATATATCAACTTTTACTTAACCATAGTTATGGGTTGTGGTAGATCAGTTATTTCAAACAAATAGGAGGATATTGGTAATTCCTCTAATATCTATAATATGATGGATATTAATTCACTTGAGTATCAACACATCTTCTCTCAAAAATTATATGGAATGAGGTGCATGATGATGCACTGGATATTATTATAATGACCAGGAATTTCTGTGAAATTTTTCTAAAATACATGGGAATTTTATGAGTTCGAGACCTTTGACGGTGCATAATTCTAAGGCCTGATTTGCCCAGAATCAATTTCTGATGTTTTGTTTAAGTACGTTCTGTAAACGTATGAGCTGGTTTTTATAACTTTTGAACCGGTGCTTGGAATTGAAATCTGAGGGCACTGTTGAACTCGCAGCGCCAGTATTTGCTTAAGTGGACTTTCACCTCGATGGCAGATGGTCGTGAATAAAAGTTAGTTTTTGTGTTTTTAGTGAATGAATTAAATAAAAATAAATTTTTGTATCTTTATTTTTATTTTTTGGTTAAAACCTCCACTTGGAAGATGGAAGTTGGAAGTGTGGGGACCACCTGACAATAACCTCCCAAGTGAGGTTATGGTGGTGTGGCCCACCTGAACCTAACCTCCCACGAGAGGTTATGATGTGGGGACAACCCGGGACTAAACCCCCCAAATAATGGTGGGAGAGGAAAACCACCAAACTCTCCTCATTAATGTGGGTGAGCCTCTCCACCCCCCCCCCCCTCCTTTAATGTGCCAAATCCTACTCTTTAACTTATTGTGCCAACCATGTGAATTAATTAAGTGGAGACAACTTAATTAATTCTCCCTTTTGGAATTCTTATGTCAACGATGGATTTTATAATCTATTACTTTGTCTTCCTATTCTTTTGGTTGGAAAATGGTTGGAAAAAGGGGATTAGAGCTTTTGAGAGAAAAGCTCTTCCCAACAAATAATGAAGAATGATTGCAACGAATAATGCCTTCAACTCCGAAGAACAATATCCTTCCACCTTTATCCACGGACTCCTACCGATGTGGGGCATCTTTGACCAGCCTTACCTCCTCATCATTGTCAATGAACTGACATAGGAGCTCAGGATTGGAAGTGTTCGGCGGATGCGATGAACGAAGACAATTATGTCTTCTTCCCTATGACTCTGTCGATGAACAACGATCAAGTAGGGGCTTTATTTTCATGTTACTTATTTCCTTGATTTTTCTTTTGTCGATTGGGAAAGAATCATTGTAGAGGTTGTAGAATTTTTATTTCATCATTCTCCTTCCGTGAAGGACTGATTGTTATCACCCTAAACGCGGAGGGTGTGGTCCAAACTAACATGGCCTGACTCCCTCTATCGATCTTTTTTCTGATGTTCTTCAGCATAGCGATGAAACAATGAGGCAACAGAGGCAAACTGAAATGACCGTGCTACCCGTAGACTCCGCAACCCATGGCTCCCTCGTGGTGCTTCGGCCGAACCGGCTCCAGGCCGCCACCGGCCTCCCGTGTGCCCCACCCAAACCACACCGGCCAGCGCCTCCTAGCTCCCGGCCGCCTCCGGCCTCCCATGCGCCCCGGCCGAACCTCGTCGGCCGGCGCCACCTGGCTCCCTGCCTCCGCCACCCAGCTCCCGGCCACCACCTACCTCTCATGTACCTCGGCCGAATTGTGTCAGCCCCACGCACCCCACACGACTTATGTTGTCACTGGACGAACCACCCTCAGCCATCCAGGTCGAGCTGCCCGAGCTGTGACCCTCACGACACTGGTCGTAACGGCCTCGGCCATCCGGGCTGAGCCACGCCCCTCATGGTGTTGGCTGAACCAGCCTCGATCATCTGGACCAAGCCTCCCCTTACCCCCCCCCCCCCTGCGCCTAGCCGAGCCGGCCTTGCACGCCCTTCACAGCGCGTCCGGGACGAACTGCCCTTACAATGACCCTCGGCCGGTCCGCACCCTTGTGACCGGTCCGCACCTTTGTGATACTCATGACCTGCTTGGCCAGGCCCAGTAGGCCGAGATGAATCCAATGGATTAGGCAGAGCTGAACCCAAACTCAATTGGCCCAGACTTTTTAGGGTCCGGTCAGTCCAATCGGGTCGGTCCGAACCCGGGTCCATTACAACCCTTTACATTATTTTGGTCATATCTTTGGCACCGGACGTCCGTTTGATGAAAAGTTAGCAGCGTTGGTGTTATTGGAGTGCAAAGGTAAATTTTTTTATACCCTAATAGATTTTTGGGTATAGTTGAGATATGGTCAGGTTAGATCGAGCAAGAATCCAACCAGGCCCCGGGATTAAAAGTCTAATAACTCACAGACTAGGCATCCGATTGATGCACCGTCTATTGTGTTGAGACACCTATGACGTGGTGGACCTTTGGGATACTTCTACATGGACTTCATGGAAGTTGATTTATCGACACATGGATTGAGGATCGGACCTTCCTAGAATCAAGCGTGCTTTGTGTGGGAACCCTATGGTTGGATGCTTTGTGATAAAGGGATCTAACGTGGGTTCGACACCTCAGACTACTATTCCAGGATCCTACGTGGGTTTGACAGCTCCAAATATTTTTCCAGGATCCTATGTGGGTTCAATAGCTCTAACTACTCTTCCAGGATCCTACGTGGGTTCGATAGCTCTGATTACTATTCCAGGATCATGTGTGGGTTTGACAGCTCTGGTTACTATACCAGGATCCTTCGTGGATTCGACAAAGAAGAGGATTCAATGTCTACATCTAATCATCTATATCTCTCTAAATAATTTGTAGACTTGTGTGATCTGAGTCAGTAACTTTTTTGTTTACCTCATTATTGAGATGGATTAGTAGATAACTTAGGTATATGTATGGGCATATGCCTAAGTGGGATTATCTATTGATTTCTAACTTGGTGGTTTATCCTTGTTGAATTTTGTGAGACCTTAAAGGTCTTAGGGTCCCTACTGAGAATTGTTATACTCACGTCCGCACGGGTTATGTCAGCACCTCATTGTGTTGGATGCAGACGATGGACAACACTGACCGAGGCTGAGAGTACCAGGACTGAATGGTACCCGGTATGGGCCTTACAGTGTGATGGTACATGGATGAGACATACAGACATAGAGTGATGAGGAGGAGATCTTTACCTACCCATCAGGTAGGAACCTTAGAGAGCATTCCAGCGGCAGTTATTTCCTTTCTTCTGTTTCACTTTCAGTTTCTTGTACTTTACTGTTGGGATTGTATTTCTATCCCTTTTACTTTCAGCACACTTTTGTTATACAGTTTTGCGTAGTGTTTTCTTTCCATCTCAAGATCTATTACATGTGTTTGCAGATTATAGAGGCAATGCCTTCCCAGTTTTAGGGAATTACACCTTTGGTGCAAGTCCCCAGCCACAGGCCTATGAAAGGCGGGAATGGGGTAGTCACGGCACGGGCCCCAGGGGATGGGTCGTGAAAAATTGGTATTATAGGAGTTCTTTCTACCATAGAACATTGGAATCTAATCTTTATTTTCGATGAAGAAATAGTGTTATGATTATTGAGTGTGGTTCTCAGTTCAAGGAGTCCAGTGTTGGTGCGATGGCCGACATATCTATACACCAGGACCTTGATTTATGATTTCCGACTCTGTGCATGAAAATACTGATTGCATTTGTGTTTTTAAGAGTTTTATATTTTATCTCTTGAGTCAGCTCACCAGGTATAAATTATTAACCATGGAGTACCTATTTCATATCATGATGCCTCCACACAGACAGCCAATCAGGGTTCCTGGCTTTGTATGAGATTGTAGCCAACTGAGCGACGAGGCCTCAGTGCAAGGCCATATTCCAGTAGAGGCACCAGAGGAGGAACTAGTGGTACCACTCCCCATTGGACCACCGATTCCATCAAACCCAGCAATAGAGAGTGCACACTGCCTGAGCATGTTGTATGATTTCCAGCACCAGAGGCCACCCAGGTACAGGGGTGAGACGAACCCACAGGCAGCTGAGGATTGGCTGGAGGCTATAGTGAGAGCCTTCAGACTCGTAGGGACACCATCTGACCTTATGGTGATCATTGTCGTGAGTCTCCTTTAGGTAGTTGCAGGAAGATGGTGGATCCCAATTCTTTTAGTGCATGAGGAGGTGACACTTCTCTGGGCAGACTTCGACAGCCTGTTTTAGGAGGAGTTTGTCCTAGCCACCCTACATGCAATGCGGATACAAGAGATATTTCATCTGTAGTAGGGAAGCATGACGGTGGCATAGTACTCATCGAGGTTTGTTGACCTCTCATGTTACTCCACACATATGGTGTGGGACCCATTCTTCATGGCCCGGACCTTCGAGCAGGGGCTCAGGCGAGAGATCAGGGCTTCGTTGATCTCCCTCAGCATCCCAACGCAGGTGGAGGTGTTGGAGCGATCCATCTTAGTGGAGAGTTTCTTTGCTGAATAGTCACCAGCATCGAGACCCACGAGCGGACGTCACATAGCAGAGTCTTCTGCAGTTGGGAGCTAATAGATGTCCCAGATATCCAGGCGGACCAGGCCATCCGGTGGATGACCTCAGGATACGGGTTCGGTTGTGCAGGGAACATGAGACAGAGCTAGTCATACGAGGAGCAGGCAGTACTATGCATGCAATGGGATGGGTCACATGTCCTGAGACTATCTGACCCACCATGGAGATGATCAGCAGTTACTTGAAGGACCTCCCAGGTAGAGGCATAGGTTTAACCGTGGTGGTCCTCATGGAGTTGGCAGACGTGGAAGAGGAGCTGGCTGAGCAGTAGGTGGTGGATGACATTTCGATATCCTAAAACCACCACTACCAAGAGGTCCACCCTAACCATAGGGAGCAGGTGGGCAGGCGAGAGCTTATCTCCATGTAGCTGAAGCTTACGATCATGGCGCTCTAGAGATGATACGAGGCACCATCTCTGTTTATCCCACCATGGCTATAGTTCTTATAGACATAGGTCCTAGTCACTCTTTCATTTCCACCACCCTCGTTCAAAGCTCGGTGATTGCGACGGAGCTGTTGGCTCGATCCATACAGATAGAGACTCCTATGGGAGCAGACTCAATGATTGGGCACTCGTGCCGTTAGTTTGTGCTTTCTCTATGAGGTGAGAGCATCGACTGGGATCTCCTCATAGCGGAATCAAGTCCTTACAATGTCATCTTGGGTATGGAATGGTTATCTATAGTCTATGCTCAGATTGATTTTATTAGGCACAATTTGCAGTGTGTCCGCACGGATGGGACCAGTTTTACCTTCACTAGAAAGAAGGGATCCTTTTTATCACATTAAAGACTTACTTGGAGGAGGGTGCAGCCGATCACTCTTCAGTTGGCCTAACATACCCTCAGAGTAGTTTATGTGGAGAGTCTGCGATATCCTATAGTGGTGTATAAGTACACAAATGTTTTCATTGATGATGTTCCATGTCTACCTTCCCACAGATGGGTGGACTTTTACATTAACATGTACCTCGAGACGGTGCTGATATCTACACCAGCACATCGGATGGCTCCCGAGGAGCTTCACGAGCTGCGGGTACAACTAGAGGACTTTCAGGGGAAGGGATTCATTTGTCCCAGTGTTTCTCCATAGGCAGCCTCGATTTTGTTCGCCACAAATTCATATGGGAGCTTGAGGCTTTGTGTCAACCAACGGCACCTGAATCAGGTGACCATAAAGAAAAAGTACCCACTCTTGAGTATTGACAGACTCTTTGATCAGCTGAAGGGATCACGGTGGTTCTCGAAGAAAGACCTCAGATCAGGCTATCACCAGCTCAGAGTTCAAGATGAGGATGTGGAGAAGACGGCCTTCAGATGTCGGTACGGACACTATGAGTTCTTGGTTATGCCATTCGGCGTAACCAATGCTCTAGCAGTGTTCATGGGACTCATGAACATGACCTTCCAGCCATACCTAGATCAGTTTGTCATAGTGTTCATTGACGACATTCTGATCTACTCGACTACTAAGGAGGAGAATGCCTACCATTTGCAGGTAGTACTGGACAAATTCTAAGAGCACCATATTTATGGTAAGCTCTTGAAGTTCCAGTTTTGGATCCGAGAGGTTCACTTTTTAAGACATGTCATCTCGGAGGTAGGATTTGTAGTAGATCCTATTAAGATTGAGGCAGTACTTTCTTGGGAGCCACCCAGACGTGTGATGGAAGTACAGAGTTTCCTGGGTTTAGATGGATACTATTGGAGATTTGTGCCATATTTCACCAGAGGTGTAGAACCACTATCATCCTTGATGAAGAAGGGTCCACCCTTTGTATGGTTGGAGAGATGCCAGCAGATATTTCATGAGCTGAAACAGATACTGACTAGTGCCCCCATATTAAGGCTACCAAAGGACGGCGTAGGTTACGTAGTTTACTGTGAAGCATCAGGGACTAGACTCGGGTGTGTCCGGATTTAGGAGTGAGCATTGATCGCATATGTTTCATGGCATCTGATACAACATGAGAAGAACTATGCTACCTATGACCTAGAGTTAGCAGCAGTGGTCTTCGCCTTGAAAATGTGGCGGCACTATCTTATGGGTGAACATTTTACTATGTAATATGATCACAAGAGTATCAGGTATATCATCTCTTAGAAGGATCTGAACCTGAGACATTAATGTTGTCTTGAGTTCCTCCAAGACTATGACTTCAAGATAGTCTCTACTCCTGGGAGAGGGAATGTTATTGCAGATGCACTCAGTAAGAGTTCTGGTATACGACAGCTATGCAAGGCAATAGATCAGCAAGATGCTTTAAAGATATCCTTTGTGGATAAAGATGGATAAACCTTTCTTCAGTATCTTACAGTCACTCCCCCACTTCTTCAGCGAGTCATGGAGGCGCAGCATTGGGAAGCTGACTGTGAGACATTACGTGCTCAGATATCCATAGGACATGTACCTGATGGATTTTCTGAAGGTGGGGAGCACGTCATCCACTTCAGAAAAAGTACTATGGTGCCAGTGGCACTTTAGGAGTAAGTTTTGAGAGAGTTCCAAACATCCCCTCTAGCAGTACATCCAGGAGTGGCGAACATATACCCTGTTCTCCGAAGACTGCACTAGTGGCCAGGATTAAAGAAGGCAATTTCAGAGTTTTTCTCATGATGCCTCACTTGTTGGCATGTGAAGGTAGAGCACCAAGTACCAGCAATATTGGTTTAGCCTTTAGAGGTTCCAAATTGGAAGTGTTATGGGATATCCATGGACTTCATGAAAGTATTCCCACATACATCTAGGGTTCATGACTCGATTTAGGTGATTATTGACCGACTCACCATGTTGACCCACTTTCTACCCATCAGAGACTAGGGTTCAGTAAAGATCATGGGATGCCTCTACGTGCAGAAGATTGTGCGGCTACACGGGGTACCTTCAACTTTTGTCTCTGATCATGATGCACATTTTACTTCCTGGCTATGGAAGGGTTTACTGGAGGCTTTCGGGACGCAGCTTCGTTTGAGCACCACCTTCCATCCTCGACAGATTGTCAGACTAAGTGGACCATTCAGACCCTTGAGGACATGTTGTGTGCTTCTGTCCTCGACTTCGGTCATAGCTGGGAGGATCACTTACCTTTGGTGGGGTTTTCATACAAAAATAGATATCACTCCACCATTGGAGTGGCACCTTTTGAGGCATTATACGGGTGACCTTGCAGATCACCCTTCTGTTGGAATAACCCTAGGGTTTCCGCACTAGTGGGACCAGAGATGGTACAAACTACCACAGAGAAGGTGAAAATCATCTAGGAGCGGATGAAGACTGCATAGAGCAGGATTAAGTCATATGCTTACAAGAGACGGAGGCCTCTGAAGTACCGGTATGGTGATCACGTCTTTCTATGGGTCTCACCCCGATGAGGTCTACAGAGATTTGACCGAGGGGGCAAGTTATCGCCGAGATTCATCAGACCTATCCAAGTCCTCTGCAGAATTGGCAAGGAGGCTGACTTCTTAGATCTTCCACCTCAGTTGCACCAGGTGCACGACGTCTTCCACGTATCCTAGCTAAGGGGATACGTGCACGATCATTATCACATCATCGACCATGGAGAGAAGGACGTTGACGATGGGGAGAATCTCACGGAGGTTCCAGTAGAGATTGAGGATCGACAGGAGCGAGTCCTTTGTGGATGGTCGATACCTCTGGTTCACGTTCGCTGGCACCATGGGATCCTCCAGGAGAGCACATAGGAGAAGGATGCTTAGATGTGTGATAAGTACCCCCACTTGTTCCCACAGTTCAAGTTATAGCTTACGAGGACATAAATACCAATGGTAGGGAGAATGTAATGTCCCGGAATTTCTGTGCAATTTCGTTTTTTAAAATATATGGTAATTTTACAAGTCCTTGAAATTTGACAGCGCATGATTCTGAGGTCCGGTGTTCCCAGAATCAATTTTTGAAGATTTCTTCGGGTACGTTTAGTAAACATGCAGATGGGTTTTTATAACTTTTGAACTGGTTCTCAGAATTGAAATCTGAGGGCACCATTGAACTCACAGCGCTAGTATTCTCTTAAAAAGACTTTCATCTCGATGGCAATTGGTGGAGAATAAAAGTTAGTTTTTGGATTTTTAGTGAATGTATTAATGAAAAATAATGTTGTGTAGCTTTATTTTAATTTTATGGTTAAAACCACCACTTGGAAGTTGGAAGTTGGAAGTGTGGGGACCACCCGACCATAACCTCCCATGAGAGGTTATGGTGGTGGGGCCCACCAAAACATAACCGCCCACGAGAGGTTATAATGTGGGGACCACCCGGGACTAGAACCCCCTAATAATGTTGGGAAAGGAAAACCTCTCAACTCCAGTCATTAATGAGGGAGAGTCTCTTCACCCCCCCCCCCTCTTTAATGTGCCAAATCCACCTCTTTAACTTAATGTGCCAACCTCGTGAATTAATTAAGTGGAGCCAAATTAATTAATTCACCCTTTTTGAATTCTTATTCCAATAATAGATTTTATAATCCATTACCTTGGATTCATATTCTTTTGGTTGGAAAAATGTTGGCAAAGGAGGGTTATAGCATTTGAGAGAAAAGCTCTCGCCAACGAAGAACGAAGAACACCCCCCAATGAAGAACGCCTTCGACTCAAAAGAATGATCTCCTTAGACCTTCATCCATGGACTCCTACCAATGTGGGATGTCTTCAACCAGCCTTCCCTCCTCATCATAGTCAATGAACCAATGCACAATCTCGGGATTGGAAGTGTGTGGCAGACATGATGAACGATGACAACTCCATCTTCTTCCCCGTGACTCCGTCAACGAACAACGTTCAAGTAGGGTGTTTATTTTAATGTCAATGCTTTCCATGATTTTTCTTTTGTGGATTGTGAAAAAATCATTTTGGAGGCTATAAAATTTGAAATTCATCATTCTCCTTCCTTGATAGACTGATTGTTACCACCCTAAACGTGGAGAGTGTGGGCCAAACAAACATGGACCGACTCCCTCCGCCGATCTCTTTTGTGATGTTCTTCAGCATAACGACGGAACGAAGAGGAGAAAGAGGAAACAGGAAACGACGGTGCTACCCGCAGACTCTGCAACCTGCCATGCCCTCATGGCACCTCAGCCGAATCATCTCTCGGCCATCGTCGGCCTCCAATGCGCCTTGGCCAAACAGCATCGGCCCGTTCCTCCCAGCTATCAGCCTCTGCCTGCCTCCCGTGCACCTCGGCACAACCATGTCAGCACGTGCCTCCCTACTCCTGGCCACCATCGGCCTCCCGTGTGCCCCGGATGAACCACGCTGGCCCATGCCACCCGGCTCCCAGCCACCACTGGCCTCCCATGCGCCCCGGCCGAAAAGCGTCGGCTCGAGCCTACCAGCTCCCGGCCGCCGCCAGCCTCTCGTGGACCCTGGCCGAACCGCACCGGCCCTTTCCACCTGGCTCCTGGCCATAGTCAGCCTCATGTGCACCCCACGTGCCTTGTGCCGCCACTGGCCGAACCGGCCTTGGCCATCCAGGTCAAGCCAACCGTGCCTCGCCCCTCAAGGAACTGGCCGAACCGGCCTCAACCATCTGAGACGAGCAACCTAAGATGTGCCACTCACTGCGCTGGATGAACCAGCTTCAGCCATCTAGGCCAAGCCGCCGAGCTGCACACCCCCCCCACATGTGTGCGCTTGGTCGAGCCGGCCTTCCACGCCCCTCGCGACGCATCTGGGCCAAACTGCCCTTACACCAACCCGCGGCCGATCCACTACCTCGGGCTACGAGAGACCTTCACGGCCTACTGGGCCGGGCCAAACCCAACAGGTCAAGCTAGGCTGAACACGAACCGAGTTAGCCCAGTCTAAGTCGGGCCGGGTCGGTACGACCGGGTAAGACTGGACCCTGTCCCACTGTGACCCTTTACTTTCTTTCGGCCATATCGTTGGCACCGGATGTCCATTTGACAAACTGTCAATGACACTGGTATTCTGGGAGCATTATGGTCCCTTTGTGTATACCCCACTAGAGTTTTGGGTATAGCTGAGATACAGTTAGGTTGAATTGATTACGAATCCAACCGGGCCCCTGGGACTACAAGGCTAATAACTCATAGACTTGGCATCCGATTGACGCATTGTCCTTTGCGTTGAGACCCCTATTACGTGAAGGACCTTTTAAATACATCTTCATGGGACTTCATAGTATTGGATGTATCGACACTTGTCTTGGGGAGTGGACCATCCTGGAATCAAGCGTTCTTTGTGTGGGAACCCTGTGGCTGGATGTTTTGTGATAAAGGGATCCTAAGTGTGTTCGACAGCTTTGACTACTATTTTAGGATCCTACGTGGGTTTGATATCTCCAACTAGTGTTCTAGGATCCTACGTGGGTTTGACAGCTCTGATTACTATTCCAGGATCCTACATGGGTTATACCGAGAAGATGATTCAGTGTCTATATCTAATCATCTCTATCTCTCTACATAAGTTGTATATCAGTGTGAGCTGAGTAAGTAACTTTTTTTTTTACCTCATGATAGAGATTAATTACTTTTTAACCTCGGTATATGTACGAGCATATAACTAAGTTGGGTTATATTTTTATTTTATAATTTTTGGTTTATCCTTGTTGGATTTTGTGAGACCTTGAGGGTCTTGGGGTCCCTACTGGGTATTGTTATACTCACCCCTACATAGGCTGTGCATGCACCTCATTGTGTTAGATGCAGATGACAGACAGCACTGACCGAGGATGAGATTACCAGGAATAGAGTACCCACGGTGTACCTTATGGTGTGCCGTTACACAGAGGAGACAGATGGTCCTGGAGTGCGGAGGAAGTGATCTGTACCTTCCCTTCTGGTAGGAACCTTGGAGGACGTTTCAACGGTAGTTTTTTCTTTTCTTCTGTTGTACTTTCAGTTTCTTATAGTTTACTGTTGGGCTTGTATTTCAGACCCCTTTTACTTTTAACACACTTTTGTTATGCAGTTTTACTTAGTGTTTTTTTTATATATTGTGCTCTGTTGTGTGTTTTAACAGTTCATAGAGGCAATGCCTTGCCATTTTTAGGGAATTACGCCTTTGGTTCTAGTCACCAGCCCCTGGCCTATGGAAGGCAGGCTTGGGGTTGTCACGGCACGGGCCCCAAGGGACGGGTTGTGACAAGTATATATCCTCCTATATGCAACTCTCAGACATAATAGGACTATAAATATAGTTGCATCTATTAAACTTTTATTTATTCTAGTATTTTAGAATAAATCATTGGTGTTGGATAAGTTTATTTCCTCCAATTTTTATACATGTAAACATTGCTAATTTTGTAGATGTGTACTAAATCTATTACATCTATGGTCAGTGGAGATGCATATTCCCTTCATCATAACATGCTTAGTACATATAGGGTGAATTGTAAAATGGGAAATCTATAAGGCTAACAGATCATATTGTCATTTTTTCCTTAAAAGACAATTATTTATAGAGTTTGGGGTATGTGAGCGAGGAAAAAATGATCAAATCTAATCATGGATTTGATTACATATGATGATGATATTGGGTCACATTAGTTTGTATAAAATTTAGATTTTTTATTCATGTTGACACTAGTTGTTTATGTAAGGGATCACTTCTAGGATGACTACACTCGGTATTATTATACTCTACCTTATATGTGCACTTGGGAATTGTTCAACTTTTGATCATTATGATTAGTTAATGTGGATAATGAAAGATCATTTTTTCTAGATATGTATAGTGGATTTATATTGATAGTGAGTTGGAAATATGATTTTAATGACGACCTTATTTTCATTAGTGTTTATGATTTCATCTATTTAATATATATAGAATATATCAAATGGATTCATTTTTATCACCCTAAATTGTATCATGAATATTGGTTATATATATATATAATTGTGTGTATGTGTCACTATTTAGTTTTAGATTTCATGAATTTCAGTGAAGATGTTGATAAATAATGGAAGTTGAAAAAATAATTTAGAGTTAATGACTCCCATGTTGTGTGGATACCATTGTGTTGGTCATGAGATGATGAGGAAGCCATCGCGAGCCTCACAGTAAATGAATTTTTTCCCCAATAAATTTATTGATTCGGGGACTCGGGTTGTCTCTAGAGAGGATGAATTTTTTTAGTGTTTTGTTTTTTCTATTTTTTGTGAGTTTGGTGTTTGGTGAAAATGGTATTTTTTTTAAGAATGAAATAAAATTTTAGTTCGAATTCAATTACAAAAGTAGTGTTTTAACCTATGAAAATCCCTTTATATACTTATTAAATAATTATGAAATTAACTTTACTAATATCTCTCTATCTCTCTCTTTAATCAAACAAACCCTTAACTAAACACCCTCTCCTTGAAATTTAATCATGAATGGGTAAGTGAAACAAACATTGTATTCCCCACACATTCCTAGCCTTCATGATCAAAATTCTTTAATATCTCCTTAATCAACTCTCTAACATTTATTTTATGGTCAGTAAGGAATATTCATGTTGCCTTTGTGTACAAACATAAAATATGTAAACATAATTTAATGCAGAATGATAATGGAAATCTCATATTCACTAAAGAAATCCGGAAATTATAGATAAATCAATAAAAAGATTGTTAAGATTTTAGAGAATAATTAAGTAATAGGGGAATGGGGAGATTATCCTAATCTCAACAACTAAGGACCTAGAGATACATCAACTGTTAGGGATTGTGATAAAAAATCGACGAAAAATATATTAAGAGTAACATCTCCAAACTCAATGAATCAACTAATGACATCTCCATCTCAAAGTGAAAAAATTACTTTTTATAGAAGTATAAAAATGTTCTATGGCTCCATCAAGTAATTTTAAAAAATTATGTCCCACATATATAACATGGAATTCTTATTTCTCCAGGATTGATTTAAGTTCTATTGAAATCTGTAAGAGTTTAAGTGCCATGGGCACATCCGCTAAGATGGATTCCATGTGAACTGATTGAATAGTAAATATTTATTTATCTTGGTGTTTCATGAATACTTCAACTTCATGATTACTTTCTATGATCTTGTCATTCATTATCTAATTGGATAATTATCACATGGATGCTTGGTAGAATTTTTCTTGATTGGGGTTGACTAGGGAAATGGGTTTTTGTTTTTAGGTCGTCCTATAACTATTGTGAGAATTTTCATTGTTTTAAATCATTTAGGAAATTCAAAAATTAAAGGATCGCACATAAATACAAAACTCACATGATAGTTTTTGATATGATGTATTCCTACAAAGATGACTTGTACACTACTAGGGTTTCTAACATGGCCTTTCTCATACATGCAGGCTTTCATAAATGCATCATGTCTTATAAGATTTTGTTATATGTGGATTATTAATAAATTTATTATTACACATATAGGATTCTATATAAAATATTTACTTACACATCCATTCATACACGTGCTTTCATACAAGTTTTAGGTGACATGGGTTTATCTCATATATGGGATCTTCATACATTTCCTCTCATATGTGTGGGATTTCAAACATTGAATATCATACACACGGTCTTTCATATGAAATAAGGTTCATTATATAGTTTTCATATCATATGGATCTAAGATTGTAACATTATTCTCGTCGCTTTTTCATTTCTCAATCTTTAGTGCTAAAACTAAGGAAAACATTAACTTATTGTAGGATTTATTCAAGTTGTTCCAATTTTTTTAAATAATGATAATAATAATAATAATAAGATGTTATCAGTTTAAAATCTGAATAAAAAAATAAATTCACAGATTTTAAATTACATATAAAATTTAATAAAAATTCAAAAATAAATATTTAAATCTTGTAATCTTTTTAATTCCATATACTCCTTATTACCAAACTTCGACCATTTTTTCAAACTAGAGGGAAATAAAGATTAAAATGTTATTTAATCCTAAAGATAATTTGGAAATATAGGCCATGATCACTCTCCCAAACATAAATATAATCTTTAAATAAATTTCACTAGGGATCCACTTCCTCTCAAATATAAGTTCTAGTTCTAGGATTTTGAGTAGAATAGAATTTAGTGGAATTAAGATTTTAACTTGTGGTATTTTCTAAAACCCCCATAACTTATGCTCCCTTTTCCATAGTCCATTTCATACCTACCCAACTCACATCCTTATTTTCCTCATATCATCTTATAAGCCTTAATTTTTTCATAAATCTCACCAATGAATTTTTCTGGTGAAAACCAAAAGTAGTTTTTAGAAAAAGATGTAATATCCTTAATAGATCGTTTTATTTTATTTCCTCCTCCACATCCTTAAATTATTATTAAAAAAATATGATGTGAAAACCTAGGTAAATACTATAGAATAATATGTTATTATGTTAATTTAATATCATAAATCTTTATCCTCTTCCATCAAATGGGTCATGGTTCATCATTCTTGTGTACAGCGGACTAACGCCTCATGAACTCATGTTATTTGTTTCCCCTAAACACCTATAACAGATGTTAATATGATAGATTTATTATTTAAATATGATATTTATTATATTATTTTTCTTATTTGAACACGATATCCCATATTCATTATTACTTCCCATTTCATAGGAATATGATAAAGTCATTCATGTGTACGAAAGTGCACCACCTCACGAAGAGATGTGATTTGTTCTTCACATATGCTTTACATGAAGGTAATAAGAAAATTTATGAATAAACACATATGATATATATGACATAAAAATTATTTTGGTAAGGTAATATATTATTCAACTTTCTTTTATCTCATCCATTGAGAAAATTGAAACATCATTTTGTCATATGTACGGCCAACCGTATCTATGAATGATGTATTTGATTTTCTATCACTAAGTTTTATATATTAATATAAATACATATATTGAAAATATATATCATTTTTATATTATAATTAACATTTTAAATATTATTTAACCACTATCAAAGTAATAGGATCGAAAATACCAAATCGAAACATACATGAAAAAAACAAAGCAGTTATTGCCTGAAATGTGACTTTAACATTAAATTGTTAATTAATGGACAATAAAAGGTCATACAGAAATAATATTTGGTATTATATATATAAATATTTTTATTTATTATATTTATAATAAAATTATATTTTCTATATAGTATTCATGAATTTGTAAGAATAATTTCTAGACTTAAGGTGATGGATTTATGGAACACTTTTATTTTTTGTGAGACACATACAATATTCACCATGTTTTTAATTTATTTTGTGTATATACTGATCATGAATTTATTTTTTGGTTATTTTCATGAACATAATATTAATTAATTATAAAATTCAGGAGCTCCCTTTCATGGGGTTTACAGTACAAAACATTCCAAAAGGGTCTTGCATTTATGAATCAATTTCATCATTTATAAGGATTGCTTATGTTTTTTCTTATGATGATGATATTTTATGATCAATATATAAAGAAATGAATTAATATTATTATCCTATATTTATGTTAATATCATATATAATTTACATTCATTTTCATCTCTTTATTTACTCTGTAGTTAAAAAAATTATTTTTTTTAAAGAAACGCAACTTTTTTTCTCTCTTTGGCTACAAATATTTTTTATTCGGAAATCGTATTATATAAAATTATTTTAGAATAATCCCAGTTATATATTAAATATATTTTTACCCATTGTTTTCCTTTTTACAAATTGTTTTGAATGTAATTTTAATTTGTTTCCAAATAATTGTTATTTGGGTTTTACAAAAAAATGTGAAAGGAATATTTATTTTAACATATATAGCATGAATGGTATTTTCCACCATTTTTAAAAAATAATTATATTAAAATCATCCTTCATAATATTCAGATTCAATTTATAAAGAAAATTATTTCAAAAAAATATGTTTTTTATATTTATAAAATATATTTTCAAAATAGAAATGATATTTTCCTCAAGGAATGTTTTTAATGATTTATAAAGTTTTGTTTATAAGATTCCAAAGATATTTATAATAAAAGGGATATTTAAAATTCATTATTTTTAGAAATTTATTTTCAAAGTCGAAAGTATAAATTCCTTCAGAAATTTTTGAATTAATCTTTGCAAATAATTTCCCATATTTAATGGAATCCTTTTATTTTATTTAGGATTTACTACGGATAATTTTGAATGATACAGTCCTTATTCATTCTATGTATGGTTAATATTTTTGATGGTAAATTTTTTATTAAACCCATTTATTTTTCATGGGTTATGCTATGGTGAATTGATTAAATGTTTATGAAACCCCTTTAATTTTTATAGATTATCGAATAATGATATAATGAATGTTTTATGATATTGTGGCACAAAGAAGTATGGTTTTCATTATGATATGGGTGGGACCTATATCTCTCTCCAATTCATTGGATAAATCTTTATATCTCAAGATATAACAATAGGAAACAAGTTGATGAGATTAATCCACTATGGGAAATTGGGGGATGTTGATCCATTATGGGAAATATATTCATCTTGATCTACTATGGGAAATAGGTGATGATTATTGATCCACTATTTTGATGGTATTAGTTTTTAACCGTGAGGTATTAAATTTATTTCAATATTTATGATATTTCCACAATTTTATGACATTCTATTTTTTTATGATTGATTTGTGATGACTTCGCACTCTTATGCGACATGCTTTGAGAAATTGTATATTTTTATTATATGAGTCATGTTTATGATCTATGATAGGTTGGGTATAAACATTATAAGTTACATTCAAGATCATATTCCCTTATTATTGTCTTCTGATTTCATATGAACATAGATTGAATCTATTATGTTTACCCTTACTAAATATCTATGCTCACGTTTTCTTATGTTTTTTCTATTTTATGAATAAAACATTAGGTAGGGTATTCTTAAGAGGATTAATGTGTGATAAGATCATTGTGAGAGATATTAAATATATTTCATGAAATACATATTTGGTGATCATACTCCCTAAAGACACTAAACTGTTATGGTACTCAAGAAAGTATATATGAAATGTATTGAATATTCAAATAAAAAGATGTGATATTTGAATATGAAAATAATAGGTCATTACAGTTGGTATTAGTGAAAATGATTATTTGATATATGGATATTAGGTTAATTAAAACATTAGTGAAATACCTAGGTATATTTATATGGATGTGAAAATGGATATGTATTAGTATATGTCTTATGATGATTCAAAGTATATAAAAATGCCATTTTATTTTGGTAAAGGATATAGTGGATGGTTTCCAAGAAATTACATCCATATCTGGATATCAAAAGTGTATTAGGATATAGTGCATAGTACCTATGGCTAATAACTTTGAAAATTTCTTATTGAGCTGGACTCAATCATAACCACGTTCATGCTAATCAGCTTTGTTACACACAAAGTTTGACACTCTCAAGGAATATTCTTTGGAAATTCAAAAACTCTATATGATCCATCATAGAGGATTTAAATATATAAGGACCATGAATGTAAAATTATCATACTAAGGTGTAATATATTGAAAATAATCTTTAATGATCTAGACAACCTATAAGTTATAGTTCATAATGATGTGGTTTTCCACTATGAATATTGAATGTGATAAACAAGGTGTTGATGAGAAACCAATTTGAATAATTATTGTATTTAATGATATTATGATTATTAATAATCATATATTATTATATATTATTAACTATGTAAACAATAACCAACTCTCGAACTCACAAAAGAAGACAAGTATAGAGTTCATTGAGAGTTTGGGTGGTGGAGACTATAGAGGAAGGAAGATTTAGTTTTCGATATGTAAATAATGTGGGAAGAATAACTCTAGAGAATATCTCAAAGGAATGTAAAGATGTTTTATGTGTGGAGAATAACAACATAGAGAAAAAAATTACTTAGTAAAAATGAAAATATTAGTTAATTTAATGGATGTGAATATTTTTCCCCTTAAGGTATTATCAAGAGATGAATGTTTTAACTATGAAAAGTATGGGAATTTTACAAATTGATATCCTAGGGGGAAGATCAAGAAGAGAATCAGCAAGGTGGTACAAGTAAATGTTTTCTTTGAAGAGTATGTGACTAAAAATGATATATGAAAGGAAATAATAATCAAGGAATTAGATAATGAATCCTAGCTAATTGTTTAAGAATTAAGTGGAATGATTGAAGTGTTTATGTATAGGAATTATAGAATTATGAAATATATAAGTATTTTTATATATGTTTTCCATTAATGATTTTCAAGAAAAATTTCAATGGTTTAAATGACCTAGAAATTTATTTAATGGAAATATCATATTCTTGGAAAACACAAGATTAAGGGAATGATAACCTGTATTATATTATATATATTGAGATAATGATGTTGGGATAATGTGATGATTGATATGGAAAAAGTAAATTAGATAGAACTGATTATCCAACACCATAGGATTTTTATGAAATATAATTTTAAATAATCTAATGGCTTTCATTTCGCACTACATCATGTTAATCTTGTGTTACACGCAACACACCTTAACTTGAGTTATACACAATAATAAGTTTATATGAAACATCATTTTATATTGTAATTATTTAAAAAATATAATTTTATCCTAGCCATTAGAATGGATGGTTTAACTAGGATTAACCGAATTATGAAAATATTATTTACGAATGTATATATAATTAATTATTTGGTAACAAATTAATTATAAATGAAAACAAAAAGCCTTTTGAATATGAAAGGAAATCATTTTCCTGCAAAATTCTTTAATTTTCCAGAAGTTTGTTTTGTACCAATAAATAAAAAAATTACTATTATTGGATTATATATATGTAATATTAAATATAATTTTTAACATTTATCTAGTGTGCTCAAAAACTGTATTTTTCTAAAGATTTCATTATCACCTTTTAATAGCGCACATGTTTTTGAACAAAATTTTGGAAATTTCATAAATTTCATTTTAAAATAATAAATATTAGTTTTCAATGAGGGATGTTGAAATTAGGTCAGGGTAAATTTTTTTATTCTTCTAAAAAGTTTCCTCTTTTCATGAATAGTGAAAATACTCATTTTTTTGAAAACTGTATTTTCTTTTAAAATATTTAAAAGGTAAAACTATGATTTGAATTAGTTATAAATTTTAATTAGTTCATTTTTAATTTAAAATAATTAAATTATTATTTTTTTAAATGATCTTATGTATGAATTCATTATATAAAATTTTATGTTTTAAAGGGACATTTTTTCAAACAAATATTTTTCATGAAATTTTAACAGATCCATTTTAAATTAAATTTTATTACTTCTGTGTATTGAATTTTAAAAAATGGGTGCCAAATTTGGATTCAAAAGATCCAAATTTATTGAATATTATCCTTTAAATATTGAACAATATGAATAGTAATCTAGGTAAATTTTGTTACCATGGTAAAAGGTAAATTTGTTAATTTAGGATAAAAATTAATAAATAATGACAATAAAATGACTGTAACACATACCTAAATTTTATGGGATGAAATTAATTCTACACTTGACACATAAGTTTTTAAATAATGTTTTTTAATGTTAATATTTTCATGAATATGACTTATATAATATTTAAATCAATTAAAGTCACAGAATGTCACTTTCCTTGACTTAAATATTCCATATGTTTCAAATGGGGAAAAATAAAAGTTATAAAAGAATAAATTTTTACTTTGGTAACATAATAAACTTATTTTCATGATAAAATTTTATTTTGAGTTTCTGGGCCACATATATGTGATTATCAAATTTATAATATTTTATTTTACAAAATTTATAGAAGTTGCATTCATTTTTAAAAAACCATATCATTTTTCATATATAGTTTTAAAAATGATATATTTAACTATAAATATTATTATAAAATATATAAAATTAAAATAAGACATAGTATTTTTTGAAAAATTTTAGTGAAGAAATAAGTTTATTAAATAATTATATAATGTTGATATTTTAATTATTTTATTAATGGAATTATCAAATAAATTTTAAAAAAAATTCAAGTAAATTTAATTTTTGGTAATTAATGTTATCAAAAAAAATAAAAATAACCTTGACCCCATAGATATATAATTAAATATATGGTTCTAAGTTAAATTTCTCTTGATATTTTTAAAACTCCAAATATTGAATAGCTTCAAAAATTTCACTAATGATATTTTACCAAAATAATATTTTTTAAAATTATGTAAAAATCAAAAAACATCATTAAAAATTCAAATAATTATTATATGGCATAAAATGATATAAAATTTTCATGTATGATTTAATTTGCATCACATAAGTAGAAATTAGAACCTTTTAATATCAAAAATTTTGTTACCTTAATTATAATTAAATTAGGTTAACAAATGATTAACCAAAATGATAAGGCTTATATAATACAAAAACAAGTTTAAAATATTTTTTTCATGATATTAAAACCTAATATCTTATTATATTATATTTCATTTCATTAATAGGTATTTTTATTGAGATTTAATTTATTATATTTTTTTTAAATTCCAAAAGATCCCCACACCTCATTTATAAAAGGGAACCCCCTCCCTCACTTCTTCACATCACATTGAGTCTTCTAGGTCAACCATAAATAGAAAAATTCTCTTCTAAAATTTTATAAACACATTATATATGTTCTGGTCTTCTAAAAAAACCAACCATATTGTCCCTATGAGGAGATCTAAATATGGTTTGGTAAAGAAGATGTAATCATCTTAACTAATTTTTTTTAGATAATTTATTCTTATAATTCAGCTTTATGGGTTATTTTATTAATAATGTAATAAATACATTATAAAATATATGATTATATATTTTTATAATTATTATATAATAATATTCTACCTTTTATCCATCCCATGAAAAACAGAATCCCCACACATGCATACGTATGACTTACCGTCTCCATATCGTGGTGTTATTTGTTTTTCATCACTACTTTATTAGAATGGGTATATTAACATAAATAATATATATATATATATATGATAATTATAAAATTATATTTATTTTTCCCATAAATTTACTATACGATCTTCTTCCTTTCCATTTCACTATTAAGGTAATGATATCATCACTCACTTGTACGTACGACCTACCTTCCCCATGATGAGATGTGATTAATTCTCAACATTCAGCATTCAATAAAAATTATATAAATTTATATAATGGATAAATTTTATATTTATTAAACTAATATAATTAAATAAATTATATAACTATATCCTATGAACAATAATTTTAACTTATATGGAAAAAAGTGTATAGGAAAATGAATTAATTTACACTCGAAAGAAAAGTAAAAATAAAATATTATTAACAAAAAGGTGATAAGATGATATAAGATGGCCATAAATGATATCATAAATATTAATATTTTTCTATAATAATTTTGTAACATTAGTTAAAATATTATACAAGAGTGTAATATATGCACTAAGGAATTTAGACCTAAGGTAAGGGTTAATTTCACAATCTCAATATTTTCCAGGATTGTTTATAACTAGAAATTTACTAGGTAACATTTATCATCCATTTACTTGATTCATTAAATTATTTTTTAAAATCTTTCTAATAATAATTTTAAATTTTTTAGAGTAATTTTTACCCATGTATTACCTTTTACTAAATAGTATGCAAGGAATATTTTGGAGTACTCCTAAAAAGGTACTTTGTGACTTTTCCAGCAAATGTATGAGGATATTTTTTTATTTTTACTTATATGAAATGAATGAATTTTAATTGTTTCATGATATATTATTTCCTTCAAGATTACTTTACAAGATTACAAGTTTATTTTCAAAAAAAAATATTTGAGGATTGTGCGAGACTTTATTAAAAGAAAATGCATTCAAAATAGAATGGATATTTTCCATGATAATTATTTTCATGTGTTCTATTAAAATTATTTTACATATATAATAAGATTATTTGAGGATACCTATAATTTATTAGGGATACTTTTCCCTATGGTTGGTTTATGTTTATGATGTAATTATATTTATAAACCCATTTCTTTTCCATGGGTTACATTACAAGGGAATGATGTTTCTGAAACTAATTTATTTTTATGGGTTCTGATGTGATGAATTAATTATGTTCTTATTTCACACATATGTATGGTTTTCATTATTTGGTTGGTTCTACCTATATCTCCCTCCAATCAATTTGGTAAATATTTATATCTCATTAGATATACAATACTACAATGGGTAGTAAACTTGATTCAGTAATATTGGGCTAGAACGAGGAGTGAACATGGTTCAGTAAAGGGCTTTGTCTATTATGGTGGTCTTGGAAATGACCCTTGACTAATAAGAAAATTTTTATATATTCTAATGTGTATGAAAAAAGTCTATTTCTCCTGTTAATGTCTCATGGAATATGTTTAATTATTATTTATTAACTTTTATGATTTATTCCATGACATGATATCATGATCATTGATATGCGGGATAATATTTTCAAATGTTTTTTATGCTCTTTTTTCTTATGGTTAAGATATAATTTATATATCCCTTTTTATCATTACTAATAATTTGTTCTCACCCTTTTCTTATGTTTCTTTTTCCTAAGATATAAAGAAATGTATTAGGTAGAAATACCAATTTGTAATATCATTATGGGAGATGTTGAAGATCATTCATCAAATTAAAATAATGTTTTCTATGGTTCCAATGGAAATAAACTATTATGGTCCTTTTGAATGTGTTTTTGAAGTGAAATTAATATTCATCTAAAATAATTAAATATAAATGTATTAAAATTCTAGGTTTTTATAGTTGGAATTAGAGAAAAGGTTTAATAAACCATTTGAAACTAGAATAAGAATGCCTAAGTAAGTTCCCTAAGGTTAAGTATAAGTACGGGTTACAATCTAATAATTTTTATAAAGGTCATGTATTAACTAGTAATTAACCTTGGATGATATATATTGAATTTAATTTCCGTTTATTATGTGTTTTCCCCAAAATTATTTGTGTTACTTATACTATACATTTGTTTTTAGTTAATAGAGGAACCCAATAGAAAAACTTTAATGCTGACTGTGATGGGCGGTGCAATGATTTTCCTTCTGAGGAACAAAATGTTATGGGAGATGGAATGTGAAATATTGCTTCTATTCTCATAAAAATTTCTCAATATATGAATTATACTATACTTTGAAATTAACTAAATAGGGAACAAAATTTCTTTGATTCCTTTATGAGGTATAATCCACCATCTATCAGTGGGTCTTCAGATCCACTAGTGGTTGAGTAATGGATCAGAAACACTGAAAAGATATTTTTGGTTCTCCAATTATCAAAATATGATAAATTCATTTTTTCAACCTATAATTTGGATATTGAATCAGATCAATGATAGAATCTTATCAAGAATATGGGGAAACATGATGAAATTGATGACATGAAATGGGATGAGTTCAACATCATGTTTCTTCAGTATGTACATTCCTCATATTCTTCATATGAAGATGAATACAAATTTCCTTGAGCTTAAGAAAAATAAGGATGAATGAATTGGTACCTATGAGGAAGATTATACAAGACTTAAAAGGTATTATTCTTTCATTATCATATATCTTTAAAGTAAGGTCTATTGATTCATCAGTGTCTTAAAACCATGTCTTTGAAGAGTGTTATCCATAAGGGACTTCAGTAGATATAAACAAATATTCTAATGTGTCATCAAGGTATATATGGAGGTTAGGGTTATATATCAATCACATGGTTTTGATAAGAAATGAAACATATAGTTTAAAGAAAAATATAAAAACCATGGTCAACAAAAGATGAGATTTCGATTATATCCAATGTTCAGAAAGAATCATGGTGTAATATTTTAAAAGGTACTCAAAAATGATTTGAGCATAGTAAATAAGTTCATCGGGAAATTTACTACTTATGTGAGGGGGAAACATGCTAATTATGAAAAGGTTGCCCAGAATGCACCTCCCACACTTCAATGCTTCAAGATCATGGAAAATGGTCATTATGCTAACTGGTGCCCAAATCCTAGTTCTATCAATAATGATCAATGTTAGTAGCCTCTTAAAATCAAATTAAAAGGGAAATAACATTCTATCACTCTTGGTGATGAGGAGTATGACAATGAAGTGGTAGAATTATTGAGTGTTTGTATAATGCAAGTCTAGAATGATTTTTATTGTATTAATGAATAATAAAACTTGTAAGGACTGGTCTACTGTGTCTTTACATAAGGATTTGAATGCATATATTGAATGGTACTATAAAACATGAAATGTGATTGAGGTGGTATTGTGATATTGAGAACACAAGATTAAAGGAATGAAAACCTTTTATATGTCCATGATGATTTGATAATGAAATGTTTGACTATGATAAAATAAATGGTATTATTATAATCACCTTAAGACTAATATGATAACAAAGTGGTTTATGATATCAAGGATTGATTTTATAGATTTATTTTATTTATGTTATGATGAAAGAGTTAATTTTTGAAATAACGAATATTTTCACTATGGTTTTATGGTAATTAAAGTTATTACCATGATTTAAGAAACTATGTGATAATGGTATTCACATATTTGGTGTGTAAAAAGTAAGAGCTATGTTAAGATGTTTTAATAATAAATTATAAGTTTTGTTTTTAAATTTAGTGAATTTATTTAAAAAATATAGGATTTTAATTTTGAAATTATTTATGTTGAAATTTTGATGAGGTTTTAGATATTAATGTATTGTCTTTATATATGAGGATTTATTAATATTGGAAAACTTCTGTTAACCTTTATTTTTGTGATGTTAACAAATGATAGATGGAAAGACCTGTGATTTAATTGATGGATCTCATTATCTGATAATTCTTTAGAAAATTTAAATTCACTTTCATTTCTTGGAATAAGAGATAATGTATAAATTGATCAAGACACAATAAAAGAATGAGACTATTCCTATTAAATGTATTTAATTTATGTAAGCATATGTTATCCTAAAAATTATTCAAATATAGGGAAAGTATCATGAAACAAAAATATTATACTAATATCTTCTTCTCTGATGAATCAAATGGTCCCTTATATAATCATATATTTTTGGATTTGTGATTATTAACTTTCTCTTAACCAAAGTCACTTTGACTATCCATCAGAACAAGATATTTAGATTTCACTTCTATGTTCATGAATTCATATTCCACCTATGTTCTCCCTTGTAAACCCTAGTTATGGGTTACTTTTGGCAACTTTAATGCTTCCAACATTCCCTTTTTAAAGGGAGTTTTAGTATTCATTTTTACAATGTGGGTTTCTATTAATGAAACATTTAAGTATTAAACCATTGATATATCATATGAATTATGCTGGTGAAATTCATTTTAAGGGGGAATAATGTAACACAATTATATTTTATGAAATATTTTTTTAAATAATCTGATAGCTTGTATTTCACGCTAAATCATGTTAAGCTTGTGCTACGTGAAACTCTGGCTTTGCTTGAATTTCATGCAACAGTGAGTTTCTGTTAAACATTATTTTATATTGTAAGTATTTATACAAGAAATTTTTAACCTATAAGTTATAACGGAATGTTTAGACAAGATTAATTTAATTATGAATATATTGTATAAAAATGAATATATAATTAATTCTTTGGTGACTAATTAAATGTAAATGAAAATAACAACTCTTTTGAATATAAAAGGAAATTTTTTTCCTGAAAAACTATTTAATTTTGATCAAGTTTTTTTCTACCAATAAATAAACAAATAAATATTAAAAGATTATATATATAATATTCAATATAATATTTTAAAATCATCCTATGTGTTTAAAAACGATATTTTTTAGAAAGATGTTTTAACTCAATTTAGTGACGAATCTATTTAAGAAATAAATTTTGGAACTTTTATAAATTACATATTAAAAATGAATATAATTTTTGAAAGATTAATTTTGAAATTATATTATTTTATATTTTTGGTTTTTTTATAAAATGTTTCATCTTTTGATGAATAGTGAAAATACCGATATTTATTGAAAACTATATTTTCTTTTAAAATCATTACAAGGTAATATTATGTTTTGAATTATTTTTAAATTTTTATTAGTTCATTTTTATTTTTATGTATCCAATTATTATTTTAAATATGGATTTTATATAATAATTTATTATATAAAAATTTACATTTTACAAAGGATATTTTCCCGAACAACTTTTTTTCATGGAATTTTAACAGTTTTATTTTAAATTAAATTCTACATATTATGTGAATAAATTTTTGTAAAATGGATTTATAATTTTTATTTAAAAGGTTTAAATTTAGGGAATATGTTCATTTTATTTTTTACCAATATTAATAGTAATCCTGGGAAAACATTACAATGGTAAAAGGTAAGTTTAGAAAATTTAAGTTAAAAATTAAATAATAAAGAATATAAAATGAACCAAGCAGATTACAAAATTTTATTATATTAATATAATTATACCCTTGTCATATAAGGATTTAATTAATTTTATTAGTGGAAAATTTTGCATAAAATTGACTTATATAATATTAAAATTGAATAAAGTCACAAAATGTCCCTTTCGTTGTCTTAAATATTCTTAATGTGTCAAAATGATGAAAAATACATTTTAGGAACGAATATAAATTTATATTGAAATATAATAACATTTTTTTCATGATTAAAATTTATTTTTTAATTTTTAGGCCACATAGATGAGATTATCATATTTATAATATTTAATTTAATAAAAATTTAATGATGTCACATTAATGTTTTAAATACTATATCATTATTTATATAAGGACATAAATATTACATATTTTACTATAAATATTATTATGAAATATAGAAGAAATGTTTTCTTTATGGAAGTTTATTTTTATTTTTTAGTGAACATATAATTATATTAAATAATTACACAACGCTAAAGTAGTAATTATTTTATTAATGGAAATATCAAAAAAATGATTTAAAAAATACTAAAATAAATATTACTTGAGTAAATTTATGTGATAAAAGAATTTAAAATATACCCATGGCCTTATATAGATATAATAACATATACAGTTCAAATTTAACTTCTCATCCTAAATTTTTTAAAATTCCATGTAATTAATAGTGTCAAAATTGACACTTGTGATATTTTACAAAAATTATATTTTATTAATTTATATAAAAATCATAAAAATTATTTAAAAATAAAAAAATTATAATAATTTACAAAATTGTATAAATTTTACATTTATGATTTAATATACATCACATAATTAAAAATTACAACCTTCTTATAATGAAAAACATGTTACCTTGGTTAAAATTAAAAAAGGTTAACTAGGGGTTAACCAAAATTATAAGGTTTAAGATAATAAAAAACAAGTCTAAAATATATTTTTTTATGATATTAAAACATTATATCAACTTATATTCTAATACATGTCATTTTTGAGGTATTTGGATTGATATTGAATTTATTATAAATTATTATTTTTTGAAATTACAGTGCCCCTGACCTCAATTATAAAAGAGAACCTCTTCCTTCACTTATTCACATCACAATGAGCCTTAAAGCTAGATCATACATAAAAATTATCTTATAAACATAAATATACACATTATAGATGTTTTCTTACTTCTCAAAATACCAACACTAGTGTCTCTAAGAGGAGATCTAAAGGACGTTCTCCAAATAAGAGGTAATCATCTTTATAAATTAATTCAATATCATTTATTCTTCTACTTCCCCTTCATGTGTTGTATCAATTATAAAGTAACAAATTCAGTATCAACTATATTATGAGATGTTATTTTGATTATATAAAAATCATATTCCTCATTTTATCCATCCTATGAAAAACAAAAATAACCACACGTGCATACGTAGGACTTACCATCTCTACACCATAGTGAAATTTGTTTTTTATCACTACTTTATTAGGACAGATATAATGATAGAAATAATTTATATATATATATATATGATAATTATATAATTATATTTATTCTGGAAATAAAATTAATATATTATCTTCTTCTTTACTATTTCACCATTAAGGGAATTAAAGCATCACTCGTGCGTACGTACGACAAACTGTCTCAACAATGTGATGTGATTTATTTTCCTTATTTACCATAAAAGAATGATTATATAAATGTATATAATTAATAAATATGATATATATTACGTTAATATCTTTCTGAAAATTATTTAAATTTATCCTATGCACAAGAATCCGAACCTATACAAAAAACATGAATAGGAGAATGATGTAGTTAACACCTGAAAGAAGAGTAATAAGAAAATATATTTAAAAGATGGGTGATAAGATGATATAAGAGGAAACTATATGATAACATGAGTATGAATACAGTTCTAGAATAATTTAATATTGTATTTTAAACCATTATACATGAGATTTAGATACACATGAAGTAAATCAGACCTAAGGTAAGGGGTTAATTTCACAAGCTCATTATTTTTCAAAATTATTTATACGTAAGTATTTATTGAGGAAAAATTTTCCTTCATGTCTATGTTTATTAAAATTTGTTTCTAGATTGTTTTTACTATTCATATACTATATTTTAAATTTATTTTTACCCATGTATGAATTTTAACTAAATGGTCTAAATTGACTATTTGTGTTGTAATCCTAATGAGGTACTGTGTGACTTTTCTGAAGAAAAAAAAATGTGAGGAGAATGTTTTATTTTAACTTATATCACCTGAATATATTTTTAAACTTTCATGATTACTTATTTCAATAAATATTTCTTTTAAATATTACATTTCTATTTTCAATAAAAAAAAACTCTTTTAAAATTGTGTTGCATCTTAAGAAAAGGAATTATTTTCAAAATAGAAAGGATATTTTCCCCAAAATTATTTCCACGTGTTCTATTAAAATTATTTTCCATCTATAATAAAAATATTTGATGTCACTTATACATTAATGGGTATATTTTTCATATGGTTTCTTTATGTTTATGATGAATTGATATTTATGAACCCAATTTCTTTTCCATGGGTTACGTTATGATGGAATGATGATTATGAAACCCATTTCTTTTTATGGGTTTTGATATTAGAATGAATTATGATCTTGTGGAACACATATGTATGGTTTTCATTATATGATGGGTGGGACCTATATATCCCTCTAATTAATTGGGTAAGTATTTGAATCACATGAGGTAGACAAGACCATAATGGGTAGTAAACTCGGTTCAATAATACAGGGTTGAAATGAGGAGTGGACTTGGTTCAATAAAGGAATATTTTCTATTATGATAGTCGTAACAATGATCCTTGACTAATAAAGAAATTATTTTATATGCTTATGTGTATTCCACGAATTCCATTTATTATGTTATGATCTCATAGAATATGTTCTTTATTTTTTGTGAACATTTATAATTTATTCCATGACATGATATCATAATATTTTATTTGTAGGATAAAATTTTTAAATGTTTGTTTTATAGTATTTTTTATTATGATTATGATATTATTGATATCTCCCTTGTTTAAACTTACAAAGAATTTGATCTCACCATTTTCATAAATTTTTCCCGTAGGATATAAATAAAGGTTTTAGTTATAAAAACTAAAGGGGAAGATCTTTATGGGATATATTGAGGATCATTAAAAAAATTAGAATAATTTGTTCCAGGTTTCCAAAGGAACTAAAAAATTATGGTCCTTTAGAATGTGTTTGTGAAGTGTAATGAATATTAATTTAAAAATTTAATATACATGTACTAAAAGTTTAGTTCATTATAGATTACCTTGTAACGAACTAATGATTTTTTGAAAAAGTGGTTTATGCTATCATTTTTAAATTTTACATCATTTTTTAATTTATAGAATATATCAAATAATATGTATTGTGTTTATGGAATATGGAATCATATATCTTTTTAAATAATGTTTTATGATAATTCATGTTATTACCAGGTTTTAAGAGAATAAATAATTAAGGTATTTACATTTTTGGTATGTGAAAAATAATATCTACTTCATGTTTTTTGTGGGATTAATGATAAGTTTATTTTGGGAAATTAGTGGTCATACTTATAAAGTTTTTGATTTTAATACTTTTTGAAGGGTTATAAGGTTAAACATTTATGAAATGGTTTAATATGAACATTTGATGACATTTCCAATATTAATATATTGCTTCACTATAGGAATATTGGTCCATATTTGATCACTAGTGCTAACCCATTTTTTATAACTAAAAATAAAATGAATGACTTATCATTCTATAATGGATATTTTTATCTATTAGTACCTACTGAATAAGAAATCATCTTCACTTCATGGAGTATTTTATGAAGTGGAAATTTAATAAATCATAACCAAAGGAAGAAATTTCTCTTATGTTATAAATGAATAACAATACCTACGTATATCAGCACCTTTAAAATTATTGAATGTATCTAGAAAATAACTTATTGATTGTCACATTCAACGAACCTCTCTCTAATTCACGATGATTTCCATGTATCTATCCTAAGTTAGTATATATTTGATCCATCGCATGTATTTAACTCATATATTGTACTGCTGTAGAATGATGTTTTTTATAAGGAACAAATAGTATTAATTAAATATTTAATAGAAAATTTTCTATGAAACTAGGCCACTCATCTGATCAATATTTTTTTGAGAAACAACCATCTCGAGGATAATACATGGGAAACTAAGGATGTAATGGGGCAAGAACTATCCTTAGTTTTTGGAAACACAGTTATGAATTTTGAGGGTGAAATTCATTTTTTGGGGTAGAACGTAAAACCTCAAGATTTTGTGAAATATGTTTTTTCAAATAAATTTAATCTTGTAGATATATTTTATTACACACAAAATAATTTTTATAATGTGTTACATGAAACACCAAGTCTAGCTTTCAATATACACAACACTATGTTTTAATGAAATGTAATATATTATTAATATATTATTATTTTATATATTAGTTATTACCTAGCTATTGGAATATCAAGTATGAATAGTTTTTAACTAGATGTTGAAAATATGTACTCTACACATTTATATAATAATAAAAAATTAGAGAACAAATAATTAAACTGAAAAAAATTAAAATAAAGTAAATCTTCATCTGAAAACAATATTTAAGAACAAAAATGAGTTTTATGTAAAGAAATTTAAAAAATAATTTTACATGAATTATTTTAATGATTTTTATACTTTATATATTCAATTAAATTTTTAACATTATTTTTAGGTGTTTTCTAGACAACGGATATTGATTATTCCAATTATTTGCTTTAAACTGCATTTTCCAAAAAAGTTGTTTTTTACCTTTTATGAACTTATTTTAAAATTATTTTTCCAAATTTTATAAATATTAAATAAAAAACTCCATCTTTATAAAATAATGTCAAAATTATATTACAGTGAATTATTTAAAAAAAATTGAGAAGATTCATTTTTCAATGAATTGTGATAAAATATGTCTTTATTATGAATTTTCATTTATTTAAACGCATTTAAAAACATAAAAATCTATTTAAGATGGTCTAAATTGTAAAATTAGTTCAATTATTTTTCAATTAATCTAATTTAGGTTATTATAATTAATTTCATATAGAATTGGGATACAAAAACGTTTTAAACTTTTGATCATTTTATCATCAGAAAATGGTTTTTTCATCGTGTCTACGGGAATAATTTTAATATAAAATTTCCACATCTATTAAATGAATTTGAAAAATTGGAACAAAAGTTAGAATGACATTAATTTATATTATCTAACAAGTTAAACTGAATTTTATAACATACTTAATATTAAAAATATTGAAAAATAATTATCATGGTTAAGGTGAAAAGGGGTTTACCAGGGGTAAAACTAAAAGTATAACTGATAAAATGACCTAGAAAATTATCCAAAACCAATTTTATCAACATAATTTTACCTCATACCCTCTTATTTTCAGTAATTATCAATGTTTGGGACTTTTATCATTTTAAAAACATGATTGCGCATTTTTCTTTTCCAAAAATACAAGTGTGGCACTCACCTCACTTATAAAAGGACACACCCTCTCCTCTCGTCTTCACACTTCTAATACCATTTTTTTCGACCATTATCTTCCAAAATAAATTATTTAATTCTATAATATCATCATAAAAGAATTAGTTTGGTCATAAATTGATCCTATGAATCCTTTTGGTATAAACCAAAAGATGCTCTCTAAGGAAGATGTAACATCCCTAATCAAGAATATTATTTTATTTCTTCCTCCACCACCTCAAATCATTATTAAACCATGATAATATGATAACCCAATTATATTACATATATTTATATTTTACTAATTTAATTTAATAACCTAAATCATTCTCTTAATCCATCAAATAAGTACTAAAATCACCATTCGTGTGTACGATGGATTGTTGGCTCACGAACTGATGTTATTTGTTTTATATACCCACATATCACAATTGGATATAGTGGAGTATTTATTGTTTATATATAATATGTTTGATATTATTATGATTATGTAATCATGATCTAACATATTCCTTCTTACTTTCCATTCTATGTGAATACTATAACATTATTCTTCTGTATGACAGAATACTGGCTCACGAAGCAATGTGGTTCATTTTTCAAATGCACTATACATGGAAGGTAATAAGAAAATTTTTAAATAAAAACATGTGATATATATAACATAAAAAATATTTTTTATAGTTAATATATTATTTACCATTATATCATTTCATTTATCCCAAAAATGGAAACAACATTAATATATATGTATGTCCTAACATCACCATAAACGTTTTATTTCAATGTGTATCTATAAATTTCATGGATTACCATAAATAAATATATAAGTAATATTTATAATATTTATTTCATTATTAAAAGTCTGGAGATTATGGAACCATGATAAAATTAATAGGTTCTAAAATACCAAATCCAAACATACACAAAAAACAAATCACTTATTACATAAAATGTTACTTGAACAATGATTTGTTAATAAATTGGTAAAAAAGGTCTAAGTATATCATATATGTTATGATGCATATAATTTCTGTTCATTTTTATATTTATAATAAACATATATTTATTATGAATTATTTTTGAACATTTATGAAGAAATTGAAGACTTGAGGTAATGGATTTTTTCTCATGTTTATTTTTTATAATAAGCATGTCATATTCAATATTTATTTATTTTATGTGGTGTATATACTAACCATGGATTGATTTCATGATGATTATCCTGAAAACTATTATTATTTACATATACATTTCAAGATAAATATTTCATGGGGTTTACAGTACAAAGGTTATAATAGTGGTAATGGTTTTGAAAAACAATCCCATCATTTATTCAGATTGATTATGTTTATATTTCTCCTAATGAAATCTTATTATCCATATCTCAATAAACTCATAAAATTCCTAGTAATCTAGTAATATCATGAAAATGAATCATTTCCCAACATTATTTCTTATTTATTTACCCATTAGTTCAAAAGAATATTTTTTTAAAGAAAAAAAAACTTTATTTCTCTGTTTTGCAGAAAATTCTTTTTTCTTAAAAAATATTTTTTTTAGAAAATGTTTTAAAAAGTGTTTTTAAATCCGATAAATTGTTTATTAAATAAATTATTACACATTTCATACCTTTTTACAAAAATAAAATAAAATGAATATTCTTATCAAATTCCAGAAAAAGTTTATTTAGACATTACAAAAAATGTGAAATGAATCATTATATTGATGTTTATTGAATAAACAATATTTTATGCAGTCATAACTGAATAATTGTTTTAGATATTCCTTTATAAGTTGTAGATTATATTTTCAATGAAATTAATTTCCAAAATTATTTATTATTTTTGTTAAACTAATTTTTAAAATGGAAAGGATATTTTTCTTCAATAGATGTTTTAAATGATTTTTAAATCTTCATTTAAAAGTTTCCAAGGTAATTTTTATTGAAATAGATTTTTATAATGTTTTATGTTTTAATTTTTTTTCTGAGTCAAATCTATATAATCTTCATTAAATATTATAATTGATCGTTCACTATCACTTTACATCTATGATAATGTCTTTTAATGTTACTTATCCTTTTCAAGGGATATGATTTAATGATATCATCCTTATTCTTTATCAGGATGGTTATTGTTTATGTTGATGAGATATTTATGAAACATATCTATTTTTCATGGTTTACACTATGGTAAATTGATTAAATTTTTATGAAACCATTCTTATTTACACTGGTTATGATGTACTGATTGGATAAATGTTTTATGAAATTATGATACACATGGGTATGGTATTTATTATGGGATTGGTGGGACCTATATCTTTATCCAAGGCATTTGGTAAAGCTTCAAATATCATGAGATAAGAGTGGTAAAGAATTTGATCATCTTGAACCACTATGGGAAATAGGTGAGTCGTGATCCGCTATGGGAAATAGGTGAGTCCTGATCCACTCATAGAAATAGGTTCATCCTGATCCACATGGAAAATAAGTGATGAGTCTGAATACACTATATTTATATTCTGGGTAATTAACATTAAAATATGGAATGTTTTAAAATATTTATGATGTTTCTACACTTTTATGACTTGAGAATATGGTTCATGATTTATTAATGATGATTTCTCACTCTTATGGGCCATGTTTTCAGAAATGATAAAGTTTTATGTGATTTCTCATGTTTATGAACTATGAAATGTGGGTTATAAAGTTTTTATGTTATTTTAATTATCACATACCCTTATTATAGTCTTATGATTTCAAATAATCATATATTAATATCTATTTTGTTTAACCTTACTATGAAACTGATCTCACCCTTTCTTATTTTTTCTCCCAATGTTATGAAGAAGGGTTTAGGTAGTGTATTCTTAAGAGGTGTTTAATGTGAGATTATATTGGTGATATATATTGAATAAATTCCATGAAATAAGAATATTTTGTTTCTAATCTCCAAAAAAACTATACTATTACAGTCCTCGGCCATGTTTTTATGAATTTTAGGGAATATTAATCTAAAATATATGTGATATTTATGTATAAAAATCAAGGGTCGTTATAGAAACATACTAAAGTATTTTCATCATAAACTACCATGTATTCTCCCCCATCATTATCTTACCCCCAATTTCCAATTCATCTCATCATGTAACTACCAATGAATTTCCAAAAAAATAAATTGGAGTGTCTAGACAAGTAGTAACAAAGGTGGAAAATAGGAGGTTCTATATTCATATTTAGTGGTGGGGAGTCACTGCAACAAAATAGATATTTAATAGTGCTGTTATTTATCAACACAAGAAAAAAGTGTTGATAAATAGAATCATAAATGTGATAAAGAAATCACTGATAAATTTAACCCTTTATGAGTGCTATATTTTTAGCACTCATAATGGAATCCTTTATCAGTTCGTTTTTAGCACTAATAAATGATGAATATATAAAATGAAATAATTAAACAAATAAATGAAATATCAAATGAGTTTATTAAAACAAGCTTTAAAAATTTTATTAATTAAATAATTATTCAAAAAAATGAATAATTTGTTTCTACTATCTATAAATTATAAATACTAATAAATAGTATATATTAAATATATAGATTTATGGAAAAATAAAATTTATACAAATTAAAATTAAAAATATGTAAATTGAGAAAAATATTAAACATTTTATTAATTAGATGATTTTTGGTATTGTTAATAAATAATGTATATTCAATATATAAAGATAAATATATTGATGTATATAGATATTAGTATATATTACAAAATATTTATGCACTTTAAATTAAATAGTCATGTATATAGGGAAAATGGTTTATAATTAAAAATTATTATGAATTAATAATATTTACTAATTGGATAGACTAATTGACATATAATTGAATGTCATTTCATTTTTCAATTTAACATAGAGAAAATGTGTTTTATATTGATTTCACATATCCATAATTAATACATTTTTATATACAATGCACAAACACAAAACATACCAATTTTTTCCATATTATTAGCGTAATTATTTTTAATTTATTCAGTTTCCCTCGTTTTTAACATTAATGCACTTAAAATTAGATATTCTTTAATAATGTAAAAAAAATTTAAAAAATATTTATCAATAAATACATTAATAAATGTATATACTATATTTATAAATTATATATGTATAAATATAGAAAAATAATTATATATATTTAAATAAGTTTTAAATTTATAATAAATTTACATAAATAATGAATATATTTACCATATTTATATTTATATTTATTTATTATATATAAATATATAAAATTATAAAAATATATATAATGATATAAATAATATTTTTGAAAAATATTTATATAAGTATAAATAAATAATTTCATATTTATATAATTGTTTAATTTTAATAAATATATTTAAATAATGAATATATTTACTATATTTATATTTATAGATATTTATTAAGTATATATATATTTATTATGTATAAATATATATTTACAAAAAAAAGTATTTATAATTATAATTATAAATCATTTATTAGTGCATAAGTAATAAATGCTGGAAAAAAGAAATATTTATCAGCACTTTTTAACACTAATAAAGATGAGGCTTTATCAACGCTAAAAAATCACTGATAAAATGAATATTTATCGGTGTTAAAACTTTACCGCTGATAAAACTATCCTTTATTAGCTCTAAAAAAATCACTGATAAATATGTCTCTTATTAGCACTTATTACTTATAAGCTAATAAATAAACTCTTTATCATCTCTTTTTTGAAAGTGATGAGAAAAGTGTCCCAATCTATTCAAAACAAAATATTACCATTTTTGAGCCCATCTGGATATTAGTAGCATTCCACGGAATCCATCCACTATCAGCACTCCTCCTTAGTGAATTGAATTTCGGACCAAACAAACCAACTTGAACAACAAAAACCCACTACCTCCAGTTGCTCAAACATTATTTGGCATCTGGTGTTCACCTGCAGTTAGGGTTCCAGAAGAAATCTTTGAGATTTGGATCTGAGTTTCTCTGATTTTCTTCAACCAAGAGAAGTGGGCCTATGTTTCCATTTATAGGTTTCGATTTAGTTATTATAATTTTCATTTTGTTTTTTGTTTCTTCATCGATGATGTCATTATTTATTTGTGGCCTGGTCATTCTATACTAATTTCTTTTTACATATAATCCATTATTTTCTTGACTGTTGATATCAATATTCTATTTTAGTCTTTTTAACATTTTATTTTGAAAAAAAAATCTTCATTTTTTATATGTATACCCCAACTTTCTCTACAATCTTAATTTTTTCATTGTTTTGAAATCTTATAGATTCACCTCTAGTATGAAGATAAACCAATTAAATAAATATTCATTCCAATATATAAATAGTGGAGATTTTGGATATATAAATCATAAATGAATGAACAAATTGACTTATTATACCAATTCTCAGTCTGGTGATGGGGTGAAGTAGCAACCGAAGCTAATTTTATGCAATTCATGCAAGGTAATTTATTTATTTAATTTTTTTTATATAATGGTTTTCGTTTTTTCTTTAAAAATTTATTTACATAAAATTTTGTTATTTTATTTTATGGGAAATATTATTAATGGTGATACCATGTTTATTTATATTCGAAGGATCACTCTTTTTAAAATTAGTATGGGGATGTATTTATTTTACAATATTGTGATATTTTACTATAAGGGTAACATGTATTCTTATCAATTTAAGTTTACTTTATATATATATATATATATATAATTCTATCTATTTATATAAATTTTTAGAACATATAATGTATGAGTGATTTTATAATTATTTATTCAAAAATTATAGTTCTTGATTTCCAAATTATAAAGGGATTATATTTATTTTAATTAAAAATGATATTTAAATATTCATTTCTTTTGTAAGATTGTGTATTATATATTCAATGAAACAAACATACATACATACATATATATATATATATGTGTATGGGATAAATGTTTTAAGGGTTGGTGTGTTTTTCTCCCTTGATTGTGATATATCTTGTTGATGTGTATTATTTCTATATCCCAACTTCTTTATGGACCTCCCTAGAATCTCAAGGATGGTCATTGTGTATTATATAACTTCCATAGAATCCTTCATATGGGTATATATAATGATACAACCTCCCCAGAATAATTTGTGTGGGTTAGTGTGGTGATATGACATCCTAAGAGTCTTGATATTTTTTCAAATATTTGATATAAAATTAATTTTAAATATAATAATTCCTAATGTTTCTACATTAATTATGCCAAAAAATACAATGGGAGTAATAAAATTATGTATATTAGAATTTATTTTTAAGCATTCATCATTTTAGGAATAAATAAACTAGCTCCACACCTATGAATCTAAGATTCCTATCCATGTATATAAAATAAATATTTATTTATTAAAATGTTTTATCAAAACATTTTTATATCTTCTAGTTGATTGAATGGTAGTTTATTGTTCTTTTTTATCATATTATTGTTTCTTATAACTCCTTAATTTCCTATATTATATTTCTATTTCTTTAGGGGATTTAATAAAGACTTTATTAGTGTCAAACAAAAGTTATTATTGCAACTTGTTTCTTGAAACTCATCCCCATATCTTTTATATACTTCTTTCAACCCCGTAAAATTTATCTCTCAAAAATACATTATTACAATTTGTTTCTTGAAACTCATCCCCCATCTCTGTTTTGTTTCTTGTACTACTCTCATAATTATTCATCCCATGGATGAAAACATCTTAGTGTATTACAAGTAACATATGTCCATGTCGACAAGAGATGAAGGATGTTTCAAACAACAAAATTCATTGACAATTGTCTAAGAGATGAGTTGATGAGGATGAGTTTTCAATAAATTTCACCTTGGAATGAATTCATAGCCTAATAACTGTTATAGTGGATTAATTATTTTCTTAAATTCAATTACTTATTTTCTTCTATATATGAAAAATTCTTTGAAACAATCAAATATTGAGTATCCCTTATTATAATTGTTTATATATTTAAACTTTTACAATGAATATATTATATGTATTTTTTTATTTTATGTATGAAATTAATCTTTTATGAATCCAATTGGATTGATATGAAAAAAAAGTGGATGCACTCTCTTCATTTGAAAAAATATTATGAATATGGAGTTGTTGAGTTCATCAATTTTTCAAGAGATCATGTATAAGACCCTTCTCCAGTCATGATTACATGTTAACCTTATTGTTATTCAAGAAGAATTAGTCCAAAAGAGTTGGAAGAATCTTTGATTTGTCCTGGAATATATTAGATATATAAATGTTGGACTGAAAAACGGTAAAACTAAATTTGGACATGGATTTGGGATGATATTGTGGTTTATGAATCACTTGATTAGATAACCAGTTTAAATGATGATGGAGATCACATGGAAGAAATGAAAATGAAAATTGATGATGAATTTCATAATTGTCCAATGTTTTTTTAGGATTAAAATAGTTGTGCCAAGAAACTATTATATACTAGTTTTACTAAACAGATAACTTTTTTAACTATATTGATATTATATAATTTGAAAGCTGGAAGCGGATGGAGTGACATCATCTTTACATAACTACTTAGTCTCTTAAATGATATGATACCAGTAGAAAATTAACTATCATTCCAAACATATGATGCTTAAATAAATTTTATGTTCAATGAGCATGATCTATAAAAAACATAATTGTCTAAATGATTTCATATTCTTTAATGAGGACTATGAATCACTCATAAAATTCCCTAAGTATGGCCCAGATCAACAAAAGAAAAATGAATCAAGTCCTTCGAAAAATGTATAGTACATTCCTATCATTTCATGGTTTAAAAGACAATATGTATGTCATGGAACCTTAATGAAATTAAAATTTCATATAGATACAATAATTAAATATGGGGACCTACATCATCTATCAGATTCTACTTAGGGAAAGAATATTAATTATGTGTATCTTGAATTTGGAAATGGGCTGAGAAACTTTCATCTTACATTATCTATATATGGAATAAATTCATTTGGTGTACAGAGTAGTACTCAAAGTACATAGAACATCATGTTCTTAAATTATAACTTGAAACCATGGTGATGAATAAATAAAAAATACATTATGTTGTCTTTAATTATATGTGTACAAGAAACCTGGTAATGATATTGATGTCTATTTGGATCTATTGATCAATGATCTGAAATTAATTTTGAAAATAGGTGTCCTAATGATTGATACTCATATAATTAAAGAATTCACATTGAGTTCTAGGTTGTACAGAATGATAAATGACTTCTTGGTTGTGTAAAATTATTAGGTTATAACATTAATGGAAATTTGGGGAATCCAACTAGTGAAAAAAACACATACTAAATTCAGTTGAAATTTTCCTCAATCATTTTATTTTTAGGACATCAGATATTTTTCCATGATGACATAATATAAAGACCCAGAAATCCTATGGAAAATTTTTTCATAAATACACGGGAATTTTAAGAGTCTGCAGTTCCTAACGGCACCAGATTTTGAGGCCCGGTGTGCCTAGAATAATTTTATAATGTTTTTTTTTTCAGGTACGTTCAGTAGACGTACGAGTGGGATTTTATATCTTTTGAACCGGTGCTTGGAATTGAAATCTAAGGACACTGATGAACTCGGAGCACCGATATTTGCTTAATGAGACCTTTACCACAGTTGCGTTTTATACAGGATGGAAGTTATTTCTGGGGTTTTTCAAATTTAAATAAATAAAAATATGATTCACATATTTTTATGTTGGTGGTGGTTAAATCCCCCAAAGGGAATTTGGATGTGTGCCCCCCCCCCCACATAACCTCCATTGGGAGGATATTGTGTGGTGGGGCCCACACGAACACAAACCCCTCAACATACCCTTGAAACTCTTGAAACATCTCATTGGTGTGGGTTAAACCCTCCACTTTCCACCTCCTTTTTTTAATTTTGCAAACTCTCCACCTCCCACCTTCTCTAATTAATTTTCCAACACCATTAATTAATTAATTGAGCTCCAAAATTAATTAATTAATTTGAGTGTTTGAATTTTGAAAACATTATTCCAAATTTAAATAAGTGAAGCTATTATTTTATTTTAATTTGGCATAATCAATGGAGATCTTTGGAGTATTGGTGGAGCCTTGAAGAAATAGGGAGATCCTTCTTCCAACGAAGAACGTCATCTCTACTAAAGAACAACAACACTTCTCCTTCCTTTCAAATCGTGGCAAGCAAGGGAAGACGCCACCCATGAAGAATGTCACCAACGACAACGACTCTCCCTCCGACGTTGATGGAATGACATCCGTCTTCCACAACACCGTCTTCCGCGACTTTGACAACGTTCTTGAATCGAGGTAGGGAAATTTGTTTAATTTTAAATGAATAGAATTATATCATCTATTATTTTATGTTCACTTTGGTTTGATGGTGGAAAATTGATATCACCTAACGCGGAGGGCGTAGGCCGAACAAACACGGCCCGATGACCCTCCATTGAATCTCGTTTTGTTGATATTGGAGGCGGAGCTGAAAGGGCACAGTGTCATTGCACTGTACTGCATAAGAACCACGGTGGAAGAAAAGGAGTGGCGCCATCACACCGCTCTATAGAACCGAAGGTCACGGTAGTGGTGGACCGGCACCGATGCGCCTGTGGCCTGGAGGAAAACCATGGCCTGCATTCGCGGGCCACATGGCTAGAAGAACCTCTCGGCTACTATCGGCTGGGCTGGAGGACCGTGGCACCCGCAGGTGCCGCGCAGAGGAGACGCAGCCTGCAACTACGGGCTGCTCAACTGAAGTGAACCGGCCAGCCACCTGCCGGTCGGGCTGAAGAACCACGGTGCCTTTAGGAGCCGTGTAGTTGAAGACTGCGGCCCGCTTCCGTGGGTCGCTCTGTTGGGCGAACCGGTTGGCCGCCAGCCTACCGAGCTTGTGGACCGCAGTGCTACTTGGCGCCGCCAGGTGGAGAACTGTGGCCCACTGTCCAGGAAGCATGCGCCGGGTAGAACCCGCCGGCTACGGCCGGCCGAGCAGGGGAAGGGCGGCCCCGCTGGGTGAACCGGACCGGCCCGCTCTGCGGGCTGGGTCCGCAGGTGGGCCACGCCCCACCGGGCCAGATCAACCCCTGCCCCCCAGCCGGGTCATACCCACCAAACTGGGCCAGGCCGACCCCCCAGCTGGGTAGGACCCACCGAGCTAGGTCAGGCAGACCCGCCAGCCCACTCGGCTTGATGGGTCAGGCCCCACTTCGCTTAATTGCGAATATCATCAAGACTGTGCATCCGAACGACACGCCGGCTGCGGCACTGGGACCCTCACAATGAGGCGGTCCATTTGTGATACTCTATGTATGTTTTGGAGAACATTGGAAAATTTCCATGATTGGAACGAACGTAAATCCAACCAGGCCCCTGGAACAGAAATGTCAATATCTCTCTTACCGGATGTCTGATTGACGCGTCATCTATCGCGTTGGGTTCCTTATGATGAAACGGAACTATGGGATACGTCAACTTAGGACATCATGATAGTTTATGTATCGAATCTTGACTCGAGGAGTGGACCCTCTTGGAATCGAGCGTGCTGTGTGCGGGAACCCTAGAGCTGGCTATGATGATTACTGTACTGAAATTCTATGTGGGTTCGACTTCGATGATTACTGAACCGGAATCCAATGTGGGTTCGGCAGCGATGACTACTATACCGGAATCCTACGTGGGTTCGACAGCAATGACTGCTCTACCAGAATCCTATGTGGGTTCAACAGATCTGACTTCTAGTCCTGTATCCAGTGTGGGTCCGACAAAGTAGCTGGTCCTGTATCCTGTGTGGGTCAGATAGCTTAGCTAGTCCTGTATCTTGTGTGGGTCTGATATCTTAGATGAATCAGTGACTACATCTGATCATCCCTATCGCTATATGAAGGATGTATACCTGTGTGACATGAGTCTTGTCTTTCAATCATTATCATCGATGTGATTCAATTTACTTTTTCTGTGGACTGGGTTGTCTGTGGGCTCGAGAGTTGGAGTCGGCACTATGACATGTAACTTAGGTATATGTATGGGCATATACCTAAGTAGGTTTGGTTGATACTTCATGATTGTATCTTTCTACTATTGTATCTTCCTTTGTTGATTTTGTGAGACCTTGAGGGTCTTGGGGTCCCTACTGAGTATCATTATACTCACCCCTACACAGGCTATGCCCGCACCTCATTGTGTTGGATGCAGACGACAGACGGCGCTGATCGAGGCGGAGTGTACGAGCACTAGACGGTACCCAAAGGTGCACCTCATGACGTGTCAGTACCTAGAGGATATGGACGGACGAGGAGCACTGAGGAGGTTATCTGTACCTACCCTTCAGGTAGGATCTCTGGTGTACGATGCATGAGTTACTAGGAACCTTCCAGCTGTTTGACTTTTTAGTTGTACCTATTTATCCTTTACTTGTACTTTACTGTTGGGATTGTATTTCTAGACCTTGTACTTTCCAGCACTTCTTCTCTATTAAGTTTTAACGTAGAGTTTGCTTCCTCTTGTTCTCTTATTTTGTATGATTTATTTTTAAAAAGTCAATGCCTTCCCAGTGTAGGGATTTACGCCTTTGGTGATAGTTGCTTTCCCCTAGCCTATGGAAGTCGAGCTTGGGGTAGTCACGACATGGGTCCCGAGGACAGGTCGTGACAAATTGGTATTGAAGGAGTCAGTTCTACTGCAGAAATCAGGGATCTGATCATTCTTTTCTGTGAGGAAATAGTGTTAGGAGTATTGAGTGTGGTTTTCAGTCTAGGGAGTCTAGTGTTGGTGCGGTAGCTGATGTATCCATACACCAGGACCTTGACTTCTGATTTCCAACTCAGTACACGAAAACACTAATTGCGAGAGTGTTTTCAAGAGTCTTCTTTATGAACACATTGAGTCAGCTCGCCAGGTATAACTAATTGACCATGGTGCACCTATTCCTTATCAGGATGCTACTTCATAGATAGCCAGCTAGGGTTTCCAAGAGAGTACATGATGACGGCCCACCGAGTGACGAGGCTCTGGTTTAGGGCCCACATTCTGTGTTGGCACCATCGGGTGGTGTACCAGCAGCACCACAAACCGTAGGGCAGAAGATACCCCCAGCCACATTGGCGGATGGTGCACACTAACTGATCACGTTGCATGAGTTCCAGCGGAAGTGGACTTTGAGTTTTCGAGACGAAACAGATTCCCTGGCAGAAGAGGACATGATGGAGGTGATTGATAGAGTTTTCCAACTAGTTGAGACACTAGAAGAGAGGTTGTTGATCTTAGAAACTAATATTTTTCAATGAGTGACCATGAGGATGGTCCACATAATGATGAGGTTTCAGTACTTGGACTGTTTTCCAAGATGGTACCTTCGGGCAGTGTGCCAACTATATCACTTCTCGTTGGTCACCAGACACTACCGGCAGTACCAGAAGAGGAAACTATTAGGCTTAGTGCCTTACATGTGTTTCGGCACCAAATATCCCTCAAGATTAAAGGCGATCTAGAACCACATGCAGCTGAGGACTAGCTTGAGGAGGTGTCTGAGAGTTTTCAAGAGCTTATACATCTTTTCCAAGACAACTTGTCAGAAGCTGAGTATTCATCGAGGCATACCGATCCTTCCTGATACTATATGAAAATGATTTGATCAGTTCATTAGAAATCGGACATCTGTGCGAGGTGTGTTTAAGTATATCTGATCCATCACATTTTCCTCTATGCATTCCTACTTATGTAAGGGTGCTACAGAGAACCTTTGTGGTCGAATGTTCATTGGTTCAGCGGATACAACTAGTGTATGTTAGCAGTTGGAAATCATGAAACTGGCTTCAGTCTCAGATACTTGGGCATGTGAGATGTTTCAGGAATAGGAAGTGTTAAGGGCAGATGAATCTGTAGGGCAACAGACGTGGAAGCAGAGCTAGGAGAGAAATATGAGGTGGTGAACATTTTTACATGTTACAACCACCCACCTTTGTAGTCCCTGCTAGGCTCAAGGAGATGGAGGGACGGGGAAGAGAGTATCTGCATGTGATCAAGGAGTGTGACCCAAGGTCTCTAAGAATGATTTGAGGTATGGTCTGTGTCTACTAATAGTTGTCATATCAATTGACATAGGTACCAATCATTCCTTCCTTCCACGAATCTTGTCCTAGACCTAGAGTTTCCATTTAGGCCGTTGACTTGACCCTCACATCTGGATATACCTTTGGGAGGAGACTCATTGATCACACTTATGTTGATGGTGTGATATAACCCTTGAGGTGATAGTTTCAGTTGGAAGCTCTTGGTGGTAGTGTCGAGGCCCTATTACGTTAGTTTAGGTATAGAATTGGTAACCACAGTTTATACATAGATTGACTATATTATGCAAAAAGGTTGTGGTTTATCTGCAATGTTGGGATGGGGTTTTCCTTGGTCTGCGAAAAGGAAAACCCAGGCATCACAGGATGGAATAATGGATAAGAGGGTGTAGTCGATCACTCAAGAGTCGAACAGACTTACCTTTATGCCAAACTTCTCCAGAGTTGCAGAACCACTATCAGCTTTGACGAAGAAGGAGAAAACCTTCGTATGGTCAGAGATATTCCATCAGATCTTTCAGGAGATGAGGAATATGTTGAATAGTGTGCCCATATTTAGGCTACCAGAGGATATCATTATGTACATAGTTTACTGTGACGTATCAGGGACCGGACGCGGGTGTGTCCTGATGCAGGAGCAGGCAGTGATCGCTTATGGTTCTCAGTAGTTGAAACTTTATGAGCAGAACTATGCTACCCATGACCTAGAGTTAGGAGTAGTGGTCTTCGCCTTTAAGATGTTACAGAACTATCTTATGGGTGAATGTTTTACCGTATACTCAAATCACAAGAGTCTCAGGTACATCTTCTCATAGATGGACCTGAGCCTGAGACAGCGATGATGGCTCGAGTTCCTCCAAGAATATGACTTCAATATAGTCTATACTCATAGGAAGGGGAACATTGTAGAAGATGCTCTCAGTAGGAGATCAGGCATTCAGCTTCTAGGAGAGGCGACATAGCAGCTGGTCGCGTTGCAGATATCCTTTGTGGATAGAGATAGAGCATCCTTTCCTCGGTCTCTCATATTCACTCATCAACTTCTTTAGTGAGTCAGATAGGAACAATGTGGGGATGTTGACTATGAGACATGATGTGCTCATATATCCTCAGGCTAGGCACCTGATGGGTTTTTTGAAGGTGGGGAGCATGTCATTCTCTTTAGAGGATGTACCATGGTACCAGTTTCACTACAGGATGAGGTGTTGAGGGAGTTCCACACATCCCCTATAGATGTACATCAAGGAGTGGCGAAGATGTATCAGGACCTCAAACGACAGCACAGGTGGCCCGGTATGAAGAAGTCAGTATCAGAGTTTGTCTCATGATGCCTCACTTGTCAGCAAGTGAAGGCGGAGCACCAGGTTCCAGCAGGCTTGGTTTATCCCTTATAGGTCCCAGAGTGGAAGTGGGATTGGATATCCATAGATTTCGTGATGGGACTTCCATGTACATCCAGAGGACATAACTCTATCTGGTTTATTGTCAACCGACTAACCAATTCAGCCCACTTCTTACTGATCAGAGAGAAAGGCACAGTAGAGATCTTGGGATGCCTCTATGTATAGAATATCATATGGCTTCATGGTGTACCATCGACGATCGTCTCCGATCGAGATTCATGTTTCACTTACTGGCTATGGAAGGGGTTGCAGGAGGCTTTCAGGATTCATCTTCGCTTGAGCACCACCATCCATCCTAATACGGATGGCTAGAACGAGTGAACCATCCAGACACTAGAGGACATGATCCATGCTTGTTTCCTCGACATCGGTTTTTGCTGGGAGGACCACTTACCCTTGGTAGAGTTTGCGTATAGCAACAGATACCACTCTACCATCGGTATGGAACCTTACAAGGCAATGTATGACCGACCTTGCAGATTGCCTCTGTGCTGGACTGACCCAGGGGAGTCATCACTTATAGAACCAGAGATGGTGCAGGCTACAATGGAGAAGGTGCAGATCATCCAGGAGCGGATGAAGAATACACAGAGTAGATATAATTCCTATCCTGATAGGAGACGGAGACCATTGGAGTTTGAGGATGGAGACCACGGCTTTCTACGGGTCTCACTTCGACGAGGTCTGCGGAGATTTGGCCGAAGCGGCAAGTTATCTCCATGATTCATCAGACCGTTCTAGGTCCTTGTTAGAGTAGGCGAGGTGGCCTACTGCCTGGCTCTTCCACCTCAGTTACATTGGGTGCACGATGTCTTCCATGTATCTCTTATGAGGAGATACATGCATGACTCGTCCCACATCCTCGACCATGGGGAGCTGGACATCGATGACAGTGCGACATTCACAGAGGTTCCAGTGGAGATTGAGGATTGACAGGAGAAGGTACTGCATGGACGTTCGATTCCTCTTGTGCATGTTCACTGGAAGCACGTAAACCTCTAGGAGATCACATGGGAGTGGGAGGCTAAGATGCATGCTCAGTACCCCCATTTGTTCTCTTAGGGTGTGTTGTAGATTACGAGGACATAAAGCCCTAAGTTTGGGAGAATTTAAAGACCCGGAAATCCCATGGAATTGTTTTTCCTAAATACATGGGAATTTTATGAGTCCGCAGTTTCCGACAGTACTTGATTCTGAGACCCAGTGTGCTCGGAACAATTTTCTGAAGTTTTGTTCGGGTACATTCAATAGACGTATGAGCAGGATTTTATATCTTTTGAACCGGTGCTTGGAATTGAAATATGAGGAGACCGATGAACTTGTAGCACCAATATTCTCTTAAGGAGACCTTTACCATAGTTCCATTTTATACAGGTTGGATGTTATTTTTGTGGGTTTTCAAAATTAAATAAATAAAAATATTATTCACATATTTTTATGTGGGCGGTGGTTAAATCCACCAAAGGGAATTTGGAAGTGCCCCCCCCCCCACTTAAACTCCCATGGGAGGATATTGTGTGGTGGGGCCCACAAGAACACAAACCCTGAACTTCCACTTGAAACTCTTGAAACCCACCCCCCCCCCCCCCATTGATGTGGGTTAAACCCTCCACTTTCCACCCCATTTTTTTTAATTTGAAAACTCTCCACCTCCCACTTTCTCTCATTAATTTGAAAACACCATTAATTAATTAATTGGGCTCTACAATTAATTAATTAATTAGAGTGTTTTAATTTTGAAAACATTATGCCAACATTAAATAAGTGAAGCTATTCTTTTATTTGTGGTTGGCATAATCATTGGAGAGCTTGGGAGTATTGGTGGAACCTTAGAGAAATAGGGATAGATTTCTTTCAACAAATAATGCCATCTCCACCAAAGAACGATGACGCGTCTCCTTCCTTTCCAATAGGTGAAAGCAATGGAAGATGCCGCCCACGAAGAATGTTTCCAATAGTAACGAATCTCCCTCCGACGTTGACGAAACGACGTCCGTCTTCCGTGACACCGTCTTCCGCGACTTCGACAACATTCCTGAATCGAGGTATTGGGATTTGGTTAATTTTAAATGAATAGAATTTTATCCTCTAATATTTGATGTTTACTTTGGTTTGATGGTGGAAAATTGATATCACCTAACGCGGAGGGTGCAGCCCAAAAAAAACACGGCCTGAAGACCCTCTGTTGAATCTTGTTTGGTTGACATTAGAGGTAGAGCCGAAAGGGCGCGGTGTCATCCCACTGTGTTGAAGAAGAACCGCAGTGGATGAAAAGTTGTGGCATCGTCGTGCAGTGCTATGGAACCAAAGGCCGCGGCCAGGCCGGGCCGTAGCGGTGGTGGACCAGCGCCGTTGCACCAGCCGCATGGAGGAAAACTGCAGCCCACATCCACGGTCCACATGGATGGAAAACTGGTCGGCTACTGCCAGCCGGGCTGGAGGACGGCAGCACCAATAGGTGCCGCACGAAGGAGATGTGGCCCACAACTGCAGGGTGCTCAGCCATAGCGAACCAGCCGGCATCCTACCGGCCGAGCTGAAGATCTGTGCCGCCTTTAGGCGCCGCATGGTGGAAGACCACGACCCTCTTTCGCCGGCCGCTCTGCTGGGAAAACCGGCCGACCGCCTGCCGGCTGGGCTGGTGGACCACGGCGCCGCTTGGCGCCGTGATGTGGAGAACCGTAGCCCATTGTGTGGGCTTTGTGTACTGGGAAGAACCGGCCGACTATGACTGGACGGGCAGGGGAGTGGTGGCGTCGACCGGCGAACCAGACCGGCCCGCTCCGCGGGCCAGGTCCGCAGGTGGGTCGCACCACACCGGGCCGGGTTGACCCCCCCCCCCCCCCCCAGTCAGGTCGGACCCATTAAACCGGGCCAGGATGACCCCCCAGCCGGGTCGAACTCATCGAGCCGGGTCGGGCTGACCCGCCAGCCAACTCGGCTTGACAGGTCGGGCCCGACTTCACTTAATTGTGAATATCTTAAAGACGGTGTGTCCGAACGATGCGCCGTCTGCAGCACTGGGACCCTCGTGACGGGGCGGTCCATTTTCGTTACTCCAAGTCAGTTTTGAAAAACATTGAAAAATGGATAGGTTAGGAATGAGCGTAAATCCAACCGGGACCTTGGAACGGAAATGCCAATATCGCCCAAACCAGGCATCCGATTAACGTGCCACCTGTCGCGTTGGGTTCCTTATGATGAGATGAAACTACGGGATATATCAACTCAGGACTTCATGATAGTAGATGGATTGACTCTTGACTCGAGGAGCAGACCCTCCTGGAGTCGAGCATGCTGTGTGTGGGAACCCTAGAGCTGGATGCAATGATTACTGTATCAGAATATTATGTGGGTTTGATAATGATGATTACTGAACCTGAATCCTGCATGGGTTTGAGAGCGATGAATACTGTACATGAATTCGACGTGAGTTCAACAGCGATGACTACTGTACTGAAATCCTACATGGGTTTGACAGTTCTGACTTCTGTTCCTGTATCCTGTGTGGGTCTGACGGAGTAGCTGGTCCTTTATCCTGTGTGGGTCCGACAGCTTAGATGGTCTAGTATCCTGTGTGGGTCTGGAAGTTCAGATGAATCAGTGACTACATCTGATAATCTCTATCTCTATACGAATGATGTATACCTGTGTGATCTGAGTCTTTTTTTTCAATCATTATCATCGATGTGATTGAGTTTACTTCCGTTGTGGACAGGGTTGTGTGTGGGCTCGAGAGTCAGATTTGGGACTGTGACTGGTAACATAGGTATATATATGGGAATATACCTATGTAGGTTTGGTTGATACTTCGTGATTTTATCTTTCTACTATTGTATCTTCCTTTGTGAATTTTTTTAGACCATGAGGGTCTTGGGGTCCCTACTGAGTATCGTTATACTCACCCCTACATGGGTTATTCCCACACCTCATTGTGTTGGATGCAGACGACGCACAACGCTGACCATGGCAGAGTGTACGAAGACTGGACGGTACCTTGAGGTGGACCTCACAACGAGTCGGTACCCAGAGAAGATGAATGGACATGGAGCACTGAAGAGGCTATCTATACCTACCCTTCAGGTAGGATCTCCGGTGGACGATCGAGGAGCTGCTAGGAACCTTCTAGCTATTTGTATTTTTAGTTGTACCTATTTGTCCTTTCCTTTTACTTTACTGTTGGGCTTGTATTTTTTTCCCTTGTACAATCCAGCACTTCTTCTCTATTCAGTTTTTACTTAGAGTTTGCTTCCGATTGTTCTCTGATTGTGTATGATTTTTTTTTATAAAGGCAATGTATTCCCAGCTTAGGGATTTACGCCATTGGTGCTAGTCGCCTGCCCCTAGCCTATGGAAGACAGGCTTCGGGTAGTCATAGCACGGGTCCCGAGGACGGGTCGTGACACATAAATAATGATCCTAGACAACAGCATTCAACGGGAATGTCCAATAATGTACAAAGTTGTATCCAGTAATGGGAAAACAACTGTACAATAAATTAAAATATATTGACATTGTTTTTAGTAAACCATTTTAAAAAAACATTCAAAATTGGGTTGGAAGAATAGATTAATTTTATTTGAATTACTATATTGGAAATTTTTGTATGTCAATAATTTTTTGATGTCATGGATTTAGAAAAAAAATGTATTTAATAGTGTTATGAGAATGTTAATAAATCATCCTAGAAAAAAAAAGAAATATGGCATCAATTCTTAGATGGACTTGATTGGAATGGGGGTAAGAGAAGAGTAAGCCCCAGTGAAGGGTAAAAGGAAGTCTTTTATTCCTCCAATAGCTTACACTATATCCATATAGGAAAATTTAAATTTTTTAATTTTCCTTAATAGTGTAAAAGTTCCACAGAGGTATTTATAAAATGTAAATAATTTCATGTCAAGGAATAATTTAAAGTTATAGGAACTAAAAACACATGAATGTCATGTTTTAATGCAATATTTAATGCTTATTAAAAAAATTTCATTCTACCTCAAAATTTATGAAAAATATTAACCAAACTCTACTTCTTTTTCAAATCCTTATATAGTAATTTTATAGACCGAATAAAGCTTCCCATCATGAATAATAAGGTTGAAGTCATATTATTTGAATTATATATGTTCTTCCCATCACTATTCTTTGATATAATGGTCCACATGATGGATCAATTTGTTAGAGAGGTTCAACTATGTGGTCATGTCCATTATAGATTTATATACCCCATTAAATTGAATATAAAGATTTTGAAAGGGTATGTCAGGAATTAAATTCATCTAAAAGTTTTTTTTACGGAATGATATATTTTTGAACAAGCTATTGAATTCTGTATTTATTACCTATTGTATGTTGACAAAATCGATCTCCCAATGTATTATTACAGCAAACGCATTATGGAAAAATGGATTTCTGGAAGTGATATTGTTACAATTACCTAGACATAGTGGGTTCAGGCATCCCATTATATTTTACATAGTAGTGATGATGGTGATCTATAAATTGAATCCCACAAATAAGTTTTTTGTGATTTAAATGCATCAAGGATTGAATGGTTGATGTCAAATAAACAAAATAAAAGGTTTATAGGATAGTTCTATGAACACATTTATTTGGAGTTATCTAAAAATATGAATTAAATTATCTAAGGTATTTAATGGATAGTTTTATGACTGAATGAAATTTATATATCATACACTGATTTTCAAATAAATGGTTCTAAATTATATAGAAAAGAACATGATGAATGTAGTATGATGAAAAAAAGTGTTATTACCCTTATCGTTGTAGTGATCTACATATCTTTTTCTAAGGATAAAATACAATTTATACCATATGTCCTATTTTGGCATTATCAAATTGATATATGATTCGGATTAAACAACTTTTCAAGTGTTAGTTTTCCATTGCAAATGGGTTGAAAATATCACTGCAGTGAAATTTGCTGAAATGGGATTCATGAATGTTAATTTTATCATGGAAGTGGAAAAAACAAGTCATTCATACTGGAATCACATGCAGTGAAAGTATTTTATGTCCCTAATCCAGAAAATAAGAATTGTTCGATTGTCATGTTGGTGACTAAAATATATTTTGGGTCAAATGAAAATGAAATCAAGGATGACCCTTTTATTGGGATATCACAATCACTTCATATATGTCCCAATGTAGAAAATGTCTTGTACATTAGAGGGGACAATAAAGAGGGGATTTTTATTCTTGATAGAGTAACCAAATCCCTAAAACCTTTATGAAAAATAAATAGAGTTCAATTAGAAGGTAAAAGTTTTTTTAATATACTATTTTTTCCTTATAATATTATATGTTCTCTAATGAATTAACATAGTCTAAATTAAATGTTTGACTACACATGAAGACAATGTATTCTCCACATGATGACATTAACAATCATCAGGAAGAAGAAACTATAATGAATGAAACCCTTTGGAAAGATATAAATGTAATGTTACAATGTACTTTCTATATTTTATATAAAAATTATATAATGGAACATTGATTTAATTTTCAATATTCCTTGAAGAGTTTTTTTTATAAGATTAATGTTCATCTATCATGTCTTTGTAGGAAGCGAAATGGAAATATTCCTACTCAATCACAAAGGTAATATTTTTTTCATATTAAATTCATTTTCCATAGAATTAATGTTTTTTTCATATTAATGTTTAATTTATTTCTTTTTATTTTTACACATGTAATAATTTTTTTTATATAGATGGATTCTTTTGTTCTTGTTGTGGTAGTTTTCCAATATTTTTTGCCTTTTTGTATCAAAAAATCAAAATAAATCTTCCCCTCAAAACCCTTTCACCCCTAAAGTGTTGCATTTATAACATTGCTTCTTGTTACCTCTACTGCCTTTGCAGGAATAGCAACGATGTTTCCTTTACTCAATCACAGAGGTAATATTGATGTTTACATAGTAAAATCATTGTTTATATAATTAATGTATTTTTTTCATATTTATGAACAATTTATTTCTTTTTAGTATTACCCATATAATAAATTTTTTCTTATAGAGGTGGATTCTTTTATTTTAGTTGGGGTGATTTGTTCATATTTTATGCCTTTGTGCACCAAAACAACCTCGTACTTCTTCTACCTCAAAACCTTTAACCCCTAAAATGTTGAAATTTATCACTTTCATTAAAGTTCCATCAATTACAGAATCACAGAGGTAATATTGATATTTATATAGTAAAATAATTATCCATATAATTATTTTATTATTTCATAATTATGTTTAATATATTTATTTTTAGTATTAATAATATAGTAATGGTTTTCTTATACAGGGGAATTCTTTTTTTGAGAATGGGTGGTTTATTCAAAGATTCTCATGTGGTATTGATAGTTCGAAAAATAAATTCAATTTATATCATGGTAACATTGAAATTTATGTTTTTTGAGACTTTTGGATGAGTAAGAATCATTCACACATCAACCCAACACATGGTGTGACTAGTATGACTCCATGTAATACTTTATATTTAAAATTGACATTATTTTTTGTAAAATAGACAACTGACTTACTCAAAACTGATAAAACATATTAATATTGTTTTCATACATTAAGATAATTATCCATAAGACATTTCTAACATGTCAGAATCATCCCCATGTTAATCTGATAAATTATGTACCCGCCATGACTCAATATGTCTCTTATCAGTTTAAATTCAATATTTTATATTAAAAAGTGTGACTCACTAAAAACTAATCAATGAGGCTTAGATTTTTTTGATAATTTATGAAAACTATTACTGTGTCATTTTTGACATGTATGAATTAGTTTCACATAAAATCAATACATGATGTTATTAGAATAAGTTAAAAGTTTTTGTTTCGAATTTAAAATGAAATTTCATTAAAAAAGACAGTTGATGTACTCAAAAACAATAAAATGCATTCAGATTCTTTTGATACTTCACAAATTTGATCCAAATGTTATTTGAGATGTGTATAAATAATAATCATCTCAATATTAGGAATAGTGTGACCAATATGACTCTAAGTGCGTCTTTTTTTAGAAAAAATCCAATAATTTTAGAAAATGGACAACTAACCTACTCAATATTAGAATAAACCTTCCTATTTTTTTGATACTTTATGAAAAAAATAAGTCATTTTTATGTATAGATATTATCCAAACCTCAATCCAATACATGATGTTCTTGATGTGATTAAAAGTCTCTATTATCAATTTAAAATCAATATTTTAGATCAAAAAGTGTTAATCGCGGAAAACCAGTAAAAAACACTTGGATTTTCTTGATAATTCTGGAAAAACTATTAATAAATTATTTTTCACATGTATGAATTGGTCTTATTTGAAAACGATACATGATGTGATTGGAATGATTCAAAGTGTGAGTTTCCAGTTTAAAATGATATTTTAGTAAAAAAGAAAACTAACGTACTCAAAAGTGAGAAAGCACATTCATATATTTTTGATACTTTATTAAAATAATCAATAAGCCATTTGATACTTGTAAGAATTATCCGAACCTAAATCTGACTCATGGGGTGACCCGTATGACTCAATGTACATATTTTTATTTTAAATTGACATAAATTTTTGTAAAATGTACTATTGACCAACTCCAAACCAATAGTATGCATTTGTACTATTTTGATACGTTACAAAAATGATCAATAGGTCATTTTTTACATATAGGAATCAACTTCCCCTCAATATGATACATTACATACCCAACATGACTCCAAGTGTCCATTGTCATTTTAAAATCGATATTTCAGTTCCAAAAGTGTCACTCATTGAAAACCAATCAAACACACTCATATTTTCTTGATAATTTTGGGAAATTATTCATAATTCATTTATGATGTGTACAAATCTATTTTATGTCAAACTAATATGCGATGTGATTAGAATGAGTCAAAAGTGTGTGATTCATGTTTAAAATTACATTTTAGTAAAAACGGAAACTAACATACTCAAAACCAAGAAAACACATTTATATTGTTTTGATACTTCAGTATAATGATCCATAAGCCATTTCAGATATTTTTAAATCATCCACACGTCAATCCAACTCATGGTGTGACCATTATGACACCAAGTGTTACTTTTTATTTAAAACTGACATAAATTTGCATAAAATTGACAACTGACCAACTCAAAATAGAGAAGACACATTTTTATTGTTTTTATACCTAATAAAAATGATCTATAAGTCATTTCTATTTTTTAGGGATTATCCACACCTTAATAAGATTCATGATGTACTTGTTATAACTTAATGTTTCTGTTGTCAATTTAAAATCTACATTTCAGTTCAAATAGTGTCCCTCACTGGAAACTGTTTAAACGTGTTTGGGATTTATTTATTATTTAGAAAAAATATTAATAAATAATTTTTGATGTGTAGAAATTATACATACATCAAACACATTCACTATGTGATTATATGAGTCACAGTTCATGTTTCTAGTTTAAAATGACATTTTAGTAAAAAAATACAATTAACGTACTCAAAAACAAGAAACAACATTTATATTATTTTGATACTTTAGTGAAATGATCTATAAGTCATTTGGTATGTGTAAGAATAATCCAAGCTTCAATTAAAGCCATGGTGTGACTGGGGTAACTCAAAAGTCTGTATTTTTATTTTAAATTGACATCACTTTTTGTAAAATGGACAACTAACTTACTCAAATTCAATAAAAACAGTTGGATTGTTTTGATAGTTTACAAAAATGATTCATGAGTTATTTTGGACATGTAGTAATAATATTCCCCTCAATAAATTACATGATATTCTTAGTATGGCTTAAATTGTACATTATAAGTTTAAAATTGACATTTTAGTTCAAAAGTGTCACTCACTAAAAACTGATCAAACGTGCTCCGGTTTTGTTACTAATTTAGAAAAATGGTCTATAAATCATATATGACATGTAGAATTTTTTTCCAAATCAAACAGATATATGATGTGATCTAAATGAATCAAAAGTGTGTGTTTCTAGATTAAAATGGAATTTTTGTAAAAAAGAAAATTGATATAACCCAAATTAATAAATCACATTCAGATTGTTTTAATACTTAATTAAATAGATTCAAAAGTCATTTAAGACATGTATGAATCATATAAAGCCCAATTTAATGCATAGTGTGACCATTATGACTCCAAGTGCACCTTTTTATTTAAAAATGAAAAAATATTTTGTAAAATGAAAAAATGACCAACTCAAAACCAAGAAAACACATTAGAATTATTTTTATACATTAGGGAGATTATCCATAAGTGATTTTTTTGATATGTAGGGATTAGACACAAATCAATATGTTACATTATATGCGTTGTATGACTCAAAGTCCCTGTTATCAATTTGAAATCGACATTTTAGTTTGAAAAGTGTCACTTACTGAAAAATGATTAGTCACTCGTAGGTTTTATTGGAAATTTAGGGAAAAATTGTATGTAATTTAAGATGTGTAGGAATTGGTCTTATGAAAAAACTAATAAATTATGTGATCAAAATGAGTCAAAGTGCATGTTTCCAGTTTAAAATGACATTTTAGTAAAAAAGATAAATGACCTCCTCAAAATTAGTAAAACACATTCAGATTAACTTGATACATCATGAAAATTATTCATAATTCATTTGAGTTATTTAGGAATTAGTCATACCTCAATCGGATCAATGGTGTGATAGGTATGACTCAATGTTCGTATTTATAATTAATATTGACATCAATTTTAGTAAAATGGACAACTAACCAACTCAAAACTAAGAAAGCATATTTAGATTATTTTTGATACATTTTAAAAATGATCTATAAGTCATTTGAGATTTGTGGGAATCAGTTGCACCTCAATCTGATACATTATATTCCTAATATGACTAAATGTATATGTTTTCAGATTAAAATTGACATTTTAGTTCAAAAGTAATTACTCACTAAAAAATGATTTACTTTAATAATAAAATGAGGCTTTGGACCCAAAATTTAAAGAAATTACTCACTAAAAAACAATCCCACACACTCATATTTTCTTGATAATTTAGTACAATGCTTCATAAGTCATTTGGGATGTGTAGGAATCAGTTTTATATCAAACTGATACACGATGGGATAGGAATAAGTTAAAAGTGTATGTTTCTAGTTTAAAATGACATTTTAGAAAAAAAAAGCCAACTAACATACTCAAAACTCATAAAAAAATTCAAATTGTTTTGATAGTTCAGGAAAATGAGACACATGTCATTTGAGATGGGTTAGAATCAATCGTACCTCAATTCGACGCATGGTGTGATCGGTATGACTCTAAGTGTGTTATTTTATTTAAAATTGACATAAATTTTAGTAAAATTTTCACTTTATGTTAATTTATTTCTTTATATTATTACTAACATAAGAACATTTTTCTAATACTAGGGCATTCGTTTTCTCAAAGATGGGTGATTTTTTGTAAATAGCACAATTCAGGGTTATGATTAAAAGATAATGGAACATTGATGTTTTTGAATTTATGAAATAATTTGTATTTATGTAATTGTATAAACCAATGTTTGAAATTTCTATAATATAGAGCTTTTTCTTGTATTCATGTTATAAATTTCATTTCATTTAAATTATGTATTGGTACTTGTTTATGTTTATATCTGATGAGTTTTTTTTTGTTTTAGTGTGCTATTAAAACACATTTCACTAGTTCTATAGTGTGATGTTGCAACATAGTGCAGTATGGCCCTTTATCAATAATTTTAAAACCATTCATAAAGGAAACATTTATCGGTGCTTTTAAAATTTCTTATAAAGGTTCACTTTATCACTACTTCTTTAAGTGCTGATCAAAGTCCCTTTATCATTTCCTTTTTTGTACTAATAAAAGACCATGACTTTTAATCTTTCTCAGGTAGTCAGTGCTTTTCTATCACTAATAAAGGCCATTTATACCACTGTTAAAGGCCAATTTTGTAGTAGTGAGTTTAGATTACTATATTGGCTCTTCAAAAAGTATAATTGAAATTTTCTTTGCTACTTCCCATTCACCTTCATGGGTTTTTGGAATTCATTTCCTTCGTTCTCAAATACAAAAAAAATGAATTTTTTTAGTCACTGTTGTGACTTCCTGAACCCAATTCACTCATAAGTAATTGAACTTGGTTGCCCACATAGCCTCAATCATAGCTCCACACACACTATAAGATAAAAGTAGCAATGAGGGTCTATAATAGTTCTATGGGGAGACTATTAATTCATTATCATAGTGGAGAAAAAGGGTAAAATAATAACAATACTCATTATAAATATTATAATAAATAAATTTTATGGCAATAACTCATCTAGATGTAATACTAATCTGATGGAAGTTCTCATGAATAATAATATGACCAAATTTATTTGAAAAATGTTTTATTTTATGTATATTATAGAAAGATAAAATAAGAAATACATGGAAGTAGATGTACAATACAATACATGTACAATAATTGAAGAAAATGATAAAAAACAATCCCTCTAAGAATCGTTAGAATTGGATCAGTTATCTAATACCATGTTCTGATCCTAAATCAGAATTATGCATCCATATATGGATGATTTACTTTTCTATTATTGCATAAATGAGATCCATTTGTGTACTAATTAGTTATTTGAATAGGGTGCGATCAAAACTCAGTAGGCCCCAACAAGTAGTGTCTAGTTTTATATAGTCAGATTTTATAAAATGAGAGGTGTAATGATATAAGATTATAATGTAGTAATTTAAATCGAAATAAGTCTAGTCAGGTTCCTATAGGACACCTTTCTGACTCTACCTGCTTTAGCCTAAGGTAGTATATCTTTGAGCTATTATCATATATATATATATATATAATTATGTTTATGTATATATGTACTATATATGTACATTCATATATATTCATATATATATATATATATATTTAATGTTATCCAAAACCTGAGGTGTAATTAAGGCATCCAAGAATAATCATAAGAGTCTCATATTTTAGATAAGGGTGTTGACCCAAGAATTTGACCACAAATATGGGTGTCATCATATTTTCATCCCAATGAGCAATCTGAAATATCATGTCCAACATCCGCCAGAGGAATATGAAGAATAATGTCCAACTTCCAAATACATGATGTGAAACATTATGACCAATATCAAACATAAACGGGGCATGAATAGTCATGTCCAACACTAGCTTTATCATGTCTCGACAACCATCATAAGATCATGAAATAGTAATAGATAATAATTAATTTAATTCATTAATATAATACAAGGAATAGTTTACAACTAATTTAAATTTCATTTATGCAATTTCATAGCCCATAGTTTATATAAGGGTCACATAACATAGTTGTTCCATTAACGTTTTACTTAATTCATTGATCCATATTAATTAAGTATTAAGAAGAAATCCAGAAAGATGTTGGTTCAGTATTAGTAACTTTTAATAAGTTAAGGAATTTAATTAAACCACCAAAATGTGTGTCACTCATCGAGGTGAATTCCCTCTAACAATAATATTGGTCAATGAGAGTTATTTTAAAAAGTTTAACAGTTAAAATAAGACAAATTTCTTTTTTATTGAAACTCATGTAAGGTCCTTCATGTGGAAACACAATGCAAGATATAAAAAAAACTCAATTGTTAGGGATATTTACTATACCACATACCTTATGGTGGTAGATAAAACCTGATCCAACATTGGCCTCTAATCCAAGCTAAAATTGGAGAAATCAAAATATTAGACAAATACCCTAAAAATAGGGAATATTAGATCACATGGATTTAGAAACCCCTACGGTGAGATAAATGAAGAAACATTGTAAGAGGATTTAATATATTACCGTTAAAGATTGAATGTTTCCAATGGTGAGTGAAATAGAAATTGGATGGAGGAGGAGGCTCAATGACTAGCTTGGAGTGGAGGAAGAACGGTACTCGAGGAGAGGTGTTGTTCTGTGGAATTGGAGAAAGAAGAAAAGAGAATTGATGGTTAATGTATTAAAGGGAAAACTCATAAAAACACATTTCTCTTAGCATTTACAGCATGAAAAAAGCTTTATGATGTAAATTCACTATTTAGATTGTAATGTGTAAAATTATAGTGAAATGGGATAGCTCGTCTAATAGGGTAATCCTTAAACAACTTAGAGTGTAAATTCAATAATTATTCCATAAATTATATATTTATGGCATATAATTTATAAATAAATTTCCCTCCCCATTTATTATTATATTCATTTAACGTTCAAAAAATTAAGACTAAAAACTAATAGATATTTTGTTAGGAAATAATTTGGGATCATATAATACCCCCTCCTTAAAACAATATATCACTAAGTTTCACTTATGATAGTGGTTGAGATACATAAAATAATAACTCTATAAACTAAGTATGTATGTTGGCCTCTCTCTTTTGTATCATATTTCACATGGCCATGAAATAATACCACTCATAACAGAGGAACTAACTAGCCTTGAAGAGCCTTTATACTATTAATGATTAGGATAGTTAACTCCTCAAAGGAAGAATCATCTTCTAATTCAACATCCTCTAGATTAAAAGTCTTAGGTGAGTCTTAGTGGTAATTATGAAGCTAAGATACATGTAAAATTTAATACAAGGCCTAGTACCTCTAAGGAAGAGCCGAATGATAGGATACTAGGCCGACTCTCTCTAAGATATTGAAAGGCTTGGCATAATTTGGTGATAGCTTCCTCTATCTCAAAATTTTTCTATCACCTAACCTAATTAAAACACGTAAGAATACATAGTATCCCACATCCAACTCTAGAGTTTTATGGTGACTATCAACATAATACTTCTTCCTACATTGAGTTATGCCTATATGCTTCCATATAAGTTGCACCTACATTGAAGTATCCTAAACAAGACAAGGTCCATGTAGCACTACCTCTCCTCCCTCATATCAAAATAAAAGTTAGTAAAATGGCCTATTGTATAATGCCTTATAATGAGACATATATATCATCTCTTGAAAGAGATTATTAAAATAAAATTCATAAAGGGGTATTTTATTCTCTTACTAAAGTCAATGAATCATGCTTGGAGAATGTCCTCTAATATCTTAATGGTATAATCAGACTGACCATCATCTTATGGGTGATAGGTCATACTCATAACTACCAATGAACCATGATTCTTCTAAATCCTCTTCCAGAACTGCAACATAAACTGATCATCTCTATATGATATGATAGAATGGTGAACACCATGAAAGTATATAATCTTTCAGACCTAAATCCTCCAAATATTATCAACTAAAAAGTTCTCATTAATAGGTTGAAATTGGGTGAACATCATCATCCAATCAATAATGACCAATATTGTATCACTACCATGGGAGGACCAAGGTAAAACTATCACAAAGTCCTTATTGAACTCACCCCATTTCCACTCAAGAATAGTTAATGGTTGTAAAATCCCCACTGGTCCCTGGTTTTCTACATTTAGCCACTTATAGTTTTAACATCATGTAACAAAACCTATTATCTCCTATTTCATACCATTCCACCAATAATGGGGGTGTAATTCACATTATATCATTGTAATACTATGATGTACTACCCAATAAAAGGAATTATACTCTATAATAAATTCCTCCTAAAATTTTTCAGGATACTAGACATGTCCATGAATGCATAAGATGTCATCCTCATCAATTAACCAACTAGGGGTCGGGTCCTTTCATGAAACTATATCCCTTAAGACCAATCCTTCGAGGTTAGAAATCTTTCCCATCATCACTTTATCCATTATTGAAGAGGTTATAGGTAATGATGTAATAATTGACTACTCGTGGCATTCTTAAACATCCAAATGCATCTTAGAGAATATCACCATAAACATCCACTCTCTATAGGACTCACGAACTGCTGGTTTTAGAGCCTTTCAGCTTAGAGTGTTATCCATGAAATTACCATTCACAAGTGTATATGTAAGATAAAAAATCCTAGGAGTGTGAGTACTCAACCCAACATCACAACATGTTTTTCATATCACACATTGTAATGATTTACTTGAGTCATTTTCTGACAATATACACCGAAATCATATCTCTAATATTGTGATGTCTCTAAAAATGTATGGCATGAACCCAAACTACAAGCTCTAGATCATGTTTTGGGAAATTCTACTCATGAGAACCCAACTGACGTGGCCTGCACACCACTACTTGATATCTTGGAATCATAATGACTCCTATATAATTGCCTAATAAAAAAAATAAATCATAAAACTTTTTCATATATCTATAATAATAAAGATCAGTGTTAAATTTGATTATCCTTTCAACAAAAGAAAGGATTTCTCACATGATTTTAACCATAACAATTTCACAATATTCAAGGTTAATCCTATAAAAGGTAATTCATGGTGTGATAATTCCTAAATAAATCATCTATAATATCCAAATAGCCCAAAGAAACTCTATATATTGAATAAATTCTTTTGATACTCCTATAAAACCATGTATCTCACCATCTTTGGGTCAACTGATACTCTTTCCTCTGAGATGATATGAGCCAGGAAGCGAACTTTATTGATCCTAAAGTATTATTTTGTTAGATTAGTATACAATTGGTTTTCTCTCAGTATATTCAGTATGATATTATGATATTTGGAATGTATATTTTTAGTGAAAGAATATACTAAAATTTCATCCATGAAGACCTCTACAAAACAATTCAGATATAGTTGCAAACCCTGATTCATCAAGGTCTTAAAAAAATAAGGCATGTTCGTGAGACTAAACAGCATTACCAAATATGTTTACAATATATATATACTATGGAATGATTTTTGTGGTATATCTGAAGTCCTATCACATACATGATAATATCCTGAACTATAATAAATATTCATGTACACTTTAGATCCTTAGATTTGGTCAAAATTTCATCTATATGAGGTAGTGGATACCAATTCTTGACCGTACGTTGATTCAACCATACATAATCTATATAGAGTCTGCGGGTCCCATATTCCTTATCGAAAAAATGAATGGGTGAACCAAATGGTGATGTACAAGGTTGTAAAAACACTTCATATTCCAGGTCCTCCCACAATTTCTTGAGTTCTTTAATCTCAGTAGGTTCCATCCTATTAGTAGGATTGGACACAAGTACTTCTCCTAACACTAGTTCAATAGTAAATTGTACCTCTCTCTTTGTAAGTATCCTTAAGAAATATTTACGTAAGTAATACTAGAAACATTAAACTGTAGGAGTTAAAACTACATGTCCCACTCATATTTCATCAATAAATTTGTTAGAAATCTAAGCTATCACTCCTCATTGTTCATGATGTTTGGTTCCATCTCAACTGGCCTTGACATCACATTCACCCTTTTGTATAGAGTACCAACCTCAGGTGAGGTAAAGGAAACCCTCACATAATTAAAATAAATATGATCTTGATAAGGGAATAACAAGCCCATCCCCATAATTAAATCAAAACATATCATGTCACGAACAAAACTATTCTATATGATGAGGTAACCACCTATTTCAAGGGGTAATCCTTACATCGGTGCATCTTCTAACATCGGATCCCCAATGGAGTATTGAGAGTCATTTCACTACAAAAATACACTATCTAAAGTTCCATAATTTATATATTAGATGAAAATAATAATGACTCTAAAGCACCTATGTCATAATACACCAAATTAGAGGCTACTAAAACCATAACTCTAAATTTTATGGACTCAAACTCTGCTCCTTGGGTGTCAGTTTTACTGTATACATCTAGCCTAATATGTATCACTGAGATATGGCTTGATTACTAAGAGTATTCCTACTTTTCTTATGTTATATATCTAAAGTTTTGCTTCCCCATCCTCAACCACCACTTCATCATGAATGGTCATTAGTACTCTAGTAGACATCTTAGTAAAGAGCTGTTGGTCTCGCTCCTGAGGGTGAATTTGGTGAAATAGTTTCCCACTATATACTAATGGGAAGGTCCTTCAAAAAATTTAAAGATTCCCCATCCTTCAACATTCTCATAACTCAAAAAGGTCTCTATTTTATTCAGGGTTTGTGAGTCCATAATTCCCACATTGATGACATATCACATAGATATCAGTGTAATCCATCTGACTACCCTTACCCCCATGAGTGAAATCTATGTTCCACTTCCTTCCTCAAGATGAACTACTTACCAAACTAGGTGATAAACTATTCTTTCCCACACATTCATCTTCCCTCAAATCATTCTTTGTGATTAGTTCCTTATTCACAATCTCTAAAAATTTTATCAACTAGAATATTTTTATCATAGTTCTGATAGCGTATACAAGACCATCCTTGAATCGTCTCGATGTCAAAAACTCATTACTAGTGTGAGTTAGTGTGAAATTTAAGAGATTAGTGAAATAACCTAAATACTCCATCCATGAAATAACACCCTACTGTAATTTCATTAATTCCCTATCCCATTCAGCTCTCAATGTCTTTTGTAAAATGTATTAATAGAATATCATACATAATTCTCTATAGATCATATATTAATGCTGACCAACCTAAGTGAAATCAAACCACCATTGGTTTGAAAAATCCCATATTGTGTTGGTTTTGATCTTGACAATCATTTTCAAGGGTGTCTCTAAATTCACAATATAGATAACATGGATTCAATCCATGACTCACTATCCTTTGGTACATCATCTAATGAGAACATAGGTGGATGTTTCTTCTGTAAATCTCTTGTCAAGTATGTCATCGTAGGGGAAATACATGAATATCCTTACCCAATCTATGTAAATCATTAGAATATCTCTTGAAACTGAGCATTAGTTCCTAGATCAAGGGTAACATGAGGTATTGTATGTTACAGTACAAGAGTTAATAATGAGAGATCATGGACCACCACCTTTGAATCATGGTCTTCACCACCCTCCCAGAATATGTCTCAAGGAATTCATGGTGGAATAATTCTATAATTTCAAATTCATTCCTTAGATTAATATTCAATAGTAAAATGATCATAGATAAATGAAAAGGATAAGTACAAGACTTTTTATGTAATGATTAAACATCTCATAGCCTACTTCTTGAGCCAAGTCCAAGTGAAAAAGAAGATCCTAAATTATCATAAGAGACACTCCCTACTTACCACCACTATGGTTGGTTTAGGGATAAGGTCTCACATCACATAGTAGAGACCTTGGTATATAGAGAGTCAATTACATGGTATAGAGGAATACACCCATTATATTACAATTAGATGATTATTTTAATGATATCGGTTTTATTTAAGAGTTTAAATTTATTCAAGTCTATACTAATTTATATGTATATATAACCTGGTCAATTTTGATGAGTCATCATTTCCCAGGTTATAAAGGCACAATCTTTATAGGTATCAATTGGCATTTCATGTAATTGTGACCTAGACCTTACAACTGGTCTTAGGATGTAACAATCTAAATATGATGATTTTTTTAAATGAATCATCATTCCCAAATAATAAAATTATATGATTTATATATTTCAATTTTTGTTAATGTAATCAAAATCAACTAACATTTTGTATCTTTTAACCATGGTTACATAGCAAAAACATGTGATAATTAGTTAATTATGGTTCCACGATCAAGAAATATGGGAAAACACCATTTTGGTTGATGTAGCTGCATTAATTAATCCAATTATTTTATCCCTAAAAGATACATTAGAACAATTTCCAAATATAACAATCATGGAACTGATAATATACCATACACAATGCACACATTAATATAAACATGTCATGGAATATGCATGTCATGTGAATCCTCGGGCGATTATAATGATAGATGAGATTACGCTTCTTTTCAATATCATCCAAGGGTAATAGATAACTTAAAAGAAATAATAAATGTCACAAAATATGTGTGTCACCTAATGGTGAAATCAATACATTTTTCAATATAGAAATACAAAATAGAAAGTCCCATACCAGGTAACTTGGCATTTTTTATGCATGTGAGTTAACTACTCCTAAGAAATGGCTCATTTCCAAATTATGACACATCCTAATATCTTTATAAAAAACCCAAATTAGTGCAGCAATGAAAAGGAATATATATTTCAACTTTGTGACATCCTGGACCCAGTTTACTCATAAGTAATCAGGCCTTGTTTTCCACAAGCCCTCAAGCACACCTCTAAGTAAGCTAGTGGCTACTGACTATTGGAGAGGGTCTATAATGGTATGTTGGAGGGACTATACCCTCATGATCAATGTGAAGTATATTGGTATAATAATACTGATAATTAGTGAAAATAGTATAATAAATGAAATTCAAAATCATAACTCATCCAAATATTATACAAATTTGTGGAACAGTCTCATAAATAATAATTAGACCAGAGTCATGTACAAAATGATGTCCTATTTTATTCTGTAAAAAATCAGGCATACATTGTAGTACACATACAATAAAATAAATTTACAATAAAAGAAAAGAGGACCAAAAACTATCCCATGAGCATCCCAGGCACTCTCTTATTCATCTTCTACCATGATCATATCCTAATAGATAATTGGGGGTCTATAGTCGGACACTATCGATGGTCCCTACCAGCATCCATGAGTTTTATTGAGTACCAATTGGTGTTCCAAATAGTGTGTGAGTAAAAATCAATAGTCCACCAACAATGATGTTTATTATAATCCATCCAACATGTATAAATTGATTAGTGTGTAGATAAAACATTATAAATTAGTGATTTAAATTGGACCAAATCATATTGGGTTCTTATTGGACTCTCGTCTGACACTATATATTTCAACCTAAGACAAGATATCTCTGATAAAGATTCACCTGAATATATATATATGTGTGTGTGTGTGTGTGTGTGTAAATGTATTTAATAAGTAAATTCATATATAGTCATATATTTTGATACATAAAAATATCCAGGACCCGAGGTGTAACCAAGGTATCTATGAATAATCATAAGAGGCTCATATTATAAATAAGGGCATCAATCAAAGAATTTGATCAGATATATGAATTTTATCCAATCTATAATCCCAATCAGTTATGTTAAATGACATTTCCAACATCCTCCAGGGGAATGAGAAGCATCATGTTCATTTTCCAAATGAACGATGTGGAACACCATGTCAAACAGCACACATCAAGGGAGCATAAACTTCCATGTGCAACACAATCTATAACCGTTTCTTAAAAACCATCATTAGTTTTTTCAATAGAACTACTCAATCATGAATTTAAGTATCTAAAACAGTCCATGTAATGGTTTATAACCAATTTACATTCCATTTTATCCCAGGGCATATCCTATAGTTTATATAAGAGTCCCATGACATGGTAGTGCCACTAACTTTTCACTTAATTAATTAAGACATATAAGTTGAGTATTAATCCAAAACTCACATAGATGATGGTTTAGTTGAAACTAAATTAAATAAATCGAGGAATTTACCTAACCCATCCAAAGGGTTGACACTCATCGAGGTGAATGACCATTTTCAACAACAAGGGTGTTTGAGTTTTCTATTAATAAGGGATAATAATTAAAATAAAAAAATTAAATTTTTAAGGAAACACATGAAAGGTTTGGAATTTGGAAACAAATATTATGATATATAAAAAATTAGAATTTTAAGGAATAATACTAAGACACTTAAATTATGGTGGTAAACAACTCCTCATCAAGGTTTGGCCTCTAATCTGGGTAGAAAAGAATAAATTGGATGAATAAAAAAATACCCTGGAAATAGGGAATATAATCTCACTTGTATTTTTAATTCCCTATATTTAGATAAATATATAAAAGAATAAAAATTATTGAATAGCTTACCGATATGGACTTGACAAGTACAACGATAAAGGAAATGGATGTTGGATAGAGGAGGAGGCTCAAAGCCTAGCTTAGAGTGGTGGATGATGGGAGCTCGAGTTGAGGTGATGATATAATGGGACGAAGAGGAAGAGTGGAATGAGGGTTTAGATATTTAAGGTAAAAATGTTAAAAATAACCATCCCACAGTAATTATAGCATAATAGTAATATTACAGTATAAATTCTTTTTTTATACTATAATATGTTTGGTAAATGGGGGCACCCAACTTTCTTGGTAATAACTAAACAACTAACCGTGTAAACTGATTATTTTAACCATAAATTCTATAATTAGGATCTAAATTGTCTACAAAATAACCCCTATCCTTATTCTATGTTATACATCATAATGTTAAAAACAACTGAGCCTAAAAACTAAGGAAAAAAATAACATGAAAAAGGTAGTATCTTAAAAATATAAAGGGTCATTTCCATTTAGAACTAAACTTACCCAAAATGAGTATAATTAATGAGTAGAATAAAAGTAATTTGTCTCTAATATGAAATTTAATTTTCCAAATGAATCTACCATGGAATGATCTTGTATTTTCTTTTTACGATGGGGAGTTATTATAATATTCATTTTATTAGCTCCTTTGGTTCCATCATTTAGATATTTCTTTTCTCTCTAGCCTTTCTAAATTCTAGGTTCACATTCTCCATATCCCATTTGGATTCTTTTTACAAATCAATATGAAAGTGACATTATTTCAAAAAACTATACATTTGGGTGAAATACCTAAGGGTCTTTATAAGTAGTTTTATATGGCTAAAGTGCATATTTTATATTTTCTCCAGTTTTTCTAGATTGGTTTCACTACAATTTTCATAATTTTATTTCTTTATTTTTTATACCTTAATTTTCTAATTTTTTATGGGTATAAGGTATTAGAGTTATTATTTTTTACTACAGACTTTTTCAAAAAATTATTACATGATTTGTTTGTAGAAATTTATTCCTTGATCACTGATTACATCCCAAGGTATTACAAACCTCCAAAATATATCTGATTTTATAAATTCAATAACTACTTTGGGATCAGTAGTTATAGATTCACATAATTTAATCCACTTAGAAACATAATATTGTTATAACATACTAATGGTAAATCAAAAATAAAATAAAAAAGGGCCTATTAAATTTAATCCATATACATTAAATATTTCACTTAAACTCAAAAGTTGATAAGGAAATATCTTTTTTTAGCTCAGTTTGTTAATTTATAGTTTTTACATTTTTTAAAAATATTATATGAGTCTTTAATTATTTTTGGCTAAAAACCATCTTTCAATACATTTCTAATTTTTTTCTAGAAAGTTAAATGTGGCCTAAACATGAATGATTATGATGAAATGTAGGCACAAAATCTACATCATCCTCATGTACAAATCTTCAAATCACCTAATCGCTACAAATTTCCACAAATAAATATCCTTATAGTAATATAATTCTGATTTTGATTTTATATTAATTTTTTTATACATATAAAATAATGGGGGAACCTATAAAGTGACTTAATATTCCCCATATAGACATTACAGGGTTCCATTGTGGGTTCATAATACTACTCACTGGGAAGAGAATCATTTAGGGTTATCTCCATGGATGTTTCTACCTCATCAGTGTGGGAAAATATACTCTAGTGATCTAAAACTATGTTCTTATCTTATTTCTTGTATTTTATCTCTATTTCAAACTCCTATATGAGAATCAACCACCTTACCAATCAAATTTTTGTGTCAAAATTATTGATAAAGTATCTAAGAAGTTCATAACCATAATAAATAGTTAATTTGCATTATAACAAATATGAATGGTATTTTTAAATGAAACTACAATGACTAAAAATTATTTACCTATTGGTTTATAGATGATTATATTTGTGTCTAGATTCTATGAAGCATATGGTATCACATAGTAATTTTCTTTGATCTTTTCAAAATGTAATTCTCCCACTGCTTGGTTGGTAACATCACACAATAATTCAAAGGGTAGAACCAAAGACAGTGCAATAATGATAGGGGTTATGCTCAGGATCTCTTAAATTTTATTAAATGTTTTCCTATATGATCTTCCAATCATAAATTCTTATGATTTTAAAGTATGTTTGTTAGAGGTGCGTAAAATTTTCAAAAATTCCTGATAAATCCTGTAAAATCAAGCATATCCTAGAAATGATTCAATATATTTAAAAGTGGTGGGGTAAGGAAATTTGAAATTGATTTTAACCATTGACTTATCTACTATAGTTACCTATTTATAAATAATGTGTCCCATAAAATTTTATTTCGCTACCATGAAATGAAATTTTAAAAATTTTAAAACCAAGTTATTTTGAATGCATCTTTTTAAATATTTTTCTTCATTTTCAAGGAATATTTAAAAACATATACCATTTAAAGAAAATTAATCAAGAATACCACCAAGAATATTTCAATCAAATTTTCAAGATAGATCTCATATCCTAAAATACATCCTTTGGTAAGAAAAAATACCAATGATGTGGTTGAATGTAGTTTTTTCTTAGTCTTGTGGGGAAATAAAGACCTGGAAAAAACCAAAAACAATATATTAATAAAATAATAATGACCTTTACCTGCTAGTTTTTCTATCATTTTATCTTCAAAATGAATAGAGAATTAACCTTTTTGGTTACATGACTCTTTTTATAATCAGTGCAGAACTTACAACTATTTAGAATCTTAGTGTGAACTAGCTCATTTTTTCATTTTTCCAAATGGTGAATTTTTTTTTTGAATAATCTGAATGTGATTCACCCAATGGGAGTATGAGGTGGGAAATATTATTCCATATCATAAAAATCATCCAGTTTATTTTTTCACCACTTCTTAAAGGGTTATTTTGGCCTTATTTGGGTCTATATCATAGGTTTTGACTCATTTTATTAGAGGATCCAGGGTAGATGGGTTGTGGTTAAATCCTATGAATGTTTTCTAAAGACCAACATATGGACTTAAAATTCTTTTTCAAAATGTTTACAAATTTATATTCTTTACTAGGGTGAAATTTATTTTGAGATTATGATATATGGTTTTTTATTTTTCTTTAAAAAAGAATATTTCAATGTAGAGGGAAGCAAGATAAGTTCTAGTTTAGGTGAGTGTCATAGTGATAGTTTTACTAGAATGTTTCATATGCTTGCAAGTATCATGTTAAAAACCGATCTGTGGGTGAAAATTTTGAAAAATTCATCAATGTATTTCTCATAAGGATTCTTCAAAATAGTTTTAGTATAGATCTAATTTTAGATTTAATTCATTTTAAAAAGTAGTTTCATTGGAATGAATTATTGAACCTATAGCTCATAAACGTTTGATTATTTTAGCTAGAATTTTAATTCTTCCCTTGAAACCATAAGAACTTAAATAATTAGATAGTGTAAAAACATATTATTCTTCTTAATGGAATTTTATTGAATAAAAAATATTAAAATTAGTGGTTTCTTATCCAAAATACACTACAAAATTTCATGAATATTTATTATGGTTTTAGATGTTTTAATAAATGGTCTACATAAAATAATGGGGGATTAACATGTATCATTTTTTATTAAATTTTCATGATATAAAAATTGACATGGAAAACAAATCATTTCACCCTTACCAAAGAATCCTCCAATGCTTCTACTAGGGTGGAACTAGATGGGTTGAATAGTTTCACAACTAATCTAGTTTTTGTGAGTTTTCATATCAGTATATAAGAGTAAATTGAGTAATGTATAACTCAAATTGATTCTCCTAAATAATATATAAATCATTAAATATAATATCGCTATATTTTAGTAATTAGTGATGTTACTTAGATATCGATATTTTACAGCTATTTGATGGGATATTAGAGTATGAATAATTCTTATTAGGATTACCATTTTTTTTAATTAAAATTTTGTTTTTATAGTGCACTTCTCCTTATGAAACATTGAATACTAGGGGATTTAGTTGATAGAATCCACCAAAATGATATTGACATCAACATTCAAGAATGTTTCTATTAAATCTTATTATAGAGACTATTAGTCTTCTTGGGTGGGGTCATTGTTGAGGGGAAAATAGGTTGGTCTTGATATTCATATTTCATATCATCATTTTCCTTTCTTTTTTTCACTTGTTTTATATCTATTATAACCTATGCCTATTATTTCCTATCATATTATTATTCTTTATTGGGTTGTTCACATCTGAATTTCACATCATTTAGTGGTACTTTAGTAATTTTCACCTCCCAAACAATTATTAATAAAATATAAATTAAGTTTTTATTAAGATTTGGAATTAATTGGGTAGTCATATTACCCAATTCTTGATTTACCATGTTATTTAGAGTAAATATGATCTTTTAAAACTGAACATTCCACTATTTTAGCTATGAACCATGTGTTATGATATAGTGTTGTTGGTTAATTTTTGGGTATACTAGCTATCTTAGAAAGTCTTTCATTGAGGGTTATTGGTTATGTCTATTAATTGTTAGTTTATATAGGCTTGATGGTGGTTTCTTTAGAATAGTGGTTAATGGTAGGAATGCTCAAGAGTCATCTAGAAAAGATTACTTATTGGTTATTGGATTCTAAATCTATACTAAATTATAGATTAATCCTTAAATTCATGACATCTTTGATACTATTTGTAATTACTATGGTACATGGAATAGAATATCATGGTCCCCTGCACTTTATAAAATCCATCATTGAAATGATTCATGGAAAGAAAAAGATAATACACTGAAGGGGTTTGTATGGTGATTCTTTTAAAACATTGTGCATTTGTAACTACCTAACTAGGTGGGTTAGTTCTTCAATTTTATTTTCAATTAATATAGTGTTTGAAATATTTACCTCATTTAGTCCACTAGTAGTGGATCTTATACTAAATTATTATAATTTCTATGAGATGATATCAATAAATTATATAACATTAACCGGTGATTTTTTAGGTGAAAAACCTTCTAGTTCATATAATATTCTTGGACTCCTCTAGGTTTGATGTTACACCATAAATTCTAAACATCTCACCAATTTTGATTATTGTCCTCTCCTGTAATGTCATAGATCTTGAGTAGTAGTTAGATCATTATAATTTCAATTCCAAATTTATATTTTTTTAGTTATTAAATCACATTGTTTTTATTGAATTTTTTTCATATAAATATCCTCAATTTATATTTAGATGATTAGTATTGTCTTCCACATTTTCACTTACTAAGATTCCTCTAATGGAAAAAAATAGGATGGAGAGTCTGTTAATGAAACTTTGAAAAACTCCATATCCACTTATTCAAGGATTTTGAGGTTTCCAAATCTAGTAAGTTATTTATTTCTACTAATAGATCAAATCTAAAGAGATTATCTTAAATATAAATTGTCATGTTTCAAAAAAATGTTTCAAATTAAAATAAAATTGGCCTACCTATATAAAAATAAAACCATATTATTGTAGTGGCTATCATGGGCCAACAAGTAAATGAATTTGAACCAAAATGAATTTAGTAATTGTTGTAGTTGGGATTTATATAGAGAGGATGGGGGTTTTAATTTTTTTCCCATGTTTTTTGGATTCCTTTTACATCAAAAAAACATAAATTTATTATGTTTAAAAATGTCATTAAATTGGTGTTTTAACTAAATTCTAAAATTTTTGTCCTATACTTGGATAATCCTATCACTTACCTATTAAATCATTATTGAAATTAACACTCCTTATCTCTATAATGAAAATATTGATCAACTAATCACCCACTCCTGGTAATTTTGTTTGAATAGAGACGTTAAACTATCAGGGAATTCCCCACTATTTCCAATCATTATTGATGTAATGTCTTTAACCACTCTTGAATAAAAACTCTAACCTCCCTCTTATAAGTAGAAAATAATATTTAGGTGGAATTTTGTGAAAACCAAGATTATAATATGATGTGTTCAAATAAAAAAACAATGCAAACCTCCTATTATATAAGTTAATAAAGAACCACTTGATAAATCAAGAAGAATATATTTAAAATTTAAGAGAATAATTCATTGATAGAAGAATCAGAAGATTTTCCTTAGATTGAACATTAAGGTCCTATTTTTCTGTCACTAAAGACGAATTATAGTATAAAATAAAAAAATCCAACCATAAATTTATATCCCAACATAATTAATTAATTGGCGATAACTTCTTATCTCGGTAAATATTCACACCACTTATGGAAGCGGTCGATATTTACGGGGATCCTTAATGAGGTTCAAAATATTTAACTCCCATGTGATAAGAACATACATGTTCTTCCTCCTTGAATGATTTCAGTGCCTCCAAAATAATCCTCTGATTCAATACCCATCTCATTTCTTATAAAATGGATTTCATATGTGCATATCTAAGAGGGTAGATTTATTTATCTAGGATATTATTGAATAGTATATATTTTTTATTCTATCCTATAATCTTATCATTATTTTTATTATTGGGTGATTTCATTGTGAAATAGCCGGAGTATATTTTTTATTTTTTGTAGACCAAGGAAATAGGTTTAAGATTTTATTTCATTCCATAGTTATTTCAATAATTTTGACTATTTTTCAGCCTTTAAGAAATAAAAAATAATCCAATGATCTCATATACATAGATTAATCATATGAAAGTTTATCATATACTATAATTATAAAAATATGACTTGTACTCTCTTGGTGCTTCTTATGTTTATCCTCTCATACATTTGTTGTTTTATATGTGTAAAAATTATTATAGGGTCTAATTATACAATGATTCTTCAAATGAGGCTCATCGTATGTGTATGCTTTCATACATAGCCTTTACATATTTATCGTCTCCTATAAAGGATTTTATATGAAAAATAAGTTTATTGGACTCTCTCATATATATATTCCTCATACAAAACCTCTCAATTATGTGGGCATTCATATATGGCCTCCCATACTTGTGATCTTTCATATTTCCAATGGTTTATTATATATCTAACCACCCATATACAATTAGGATTCCAGTGATATTCTCAACCTTTTATCATTTCTTCAAGATTCATATATATAAACAATGAATAAAATAACTTATTATAGGATGTAGACAAGTTATTCATGAATTTATTTAAAACATTGAAAAGAAAATTACAAAACCTATTATCAGTTCAGTATCAATATGTAAAAATCTATGCATGTAATTTTAATTAATTAAAAAAATAAAAAATAGATAAAAATTAATATTTAAATGCATTAAAAGTTAAAATTACCCACTCATTTTATTACTAAACTTTAACCATTTATTTTAAATTAAATTTAAATAAATAGGAAAAACATTTCCAATACTAAATCCAATTTTAATGATTTATAGCTTTATTAGTTTCCCCTATCCTAGTGGTAATAGGATTTTTGTGTTTACTTACCATTGAGATATGTCATGATAGACTAGTATCAGATAATTATGATTGAGTCTAGAGTTAGTAATATGAGTATAATTACAGGGATAGTTTAGACTAGATCTTACTAAGGATCTCTAGTATAGCTAATCACAATAAAGACTTTGAAAAAGACATGGTGGTTGATGTATTCCTAAGTATGACTCTTATTTATGAATAATGTATGAATCCTTAGTATGTTAACTATAATTATAAAGGGGGATCATGTATCGTAGATATACATGTCATTATATTATTATTTTATTTATAGCTTGATTGAATCTATAGATATTATACTTGGTATAAACTATCTTGAGATAGATTAACATCCTCATATTTTTCTATAAGTTCAATGTTAAAATACTCTTTCAGATAGTGTGGGTATAAATTTTTGATATTGGGAAATCATATTTTACATCAAAGTATGAAGTGATGAGTTAATATAGAGAAATATGATGATATATTATGTCATAGCTTCAGATAAAAAAATTCATAGCACTTGAGTAGACACAGATAGTGGTCTCCAACTGGGTGGTTTCTTTTTCTGACAGGATGGAAAAAAATTAACCATAGTATTCTTAATTTTTTTTATTTTGTGTTATAAATTTGATGATATCTTGAACAACTATTATGACGAATTTGTGACTCTCTTAACTTATATAAAATGTTGGGTGGTATTAAACTAACTATAAATCAATTAAATTGACACCAATGGGGTTTTTCCTATAGTATCATTGAAATCATAATAACCTAGAAAAAGTATGGTAGGATCTGGGATCTCATTGGTTACAATGGGTGCACTCATGTGAATCCATTTTGTAGTGTTCACCTTTGTGGTTAATATCCTTTTAAAATTCTCTAAAGTAAAAAAATGAATTTATTTATTATTTCTATGTCAATGGGGTACACATGAGAATGTTATATGTTACTTATTTTTCTTTTCAACGTTTTCTATTGGTTTGGTATTTGTCTCTTAGAATTAATTATTAAGATTAGTGTAGGGATCACAACATGATTGATTTTAGGTTATTTGATATCATCATCAATTTTAATCTTCTTTGGTCATGTATTATACTAGATCCTAGATCAAAGATTCTTTTTGATTTTAAAGAAATAATTTATATCAAAATTTAATGTTAAATAAATTATATTGATTTCAAAATAGATAGTGTGATATTTTGATCATGTTTATCGAGTTCTTGTGTGATGAAAATGGAGAGAATATGTGGTTGCAGCTTTTTCAATAGTGGTAATTTAAAAATGTCATATTATTATCATTTATCATGGGAATATGTCTATATGTAGCTAAAAAAGTAAAATTTTACTTTCATTGGGTAATACCTGCAAATTATGCATTGTATGGTTTTTAATAGAGGGCTATGATTTCCACGGAGATGAAGTAATCCTAGTGTAATAGGACCTTTTGTAGTTTAGTTTTGTCTCATGGATATGGGAGAGGGTATAGGAGACATGTTCATTGTTTAGAATCACTATCCTTATGATGAGTAGTTTTTTACTTGATGTAATGAGGAAGTGGAGTAATAGGCGAACTAAATATCTATAATTATATTATTCTTCATCTCCATATTTAATTAAAATGTTCAGTGATTTTTTTGTCTTCTATTTGTGGTTTCATTGAAAGGTTCATTGTATCCTTGTTTTCTTCTATATTTGACCCTTAGAGGAACCTCAAAGGCATCATTGGATACTCTTAATGTAGGGCTTTAAGATATAATGGATGTTTAAAGTGATATTTTAAAATATGTCAGTATATTAAAGTTTTATTTTTTATAAATTTTAAAATTTCAATTATTGGTTGGTCGGAACATTGGTGGATGTGCTATGAAATGATATTTTGGTTTGTTCTATGATCATTTTGGTATTTTAAATAATATGGTTTCATTGATCCAGTCCATTTCCAGTATTGATGATCCCTAAGTTATTTTTGGATTATGAGAGTTGTAAATGATGTGGTTGTTAAAATTTAATGTATTCAATCAAGAGCATTGATCCATTATTTAAAGGTGGGTATAATTATGATATTCCCAAGAGTTGGTGTTATATTTCAATGATATATGAAATAATATATTGAGTGGGACTCACTGTTTTTAGAAATGATAACAAAAATATCAAGACTCTATGGTTTTGAAGTTTTGTGACTGGATTATTTTTGTTGATTATTTGAGAATACTGATGTGGATAAGATTTGTGATAAGAAAAATTCTTATTGAGTGCACAGTTTATTGAATAGTGATTCTCATATCTATTTCATTTGGTTGAATTAATTTATCTTGATGTAATCCTTATTTTTTGACTTAGAGATATGTTTATTATATTTCTATAGATTATGAAAAGTTTTACAATAGATAATAACGACTAATTTTCATCTCATTACCCCCATTTATTGGTTGGTTCTTGTTTGGAGGATTCCATATTTTGGGATAGAAAAATGTTGTATGTTTTTCTGGGTTTTTTATGGTTTTATTCGTTTTTAATAATAAAAAAGTTTTATGTGGAGTGGATACAATGACTCATATTATCATCTAAGGGTGAATTTTCCTATATTAATTATTCAACCATCATTTTATTATCAATTAATTACTTATCATTAATTTTAATTTAGAAAAAGTGATTTAGTGAATAAATTTGGAATATAAATTTTGATTAAATGGATAAAAATAAAATTTCCCACCTAAATGGAATATCAAATTCAGAAACAAATACATCATTGAGTTTGAAATGAGTTTTTCACCCAAGGGTTACATTTCCATTATTTTTGAATGATTTTGAGTGGGTAGGTAATATTAGAGATAGTTTTTAATTATTTATTAAATATAAATAAAAATTCATTTATTTGTTTTCAGATACATGTTTCCCTTCGTATTCATTTTTTAAAGAATTTGAGAAGGATGTAGAGTTCATGGAGGTTGGATCCCCGATGGTGGAGAAAATTGGGGGAGTAATTATTACTTGAGAATCAACAGATTATCAAAAAAGAGGTATAATTGTTTGATTTGATGTATTTATTTTTAACTAAAAATCCTATCTAATTTCTTATTTAAATAAATGTAGAATATTTATTTGAAATTTGAGTTTGATTTTAACTCCACAACCAATTTCTAATATAACATGAATTGTGGGATTACAAATCACGAATTATGAGGTATAATATATAGAATTATTAAATTCTAAAACATCTATTTACCATTTAAAAGGATTAAAATTTTGAATTATGAAAAAAAAACCCCTAGAATACTATTATATATAATGAAAGGATTCTAATTCCCCTGGAATCATTGAAATTTGAGGCATGTATTTTTAGATAACGTGGATATAATTTTTAGATATGATTTTTATAACATTATGATAACTTATTTATAATAATAATTCATTTTAACTACCATATATCCCAATAAAAATATCAATGATAAAAATATAATGGATTTTGAATCAAACCAATTAGATTTATGGTTTGAAAGAGAAATTATAGATAACATTCTATCTATTCTATCTTTTCTCTATAATTTGACCAACCTAAATTTTGAATTTTGAGAAACTGAGGGTAGATATATACATGGGGGGTTATAGACTAACAACCTCTACATTTTTTTGAAGAATATCATTAGTCAATAGGGGTCAATCCACCACATATGGTGGCGAATGTAGGAGGCATTGAGCAGTGCAACTTTTAGATTTTGGTTACTTTTTTTCGATCAGTGTGTTAGAACCATGCCACGTACCGTTATCTAAGCTCTCATGGAATCACATGATATTATCCAAATGTTCATCAGATTGAAATGATTGGAAGTTTAATGTTTTTTCACATTATCCCTAATCAGGGGTGATATTATTGTGAGTGAGACATGTTCTATGATAGTTGGGGGGACATTGTAAAAAGTGAGTGGTTTGATTAATAAATCGGAAAGTCCTGGTTGAATGAGATGAGGCACATAAAATGGGGTGCATGTAAGGCACATGGGGTGCCACCTGACCCCCCTTATTAGTAGAGATATAGTAGGGTGTTTGGGGGTGTTTATAGGGTCCAATTTAAACATTGACAGTTTTTTTGGACTCTTTGTGACATCCCTAGCCTAATATAATAATGTTTGGGTTTTTTTAATGTCGGAAATGTGAATTAATAAAATTTTGAATAGTTAAATATGTAAACTTATTATTTTTTAAAAATATTAATTTAACATGGTTAAAAAATGAGAAAATGTTTTTGATTGTGCCATAATTACCAAGAATTAGGAAACAATATAAATTCTCTCATTGAAAAGTAAATTAATAAATTAGGATGTCAATGTTGTTTGGTTGATCACTATTTAGTCACTCTTATTTAATAATTATAATTTATGTGTTAATATTATGGAGGCATAAGTGAGGATCATGAATCAGAAATTTGTATGGGTTACAAAACTATGGGAGGCTGTTTCTATTCCTCTTTGAAAAAAAATTGGAAGAGAAAAGATTCTATTAAAAAGGAACAATAATTATTTATCCTATAATGAAATAACCTAAAATTCATTGATATCTAATATGAATATTATGAAATCATGAATTATAAGATATGAGCATATAACTGTGGAACAAATGAGAATAATGTAATGAATTAAAAAATAATCATTTATAAAAATAGAAATTATTTGGTTTATAACATGTTTAAATATGTATGAATAATTTAAGTAACTAATTAAATGAAAATTAGTGCTTCCAAAAAGTAGAGAATTCATATAAGTTTATTCAATAAATAATTAATTAGGGTTGATTGAATGGTAAAAATGAGTTTGTATCTATGTATTGAATTTTTTTAATAAACAAATGTGGATAAATGAGTTAAATTATAAATCTAGGATATGATCAGTAACATATTAAATAACTATGATGGATTTAGTGTTGAAATATAATTTATGATAGGTTGTTTCCCATTGATGTTCACTTGGTTCGATATTGTATTTGTAGTCAATTATCATTTTTATTAAAGATCTTTCCAATGAAATTATACAAAGATAAAGTGCTGGATGATGGATTTCAATTCTACCCAATCCATAACCTAATGATTGAAGATATTGTGTATATGGAAATAACATGTGCTATTGAGGTTGGATGTACTATCTAAAACTATTTACGAGTAATTAAGAAGTTATATTGAAGATAGATACATGGGGAGGTTAAAGTGTGTTTATTAAAGGCATAAAGATAGTTAAAGCTTGTTATAGAATCCATACATAGAGTACCAAGAATGAAGGATATTGTATTTTGTGTTCATAAACACTAGGATAAAAGAATTTATAAGAGTAGAGACAGATTGAGGTAATTTTTAGTGGCTTGGACATTGCTTGATAAAATCTATAATTTACAAATCATGGAAATTTTACAAATTCTGGATCCATAAGAATGAATTATGTGTCGCATAGGGATGATATCCTAATTTTTCTAATCTCATACCATCCTAAATATATTAAAAAATATAATAGTATTATTTAAATACATATCCTTCATGATATGTTCTAGCATCATCCAATCATGTGAAAACATCTGTCTCCCTCTATATAAACATCATCTGACTATATAGGAATAAATCATTATCTTCATAAAGACCATATAGGGCAACGTGAACATCATTTGTAATCTATGTATTCATAATATGTGTATAAAAAAACTTTTGCAAGGGTGATTTGGGTTATATGTATGTGTGAACAAGTCTTTATAGGCATCATTCCTTCAGAAATTTTAAAAATGCTACAGATTGAAAATATGAGTTTTCATATTTATAAATATGAAGGGGAAATTATTTGGGATGATTAATGATTTGGTATTCTTGATATTAAACATTAAAAATACCTAAAATGTTATTTGATTCAATCCTAAAACTTATGAGATATGATGTATATGATTTGATCTGAATATTAATGTAATACAAATTTATAAGTGACTTCTTAAAGTCTAAAATTGACATCCAAAATTTATTATTCTGATGAAAATATATATAACGTTTCTTGACCTGAGAATCAATTTCTAATACCATGATTCTTAGTTAATACATGATTCAAATGTGAGTTTTATATGATAATGTGGATAAGTTACTTGATGATGAAAAATAAATTACATATGTTTTGAAGAATAATGTAAATAAAGTTCTATTGATGCTCCTGTTTTTCATTGGTGTATTAAGTCATTATGATATGACTTTAATGAGTTAAAATATTATCACAAAAGTGTTGAGAATGAGATAAAGTCTCCCTGAGGTAAAACTATGGGAATTTTTTTAGCCTAAAAGTAAGAACATCTAGATCATGTTAAATCCATAAATGAATAAACAAATTTGTTGTTGTTTGTGTTGATCCTCAATAGAGTAAACATCACATTAATAATTTTGATTAAAGCTTTATAAAATTAGTATGAAGATGATATTTTAATTATGAGAATATATTTAATTTGAATTTATATAATTATTTATTGTATGCACACAAGATCAAGAATAAAACTCCACATCTAGGATATACTACTTCTATATTTGATGCAACTAGTGAAGAGGGATTTATGGTATCTCCTATATAAATTATTTTTATAGGAGTAGGAAGAAAATATAATGGATTTTAATAATAATACATATTCAGTGGACCATAAAAAGTGAGAATGAATGAGAAATACATTTATGTCAGCTATGTTCTAAAATAATGAAAAGAAGGTTCATAAGGGACCTTTTTGAGAAGTGCACTAAAGATCATGGGAGATAAATATTAGTTAATTTATTATAGTTTTTTTTAATGGTTTTAAGAAAGTATTATGTGTATTCCATTTAAGGATATTGAAAATAAAAGATGTAATTTAATATAGCATCATGAAAAGGGACAATATTTTGGAAACATAAAATAAAAAATAAATAAGGATCAAATGATTCTAGTTATTGTATTGGTGTTGCAAGAGTTCTGAGAGAAACATGAACTCTTGAAGTAATAATAATAAAAATAATAATAATAATAATAATAATAATAATAATCCATTGCTTGTTGTAGTGAGGAATTAGAGGGAGCCACTAAACCTATACAGAAGTACAAAATTGTTTGGGTTATGAAGATGAATATAAAGATAGTATGAGGAATATGTTGACCAAGTATGCATATGAAAAACCAGTTAGTCAAGGTAGGTTGAGAAAAAAAATAAGATGAACTGAGTGATAAATATCCGAATCAACCCTTAATTTATATTTTCTATGTGACTGTAAAGGTCAGAATGTTTATGGGATGTGTTATTGAAGAATGAGATAATATTTAGATTCAATCAATTTATAAAAAGATCTAGGAAGTTGAGTATATAACAAATTTGGAGTTTAATGAATAGTTATTTTATACTTTAAGTTAGTCAAACACACTTTGATTTTGACGTAAATATTTTTTTATGTGGGCATACTCATCACTACATGGATTTTGATCTATTTCTAAAGGAGGAGGAAATTAAGGAACATGTGGTGTCATCTTTGTTTTATGAAGCATTGTAGGTTTTTTCATTGTTCACATGTGTAACATTGTGAACACACTCACCTATATAATATGTTGAATATATGTTAGGATAAAAATAGTCTAGAACCTTTATAAGTTTAGAAATAATTTTTGTTTTTTAAAATCTATAGACCGAGCAAATAATATGCTACTATAAGGAGTAGGATCACATTGAGGCCAAATATTAAAGAATATTTGTTCCATATTTATATATTTATTTTCATTTCCTTTCATATAGGAGTATGATAAAGGGGATTTAAAGAAATAATAAATTATGTGGTTTGTGTAAATGAAATTGTGAGCTCCTGATTCACCCCCCTCCCCCCTTTCAGGATTTTATACCAATCCATTGGGGCTCTCAATTAGTATCAAATCATTAGTTCCCTATAAATAGATATACTTTTTCAAACCATTTTTTAAATGATTTCATGAAATGATATATTATGGTCATCGTAGAAGAGAATTTAGATATGTCTCTAATGGAGAATCCATTTCTATCCCTATCAAAACAGATTTAGAAATCTTAGATAAGACCTTTGAAAAGAGGAATAGAAAATAGGAAAATAAGAAGAGAAATGAATGAAAATAAAATAGGTTCAATAACAAGGTACATGTGTTTAGAGTGGTGTGTGTCTTGTTGAATATATTAATAATGAGTCATCTAGTTATTCAAAATTAATTTACAGTAATGATTCCATTAAAAATGTTGATGTCCTTTACCATAAGTTTATGAATTATTTTGAAATGTATCAATTGAAGTTGGTAATTATTTATATACATGAATCAAGGGGCTTCATGAGGATAATTCGAGGCTAGAGAATGAATTTTATTCCACATAATAAGTATTGGAAATAAAAATAGGTTGCTAAAACACTCTTACAATGCTATTGAATTTTAAGAAAGAATCTATCCAATAATACAATGAAATTATTAATTTAGTTGATGGATAATTTTACAGTACTTTTTGTGATAAATAAAAAATAAAAAGGCTTTAATGGAATTGTTCCATGTTTTTGAAATTCTATATAATCTATCTCTAAATTTAAAATAATTTCTTACAGAAATTAATCAAAAAGATTATAAGAGCTAGAAAATTTGTTATTAGAGAAAAATAAAATACATAAGGATCAGATGATAATGTTTTTAAAATAATGTAAATATAGTTTTAAGGTACTTTAATGTCAAAAAACTGTTCTTAATATGAAATGTCTTGAGTTTCATGTAATGTTAAGAATTATAGAAAATATCCAATATGGATTTTTATATTTTTCTATGAAAGGTGATGTTGTCACAATTAATTTTGGAAGTAATATAGCTTTTATAAAGACAAAATAATATTGAAATATGATCTTGGAATCTTCTTAAATAAATCCCACAACTATCTTATATAAATAGGTAACCCAATGTCTAGTAAAATCAATTATAACATAAACTAGTTTTGTGAAAAATACATTAAAAATTTAAAAAACTATATAAATTTTTAGGATTAAAAATACTATGAAATTAACCATAATAAAAATGGTGAATTAAGATACATCTAGGAAAATATTATCCATAAATGGAGATTAAAAAATTGTTTTTTTCTTTCCAAAACTTGCAATGTAAAAAAATTGAGATAGATTGAAACTGCATATAAAGGAAATAGATTAATTGGAATATGTTGGTTTTTCTAGATATTTGCATATTGGGTCATCAATTAGTATTAAAATATGTGAATATGTAAAAGTTATATAAATTATAGAGATAGAGTATATGAGCTGAAACTATAGTGAACCCCACTAGAAGAAAGAATTTTTCAATGAACCAAATAAATCTATCCACAATGGAAAAAATTAAACACCTTGGGAACTTCTATGGTTTTTTTTAACAAATAAAAACACTATTATAAATAATTCTGGTAAATAAAATATGAAAATTACTCATATACTAATCATATTAGAAGTATATAATAAATAATAAATTTTTTAATGAAAAATGAGACAACTTCCTTATGATAAAATAAAATAAACAATGATGAATTAAATCCACCCAACAATTCATTTCATAGTACATATAAATATGTTCAACATATAAGGAAGAGATAATTTTATTTTAAAAAGAGATTCAACATCATGTACCATTAAAAAATATCCAATTAAATCAATATAAATGAGAGAGAGATCAAAGTTATAAAAGAGTAAATCTATGAAAGAGATAATTGAATTGGCATGGTGGTTGACTATATTGATGAATAGGTTTGCTTACTTCCCAAGAAAGCAGAGTTAAAAGATGATAATGGTGTCTATAGAAGGTTTAAATAGGTTGGAAATACTTATAAAGAGTTTATGATGATTTTTATTGACCAAGTTACAACTATTGAAAAGGTACTTGTTATTTTTAGTGGTAAATTTTATTGTTGGGAAAGATTCTACATGCCAAAAGAAGGATGAAAAATTCGAGAGGGAATTCATTCAATTATGGCTAGTCTAGTTGGAAATTTCCAAAAATATGGAGTAATTCTAGAAAAATAAAATTGATTTATAAACTATAATGAATAAGGTTATTTCAACATAGAATAAATGTAAAAATACAAGTATCTATTACTACCCAAAGATGATCAGTCTTATTGAATATTGAATTATGAAAACATGAAGAGTCTAAAGTAATCTCAGTTGTATGTCTCACATTGAAGAGCTGTTTGAATCCCACAATATTCACACATTAAATTTTTTTCATAAATACTAGGTATTGAAGGTGATAAGTTTTTTACAGTATCACATTAGGGTTATATTGGTAAAAAAATCAGTTATTATAGATTTATTCATTTTTTAATTAGGAATATTGGAAAACCTCTTTAAAAATGGAGGTTGAGGTATGATTTTTATTATCTAAATTTTCTCATGAGATATATTAAACATGGTTATCTAGGGGGAGTTATTATATATCAAAATGGGAAAGTGATAAATTTCACTTGAATCTTCTTTATTTGTGTATTCAAGTGATTTTTGGTTCTTGGAAATTCTAAAAATATATTCAAATAGCCCCCAATGAAGTGAGTTTGAGAATTAATATCATATTGTTTTGTTATATTTATATCATTTTTATCTAAAATTTTCACCCTTTATTAACAAAATAGTATAGCCTATGTAGACATAGAGTTTTTATTTGATGATATACTACAAATAAAAAATGTGTTTCCTCACTTCTATAATGGATTGAAATATGTCTAAGGGAAAGAAGAAAAGAAAAATAGGGATAAGATATCTTTCTTAAGATTAGAAGAGTTATTGCAGAAGAGATAGACCAATACACCCATGATTTCATTAAGGGGAATAAAAAATATCTTTTTTCATTTCGTGTAAATTTATAGGATAAATATTACATTCAATATTGATGTAAAAGTTGAATTTTACTACAAATCCAAATAGGGAGATTAAAGTTCCCTTGGATTTAATTTGTATTTTTTATCAGTTATATTTGTAATAAATTAGCTTTTCAATATGATTATGAAAATGAACAGTTATTGGTGATGCATTTTTATTAAAAAAAGAATATCCTGATGTTTTTATAGTTTTCATGTAAAGATTTTATATGTCTTACAAAGTCTAAATTCATTTTCTACATTTTTTTATAAGGAATTTATAACTAGGAGTGAAGCTAGAAATATGGAGATATTGAATTGTGATTATTAAAAGAATAAGGATAGAAATATTTTTTTAGTAATCCATACATTGAGTACCTATTATTAAAGATATATTATTTAGTATTTATAAACTCATGGAAAAAGTTTTTTGAAGAGTGGATTTGGGATGTGGTCATCTGATGTGGCTTAGACGTGTTTTGAGAAATTTGGGAATTTATATATCTTGGAAATTTGGAAAACATGGGAACCATAAGGATGAATTCTAGGTTGGGTAAGTATGGTCCCATAATTCTCATATGCATCATCTTAGACTAGATATTTTTAAAATTATAAATTTAGATCTATGTAAGAATCTTTCATGATTTTTTTAAGAATCATTCAGACTTGTACAAACAACATTCTCCCTTTGTGTAAACATCATCTGGTTATGTAGGAATAAATTATTATCTTCATAAAGATCATGAAAAGCTATGTAAACATAATTTGGAAACTGCATAAGTATTTTCAACATAGGAAAAAACTAGTGTTATTATAATTTTTGTTCTATATAAGCATGAACTCAATTGTGTAAGTATCATTCCTTAATGAAAAGTATAAAATGTTATATACTAAAAATAGGAGCTTTATATTTAATAAAATAAATAGGAAATCATTTTTGATGATGAGATATATATTCCTCAGATTATTAATTATCAGCAACACCTAGAAGGGTATGTGATCCAATCTTACATCATGTGAGAGATAATCTTCAAGCCTGTAAAATAAGATAAATTTAAGAGCGATTTTTGAGATACTTTTTAATGTCTTAAATTGATATTCTATAATTAATTATTATAATAAAACACATCTAATGATTCATGATCTGGGATTCAAATTTAAATATTATTATTCCTATTTAATACATGATTTAAAAATAATATTTTAAATATCAATAGGATGAGTTATTTGATTAATAAAAGAAACATCATGTGTTTTTAAGAATAATTCAGATGAAGTTGAGTCAATTCTCATGTTGTTTATTAGTGTGTTAAATCCTTGTGATAAAAGATTAATGAGTTTTAATAAAATCTCAAAATTCATAAGAAAGTGATCAATTCATTATGATATATAAGTATGTGAATTATTTATCCTAAAATTATGATCTTCTAAGTCAATTTGAATCTGGAAATGAAAAAACAAATGTTCTGCTCCATGTGATGATATTAAGTGGATTAAATATCACAAAAATAATTATCATTAAATATTTATAAAATTAGTATGAAAATGAGATGCAAATAATGTGTGAAAATTAAACTTGAATCAAAATAGGTCTTCATGGGATGACATCAAGACCAAGAAGATTACTTTGCATCCATGAGATACTATTACTATATTGAATTAAGCTAGTAATGAGCGATTTATTATAGCTTTTCTTGAATTTTTTTTGAGAAATATGTAGTTGATATTGATGGAGATTAATGATAAGAAATATTCTTCAATGTTTAATAAATAATAAAAAAAGATAATGGAATTTTTGTTAATTGATTTTTAAAATCAAGAAAATAAGTTTCAGATTGTATTTTTTTAGAAGTGCACTATAGAACATGGAAACCCAAGAGTGGATAGTTTATTATACAAATCGCATATAGTTTCAAGAATTTATTATGAGTAATAAATTTATGTATATTGAAAATTAAATCAAAAAGTTAATATATCCACTTGATAAGGTTAGAATATCAAGGAAATTGAAAAAATAAAAATACAGAAAAAACCCTTGTTATTGGTTGTTGTAGTGGTCATGTGAGAGTATTGAGAGAAATAATAAATATCAAGGGAATAATATGAAGAATAATAATAAAAATAATATCCCACTAAATGTTTTTGAGAGTAAAAAATAGGATATTTAGAACCTGTATAGATGAAAAAATAATTTGGGTTTCAAAGAAGAAGATAAGGATAATATGATGAAGGTGGAATCCAAGTCTACGATAGAATAACCAATAAGTTGAGGAATGTTGAGAAAAACAAAAATGTAGTTTTTGAGAAAAATTATATCTTATCCTCACTATTTATTTTCTATATTATTTTCTATGTAATATTTGTTTTGACTATTTTTTAAAGAATGATAAGAGAGTGTTCAACAAACATAATCTAAAAAGAAGTAGAAAGCTATAGAAGGAACAAAAATAAAATTTCTAAACCATTTTTTATAGAGATGAATATAATAGAATTCTATTTTATTTTGAGGAATAAAATTAGTTTTTTCGGTGAAAAAAATACCTATACTGGTTTTGATCTACTTTAAAAGGAATAAGAAATCAAAAAATATTAGGTGGGATGCCAACCTGATGGAGTACAGTGGGATCTTACATTGTTCACCATTGTAATATTATATACACACTCACATATATAATAGGATTAGAGTTTGTTATTATAAAAAAATACCACATCAATTGTAAAATTTAAAATAATATTTATAGTGGAAGGTATATGGAAAGGCATAATTACCCATTAAAGTATGTAGTAGGAACATATTGAGACTAAAACTTGTAAAAATACATTTCCCATATTTAAAAAATTATCAACATTCAATAGAGGTGTGTGATCGGTTAAAATATTTATCCAAAGATTTTATCCAACATTAGAGGTTCAAAACCAAATAGAATTATTATAATTTATAGATGGTGTGGTTTTTGGTAATCAAATTTGTTAACACCTGATTCACCCACACCCACACCCCCTATTAGATGTCTGTATATATCCACTGGTAATCTCACCCATAATGATGAAACTATTTCATGAATGGGATAGGTAATACCCAATAAATATTATGAATAATTGGAAGATAAAATGTAATAGTGGAATTGGTTTTAAAATTATAAAATGGAACAATATTTATGATAAAGATTCAGATAGGATTGTATTGATAAGGGAACAATATGTAAGTACCTTAGGTTACATCTAAAATCATAACATGACTTATAAGTAGAAAATTTGTAGCTCTTATATTTTTATATGGCTATATGAAAAATTCAACCACACCATTTTTCTATTACTAAACTATCATTTACTTTCTACAGGTTTGGAAAGTTGGAATCCATTAAGGATGATGTTTCCACTAGATTAATACATTGGAAGTCTTGTACGTATTATAGGAAGAACCATGAGTGTTATTATTATTTGTTTTCATCTACTATAAGTGATAAAGCTTATAAAGGGTTTATATTGATGGAAATGTGACATTGTAGTGGATCTATTTATACTCACCTTCTAACTAGGATTAGTGTGTGATAATAATGGTTGTTCTCACCACCAATCGATTTGGGTAGGGACTTCTAATGACTTTTACTAGTATCTTATTTTACTCACAAAAAAAATTGGGTTGAGGTAGATAAGATAATTCTTGTAGATTGATGTACATGGGTATTTCTTCAGATATATATGATATGATAATGGTGGAGATGGGTAATTCCACTAGTATCCCTAGTACAATAATGTGATAGACTGTAATTCACCTGAGTGGTAACACACCTTATCTCCTACATGATTAGGGTCAAGGTGTATATTGATACACATGATATTATCTACCCTCCTACCTATAGTTCTGGAACTTAAGAGAACCAGATATATAGTTTCAACCCTGAAGATATGTATTAGTTTTAGTACTTTAATACACATATTATTTCCTAGAGATGTGTATTTAATCAAATTTTTATAGAAGTATATGCTTCAACCATTAGAGATTTTTATTTCATATGATACATTGTAGATATGTGAAATCATCTATTTCCTTGACAATGTCATGTTAGTTCTTCTATGGTGAATTATTGAACTATAAATATTTGATGGGTTGTGAGACTATATTGTTATTGTTTTTCCAAAATCACTATTAATTAGGGAGTGTAATGAATTTTATCTAGGTGAATTTTATCATGATAAATCAAGGATATGATTATATCATATGGTGATATCTATTTTTCAATACTTTACTTTCTATTAATCCACATTGACAATTGATGATTATAGGGTTACCTCACTCCTTGGGATGGATGGAGTGGGTATTGTTATACTTACTCTTGCATGAACACTTATTCTTTTTTCACCTTGTGTCTATTCAGTTAGCTAATCTAGATGATGGATGACCGGGGAGTTTAGTGATATAAGTAAGATATCAATAACTAGTGGAGTGGATATCTCATTATGATTAAAACATTTATGTCTTAGTATTTTTTCTTACATATGCTTTGGATGTGAAAATTGTATCTGGGGGATTTTTATATCATTATACATTGTATCTTGGATATTTTTTATATAAAAAGATTTGTTTCACAATTAAGATTTATATTTCATGAATTTCAAGGTGGATGTTGTTGTATGATAGTAGGTGATAAGTTGATTTGGAGTTAATTACTCTCATCGTGTACAGGTCCCTCGACATTGGCAATTGGCCCTTTTCCTAGTGGGGATGGACTTCGGAATTTCACCTACCAATAATCTAGGATTTATAAGGTTATTAGTTTATAATAATGTATTTCTTATTGAGATGGAAAAAATTTAATAATCATCCATCCATTTATAAGATCATATCACCAAGTATTCTCCATATATTATGTAAAGAAAAATCTCAAAATTAATTCTTATATAAATAGTATAACCCACACCAAAAATATAATTTTAGATCCCCAACTAACAACACACTGAGATAATTATTATTGTTAGTCCTAAAAAAATATCACTCAACCAAAATCACGTAATCTCCATATCCCAATTCAACTACATCCACATATCACAATAAAACCATGCCCACAAAACATATTATAACCACAACTAAATTTCCCATCATTGAAAGAGAAAGGAATATAGTAATTTTTTTACCATACAATAGTATCTCGTTATATGCATATCAGGTGAAATTTTCATAGTGAATGTCAAATGGCATCATCCTTTATTATTTGAATAATAATAATATAACATTCTTAGTGCCCCAAATTATAAATTATCAGTATCATCATCAAATAGAACCCCATAACTCTAGGGTATCAACCATTAAACATCCTTTATTAATAATATTTCATGTAATAATATCATAACTGATCTCAATAAAACTCCACCACAACCCATTCCAATGATATACCAATTTCAATGATCCCAAATATATCTCAAATATCAGCCCTGAAAAATATCACACAATTCTACACCTATATTATCTTAAATATATGTAAAACTTAAATATATATATATATATATACATTCCCATAATTATCTTTATATCCAAACCACTAATATAAAACAAGTTCAATAAATCAGTCACTAGTTATACAAAACTATTATCAGAATCATGATGTCAACAAAGATTCTCAATTCAAATACTTCTAGGAATATCTTACATTTTATATAATTTCTAAATTCACTAATTAGGATTGTTTTAAGGTATTATGATGAGTTTTAATAGTGAAAAGTAGAATAATTAATTCCCTATATGTTTCCTAGAACACCCTCATTCCTATAGGGGAATAAATACTATAGACAGTAATCAACATGACACATGTTTCATTTTGGAAAAACCCCCATGATACTCTTGGGATGAATTGGACATCAAGAATAGTAGTAAGGTCCACACCAATAAAATTTGAAACATTATTATTAAATACATTAAAAATTATGTAATTTATATTATTATATTAAAACATGTTAGATAATTCATTGTATACTTAACACACCACAATACAAAACTCAACATGTCATTGTGTCGATCTATCATTGTCAAATGTAATTTTTTTAACTTGTAAATAATTAACTTACCCATTAAAAAAATTTAAATAAATTGTGTAATTATTTTAATATTAAGAAAGAAAACATAATTACATTTTCTATAAACCATATTCATAATACTTATGTATTTTTAAGATTAAACTATTCATTATAAAAAATAATTATTCAATCACATATATTAGAAATATAAGATATTTAAAATCCCTTGAATCAATATGCTCAGTGGACCACCATTATTTGGAAAAATAATTTTTCACACAATCGAGAGTTTAATATAATTCATTAAATAGCGGAAGATAGGATATGGTTTTGGATTTTGAGGAATATGGGTGTCACCAACACACTTTTATTGATGAGAATTCACCTATAATTGTTAATTTTCCTTACATAACCACCTATTAATAGATTTATATTTTGTTTCAATTTTCACACTATAAATATATTTTTATATCTCCAAAACCCATGGAATTATATTACTATGTACATATTTGTTACAGTTATCTAAAAAATGTGGTAACAGATAACATGTTTTCATAGTTTACAACACATTGTAATATCATATGACTGCTCACATAATTCTTTGTTCATGGATCTAGATGCACTATAGACATGTTTTAGGAACTGTTTCCGTACAATTACACTTCTAAATTTGTTTATGATCCATGGTAGTAATATTTTACTCAACATGTTAGTGGAATGAAGACTAATTTCATGGTTCTGATAAATCATTATTATTTGTTAGTTATGGATATGGTATAATAAATTGTGGCCATGTATATATTTTTTTAAATATTTTTCAATAGAGGTATTTATTTTTAAAATCCAACAAAAAACATTATGCTATATAAATAAAATTAATGAATATTTAATTAAATTCATCATTTTATTAAAGTAATGTATACACCATACAATGGAATAAATTCAACTACATATTAAATTATGAAAATTGTATAATATATTGATGTCATTAGATCCAATTTTTAGTATTTATATTGTTTCCCCAACCTATAATAAATTTATGTAACCAACACCAATCATAAAATGGAATAAAGCACCACTTGAATTAAATTAAAACAACTTGATGCCATAAAAAATAATAAATTATTAGTATAAATTTAAATTACATAAAATTATCACATTATATAAATAAATTACCTGATAATGTAAAATATAAATTTTTATTTTAAGAATAATTATAGAATATATATCTCTTATGCTTTGGTGTATTTTTCTTATAGGATATAAATTAATTAAGAATCGATATGCAAAGTTTTATAGCAAACATAAATGATACTTTCACTCTTGTTTGGTGAATGATATGTCCAATTGATGTACGATTAAGTTTTTTATATCATAAATGGATAGAGTACCACTGTATTTAATTTTAAATTAAACTAATATATTTTTGGTTTTTTTCAATATTTTAAAATATTATTAAAAAATAAACTTTTAGAAATTTTCATTACATATTTTTTTTCACCACACATATCCAATTAATTCACATTCTATTCATGTATGTCACAAATTATTTTGGGATCATTCTCATAATTTTTTACTATAAAAATTATTTTTTTAATATGTGATGAAATTTAACACTTTGGAAATAAATTTTATTATGGAATGGTACATTCATTTAATATAAGATTATCAGACATCAAATTGATGTGTTACTTGTTCCTATATGTTCCAAATATCAAGATCATCTTTTTTTAAATTTTAAAAATAAACAAATCTCTTTTATTTTTTTTATAATTTTCTAAAATCCTTTAAAATAGTTATACATACTAAAAAACACACATTGGATATTTTTTAGAACACTATATATCATTTCTATGTGTGGTTTATTTTTATAGTTTAAAATTAATAAATTCTTATTTCATATGTTTTCAGGATGAATTAATAGTGATGTATCTGTTTTGATCTTTTGATGTATGTTTGAAAATTATAAAAACAAAATAGAGATCAAAAGACACTTTTATTAATTGTAGGAATATATAGAATTGAATTCATGTGAATTTCATTCCAAGGAGTCAAAAATGGATTATTTAGTATTATACCGAATTTCATGGGAATCTAAGCTTTTTTTAGTTTTTAAACGTTTTAAGATCATTTAAAAACAATTTTTAATTTTAAAAAATACACATTAAATCATTATCTTCACTTCGCACATTAAATTTTTTAATGATATATTCCTTCATATCACAAATAATGGGTAGATTATTTTCATAAATTTTTACTAAATATAAATCTTTCTTAACTGGTTTTAAATGTTTGACCCATGTTTGATAATTAGAAAATATTTTTTATTTACAAAATAATCCTTTAGTTATTATTCTCACATAAGATAACATATTAGAGAATGGATCTCCCCTAATGGTGAAATTTGAATAAGTATTTTTTCCCTAACATTTCAAGAATAATCAAGATAGTTTTATTTTTTAACGTTTTAATCTCTTTTAAAATGGTTTTGATTAAAAAAATACTTTGAAAATTTTCAATAGAACCATATATTTGATTAATTAAAATTTTTTCATAAAAGAAAAAAATTAATTAATGGTAATTGTCCAATTTTTTCATAGTAAAATGATATCATTAGCCTGATTTATGTAATTTAATCCATGTTTTACAGTTTTCAATGAATTTTAACACTAAAAATGAATATTTTATCATCTTATGCCCATATGTTGTTATAATGGTTCATGGTTTATTCTTATAAGTCCCAAACATTGTGAGCATCAATTTCCTAAATTTTCTTGATCAATCGATATCATTTGCTCATTTTTTAATAAATTTACATATGTTTTGAATTATTTTTCTTATAAAAAATACACCTTGATTAATTTTAAGACCATCAACCATCGAATTGAGTTTTTTATTTCTATAGTTCAAAAATAAATATATGGTAATCATCCTAAATTTTCAAGAAAAACCAAATTTGTTTGATCATTTTTAAATGTTTAATAGATATTTGATATTTATAAAAAAAACATAAAAATGACATTTATTATTATCCTAGGAACACTATAATTTTGGTTGATATGTTTTTTATGGTTAAAATTAATTAATTTAATGATTACAATTTTCATAAATTGTCACAACAAATCGTGCTTTTTTGGATGTTTTTTATCATTTGATGAATGTTTGGAAGAGTTCTTAGTGTAAAAAAGTTAGTAAATATCTTTTAAAAGTATCATATATTATATTAAATTTAAATTTTATAATTCCCAATTAATTTATGTCCATTGTTAAAAAATTTCATGAAAAAAAAAGATCATTTGATTTATCTGAATGTTTGGAGCACATTTAATAGTTATAAATAGATTTTAGCTCTGAAAACAATTTTCTTCATCCTAAATAAGTAATTCCATTAAAAAATATCTATATAGTAAATTATGTTATTATAAAATCTATAAATTGTTTCCCTATAAAATAATTGCATTATGAATTAATGTTTTTTCATCTTATCATAATAACGATACACTAGTGTCCTGTAATCATATTTTATCTTTAAAAATCACTCAATTTAATTATTATGGATTTTATCCACAAAATTAGATATTTAACTTTTACTAAATAATGTTAGTCCTTACATAGGATCATATTTTCTATATTTTTTATTTATTCTATTTTATAGGTGTTGGAGAAGTAATGGGAGGATAAGGTTTTTATTTTAACAAACCAAACACAACAAACCCATTGTTGGTAGTTATATTATATTATTAAAACCAAATATAATAGTCCCTATATAATATAATAGCTTAGTAGTCTTAGAATACTTGATACATACATATATTACATTTGAGAACATAAAATGGAACATAATCACATTATAATAACATAATGATCCCTTCCATCATATCTTTTAAAATTATACACTGTTCTCTTCTAGGTTTTCTAAGGAGATGAAAATAATTAAGGATGAGCCAAGAGACCCAGTATGGAGTAAAATACCATGGGAAATATCATAAAATGAACATGGAATAAGTGATGTGATCAGAATAAATATACAAAATCAACTAAAATTGAGGGAATTGTATATCCATGATAATTAATGAAAACATGGATAACAATAATAATTTTTCTCATAATAATAGAATTTATAATTTTAAAAATTAAAAATATGTTTCTAAGGCCTTATTAGAAGACAGAATACTAATATGGGAAGAGGGATACATCCAAATACTTGTTTCATTAGACATTCATATTCATCAAGGAGCTATATAATCCTAGGCCCAACCCATAACCTAAATAAGAATAATGCATTCACCATAAGAGTCATCAAGACCTTTCATACCATTCCCTATGTAACCTCTAGTTCAATAAAAATGTTATTATACAAATAAATGGAAATAAAAAAAATACTTCCCAGTTTAATTTAATAGTGTATATGTCTATGAGAACATCATTTAGTCAACATATATATCTAAATAAATTAATTAATAACCTTAATCATATATATTTTTATTTATACTCTTATTAGATATTCATTCTCTATATGAATTCTACCGATTATCCCCATTGGGTGTTTATAGTTTTGATCATTTTTACTAGTTTCATAATAGTGTTTTTTTGTATTCATTATTCCTAAAAAGGTTATCATTTCTAGGTAATAAAAAATACTTTTGGGGATTATTTATAATTAAATATAATTTTTCGAATTATTTTCATTAATATTTTAGTTTGAAATCGATAAGTAGTATGTTTTGGTGATTCTTGATGATCAAAGGATGTTTTCTTAATTTATGAATTAAATATTGATATAACATTTCCAAGATAAAAAATAATAATTATTTAAACATTTTTATTTTATTATACCAGAAATATTATTCGCATGGTCACTCATGATGATGGTTCATATTATTGCTCAAGTAAGTGGTCAAACAAACCAAAACATGAACATACACTGATTTAATGAATGATAATGGGGTGGTTTTGTTGGAATATAATTATACTAGAATAAGAATGATATTATTTAGTGTTTTTAATTTGATATAACATAACTAAAAATTAATTATAATAAGAATTAATAGATATGAAAATATTACATAATTTCAATAAATGGTTTTCTTCTTAGCAAGCTTATTTTAAATGATTGAATTAACAATGATTGTTTATTGATTATATATTAATAGGTTCTCCAATTTATCATAAAAAATATTAATGATATGAGAAAGATTATATTTCCTCATTAAACCATTCTAGGAACAATCCATTATGGGTGGTGATAAAATGAGAATTATGTTGCTTCTAGTGGTAGTAGTCTGCACGTGCTGACGATAGAAGATTTAATTTTTATTAAAAGATGGGATATATGAATATAAAATAATAATACACTTAATATAATATAGTTACAGTATATAAATGATACTAATATCAATATATTATTTTTTCATGAAATTTTTTTATTAAAGATAATTAAGAGGAATGGATAAAATAGTTGATATTACCCACTACAGAGACATGAATTTTCAAAGAAATCCTCTTTTTAAATGAAGGAATTATGTTAAATAATAGTGACTAAAGGCTTTTGAAAATGGGATAGGGTTATAGGTTGATAAAATTGGCATATTTTAAAGAAAAAATTATATGTATTTGTGAGTTTTCAAGTGTTTGAAGTGTTTTCCTTTTATAAATGAAATGAAGGGTAGTTTGGTGAGTAACCCTTAAATTTTCAATATTGTATAGTTCATATTCAAATTTCAATGTATTCAAAATGGAAAAAAGGAGGGTAGTTATTTTTTGCCAAGAACCAACTAAACCACTCCTTTTTTATACATGTATGATTATTTTATAGATTTTTCTTTTGAACTTTTTAATATTTACCATTATATAATTTCACATTGTTAATTCATTTTTAACCTTAGTAATCAATTTTACAGTAAAAGAATTAGGGTTTCCCTTTTTCCAAAATTTATCCCTCTAATTTAAAACTTTAAAATAACTTTATCAAATAAAATTTCAATGTTTTTGAAATGTTAACTTCAAAACAAGAACACTTAATCAAATAAAATAGTTTTTATAAAAATAACATTTTTAAGATTTAAATTTATTATTAATATAAAATTATCTTGGATTCTGATTCAAATGAAAAAAAATTAATTTATTATAAAAAAATAGAGGGTATGAGTCTTTAATTTAAATCAAAAACTAAATGTTCCTTTAAAATACTTGATTCAAAGAAAAGACTAAAAACTATTGTTTTGTAAATGTGACATTTTAATTAGTTCAAAAAATGATAGACATGGGATTTATAATATAAAATATATATTTTAAAATGAATATTTGTTTTCCTTATATCCATATTTGATTACTTAAAATGTTTTTTAAGATTATAGGTCATTATTTTATAATGATAAAGTCATAAAAATTACAGGTTTCCAAAAAATATAATTTTTTTACTACAAATCAACCATTTCGTAAAAAATTAAAAATTTAATACAAAGATAATTTTATACTCTGAATTCATAAATAAAGATAATTTCATCGATTTCAAATAATAAAATTTAAATTTAACATTGATACATGGATAAATGATCTTTAGAGTGAGATTTGTGTGATAGTACTAGATATCGTATTTACCTTCTATAGAAGGGTATCGGGTATCACATTCTACCCCTCCATTAAATAATTCCATACTCAAAATTGGGATACATGTCATCTATTGAAAATTTTAAATATTCCTTCCGTATATATTTTTTAGGATCCCAGGATGCCTCTTGTATTTTGTGATTTCTCTAAAGGACATTCACCAAACAAGTCATCCACTTTTGTAACACTTTCTCTATGGTCTGAGGAATATAGATAAGAACTTTGTTATAAAAAAAATTAGGCTCTAATTCTATTCCCTTTTATGGTATTACATGCACTTCATTTGTAGTGTATTTCCTCAGTAATGAAACATGTAAGATTTCATGTAATTTATAATGGTTGGGTGTAATATACAATCATTAAGCTACAACCCTAATTCTTTCTAGTAATTCAAAATCCCCAATGCACCTAGGTCTTAAATTCAACTTATTACCTAATATTTTTAGTCCCTTACATGGTTAATCCATTAATAATACATGTTCCCCAACATGAAATACCAATTTTTTCCCTTGATTATCAACATAGCTCTTTTTTAAATGGATTGATTTAATATTATCCTGAATTGTCTGTCCATTAAAATTCATATCCTTAATAATATCATGTCCAACTAACTTTATATCTCAAACTTCTTCCCAACTAGTTGGGGTACAACACCTTTTCCCATATAATTCTTAATATGGTGCATGTTAAATGATCAAATAAACCTATTATTGTATGGAAATTTCAAAAAAATTGTTTTCAGTACCATATACCTTTGAAGTTGAGATAACTTAATATCAGTTTGTATTTCAATTTCTTAATTGGCCTTTTATACTTCCCATCAATCTGGGTATAAAATGAAAACCCTAAATGTATCCCGCTATTGAGAGACAGTTTAATTATCTTCCAAAATTTTGACATGAACATGGATTCATGATTAGATAAAATCAATATAGGTTCCTCATGAAGCCTTAAAATTTAATTAATATAGATTTGGGAAAGTAACTCTTAGGTTATATCATATCTTATCTCTAATAAATTAGAAGAATTTGTTAGCTGATCAATGATGAACCATATAACATCATTGTTTCTTGGATTCTTTGGGTGTCTAGTGACAAATTCCACTATAATAGTGTCCCACTTCCATATAGGTGTGGGAAGTGGTTGCATGAATCCATTATTATGTTGTCTCCAATCCTTTACCTACTTACATACTAATAATCTAAAAACATATTCCATATTTTCTCACCTCATACCATCCCATCTAGAATGTTCCATTAAATACATATATATCATTATGATACTGGGGTGTATAGAGAAATATATGTAATGCTCTCTGTCTAGAAATTCCCTTTTCAACTCTAGTATGGATAGACCATATATCCTCTTCCAAATCATCAATAATAAATCCATATATTTGTATACTATAAATTTACCATCATTTACTTCATTAATAATCCTTTCTAATTTATATTTATCCTACTAGGATTTGTCTATCTTTTTTATTAAGTACGGTTTAATAATTTCTTGAAAAATTAATGATGCTTCCCATTTTAAAAAAACCACCATATCCATCTTTACTGGATCTCTATATATAGGATCCTTGTTAGTACTAATCATATTCATAACTTCATGGTCCCTCATACTGAATTCATTAACCATGTTATTTTCCTTACCATTTTGGTGGTGTATTAAGAAATCATAGTCCATAAGTTGTTCCAGACATATTATTTTTCTCATGTTGATCTCTTCCTAAGAGAATATATACTTAAAACTATTATAGTCTATATATATATAATCGTTCACCACAGAGGTAGTGCCTCTATATTTTTAATGAAAATCCAATGGATTCCAGCTCAATGTCATGAGTTGGATAGTTCAGTTCATGATGATTCAATTTCCATGATTCATAGACAATCATCCTATCATTGTACATAAGGATAAAACCAATCCTTTTCTTCAATTAATCACTATTTATTAAAAATCATTCCATACCTAAAGGTAAATTTAATATTATTGAATTAATCAGTATCTTATTCATCTCTTCAAAATTTTCCTCACATTCCCTTTACCATGTGAATTAAACCCATTTTTATGTTAACTTGGTAAATGGGTTGGCTAAACGGGAAAAATCTTGAACAAACCATCAATAGTAACCTGATGAAGCCAAGAAACATTGAATCTCAATTATATTCATCAATGAATGTCATTACTTGATTAACTTTATCTTTGAAGGGATAAAATTTATTTAATCCTTGTAGATAATATGTATAATAAAATAAACATTACTTATCCAAAATTCAAACTAACTATATTTCCCATACAATTCTTTTATCTGAGGTTCTTAATAAACTTTTGCATATAGCTCTTATTATCTTTATATATAATACTGTGTATAAAGATATAATAAATTAATTCCACCAAAACAATTATCAAGGTATTTATTTAATACTCTATTCATCATATTCATATAGATAGAATGTTTATCAGTTAATCCAAAGAGGAATTACCATAAAACCATAGTGTTCATACATTTTTTTAGAAATTTAACATCATTATCTTATCCCTATTCAGCCATGACTATTAATAACCATAATAACAATCAATCAATGAAATATATTGTGATATATTATTTTTATCAAATAATTCATCAATTCTTGGTAAAGGATACTAATTTTATATAATAATGACATTAATCTCTCTATAATCGATGCACATTCTCATAGACCCATCATTATTTTTCGTGGATAAAATAAGGTCACCCCATAGTAAAATACTTGGTTGTATAAATCCTTTATCAAAAAACTCCAATATTTATTTATTCGACAACACCAACACTACAGGTTCCTTTAGATAGGTAGTTTTAGATATATGTATTACATTTTGAATGAGTTTCATAGAGAACTCAACTTCACACTCTGGCGGATGACCTAGTAATCATTCTGGAAAAAAAAGCCAATGAATTTTAATACCATCGACGCATCCTCTATTCATATGATATCATCATTTTCCATAGATCATTCATGATATTCCAATATTCCTATAACTTCATTAAGGACGGATACTAAGGGATAATCTAGAAAAGATTTAAAGGATGGCATTTTCCCCATGATGATAAGAGATTTAAACTGACCTTCAATAATTGTAATATCCTTCTCTGGGTAATGACTTTTGATATATACATTAAATTCCAATCCATACCTAGGATCATATTAAATTCAACCATTGATATAATAAAAAATTTCTAAAATAGAGTATTCCCATCTGTTATAATTAGAACTACTTGACACGTATTTATTATAATAATATTCCCATTTAGTTTCCTAGTTGACAACACCCTTACTTGGGTTTTAGGTAAATATATTATATTTTTTAGAAAAAAAATATAAGATATAAAAGAGTTTGAAGACCCATAATCAAATAAATAATTATCTAACCCTGATGATATGATCAAATTACCCACCAAATCATTAGGAGCATTTATTTTAGATGTGGTAATCACATAATCTTAGCCTTTCTCTCTTGGAATTTTCTGAGATAAACCCCCTTGAATTTTTATATATTGGTTCTCCTGATGTATATTACACTTACAGTTAATTCATTGAATGTCAAAAGATTCTATGTTTCCATTGTACTCATAATATTGATGGCCTTTTTCTTCACACTTTCAATATACTCATGCTCCCTTTTTCTATAATCCCCTATATTTTTTTCCATTGTTATCACATGTGGGGAATCTCATACTTACATTATTCCCTTTGGTCATATCTTTCTTCCCATAATTCTTAATATACCTCTTCATCAGTTGATTTCATATGAATTCATAAATCCTGGAGAACTCCTTTTTTCTTAATGGAAATTTAGACTATATTATCAAATGATAAAGAGTTCTGAGTGGATGATACCCATCAAAGGATCATCTTTAACCCATCAATGAAATGATCCATCTAGATTTTTGGTCTAAATACATAGTCTATAACACTCCTATCTATGTTTTTAAAGTTAGACTTATATTAAGAAATAATTATATCCTTCTTTTGTCTAAGATTGAGAAAGCGCCTTTCCATTTTTTCTCTTTTCTCATTAGGAAAATATTTTTCATAGAATACCTCATTAATAATTCTCTATTCCAGGTGATTTATCTTATCTTCCTCTTTAGTTTTATTAAAGAGTGATACCATTGGTCTGTCTCTTCCTTCAAATGTTCAACCACCATGATGACTTTTTTCTATTTCAAAAATTCATAAAGTAAGACATATATTCTATAGGAAATTGATCTATTTTTCTATGACCAATGGATTAGTAGTTCCACTAAATGTTATAGGGGTTTTATTTATGAATAATTCCACCACAGTTACACCATTTTTTGAATTAGAAAGTTGATCTATATGGGCGTGATTATTTTTTATAGCTTGGTTGGACTTCCAAAATATGGTTATGAATTGATTATTCTCAACTACATATTCATTAACTTACTCAAATGGAATTTACATGATTTGACTATGGATTTTGATGTGGTTATCAATTTTCTTTTTATTCTCCATATTTCTACAATGAAATAAACATAATTATCTCATGATATTTAATTGAAAAATACATGTCCTTCTATTTTTTCTATAGTGATCCATATAAATCTTAAGGGATTTTCATAGAGCTTATGTTATCTAACTAGGTTCCTTTAAAAACAGCCTCCAGGGTTTTAAATAAACATTATTTAAAAACAAATGTAACATCATGAACACCAAAAACCCATATCATGTAGTAATATTACATTATTGGTATAGAATACATGATTTCCTATAGGATCTGATAGTTTAGTAGTCATGGAAGACTAGATACATACATAAATTATAACTAAAAATTTAGTATACAACATGGAACACATTGAAAGAACATAATTATCCCTTCCATCATACCCTTGAAAATTACACATAGTTCACTTCTATGTTTCCTAAGGATAGGAAAAAAAATAAGTGTGATATCAGATTCTCAGTATGGAGAATCATACAATGGACTCTATAATAATATAAAAATTTAATAACTAATATATAAATAATTAATAAAAAACATAATCTATAATAATCTAAAACCGAGGGAATGTTATATCCATGATAATAAATGAAATCATATATAACAATAATCATTGATTTCATACTGATGGAATGAATAATGTAAAAATAAAAAAATGTTGTCAAGGCCTTTTTCCAAGACAATGTACTGATATGGGAAGTGGTATACACTAAAACTCAAGATTATTTTTTCATGAGAATTGTAGATTCATAGAGGGTCTATAATTTTGTTCTACACCCTTAACCTAATTAATTTCAATGAATTCACGATATGATTCATTAAGACCTTTCATACCATTCCATAAGGAACATATGGATGAATAAAAGCATTGATATATTTGTAATTAAAAATAAAAAAACAAATACTTATGCTTTCGATAGAATAATGTGGATTTCAAGAAGATAGTCCCTTAGTCAACTAAAAAGTTGTGAGGTATTCAAAAATGTAATAAGAAGTACCCTTATCAAATAAATATAGGGGTGTGGGTACTTTCAATGTGTTGGGTAATCCATGGAAGATAGTAATTGGTATTCATAGTTTACATTAGTAGAAGACTAATAAAATGGTAGAAAAATCCTTTATTATAATTGATTAAGAGATCCAATATTCCACATCATATCCCTCAGGAGTGTCTATCTAGGTGTGTGGTTTTAGGCCAACTCATCATGCATCAATGTCATAATTGATTCAATTCTCATGAAACCATTTATTAGGTTCATTTTCCTAGATTCATATATGTGATATCCATATCCAATTTCTAGTATATATACATAGATGTATTTTCTACAAAAATAAAAACACTTTTACTTTACCAAAATGTAGGATATTTTTTCCACCATGGAAAATATTCAGTTTTACAATGCTTTTGGTAACTCTTGAATCAAATAAATATGAGAGAGGTATAACAATTTAGACTTTTAAACTGATTAAATATCATGATTAATATGGATAAATTCTTTCTAGAAATATATGCACCACACAAAATAAAATAGCTGGTGAATATAACTTGAGTCCAAAATAATGAAAATTGACACAGAAAAACCCCACTTATAGATTGCGTAGAAATTAAATCAAAACATGTTGAAAGATAGGGATAAATATTTATCTTAAAATAAAATGAAAAAATTTAATTTAAGATATATAATCTAAAATAGGTAGTGTATACACCATATAAAGAAAAATTTGAGCATAATAACAAACATGTCCCTTAGAGATGAATTTGAGATGGAAAACCCTTACCCCATGTCCTGGATTCCAAAACATTACTTTAAAATAAAATATCACAAACATGTACCACTAAATAACTTAAATAATGACTTTAATCATATTAAATTTCATTTATATTCTTCATAATTATTCATTCTCTATATGTATTCTTTCGATTTTCCACCTCGGGTGTTTATAGTTTTTATCATTTGTACAAGTTTCATAATAGTGGTGTATATATTCATTGTTCTTCCTAGTTTCATAATCAATAGGTTATAATACTTAATATTAGGGATGAATTGTAATTATTTATATTATTTTTAATTCCTTTAAGGAGTGTATTAGTCCTTATCCTTAAATATGAAATCAAAAACATGTATGTTTGGTGATATATGATGATCGAAGGGTGTTTTCATAATTGATGAATTAAATATTAATATAACAAAAAAATTATTAAAAATTTATATTATATTATACCCATAATTATGTTCTCATAGTTATTCATGATATATATTCATAGTATTTTTCATGTTTTTTGTTAAACTGACCTAAACATGGTCATACCCTAATTTAATGAATGATAATGAGGTGGTTTTATGATAATATAATTATACCATAAGAATAATGTTCTTATTTTGTGTGTATTTGTGTGATATATCATATTTATAAAGTAATTACAAAAGATGTAATTGATATGTAAATATTACTATATTTGAATAATGACTTTCCTATTTACATGCTTTTTTTAAATTATTGAATTATTGATGATTGTTTATTTATTATATCATTAATTGGTTGTCCAATTTCTCATTAATGAAACTTAATGTACAAAACCATCCTTTTTCAATTTTACATGTCACCAAATCTACCTATACACAAGGCCTCAAGTACACCTCCCCAAATGTGAGAGGCTACCGACTAGTTGAAAGGGTCTTACTGGTAGAATTGGGTGACTATACCTTCTAGTTAGACTGAAATAATAGCATAAATAACCAAACACATACACATGGATGATGATCAATGCATGTCTAAAAAATAAATAAAATAAAACTATAATATAATAAATGAAATGCAGTATACTATAATATGGAATTTGATCCTAAAAACATAAAACAACTCGTTTCCCACTAGGATGATAACATATAAAAATTAAACAGACTGAAAATAAATACAACAGGATATACTACTAATAACGATCTCAACAGCATACTTGATCTCTACAACACTCAAGATACACAATCATATTACACATACATCGACAATTTTATCAACTTGATCAAGAAATATTGCGCCTCAACCCCATCCATAATGCAACTTTATCTCCAACCAGAAATCAGATATCATTTCCACATGCACATTGTAACACCCCAAGATTTCATAGTACGTTATTTCTTCAAAGTAATTCAATAACTTACACTACACGCAACACCAAGTTCTAGCACACCATGACTTACCAAACAAGCCGTTCAAAACCAGTTATGAATATTATTAACTAAATTTGGAACTTTATATAATCCTTATAAATTTAGAATCCATATTATGAGTTTCTTAGACAAAATGTAAGAACAAATACATTTTTTCAGATAAAAGAAGTATTTTTCAAAAAATGAAATTTTACGGCCTTTTAATGGAGAAGCCTTTTAAATCAAATATTTGAAACTTTTGAATATTAAATTTGACAAAATTAACTTCTTCTTTATAATCGGGACATAAGAATTTAGTTTCAATAACGTTTTGGTGTTTTTCTGATAACTTTCATATTTGGGTGAATAGTGAAAATACTATATTTTAACTCAAAACAACTTTTTTAATAAAAATTATTTATAATGATAAATTATACATTTTAATTGTTTGTAAGAATAAATAGATTATATTTTTACCATTTAATCCAATGATGGTCATTGTAAGTAATTTCACTTTGAAAATGGACATAAACAACTGTCAAACTTTTGATAGTTATTATTTCTGAAAAAAATACGCCTTTTGGTTTTGACAGCGGGAATTAATTTTAAATTAATAATTGCAACTTTTATGTTTTGAATTTTCTAAATTATACTTATTTTTTGGATTTGGAATATCAAAATTATCTTATGGTAAAATTTTGTTACTTTTCTGATAACTTTAATATTTTGATGAATAGTGAAAATTACTACAGTTTAATTAAAAAACAACCTTTTTAATCAAAATAATTAATAGTGATAAATTATGAATTTGAGTGATTTTAAATTATAATTAGATTATAATTTTACCATTTAATCCATTTTTGGTCATTGGACATAATTTCATACTTAAACTGGACATAAGAAAGTGTCAATCTTTTGATAGTTATTATTTCTTAAAAACATGCTTTTTGTTTCGAAAACGGGAATTAATTTTAAATTAATTTATGCCACTTATGTGTTTTGAAATTAGAAAAAGGGATTCCATATTTAGAATCAGGAGGTAAAATTTTTTTAAATAGTTAACTTTTATTTTTAGACATTTTGAATAATTACTTCGGTAAATATTTTATTTACAATGGTTAAAGGGTAAATCCGGTAAATAAGGGTAAAAAATAATATAATAATAAATTACCCTAAAACATGTACTAACCCTTTTGGTTGATATATGTCTGACCATGGGTTTCTTTGAGACGATTTTGGGACCCCATGTAGCCACTTGTAAGTGATAATGACACTTTATATTAATAAAGTTAAAGTAAAAACAAAAATAACATAAGCATATATCTTTTCGGAAAACAATTTTTACATAGGGTTATATATGTTATATTTTAGACTATAAATATTAATTATAAATCTAAAAAGATTTCCTACATAATTTTATTTTATTTATAATTTTTAGACATTGAATAATTATATTTTTTATGACACAATAATGATGCAGTATTTTCCTTTTTAATGAAAGAATAAAATAATTGGTATTATAAATATTAAAATAAATATAATTTGAAATTTTTGATGCCATAAACGAATTTAATTGATTAATATGACATGTTATGATTTTTAAATGATATTTTTGGAAATAATAAAGTTTTTAAGACTTTAAAAAAATCAATTATTAAATTGTGTCAAAATTGACATAGAAGAGTTTTTAAAACAAATATTATATTTTAAATTCACATTATATTCCTAAAAATCTAAAGATTGGAATAAGGTTTTATATAATGATAGGTGTATCATTAATGAACCACTTGAGCGTCTTCGGGAAATATATAGTAAGTTTATTAGCCATATAATATAAAAATATAAAGTGATATGGTAAATGTCAAACTATTTAACGAAGAGTTAAATATAAATGATATGGTAAATATAGTGACCCAAACCTTTCTAAAATCTATTAGATGAAATTATTTTGACCCATCCATACCTTATAATTTAAATAATCCACTTTGGAGACATTAGAAATAGAATATGATTTTATAATAAATTAATAATTTAAGTTTTTCCTAAAGAGCTCCTCCTCCCCCTTATAAAAGTACACCACTTCTAACCAATTCTTCATACCTTCAAAGCCTTTTGGTTCGTCCAACCCCTACCCAACTATCCTCTAAACTTCCCTAAATTCATCTTAAAGGCCTTACTTTAGTCCGAAAGCTAACTTAAGGAGCCCTTTTCATCAAATCAAAAGTAAGAACCCGAAGAAGAGGTAATGTTTTCACCACCCTTGTTCAAGTTCCTTTCTTCTTCAACTTATTCTTTCTTTGTTATTTCCAATCTAAAATAATAACTCCAGTATATTCTATATACTGTGATTTTATTATCAATATGGTACAACCATATTCAGTATTCTATCCATCCTTTGAATGACATGTCACCATACGTGCATACGTACGACCTACCGTCTCCACGTCGTGGTGTAATTATTATTCAATACATTATTATTTGGATTGGTATAATAATGATGTGTAATTCATTTAAATAATAAATATAACATGATAATTATTCTGTATATATGATATACCATCCAATTATATATTATTTTAATATCAAAAGAATGATATCGTCACTCGTGCGTACGTACGGACAACTGTCTCCATGAATGAGATGAGATTCATTCCCCATCGTATCCATTCAAGTGTAATTCTCATTTTATGATTAAAAATAATTTTTAAGGACTTGGTATCATTATTTATATGAATAAGATACAACCTATGGATAAAAAACAGCTTATTTAACAAAACATTTTAAAGAAAATTAGTAAGTTAACACCTGAAACGATGATAATACTAAGATATTATTAAAAAATCAATGTTAAAATATCATATATGATATCATAAATATGTATATGGTTCTTTTATAATTTAGTAACAATGTTTTAACTATTATACAGGAGGTTAAAATACCATCGACTAAGTAAAAGTAGAAGGTAATAGTTTATTTCACAATCTCTTCATTATTTGAGGGTGTTTATACGTAAATATCTACTGGGACCTCTTTATCATCCACATCCTTTTTTCTTAAAAATGTATTTCAAAACATTCATAATATTTTATAGAATATGGTTTAAAGTCATTTATACCTTTTTTGACTTTTTATAAGAAGTTTATAATTGAATCTTTACGTAATTTTTAAAAAACAAGCTATTTTTAAACCTTTTTGACAAAACTAAGGTAAGAATGTTTTTTCTAACTTATACGGCGGGTGCATCTATTTTCCACCATTGTAAAATCTTTCAAGCTTCTCTTAAAATATTATAAGGATATTTTCAAATTAAATGTTCTATTTTATAATTATGTGACTTTTAAATGATTTAAAAAAAAGAGATATTTCTCTCAAATAGTTTTGATTTCATCTATGTCAACATTCTTTGATGGATTTTAAGCTTATTTGAAGTTGATTTATTATGATAAAAAATGTCCATATTTTATTGAAGGTTTTGTGATATGTTTGACTATGGATGTGTTATTTTTATACCATTCATGATTTATGGATAAAGTATTGACATTTTGTATGTTAGTTTTGATATGAATGTTTATGTTATGTTTAAACATATTCATATGAGGAATGCATTGGACTTATTAAGTGACGAGTGGAGCCCGCTATAGCTCCTCAATGCATCGGTAGGTCTCACGAGACAAACTAGTGTCTTGGCATAAGGCCTTGACAAAATCTTATTTTTAGTCCTGGCACGAGGCCTTGGCTATGTGGTTATGATAGTCTAGCATTATACATTCCATCATTATTAAGTGGTTATTGATATTGCATGTGATTATTCAACTAGTAGAATATTCTTCTGAATAAGTAAATGGAATTATTTCATTTTATATTTTCCATATTATTATGAATTTCATGTTTAAAAGGATTTTTTTTAGTTATACATTTCCTTAAATGATTATACTTATTTATGAAGGTTTCAGCTATATTGTTATCCTTACTAAGCATCTGAGCTCACCCCTTTCAATGTTTTATTTTTCCTAGGATGTGAAGAATAATTTTATGAATGACCTGCAGGGATAGTATGAGGGAATATGAGTGTGGACTATGGAGACTATGTTATTGTAGTTTTTCACTTTATGATGTAATGTAACATTTATGAATGTATCTAGTGTTTCCAAAGCTATTAAACCAATCGGTCCTTCGAGACTTGATCTTTTGTGATCATGCCAATGTTATGTAATAATGCACCGACTCTAGGTAACTGGGGTCGGGGTGTTATACTTGGTATCAGAGAAAGTTTAGTACAAACCTTGGAAGGTAGATTTATATAAACTCTGATTAGAGCACATAGACCTAAGATGGAATTTGTGGATTAGTATAGAATAACTTCCTAGAATTTTGGTATTATAGCGATTTTGTGAGTTTTCTGAGAAATACATCCTTGTCTGGATACGACCAGGTAGAGGTGGCTCTAGCACAAATTTACCTAGGGTTAAAACCCAAAAACACCACTTTGAGCTAGACTCTAATAGGAACTGGTGCACGAGATCGGGCCTTGCTGCACTCTTGGTTACGACACTCCCGGGGGATATACATAGGATAATTCTCATTTTCATTACAAATCATTATGAAGGGTTTATGAATATATACTTCCTCAATGAAAAAATCTTTCTGATTATGGATTATATCCATAAACCGTTAAATTTACATTAGGTATTTTAAAAGTTTGGAATTATTCATTGCAATTCGTAAACTGACCTACTTCATGCAATTGTATAGAAATGGAACCTAGTATAAGTAATGTGAACTCCAACAATACTTTTGATCCAAATAGTAAGAAGGGTCATATCTTTCACGGTATTAAGCCAACATTTAGAAAGGAAATAGTCTCCCATGTATTCTCAACATATGAAGAAATAGTATCATTTGTTAATAAGATAAGTAATTAATTCCTTGAGTCCTATGGCTTTGAAGGGAAGAAAGAGAAGAAAATGATGGAAGATAGAAAGATGGATAAAGGGAAGTGGGAAAAGAAGAATTTTCTCATATGTGATAACTGTGGGAAGAAAAACCCTATAACTTTCCTAAAAGGAATGGGATTTTTGTTATAAGTATGAAGAAAAAGGAAACCATGTACTTGACTACAAGGGTAAGAAAAAGGTTTCAAATGTACAATGCTTCATCTGCAAGGAGTTGAGACACTACGCAAACCAATGTCCAAATCATCAGAGTATGCCCCAAGTGATGATATTGGATAATAATCATGTTATGATACTACCATGGATTAGGTGGAATGATTAGAGTTCTTATGTTCTTATTAGATAATTATGTCATTAGAGTGTTGTATCAACAATGTACTGGTTATAATAATTATGGAGTATATAAGGATTGTACTGCAGTACTATTTCATTAAGGACTTGAGATTGTGTGGAACCAAGAAAAGTGACTCAATAGCAGGTTAATTTTTTTGGAAAATATATGTTTGAGAGAGAGATAAACCATTATATGGTTCAGATACTGAGGTAGGGATTTTGGAATAATAAATGATTGATTTGGATAAGTTATATTGGATATTTTTGACTACCTTGAAACTGATTAATGATTTGTATATTCCATCGTTGTTAGAGTTTACAACATTTTTGGATAGGAGTATATCCATTATTCTATAAGTAATAAGGGATCATGGATGTAATCAATAAAGTTTTATGGTAATTCAGGATGTTGCAGTGATTTAAAAGAATATATGATGAAGGCTTCCACATGTTATTACGCGGAAAAAAGGATCTTCATTGTGTTTACCTTCCTTATAAATTTTGGACTGTGAGTTTGGATAGAATTATTTTTGCATAATTCTAGTTTGAGATTATTTTGGCATTTCTATAAAAGGACAACCCAGAGGTCGGGCGGTAACCTGTCACGCCCGGCAAGGCCATGATACTTAAACCCACAACCAAAGGGAGACAAGGATGTATCACCTACCATTGGCCCACGTGATGTCCTGGATTGAATAATTTAATCTTTTTAAAAAAAATATGGTAGATTAATTATAAATTCATTTTTTTTGAACCCTATATGAATAGGATAAATATAATATTATTTTTATGTTCTATTATCTTTTAGAGTGAAAGATGAGTTTGTGGTAGAAATTAGTTAAAGGATGGGACTCTACTTGTCAAGTATATATTTTTATTCTTCTCTTATTCTATGACGAAATTAATTCTTATACTTTATTGAAGGTATCTTGAAACAAAAAAATGTGTTATCCTAATACCATATGTTTTGTTGAACCAATGGTATTTTAAATCATCATAGATTGATGAATTTAAGGTCCTTAATTTTACACTTGTTTGTGATTGATGACATCAATCACTACCTATAAATATTTACATTTCACTCTAATTATATGTCTCTAATTTCCACTAACGTTCTCTTAATAAAGATCATAATTTGGTGGTGACCCTCTCATTTCCCTTTTCCTCTTATTAAGACTAAATTTTATTAACATAATTTCCAATCTGGGTTTTCCCAAAGGTATTTCCCATTTTTGACCTTTTATTTTCGAAAGATAATGTCAAATTGTGAGGATGCAATTTATTGAAGGAGGGAAAAATGTACCACCCCACGATTTCATAGTACGTTATTTCTTCAAAGTAATTCAATAACTTACACTACACGCAACACCGAGTTCTAGCACACCATGACTTACCAAACAAGTCGTTCAAAAGTGGTTATGAATATTATTAACTAAATTTTGAACTTTATATAATCCTTATAATTTAAGAATCCATATTATGAGTTTCTTAGACATAATTTGAGAACAAATACATTTTTTTCAGATAAAAGAAGTATTTTTTTTAAAATGAAAATTTTCCAACTTTTAATGGTGAAGCCTTTTTAAATATAATATTTTAAAATTTTATATATTAAATTTTACAAAATTAACTTCTTATTTATAATCAGGACATAAGAATTTAGTTTCAATACAGTTTTGGTGTTTTTCTGGTAACTTTCATATTTGGGTGAATAGTGAAAATACTATATTTTAACTGAGAACAACTTTTTTAATAAAAATAATTTATATAGTTAAATTATATATTTTAATGGTTTGGAAGTATTAATAGATTATATTTTTACCATTTAATCCTATTATGGTCATTTTAAGTAATTTCACTTTGAAATTGGACATAAACAATTGTCAAACTTTTGATAGTATTTATTTCTTAAAAAAATACGCCTTTTGGTTTTGACAGCAGGAATTAATTTTAAATTAATAAATGAAACTTTTATGTTTTGAATTTGGTAAAATATACTTCATTTTTGGATTCATAATATCTAAATTATCTTAGGGTAAAATTTTGGTACTTTTCTGATAACTTTCATATTTTGATGAATACTAAAAATTACTAAATTTTAATTAAAATAAACTTTTTAAATTAAAATAATTAATTGTGATAACTTCTGAATTTGAGTGATTTTAAAGTATAATTATATCATAATTTTACAATTTAATCCAATTTTGGTCATTGGACATAATTTCATATTTAATCTCGATATAAGAATGTGTCAATCTTTTAATAGTTATTATTTGTTAAAAATACGCTTTTTGTTTCGACAACAAGAAATAATTTTAAATTATTTTCTGCCACTTCTGTGTTTTGAATTTAGAAAAATTTATTCCATATTTAGAATCAGGAGGTCAAAATTTTTTGAATTGTTAGCTTTTATTTTTATACATTTTGAATAATTATTTCGGTAAATATTTTATTTACCATGGTTAAAGGGTAAAACCAGTAAATAAGGGTAAAATATTATATAATAATAAATTACCCTAAAACATGTCCTAAGCCTATTTGATGATAAATTTCCAACCATGTACATTTTTGGGCCGATTTTGGGACCCCATGTAGCCACTTGTAAGTGATAATGACACTTTATATTAATAAAGTTAAAGTAAAAAACAAAAATAACATAAGCATATATCTTTTATAAAAACAATTTTTAAATAGAGTTATATATGTTATATATTAGACAATAAATATTCATTATAAATATAAAAATATTTCCTACATAATGATATTTTATTTATGATTTTTAGACATTGAATAATTAAATTTATTTATTACACAATAATGATGTAGTATTTTCCTTATTAATGAAAGAATCAAATAATTGGTATTATAAATATTAAAATAAATATAATTTGAAAGTTTTGATTCCATAAAAGAATTTTATTGATAAATATTACATCTTATTATTTCTTAAATGAATTTTTTTTGAATTAATAAAGTTGTTAAGACCTTAACAAAAATCAATTATTAAATAGTGTCAAAATTGACATAAAAGAGTTTTTAAAACAAATATTATATTATTAATTCATATTATATTCCTAAAAATATAAGTTTCTACCAAAGTACTTATATAATGATATGTTTGTCATTAATGGACCACTTGGTGGCCGCTCAGAAGTATATAGAATGTTTATTAACCATATAATATAAAAATACAAAGTGACATGGTAAATGTCAAACTATTTCACGAAGAGTTAAATATAATTGACAAGGTAAATATAGTGACCCAAACCTGTATAAAATCTATTGGATGAAAGTATTTCGAAAAATCCCCACATTAAACTTTGAATAATCCACTTTTTAGCCATTATAAATGTAATATGACTTTATTATAAATTAATACTTGAAGTTTTTTCTAAAGAGCCCCTCCTCCCCCTTATAAAAGGACACCACTTCTAACAAATTATTAATACCTTCAAAGTCTTTTGGATCAGCCAAACCCTACCCATATATCCTATAAACTTCCCTCAATTCATCATGAAGGCCTTCCTCTAGTCAGAAGGCCATCCTAAAGATCCCTTTTGATCAAATCAAAAGGAAGAACCCGAAGAAGAGGTAATGTTTTCACCACCCTCTTTCAAATTCCTTTCATCTTCGAATTATTCTTTATTTGTTTTTTCCATTATAAAATAATAACTCTAGTATATTATATATTATTTGATGTTATTATAAATATTATACAACCATATTAAGTATTATATCCATCCTTTGAATGACATTTCACCATACGTGCGTACATACGGCCTACCGTCTCCACGTCATGGTGTAATTGTTATTCAATACATTATTATTTGGATGGGTATAATAATGATGTGTGATTCATGTAAATAATAAATATAGCATTATAATGATTCTTTATATATTATATATCATCCAATTATATATTATTTTGATATCAAAATAATGATATCGTCTGTCGTGCGTATGTACGGACTACCGTCTCCACGAACGCGATGAAATTCCTTCCCCATCGTATCCATTCAAGTCTAATTATCATTTCATGATTAAAAATAATGTTTATGGACTTGATATCATTCTGGATATGAATAATATACAACCTATGGATAACAATCACGGCTTATTTAACAAAACATATTAAATAAAATGAGTAAGTTAACACCCGAAACGACGATAATACTAAGATATTATTAAAAAAGAAATGTTAAAAGATCATATATGATATCATAAATATGTATATAGTTCTTGTATAATTTAATAAAAATGTTTTAACTATTATACAGGGGGTTAACATACCATCGACTAAGGAAAATTACATGGTAAGGGTTTATTTCACAATCTCTTCATTATCTGAGGTTGTTTATACGTAATTATCTACTGGGACCACTTTATCATCCACATCCATGTTTCTTAAAAATGTATTTCAAAACATTTTTAATATTTTACAGAATATGGGTTAAATTCATTCATACCCTTGTTTGACTATTTATAATAAGTTTATAAAGGAATCTTTATGCCATTTTCCAAATAAGTTCCTTTTAACTTTTTCGACAAAATTATGGTAAGAATGTTTTTTCAACATATACGGTGGGTGAGACTATTTTTCCAACATTGTAAAATCTTTGAAGCTTCCCTAACAAGATTATAAAGACATTTTCAAAGTAAATGTTTTATTTTATAATTATTTGACTTTCAAATGATTTCAAAAAAAAGAGATATTTCTCTCAAATAGTTTTGATTTCATCTATGTCAACATCCTTTGATGGATTTTAAGATTATTTGAAGATAATTTATTATGATACAAAACTTCCATATTGTATTGAAGGTTTTTTGATATGTTTGACTGTGGATGTGTTATTTTTATACCATTCATGGTTTCTGGATAAAGTATTGACATTTTGTATGCTAGTTTTAATATGAATGTTTATGTTATGTTAAAACCTATTCATATGAGGAATGAATTGGACTTATTAAGTGACGGGTGGAGCCTGCTATAGATCCTCGATGCATCAGTAGGTCTCATGAGACAAACTAGTGTCATGTCACAAGGCCTTGACAAAATATTATTTGTAGTCTTGGCACGAGGCCTTGGCTATGTGGTTATGATAGTCTGGCATTATGCATTCCATCATTATGAAAGTGGTTATTGATATTGCATGTGATTATTAGAATAGTAGAATATCCATCTGAATAAGTAAATGGAATTATTTCATTTTATATTTTCCATATTATGCAGAATTTCAAGTTTAAAAGGATTTTGTTTTAGTTATACATTGCCTTAAATGTTTATACTTATTTATGAAAGATTCTTCTATATTGTTATCCTTGCATAGAATCTCAGGTCACCCCTTTCAATGTTTTATTTTTTCCAAGATGTGAAGAAGTATTTTATGAATGACCTATAGGGATAGTATGAGGGGATATGAGTGTGGACAATAGAGACTATGTTATTGTAGTTTTTCACTATATGATGTAATGTAACATTTATGAATGTATCTAGTGTTTCCAAGGATACTAAACAAATCAGTCCTTCGAGACTTGATATTTTGTGATCATGAAAATGTTATGCAATAATGCAATGACTCTGGGTAACTTGGGTCGGGGTGTTACACACATTGAGGTGCAGATATAGTGGGTGATAAATAAATCTCAGTAGGACACCCACAATTATGGATCTATAATATTCTTACATAATATGTGCATGCACACATGATATACAAAGACTAACTAAAGACTTATAATAAATGAATAAAGCTTTAGGAAGAATAAAAAAGAAGAAAATAGCCAACTACAGGTTCTAGCCTAACACCCGAGGGGAATCCATCCTCGCCCTAACCCCACTAGAGGATTTATATCTTATTGATCCCTCATCCACACAAAAATCACCACATACACCAAATCTACAAAAGAGATATAATATTTCAAATGAAAGGGAACAAGTATTGGACCCCATGGAGTAACCATAGGTGTCCACAACTGCAACACACATCTACCATTCTCTAGGACACCAATGGCACAATCAAAATGTACACAGATCTCCAATCCACAATTTTGAAAAACCTTCATGTCCCAAAATTCCTACAAAATAAATCAATCTCTAAATGTGGTCCCAATATAGTACAATATCCTAGGGGAACATGTAATTATGGGCTTGACATGTGCATTTCCCTAGGGGAATCCATCTACCCATGTTAATGAGAGATTTGTTGTCCTAGTGAGCCTAATCATGTAACTGGGAGCCCATCACATCCATGGAATATAACCTCTAGCTTGGGAGAATACTCAATTAGTGGTGTGTACTCATCTATATCAACCATTATCTCTCTAAGATCATCTGAGAAAAACCAAAAAAAGGAATGAACAAGATAAAAACATATAGAAAACTCTTAATCCATGATATCTCAAGTGTATCCTCATGAAAATTAAATTTTATGGAGAAAATAACTCAAACATCATATCCAAACTCCCACCAAACATGCGATGATCCAACCTCAAATCCAACATCAAATATTTAAACTGGATTCACTGATCCAGTCTTGGATAATGAGGCATGATGAATCTCTCAACACCTTGGATCTCAACATCCAAGAAAATAGCCACCATGGGAACTCAACAATCCACCTTAATGTTAGAAAAATATTTGGGTCTATCGCGGTCCCTGAGGTTAGAGAATTGTGTGATCTTCAATAAGGTACTCCCCTACTATACCCAAGCTCTCATTCCATACTCATCCACAGAACCTCAAATCGATTAAATACCACATAATGAGAAATAAATATTGTGAGGGTTTCCTCTATAACAACGAAAATCAAAGGACACATATAGTTTAGAAACATACCAAATATCCATCAAGAGTCTATAACTTATCCTTGATCAACAACACACCCAAAAGGAATACATTACCAAATAACACCAATTAGGGTGTTCAAAGCGGTCCTAATAACCACAAATAAAGAGAAAACAAATACTTTGCAAGGAAATACCATTTATAAGATCTCCTCTTCACAAACCGATCCTTGAAGAAAATCCCACTACAAGAAAACCTCAGCCAAACTTCCCAACAAACAACCCATCCAAAGGTACAAACTCACCCACAGGGGAATCCAAACTATGCCATTCAACATGGGAATTCTCAATAGATGACTATGAAACCCATGATCACTCGATCAGTTACTATACCTCTAAGGAATCCTTAAATTTCCTTGAGAAGCATCTAATTTTCTCAACAAACCCTATCATGACCACCATTCCACAACGTCGATGCATCCCAAAGGCTCCAAAAGCTCTAGTCTCAAAACCCTAGAGATAAATCTCAATTACTATAACCTCAAGAAACAAGTCCCATCATGTAAGGAAAAATCAATATCTCAACATATATATCATATGATCTCATCTTTTGGAATCCATAAAAATAACCTCAAATAGATTTTCATGGAATGCTCGATCCAAGCTGATCAACAAGCTCACAACCCTCACTTTGGCCTCACAACTCACAACCAAACCCATTGGAGGAATCAAAATACATACATCAAAGAAATCATCCAAAAATTATTTCCCATAAAATTCACTATCCATTATGACTTTTAAAAACCAAAATGATTTCACCATCACAATCTATGTGAAAAAACACTAAGAATAGACTACTTAAAAGTCTATTTCCGACTCCAGGGTGAAAAAAAAAGGAAAATGTACTAGGGAAGGAAAAGTATACAGTGTGCTCTTGTTGTAAAATACATGTAACCCCATAGGTACTCCCTTATCATATTCCTTAGTCCACTCACTGTGTAATTTTCAAAGTACGTGGCAACTTTTTCTTGGTAAATCATGTTTAACCCCATAGGGGTAACTACCCTTGTACTTCAGCATCACTTGGCCGATAAAATTCCCTAGTACGCAACATGTACTACCTGTATATAGTGTGTAACACCATAGGGTGTAACTTCTTAGGTATTAGGATGTGTACACTTACTATTCATTGATTCCAACATAGTGTACACCCCACATGAGAACTAGCCATATACCCTACATGGAAAAGTACCCCTGCATGGGGTTTCTTTCTAAGTACTCAGCCACACCCTCATTACCCACTGAATGGTGTGTACTATAAATTATGAGGCATATAGTCCCAAAAGAATCATACTCTTAAAACATGAAGTACAGATGGCATGATTCATTTGAACCAAATTCCATGTACATGGGTTTCCCGAAATGGAAAACCCATGAGTCTCCATAAAACCCTATATTTCTTCATAAAAGACCCACATAGATCCCCAGGAGGTCCCCACAAACCTATAAATGGATTTAAAACCTAAAAAAATTTAATATTTATTGATTTATATTGAAAATCTAAAATATTCCAACCTTTAGTCCAAAAAAGTTGATGCTTTGCACCAAATATTTTCCATGAACCTACCAAGCCTCGATCTACCTCTAGAAGGACTCTTGGGTAATGCCTCCCCCTTCCCTCTCCCTCTTCCACCCTCTCACTCTCTCAACCACATGATGGAAATACCATAGGGGAATGCATGTAAAGATAAAGGGGGTTGGTAAATATAAAATAGAAAAACAGGGAATAAAAAATAAAAAGAACAAGAGAGGGGGCCCAACCCTGGTGCCCAATGCCAGGTTAGGCCTCACCAAGCCAAAACCCCCCACTCCATACTCAACCATAGAGAATTGATCTCAATTTGACACACCATTTTAAATATACGACTGAACAAACACATGAGAATAAATTATGATTTATTTAATTAAATATTAAATATTCTGTAAAATTTGAATGGCTTCTATTTCAACCTAACTCTTATCCTAGTGTAAATACCCTATTCTAGGACCAAATGAGTGGTTAGAAAATTTATCTAACATAATCATATATGATAATTTCCCAATTTTACCTAAAAACCCATGGGATCAAAAATAATTATATTTTCCATCATTCTCACAACTCATGATGATGTGGGTCACCACAAACTACCCACTACAAATTATTCTCACCCTCGAGAAGCCTCTTGGACAACTAATATCCATTATCTCCCCGTATAACTGGTACATCCAATTCTATCATGACCATCTAAGGACTAGCCTTAAAGTGTCCAAAAATATATCCCAACATGAGAGATGTTCAATATAGAACAACTTGATTCTCCCCACCATAAGATTATCCGTATTATCTCCCTACTAACCAAAAAAAAACCACACAACCCATGTTATGTGCATTACCAAACATAATGGATAAAAATGGCTAAACTGATCACACCTGAGAGCTGGTAAAAAACCTGCAACCAACATTCTTATTAAAAAAATTATATGAGACTCGTAACCTCTAATAGATTATCGTGCACTCTACAATATAATTATTTCCTTAATTCTCTCTAAAATTCACAATAACACTTGATTTCACATGGGCCAAGTCCTAATTAAACTTGTAAAATGCATCTAAAACTATTGACCATTCTCCTCATTCATGATAGTTACAAAAAATCGAATCACTATAAACACACCTCTTTGATATCAATCCATATCCCTCATGAAGAGATCAACCACATATACATTCTCTACATAAGTATCAATCTAAATACACAAGATTCCAACCACTCTTTAACTGCACTACCCAGATTCCAACCAAATAAGTAGGGTTAAGAAACTAATCAAACATCACCTCTTATGCTTGCCACTATATAGGGAGAACTAGTAGTTTTATTCATTTTAACCACTAGATATCCATATTCTTTACCACATCCTATTGATATAAGACCTTAATAGCCCCACCAAGGAAGAACTGTCATTCCCACCCAAGCCGTTAGTGAGAGCTAGCACATGGGCCCCACTACATGACCCAGCAAACAACACATGGAAAGAACAGTACCCTCTTAATAAATAAGAACTTATAACTTTATGGGTACCACCACATTAGGGAACCTTGATCTACGTCTAACGATCTCTTGGGTTTTTACCTCATTGAGCCACTATCAAGGAACACAGAGCCCATTACCAACCCAAAGGATTCTCCTTGAATCCCTCAATAAAGGGATTTCATCCCCATCACTGATGAGAATATTTCTAAAAGAACCTCTTGTCTTATCATTAGAAGAAAATATATACATGTGGTTTAGTTCAGTATAATTATAGTATGTAATTATATAAAAAAATATTGTATGTGTAGTTGCTGACACATTAAAAACTGAACCACAACTATTAGTAAAATACCACAGACAGGAACATGTTATGTAAATCCTATATGCATATAATGATTCATAAAACTAGACTATTTTCCATGGTCCAAGATCCAAAACCCAAAATAAACTATAAATATACAAACCCATTCCCATCATGGTAGGTAAAATCACATAATCATATAAATAGTATCCAAGAATAGTAATCCCATGAACTTGGAACATATAATTCATATCGGTGAAGGTGTTTGAAACATACAAGTCGGATATCCATCCCAGGTCCTAACACATTCCTAAAACACCAATCTATTAACTCCCAAATCATGAGACCAAAGCCCTATGATGTCATTTTGTAATGAACAAGCCTAGTTTGACCTGACATGCCACTCGATCTGTCTATCCAAAATACCTCAAGAGTTCCAACCTAAATTACATAGACTTTCAACTATGGGTGAGGGCCTAACAGGTGTATAGGGGAAATATACCCTCTGGTCAGAGTGTAATAATAGAAAAAGTAACCAAACTCATACAGAGGGAGGAACATAAATGTTTGAAAAATAAATAACTGAAAAAGAATCATTATATAACAAATGAAATATATAATATGGTCATATAGACTCTTATCATACACAACATAAAACAACCAGTCACCCCCTGGGCTAACCATATATAGAAAAACAAACATTAAATAAATAAAACAGGTTCCACTTCCAATACCAATATTAAACACATTCATGGCCTCCACAAAAATTGGGATTCACCAGCCCACTCCAGAGACTCCACACTAGTGGATCCTCTCGATCAAGATACATTGGGCCACATCCCCTTCCATCGTACAGCTTGTGCTCCAACATTAAGTCAAGCATCATTTATATGCATGAACTAAAGTGTGTGTGAATGTGAGTGAGAAATAAATTTAAATTGGCCACCCCAATGGTGGACTTATAATTTTCTATCATAAAAACTTCATGCATATGTGATATGACCATCCAAGATGAATACTAAAAACATATTCATAAAAAAATGGGGAAATAAAAAATGAATAAAATAGTTATTTTCTATTCTGGCATGATATCCGGGGTAAATCTATCCCTACTCTAGCCCCGACTAGAGGAATTATAGAATATGGGTCACCCATCCATACAATAATTAATTCATCCTATATATCTACACATGAGATTCAAGATGTCTAATGGTAAGATAATGAGTGTTAAACCCCATCGTAAAACCATATTCATCCATAATAGGAAAACATATCTACCAGGATCTAGGACTCCAATGGCATGATGTAACAAGCAGTATATCTATACTCCACACATATGAGAAACTAGAATGTCCTAAAAGTACTCCATAACAAATCAAGCTTCAAATAAGGGAATGAAAGTGTACATTGTACTAGGGGAACACCTCACTATGGGATCGATATGTGAACTATCCCAGGGAATCCCATATACGCATGGGCATGAAAAATGAACTATCCTAGGGATCTCACTCAACAAACCTGGATCCCACCACATCTACAACATATAACCTCTCGCTGGTTAAAATACACAACAGGAGTGGTGAACTCATCCTGATCATCAATTATCTTCTTAAGTCCCTCTAACCACATCTAACCATCGAAGGATAAAACGTGATCAAAACTCAAGTCCACAGCCTGATTCAAGATATCCCAAAATAATCCTCCTCAACAGAATATCTTAAGAAGATATTATCTCAAAAATCATATCCAAATTCTAAAAAACATGGGATAATACAACCTTGAATCCACTGTCTAAATAGTTGAACAAGCAGCATTGATCCAATCTTATCCAATAAAGAAAGGGGCCTCACTCAGTACCCTAGATATCAGTATCTAATAAAATAACCACCATAGGCTCTTGATGACCCACCTCAAGTACATAAAAAATCTTGAGGTTTGATTATTCCTTGGGATCATATTATAATAGGACATGTAAATAGGGAATCCCTTGTTATACACATGCTCAAATTCCATGCTCATCTATAGATCAAAAAATGTCCTAAAATTGATAGTAAGAGTAGGAAACCCTCAGAGGAGTTCCTCTATATCATCCAAAATAATAGTACATGCCCAGTGCAGGAACATATGAAACAACCCTTAGTGGCCTCCATCTAAACCTCTATCAATAATGCACCTAAACTGCATCCAAAATAAAATCAATCCAATCACGGTATTCACAATGGTTCTCATAACCTTTTAAAAATTTGGACCCTATAAATGGTCTCCTAGTAATAAGAACAACCTTAGGGAAAGCCCCACTATAAGAAAAATTCATCCAACCTTCTGGGAAAACAAACCATCTGTGGGTAGCAACTCACCTGCAGGGGCATAAAAATATGCCAAGTCACACAGTCATTCTAAACATCTGACTGCATAAACAACTAATTAGTCTATAAATAACCATCTAATAAGATTATATACAAGAGTCCCTGAGACACATCTCAGTTGATCAATGTCACCCATCCATGACGGCCATTCCACAGTGTCAACCTATACCAAATCCTCCAACAGTTCTAATATCTAATCCCATAAGATAAACCCCAATTAATATCACCTCAAGAAACAGGTCCCATTATGCAGGGAGAAACCAAGATCTCCTTAGATATTCCATATGATACGGTCTTCCAAAATTAATCCAAAGAAAATAAAACAAATCCCTATGTCATGCTAGATCCAAACTGATTAGTGATCTCATAACCATCACCCAAGCCTCACAACTCAAAACCCAACCCACGGGGGGGATTTTGAAACCAAAAATAAAATTAATCATCCTAACATGATTTACCATCCAAAACACCATCTAGAAGTCCTCTAAAACTGAATTAATTCTACCATCCTGGGATATGTAAAAATATACTTAGAATGGACTACTCAAAGGTACAATTCTGACTTTAGGAAGAAAATTAGGAAAAATTGGGAAGGGAAGGAAATTTTTACAGTGTTCACTTAGCATACATGGTATGTAACCCTATAGGTCCTCCCTGGCTATGTACCTTAGGTCACTCAATGTAATATTTTCCAAAGTTCATGAAATGTGGCTCTTAGTACATGGCATGTAACCTCACATGGGTAACATTCTATGGACATTATCACAAATCGACATATAAAATGCCTAAGTACATAGAATATACCAATTGTACATCGTATGTAACCCAAAATGGGGTACCTTCCCATGTACAAGGCCATATACACTAAGTGTGTATTCCTAAATGATGTTTACCCTACATGGGGTTGGCTTGTGTACCCTTCCTGACCTAGTTACCCCACATAGGGTGTCAGGTCAGGTACCTAGTCACACCCTTATTACCCACTACTAAGTGTTTACTCAAAATAAAATAGTATTTTTTCCTAAAAAATCACCTTCCCTAAATAGGAAGACCACACAGAATGGGTTCTCTGAACCGCACACCAGGTACATGGGTTTTCCTAAATAGATAACCCTTGAATCACCCCAAAACCCCCAATTTATTAACAAAATCCATGGATCAACCCCCAAAGTGTTCCTATAAACCCATTAAAGTCTTTAAAACATAAAACCATTTTACACTATAGGTTTTTATAGTGAAAACAAAAAATGGGCCTACCTCTGGATATAGAAAACTAAAGCTTCACATTAGATTTGTGCCACACACCCACCACACCTCGATCTTCCTTTAGATGAGCTTCTAAGATGCACCTCCTCCTTCCCTCTCCCTCTTATCTTCATCTCCATCTCATTACAATGAAAATTTATTCCTGTGAAGGAATTAATAGGACTCCCTAGGAGAAAGGTGAAAAGGAAAGGAAAAAAAGAAAAATAAAAGGAAACTAGCCCTAGCCCAAGTTCTTGAAACAAGGTTATAAATCTCTTAAGAAAATCCCCTCATTCTAAGATTAACCATGTAGATGGAATCTCACTCTAACACTCTATTTAAAGTATACATCCTAACGAACATGTGTGAATAAATTAATATTTAATTCATTAAATATTAAATATTATGAAAAAAAATTAACATCTCATATTTCCACCAAACTCATATTATAAGGTAAAAATATATATTTTGGGACCAATAGAGAGGTCTGATAAATTATCAATGATCATTTTAAAGGATAAATTACCATTTTTTCTTAGAACACTCTCTAGAATAAAAGGTTTTAAATTTTCCCTGATTTTCACAACATGTGATGATGCAATTTGTCATAGTTAATGATATCATAAACATAATATTTTCTCATTAAACCATTCTTGGAAATGTACATTATGCATGGTGATGAAAAATGAATTTTCTTTCTCATGGTGACATTAGTCAACATGTACACACAAACAAAAATATCATTTTTTCTAATAGATATGATAAATGAATAGACAATAATAATACCCATAAGATAGTAAAATTATAGTATATAAATGATACTAATATCATTATATTAGTTTTTCTATAATAAATTTGATGGAATATTATTAATAAAAATATATAAGTTGATAATTATCACATCAGGAACATAAATTTTCGTGGGAATTATCCTTGTATATGAAGGATATAAAAACTAATGGTAAACAAAATATTTTAAATGTGTGGGAGGGTTATGAGAGGATAAAATTGGTTTATTTTAAATAAGAAATATTAAAGCGAGGTAAGTATTGATTTAGTGTAAATTTAAACATTTAATAATCTAATGGAAGGGTAGTTTTTGAGAGTAACCCATATATTTTCAGTAATGTAATGTTTCTATTATAGTTCAAATGGACACCAAATGAAAAAAGGTGAATGGGATAGAGATAATGGGTATATAATCACTTCAACCACTCTTTTTTAGACATATTTTTGTGTTTTAGGTATTTTTCTTTTCACATTTCAATTTTTTCACTAATTTACATTTTCCATGGTAATTAAATTTTAACGCTAATAATAAATTTTAATGAAAAAATAAGGTTGAACCTTTTACCTTACTTGATACATAGAATTTAGAATTTTAAAATATTGTTATCAAATAAAATTTCTAAATGTTTGAAATAAAATTCTAAAATAAACACACATAATAATCTAAAAAAAATTTATAAAAATAATGTTTTAAGAATTACATTTATATTAAATAATTATTTAAATGAAATAAATTTATATATTATAAAAAATATATGAGGTATGAGTTTTCAATGCAAGCTAAAACTAAATCTTCAATGAAAATATTAGATTCAAAGAAAATACTGAAAATAGTTTTTTATTAAAGTTACATTTAAATTAGTTCTAAAAATTTAGACATAAGATTTATAAGTTAAAATAAAATTTTAAAATAAATATTTTCATTCCTTATATTCATATTTTATTAAATAAAATTTTACCTAAACATCTATGTCATTTTTATATAATTCTAAAGTAATAAAAATTACAAGTTTCATGAAAAACATATTTTTTGACTAAAAAATAACAATTTTTGAAAAAGCTCAAAAGTTTATACTAATATAGATTTTAAATGATAAATCAAAAAATGAAATAATTTATCTAGTTTAAAATTATTGAAATTAAATTTTAAATAAATTCATGAATAATGGATGTTTAGCGTGTGTATTATGTTACAGTCAAGGATATGCTGTTGACCTACTACAGTAGTGTATCAGGTATTATATGAATTGGTGAGAATTTATATATGATGTTAAAACCACACCATGTTTTTTAGAATATTTTAATAGTTATCTCTATTTATGGGTGATTTTAGTTGAGTGTTCATAGTTTAGATATGGTAAATATTGATGAAAATTTTAGATGACGCAATGTTATAAACATTTCATGGTTTGGGAGACTAAAATATGGTTTAGAAGAAACATCAAGGTTCATGGGTGTGGTTTAAAGGGGATTTTAGTGAAATTATTAAGATTATAGAGAAATAAAACAAATTATTATTTAATAAAATATGGCATTGTCTATTTTGATTGAATTTTTGATATTTTTTATGTTAACATGTGAAATATGAACATTTTATAGTGTTATTTCATTGTTTTCATAGATTTTATAAAAACGCGAGATTGTTTAGTAGAAAAAATTATATTGGAGAATATTTGTATATATATATATATATTATTTCATATGGTTTCAAATTATATGGGATAATTCAAAACACCCCACCATTTTGAGATCAATATTTTATTTGGGGAACTTGTATAATTTTTAGTGAACACGTTATGGTTTTCAAAAAAATAGATTATAAATATTCAAAATTCCTCAAACAGTCAATATTTTCTCTTGAGACATTTCCTTGGCCTATGGATTAAAACAAGGGTCACATTAGTGGTATTTTGGAAAATATTTATCATATATTAATGTATTTCTTCTTAGATGTGTTCAAATTTAATCATAAATCATCATCTAGTGGAATCATGAGTCGTTTCATTTAATAGTTTTATGGAAGACTTCCTCTTCTCTATTATCTTACTATAAGATGTGAATGTATGAATAATAAATAATATTTATGATATAAATGTTTTCTTAAATGATAGAATCATTCATTAAAGTTATTGGACCTTGTATAAGGCAGATGACTTGGATAACCATCCATTTTATCTATGTGTTCATGTGAATTTATCAGGCCTTAGTGATTATGGATGGATAACTTATTATTATTATTTAGTTATTATAATGGGTTATGTGAATATATTGGATGTGACATTGATTTTTGATTTATAATTTCATAAAATACAATATGTTTTATTTTATCATTACTCTGTGGAAGTGAAGAAAGTTGATAATAAGTTTTAAAATTGTTACTATATTCCAAAAATATTCATAGGGTTTAATATCGAAAATAGGTAAACAATGTGGTTTAAATATTTTACTAAATAGGAAAGGAATTATAAAGATTACTCAAATATTATAAACTAATATGTTTGAATAATGGACTTTTTATGGTATAAAACTTATACAAAGACAATAAAAACATAAACCCAAACCTATTATGCCACAAGATCTACACATTCATTTGTACTAAAAAAATAATGAATAATTATTTACCTTTCCTATAATGATATGGCCTATCCATGATTTTCCACCCAAGCTTCGTAATTATTACAATTAAGTGACCAATGGATTTCTCCCTACTAGGCTATCAATATTTTGTGTAGATCTCCCAAATATGGAGAGGGATCCTCTCTTTCCTACAGTTTTCAAGATCATTAGAAACACACACACAGATATATATATATATATTACATTGATTGGAATTTTATTAAAGGAAACACACACACCATCTAATGTTATTTTCCTCATTAAATATTCAATGAGGACACAATTCAATACCACAAAAGTTTCATGAATGTTTGATAATAAAGGTAAAGGTTACCAATTAACCTACAAGAGTGAATAAAAAAAATTCTCCTTAAAAACTTTATATTCCTTCATCAAGGCTCATCTAAATTAACAAAATATAATAATCAACTGAACATGATAGGTCATTATCGTAGAATATATCCTAACAACTTGTTGTCACATAATACATAAATTTCCCTACACAGCACCATGACTTTGTTTCATTCAACATGACTTGGTTTACCCTATAATATACCATGACATGGTCTAAACAGCCACACTATAAGTTTTCCTTTATTGTATATTACCATTAAACTCTTACTTTCACTAAAGCCTTATATTCCTCACACACTTTATCATTATTTCATATAAAATGAAATAACATGTAAAAACACATACAGAACTTCATTTTGATATCTTCTAAAAAATCTTTTGGAAAATATATCATTAATTTTTATCACATGTTATATCATATTTAAAAAAAATCATAAAATCCATTCAAAAAAGTTTTATATGTCCTCCAAGACACATTTACGATAGCTATCAAGTTTTTTACAAAAACATTGTAACATAACTCAATCGTCATTTATATAAAAATTAAGTGTGACCTCATGGGGCTTTTTATAGTTGATAACGATTATGAATTCCTTAATCCAAAAATGTAAGTAATTTTTTAAGTCTTTAAAATAATCAACGATATTCAATCTAAAAAGGCATCTATCATGATCTCTATCAAACAAAAGTATCTCTATACATTTTTCACCATTTTTACCACATATAAGTATTCATAATCATATAATCTCTTATTACAATACTTCAAGTGACCATAGAACATGAAATATGTTAATACCATATGAAATACTCATTATTTCCCGATTCTCTAAGTATAGAATGACTATATGATTTGACACATCATGTGTCATTCTCCTAAGTAAATGTGCACATTACATTCCCTTCATCCAAATAGATAATTACATCATATTAAACTTGTATATGTATTTTCATACACATCCTCAGTATATCTTGACTAGTAGACTAGATTTCATACCTTTCATAAGAGAGTACTAATCTATTTTATCCAAATCTTGTTTTATTAGATTTCTTTTCAATTAAACTTTATTCTGAATTGTTCAATTTTCAGAGAATTAAAATAATTTCCATTCTAGACAGTAAGATAAGGAATTTGTTATCTTTATTCTGAGTTACTATGGATTTGGATATGAATTAGAAACATATAGAGTGGTTTTTGAAATATTTTCGATGATTTATAAAAACTTTTATTTGACATTTTTTTAGATACTAGCTATGTCCTTAAATACATCATATATTCTAAGATTGGTAAGAATGTAAATTTAAAAAGGTATCAACTATAGAAATTAAATGACTATGAAACCTAGAAATTGTAAAATTATATTAATATGTTATAAGATATCATGTTCCTATAAAGATTACTGATATGTAAGTTGTTTTCCGTTAAATTAATTAATTAGTTTGGGAGGTAATTTGTAAAAAAAAATCAATATGCATGATTTTTTTTAGAAATGGTATAATGAAATTCAAAATTAAAGGAAATATATATTTATATTTAATATTATCTAGGGTTATAGAATGTAGAAAAATCATAAAATTAATTAAAAATATAAGAATCATGATGAATGCATATGATGTTGGGAAGACTCTAATTTAAAAAGGTACTGTTGTTCTAGGAATATATATGATGTGTTGGGAAGGAGTAAAATTGATAAAGGTAAAACCTTAAATGTATGCATAAGATGAATGGATTAATATATAATATGTTTTCCCTAGAAATTTTATAATGTAGAAATGACAAGTAATATTCAATATATGTTAAGAAAATGCATAATAATACTGAGTTAATACATAAGACTTTGGTTGATATGTAAAAAAATGGTGTTTCATATAGAATAAGTAACAATTCAACTCTATGAGAAGTGATGTATAAGAATTTATACTTCATGCGTATGATTCTAATGTTATAAAAACTCTTAAGACAGTTTTAGAATAAAAAATTAAGTGATACATGTGGATATAAATATTTATTATGAATATTAATTTATGACTGATCCCATAGATACTTTCTAATTAAGGAAATAATAATATAATAGGATTATTTTTGGATTTTTTGAGGATTTAAAATATAGAGATTATATATTTTGGGTTTTTAACTAAAATCACACCACAAATAAAATCCTCACATTGTGTGTTAGCATGAATGGGAATACTATTAATCATAATAAATTATTAACAATTCAATTAATTAGGAAAAAAAGAAACATGATTATTTTAAAGAGTTAATAATGGTGATTTATGAGGAAGATCAAAAGGATTATGAAATTTTAAAATAAGGATAACTAAAGGTTTAACTAATAGTATTTCCATAAAAAAAATATGTAAATTTTCATGTATTTATTTTTAAGAAAAATATCATTGAGGATTTTATGTATTTTATAATTCAAAAATATGGAAAAGAAAGTGGGTATAACTCTCTAGGAATAAAAAGAGATTAAGTTGAAGGAAAAGGAAGTCATTTTAGTTATTTTGAACAACTATTTTGAATATTTTAATATTAAAAATATAGAAGGATGGAAAGCTCTTTAAGATCGAGAGTTGATTGGGAATAAATAAGAAGAATTATGACACCCTCACTAGACTGGTGTTCACATTATAATATTATAAATAGTACAATAAAACCACGAATGTTATCTTTTCCTATAACCCTTGACCTGAATAAATTCCCAAGTGATAAAGAAGAGGAATTGTAATTGGGACCAAATGGTGTCTTTTAAAAACTATTTTAATACCTACAAAACATAGTATCACCTCCTGATATGTCAACAATCTATGGATTTATTCTCCATAGAGCATCCCTTAGTGGAAAATCAAGAAAACTTATATATCTCAATATTTAATTTCCTTAATTTTAATTTTTTTCTCATGTGTGTAAATTAATATATTATTATAGTTCTTGATAACATGAGTATGAGATCCTATAAAGTAAATGAAATCATGAAAACCCCAATCCCCCCTTAAGATATATTTGACTTATCATTGCAATAATTGGTATTAAAGCTATAGGTTTTTCTGATTGCTGGATATATTTTCCATACATTGGATATAAAAAGAATACTATGAATGTGAATTGAGGTAATTTCTTAAATTGATGAAATTATTGAATCTTGAAGAGTATAATGATATATCACCTATAGTCTCTTTCACTAAAAGTTTTCTATATTATTATTCATAGAATATTGGTTAGTGATGCTAATAAAATTATCGATGAAAAAAAGGATATAGAAAGATTCTTGTTGATGATTCTAAAGCCCATAATTCATTGGTGGCCTATTAGTTAAGAGTCAAGCCATGAAGAAAATTTCCCCATAAAAGGGAATTCAAAAAAGAAACTCTTCAATAAAGAAGCTCACAAGAAAGATCCTTGTAATCAATAAAAATGGAGTGTATAGATACTTCCAAGAGGAATAAGTAGTTTAATTCAAATATGATATAGAAGATATCATGATCTTAGCTATTGAAAAAAGAAGAGTCTAAGAGTGAAAATGTCCATCTACCTGAGGGCATTGTGGCCCTCAAGGTGGATTTTGAGGGAGCTCTTGAAGAGATCAATATTGAACGAAATGAAAATTAAAAAATGGTAAACTGTTAAAATAATCCTTAGAATATTTGGATCAACTTGAAGCCAATATATTACAACTATTTAAGAAGATAGAATATTAATATACTTTATAAGAAAGCTTATAAAGTGTATTATAATTTATGTTCACTGTTAAAGAACATAATAATATTATTACTAATATTAATTCTTTTGTGGAGTAAATAAAAAATAGATTTCATGACTTAAAATTGTTAGTGATGAATTTGAGAATTCATAATTGAATTAAAAATAAATTCAAGTGATTCAAATAAGAAAATATAGTTAGGGAAGTTTTCATATATAGAGCACTATTAAAGTTAAAAAGTGTAATTGAAAGTGTTATGAACATTTTGGATGAATAAACACTCATTAATATTGATAAAATTGGAGTTAGTAGTAGAGATGAGATATCAAAAACATAATTAGTGTTTATATAGTATGAAGGAAAAAAAAGGTAGAGTATAGACTTCAGAACATGAGTAATAATCAACAATTCAGATGTTTTTAAAAGTATGGAAAAATTTCATGAGGATAAATTTAAAATATATTTCCTTTAATGAAATACCAATTTTTTGAATATATTTTCCATATAAAGTATTTTTATTAAGTGGGAGGAAGATATATAAGAGTATAACCACACTAAAGTCAATAAATAAGTATTAGTCCATATCTTTCGTCCCAAAGAGAAAATTATTTCTATTATTGTTATTTTTATTACCCTATCTTTGTTTATAAATCTCTAAATTGTTTGCAAATATTAAGTGTAAATAGATACCATGAAAATAAAATATATATTAATTCTAAATTACCAAATGAAATTTCTTTGGTTAATGGATTATATACCCTAGAATAAGAATGTGATAATGATTATACTACATTTTCAACAAAGAGAATGGTTGTGTCATATGCTATCTCCACACCAGTTGGTCTCTCTTGGAATGAAAATAAGCTTAAAGAGAAATAAAACCTATTTGAGGTTTCCCTAAAAGAAAAAATGATAACTGAACATGGATACTCAATGGTGGGTGTTTATCCCACATTTAATACAATGTGAACATTCATAAAAAATGAAATTATAATTCAATGGTACAATTAGTTTTGGAAATAGTGGAGATTTAAAAATAAATTTTCATGACATGTCTAGAAGAAGATTAAATAAAGTGCACTTACTCTATGTGGATGGATATTGATATAATATCTTGAGAGTGGGTCACCATTGTAACTCTAAGCTTGGGTTTGTTTCCAATTGTAAAGGATACTTAATAAAAAGTAAAGATAGTAATGGCAATAAGTAAGGTTGGAGACCAAGTGGTAACCTTTACTGACTAAATAGAAAATATAATATTCATTTTATTATAATTTAGTAATATTATAGTTTTTTGAACTAAATTCTAGGATATATTCACCAGTAACGTAATGAAAATCTATTTATAATGAAATCAGTATTGTACATTGCTAACGTAAATCATCACCAAAAATAGATTTGTGATGACTGCTTCTTTGGGAAGATGGTTCATAACCCATATCCCCAAAAGAAAAAGATAGATTCAAATTTACTTAATCTGGTTCAAACTAATTCTTGTGGCATAATAAATCTACCATGAACTTAGGGAAAATTTTATTTCAATCTCCTTGTTAATGACTACAGTTGAATGGATAATATCATATTCAAGTAGAGAAATAATGATGTTATGAGAAGCTGAAGTGGTACCAGAGGAGAGTGGAAAATGAAGCTAATGGAACTATAAAACTATTATTATAAGATAATTTAATGATGTATACATCCATTGAAGTTGATAAGTAATAACAAGGACATAGAATAAAATATTAGGGATCCTCTATATAAACTCCATAATAAAATGGGATTGTCGAACAGTGGAATCTAATAGTGAAAAAAGGATAAAATGATACTTATTAAAAGTGGTGTCTCTCACCGTTATTAAAATAAAGGAGTTAAGAATATCATGTACACTCAAAATAGGGATTTTTTAATCTCTATATAAGAATTAAGACCCTATTATATGATTCATGGAAAGAATCCATCATTGAAACACTTTTGTGTTTTGAAAAGCATGTGTAACATTCTACATAAAAATTAAAATCATGGAACATCTAGTGATTTCACATATGATGGTGTGTACTTAGGATACTCAACAAATAGTAAATCTTGAAAAAATTTCAACAAAATACTCAGAAAAAGTATAGGAAAAAATTCTTTAAACTTATTATAGATAGGGAATGAAATGGATTTAGGAAATATAACCTAGATGAAGTCTTTGAAGAAGATGATGGAGTTAGTGGGTATTTAGAAATTATAAGATGTGATTTAAAATATGAATACTCTAAGGCTGAGTAGAAAGAAAAATTTCTCTAAAAGATAGTCAGCCAACACTTCTAAGAAAACATAATAAGATGGATGTTGATCCATCCAATATAATCGATGATTAATTTTCACTAACTTGAACATAGATAATTATGTTAATATATTATTATACTCGATTTTAAACCATGGAACCAAAACAATTTGAAAAATATATGAAGGATGACACATGGTTATGATCTATGAATTTGGATCTATATAAAATTGATAAAAACTAGATATGGTAACTTCTAGAAACACCCAAACAACATAACATGACTTGAAAAAACTAGGTTTTCATAAATAAGTTCTATGAACATGGAATGTTTTTATAAATATAATTGGATTATTTTGTAAAAGTTATGAAAATATTTAAGGAATAAATTTTGAATAAATCTTTACACTTATGTATTGACTTCAGGTGATCAAGATCTTCCTAAAAGTGGATATTCAAAGAGGAACAAAAAAATTTAGATGTCTATGAAAACAATTTTCATGATTAGTTTTCTTAAAGAGGAATTTTAAATTGAACATACAATTTATTTTATTATTTTTAGTGATCAAAATAAATGCATAGTAAAAATTGAATTGTATAGTATAAAAAAACTTTTCATGGATTGTAATCCCACCTTGACTCATATTTTATAAAATTGGAATTCGAAATATGTGGTGTTGATCACCACCTCTATGTGATGACATCTGTTGGGTATTATTTTTGTAACACCCGAGACTTTTATGAGAAATATTTTGTTTTTATAAATCATAAAAGGAATATTTCACTACACACAACACAAGATTGGCTTTCTTTACACGAAATCGCGACCTTCCTCGATAGCTTGCGTCGTACGCAATACCGAGTTTCACTAAACAACGGTATGCTATTAAAAAATTATTAAAACTAGCCATTATGAATAGTAAAAACCACTTTTTGAAATTTTATACATTTTATTTTTCAAAATGGACTTCATTTTTGGATTTGGAATATCGAAATTAGCTTAGGGTGAAATTTTGGTACTTTTTAGATAACTTTGATATTCAGATGAATAGTGAAAACTACTAAATTTTAATTAAAAAACAACTTTTTTAATTGAAATAACTAATAGTGATAAATTATTATTTTGAGTGGTTTTAAAGTATATTTAGAATATATTTTTACCATTTAATACAATTTTGGTCATTGAATGTAATTTCACATTTAAACGAAACATAAACAAGTGTCAATCATTTGATAGTTATTATCTCTAAAAAACACGCTATTTGTTTTGACGACGAGAATTAATTTCTAAATAAATTAATGCAACTGATGTGTTTTTAATTTGGTAAAATAGACATCATTTTTGAATTCATAATATCAAATATAGCTTAGTCCTAATTTTTGGTATTTTTCTGGAAACTTTCATTTTTTGATGAATAGTGAAACCACTAAGTGGTAGTTAAAAAAAATGAATTTTTCATAAAACTTAATTTTACCACTTCTGTGAGTGGAATTTCAAAAATCCGAGAGACACGGTTGATTTCAATAAGTAAAATGTGGTTCAATGAGATGAAAATAATTTTTGGTGAATAGTAACTTTTTACTTTTATTTACCACGGTTAAAAGTAAATAGGGTAATTAAGGGTAAAAACGATATTATTATTACCCTAACACATTTCCTAATTCTATTGGAAAAGTGTAATTCGACCAAAAACAACCTTAGAAATAAAATATGACCATTTAGGCCCACATGGATTAGATAAGGACATTTATTATTAATTTATTTAAAGAAGGGTTAAAATAGTTAAAATCAAAGTTTAATAAGTAAATAATTTTTAATATAGGGTTATACATAAGATAAATTCAACTATAAATATTCATTAGAAAGATAAAAATATTTCCTACAGAATGGTATTTTATTTTTCATTTTTAAACATTAAATAATTTAATTTATTTATGACACAAATATGATGCAGTAATTATCTTATTAATGAAATATTCACATAATTGATGTTATAAATACCCAAATAAATGTAATTTGAGACTTTTTATGAATTAAACTATTTTTCGAGGTTAATATGACATTTTAGTATTGATTTAATTAACTTTTTTTGAGCTAATAATTCTATTATGATTTTCACAAAAATCAATTACTAAATAGTGTCAAAATTGACATAAAATAGTTTTTAAAAAAAATATTATATTATTGATTGTTATTTTGTTCCTAAAAATATAAGGTTCGGCCAAGATACTTATATAATGATAGGTGTATCATTAATGGACCCCTTGGGGGTCTCTTGGATGTATATTGTATGTTTATTAACTATATAATATAAAAATACAAAGTGACATGGTAAATGTCAATCTAATTAACAAAGAGTTAAAACTAAACTATAAGGTTAACATAATGACCTAAACTTGTTTAAATTCTATTGAATGAGAGTATTTAGACCAATACCCATCTTAGCTTAGAAATATATCAATTTGGAGCTATTAAAAACCGAATTTGACTTTATAATAAAATAATAGTTTTAGTTATTCCTAAGGTGCCCCTCTCCTCCCTTATAAAAGGGAACCTACTACCTCTCTTCCTCACACCACATTGAGCCTTCAAGCTCGGCCAACCCCTGAAAATTTCTCCTCTCCACTTACCTAGAGACATCCTATAGGTCCTGGTCTTCTTCAAGTACCAATTTTAGTGCCTTAAAAGGAAGTCTCAAAGAAGCGCTTCAAAGAAGAGGTAATGTCCATTACCGATGCTTTCATCTTTATTTCTTCTTCAAATTCTTCTTCTATAGTTGTTTCATTATAAAGTAATAACATCAGTATCACTCATATATGGATATGTTATTATAAGTATGAAAAAACCCTATTTCACCATCTATCCATCCTACTGAAAAAGAAATCACCGCGCGTGCGTACGTACGAAATACCGTCTCCACGCAGTGGTGTAATCTATTTTCCCTCACCACCATACTTGTATGTGTATAATGGTGTAAATAATAACTACATATGATTATTGTAAATTGATATTGATTCATAAAGAGTATACATACACTCCAATACAATTCCACGATCATGGGAATTATATCATCGCTCGTGCGTACGTACGGAATACTGTCTCCACGATGTGATGTGACTCGTTCTACATGATTTTAATTGCATAATGATTACATAAATGAATTGAGTAAATAAATATGATATATATTAAACTAATAATATTCTGTAAATTAGGTATCTATAACCTAAAAATAAGAATAATAATTTATTCAACAAAGCACGCATAAGAACAAAAAGTAATAAACACTCGAATAAAAAGTAGTAATGAAATATTACTAATAAGAAGCTAAGAATATGACCATATATGATATCATAACAATAAGTATGATTCAGGAATATGTCAATAACATTATTTAAATCATTATACAGGAGGTTCGGACACTTACGAAGCAAATCGGACCTAAGGTAAGGGAAAATATCACAATCTCATTTTTATCTGATATTTTTATACTTTGGTATTTACTGAGGTGTATTTTATCATCCACATCCATGTTTCCTCAATATGTAATATTTATATCCATCTAAAATAGTTTATATCCAATGTTACCCTTCGGTGAGTTTTTAGTAAAAGATATGAAAGGAATCATTTGTCCTTTTTCGTACGAGGTACTTTTTGTCTTTTTCGACAAAAGTAAGAGAAGAATGTTTTTTTAACTTATACGGCATGAATGGATTTTAAATAAAATATTTCCAAGAATCTTCCTTTACAAGTTTTCAAGTTTAGTTTTAATCAACTTCTTTTAGTTTAGAATTGTATGACATGTTAAGAAATGAAAATTGTTTTTGCAGTAGAAAGGATATTTTCCTCAAGAATAGAGTTCAAGTATTTTATCAAAATTATTTTCCATCTATAATAATATAGGGTTCTGTTTCTATCTCTATTATTAAATTGATTTGATTATGTTGTGATGGAATTATTTTTATGAATTCCTTTATCTTATATGAATTGTTTTATGATGTCATGATGTTTAAGAATCTCATTTTTATTACATGGGTTATGCAATGATGTATGATTTATGATTTTTTTTTTGCACACATAAGAATGGTATCATTATGAGATGGGTGGGACCTATATCTACCTCCAATGAATTGGGTAAAGATTTTATATCTCATGAGATAGACATGTCTGGAACGGCAGGTTAAATCGGTTCAGTGAAACAAGACTGAAATGAGGAATGAACTCGGTTCAGAAATGGACTTTTTCCACTAAGATAGTCTTGGCGATGAGTCTTGACTAATAAAAAATGATTCTCTATGATCATGTGTGTATGCCACAAAGTTTCATGTTTTAATTTATGATTATTCTGATTACATTTCACTACCATGATTTATCCCATGTTATGAAATTATGATCTCTTTTGCAGGGTAAGATTTCCAAAATATTATGTTCTTATGAATATGATGTAATTGATATTTCTTTTGTTTACCCTTACTAGGCATTTGAGCTCACCCTTTTGTATTTTTTCCTTCCCTAGGTTAGGGAGAAGGTTATTATGTAAGATTTTCCAAAAGGGACTATAGATATGATGAAATAAATGGGAGACAATGCAGATGCTTTATGAACCAGTTGTTTATGTTTCCCAGTTTCTAAAGACACTATACCTATACAGTCCTTCCGTGGTTTTGTTATATGTTGTAATAAGTATGCTTCAATTTTGAAGTATTAAAAATGTATGTAAAGTATGGGTCATTATAGTTGTTATCAGAGGAAAGGTATAGTCAACCTTTGGAAACTAGGATGTGAAAGCCTTAGTAAGAACCCTAAGGATAAGTCTAAGAATAGAACACAATCTTAGTGTTTTAGAAATGGCCATGAATAAACTAGAATAAAACCTTAAGTGTGAGATTTTATTCTTTATTATGTGGTTTTCCTACTGTAATTAGTGTTTCTCACACTATTCTTCTTGGTTTTAGTCAATGGCTGGAACCCGAAGGAACCGTGTTAATGTGGAATGCGACGAGCAATGCAATGATTGTCCCCCTAAGCAACCAAACGTTATGGGAGCTGGAATGAAAAATCTTGTAGCCATGCTCACACAACTTTCTCAAGCTATGAATCATGTTGGACTTCCAAATGATCAAAGGAAGGAGCAACATTCTGTTGAATCCTTCATGATGTAGCGTCCACCTTCATTCAGCGGGTCTACTGATCTATTAGTTGCTGAACAATGGATCAGTACTACTAAAAAGATATTTTCAGTTCTTCAATGTTCTGATCATGATAAAGTCATCCTAGCAGTGTATTGTTTGGAAGGAGATGCTGATAAATGGTGGAATCTTATTAAGAATACGAGGCAAATATATGAAATTGAGTCCATGGAATGGGACGAGTTCAAGAACTTTTTTTTCAATAAGTACATCCCTCGTATTCACCGAACAAAGATGGAGAAAGTGTTTCTTGAACTGAAGAAAAAGGATGATGAATCTGTTGGTACCTATGAAGCAAATATTACAAGACTTTCATGGTACGCTTATGGTATTATTATCCAACCTTAGAGTAAGATCGATCGATTCTTTAGTGGCTAAAAACCAAGTCTTTGAAGGGCCTTATCCATAAGGGACTTCAATAGCTACGAGGAAATCGTTCTATGTGCTCTCAAAGTTGAAATGGAGATTGGAGTAACCCATCAGTCATATGGGTTTGATAAGAAGAGGAAAATGGAATTCAAAGGAAAATAAAAAGAGAACATTGAAAAGAAGATGAGATTTCCCTTATGCTCAAAGTGTGGAAAGAAACATGGAGGGAGTTGTCTTAAAGGGACAATTAAATGTTTCAAATGTGGAAAGGAAGGTCATCAGGCATTTGAATACCACAATGATGGGAAGAAGATGTCTAAGGATGCAAACAAAGGAAGGGATACACAGAATGATCCTAATACACTTCAAAGTTTCAAGTGCAAGGAGATGGGGCATTATACCAATCAATGCCCAAATACAAGGGTTGATGATGATGATAGACGTCAACAAACTCTTAAGGATAAAGACAAAGTAAAGTCACATGCAATTTCTATCAGCGATGTGGAGTACGATAACGAAGTGGTGAAAGGTACACTTACCATCCACTCTAAAGTAGCAAATGTTTTATTTGATTCTGGATCCACCCACTCTTTTATTTCTGAAGAATTTTCTAAGGGTATCACCGTATTACCTCAACAATTAGATTTTGAGTTAGCTGTGACAACCCCTAATGGCACAACAGTCGCATCAAATGTTTATAATTCTTCTCCAATTGAAGTTTGTGGGAAAGTACTTCCTGCAAATCTTGTTATCCGTCTTATAGTGAAATTTTATGTGATTGTTGGCATGGATTGGCTTTATCTATATGGAGATCATATCAATTGACAAAGAAGGGAAGTCACATTTCCTATTTCAGATCAATCTATGATCATATAACGATGCAAGGATGAACATAACCTTCCAGTGGAAATTTCATCCATCTTATGGGTCTTGATTCCACTAAATGGAGGTTATTTATCTCAAATGGTTGGAGAGAAACTCATGATTAATAATATTCCCATTGTACGAGAATTTTATGATGTATTTCTGGAGGAATTTCCAGGTCTTCCACCAAGTCGTGAAGTTGATTTTTCAATAGAACTCGTACCGGGTGCTTTTCATATTTCAAATACACCTTATAGAATGGCCCCAATTGAGTTGTAGGAATTGAAGAAGCAACTCCAAGAGAATCTTGATAAGGGGTTCATATACCCTAGTGCGTCACCTTGGGGAGCACCTATTCTGTTTGTTAAGAAGAAAGATGGATCAATGAGACTCTGCATTGATTATCAAGAACTTAACAAGATCACTATCAAGAAAAAATGTCATCTCCCTCACATTGATAAATTATTTGACCAACTACGAGGATCTCAATACATTTCCAAGATTGATCTTCATTCAGGGTATCATCAATTAAGGGTCAAAAGGGAGGATATACCAAATACGTCTTTCCGTACAAGGTATGGACACTATGAATTTATAGTGATGTCGTTTGGTCTTACTAATGCCCATACTATCTTCATGGATCTGATGAATAGAGTCTTTAGAGACTATCTTGATTAGTTTGTGGTAGTCTTTATAGAAGATGTTCTTGTATATTCAAAGAGAAAGGAAGAACATGAAGATCACTTGAGAATTATATTGAAGACCCTGAGAAAGAAGAAACTTTATGCCAAATTTACCAAGTGTGAATTTTGGCTTCAAAAAGTTTTATTTTTGGGTCACATAATCTCAGAAGAGGGGATATCTTTGGATCCAGCAAAAAAAGTGGTTATCGAAAGATGGTCAAGACCAAAAACAGTAACTGAGATCTGAAGTTTTCTTATTTTGGATGGATATTGTCGACGTTTTGTGAAAGATTTTTCACGATTATCTAATCCACTCACCAGGTTGACTCGGAAAGGAGTTAAGTTTGTTTGGACGGAGGAATGTGAATAGAATTTCAAGGAGTTGAAAAGAAGGTTATCCAGTGCACCTGTACTCACACTTCCTTATAGTGGAGAAAGGTTTATGATCTACAGTGACGCATCCAAGAAGGGATTGGGGTGTGTTCTTATGCAAATTGATATGGTGATAGATTATGCCTCAGGACAACTGAAAATCCATGAGAAAAATTACCCAACTCATGATTTGGAGTTATCTATGGTAATATTTGCATTAAAGATTTGGAGGGATTATCTTTATGGAGAAAGGTGTGATATTTATACTGATCATAAAAGTTTAAAGTATATTTTCACACAAAAGGAGATGAATATGCACCAAAGAAGATGGTTTGAGCTGATTAAGGATTAAGACTGCTCGATTCATTACCACCCTGGGAAAGCAAACAAGGTGGCAGATGCATTAAGTTGACAAGACCATGCCAGTTTATCCATGATGAGGCTCACAAAAGATCCAATATTTATGGATTTACAAAGGATGGATCTTTGAATTATAATGAAAGGGGAAAATCATATCTTTCTCAAATTAATGTTCAACCATCTATACATGTGAAGATTAAAGAGGCACAGAAAGAAGATGTGGAGTTAAAAAAGAAGGTGAGAAATGTTCCTGAATTCAACCTTGATTGTCATGGGATAATAAAGTTTAGGAATCGGGTTTGTGTTCCTCCCATACCTGAATTAAAGGAGCTGCTGGATGACGCTCATAGTTCTTCATTATTTATTCATCCTGGAAGCACGAAGATTTATAGGGATCTGAAAGAGTACTTCTGGTGGGATGACATGAAAATAGATGTTGCTAAATATGTCTCTCGATGCTTGGTTTTTCACCAAGTTAAAACTGAGAGACAGAAGTCTAAGGGGATGTTACAACCATTACCCATACCAGAATGGAAATGGGAAAACATCACTATGGACTTTGTCACTGGACTTCCTAAAACATCTAAAGGCAATAATGCTATTTGGGACATAGTTGATCGTCTTACAGAGTCTGCACACTTCATTGCTATTAGAGAGGATTTCTCTCTGGATCAGCTTTCCAGGATATATGTAAAGGAAGTTGTAATATTGCATGGAGTACCACTTTCTATTATATCTGACCGGGATCCGAGGTTTACCTCAAAGTTATAATGAGGTCTTCAGCATACTCTGGATACAGAGTTGAGTTTCCGCACTGCTTATTATCCTCAGACAGACGGTCAGTTTGAGAGAACATTCAAACTCTAGAAGATATGTTGAGAGCTTGCTTTATGGATTTCAAAGGTGGTTGTTATCAACACCTAACTTTGGTGTAATTTTCTTATAATAATAGCTTTCACTCCAGTATTCAGATGGATCCTTATGAAGATCTCTATGGAAAGAAATTCAGGACTCCAACTTGCTGAGAAGAAGTTGGGGAAAGAAAGCTATTAGGACCTGATCTTGTTGATGAGATGGCAGAAAAGGTCAGATCTATTCAACAACACATAAGAGCAGCTCAGAGTCGACAAAAAAGTTATGCTAACAACTGAAGAAAAGACAAAGAGTTTGAAGTGGGTGATAAAGCATTCTTACGAATATCTCCCTAGAAGAGGGTCATGAGATTTGGAAATAAGGGAATGTTGAGCCCTAGGTATATCAGTCCTTTCAAAATACTGGATCGTGTTGGGAAGGTAGCTTACCGATTGGCCCTTCCACCGAATCTCTCTCAAGTTCATGATGTGTTCCATGTATCTCTCCTGAGAAAGTACATACCTGATCCTTCACATATACTCAGCTCAGAAGTTGTACCACTGGAGCAAGATCTTTCTTATGAAGAACAGCTGATAGAGATTCTAGATCGTAGCGAAAAAGTCCTACGAAACAAGACCACTCGATCGGTGAAAGTTTTATGGAGGAACCACCAATTAGAAGAAGCTACATGGGAGCTTGAGGATATGATGAGGGAAAGGTATCCTCATCAGTTTGTTACAAAGTGACGAATTTCGAGGGAGAAATTCATTTTAAGGGGGGTAGAATGTAACACCCGAGACTTTTATGAGAAATATTTTGTTTTTATAAATCATAAAAAAATCTTTTACTACAAACAATACTAGCGTGGCTTTCTTTACACGCAATCGTGACCTTCCCCGATAGCTTGCGTCGTATGCAATACTGAGTTTCACTAAACTAAGATATGCTATTAAAATATTATTAAAACTAGCCGTTATGAATAGTAATAACCACTTTTTGAAATTTTGTACATTTTATTTTTCAAAATGGACTTCATTTTTGGATTTGGAATATCGAAATTAGCTTAGGGTGAAATTTTGGTACTTTTCGGATAACTTTCATATTCTGATGAATAGTGAAAATTACTAAATTTTAATTAAAAAAACTTTTTAATCGAAATAATTAATAGTGATAAATTATTAATTTGAGTGGTTTTAAAGTATATTTAGAATAAATTTTTACCATTTAATAAAATTTTGTTCACTGAATGTAATTTCACATTTAAACCAAACATAAACAAGTGTCAATCTTTTGATAGTTATTATCTCTTACAAACACGCTATTTGTTTTGACGACGAGAATTAATTTTTAAATAAATTAATGGAACTGATGTGTTTTGAATTTTGTAAAATAGACATCATTTTTGAATTCATAATATCAAATATAGATTAGGCCTAATTTTTGGTATTTTTCTGGAAAATTTAATTTTTTTGATGAATAGTGAAACCACTAAGTGGTAGTTAAAAAAACTGAATTTTTCATAAAACATAATTTTACCACTTATGTGAGTGGAATTTAAAAAGTCCGAGAGACACAGTTGATGTAAAAAAGTAAAATGTGGTTCAATGAGATGAAAATAATTTTTTTGGTAAATAGTAACTTTTTACTTTTATTTACCACGGTTAAAAGTAAATTGGGTAATTAAGGGTACAAATGATATTATTATTACCCTAACACATGTCCTAATTCTATTGGATAAGTGTAATTCGACCAAAAAACAACCTTAGGAATAAAATATGACCATTTTGGCCCACATTGATTAGATTAGGACATTTATTATTAATTTATTTAAAGAAGTGTTAAAATAGTTAAAATCAAATTTTAATAAGTAAATAATTTTTAATATAGGGTTATACATAAGATAAATTCGACTATAAATCCTCATTAGAAAGATAAAAATATTTCCTACATAATGGTATTTTATTTTTCATTTTTAAAAATTAAATAATTTAATTTATTTATGACACAAAGATGATGCAGTAATTATCTTATTAATGAAATATTGACATAATTGATGTTATAAATACCCAAATAAATGTAATTAGAGAATTTTTATGAATTACACTAATTTTATAGGTTAATATAATATGTTAGTATTAATTTAATTAACTTTTTTAGAACTAATAATTCTGTTATGATTTTCACAAAAATCAATTATTAAATGGTGTCAAAATTGACATAAAATAGTTTTTAAAACAAATAAAATATTATTGATTGTTATTTTATTCCTAAAAATCTATGTTTTGGCCAAGATACTTATATCATGATAGGTGTATCATTAATGGACCACTTGGGGGTCTCTTGGATATATATAGTATGTTTTTTAACTATATAATATAAAAATACAAAGTGACATGGTAAATGTCAATCTAATTAGCAAAGAGTTAAAACTAAAAGATAAGGTTAACATAATGACCTAAACTTGTCTAAATTCTATTGTATGGGATTATTTAGACCCATCACCACCTTATCATCTAAATATATCAATTTGGAGCTATTAAAAATCGAATTTGACTTTATAATAAAATAATAGTTTTCGTTATTCCAAAGGTGCCCCTCTCCTCCCTTATAAAAGGGAACCTCCTACCTCTCTTCCTCACACCACTTTGAGCCTTCAAGATCGGCCAACCCCTACCAATTTCTCCTCTCCACTTCCCTAGAGACATCTTAGAGGTCCTGGTCTTCTTCAAAGACCAATTTTAGTGCCCTAAAAGGAAGTCTCAAAGAAGCGCTTCAAAGAAAAGGTAATGTCTGTTACCGATTCTTTCATATTTATTTCTTCTTCCACTTCTTCTTCTGTAGTTGTTTCATAATGAAGTAATAACATAAGTATCACTCATATACTGATATGTTATTATAAGTATGAAACAACCCTATTTCACCATCTATCCATCCTACGGAAAATGAAATCACCGTGCGTGCGTACGTACGGAATACCGTCTCCACGCCGTGGTGTAATCTAGTTTCCCCAACCACCTTACTTGGATGGATATAATGGTGTAAATAATAGCTAAATATGATTATTGTAAATTGATATTGATTCTGAAATAGTATACATACACTCCAATACAATTCCACGATCATGGGAATGATATCATCGCTCGTGCGTACGTACGGAATACCGTCTCCATGATGTGATGTGACTCGTTCTACATGATTTTCATTGCATAATGATTACATAAATGAATTGAGTGAATAAATATGATATATATTACACTAATAACATTTGTGAAATGAGGTATCTATAACCTAAAAAGAAGAATAAGAATTTATTCGAAAAAGCACGCATAAGAACAAAAAGTAATAAACACTCGAATAACAAGTAGTAATGAAATATTACTAATAAGAAGCTAAGAATATGACCATATATGATATCATAAAAATAATTATGATTATGGAATATGTCAATAACATTATTTATATCATTATACAGGAGGTTCCGACACTTACGAAACAAATCGGACCTAAGGTAAGGGAAAATATCACAATCTCATTTTTATCTGAGATTGTTTATACTTTGGTATTTACGAGGGTGTATTTTATCATCCACATCCATATTTCCTCAATATGTAATATTTATATCCCTCTATAATAGTTTATATCCAATTTTACCCTTCAGTGAGTTTTTAGTAGAAGATATGAAAGGAATATTTTGTCATTTTTCGTGCGAGGTACTTTTTGACTTTTCCGACAAAAGTACGAGAAGAATGTTTTTTTTAACTTATACGGAATTAATGGATTTTTAAAACAATATTTCCAAGAATCTTCCTTTACAAGTTTTCAAGTTTATTTTTAATCAACTTCTTTTAGTTTAGAATTGTATGACATTTTATGAAATGAAAAGTGTTTTTGAAGTAGAAAGGATATTTTCTTCAATAATGGAGTTCAAGTATTTTATCAAAATTATTTTCCATCTAATATAATATAGGGTTCTGTTTATATCCCTATTATTACATTGATTTGATTATGTTGTGATTCAATTAGTTTTATGAATTTCTTCATATTATATGAATTGTTTTATGATGTCATGATGTTTAAGAATCACATTTTTTTTACATGGACTCTGCAATTATGTATGATTTATTATTTTGTGGCACACATAAGAATGGTATCATTATGAGATGGGTGGGACCTATATATCCCTCCAATGCATTGGGTAAATATTTTATACCTCATGAGATAGACATAGCTGGATTGGCAGGTTAAACTGGTTCAGTGAAACAAGACTGAAACGAGGAATGAACTCGGTTTATAAATGTTCTTTGTCCACTAAGATAGTCTTGGAGATGAGTCTTGACTAATAAGAAATGATTCTCTATTATTATGTGTGTATTCCACAAATTTTTATGTTTTAAGTTATGATTATTGTGATTACATTTCACTACCATGATTTATCCCATGTTATGAAATTATGATTGCTTTTGCAGGGTAAGATTTCCAAAATGTTATGTTCTTATGAATATGATGTGATTGATATTTCTTTCTTTTACCCTTACTGAGAATTTAATCTCACCCATTTGTATGTTTTCTTTCACGAGGTTAGGGAGAAGGTTATTAAGTAAGATATCCCAAAAGGGACTATAGATATGATGAAATAAATGGGAGACAGTGTAGACGCTTTATGAACTAGTTGTTTATGTTTCCCAGTTTCTAAAGACACTATACATATACGGTCTTTTCAAGGTTTTGTTATATGTTGTAATAAGTATGCTTCAATTTTTAATTATTAACAATGTATGTAAAGTATGGGTTTTTATAATTTTATGTTACGAGTATATGTGAATGATATAATACTCAGAGTTTAGCAACCTCAGTTTCATGTAAGTAACCCAATATTTATTATTTTTATGGATGTAAATTGTTTGGGTGATGTTTTGGGGGGTTTGGAAGACTTTTGGAATGGTTTTGGAACTTTTTTAAAGTGCACAGTGGGTGCATGGCTTTTATAAACTATAAAACTCTTACACGAAACCATGAACAGTGAGGTAGAGGATAACGGTTTGGTGCATAGTTAGGTACATAGTTTTTCCAAACCATGTGGAAACCAAGGAGAAATCATGAGAAGTAGTAAATATATATTTTTCATGTTTGGATCGTGGTTATTCTAACCATGTGAGAAAACAATGTGAGATGCTCCTTGAGATAGATTTTGGCACACGGTTAGCGCACAATTTCCATAATCGTGCAACTTATGGTGTATTGTTTAAAAACTAGATCTTAAAAAAGTGGATCTAGGTTAGAATTATCTCTAAAACAATTTCCCCCTAGTATGGTCTTATCTCATTATTTCTTCCTCCTAATGTGTTTGGATCCTTTTCACATCAAATCAGAAGTTATTTGGAGGCATTTCTTGGTGCATTGAAGCTGGATTCCCATGATAAGTCCTCATTGGTGGTAGTTTTTCTCGGTTTTTCTATGATATAATTTCCTTCATATCTTGTATTCTAATATTTAGTATTTTGATGATATATATATATGTTTTTATTCTATTTAGGGGTATATTTTCCCTTGTTTATTTTAGGGTAAGAGATATAAGGTATTTGTTTGAGATTCAACCTAGATTTGTTGGAATTTTTGTGTCATTATTTGTTTTCCCCAAAATTCCTAAGGTAGGGGGATTTACTCTCAACTCCCCTAATTAGAAAAATAAGTATTAGTTTCAAATTGGTTGAATTTAATGAGTTTTATCCTGAAATGGTTGTGAAAATCAAGGTAGAACCCCTCTTTAGTGATGGTTTTTGGATTTGTGAAAACTGATTGTGTAAGTGCCTTGTTTTTTTTTTTGACATTACAATATTGATTTCAAAAGATGAATTTGTTGGATTTATGAAAATAGTTTGTTTGAATGGTTTTTAAAAAAAAGAACTATATTATTGAAATGGTTGAAATGGTTGTTTTGGTATTGTATTTTGGAATAAAGGGTTGGTGTGTGTTCATCTGCATTCGGGGTGGACAAGGGTATGAAGTTTCCCCCACAATTTGTGGGATAAATAATGGTATGAACATTTCTCCTATAAAAATGGCTCATTATGTGATGGATTAGTGAAAGGATGACTCACCACTCATGCTTATAGGGAGGTTCATGGTTTCTTGCATGGTTAGATTTCTGGATATGTTGAATGGAATGGATGATTCCAAACTCAAATTGGTGAAATGGTTTTAATGTATTTTTTTTTGTTTCTTTCCTTGGAAATTGTTTTAGTATGAAAAGATATTTTGGTTTTAAATTATTTATCATTAGTTAAACTATATTGTATTTTTTATATAAAATACTACATATAAATGGGATAACATGTTCAATCCTAGTGGTGTGAGTAGGTAAGTCATTTTCGGAAACCCTACTAAGTTTCATTACACACCCCTACTTGGAAATTTAGTGATTTTTTAGATATTTTTAATCATGAAACTAGAAAATGTAAATTATCACACTTATTTAGTGGTGCTTCATGATACATGGGATACATTATAAAGTTGAAGCATGGAGCATTTCTGGAGCAATAGAGTTTTGTCTTTGGATTCTTTAGGTTGTGTTGATTTTGTCTTCCATTGTGTACTTTGATGTTGGTAGTCTTATATTGTAGTTTGGTTTTGATATCAAAGGTATTACTTCGAAGAATATCATATTATTATTATGAATCATTAAATGGTTCTTTTTTATGGTGTTTTTTATTGTGTTTTCTATTTTTCATTGGTAAAATCATCCCCTAATTGTATTTAAACCCTTGTCATTTATTTCCAGCCTTTGGTGCCTTGGTTATGATGTTTAAGGACAACTATAAATTACTCCTTAACTCAATACAATGGGGAAGGATGATATTTTACAATTTTAATCATCTCATTTGGTCCTTGACTTTCAATTGGAATTATTTTTTGTTATTCTTTAACCTGGTAACCATTTTTTATAGTCTTGGAGTTGAAAATAATTCTAGTTAGTCTTATAGTTGGGATGATAAAAAGGTGTTGGATTTTTGGGACTTGAAATGTAGAGAAAAAGAATACATATCTAATATTTTTATTCTTAACATCACGTTACTAGGGAGTTGGGTACATAAGTGTTTTGGATACACTTATAGAAATTGTAATCTCAATGTCATGGGTTTAGCTAATGATATTAACATGACATTCATTTGATAAATTTCTTCCCTCCAAGAGTGCATATTTTATTTTCAGTAATAATTTTTGATTTGGTGAAAAAGATTTTATTTTTTAAAATCATTAATGTTTGTTTTCAAATGTAAGAGTTTCAAAAAGATCATGGTTGTGGTATTTTGAAAATTATTTGATTTTCAAAACAATTATGAAATTTTTTAAAAATGGTTGAATGTGTAAAAGGTTGAATTTTGGAAAGCAATGATATGACTGTTATGATGTGGTAGAATTTGAATTTGTTAAACAATAAAATTCTATAGATTGAAACTTATGTCATTTTTTTTCTTATATAAAATGAAGCATGATAGTAATTGTTGAAACCAACAAGAAAAATATATTCAAAATGTGGTTTTACAAGATCCATAGGTGAACCAACAGCTATTTTAGAGTATTGTCCAATATTTTTAGGTTGTGGATAGAGGGGAAAGGTGGAATTAACCAAGGAAACTGGATCACTCCATCTAGTTCGAAAAGTAGAATCCACCCATCTTTTTTGGTGATTTAAAACCAGAATAGGAATAGGTGTGGCTGAATTTGAGGAATTAAATCTTTAATTTCCATAGAGCACCAACAAAGATAAAACCTCAATCCAGTTATGTATAAGTAAGAGGATATGTCATTATAATGGTGGTATTTAGCTATTTAGGATAAATTAGACCAAGGAATTGGTTGGGAGGATTTTAAATAAATCTTCAATAAAAAAATCTGTCCTTATATATTCATAATTTCAAGAATGACATACTTCTTCATGTTGAAATAGTAGAACCTTATAGTGACAAATTTTATAGATAAATTCGTGAATTTAGTACTATTTTATACCAAACTTTATACTAGTTCATCCTTTAGGGAATGCATCTTTGAATTGGTTATGTGGTAGGTGGTTCACCCAATGATTGGTATCCTCTATATAGTGGATTGTATGGATATTTTTAATAGAGATACAGTGGTAGAAAGGGACATAATAGGAGTTATAGCTGGATGAAGCATGTTGGTGCCTTTAGGACATGGTGGGAAATTTTGTTCTTAGTGAAAGAAGAAGAGGGAACCGATTTCCAAGGTACAAGGATGGATTTGAATCAAACAGCTAGATCAGTGAATCTTCCTCCAAAACCAAAGAGCTAACCTGTATATTTTCAATAAATACCATGACTCCTCAACAATGCAAATATAAATAAAGAAATAAATAATTAAGTTTAATGATTAAGAAATTATATGGATATGAGCAGGTTTTTTTAGATGACCCGTTTGTACCATCAACAATGCGAGGTATAATTCTTTTAAATTATACCCTCATGCAATATTTCTTTGACATAGGTGCATCCCATTCCCTTATTTCCTATCATACTATTTATTTTTATTGTTTGAGTGTTGAGATTATACCCTTTATTTTAAAACTAAAAACTCTTCTTGGTCAACAAGAATGTCGAGCATTTATGTGTAGATAATGTTCTATAAATATTGATGGCGATTAAATAATATGGTATTTCTCAGTTCTTGGGATGGATACCTATTATATAATCATGTATATTGATTGGTTGACAATTTTCAAGTCCCACATCGACTAGTATACCCAAAGGGTAAGTTTTATAACTGATGATTGAGTTTAACATATCTTTAGAGGAGACAATAATTTAAATGAAGGTTCAATAGGTTTGTTGGAACCAAAAGTCAGAAAAATATCATACCAGTTGGCAGTTTTGAATTTGGAATTGAAGGAAGATATTAAGAATAGAAGTTTTATAGTTATTCTTAATTAGCATCATGATGTTTTCCCTAAATATTTATAAGTGTTTCCACCCACAAGAGAAGTGGGGCTTATGATTAATCTCTTTTTTAGGACCAGTACTATTTCCCTTGTCTTATCTGATGGAACCAATACAATTAAGGGATCATAATGTGGATTTGGAAGAGCTATAAGGAAAAGGATTCATTCAACTGAGTACATCTTTTTGGCAGCACTGGTTATGTTTTTCAAAAAGGTCCATGGAACTCTAAGGTTTTGTATCAATTATCGTAATCTTAACAAAGTTATGATAAATAATTGGTATCCACTTACATATATTGATTATTTGTTCGATAAATTAATGGGATATCATTAGTTCTATAAAATTGAAATTTGATCAGGATATCACCAATTTTGGGTTTGGATAGAGGATATTCCAAATACAACTTTTAGGATTAGATATGGCCATTATGATTAAGTGGTAATGACTTTTGGTCTTATGAATGCACCAGAAGTATTTTTGGAATTGATGAATATGATATTTCAAAGGAATATAGATTATTTTTGGTGGTTATTACTGTCTTTTTTTGTCAGTTCTCATGACTAGATTCACCAATGAAAGATTTGAAAAGAAAAATTTTTATTTTCTAATTGAATAAGGAATTTAAAAATTATTTTCAAAAGATTAATTTTTATTAGCACTAATCATTATATTTCCATAATTGGGATAAGAGTAAATGTTTTATTTTGATTCATCAAGATCTGGGTTGGGATTTTTTCTCATGTGGGAAGACCATGTTTTATCATATGGTTTAATATACTTATAGTTTCAGGATAATAATCTCCCAACACATGATTATAAAATATTTATCATAGTCCATGCATTTTCGGTGATAAATTTACTATGTTTATGAATCATAAGAGCTTGAAACATAATTTCTCACAAAGGGACTTTAATATGAGAGAACTAATATAGATGTAGTATCTTTAAATTTTTTACTTCCAATTGATGTATAAATTGAGTAATGGAATTTCACTATCGAATGTATAAAGAAGAATTTTTATGCTCAGTTAGAAAAAGAAGATTTAGATTGGTGGTAATTGATGTCATTTCTAGCTAACATGCACTATGAATGTGAAAACTAAGGTGAAGTTTCATTTTTCACTACTCATAAGTTTTTTCCTAATTTTTTGGAGATTGATAAAGAGGCATAAAAATCCAATTCAGAATGTGTTCTAATGAGGTCAAAACTCAATGGTGTGGAGACCATTGAGGAATGGATAATGGATGAGAGTTAAGTATTGTGGTTCATAAATCTAAAATTCATACTGGTAGATTGTTAAGAACAACTAATTCAAGGATACCATAATTAGATATGGGATATTCATCCTAGAATAAAAAAGATTTATAAGGTGTTGAAATCATTGTTTTGTTGGGTTAGGATTAAAATGAAGGTGGATGAGTTGGTTTCAAGATTCTTAACTTGTCAACAGGTTAATTCATAGCATCATTGACCATTTGGTTTGTTGTAGTCTTTACATGTCCCTATTTGTAAATGGGAGAGGATAGCCGTGGATTTTGTGACAGGTCTCCCAAGAATGGTTTAGAAACACTATTCCATATTGGTGATAGTGGATTAGCTCACAATGTCAAGCCATTTCATCCCTAATCATGAGTCTTGTACCATGTAGGACTTTCCAAAAATATATATATGATAAGTGTTAAAGAGGAAAGTCATACTAGTTTAGATAGTGTCAGATAGAGATCTATGTTTTATATCTCATCTTTTTAAATATTTTTAGAAATCCTTTGGGACTTAGTTGAATGAGTATGGTGTATCATCCTCAGACATATAGGTACATTAAAAAATGATAGAAATATTGGATGACATGTTACAGGATTATATGATGGATTTTGGTGGTTCATGGGAAGATAACATATCATTAGTGCAGTTCACATGTAACAAAAGTTATCAATCCTTGATACATATAGATCCATTTGAATCATTGTATGGAATTCCTTTTAATTCCCCACTGTTTTGGGAGGAAAGTGGTGATACTTCACTGGTTAGCCCCAAACTTGTTCAATATACAATAGAGAGAATTCATTTAATCATAAAATGGAAAGTGAAGTCTCTGATTCATCAGAAATCATATTTAGATCATCATTTACATCCATTTTCATTCAAGGTGAGTTATCATGTGTTTTCATGGATCTCTCCTAGGCATATACATCATCATTTTGGTAACTAGGGAAAGTTATCTCCTCAATACATAGGCCCTTCAGAGATACATGAATGGGATGGAGAGTTGGCATATCAGTTTTCATTTCCCCCATGGTTTAGTGTAGTTCATAATGTGTTTTATGTATCTTAGGTGAAAAAGTATCAACGTGATCTTTACTATATGATTCAATGGGACAATGTTGATCTATAGTTAGATTCATCAATGGTACATGTGCCAATAAGGATTGCTTTAGGAAAGAGAAATTATTTCATTGAGAATTATCGGTCTACTGTGGGTTTTTGGGAAACCGGGTAGGATTCAGGAGGATACATAGGAATTGGAGAAGGAAATGGTCAAGTAATGGCCTAAACACATTAAGGGAAATGATGTTTTTATACTATCTGGGAATGGAAAGACGAATGGTGGGGAGAATGTAGCACCCACCAGATCCAAGTAATTAACCCTTTATTTATTATTTTTAATTATGTAAAGTATTTAGGTGAATTCTAGGATGGATTAGAAGACTTAGGGAATATTTTTGGGTAATTTCTAAATTTTCACAGTTGGGTCACGGTTTGTGGAAATCCTGAAATTCCTACAAGAAACTATGAACGGTGAGGAAATGAATTATAAATTTTTTCACCATTAGGTACACGGTTTAGACAAACTATTTGGACACTAGGGAGAAACCATAAAATGTGATACATAGATATTTTTCCTTGTTGGTGCATGGTTTTTCAAATCGTGCAGTCCAATCATGTGAGATGCTACTTAAGGTAGAGGATGGAATATGGTTTGTGCATGGTTTGTCTAACTGTGAAACTAACCGTGCATGGTTTAAAAACTATATCCTAAAAATTTTATCTATGTTGGTATTAGTTCTAAACCCCTCATTTTTTACTTCATTTAGGTTCTAACTCAATATATCTTCCTCTCAAAGGTTGTGGAACCTTTCCTCATCAAATATTAAGCAATCCTGAGGCATTTCTTGGAGTGTTTAATCTTTATTCCCTTGGTAATTCCTCATTTGTGGTAGTTTTTCTTGGTTTTTCTTAGATCCACATCCCTCCTTGCCTCGGATTCTTAGACCTAGTTTTTTAGATATATCTTAGGTTTTTGATGAAAAAATGGTCATATTTGACCTTTTTGTTATTAGGGGAAGATATCTAAGGCGGTTTTTGGGAGATTTAATACGGTTTTGTTGGATTTTTCATGTTGCTCCTCATTTTCACCATAATTCCTGAGGTAGGTATCTTCACTTTCTAATCATATTATTAGAACATGAAGGATTATTTTCAAATTAGTTAATTGCTTGAATTTTACTGTGAAATTGATTTATAATTAATGGTAGAAACCATATTTAGTGATGGTTTGTGGATTTTTGAAAATTAATTATATAAGTTCCTTTTTTCATGAATTTAAAATGTTTATTTAAAATATGACTTTGTTGGATTTATTAAAATGGTTTTTCTGAAAGGGTTTTAATAAAAGAAAATTTTTATTGAAATTTTTGAAATTGTTGTTTCGGCATTGGATTTTGGCATAAAGGTTTGTTTTGTGTTCATGTGCATTTGAGATGAACATGGGTATTATGTTTCCCCCATCATTTGTGGGATGGATAAGGGTATGAACATTCCCTCATAAAAATGTTTCATTTAGTGAATAATTAGTGAAAGGATGACTCACCACTTGTGAATATAGTGAGATCCATGATTATATGCATGGTTGGATTTGTGGATAAGTGTAATGGAATAAATGATTCCAAAATGAAATTTTCATAATGGTTTTAATGTATTTTATAGTTTCTTTCCATGTAAACACTTTTAGTTTGGAAAACTATTTTGGTGTTAAACTATAATGATTTTAGTTAAACTATTCCCTATTTTTTATATAAATTATTATATATAAACATGGTAACATGTTTTATCGTAGTGTCATGAGTAGGGAATTCATTTGGGGAAAACCCACTTAGTTATATTACTCACCCATTCATTGGAACGTTGATGATTTTAAATATATTGTTCATCATGACATTTTGCATAGGTATTGTACACTACTACAATTTCAAGTATTTTCAACTTGACATTTACAATGAGAGAATTTATCGTCGCAAATAGTTCGGGTATAGAACCTATTTGCGATAAAGGTAGAATTATGTCGCAAATAGTAATTATTTTTGACAGAATTATAAATTCTTTACAAATAGTTTTAGCTAGGATTACCACCGCCCAGCATGAAAATCAATCAGGATGGGTATTTTCGATGGATTTCATAGTCAATCACAAATACCCTTTGAGTCCCAATTATATGTGATGGGCATTGAATTCCCTCATAAATAAATTTTGCAAAAAAAACATTCCGTTACAAAATTAATTCTATCAATATTAATCCATCACATAAAAATATTGAGATTTAACAAAATGTGTGAAATGTTTCAAATTTTTTTCATTTATTACTTTGAAATATCATATAAAATTATTACGAGACCATGTACGGAGATGGCATGTGATTTTGAGGCCCGGTGAGCCTGGAATGGTGGTTTGAACTTTTTTTAAGTTATATGAGTTGGTAGGTGCGTGCGGTTGTGGAAGATTCCCAATGGATACTTGGATTAAAAATCTAAGGGCACTGTTGCGTCTGGGACAACGACTTTACCTATGAACATGCCTAACCTCGAATGGCACGGGTTGAGGGAAAAAGTTAATATTTTAAAGTATTTAGAAAAATGAAATAAAATAATTTGAAAAACTTATTTTATTTCATTTCTAAACATTCACTATAGCACAACGACGGGGTAGCTATTGTGATAATTAATGACACGCCATATTGAATCGGAAATAACAATATTGACTCATTAATGCTGCAGCATGATGTAATGCTAAAATTTGTTCCCTTATTTTAGAGGGTTAATAGAATTTTGGTCATTGGTAGAAAATTGAGAGTAACTCTAGTGAATTATTGGAGCCTTAGAGTGAAATCTCAACAATGAACGATGATGACACAATCGATTGAATCATCTCAGATTCGACGAACCTCAACAATGAATGTGATGTGGCAATCGTTCTTCAACCAAATCATGGTAGGAGTTTTGTTTATTTATTTTGTTTCCCCATTCTAGATTAAAATGACAAACACATATCAACCAAAAAATAGGTTGATCTTCGGATTGTGAATTCCTATGGGAGGTTTTTTATTGGGTTGATTTTGGGGATTAATCCATGATGTTAAAATTCATATTTTGATCCCCACTGTTTAATCCTTCTAATGGGAGCGGATCAACATTTTGACGTATGACGGTGGAGGTTCATTCCTCTTTTTGTGGTTTTGATTTCTTCCCCCTCTTTTTACCCCGATTTCTTCACGTTCTCCATGGGGCGACAAATAATGGATCATTGTGCATCCGTTCTGCAATGCAATGATCCGAAATTGCAAATTAGGCACCATGAAGATCTAGTGTAGGTGCAATGATGATGGTGGACGAAAAGTCAGATCGGATCGAGAGGAATCATTTTTCAATAATTCTTTGTGAGGAGTAATCAAATGTTGTATTTAGGGCTGATCGAAGGTCTCTAACCATCGGAATCAGCTTCATGGTGTCGGGGAGCCCTCAGCATTCAAGTTTCACAATGATCGGGTAGCTGGATAGATGTATTGTTGAATCCTTAAAGCACTGGATGAAGAACCAACGATTCTGGAAATTTCCAGAATACGCGATGTGTATCCTGGGGAACATGGCATGTGGTACTGAAGGTGGTGGCAAGGGTTTGTGCACAGCACACGATGAAGAACATGACATGCCTCTGGGGAGAGAAGGAGTGTGGTCCCCACCCAGCAGCGTCTGGAATTCTCGGTGATGAGAATCACTAACACGATGTGTTACCATTGTCACATGGTGTTTAGGTACTTACACAGACACAATGAGTATCTCGGAAGATACATAGACACGGGGTGGGTAAATGGTCATGTACTCCACCACATGGCCAGACCAGGATGACTACGTGGTTTACCCCATGTACCAGTTACACAAGATGGACCCCACAGGTTGAAACCATGTACGACCACATGTCTTCATACACAGAGTGAACCCTAGTTACTCAGACACAGTGTGTGGTCTGTACTACATGTCGTTTACTTACCTTTCTACACAGCATGTTCCCTCTGACTCGGGCTGTTACACACAGGTAGCACCCAGAGTCATGAGACATGGCGTGTGACCACTTCTACATGCCATTTATATCCTGGAACAAGTATTGATCCCCTTTTCCACCATTCCTTGTACAAATTTATCTGGGGTCATTTCCCATTTTTCTCACTCCCCTGAAGGTCAGGTATCCTTTCCATCCACAGGAGTATGATCCCTTCAGTAAGAATTTTTGAGATAGAGTCAGGTATCCCTTTGAGAGGCTTGGAGCAAGATCATTTCTCCATTATTAACCCTAGGTAGAGTCAGGTATTGACATGAATATTGTTATAGGATGCTAATCCTCTACATAGCAGGTGAATCCAGATGAGTCACGGTATCTACCAAGGCCTTGGCGGTGATCCTCATCTCTGTATCATGATCTTTCCCCACTCAGTAGTGTGTTCTCCCAGAATGAGTGTATCTATCTCTCATATATTTTCCGGATGAACATTAATCCTCATATGGATGACATCAGAGCTACTAGACTCGTGGAGTGAGTTCTCCCAGACGAGTGCTTTGTGGAACCTTCGAACTGAATCTCTAGCTGTGGTATGTGGTTGTGTGACTTGTCTCTAGACTACGGGTCTGAGTTTTGATTATATCTGATTTTTTACCTACTATTATATGTTCAGTAGACATATAGTTTTTAGAGATGATAGTACATTTACATTGTGTGTTATTTTCTTGTTTTTGGGATCCTTTACTAAGTATTGTTATACTAACCTCTGTATAGGCTTTTCCAGCATGTGTCCTATCTTGTGCAGATGAATGACCTTTTTTTATGGAGTCTAAGGAGGGCCAGTATTGGACCAATATTTCTAAGTTCACTATAGGCTGAGGTGTTCCTATGGCTATGAGCAGTAGTCCTAGTACTTCTTTGTGCTTACTGTTTGGACTGTCAAAATTTGCAGACTCTTGTTTTTCATAGGCTTTTATTCCAGCCCAATTTAATTTCAATACTTTACTTTCCATTTTACATTGTTATTTGGGTTTAGTTGTATGCATGCATTTTGTTCCTTAGTTTTTTTTTACATTTCATCATTTGTGGGATTGGAGATGTGTGTGTCTGTGTACAGGTACTTAGGCAATGCCTCCTGTGTTAGTGATATGCATACTCGGTGCAAGTCACTAGCCCCTATCCTATTAGAGGATGGCATGAGGAGTCACAGTGTGGGCCCCACTAGGACAGGTCATGACAGAGAGGTGTCTGAGGAGGTCAGTTCTACCTTAGGACCAAGAGTCTATGGGATTGGTTTGGGGAAATATTTTTAAGTGTTTCAATATTGGATTTTAGGACAGAAACTCCAGTGTTGGTATGGTTAGTCGATGTATCCATACACCAGGACTCTGATAACTTTCATTTTGAATCGTTGCATAAAAACCATAGTTGCAGGGAAATGAAAGAATGGTACATGCATCATTTTGGAATAGATGTCCTTTGTTTCATCTATCTAGATATACTCGTTGATAATGGTACATCTTGTTTCCTTACATGATGCCTCTGTGACGCATACCTACTAGTATTTAGTAGTGTGATCTCACGGATGACCTTGTCAGTGACGAGGCTTTGATACAGGGACTAGTTCCCCATGCATTACCACAAAATGGTGCACCTGCTATCCCACCATCATTGGAGCAGCCTGTGGTACCTGTAGTACTGACAGAAGAGGGGTGCAGGTAGAGCGCGCTTCATGAGTTATAGAGACAGAGACCCCTTAGATTTTGAGGCAATCTTGACACTCAGGTGGCTGATAATTGGATTGAGGCAATGACCATAGTTTCTTTTTCTAGTGAGGACACCAGCAGACTAGATAGGGATTCTATGAGCTATCCTTCTTCAGGGTTGGGCATGACGATTGTGGATTCTAATCAAATAGACTAACGATGAGGAGACTCTTTCATGGATAGAGTTTTAGTGACTCTTTATGGAGGAGTTCTATATTCTTACACTGAAAGCAATGTGTATCTAGGATCTTATTCAGCTCTAAGAGGGTAGTTTGATGATGGCCAACTATTCATCGAGGTTCTCCAACCTCACCAGGTACTCAATAGATATGGTCAGGGATCAGTACTTCAGATCACGGACCATAGATCGAGGTCTATAATGGGAAATCTGAGCTAGTTTCAAGCCTCTATGCATTTAGACTTATTCTGGATTGCTCGAGCGGGCTTTGGTGGTTGAGAGATTCTTAGTGGAGCAGAGATAGAATAAAACTGTCTGCTGCAGGAAGACAGGTGCGGAGACCTCGACAGCAGGGAGACAATGTCAGGCATAGGGATCAGGATGTGGGAGACATCACAAGAGAACCCAAGATAGGGGATCGACAGTCCAGGTCTCTTAGGATGGATACAGTCAGCCTAGGGAGAGGCGATACTACTCGTGCGATGATAGGGGACATCTCGCTAGAGATTTTCCAACCCGTTGAGCTATTGATAGGGATGAAATGGTTGGACCACCTAGGTAGAGGTGTAGAATATATTAGACAGAACCTCCATGAAGCGGACATGGTATAAAAGTAGGGAGAGTTGTAGGTGGTGGTAGATATTTTGATCTACCTCCACCACCACCCCCTTGGAGGTCCACATCATGCACAGGGGGCTAGGGGACAAGGGTGGGGAGAACTGCATGCGGTCGAGGCGTGCAACCAAGGGACTCTAGGGATGATCTGAGGTATGATATGTGTCTTCTCAAACATATTTTTCATATTTATAGACATAGGTTCCTTTCATTCCTTACACCCTGCATGTCTTGTGAGAAACCTTGAGATTCCAGTAGAGTCGTTGACTCAACCCTTATGCTTGGAGACACCTATGGGAGGAGACTCAGTGATCACACACCTTTTCATATAGTGTGATATTACCCTTGGAGGTGAGAGTTTTGGTTGGAACCTCTTTGTGGAAGTATCGAGGCCTTATGGCGTCATTCTTGTTATGGATTAGTTATCTTCCGTCCATGCCCAGATTGACTACTTTTGGTGAAGAGTGTGGTGTGACCTTAGAGATGGGATGAGGTTTTACTTTTAAAATGAAAAAGAGACCCATGCCGCACAAAAAGGGATCTTATAGAGGATGGTGTAGCTGTTCACTCATGAATTGGCTTGCCTTACCCTCAGAGTAGTAGATTTTGTGAGCTTCCAGTTCCCAGTAGTAGTGGAAGAGTACGAGGATGTCTTACCTGAATATGTTATTGGACTACCTCCACAATGGGATATTGACTTCTCAATTGACTTACACCCCAAGACGGAACTGATTTCCTCACCCGCAGATCGAATGGTTCCCACAGAGCTTCGCGAGTTGAGGGTGCAGTTGGAGGATTTTCAGAGAAAGGGTTTTGTAAGACCCAATGTTTCACCCTAGGCATCCCCAGTTTTGTTTTCCAAGAAGGTGGATGGGATTTTGAGGTTGTGTGTAGATTACCGGTGCCTGAACCAGGTGACGGTGAAGAACAAGTATCCACTTACTAGGATTGATAACCTCTTTGATCAGCTATGTGGGGCACAATGGTTCATGAAGGTTGACATTCGATCAGGTTACCACCAGTTATGATTAGGGGACAAGGATACACTGAAAACGGATTTCAGATACCGCTACGGTCACTATGAGTTCTTGGTGATGCCTTTCAGAATGATGAACTCCCCCGCATTGTTCATGGGACTTATGAACCAGCTCTTCCAACCATATTTATACCGGTTCATAGTGGCCTCCATCAAAAACATCATTGCGTACTCGGCGTCACAGGAGGAGCATTTGAGACACCTATATATGGTTCTAGACGTACCCTGAGAGCGCCAGATTTATTGGAAGTTCATGAAGAGCCAATTATAGATTCAAGATGTCTGCTTTCTAGGACATGTCATCTCAGTAGATTAAGTAATTGTGGACCCATCCAAGGTGGAGACAGTGTTAGCATGGGAGCCACCTCAGAGCGTGATGGAGGTGTGAAGCTTACTTGCATTGGATGGATATTACTGGAGATTAATTCATGAATTATCTCAGATATCATCATCTATGAAAACATTGATCAGGAAGGGGAACCCCTTAATGTGGATAGATAATTGAAATCAGTCTTTCGAGCAGTTGAGACAAAGTTTGACGAGTGCCCTGATTTTGAGATTGTCGTAGAAGGGTGTCAAGTACATAGTTTTCTGTGACGCATTTGGGACCAGGCTTGGTTGTGTCCAGATGTAGAGACAGACAGTGATTTCTTATTTTTCACAGTAGTTTAGACCACATGATAAGAACTATGCGACCCATGATCTCGATTTTGTAGTAGTAGTCTTCGCATTGAAAATGTGGTGACACTACCTTTTGGGTGAGCGGTTTATCATCAAATCTAACCACAAGAGCCTCATGTACATTTTCTCATAGAAGGATCTGAATTTGAGAGAGAGGTTTTTTCTATAGTTCCTCCATAACTATGATTTTGATATAATATTTACTCCTAGGAAGGGGAACAAGGTGGAAGATTCTCTTAGCAGGAGATTGATATCATATCAGTTGAGTGAGGTGACAGAATAGTTAGACTTGTTACAATTATCTTTTGTGGACGGAGAGGATGCATCTTACCTTCAGTCGATGGTTTCTGCCCCTCAATTCTTGCAGCAAGTTAGGGAGGCACAACTTTAGGATGTCGACTGTGAGACATTACGTGCTTAGTTATCCACAATACATAATCCGGATGGATGTTCTCAAGGTGGGGAGCACGTAGTTCTTTTCAGGGGACTCACTATTATACTAGTAGCATTATAGGAGAAATTCATGAGTGAGTCTCATACATACCGCTTGGTAGTACACCATGTCACGGAGAAGATGTACTGAGATCTTTGATGAAAGTTCTTTCGATCAGGCATGAAGAAGGTAGTAGCAGAGTTTGTTTCTCGGTGCCTAACATGCTAGTAGGTAAAGAATAAGCACCAGCTTCCAATAGGGTTAGCTCACCCCTGGAAGTGCGAGAGTGGAAGTTGGATGGAATATCAATGTACTTCATGAAAGTCTTACCACGAATGTCCAAGAGACACATTTCTATCTGGGTGATCATCGACTAGCTCACCAAGTCTTCCCACTTCCTAGCTATCAGGGAGCATAGTTCCCTACAGATCTTGGTACACCTCTACATGCAATAGATAGATCGTATTCATGGAGTCCCATTAAAAATAGTCTCGTATTGAGATGCCCACTTCTTATACTGGTTGTGTAAGGGATTTTAGTAGTGTTTTGGGACTCAACTACACTTGAGCACAGCGTTCCATCCCCAGACAGATGGTCGGACGGAGAGGACCATTTTGGTTCTGGAGGATATTTTGTGGGCATATATCTTGGAATTTGGTTGCATTTGGGAGGACCACTCACCACTGGTAGAGTTTTCATACAATAATAGACACCACTCCAAAATTTGTATGGAATTGTTTGAGGGTTTATATGGGAGACCATGTCGGTCACCACTTTACTAGACTGGCCCCGGAGAGTTAGCACTCATGGATCCCAAGTTGGTGCAAGATACCACCGAGAAGGTGCATATCATCCAAGCGTGGTTGAAGACAGCACAGAGCTAGAAAAATTATTGTGCTGATAGGCAACAGAGACCTCTAGAGTTTGAGGAGGGAGACCACATCTTCCTTCGGGTCTCACCTCAACGAGGATTACAGAGATTTGGTCAGGGTGGCAAGCTATCTCTGGGTTTCATTAGACATTTTTAGATGCTATACAGAGTTGTCGAGGTGGAATACCACTTAACTCTACCACCATAGTTGAACCAGATACATGATGTATTCCACATGTCTCATTTTAGGAGGTATGTGAATGAACCATCACACGTCATCGACTAGGGTGAGATGGACATCAATGATGGAACGACCTTTGTTGAGTACCCAGTGGAGATTGAGGATTGGTAGGAGATGATCCTTCATGGGTGATCGATTCCCTTTGTGTGCATCTTGTGGTTGCATGAGAACCTTCTGGAGACCATGTGGGAGTAGGATGCTCAGATCTGTGACCAATACCCACATCTATTTGAGTAGCATTTTCTTTTAACTTTTCGAGGACACAAAGCCCCGAGGTGGGAAGAATGTATTATCTCATCTTTTTCATGTATTATTTTGAAATATTATATGGAATTATTATAAGACCAAGCGTGGAGACATCACGTCATTCTGAGGCCTGGTGAGCCCAGAATTGGGGTTTGAACTTTTTATAAGTTAAGTGAGTTGGCAGGTGTGCGCGGTTGTGGAAGTTTCCCAATGGATAATTGTATGAAAAATATGAGGGCACCATTGTGTCCATGATGACGACTTTACCTAATAACAGGACTAACCTCAACTGGTGTGGGTCAAGGGAAGAGGTTAAATTTTGGGCATTTTTTGTAAAAAAAATTAAGTAAAATTAAATAGTTCAAGAAGTTTATTTTATTTTATTTGGAAACATCATCTAAAGGGAAACGATGGGGTATATATGTCGATAGTTAACTCCATTCCATAATAACTCAGAAATAGAAACACTAACTCATTAATACCACAATGTGATGGAATGATAATATGTCTTCTCTTCCTTTAGTGGGTTAATCGAATGTTGGTCATTGGAAGAAACTTGAGAGGAACTCTGGAGAATTCTTGGAACCTTGAAGAGAACTCTCAACAATGAAAGAAGACTAAGGAATCGATCGGAAGATCTCGGATACGATGAATCTAGATAATGAATGAAAAGTGGCGATCATTCTTCAAATGAATCGACGTAGGGGTTTTGTTTCTTTGTTTTGTTTCCTCATTCTTGAATTAAATGATGAACACAGATCAACCCACAAATAAGTTGATCCACAAATCATTCATTATTTCACGAGGGTTTTTATTGGGTTGATTTTGAGGATTAATCCATGATGTTAAGATCTATATTTCAATCCCCTTAGTCTGTGGAGGTACATTACTCTTTTTGAGGATTCGATTTATTCCTCCTCTTTTTACCCCAGATTCTTTGAATTCTTTGTGGGGGGGCAAACAACGGATCATTGTGCATCCGTTCTACAACACAATGATCACAAAGCACAGATCTGGAAACATGAAAATCTAGCGAAGGTGCAACGACGATGGCGAAAGGTGAATTGCCTCAGATCAAGAGGAATCATTCTTTGAGAATTATTCAGGAGGAGGAATAAAATCTTATCTTAGGGGTTGATCAGAGGTATATAACCATCAGAATCAGCTTCATGGTGCTGGGAAGACTTCAACCTTTGAGTTTCGCAACGATTGGGTGGCCAGATCAACAGATTTCAGAATCCCCGAAGCACCAGATGAAGAACCTGTGATTCTAGAAATTTCCAGAACACACGGCGTGTATCCTGAAGAACATGCCATGTTTTACTGGTGGCGGTGGATAGGGTTTGTGCACTACACCCAATGATGAACATTGAATGCCTTCGGGGAGACAAGGTGTGTGGGGCCCACCTAGCAAAGGCTAGAGTTATGGGTGATGGGAAGCACTAACACGGCATCTGTCCATTGTCACATGGCATGTAGGTCCTTACACGGACTCAGTGTGTATCTCAGAAGATACAAATACATGGGGTGAGTACACAGTTGTGTACTCCACCACATGACCAGACCAGGTTGGCTATGTGGGTTACCCCATGTACCAATTACATGGGATAGACCACACAGGTTGAAATCATGTACGGGCACACGATTATGTACACTGAGGGAACCCCAGTTACTCGGATAGAGCATGTGGTCCATATTACACATCGTGTACTTTCCTTTCTACATGGCATGTTCCCTCTTACTCAGGCTGTTACACACGGGTAGCACCTAGAGTCGTGAGATACGGCGTGTGACCCCTTTTATATGTCGTGTATATCTTTGAAAATGGATTGATCATCATTTCCACCATTCCATAGACAAGTTTATTTGGGTTAGTTCCCCTTTTTATCATTCCCCTGAAGATCAGGTATCGTTTCCATCCACATAAGTATGATCCCTTCAACAAGACTTTCAAAGATAGAGTCAGGTGTCCCTCCGAGAGGACCGGAGCGAGATCCTCTATCCATTATGGACCCTAGGTAGAGTCAGGTGTCAATGTTACTATTCCTACAAGACATTGGTCCTTTACTTAGCAGGTGAATCCGGATGAGTCTTGGTATCCGCCAAGGCCCTAGCAGTGATCCTTATCTATGTATCATGATCTTTCCCCACTCAGGAGTGTGTTCTCCCGGAATGGGTGTTTCCCTCTCTCATGGATTTTCTCGAAAAACTATACTCCTCAAACGGATGATATCAGAGCTACCAGACTTTTGGAGTGATTTCTCTCGAATGAGTGCTTCGTGTAACCTTAAAATTGAATCCCTAGTAGTGGTATGTGGTTGTGTGACTTGTCTCTAGACTACGGGTCTGAGTATTGAGTATATCTGGACTGTGTTTCTCTTATTATATGTTTAGTAGACATATAGTATGTAGAGATGATTATACCTTTACTTTTTGTATTATTTTTTGGTTTTTGGGTACCTTTACTGATTATTGTTATACTCACACATGTACATGCATTTCCCTCATGTTTCGTGTCTCGTGAAGATGAGCGGCCTTTTTGGTGGATTCTAGGGCGGACCTGTACCGGACCGAGATATATGAGTTCCTTATAGGCTGGGGTGTTCCTAAGGCTATGAGAAATAGTCCATGTACCTATTTGTGCTTACAGGATTCACCTTTCAACATTACAGACACTTGTTTTTGGTGGGCTTGTATTCCGGCCCATTTTACATTCAGTACCTTACTTTCTGTTGTACTCTGTTTGTTGGGTTTAGTTGTATGCATTAATTTTGTTCCTTAGTGTTTTCTTACATTTCAGCATTTGTGGGATTAGAGATGTCTGTGTGTGTGTAGGTACTTAGGAAATGCCTCCCATGATAGTGATATGCCTACTCGGTGCCAGTCTCTATCCCCGGGCCCACTGGAGGCAGGCTTGGGGAGTCGCGGCGAGGGCCCCATTGGGACAGGTCGTGACAATGTGCCACTCCGTTATTCTTCCTCCTCTCTTCTTCCTCCCATATCCAGAACGTAACAGAACCCTACCAGCCACCCCGCTCCGTGCAGCCCAAAAATGATCCATTTCTTCTGATTTTTGGGTGATTTCACACTAGATCTGTAATCTATGGACTCTGCTTCTATCCTTCATCATGTTTTTTTGCGAATTTTGGTTAGATTGATAAATTTTCAAAACCTAAGTTTAAAATTTTACACTATTTCGATTATTTATTTGACAACTATTATTAGTCTAAATTTATTATTGAACATTTGAGTGTCTTGGTTACGAACAATTTTTTTTAATTTGATTTATAGTAATTTTCATAATGTGTGTTCATTAAACTGTATATATTTTTTCGGTGTCTAGGGTTTCTGAAACATTATTATTTTATAATATTATTTGATATATAAGTATTATTGAAATATGCTGGTAGTTTGTAGTTGCTTCCAAATATTCTAGTTTAATCAAAACTTATATTTAATTTAATTTTCTCAGTGTTTTAGGGTTTTAGTAAATTTATTATAATTTTTCCCATTCTTTGTTGCTTATTGTTTTTTTATTCGTTTTATTTGTTTCCAGGTTCATTTTTTTTGTGTGCATGTGTATGTAGGTGTAAATATTTATTATGTTAATTTTTTTTATAATAAAAATATTTGTGTGCGTGCATAGTATTTGTTTCTAATAATTTTTGTTCACATGCATTATATTTTTTATAATAATGTTTGTGTGTGCACATAATATTTGTTTACAATAATATTTGTTGATAATAATTTTTTTGGCACACATGCTTGTAAGTATGTATGTTTAAATATTTTTATATCAAAATATTTGTTAGGTTAATTTTTTAACATGACTACGTATTATAATAATATTTTCACACACATAATATTTATTTATAATTATATTTATACGTGCACATAATATTTCATTACAATAATATTTGTTTATAAATAAAATTTATGATAATTTTTTTTCGCACACATGCATGCATGTATGTATGTATAAATATAATTGATTGGTTTTCAATAATGATGAGAAAATTAATTTAAAGAAAAAATTTTAAGAAAACATAATTTATAAGAATTGTTTTCATAAAAAATGTTAAAAAATGATTTAATGAAAAACAATGTCAATTTAAAATATGTATTTTTTATTAAAAACAAAGCTAATAATAATTTGGATAAATATTTGCAATAGTTTGTAAAAAATATAACAAATATAAAGAATTATTATAAATTCAGAAAAATTATTAATTATTAAAAATGTATTATTAATTTAAGTAATTAGAAAAATCAATAAATATTTTTAAAATATGTAAATTTTAATTAATGTTTTTTATTAATCAATTTTATATATTAGTGATAATTATAAAATAAACAAAAAATAAAAAAATATATATATAATAAAATATAACAACTTTTAGAAATTCATAATAATTCATATAAAATGTTCTATAAATTTAAATAATTAGTATTAATATTTTGAGTAAATGTTGTAAAAATTCATAACACACACAACAATTATAATGCATCTAGGGTAAAAATTAATAATTCAAAAAAAATTCATAATAATTAAGAATTTAAATTAATTATTAATTCAAAAATATGATCTCAATTTTATTTATAAATTATTTATATAAATGATAAATTCAATGTAATAAAATTTATTTTTAATCAAAATTATCTATAAGTACAAAAATTTATAACATATATATATACATCTATGTTTATATTGATTTGATATTTGTATATTTGTTTAAAATTGAGTTAGAATATATTTAATGTATTTATATAAATAAAGAAATTGTGGTGTATATATATATATGTATGTATATAGTAATTATTTAAATTGTAATAATAATGTATATAAATTAATAATAATCATTTTATAATTTATAATAATTTAAATAATTTATGAATTAATGATCATCATCATCGTGACATAAAAAAATTGTAATAATAAAATTACAATAATAATTTATGAAATTATTATTTATATATATAATCATTACATAATTTATATTAATTTAAATAATGAAAAATAATCACTACATAATAATAATTACATAATTTATAACAATTAATAATAATCATTACATAATTTTTAATAATAATCATTGCATAATTAATAATATTTATTACTTGATTTATTATAATGTGTGATATATATAGTAATTGTAAATGAATTAATAATCATTTCATATAAATTGCTAATAAATTAAAATAATCTATATTAATAATTTTTATAAATATTATAATATATATTTATATATAAGAATATATAATTATATAAAAATTATTAATAAAATATTAAGAATGATATCCCCATATGTGATGTAATCAAACACTGAATAGTTAATGATTTATGAAGTTTTTTTGACTTTTTTTGTAATTTGGTGTAGTAGACATGTTAGTTTTTAACTAATGTATTACTTTTTTGTCTGTTTTAATTTGTTTAATTTTATATAATTCTTTTTAAATATTTTTAGATTTATTAACTTTTTTAATTCTTTTAACATATTTTATTTAATTTTAGGTTTTTTAATTATTCTTAAATTTATATATTTATTATTATTATTATTCTATATATTTAATATGGTAATTAATTTCAATAATTTAAATAATTTTTAGTATATTTATTTTTTAAATTAATTTTTTTATTAAATATTTAAATTTTTTAAAATTTATATATTTCTAATTTTTTTATTAATTTTATTTTATATTTTCTAAAATAAATTCCATTATATTTTTATTATTTTTCATTTTGTATTTATTTTGGGAAAGTTGTTATTTGTGATGGATGAAATCATCTGTCACAAATAAATTTTCTAACCATTTGTGGCGATTCATCACAAAAGGTTATTTATAAACCCTTATGAGAGTCTTTTGGGATGGCCAAAGTATCCGTCGCAAATAAATAATATTTGCGGCGGATCATCGTAAATAAACAAATTGGAGATTCCACCATCATTGATAGGGTATTTTCAAAGGACTCCCACTACAAATACACTGTCACAATTACCTTAAATTCTTGTAGTGGTATCACACTTATTTAGTGGTGCTTCATGATAATTGTGCTTTATTGTGGAGTTAGAGCATCGATCGTGTCTGGAGCTACATAGTTATGTCTTTAGAGTCTTTTTTTCATTAGTTTTGTCTTCCTCTTTGTACTTTAAGGTTGGTAGTCTTCTATTGTGGTACTTTTTTAGAGTTTTGTTTTGAAATTAACGATATTACATTATGTTTTCTTACATTGTTATCATGTATCATTTAGTGGTTGTTTTGTTATGGTGTGGTTGGTTGATTTGTTATATTTCTGAAAGGTAAACTCATCCCCCAATTTTATTAAATCCTATGGAATTTATTTCCAACCTTTCACACCTTGTGTAACACCTCAAACTTACATGGTATGCTTCATTTTAAATAATTCAATAGTGTGAATTGTACGAAACACTGAGTTCGATCACACAATGACCTATTAAACAAGCCGTTTAAAAAGTGGTTATGAATAGTATTAACCACATTTTGAAATTTTATAAATTTTATTTTTCACAATAGATTTCATTTTCTAATTCTCAATATCCAAATTAGCTTAGAGTAAATTTTTGGTATTTTTTTTAAACATTCAATTTTTGATGAATATTGAAAAACACTACATTGTGGATAAATACTTACTTTTTCATTTAAATAATTATTTTAATTTAAATTTATTTTAAAGTAAAAATAGATAAAAATACATATATTATTCCAATTTAATTCTTTGGAGTAATTTTTTTAATATAATTACATATATAAAATTCTATTGACCTTTTGAACGTCTCTTTTACCCACCTTCTAAGCACATCTGTATATTAGCATTAAACACAATTTTACTGCTTCTGTGAATTGAATTTAAAAAATCTAACATACGTGGTTGTAATTAGGGTGAAAAATGTAGTATAATATGACGAAAATAATTTTTGGTGTATCGTATCTTTTGAATTTAATTTACCACGGTTAAAGGAAAATAGTGTAATTAAAGGTAAAAAATATATTATAATAATACAGAATTACCCTAAAACATGTCCTAATTCAATTGGAAAAATACATTTTTACCCAAATAAATGTTAGGAAAAAATATTATCCTTCTTAAGACACTTTTTTCATATTTGGACATTTACTATATTTTTGTTAAAAAAGAGTTAAAAATGTCATATTTAATGTTTAATAACTAATCCATTTTTAATATAAGGCTATACATTATATAAATTCAACAAAAAAATATTAGTTAAAAATATTTAAAATTTATCTACATAATTATTATTTTTTATAATTTGTATACATTAAATAATTAAATATAATTATGACACTATGATGATGCAGTAATTGATTTATTAAAGGAATAATCAAATAAATGATATTAATAATATTAAAATAAATATAATTTGAATTAATTAATGACATACACTAATTTTATAGATAAATTAGACATGTTATTGACATTTTTTAATATTTTTTTTGATGTTATCATGTTTGTTTGAAATTTTTTAAAATGAAAATATTGAAGAGTAACAAAATTGACATAAATAATATTTTAAAAAATATACTATTTTATTAAATGTTATGAAATTCATATAAATCTCATGTTCCAACAACTAATAAGGCTAGTATTAAATATTTTATAAATGATCTAATTAGGGTTCGTTTGGCATTTTATAGTAACTATATTAACCATGTTGTATAAAAATACATGAAGACGTGGTAAGAGTTAAACTATTTAACTAAGTGTTAAATCTAAAAGATAAGGTTAATTTTATAACCAAAACATGTCTAAAACCTACTGGTTGAGATTATTTATACCCATAATCATATTATACTACATATAAACCAATTTTAATCTATTAAAAACCAAAATTAATTTTATAATAAATTAATATTCCAAGATTTTTCCTAATGTGCCTCTCACTTCTCTTATAAAAGGTCACCTCCCTTTTTCATTAAATTTCACATATAAAGCCTTTTTTCATCCAAACCCTACCCATTTCTCCTACCAAACTCCGTCACTTTATCCTAGAGGCCTAAATTTTGGTATAAATCTTTCCTATGGATCGCTTTTGTTCAAGTAAAAAAGAAAACACCTAAAGATGAGATAATTGTTTTATCAACACTTTCAATGTTCTTTTCTTCATCTACTTCCTATTTCTATTTTTTTCCATATCAAAATAATAACTCCAGTATCATATATATATATATATATATTAATAAGTTATTATAATCATGGTAAAAAAATATTTCTCATTTTATCCATCCTATGAAAAGCAATATCACTAAGTGTGTGTGCGTACGACTTATTGTCTCCACGATGTGGTGTAAATTGTTTTTCGTGTACAATTTTTTCTATGGGTATAAAAATGATTATATTGGATGTAAATAATAAATATAAAATTTTAATATTTCTCTAAAATTCATTTTCCTTCCAATTTTATACCATCTAACCATTAATAAAATGATATCGTTGCTTGTGCGTACATACGGCTTACCGTCTCCACGGCGCTATGAGAATCGTGTTCCACGTTCACCATCCAAGAATGATTATAAGAATAAATATTATTAATAAGTATGAAATATATTACATAATAATGCTACTGGGATGATATATATATATACAAACATATATTTCATTCACTTACTTCCATTTAATATGATAGGAAAATAGAAATAACATTCATGTGTACGTACGGCCTATCGTATACGTGAATGATGTGTTCCATTTTATTTATCTATATATTATATTTATATTTATATATATAATATATGTGATATATAAATAATTATTTACATTTTTAAAGTATCTGAATTATGATCTAATTAAAATGATCAAAAATGAAAAGTCAAAACACTAATGATAAAAAAGAAATTATTACCTGAAACATTTATTTAACTAAGAAATTATTAATAAAAATGTGATATAAATTAAAACATGAATCATATATGAAATCATTAATATGGATATAGTCCGGGTAAAATTTAATAATATTTTTTATCTATTATACATAAGGATAATTCACCCTCAAATAAAGGAAATTAAATTTTAAGGGTTAATTTTGCAATCGCATTATTTTCTGAGATTGTTTATACATGGGTATTTTCTTGGACATATTTATAATCAATGTCCTTGTTACTCAAAATTTTTCTCAAAAGGAATCTTTTTAAGGCATTCTATAAGGTACACTTATTCAAAAACATCGTTTTAAATGTTTTAAATAATTATTTTTCTAAATCTTTCTCATTAATGTCCATGTTTCCAAAATTGTTTTAAATATTTATTTATAATAACATGAATGTTTTAAAATGATTATTCCTTTCACAATATTAAAAGTGGTATGGTAAATATTGATTCCAAAATCTATTTTTAAATGTATTATTTTATATGTTTTATGATTTTTCATAAATGGTTTCAATGTAAAAAAGGGTATTTCTCTCAAATATTTTTAATGATTAATTTCATCTATGTCAACGTTCTTTGTTATATTTTATGTTTAATTGAGGTTGATTTAGTGTGATATAATATTCTACATTGTATTGAATTTTTTATGATATGTTTGACTATAGATAGGCTATTTTGGTACCATTCATGGGTTATGGTTAAAATATTACCATTTTTTATGCCAATATTAATATGAATGACTATGTTATGTTTCCCTCTTATCATATGAGGAATTTATTGGACTTAGTAAGTGATGGGAAGGGACCGTTATAGCCCCCCGATTCATTGGTATCTCTCATGAGATAAACTAGTGTCTTGGAACAAGGCTATGACAAAATATTTGTGTATGGTCTTTGCACGAGGCCTTGACATAGTGGTTATGATGTCTGACATTATGAATTCCCTCATTATGAGATTAGTTATTGATTTTACATGTGATTATTTTACTAGTATTATAACCATGTGAATGTTTAATTGTAATTATTTGATATATTATTGTCATATTATTCTGAAGATAATGTTTTAAAAGGATTTTTCTTTATTATTTTACCTTTCCTTAAAAGTTTATGCTTATTTGTGGTGGTTATACTATATTGTTTATCCTTACTGAGAATATGAGCTCACCCCTTTCTTATGTTTTATTTTCCCAAGATTCCAAGAGGTGTTTTATAATTTTTATCTAGGGTTAAGATAGAAAAATAATGGCATTATCAAAAGATTATCTATGCTATATTTTATATCAGAAATTGTAATGTAAATTTCATGTATGTAATCTATTCTCCAATACTTCTAAATTGATCATTTTTTTGGGACATGATTCTTTTTAAACATTCTAATGTATTAACATAATGAATTGAATTTGGGAAACTAGGTTCAAGGTGTTACACCTTGGGGATATCACTTAACGAAAAATAGAAATTTTTACTTGACTTCAGCTAATGATGTGGGGCAGATGTTACATAAAGGAATTAAAAATTTTGGGGAATAATTTCCAAATCCATTGAGTTTCGAATTTTAAAATTCAATGATTGGAGAGATCACCAATTTTCTAAGGCTATACTTGATTCAGAATGATTAATATAATTTTTTATTGCGTGTTAAATTTGACAATGTGATGCTTATTAAATTTGATATTCATCACTTAAATTTGATTTAAACTCTCATTATAGTTAGAAGCAAACTAGTCAAAACATTAAAATGGGAATTAAGTGGATTCAAATATATTTAGGATGATCATTGTGATTTTTTATACTGGATTGTAACCTATACATGAATTTCTTATTATACAAGTTTTAGGGATCAGATTTAAATGAATCCAAGGGAAGATATAATTTTAGTAATCAAAAATAATAATGAGGTACATATGAGTTACTCTTTTTTATATATTATTGTATACTATAGGGACGGGATATAAAATATTAGTATTCACTGATTAATGTTAGGGGAGTAATTTAGTGAATATAAATTCAATGAGTAAAGTCATCTTTTATATTGAGACTATGTGTATAGTATGGTTGAGAAAGAAATAGGAAATAATATATCTAATTATGGGCATGGTAGAATACATTGTACTAGTAAAGGAGTTTATATAGCTTTAGTGGATTAAATAACATTTGGATGATCAAGTTATAAATTGAAACAACCAATGGTAATATTTTATAAAAAAGAATCAAATCATTCACAAAAAAAATCATATTTAGCAGTCCTAAAAAACATGTTGGGATTAATAACAATTTTATCAAAAAAAATTAAGACAAAGAGTTATTACGATATATTTTATTTATATAGATAACAAAAGAGTAAATATCAGGAGAGAGCTCTTGGATTCATGCATTATTTGGTAGAAATGGGTTGAACTTTATTGTTCAACCACCTCGTTCCACCTGAGGAGGTTTGGTAGTGTCCCCTCTCCCCATAAATATTTTTTAAGATGGTGCCTCACCAAAAAACCAAGGCACTATAAATATAAAAGAAAAGAGTTACAAGAGTATATAAGATGGAAGCATATTACAATCTTTATTATGGAAAGGAAGTAAGTCAACAGGAAGTTCATCAAGCCAAGTAATGTCTTGATTGACTCCCTTGTTTGCAAGACCATCAACAACATGTTAGCTTCATGATATATATGAGTGATGATGTAGTTGATGTCGTGAAGTGCACGGATGTAGTCCATCCAATGAGTGGTGATCAGCCACGCAAGATGTATCACACCATTCCAAACGTCTTGCACAATAGTGGTCGAATCAATCTCAATCCAAAGGTTGTTCCAGCCATGTTTTTTGGCAAAAGAGACGACATGAACCATACCCATTATTTTAGCTCTTATAGAGGGATAAATCCCATAGAGACCATAGAAGAAACCAATTATCTGACCAGTGTGACTCTTGAAGATGGAGGCACAACCTGCATGCCCAAGATTCCCATTGGAATTGGCATCCATATTTTCCTTAATCCATCCTGGAAGAGGGGAACACTAGAAGACTTCAAAAGTATGGTGAGGTTGGAAAAATTTTCCAGTAATACGTAAATGTCGATGGATTCTAATGTCTTTCACCATGTTATTGCAGTGACCCACTAATGTTTAATTCTTTCTTTCATTGTTGTCTATTTTCAATTCTAGGTGATCTATTATATATGGTTAAAGATAAAGGGGGGTATATTATACATGGGGAAATATAATGAAAGTTTGTATGTTTTATCTAATTTATATTGATATAAGTATAGAAATTAACAATATTTTCTTATTTTGTACAAAAATCATTAACTCACATAGTCTTTAACATTTGGTTGGTGGATTTGTGATTAGTTTGTAGATCTATGGTAGAATTTGAAGTAAATTCACAAACATGGATGAGATAAAATCTTAATATAAAAAATTCCAAAGAATTTCATTATCGAATAGGGGTACTGAAGTAAGGGGGTATAAATATTGGGGAGGCAATGGAATATTCAGAATGTGAAGCAATTGGAAAAAAATCAATAGAAGAGAATTTTATAACTAAATCGTATTTTGTTAGATTTGTTTTCAATTATAATCTTTGTAATTTCGAAAATTCATATAAACTAAAATCATTGGAATTTTATACTAGAATAAAATGGATTGATTATATTAATTCATAGTTACTATATATTTGGAGCATCTTTTGAAACATATAAAGAGGTTTTAAATTTATTATACATGATTTCTGAAATGTCTAATTTAAGATGGTTTTTGGAAATTGGATAGTCCTTGACTACGTAATTTAATTTGGGATAGGTGAAAATGAAAAATTCTAAATACTTCCCATATATACATAAGATGAAAAAGAAACTTGAATGGTGGAAAAGGTAGTGAATACATAAGATCATCTCTGGTACTTAAGAAGTTTTTCAATATGTATTATTTTTTACTTTACATTTTGGTTATTTTTCAAAAAAGTAACATTTATGAATTTTGTCAAACTGTAAGATGTTTTTTTAAAAGAGGAAAGAGAAAATGGAAAAGGAAAGGAAATCAACTTGTATATATAATATAATATTGGATGAAAAAAATATTATAATATCTTGGTCTTCCTTGAATATATAAAAAAAAATTTGAATATGTATGATGATGGTAAGACTCAAATTTATGAAATTTTGGGAGCTTTAATAATATGTATGATTTTCTAGGGAGTATTTGAATTTACAAATGGAAAAACTTCCTTGTATACATATGTTACATGTGTTCTTATGTAGTATGTTAACCCTAGAGATTAAAAAATAAAACAAATGAATAAAATATGTAATATTGGTTTTTAAAATATGAAATAAGTCAAGGTTAACACCTAAAATGTTAGATAATATATAAATAGGGTTGATACAGAAGAAGTAACATTTTTTATATCAAATAAGTAATTCATAAGAATTTTTACTTCAAACATGTGACTCAATAGTTTGGAAAACTCTTGAAGAATTTTAATAAGGAAAGACTCAATGAGCCACATGGATTTTAATGTATATTATTAAACATAATTTATTATTGGTCACTCCATTAAATTTGAATAAATATTTTAATAAAATAGTGAGATTATATTGTGATATTGTTAGGTATTTAAAATTTAGACAATATTTATTTTGAGATCTTAATTGAAAAAAGGCCACAATTAAAAGCATTACTTCACATGTCAACATGCCTTGGAGTGATATTAATAACAATGAAAATGATAATTTTATCCATCAATAAGTAAGCTTTGATATTTTTTGGACAATTGAAGATCATTGTTTATGAGGAAGATCATAATGATTCTTTAATATTAAAATAAGGATAACTCGGTTCTAACTTTGTGGAATTTTCATAATAAAAATATAGAGATTACCATGCATAGATTTTGAAGAAAAATATCATGGTGACTTTTTTAAAGTTTCTATATCAAAAATAATGAGAATATTTTTGGGTAAAACACTCGAGTAATAAAAATATAATAACAATAATAATAATAATAATAATATGATAGAGGATATTATTTCTACTATCGTGAACATCTTTCTTGAAGAAGTTTAGATTGAAAAGTTGGAAGAAATGAATACTCTTAAAGATATTGATTTTATGGAGAAGAAATAATGATAATGATAACACCCTCATTATATCAATGTTCACACTTTATTCATATACATACTATAAGCAACTAATGTGTTGTATATTTCTATTTTAAACCTTGACTCGCAGTAGTGCACAAGTGGTCAATAATATGAAATGTTCCAGTGATTTTCTATGAGTCCTTACCAAAATCTTAAAATTTCTATAACAGATAGTATTACCACTTAGTAATCCAATACAGTATAGATGTATGTTTCTTGTACTAGATGTTAGTGGTGAAACAAATAAAATATTGTGTCCCCATATTCACTTTCTTACATTCAAATATTTTGTACATGGGTGATAATTAATAAATTTTGCTTATTATTACTAATATGAGGAGAATATCTTATAAATAAAAATAAAATGTAGAAACCCTAATTCACCCCCCCCCCCACACCATAGGGTGTAATATATATATTTTTTCAATAAAATCCCATATTGGTTCAGTCTAAATAGATAAAATTATCAGCAACTTATAAAACCATCCCCCTAATGGTCTTAAACTCAAGTAAATCATAATTAAGGTATCGATGTATAAGGTTTATCATGGAATATAAATATCCAAGCATGGGTATGAGGATTTAATATGAAATATGAACCTCTATCATACCAAATACATAGTGTATAATCCTCCATGTGGTATACATAGTGGTTTATCCATAACAAAAATCTCCATTTATGCCTCAAGAATGAATCTCATACGTATATTTGAATCCCAACACATGCTAATCATCACATGACATCATAACCTCAAGTATTCTACGATGACAATCGATAGAGATAACTCAAAGTCATACTTTGAGAGGTTAATTATCATTTTACTACACATTATATATATTCATCTGATTTGAAGGAATTATAAAGTTGAATTCCTCTTATATAACATGATAAATTTTATATTATTAAACTCTTTTAAGGATAGTATTAGATTATACATAAGAACCTATATAATAATATCCAATATGATAGACCACCAGAGAGGCCTTATGTTTGTTTCTATTTTAGGGTTTTGTTAAACTCATTACATATTTATATAATTCTTTCCACATATCTATGTGACCATATAATAAAATCAACCCATAAAATCATTAAATGTATAAAATATATAAAGAAATATTATTTGAATAATGTTCAGATCAGATTCATAATCTCCATGTTCAACTCTTTCAATATAATATTCAAACTTATTTTTTTAATATCATCTAATGTTATGATTTAAAAAACTTGTCTTGAATACTTAGAAATATTTTTGAGTCTATCATCACTATATTAGAACTTTTCCATTCAAACATTTCTTTGGGATCGATTGGTAATTGCTTTAAAAATAACTATTTACATTAAAATAAATCTTTACCAATACATCCTAAATTATTTTATGATATAAATCAATATTATTATGGTATTATACTAGTATAATAAATATTTTTATAATTTCATATTCTTTAAGATCAAATATACTCCCACTAAATGATTTTAGATAAATATCCTGAAAATTATATTTTCTTCATTGAAATATTCCATTATATAGTGTTGAGATCATATCTATCGCATTTTAACAAATATTATAAAGAAAACTTTTTTATCCTTGTGTTTTTAAAAAAAAATTAAATAATATTGATCAATCATAACCATATATGCCAAAAAAAGTATCTTGTATTATTTATAACATATATTTTTTAAAAATAATTTACCTTATTGCGTGAGAGAAAAGAAAATGATAATAAAAAAATCTTTATTCCAATCCACTAGTGCTTAAATTAATCTAACACATCTAGATAACTGATGTAAAACACCCTTGTTTCATCACTTGAATGCACACTTAAAGCTCTAACCCTCAATCCTAATTAAGTATTTAACACTTACGCATATTTACAACACTTTTATAATATAAAATATATATCATATACAATTAAAATATATGAATTAAATTTTATAACATTTATACATGATGTTCAATCTCTTTGGTGCTTCATGAAACCTTTTATGTATTCTAAAAAATTCCTTATCTAGTGACTAGGTTCACCACAAGGGAGGCAATGACCCTCCTTTTTGACTCCTTAGGTTTCAATGATATTAGTTAACTATTAGAACTTATAATATTATTAATCAAGATTAATCGTTCAAAATTTTATAAAATCAACAAAACACCAGATCCTAGACCTCCCATGTCTTTCTTAGTAATCATAAAAATATTTAAGAGGTCAAGTAAACTTTCATTGAACTCATTCCAGTTATGGTTCAAAACGAACTATTAGAACATATCTGATAATGATTGTATAATGAATTCTATGGGTACGCCAAGATTCAAAAGATACTCCATAACATGTAAACTATATAAATTAAAAGAGACCTTATATTTGTATAGTTTACATGCTAAGGGTACGCCAAGTTATCATACAAAGCATGTATCTTATTAAATTCAGGAATGATAATTTAAAATAAGTAGTTTAAATAAATTTAAACTAAATCATGCATTAATTCATAATATAAAAAATGTATATAAATGAATTAAGTAGGGAATAATCCAAATAAATGTAAAATTAATGGGTTTGGAAATGATATAAACAATTATAAACACATCACAAATAAATCAATTGAAAAAAATTTATAATTTACCAATCCTTGTGGATATTCTATAAAAAATAAAAAATAATATTTCTTGTTTTCTTTAATACGAACTATTTAATATTAATAATTTCATTTGAATTGGTTATAAACTTATTTATATATTTGAATATATAATATTTATGAAGATTTTTATAATGATATAAACATTTTATTTATTATTTAAACATTTTACATAAACTAAACATCACATATTTTTTAATAAGGTATTTCAATATAAAGACATTTATAATTTACCTTATTTTATTATTTATAAATGATTTATAAAATATTAACCATGTAAATCAATTTATCATAGACTATATTTATAAAACAATTGGTATGATTTAAATCCCATTTTAGATTATAGGTGAATGTTTTTAGGGATTTTAACGAAAATAAATTTTCATTAAAATTATATAAATAATGTAAATTTTTATATAGACCATAACATATTTATTTCTTAGGTAGCAGAAATTTTTAAGGGAGAAACCGAGAACATTTATTTTTACATTCCATGATATGGTTTACCTGAATTATAACCCATTACAATGGTAAAACTAAGATCATTTTACCTTTATGTAAGTCATTTTGGAATAGAAGTTCTTAATTTATACTTCATAATCCCTAATTTTTTTTATCTTTGAAACTCTGTGGTTGTCTTGTGAAAATAATACTTAAATACTAACCATAGTATTTTGAACAGTTAATCATGAAGCACTTTAAATTGTCTTATAAAGATCTATTTTACATGAAATAATATTACATCTGTTTTTCATCGACCACAATATGTTTCCAAAAAAATTATAGAACCATACCATGTTTACCATAAACTTATGTCATGGTTATAAAAAAATCCATGAATAGTGTATATTATATACAAATCATTTCTCAGTTCTAAAAATTTCATTTTTTTCATTTTATTGATTCATTCAAAAACATATAAAAGATATAGAAGTGGATCTGATACTACTGATGGGTTTTTAGAGGATAAAACATATCAAAAATCATTAGAAAACGTAAATTAAAACATATTATTCCATAGGATCAACAAATTCATTTTCATTGAATATTAAATTATAAAGAACACTATATATTTTATGTAATAATCAGAATTATACAAGATTATAATCATGATATTGATAGAACTATAAGAAGAAACTGAGGAACTATATCCTCCTAGGGTATCTACAAGATATGAAAATATTCTAACAATTGGGAAAGATCTTATCTTTCTAATAATATTTTAGAACCATGGACTTAGAGAGAGAGAGAGAGATATAGTGTGTGTGTGTGTGTGTTATTGTTTGTTTGTGAAAGATACATTTGTCTTTGATGAGAATTATATGATGGTAATAACACACACAATATAATGGTATTTTCCTCCTTATATAGGAATTGAGTACAATCCTCAATACACCAAAAATTTCATAAATTTCTGACAATTAAGGTAAAGGTTACAAAGAATTTGTATCTTATATCCATTAATAATTAAATTTTTAACTCCATAAACTGTTAATATTCCATTATCAAGACTCCCATAAATTATCATTGTATGATAATAAATTTAAAAAGATACCTTAGAGTAGGAAAATATTATTGAACCATGTGTTAATGCATACTATATAAACATCAATGAATATTAGAAAGTTGTGTTGAAATTTATAGTGATATGGTCTATCACAGCATAAACCACAATGTGGTCTAAACCACCACACCATGGTTTTTCATTTAGGGAATATTTCCATTAATATCACACTTTCATTAAGTCATCATTTAACCATATATCATATCATATATAAAAAAATTTGAAAACTTTCCCAAAAATCCTTATGGATATCTTTTAAATGTCATTTCTGAAAATCACACATTCATCTTCAGCACATGTCATATCATATACAATAACTTGTCATAATTCACTTAAAACTTCTTCTAGATAGCCTCCATAATAATTTTTCGATAGATTGAAAATATTTTTTTCATTTTCCTTGTAACAAAACATAATCATCATTTCTAAAAACACTAAGTTCAACTCCATGGGACATTATAGTATTAAAAACAATTATAAATTCCCCAAATATATAAATTTAATCGAAGAGAATAAATTAAAAAAAGTGTCAATGTTACTCAATATACCAATGGATATAGAATGATCTCTATTAAACACATGTATTTCCATACCTATGTCTATGATATGTGTCATATAAAACTATTAATGATCATATAATCCCTTTTTCCAATACATCAAGTGTAACATATTGACTCTTGATTTCAGGTATGATATTTTTTTCCACTCTCTTATAGTTTTTCATATTTATTATTGATTTAACCACATTGTTTATTACCTTTAAATGGTTAGAGGTGTGGTTTTATTTATTTTTAGAGATTTTTGGGCGGCCTCTTAGGATTTTGGCTAGATAAGAACAAGGAAATGTAGCTAAAAAGCTACAACCAATCCATAAACTTTCCTGTGAGTCCCATAGGCATTTCGATTTCATGTTTTCAATACGTAGTTCCTATAATAACTCAACCAGAAAGATAATGGAGTCCCATCAACCAGTAGTTGGGGATTACAATTTTATATTCATTCTTAATCGCATTGTTGACTAACCTGTTGAATCTAATGGCTTGTTGGTGACATCGGTATGGGAAATTAAGAATTAGGAAGTATTTTAATTCCATCCCCTAAAACCTTTATTTATAATCTAAACTCTCCTTACAGAAAAATAATTTTACCCCTATGACCATAGTGGCTCTCTTTTGGTGAATTTGGACCTCCAATCCTTGAATTTCCATAGAAAACATTTTGATTAAATCATTGAATTTATTTTTTTAAATGTAACCTTGATTTGATTTTGAATTCCTCTTTTATCAGCTCTATCATTATTTCAGGGTTGTAGATCCTTATGTCATTGATGGATCCAGATATTGATTCATGAATTGAGATTCTAGGATTCCATATTGGTAGATTCTAGCCATTTCTATCTCTCCTATTGTGGAACCTATGTTGGGTGATTGATGATACTATGAATTAAGGAATATGGTTTTGTGATATAGTCCTTATCAATTCAAACTCTTTTTTATTATTTTATTTGAAATGGATTTCTAATTTATTTCTAAATAATTATTTTATATTATTTATAATTGTTTTTAAATGTCATTGTTTGTTTTTAACTTATTTTGTAATGGATTTTGAAACAAATTATTAATTTCTATAAAATGATGTTTATTTTAAATGAGAAATTTGATGAATTAATTTGATTATGATTATAGAGAAATTAATAAAAGAAATTTTTTATGGATTTTGAATAAAATGGGTTATTTTTATCGGTATGAGTTTTGATAAAACTATTGATGTTTCTTTTGAAATTAAATGACATGTTTGAAAACCTGATTTGGGAATGATTGAATGATGATTGATGAAACATATTTGAGATAAATGATTTACCACTCAATTGATTTTGTTGAAGAATATGGGAGCCTCAATAGTTAGGTTGGTAGTCTAAAACAAGCAGACTAATCATGGATTATATCAACCAAGATATTGATTGATGAGGACAATGAAAAATAAAATTTTATGGTGGTGGGGAGTTCATTATTTTGTGTTTAATAATATTCCCCCTATGACTGAGATCTAGGGAAGTGTCCAAGATTTATATTTCACTCAAATGTGTGAGGATCCTTACACCTTGATATATCTAACCTTGTCACTTATAACCATGGTGCTATGATTGAAAATGAGTTATACATGCTGGTGTTTGTGAAATGAATTATTCTTAAATATTTTGATCGAGATTCTTATACATTATTTTTTTTGATGGAAATGATTATTCATGTATTCTTATACTATCCATTTAAATTATTTAAAATCATGTTTTTTTAATTATTAAAAATATTACCATTCCATGTTTTATTTAAAATTGAACATTTTTTTTATATCATATGGACTTATTATAAATTTTCTTGGTGGGATCCTATTGTGAAAGTGTTTCCCAAACCCTATATATTCCCTTTGGAATAAATAGAATTTATTTTTCTTGGTCTAAGAAAAGTGAAATCATTTCTTTGAGGTTGTGGGTGTTCTTGTTCTAGTAACCTTTTTTGTGGTGGAAGGTGGGTAAGTTATCCATAAGTATGAGTAAATTTTGGTTGTGATTTTGTCCTTGGTTTATGTGATATTTTGGATTGATGTTACATCTTGTGTTTTTACGTTCTCTTTATTAAATAATTTGGAATGCCATCTTTTTGTATACTATTATACACTAATTTTTATGTGCATAATTTTATTATACAAAAATCATTCCCAATGATTGTTTCTTGTTTCCCATATGCTATTTTCAATCCCATGGGGATAAAAACCATTATTTATTCCATTTTATATTCAATTCAAGTACCATTTTAGTGAGTTATCTTGGTTGGATCATGATAAACTTGAATCAAAAGATGGTTTGATCTCTTTTTTGATGTTTGTGTGTAGTTTGGAATGTATTGGTAGATAAGATATAGAATTTAATGGACTTTAGGGGTAAATTATAAGTGATTTATTGGCCATATATCATCATAATGAACCTTAAGATACTATGGGTGGTTGGGAAAATATAACCTTGAGAAGTTGTTTGATCTGATTCTAGACATTTCTCAATTTATGATTTGATAGTTGTGTTCCCGTGTTATTTTTAAAGGATAGATTTGATATTTTTTGTTTGTTTACTATTATTTTCTTATATTCTGTTGATATTGTATAATATTATTCCTTTGAGATGAATTTTTATCAAGCTTTGGGAAGGAGCTACTGATGAACCACAACAAGTGATCTCTTTAGCAGACTGGAACCTCATTGAGGCGGTAGTTCATGAGGTCTCAACTATGGACCTAGAAGTTTCACATTACCCTATTTATTTTAGAGATGTTTATCATTGAAGGAATGATAATAAAGATTGGTGATAAGAGTTTTATAATTAGAAACCACTATCTTTCCAATAAATAAATGATCCTAGAGAGTTGGAGGATTAGTTAGGAAAGATGGAATGACTCTTCAAGTTTTTAAAAATGACGAATCCCATTAATGTGAAGTGTTTCATCTTAATTCTTGAGGTTCCTAGAAAGATATGGAATCATAATATATTTCCAGTGAATATGAATGGGAATATAGAGGGTAAATACTTCAAGGCAGTTTTATGAAGCAATTAAATCTAGATTCGATTGTTTTTTCTATGTCTATAATGTTCCTCACCTTTTACCAAGGTGATTGGAAAGTGACTCGTATTTTAAATAATTTTTATAAACGTGATCATTTTTTCACATGAGGTGTTTTTGAATGAAAATATAGAGGCTCATAGGTTTCATATGGTTCTTCAATCAGATATTTGGTCCCTAGTATTTAAATGAATTCTTACCTCTCATATTGATGTTCAATAGAGGGATATAATGGTGAAAATTTACCATGCTAGTAAGTCATAGTTAAAATTAGTCCGTCATACTCCTAGAGGAAACATTAGTATTTTTTTAAGGGAAGATAAATTAGAAAGAGTCTCATAATATTGGTGGTGGTCCTCAAGAGAAAACATCCTCCAGATCATTTGAAGTTTCTAGTCAGAGCCAACTAGCTTGTTTCTAATTAGGAAATATTGGGAACTTGAAAATTGATTACATAGAGGAACTAAAGATTTACATATCATAGAAACTTACAATATGCATATAGAAATTTTACATGTTTTTAATTCCCCGTGTAGTGGCATGGGATCATCAGAACTGATAGGAATGGTGGTATCATCAGATGTATGAACAAAAATGGGGGTTTTCAATACACATTAGAAATGAAGTATCTTCACACTATGTATTTATCTCCTGAGGGAACAAATGTAGCTCATGTGATAGTTAGAGGTATAATTTCTATTAATTCATATTTCTTGGTTGATTTATTTGATACATGTGCCTCTCATTCTTTAATATCAACTAGCAATGTGGACCTGTTGGGTCTTCCAACAGGGTTCAAGCGTTTTGTAATTGAGATTGCATCACCTATTAGGATGAATTGAGGGAATTGTCTTTGAATCCCCTATTATGTTTTCTCTTTATCAAATATCAGTCTTTTGGGAATTTTTTGTTATTTAGATGTTTCCCTTCGATGTTATCCTCAGAATGGGCTGGTTGGTTTCTCACAAATATTGAATTGAAAAATTTCATCAGCAAGTGTAATTTTATACCCCTGATGGGGAGTTCTATGTTTTCCAAGGAGAATGAGACCCAAGTTATATCCAATCCAGACCTCCTATTGTAGTTTTGAGAAATATAATATCCTTCTATGGTTTTGAAATATATCAAGAATTGTCTTATAACAAACATCCTGAACTAACTTTTGAATTCCTAGATGTTTTTTTCAAGATTTTTTTGACTACCACTGAAGATATTAGTAGAGTTTTATATTAAATTATTGTTAAGTACTCAACCAGTATATATTCCCTCCTACCATATGTCACCAATTGAACTAAAAGAACTATATAATGACTTATATGACTAGATTTTCAAAGGACTTATTTGACCAAGTGTGTTTCTTTGGTCAACAACAACACTTATTACAAATAAGGATAATGAAAGCCTTTTCTTGTGTGTTGATTATCAGAATCTTAATTGGTTTTTGGTAAATAATGAGTACCCATTTGCCCACATTAATTATTCATTTTATTATATAAAATGGGAAAAGTTTTTCACCATTATTGATCATTTTTTTACCATCATCTCAGGATCAATGAGTCTGGTATTCCAATTAATGCATTTGGGAGTATGTACGGACACTGAGTATCTTGTAATTCTATTCATCCTAACCAATGATCCTTCTATGTTTATGGTACTGATGAATAGAGTTTTTCACTAGTTTCATAATTATTGTTTTTGGTATTAATGGATGAAATATTGGTTTATTAAAAAACAAAGGAGGGTTATGTACTAAATTTGAGACTAGTTTTGGATATCTTCAAGAATCACTGACTGTATTCCAAGGTGTCAAAGTGATAGTTCCAGATTTGAGAGGTGAATTTATTATGTCATATGGTCTCAAATTATGTTATTTCAATTTTTCCTAAAAATTTTAGAGTTTTGTTGTCATGGGAGGAACTGTGGAATGTCTATGAGATTTAAAACTATTGATTTTAGTAGGGTATTATAGTAAGTTAGTAAAATATTTATTCAATATGTCTTCTATATTATTATCTCTCACTCATAAGGAAGTGAAGTTCATTTAGGATTAAATGTTTTAGGTTTTCATTTATAAGTTGAAGCATCATTTTTCCTTGTCACCAATGATAATTATTTTAGAAGCTAGGCAGAGCTACATGGTCTTTTTTGATACATAAGTTTCAGGCTTAGGTAGTGTTCTTATATAGGGTGATCATGTGGTGCCCAATAGATATCATCAACTTCATCCACATGAAAATAACTATCCAAAACATGATCTGGAACTCACATATATTATTCACACCCTTAAGAGTATATTGGACTAACTTTTCAAGGAAATTTTTACCCTTTACTCTCACAATATCATAAGTTATATCTTTTCAAATAAATATTTGAATCTCTAATAGTGGTAATGGTTAGAGTACCTATAATCATTTGACATTGAAATTTCCTACAACCTTGGAAATAAGAAAATTTTTATGCTTCTCTTAGCATGAGGTTTCCACTATAGAATATGAAGGAATCATAGAGAAGTGAAATATTAATTAAATATTTATTTATATACATTTGGGAGTCCAAGAGGATAAAGATGGGTTTATTCTAAAAATTGTTTGATTAAAGTACTATATTCTTGGGATGATATTATAATAATAATATCTTGATGATGAGTACTAATGTATCAAGAATTACTTATATGGTGAGGATACCATCAAAAACATTTCTCTATATCTTGAGGGAATTCTTTGATTCAGAAACCATAATATTGTCCCATCTTCTATAAAAAAGGTGGTGGTTGGTGATTTTCAAAATTACTAGTGGTTAGTTTACTTAGGCCTCAATAATAAGTATTATAATATAAGGTTTTAATTTTTGTGAACATTTATGAAATAGGACATCATTGATTTTGTTTCCCATTGTGATGCCTTTTAGCAGATCAAGGTTTATCATCAAAAACCTTCAAGTTTTCTTCATCCCCCACCCCCCCCCCCCCCCTCATTCCAAATTGTAAGTGGAAAGAGATATCGATTTATTTCATTACTGATTTTCCAAATACACCATGAATAAATAATGAGATTTGGGTGGTTGTTGACTGATTGACCAAATTGGATCAATTTATTCCTATTTGTGATACCACCAAAGTTAATGATTTGGAATATATATGTGTGTGTGTGTACATTATTTTCAATAAGAATAGATTTTAATCTTCGATTTTTTCCGATAGGGATCAATAGTTTACATATTGAATTTTTAGAATCCTCCAGGAGGGGATGAGAACCCAGGTTAAGTTACAAACAACATACCACCAATAAAATGATGTTCAGATATAATGGATTACATAGATTCTTTAGATAATGTTTTGTTCTTTCATCCATGAATTTGGATGACCATGGGATTTCTATTTGGGGATGGATGAGACTTCCAACAAAAATATCTACTATTAATTGATTAAAATTCCACCCTTTAAGTCCTTGTCTGTTTGGCCATGTAAATCTCTTCTATGTTGGTCAGAGATTGGTGAATCTTCCCTAGTCAGACGTATTTTGGCTATAGAGATGATGGAGAAAATCTAAATGATTATTTGGGGATTGGTGGAATCTAAAATCTGGTATAAAACTTATTTTTATTTTCTTCAATTCCCTTTATATTTATTAGTTTTTGACTAGATTTTATTGAGAGTCTCTCCTCTATCGAGTCATCAACATATTCAAAAATAGGGGGAGTTGGTAATGAGGTTTATAGAACCTTTTTAGGTCATTGAGTGGATTGGAAATGTGGTATAACATTTGGACATACAACTAAACATTACTTTAACCCATAACATGTTTCATGTGTCATGGATTAAGGAATATATTTTATACCCATATCATATTTGGAATTTGGAAGACCTTGATGTGGTACCCAATATTACTGTTATTGAGTGGTTCGTTCAGATTACTGCTTCTTAGGTAAAGGTATTGTGGAATAAGTATTTCTCATGGTATGAGTCCTATAGAAGTATGTTTCTTATTCTCATGAGATATGTAGTTTTATGATTATTATGAGTGAGAAGTGGGTGTATCTCTTTGTTTAACAATCTTCTGGATGAGGATTTTGGGGGTAGAAAGTGTTATGGTGGAAAAATTAAACATCATGGATCTTTATTTTTATTAAGGTATTTGGTTTTCTATGATCATATTCCTTTTAATATTGATTCTTTATTTCTACTACATTTTTTTAGATATTGAAGGATCAAGGGTGTAGTTTTTATTCTTGTTCGTGAGGTCAAGATGTATCCCATGAGTTTTCCTCAAGAGTGGAAATCAGCCTATAGTTGTAAAAGATATATGTAGTCCACTTGATAATAAATGATACCCACCTACTAGAAAATGGAATATTGGCATTATGAGTTCCCAAAGAAACTCCAATATTGATATGATGGGGATTCTAGTGGTTCAGGTATTTTGTCTTCCACAACTGTTTAGTCGGTGGATACTATCATCTAGACAGTGATGATGATTTGGGTGAGTGAGTGTTGGAAAGTATTATAATTTCATTTACCAAAACATCCATTTCAAATATAAACACTCCTTCCAAAAAACTAATTTTTCCCCTATGGACTTCGAATCTATCTTAATTTTAACTTGTCCCTTATAACCTTAAATATTCGCAGATTGAAGTGTTAATTGATGCATGTGATTTCATTTATTAATTGTAACCTTGATATGATTGTGAATTCATTTTTCCTTATGTATCTCCATATTTACAGGTTCTATATCCTTATGTAATTATAATATTAAGATCTTAATTCATGAATTATTTTTATAGGATTTCCACTTAGTTGTTTCTATCACATTATCTCTCTCTCATTTTAGTTCCTGTATTGGGTGGTTGATGATACTGTGAATTTAAGTAAGTGGCTTCATAATATCATCCCTATTAATTAAATATTTTTTGTTTCATTTTTTATTTGAAATTTATTTACAATTTATTTACAATTCATATTTTAGATTCTTGAAATTTTTTTCAGATAGCATGGTGTGTGATTCATCCTCTTGGGAAATTGGTTTTTTAAATAAAATGTTGATTTTTGAAAAGTTATTTATAATTTAAATGAATTCTAGGAAGAATGACATTGATGGTGATTCTAGATAAATGATGTGAATAAAAAATTATGTATTTTTAATAAAATGAATTATTTTTAAGTGTTTGAGTTTTGGAAAAGAATTGATGTTGGTTTTGAAATAAAATTGAATATCTAAAAACATTATTTTGGTCAATTTGAATGATTATTGACAAAACGGATTTGAGGTGTTTGATTTATCCCTAAATTGAGTTCTTTGAAGAAAATTTGATCTTTGGTAGTTAGGTTTGTAGTCCAGGATAAGAATGATTGGAATTTGTTACCACTAACTAGAAAATTATTAATGATGACATTGAAAACTAACCATTGATGAGTGTAGGGAATTAATTTTTAAGGGTGTGCTCCAATTCCCCCTGGGCCTGGTATATAGGGATGAGTTCAAACCTATATTCTTATTTCATTGAGAGGTGTAAGGATCCTTGATTCTTGAACTAACTAACCCCAGGGCCTATAACCATGGTAATATGACTGAAAATGATTTATGCATTTGAGTTTTTATGAAAGGATTTATTCTAATATATTTGGATCAAGATTCTTATACATGCCTATTTTTATGCAAATACTTATTCATCCCTATTTATACTTTCCATTGAAATGATTTTAAAATATTTTTTTTAATTGTTAAAAATATTAGAATTCCTTTTTTATTGAAAATTTAGAATATTCGGTTTATTTGATATCGACTACTAATTAAATGTCTTGGTGGGATCATATTAGGCTAGTGTTTCTCAAACCCTAAAAATTACTTTAGGTGTATGTAGACTTTATTTTTCCAAATATATGAAAATTGAAAGCACTTCTTAGAGATATTGGGAGTTCTGGATAGTGAGACCTTGGTAGTTGGTGGTGATAGAAATTTATGTGATCAATCTGTATGAGGAGATTTTGGAACTAATGTTTTTCTTATTTTATGTGATGTTTTAGATTGATGTTCAATCTTGGGGATTGTAGTTTATAATTTTTTACTACATTTTCATACCAATTGTTTATGTATTCTTGTCTAATACTTTTTATTCTTTTAGTTTTTCAGGTGGTGAAATCATTCCCTTTGGTTGTTTCTTGATACCCAGGTGCTAGTCACCAGCCCATGGGTATCGGTAATGATCTTCAGGTTGTGTCAGGGATGATTCAGGTACCAGTTTAGCAGGTTATCTCGGTTAGTTGATGACATTGAGTGACCATGGTACATGAAGTATGCCAATATTATATACCCTAATAATATGTTATTAATTTTTTTAGTACATAAAAACAACATATACAAACACATCACATGTTATTCACCCAAGTGGATAAGTATATCACATAACATTCATCTAAATAGATAAGAACATCAAATATACCTTATCTATATACTTCCATACACTTTTTCAATCTATCTCAATCAAGATCCTAAATATCATACACACTATATGAATAGAAAAATATTAATTTGGATCAGTTTTAACTATTTATATGATAAGAAACCTACCCATACACCCATTTATTGGATAAACCTTAAGGTTAGAGTAAGAATTATATAAAAGTATAATGTCTCTCATTTTATACATCTTGAAAACCTCAACTACGTAGATTCAATATCAAACAGACACCCCAATCATACCAAAGACATTTTGTATGATAATCAATATATGTGTTATTCCAATATATATGTAGATGAAATATTCTAATAATATTTTGATTACATTATGATGAGGAGGGGTTATTTTATGTTGTATACCATGTATTATTGTACAAAGTAAATCATAGTTGAGAGTTTCTGATATATGGATTGATGTGATGTTAATACATGACATGGGGAAAAGTGGTAACTTAGAATTTAGGTTGAGTTAGGTATTATGATATTACTAGTTATTCTAATCCCCAGTATTTGGTACCCTATATTGAGATTGATAGAACCCTTTTAAATATAGCATAAATTTTGGGTATTTATTAGATTTAATTGAATGTATAATATTGGCTAATATGGTATTGGGAAGGTGTGGTAGTAAAGAGAAGATACCTAGGGATTATGTATATTGTAATTATATCATTGTATATTTTTCTATTCTAGTAATTATTAATTTATTATTCTCTATTTTCTACACATACATCACCATAGTTATACTCAATTAATGTTATCATCATTATTTTATTGGATTTAGGATAAACCCCAACATACATATTGTATTGGGTGTACATCTATTGGCCTCTCATCTTATTCATATAGTATGTTTTATTATCACACGAATGTTATATTTCACCAAAATATATACTTATGTGAGCTTATATTCCCTAGAGATATTTTATTACCTCATAGGTGGAATTGGAGGGATGTGGGGTGTGGGGATCCAATTGATATCATCACTTTAATGATAAGAATATACTTATTTGATACTTACTACTTCTAGGGGTATAATTATGGTGAGGTGGGATGTGTTAAAACTACCTTGGGATGGTCTATATTTCTAAATATTTCTATAATTTCTTAAATTATTTTATGTAATCCATCAACATTAGAATGAATGATTCTAGAGAGAAGCACACATTGCACCATACTCACCCCTAATTTTTCATTTTCTAATTTTTAAAACTGAGTTGGAGATCATGTTAGGCCATTTTCACTCATATCATGGGGTTATTATCTATATTTGGGGGTGTTATATATTATTTGTACTTTTATGTTTAGTATTTTTGAGATTCTGTTTTTATATTTTTCATTATTTGGATTCCACTTTAGTTATTATGTCATTACCTGCAATATTGATTTCATGTAATTGCAAATGTGGTTGGTTGTCGGTTTTTTATGATATGTGTTTGTTATTACATAAAAATTGTAATACCTATAATATAATGGTATTGATACCCTTAGTTCTTGTTTCTAACTTGAGTAATATTGATGGAGAGCTTTGGGGGTCACTCTTAATATCATCTCTAACTCGATATAAGTTTTAGCGGGATTAGGATGTGATAAAATGGTAATTGAGTAAAGTTTAGGGTATTTTTTAGACTAATCACTTGTTAGGATTACATTAGGTCAATAAAAAAACGAAATATTTTAAATTAGTGTTGAATATTGATTAGAAAACCCAATAAAAGGTGTGGTAACCAACACATTACTATACTATGACTTTGATTGTTTACTCATAATACCTAAGGTTTGAACTAATATTTTTAGGGTACTATGTTAATTTGTTACTTCATAATGTAGTAATATATCATGATGATTGTGTATGTTGTTATAACAAATTGTGTTGTTACAAGTTAGTGGAACTTAAAGGAAATTGACTCCAATGGAACTGAATCTGGAGAAATTTTGAATTTGGAGATTTAAATTGGAATTTTTGAAGTTAGGGTATTGATTTTATTATGGTTTTTTGGGATTTTATTAGTTTTGAAAAAAGGTTGAATGTTTAGGAACAATATGGGAGGTGTGTAATTTACTGTAGGTGGTAATAGATATCATCAAGTACATAGTGGTGGTGTACCTGGTACTCAATGTGTTTTTGTGGTTTTTTGTAGAAAAGTGTTTATAACAATAGGTAACCAGTGGAATTATACTTGGTATCTTGTAAGTTAACCAATTGAATGGTAAGACCCCTTAGATGACCATAAGTTACCCAATATCCTTCTATTATATGCCTAATTTTTTATAAATTATTAATTAAAATAAAATTTTATAAAAAAACATTAAAATTCATCCCCTCATTTCCTTCAGTTGCACATTCTAGGGAGGTTGATCCCCTCCTCACTCTCCCTTTTACAAGCTCTCAGGTGCTTGATTATTATCTAATTAGGGATTCATATTTGTAATAATCTATCTATGTGAAATGATAACCTCACATGTCATTATTTATATCACTTTAATCACTATTATACCATTATTATTCAATTTTTAGTGTTTTTTATCTATTCCTTTAATTTCAAAAAAATAAGGATGAATCAACCTCCAATTTTGGATAGGATAACTCCTATGATCATAAAGTTAATTTATACTAACATATATATCAACATGTTTTATATTTTTTAAATTTTTATCACACATGCGTATAAATCTAGTTTAAGTATAATCGAACAATAACCATAAGTGTTTATAAATGTAATGGAAAATGGGTAGATCCTATTGGTGTTGGAATTGAAATTCCATTCACAATTTTTTGAATATACAACCTCTTGTATATTGTTTTGTAGAATTCTATATAGTTTAATTTCAAGTGACAAATTTCTAATGGATCACCAAGTGAGAGAGAAGTTATTAGGGGCCTATGATGGCCCCTCATGAGAGAGTTTGACAGGTTTAGATTGTGATGTATTGGGAATCCTACATTTCATCTAACCATAAGATTTTTTTTTCACCAGATGATATGCACATATGAACAGATCCTCTAGAAGACTCCCTCAATATTTATATACTAGAATATAGGATGTAATTCACACTACTAACTATATCAAGTAGAAACTTTCTCACTCTCAATGAAACTCACACATTAAAAACAACCCATAAGAAAAATTGATAAAATGAAAGGAAAAAATATGTTACATGCCACAACAATTATTTAATAAATCTATTGGAGAATCATTGATACCTTTTCCATTAAAATTGGATTTTAAACAAATTACAATCACATTTCAAAACATGGTTAATTATACCACAAATTATAAGTATTCATAAATAACATTTTTTATATGCACCGGTGGTCCCATTTAATTATAATATGTTCTAGATGGAAATCCAGTTGCACCGCTATCCAATATTCACTAACAAACAACCACTGATCCATGGACGCTAATGATTTCTTATAGTTATCGGGGGCATATGCACTGGGTATTATGTTAATTTCTACATTCATAATGTTCTACTATATCATGATGATTGTGTATGTTGTTAAAAAAATTTGTTACAAGTCAATGGAAATTGAATAAAATTGACTCCAATAGAACTAAATCTTGAAATATTTTGAATATATAAATTTAAATTGTAATTTTTTTTTGTTAGGGTATTGATATGATAAAGATTTTTTTGGGAGTTTATAGGTTTATAGAAAAATTTGACTGTTTATGAAAAGGATGAGAGATGTGGAATTTACTACAAGTGATAGTAGACAGCAACAAGTACATAGTGGTTGTGTAGCTGGTACTCAATGTGTTGTTGTGGTTGTTGTAGAAAAGTTTTTATACAACCAAGTAGCTAGTGGAATTATACTAGGTATCCAGAAAGTTTTCTAGTTGGATGATAATACCCATTAGAGGACCATAATATACCCAATATCCCTCTATTAGATACCTAATTTATTTTAAAAATAATTAATTAAAGAATAATTTTATTAAAAAAATATTTAAAACTCATCCCCTCATTTCCTTCAGTTACATGTGTTAGGGGGTTGAGCCCCTCCTATATCTCCATTTTCCAAGCTCTCGGGTGCTTGATTATTATCTAATTGAGGATTCATATATGGAATCATCCTTATATAAGAAATAATAACCTCACATGACATTGTTTATATCACTTTAGTCACTATTATACCATAATTCTTCAATTTTTAATGTTTTTTATCTATTCCTTTAATTTCATCAAAATAAAGATGAATTAACCATTGATTATGGATAGGATAGCTCCTATGATCATATGGATAATGGTCACTAACAAATAAATCATCATGTTTTATATTTTATACATTTTTATCACATGTTCATAGACGTCTATTTTCAGGAGAATTGAACAATAACCATAAGGGTTTAGAAATGTAATGGAAAATTGGTTGATCCTATTAGTGTATGAATTGACATTACATGCACAATTTTTTGAATTCACAACCTCCAAGATATTGTTTCACAGTGGTACATATAGTTTAATTTCATGAGACATACTTCAAATGGATCTCTAAGTAGGAGATAAGTTATGAGGGGCTTATGATGGGATCTCATGAGAGAGTTTTAGAGGTTTAGATTGTGATGTATTAGGAATCCTATATAGAATCTGACCATTATATTTCATGCCACCAGATGATATAATCATAAGAACAGATCCTCTTAAAGACTCCCTCAATATTGATATAATATAATATAGGATTTAATTCACACTTCTATCCATATTAATCTGATTCTTTCTCACTCTCAAGAAAAAGAACATAATAAAAACATCCTAGAAGAAATTTTGAAAAAAGGAAAGGAAAAAAAAGTTTACATACCTCAATAAATATTTAATAAATCCATTGGAGAATCATTGATACCTTTTCCATTAAGTTTTGATGTTAAAATAATTAAAATGACTTTAGAACAACTTGGTTAATTATATCACAGATTATAAGTATTCATAAATTAAATTTTTTATATGCACTAGTGGTCCCATTTAATTATAATATATTTTAGATGGACATCCAGTTTCACATTCATCCAATATTCACTATGAAACCACCATTGATCTATGGTGTCTATTTATTTCTTATACATTTACATTGGAATAAGATACAAGTAAATCGTATCCCAAAGGACCAAACAATTTAGTAGACTTGGTAAACCAAGTACATACATGAGTCCAGTATTATAAATTAATACACTGATCACAATATAATTTTTTCATTTGTGGATAATAACATTATTCTATCTTTCATATCCATGCATATCAATCTTAGTACACTTCATATAATCTGGGGGAACAGAAACATAATAAGGGTGAGATCAAATGCTCAGTAGGGGTAAAATATAGTGGAATCCATAATGAATCAATGATAATAATAAATATGGAAATGTAAATAACCAATAACACATCCCAATCAAATAAATATAAAAGTAAAAATCAATATGGTATGGTAAGAAATTGAAAACACAAGCCACGTAATCAATATAATAATAATGAAATGAATCCATAGACTTTTTCATAGAAAAAATCACATGGATAATAAATACCAAATCAAAATGAAGGTAACACTTAATTATTATATTTCATGTCTGAGGAACATGAAAACCTATACCATTAAGACCCTTCAAAAAATGGTTTAAAACTATAAGTAGAAACCTATTTAATTTTTTAAACTAATTTTTCCCATGAAAACCTATCGATGTATCAAGGGTATATATAAGGTATTGTCCCCACCGGTCATTTTCTATCTAAATAATTTCTAATATCGAATAATCAATTTAATTAATAGAAAATATGCCTTATCAAATAACTATATTGAATAAAGAATATGAATCTATTAATATTTCCTTAGATTGTAAAATAACTTTCAAAGTAAAAACCATATGAAAAATGGTATATGGTTTATTAAAAGAACATATCCATGATAAATGGTATGGATAATTAGGGGAAATTCAATGTTCAATGATCATAGGAAATTGAATATTTCAAGGGGACTAACAAAGGAATCAAGGAAGTGAATGTCAATAATATCCTTTTCCAAATCAACCAAAACCCATTTTGAGAAAGAATAAAGAAGGTATTAATACAACATATTCCCAGCTAAGTAAAAATAAAGTTTTTTTCATTGATTAATTAAAAAACTATTAAAATATCTTTTAAAAACATTCTTGAGAAAAATATCCTTTTGTTTTGGAAAACCATTTGAAAAAACTTTTCTTTAAAAATAACATTCAAAAACATAAAACATTTTTTAAAGGGTGATAATTACATTGATAAATAATTTTAAAAAGGTTAAAAATATTTTTGAAAACATTTTTAGAAAAATAGGGTTTTCAGAAGAAAATAGGTTCTCCAACTAATGTGAGAAATGAAGTCAGGTTTTATTAAAAAAATATAAAACATATTTAGTACCAAAGAGTGAAAAATGGTATTATTACTTTAAAAATGTTAAGAATAAATGTTTATTGAATAATTATAAAATAATTAATTCTAATGGAAATCAAAGTGTAAACAATCCTGAATAAAATGGGATTGTGAAGTAAACCCTTGAAAAGACCAAAAAATTTAAGTGAGAATCAATCAATGGAAAGATTATGTTTATAAAATAAAAATATAAATAAAGTAAGTGGAAATATTAAAATAGTTAGTAAAAAGTTATTACACACATAATCTTATAATATTAATGAGAACGAGGAAGTAATATTACCCAATGAAAAGGAATCATGTTATGAAATTATTTTTCACTTGGTAATGCTTAATTTAAATCCCCTTTAAGGAAATAATTAATATTTAAAAATAAGAAATATCATGAATAATTAATTAATCATGAAATTATATGTCAAATTGATAGTATGTACACCATATAATAAACTAGGTGCATAACAATAAAATATATCTCAAAGAATGAAAACTAAGACGAAGTCCCTTATTATTTGGTAACATTTTAATTAAAAGACCCAAAAGTAATAATCATAAAATAAAACATTTAAATACCATTAATATAAAATTATTCATGATATATTACATCAAAAGGGCCAATAGGTACACCACAGAAAAAATAAGTCAGAGGTGTTAATGGTGTATGCCTCACGGAAAGGAAAGCAAGACAAGAATCACTTATCTTATGTTTTCATTCAAATTAACAACCTTTAACATCCCATATAATGGTTTTAAGAATATAAATAACTTATTCAAGAACAATATTAACATTTATTATATCATATATTATATTTTTATAATATCATATTACTCATTTGATAGTAATGATTCATTATTTTCACTATTTCAGGTGTTAATTGCCTAGTTTCTCAAGAATGTTTTGACTTGTTACTTGTTGTTCCGATCATGGTTTCATAATAAAAATAATTTATAACATGATATAAATAAAATATATATTTATTATATATGTATTTATAATAATCCATAGTATTTGGAAATAATAAATGGAATTTATCATTCATGGAGAAGGTAGGTCAAGCATACGTAAAAATGTTGGTTTCATTTATTTTTCATATTAAAAGATTTAAAATTAAATTATATATATGTATATAATCATTATATTATCATAGTTATCTCATATATTTCATGTTTTTTATTAAAAACATATTTTATATATTCCATGTATAGCTTTAATGAATCATATCGCTTTGAGGAGACGGTAGTCCACATTTCCACAAATGATATTATTATATTTTCACAAAATAGAAAGCATAAGGGTGTGTGTTATATAAAAATTATATAATAATAAAGAAACTATAGATATAATATATAACATATAAAAAACAGTTCATCCATCATAATTCCTAACCTTGATAGGTGGTAAAGTAAAAAAACAAAAAATCATCATTTCGTGAGGTGATAGTTCTTCATTCACGAACTGTAAGTTGGTTTCCCATTGGATTAATGTTTTTATAATTTTAGGTTGAAATATTAACGTAAAAACATACTATTATATTTATTATAATGATTTTATTATGTAATCATGTAATAAGGAGAGTTGAGGTGGTGGATATTGAAAATAAATTAAAAAAGCTTGAGGAAGGATGTTACCTCTTCTTTTGGTAATTTCTTTTGGTTTGCACCAAAGACATTATTTGGATCGATTTATACCAAAATTTATGCCTCTGGGATGATTTTTTTTATTTTTATTATCTATTTCATAATATCTCGGTTGATCCAAAGTGGATTGAGGGGTGTCAGGAAGTGGGATGCGTGAGTGACATTTTATAGTTGAGGAGGAGTGGTATTCTTGTAAATCTTTGAAAATGGAATTTCACCCACATTTTTTCTATTACCAGTGGCTCCAATAATGAACAAAATTAGATCCAAAATTAAATAGGGTCCAAATTTGGATAAATTTTTTTTACATGTTTATAGGTCATTGATTCTCTTGATTTTAAGGATTACTCCTTAGTTAAGCTATTTTTTCACTTAATCATTGTAATTAATTTTAATAACATTCACTATTAATTTTTGTAATAAATTAATTTGACCTTATTTTATATTAAAAATTATTATAATTCCAAATATTGAATCCATTTTCTCAAATGGAAGTCACATAAAGAGTAGAAATTAATTTAAATTTAATCTTACATGTGGGACGACCAAGTTGGTTTTTTAAGTAAAAATGTTCAAAAGTTTGAGATGTTTTTATATCCAATTTCAATGTCAAATTAATTTAAATGGCATAAATTGGATTAATTAAATATAATTGATCTAATTAAACTTTAATACCAACAATAAATATAATTTAACCTTATTAATAAATTAAATGAAAAATAAGTTTTGAAATAAAATTCAATATTTTTCATTATTCATCAAAAATGAAACTTCATAGAAAAAATACCAAAAATTTACCCCTAAGCTAATTTTTATGTTCATATTTAAAAAATGAATTTTATTTTTACATATAAATTTTATAAAGTTTCAAAAAATTTGATTCAAAATAGTTTCTAAAATAAAAGGCGGTAAAAGTGACTTCAGAAGAGAAAAATATTGATTTTTATATGAAATATTGGATTTGTTCTTATCTTATTTTTATCAAATATATTGGATTAATTTAAAAATAATTTATTGAATATAATATATATATATATATTAAAATTATATTACTCACTAATTTTAATTTATTTAATTTATTAGCATTAAACTTCTTTTAAGAGCATAAAATTAAAAATATATCCTTTATATTTAATTGGTTAATATTTTCATTTCTAATAAATTGGAAACCAATGAATTTATCTTATATTTTTTTAATAAATAAATTTTCATAATTTATTTAATACAATTTACAATCACTAAATTAATGGTTATGTTATATTATATTATATTAAATAAAAATGTTTTGTTAATATATTGTTGTTCGTTAAAACTCAGTCTGACTTTTAATGAAATTAAATGAAGAAATTCGTTGTTGTGTGCAATAAAAGACAACTTAGTGTTTCATGTATTTAAAGCTATATGATATATTAAATTTAGTTAAAATAGTAATTTTATTATAAAATATTGGGATATTATATTCCATTACGTGCTTGGTGTTGTGTGTTATACACTTTATTGAATATAATGTTTTATTTTAGAATTTCAAGTCGTTAAATTCTCACCGCCATAAATAAATTTAATCCTAAAAATTTAAACATGATCTTGGAAATTTATTTTTTGATGTTTCCTATATTGAAATCCCACATCATGATAAGGTTTTTTAAAACATCCTCTAGAAAAGAGAGAATGGGAATTACAAAGGTCACATGGACAAACATGTAAGTAGGTCTATAAGTAGGAGAACATTAGTGGAAATTAGTGGTATGTACATAAAGGAAAAGAATAAATATTTATAGTGAGTGATTGAAGCCATAAATCACAAAAAATTGAATGGTTAATGTAAAGTTGGTGATCTCAAATTCATAAATCTATGATGATTTAGTATACCAACGGATTTACAAAAAGTAAGGTATTATGACAACATTTTTTTATCATTTTCTTCATGTTGAGTAATTATTTTAATGATTAAGAATTTAAAAAATATATACTATCTTGAAATGTTTATATAAACACAATTTTCATCTTTTATTTGTGCTTTGATCAATTTAAAATTCATTCATTACTCAATAAATGGATATACAAAAATTTGCATTGATGATCGAACCACAAGAATACATGTTTAACAGATCATAAGGGAAATAAAAGAGTAAAAAGTCTTTTCATTTTCCAATAACTATTTTCCAAAACCAATATGGTTTAGAAATTAATCTCTAAACCTTAAAATTGATACCACAGGTTCATCATTAAAATTAATTTTTCATATTTTTTATCCAAAAATAATAACATATTAACTAGAAAATCACACAGGCCAGTGGTTAGTGTTAAACCCTTATCATCTATTGGTCATGGATTAATGTCCTATGGCCTTGCTGGAATTGATGGGTTTCCACCTAGAATATTTTCCCCCTTTTCTAAAATCATAATAAAATAATTTCCAAAATGAATATTATGGTAATTCTTGAAATTTATTCATTAAATATCCTTTTAAATATGGTTTTCAATAAAACCCCAATACATAAATACCTCATCCATTTAGTTATGAATATTTCCCACATGGGTCTAGGGTTTATCCTTTAGAAGAGGTAATTTTTTAAAACTAATAACTATACTGGGAGCATCAATTATCATTTTTGAAAAAACATATAATCATTTTTAGTATGTCAAAATCTTAACACATTATTTTTTTATAAGACACATCATGTTTAATATAAGTCATTAATTTTCTTTATCTATTGCAATCCCTCATAAGGGTTTGTAATGGAAATGTGAATTATCCTAAGCATATCCCCTAGGAGTTTCAAACTAAGTGGGTTGTAAGACCCATTTAATTGTACCAGGTTACACTCGAGTCAAGCCGAATGCACCTTACCAGAGTTTTTACCCCTAGGTACATATATGAAAAAACCACATACACTTGTAGTATTGAGACATGTATTTATTTATAAGAAAACCCACATAATCTATATCTTACCCAAACTCTAGGATGTACATCTATATATATCCCCAAATTAAATATGTGGGTTATGTTCCCTAATCTATGTTTTCTAAAATATAGTTCCCAAGGTTTCTATTAAGCATAATCTGATACCAATTGTATCAACCCAAGCCTATAAATCCTAGATATGCTTTCTTGATACCATTACATTGGTATAAGATACAAGTAAGTCCCAACCCAAAGGACTGAACAATTTAATAGTCTTCGTAAACTAGATACATAAATGAGTCCTATATTTCAAATGAATACAATAATTATAAAATAATTTTATTTAATTCTAGGATAATAACATTATTCTATCTAGAATACCATTTCATATCTTTCTTATTACACTTTAAAGAATCATAGGGAAATGAAACATAATAAGGGTGAGCTCAAATTCTCATTAATGGTGATGTGCAGTGGAATCAATAATAAATCAATGAGAATAATAAATATGGTAAGGTAAATAACTGAGAACTCATTCCATGTAATGAATAATTTATAAATAATAAAGTAAATAATTGGGAAAGGTAAATAACTAAAAACACATTCTATTTAAATAACCAGATAAGGAAATATTAATATGGTAAGGCAATAAAGAGAAATAAAATTCCACATAATCAATAGACTAAGAATTAAATTCGTCCATAGAAATTTTCATAGTGAAAATATCATGGATAATAAATAATAAATCAAAATTAAGTTAATGATTAATTATTAGACACCATGTCCGAGGAACATGAAGACGTATACTATAAATACCTTTCATGTCACACTCGGTTTTTCATGTTTTGGTTTTTGTTATGGTTCTATGGGAATCCCAGTCTTTTCTTAGGTTTTGGGTGTGATGGGTGTTGGGTTTTGAAGTGTTTTATTTTTCTAATATTTCCCTCTTATTTGGACCTTGGTTTATGTTGGGAAAAAGTTAAATGGGGGAGATTTTGTTACACCTAAAGTGTCACTAGATTGTGTTTAAATCATTCAAGGATCATTGGATGTGTTTCCCCTTGGGATTTGAGTTTCATTTGGGGTGGTTTCGGCCAATTTTTGGGGTCTCAGGGTTTGAACATGGTTTTCCCAAACCCTGAAACCTAATCCTGCAAGTTGCAGAATTTTTCCAATTGTCATCACATAGTTTGTGCATGGTTTACAAAACCATAAAGAAAAACAATGAATCCACTAATGGTCTTAATAAATTTTATTCTAAAAAACCCATTTTATGTGATTCCACCTCTCTTTTGAATCCCTAGGTGTTGGATATCGACCTGAAGGCACCCTCCCTTAGTTATTTTCCATTTTGGGTAACTTTTTTGCTCATTTCTCACCAAAGGTTAGTGATTATTCTTAATTTCTTCATCAAAAATTTCTTCTTCCTCTTCCCTCTTCCTTATTATTTCATTTTTTTCTTGGATTTATCTTCTCCTCTAGTCATGATTGACTGAGGGTTATATTATACCAAGGTTTTTTATGGGGGTTTTTTTTAGGACTTATCTTCAATGAACTTGGGTTTTGTGACCTACAGCGGGTGATTCCTGGTGTCTATTTCCTTTCTGTCATAGATTTGAGGTAATATTTCTTATTCACTTGCTTTTTCAATTAAAGATTATTTAATTTAATGATTTATGAACCTTAAATATATGTTAAAAAATTTTATTCAGATAAATAATTAGGGGGGAAAAGTGGGGTTTTATGCCTTGTTTCATGATAAATAGAATTGTTGTGTTAAATAGCGCACACCAAGTGTTCATTGAAATGTTCAGTTAGATTTTATGAGTTTATCATGGTATATAAAGTGTTTTTATTCTTTATTAATAAATATTTAGATTATAAAATGATGATTTGGTGTTTCTTAAGAGTTCCTCCAATGGTTTTTAGGTTAAAATACATGTGTATTTGGCTTTTGAAATTGGTTTGACAAGTGATGATGGATTGTGGCCTGGTTTCCATTTTTATGGAAAAAAAATTTGGCTTTAAGATGAGATGGAAATTGTTTAAATGGGTTTTAAAAAAACAAGTTAATGGTGTGATTTATTCCTCTTTGAAATATGGATTTTATTTTTGATAAAGGTTATTTTTGTAAGAATTTTTTTAAGGCTCATTTGGCCCCTTCATGAAAATGATGAAAATTGTTTATTATAAAAACCTTTGTAGGATGTTTCTCATGACTTGTTGACATGTAATGGTTGGTACTTCCTTGTTTTGTAATCTCTGGGTTCCATTATATGGGTTACTCGGTCAGAACCCTTTTTGATCTATTAATCTGAAGGCATGAGATTAGTCCTTTGGGAGACTCGGGGTGAGGCTAATTGTGGATTATTATTACTATATATGTCGTGATTGGATGCTCATCTAGCATCAGTTGCCTCACCCTCCTTAAATACATGATAAATGTGATCATGTAATATTTATAGAATGGTCTAAGAATGATTGTTTCAATGGTAGGTTATGGTACAGACTAGTGGATCATAGTAGGTGGATATATTGGGTTTATTATTATGGGATTTTCCCTTAGCATGCCCTGAGAATGGGTGGCCAAGTGTATTAAGAATTATTATTTCATCATGTGTGACATGTCAACGACAATGAGGTATCAATTATTGGTGTCTCCAGGATTATTCTTGATCTCTTGGGTTCACCCATGTCGATGGGATTTCAATTTCTTATAGTGATGAATGTGATGCTTATATGTATATCTACATTGTCCTTGTTGTGTGATTACTATTGTGCTTTCATGTGTATTGTTTTTCCTGGAAATTGATCATATGATTTTAGTAAGGTTTATGAAATAAATTCAAGTAAAGTGTTTTACCCTCATTGTGAAATCTAAAGAAAAATAGACATCACTCTCCCCTTGAAAATGCTAACGGCACACAAATGAAATGAATCTAGTTTTTTAATTGAATAAAGGAAATGGTTTTTAAATGATTTTTAAGTAAATTTTTTATAAAATCATACTTTCATATATTGTAGTCAAAACATGAAAATTGATTTCTCTTTTATAATAAAGCAAGTTAATTGGGAATAGGTTATTGGGCTAGCCTACAGAGTTTAAATACTCACACCTATAGTTATTTTTTATTTTTATCCCTTGTGAAGGATTCATATAGAGTTTGATCTCCTTGAGAAACTTGGGATCATTTTATTATAGAGTTACCATTAAGGTCACATGGAGTTAGTTGGTTGTCTGATTCGGTCAGTTGAGTTATTTGGTTCAGTGGAATTTTTAGTTTGTTTTATAAATAATGTTCAGTTCAATTTTATATATATGTATATTAGGTTTTCCTTTTCCTTATTATGTTTATTTACTAGTTTATATTTGGGAGAAATCATTCCATTGTCTACTATGATGATGGTCGGAACTAGTTTCCAGCACGTAGGGATCGGGACCTCCCTTTGGCCCATATCACAGATCATTTCAGGTTCCCGATTGGGGGCCTACCCAAGCTGTTCATGAAATTTCATAAGATGGTTTAAAACCATAACTAGAAACCTATTTAATTTGTGTAACAAATTTTTCTCATGAGAACCAATTGATGCATTGAGGATCTATATAATTAATAGACAATATTCCTTAACAAATGTCTGTATTGAAAAGATAACATGGATTTATCAATATTTTCCTAGATAGTCAAATAGTTCTCAGAGTAAAAACTATATGAAAAATGGTATATGGTTTAGGAAACAAACATAACCATGATAAATGATATGGATAATTAGGGAAAATTCAATGTTTAGTGATCATAGGAAATTGAATATTTCAAGGGGACTAACAAAGGAATCAAGAAATTTAATGTCAATACTATCCTTGGAAAAATAAATCAAAAACAATATAGAGAAAGAACAAGGATGGTATTAGTACAATGTACCCCAATTAGAGTAAAAATAAAGGGTTTTTTCATTGATTAATGAAAATTCTATAAAAATATCGTTTAAAAATTTCTTGAGGAAAGTATCAATTTATTTTGAAAAAACATTTATTTGAAAATAAATTTTTAAAACATAAAACATTTTTTAAATAGTGAAAATGACATTGATAAATAATTTTTAAATGGTCAAAAACATTTTTGAAAACCTTCTTAGAAAATAAGGTTTTTATAAGAAAATGTGTTCTCTGACTAAAGAGATAAATGATGTCAGGGTTTCTTAAAAAAATTAAAACATTTATTGAACAAAAGAGTGGGAAAATTGTATTATTACTTGAAAAAATTCAGGAATAACTAGAAGAGAATAAAATTAATTCTTGTATTAAACAATGATCAAATAATTTCCTCTAATGGAAATTCAAGTGCAAATAATCCGTAATAAAATGAGATTGTGAAGTAAACTCTTGAAAATACCATAACGTTGAAGTGAGAATCGATAAATGAATAGATTATGTCTTTCATAAGTATATCCACATTAAAGAGGTGTAAATAAAATAATAGATATTAAAAATTTATTACACACATAATATTAGAATAGTAATGATGATGATGAAGGACTACAAAAAATAGTAATTTAGCGACGTTTTTTAAAAACTTCATTAATTTAGCGATGTTTCCTAAAAGTGTTTCTGATTTAGTGATTATAACTTCAAAGTGTCACTAATTTAACAAATGTTTCCTTAAAATTGTGACTAATTAGGAAAGGTTTCCTCAAAAGTTTCACTAATTTAGCAACTTTTCCTTATAAGAATCGCTAGTTTAATGACACTTCTTTAGAAGTGTCACTAATTTAGGGATGTTACCCCACAAGAACCACTATTTTAGAGACGTTTCCATAGTAGCATTGCTAATTTAGAAAATTTTATTTTCAAAAGTCACTAATTTAGCGATTTTTCCTCAAAAGTGTTGCTAATTTAGCAATGTTTCCATGCAAGCATTGCTAACATAACGATGTTTCCACACAAAAGTTTCGAAATTAGCAATGTTTCCTATGAAGTTTATCTAATTTAGTGATGTTTCATCAGAATAATCATTAATTTAGTGATGTGTACAAAGAAACACTGCTAAATTTGCGACAATTTTCAAGAAACCTCACTAAAAACATATATATTTATATTGATCATTCTCCCACATCAATGTTAATATATATTTAAATATATATATGTGTGTATGTATGTATGTATGTATAAACACAAACACACATTTATATAAACATATATATAAATATATATATATATATATCTAAACACACACACAAATATATAAATATATATAAAAATATATTTATATACAAAAACACACATATATATTTTTAATTTATTCATATTTTTAAGAAAACATTTATATGTTAATGACAATTTAACCTGTGTTTTGAAACATGGTTAATTATATACATATATTTGAGTGTGTGTTTATATTTTATATTTATATTATATATATATATATTGAAATATATGTCTGTGTATATATGGTATATATTATAGGTTTATATTAATATGCATTTCTTTATATATATTTATATATATATATGAGTGCATGTGTGTTTATATTAATATGTGTGTGTGTTAGGTATATATGTAATATAAGTATATAAACAAATAAAAAGATATATAAAACATAAACATATATATATATTAATATAAATATACACTCACGCATATATATACATAAACATATATATATTAATATAAACATATAAATATGTATAATATAAAACATAAACATGTATATATATAATATAAAACATATATATATATAATATAAGTATACATACATATAAACATAACATATAAACATATGTGCGTATATATACATATATATTTATAATATAAAATATAAACATATATATATAATATAAACACATGCACATATATATATAATAAAATCTAAATTCTAAAATCTGAACACACACACACACACATATAATATTGCTTTTTTAACACTAATATATATATATATATAACATAATAAAATAAAATCTTTTAAATTTAGTCATGTTTTTAAGAAAACGTGACTACTTTAGTGACATTTTTATGAGTATTTTAAAATGAGTCTAATTTTATGTGTGTGTCTGTAAATTTAAAATTCTAATTATATATATGTACATATATATATACACACACAGACTCAAAAATATATACATATATGCATGTATATAAAAATATAAATATACATATATATTTACACACACAAACATATTTAAAAAACATATAAATAAACACAAAATATAAACAAATGCATATAAATAATATAAATCGTAAACATATATATATAATATAAAGATGTAAAATATAATATAAACATATATATATATATATAATAAATATAAACATATATATAATAAATATAAACATATATATATATATTTAAAAATAGAAAATAAATATAAAATAGAAATATATATATATATATTATAAAGCCTCATGGGAAAATCCTAGTGGTTATGCCCTATGGTGGAATTTTGGAGGTCTCAGTTTCGAGCCTCCCTATATGCAATTTGGTGGGGTTTTCTTGGTTTCTTCCCCTCCCCAGAACAATTTAATATATATATATATATGTATTATTAATATTTTGAATACACACACACATATATATATCACATAATAAAACTCATACATAAAAATGATAACAACTTCGTTGCTTAGGCGTTTAGAGAGAGATGTTGGAGATCCACGACTCAATTCCCAGTGAATTCAATTATATATAAGTCCACTACTACACATTACTGTTATGGGAGAATACGGAGTGTGCGGGTTGGGTAGTGTGGGAAAGGGAGGGGCGGGAGCAGGTGGCTCGGGATAGGGGAAGAAGGGAGGTAGCAGGCAGGGGGGCTGGGAGGAAGGACACATGCGAGTTAGAGGGGCATGTAAGGGAAAGGAACAAGGTAGTGGGTTGGTGGGGTAGAAGATAATGAGGGTAAGGGAAGGGAATGGTAGAACGCAGGTAGGTAACAAGGTATATGGATAGAGGGAGAGAGGAAGGGAAGGGAATGGAAGGGAAAAACATAAAAAATATGCATCATTTCCAAAAAACAACTTTAAAAATAAGATTTTAAAAAAATTATTACCATGATGTGTGACTTAACAATGTCAAATGAGGTACAATTTACCAACTTTTATTTACCAATGATTATAAAAATGAAGATACAAGATGTTTCACTGAATAGAAATGTTTGTAAGCGTCGTTAATTTAGCGATATTTATTTACCAACGTTTCATAAAAAAAATTTGAAAATGTGGTGCCGCTAAATTAGCGACACCTCATTTACCAACATTTTTAAGAAACCTATGTAAATAAATTAGTGATGTTTTAAAATGTCACCAATGTAAAAAAAGTGTTTCTAATTAGTGTTTTTTTGTAGTGAAGTAATATAACCTAATGAAAATAAATCAGGTTATGAAACTCATTTCCAATTAGAAATGCTTAATTTAAATTCCATTTGATGAAATAATTCAATTTAGAATTAAAAATATCATGAATAATTAATTTATAATGATATTATATGTTAAATTAGTAGTATTTAGACCATATATAATAAAATAGCAGTACAGAAATAAAATATGTCCCAAATAATGGAAAATAAGATGAAATCCCTTATTATATGGTAACTTTTGAATTGGAAGACCCAAAAGTAATAATCATAAAATAAAAAATTTATATACCATGAATATAAAATAATTAATGATATAGTATATCGAAAGGGGCATTAGGTACACCACACAAAAGAAGTAAGTGGTGTTAATGGGGTATGCCTCATAGAATGAAAAGTGAGAAAATAATCCCTGACATTTTGTTTCCTTTCAGGTAAACATCCTTCAACCTTTTATATAATGGTTTTAAACACTTCAATAAATTATTATATAACCATATTAATATTTTTTTTATATCATATATTATCTTCTTATAATATATTATTACTCGTTTGTTAGTAATCATTCATTATTTTCACTATTTCAGGTGTTAAATGCTTAGTTTCTCAAGTAGGTTTTGATTTATTACTTGTTTTTTATCATGGTTTCATCATATATATAATGTAAACCATGATATAAATATCATATATATTCATTGTATATATTTATAATAATCCATAATATTTGGAGATAAAAATTAAATTCACCATTCACGGAGACGGTAGGTTGTATGTATGCATGAACGCAACTTTCATTAATTTTTTGTATTAAATGAATGAAAATTAAATTATGTATATGTATATTATAATTCAATTTTCATATTTATTTCGTATATTTAATATATTTTTATTAAAATCATCCTTTATACATTCAATTTATTACGTGAACGAATCACATCACTTTGAGGAGGCGGCAGTCCACACTACCAAAAAAAGATGTTCTTGTGTTTACAAAAAATATAAAGAATAAGGGTATGTGTTATAAAAACTTTAAAGAAGAATAGATAAATTATAAATATGATATATAATATATTAAATTATCATTTTCATCTTAATTACCAACCATGAGAGATGGTAAAGGAAAAAATGAACAATCATCATTTCATGAGGCAATAGTTTGTTGTACACAAACAGTAAGTTCATTACTCATTAGATGAAAGTGTGTGTATGTGTAGGTATAAATAATAACATAACAACATATTATTATATTTATCATAATTATATTATTATTTAATCATGGAATAAGAATATTTTAGGAGTGGGAGATTGAAAATAAATGAAAAGATCTTGAGGAAGGATGTTACCTATTCTTTGGGTAACTCCTATTGGTTTTCACCAAAGGTATTACATGGAGAGATTTATTACAAAAGTTAGGATTATTTGATGAGGGTTTGGATTTTAAGGATCTTTTTTTGAGGATATTTTTTTGTCTAATTTTTTTTTAGGATTTTGAGGAAGTGGGAGGGGTGATTGCCTTTTTATAATGGAGGAAGAGTAGCATTTTTTATAAATTGTTTAACAAGGAATTAAAACTATGTTTTCCCTATTAAGAGTGGCTCAAATAATAAAAAATATTATATAAAATATGGGATAGGGTCTAAATACGGCCATCTAATGGATTCTGAACATATTTCTAGGTCATTTTTGGCTCTTTATTTTATGTTTTAATCCTTTGTTAAGTTAATTTTTATCTTAATCACTAAAATTTATTTTAATTACACTCACTAATAACTTTTTCCAAAACTAATCTGAACTTACTAGAATTTATAAATTATTCTGATTTCATATATTTAATCCATTATTTCCAATTTCAGTCACATAATTTGTAGAAATTAATTTAAATTTAATCCTATATATGGGATGACAAAGCGAGTTTTCAATGTAAAAATATTCAAAAGTGTGAGATGTGTTTATATCTAATTTCAATGTGAAATTGATAATAATAACCTAAATTTAATTCATTGATGTAAAATTTATATAATTAAACTTCCAAAAAATAAAAATAAAATTTAACCTTATGAATATATTACTTGAAAAAGAAATTTCAAATTAAATATAATTATTTTTTACTATTCATCAAAAAATGATACTTCATAGAAAATACCCAAAATTAACCCTATGATACTTTTAATTTTATTATTTCAAAAATAAATTTTATTTTTACATATAAAATTTATAAAATTTCTAAAAATTGTATTTAAAATAGGTTTATCTTTAAAAGGTGGTAAAAGTTTCGTTAGGAAAAAAATATTGATTATATATGAAATATTAGGTTTGTTATTATCTTTTGATTATTAAATATATTGGATGAATTTAAAAAATATTTTGATTGAATATATAATTTATTTATTAAATTAATATCACTAATTAATTTTAATTAATTTAATATATTATGATAAAACAGCCATTGGGAGAATTAAAATAAAAAATATTCTTTATATTCAATTGGTTTATATTTTCATTTCTAATTGATTGGTAACCAATGAATTTATCTTATATTTTTACAAAAAAAATATATTTTCAGAAGTTAGTTAGTACTATGCTTAATTGCTAATTTGACGGCTAGGTTATATGATATTAAATTAAATAATAATATTTTTTAATATATTGTTGTTCGGTAAGTCATAGTCTTGCATTTAACAGAATTCATCCAAGAAAGTTGTTGTCATGTGTGATTCATGATAACTTGATGTTTCATGAATTTCATGATATAGAATATATTAAATTTATTTAAAATAGTAATTGTATTTTAAAAACTCTAGATATTATATTCCCTTACACGCTTGGTGTGGCATGTCATACAGGGTATTGAATATAATGTTTTATTTTAAAAATTTGATTTATTAAAAATATTTTCACCTCCATAAAAATAATAGTCATTGCTCTTTATCTCCTTCTATTCACCTGAGTCCTATAGATGTTTTTTTCCTCACACTTTCTTGGAGAAAATTTTGTGTGAACATGTCCCCTTAATTATTCTTTTCGACTATCTTCTCTATTTACATTACTTTATACACAAAAATATTTGGTATAAAATGATATTTAATATCAATATGTTCCATACATAAATGAAAAAATAGATTACAAACCAAGTTAATCAAACATTTGTTATTATAGAACAACTCTACACCCTTATAACTCTTGATATCCTTTAGCAAGTTCACTAATCATACCAAATCCTTCCATGTACTTGTTATAGCTGTATACTTATATTTAATTATGGGTAAAGTAAACAATATATTAATTCATGAAATATTACTATGTATTATTTCTACATAGGTGAAAACAAGACTATGGGTTCTATTTTGTGTTTTTTAATCCCTAAAAGAGTCAACATCAGTATTTCCTTATAATGGACCATCTATCCCAAATCACAAGGACGTATCTTATAATCCTTAAAAGTGTTGGTTGGGTTGAATCATAACCATTCTATATTACATTCCTATATCTAATATTAAATTATATACAACTCCCACAATACATGAAATTACTTGTCAATTACATATGATAGCTTACATCAGACTACCTAACACTGATGCAGATGGAACCCTTTCCATGTTTGAGGCCTAATATTCCATTTTAGGTGCCTTATACTTGGTTAAATTGAAGTATCTATCCAATAGAGTAGAAAGAATATTACATATAGTCTTTATAAACTTCTCAATGACTTTATATTTGTAACACATTTTAGATGAAACCAAATTCATTTATTCTCTATCTCTCTCAATAATTATTCCCAATATCTTCTTAGCATGTCTAATATATTTCATTTTTTACCTTCTTGATAAATCCTATTTTAAATCAAGAATCCTTTTAATGTTTTTACCATTCATCAACATGTCATCTATATACAAAATGAGTTTGATCAAACACCTACCATCTCATTCATTCTGGTATCAATAATGATCCATGTTGCATCAAGTGAAATATTTATTATCCATGAAAGAATCAAAATTACAATTTCACTACCTTACTATGTGTTTCAAGCTAAAGAGACTTCTTTTTCAATTTATAAAACAAGTTCCATTCCCTTGAAAAATATGAACCATTGGTTGCTTCATGTAAATTTATTCATTAAAGTATCAATGAAGAAAGTTTATCTTTACATCCATCATATCATAGTGAAAATTATCATACATAACCATGATTAACACTATCTATATGGTAGAATTATTAACTACCAGTTAGAAAATATTTAATACATATATATCCTCATTCTATTAAAATCATTTTTCTACTAATATTTCCCAATTCTTACCATAAATTTATTCCATAAAAACCCCACATATTCTTTAGTTCTCTTTTCCCTTATGATAACTTAGTCGTCTCCCATGTTCTATTGGAATACAACTAACACATTTATTATTTAATTGAGCAGGCCCACTATTCAGAGTGTCTACCTCTTTTGGGCTATCTCTTTATCTATTATCCATAATAAGTAAAAAACATCATGTCATCTCTAAACCTCAGAACTAGTTTTCATACTCTATTTGATCTCTGCACTGTGAATTTAGATCAACAATATATGGTATACATATTCTAGTGATCTATCATTTGGAGATTCATTGTCTAATGGTCTAAATTATTTAGAATTCTCTAGGGCTTCAGTAGTCTAGATCACTATGGAACATATACCATTGGTCTCACTTCTGGACTACTTATGCTATAGTCAGAACCCATTAGAACTTGTTCCCTTATAGTACTCCCATTCAAATAAACTTTTACTCAGCCATTTTATTATGTACCCTAAACTTTCTTCCCGTTTAAGTTCTTGTCCCTCTATAGAACATTTTCATTGAATATAATATCCCAACTTCTAATGAATTTTCACTTGTCATCATCCTTTAAATGGAATCCAAAATCTTCATTTACATATCCCATAAAGAAACATGTCTTAAACTTTTCAAGGAGTTTATCTCTATATTTTTCATCAAAATGGATACAGTAAATACTCAAGAAAATTAAATGGTTGATAAATTTTGTTGGTTTATCAAAACAATGTTTTAATGGAATATCATATCCCAAAGGAATAGATAAAATTAAATAAACCAATTATGTTATGGTGTTCACTTCTTCTATGCTAATTTCCATAGGAATTCCTATGTGTAATCACATACTTTAATAATTTATATTCATGTTCAATTCATGCACTCTTACAAACCATTCTCTTATAATGTTCTTGGCGCAATTCTCTCTATCTTAATCCCATTATTCTGATGGAATTTCAGAATGTTTCTTTGATTATACTCACCACTATTTTTAGACCTTAGGTATTTTAACTTATGAACGTTCTACCTATCAATCATGGAATTCTATAATATTAATTATTCAAAGACATAAGAATTATGCTCCAAGTGGTAAACACATATTTTTTCAGTTTCATCATTAATAAAATATTTTTTTGTAAAATAAACCACTATAATATTTGTCCAATGATGGTCACCAAATATTTTAGTAAAATAATTTTAAATTTTTCTCTTTGGGATTCCAGCTATGCAATTTGAAGGACACTCTTTTATGAATCCCATGTATATATCATTCATATATTTTGAACTTAGTTTGATCAAGATTTATAATTTTTGTCATTATAAATTTCATATTATTCTCACTAACAGTTCTAATAGGGAATTCCATAACTCCAAATTATTGAATGTTGATATACTAGAAATTCTCAATCAATGTTATTTTTTGGTTAGATATCGGATCCCATACTTTACCCCAAATAAAAACACCAAGGATACTCTGGTCACCTTCTAAACTCCATTGGTGAAGCTAGTTCCATTAAATTCATCATCTAGTTGTCCTACGGATATTAGGTTATTCCATATCCCTGAGATGTGTCTCACATCTTTCAAATATAAAAAGACTTCATTCTTAATTCATAGATTAACTTATTATTTCAACTTGAATTACTAATCCTCTTCATATATAAAATATAATTTATTAAAATTTCAATTCATAAAATTCACCATACATACTTGATCTATCATTGAGTAGAGATATACTCTTAGTTTAATCATTGATGACTCCATGAGAATATTGACAATTTGAAACATTTTTTTTTCTTCTCTCAACTATACTCATGGAATTTAAAAATTTAGAAGTTGATATTCTAGAATATCACCTTTTGATCTTAGTAATAATTTTTTAGATTCCATCACTTCCCACATTTCTAACATTTATTACCAAGGCCTGCTAATTTACCTTTGCTTCTATCCCAATATATGTCTTATATTTTTGTAGGATTGTTTATTTGGTTGATCATACTCTTACATATGAATTGACATCTCTTATTAATGGTAATTGATGCTCCATTAATCTTGTTTTTCATTCACGATTATGTTCATTAAATCCATAAACACCAATTTAGTTTTTCCATGTGAAATACTACTTTTCATTAACATTTCATACCATGAATCCTACAGTGATGATAATATTAGAAGCAACCGAACATCATCTGTGAACTTCACCTTTGTAGATTCAACCTATACTCAGATCATATTGAATTCATTCATGTGATTTTCCACAAGTCTAAAATCTAATAGCCTCATTATGAACAACCTCAAAATAATTGTCACTTTATTAAGTGTTATTGGATTCTCATATATGTACTCTAGGTCCTTCATTAACTCCATAATGGAATTCAATCTCCATATGTTAAAGGATACATTCTATGCCAATGATATCCTGACCAACTCGAGTGTCTTCCTATACAAACATTATCATTCATCTTTTTCCATATTATCTAGTATGACTCCCATAAATATAACTTACAAATCATTTTAATTGAGATATTCCACCATATTTATTCTCTAAAAACTAAAGTTCATTTTATCAAAATTAAATATTTAGAACTTAACTTTTTATGAAACTATACCTTTTAATGAGAGTAAAATACCACTAAAAATGAAATAACATCATGGAAAGAGAATGATGTTTACCTGAGCAACCTCTGAGTGTGATTATGAGTCTAATAAAATAACCACATGATTTTACACCAATGGTAGTGAATTTTTCACAACCTAATACCACCAGATGTTGTATCACTAAATGATACATACAGTATAAAAAATCCACTTAAATAATTCTTGTAACATGGTGTATCAAAATATAAGAAACCGAAGACCCAACTCACCACACTAAATCGATCCCCAAACGAACTCAAGAAAACCCATACATCACAAGAATCTGAGTAGAAAAAATAATAATGTAAATGACACATTATTTTATATGATTCATTCAATATGTACAACATTCATGATAAAAACATTTTTTTCTTCTCTATTGAAATCTGAATTTAGAAGAATTATAATCAATTTACCCAAGTTAGATAGACATATCACCGATTAAAAGTAATATTCAATTGAATTTTTGGCATGCATTGGTGGTCCCGATTACTTATAATATGTTCTAATCGATCATTCAATTGAAATGACATATTATATTTATGATCAACTGGCCATTGATCCATAGTGATTGTAAATTTCTAGTAGAAATCAACATATAACTTCTATAAATACTGAATATTGAAAGGTTATCAGCCCTTTGGTATAAATATAGAAGTATTTAAATTTTCTGAGTATCATCTAGTCTACTAAAAAATGCACAAAAACCCGTTGGAAAATATTATCATCTAATTATTCCATCACCACAAGAGATATTCTGTAGTTGATGTCAATACCCCATGGTTGAGCTATCATTCGATTTACTCCATCCATTAAATTTACTCAAAATAGAAGTGGACTTCAAATACAAACATGTAGGCCATTGGTGGCTCAATTAATTGATCATCCACTTATAGTACCTTTTGGGATTTGATTTGATTTCCCATATGGAATTTTTTATTTCATACAAGGATACAAAAAATTAATAATTAATAAAAATAAGAAAACCTAACTAAAAATTTAGTATTTTGAAAACCTATGTGTCAAACCCCCAGTAAATATCCATATATTTAAAATTAAATAATGAAATTGAAAATTGTTTGATTGATCATAGGAAGAGAAAATGAATTCAGAAAAATGCTAATTTAATTAAAGAGATAAGGCATACCAGGCTAATTTATTTTCTGGTTAATATTACTGGGATTCAATAGAATTTTGTTTCATTCATATTTTCTATTAAAATTATGTTAACAATGATCCTTGGTCTAGTTACCCTACACAAATCCTCTGATTGAACCTTTAGAATGGTCATCTACTTGGTCAAATTGAAAAAATAGGTGACCCAAAACTCTATTTAAACATAACTAACCTAGATTGAATAATTATAATTCAAAAAATATGCCAATAAATTGATGCAATAAAATAAAACATCCCAAATCAAAGGCAATTTTCATTAAATCAAACAAAATATTGGAATTGAGAAACAAAGTTGCAGTAATCCAAAATAAGAATAGATAAATAAATATAATCCCTGATAGAACTTCTCATTACCGTAATGTCACTCGATATAAATAAAACTACTCACACATGATAGGAATGATGAGAATTAGTAGAATGGATACCTAATAAAGAATGCAGGTGAAAAACGATGTTTAAGCAGGGATCCGTAGTAGCACTCTATGATTGCAGTCATCTGTTGGCTCCCCTCTCAATCACGGTCCCTCTACTTTGTTGTTAAGGGAATATTTTTATAATTCATGAAATCAAATTCTTGGACACATAATTTATCAATAATCTTTATTTTTATAGTTCCTTGATGGAGTAATAGTGTGTAATTTTATACAATGTGTAATCCACATTAGTAACTGCATTTTTGTATCTAATCTTTCTTGAACTTTCATGATGTTTATTTGTGTACATGACAAGTAATGTACTTTCACAACATTTAATTTTTCATGACTTTAAATGGAGTTGGAGGCTCCTCCTGATGCACTCATGTCCTGTAATGAAATACACAATGTATAAAAATCTTCCTCTAGGTTCTTTCCCCTCTACATTCTCAAAAATCAAGTATTGCGGTGTGTTGCTTTTTTCCCAGTGTGAAGTGTCTTTTAAAACCTATATTCATCTATTTTTGTGGATTTTTAAAATACCTATTATATCCTTCCATAAAACATAAAACAAGTTAAAAAACAATATTTGGAAAGAAAAATAATTTAAAAACATAATTCAATATGTTAAAAAACCATAAAATACATAAATGAAATACACTTATCAGGATTATACATGTTATAAATACAATGGGAATTTGAATAAGATTTATAGATAGATTCACTAGTGTAGAAAATGATTTTTTTTAGTTTTTATACTTATTAACATCTATTAGAACATAATTTTATTGTAGGATATGTTGTAAATAAGTTTTTAACATCTACTTTTATTAACTCTTATTTTAAATAAATTGATGTGGTAGTTGTTTACATTAGTTATATAATAACTAACCTAAAAAACTCACACATCAAGGTTTTTTATATTGGTTATGAAATAACCAACATGAGAAATAATTTTTCTTAATAACTTTCTTTTTATTCATCCCCTCCACAATAGAAAGTGCGTAAAACTAGAAGAACAATCAGCAAAAAATACTTATAAATTAAACTCCAAAGCTTACAATATATATCAAAAATGAATTAAATTAAATCTAATATATTAAATTATTCACCCATTCAATTTTTAAGTGTCTCAACTCTGATGAATTATAAGGTCTAGGGTCATAAAAAAGTTACAAATTAAAATAAAATCATTTAACATGTATTATTAATAAAACGAATGAAATATTTAAGTACGGTTCATAAGGAAATATAACCATTCAGAGCTTTGTAAGCATCCTATTTGAAATTATTTCATACATAAATCTTACAACATATTATCCACATTCCATTGTGCCTTATTTTTTAGGAAAATTATTTTTAAAATAGTTTTTCAATTCAAAATAACATTTTAAAGTAATATAACCAAAATTTAGTAATTGTAATTTAAAATTCACATTTTATTTTACATATTTGATCTTAGAGATCTTCTTTTTTTGGTTTATCTAAAGAAATTTCATGCTCTATTTGAAAATAATATAAATCAAATAAATTTAAAATTCATTATAATATAAAGAAAAATTCAAAAAATTCAAAAATAAAAGTTCAATACATTCATAAAATCTTCTCACACTAAACCATGGATAGAGAATAGCCAGTAAAGAGAATTCTCCCTTGGAAAAAAACACCTCGCATAGAATGGTCACTTATCTAAAAAAATCAATGTGTGTGGTTATTATGTGAATATATATATATATATAACTTTTTGAGATATTTTTTTCATGAAATTAAAGATAAATAAATTTATCATACTGAATAATTGCATTCTTTTGAAATATTTATCAATATAAATTATTCTTTCTTCATCATTCACTATACCCTCTATAGGTGAAATAAACTATGGGTGCACAAATCCATATACTTATTTATTTTCATGCTATCATAAAATTTTATAAATATTCCTAATAAAAAACCAACATAAGTAAAAAATTTAAATAAATTAAACTAATAGATAGATTTTTTTAATTGAATTGAATGGAAAAACCTTCTTCTTATTGATGCTCAACTGATCTCCATTTACAAGATCCATGACATCATTTTTCAAAATATTTGTGGTCATAGTACATTTAAAAATTCCAGATTTAATTGGAATCTTATAAAAATCCAACAATAAATTTGAATATGTTGACAGTCTATCAACACTAGTTGAAATTGTATCTGATGTCATAGCACTTTGTATTTGTTGTTTTCTATACAGTATTTTTTTACCATTAAATTATTCCTATTAAAAATAGATAAATATATAAATTTTCAAATTGTAAAAATAATTTATTGAAAAATACAATAAAAGACAAAATATACACATTCCTTTATAGTAATATGTGAAGCAATTATATATGGTCAAACTATAAAGTGGATGATACTTTTTCCAACTTTACTCACCTCATTTGTAAGAAATGTTATTCTTTCTAATTTGTCAATAATAACCTATACAGTGACCCTATGATTTGTTATCTATATTTTTTGATAATGAATAGTATAACTAATAAAAAAATTCATCCCATATGCAATAATATGATTATGGGGAGCATCAACATATAACCCACAATAACTAGAATTCTATGGAGGATCGGTGTAGGTGTATGATAAGAAGTGGGGTTTGTAAGTAGAGATGTGTGAGTTGGATAAGTAGGAGTGGGATCTACTGGGAGAGGTGGGTTAGTGGGATCTTCTAGAGGAGGTGGAGGAGTGGGATCAATAATCTAAAACTATCTTTATATGTCTAAAAACATTCATTGTACTAAAGTAATGATGATTTCTTCCATCATCACATGAATATCCTTAACTTTGGCTTTAAAAGATTCTATTTTTTATAATAATCTCCCATTGAAGATGATTCAGAACATAGAAATTTTTTTATTGGAAACTTCTTTTTTGTTATTTTCAAATTAGCCAATTTTTGGGTTAGTGAGAACCGAACAAGAAATGAGAACCATAGGCGTGTTGGATTTGGAACAACACCCAAGTCCAGACCCACCCAAAAGAGAAACCACACCACAAAAACCAAAATCACTTCAAGGAAAAGTGAGTACCAGCATGACAACAAAATCCCTTGGCAGGCTGGGCCAAGAACCTTGTCTAGGGCCAGGTCCACCGAATAAAACACCTCAACATGCGGAACCAACAAGATAGAACTAGGAATGTTCAATCATCACCATGACCACCTGCACAATCCAAAGAATCATGGAATCCATCAAACCCAACTAAATTTGGGTCGTGCACGATGGAACATGATGCAATGGTAGAGGGAATCAAGAAAATGCAGAATCATCCAAGTGCAGAACTCTTCGACATCTGCAGTAGCTACAAACTGGTCCTAGGATGAAGATCCGGCGTCTGTAAAAGCGCCTTCATGCGTCACGCACTATGGCTTCCCACATAAACCCTACCCGATGATCCTGCACATCAGAAGAGCCGACCCGGAGACGAAGCAGAAGAAAACCAACACAGTAGAGGGGACACGAAACACAACCGTGAACAACACTTCATGGATCGAACATCGAACAAAGAAATGGGTCCATGACCTCCCATCCACGGGAGGCATCGCACACACAAATAGGATCTGGCGGACAACGCCCTCGGGGCATGCTCGATGGCAGAGTCCTCATGGAGGTGAGATCCAGGAGGAAGGTCGTCGCAATCAGTGCCACTCTGGGAGGATTCATGGACAGTGTCGGGGATATCGCAGGGTCGTCGTCGGTGAAAGGAACCAAGATGCGGCTGCTGGGTCTAGAGCTAGATCAATCCCGTCACGGGTGAAGCCACCGGCGGGTGGGATGAAGACCCTTTGTGCTTTAGTCCTCAAGATAATTCTATATGAAATATTTTAAAAAAATTGCAATGAATCACAATATATAAAAAAATTATTTAACGTAAATAAATAAACAAAGAAAACATCATACAATCCTATCAGATACAACCTTTTACTCTTTTATAAGATATTTTCCTTTTTTCTCGTCTGATCTATTTTCTATTTTTCATGTCTAGAAGGGGGTAGGAGGATCAACCTCTATAGAGACTAGAAACATGTCTCTCAGTTTTTGAAAATTTTCAACTATCATTTGTTCGTACAATAATGTATATTATCACCAAGATAAAGTATGAGGGCATACGTTTCTTGATTGTATATCCAGATAAGATCTCCTTGATTACTATGAACTAAGAACAAATAAATCATTAATAAGATAACTAGTTTAAAAAAAACTTCTAAAAGGTAACATTTAACTTACCAAAAATTATTCTTGACATCTACTTTCTACAAATTTATTCCATGTATCTTCATCTATCAGTGGATATATATCACATCGATTATAATGTTTCCTCTTCCTAAAAATTAAATCTAATGTGATTGTTGATTTAAAATCACTCCATCTCCTAGAATAAAAAGATAAAAATTTACTCACGACTCCTCTAGTATTAGTTATATCAAATTTCATATGATTAGAAGTGGTAAAAACATATATTACTATAAAAATTTAAAGATAAGTAAAATAATAACAAATGATCTTACCCAAATGGTTACCCACAAGTGAGATATTGTAAATTTTTCAACACTTATCCAATCATCAAATAAAATACTAACTTTTCTTTTAACCTAATTTGATATAAAAGTCTTGATTTTTTTTACCTCTTGCAATATCATTTTCATCAAATTATAGTGGTATCCTCTTGTCCTGACTATGAGAAACTGATAATTTTGATAAACATGTGCCACCAGATTTACCAACCCTCAAACTATTCGTTGGACCCATGGAAGTATATGTCTCTTGTAAAGAAAGATGTATCTCAGAAATGGTAACACACATCCATTCCTCCTTATAGGTACTAGTACTATCATCTCCATAAGTATGTGTTAGATCAGATGATTTATCTATCATTATAATACAAATCAAAGAAACACTCAATTAGTACATAAATATAAAAATCCAACTATTACTTACAAATGTAAAAAAAATGAAAAATTATCAAACAAAAGTTAAAGTACACTAAACATAACACATTTTTATTTATATTTTTTATAGTTAGCTAAAATTCCAGCAACATTAATGATAGATGGAATGACATAAATTAATAAAAAAAATAAAAAATTGAGTGTGAATCGTAAAAAATATCCAACCCAATAAATCATTTTTTACACACAAAAAAGTTTATTTTTTAATATACTTTTTTATAATATTTTTATTTTATTTAACATATTATATTTAAAATAATTTTTTCAAAAAAATTGAATAATAGATAAGTCATATAAGGGTAATCATGGTAAACATAAAAATAAACTAATATAAAAAATTAACTTATTAGTTATAATATGTGTTTTAATAAATAATATAAAATTAAAATATCTAATATTTTATGAAAATTTAAAATTAAATGAAAAAAACATATATTACCTATAATATTAAGAATGTACTAAAGGATTTTTTCCCCAAATTAAATTGTTGTGTTTATTTTTTATGTAACAAACCATGTCTACAATGTGAAGATAAATATTATCTATTAATATTTCCATGGATGTAGGGATCTCACACAAATCAACATCTTCATCAAGTTTATCATCACCAATATACTTTTTTTTCATGTAAAATAATAGACCACAACATATCAGAATAATGAAGAACATATAGAGTCTATTTTTCATGTGTTTCCATGATGAAAGGATCAGATGTGTATTCCAATATAATCAGAATAACTAGGGTCACACCAAATTTATCATGTATGAAACTATTTTTACTGATAGAACATTTTCAGTTAAACACTAGAACTTGAATTTAATTTAATAAACCTCCCATATTTCTTCGATGGCTCCATAATATAAACGTAATGTAAAGATTTGGTATTTATCTTTGGAACTCAAACAATGAATTACTTTTTTGAAACCCAATACACTATTATTCTGAACTACAATTATGTTGTCTTGATCTTTCATATGAAATGTATTTCCATTAATGTCAAACCCATACCATGTTATCACATTAAAACATAGACCACCCACTAATAATCTCAGTGTTTCTGATGCATTTGATCTACCAATCATAGTTTCTTTAGACCGTGGAAAAAAAATTTATAATCATTCCAAATTCACATATCTTTATTCTTTGGATAAAATTGTTTCAACAAATTAATATAAAATGGTATATATGTTCGAACAATATATATGTTATTCGAAATGTATAAACCTATCTTATTTATCTTTTAACCTATTAATGATTTTACTCTCAAACCATGTATATCCTTCCACCATAATTGAATCATTCCTGCGAAGATGTAGGCAAACTGATGTGCTCCACTGAAGACAAGTATCTTATACAAAAATATGCAACCACTCATAAACATACTTATCAATAATGGAGGTTTTAGGTAAATATGATTCTTTACATACCCCTTCAATATCTTCATATACCTTTTAAAGGGATATATACTATATAGATATATAGGTTCCCAAAGATTTACTTATCACACCAAATAAACCATGAAATGGTCCATGATATTAAAAAAATATGGAGGGAGATACATTTTCAATGAAAATTTATAGAATCTTTTTCATTCTCTAAATTGTTCAAATCATTCAGATTAATCACCTTTTTAATAATTGAATTGAAAATGTAACACACCTTCATAAAATTCATTATGACATGGATGAGAAATATTCCATGAAATAAAATTGGTAGGAGTTTTTTCATCATGACATGTCAATAATGAGATTTCATTCTTATCAACATCAAATAATTTAAAGACATTAGATTTTTTATAATTAAATAATAAACCTATGGCACTTTGATATCATGAATAAACTAACATAAGAAAATTTTTTCCATCTTGGATAATGTAAGAAAATTCGGGGGTAGGAATTTTCATCTTCCATCAGGAGTGTCAGCTAACTCGAAACATATTCCGATTGATATTAAGTCCAATCTTACATTAAATTCATCTTTATTTTCTAATTTAATATATAACAATATTCCAGTAAATCCATCATAAATATTCTTCTCTACATGAATTCCATCAATTATATGTTTGAACTCATCAAACCCAGGAAATTCTGAACCAGGCGAAAGCCTGATCCCGCAAATTTATTGAAGAAAAAGTGCAAGTAAAGACAGTAGAAAAAAAGACGTTACATTTCATCAAAGCCATAGGCACCCATCTCCCCATCATCAGATAACTCATCATCAGGTTCAGATGACTCCCATTCAGAAGACTCGTATTTTCGCATCATCTGAAGATACATGTTTTTCTTCCGAAGCATTTCTTCAGAGAATTTCTCCTTGATTGGCCGCTTCCCACTGGGCCCTTTGTCCCTCTTCGGGGACCCTCCTCTTTGTTTTCCACTGTACCCATTTACAATGACAGTTTCTTGTGACCCTACATTATTGTGTGCAGACCTTGTCACCATTGATTTGGGTAGGTCCGTATAGTCTCTCCTTGGATTCCTCCTGCTCTGAGTTTTTTCCTCCACTTCCATTCTTAGGGTCTCATGAATTCCATTCTTAAAAGTATCCCTGTAGGATGTTTTGTTACTGTGGGGCCCTTCTACATATTCAGATCTATCCCACCACTTCTTTTTATGGGCCAAAGGAGGATTGAAATTTCCATCCTTCCCACCCTCCATTTGAGGTATCATGATTGTGTCATCATCACAGGGGCTTTAACATTCCTCACTCAATCCGCATAGGCTAACATTGCCCTCTTTCTCTCCAACTTCCTATTCCATATCAATCTCCTTTGCCTCATTTTCTTCAACATCAACTAGAGCTACAAATTTGTTTATAGAACAGTTAAACAATTCATTAGGATTTACCTGCACCATGAAATCAGGTGTTTTCCTCTGTTCAGACACCAGTTCCACAGGTTTAGAATTGTCCTGCATCAAAGAAAACCCCCTGCCAATGTACTAAAAGTAAGTGTTTGATCTTTTGAACTCATCATATCTCCCATATGGAAGCTCAAAAAAATATTGATGATTTCATCCAAATATTTATATCTTTACTATATTTTTGTGTCTTTCCAAATTTTACATCAATGGTTTTCATCCTCTCAAAATATTGACCAGTAAACAAATATTTTAGAAAAATATAAAATTCTAGTGATCCGTTGAATGCCTTTTATAGTATTTGATTATAGTGATACATAGAGAAAATCATTCAATGACCCATGTATACTATTTTTCTCTCATGATTTAATTGATAATATGACGTCTTTTTCATAAATCTGGGAAGCTTTATTCCCCTTAACACTATATCCAGACAAATTTACATATGATGGGAATTCATTTATAGTGAACATAATCACTAAATGCAGTTGAAAATATTAATTTTTATAAGAATAAAACACCTTAATACCTTTCTACTATAAAATATTCAAATCATAAATTAATGGTGATAAGAATACATGAATATTATTTATAGGTAGTTTTTGTCTAGAGATCATTAAAATCAACATGAAATATTTTCACTTCATAAAAAATTCATGAGATAAGTTGTAAATCTCCAATAAAATAGGCCATGATCTATGTGTGATACTAAGGATTCAATATAGATTCATTTCATCCATGCTCAACCCAATTCTAAGATTTCTAACTTCATTTTCATGTTTAGGGAACTAGTTATTAATTTTTTTCCACTGGGGATATTTAATTGGATTTCATAATTTTCTATCACATATCTAACCATATTCTTACCATATTACCCTTTTTACATCATATGGATTTTCAAACAAACATTTCAAATGAGTAATTATAGGAAGATACTAAAATTATTTAGTAGGGATCTCTATAATTGCTAAATCATCTTTTGATTTTTCTTTTATCTTATACCATGATGTCCCACATTTAGGACATCCTGAAAAAATTCTTAATCCTTCCTATATAGAAAATATTCATTTGAGTTGGAATTTATTCTCTTATACCCTAATCATATAAGGAATAATATTGTCCTTCACTTTATGATATGAATCTAGAATCTAATTTCCTTTAGGAATAATTTATTTCAATAATTTTAGCCACTCAATAAATCTTTTGTCACTCCATCCATGTAATGCCTTCAAGTTAATCAATCTTAACACCAATGATAAAACTATAAATTATATATATCCCAAATTCAATGGGTATTCAAAATCACCATATAGATTCTCAATTATCAATTCATTCCAATTTTCCTCCAATTCAATATCTAAAATTATTTCTTCAATTTGATCAAACTAATCATCTTACAATTAATCATAATCAATACATCTAAAATTCTTTATAGTTTCACCATTCCAAATCCAGGGGTTATAACTCAAATTAAAATGATGAAATATTATATGATATTTGATCACTCTGATTTTCAAATTCTTTATATTTTAACATTTCAGGCATGTCTTTGTTTTGAACATTTCATTTAGAAAATTCCAAAACAAACATCAACACCTTCCTCATATTCATCGCTTATTCAAAGTAATGTAATCCAAATTCAACTCATTATTATCTATAATAAGTATGAAATAAAATATTTTTAAAAGTATATAGTGATGATAAAATTGATTTATAGGGTTAAATAGTATATTATTTCAAGGATAATCAAGAATACATTATTCTGTTATAATTAATTAGAAAAATGTTTCTAGGATTTTCAATGATAGTGAATATAATTTTTAAAAAGTTAATAACATATATTATATATGAAATTGAATGTAAGTTGGAATGATAATGTAATCAAATTCAAAATGAAGGAAATAAATTTTTATCCCTCGATTGTAAAAGTGAGTCTTACTAATAAATTAAAAATAAATAGAATTCTTAGAAAAGGTACTAAATATCCCAAAATATCAAGTGAATATTTCATTGTATTGAAAGTTAAAAAATGATCCATAATATAATATCTTTATTGTAAATAATGAATTTGTTGAATATAAGATATTAAGTATAAAATTACTATAAGTAGTAGTTTTTAGAAAAATAAGATGGAGGTTGTAGTTAAGATAGTCACAGAGAACAGATTTTATGCATTAATAGTACCTATATATATTATGATAGTAAAATAAATTTTCATGACCAATCTAGTAATAAATTAATAATATATAATTCAGTAGGGAAACATCTTACATTTTTTAAGAAGCATAAATGGAGCTGAAAGATGTGTTTTTGTAGACACTTGATCTTACCATTGAAAATATTGAGTTTAAGATATGTAGATGAAATTAGAACTTCTCATTAGTATATTTTTTAGTAGGGTTAGTCTATTAAAACACTAATTTTATGGGAACAATGGTGAATGATAATCATAAATTAAAACCAAATTAATATATCTCTCTCATAAAAGATGTTTTTATATTATAACTGACATGTTATATAAGAAATATCATTCAAATACCATAATCAATTAGTTTAAAAAATCACTTTTGAGGAATATTCAAATAATTATCAACCATGTTTACCTTTCTATAATGAAATCATATTGATCGATGAACTAGTTATCCTTTACTTTATCTGACTAATATTATTATAAATCCACCCATATACATGGATTATAAATTTTAATTTTTTTATGATTTTTTTCTCAAAAATAATTATAAGGTAATTATAATGTGTGGAAATTTTATTACCCATTAGAAATATTATTTGAATGAATTTGTGCTATAATTTTCCTTTTCCCTCCTATCGAAGATATTATTTAAGGACCACTACCTTTTTAAAAAAATGGGTCTTCTCAAAAATGAAAGGAAGAAGTTTGATTTGATTGAGTTAATGAATATTTTCTAGATGAGGATGAGGTCATTCAGGCCTATTAATTTGATACCTCATTTCACAACATTATCCAAAAAATATAGAAACACAAGATATATTCCCTCCCTATTATCATCCATAATCAATTTCCCATAAGTAATTGAATCTGTATGTAAATTATGTTTTTTAGTTCATGATAGAGTTAATTTATATCATCTGCGCTATAATATATTGGATATGAAAAGATTCATTCGTACAGAACTAATTAAAAAATATATTCCATTAAAACATTTCTAAATAAAAAATAAAAATATATAATCTTATTAAATTATAAAAAATATATATAATGATATCCATAAAAATATATATGAAATTTAGACATACAGGAAAATAATTATCATTTGAAAAAATGAAATTACGAAGGATCAATATACCTGAAATAATTAATATGAGTTCTTACACAATGGGTTGACAAATGGTAGGATGTGATATAAAAATAAAAATATAACAAACTAACTAAGAATACAATTCAATATGGAATCCAAACTATTTTTTCACTAACCCAAAGTGAAAGGGCTTCCGACAGAGTTCTTATTCAATATATATCATGAAGAAAAAGGTAAATAAACCTTAAATTTCACCGAATTTGGGTTCCAATAACATTAAAAAATGAAATAATCAAACTAGAACACTAAAAATGTAAAAACCATTGCATAGAATCAATTTTACAAGAAACCATTAATGTATTGACCAAAAGAGAGGATCGATAATGCCTCAGGCTTACTTAAGATATGAGCATATCTATATAAGAATGTACAATGATGAGGATGATGAAACTAGAGAGTGTATGAAGATGTTAATGAGACACTTGATCAAAAAATAGAGGGATAGGGTTTCCACACTATGGGATGACAAAAGATATGAACAACAATTTGTGAGGCTTAACTGATTAACGAGAAGATCGGTATTCAATTTAAAATGATAATGTTGATGAAACCTGAGGGTATATAAAGATCATAATGCAATATTAGAGTCCATCAGATTGATGAAATGTGGGTTAGGGCTTCCATGTGAGAAAAATGTCATGGCTATCAAGATAATGAAATAAAATGAGATGAATCTACCCAAAAATTCATAAAATTTTAAACGAAATATAATTTCATTTAATTAATAACTGTTATTAAAATCCATGAAAAGTGTGATATGATAAATACTTTTTTACTAGTGATTATTAGGTAGGCCTTTTATTATGGGAAGCCATATAAATATTATGGGTGTTTTTGGTACACCTTCAATGATATGATCATAAAATATGTACTTTATGAATGTTTGAAGGATGAAAAATAAATTATTGGGAATTTTGGATCTCAATGTAATAAATTTATAATGTATTGGTCATAGGATAAACTATTGAATACCTTTTGGGGTTGAGAATACCTTATTGATGGGTCTATTTAAAGAGATTCATGGGTGATAGTTTATGATGTTCATGGTTTAGATAAATCGTAAAGGTATTTGGGAAAGTGACTCTCATAGACCATGGGATTTTCGTTTAAATAGGTAAATTGCATAGAATAAGTTATTGTCCATAAGAATAGATCCTTATATGGTTTTGAAACCAATAATATAGTTTTACTATATTTAGGTCAAGGGACACCATTAGCGATGGGTTCACCATGTGTGTTTAGAGCTTGGTTGGGTGAAATTCAAGAATCAGGATTTAAAATCACAATGAAAGTTATTGGTTTAATTATTTAAGTGGAAAGGAGAAATATAGTATAGATTATATGAGGCCTAGATATATGATTTTTCTATGGGAATATGTTATCTCTAATTGGTTTAGCTTTCCATAACTTGTGAGTCAGATTACAAGGTGACGTATTTAGCCTATAATATAATTGGGAAAAGAGTGAATATAATCGGTATTATTTATGAATTCTAGAATGAATAATCCCTAATTTTAGTGATATTAGATGTGGGAAGATCTATATGTGTGGATACTATATGAGATCTAGGAATGTGATGGAAGCTAATTATACACTAGGAATGTGTTAGATTCTAACGAATGGCTAATAGTAGGTTGTTTGATTCCATATAGATGAATCTATTATGATTTATCCTAAAAATGATTTTTTATAGTTATTCATGAGGTAGTTATTCCAAATGGAATGCTTCATGATATTCCCTTCCTTAGATTTAAATGCATGTTTTAAGAAACTGGGCTGTTATAAATCTCATCCACGATTTAGATACTCTTCTTAAGAAAGTGGTTCTCAGAAAACCCCATACATAATTTGGATTCACTTCTTGAGTTTGGGGGGTCATGTTACACCCCTCTAAGTATTATAATTCTCTCCATAATAGTTTTCTGTAACGCCCTGACCCCAGCTACCCAGAGTCGGTGCATTACTTCGTAACATTGGCATGATCACAAGAAAGATCAAATCTCGAAAGACCGATTGGTTTAGTAGCCTTGGAAACACTAGATATATTCATAAAGTTTTACATTACATTTCAAAGTGAAAAACTACTACAACAACAAAGTCTTCATATCCACACTATTAACCCCTCATAATATCCCTGCAAGTCAATCATAATTTACTTCTTCACTACCTGGGAAAAATAAAACAAAGAAAAGGGGTGAGCTCAAATTCCCAGTAAGGATAACAATATAGCGGAACATTCAAAATAAGCATAAACATTTAAGGCAATGAATTACAAAAACAAAAGCCTTTTAAACATGAACTTCAACATAGTATGGCAAAAGTAAAATGAAATAATGCCATTTACTTATTCACATGGATATTCTACTAATCGAATAATCACATGCAAAATCAATAACCACTTTCATAATGTTGGAATGCATAATGCCAGACTATCATAACCACATAGCCAAGGCCTCGTGCCAAGACTAAAAATAAGATTTTGTCAAGGCCTTGTTCCAAGACACTAGTTTGTCTCATGAGACCTACCGATGCATCGAGGAGCTATAGCGGGCTCCACCCGTCACTTATTAAGTCCAATGCATTCCCATATGAAAAGGTTTAAACATAACATAAACATTCGTATTAAAACTAGCATACGAAATGTCAATAATTTCACCATAAACTATGAATGGTATAAAAATAGCACATCCATAGTCAAACATATCACAAAACCTTCAATACAATATAAGAAGTTTTGTATCATAATAAATCAACTTCAAATAATCTTAAAATCCATCAAAGGATGTTGACGTAGATGAAATCAAAATTTTTTTTAATGAAATATCTCCTTTTATTTTGAAATCATTTAAGATCCATATAAAATAAAACATTTTCTTTGAAAATATTCTTATAAGCTTGTAAGTAAAGCTTTGAAGATTTTATAACGGCGTAAAATAACCGCACCCGCCGTATAAGTTAAAAAAACATTCTTACCTCAATTCTGTCGAAAAGGTTAAAAAGGACCTTGTTTTGAAAATGACGGAAAGATTCCTTTATAAACCTCTTATAAAAAGTCAAACAAGGGTATAAATGACTTTAACCCATATTCTTGTAAATAGTAAAAATGTTTTGAAATACATTTTTAAGAAACATGGATGTGGATGATAAAGATATCCCAGTAGATTATTACGTATAAACAACCTCGGATAATGAAGAGATTGTGAAATAACCCTTACCTTGTACTTTTCCTTGGTTGGGGTAGGTTAACCTCCTGTATAATGGTGAAATAATTTTTATTAAATTATAAAAGAATAATATATATTAATATGATATCATATATGATCTTTTAATATTGATTTGATAATATCTTAGTATTATCGTCGTTTCGTGTGTTAACTTACTCATTTTCTTTTATATGTTTTGTTACATAAGTCATGTTTGTTGTATCTTATTCGTATCCAGAATGATATCAAGTCCTTAAACATCATTTTTAAATCATTAAATGATAATTATACTTGAATGGATACGATGGAGAATGAATCTCATCGCGTTCGTGGAGACGGTAGTCCGTACGTACGCACGAACGCTACTTCCATTTAATTTTTATTTTAAAAGAATCGAATCCAAATGATACATAGGTATATTACTATTCCAGTATAATATAATATTTTATATATGTTACTTAAGTTCATTAACACCATCCTTTATACGTTCCATGTGTGGTATGAACGAGTCATATCATTTTAAGGGGGCGGTAGTCCGCACTTCCTCAAATGAAATTATCGTATGTATATACAACATGAAACGAATAATGGTATGAAATAAAATGGAATTACAGAAGCTTATATATAAAATATATATCATTAATATCATATTTAATTACAGTTCCATCATAATGGCCACCATGAGAGGCGGTAAGATGTATTTGAACAATCATCGTTTCGTGAGGCGTTAGTTTTCCATCCACAGAAACATTATGTTCATCATCCATTAGATGGAGTTGTGTGTATGTGTTGTTTGAATCCTTCTTATAACAACATCCTAGTATATTGAGGATACTGGTTTTGTTACAAATGAAAGGAAATAAAAAGTGTTTGGGGGTTGGAGAAGCAAAATAAATGAAAATAATTTAAGAGAAATCGTTACCTTTAATTTAGGTAACTCACTTTGGTTGGAACCAAAGGACTTCTTGAAATGCTTTCTGCCTAAGGGTAAGCTTTAAGGAGGAGGAGAGGGATGTGGGGAGCTTAGTTGGGTAGAGTTTGGACGAGCCAAGTGGCTTGAGAGGTGTGAGGAATGAGTAGAAGTGGTCTCCTTTTATAAGGGAGAGGAGGGGCTCTTTAGGAAAGTGTGAAAGTATTACTTTATAATATATTTTTATTCGGTTTATAATGGTCCAAAAATCATTGAGTTCGAAGATAAGATGACTCATATTCTAAATAACATCAACCAATAATAATTGTACAGGTTTTAGATAATATTTTAATCATTATAATCTTATTTATTTAAATGATTTATTAATGAGGTAAACATTGCATCATTATTGTGTCATTAATAATTTAAATTATTTGATGTATAAAAATTATAAATAAACTATCATTATGTAGGAAATCTTTTTATCTTTCTAATGAATATTTATAATCGAAAATCCAACATGTATAACCCTATGTAAAAATTGTTCTTCTAAAAGATGTAAGCTTATGCCATTTTTATTTTTATTTTAACTTTATTAATATAATGTGTCATTATCACTTACAAGTGGATCAATGGGGTCCCAAAACAGACCCAAATATGCCCATGGTCGACCATGTATCAACCAATAGGGTTAAGACATGTTTTAGGGTAATTTAGTATTATTATAATATTATTTTTTTAACCCTTATTTACCGGATTTACCCTTTAACCATGGTAAATAAAATATTTACCGCAGTAATTATTCAAAATGTGTAAAAATAAAAGTTACTTATTTACATAATTTGGACATCCTGATTCCAAATATGGAATCCATTTTCCTAAATTCAAAACACAGAAGTGGCAGAAATTAATTTAAAATTAATTCCCGCTGTCAAAACAAAAAGCGTGTTTTTAGGAGGTAATAACTATCAAAAGATTGACACTTGTTTATGTTTGGTTTAATTGTAAAATTATGTCCAATGACCAACATTATATTAAATGGTAAAAATATATTCTAAATATACTTTAAAACCACTCAAATTCACAATTTATCACTATTAATTATTTTGATTAAAAAAGTTGTTTTTAATTAAAATTTAGTAATTTTCACTATTCATCAAAATATGAAAGTTATCCGAAATGCACCAAAATTTCACCCTAGGATAATTTTGATATTCCGAATCCAAAAATGAAGTCCATTTTCAAATATAAAATATATATAATTTCAAAAAAGTAGGTATTATTATTCACAACGGCTAGTTTAATTAGTTGTGGTGTGTGTTAGAACTCGAGGTTGCGTACAACACACGCTATCGCATTATTCGAAGGGAAACGTACCGTGGAAGCTTGGGGTGTTACATTCTCCCCTCCTTCAAATAATTGCGTCCTCGCAATTTCTAGAATACTTATTACATGAAAATACTCGGGTGGTTCTTCATCATAAGTTCCTCGGGTTCCCACGTTGCCTCTTCCATCTTATGGTTTCTCCACAAAACTTTTACCAGACGCGTCGTCCGGTTTCTCAGTACTTGTTCTCTTGTATCAAGAATCCTGACGGGCTCTTCACAATAGGAAAGATCAGGTTCCAATTCTAATTCCTCATAGGTGAGTACATGCGTTGGGTCAGGCATGTATTTTCTCAACAGAGATACGTGGAACACATCGTGAACTTTGGAGAGACTTGGCGGCATTGCCAATCGGTAAGCTACAGTCCCAATTCGTTCTAGAATTTCGAAAGGTCCGATGTACCTGGGACTCAATTTACCTTTCTTACCAAAACGTATGACTCCCTTCCATGGAGATACCTTTAGGAAAACATGATCACCGACCTGAAATTCCAAATCCTTCCTTCGATTATCGGCATAGCTCTTCTGCCTACTTTGAGCTGCTTTGATGTGATTTTGGATTACCTTCACCTTTTCCACCGTTTCCTCCACCAGTTCTGGGCCTACAAGTTTTCTTTCACCAACGTCATCCCAACAGGTTGGTGTACGACATCTCTTTCCGTATAACGCTTCATATGGTGCCATCTGAATACTCGAATGGAAGCTATTGTTATAGGAAAATTCTACTAGTGGTAAATATTGATCCCACATACCCTGAAAATCAAGTGAGAAAGATCTCAACATGTCTTCTAAGGTCTGAATAGTCCGTTCTGATTGTCCGTCTGTCTGAGGGTGGTAAGCAGTGCTCAAATGAAGTTCAGTATCCAGGGATTTCTGAAGACTTTTCCAAAATCTTGAAGTAAAACGGGGATCACGATCAGAAACAATCGATAGGGGAACTCCATGAAGTCTCACAACTTCATTAATGTATAGTCTTGCTAGACGTTCCAGGGGTAGATCTTCTCTTATAGCACGAAAATGTGCTGACTTGGTAAGACGATCAACAATAACCCATATTGCATCGTTCCTTCTAGGAGTCTTTGGTAGCCCCATGACAAAGTCCATCGTAATATTGTCCCATTTCCACTCAGGTATGGGAAGAGGTTGCATGACTCCTCCAGGCTGTTGCCTTCCAGCTTTCACTTGTTGACAAACCATACATCTTGACACAAAATCAGCAATCTCCCTCTTCATGTTGTCCCACCAAAAATGTTCCTTCAAATCTCTATACATTTTGGTGCTCCCAGGTTGTATAGAGAAATTGGAACTATGAGCGTCATCCAGCAATTCCCTTTTTAGATCAGGTATATTGGGAACACAAAGTCTCTTCCCGAATTTCAAAATTCCATCTTCATACACAAAGTCTCTCAATCTCCCATCATTCACGGCTTTAATCTTCTTCTGAAATTCTTCATCATAGGTCTGGGAACTCTTAATCCTTTCTAGTAAAGATGGTTTGGCAACCATTTGAAAAAGCATTGATGTTTCACCTTCCCTGGTTATTCCCATGTCCATCTTCTCTAGATCCATGAAAATTGGATCCCTTTCAATTCTCATCATGTTCAGAACTCCATGGTCTTTTCTGCTCAAAGCATCTGCTACTTTGTTTGCTTTCCCCGGGTGGTAGTATATCGTGCAATCATAATTCTTGAGTAATTCAAGCCATCTCCTTTGCCTCATGTTGAGTTCTTTTTGTGAGAAAATATACTTCAGACTCTTGTGATCAGTATAAATCTCGCATTTTTCACCATAGAGGTAGTGCCTCCATATCTTCAAAGCAAAGATCACAGCTGCTAACTCAAGATCATGAGTAGGATAGTTTTGTTCATGAATTTTCAATTGTCGTGATGCATAGGCAATAACTCTATCATTCTGCATAAGGACACAACCAAGTCCTTTCTTCGATGCATCACTATAAATAACGAACCCATCATTCCCCGATGGTAGAGTCAATATTGGAGCATTGACTAATCTTCTCTTCAGTTCTTCGAAACATTCTTCACACTCTTTTGTCCAAACAAATTTAACCCCTTTACGTGTGAGCTTCGTTAATGGGTTATCCAATCGGGCAAAATTCTGGACGAAACGTCGATAATAACCTGCCAAGCCAATAAAACTACGTACCTCAGTTATACTCGTAGGTGCTGGCCATTCTTGGATTGATTTGGTCTTAGAAGGATCAACAGAGATTCCATCTTTAGAGACAATATGGCCAAGAAAAGAAATCTCCTGAAGCCAGAATTCACACTTGCTAAACTTTCCATATAATTCATGCCTCCTCAGAGTCTTCAAGATAATGCGCAAGTGATTTTCATGATCTTCGTAGGTTTTGGAGTATACCAAGATATCATCAATAAATACCACCACAAATTCATCGAGATACTCCTTGAAAACTCTATTCATCAGATCCATGAATACAGAGGGTGCATTAGTCAATCCAAACGGCATTACAGTAAACTCGTAATGCCCGTACCTGGTTCGAAATGCTGTCTTCGGAATGTCTTCCTTCTTTACACACAACTGATGGTATCCAGATCGAAGGTCAATCTTTGAAAAGTATTGAGCTCCATGCAGTTGGTCAAATAAATCATCAATACGAGGTAGGGGATACTTGTTCTTTATCGTTATAGCATTGATCTCCCTGTAGTCGATACATAACCTCATAGATCCATCTTTCTTTTTAACAAAAAGAACAGGGGCTCCCCATGGAGAAACACTAGGGCGAATAAATCCCTTATTACTCAACTCCTCTAGTTGTTTCTTTAGTTCGACTAACTCTACAGTGGCCATTCTATAAGGGGTCTTCGATATAGGCCTTGATCCAGGAATCAAATCAATGGAAAACTCAACTTCTCGTTCTGGAGGATGTCCAGGTAAATCTTCCGGAAATACATCTACAAATTCTTTCACAACTGGTACATCCTCTATTTGAACATTACTTCCCTCACCGACAGTTATTTCATTCTCTTCCTCCCCAATAATTGAATTAAGTTGAGCTACTGGGGGTAGATCTAAATAAGAATTAGGTGGTGACGATTCTGCTCTAAAAATAAGGTGTTCCTTATCATTATCATCAAGAATCGTAACCTCTTTCTTCTTACAATAAATCTTCGCATCATAGTCCGAAATCCAGTCCATACCGAGGATTATATCAAACTCAATCATAGGTATGACGATGAGATCAGCAGATAAAGAAAATTTATGTGCTCTAATGGGGACGGATTCACAAAACTTTGTTGCAACGATACTTCCCTTAGGAGTTTTGACTGACAACTCCCTTATTAAATCAAATTGGAAATATCTAATTTTCTTAGCAAACTGTGAAGATATGAAATAATGCGATGATCCAGAATCAAATAATGCATTTGCTAAACTTGAGGAAACCATTAAATTACCTGCCACCACGTCTTTCGGAGCTTCTACCTCAGCAGTAGTGATAGCATAAGCCTGGCCTTGATCCCTTGGCCTTTTCTGAGGTAAGTTCTCCTGACGCTTAGGACATGCATTTTCATAATGCCCCATCTCCCTGCAATTGTAGCACTGAACGTTGGTAGCTTCCTTCTTCCCCTTGCAATCATGAGCTTGGTGGCCTTTTTCACCACACTTGTAACAGACTCCCATTCCCTTCAGGCAAGCACCGGGGTGTTTCTTCCCGCATTTACCACAAGATGGATATTCAACCTTTCCCTTCTTCCCCTTATTTCCATTCCCAGATTGATCAGCAGGTCTCTTCTTCTCTTGCTTCGCTTTAAAGTCATAAGACTTAGAGAATTCCTTTTCGGTCTTGATAGCACATGAGACAATGTCTTCGTACGATGAAAAGGATTGTGAGACTAATGCTCGACGGAGAAATGGTTTTAACCCATCAAAGAAATGATCAATCTTACTTCTTGGGTTGTGTATATAATCTCCAGAATACCTCGCTAACCTTGTAAAGTTAGCCTCATACTTTGTGACATTATCATCCTCCTTTTGTCTCAGACTTAGAAATTGCCTTTCCATATCCGCTCGATGGTCGCGAGGGAAGTATTTTTCTAAAAACAGATCTTTGAACTCCCTCCATTCCATATTTGATACTTCATCATCTTCCTTCATGTTTTGAATCAATGACCACTATTTATCAGCATCTCCAGTGAGGCGGTAAACTGCCATGATAACTTTTTCCCTTTCACTGCTCCCCAAAGCCTGAAATATTTTCTCTAGGGAAAATATACATTGCTCAGCTACTAATGTATTTGTATTCCCGTTGAAAGTTGGTGGTTGTTGCCTCATGAATCGATCTAACATTGATCCTCCACGCTGCAGATCAGGGTGCTCCATACGGGTAAGGTTATTATTCATAACCTGAGTAAGTTGTCCCAGTATGGTGATTAGCTGATCGGCACCAGTTGCATCACCAGCCCCACTATAATTATCTTGAGCAGGAGGGCAATCCCTACATGGAGTGCGTGCATTGATACGGTTTCCATTTCTTCCACTAGGCGCCATTTCTAAACAATGGCATAAACTAGATCAGTTTATGAATCAAAATACATAATCCCATACTTATAAAACACTTAACATAAATTGAACTATTTATGGATATAATCCATAATCATAAAAATGTTTTCTTTGAGGAAGTATATACTCATAAACCCTTCATAATGATTTGTAAAGAAAATGAGAGTTATCCTAAGAATATCCCCCGGGAGTGTCGTAACCAAGAGTGCAGCAAGGCCCGTTGTCATGCACCAGTTCCTGTTCGAGTCTAGCTCAAAGCGGTGTTTTCGGGTTTTACCCCTAGGTACATCTGTGCCAGAGCCGCCTCTACCTGCTCGTATCCAGACAGGGATGTATTGCTCGGAAAACTCACAAAATCTCTACATTACCAAAATTCTAGGAAGTTATTCTATACTAATCCTCAAAGTTCATCTTAGGTCTACGTGCTCTAATCAGAGTTTATCTAAATCTAGCTTCCAAGGTTTGTACTAAACTTCCTTTGATACCAACTGTAACGCCCCGACCCCAGCTACCCAGAGTCGGTGCATTACTTCGTAACATTGGCATGATCACAAGAAAGATCAAATCTCGAAAGACCGATTGGTTTAGTAGCCTTGGAAACACTAGATATATTCATAAAGTTTTACATTACATTTCAAAGTGAAAAACTACTACAACAACAAAGTCTTCATATCCACACTATTAACCCCTCATAATATCCCTGCAAGTCAATCATAATTTACTTCTTCACTACCTGGGAAAAATAAAACATAGAAAAGGGGTGAGCTCAAATGCCCAGTAAGGATAACAATATAGCGGAACATTCAAAATAAGCATAAACATTTAAGGCAATGAATTACTAAAACAAAAGCCTTTTAAACATGAACTTCAACATAGTATGGCAAAAGTTAAATGAAATAATGCCATTTACTTATTCACATGGATATTATACTAATCGAATAATCACATGCAAAATCAATAACCACTTTCATAATGTTGGAATGCATAATGCTAGACTATCATAACCACATAGCCAAGGCCTCGTGCCAAGACTACAAATAAGATTTTGTCAAGGCCTTGTGCCAAGACACTAGTTTGTCTCATGAGACCTACCGATGCATCGAGGAGGTATAGCGGGCTCCACCCGTCACTTATTAAGTCCAATGCATTCCCATATGAAAAGGTTTAAACATAACATAAACATTCGTATTAAAACAAGCATACGAAATGTCAATAATTTCACCATAAACTATGAATGGTATAAAAATAGCACATCCATAGTCAAACATATCACAAAACCTTCAATACAATATAGAATTTTTGTATCATAATAAATCAACTTCAAATAATCTTAAAATCCATCAAAGGATGTTGACGTAGATGAAATCAAAATTCTTTTTAATGAAATATCTCCTTTTATTTTGAAATCATTTAAGATCCATATAAAATAAAACATTTTATTTGAAAATATTCTTATAAGCTTGTAAGGAAAGCTTTGAAGATTTTATAACGGCGTAAAATAACCGCACCCGCCGTATAAGTTAAAAAAAACATTCTTACCTCAATTCTGTCGAAAAGGATAAAAAGGACCTTGTTTTGAAAACGACGGAAAGATTCCTTTATAAACCTCTTATAAAAAGTCAAACAAGGGTATAAATGACTTTAACCCATATTCTTGTAAATAGTAAAAATGTTTTGAAATACATTTTTAATAAACATGGATGTGGATGATAAAGATATCCCAGTAGATTATTACGTATAAACAACCTCGGATAATGAAGAGATTGTGAAATAACCCTTACCTTGTACTTTTCCTTGGTTGGGGTAGGTTAACCTCCTGTATAATGGTGAAATAATTGTTATTAAATTATAAAAGAATCATATACATTAATATGATATCATATATGATCTTTTAATATTGATTTGATAATATCTTAGTATTATCGTCGTTTCGTGTGTTAACTTACTCATTTTCTTTTATATGTTTTGTTACATAAGTCATGTTTGTTGTATATTATTCATATCCAGAATGATATCAAGTCCTTAAACATCATTTTTAAATCATTAAATGATAATTATACTTGAATGGATACGATGGAGAATGAATCTCATCGCGTTCGTGGAGACGGTAGTCCGTACGTACGCACAAACGCTACTTCCATTTAATTTTTATTTTAAAAGAATCGAATCCAAATGATACATAGGTATATTACTATTCCAGTATAATATAATATTTTATATATGTTACTTAAGTTCATTAACACAATCCTTTATACGTTCCATGTGTGGTATGAACGAGTCATATCATTTTAAGGGGGCGGTAGTCCGCACTTCCTCAAATGAAATTATCGTATGTATATACAACATGAAACGAATAATGGTATGAAATAAAATGGAATTACAGAAGCTTATATATAAAATATATATCATTAATATCATATTTAATTACAGTTCCATCATAATGGCCACCATGAGAGGCGGTAAGATGTATTTGAACAATCATCGTTTCGTGAGGCGTTAGTTTTCCATCCACAGAAACATTATGTTCATCATCCATTAGATGGATTTGTGTGTATGTGTAGTTTGAATCCTTCTTATAAAAACATCCTAGTATATTGAGGATACTTGTGTTGTTACAAAAGAAAGGAAATAAAAAGAGTTTGGGGGTTGGAGAAGCAAAATAAATGAAAATAATTTAAGAGAAATCATTACCTTTAATTTAGGTAACTCACTTTGGTTGGAACCAAAGGACTTCTTGAAATGCTTTCGGCCTAAGGGTAAGCTTCAAGGAGGAGGAGAGGGATGTGGGGAGCTTAGTTGGGTAGATTTTGGACGAGCCAAGTGGCTTGAGAGGTGTGAGGAATGAGTATAAGTGGTCTCCTTTTATAAGGGAGAGGAGGGGCTCTTTAGGAAAGTGTGAAAGTATTACTTTATAATATATTTGTATTCGGTTTATAATGGTCCAAAAATCATTGAGGTCGAAGCTAAGATGACTCATATTCTAAATAACATCAACCAATAATAATTGGACAGGTTTTAGATAATATTTTAATCATTATAATCTTATTTATTTAAATGATTTATTAATGAGGTAAACATTGCATCATTATTGTGTCATTAATAATTTAAATTATTTGATGTCTAAAAATTATAAATAAAATATCATTATGTAGGAAATCTTTTTATCTTTCTAATGAATATTTATAATCGAAAATCCAACATGTATAACCCAATGTAAAAATTGTTCTTCTAAAAGATGTAAGCTTATGCCATTTTTATTTTTATTTTAACTTTATTAATATAATGTGTCATTATCACTTAGAAGTGGATCAATGGGGTCCCAAAACAGACCCAAAGATTCCCATGGTCGACCATGTATCAACCAATAGGGTTAAGACACGTTTTAGGGTAATTTAGTATTATTATAATATTATTTTTTTAACCCTTATTTACCGGATTTACCCTTTAACCATGGTAAATAAAATATTTACCGCAGTAATTATTCAAAATGTGTAAAAATAAAAGTTACTTATTTACATAATTTGGACATCCTGATTCCAAATATGGAATCCATTTTCCTAAATTGAAAACACATAATTGGCAGAAATTAATTTAAAATTAATTCCCGCTGTCAAAACAAAAAGCGTGTTTTTAAGAGGTAATAACTATCAAAAGATTGACACTTGTTTATGTTCGGTTTAATTGTAAAATTATGTCCAATGACCAACATTATATTAAATGGTAAAAATATATTCTAAATATAATTTAAAACCACTCAAATTCACAACTTATCACTATTAATTATTTTGATTAAAAAAGTTGTTTTTAATTAAAATTTAGTAATTTTCACTATTCATCAAAATATGAAAGTTATCCGAAATGCACCAAAATTTCACCCTACGCTAATTTTGATATTCCGAATCCAAAAATGAAGTCCATTTTCAAATATAAAATATATATAATTTCAAAAAGTAGGTATTAGTATTCACAACGGCTAGTTTAATTAGTTGTGGTGTGTGTTAGAACTCGAGGTTGCGTACAACACACGCTATCGCATTATTCGAAGGGAAACGTACCGTGGAAGCTTGGGGTGTTACATTTTCAAATGTTAGGGTTTGATTCATAGTACCTCGTGATGTGACTGTTATCCTAAGGGATTTCTCATTTTATGACTCTCCCAAAAATCAGATGCTAACCTTGTTGAGTGGAATGAATTGGAAATCAAGATACACCATAGTTAGTTTTTAGATATAATGTGTACAATTCAATGGAACATGACATAGAAATTAGGGTTAACCATTATGGTGGCCTATTCATAAAATTATAGCTTAACATGGTTATCTACATGTCGTGTACTAATATGTGTTTATTTATTTATACCGTTATACACATGATATATGTTATCAAATATTTTTAGGTATTTTAGATGGTTTCCTAATGATATTTATTCGCACACCCTACATGTAAACATTGATGAAAATGTAAAACATATCACTAGAATACATATCAGGGTGAGGACATTTGTATAGATGATCAAACCTGGGTATCTTAATAGGATTGGGGAGATGGGAATGAGGTGAGGCTTAGGATTGTAAAGATGATTTTCCATGTATTTATTTTATTTTTTTTGTTATATTTGTGTATGATCATCCCAATTGATATCCTTTTACTTATGTATGATTGATTTTTATATCATGGGTTTCAATTTGTTATAACATTCTGGAATTTTTATTTTATGATTATCTTGACACTATAAATTCCATTTTTACTATGATTTTAAATGTTATATATGTCTCTATTATTCATTTATCATTTTTTTCTTATAATATCAAGGGTAAATCTTCCCCAATATTGATCATATACCCTCACCACTAGTTATTAACCTTTTGAATATGGGGGTAAACCAAAGGTCAATGATGATCCATCTCAGACTAGGAAACCTAGGTTGGGGAATTTTAGTTTTATTATTTCTAATTGATGTGAAGGGATAAAATCTAGTATTAAATTTAAAATATTTTTTAATACATGGTATTATTATTTATTATTCTGGTTCATAGAAAATTATTTTTTTGTGACATGCATTAAAATTTTGGTAGTATATGGAGTAATTAACTCTTATTCCAATTAATTAGAGTATCAATCTAGATTAGGTGATGCTTTGAGGGATACCTTGTAGGAGTTAAAACTTTCCCAGATATGTGGGGTCTATATATGATCAAAAAACTAATCACATTATAGAGGATGTATAGGTGGTTTTTCAAATGATTCTGGAATAATATGCTTATTGGATATCTGTAGAAGAAGCTTCACTCAATGGATAAGATTGACAGTGTTGGATTCTTTATCTAGGTAATCAATATATGTTTGGGGAATCTTGGGGCCTTTTTTGAGGGAAGGTAAGGACTCAGTTTCTATCATAAACTATCAAGGTGGATAAATATTAGGGTTTTGGTCATTTTATATACGAAAAAAATCAAATGTGAGTTTAGAGTTTGTTTTAGGAATTTTATATTGTATTCACTATATATCATAGTTGATGGGTAGATAATGACCTGATAATTAGGGAGATCCCAGGATTGGAGATTTAGTTTCAATCCATTCATTTTTCCTTATAAACCATTATAGAGGTGATGATAAAGGTTAAACTGACTTAGAATACCTTGGATTGGATGAATGCGGAAGTAGAGGAATTCTATCAATGTAACCCAAAGAGTGGGATTGTATATATGATTTATTATAGTACCAGACATTATACATTGAAACATGTATATAGATGCTAACATCTATCAACATATTATTTCACTAGAACTGGTAGTTTTTAGATATTTATTTATAAATTATACATTTTATATCATCTTTGAGGTTATTGAGAAAACAGTACCCTTATTATCAAGGTAGATGTTAGGGGTTGGGTGTATAACTAGTGAGGGATTACATTAGTATTAGGTGTCAGTTTAGCGGTAGTTACCACCTTGACATTATCAATAGAATCAATACTTGTGATAATTAAGATCCCCTATTAAATTTTTTTCAAGTTGAGTCTTATTAAAGGATATTCTTTACCCTTAGAGATCTCAATTCAACAAAGAACAATGTATTAGTAGACATCAAATATAAAACAGTAAAGAAGATAGAGGTGGGATACTTTAAGTGACAAAGATACAAAACATAAAGTGACCATAAGTTATTCAAAGAATCTTATAATTTTATTTTACCATTGATTCTATATTGATATATACTATCACTTCTCATTTTTTTATTACTCTATTAGTTTTGGGATTGATAATAAAGGTAAATTGGCTTTATTGGCCCCTAGTTTTGTCAACTCTAATGCCTTAGTTGATATATGTTTTTCATGGGTATGAGATTATGATGGAAATATATTAGTTCAATTGAGAAATGATATTACTATATATTTAAACATGTGATATCATTATTGATATATATTATATGTACTGTGTAAAATATTATATAGTTTTCTATTAATGTTTAGTTATTTTTACTAAAAAGGAATGTGGTAATATGGATTTTCACGGAATGATTGATTTTAGATGGATCATATGTATGGATCCTATAACATAAAAATTAGGAAATTTGTTTTTATTTTTTAGATAGATGTGATTAGGGGAGCTTCCAATAATTGTATATAATTTTTTTCGCTAAGGATTTTTCATATTTACCTCTTGGTCATGAGAATAAAGTTTCCATAGAGTTATAACTTGGTGTTTCAAATATATAAATGTCCACTAATCAAAGAGAATCTCTATTTATTTTTGAGTTGAGCATTAAATTTGATGATTATTTATCTAAGAAATTTATTCACCCTAGTGTTTTAACTTAGGGATATATAGTTCATTTTCTTATAAAGTCTAATGGAAGCTGTTGACCTCACCTGTTTTGATAATCCCAATTATGCTTTAACATAATTTGATAATACTAATTAATGTTTATCTATATATTAATTCTTTCAATCCATGATATTCTATTATCAAGATAATAATAATATTAAAATAGTCCTTGAAATATGTTAATCAATGTTTATCTATGTTTATATAAGTTCTGAATTAATTCTAACTCAATCGGATGTGTTTTGCATAAAACAGATAAGTGTTAGTCACTGTTATACCTATAGCTACCGAAAGACTTAGTCTACCGATAGAAATAGTCACCAAAAGGAAAAGTTCACCGATATGCAGAGCTACCGATGTGTATAAGTCCACCGGTAATAACATGATAGAACAAGTCCACCGATACAGACAGCTACCGACAGAGACTGAGCTACCGATAGAACAAGTCTATCGGTATGTGTATGTCTGCCGATATATATACTTTACTGGAACCAATTGGAGATACTAATATGCACAGATAATGTCTACTGATACAAGCTACTTTTACACCAGAGTTACTAATAGAGTACGTCAACCAATACGAATAGTCTACCGCTATGAAGCTATCGATACAAAATGATCTACTGATAGAATCGAAGTCTACTGATAGAAGTGAAGTCTACTGATAGATTAATTCACCGGTATGTAGAGCTACCGATACATGATCAAACAGCTACCGATGCAAGGAGCTACTGGTACAGGATCCAAGAGATACATTACTAAAAAGACCACTGTTACACTTGATTGAAGGCTACTAACGAAAGCTTGACCAGTCAAACTCTATACTCTCAATATTATTTATTTATTATGAAACAGTTATTTTTTATTATTTTAATGCAATCAATGTTATTTAATGATATCTGTTGGCATGTCAGGGAACCGTACCTAGTACCCATGAAAAAGGTAATCATTCATTTTACCAGATCTGACACCTATAAAAGGAAGGACACAGACCGGGCAGGCATAGAAACATACACAAGAAAGGAATCAAGAACTGAGAAGGCACGAGAAAGGTTTAAAAAGAAAAGGTTGAATAGCATTGAAAATATGGTGAATTCTTACAAAAGTAAAAAACTACATTCATATTGGAAGTGCACTAGACATACACGAATCCATTCATTCTAGAAGAGAATACAAGCTGCACCTCAGTCAAGAGTGAAGAACCACAATGAACTCTTCATTCAGTCAAGATGATCAAACTGAGCTCGAAGAAAACAACCCTCTATTTTTTAGACAAAAACCAGAGAAGGACTCAGAGCTTCATTTATATCAATCCAAGGAGTTCATAGCTTCACTCACAACACATAGAGCACTCTAAACTCTTCTCTATCTCTTTAGCTCTATAGTGTTTCATTCATTTACTTTTTGCGCAGTGTATTCACACACTGAACTCCTGTGCTAAACTGGAAATACTTAATCCTCAGTCCAAACTTATTATACATTACTATGTCCCACTGTGAATTATGGAAGAGGTCAAGGGTGACCTGGATAGCTCGTGTGCTATTGTTTTTGTTCCCACGTAGAACTATAGTAGAGGTCTTTGTACCTGGATAGTGTTTTCACTGTTTTTTACCCCGATCCAGGGTGTGGATCATATTTATATAAATTGTTTGAGAGGACTCGGTATCGGCTTGATACTGAACCTATTGGTTACTTCTATTGTGCATCTTTGTTTAAGTGTAAAAGTATACTATATATATTTCATATTCCGCTGCTAATTACTTTGAAATACAATTTTTTTTAAAGTTACATTGATAGTTAAATTAGCAAGTGTTTGTATTTATTTTGAATCAGTAAGTTAGTTTCAAAAGATAATTTAATATTATGATTAAATTAACTGAGACTTAATCAATCATTGATAAACAAATTGAACACTCACAATCAGTATAAATTCACTATAGTTTAACTTGTTTTTAAAATAGGGGATTTTAAGAGAAATAATTTTAACAGAAATTTTAATTCGAACTCAATTCACCCCCCCCCCCTGAGTATCCACTCCGACCAACATTTGGTATCAAAGGATTTTTTTTATTAATATATGTTTTTAACATACTCTGTTTTCAACTGTGATTTTAGTTGCATCATTAAAGATCTTAAATTTTTGTTAGTTCTAAATTTTATCTCTTTAAATATATTTTCTAAAATCTAGTTATGGACAATATATTAGACGGTGTTTCTACAAACAGGACAGCTTTCTTTAATGGTACAAACTATGCCCAGTGGAAACTTAAGATTAAAATTCACTTAGAGTGTATGGGATTTGATATCTGGACAACCATAGAAACTCAATATAAAATTCCAGAAACTGAACGAACTACTTGGGATGAACCTACTAAGACTGCTTACAATAATAATTATAAAGCTATGAATGCCCTGTATTGTGCTCTAGGAGATGAAGAGTTTAATAGAATATCTTCTTGTAAAACTTCTTATGAAATCTGGGACACTTTGGCTATTTCCCATGAGGGAACAACCAATATGAAAGAAATGAGGCAGAATACCTATACTATTAAATATGATAACATTAAAATGAAGCTGGATTAACCTATTTCTGACACGTATCTCTGGTTCAATGAGATTTTCAATACTATGCTCTCCCTTGGAAGGGCTTTTCCAGCAAAGGAAAAAGTTATGAGGATATTGAGATGTTTTCCAGATAGATGGAGAGGCACTTCTGTGTCTATCCGAGAGTCATGTGACATCAGCAAGCTACCTTTTAAGGAGTTTATTGGTAAATTAATGATGTATGAAGAAGAACTGAAAGTGAACAAATAAAAAGATGATGAATCCAAGAGAAAATATGTGGCATTCAAGTCTACTTCTTCAAAGAGAAAAGACAAGGAGAAAATGTATGTACCTATTGAAAGTTCAACCAGTAAAGATTCAGATTCAGACAATGATGCTGAGATGGCTCAAAAAGCTAGAAGGTTTAAGAAATTCTATACAAAGAAGAAATTATTTAGAAAGTCAAACTATAAGGGTAAATATGACAACAAAGGTCATTGGAAGATGGACTAGAAGAAACCTGGTAAGGAAGATGATATAGTTTTCTATGAATGCAAGAGGAAATTACACATCAAGGCTGACTGTCCGAAGTTAAAATTCAAAAATAAATACGATTACAAGGACAATAAGTAAAAGAAATAAATGAAAGCAACTTGGAGTGCTTCAGAAGAAACTACAAGTGAATCTGAGTCTACTAAGGATGAATATTCTCACAAGGAAAACATGTGTTTTATGACAAACACATCTGAGGTAACACTAGACCCTCCTGCTTTAAATTCATATTATTTTGGAGTTGATTTTGATTCTGATTTTGAATCTAGAAATATTTCTAGTGACGAATTATTTGAATATTGTAATATGCTAGAAGAAACTTGTAATGAACTTGAGGACAAATATAAGTCATTGAATAAACAGCATCCTCTCACTACTAATGTTAAATCTGCCTTTGATATAGAAAAGGAAAAGAATTATCAATTGCTTAAGGAAAATACTGAACTGAAATTTTCTAATGAGAAATTAAGGAAGGACATAGAAAAATTAAAAACATGGAAAGGATACACTTACTCAAATGTTAGGTAAACAAGTGGTACCAAAGTATACTACTGGAATAGGCTATCATCCTGTACAGAGATAGTTTACTAAAATTAGATTTATTTCCAAATCTGGACAGAATGATGTTAGTTCTAATTCTGGAAATTTGTATGCTTCAACAAGTTACTCACATTATTATAGACCAAATAATGTTTATCTTTTAAAAGTTATTGATTCTGTAAATTACATTAAACCCATAAGACAAATTTGTGTACCTAAAGATTTGATTTCTAACCTTTCTGGACCCAAGAAAATATGGGTACCAAAATCATTCTCCATTTAAAACTATTTTGTAGGAAACCAATTTGAAGAGTTCCCATAATAAGGTATGGTACATGGATAGTGGATGTTCAAGGAACATGTCTGGGGATTATTCATGCATTAAAATCTTAATAAAGTTTGATGGAGGCTATGTCACCTTTGGTGATAATTCTAAAGGAAAAATCATCGGCCTAGGCTAGATTGGAAACATTAATTCAGTTTTAATTTCTAATGTTTTATTTGTTGATGGAATTAAGTATAATTTGTTAAGTATATCTCAGTTATGTGATGATGGTTTTAATTTTAAATTTTAAAATTATTCTTGTAATTTTTTTAACTCTAAAAATGCTTTAGTATTTTCTGCACTGAGAAATGAGAATGTTTATGTTGTTGATTTGAATTGTTTAGACCAGCAAAATGTTACTTGTTTAATTGCTTTTCATAAATAATCTTGGCTATGGCACGGAATTTTAGGACACTTCAACATTTATTAACTTAGAAAACTGACTAGGAAGAACTTAGTTAGAGACCTACCTAAACTTGATTTCCCAACTGACAAAGTTTGTAATCCCTGTCAAAAGGGAAAGCAACATAAAGTTTATTTTAAATCAATGAAAGAAGTTTCAACTTCTCAAACTCTTGAGTTGGTTCATATTGATTTGTTTGGACCTTCTAGAGTTTCTAGTTTATATGGGAATTACTATGTCTATGTCTTAGTAGATGACGTTTCTAGATATACTTGGGTATACTTCTTATCTCACAAAAGTAAATCATGTTCTTATTTTTTCAAATACTCCAAGTTTATAGAAATCATTAGTGGAATTAAGATTAAGAATTTAAGAAGTGATCATGGCTGTGAGTTTGAAAATCATGAGATTGAATCTTACTGCTCACATAATGGCTATAGTCATAACTTTTCTGCCCCTAGAACACCTCAGCAGAATGGTGTAGTAAAAAAAAGAAATAGAACCCTTCAAAAAATTGCAAGAACCATGCTTAATGAGTATGACCTGCCTATTTATTTATGGGCTGAAGTTGGGAATACAACTTGTTATATTATCAATAGAGTCTTGATTAGACCTGTTCTCAAGAAGACCCCATATAAACTATGGAATAATAGAAAACCCAAAGTTAGTTACTTTAGAGTCTTTGGTTGCAAAGTCATTATTCTCAATACCAAGGATAATCTTGAAAAGTTTGTTTCTAAAAGTGATGAAGGAATTTTTCATGGTTATTCTATAACTATAAAATCTTATAGAGTCTTTAACAAAAGTACCAAATGTGTGGAAGAATCTGTTCACATCAAGTTTGATGAAACTAATCCACATGAACCTAAGTCTTCTCTTGAAAATCTTGAAGAAGATTTGATTGTTCTAGACCTTAATGATAAAACTAAAGAACCTTCTATAAAAACAACCAGTTCTGGACATATTACAGAATCTTCTTCTATAGAACCCGATCCTATAGATGAACCTAAAATTTCTAGTCCTACCTTTAATAGTTCAACTAAGATCCTAAAGAATCATCCTTTGGATACTTTTGTTGGTAATCTTTATAGAGGGACACAGACTAGAGATTTTCTAAGAAACCAGGTTGAACATCAAGAATTTCTTTCACAACTACAACCTGAAAATGTCAATGATTCAATCAATGATGAATTTTGGTTAATGGATATGCAAGAAGAGTTAAATCAATTTGAAATAAACAAAGATTGGGAATTAGTTGACAGACCCAAGGACACTTTGACAATGGGCACTAAATGGGTTTTTAGAAACAAAGTTGATGAGTCTGGAAACATAGTTAGAAACAATGCTAGGTTAGTTGCACAAGGATATAGTCAATAGGAAGGAATAGACTGTGAGGAAACCTTTTCCCATGTAGCTAGATTAGAATCCATAAGGATCTTACTTGCCTATTTTACTCATCTGAATTTCAAGTTATATCAAATGGATGTCAAAAGTGCTTTTCTAAATGGTTTTATAATTGATGTTGTTTTTGTTGAACAACCACCTGGGTTTAATAATACTCATTTTCCAAATCAAGTTTTCCAGCTATCTAAAGCTTTATATGGTTTGAAACAAGCTCCAAGATGTTGGTATGATAGACTTATCAATTTTATTATTTTAAAAAGTTTTACTAAAGGGATTGCAGATCCAAATATTTTTATTAAAATAATTTCTAAAGATGTTTTGATAGTACAAATCTATGTTGGTGATATTATTTTTAGATCTTCTAAACATTCTTTATGTACGGATTTTTCAAAGAGTATGCAAAATGAATTTGAATTGATTTTAATGGAAGAACTCAAATACATTCTTGGATTCCAAGTTTTTCAAAATGAAAATGGTATTATTTTGATTCAAAGTAAATATACAAAGGATCTTTTAAAACGTTTTGGTTTGGATAGTATTAAGGAAAGTGATACTCCTATGAGTACAGTCTGTAAATTGGATGCAGATGAAACTGGGAAACCAGTGGATCAAACCAATTACAGAGGTATGATTGGATAATTACTTTAACTTACTTCTTTTCAACCAGATATTATGTTTAGTGTGTGTATGTGTGTAAGATTTCAAGCTAATCCAAATGAATCTCATTTACTTGCTGTTAAAATAATTTTTTAGTATCTTAAACACACTGTAAACTTTTGTTTGTTTTACCCAAAAGGACAATATTTTGAGCTAATGAGTTATTTAGATGCTGACTTTGCTGGTTGCAAGTTGGATAGAAAAAAGAACATCTGGAACATGTCATTTATTAGGAAAATACTTAGTATCTTGGTGTAGTAAGAAGCCGAATTCTGTAGCTTTTTCTACTATCGAAGCAAAATATATAGCTGCTGGTAGTTACTGTGTGCAAATTCTGTGGATAAAACACACTCTTTTGGACTATGGAGATGATTTTAATCATGTTTCAATTAGCTGTGATAACACTAGTGCAATAAACATTTCAAAGAACCCTGTATCTCACTCTAGGAGAAAACACATTGATGTAAGGCACCACTTTTTGAGAGATCATTACTAAAAAGGTGATATTACTCTTGAATTTATAGGTATTGAACATCAATTAGCTGACATTTTCACCAAACCATTATGTTCGGATAGGATAAGTTACATTAGAAATGAGTTAGGAATGTTTAACCTTAATCGGTAGATACCTCACCGATGCGATGTAACCACACCGATATAACCTCATCGATGCAATGTAACCTCACCAATGTAACCTCACCGATGTGACATCACCTATGTAACCTCACCAATGCACATCACTGATAGTAACTCTCACCGATAAACCTTACCGATGAGTGCGCTGTTTTAGACTTCTTTCTGCCGCCAGAATCTGAATCATTTTTACTTTATTTTATTTATTTATTTTATGATTCCTAAATGATAAAACTAAGTCCTAGTTACTTCTAAATCCACCAAGCCTCAAATCCTTTACCTTCAAACCTTAGCTCCTGAATCTATTGAAAACCCTAAATCCCTCGAACTAGAGATGGATAAAACCCAACTCCCTACCATCAGAGATGACTCTGATGAGCCGAATGCAAAGAAGCAAAATTCTGAGCAAGAAGCAAGTGGTAGTGTTGATAGAACTAGGTCAGGGAGGTGACCAGTGAACCCTCATTTGCAGAATGAATTTATTGTGATCAAAAACGAGTTGTGCGTGGAATGGTTGTTGGCTAGGAAATTGTTAGTGCTCGAGGTAATGGAAAATCAAAAGTGGGTAGATTGTTTTTTGAACAACAATGGCCCCTACTATCTAAAGCTAGTGAGACAATTTTATGAGTTTGTGAGATTTGAGAAGTCAGAAGATGAGAAATGAGTGATTTACTTTGTGAATGGAAAGGATATATCTTTTTCATCTGTTGAGTGGGCTGAATGACTGAGGGTTCCACATGAAGGTGTTTCTAGATATGTCTCAAAATCTATACCACATACAAGTGATATATTCGATTATGAAACTACCCTAGAAGAGCTCACTGGTAATGGAAGTCAAAGACAAGTGGTGGCTACTAAAATGGATGGAGAGAACATATTTCTGTTCAAATTTTTTCATCATGACTTAATACCAAGGAGAGGGGACTTTGCGAATTTATGATATCAGGGTATCTATATTCTATATCTCTTGAGAAATTGTGTGAAAGTGAATCTATGCAGATTGCTAATGTTTCAAATGGAGGACATGACCAGGCCAAAATCAAACACCAATGCCCTATTCTTTGCCAAGTTGATCTCAGTGATGATCAAAGTAAAAAGAGTAGCTGAGTCTCACGATGAGACAGTGGTAGTAAAGAATATTTTCTGTATCACAACAACAGTTTGAAAATACATGAAGATAAACTATAACCCATAGAGGGGAGAGTGGGTTAATTATGAAAAGAATGCTTATGATAAATTCAATCTTGTGAATCATCCTTCAAGGCCTAAGGATGTGAGGGATTCAGTTCTTGGACCTGATAATGAATAACCTGAATACAGTGATGAGACTGATGAGGAGGAGACTTCTATGGATGATGGAATGGATCTGGACTTGCCTCCAAGTCCTGCTGCTGAATTTTTGTCTTTAAAAAAGGATGCTTTAGAGGAAGAAACACCTACTAATGAGGAAGACCAGCCAGTCCCTGAGAATGAGGAAGAAAAGGAAAAATATGAAGCATCTGATTCTACTTGCTTAAGTCTGAGTCCATTGATTAGAAGCTCAGTTGTGCATGTTGAAGATGTAGTGGTATAGATGGAAGGACATGTGCCTAATTTAGAGGAGCCTCCTGCTTTTGCATCTTTTGCTAAGATGGAATAGATAGTAGAAGATTCTTATGAGGAAGAGAGACTTTCTGAGAATGCTCTTACTGTACAAGAGAATGCACCAATTTAAGGGGAGCATCGAACCAGATTTGGTAGTGTTTCATTGGTTGTTGGAATTGAGGATTGGGCAGAAGACCCAAGTTTTTTGGTCTGTGGATTGGACTATCCCGATTCTGATAATGAGTCATCCCTCAATAGACCAAAAACAAATTATGATATTCAGACTGAGTTGTTACCTGAAGATGTGGTCAGAATGCATGATCTAGACAAGCTCAAGTCTGATCTCAAAATCAGTTTTGTAGAAGAAATAAGGAAAATTGAAGCTTCATTGTTATCTTTAATTCAATCGATTATGAATGACCCAGTGACCAGTATAGTATCTGAAAGGGAACCTATTGTGGTTGCACCTGCTGATATGATCACCAGGGGTGATCCTGAATGATTAAAGGCTGAGATAAAGGATTTATTTTGTAATTCTATTTCTGGGTTACGGAGTCACTTTTTTGAATAATTGAGCAACTTGGAAAAGCCTTTTTAACTTTCTCTCAGCTGTAATATCTCTACCTTTGTGGTAGAGATAGTGGATGAAGTTACAGCTTTCCAAACTCAAGTATCTAGACTGGAAGAAAGTGTTGAAGCTCTTAAGAAATCTGTTATCTCTTTAGAATCTTATATGAGTTCTAAATCCCAAGAAGATAAAGATTTAGCCTATGTCAAAGGTGTTTTGAGCCAGATGGTATCAGTATTTGAAGGTACTAAAACCACTATGATAGACCATGTCAGCACCCAGGATTCCCAATTCAAAAATCTCATTAGTGAAAAACATCAAGGAAACTGTATCTTTCTCTGTTATCTCTCTTGCCTCCAGACCATCAATTGATCTTAACCAAATATGAGATGTGATGAAGGAGGATCTTGGTTCAGAATCAACCAGTGGTTATGTGGACTCATCTGACCTGAGAAAAGCGGTGATTTATACTAGAGATTCATCTCTAGAAATAATGAAGATATTTCAAGATTTTATGAGAGAAGCTTCTGTCTCCCGGAAAGAAGTGAAAGAAAAGGTTGAATACTATTTTCAAAGGATTTATACCAAACATCAGCTCAACAATAACTTCTAACTTTTTTTAGAAAACCTGAAGTTACCTCCTATTAATCAAGCCTTCAGAGAACAAGTCAGCAAACTAAGGGAATTGACTCCATCCTTGGACAAATTCATGGAGAATCGGGATGATTTCATATCCTCTATAGAGAGAGGAGGAGGAATAATTATGTATTTCAGAAATCTCATGTTGCCTTTCTTGCATGTTGATTCTAGGCCAGTGATTATACCTCCAGCTTTACCAGACTCTGCCTCTACTGCTTCTCATGTTGAGATGACTCCAGCCCAAGCTATTTGAATCCTCACTCCTATGATTACTCAGAGGGCTACTCAGTACAGACTAGGAATAGTCTCAGTGGCTCAGCCTCCTATGATCATTTCTGGTGTTCCTAAGCCTTCACCTACATCCACCTAGTCTGAATCCTCTTCTGATCCAAATGGAAAATCTCACATTAAGGACATGGATTGAATCGGTGGATAATATATTTTATAGGAATCCCTTGTATTTTGTTGTATTTCCTTGTACCTTTTTGCAACATGTAATACAAATGGCTTTCATTTCTTTCTCATTTTGTTCCTTTTCTCTTTGTTGTTTCCCACTTTTTGATTATCACAAAGGGGGATAAATATTATCACAGTATCAAATGGGGAGAAATTTATCAAAGGGGGAGAAATTTTATGCTTTTCACTTCTGATACCATTGCATTTAATTCTACCTCTGATACATTATGTTCTATAATATACTATTTTCTTTGATACAATTGAATTTAATGATATATCCTCTGATACAATTTCTCATTATTTTTAAAACTATAATATCATAAGTTTTGATTATTAAAAAGGGTGATATTGTTGACCTCACCTGTTTTGATAATCCAAATTATGATTTCACATACTTTGATAATCGAAATTAATGTTTATATATATATTAATTCTTTCAATCCATGATATAATATTATCAAGATAATAATAATATTAAAATAGTCCTTGAAATATGTTAATCAATGTTTATCTATGTTTATATAAGTTCTGAATTAATTCTAACTCAATCGGATATGTTCTGCATAAAATAGATATGTGTTGGTCACTGTTATACATATAGCTACCAAAGGAATTAGTCTACCAATAGAAATAGTCACTGATAGGAAAAGGTCACTGATACGCAGAGCTATCGATGTGTATAAGTCCACCGGTAAGCACATGATAGAACAATTCCACCGATACAGACAGCTACCGACAGAAACTGTGCTATCGATAGAATAAGTCTATCGGTATGCGTAAGTATACCGATATATATACTTCACTAGAACCAAACGGAGATACCGATATGCACAAACAAAGTATACTGATACAAGCTACTGTTACACCAGAGTTATTGATAGAGTACGTCTACCAATATGAACAGTCTACCACTATGAAGCTACTGATAAAAAACGAGCTACCGATAGAAGCAAAGTCTTCTGATAGAAGTGAAGTCTACCGATAGATGAAGTCACCGGTATGTAGAGCTACTGATACATGATCAAATAGCTACCGATGCAAGGATCTACCGGTACATGATCCAAGAGCTACTCTACTACAAAGACCACCATTACACTTGATCGAAGGCTACTAATGAAAGATTGACTTGTCAAACTCTATACTCTCAATATTATTTATTTATTATGCAACATTTATTTTTGATGATTTTAATGAAATAAAAGTTATTTAATGATATGTGTTGGCATGTTAGGGAACCGTACCTAGTACCCATGAAAAAGGTAATCATTCTTTTTACCAGAGCTGAAAACTATAAATTGAAGAACAATAACCAGGCGAGAATAAAAACATACACAAGAAAAGAATCAAGAACTGAGAAGGCATGAGAAGGGTGTAAAAAGAAAATCTTGAACAGCATTGAAAATGTGGTGCATTCACACAAAAGGAAAAAGGCTACATTCATACTGGAAGAGCACTTGACATACACAAATCCATTCATTCTAGAGGAGAATACAAGCTTCACCACAGTCAAGAGTGGAGAACCACAATGAACTCCTCATGCACTCAAGCTGATCAAACTGAGCTTTAAGAAAACGACCCTTTGTTTTTCAGACAAAAACCAGAGAAGGACTCAGAGCTTCATTTATATCAATCCAAGGAGTCCAAAGCTTCACTCACAACACATAGAGCACTATGAACTCCTCTCAATCTCTTTATCTCTATTGTGATTCATTAATTTACTTTCTTAGCAGTGTATTTACACACTGAACTCCTGTGATAAACTAGAGGATACTAAATCCTCACTCCAAACTACTTACACATTACTATATCCCACTGTGAATTTTGGAAGAGTTCAAGGGTAACCTGGATAGCCCGTGTGATATGGTTTTTGTTCCCACGTAGGACTATGGTAGAGGTCTTTGTACCTGGACAGTTTTTTCGTTGTTGTTTACCCCGATTCAGGTTGTGGATCAAATTTATAAAAATTATTTGAGAGGACTAGGTCTCGGATTGAGACTAAACCTCTTGGTTACTTCTGTTGTGCATCTTTTTTTAGCTTTAAAAGTATACTATATATATTTCATATTCCTCTACTAATTACTTTGAAATAAAATTTGTTTTTAAAGTTACTTTGATAGTTAAATTAGCAAGTGTTTATATTTATTATCAATCAGTAAGTTAGTTTTAAAATTTAATTTAATCTTTTAATTAAATTAACTGAGACTTAATCAATCTTTGAGAAAAAAATTGAACAATCACAATCTGTATAAATTCACTACATTTTAACTTGTTTTTAAAATAGAGGTATTTTAAGAGAAATAATTTTAACAGAAATTTTAATTGGAACTCAATTCACCCCCCCCCCCCCCTCCCTTGAGTATCCAATCCGACCAATAGAATCTTTAGGTTGTGCATTGATACCTGACATATGAAATTTATAGAAAATAAATTTTTTCAATTTACAATGATTTATGATTTATTTAATCAATTTAAAGGATATAGATAATTTTTTAAGGTGGATCTATGATCAAGACATCATCATTTAAAGGAGATGGATATACTAAATATAGGAGTTTTTGTTGATATGGGAATTTTGAATTCTGATTCATTCCCTTTGAAGATACCAATACACCCATGATTTTGATAGGATTGATGAATTGGATTTTCTATATATATTTTTAATAGTTCATTATGGTTTTTATTAATGGTATAATAGTATATTTGGGACCCTATAAATAGAATATAATGAATGGGGATGGTTTTAAGACTTCTTTATTAGAATTGGTAGTATAGTAAGATATTAAACTGAAATTTTTATACACATGAGATTCAATTTCTTTTCCATGTTATTTCTCCTTAAGATGTATCTATAGATCCAATAAATATCAAGGTAGTTTTTTCTTTGAAAGTATCAAATAAATTGTCATGGGAGTGTAGTTTTCTTGGTTTTCCCATTTATTATAAGAGGTTTGTGTATAAATTTTCTAAGATTCTAACTCCATTAATAATTTTTACAAATAAAAATCATGATTTTGTATACATGAAACAATGTTTAGCCACTTTTGAGTATTTATAGGATAATTTCATCAATGATTCAAGTATTTAGATCTCTAAGGAAAGAGTTGTGTTCAAGGTTAACTAAAATACACCTCTACTTGGTTTGGGATGTGTGTTGATGAAATGGATATTAGTTATATCATAAGTTTCTTAGTAGTTAAAACCTCATGAATATACCTTTACTGCTCATTATTTTTAGTTTTAATACATTTTTTAACCCAAAAAGTGTAAATATATTACATGTTTGGTGAATTATTTGTGGTTTCCACCAACCATAAGAGTTTAATACATATATTCATATAGAGGTATTCGAATTTATATCAGCAAATATGTGTTTAATTCCTATATGATTATGATTTTAAAATTTTATGTACTCCACGAATTGGTAATTTGGTTTTTTACACATTAATTAGGATGACCTATAGTGATTTTTCTAAAGAGGCAAGCAATGAATAAAATATGATTGAGAAACATGATGTTTTGTAGTTGGATTTTAATTAGGTTAGTAGTGGATATTTATTATATCAACTAATTGTGCACCATCTATTATTTCAGAAAGTGGAAGAGTCATAATTTGGAGGCCTTGAGGTGAAATTATATATGAAATATGTATTAAATATATATTCTCTTTATAATTGGATAGATTATGAAGGATATAATGTGTTGTTTTATGTAATGTTTTATATCCCTCAAAGAAAAATAAGAAATTATTTTTCATGAGTTTTATATTTCACTTTTAATAATTAATCTTGTAATTATGAAGCTATATCAGGATTTAAAGTAATATTTTTTTTCATAAAATAATGAGTTCAATGGTTGGTTTTATATCAAGATGTTTCTTATATTAGTAGATGATTTCCAAACATAAGGTTCCATATTGTTTATTACAATTTATAAATATTTCATAGTGGAAATGGTAAGATGTTTCTATAGAATTTATGATAGGTTTTTAATATATACTGAAAAAAATGTTTCTATTTGGGTTAATGTTGATAGATTGAAAATGTTTACTCGTTTATTTCTAATCAAAGAATACATCTTGGTAGAATTATTAATAAGGTTTAATATGATGGAGGTGGTAATGATTCATGGAATTTAGCATTTGATTGTTTTAGAATATAACCCTTGGTTTATATCATGGATATAATGGTTGTTGTAGTGTTGTTTTGCTACCTAGTTATCCTTTTAGTACCATTTTCCTCCCACAAGTAGACGGTTATAATAAAAAAATGATTTAAAAATTGAATAATATGTTAATAGAGTTCCTTCTAGATTTTTAAGGATCTTGGGTTGAGTATATACTATTAGTTGAGTATAATTATAATAGTAGTTATCACTCATATATTATCATGACAACATTTGAATCATTATATGGGTGGTTATTCTTTCGAACCTTATATTAGATCGATATCTATGAGGTGTTTATTTTTTGACTATATTTGGTTTATGATATAATGGATAGGGTAAAATGATTTGGAAATGGAAATATGTTGGAAGTTCATAAGTCATATACTAGTCATAGGAGTACACCGTTGGAGTTCAACATCGATGAGCATGTGTTTTTAAAGGGGCCATAAGTAGTGTTGATTTGGAATAGATATCTGAATTTCTACAATGTTATTCAACCCTTTCAAGTTATTGGAATTTTTTTGTTAGGTGACACATTATATTTCACTTCTTCCAATGTTAAATATGATTCATGATGTTTTCTACCTGTCACAGCTTTGGAAGTACTTTTATGAAAAATTAATTGTGGTTGATTTGGGAGAGATTAATATGGAGAAGGATTTTATGCTTATCGGGTAACATATGGATGTTCTAAATAGATGATAAATAGTTTTGAGTGGATGGCGAATTTCATTGATCTATTATATATTGAATCATGGTGACTTGAAGGAAATTAATTAAGAGAATAATCTATAGATAAATTTTAATATTTCAAGATGCATTAAACGTTTTTTATTTTAACAAGAAGAGGAATTTTAAATTTAAATTTAAATTTTGATTTTGATTTGGATTATAAAAAAACAATTGAGGGGTATCTCACGTGGTTTTTTGGTTTTAGTTATTATTTCACTATTTTGAAAAAAATAGGATTTTAGAGCATAAAAATCATTTTATAGGTAACTAATTTACATCCCTATGTTTTCCAAATAATTTTATTTAATTTTTTATGGGTGTTTGAGAAGAAAGATCAATATGAAAGGTTGAAATTTGTAAAAACTTTCATCTAACATGAGAACCATGTCATGTTTTATGAAAGCATTCCATGGTTAATTCTAGAAATATATGATTTTGGTTGACTTTTCATAGTTTATAAGATATGAAAATTGATAATAATATTGGTTGTAGTTACATACAAAACATGTCATTGTTTTTTGGTCTATTTCGTTGTTTAAAGGAAATGCCATGGTTCATTGGTGTTCTTTAAAGAGGATTTTGGTGAAGTTATTGGGAGTTAATATTAATGAAACGCATCATATTTTTATAAAAAAAATATCTTTGCATATTTGGATGACATTATTTCCAAAAAAATTAATTTAACATATTTTATCCTTTAGTAAAAACTAGAAAATCACTCTTATAGTATTCTACTTCATCTTGTAATTTTTAATCCTTTTTCATATTTAACATAGTTTGAGGTAGATGAGTTGAACTTTTCAGTCAACTATTGATGTTTTTTAAGTAGGGAATCTCTTTCACCTAAAATAGAATTATTAATATTTTTCAATGAGTTATACTTATTTAACAAAGAATTATATTTTTCTTCTAACATAGAACAATAGGCTACCAATTTATCATTTGAGAAACTACTATTTTCAGAATCAGAAGAGAAATAAGTTTTTACATTTTCCTCTTCATCCATGAAGCACATATTGGATTTTATATTTTATTGATGATTCTCTGAATTATACTTTGATGTTTTGAAGGAGTCTTCAGATACGGTCTATGTACGATACATTTATCTTTTTCTTTTGTGCTTATAATCATCATTTTTATTATATCTCTTTTCTGGTATTTTTCTTTCATCATTTAGTTGAAGAAAATTAGGTCTAACATGACCCAATTTCTTGAATTCATAGCATCAAACTTCTCTTGATTCTTTACCATCCTTCCTAAAGGATTTTATGAAACCTCTTTTCTTCTTGTAAAATTTGTTGAACTTTCTGGCTAGATGAGCTAGTTCCATTTTAGAATCTGAGGAGTCTGAATATTTCTCTTCTTTAACTTCTTTCTTTGTTCTTCTGTAATACTTAGGAGACGTCACCTTCAGAGTAGTATTTTCCTTTTTCACTATAATATTTTGATCTTCATCTTCCTCTTTCATCTCTGCTTCTTGTTTCCAAATTAATTATTTTATTTTAATATCTATTGATAGGTGGTGATTTGATAATTATAGAAGATATTCCATTGCATTTAAAGAGTATTACTCTCATTACATTCAATGATTGATCAAATTTTTTGATGGGCTCACCTAAGGTTGTAATATTGTTGATAATTTATGTAATCCTACCATTCATTTATGTGATGCTTTCAATATCAAACATTCTAATTGTATCTAATTTTTGCTTACTTGTAGCATAATACATCTGTATGATGCTATCTATTCCTTTAAAATAAATTTCTATAGATGTCCCCATTTAATAGGAAGTTGGACATTTTGATACACGATTAAATTCATCTAGTACAATACCATGAATAATAGCATTCATTTATTTATATTTGATATCATAATCAACTTATATTTTAGTAGTCCATTTTTCTGGTTTCTCATGAATCTTATAAAGACTAATGATTTTTTAGTAGGCCTTGAATCAAATATTTTTCAGATTGATAATCATCCGAGATTTCTATCATCCAAAATTTCCACCATTAAATTATAGAGAACATACCACTGACATTCATTCCCTCATATCATCCATTTCCATATTTTTATATACTTTATACTTTTAGTTTTCTATAGCTTTATCCAAAATCTCTCCTTTGATACCAATTATTAGGTCAGAATATAAAAATTAACACAAGATGGGGGTGAATTGTTTCTTTCCAAAAATATTCCACAATTATGTATTTTGACACCCATTGTGACTTATACAGATGTGTAGTGTTTATTTATATAAAAATAATATTAAATAGATAAATAAAAAAGGCACATCTTTTTATAGTGGTTCAGGGTACAAAGATCCCCTAATTCACTCTACCAATCACTCTTGTTGTGATCATGGTAATTTTTTCGAGAATGGTCCTCCAATCCAGGACTATGAACTCACAACTGAGTACAAGAAGTTGACGCCTTTAAAATAAGACTAATGAGAAAT